>OW388301.1:10922838-13650338 GCA_936450465.1 Gibbula magus | reverse complement strand
TTCTGCATGATATAACTAAACTTCAGACGTTGTCATGTCACAAACGAATGGCGATTGTTGAATTGAGGCAAATGGATTGTTCAGTTTTCGATCAGTGCTTGATCAGAAAAACATCTGAAACCGATTTTCATACAAGCACAAGCAACAATACAGGCACGCATTTGCAATAAAATGGCGATGACATTACCGGTGTACACGGGTACGGTGCGCAAGTGAATCAACCGGAAATAGCGGTATTCATTGGCCGTGGTTTACATGAATATTATTGACTCGATTCACAGTTTTTCCACAATTTCAATCGACTTACATATCAATTTTTTTTCAGCATAACTTGGAGACCACCATTGATAATATTTCAGAAATAAATTCATCTTTCATTTTTAGAAAAATCAAGTAGGCGTTTCTTTTGGCCGACAGTGTATGTGTAAACGGGAATATCCTCTTGAATTTCGTTTCCACAAAAAATAGCCTGATTTTTGTTGAAACGAAATTCGAGAAGATATTCCCGTTTTCACATATATGCTATTAACACATGATTAAAACACAGTCAAATTGAAATATAGTAATGAAGTTAATATTTTAATGACATTATATTTCACAACTTGATAAAAATAAAACCAATGAGGACTGAAGCCATTTATCGCCGCTTCGAGTGGGGAAAACCTTTCTACGGCCCAACAACATACATATATTGTTTACTAGCAATGTCATCATACTTATCTGTTTTCTTTATTTTTCTCAAATGAACTTTATTTACAATTGTTTTTACTCTTTACGAACCTGTCTCTACGAAACCGTAAAAAATCGCATCTACGAACCTGTTTCATCTACGAATAAACCTACACCCCTTTATTGTATGTTATGTGTTACTATGTGAATATTCTATCATTGGTTATATTTTATTATTTTAAAAATCTAAAATTGTGTTAAAGGTACATCCATTGTGTTTCATAAAATTTTATTTGGCTTTAATACGTTCCAACTCACCACATGTTCTGTGTACAATACAAATAAATTCACTCAGCTTGCATATCTATCCCCAATCGCCAAATATATCATAATTACTAGTTTCCAATTAAAATTGAGTAACATAATTATGCATGTGCAGAAACCGAAACTGCACGTCCCATTTACATGGACGGTAGTTATGGGACCTATTAAACATTATCAACTCAAATTTGTCTTTTTGTCTGTTATAAATACGATTCCAAAATTACGTTTGACTCATTGACGCGCGCCACACGCTGTGCATTGTCCGGTTTTCGATCAGAAATTACTACTTTTACCTTCATATCGTCAATATGCTAATTAAGTCTACTATCATCAAAATGGCAGTTTTTCGGTAACAGTCGGTACTTTTCGATAAAGTAACACCATTTTAACGTTTGGCATATTTGACCCCCAACAACACAATGGATGTTTTCTTTTCACGTAATGTCAAGAAACCAAGATGGCGGAAACTGCCGATAGATCGGCGATAGAACTTTCCCTTTAACTTTCAATGGGTTTTGAATATCCGCCAATTAACAGTGAATAATTCTCGGAAATCATATAATCCATATAATGGAGTAGATTAAGTAGTTGTACTGTTGTTTTCATTTAGATTTATTTAGTAGCGTTTTGACTATTTACATTTCGATTCATTACTACATGAAAAATAAAAAATAAATATATTTCATCCAGATTTTTTTAATTCTTTCTATTTTAAACTCTTATCACAAACTATTTGTTCTCAAGGATGTTCTTACTTTTTAAAGACATTGAATATAATAGATTATAGGATATAAACACTTATATCATTCCAACATCTGTTTTATCTGTACATCCATATCACTCTTTCTTGCTAGAATCGTCCACAACATAAATTTTGTTTGATATGACAATCATATCACATCAATAGACAACATAACGGGTAAAAATATTAATATTTGCAAACGAAGTTAATTCGAAATAAAGTTGGTTTTTTTTTTAAGGTATTAAATTATGACTATGATAAACTTCATCCTAACATACTTTCCTTACAAATAAAACATGATCATGAATCTGATATAAAGTGTAAATAAATTGATTTAAAAAAAAATTAAATTAGTATTCTGTCTTAAAATATGTTTGAGGTCTGCTGAAATCATGTTTGAAGAGTTATCGTTCGCAGTATAAGGGGGGTAATTCTTGTTTGTGCTTTTACTTTGTTAATAACTGCATTGCTAGATGTTATGAAAACAAAACATTTGTTAAATATATTATTAATATTAAAAATTATTACATTACGGATAAAACTGTTTCTATTCAAAATCAGCAATCGATCATTTTATTATGATAATTCATTGATAAATGACATCTCCCGGAACGAAGCCGCGCATGCGTAGAAAGTAGTAAATAAGAGTCAAGAAAATGGATGACGAAGTGTAAATATTGTTTCAAATGCGCTGTAAGTCATTTACTTAAACCAACACAATGATAGCTAAACATGCACGTGTTGTTTTCCTCGTTGCATAGTGAACAAACACCATTAAAGAGGTTCGTGACGAAACATTTTGCATAGACGCTTTTCATCGACGTAATGATTGTGTTGTTTTGCGACCCTCCCCCTTTTCACTTGAACTTACTGATAATAATTCATTCGAGTGCCAGTTAATCATACATGTATATTTATCAATCTTTTTGTAATGATAACGACGTGATGAATTACATTATTGTCAACTTGTTTGCATTGATGGTGACTGCACAAACAACAATGACATATTGAAATTTCTGTTCTTGTCAATATCCACTTCACTCATGAAACAATTTTTTCAGAGTCAATAAGTCATGAACTTCTAGCAGTTGTACTTTTCACAGCTCTCTGTGTAAAAGTCGTGACAATTTGTTAGTTTATTATTTAAATTAATACTGCAAATTAAATTAGTGACTTCTAGACTATGTAGGTGGAGTAAAGGTACAATTTGCTATGTCAATGACCTCAGATTTACAGATTTTTTAGACTGTGGTCTTTATACTTACAAGATGTCATGTTGTTGTCATTTTGAAGCTTAATTATGGATATTGTGATTCACCTCCCTTAAGTTGTATTTATGTAAACACCCCTTTCTACTGGAAACCTGTGTTGTAACTTGTTACATGGATCATATTTGGGGACATTATTTAAAAATATTTAATATATGTAACTTTGTAATTAACCAACCATTTATCATCAACTAGTTGTTTTATTTTGTTTCAGTATAGTATTTAAAGAGTGTGCATAAGTTTCGTCATTATGGTTTTCAAAGGAGGTCTATTCGTTCATCAAAACGCATGTTACATAGTATTTATCTGTATCTCTAGTATATACAGCAGCGCGAATCGTGACTCTAACATCTAAAGGATCGCACATTACTCCTGTCCTTAAACATCTTCACTGGCTTCCAATAAAAGCAAGGATTCAACTCAAAATTTTATGTCTAATGCATAAATCTCTGCATGATCAATCGCCTGCCTACATATCAGAGTTGATATCAGCCTATGTCCAAGCACGGGAGCTTAGATCACAACATCAGAATCTATTGACAGTGCCGAAGTGTAACCTCAAGTGCTTTGGTCAGAGATGTTTTGAGCATTTTGCTCCTAACATGTGGAACTCTCTTCCCAAAAATCTGAAACTATGTCCAACATTTGAATCATTCAAATCAAGTCTAAAAGCCTATCTTTTTGTTCAGTTTTATGGTTCATAAGGACTTTCACAATTGCAACAATTGTACACATTCATTTGTTATTGCTGTTTGTGTGAAGTGAGCACATTCAAATGTGCATCACTATTAGCATTATTTATTAGCATTATATGTTTAGCACTTTGAGCATGCTTTCGAGCTTGGATATGTGCGCTTTATAAATATGCACTATTATTATTATTATTACCCTGTTTAAAATGTTTTAAATGTGTGCAGAATCAGGCACATTTATTTATTTTCACATAGGATATGTCTTATATGTCGATGAACAGTTGTGTGTCATCAAAAATGATTTAAAAACAAAATTAAACTAAAAATGTCATTTTTAAAAAAATAATTTAAAAACATGTAGAAGTATTCTTTGACTGAAACACCTGTACTTATCAGTTTTGGATTATGACATCGAAAACTTGAGATATTTGCAATTGAAAATCATACATATGATAAAATCAACTGAGGTGAGTACTTTCTTTTGCCCGGTAGTTTAGTAACACAGGGGCTGGTATTGCTGAAAATCATACGCCATAAATATATATTTTTTTAAATCGTCCTCTGACAACTACCTTTATATAAATAAATATGTAGGTAGCTGTCAGAGGGCGAAGTTTTTATTTATTTAAGACGTATTATTTTCAGCAATACCAGTGCCTGTGGTAAGATATATGTTATGGATACATGCACATGGTGACACAAATCAGCGAGAGATCTGACATACGCGAGGGCGGATTCCATGCTAATAGTGTGTGTAGATTCACTTGTACCAATCAATTAAAAGGCCCTCATCTGTTATCCCAAAGGCAAACGTTTTTTGTCACCACTGCGTATTAAAAACAAATTACGTTCAAAGTGTGTAAGCCGATATGCAGTTCTATCAGAAAACTAACTTGTTAGAACGTCCAGGTGTAAGGGACAGATGTAACCTTTTAGCTTTGAATAATACTATAGTTTGATTTTAAACCCGGTCATATTTTTGGTCTTTGACTATGAAATTTTAGCCCAAAAGGCCCGAAATGCAAGATGGCCTATAGCGTTGGCCGTCGTCCGTCGATCCACATACAGTTTTCGACAAGAACTGCTGTGTCCCAAAAGCTGGCATTTTTGGGGAGGCACCTTGAACCTTGGGGATCAAACTTTTTCTCTCTACATAACTTTAAATTAGTGGGGAACTTTCGCCAGGGCTAAGCTATATATTTCGAATGTCCCGGGAGACCTTACTTTCAAGAAGTTTGGAAGACCCAGCCGTATATAAATAATTTACGGGCCGATTTTAGAAATTAAAGTCGTGTAGATGTCAAATTGAAACCCCTTTTCAACGAATCACGAAAGTGACCATGGGTACGACATGTAACCTTTAACAGTGAATAATTCCCGGGAATCATAATCCATTTACAGTAGATAGATTAAGTAGTTACTGTTGTTTTCATTTAGATTTATTTAGTAGCGGTTTGACTATTTACATTTGGATTCATTACTACATGTGAAACAAACAAATAGGTAACTATATTTCATCCTGATTTTTTTTTATTATTTCTATTTTAAACTCTTATCACAAATTCACAATAAACTATTTGTTCTCAAGGATGTTCTTACTTTATAAAGACATTGAATGTAATAGATTATAGGATATAAACACTTATATCATTCCAACATCTGTTTTATCTGTACATCCATATCACTCTTTCTTGCTAGAATCGTCCACAACATAAATTTTGTTTGATATGACAATCATATCACATCAAAAGACAACATAACGGGTAAAAATATTAATATTTGCAAACGAAGTTTATTCGAAATAAAGTATTGTTTTCATTGAAGGTATTAAATTATGACTATGATAAACTTCATCCTAACATACTTTCCTTACAAAATAATACATGATCATGAATCTGATATAAAGTGTAAATAAATTGATTTAAAAAAAATTAAATTATTATTCTTTCCTAAAATATGTTTGAGGTCTGCTGAAATCATGTTTGAAGAGTTATGGTTCGTAGTATAAGGGGGATAATTCTTGTTTGTGCTTTTACTTTGTTAATAACTGCATTGCTAGATGTTATGAAAACAAAACATTTGTTAAATATATTATTAATATTAAAAATTATAACATTACGGATAAAACTGTTTCTATTCAAAATCAGCAATCGATCATTTTATTATGATAATTCATTGATAAATGACATCTCCCGGAACGAAGCCGCGCATGCGTAGAAAGTAGTAAATAAGAGTCAAGAAAATGGATGACGAAGTGTAAATATTGTTTCAAATGCGCTGTAAGTCATTTACTTAAACCAACACAATGATAGCTAAACATGCACGTGTTGTTTTCCTCGTTGCATAGTGAACAAACACCATTAAAGAGGTTCGTGACGAAACATTTTGCATAGACGCTTTTCATCGACGTAATGATTGTGTTGTTTTGCGACCCTCCCCCTTTTCACTTGAACTTACTGATAATAATTCATTCGAGTGCCAGTTAATCATACATGTGTATTTATCAATCTTTTTGTAATGATAACAACGTGATGAATTACATTGTTGTCAACTTGTTTGCATTGATGGTGACTGCACAAACAACAATGACATATTGAAATTTCTGTCCTTGTCAATATCCACTTCATTTATGAAACAATTTTTTCAGAGTCGATAAGTCATGAACTTCTAGCAGTTGTACTTTTCACAGCTCTCTGTGTAAAAGTCATGGCAATTTGTTAGTTTATTATTAAAATTAATACTGCAAATTAAATTATTGACTTCTAGACTATGCAGGTGGAGTAAAGGTACAATTTGGTATGTCAATGACCTCAGATTTACAGATTTTATAAACTGTGGTCTTCACTTACAAGATGTCATGATGTTGTCATTTTGAAGCTTAATTATGGATATTGTGATTCACCTCCCTTAAGTTGTATTTATGTAAACACCCCTTTCTACTGGAAACCTGTGTTGTAACTTGTTACATGGATGATATTTGGGGACATTATTTAAAAATATTTAATATATGTAACTTCGTAATTAACCAACCATTTATCATCAACTAGTTGTTTTATTTGGTTTCAGTATAGTATTTAAAGAGTGTGCATAAGTTTCGTCATTATGGTTTTCAAAGGAGGTCGCATGTTACATAGTATTTATCTGTATCTCTAGTATAAATGGTTGTTTGTCTTAGATCTCTGATTAGTACAGTCAGTAGCTTTAGGGTGGATACAAATCTGTTAATCACTCACTGTGTTGACCAGTTTGATTAAAACAGACGAGAAATAGATAGACAATTTTCCAAGGAATAAAAGTACATTTATGGGATACGAACACATCGTTTCTGGGTTTCCTCGCAAAACTGTCTGATAACAGCCCGTAGACTCTCATGTTCTGACACAATTCAGTTAACCAATCACAGGACCTTGAACAAAAGCTTTCGGTGTGAGGTGCTAGGGGCAATGAACTCCTAACAGCTCAGCTCAAAACAGCTATCCTTTCGTCTGTTCGATGGCTCTAAAAAAGGTGACCGTTTGAAAATTTAATAAAATTATGATGTGATTGGTCAGCTGTTTGACTGGGCTTTGTCTGTGCTAAACTAGTACAGAACACGCGCCTATACGCAGTGTCCTTACCTTTGTATCCCGATATTATTTATTTTGTATATTTAATCCCTCGGAACAGGGTCAATTTTAATCAGACTGCTGTTTTGACAGATTTTACTTTGACTTGCCAAAAAATTATTAAATCGTGAGATGAGTCTTGATCTGCTTCATTTCTTAGGTAACTATTAAAATGTCAAAAACTTTCAGAGTTCTGTGACTTATTGCAAGAAAACTGTGTTAGCTCTCAATGGCTCGAAAGATTTTTGATCCCCTATTTAACTTTCCTGCCTTATGAAGCAGGGATCGACACTCGCACTGGTCCGCTGGCCCGAGGCTAGTGAAAATTTGTTTGTATCACTACAGATTAACATATGTCACTAGCCCTAAGAGCACTTTGGGCTAGTAAAGTTTTTCAGCGAGCGTCTACCCCTGTGAAGTCACCATTTGACAAGGAAAATTATGAGTTTACTTCTTTATTGAAATAAGCGTCTTAAATAAGCAATAAACTTCCTTATTTCAACATTTTATTTATGGTTCCACTTCAATGTTTGTAATTTAATGGCTTAAATGTTCCTTTTAAAGAATATTTTATTCCTGTCAGAGTTCAGATTAGAGATGGGTGGTTTTACCGGTATACCGGAAAACCATGGTTTTTCAATCAAGTGGTACGTACCGTGGTGCGTTGGAGAAAACCAGGATTTTTATCATCTTTTTCAGAATATTTGTCAGAAAAATTTTATATCGTACTAATAAAAGTAACTATTCTTTAAATAGTTTTTTAAACAATTGTTATCTGATGTAGTTTGAATGTAATACATCTCTAATGAAAGTGTCTGCAATTTGCTAACTTATTGGTTGCATGTTGATATGCTGATATTCCTTAAGAAAAACTTGAAATGATAGTTATGATTTTATAGATCTACTTTTGAGTTTTTCATCTTTGGTGTTCTATTATACTGAGTTCTGAATAAAAAGATATGGAGCACAGTGGTGTAGTGGTTAGCGTGCTTATCTCTCACCCCAAAGGCCCGGGTTCGAATCCTGGTGGAGACACCAAAGATTTGTGACTTGGGTCTCATACTGTGTTGTGGCCTTGGGCAAGGCACTTCATCCACATTGCACTCAGTTCACCCAGCTGTCTAAATGGGTACCTGAACACGGGAAGTACGGACCTATACGGTCGCGCGGAGCGCTTAGAAGCGGCACCGAAAGTACAATTCCTTCAGGGTAATAATGTACCGCCACTGAACAGCATTGTGTTGGATATTAGGCGTTAAAATTATCATTATTATTATTATTATTACTGAAATGTTCGTGGTACCCAACCCTAAGAGTTCTCATCATATGTTGACAAAATATTTGGACTAAAACTTCTTCTTTGTTTGTAGCAGATGATAAGATCTGCATAGAACTTTCACAAGTATATTAGTAATTCATTTCTTCTATTTTCAGATTTCCGACGACAATGAAAAGATACTCACTGATTCTCTGAGTGAATTCTGAATTCCAAAACAACAATGAGTGTTCTTCATGACCTCCTCGAACTTGGACAACATTTACGTCAAGAACGACTCTTTGTCAGTACTGAGCGGGAGCAGCTTCAGAAACTTTACGAGGACGTTCGTAAAGTCGGCGAGGACCTGTTCCACGCGTCATGGATTTCCCGACAACAAAAGCTGAACCTGGATCATCTTCAGGCTATGGGACATGAAGTCCCCTCGGAAGAAATATGCGCGAAAACTAATCAACTCGAAGGCGTGAATTTCCACGACAGCTACAAAGTCCTTGGTCACCATGATTCAAAATATGGAGATTTATTTAAATTTTTACGAGAAAACCCCATCCTTCTTGCCAACTGTGTGTGCATTCAAGAAAAGACTAACGCCGCCGTAACGGCGAAAGTCGTTGGAATCATCATGTCAGCCGTGTACGGAAATGTCGTCTTGCAAGAAGACGAACATTACGCTCTTCAGTTGCTGAAGACGTTGATAGACGTGCAGTTTAGTAACCATGACAACCCGCGTAGAGTTGTACGTCGTGGGAACTGCGCCTTCAGCCTCATCTTCAAGCAGCTGAGTGACATGTTGTTTTCAACTCGCCTCTTTCTCACAGCCGCTTTGCACGACCCGGTTATGAGGCTTTTGATGGAAGACGAATGGTTCTATGATATAGATCCTGAGAAAGCTTTGGTTCGTTTTCCGCCAAAAGAGAGGATGAAGAGATTCGGCGAACCTGGCAGCGATGACTATAAAACCAAAGTTCGAGATTATCGGAAATTTATAGTCGACAAGTTAGTTCTTCTTTGTACAAGGTTCATCAATTCCATTAAGAGTAATATCCATTGTTTTCCAGCGAGCATTAGCTGGATTGTGTCGCAGGTGTATCAGACTCTGACGAAAGGGAACAAGATCTCAACGGCAGAAGTGCGTGCCACGTGTGCTGATTTAATATTTGCCCTATTTATTTGCCCCGCTATCTGTGACCCCGAGCCCTACGGTATCACATCGGATGTCCCAATCAGCCACATCGCAAGACACAACTTGATGCAGATGGCTCAAATTGTTCAAGTCCTCGCGATATCTCAGTGGGAAGAGATCGACCCGAAAGTTAGAGATTTGTACGGGAGATTTGAGAAGGTTTGTTTATTTTGATCTGTCTGAAAACTTATAAAAATATTTATGACTTAATATAAGTTATAACATTCAGTGGAGGGTGACATCGTAATTTATCAGACCTGCGTTAGTGTTTATCCAACGATGTCACCCGAACAAACTGAATGTTATAACATATTTATCTTACCGCATGTCTCAAAATATCATTTAAAAAAACAAAGAGAATTTTTGAAAGAAAACAGCTGATCGATCGACAAACTATGACCTTTGAACTTGTGTCACGTGACATGGAGTGATTGATGCATGCTTTATTCATGTTGCGGGATGTAAAAAATTTATCACCCTCGGGAAGATTTATTAACCCGTATGATGGTGTTTATTGATATTTGTTAATGGTCACGTGGACCAATCAGGGATCGACTTTCGACATGAGGTAGGATAATGCTTTTTATGTACTTTTGTGCTTTTATTCAGTATGTTCAATAATGTATGAATGTGAGAACAAATGTGTGATAATGCAATTGAGTTAAATGCAAGCCAAGTTGGGGTTTAATATCGCTTTCACGAGTATTTCATTTATATCAAGTCACTTTAAACACTCTAGTTCTTGTCCGATCTCTTAAAGGCGCTGTAGCACGTTTTTGGCAAATTTTATTTTTTCAAATTTCCCATTTATAATGATAGTTTATGTCATTTATATTTACTTCAAAAGGTAAAACATCATATTACACAAACCAATTATGCATAGTGGTAATAACGGTATTGCGTATAAAGCAAAAATTGCATGGCGGCCATTTTATTGTGAACACAATTTATTATTTTGTATGACAAAAACGATTCCCATGGCTTTATGGAATCATGTACACTCATTTTTTAACTTGATTTTCCGAATAGGGAAGGGTGTTTTACCATTAGTGACATTATTTTTCAAAAACATTTCATCAACTTATTTCAGCGAAAAAACGTGCTACTGCCCCTTTAATACGGGCAAAATATGTCAAAGCTTAAAAACTGTATTTACCTTTTCTTTAGACATATAAACTCTTGAAAGGCTTAAGCTGATTTTTTTGTGTAGAAATACTGTCACCAATGTGGATTATAAATTTGGTGACAGTCAAAGCAATAATTAAGACATAGGCAATGCCCTCAAAATTATTTGATGTTAGTCATGAGGTATATAAATCAGTGTTGTTCCTAGAGGGGGTCCTGGGGTCATTTGCCCACCGTTTTGGCTTGGTGTCCCTTAAAATTTGGAGAAGGAGGATACTTTACCATTGCAAAGGGTCCCTCTTGTTCAGAATTGGTCAAAATGACCCCCTCAGCAGATCACCTAGGAACAACACTATAAATCATGCAAAGTCTGATGAGCTACAGAGCCAATGGCTAATCGTGTATATTTTGCAGGGTTGTATGTCATCCTTCCTGGATACGCTGGTCGAAGGTACGGGGGAGGAGCTACCAGCCTCCGGACACACAACCAATCAAACGGCAGCTCGCTCCACAGTACTCCTCACACAGTCACAGCTACAAACTCTGGTCAGTGCTGGTCAAAATTTACGACTTACCGGTACATCACTGCTGAAGCCTTTGATACAGCCAAAGTGGCACTTGAAGGGACACTGCGTCGAGGATAAAAATGAGATCACTTTTATCTACCTATGGTGATGAGCGCATCTGCAAATGACGTTTGGTTCGCTTCACTGTTTACATGCAGTAGGTTTTATTGCCAATTACTTCAATTGTCTGAAATGACTCATTAGCAGACACGTTAATCACCATAGGTTGATAACATTGATCTCATTTTTATCCTCGACGCGGTGTCCCTTTAACAATAACTCATTCACTCACTACATCATCTGAAACTAACCTGGTAAAGGTCACAGCAACACGTACAAAAACATATGGTGATCGTACATTTCAAGCTGCTGGTGCGCGACTGAAATGAACTCCCGTTGCACATCAGGGAAATTGAAAATCTGCCTAACTTCAAAGCAAAGCTCAAGACCCACTTCTTCATTACCAATCCATTGTGAATTCAACTTCTCGGAGCGCATTTGAGCAGTGTGAACTGGATACCTGCGCTATATAAATTTTAATATAGATAGATAGATAGAATGTTTCAATTTAAACAGAGAATTGATTTAGAGATGGTATCATTCTGTACAATAAATTCCTATCTTCAATGTTAATCTTCCAATAGGTGAACTGTCTGAAGCAAGCATGTCCCAATATGGACGACAAACATCCTGTACGGAAGCAACTGGAGGAACTCTTAGGGTGTCTCCCGTCGGAAACACCTCAAGGTCAAGGTCATGACAACCATCTCTCCGCGACCGGTCCGACTGCCCCTGGCATGACCCCTCCGGGAACACCTAGCAACCAAAAGAAATTGTTTAAAGGTGCGTACTAAAGAGATGGTTTTCGTCGACATATTGTATTTTTTTGCATTGCGTGAAATGAAAACATGCTATATTGTACAAAAGTCGTATTCATACAGTAGCACATAACATGTCATAAAAATAATAAACAATATGATGTTAGACCGCAGCGAAATTTTCCCCACTTGCAGCGCCGATGAACGGCTTCAGTTTTCATCGTTTTTATTTTCAGCAAGTGTGCGGTTGCCTTTATCAATTTGTAAAATATAAAGTCATCAAAATATTACTTTCATTAGTATCTTTCAATTTGCCTGTGTATTAATCATGTATTAATAACATATATTATGTGTAAACAGGAATATCCTCTTGATTTTCGTTTCCACAAAAAATACCCCAATAGAACCTTCCCTTTAAAGGTTATTTTACATGATGAATAAGGATTGAAAATTAAATTTTAGAAAATGTACTCAGTTTTATATGAAAAACTCTTGTTAATGCATGATTAAAATTGTTTTTCAGGTCTGAAAAAGAAGAATTCAGTCCCAAATCTTTTAGCCAATGAGGAAGCAAGCAAAGAAGGGGAGACAACTGAGTCAGAATCGAAGACTGGAGAACCCATCGATGATGTGCTAGTTATCTCCCTTGGTGTTGGTACTGACTGCCCAGGAATGATGGCTGAAAATAAGGTAAATATGCACCAGATAGGATATGCTCAACTAAGTTTAATCTTTCACCTGTGGAATATAGTAACGGGATAGTGTAGTTATGTCCCCCGAAAAATTTTTCGGGAGACATAATGTTTTCACCTCCGTCCGTCAATCCGTTATTCCGAAATGCTTTCTTTTCCGGGCCATATCTCAAAAAACGTTCAATATTTTTTCACGAACTTTGGTATGTGGTTAGACCTAGTGGTGGAGTGGTGCCTTTTGCTATTTTGGTTATTCTGAATTTTTTTTCTTTTTCTGGTTTCCATGGAAACAATTTGAACTTAGTGCATATTGAGGGTAGGGACCTTTTCCGGCCTCTATCTCCAAAACCGTTCAATATTTTTTCACCAAACTTGGTATTTGCTTAGACCTAGTGATAGAGTAGTGGCTTTTGCTACTCTGGCTATTTTTACTGGTTTCCATGGCATCAATTTCAACTAAATGCATATTGGGGGTAGGGACGTTTTCCGGCCTCTATTTCAAAATCTATCAAGTATTTCTTTACGAAACTTGGTATGTGGTTAGACCTAGTGTTAGAGTGGTGCCTTTTGCTATTTTGGTTATTCTGAATTTTTTATTTTTTCTGGTTTCCATGGAAACAATTTGATCTTAGTGCATATTGAAAATTGGAGCGGGGGACATCACAGTGCATCACATGCACATATTTCTAGTTGTTAGTGTGTTTGGCTTCAGATCAAGAGATTCGGGGTTCGAATTCCGCCAGGGGCTCTGTAACTTTGTTTGCAGTAGAGAACTGTTCTACATGCTGTGGGCTTTGGGTGCAATGCTGCACTGAATTTCAGTGCAGTACCACCCTTTGTTCACCAGTTTCGCAGGTTTTGTCGGGTATGCACAGCCACCATGGTGTTTCAGGCTTTCTCCCTTCAATAATACTAGCAGCCGAGTTATAAGTGAAATACTAAATAAGACATTCTCAGTGTTCCCGCTGACTTTTTAAACTCTCGGTACAGTGTACCGGCTGTGGTAATTTTTACCGGTACATACAGAATTTCACCGGTACCATACAATCTCGAAAGTAAATATCACACAATAATGACATGGCTTCACAATTACATAGTTCGCTTATTCCCTGGTGTTACCTGTTTTTGTGGTATTAAAATACACGCCGTAACACGGTACGAACTGTACTAGATCGTTTTGTGATAACGATACATGTTGATTATACGAATTATCACTTGGTTGCAAAGTATATATCACGGTGGTATTATAAAATGGTGTCTGCGAAATATTCTGAAGTGTTTTGTAATGAAAAACTTCTCACAAACTTCCTCTTGTGTGCAGGTAACCTGCGATCATAAGGGGGGTGGTTTCAAAGATTTTTTTTACGAAATAAATTTTTCAATATACATTAAACAATATAATTGCTTATGTAATTTTACTATCTTTCACTATAGTACAAATAACTTACCTACATTACGAGTGTAAGATGAAATGCGTAATTAATACAAGACTATTCGAACAAATGACTTTACTTTCGTTTCATCGCAATAAAGCTCCAAAATGAATGTTATACAGCCCCCGCTATTCAACCAATCGGATTGAAGAAAGCCGCTCAGTTCATGTCTGTTGTAAAAGTTGCAGGGTGCTTCGTTTGTCAAACTGAATGATGCTACAGTTTTAAAATGTATACTAATTATGTGATATAATGATATTGTTCGTAGAAAGATACTTATCTGAGAGGTTTCATGACTCATATTATGTCTGAATTGTGGATACGGCCTGACAGAAAATAATAACTTTCATCAGTGATTCGGAAATGAATTTGTTTTCATTCACACTCGCCGATTGATCCGTGATGAACTCAGCTTTTGACTGGTATTTTTTTTACATTTCAATTTATTTGTGGAACTTCATTATTATTGAAAATTAACTGAAATATAATGAATATTTTAATTTAATTCATAACGGAAAAGTTTGTAGTTTGCCGTGTGCTAAAAGGATCGTTTCAAGAAAATGCCGTGAATAATGAATGCCATGCACCTGAAACACAAACATTTGTTTTAAAAGTTTGACATTATGCCTTTATTAAAATAAGGAAATCTGGAGATATATATCTGTAAACTCTACACAAACACATTCACAAACAGTATATATCATATCGGACACAAATCAAGTTGGCTAACACTCGCGTGTGGGAAATCCTGTTTGGTTCTCTGCCATTCGATTGGTGTGACGTCACAATATTGTCCTTACACTGACCAATAGGCGTGCTGTATTGCTCGATCGCTACCGTCAAAGGTTTCCCCTTCACGTTCGAACATCTTGTCTTGTTTGGGGAATCAGGTTGAATTTTAAAACACATTAAGCTAATCGTAAAATGTCAAGAAAACAAATGAAGTTTGCAAACAAATTCAAATGGTTTATTAGTCAAGGTTCAGATCAGTGATTAGAATTTACCGGTACACTGTACCGACAGGGTTATAAAATACCGGTACACCCCCAAATTTATCGGTAAAAAACCGGCAATTACCGGTTAACGGGAACACTGATTCTTGGTTTTGTACCGAACTGAAAATTTCCGAAACTGAGGGTCCTGTACCGCAATACGAACCAATTCAAAGTCCAAGCGTACCGTTTCACCCCTCGTAAATATAAATAATAAAAATAAATAATAAATAATATATTCATAATTTGCAGTTGTAATTGATAATTATAACCCTTTAACTTCTGATAGAGATTTACGTTGACGATATCATATTTATCAATTTCTTCAAGTACTCAGGATAGCCTTGATTTACTATAATGTTATTAATTAAGTATTTCCGTATTGGCCCAGTTACAGGTCCGAGGTCTATTGTATTGGCCCGAGACCAAGCCAATACAACAGACCTCGGACCTGTAACTTGGCCAATACGGAAATACTTAATTAATGACAATTTTATTAATTAACTTCTGTTCATTCTATTTGCACAACACTAGACATCTCATTTATATTGAAATAATAATTATAAACAAGATTGGTGAACAATTAGCACGGGTCAAAGTTGTGAAGCGACAGCTTCGGGCTTTCACCAAATGTGCAACTGCGCATGCTCAGACTCATATTGGCCTAATTTTTAATACTTACCCTACTTTTACTAGTGCATATTACCTATATGATCCGATGAAGGATTGAAAACGTGACTGAGACAGGATCCTAACGTAACTGTAGTGAAGTGTAGACAGACTGGCTCTAGGGCACGTCACTACCCGGAAGTGTAGTGCAATCCACATAGCTGCGCGCGCAGTGATATGAAAACCTCACATTTCCTATATCGCACCTGCATTACGGACGTGTATTTAAGACGGGAATTTTTCTCTTTTCTACCTATTTATCTACCTAAACCGTGTGGTTTAGTCATTGGTATGTCTTTTCTCTATTTTTGTATTGTGAAGTGTAACAAGCGTAGTTTTCACCTACCTCGTCATAGAATTTTTTTCTTCATTCTTCGAGAACGATGTTTTTCTTCGCTCATGTCGCCATTTGCATTGGCTTTCGTGAGGAATTTGACTTCTATTTTTATGCTACGCAGCCTACTGTACCGTTTTATCGTGTTTTCTAACACTTTTACGCGTTTTGGTAGCTATTTTCGTTGTTTTTCTTCGGAGCACGTTTTCGCTGGCCATTCAAAATGGCGGCCTCCTTCGTCTTGCTCGATTTGTTGTGGTGACGTCACAACTTTTTGTTTACCGTTTTTGTTTTTTATTTTATCCATATTTATGGATAATTTTGATTGTTGTTTACGTTTTCCACTGTGAGTGTAAATTCTTGGCTATTTATAGTCGTTAATTTTACATTGTAAATTTTATTCTTGTTGAAAGTTTCATGTGTTTACATTCCATGTGTATGAACTTTGACCACAGCGGTTATCTCCCTTTTAACCTTGAGTCTGTGTAGTTCGTATCCTATGTTGCTTTTCTTTACTTCAATTGTTTTCTTTCTTCATGGGAATTTAATTTTTTGGTATTAAAATTTCTTTGTAAATTTTTCATTACCAATTTTGTAATTTTTCATGCTTGAATTAAGCTTTCATTACTCAACCTTTTCTGATGTTAAAGTTGTTTTAACATGTTATGGTGGTTTTGTTTGCTTGATTATTTATGTTCACTGGCTTCTCTTTTTGTTGACAGTGAACTTGTTCTTGCATGCCGAGAGTGTTTTGCGTTGATTGCAAATCCCCCAAGTCGGCAAAGGACCCGCACCCCCTCTGCCCAGACTGTTTGGCGGACACACCGTGTGAGTGGCTCTCCCAGTGTGGTCACTGTTGTCATCTTTCTGCGTCAGAATTCAAGTCTTACCTGAGGGCGAGGAGAAAGAGGTTCACCCAGCGACGCTGTAGGATGGCCACTTCAGACCTCGACCAGGATACTCTTGTTATCTCTGAACCCATTGACGGGTTGTCTCCAGCAAGAGATCATCCTCATGATGCTCTTTCCCCTACTGGGAATACTGCTCCATCCAAGACCAAGGCACAGCGTGTTTCTATGTATCGTATCACGCTCGGATAGGAGGCCCAGGAGTGGGGTGGCAGACCCTCCCTTGTCGGACTCTTCCAACAGGAAATCTCTCTCTTCTGAGGAGCGCCGGCGCCTAGAGGATCAGCAGCGCCTAGGTGAGCGCCAGCGCTTGGAGCTCGAGGTGGAGAAAGAAGAAGAGAGATATCAACTTTCTCTAAAGGACCTCGAGCGCCAGGAGGATGAAAGACGCCTAGCAGAGCTCAGGGAAACCAGGAGACGCCAGGAGGAGCGTCGTCTGGAACAGAAGCGCCTGGAGGACACTCGACGTGCAGAGAACGCTCAACGCCAGGAGCTTGAGCGCCAGCGCCGCGAGGATGAGCGCCAACACTTACGGTTGGAGGAGGACCGCCGCATCCGGGAGGAGGAGCGTCAGCACCTCAAGGACATCGATTCCCAGCGCCACAAGAACGCTGACCGCCAGCACAGGGATGAGCGGTACCGAGATGAGGAGCGCCTACGCCTCAAGGAGGTTGAAGCTTTGCGCCACAGAGGGTACGAGCGCCAGCGCCGCGAGGACGAGCGCCTGTGCCGTGAAGATGAGCGCCAGCGCCTCAAGGATATTGAAGCTCAGCGCCAAAAAAACTACGAGCGCCAGCGCCGGGAAGATGAGCGCCTGTGCCGAGAGGACGAGCGCCAGCGCCTCAAGGAGGCTGAGCACCAGCGCCTCAGGGATGAAGAGCGTCAGCTTCTGGAGAAGGAGCGCCAGCGTTCTAAGGATCGCTTGTCAAGAGAGCGCTTGCCTGCTCAGGACTCCAGTGACTCGCTCTTCCGTGACAGATCTCCTATCAGAGACACTTTGGAGTCGGAGGCTTCTCCACGTCGTTCAGCCTCCACTTACTCAGACGACCGCTATTATGACCCGGTATCTCCGTCTAAGTCTGTGGACCCTAGCGAACCCCAGGGTACTCATCTGCCCTTAGGAGCAGTGTATTCCTGGATTGCCGACAGGCTGGTAACGTCTCCATCACCAAGCCTTGATACTGATGCCTCTTTAGCCGTCTGGCATGAGCCAGAATTACTTATCCCTCCACACCCGATGGTCTCGGATGCAGTTGAATCTTTGGACGATGAGTTCAGGAAACTGTCGCTCAACCCAACGTTTCGGCCAGCCAAGAATTCTTCTGCTACTTTCAAGGTCCACTCTCTGCAAGTATTTGACCATGGTGCCCCTCAGGATGACTCTTGTTCTAGGCTGTCAGATGCGCCACAAGGTTCTTATAAAGTGCAAGACGTTAGGTTGTTGTCTGTGGATAGAGAGTTGAAGCGGATGTTGAAACCTCTCTCAGCTATCGCTTCTGCCGCTGATGCCCTCACACAGGACCTTACGGAGGACAACCCATCGAGGATGGATCATCAGTCCACAATGTTTAGGTGGGTGTCCAACTCTGTGTCAGTCGTTGTAGACCACGTTCGCTCGGCTATGGCTTCAACCACTCTTATCCGTAGGAACGGTCTTCTTGCCCCCTGTATTTGGGAAGAAGAATTCAAGAAATCACTTATAAGAGCTCCTCTCTCTACTCCTACCCTCTTTGCGGACAAGATACCGGAGGTGTACAAGGAACATGCTTCGTTGGCACAATCAGACTTCACTTTTCGTGCCATCAAGTCTCTGTCAACAGCCTTCGTCCCCAGAAACCCTAGGGCCAACCAAACCTATGTGGGGAGACGCAATTCCGTCAGGCTCGCTCAACGTGGAGCTCGTGGTGGAGGACGAGGCAAGTCCGGTAGGGGAGGCTACATCCCTCAGAGACCTCGCCCCGATTTCGATCAGCCAAAAACTCCCAAGACCCCAGTCTACAAGAAACGCCGTTGAAGCGTTGGACATGCACGACTGGTCTCTCCCGCCTCCAGTCGTCCCGTACCAAACTACACCCGTAGGCGGGAGACTAGGGATCTTCTGGCCAAACTGGACAATCCTAGAAGATCCCTTTGTCACCGAAATCCTCAGGGTTGGATACAAAATGCCAATCTCCAACCCTCCGCCTCTGACCACCCTGCCCCGGTCACGCGTGTACTCGCCGACTCAGATCGTTCAGTTGTCTTCCAACATCGAGACACTGTTGGAGAAGAAAGCAATAGAGGTGGTCCCAGACCCCAGCTTCTCCCCAGGATACTACTCCCCAATCTTCCTGGTTCCGAAGAAGAACTCAGACAAGATGCGGATGATACACAACATGGCTTTATTCAACGATCTGTATATGCCAGAGCCTCTGCATTTCACAATGGTTACCCTGGATCTACTGCGTTCCAAGCTTCAACCCAACGATTGGCTGGTCAGTTTAGATCTTCAGGACGCTTACCTCCATGTACCAATTTTCAAGCATCATCGGAAGTACCTCAGATTCCTCTTCCAAGGGGTACATTATCAATGGAAGGTTCTTCCGTTTGGAATCTCTACGGCCCCGTGGCTTTTCACTCGCATTACGTCTCCGATCGCCAGGTTTCTCCATCTTCGGGGGATAGAGTTCGACCCCTATATAGACGATTGCCTGATGAGCCACGGGGACTCAACAGTTTTACACAGACAGACCCTATTTACCTTGGACCTGCTGCGACAGTTGGGATGGCTTGTCAATTCAGAGAAGTCGCAACTAGTCCCATCCCAGCAGCTGACGTTTATAGGAGGTCTGTTCTTAACCAACATGGATCTTCTCCGAGTACCCCCAGACAGGTGGGAGAAGATAGAGCAGTTAGCGTTGCGGGGTCTTCGTCAGGCTTTGTCGGTTCGTCAGTGGCAGTCCCTTCTAGGCCTTCTGACTTCGGCTCAGGCCCTCACTCTCAGAGGTCGTCTCATGGCGCGCCCTCTGCAAGTGTTTCTGATTCCTTTTTGTCAAGAGGACGACCCCAGGGAAAGCCTTTGGCTTCCACTGCATCTACACCGTTACCTCAGGTGGTGGACGATCCCATCGAATGTTTGCGAAGGAGTCTCTTTGACAGAGTTCAGTCATCATCACGAACTGTTTGTAGACGCTTCACATCAAGGGTGGGGAGCCCACCTGGGTCAGCGGACGGCAGCAGGGTTGTGGGCGCAACATCAAGTCAGTTGGCACAGCAACAATCTCGAGTTGCAGGCAGTCATCTTAGCAATCGAGCACTGGATCGGAGTCCTCAGAGGCTCTCGGGTTCGTATAGCCTCGGACAACTCGACAGTGGTTTACCTGATCAATTTCCAGGGGACGACTCGGTCGCGCCAGTTATTGAAGCAGACTTTCCAACTGTTCGAGTTGGCAGACGCCAACCACGTTTTGATCAGGGCTCGTCATATCCCGGGTTGCAGGAACATATTGGCAGACGCTCTGTCCAGACTGGACAAGCCATCACCAACGGAGTGGATGCTCAACCCGGAAGCTTTCACCCTGATTTGTCAGCAACACCATCGTCCTCTGATGGATTTGTTCGCCACAAGATTCAACAACCAGTTGCCAACTTATGTCTCTCCCCTTCCAGACCCGATGGCATGGGCAGTGGACGCTCTGTCCCTGTCTTGGGACGGTCTGGACGCGTTCGCGTTTCCACCTCCAATTCTGTTGCCAAAGGTTCTGGCCAAGATCAGGGAGACCAAGTTGATGAATCTGCTTTTGGTCGCGCCCTTTTGGCCGGCCAGAACTTGGTTTCCAGAACTTCGTCTTTTAGCAGAAGGAGAACCAAACCCGTTGCCCCCGTGGCCAAACCTCCTTCTGCATCCTCACAGTCGGCAGTTACATCCAGACCCGCAACGATTTCATCTGTGCGTTTGGACCATCTGCAGAAGACTCTAAGGGATAAGGGGTACTCAGCGCCTGTAGCCAGCGCTATTACTGGAGCACATCGGCCTTCAACTAGAGCCCTTTATGACGATAAGTGGCTGTCGTTTGAGAATTTTTGCAGATCCCATAAGCAAGATCCATTGTCAGCTTCACCACAGTTTCTGGCAGATTTTTTGTTCCATCTTCGATCGAAGAGGCACCTCAAGGGTGGAACGATTTCTACCTATCTTTCGGCCCTCAATTCAGTTCTCGCTGTTAAAACAGACAGGAAGATTTCTAAAACTCCGGAACTGATAGCCATGCTGAAGTCCTTTAAGCTGGAGGACCAGAAAGTCAAGTTTCGCCCTCCAGCTTGGGATCTGAACCTGGTCCTGAAGAACCTTCGTGGAGCTCCATATGAACCTCTGTCGGAGGCCTCTTTTGAGAACCTCTCCAGGAAGACGGCGTTCCTACTTTCTTTGGCAACAGCTGCCAGAGTGAGTGAACTACACGCTATTGATGTTACGAGGCTCCGGTTCGAGCAACGGCGTCATGGCTCAGTGCATCTAGGTTTGCTGTGGGATTTTGTCGCGAAAAACCAACTGCCTGGTCAACCTGATAGAGCGTTTGTGATTCCGCCGTTGTCTTCGATTGTGGATGAGTCAGAGTCTGAAGAACTCTCTTTGTGCCCAGTCCGTGCCCTGAAGGAATACATCTCCCGGTCTACTGACAAGAGGGCTGGGCGGAAGAGGTTGTTCATTCCTTTCTCTTCTATGGCTAAGGGAGAGGTAAACCGGAACACGTTGGCCTTATGGCTTCGGTCAACTATCCTGACAGCTTACGATGCAGCAGGAATTCCTCACCCCTGCGCAAACAACCCGCATGAGATTCGAGCTCTAGCTTCAACAATGGCACTTCACAGGAACTGTTCCGTGCCTGACATCATGAAGGGTTGCTTTTGGAAATCTAACACGGTGTTTGCGAGTCATTATCTGAGAGATGTCTCCGTGGAGGATGTACAAGGCCTCCAGTCGTTTGGACCTCTCGTAGTGGCGCAGCAGCTCACTGTGCCCTCCTCGTCGTAGGTGAGTTATTCTTGGTGGATTTAGGACTATTTCTCGGACCGTCGAGATCTCTCCTTTTAATCCATTTTTGTGGTTTCATTTTCTGATTTGGGTTTCCTGTTTGTAGGATTCCGCTCAGTTGCCACGTCCTGCTATTACTAGTGCTTTTGGGGGTCCTCGCTGTTGGTCCTTTCCCTCCGTCCTACTGTCGAATCAACATGCACTAGTAAAAGTAGGGTAAGTATTAAAAATTTGTTAAAATCTAAATATTTTAGATATTTAAAAATACTTACCCTACTTTTAGGGTTTATACCCACCCATCGTTGGATCAACTACCTCCCCGCATCTAGGACCTCGCTCGGACTGACTCTAGGAAATGTGAGGTTTTCATATCACTGCGCGCGCAGCTATGTGGATTGCACTACACTTCCGGGTAGTGACGTGCCCTAGAGCCAGTCTGTCTACACTTCACTACAGTTACGTTAGGATCCTGTCTCAGTCACGTTTTCAATCCTTCATCGGATCATATAGGTAATATGCACTAGTAAAAGTAGGGTAAGTATTTTTAAATATCTAAAATATTTAGATTTTAACAAGTTTGTCTCATATTGGCCCAGTTTTTCCCGTATTGGCCCAGTTTCTTCGTATTGGCCCAGTTGTCGAATCATATGGTCTAGGCAGTAAATGCTGTATACATGCCATAACATTGATAGTTAATTAATAATTTATAATATTAGTTTGACTTCTGATAACAACTTGTCGTTTCAGATTCTATCATGGGAACAGGAGAATCGCCGCCGAAAGGTGAAATATAACACTGACATCACGGAAGGCGGACAAATAGAAATACACGAGAAGAGGACACGGTTTTCTCTCTCACACGATCAGGAATCTATAGGTACAACAACATTTTAAAACTAATTTCATTTTACAAAAGGTGTCTATTGTGTGCCATTTTGCAGTATTGACATGGGTGTTTCGGACCAAACGCTAATTTCATTGTATATTTCCGTAATCTATAATATCTATAACATTAGTTCACATTTTCCCGCCAGTGCTTGCAGGTTTCACTGCATTGCACAATGCTTTGCAGGCTTTCTTCCTTTGTTAATGTTAACAGCATTTAGTGCAAAATTTTGTTGAGCTCCAAATCTCATCTTTAATCACTGTATGAAATACTCTTGAAAAGAAGCCTTCCCCAAATTATTTTGCTCATTTAAATGGCAAAATTAAAGAAAAACCTGAAAAATTTGACAGCCCTAGCAAAAACTCTCCAAGTTCTCGGCTGTAGGACAGGCATTATTTCACGCAATCCTTGATTAAAAACTTTCAATAACATATCTTTTCGACTTTCAAAGTGGTGTCAGACGTATCATTTTTGTGGCTTACAAAACGCCGGTCTATTTTCTCTGGAGGATGTCTGAAACGTACTCATACGTATCAAATTCATGACCTCCAAAACGCCACTGTGATGTGTTTTACTGTATGCTAAACCACGGATTTGCAATGGGACGAGAAAAGTATACCAGTGTTTGAGAAGGGCCAAAAAACGATACGTTTGAAACTGGATCAGCCATTTCCCTGCTAAACCGTCCCGGAAGTCAAAAGGATATAGAGGAATCATGTCAGCTAATTGTCATATCGAGGGTTTGGTGCAGAGGTACCAAGTGCATATTTCCTCATTTTGAGAAAATTGCATTTTTAGTTTTCAATGTTCATATCTCTTGCACTGAAAATGTTGATATCATCACTTCAAAGATTTTAAATGAAGGTGGCTTTCAAGTATAACATGCCTTATTGTCTCATGCAAATACAACCATAATTTCTTAATTATGTTATTTCCTTCATTCACTACCTCTAAACTTATATGCATCTTCTTGTTTGTTTACAAACACACCAACAACAATAGCAAGTCTAGAAATAGACAACTTAAACCTGTGAGTCTGCCTACCGCTCACGCAAAGCCCGTGCACCCGCATACACAGTCATGTGACCTGTCAAATACCTCCACTACTTTTTGTTGTTCAACGTGTCAACACGTCTCACACCAACTGAGTTAGAATTTCCTTACCTTTCGACGAAACCTTTATCCCATACGTATCCTGATACCGTGAGATTGTTGTTTCCATTTGTTTTTTCACTTGAATATGAATTTGGATGCTATTATTCGCCATTTTAGTGGTTCAAATGTTTCCACGTGGCTTGTAAAATGGCGGCTTCCTCATGTTTTTCTAGCATCGGGCTTGAAGCTTCATTTATTCAATTCACTGCTAATATTCATATTATTTATATATTTATGTTTTGTGGTATATTTAACTATATTACAAACGTATTTTATATTTTATCTCTTGATAGAATTAAATTTCGTTAGTGCGGGATTGGTATCCCCGTTCACTTATCGATTTTTGCTGTATAGTGTTGTGTCACTTCACTTCGCATTGCATTGACTTTGCGTGGTGATTTTAAGGCCGCTTCCTTGCTATATTTTACTATGCGTATCTGTATAGTTTTTGCTTCACGTTTTGTTTAGCTAACTTTATCTACCTTATGTATTATCAGAAATTATTTCTTGATATTTAATTTCTCATACGGTATAGTTTTTGATGGTATTTATTCATGTTTATTAATAAATATCGTTATGTTTTACTATGAGGGGATAGGTTTCAATTTTACCTTTTATGGTAAAGTTTCCTTTTCTCTGCATTTTCTATGTTTTATGATAAACTATTTCATGTTATCATAATCATATACTCATTCTATATATTTATATATAGTATTTTATACACTTATATGAAATTTCGGTTTCTTATATTTGTTCATTATGGTTTTTCTGTGAGTTAATTCTCCTTAACTTTTCACAGAAATCATGAGCGCTTCGAAGAGATGCGAGGGCTGTAATAAATTCGTGGCTGCGGCTGACCCTCACCCTTGCTGTCCACGTTGCTATGGGGTATCCTGTACCTACGATGTACCCTGTGATGAGTGTGCCAACCTTAACGTTGACGAGTTCCAGGCCTATGTGACTTCGAGAGAAAGAAGCTTGGCCCGTTCTTCGTCGAAGTCGTCTACTGTTTCGGTCCCTCAACCGTCCTCTCTGGCCTCGGACCTGGCCAAATTCAAGTCCATGGCTGCCGAGATGATGCCTCTTATGTCTAAGCTGCTCAACATCCCCGAGTTAGCGGACAAGGTGGAGAAGACCGGATCAAGGCTCACCCCGTCACCAGGGAGAGATAATATCTCTCAAATAACTGGGCGGCGGGGGGGTGAAGAGAAAAATGAAGACATCATCTCCATACTGGCCCCTTCGGTGGTGGAATCCATGAAGCAGACTCCGGGATCGAGGGACCCTCGTCTTCATAAGAAAGCCCACCGGATTAGTGGATCCCGTGCGGCGGATGCGGCCCGCAAGGCAGTCCAGCCGGGAGATGTCAAAGTCGGGGATCCAGGGACCGAACCTACGGGGAAGGTCAAGGCCAAAAAGGACTCCAAGGGAACCGTCACGGGCCTCCACGGATCCAAGATTAAGCCCATCATGTTGCCGACGGAGGGTGCAGCGGACCCGCCACCGGCCTCCACGGACCCGGCCGCCACGGACCCGGCCTCATCTACGGGCCATCCCAGGGATTCGGCGGGCCTGAATAGATCTATTGTGGACTACAATACCTCTACCTCTTCCAAGTCGTCCCATTCGGAGCAGGCCAACCGGGAGAGGAACCGTCGCCTAGCCAGGGAAAATGAACGACCTGCGGGGAACAAACGGAAATCCACGGGGCCCCCGGACCTCTCCTTTTACGGGACGTCAGCGGATTCTTCGGGGAAGAAAGGGAAAAAGGCGGATGCTGCAGACGAATCAGCTCTCTCAGGTCTGTCTTGGTATGACAAGTTAGACGAGGTATACCGGCATTTCCCGGACATTTCCCGCCCTCCGGCTCCTTCGGCTCCTATCCAGAGTGAAATAGGCAGAGGCTCTTCCAAGTTCATCACGACAAAGGCTACCTCGCTACCACCGCCGGATTCCACGGCCAAGCTGGCGGCCCAACTATCGGAGCGAGTGGGGACCTTAGGCTTTGACAAGCAACCCTCTAGGAGTTCCTTCTACCGTTCATTTCCTTACAAGGTGCATGACGCCCAATTTGCCAAGCCTGGGGAAACCGTTTTGGACAGCAATTTCCGGTACCTGATGGGCAAGGGTTCGCCTTCGGAACAGATTAAGATCGGGGATGCCAGGATTAGGGAAATCGAGTCTTCGGTGCACAAGGCCATGCAGACCTCCACCTACATCCATTGGTTTGCCGCTACTGCTGCCAGGCAACTCCCTGCTATACCGGTGGATGCGGAACCGGACGAGTCTACGCCTATCCCTTGTTCAGCGTTGTCAACGGCTAACGACCTCTTTGACTCCATGGGGAGTGCTGTCTTGGATTTAGATCGACACCTTCTATGGATCAATGCGCAACTTACTCTCCTCAGAAGGACCGCCTTTATCAAGCAGTTGCCTCAGACAACCGACAACAAGATAAAAGACAAGCTTTACTCGGCGCCTCTTTTTGGAGCTTCTCTCTTTGGGGATTCAGTGGCGGAGTCTCTAGAGATTAAAGACAAACAACTAGAGAGGAAGAGAAACGAGGATTTACATCAGCTCGCCTTATCAGTCTCGCCAAAAAGAACCCAGTCTCAGTCTCCTTGGAAGAAGCAATCAACTCCCAAGAAGAACTACGTCAAGCAGCAGGCTCCGACCACTCCTAGACGTAATTACGACCGACAGGACAGGACGGCTGACAAGACATTTACGCCCCGCAAGGACGCTGGCCGAGGCCGAGGCAGAGGGCAACCTCAACGTTTTTGACGTCCCTATTCCCCCTCCTCTCCAGTTACCGACCCTCGCCCGTCCACCAACTTTCCCCTTGTCTGTAGTTCCGGGACAGGTCGGGGGTCGTCTGAAACAATTTGCCGCCAACTGGTCGATTGTTTCAAACGACCCCTGGGTACTGTCAGTGGTCTCTCAGGGCTATCGACTTCAGTTCGACACGCTTCCTCCGACAACCCGCCTTCCACAGGGTCCTCGTTTTCATCTGTCCGGGCCTTCTCTGGTGGCAGCAGAGGATGCCATTCAGAAACTTCTCTTGAAGATGGCAGTGCTGGAACTGGACCCGAAGACTGTGACGAAAGGGTTTTATTCCCCCATCTTCCTGGTGCCCAAGAAGGATACGGACGAACTCAGGATGATTATCGACCTGAAGTTTCTGAACCGGAACTTCCTGCAGAGACCTCCTCACTTCAGGATGGAGTCTATAGCAGCGTTGAAACTGGCTCTACGACCAGGAGACTGGATGGTGTCGTTGGATCTCAGGGATGCTTATCTCCACGTGCCGATCCATCCAGTGTCTCAGAAGTATCTTCGGTTTGCTCTCAACGGCAGGTTGTTCCAGTTCAGAGTTCTTCCGTTCGGAATCTCGATCGCTCCTTGGCTTTTCACCAGGATCACAGCTCCGGTACTGAACTTTCTGCATTCCAGTTCGATTCGGATGCACGGCTATCTGGACGATTTTCTCCTCCCAGATCAGTCTCAGAAGAATCTGGAGTCCAACAGAGATCTTGCCATTTCTATCTTGGGGCATCTCGGTTTCATCATCCATCCAGACAAGTCCGACCTGGTTCCGTCGCAGAAGGTCAAGTACATCGGGGCCATCTTCGACACGGAGAATGCCAGACTGTTTCCTCCGGAGGACAGAGTAGAGGTAGCTCGCAATCTGATCCGTTCTATGTCTCAGTCTCCTCAACCCCTACGCCAGTGGATGTCCCTGTTGGGCAGGCTCACGAGCATGCAGGACTTAACCAACAGGGGGAGACTGAGACTTCGACAGTTTCAGCGTTGGATCAACTCCGTGAGATATCTCGATCTCTCAACCGCTTGCTGTCCTCCTCCGGAGATTCTACGATCCCTTCTTTGGTGGCATCTGGACCAGAATGTTCTTTTAGGCGTTCAGCTGGTGCCCTTTGTACAGGATGTCCTTCTAGTGACGGACGCTTCCAACGTGGGTTGGGGTGCCCATCTTCTCGACCAGACAGTTCAAGGGACTTGGTCTCTGCAAGAGTCTTCTCTTCACATCAATCTGCTAGAGACGTTGGCCATACTGAAAGCTTTTCGGCATTGGCAGAAGCAGATTGCAGGGAAGAGGGTGATGGTTGCTTCAGACAACTCCACGGTGGTGTCTTACATCAACAGACAGGGAGGGACAAGATCAAAAGACATGTTGGATCTGTGTCTCCAGCTATTTCACTGGATCGATCAGTTCGGTTGCGAGGTCAGGGCAAGACACATTCCAGGTCATCTGAATGTTCTGGCAGACAGGTTGTCCCGACCAAACCAGATCCAGTCCACGGAATGGACTCTACATCCCGAAACTTTCTCCATGGTGTCAGGACTTTGGGAGTCCCCGATGGTGGACCTGTTTGCAACAAGGCTCAACAATCAGCTTCCAATTTACGTCAGCCCAGTACCAGATCCACAGGCCTTTGCAGTGGACGCGATGTCGATCAGCTGGGACGGCCTCATCGCCTACGCGTTTCCTCCACCCGCGCTGGTTCCAGCAGTCTTGGAGAAGGCGAGGCGTCACAGCTGCATCATCATTCTGATTGCTCCAGCATGGCCCAATCGTCCGTGGTATCCGGATCTGTTGATGGAAGCAACACATCCAGCCGTAGAGCTTCCGGTGTTTCCAACACTGTTAAAACAGCCAAGGTCAGACAGGTTCCACCGGAATCCAGAGTCTCTACATCTGCACGCCTGGAGACTATCAACCACAATCTCCGAGAAGGGGGATTCTCGGAGGAAGTTGTACAAGCTGTCAAAGGAGGGCTCAGAACCTCTACTTCCAACCTCTACGACTGCAGGTTCGCCAAGTTCTTGGAGTGGAAGCAGCAGTTTAAACCTAATGCTGTGGTCTCCGTCCCCCTCGTCGCAGAGTTCCTGCTCTTTCTGAGGAAAGTGAATAAACTAAAAGCAGGAACAATCGATGGGTACAAGTCCGCCTTAATATCTGCCTTGTCGCTACAGGGGGTCGACTTGACTGGAGATCAGACAATCCGCAACTTATCCAGGTCGTTTCACTTGGAGGATCTGAAGTCACCTCGTTTTCAACTAAAGTGGAACTTGTCGGTGGTGCTTTCGGCTCTTTTAGCAGATCCGTTTGAGCCTCTGAAGGAAGTTTCTCTACAGTTCTTGTCTTGGAAGACAGTGTTCCTGCTGGCTCTGGCCTCAGCAGGGAGGGTGTCAGAACTTCATGCTTTGGATATGTCTTCCTTAACACATTCTAAGAATTGACAGACGATTTCCCTTTCTACCCTCCCGGGTTTCGTCGCTAAAAACCAGAAGTTTATCTCAGGACCATTAGGAAGAAGATCTTTTTCTGTTCCGGCCTTGTCCGCTGCGTTATCTGACGGCATGGAAAGGGATCTTCTTCTCTGTCCAGTCAGGGCTTTGAGAGAATATTTGTCCAGAACCAAACCCTTTAGAAGAGGAAGACATAGGTTGTTTCTCCCGTGTGTTCCTTCTTCAGACAAGGACATTTCGAAAAACACCATTTCGTCATGGCTAAAGAAAACCATCAAGATAGCTTATCACAAATCGGCGACGGTTACCCCGGTTTTTGGTAAGGTATCTGCCCATGAGATTAGGGCCTGGTCCACCTCCGCTCCCCTCTGGCACTCTGCCTCGGTCGAGGATATCGTAGCAGCCGGGTATTGGGCTTCGTCGACGACTTTTTCGACTTTTTACCTACGAGACGTACAGACGGACTTGGAAGACCTACATCAGCTGGGACCGTTTGTGGCAGCAGGGGCCGTCCAAGCAGCGAACAAATAACATAGGTAATTACAACCTTTTACTATCTTTAAGAGGTTGTAAGGACGGAGTTCCTTCTGGAATCTTCGGAATCCTATGTTGGTCAAAGCAGTTTATGGTTGCAAATCCACGATTGCTTTGACCAGCCTACCATTCTGGGTTGTGAAGGAGCTTCGTTCTCATGACTTCTGGTTTTGGTTAAGGCAATTTTCTCCTGTGAGTCGCCTGGTTCGTATACTGATTCGCTACCCTCCTCCGATCTGTGGGATTCTGCATATAAGTTTAGAGGTAGTGAATGAAGGAAATTTAACAAAATTATAATCATTTTGTATATTTCTGAATGATACCTACCTCTAAACTTATAGTTTGGAGCCCGCCCGGTCCTCCCCACGGAGCCGTTCATCAGTCTTCGCTTACTTACAACAAAAAGTAGTGAAGGTATTTGACAGGTCACATGACTGTGTATGCGGGTGCACGGGCTTTGCGTGAGCGGTAGGCAGACTCACAGGTTTAAGTTGTCTATTTCTAGACTTGCTATTGTTGTTGGTGTGTTTGTAAACAAACAAGAAGATGCATATAAGTTTAGAGGTAGGTATCATTCAGAAATATACAAAATGATTATAATTTTGTTAAAATTATTGCAGATGGTATTGCGAATGACAGTGCTGTAAGGTAATAAAGGCACTTGGTCCCTTTCTGCACTAACATTTTGCCATTGTTAAGCTCGAGTTACAGTGCTGTAAGGTACCAAGTGACACTTGGTTCCTTTCTGAAGAAAAGATTTCTGAGTTATTCATTTGGTACCTTTTTACATAATTAAATATTTCAGTGATTACTGAAGATAGAGAATTTCTACACAACATGAACATTGAAGCAATCAATAATTAAAAAAATGAAAATGTGCCAACAATGCACTTGGTACCTTTCTGCACCAAGCCCACGATATCAAAAAGCTTCATATCATCGATCATGTCTCATTTAATTTTTCATATCATATCATATTTCATTTTTTGTTTTATTGATAATATTTTGTGATGGTGAAGACTAAAAGTTTCTGCAGGCAATACAAGCGATTATCAAGAGGCAATTTCCGAGGCTGCGTCGAGTCACTCTGTGGACCTGGAGAACGATAACGACAACCTCTCAGACATGATGTCCGCTGACGTCAGTGGGCGGGGCTCCCCGAGTATCAGCGGCAGGGACACGCCCCTTTCCCAGGCAGGAAGTGTGGAAGAGAGAGCGCCGGCAGAGTTCGTCGTTCCGGTGCCGGTGACAGTCCAGAAGCAGAATAGAGTGGATGTGACCGAGAGATTTGGGAAGTTTGAGATTAAAACTGAACTGGAGAGTAAGTCTTGTTTTATTTGTTTCAAAGATGCAATGATTAACAAACTTTGTGTTATGATTCTTGAAAACACTAATAATGCACTGTTTCTTTGGTCATATGAAATACATTTTTAGATGTGTGGATAATATTTTCCTTGACTGAAATTTTGAAAGAAACGCTAAGATGCTGTTCGGATGTTAACCTATATTGCACCTTCAATGTTAGATTTAAATTTGTAATTTTCTCAATTTGTAGAAAAAAATGTGAAGTTTGAATGATTACTCTGAGCTTTCAAATAAAAATTTGCATGGACTTGGCCATTATCGAGACAATATTCCCACAGTTTAACAAAAACAGCCACATTCCAAACCTGGTCAAATGATAATGTTACATTGTTAAAGGCAGGTATTTTGTACAACATACTCTACCAATTAAATGCTTCTTGGCATGTTACAAATGCAGTGATAGATTTACCCCTGAGTCCCGTAGCAAATACTCACAAAATTTTTGGAAAGGACTCATAAAAATTTAAGCTGTGAGTCCGCTGGACTCGAAGGATTATTTTGGTGGTATATTTGCTTACTTATTGAGGGACTCACTTATATCTGCCGGGACTCACAATAACTTGTGCTAGCGAGTCCCTGGACTCGACATGTCATATTTGTAAATTTATCACTGCAAATGTGTACATGTTACGATGCAATTGTTTTAGGTGAAATATGAGGTTACATAGATAATAATGATAACACTTTATTTTATGCAATACAATGTACATTGGAAATTTGATCTTTGCATTTTGCACCCGGCAGCCACGGTGCAGTGCCAGTTCAAAAGTTGTTCTGTCCTTATAATGATGAGTGTCAAGCAAGAAAGCAACAACTCCCATCTTTTAACGTCTTTTAGTATGACGCGACCGGGAATCGAACCCGGCCATCTAGGTGCTGAGCGGACACTCTACCAACTAAGCTACATCCCCAGTATTTACACTGTTGCAATAATACATTGATCTTGTAGGCGAGTCTTGAAGGTGTATGTAAAAACATCTGTATGTGCACTAGTGCAATAATACGTTGCTCATTTAGATGAGACATGAAGGTGTAACTAGGCTGTGCAATATTATTGCAATACCAATATATTGCAATACAGAGTTGTGCAATACACGTATTGAAATACAATTTTCATATCGCAATATATTGCAACTACAAATATTAAGTAAAATTTATTCATGTATCTTGTAAAAGGCACATTTACTGGTTTAACTTGTGTTAATAACATTATTTTTAAGTGCGATAATGTGTGTTGGATGATCTTTTTTTATGCCCCTGAATCGGAGATTCCGGGGGTTTATTGTTTTTTACCTGTCTGTCTGTCTGTCTGTCTGTCTGTCTGTCTGTCTGTTTGTCCACAAAAACTTTAACCTTGGCCATAACTTTGGATTGCTCAGAGCTACGGCTTTCATACTTGGCATGTGCATACCTTGTGATGAGACCTTTCAGATGAGGTCATCATATGACCTTGTGACCTTGACCTTGCCGCAGTGGACATCTTCAGAAAACTTTAACCTTGGCCATAACTGTGGTATATCCGGGGGCATCCGTGTTTAACAAACACATCTTGTAAGAATTGAAAGTATAAAAGAAGTATAAAAGTTGAATGTAGAGTTCATTTAACATTTAAGTTAGTTAAAATGGTTTTATAGAGTAATTTCTCATTGTCAGGGGATCTAGCAATATATTGTGGTACGTAATGCAATACATTACAGTTCAGCAATACGTATCACAATAAAAATTTGAGGCAATACACAGCCCTAGTAACAGCATCTGTATCTGCAATAACATACTTATGTAACTTCCATTCATTGCAGGAGATGAGACAAAGTCGACGGTGAGTGACACGTGGAGCACCGATGTGCTAGCAAGTGACTCGGAGCCTCCGGAACAGAACCAACTGGAAAGGTTGGAAGAGGTCGCGGAGGAGATGGCGCGACCCCCCTTCCTCCTAGCCCCCCGCGATACGGACCAGGATAGTGCCTATGTAGGTCCCCCCAGGAGACATGTAGGTTGTTGGATGTGGGTAGGCTAGAGTGTAGATGGAGGACGTATTGTGGTATTGCATGGTAGAGAGTAGAGTTAAAGAAATCTTTGCAACTAGGGATAAACTCTTGTACGTTCGGTCAGAATTCAGGATTGAGTTGAAGAAATCTTTGCACCTAGGGATAAACTCTTGTACGTTCAGATGCTCGCAGGTTTCACCGCAATGCATAGCCACATGGCGTTGCGGCTCTCTCCCTGCCATAATACTAGCAGCCGCGATATAAGTGAAATAATCTTGAAAGCGGCTTTAAACCCCAACTCACCTCACCTCACCTCTTGTACGTTCGGTCCTTAGTCATTCTGCCTAAATAGTTGTGTGATATTTTTTTAAACTTGAAAACTTTATGACTTAGAAATTTCACAGTGGGTATGAAAGTAACCGACATGGTGATGTTGTACGTGTTAGGGTTTTCCTCTTCAAGGTGCCAAAACAGCCAGAGCATAACTTTAAACCTACATGGTCAAGAAACGTATGTTACAGAAGTAACCTATATGGTGATATTGTACCTTTTGGGGTAAAACTCCTCAGAGTATCAAACATATTTTTGAAATTTTGACTAACAGGTTTATTTTCTGACTTTGCCTCGTTATTTAGAGCTGAAAACGTGACTTGGAAATTTCCAATTTGGCAAAGATGTTACCTATGTGGTGGTGTAGTGCCTAGGGGCAATTTAGGCCAAATGTTCGAACTTCATTTTGTTTCTGTGACTGATGTAGCGATGCCTCAACATAGAATAGAGTTTTAAATGTGGTTCAATGATGGAATGGTCAATCATCTTGCTGTTTGAACTCTCAAATTCGCATGAGACCTACAAATTTGCCTCTCACACTGAAGAGTTCCACACCACTGTAGCTTAATACGTCGCACCATTTTTTTTTCATTGCGGATTACGGTTTTCTATGTACAGTTTCTTGGGTTGTGTAATGAGATGTTTTATCCTCTGACGTAACAATATATTTTATAAACTTTAATAATAAAAAAATTTCTATAAAAAGCAAATTTGAGAAAACAAAATATGCAAAAAACGTGCTACAGTGTCTCTAAGGTACTGGTATTACAACAAACGAACATTCTCAATCTCGTTACCAAATTCAAATAGCTAAATTTGTTTAGTGTTTCTAAAGTTAAGTACAAGTGGGATATATCATTAAAGGTATTACCCTTTCATGAAATGTATATCAATATGAAATACGCTTAATGAACATTAGTTCATTTGAATATATTAATCACAAAATTAAATTGAATCATGTCAAAAATAAATTTTTGAACTCAATTTAATATTTTGTTCCTCTAGCCTGCAAGTCTATCGGAGATGTCGGAGACGGCAAGTGATGCGTGGAGCACGGATGTACTCGCCAGCGACACGGACGATAAGCAGTCCGAGCTTCTCACTGATCTAGAACAGGTAATTGTTTATGAAGGCAACATTGTGTAAATTATTACTGAAGATCTATACACTCACAGGGGGCGGGATAGCGCAGTGGTCAGCGCGTTTGGCTTTGGATCAAGAGGTCCCTGGTTTGAATCCCGCCAGGGGCACGGCAACTTTGTCTACAGTAGAGAACTGTTCTACACGCAGTAAGGTTTGGGTGCAATGCTACACTGAATTTCAACGTAGTACCACCCATGATTTGCTAGTTCCAGCCGATGCTCGCAGGTTTCACCGCAATTCATAGCCACATGGCGTTGCGGGCTTTCTCCCTGCCATAATACTAGCAGCTGTGATATAAGTGAAGTACTCTTGAACCACAACTCACCTCACCTCATCTATACACTCACACTTCTTTTAAGCCTTTCACCACTAAGAAATATATAGGTTTATGTGCCTAATTTTAGGCATGTAGTGGTGAAAGAGTTAAGACTTTCCTGGATGACTACTCCTGAACCGGTACCTAATTCCAGGTTATGTATGTTGTTTATTAAGTTTTGATTCCTATAAATTGCATCACAGAATGGTTGGGCACTAATTAATTCAAAGTCTAATGTGAGATGACCTATCAAGGATCCATTTTGTAAATTAGACACATGTTGTTCTTGAAATGAAATTAATAGTACCAGGAAGGTAGATGTGTAAAAATGAGATAATTATAATAAAAAATATAATAAAATAACATAAAATGATTAAGAATAAATTATTAAAATAAAATGATAATTTAAAAAAATAAAATGATGAAAATGAAATAATTAAAATAAAATGATAAAAATAAAATAATTGAAAAATGATAATGACAAGTATCCGGCAAAAGGTAGACATGAACTGTGTACGGTTACATAGAGTATATTAAAAGTTATGATCAATAAATATTTTGAAATATATTTGGTTTCAAGATGGTCAGAATTGTCTTTAATGTTTACAATGAAGAAATAGTAACATCCTAGAAATTGTTATTTGTTGATAAAAATTAATTTTGACTATTTTGATTTCAGGACGACATCAGTATGAGTTCGGTGATGGAAAGGTCTGATAATCAGGATGACAGTTTAGAAGAGGCTCCTGCCCTCGGGGCTGGTCAGTATTAACCCTTTGCCTGTTGGTCCTTGAATATTCAGGTGTAATAGCCTGTGTTTCTTGCTCTCGCCTTTAACCCCTTCAGTCATGAAATATCCTTGAAATGTATCTCAAATTGTTTTTCTTGTCATTTGAAATTCAATCACAATTTCTGGAGACAAGTGGTTTTAATATTTTCCAAATATTGTCCAATTCCATTAAGCACTAACTCATTGACAGTTGGTGTGATAGCGCAGTGGTTAGCGTGTTCGGCTTCGGGTCAGGAGGTCTGGGGTTCAAATCCCGGGGATTCGGCAACATTGTCTGCTGTGGAGAACTGTTCTACATGCAGTAAGGTTTGGGTGCAATGCTACACTGAATCTCAGCGTAATCCTACCCAGGGTTTGCTAGTTCCAGCCGATGCTCGCAGGTTTCACCACAATGCATTGCCACACTGGTGCTGCAGGCTTTCTCCCTGCAATAAAACTAGCACCTGTGAAATGAGTGCATTACTCTTGAAAGCGGTGTAAAACCCCAACTCACCTCACCTCACCTCACTTCACCTCACCTCTCTAAAATTCCACTACAGAAAACCTGTTTATGACAAAGAAAACATCTTGCCTCTTGCCATCATTTAAAATTCAATCACAATTTCTGTTGACTTATAGCTGTAATATTTTACAATAATTGTCCAATTGAAATAAGCAGTGACTGACTGACTAACTCACTCACATGTGACTGTCAAAATATTTGTATCCAATAAGTTAAAATTTCTTTTTTCATCTTCAGGAGGACACGGTCTACCAGGAGAGCGTGACTTGCTGAGATTTGGGGCAGTTGGAGGAGGAAATATTAAAAGAACAGATTCTCTTGGATCCGAAGAAGATGTCTTCGCAGACGACATTACACCGAGCGCTGAAAACTCTCAACTAACACAAGCAGTAGCAGATGCAGCCGCAAGATCGGATAAACCTGAATTCCACGCTGAAGTCAGTCCCAACAGGCCTATATCAGAGTCACTTAGGAACGCGGAGGGACGGGTTTCGGCTGTCGTATCTAATATAGAGCCTGATAATCGACTCTCATCAGTTTCCCCAGCCAAGAGTGATAGCCTATCTCTACCAAAAGACTTCCATTGTGGAGCAAGACCTAAAGAGTTCTATAAAAAGGGACACCATCATCATCATGGGAGAAGTCACGGTGGATACAACTCGGCTAAAGTGGAAGCTTGGGCTAAAAGTAATGGCATTGGTGGAAATAAGGATGGCCCGAAATTTGGTGCAGAGTTTGAAAATATATCCATCGCGAGAACGTCGGGTAAAACCTCGCCGCAACAGAGGACACCTACAATTGCGTCCAGTGACCAGGACATGTCCGACGCCGGTATCGAAATTGATGTCAATGGACTTTCAGATCAAGTCGAATCTGTTGGCATCTCCGAACAGCAGAATGTGCGATTCAACGAAAGTCGACTCTCAACAACCTTAAGCCTCTTCGATCCGCTTTCTCCTGAAAACAACAGCACTGGCGACCTTTTGGAAGGGTCAGGGTCACCAGGTCGGTCCCTCCCAGCTGCGGATTGTCCGTCGCGGATGTCGGCACCGCCTACGTTCTCTGGAGTGCCGATTTATCCGATTCCAGTCGCGCCATCGGCACAGAGAGCTACCAGCGAAATATTGATCTCTGTGTCGTCAAGTGATGAAGTTCAAGGTCAGATCCAGAGCTCGGCTGAAACTGTGAAGTCGTCAAGTCAGGAGGAAATGAGAAGACGACGAGACAGTAGTGATAGCAGTCACTCCACCGCGTCTCTTAGACTGAACGATGGAGCAACGCCAAGCAAGGAATCCATAGCGGACACATCCCTACGATCCAACGGAGACAACATTTCCATGAGGTCTGATGAGAAGGTAAGTGATGCTATTAGGACTGGTACACAGTCAAATAAATGATAAATGGTATGAATTTGTATAGCAGCTAATATACAGTGAACCTGTTGTCCCTGATGATTTATTTGTCCTTGATTATTGATTGTCATTATTATCCTTTGAGATCGTACAGCTGGGTTGACAAATGGTCACAGTATTAAATCTAAATACCTGACTAGGTTCTTGTATCTGGTGGTTAGGAAAGGTTGATGCTAGTAATCTTCTACCTTCTAGTGCAGTAATGTTCTTGGTAATCCTTGATTATGCTCTTGGTTATTTCAGTAAATTAGCCACACAGAATGATTTGGCACAAATCCATTCAACAGTGTTATGGTAAACCTCGGGTTGCTTGCTTAGTGAAAGGAGCCCTGATTAGTCATGGGTCATTACCGTACCTTTGTTTATCAATTTTGGTTCCTGTAAATCAGCCACTAAGGAATGATATATTCAACATGTAAAGAGGTAGGAAACAAACTCCTACATATTACATCTTGAATCAGATCCGTGTATTAACACTTGAGCTGGTGAATTAACCCTCTCCTGCGGCTCCCGGGTTGGTCCGGGATAGAAATGTGAATTCATATACCCCTGCAGGCAAGCCCCGGAAGCAAACTTAATTTTTCTCACAGCCAATCATTATCCTTGAGAAACTGACAAAGGATTCCCGGTCAGTTAGACAGCACCAAATTCTCTGTCCGTGAAATTTTGCTGGCGTTATAAGCTAAGGCAAAACCCAGTGGCGAGCTAGGGATCCGAATACTCTGGAACGGGTGCTAAAAGGGATAATATAGAATATAGCAACTCAAGGGTTAATAGGTGCCAAACCAACATACAAGAATCTCAAAAGATGAAATTAAAAGATTTCATGTCTACAACCAAATATTCTTCACAGCTATATCTAAATCTAAGTCCACTTCATGACTCATGTTTTAAAGTGTCATCATTCAACCAATGAACATGCTATGAGCTCTTTTCTTCTATTTTAAGGATTTCTCGGAAAGTGATGAAAAAGGGTTCGAGAAAGGCAAAAAGAGCTTCTTCAAGAGCGTGAAAGACAAGATACACAAGGGTAGGAATGAGAGTTGACCTTCTTTGAAAATGAACTGAGTAATGATGATTGTAGTTCCTTTTCATCATATATTTTGTGAAACGAAATTGGAGAGGATATTCCCTTTTAGAACTATATGCTATTAAAGGGGCAGTAGCACGTTTTTTGCAAATTTTATTTTTTCAAATTTCCCATTTTTATGTCATTTATATTTACTTTAGAGGGTAAAACATCTTATTACACAAACCAATTATCCGTTGTGATAATAACAGTGTTGCGAAAATTGCATGGCGGCCATTTTATTGTGAACACAATTTATTATTTTGAATGACAAAAACGATTCCCATGGCTTTACAAAACAATGTACGCTCATTTTTAAACTTGATTTTCCGTAGAGAGAAGGGTGTTTTACTATTGGTGACATTTCAAATACATTTCATCGATTTATTTCCTCGAAAAAACATGCTACTGCCTCTTTAATACAAGCTTTATAAGTACAATTATGTACAAGCGCACATTTTTTGAAAAATAAAAACAATCAGAATGAAGTCATTCATCAGCACTGCAAGTGAGGAAAACTTTGCTACGACCTAACAGCATATTGTTTATTAGTTTTATTATATGTAATGTGTTACTACGTCAATATTCTATCATTGTTCATGTTTTATTATTACAAAATTGTAAAATTGGGTTAAATATATAGCGTGTTTTCATTTCACGTAATACCAAGAAACCAGGATGGCTGATGCAGTTAATAGATCTGTCATAGAACTTTCCCTTTAATGGATCACTGAATGATTGTTTTTCATCTTTTCTCCCTCGAAAGTAAACTATCAAGACTATATAACACATTAAACAACTTTTGTCAAATGCTAAATAGAATTTATTATGTTGGGCTGAAGATTGTAAATATAAGTACCTGTTTTCAAACATTTATGTCTTCGAATATTAAAGTCTTTAAAATTTGTTTCAGGTATTAAACGAAGAACTGGGAAGTCTGAGAAGGATTTTGCAGGTAAGTTTTCTAACAATAAGAACTTTTTACGGACAGCAACAGGAAAAATAGATTTGATATAAATCAACTTTGAGTATATACTGGTAGTGAGTTAATTAGGGGGAGAGATAGCCCAGGGGTTGGTGTTCTGCATCAGATCAGCAGGTCCAGGGTTTGACTCCCTCGAGGCTCTCAGCAATTTCATCTGCAGTAGATAACTGTTCTTAACTACGCAGCAAAAGAAACTACCGTAAATCCTTGAATAAACGTCCCCTCGAATAGACGCCTTTGTACCGAGATTTTCGAAAACAATAAACGCCAGCCTTAATTAAACGCCTGATAAACCAAATTTAAATTCTACAATTGCTGCTTCCAACTGCAGTCACTCGTCTCTACGAGGCTTATTGCGAAATAGACGCCTGCCTTGAATAAACACCTGCCTCGATTAGACGCCTATGGTTCAGACAGTTTGAAAAAAGCCTGGCATGTAATTAAGGATATACAACCTAATTAGTAATTTAATTATTTTTCTTATTTATATATTTCCCTTTTCACAATATCCGTGTGATCTTTGTTTACAGACGAGCATGGTAAAGGGGGAGCGGAAGGGGGAGAGCCTAAACCAGGTGAGAAAATATACAGGTGTGAAACCAGTACAGGTAACTGAGGTTGGTCTCAATGAAATTTTGGGAATTTACAGTTACGGCTAGGAATGCAAAATTTTGCATGAAACATTCAGATGTGATGTATAGATCAAATTTGAAAATTCAAAGATCAAGTAAACAGAGTATATCCCTTGATTGCCACTTATGATAGTGCAAATATCACTAACGCCTTTACTAAAAAGAAACGTGAAAGCAAGAAATCAGAAAGTTTGCATTGAGAAGTTGAAATGAAAACACCTTATTCATAAAATTGAGCCTGAACTGTTACTAGGCTGTATTGTGTATTTTTGTATTGCGATACGTATTGCTGAACTGTAGTTTTAACATGACACATTTGATAAAATTACTATCAAATCGTTGAAAAGATTATGCGTAAAACAGTCCGACACACATTCTAGCACCTCAAAATAATTTTCTTAATACAAGTTAAGCCAGTAAATGTGCCTTTTACAAGAAAAATGAATAAATTTGACTTTAATATTTGTTGGTGCAATATATTGCAATATGAAAATCGTATTGCAATACGTGTACTGCACAACCCTGTATTGCAATAATATTGCACAGCCTTAACTGTTACCATCTGAATCTTGAAGTTTTCACCTTCTCTAATCCAGAGAGCTCCGACGATATTCTGGACAAATATCGAAAGAAGGCGCCACTGGAACAACAAGAGGATCACTCAGATCTTACAGATTCTGCCTACCAGAGTCAGACGAAGGACGACAAACTTCTCTCGAAGGACGAGGACGATGGTCCTCCTTTCTATGATCCCAGCAACCTCGAAGGTTGCTTTGCATTCCAAGATGCTAAACGAAAGCTAAGAATGGTACTGAGCGCAGGAGATTTCCTTGGCATGTCCCTTCATCAGCTGATGACCGGGCAGCCGAACAGTCCGCGGGAGTTTGATGTTAATCCGAAGAAGGACAACGACTTGATATGCTTGTTACGAGCCCAGTTAGCTGAAGCCATCAACTTGCAGAATAAAGATGTGATAGCTCAACTTCATGAAGTTATTAGGTGTATTCGACTCTTTGATAATGATGGGTGAGTGATTTATCATTTGGATTTTGTTCCTTAGTATTAGGTTTGGCCTAAAAGAAAGAAGAATTTGTTTCTGGTTTCCGCCCTCGTCTGTTTCTAACCCATGTCTCAGGTCTTTTTTTTCTAGGTTTTAACTAAGGGGCAGATAACTCTAATTCTTTAGCCTCAAAACAATGGACATTGAAAATGTCACTCGTTTCTATTGAGATGGAGTGTAGGGGTGAGATTATTGACCATTTGAAATACTAACACATATTTAAGAGTGTTTGTGCTTTATTTATACAAATAATTGTGTAAATTTTGTTTTAACCGGTGAGAAGTTTGTATAAATGGAAAATATATAAAAATATAAAAAGAAAAATCACGTCATCGCATCATTTATGTTAGCCTGTAAAGACCAGAAACATTTAAAAAAAAATTGTGGGCCTTATATAAAAGGAGGACTTTTCAATGCTAAAGTATTCTTGAATGTAGTGGCCAATTTACAGGAATTGTGTGACTCATTTACAAATGGAACAATCCACTGACTAAAGATAGGTCTTTCCAAAATATTCAATGATCCAGAGATAACTTACGACAAATTTCAGATTTTACTTTAACGTAAAAATTTCATCAAAAATCTTTAAATATTTTCAAAAATATTCCCTTCGACTGAAATAGAGCACATTATTATCCTAAAAATTCTTAGATAATATACAGTATCTGATTATCAGATTGGTATGCAATACTGTTCATTCATTGGTTATTATTTCGAAAGAATTCATTTTACCTTTGATAGCTTTGCCCGATTAGCTGTCAAACTCTTCATTCGAGATAAGACGGTGAGCATTTAAAGTAACCCCATTGTTGTTTGAATGATGTTCCAGCCCCATGCTTTCTCTTCATTCAAGATAAATTAAAAGGAGGGTTCTATCGGGGTATTTTTTGTGGAAACGAAATTCAAGAGGATATTCCTGTTTACACATATATGTTATTAATACATGATTAAAACACAGTGAAATTGAAAGATATTAATGAAGTTAATACTTTGATGACTTTGCATTTCACAACTTGATAAAGACACATTTGTTATCCCCCGCCGCGCGTTTAGCGCGAACAGGGGATATAGTATTCGACTGCGTCCGTCCGTACGTCCGTACGAAATGGAATAACTCAAATACTATTCACTCGATTCTTTTCATATTTTGCATATGGGTTCATCATAGCAAGAGTAATGTTCCTACAGAGGTTTGTGACCTTGACCTTCATTTCAAGGTCACAATGAGACTTTGTCATTTTACCCTTGTCAGCGGGATATCTCAATAACCATTTGCTGGATTCTCTTCATATTTTACACATAGCTTCTCCAAGGGAAGACGACGGGCTGATTAGATTTTGGTGACCTTGACATTATTTTCAAGGTCACAGCGGAACTTTGAATTTTTCGACATGTTAATGTACATGTAAAGCTTGTCAGCGAGATATCTCAAGAACCATTCACCAGAATTCCATCATTTCTTACTTAGAGCACCTTCTAGGGAAGATGACGGGCTGATTAGATTTTGGTGACCTTGACATAATTTTCAAGGTCACAGCGGAACTTTGAATTTTTCGACATGTTAATGTACATGTAAAGCTTGTCAGCAGGGTATCTCAAGAACCATTCACCAGAATTCCATCATTTCTTACACAAAGCACTTTCTAGGGAAGACGTCGGGCTGATTAGATTTTGGTGACCTTGACATAATTTTCAAGGTCACAGCGGAACTTTGAATTTTTTGACATGTTAATGTACATATAAATTTTGTCAGCGGGATATCTCAAGAACCATTCACCGGAATTCCATCATATCTTATATAATGCACCTCCTAGGAAAGACAAAGGGCTGATTAGATTTTGGTGACCTTGACATTTTTCTCAAGGTCACAGTGGAACTTTGACTTTTAAGACATGTTTGACAGTCGATTTTGCTGTTCTTGACATTATTTTTAAATTTTGAAGTATTAATTTGCGGCGGGGGATCATGTCACCTTAGTGACAAATACTTGTTTAAAAATCAAAATAATGAGAATTGAAGCCATTCATCGGCGCTGCGAGCGGGGAAAACTTCGCTACAGCCTAACAGCATATTGTTTATTGGTTTTATGATACATTATGTGTTAATATGTGAATATTCTATCAGTGTATATGTGTTACTATTACAAAAAATTAAAATTGAGTTAAATATAGCGTGTCTTATTTTGCGAAATGCCAAGAAACCATTATGGCGGATACTGTCGACAGATCGGCGATAGAACTTTCCCTTTAAAAACATTTTCAATTGGGGGTTTAACATATAAAAAGGCAGGGTTTGACCAGGATGTCCATCAAATTTACTTTTAATATTTTTTAAAAAGGATGTGGAGGGTTCAAACTCCATGAACCTTCTGGAATTGAATGCATCCTCGTAAACTTGTTCTATTTGATTGGAATAAAGATTTCCTCACGCTTTCAATGCATTAACCACTACACATGTTCTTTTGGCAGATGCAAGAAGCTTGTGAAGGCTCTACGAGAGGAGTACAGGAGTCGAGCGGCGTACGTGTCGTACCTGATCCGCTGTCACCAGGGCCTTCTTATGTCCCACTCCTTCCTACAGAGACTCTTCAACAGGATACAGAGGTATGTGACAACTTTCGTCATAATTAGAAATTTTTTAAACCCAAATGTAACTATCATAATTAGATATAACCTTCAATAGATATTCCTGTACTTTTTCTGGTCAAGCCCCTTAAGGGATTCAAACCCACACCCTCAGAATAAGGCAACTATCGCCATCACTGACTGCACCATCAGCTTGCCACACGACCACCAAGCCTTGACCTCGTGCGATAAGCTGTTGATACGGTCAGTGCTGAAAATTCCTGCATTGCCAATGTCTATTATTGCTATTATTATGATTATTATTTTCAGGGACAAACAGATCTGCAACAAGCACATGGTGAATGTTTGTGTGAGACTGTTTATTGAAAGGAGAGAGAAACACGTTCTATACTTCATCTCCGACTTCCAAAAACTCACCGTCGCTGACGAAAAGGTATGTAATGATAGGCTGTAATGGCTGTAATATTTTCCAAATATTGTCCAATTGCATTAAGCATTGACTGACTCACTCACTGAATAATTGGGCGGGATAGCACAGTAGCGCATTCGGCTTCAGATGAAGAGGTCCGGAGTTCGAATCCCGCCAGGGGCACGGCAACATTTCTGCATTAGAGAACTGTTCTACACGCAATAAGGTTTGGGTGCAATGCTACACAGAATTTCAGGGTAGTACCACCCATGGTTCGCTATTTCCAGCCGATGTTCGCAGGTTTCACCGCAATGCATAGCCACATGGCTTTAGGGGCTTTCTCCCTGTCATAATACTTGCAGCCGTGACTAGCAGCATTACCTCAACTCACCTCGCCTCTTTGTGAAAGAAAATAACATTGGTGTTCTTTGAAAGACATTTTGAAGTTGAAATTAGCATTACTCTGAAACTCCACAGCCTTGTAAGGTATAAATCACACATGTCTCCATTACTGGCTACTTTAAGCCTTACTGCATTTCCTTAACGGTTCTGTGCTAGTGAAGCAACATGCTGCACCTCAAAATCATAGTGTGCTCTGCAACAGTAGAACAGAAAAGTTAAGAATATGTGGCATGGTTTGAATTTGGCATTGATGGAGAATGGCACGAATAATGTCTTCCAGAGGGAAGTTGGATAGTGCATGGCTAATAGAAAAGATGAAGGACTGGTGAAATGTAATGGACTCAAAAAGACTATCAATGATTATTTAGATGAAATTGACTTATCTTTAATGGATTTGGACTAGTACTTTTAGAAATGATCTAGTCCGAATGGCTATAACTTTGACAGGGCTAATTTCCCTTCCTTCATTGTTAGAATTATATATATGTTTCTTGGTAAATTTTGTAACATAACTAACTGTTGGTTATTCGTTTCTCTTCGGTCAGACGGACCTAGTGGACAGATTTCTACAGATTCTCTACAAGGAAATGGAGCAAGACTCTATATGGAAAGGTATGTTATCTGAAAGCTGTAATATATTCACTCAAAACCTCCTAAAGCTGGCTCCCCCCCTTTCAAAATTCCTGGGTCCGCCACTGAAAGCTTTGCTACTTACATAAAAAACATTGTTCATTAGTTTAATGATACATTGTTACTTTGTGAATATTCTATCAATTTTTAGCTCATCTGGCCTGAAGGGCCGGATGAGCTTATGGCATGGCATGGTGTCCGGCGTCCGTCTGTCCATCCATCTGTAAACTTTTTGCATTTTCGTCTTCTTCTCCACAACCACTTGGTCTAGGGAGCTGAAAAGGTGTTTGGAGACTCCTTGGCCAGAAGGGATTCTAAATTGTAGATTTGGTGACCCCTTGACCCCAAAAACCTATTTTCATCTTCTTCTCCAGTACCATAAGGTCTAGAAAGCTGAAATGTTGTATGCAGACTCCTTGGGTTATGGGGATTCTAAATTGTAGTTATGGTGACCCCAAATAAGGTCACAGGGGTCACATCTTTAAAAACCTATTTTCCCCTTTTTCTCCAGTACCAAAAGGTCAAGAAAGCTGAAATGTTATGTGCAGACTTTTTAGGAAATGACCCCAAATATGGGTAACGGGTCACGACCCAAATAAAACTTTTATGAAATCTATCCCTCTCCCCTGAGTTCCTCAGTGACTAAACAGCTGCCTTTGCCCAGGCAAGTCTGAATATGCGTATTGACCTTTTAACCGATGGTATCGGGTGTCAGTTGTGTCACTGCACAAGCAGGCAGCAAGTAGTAGTGAGTGAGAGGTTAATTAGCTCAGCTAACTGGAGGGGCAGAGTATGGCCAGGGGATAAGATTTGGGAGACTTGATTGACTTAAAGAGAAATTTTGGAGGGAAGGAGAGGATATGGTTAGGGCTTTTGTGTTATAGTTCTCTAAAGGTTTGTAAAATACGTTTAAGAACAGTAAATATAGAAGAAGTGAAAAAGTATCACCAAATGTTTTATCGATGTGTATCATTATAAGGAGATTATGTCTACATTATTTGAATTGGAAGAGTCACCTTCTCTTCAAGGTCCATGCAGAAATTGTGTAGAAGTTATGTACTAACACCATGGACATTACAAGGTCATGTCAAGGGATTGTGCTTTATCTGGAGAAAAATGTCAGTCTTCAACATCAAATAATCCAGACCCTGATGAGCTACAGAGCCCATGGCTCTATTTTTCTTTTCATATAAAACACAAAAAAAAGATGGCGGACAGTCAGCAATAGAACTATCTGTAATGTCCAGAATTCTCTCCCTTGGGCTATCAGCCAGGGGCATGCTACATGCTTGAGTTTGTAGTCTGTGGTGGTCATTTACAATAATCAATATTTTCTCTACCCAGCTGCAACAGAGTCCCAGATCTTAGATGCGAGATTGGCAGTGGAGAGATTGCTGATGTCCCGTGTATACAGCCACGCTATGTTCCCCAACGGGGACGGGGACTTTTTAAGAGACCAGTGAGTATTTTGCTTGTCAAATGTATAGAATTCTGGATAACTGTTCTACATGCAGTAAAGTTTGGGTGCAATGCTACACTGAATTTCAGCATAGTACCACCCATGGTTCACTAGTTCCAGCCAATGCTCGCAGGTTTCACCGCGATACATAGCCACTATGCTTTGTGGGCTTTTCCCCTTCAATAAAATTAGCAGCTGTGATATAAGTGAAGTACTCATGAAAGCGGCATTAAACCCCAACTCACCTCACCTCTATAAAATTCAATTGCAGAAGACCTGTTGATGAAAATGAAAATATATTCTAGAGTACAATTTTGACAGCGAGATTGTGCACCATTATTCTCTCATAATCCAATATTTGATGGCTCAACACTTTATTTTATCTTGGGACTTATATGGTACGAGTGGGGCATTTATGTTTACATAAACAGTGTCAGCTTATAGCAGGTGTTACTTTAGTCAAAATATAATACTGACACATGTCAAAACAATTTGTAGACACAACAGTTATTTAGTTAACCTAAAATATATTATCAGTGTGAAAAGTGAAAAATCTAGTAAGCCAGAAAATGTTATTTTGTCTTTTAAATGGCAAAATAAAGAAAAATAAGAGTTACCAATATTTTACCATATACTGACTATTTATAGTGATTTAACGGTGAAAATGTAATGTTTTCTGTTCTTTCTCGAAGGCCTTGGTTCGAATCCCGGTGGAAACACCAAACATTTGTGACCTTGATCTCATACTGTGTTGTGTCCCTAGTCAAGATTTTTTATCCAGTCTGATTAAAATCGACCTTGTTCCGAGGAATAAAATTTGCAAAATTATGCATCTACCGGGATAAGAACAGGTTCCGTAGATTCCTCTCCACAAGGTCTGAGAACATCCCGTAAAGGCGTGTGTTCTGAACCAGTTTAGCACAGCCAAAGCCCAGTCAAATAGCTGACCAATCACAACGTAGTTTTTAAACGGTCACTGTTTTGAAAGCATTCGGAACAGACCAAAGGATAGCTGTTTGGAGTTATCTGCCCCTAGCTTCTCTCACCGAAAGCATTTGTTGGGCGTCTTTTGATTGGCTACCTGAATTGTGCTCGAACACGCGAGTCTACGGGCTGTTTTCAGACGGTTTGGCGTGGAACTTACTACCGATATGAGTTCGTATCCCGGTAGATGCACTATTTTTCAATTTTTAATTCACAGAAAACCGTCGATTTTAATCAGACTGATTTTTTATCCACACTGCACTCAGTCCACCCAGCTTTTTATATGGGTACCTGAACTCGAGAACGGAGAACTCGGGTATGGACTTACACAGAAGCAGCACTTCTGGGTGACAATATGTGAGTAGTGCATTGAACGTGCATTCTACTGGAAAAGTGTGCCATATAAAAATCCATATATTATTACTACCTTTGTGTTGTTTGCAGATTGTTCCACGACCACTTGAAGAAGCTGTCAGGAATCATCACACCGACTCACAAAGATCTTAGCATTCCTCGCATGTATCACTTCGAATGTCCCTGGCCTGCTGCCCAGAGGGAGATCTACATGATCAACGCTTATAAGGTGCGTTCAGTCTCATTAAAATCAGTCTTAATAAAATCAACCTCAATCAATTTTGTTCCTAGAGGGGGACATTTGCCCACTTTTTTGCGTATAGGTGTCCCTTAAAACTTGGAGAAGTAGGATACTTTTACCATTGCAAAGGGCCCCACTTGTTCAGAAATGGCCAAAATGACCCCTTAGGAGATCACCTGGGAACAAAACTGCCTCAATAAATAAAAGCAAAATTGTGCATCTTTCAGGGTACTAACTCATATCGAGGTTTATTAGGGTCTGATGATTGCTCGTTTGCTCGTATGTTTTTCCAACAAAAACTTTCGGTGTTAGAAGCTAAGGACAAGTAATTACAGACAACCATCCATACTTTTTGTTTCAGTAACATGCTGAATGTGTTAATCAATATGCGCAAATCAACCGTTTGACGATGAATAAAAGTTACAAAATTGTGCGTCTACCAGAGACGTCTTGTTTTCTGCAGATAACTCGAAAGATTACATTTTGGGTATGGGTATGGTACATTTACATTGAAACGAGGACAATGAAGTGTTATTATTTGGGGTTCAGCTTAGGGTTCTAAAATCATCATAAGTAAAGTTAAAACCTAATCTAACTGCTTCTTCTAGACTCCGAAGGACAAACTCCAGTGCGTATCGCGTTGCTCCACGACCATCATGAACCTCCTGAGTATGGCCAATGAGAAGTCAGTCCCTGCAGCGGATGACTTCATGCCCGTGTTGATCTACGTCCTCATCAAGGCCAACCCCCCGTGTCTCCTGTCCACCATCCAATACGTCAACAGCTTCTACGAAAGTCGGCTCGCGGGGGAGGAGCAGTACTGGTGGATGCAGTTCTCGTCTGCCGTAGAGTTTATTAAGACCATGTAGTATAGGTGTGAAATAATTTGAGACTTGCTTGCCATTTTTGACAGATCCACGAATTGAAGATTTAAGATATAGAGGATATCGGTCTTTTCTTGACTAATACCATGTTTATTTCAACGAGTGAGGTAGAAAGATTGAAAATATGTAACTTTTCTACCTCACGAGATGAGATAAACATGGTATTTACCCGAAAAGGGTCGTTTTCACGCCGAGCGGCCGCTAGGAACAGCCCGTCACCACAGTAACACTGTGACATCATTAGCCAATTTGCTGTCAGACCACTGTTTTATGACGTCAAATTATATCAGTCACTGGTCGCAGTGAAAATATAAGTTATTTTATTTACCGATCCTGCTCCGTCAGTGTATTTGTATCTGCTAAACTCCAATACCCTCATTCCCTTGTTGTTAATTGTTTACTCACCCTATATATACCATGTAATGTTTTTCAACCAATGAAATGTGATTTTGAACGTCGACGATCGCTCGTCGGTCCTTTCATCCAGGTTCCGTATTTTCTCTAATAGAACGCGGGCCTCCAATACAACCCGGGGGGTAAGGGGTGCTGAGGTAAATAGAACCCGGGTCTCTATTAGAACCCGTGTTTCAAGAAACAACTGAATACTCAGTGTTGCAATATAAAAAAGTTATACACTCGTTTTGAGGAGAAATATTGGTGTGACCATGTGAGATTCAGCAAAGCAGGTCCATGATAACAAATATCCGTCTTGTTCAATTAATTCTCCTTTTACAGTAGGTCACCCCAAGAAGATTATAAACGTCAATTCATGTCTGAAAAAATATAACCCTGCCTCCAATACAACCCGGGTCTCTAATAGAACCCGGGGGGTAAGGGGGTACTGAATGAAATAGAACCCCGGGGTTGTATTAGAGGAAATACGGTACTGCCTATACTGCTTGAATGCAAGTTCTTATTCGCTGGGTATTGAGGGTAGCGGATTTACGAACATGCCGAAGGAGCAGGATAGTGGATGAAATTCAATGCAAGGATTTTGGTTCAGATGAACTAAGCCTATGTTTACCATTAAAGCGTGTCGCCGTCGGCTTTTTCCATGGGACCCATATTTATAAAATCAGTGGCATGGAAGAGCGTTTTTTTTTATAATTTAAACATATTTTATTCACAAAGAAAAGGATTAAGAATGATTAGCAAGAGCGAGTCGGCTTACAGCGTAGCTTGGCTCTTTAGCGGGCAGGCTATGATCAGCCGGTCTATAATGTTTAGGATCTTTGACGGCGACTCGCTTTAATCAGGTCATTGTTGGTGAGTTGTAAATACCATCTTTGTGTTGGTGACCTATCATGTGACACATACGTTAGCCCAAAATTTACGAAGAGGCTTCTGTTTACATCTTTTACATGTATGTTTCTGTCCATCGTTAAGCTGTTCATACATTGAAGTAACTTACTTCCCATTGTGTACTCAGCTGGTCGGTAGAGAGATTGCCACGGAGATGTTATAATGGAGCTTTAAAAGATTTGCAAATATTTTCTCAAGCTCAGTATTTGTTAAAATTTGTTTTACAAATCTACTTCAGTGATAAGAAGAATTGGAGAATTATCGTAGCATTGAGGCAGTGGTCGGTCTTCACAAAAATATTTTAAGTTAAAATGTGTTAAGTTTAGGTGATATGTTCTTGATGAATTTGTGAAACTTATTCCATTGTGAGGTCACTATTTATGCCATAAGGGTGTTTTGGTATGAAGAATTACCTAATTTTGAAAATGATTAAGGTTGTGTGTCTTGCTAGAATTATAATTTGACAATTGGTTGCAGTCTGTGTATTTAATGGTTCTTCCCACTTCATTATTTTCAGAAATCCATTTAAATCTTTCATACATGTTTTCTTATTTGAACAATTAGAATGTACATAGCAAAGTCATCCATACAATAATGTGATTATTATGAAATTTGAAACTTAGAATCCATAGAAATGTTATGTAGAGTTTTATAAAACTAAAATCATCATTGTCTGATAATATTGTTAATAATAATATTGTTAATAATAATTTTATTGTTAATAATAATATTGTTAATAATAAAATTTGTTAAAAATAATAGTGTTAATAATAATATTGTTAATAATGATTATTCAAATGAAGGACGAGAGAGTGTGATGCCTAAATTAAAACAGTTTATGCAGTTTTAAAGTAAAATCATCATTCAGATAATTCTGTTAATAATATCGTTAATGAAAATTTTTAATAAATCACTTCATCAATAAAATGTTGAAACTTTCATATAAAAGGGGATACCAAAGTTGGAATTTAAAAAATATTTATTTCAATAACCTAGTTGAAGTGTGAAACTAATAGAGATTGAGGTGTGTTGGTTGAATATTTGTTTTTCTGACGACAGGAAAGAAGACTGGTTAACATATATATATTAAGACCTTGTCATGTTTTGTCAAATGTAACTTTTCTTAAATCTTCCAATTGTTTTTGGGTGTTTTAAATGTTTATATTAGTGTATTTCATTTATACATTGTGTTAAATGTCTTGTTGAACTTTTAAGTCCCAAATTTCCATGATAATCAGAATTTTCTCCTATTTGGGACTTAAATCAAGGCGTTGAGTTGAGCATAATTCGAACAAATATTTGTGTTTATTTTGAATTCGAATAGAGAAGTGATGTTTATTGATTAGAATTTTATTTTATTTCATGTTTAATTTATGTCGACTGAATGTTTTCAATTCAAATTCATGTCATTTCTTAGAACCAATGGGTTGGTTTTTAGTTTAATATGAAATAGAATTTGTATTCCTTTACTTTGAATGTTTTGAAATTGTAAAATATCCAGATGTATTGTTAAAGTTGATAGAGCTGATTTGTTAACCCATTACATGCAGATAGTGATAATCCGAATGGGCCAATCCTTACATCCTGGCCGAACAGATTATTCCAAATGGCTGAGTTCATCTGCTGTGAATTGTTAACAGTTGTTAACCATTTCAGGTGAACAAAAGCTGGTCAGACCATGGTTTGACAATAGTCAAGGTATGAAATAAGCCTGAAAAGTTACAAGCCCGAAAGTATAATTTTGTAAATTTTCACGGATAAACCTGCATGTAAGGGGTTAAATGAAACTTATCTGTGAATATGTTTAATAATTGTTGACGTGTAGATATTGTTGATATTTGTTTTTGAAATGTAAATAATCCATTTATCCTGTTTAAAGAGTTTATTTACAATTGTCACAAAAGATAGCATAAACAGACAAATTAGTAAATATGTAATTAATCTGATAATTAAGCGATTTAGCTAGTTCTAAATTCAGTAATGAACCTAATTATTTCAGCCAGTTTTTTTAAACAAAATGTACTAATTAAGATGTCAAAACAATGAAATACATGTGAGCATATTTGTAATCATCCTATCTTGCACCCAACTTTAAAATACCTGCCGAGTTGTCATGTTTGTGTTATTTCGTGGTACAGTGAATTCCCAAAGCATTATGGGTGATTCTTAATACTCTCAGTTTGCTGAGGAGTAAAACCAATGGATTATACTGTGGGTAATTTTGCACTGGAACAAAAAGGTGTACTTAATTTCAATATTTGTTGCAATGGTGATCTCGATGTTGTTACTGTTGAACACCCTCCAGGAATTTTAATCTTGTAATTCTGTTTTGTATAGATTTGATAAATCATTTCCTCGGTCTGTGGTATCTTGTGCTTGTTTCTCCAAACACTCAATTATAACCAATGTTAAAGGGGCAGTAGCACGTTTTTTTCGTTCAAATAAGTCAATGAAATGTATTTGAAAAATAATTTCTCCAACCGTAAAACACCCTTCTCTCTTCGGAAAATCAAGTTGAAAAAGAGTGTACATGGCTCAGTAAAGCCATGGGGATAGTTTCTGTCATTCGAAATAATAACATGTGTTCACAATAAAATGGCTGCCATGCAATTTTTGCTTTATACGCAAAACCGTTATCACTACTATGGATAATTGGTTTGTGTAATAGGATGTTTTACCCACTAAAGTAAATATAAATGGCACAAACTATCATTATAAATAGGAAATTTGAAAAAATAAAATGTTCAATACTGCTACTGCCTCTTTAAAAGAATGGATTTTGCTTTGTGGAACGGGGCCCTGGTGACGAATGTAATCTAAAACTTTGGAAAAGATGTAAATTTGTTCGCTAATCTCATATGGTATGGTATTTGCGTAGAATAATTATTGAAACCAAGTAATTATCTTTTATTTGTTATAAGCATTCCTTTCTTCATTTAAAAAAATAATATCCAAAATGTTAAAATAGTTTTGTATTCGTTTAAAAAAATATTATTTATTTTGTACTTAATTATTTATCTATGTGAAGGAGATTATTCTCTGAAATTGAAAAGTTTGTGCAGAAAAAAGGTCTAAAAAGAATTATAAGCAGAAAAATACTATATTTAGCCTCTGAAAAAAAAGAATATTCCAAAAGTATTTGTATTCAACGTGTCTTTATATCATATAGTATTTAATGTATTATTATGCCCTCGTTTACGAAGTAACGGGGGTATATAGCGATAGTAGCGCTCACTCTGGCCGTATGTCCTTTCATCCCGAAACTTTGCCCAGAGTTTATCTCCAAAATTATACATGTTAGAATGAGCAGCATCAACACAATTGATACACACGTCAACCATGATGCTTATAGCTAGATGTCTTGGGAGGGTTAAACCTATATTTGCTTGTTATTTTCGGTTGATATCGTGTTTGGCTTTGGAAGAAGAGAGGTCGGGGTTCAATCACTTATGCTGTGAACTGTTCTACATGTAGTAAGGTTTGGGTGCAATGCTACACTGAATTTCAGAGTAGTACCACCCATGGTTGCTAGTTCTCATTGATGCTCTCTGGTTTCACTGCAACGCATAGCTACATGGCGTTGCGGGCTTTCTCCCTGCCTTAATCCATGATGATGACGTCACTCTATTGTGTTAACAGTGGATTATTTTTTAAGAATCTACTGGTCATTGACTAATCCAGTCAGGAGGGGTGTCAGGTTTTGATATTTTCGTAATGGCTCCCAAAGTATTTTGTTCAAGAATGATGTATTTTGTTTTGGTATATCTGATTAGAATCTTAAAATATCTGATTATTTTTGTAATGTCTGAACCGGGAATCGAACATGCAACCCTTCGACTGTTACGCAGCGGCCTAACCTATTAGGCTACCAGGCCTGCTGGTATTCATTTGATTGTTTGTCAGTAAGATCCCTGCATTCTAAACAAGACTTGTAAAGTGTGAAACGCAAGAGGATCGTGCTGAAACACATGAAATGCAGGAGTTTGGCTGTCAGTCAAATCGCCTTGCGTGGAAGATTTGCGCCATGCACGTGCGTGGAAGAATCCATTTCATAAGGGTCGAAGCTACGTGTACCATATCCGATGAATGGGCACCGAAATTTGCAAAATAATATTTTTTTAGGTTACATAATGGAAATGTATTGTCTATAATGCTAGATAATCACATATGTATGTTTCGTGACGTCATACATGGATTAAGATGGAGAATGCATTCGGAGCCGTGGATTCGTTAAAAATAATCAACTCGCCCCTTCGGGGCTCGTTGATTATTTTTAACGAATCCACGGCTCCTCATGCATTCTCCATTACATAATACTAGCAGCCACGATATAAGTGAAATACTCTTGAAAGCGGCGTTAAACCCTAACTCACTCACTCACTTACTCACTCAATCACTGGTTTCACCGCAACGCATAGCTACATGGCGTTGCGGGCTTTCTCCCTGCCATAATACTAGCAGCCGTGATATAAGTGAAATACTCTTGAAAGCAGTGTTAAACCCTAACTCACTCACTCAATCACTGGTTTCACTGCAACGCATAGCTACATGGCGTTGCAGGCTTTCTCCCTGCCACAGCTCTAGCAGCCGTGATGTCAGTGAAATACTCTTAAACTCCAATTCACGTAACCTCACTGCTTGTTATTTTCATGGAAATAGGAATTATTACAGTTAACATGTCAGGAGCTTCAAACGTGTTACACATGTTAAATATAGTCCTGAAACATGCCTGGTGTTTTACCGATATATGAGTGATATTCTTTGGACTTTCGCGGAAACGCCACTTACCGGTAGTGCTGTAATGCTCATGTATATCTGAAACTACTCAGTCTGATTTAATCAAACTTCACACACATGGGTCGGGATAGCGTAGTGGTTCAACCGTTCGGCTTCTGATCAAGAGGTCCGGTGTTCGAATCCCGCCAGGGGCACGGCAATTTGTCTGCAGTAGAGAACTGTTCTACACACAGTAAGGTTTGGGTGCAATACACTGAATTTCAGCGTAGTACCACCCATGGTTCACTAGTTCCAGTGGGTGCTTGTAGGTTTCAACGCAGTGCATAGCCACATGACGTTGCGGGCTTTCTCCCTGCCATAATACTAGCAGCTGCGATATAAGTGAAATACTCTAGAAAGCGGCGTTAAACCCCAACTCACTCACTTGTTCCAGTCAATGCTCGTAGGTTTTACCGCTATGCAGCCACATGGCGTTGCGGGCTTTCTCCCTGCCGTAATACTAGCAGCTGCGATATAAGTGAAATACTCACCTCGCCTCACACACACTTCCTAATCATTATCCATTGATGTGCCTTTCCCATTTGGAATTTCTTACCGTGAATCAGCTAGTTGGCAGGTTGATTGGAATTTCTCTGAAGTAGGTAACAGGGGTATGTGAGTTGTGCTCGCTTCTACCATTGTTTTCATATAAAGTTGTTTATCAAATTGTATGTTGCTTTCAATGTTTGTTTCGTGGTCCTCTAGTCCATTGTACACGTATTTGAAATATTTAGGTTGAGACATAGGTTCCAATTTAAAGTTTTAAAATCCTTATGACAATTATTTTTCATCAAATCATTGCTTTCTTTTCTTTCAATTTCTTTTGTAGAAATGGGAGGGTTTTTTTCCTGATTTATTTCATATTCTGAAAGATATTTTTGCACAGAACACTTCCTATTTTATTTTTGTAGTTTGGTGTTTGTTGTTTTAAAATGTCCTTGAAATAATTACATGAAAGTTCATGTGTATTTTTCAACATTGAAACAAAACTTCAACTTATTAAATATATTGATAGCAAGTGATAAGCACACCATTTTAAGGGATAACTTAAATGTACTTTCCATGGTGTACTTTCAATGTTTTTTAGTATTTTAGTTATTTTGATTTTGATTATTTGAATGATTTTATGAGTGCTTGAGTATTATATCATGTTAAGTATTACTACAACATACCTATATTGATGGACACATCATTTATCATTTAAATTGATTATTGTTGATAAGTCATTAGAATATGAAAAGAACTGCATTATGTCGAATTAATTTGCTTTTTGGATTACAATCTGTAAAGTTTGATTTTCAAAATGTTGATTTTTTTTTTTTTAAATTTCATGCAAAGTTTGGAAATCTTTGGAGACTGCCGTGCTTTCAAAGGTTGACAAGATTGTTAAATAATTTTGTTAAGTAAAATCGTATTGTTTTGTGTTGTAATCGCCCGTTGTAAATATTTGTAATAACGGTCTGTGGCTCCTGTAGTTTGTCGGACTATTCCTAACAATAGAGATATTTAGGTGCCAAATGACACGGTCTAATATTTATGTTTGTTTTTGAGTGTTATCATACCAGGGAAAACAGAATAATGTTCCCTAATTATATAAATATATAAATATATATACATACAAATAAATATCAACTTTCCCTCAAAATGTTATTTTGTTTTTGCTTTTAATGATTAGCATCCCATTGAAGCAAAACATATCTGCTTTCATTGACGATGATTTCCATTGAAATCCTGTTACGAAGACTTGTGATGTCACCCTGGGTAAGTTACCTTCAAAATATGTCACCAAGCAGTACAACTGGGTACCTGGTAACAGCTGTGTTGAAGGTGACCTAGCAAATGTATGTCAGCTTGGGTTAGATCAGGGTAAGAATGTTGGTAGGTGGTTATGCATGCAATAGTTGATGGAAAAGTTTTTCACACGCCGTCTCATGCTAGCCATTAAACTGCTACGCAGTTTGGACCTGCGAGCCAATGACAATTCATATCACTTCGTTTCAAGCAAGCGAGGTCATTGTGTTAGCCATTTAATACCTCTGTAAGACCGAATCTGGAGAAAAACCTAAGACAGATAGAGGAAATTCGAAATTACCAGTCGATAGAACTCAGTGTTATGTACCTCTCCATCTAGTTTGGTCCTGAAATATTAATTTTGAAGGAAAATATTCGGCTTGCTGTCAGTTTATGTATTTTTTTACTTAGAAAATTTGCCATGTTTTGGCCAATTCGGCTGAGCGAACCTCTGTAAGACCGAATCTGGAGAAAAACCTAAGAAAGATAGAGGGAATTCGAAATGACCAGTCGATAGAACTCCGTGTCATTTACATCTCCACCTAGTTTGGTCCTGAAATATTCATTTTGAAGGAAAATATTCGGCTTGCTGTCAGTTTATGTAGTTTTTTACTTAGAAAATTTGCCGTGTTTTGGCCAATTTGAATGTGCGAACCTCTTTAAGACCGAAACTTGAGAAAAACCCAAGAAAGATAGTGAAATTCCGAAATGACCAGTCGATAGAACTCATTGTAAAGTACATCTCCACCAAGTTTGGTCCTGAAATATTCATTGTGAAGGAAAATATCTTGCTTGCTGTCAGTTTAAATAGTTTTTGACTAAGAACATTTGCCGTGTTTTGGCCAATTTGAATGTGCGAACCTCTGTAAGACCGAATCTTGAGAAAAACCCTAGAAAGATAGAGGAAATCCGAAATGACCAGTCGATAGAACTCATTGTAATGGACATCTCCACCAAGTTTGGTCCTGAAATATTCATTTTGAAGGAAAATATCCGGTTTGTTGTCAGTTTATGTAGTTTTTTACTTAGAAAATATGCCGTGTTTTGGCCAATTTGGCTGTGCGAACCTCTGTAATACTGCATCTGGAGAAACTTAAGAAAGATAGAGGAAATTCGAAATGACCAGTCGATAGAACTCATTGTAATGTACATCTCCACCAAATTTGGTCCTGAAATATTCATTGTGAAGGAAAATATCTTGCTTGCTGTCAGTTTATGTAAATTTTGACTTAGAAAATTTGCCGTGTTTTGGCCAATTTGAATGTGCGAACCTCTGTAAGACCGAATCTGGAGAAAAACCCTAGAAAGATAGAGGAAATTCGAAATTACCAGTCGATAGAACTCATTGTAATGTACATCTCCACCATGTTTGGTCCTGAAATATTCATTGTGAAGGAAAATATCTTGCTTGCTGTCAGTTTATGTAGTTTTTGACTTAGAACATTTGCCGTGTTTTGGCCAATTTGAATGTGCGAACCTCTGTAAGACCGAATCTTGAGAAAAACCCTAGAAAGATAGAGGAAATCCGAAATGACCAGTCGATAGAACTCATTGTAATGTACATCTCCACCAAGTTTGGTCCTGAAATATTCATTTTGAAGGAAAATATCCGGTTTGTTGTCAGTTTATGTAGTTTTTGACTTAGGAAATATGCCGTGTTTTGGCCAATTTGGCTGTGCGAACCTCTGTAATACTGCATCTGGAGAAACTTAAGAAAGATAGAGGAAATTCGAAATGACCAGTCGATAGAACTCATTGAAATGTACATCTCCACCAAGTTTGGTCCTGAAATATTCATTGTGAAGGAAAATATCCGGCTTTGTGTCAGTTTATGTAGTTTTTGACTTAGAAAATTTGCCGTGTTATGGCCAATTTTTATCTGTGCGAACCTCTGTAAGACAAAATCTGGAGAAAAACCCAAGAAAGATAGTGAAATTCCGAAATGACAAGTCGATAGAACTCATTGTAATGTACAACTCCACCAAGTATGGTCCTGAAAAATTCATTTTGAAGGAAAATATCCGGCTTGCTGTCAGTTTATGTAGTTTTTTACTTAGAAAATTTGCCGTGTTTTGGCCCATTTGGCTGTGCGAACCTCTGTAAGATCGAATCTGGGGAAAAAACCAAGAAAGATAGTGAAATTCCGAAATGACCAGTCGATAGAACCGATTGTAATGTACATCTCCACCAAGTTTGGTCCTGAAATATTCATTTTGAAGGAAAATATCCGGTTTGTTGTCAGTTTATGTAGTTTTTGACTTAGAAAATATGCCGTGTTTTGGCCAAATTGGCTGTGCGAACCTCTGTAATACTGCATCTGGAGAAACACTTAAGAAAGATAGAGGAAATTCGAAATGACCAGTCGATAGAACTCATTGAAATGTACATCTCCACCAAGTTTGGTCCTGAAATATTCATTGTGAAGGAAAATATCTTGCTTGCTGTCAGTTTATGTAAATTTTGACTTAGAAAATTTGCCGTGTTTTGGCCAATTTGAATGTGCGAACCTCTGTAAGACCGAATCTGGAGAAAAACCCTAGAAAGATAGTGAAAATCCGAAATGACCAGTCGATAGAACTCATTGTAATGTACATCTCCACCAAGTTTGGTCCTGAAATATTCATTTTGAAGGAATATATCCGGCTTGCTGTCAGTTTATGAAGTTTTTGACTTAGAAAATTTGCCGTGTTTTGGCCAATTTTTATCTGTGCGAACTCTTTTAAGACAAAATCTGGAGAAAAACCCAAGAAAGATAGTAAAATTCCGAAATGACCAGTCGATAGAACACATTGTAATGTACATCTCCACCAAGTTTGGTCCTGAAATATTCATTGTGAAGGAAAATATCCGGCTTTGTGTCAGTTTATGTAGTTTTTGACTTAGAAAATTTGCCGTGTTTTTGGCCAATTTTTATCTGTGCGAACCTCTGTAAGACAAAATCTGGAGAAAAACCCAAGAAAGATAGTGAAATTCCGAAATGACAAGTCGATAGAACTCATTGTAATGTACAACTCCACCAAGTATGGTCCTGAAAAATTCATTTTAAAGGAAAATATCCGGCTTGCTGTCAGTTTATGTAGTTTTTGACTTAGAAAATTTGCCGTGTATTGGCCAATTTGGATGTGCGAACCTCTGTAAGACCGAATCTGGAGAAAAACCAAAGAAAGATTGATGAAATTCGAAATGACCAGTCGATAAAACTCATTGTAATGTACATCCCCACCAAGTTTGGTCCTGAAATATTCATTTTGAAGGAAAATATCCGGCTTTGTGTCAGTTTATGTAGTTTTTGACTTAGAAAATTTGCCGTGTTTTGGCCAATTTTTATCTGTGCGAACCTCTGTAAGACAAAATCTGGAGAAAAACCCAAGAAAGATAGTGAAATTCCGAAATGACAAGTCGATAGAACTCATTGTAATGTACAACTCCACCAAGTATGGTCCTGAAAAATTCATTGTGAAGGAAAATATCTTGCTTGCTGTCAGTTTATGTAAATTTTGACTTAGAAAATTTGCCGTGTTTCGGCCAATTTGAATGTGCGAACCTCTGTAAGACCGAATCTGGAGAAAAACCCTAGAAAGATAGAGGAAATCCGAAATGACCAGTCGATAGAACTCATTGTAATGTACATCTCCACCAGGTTTGGTCCTGAAATATTCAGTTTGAAGGAAAAGATCCGGTTTGCTGTCAGTTTATGTAGTTTTTGACTTACACAATTTGCCGTGTTTTGGCCAATTTAGCTGTGCGAACCTCTGTATTACTGCATCTTGAGAAACACTTAAGAAAGATAGAGGAAATTCGAAATTACCAGTCGATAGAACTCATTGTAATGTACATCTCCACCAAGTTTGGTCCTGAAATATTCAATTTGAAGGAAAATATCCGGGTTGCTGTCAGTTTATGTAGTTTTTGACTTACACAATTTGCCGTGTTTTGGCCAATTTAGCTGTGCGAACCTCTGTATTACTGCATCTTGAGAAACACTTAAGAAAGATAGAGGAAATTCGAAATGACCAGTCGATAGAACTCATTGAAATGTACATCTCCACCAAGTTTGGTCCTGAAATATTCATTGTGAAGGAAAATATCTTGCTTGCTGTCAGTTTATGTAAATTTTGACTTAGAAAATTTGCCGTGTTTCGGCCAATTTGAATGTGCGAACCTCTGTAAGACCGAATCTGGAGAAAAACCCTAGAAAGATAGAGGAAATCCGAAATGACCAGTCGATAGAACTCATTGTAATGTACATCCCCACCAGGTTTGGTCCTGAAATATTCATTTTGAAGGAAAATATCCGGTTTGCTGTCAGTTTATGTAGTTTTTGACTTACACAATTTGCAGTGTTTTGGCCAATTTAGCTGTGCGAACCTCTGTATTACTGCATCTTGAGAAACACTTAAGAAAGATAGAGGAAATTCGAAATTACCAGTCGATAGAACTCATTTAAATGTACATCTCCACAAGTTTGGTCCTGAAATATTCATTTTGAAGGAAAATATCCGGGCTGCTGTCAGTTTATGTAGTTTTTGACTTAGAAAATTTGCCGTGTTTTGGCCAATTCGGCTGTGCGAACCTCTGTATTACTGCATCTTGAGAAACACTTAAGAAAGATAGAGGAAATTCGAAATGACCAGTCGATAGAACTTATTAAAGTGTACATCTCGACCAAGTTTGGTCCTGAAGTATTCATTGTGAAGGAAAATATCCGGTTTGCTGTCAGTTTATGTAGTTTTTGACTTACACAATTTGCCGTGTTTTGGCCAATTTGGCTGTGCGAACCTCTTTAAAACCGAATCTGGAGAAAAACCCCAAAAAATAGAGGAAATTCGAATTGACCAGTAGATATAACTCATTGCATTGTACATCTCCACCTTGTTAAGTCCTGAAATATTCATTTTGAAGGAAAATATCCGTATTGCTGTCAGTTTATGTAGTTTTTTACTTAGAAAATTTGCCGTGTTTTGGCCCATTTGGCTGTGCGAACCTCTGTAAGATCGAATCTGGGGAAAAAACCAAGAAAGATAGTGAAATTCCGAAATGACCAGTCGATAGAACTGATTGTAATGTACATCTCCACCAAGTTTGGTCCTGAAATATTCATTTTGAAGGAAAATATCCGGTTTGTTGTCAGTTTATGTAGTTTTTGACTTAGAAAATATGCCGTGTTTTGGCCAAATTGGCTGTGCGAACCTCTGTAATACTGCATCTGGAGAAACACTTAAGAAAGAAAGAGGAAATTCGAAATGACCAGTCGATAGAACTCATTGAAATGTACATCTCCACCAAGTTTGGTCCTGAAATATTCATTGTGAAGGAAAATATCTTGCTTGCTGTCAGTTTATGTAAATTTTGACTTAGAAAATTTGCCGTGTTTTGGCCAATTTGAATGTGCGAACCTCTGTAAGACCGAATCTGGAGAAAAACCCTAGAAAGATAGTGAAAATCCGAAATGACCAGTCGATAGAACTCATTGTAATGTACATCTCCACCAAGTTTGGTCCTGAAATATTCATTTTGAAGGAATATATCCGGCTTGCTGTCAGTTTATGAAGTTTTTGACTTAGAAAATTTGCCGTGTTTTGGCCAATTTTTATCTGTGCGAACTCTTTTAAGACAAAATCTGGAGAAAAACCCAAGAAAGATAGTAAAATTCCGAAATGACCAGTCGATAGAACACATTGTAATGTACATCTCCACCAAGTTTGGTCCTGAAATATTCATTGTGAAGGAAAATATCCGGCTTTGTGTCAGTTTATGTAGTTTTTGACTTAGAAAATTTGCCGTGTTTTGGCCAATTTTTATCTGTGCGAACCTCTGTAAGACAAAATCTGGAGAAAAACCCAAGAAAGATAGTGAAATTCCGAAATGACAAGTCGATAGAACTCATTGTAATGTACAACTCCACCAAGTATGGTCCTGAAAAATTCATTTTGAAGGAAAATATCCGGCTTGCTGTCAGTTTATGTAGTTTTTTACTTAGAAAATTTGCCGTGTTTTGGCCCATTTGGCTGTGCGAAAATCTGTAAGATCGAATCTGGGGAAAAAAACAAGAAAGATAGTGAAATTCCGAAATGACCAGTCGATAGAACTGATTGTAATGTACATCTCCACCAAGTTTGGTCCTGAAATATTCATTTTGAAGGAAAATATCCGGTTTGTTGTCAGTTTATGTAGTTTTTGACTTAGAAAATATGCCGTGTTTTGGCCAAATTGGCTGTGCGAACCTCTGTAATACTGCATCTGGAGAAACACTTAAGAAAGATAGAGGAAATTCGAAATGACCAGTCGATAGAACTCATTGAAATGTACATCTCCACCAAGTTTGGTCCTGAAATATTCATTGTGAAGGAAAATATCTTGCTTGCTGTCAGTTTATGTAAATTTTGACTTAGAAAATTTGCCGTGTTTTGGCCAATTTGAATGTGCGAACCTCTGTAAGACCGAATCTGGAGAAAAACCCTAGAAAGATAGTGAAAATCCGAAATGACCAGTCGATAGAACTCATTGTAATGTACATCCCCACCAGGTTTGGTCCTGAAATATTCATTTTGAAGGAAAATATCCGGTTTGCTGTCAGTTTATGTAGTTTTTGACTTACACAATTTGCAGTGTTTTGGCCAATTTAGCTGTGCGAACCTCTGTATTACTGCATCTTGAGAAACACTTAAGAAAGATAGAGGAAATTCGAAATTACCAGTCGATAGAACTCATTTAAATGTACATCTCCACAAGTTTGGTCCTGAAATATTCATTTTGAAGGAAAATATCCGGGCTGCTGTCAGTTTATGTAGTTTTTGACTTAGAAAATTTGCCGTGTTTTGGCCAATTCGGCTGTGCGAACCTCTGTATTACTGCATCTTGAGAAACACTTAAGAAAGATAGAGGAAATTCGAAATGACCAGTCGATAGAACTTATTAAAGTGTACATCTCGACCAAGTTTGGTCCTGAAGTATTCATTGTGAAGGAAAATATCCGGTTTGCTGTCAGTTTATGTAGTTTTTGACTTACACAATTTGCCGTGTTTTGGCCAATTTGGCTGTGCGAACCTCTTTAAAACCGAATCTGGAGAAAAACCCCAAAAAATAGAGGAAATTCGAATTGACCAGTAGATATAACTCATTGCATTGTACATCTCCACCTTGTTAAGTCCTGAAATATTCATTTTGAAGGAAAATATCCGTATTGCTGTCAGTTTATGTAGTTTTTTACTTAGAAAATTTGCCGTGTTTTGGCCCATTTGGCTGTGCGAACCTCTGTAAGATCGAATCTGGGGAAAAAACCAAGAAAGATAGTGAAATTCCGAAATGACCAGTCGATAGAACTGATTGTAATGTACATCTCCACCAAGTTTGGTCCTGAAATATTCATTTTGAAGGAAAATATCCGGTTTGTTGTCAGTTTATGTAGTTTTTGACTTAGAAAATATGCCGTGTTTTGGCCAAATTGGCTGTGCGAACCTCTGTAATACTGCATCTGGAGAAACACTTAAGAAAGAAAGAGGAAATTCGAAATGACCAGTCGATAGAACTCATTGAAATGTACATCTCCACCAAGTTTGGTCCTGAAATATTCATTGTGAAGGAAAATATCTTGCTTGCTGTCAGTTTATGTAAATTTTGACTTAGAAAATTTGCCGTGTTTTGGCCAATTTGAATGTGCGAACCTCTGTAAGACCGAATCTGGAGAAAAACCCTAGAAAGATAGTGAAAATCCGAAATGACCAGTCGATAGAACTCATTGTAATGTACATCTCCACCAAGTTTGGTCCTGAAATATTCATTTTGAAGGAATATATCCGGCTTGCTGTCAGTTTATGAAGTTTTTGACTTAGAAAATTTGCCGTGTTTTGGCCAATTTTTATCTGTGCGAACTCTTTTAAGACAAAATCTGGAGAAAAACCCAAGAAAGATAGTAAAATTCCGAAATGACCAGTCGATAGAACACATTGTAATGTACATCTCCACCAAGTTTGGTCCTGAAATATTCATTGTGAAGGAAAATATCCGGCTTTGTGTCAGTTTATGTAGTTTTTGACTTAGAAAATTTGCCGTGTTTTGGCCAATTTTTATCTGTGCGAACCTCTGTAAGACAAAATCTGGAGAAAAACCCAAGAAAGATAGTGAAATTCCGAAATGACAAGTCGATAGAACTCATTGTAATGTACAACTCCACCAAGTATGGTCCTGAAAAATTCATTTTGAAGGAAAATATCCGGCTTGCTGTCAGTTTATGTAGTTTTTTACTTAGAAAATTTGCCGTGTTTTGGCCCATTTGGCTGTGCGAAAATCTGTAAGATCGAATCTGGGGAAAAAACCAAGAAAGATAGTGAAATTCCGAAATGACCAGTCGATAGAACTGATTGTAATGTACATCTCCACCAAGTTTGGTCCTGAAATATTCATTTTGAAGGAAAATATCCGGTTTGTTGTCAGTTTATGTAGTTTTTGACTTAGAAAATATGCCGTGTTTTGGCCAAATTGGCTGTGCGAACCTCTGTAATACTGCATCTGGAGAAACACTTAAGAAAGATAGAGGAAATTCGAAATGACCAGTCGATAGAACTCATTGAAATGTACATCTCCACCAAGTTTGGTCCTGAAATATTCATTGTGAAGGAAAATATCTTGCTTGCTGTCAGTTTATGTAAATTTTGACTTAGAAAATTTGCCGTGTTTTGGCCAATTTGAATGTGCGAACCTCTGTAAGACCGAATCTGGAGAAAAACCCTAGAAAGATAGTGAAAATCCGAAATGACCAGTCGATAGAACTCATTGTAATGTACATCTCCACCAAGTTTGGTCCTGAAATATTCATTTTGAAGGAATATATCCGGCTTGCTGTCAGTTTATGAAGTTTTTGACTTAGAAAATTTGCCGTGTTTTGGCCAATTTTTATCTGTGCGAACTCTTTTAAGACAAAATCTGGAGAAAAACCCAAGAAAGATAGTAAAATTCCGAAATGACCAGTCGATAGAACACATTGTAATGTACATCTCCACCAAGTTTGGTCCTGAAATATTCATTGTGAAGGAAAATATCCGGCTTTGTGTCAGTTTATGTAGTTTTTGACTTAGAAAATTTGCCGTGTTTTTGGCCAATTTTTATCTGTGCGAACCTCTGTAAGACAAAATCTGGAGAAAAACCCAAGAAAGATAGTGAAATTCCGAAATGACAAGTCGATAGAACTCATTGTAATGTACAACTCCACCAAGTATGGTCCTGAAAAATTCATTTTAAAGGAAAATATCCGGCTTGCTGTCAGTTTATGTAGTTTTTGACTTAGAAAATTTGCCGTGTATTGGCCAATTTGGATGTGCGAACCTCTGTAAGACCGAATCTGGAGAAAAACCAAAGAAAGATTGATGAAATTCGAAATGACCAGTCGATAAAACTCATTGTAATGTACATCCCCACCAAGTTTGGTCCTGAAATATTCATTTTGAAGGAAAATATCCGGCTTTGTGTCAGTTTATGTAGTTTTTGACTTAGAAAATTTGCCGTGTTTTGGCCAATTTGGATTTGCGAACCTCTGTAAGACCGCATCTGGAGAAAAACCGAAGTAAGATAGAGGAAATTCGAAATGACCAGTCGATAGAACTCATTGTAATGTACATCTCCACCAAGTTTGGTCCTGAAATATTCATTTTGAATTAAAATATCCGGCTTGCTGTCAGTTTATGTATTTTTATGCCACCGAATCGGAGATTCCGGGGGTATATTGTTTTTCACCTGTCCGTCTGTCTGTCTGTCCGTCCGTCCGTCTGTCTGTCCGTCTGTGTGTTTGTCCACAAAAACTTTAACCTTGGCCATAACTTTGGATTGCTCAGAGCTAGGGCTTTCATACTTGGCATGTGCATACCTTGTGATGAGACCTTTCAGATGAGGTCATCATATTTGACCTTGTGACCTTGACCTTGCCGCAATTGACATTTTCAGAAAACTTTAACCTTGGTCATAATTTTAGATTGTGAAGAGGTACAGCTTTCATACTTGGCATGTGTATACCTTGTGATGAGACCTTTCAGATGAGGTCATCATATTTGACCTTCTGACCTTGACCTGCAGTGGACATCTTCAGTAAACTTTAACCTTGGTCATAATTTTAGATTGTGAAGAGGTACAGCTTTCATACTTGGCATGTGCATACCTTGTGATAAGACCTTTCAAATGAGGTCATCATATTTGACTTTGTGACCTTGACCCTGCCGCAGTGGACAATATTTAGAAAACGTTAACCTTGGCCATAACTTTGGATTGCTATGAGCTACGACTTTCATACTTGGCATGTGCATACCTAATGATGAGACCTTCAGATGAGGTCATGATATTTGACCTTGTGACCTTGACCTTGTCGCAGTAGACATCTTCAGTAAACTGTAACCTTGGCCATAACTTTAGATTGCTCAGAGCTACGGCTTTCATACTTGGCATGTGCATACCTTGTGATGAGACCTTTCAGATGAGGTCATCATATTTGACCTTGGGACCTTGACCTTGCCGCAGTGGACACTATTTAGAAAACGTTAACTTTGGCCATAACTTTGGATTGCTCAGAACTACGGCTTTCATACTTGGCATGTGCATACCTAATGATGAGACCTTCAGATGAGGTCATCATATTTGACCTTGTGACCTTGACCTTGCCGCAGTAGACATCTTCAGTAAACTTTAACCTTGGCCATAACTTTAGATTGCTCAGAGCTACGACTTTCATACTTGGCATGTGCATACCTTGTGATGAGACCTTTCAGATGAGGTCATCATATTTGACCTTGGGACCTTGACCTTGCCGCAGTGGACAATATTTAGAAAACGTTAACTTTGGCCATAACTTTGGATTGCTCAGAACTACGGCTTTCATACTTGGCATGTGCATACCTAATGATGAGACCTTCAGATGAGGTCATCATATTTGACCTTGTGACCTTGACCTTGCCGCAGGGAACAATATTCAGAAAATTTTAACCTTGCCCATAACTTTGGTATATTCGGGGGCATCCGTGTTTAACAAACACATCTTGTTTTACTTAGAAAATTTGCCGTGTTTTGGCCAATTTGAATGTGCGAACCTCTGTAAGACCGAATCTGGAGAAAAACCCTAGAAAGATAGTGAAAATCCGAAATGACCAGTCGATAGAACTCATTGAAATGTACATCTCCACCAAGTTTAGTTCTGAAATATTCATTGTGAAGGAAAATATCTTGCTTGCTGTCAGTTTATGTAAATTTTGACTTAGAAAATTTGCCGTGTTTTGGCCAATTTTTATCTGTGCGAACTCTTTTAAGACAAAATCTGGAGAAAAACCCAAGAAAGATAGTGAAATTCCGAAATGACCAGTCGATAGAACTCATTGTAATGTACATCTACACCAAGTTTGGTCCTGAAATATTCATTGTGAAGGAAAATATCTTGCTTGCTGTCAGTTTATGTAAATTTTGACTTAGAAAATTTGCCGTGTTTTGGCCAATTTGAATGTGCGAACCTCTGTAAGACCGAATCTGGAGAAAAACCCTAGAAAGATAGTGAAAATCCGAAATGACCAGTCGATAGAACTCGTTGTAATGTACATCTCCACCAAGTTTGGTCCTGAAATATTCAGTTTGAAGGAATATATCCAGCTTGCTGTCAGTTTATGAAGTTTTTGACTTAAAAAATTTGCCGTGTTTTGGCCAATTTGTATTTGCGAACCTCTGTAAGACCGCATCTGGAGAAAACAGTAAGATAGAGGAAATTCGAAATGACCAGTCGATAGAACTCATTGTAATGTACATCTCCACCAAGTTTGGTCCTGAAATATTCATTTTGAATTAAAATATCCGGCTTGCTGTCAGTTTATGTAGTTTTTTACTTAGAAAATTTGCCGTGTTTTGGCCAATTTGGATGTGCGAACCTCTGTAAGACCGAATCTGGAGAAAAACCAAAGAAAGATTGATGTAATTCGAAATGACAAGTCGATAGAACTCATTGTAATGTACATCCCCACCAAGTATGGTCCTGAAATATTCATTTTGAAGGAAAATATCCGGCTTGCTGTCAGTTTATGTAGTTTTTGACTTAGAAAATTTGCCGTGTTTTGGCCAATTTGGATTTGCGAACCTCTGTAAGACCACATCTGGAGAAAAACCGAAGTAAGATAGATGAAATTCGAAATGACCAGTCGATAGAACTCATTGTAATGTACATCTCCACCAAGTTTGGTCCTGAAATATTCATTTTGAATTAAAATATCCGGCTTGCTGTCAGTTTATGTAGTTTTTGACTTAGAAAATTTGCCGTGTTTTGGCCAATTTGGATTTGCGAACCTCTGTAAGACCGCATCTGGAGAAAAACCGAAGTAAGATAGAGGAAATTCGAAATGACCAGTCGATAGAACTCATTGTAATGTACATATCCACCAAGTTTGGTCCTGAAATATTCATTTTGAATTAAAATATCCGGCTTGCTGTCAGTTTATGTATTTTTATGCCACCGAATCGGAGATTCCGGGGGTATATTGTTTTTCACCTGTCCGTCTGTCTGTCTGTCCGTCCGTCCGTCTGTCTGTCCGTCTGTGTGTTTGTCCACAAAAACTTTAACCTTGGCCATAACTTTGGATTGCTAAGAGCTTTCATACTTGGCATGTGCATACCTTGTGATGAGACCTTTCAGATGAGGTCATCATATTTGACCTTGGGACCTTGACCTTGCCGCAGTGGACAATATTTAGAAAACGTTAACTTTGGCCATAACTTTGGATTGCTCAGAGCTACGGCTTTCATACTTGGCATGTGCATACCTTGTGATGAGACCTTTCAGATGAGGTCATCATATTTGACGTTGGGACCTTGACCTTGCCGCAGTGGACAATATTTAGAAAACGTTAACTTTGGCCATAACTTTGGATTGCTCAGAGCTACGGCTTTCATACTTGGCATGTGCATACCTAATGATGAGACCTTCAGATGAGGTCATCATATTTGACCTTGTGACCTTGACCTTGCCGCAGTGGACAATATTCAGAAAATTTTAACCTTGCCCATAACTTTGGTATATCCGGGGGCATCCGTGTTTAACAAACACATCTTGTTTTACTTAGAAAATTTGCCGTGTTTTGGCCAATTTGAATGTGCGAACCTCTGTAAGACCGAATCTGGAGAAAAACCCAAGAAAGATAGTGAAATTCCGAAATAACCAGTCGATAGAACTCATTGTAATGTACATCTCCACCAAGTTTGGTCCTGAAATATTCATTTTGAAGGAAAATATCCGGTTTGCTGTCAGTTTATGTAGTTTTTGTCTTAGAAAATTTGCCGTGTTTTGGCCCATTTGGCTGTGCGAACCTCTGTAAGATCGAATCTGGGGAAAAAACCAAGAAAGATAGTGAAATTCCGAAATGACCAGTCGATAGAACTGATTGTAATGTACATCTCCACCAAGTTTGGTCCTGAAATATTCATTTTGAAGGAAAATATCCGGTTTGTTGTCAGTTTATGTAGTTTTTGACTTAGAAAATATGCCGTGTTTTGGCCAAATTGGCTGTGCGAACCTCTGTAATACTGCATCTGGAGAAACACTTAAGAAAGAAAGAGGAAATTCGAAATGACCAGTCGATAGAACTCATTGAAATGTACATCTCCACCAAGTTTGGTCCTGAAATATTCATTGTGAAGGAAAATATCTTGCTTGCTGTCAGTTTATGTAAATTTTGACTTAGAAAATTTGCCGTGTTTTGGCCAATTTGAATGTGCGAACCTCTGTAAGACCGAATCTGGAGAAAAACCCTAGAAAGATAGTGAAAATCCGAAATGACCAGTCGATAGAACTCATTGTAATGTACATCTCCACCAAGTTTGGTCCTGAAATATTCATTTTGAAGGAATATATCCGGCTTGCTGTCAGTTTATGAAGTTTTTGACTTAGAAAATTTGCCGTGTTTTGGCCAATTTTTATCTGTGCGAACTCTTTTAAGACAAAATCTGGAGAAAAACCCAAGAAAGATAGTAAAATTCCGAAATGACCAGTCGATAGAACACATTGTAATGTACATCTCCACCAAGTTTGGTCCTGAAATATTCATTGTGAAGGAAAATATCCGGCTTTGTGTCAGTTTATGTAGTTTTTGACTTAGAAAATTTGCCGTGTTTTGGCCAATTTTTATCTGTGCGAACCTCTGTAAGACAAAATCTGGAGAAAAACCCAAGAAAGATAGTGAAATTCCGAAATGACAAGTCGATAGAACTCATTGTAATGTACAACTCCACCAAGTATGGTCCTGAAAAATTCATTTTGAAGGAAAATATCCGGCTTGCTGTCAGTTTATGTAGTTTTTTACTTAGAAAATTTGCCGTGTTTTGGCCCATTTGGCTGTGCGAAAATCTGTAAGATCGAATCTGGGGAAAAAACCAAGAAAGATAGTGAAATTCCGAAATGACCAGTCGATAGAACTGATTGTAATGTACATCTCCACCAAGTTTGGTCCTGAAATATTCATTTTGAAGGAAAATATCCGGTTTGTTGTCAGTTTATGTAGTTTTTGACTTAGAAAATATGCCGTGTTTTGGCCAAATTGGCTGTGCGAACCTCTGTAATACTGCATCTGGAGAAACACTTAAGAAAGATAGAGGAAATTCGAAATGACCAGTCGATAGAACTCATTGAAATGTACATCTCCACCAAGTTTGGTCCTGAAATATTCATTGTGAAGGAAAATATCTTGCTTGCTGTCAGTTTATGTAAATTTTGACTTAAAAAATTTGCCGTGTTTTGGCCAATTTGAATGTGCGAACCTCTGTAAGACCGAATCTGGAGAAAAACCCTAGAAAGATAGTGAAAATCCGAAATGACCAGTCGATAGAACTCATTGTAATGTACATCTCCACCAAGTTTGGTCCTGAAATATTCATTTTGAAGGAATATATCCGGCTTGCTGTCAGTTTATGAAGTTTTTGACTTAGAAAATTTGCCGTGTTTTGGCCAATTTTTATCTGTGCGAACTCTTTTAAGACAAAATCTGGAGAAAAACCCAAGAAAGATAGTAAAATTCCGAAATGACCAGTCGATAGAACACATTGTAATGTACATCTCCACCAAGTTTGGTCCTGAAATATTCATTGTGAAGGAAAATATCCGGCTTTGTGTCAGTTTATGTAGTTTTTGACTTAGAAAATTTGCCGTGTTTTTGGCCAATTTTTATCTGTGCGAACCTCTGTAAGACAAAATCTGGAGAAAAACCCAAGAAAGATAGTGAAATTCCGAAATGACAAGTCGATAGAACTCATTGTAATGTACAACTCCACCAAGTATGGTCCTGAAAAATTCATTTTAAAGGAAAATATCCGGCTTGCTGTCAGTTTATGTAGTTTTTGACTTAGAAAATTTGCCGTGTATTGGCCAATTTGGATGTGCGAACCTCTGTAAGACCGAATCTGGAGAAAAACCAAAGAAAGATTGATGAAATTCGAAATGACCAGTCGATAAAACTCATTGTAATGTACATCCCCACCAAGTTTGGTCCTGAAATATTCATTTTGAAGGAAAATATCCGGCTTTGTGTCAGTTTATGTAGTTTTTGACTTAGAAAATTTGCCGTGTTTTGGCCAATTTGGATTTGCGAACCTCTGTAAGACCGCATCTGGAGAAAAACCGAAGTAAGATAGAGGAAATTCGAAATGACCAGTCGATAGAACTCATTGTAATGTACATCTCCACCAAGTTTGGTCCTGAAATATTCATTTTGAATTAAAATATCCGGCTTGCTGTCAGTTTATGTATTTTTATGCCACCGAATCGGAGATTCCGGGGGTATATTGTTTTTCACCTGTCCGTCTGTCTGTCTGTCCGTCCGTCCGTCTGTCTGTCCGTCTGTGTGTTTGTCCACAAAAACTTTAACCTTGGCCATAACTTTGGATTGCTCAGAGCTAGGGCTTTCATACTTGGCATGTGCATACCTTGTGATGAGACCTTTCAGATGAGGTCATCATATTTGACCTTGTGACCTTGACCTTGCCGCAATTGACATTTTCAGAAAACTTTAACCTTGGTCATAATTTTAGATTGTGAAGAGGTACAGCTTTCATACTTGGCATGTGTATACCTTGTGATGAGACCTTTCAGATGAGGTCATCATATTTGACCTTCTGACCTTGACCTGCAGTGGACATCTTCAGTAAACTTTAACCTTGGTCATAATTTTAGATTGTGAAGAGGTACAGCTTTCATACTTGGCATGTGCATACCTTGTGATAAGACCTTTCAAATGAGGTCATCATATTTGACTTTGTGACCTTGACCCTGCCGCAGTGGACAATATTTAGAAAACGTTAACCTTGGCCATAACTTTGGATTGCTCAGAGCTACGACTTTCATACTTGGCATGTGCATACCTAATGATGAGACCTTCAGATGAGGTCATGATATTTGACCTTGTGACCTTGACCTTGTCGCAGTAGACATCTTCAGTAAACTGTAACCTTGGCCATAACTTTAGATTGCTCAGAGCTACGGCTTTCATACTTGGCATGTGCATACCTTGTGATGAGACCTTTCAGATGAGGTCATCATATTTGACCTTGGGACCTTGACCTTGCCGCAGTGGACACTATTTAGAAAACGTTAACTTTGGCCATAACTTTGGATTGCTCAGAACTACGGCTTTCATACTTGGCATGTGCATACCTAATGATGAGACCTTCAGATGAGGTCATCATATTTGACCTTGTGACCTTGACCTTGCCGCAGTAGACATCTTCAGTAAACTTTAACCTTGGCCATAACTTTAGATTGCTCAGAGCTACGACTTTCATACTTGGCATGTGCATACCTTGTGATGAGACCTTTCAGATGAGGTCATCATATTTGACCTTGGGACCTTGACCTTGCCGCAGTGGACAATATTTAGAAAACGTTAACTTTGGCCATAACTTTGGATTGCTCAGAACTACGGCTTTCATACTTGGCATGTGCATACCTAATGATGAGACCTTCAGATGAGGTCATCATATTTGACCTTGTGACCTTGACCTTGCCGCAGGGAACAATATTCAGAAAATTTTAACCTTGCCCATAACTTTGGTATATTCGGGGGCATCCGTGTTTAACAAACACATCTTGTTTTACTTAGAAAATTTGCCGTGTTTTGGCCAATTTGAATGTGCGAACCTCTGTAAGACCGAATCTGGAGAAAAACCCTAGAAAGATAGTGAAAATCCGAAATGACCAGTCGATAGAACTCATTGAAATGTACATCTCCACCAAGTTTAGTTCTGAAATATTCATTGTGAAGGAAAATATCTTGCTTGCTGTCAGTTTATGTAAATTTTGACTTAGAAAATTTGCCGTGTTTTGGCCAATTTTTATCTGTGCGAACTCTTTTAAGACAAAATCTGGAGAAAAACCCAAGAAAGATAGTGAAATTCCGAAATGACCAGTCGATAGAACTCATTGTAATGTACATCTACACCAAGTTTGGTCCTGAAATATTCATTGTGAAGGAAAATATCTTGCTTGCTGTCAGTTTATGTAAATTTTGACTTAGAAAATTTGCCGTGTTTTGGCCAATTTGAATGTGCGAACCTCTGTAAGACCGAATCTGGAGAAAAACCCTAGAAAGATAGTGAAAATCCGAAATGACCAGTCGATAGAACTCGTTGTAATGTACATCTCCACCAAGTTTGGTCCTGAAATATTCAGTTTGAAGGAATATATCCAGCTTGCTGTCAGTTTATGAAGTTTTTGACTTAAAAAATTTGCCGTGTTTTGGCCAATTTGTATTTGCGAACCTCTGTAAGACCGCATCTGGAGAAAACAGTAAGATAGAGGAAATTCGAAATGACCAGTCGATAGAACTCATTGTAATGTACATCTCCACCAAGTTTGGTCCTGAAATATTCATTTTGAATTAAAATATCCGGCTTGCTGTCAGTTTATGTAGTTTTTTACTTAGAAAATTTGCCGTGTTTTGGCCAATTTGGATGTGCGAACCTCTGTAAGACCGAATCTGGAGAAAAACCAAAGAAAGATTGATGTAATTCGAAATGACAAGTCGATAGAACTCATTGTAATGTACATCCCCACCAAGTATGGTCCTGAAATATTCATTTTGAAGGAAAATATCCGGCTTGCTGTCAGTTTATGTAGTTTTTGACTTAGAAAATTTGCCGTGTTTTGGCCAATTTGGATTTGCGAACCTCTGTAAGACCACATCTGGAGAAAAACCGAAGTAAGATAGATGAAATTCGAAATGACCAGTCGATAGAACTCATTGTAATGTACATCTCCACCAAGTTTGGTCCTGAAATATTCATTTTGAATTAAAATATCCGGCTTGCTGTCAGTTTATGTAGTTTTTGACTTAGAAAATTTGCCGTGTTTTGGCCAATTTGGATTTGCGAACCTCTGTAAGACCGCATCTGGAGAAAAACCGAAGTAAGATAGAGGAAATTCGAAATGACCAGTCGATAGAACTCATTGTAATGTACATATCCACCAAGTTTGGTCCTGAAATATTCATTTTGAATTAAAATATCCGGCTTGCTGTCAGTTTATGTATTTTTATGCCACCGAATCGGAGATTCCGGGGGTATATTGTTTTTCACCTGTCCGTCTGTCTGTCTGTCCGTCCGTCCGTCTGTCTGTCCGTCTGTGTGTTTGTCCACAAAAACTTTAACCTTGGCCATAACTTTGGATTGCTAAGAGCTTTCATACTTGGCATGTGCATACCTTGTGATGAGACCTTTCAGATGAGGTCATCATATTTGACCTTGGGACCTTGACCTTGCCGCAGTGGACAATATTTAGAAAACGTTAACTTTGGCCATAACTTTGGATTGCTCAGAGCTACGGCTTTCATACTTGGCATGTGCATACCTTGTGATGAGACCTTTCAGATGAGGTCATCATATTTGACGTTGGGACCTTGACCTTGCCGCAGTGGACAATATTTAGAAAACGTTAACTTTGGCCATAACTTTGGATTGCTCAGAGCTACGGCTTTCATACTTGGCATGTGCATACCTAATGATGAGACCTTCAGATGAGGTCATCATATTTGACCTTGTGACCTTGACCTTGCCGCAGTGGACAATATTCAGAAAATTTTAACCTTGCCCATAACTTTGGTATATCCGGGGGCATCCGTGTTTAACAAACACATCTTGTTTTACTTAGAAAATTTGCCGTGTTTTGGCCAATTTGAATGTGCGAACCTCTGTAAGACCGAATCTGGAGAAAAACCCAAGAAAGATAGTGAAATTCCGAAATAACCAGTCGATAGAACTCATTGTAATGTACATCTCCACCAAGTTTGGTCCTGAAATATTCATTTTGAAGGAAAATATCCGGTTTGCTGTCAGTTTATGTAGTTTTTGTCTTAGAAAATTTGCCGTGTTTTGGCCAATTTGGCTGTGCGAACCTCTGTTATACTGCATCTGGAGAAACACTTAAGAAAGATAGAGGATATTCGAAATGACCAGTCGATAGAACTCATTGAAATGTACATCTCCACCAAGTTTAGTTCTGAAATATTCATTGTGAAGGAAAATATCTTGCTTGCTGTCAGTTTATGTAAATTTTGACTTAGAAAATTTGCCGTGTTTTGGCCAATTTTTATCTGTGCGAACTCTTTTAAGACAAAATTGGAGAAAACCCCAAGAAAGATAGTGATATTCCGAAATGACCAGTCGATAGAACTCATTGTAATGTACATCTCCACCAAGTTTGGTCCTAAAATATTCATTTTGAAGGAAAATATCCGGCTTTGTGTCAGTTTATGTAGTTTTTGACTTAAAAAATTTGCCGTGTTTTGGCCAATTTGTATTTGCGAACCTCTGTAAGACCGCATCTGGAGAAAACAGTAAGATAGAGGAAATTCGAAATGACCAGTCGATAGAACTCATTGTAATGTACATCTCCACCAAGTTTGGTCCTGAAATATTCATTTTGAATTAAAATATCCGGCTTGCTGTCAGTTTATGTAGTTTTTTACTTAGAAAATTTGCCGTGTTTTGGCCAATTTGGATGTGCGAACCTCTGTAAGACCGAATCTGGAGAAAAACCAAAGAAAGATTGATGTAATTCGAAATGACAAGTCGATAGAACTCATTGTAATGTACATCCCCACCAAGTATGGTCCTGAAATATTCATTTTGAAGGAAAATATCCGGCTTGCTGTCAGTTTATGTAGTTTTTGACTTAGAAAATTTGCCGTGTTTTGGCCAATTTGGATTTGCGAACCTCTGTAAGACCGCATCTGGAGAAAAACCGAAGTAAGATAGATGAAATTCGAAATGACCAGTCGATAGAACTCATTGTAATGTACATCTCCACCAAGTTTGGTCCTGAAATATTCATTTTGAATTAAAATATCCGGCTTGCTGTCAGTTTATGTAGTTTTTGACTTAGAAAATTTGCCGTGTTTTGGCCAATTTGGATTTGCGAACCTCTGTAAGACCGCATCTGGAGAAAAACCGAAGTAAGATAGAGGAAATTCGAAATGACCAGTCGATAGAACTCATTGTAATGTACATCTCCACCAAGTTTGGTCCTGAAATATTCATTTTGAATTAAAATATCCGGCTTGCTGTCAGTTTATGTATTTTTATGCCACCGAATCGGAGATTCCGGGGGTATATTGTTTTTCACCTGTCCGTCTGTCTGTCTGTCCGTCCGTCCGTCTGTCTGTCCGTCTGTGTGTTTGTCCACAAAAACTTTAACCTTGGCCATAACTTTGGATTGCTAAGAGCTTTCATACTTGGCATGTGCATACCTTGTGATGAGACCTTTCAGATGAGGTCATCATATTTGACCTTGGGACCTTGACCTTGCCGCAGTGGACAATATTTAGAAAACGTTAACTTTGGCCATAACTTTGGATTGCTCAGAGCTACGGCTTTCATACTTGGCATGTGCATACCTTGTGATGAGACCTTTCAGATGAGGTCATCATATTTGACCTTGGGACCTTGACCTTGCCGCAGTGGACAATATTTAGAAAACGTTAACTTTGGCCATAACTTTGGATTGCTCAGAGCTACGGCTTTCATACTTGGCATGTGCATACCTAATGATGAGACCTTCAGATGAGGTCATCATATTTGACCTTGTGACCTTGACCTTGCCGCAGTGGACAATATTCAGAAAATTTTAACCTTGCCCATAACTTTGGTATATCCGGGGGCATCCGTGTTTAACAAACACATCTTGTTTTACTTAGAAAATTTGCCGTGTTTTGGCCAATTTGAATGTGCGAACCTCTGTAAGACCGAATCTGGAGAAAAACCCAAGAAAGATAGTGAAATTCCGAAATAACCAGTCGATAGAACTCATTGTAATGTACATCTCCACCAAGTTTGGTCCTGAAATATTCATTTTGAAGGAAAATATCCGGTTTGCTGTCAGTTTATGTAGTTTTTTTCTTAGAAAATTTGCCGTGTTTTGGCCAATTTGGCTGTGCGAACCTCTGTTATACTGCATCTGGAGAAACACTTAAGAAAGATAGAGGATATTCGAAATGACCAGTCGATAGAACTCATTGAAATGTACATCTCCACCAAGTTTAGTTCTGAAATATTCATTGTGAAGGAAAATATCTTGCTTGCTGTCAGTTTATGTAAATTTTGACTTAGAAAATTTGCCGTGTTTTGGCCAATTTTTATCTGTGCGAACTCTTTTAAGACAAAATCTGGAGAAAACCCCAAGAAAGATAGTGAAATTCCGAAATGACCAGTCGATGGAACTCATTGTTATGTACATCTCCACCAAGTTTGGTCCTGAAATATTCATTTTGAATTAAAATATCCGGCTTGCTGTCAGTTTATGTATTTTTTTACTTAGAAAATGTGCCGTGTTTTGGCCAATTTGAATGTGCGAACCTCTGTAAGACCGAATCTGAAGAAAAACCCAAGAAAGATAGAGGAAATTCGAAATGACCAGTCGATAGAACTCATTGTAAAGTACATCTCGTCCAAGTTTGGTCCTGAAATATTCATTTTGAAGGAAAATATCCGGTTTGCTGTCAGTTTATGTACTTTTTTACTTAGAAAATTTGCCATGTTTTGGCCAAATGGTTGTGCGAACCTCTGTAAGACCGCATCTTGGGAAAAAACAAAGAAAGATTGCTGAAATTCGAAATGACCAGTCGATAGAACTCATTGTAATGTACATCTCCACCAAGTTTGGTCCTGAAATATTCATTTTGAAGGAAAATATCCGGCTTTGTGTCAGTTTATGTAGTTTTTGACTTAGAAAATTTGCCGTGGTTTTACCAATTTTTATCTGTGCGAACCTATGTAAGACAAAATCTAGAGAAAAACACAAGAAAGATAGTGAAAATCCGAAATGACCAGTCGATAGAACTCATTAAAATGTACATCTCCACCAAGTTTGGTCCTGAAATATTCATTTTGAAGGAAAATATCCGGTTTGCTGTCAGTTTATGTAGTTTTTGACTTACTAAATGTGGCGTGTTTTTTCCAATTTGGCTGTGCGAACCTCTGTAAGACCGCATCTGGAGAAAAACCGAAGTAAGATAGAGGAAATCCGAAATGACCAGTCGATAGAACTCATTGTAATGTACATCTCAACCAAGTTTGGTCCTGAAATATTCATTTTCAAGGAAAATATCCGGTTTGCTGTCAGTTTATGTAGTTTTTGACTTACTAAATGTGGCGTGTTTTTTCCAATTTGGCTGTGCGAACCTCTGTAAGACCGAATCTGGAGATAAACCACAAAAAGATAGAGGAAATCCGCAATGACCAGTCGATAGAACTCATTGTAATGTACATCTCCACCAAGTTTGGTCCTGAAATATTCATTTTGAATTTAAATATCCGGCTTGCTGTCAGTTTATGTATTTTTTTACTTAGAAAATTTGCCGTGTTTTGGCCAATTTGAATGTGCGAACCTCTGTAAGACCGAATCTGGAGAAAAACCCAAGAAAGATAGTGAAATTCCGAAATAACCAGTCGATAGAAATCATTGTAAAGTACATCTCCACCAAGTTTGGTCCTGAAATATTCATTTTGAAGGAAAATATCCGGTTTGCTGTCAGTTCATGTAGTTTTTGACTTAGAAAATTTGCCGTGTTTTGGCCAATTGGTTTTGCGAACCTCTGTAAGACAGAATCTGGAGAAAAAAACAAAGAAAGATTGATGAAATTCGAAATTACCAGTCGATAGAACTCATTGTAATGTACATCTCCACCAGGTTTGGTCCTGAAATATTCATTTTGAAGGAAAATATCCTCCTTGCTGTCAGTTTATGTATTTTTTGACTTAGAAAATTTGCCGTGTTTTGGCCAATTTGGCTGTGCGAACCTCTTTAAGACAGAATCTGGAGAAAAACCCAAGAAAGATAGTGAAATTCCGAAATGACCAGTCGATAGAACTCATTGAAATGTACATCCCCACCAAATTTGGTCCTGAAATATTCATTTTGAAGGAAAATATCCGGTTTGCTGTCAGTTTTTGTAGTTTTTGACTTAGAAAATTTGCCGTGTTTTGGCCAATTCGGCTGTGCGAACCTCTGTAAGACCAAGTCTGGAGATAACCAAAGAAAGATAGAGGAAATTCGAAATGACCTGTCGATAGAACTTATTAAAGTGTACATCTCGACCAAGTTTGGTCCTGAAGTATTCATTGTGAAGGAAAATATCCGGTTTGCTGTCAGTTTATGTAGTTTTTGACTTACACAATTTGCCGTGTTTTGGCCAATTTGGCTGTGCGAACCTCTGTAAAACCGAATCTGGAGAAACACTTAAGAAAGATAGAGGAAATTCGAAAGGACCAGTCGATAGAGCTTATTGAAATGTACATCTCCACCAAGTTTGGTCCTGAAATATTCATTGTGAAGGAAAATATCTTTCTTGCTGTCAGTTTATGTAGTTTTTGACTTAGAACATTTGCCGTGTTTTGGCCAATTTGAATGTGCGAACCTCCGTAAGACCGAATCTTGAGCAAAACCCTAGAAAGATAGAGGAAATCCTAAATGACCAGTCGATAGAACTCATTGTAATGTACATCTCCACCAAGTGTGGTCCTGAAATATTCATTTTGAAGGAAAATATCCGTTTTGTTGTCAGTTTATGTAGTTTTTGATTTAGGAAATATGCCGTGTTTTGGCCAATTTGGCTGTGCGAACCTCTGTAATACTGCATCTGGAGCAAAACCCGAGAAAGATAGTGAAATTCCGAAATGACCAGTCGATAGAACTCATTGAAATGTACATCCCCACCAAGTTTGGTCCTGAAATATTCATTTTGAAGGAAAATATCCGGTTTGCTGTCAGTTTATGTAGTTTTTGACTTAGAAAATTTGCCATGTTTTGGCCAATTTGGATGTGCGAACCTCTGTTAGACCGCATCTGGAGAAAACCTAAGAAAGATAGAGAAAATTCGAAATGACCAGTCGATAGAAATCATTGTAATGTACATCTCCACCAAGTTTGGTCCTGAAATATTCATTTTCAAGGAAAATATCCGGTTTGCTGTCAGTTTATGTAGTTTTTGACTTAGAAAATTTGCCGTGTTTTGGCCAATTCGGCTGTGCGAACCTCTGTAAGACCGTAATTAGAGAAAAAGCTAAGTAAGATAAAGGAAATTCGAAATGAGCAGTCGATAGAACGTATTGTAATGTACATCTCCACCAAGGATGGTCCTGAAATATTCATTATGAAGGACAATATACGGCTTGCTGTCAGTTTATGTAGTTTTTTACTTAGAAAATTTGCCGTGTTTTGGCCAATTCGTCTGTGCGAACCTCTGTAAGACCGCATCTGGAGAAAAACCTAAGTAAGATAGAGAAAATTCGAAATGACCAGTCGATAGAAATCATTGTAATGTACATCTCCACCAAGTTTGGTCCTGAAATATTCATTTTCAAGGAAAATATCCGGTTTGCTGTCAGTTTATGTAGTTTTTGACTTTGAAAATTTGCCGTGTTTTGGCAAATTTGGATTTGCGAACCTCTGTTAGACAAAATCTAGAGAAAAACACAAGAAAGATAGTGAAAATCCGAAATGACCAGTCGATAGAACTCATTAAAATGTACATCTCCACCAAGTTTGGTCCTGAAATATTCATTTTGAAGGAAAATATCCGGTTTGCTGTCAGTTTATGTAGTTTTTGACTTACTAAATGTGGCGTGTTTTTTCCAATTTGGCTGTGCGAACCTCTGTAAGACCGCATCTGGAGAAAAACCGAAGTAAGATAGAGGAAATCCGAAATGACCAGTCGATAGAACTCATTGTAATGTACATCTCAACCAAGTTTGGTCCTGAAATATTCATTTTCAAGGAAAATATCCGGTTTGCTGTCAGTTTATGTAGTTTTTGACTTACTAAATGTGGCGTGTTTTTTCCAATTTGGCTGTGCGAACCTCTGTAAGACCGAATCTGGAGATAAACCACAAAAAGATAGAGGAAATCCGCAATGACCAGTCGATAGAACTCATTGTAATGTACATCTCCACCAAGTTTGGTCCTGAAATATTCATTTTGAATTTAAATATCCGGCTTGCTGTCAGTTTATGTATTTTTTTACTTAGAAAATTTGCCGTGTTTTGGCCAATTTGAATGTGCGAACCTCTGTAAGACCGAATCTGGAGAAAAACCCAAGAAAGATAGTGAAATTCCGAAATAACCAGTCGATAGAACTCATTGTAAAGTACATCTCCACCAAGTTTGGTCCTGAAATATTCATTTTGAAGGAAAATATCCGGTTTGCTGTCAGTTCATGTAGTTTTTGACTTAGAAAATTTGCCGTGTTTTGGCCAATTGGTTTTGCGAACCTCTGTAAGACAGAATCTTGAGAAAAAAACAAAGAAAGATTGATGAAATTCGAAATTACCAGTCGATAGAACTCATTGTAATGTACATCTCCACCAGGTTTGGTCCTGAAATATTCATTTTGAAGGAAAATATCCTCCTTGCTGTCAGTTTATGTAGTTTTTGACTTAGAAAATTTGCCGTGTTTTGGCCAATTTGGCTTTGCGAACCCCTTTAAGACAGAATCTAGAGAAAAACCAAAGAAAGATTGATGAAATTCGAAATGACCAGTCGAAAGAACTCATTGTAATGTACATCCCCACCAGGTTTGGTCCTGAAATATTCATTTTGAAGGAAAATATCCGGCTTGCTGTCAGTTCATGTAGTTTTTTATTTAGAAAATTTGCCGTGTTTTGGCCAATTTTTATCTGTGCGAACCTCTGTAAGACCAAATCTGGAGAAAAACCCAAGAAAGATAGAGAAATTCCGAAATGACCAGTCGATAGAACTCATTGAAATGTACATCCCCACCAAGTTTGGTCCTGAAATATTCATTTTGAAGGAAAATATCCGGTTTGCTGTCAGTTTTTGTAGTTTTTGACTTACACAATTTGCCGTGTTTTGGCCAATTTGGCTGTGCGAACCTCTGTAAGACCAAGTCTGGAGATAACCAAAGAAAGATAGAGGAAATTCGAAATGACCTGTCGATAGAACTTATTAAAGTGTACATCTCGACCAAGTTTGGTCCTGAAGTATTCATTGTGAAGGAAAATATCCGGTTTGCTGTCAGTTTATGTAGTTTTTGACTTACACAATTTGCCGTGTTTTGGCCAATTTGGCTGTGCGAACCTCTGTAAAACCGAATCTGGAGAAACACTTAAGAAAGATAGAGGAAATTCGAAAGGACCAGTCGATAGAGCTTATTGAAATGTACATCTCCACCAAGTTTGGTCCTGAAATATTCATTGTGAAGGAAAATATCTTTCTTGCTGTCAGTTTATGTAGTTTTTGACTTAGAACATTTGCCGTGTTTTGGCCAATTTGAATGTGCGAACCTCCGTAAGACCGAATCTTGAGCAAAACCCTAGAAAGATAGAGGAAATCCTAAATGACCAGTCGATAGAACTCATTGTAATGTACATCTCCACCAAGTCTGGTCCTGAAATATTCATTTTGAAGGGAAATATCCGTTTTGTTGTCAGTTTATGTAGTTTTTGATTTAGGAAATATGCCGTGTTTTGGCCAATTTGGCTGTCCGAACCTCTGTAATACTGCATCTGGAGCAAAACCCAAGAAAGATAGTGAAATTCCGAAATGACCAGTCGATAGAACTCATTGAAATGTACATCCCCACCAAGTTTGGTCCTGAAATATTCATTTTGAAGGAAAATATCCGGTTTGCTGTCAGTTTATGTAGTTTTTGACTTAGAAAATTTGCCATGTTTTGGCCAATTTGGATGTGCGAACCTCTGTTAGACCGCATCTGGAGAAAACCTAAGAAAGATAGAGAAAATTCGAAATGACCAGTCGATAGAAATCATTGTAATGTACATCTCCACCAAGTTTGGTCCTGAAATATTCATTTTCAAGGAAAATATCCGGTTTGCTGTCAGTTTATGTAGTTTTTGACTTAGAAAATTTGCCGTGTTTTGGCCAATTCGGCTGTGCGAACCTCTGTAAGACCGTAATTAGAGAAAAAGCTAAGTAAGATAAAGGAAATTCGAAATGAGCAGTCGATAGAACGTATTGTAATGTACATCTCCACCAAGGATGGTCCTGAAATATTCATTATGAAGGACAATATACGGCTTGCTGTCAGTTTATGTAGTTTTTTACTTAGAAAATTTGCCGTGTTTTGGCCAATTCGTCTGTGCGAACCTCTGTAAGACCGCATCTGGAGAAAAACCTAAGTAAGATAGAGAAAATTCGAAATGACCAGTCGATAGAAATCATTGTAATGTACATCTCCACCAAGTTTGGTCCTGAAATATTCATTTTCAAGGAAAATATCCGGTTTGCTGTCAGTTTATGTAGTTTTTGACTTTGAAAATTTGCCGTGTTTTGGCAAATTTGGATTTGCGAACCTCTGTTAGACAAAATCTAGAGAAAAACACAAGAAAGATAGTGAAAATCCGAAATGACCAGTCGATAGAACTCATTAAAATGTACATCTCCACCAAGTTTGGTCCTGAAATATTCATTTTGAAGGAAAATATCCGGTTTGCTGTCAGTTTATGTAGTTTTTGACTTACTAAATGTGGCGTGTTTTTTCCAATTTGGCTGTGCGAACCTCTGTAAGACCGCATCTGGAGAAAAACCGAAGTAAGATAGAGGAAATCCGAAATGACCAGTCGATAGAACTCATTGTAATGTACATCTCAACCAAGTTTGGTCCTGAAATATTCATTTTCAAGGAAAATATCCGGTTTGCTGTCAGTTTATGTAGTTTTTGACTTACTAAATGTGGCGTGTTTTTTCCAATTTGGCTGTGCGAACCTCTGTAAGACCGCATCTGGAGAAAAACCGAAGTAAGATAGAGGAAATCCGAAATGACCAGTCGATAGAACTCATTGTAATGTACATCTCAACCAAGTTTGGTCCTGAAATATTCATTTTCAAGGAAAATATCCGGTTTGCTGTCAGTTTATGTAGTTTTTGACTTACTAAATGTGGCGTGTTTTTTCCAATTTGGCTGTGCGAACCTCTGTAAGACCGAATCTGGAGATAAACCACAAAAAGATAGAGGAAATCCGCAATGACCAGTCGATAGAACTCATTGTAATGTACATCTCCACCAAGTTTGGTCCTGAAATATTCATTTTGAATTTAAATATCCGGCTTGCTGTCAGTTTATGTATTTTTTTACTTAGAAAATTTGCCGTGTTTTGGCCAATTTGAATGTGCGAACCTCTGTAAGACCGAATCTGGAGAAAAACCCAAGAAAGATAGTGAAATTCCGAAATAACCAGTCGATAGAACTCATTGTAATGTACATCTCCACCAAGTTTGGTCCTGAAATATTCATTTTGAAGGAAAATATCCGGTTTGCTGTCAGTTCATGTAGTTTTTGACTTAGAAAATTTGCCGTGTTTTGGCCAATTGGTTTTGCGAACCTCTGTAAGACAGAATCTTGAGAAAAAAACAAAGAAAGATTGATGAAATTCGAAATTACCAGTCGATAGAACTCATTGTAATGTACATCTCCACCAGGTTTGGTCCTGAAATATTCATTTTGAAGGAAAATATCCTCCTTGCTGTCAGTTTATGTAGTTTTTGACTTAGAAAATTTGCCGTGTTTTGGCCAATTTGGCTTTGCGAACCCCTTTAAGACAGAATCTAGAGAAAAACCAAAGAAAGATTGATGAAATTCGAAATGACCAGTCGAAAGAACTCATTGTAATGTACATCCCCACCAGGTTTGGTCCTGAAATATTCATTTTGAAGGAAAATATCCGGCTTGCTGTCAGTTCATGTAGTTTTTTACTTAGAAAATTTGCCGTGTTTTGGCCAATTTTTATCTGTGCGAACCTCTGTAAGACCAAATCTGGAGAAAAACCCAAGAAAGATAGAGAAATTCCGAAATGACCAGTCGATAGAACTCATTGAAATGTACATCCCCACCAAGTTTGGTCCTGAAATATTCATTTTGAAGGAAAATATCCGGTTTGCTGTCAGTTTTTGTAGTTTTTGACTTACACAATTTGCCGTGTTTTGGCAAATTTGGCTGTGCGAACCTCTGTAAAACCGAATCTGGAGAAACACTTAAGAAAGATAGAGGAAATTCGAAAGGACCAGTCGATAGAGCTCATTGAAATGTACATCTCCACCAAGTTTGGTCCTGAAATATTCATTGTGAAGGAAAATATCTTTCTTGCTGTCAGTTTATGTAGTTTTTGACTTAGAACATTTGCCGTGTTTTGGCCAATTTGAATGTGCGAACCTCCGTAAGACCGAATCTTGAGCAAAACCCTAGAAAGATAGAGGAAATCCTAAATGATCAGTCGATAGAACTCATTGTAATGTACATCTCCACCAAGTGTGGTCCTGAAATATTCATTTTGAAGGAAAATATCCGTTTTGTTGTCAGTTTATGTAGTTTTTGATTTAGGAAATATGCCGTGTTTTGGCCAATTTGGCTGTGCGAACCTCTGTAATACTGCATCTGGAGCAAAACCCAAGAAAGATAGTGAAATTCCGAAATGACCAGTCGATAGAACTCATTGAAATGTACATCCCCACCAAGTTTGGTCCTGAAATATTCATTTTGAAGGAAAATATCCGGTTTGCTGTCAGTTTATGTAGTTTTTGACTTAGAAAATTTGCCATGTTTTGGCCAATTTGGATGTGCGAACCTCTGTAAGACCGTAATTAGAGAAAAAGCTAAGTAAGATAAAGGAAATTCGAAATGAGCAGTCGATAGAACGTATTGTAATGTACATCTCCACCAAGGTTGGTCCTGAAATATTCATTATGAAGGACAATATACGGCTTGCTGTCAGTTTATGTAGTTTTTTACTTAGAAAATTTGCCGTAATTTGGCCAATTCGTCTGTGCGAACCTCTGTAAGACCGCATCTGGAGAAAAACCTAAGTAAGATAGAGAAAATTCGAAATGACCAGTCGATAGAAATCATTGTAATGTACATCTCCACCAAGTTTGGTCCTGAAATATTCATTTTCAAGGAAAATATCCGGTTTGCTGTCAGTTTATGTAGTTTTTGACTTTGAAAATTTGCCGTGTTTTGGCAAATTTGGATTTGCGAACCTCTGTTAGACCGCATCTGGAGAAAAACCTAAGTAAGATAGAGAAAATTCGAAATGACCAGTCGATAGAAATCATTGTAATGTACATCTCCACCAAGTTTGGTCCTGAAATATTCATTTTCAAGGAAAATATCCGGCTTGCTGTCAGTTTATGTAGTTTTTGATTTAGAAAATTTGCCGTGTTTTGGCCAAATTGGATTAGCGAACCTCTGTAAGACCGCATCTGGAGAAAAACCTAAGTAAGATAGAGGTAAATCGAAATGACCAGTCGATAGAATTCATTGTAATGTACATATCCACCAAATTTGGTCCTGAAATATTTATTTTGAAGGAAAATATCCGGCTTGCTGTCAGTTTATGTAGTTTTTGACTTAGAAAATTTGCCATGTTTTGGCCAATTTGGATGTGCGAACCTCTGTTAGACCGCATCAAGAGAAAAACCCTAGAAAGATAGAGGAAATCCGAAATGACCAGTCGATAGAACTCATTGTAATGTACATCTCCACCAAGTTTGGTCCTGAAATATTCATTTTCAAGGAAAATATCCGGTTTGCTGTCAGTTTATGTAGTTTTTGACTTACTAAGTGTGGCGTGTTTTTTCCAATTTGGATGTGCGAACCTCTGTAAGACCGAATCTGGAGATAAACCACAAAAAGATAGAGGAAATCCGCAATGACCAGTCGATAGAACTCATTGTAATGTACATCTCCACAAAGTTTGGTCCTGAAATATTTATTTTGAAGGAAAATATCCGGCTTGCTGTCAGTTTATGTAGTTTTTTAATTTGAAAATTTGCCGTGTTTCGGCCAATTTGGCTGAGCGAACCTCTGTAATACTGCATCTGGAGAAAAAAACAAAAAAGATAGAGAAAATTCGAAATGACCAGTCGATAGAAATCATTGTAATGTACATCTCCACCAAGTTTGGTCCTGAAATATTCATTTTCAAGGAAAATATCCAGCCCTCTGTCAGTTTATGTAGATTTTAATTTGAAAATTTGCCTTGTTTTGGCCAATTAGGCTGTTCAAACATCTGTAAGACCGAATCTGGAGAAAAGCCCTAGAAAGATAGTGGAAATCCGAAATGACCAGTCGATAGAACTCAATGTAATGTACATCTCCAAAAAGTTTGGTCCTGAAATATTCATTTTCAAGGAAAATATCCGGTTTGCTGTCAGTTTATGTAGTTTTTGACTTCGAAAATGTGCCGTGTCGGCCAATTTGGCTGATAGAAACTCTGTAAGACCGAATCTAGAGAAAAACCCTAGGAGGATAGAGGAAATCCGAAATGACCAGTCGAAAGAACTCATTGAAATGTACATCTCCACCAAGTTTGGTCCTGAAATATTAATTTTGAAGGAAAATATCCGGTTTGCTGTCAGTTTATGTAGCTTATGACTAAGAAAATGTGCCTTGTTTCGGCCAATTTGGCTGAGCGAACCTCTGTAAGACCGCACCTATAGAAAAACCCTAGAAAGATAGAGGAAATCCGAAATGACCAGTCAATAGAACTCGTTGTAATGTACATCTCCACCAAGTTTGGTCCTGAAATATTTATTTTGAAGGAGAATATCCGGCTTACTGTAAGTTTATGTAGTTTTTGACTTAGAAAATGTGCCGTGTTTCGTCCAATTTGGCTGATCGAACCTCTGTAAGACCGCATCAAGAGACAAACCCTAGAAAGATAGAGGAAATCCGAAATGACCAGTTGATAGAACTCATTGTAATGTACATCTCCACCAAGTTTGGTCCTGAAATATTCATTTTGAAGGAAAATATCCGGCTTGTTGTCAGTTTATGTAGTTTTTGACTTCGAGAATGTGCCGTGTTTCGTCCCATTTGGCTGAGCGAACTTCTGTAAGACCGAATCTGTTGAAAAACTCTAGAAAGATAATTGAAATCCGAAATAACCAGTCGATAGAACTCATTGTAATGTACATCTCCACCAAGTTTGGTCCTGAAATATTCCTTTTGAAGGAAAATATCCGGTTTGCTGTCAGTTTATGTAGTTTTTTAATTTGAAATTTTGCCGTGTTTTGGCCAATTTGGCTGTGCGAACCTCTGTAAGACCGAATCTGGAGAAAAACCACAAAAAGATTGAGGAAATCCGAAATGACCAGTCGATAGAACTCATTGTAATGTACATCTCCACCAAGTTTGGTCCTGAAATATTTATTTTGAAGGAAAATATCCGGTTTGCTGTCAGTTTATGAAGTTTTTTAATTTAAAAATTTGCCGTGTTTCGGCCAATTTGGCTGAGCGAACCTCTGTAATACTGCATCTGTAGAAAAAACAAAAAAGATAGAGAACATTCGAAACGACCAGTCGATAGAAATCATTGTAATGTACATCTCCACCAAGTTTGGTCCTGAAATATTCATTTTCAAGGAAAATATCCGGTTTGCTGTCAGTTTATGTAGTTTTTGACTTACTAAATGTGGCGTGTTTTTTCCAATTTGGCAGTGCGAACCTCTGTAAGACCGAAACTGGAGAAAAGCCCTAGAAAGATAGTGGAAATCCGAAATGACCAGTCGATAGAACTCATTGTAATGTACATCTCCACCAAGTTTGGTCCTGAAATATTTATTTTGAAGGAAAATATCCGGTTTGCTGTCAGTTTATGTAGTTTTTTAATTTGTTGCCGTATTTCGGCCAATTTGGCTGAGCGAACCTCTGTAATACTGCATCTGGAGAAAAAAAACAAAAAAGATAGAGAAAATTCGAAACGACCAGTCGATAGAAATCATTGTAATGTACATCTCCACCAAGTTTGGTCCTGAAATATTCATTTTCAAGGAAAATATCCGGTTTGCTGTCAGTTTATGTAGTTTTTGACTTACTAAATGTGGCGTGTTTTTTCCAATTTGGCTGTGCGAACCTCTGTAAGACCGAAACTGGAGAAAAGCCCTAGAAAGATAGTGGAAATCCGAAATGACCAGTCGATAGAACTCATTGTAATGTACATCTCCACCAAGTTTGGTCCTGAAATATTTATTTTGAAGGAAAATATCCGGTTTGCTGTCAGTTTATGTAGTTTTTTAATTTGTTGCCGTATTTCGGCCAATTTGGCTGAGCGAACCTCTGTAATACTGCATCTGGAGAAAAAAAACAAAAAAGATAGAGAAAATTCGAAACGACCAGTCGATAGAAATCATTGTAATGTACATCTCCACCAAGTTTGGTCCTGAAATATTCATTTTCAAGGAAAATATCCAGCCCTCTGTCAGTTTATGTAGATTTTAATTTGAAAATTTGTCTTGTTTTGGCCAATTAGGCTGTTCAAACAACCCTTAGACTTAATCTGGAGAAAAACCCTAGAAAGATAGTGTAAATCCGAAATGACCAGTCGATAGAACTCAATGTAATGTACATCTCCACCAAGTTTGGTCCTGAAATATTCATTTTGATGGAAAATATCCGGTTGCTGTCAGTTTATGTAGTTTTTGACTTAGAAAATTTGCCGTGTTTTGGCCAATTTGGCTGAGCGAACCTCTGTAAGACCGAATCTGGAGAAAAGCCCTAGAAAGATAGTGGATATCCAAAATGACCAGTCGATAGAACTCATTGTAATGTACATCTCCACCAAGTTTGGTCCTGAAATATTCATTTTCAAGGAAAATATCCGGTTTGCTGTCAGTTTATGTAGTTTTTGACTTACTAAATGTGGCGTGTTTTTTCCAATTTGTCTGTGCGAACCTCTGTAAGACCGAATCTTGAGATAAACCACAAAAAGATAGAGGAAATCCGCAATGACCAGTCGATAGAACTCATTGTAATGTACATCTCCACCAAGTTTGGTCCTGAAATATTTATTTTGAAGGAAAATATCCGGTTTGCTGTCAGTTTATGTAGTTCTTTAATTTGAAAATTTGCCGTGTTTCGGCCTATTTGGCTGAGCGAACCTCTGTAATACTGCATCTATAGAAAAAAACAAAAAAGATAGAGAAAATTCGAAATGACCATTCGATAGAAATCATTGTAATGTACATCTCCACCAAGTTTGGTCCTGAAATATTCATTTTGAAGGAAAATATCCGGTTTGCTGTCAGTTTATGTAGTTTTTTACTTCGAGAATGTGCCGTGTTTCGGCCAATTTGGCTGTGCGAACCTCTGTAAGACCGCATCTAGAGAAAAACCCTAGAAAGATAGAGGAAATCCGAAATGACCAGTCAATAGAACTCGTTGTAATGTACATCTCCACCAAGTTTGGTCCTGAAATATTTATTTTGAAGGAGAATATCCGGCTTACTGTCAGTTTATGTGGTTTTTGACTTAGAAAATGTGCCGTGTTTCGGCAAATTTGGCTGAGCCAACCTCTGTAAGACCGAATCTAGAGAAAAACCCTAGAAAGATAGAGTAAATTCGAAATGACCAGTCAATAGAACTCATTGTAATGTACATCTTCACCAAGTTAGGTCCTGAAATATTTATTTTGAAGGAAAATATCCGGTTTGCTGTCAATTTATGTAGTTTTTTAATTTGAAATTTTGCCGTGTTTTGGCCAATTTGGCTGTGCGAACCTCTGTAAGACCGAATCTGGAGAAAAACCACAAAAAGATTGAGGAAATCCGAAATGACCAGTCGATAGAACTCATTGTAATGTACATCTCCACCAAGTTTGGTCTTGAAATATTTATTTTGAAGGAAAATATCCGGTTTGCTGTCAGTTTATGAAGTTTTTTAATTTGAAAATTTGCCGTATTTCGGCCAATTTGGCTGAGCGATTGTAATGTACATCTCCATCAAGTTTGGTCCTGAAATATGCATTTTGAAGGAAAATATCCAGCCCTCTGTCAGATTATGTAGTTTTTCAATTTGAAAATTTGCCGTGTTTTGGCCAATTAGGCTGTTCAAACATCTGTAAGACCGAATCTGGAGAAAAACCCTAGAAAGATAGTGGAAATCCGAAATGACCAGTCGATAGAACTCATTGTAATGTACATCTCCACCAAGTTTGGTCCTGAAATATTTATTTTGAAGGAAAATATCCGGTTTTCTGTCAGTTTATGTAGTTTTTTAATTTGAAAATGTGCCGTGTTTCGGCCAATTTGGCTGAGCGAACCTCTGTAATACTGCATCTAGAGAAAACAATAAAAAAGATAGAGAAAATTCGAAATGACCAGTCGATAGAAATCATTGTAATGTACATCTCCACCAAGTTTGGTCCTGAAATATTCATTTTGAAGGAAAATATCCGGTTTGCTGTTAGTTTATGTAGTTTTTTACTTGAAAATGTGCTCTGTTTCGGCCAATTTGGTTGAGCGAACCTCTGTAAGACCGCATCAAGAGAAAAACCCTAGAAAGATAGTGGAAATCCGAAATGACCAGTCGATAGAACTCATTGTAATGTACATCTCCACCAAGTTTGGTCCTGAAATATTCATTTTCAAGGAAAATATCCGGTTTGCTGTCAGTTTATGTAGTTTTTGACTTACTAAATTTGACGTGTTTTGGCCAATTTGGCGGTGCGAACCTCTGTAAGACCGAATCTGAAGAAAAACCCTAGAAAGATAGTGGAAATCCGAAATGACCAGTCGATAGAACTCATTGTAATGTACATTTCCACCAAGTTTGGTCCTGAAATATTCATTTTGAAGGAAAAAATCCAATTTGCTGTCAGTTTATGTAGTTTTTGACTTACTAAATTTGGCGTGGTTTGGCCAGTTTGGCTGAGCGAACCTCTGTAAGACCGAAGCTGGAGAAAAACCACAAAAAGATAGAGGAAATCCGAAATGACAAGTCGATAGAACTCATTGTTATGTACATCTCCACCAAGTTTGGTCCTGAAATATTTATTTTGAAGGAAAATATCCGGTTTTCTGTCAGTTTATGTAGTTTTTTAATTTGAAAATGTGCCGTGTTTCGGCCAATTTGGCTGAGCGAACCTCTGTAATACTGCATCTGGAGAAAACAACAAAAAAGATAGAGAAAATTCGAAATGACCAGTCGATGGAAATCATTGTAATGTACATCTCAACCAAGTTTGGTCCTGAAATATTCATTTTGAAGGAAAATATCCAGCCCTCTGTCAGTTTATGTAGATTTTAATTTGAAAATTTGTCTTGTTTTGGCCAATTAGGCTGTGCAAACATCTGTAAGACCGAATCCGGAGAAAAACCCTAGAAAGATAGTGGAAATCCGAAATGACCAGTCGATAGAACTCATTGTAATGTACATCTCCACCAAGTTTGGTCCTGAAATATTCATTTTCAAGGAAAATATCCGGTTTGCTGTCAGTTTATGTAGTTTTTGATTTCGAAAATGTGCCGTGTTTCGGCCAATTTGGCTGAGCGAACCTCTGTAAGACCGAATCTAGAGAAAAACCCTAGGAGGTTAGAGGAAATCCGAAATGACCAGTCGATAGAACTCATTGTAATGTACATCTCCACCAAGTTTGGTCCTGAAATATTCCTTTTGAAGGAAAATATCCGGTTTGCTGTCAGTTTATGTAGTTTTTGACTAAGAAAATGTGCCGTGTTTCGGCCAGTTTGGCTGAGCGAACCTCTGTAAGACCGAATCTGGAGAAAAACTATAGAAAGAGAGTTGAAATCCGAAATGACCAGTCGGTAGACCTCATTGTAATGTACATCTCCACCAAGTTTGGTCCTGAAATATTCATTTTGAAGGAAAATATCCAGCCCTCTGTCAGTTTATGTAGTTTTTGACTTCGAAAATGTGCCGTGTTTCGGCCAATTTGGCTGAGCGAACCTCTGTAAGACCGAATCTAGAGAAAAACCCTAGGAGGATAGAGGAAATCCGAAATGACCAGTCGATAGAACTCATTGTAATGTACATCTCCACCAAGTTTGGTCCTGAAATATTCCTTTTGAAGGAAAATATCCGGTTTGCTGTCAGTTTATGTAGTTTTTGACTAAGAAAATGTGCCGTGTTTCGGCCAATTTGGCTGAGCGAACCTCTGTAAGACCGCATCTGAAGAAAAACTTTAGAAAGATAGTTGAAATCCGAAATGACCAGTCGATAGAACTCATTGTAATGTACATCTCCACCAAGTTTGGTCCTGAAATATTCATTTTGAAGGAAAATATCCGGCTTGCTGTCAGTTTATGTAGTTTTTAACTTCGAAAATGTGCCGTGTTTCGGCCAATTTGCCTGAGCGAACCTCTGTAAGACCGCATCTAGAGAAAAAGCCTAGAAAGATAGAGGAAATCCGAAATGACCAGTCAATATAACTCGTTGTAATGTACATCTCCACCAAGTTTGGTCCTGAAATATTTATTTTGAAGGGGATATCCGGCTTACTGTCAGTTTATGTAGATTTTTACTTCGAAAATGTGCCGTGTTTCGGCCAATTTGGCTGAGCGAACTTCTGTAAGACCGAATCTGGAGAAAAACTCTAGAAAGATAGTTGAAATCCGAAAAGACCAGTCGATAGAACTCATTGTAATGTACATCTCCACCAAGTTTGGTCCTGAAATATACATTTTGAACGAAAATATCCGGCTTGCTGTCAGTTTATGTAGTTTTTTACTTAGAAAATGTGCCGTGTTCGGCCAATTTGGCTGTGCGAACCTCTGTAAGACCGCATCAAGAGAAAAACCCTAGAAAGATAGAGGAAATCCGAAATGACCAGTTGATAGAACTCATTGGAATGTACATCTCCACCAAGTTTGGTCCTGAAATATTCATTTTGAAGGAAAATATCCGGTTTGCTATCAGTTTATGTAGTTTTTGACTTACTAAATTTGGCGTGTTTTGGCCAATTTGGCTGTGCGAACCTCTGTAAGACCGCATCAAGAGAAAAACCCTAGAAAGAAATTTGAAATCCGAAATGACCAGTCGATAGATCTCATTGTAATGTACATCTCCATCAAGTTTGGTCCTGAAATATTCATTTTGAAGGAAAATATCCAGCCCTCTGTCAGTTTATGTAGTTTTTTAATTTGAAAATTTGCCCTGTTTCGGCCAATTAGGCTGTGTAAACATCTGGAAGACCGAATCTGGAGAAAAACCCTAGAAAGATAGTGGAAATCCGAAATGACCAGTCGATAGAACTCATTGTAATGTACATCTCCACCATGTTGGTTCCTTAAGTATTCATTTTGAAGGAAAATATCGGGCTTCCTGTAAGTTTATATACTTTTTTACTTCGAAAATGTGCCGTGTTTCGGCCAATTTGGCTGAGCGAACCTCTGTAAGACCGAATCTAGAGAAAAACCCTAGGAGGATAGAGGAAATCCGAAATGACCAGTCGATAGAACTCATTGTAATGTACATCTCCACCAAGTTTGGTCCTGAAATATTCATTTTGAAGAAAAATATCCGGCTTACTGTCAGTTTATGTAGTTTTTGACTTCGAAAATGTGCCGTGTTTTTGCTAACTTCGCTGTGCGAGCCACTGTAAGTCCGAATCTGGATAAAAAACTAAGAAAGTCATTGTGAATCAAAACATCCAGCATGCTGTCAGTTAATGTAGTTTTTTACTTGGAAAATTTGCAGTGTTTCGGCCAATTCGGCTGTGCGAACCTCTGTAAGACCGAATCTGGAGAAAAACCTAAATAAGGTAGAGAAAATTCGAAATGACCAGTCGATTTCCGGCGTCATTTCCGTCTTTTCCAATTGAGCGTTTTCTTTGGTTACTGACTTCGTCACGCTGGCCAAGAGTGGGTAATTTGAGAACAGATTCCCCTGATAAGGGCTCAAATGCATACAAACACATTTTAGACAAGGATAAATCTCCAATGTGTCAGGATTGTGCTGGCAATTACCCAGAAACTGTTTTTCATTTTTTAATTGAGTGCGAGGGACATAATATCCATCGTCAAGAACTTATAGAGGTGGTATCATCAAGATCAAGTACCTTTGATCTGAGGTCTATTCTTGGAGAAAACCTGCTGTATGGTGACATTCAAAGAGCCCTTTTAGATTACGTATGCAATACGGGCAAATATGACTGCATATGAATCTTTTTTAACCTCTTGTATAATTATTTTCTAATCTTTTTAATCCTTTTATATGCCGGGCGCATATAGGCCATTTGTTGGCCCAACGTCGCCCTTAATTCCACCTACCTACCTACCTACCTACCCCTGATAAGGTTTCCCATGGGTGATATAGTGGAGAGTAACGGAACCTATATAAAACCATGGGTGACCGAGGATGCGCAAAGCCTGGCCAATTAGTGAAGAGTTTGTACTGGATCCCTTGCTCTAACGCTACGTCCCAAAATGTCCCACAAATGTTCAATGGGATTCATGTCTGGACTTCTGGCTGGCCAGAGTAGTGTCTCAACGGCATTGTTTTGGAGATGTGCACGATGTGGTCTGGCATTATCGTCCATGAAGATTGGACGTGTGGCGAGGGCGTGGTTGTCGAGACGAGGGACTACAGAACCATCCAGGATCAGGTTCTGGTACCTCTGTCTATTCAGTGAACTGTGAGAAGGTCAAGCTTACAATCATAGGAACAACACCCCGACACCATGATAGATCTACCCCCGAATGAGACTTCAGGTTCCTCTGATCATATGTAGTGCCTCTCTGTCTCCACTCGCTGCGAATTGCTTAAGTGGCATTAAAGAATAACTCACTCACTCTCTGTCTCAAAAGGAGTTGACGTCTTATTGGTCGCCAGCTCTCAGTCCTACAAAATGTACAACGAAACGTACATCAAAAGTGACGATGTGCATACTGCATTTTTGGCAATACTACCCCTGGGACAAGCATGCCCAAAGCATGCATGCACGTGCAGCTCGGAACTATGTGTGTTTGTGATGTCATGCTCACATATGATGTGGGCTATTTGATATGTACTTGTAATGTCAACACTTACAAAACTATTTTTCTGGTTAAAATTTCAAATTTCAAATTATGACAAGGTGTATTCAAAGGCCCTGGTCTAAAAACGCCAGACATTCAAGGATAAACAAGTGGTAGGTAAAATTTTAAGTCAACGCCAAGATGCCACCGAGACCACATTTGGTACCTTGCAGCAGTTACACCAATCGACCAATCACATGTAGATATTGTAGCTTCTCTCAAATAATAGCATAGTATTGTCTGCCAATCCCTACAGGGAACAATATTATTCCCTGTAGGCACTGGTAGACCTAACCAATCATCCAAGAAAACTCTCAGAAGTACATGAATCGGTGTTGCAATTCCCAATAACATCATGAGATTGATACGATTTTCTCTTCCGGAAGTATAAAATTCCAGATTGATACCAAAGATAAAATTATATATTATTGTCAGAAGTCAGTGATAATTCAGGGTTTTCTTAATGTAGCCTATATAATGGTATTTTAGAACTCCAATGGTTACATTCTATACATCTACATACCACACATCCTTCAACTTCCCTACGCAAGGCATAACTCTTGCAAGTCTCCATTACTGGCTTATTTAAGCCTTGCTATATTTCCTTCAGGTTTCTATAACAGGACATCAGAGCCCACTATGTTTTTCAGGTGCAGCGATCCGCTATCTTGGCACAGAATAGAGAGGGAAATACTGCAAGGCTTAAATCAGTAATGGAGACTGGCAAGAGTTATGCCTTGCATTGGGAAGTTGGACACCCCTGGGACCAAAGCAGACGCCGAGGGATGGGATAGCGCAGAGGTTAGCGTGTTCACTTCGGATCAAGAGGTTTAAGTTTGAAACCTGCCATGGACTTTGTCTGTTGTAGAGAACTGTTCTACAGCAGTAAGGTTTTGGTGTAATGCTAAAATGAATTCCACACTGTACCACCCATGGTTCGCTAGTTCCAACAGATACTTGCAGGCTTCACTGCAATGCATATCCACAATGATGTTGCAGGGTTTATCCTTACAATAATACTAGCAGTCGTAATATAAATGAAATACTCTTTCTAAGCAGTGTTAAACCCAACCTGGTTCCCGGGCCTCGTTCCGCTTGCGCTCACTGTAGCGCGAGCGGAACGAGGCCCGGGAACCATGTTGGGTTAAACCCCACATCTCGCCACCTCACATGTGCACTGAAAGAACTCATCAATTTCAGTATACAAGAAGCAAAGCTGTACATAGATATCTATATAATATCTATGTTTCCCCCTCAAAATTAAGTGTTTATTTTTCTAACAATGCCAGGGAACCAAATCATAACCATGATCTCCTGTGATAGCAATAAGCTTCAACTGCGCCTTCCAAGTTTCCTTAGCTATTTACCTTTGAGCATTTCATATTTACTATAAAAGGCAAAATTAAGCTAAGATGTGTGACACATTATTTTTAGCTGTAAAAAGACGTGTTTGATATTAATCATGTGAATTATTTTCATGGCCTTTTTTGGAAAAACAGCAATTTCAGCTTCTGTTATAATTGCATATATTAATAAAGTAATACAAAAACGCTTTTGTTGGGCACCACTCATTTTAATCATTTAACCAAACATAACAAAATCATACATTTTTCAAACTTCATCGCAACGTTCTGTAAACGATGTTACATCGTTCACAGTGGCAACTGATTGCAAGGAAGTGGCATAAAATCACTGTTTCTTTAAAGTCTTCAGCTAGTTGGGGCAGACATTACTTTTTGGTTTCACGTAGGGGGTGTGAACTGGGTCCGCTTGGGCAGTGGTCGCATGAAACTGAAATAAAACAAAATTGATCTTTTATGAGTATTAAGCACACGTAAGAATAATACAAATATTAAGAATAAAGAAGTGTATCATCAAAAAGTTGTCCACGCATTAAAAACGTTGGTTCACTTTCTTCTTCGTTTCATTCCTACAGAAAACTTTATGTTTCAGATGTTCTTTAGCCGTCAATTAATTTCTCTTTAATTTTGAGATTTGTTATATTGGACTACTGTTTGGCTCTGTTGGTCACGATAAGAAGGAACTAAATTCTTCTGCAATTCTTTTAAGGTTAAAACTATACTACTAGATTCGAACTATACTGGACACAATTCATTATGAATATTTTAAATTTTTGAAATCATAAATACTAATGTATTTATTACTTGACATGTCAATGAAATATTAATAATAAAACATGTAATATCCTTATTTTGTCCAGTATGTAAAAATAAGGGACAACTGATCCAGTAACTTACGACCGTGACTGTAGTTACGTGTCGAATCTTGCAAACTGTTCCAACGTTCTATGAACTATATAAGATCAATATTTTGTTCGCTCATTCTTATGTAGGGTATGGTAAACAAAATATCCTAAAAATACTGCTTCAAAATATGAAATAATGTAATTTTTAAATAATTGCAGTTTCGCTTCAAAGCATCAATATAGTAAACATTTACTTTCATTTAGTGTCCCAGTACTGTTTGTGACCACATAAAAGAGGCAACCCTCAGTCTGATTAAAATCAATCGTTAAATTACTCTAGGAGGTTGTTCATTGGTTGAAATCTGCCTGTACACTATTGAAGGCAATGCAGGGCAAGATTGAACTACTGTTCTCCCAACTTTGCTTTAAAGGTGTATCATTTTCTTTTGATGCGTTTTTATTTTCGAGCAGTATATATTCATTCGTACCGAACTGGGGCCTTGATTGTCAGAGCAGGCTAACGTGTACAGCGATTCGTCAGTATCCTTCTGGAAATTGTCTCGGACCGTCTGATTGGTCCAATCCATCTGCATCAAATATTCCTCCAGAGCAGTATGTTGGTGAGGGTTGTTGGTGTACATGTTGTAGCGTGGGATGCTCATGCAGGTTGCCAACGGCATACGGGGGAAGTAGAACAAGAAGGAGAGACACATCTCATCATGTGTGGAGAACCCTCCCTGCAATAGTAGAAAAATACAGAATTTCGCACAATTATATCTTTTATTCACACGAGGAGTCTGATGCATATGGGTAAAGCCCAATTTCGGGCACTCCTGGAAACCATTGGTTTTCGGGCATGTCATGAAACACACACACACACACACACACACCCAGTATCATTTTTCAACTGGACCACAGATGAATATAAACTAGACTTGTACGTGCCAGAAGCAGATAACCTGCAATATTCGAACATAGCATATGTCACACAGTAGTTTGTATCCATACACATGTTCCTTTTTTTATATGTATTTGTATATGTATATTTGTATGTTAACATCTGAGGGGAAATTCATTTATATTTTTTTTTTATTTAAGATGTTTTTAGCTGGATTGTGTTTCTCGTGTTTAATTATATATTTGTATTAAAAAAATAATTCCATCGACTCCTTTGGTCTCTCCACATGTAGCCTCAAACTGTCTCTTTACAGTTATACTCATGTACATGGCAATATTCCAGATTCATCTTTAGATGAAGAGGCAAATTGTGTATGAAAAATGTGAAAGCATCACTGCAAAACTCACCCGTGTCATTCCCTTCTTTCCAAGAGACTTATAGTCGCACTCTGTGATGATCGAGTCTCCCTGTAAAAAAATTATAATGTACTCGTAGATAGCTTCATAGGTGTATCCTTCAAATAAAATATTAAACACTGCTTACAATACGTTAAATACCGTTTATTCATGTGTTTATATCAATGGTGTTCTAACTACTTATTGCGTATCATCACGGACTTTAATTACAAATTACGATTGTAATTTAAGACCGTGATATCGTTAAAGAATTGCTTTTCGAATAATGCCCATGGCAAGAAACATGGACTTAACAAATTAATCTATTCTTTTTACCCAATTTGCCAACTTTCAAACCAATCTGATGTATTCCTTCAATGATATTTAGAAGTTAGTTAGATGAAGGAAAATGTGTTTAATGGTTACACAACTTCTTTATCGCGGGCACTCCCGCAATAAAGAAGTTGTATATCCATAAAACTCCATTTCCTTCAAGCCTCTCCCGCAATAAAGACGTTGTATATCCATAAAACTCCATTTCCTTCAAGCCACTCCCGCAATAAAGAAGTTGTATATCCATAAAACACCATTTCCTTCAAGCCACCCCCGCAATAAAGAAGTTGTATATCCATAAAACTTCTTTCCCCAATCTCATTTAAATCAAATGGAACACCCCTACCTCGCTGCGTTTCTGATCTGAGTGCTGCACCATGTAGAGGCCATGTCATGTGACCTTTTATTCCCCCTGAACCCCCTGGATCCGCCACTGCGAGGGTTACGTTCAACTTAACTAAACGAGATTGTTTTCAAACAGAACTCACCGCTTTCAGAGTTCGCATCTTGGGCAGCATCCTCACTTCCTGGTAGTCAAAGTCGTAATAATTGTCCTCCAGAATTGGTTTCAGTTCCGTTCCGTTCCTGACGAGTCTGGTTTTGATCCCGGAGCCCAGTAGATGGGTATGTAGGAAGTTGGCGAACACGTTGACTTCCTGGTTAGGAACTTGTGCCATGTTCTATAGAAAAGAAATGGACTTAACACACCACCCTGCCTTGTCTTGTCCTGCCTCTTGACACTATGACACTAGGTCTAATATGAGTACCTTTATGTACACATCAAGCATAACGTTGTTTACTTTTAATTTAATGTCAAATTTAACTAATTTGAATATAGAACAAAACATAACCATTCATATCTCTACTTTTCATCATATTTTGTGATGTATAAAATTTAGAGTACATATTTAGACGCCATGTGCCTAACACAGACATAAATATCATAGTTATTCCGTGCTTTACTCTGTTGGAAATGAAATGACGTTAGTTTCACGGTTGAGTTTATTGTGATCATAAGAGTGTGTTTGGCGTGATCCGAACCCTGGACCTGTGCTGTAGTTCATCGCATTCTGACACATAGGGTAGTGGTTCAAACCCTTTTGCTGGTTCCGCTTTCGAATCCCACAACATATCCTTTAATTATTAACCCTGTTGCAGAAGCAAAATGAGTTCACCTTATTCGTGCAGTCCTGGCTACAGTGGCCCCTGGAGATGAACGATTCGAATTCAGGGGGGATAAGCTGCAGTCGGTCTACCATGACGCCTGTCATCAGCATACCAGCGTCGTGTTGACGTAACGTCGGTGTGAAGTGCATGCGCAAACCAGAGCTGTCGATGTAACCTTGAAACATAAGGGACTTGTATATTTACCAATTAAAGACCATGACGACATGTTACAATAAAACATGAGAAATACATCGCATTTATGACAAATTCATTAACCTTGCAAAAAGGTCACACCTTATATTTGTTTCACAAGACGTTACATCCACCTGAGGAAAAGGCAATAAATAACCATTAAAGGTCGTCAAGTGATTTTTTTTAAAGTTGTCAATCATTAATTTTGTCTCTCATTACCAGACCAACTAAATGCCTTTGAAGAATTTAAATAGCTTTAAATGTAAAAGCTGAAAATTGGTTGGTCAAGTTCTAAGACCAATCTCCTTCAAGTTATTTTCTCCACAAGGTCAGTGTTTCTTCATTGTACCTGGAGTCATAGCCGGGTTGTTGTAATGTGTCTCCAATATTACGTGAGTCGCATCATGTTGATCTCCAAGAGAAAATCCAACATCTTTCGGGAAATAGAAAGGCTGAAATATATATTTATAACGATGTTGGAGTCTTCTTATTTTTCGACTAAAGTAATTCCAAAATACATTTACTACCTTCTTATATTTTACGAGCGCTTCAAACAATAGATATTGACTAAAGCGACTCCAACCTTATATTTACTGCCTTCCTATATTTTACGAGCGCTTCAAACAAAAGCTATTGGCTAACACATCTACAACCTTACGTTTACTAGCCATGCCAGTATCACAGACTACACACTATATGTTAGGTTTAGTCCCTTTAAAATTACATTGAGTAATATTCATAAAATGTTTGGTTGTGATTCGTGCCGAAATACAGAATGTGCTGATTTTAGTTCAAATCTCGCATGATTTACATATTTACCTTCCAAAGGCCAGCTTTAAGACAATTATGCCTCTTATTGAAGAGCAGAAAATGAAAATACACGCCAACATTTACATGTATACTCATTATATTAAACCATACCTAACCAAATCTGCCTTTGTAACTGATATATATAATTTTTTACGAATCAGATCTTTAGCAGACCAATATTTACGCATTTTGAACATTGATATCTTATTAATGAGATTATGAATTGAGAGTATTGTCTGTGTGAAAGAATTGATTAAAATCGAATAGTCATAGAGATCTTATTAAAGGGGCAGAAGCACGTTTTATGATAAATTTATTTTTTCAAATTTCCCTTTTATAATGATAGTTTTTGTCATTTATAATTACTTTAGAGGGTAAAACAGTCTATTACACAAACCAATTATCCGTAGTGGTAATGATGGTGTTGCGTATAAGGCAAAACTTGCATGGCGACCATTTTATTGTGAACACATTTTATTATTTTGAATGACAAAAACGATTCCCATGATTTTACGGAAACATGTATACTCATTTCTAACTTGATTTTTCGAAGAGAGAAGGGTATTTTACTATAAGTGACATTATTTTTTAAATACATTTCGTCGACTTATTTCAGCGAAAAAACGTGCTACTGCCCCTTTAAAGTCAGCACTCACCTCTCCTCCGACAGCCCAAGCCAGAAGGACCGTACTCATGCAAGCTCTTAGTTCGGGTTGATTGGCGGTTTGGCTTTGATAACACTGAAAGTCGGCTCCCTCCCATTTTGGATCCAGTTTCGTTGGGCACATGTATACCAGGATATGATGAACGATTCCCTCGTTACCCTTTTGTAGGTAGGGCTCGTACTTGGGTACAAAGGTCAACTCAATTTATTGAATAACAACACAAAGTCACTCAGAGATAGGATCCCAAACTGATTTTTAGCAAAGTCATTGGTTACACAACCTGTCACAACCTCGTCCCTAGGGATGCTAACCTATGATTGATTGATGACACTGTGAGGAGTTTGAAGCTGTCACTCATGAACTTCCGTTAACAATGCTGAAAGTTTCTCATAAGGATGATTTTTAATTTGTTCTTAGAATAGATAAATAATTTTATCTATTAAAGCTATTGCCTATTTCTGGTGTAAATTAAAATTATTTTTAATAATCGTATTTTCTTGAAATATACATTGAAGAACTCACCATGATCATGTGGTGTTTCTGTTTCAATTCAGGAAGCTTGTGTACGGTGCAGTGGTAGAAAGTGTCTTGTGCTGGCACGTGGAACTACAACAGAACATGAACTATTGCAATTTCTTGGAGATTGTCAGTATACAATGTAAGAAGTTGTGATTATACTATATTCAGGTATTTTTCGGCAACAAAAGTTAAACTAATGTATTTATGATCGGTAAGTGAATAGCCCCAAATCTAGTTAAAACTAGATGTTCCCTGTAGGTCATTCAAGGAAACGTACAACATTACATCTAGTTTTAACTAAATTGATCTATATAGCATATAAAGAAGGTATGACACTGTCCGTCATCTTAAATCTTGCCATAGGACCGGAATACTTATACTTATACCAGTATACTTATAAGTGTATATTTAGGGTGTGGCGCCTGTGTTTTCAATGGGGGAGACGTTGACGTTGTGGCATAAGAACGTGATCTTATATTACCTTATTGTTGATAAAGTCGTAGTGCTTGGCGTCTGTAGGCAGCGTGTTGGCTGAAGAGACTTTGTCAAGAAGGAGGAGACTCTTGGCCCCCCTCCTGCCCGCACCGTGGTAGGGCAGGCCCGTCTCGTGCTCGGGGTCGTCGGGATGGTAGGAGTAGATCACCTTTGTCGTTCCTTCCTGTAAAAGTAAAAAACATCTAAAACCTCAGAGATCCCAAACTGATTTTTAGCAAATCCATTGGTTGCACAGTCAGTGAACTACAATAAATAACGTTGAAAGTCACTCAGCGGGGTGACTTTAAATTTGTTCTTAAAATAGATATATAACTATATAACAACATATAAATCTTACTAAATCCTAGGTGGTAGGATAACATCTCCTTGGCTGTACCTTACTTTGAGGGGAGAGTGGACGTTTCATATTAAGATTCGTACAAGTTAATTTGCGCCTTGTGACAGCTAACGTTGTAGGGTCATGGGTGATGCTGATATCAGATGGCTGCGGGTATTTAAAATGACAGCTAGAATTGTTGGGATAGACCATTTACGCAATATTATCATAGCATCATGTAGAAAGAAATGTAGAAAGCTAAAATCACAAAAGTCGAATCAGAATTTAAATATTTGAGCCAGATTATGAAACGATCGTAGTGATAGAGGATCCCCCTGGGCCATCCCTCTTTTGAATTTCTATTGGAAAATCGCACTATATCTTGGTATTTTGATCAAGAATATGTTTACAAATGTTTGTTAGCCGGATTATGAAAATATAAAACTCTCAGTGGAGAGGGATTGAACAATAAACTAACATATTTCGATATCCCTTGACTTGTCATGAATTAGTAAATATTTCTTTGGAAACTGCTTTATCACTTGCTGACCTCAATAACCAAGTCATCTTTCTCATCACAAGTGTCGATAGGCCTGGAGAACTTCAGCACAGTCCCGAAGTCGTCCTCGAACCCGGCCAACAACTCCCAGTCCTGAGACTTGTCTATAATAGGCTCGTAGAAGCCAATTGTGTGACGGTCCTGTGGAAAGAAATACTAGGGTGAGGATTTTAAGGTTCTTCAATAATATTGTGAATACTTCATTTCGCTTCAGTGACATAGTGATATCCAACATGGGTCTGAGTTTAGGATAAGGATGATACAATCATGTTTTGTGAATTGAGTATTTTCATTTTTAAAAATGTGCAAATTTAATGTTTTACGTTGGGTCCGGGGTTTTAATAATAGGGTTAGCGCGCATCTATTTTAATCGAATAGAAGTATTCCATCTCTTTTCAAGTCCGAGATTGATGATTACAGCGCTTCTTTGCTATTTTATAAGGTGGGTAGTTGGTTTTGTTTCAAGGAGAACATATATATCAACGTTTGTTCTTGGACTGGAATAAATAAAGGATATTATGGAGCTTTAATTTGTTGGTCCAACAGGCCACGCAGAGCAAAAATTGAATCAAATGAAAAGACTATGAGACGAAAAGATGAATTGATCAATTAACATCTTGAATGAAAAAATAGAGCTTAATATTTTTAATTCCAATAGATAAAAGGTGGTTATATATAAAATATCACAATACGGTTGCAATTACATTTTATTTGGAATGTAAAATTTTATAATTTTATAATGACTCCTACAAACGATTAAGGTTTCGTAATTAGCATTTACCATACATATATTTACCGATAACCTTCTTGAATGACATAGACTGACCTTAAAGTGAACTTGTCCATCTTTGACCCATCCAATGATCACATCAGCTGGGTACATGCTTCCATGGTGTGAGATCCCAAACCCTACGTAACCTTTGGTCTTAACGTGTGTCTCGAACTGGATGTGAGTTGAGTTAGTCCTCCAGAAGAGGAAAAAGTCGCCACTGTGATCCAGCTGGGCGTAGGTGGGGTAGTCTTCCGTGGGGGTGGGGAAACCTTGGGGGTAGGCTCCAGAACTCTTCACAGCTCCAGAACTCTTGGCAGCAACAACCGTGGTAGGATCGCTCGGCTTTGGAACCGCAGCGCATCCTACTACCAACAGTGCAAGGAATACAAACTTCATGGCTGCAGCGAACGAACTCTTTGGACCAAGTGTATGTACCCTTAGGACGTTGCCGGGTACTTATAGTATCTAACTGTCCTTGTTTCTGACGCCAGGTCAGGCGTGAGTAGATGAGTCAAATAACGAATCTGCATGTGTGTATTCGTAATAGATAAGAGAAGTAGAGTAGAGTAGAGTGTTGTGACAACCAATGACAGATGTTTGGGGGGGGGGGGGGGGGGGGGGGGGTGTATTGTGGTCAATGTACGATACATCACGATATGAATTTTGCCTAACGATACGATATATTGAGAAGCCTGATTAGTAACATGCGAGATGATCATTATACGAGTGTATCCCGATACCATTTTATTACTTTTAAATGGGGGATGAGGGATATAAATGTCGGGGCGGGATATAAATGGTGTTAATTGTTAATTACAATGGTCTTTGTAGTTAAATGTTGATTCAGTAAGATAAGTAAGTAAGTCTCATTTATAAAGGCCATTAGTGTCACTATGAAGACTGAGTCCAATTTATTTTCAATGAGATAACCACTTTTTTGGCGGTTCATGTGGGGTTTTTTTTTATTATGCCACTGACATATATACAAGTTTATATTTGCTTATACATGCCCGTTGTTGTATTTGTAATTACAATGTAATTGTTAAACATTTGTTATGTCTACAGGCAGGGATAATGAGTGTATGACTCAAGGGAAAGGTCTACCCGCAGTATCCGCCATCTTTTTTTTTTCAATGCGTGAAATGAGAAAGACGCTGTATTTTTACTAAACTCATCGACAAAAGAAACTTATCACCACAGTTGCTTTTGATTAATGCAATATTTAAAAGAAATCAGGTACATTTTACTGTGACGAGATACAATCATACTTATCTGCAGTAGTTTGGATGAATTAATTGGTGACTGTGGTTACATTTTAGTTAAAATTTCTTTGTTTAATGAACACAGGGGTAAGAAATGAAATTTCAACCAACATGATCCCTACCACCCTGTTTAAAATGTTGTAAAGGTATGCAGAATCAGGCACATTTATCAATTTTCACATAGAATAGGTCTTATATGTCAATGGACAATTGTGTATCATCAAAAATAATTTTTTAAGAAGCTTGAAATTTAAAATTTCGTTTTTTTTTTTAAATTAAAAAGACATGTTGAAGTATTCTTTGACTGCTGACTAAACACCTGTACACCTGTAGTTTTAGATTATCATTCCGAAAACTTGAGGTATTTGCAGTTGAAAATCATACATATGATACAGTCAACTGAGGTGATAAGTTTCTGTTGCCGATGAGTTTACTTTTACAACTTTTAGAAATTTAAACATACACACTGATACAATATCAGTTCAGTTCTTTGTTCGGTTGATATTTATAATACAATATCAATATATCCATACAGGTGAGGTGAGGTGAGTTGTGGTTTAACGCCGCTTTCAAGAGTTTGTGGCTATGCATTGCGGTGAACTAGCGTACCATGGGTGGTACTATGCTGAAATTCAGTGTAGCATTGCACCCAAACCTTACTGCGTGTAGAACAGTTCTCTACTGCAGACAAAGTTGCCGTGCTCCTGGCGGGATTCGAACCCCGGACCTCTTGATCCGAAGCCGACCGCGCTAACCACTGCGCTTTCCCGCCTATATCCATACATATGATACAAAAGCAATAAAGTAACATATAACTTACCATTAAACTAATCATGTATTTTTATGCCGTAGCGAAATTTCTTTTTAGGTCGTAATTTTTTAAACTTTTAATATTGTAATTTCAGTAACATGTATTTAAATTAAATATAGTTGGTGTTATATGGAGCCCAGTAATATATACCCAGGTTAAACAGTAATATCTTGAAGTAAATTGATAAGGTGATATCGTGTTGTTCTGTAGAAATACAAAAACTGCAAACCATGATTTGTCTTAACCTGTTCATGTGATAAAACATGCCACTGCCTGATAACATATATGCACCCAAATGTCAAAATTAAAAATAATATCTTTGTTTACATAACCTATAACAGAATACGGCACTCGTGGTTGATATCAAATCTGTATCATGATATCTATGGAAGGGGATTTGTGCCATAAATGAAGACATGTTGACTTGTAACTTGTAAAGTGTTACATGTCGTTCTCAACCATACAAGTCCAACCACCCAAATCTAACATTTTAATCCTGTCAATCGTAACTTCCCATTCTCAACTTTACAAAGTTGAAATGTAATTCTAGACATCGTCAAAGTCGAAAAGTCAACTTGTCATTTTTAATTATTAAATCTAAATAATATGCACATGTTGTAATGTTACAAGTTACGTTTGACAAATGAGAAATGGAAAATGGAGAGTTGCAAAGTCAGCTTTGTAAAACGGACTTCAGCATTTCGAGACTGAGACGACTTGCATAGTTACGAATGCAATGTTTCAAATTACATCTCTACAAGAATTCGCATTGACCATATTTGGAAGTTTCCCGAACATTGCCGATGTTTTCCGAGGACGAGAGGCATTTGCACGAAACCTCCCTTGCCACTGTCCCAGATGGGGAATCTCTTAGTCTATTTTGAGCCAAACGCTGGACGAGTTGACCACGCCCCTGAAATCAAGGGACGTAACTCTTGTTATGTCCTACAAACAAACGCACGTTGTCAGTTCACGGAGCGCTACTGTCACTTACATTCCGCGTGACAGTGTCGCTTAGTAATTAAATGCCAAACGAAAATACCAATTGAAAATTAATTCTTAGGTATTCTAATTATTATTTCAATAAATTTTAAGGACATTTGACAAACAATTATTAATGAAGTAATGTAAATGTGGGATGACACTGACAGACATACAGGATCGCAAAGCTTGATTGGCAATGATGCTATGATAAATGTATCCGATCCAGATTTACAGATTTACAAACCATATACAGACATCCTACACCCGAAAAAAATCAAGAGTATTTCACTATATCGTAGTATCATGACAGGGAGAAAGCACGCAACGCCATGTGGCTATGTATTGCGGTGAAACCTGCAAGCAACGGCTGGAACTAGCGAACCATGGGTGGTACCAGCGTTCGAAATAGCTGCCTGCCCGCCTGCCAATTGCCGGTTGCTTTCCGACCGGGCTTGTAGAAAATAGTACAAGCAAGCCCGACTGGCTTGTTGGATTTTTGACTTCCAAAGACTTGAGTGATTAAAAATTAATTAGAAATTAACAAAATTAATAAGGAATCTTTCTGTTTAGCGGTCGGGAGTTAGGACATTTACTTCCTTGTTAAAAAAATAGATATATAGCACTGCATCGCTCTGTAACGATTAGAATACCTACACAATAATATGAAAATAATTTTGTATTGAAATCGTGAAATACCTGAACCTAAAAACTTCACAATTTTACAATACAGTATTATATGAGAAATACAAGAAAGGTATGTTTGTCCAGGGTTGGAAGAATTTGATGGTTTAAACATATTTTATTCATCATTGAAATGGATTGGCAAACAAGCTGAGAACTTATTTAAAAGCCGCTCTAAAATTACAAATGTGAATTCAACAAATTGCATTCAATGTGTCTTCACGATGTGACCCGCACGAACGACGGATCGTTTGATATATGTCTTTCAAATTGATGAAAGTTTAAATCACTGCAGCATAAATGGAGCCTACAATGAGTAATTTAACAAAATCAGCTTCTGCAATTTAGATCAAATCCAAATCAGTATCCACACTGGCGAGTTACTTTTTCGATAACTATTTTTTTTGATTGTATCATTTAGATGTTGTTTGGTAATGCATTCCAAAGGTCTACTGTACTAGATAAAACAGACTTTGAATAAGCATAAACTTTGACATGAAGACACATGGTTTTGTAAATTTGATGAGTTTTTCAATTCCTACGAATTGGTGGCCGAAACACAGTCAGGGACGAGGTTACATCATAAGTAATTCGGTACTTTGCCGGTTATCATTTTATGAACAGTTTCTTCTTTCAAGAAGGGGTATGAAATTTGTTTCAGTATATAGTGTATTTTGACTTGTGCCTCTTGTTGCCTCGCAGATCGTATTAATGCATTTCGTATTAATTTTCAAAATTTGCCTTTTTAGCATGAGTTCAGTTATTCAAAACATGACTACAATAGTCAAAAAGCGGTAAAATAAAGGACTGATCCATAATGTGAAGCAATTTATGTGGTAATCTGCGTAATTCTCGATTTTTCAAACTTCTTAAGCAATTTATCATGGGAGTAACTCTATCGACAACCCGTATCGACATGAGCAGCCCAGTTAGAATCCTTTTGAAATATAATACCTAAATGTTTATGTTCTTCAACTTCAGTTATAGGATTCCCTTGCATATATAACTGGGGTTTGGAACTGGCGATCGGCTTTTTAACTCAATTGAATAGTTTTAATTTGTTTCGGGGTTAAACTTCACCTACCGTTAATTTGCCCACATCAAATTGTTTTGTAAATCTTCGTTAAGAATGTTTGCTGATAAAACCGGATCTTCAATTACTACATACAATTAAGTTGTTAAAATCAATGTTATCAAACAAGGTCATTAATATATTATTAAATATAACAAAGGTCCTAAACCTGATCCTTGTGGGACACCGGGCAAAACAGTTTTAAATTCGGAGTTATATCCGTTTAGGACTACATTCTGAACTCAGTTCTCAGTTATATAACTACGAAGCCAAGCTATTAATTTTCAAATAATTCCAAAAGATTGCAGTTTGTTCAAAAGTCCTCTATGCCATACTTTATGTTACTGCTGTTACTTCTTTACCCTTATCTAAAGCACTTGCAATGAAATTAGACAAATCGAGTAACTGGTAAATTGTATAATCGCCTGGAAGTCTGACTTATTTCATGGTAGAAAATAATGTGTTCTTTTTATTATCACTTCAAAATACGAGGGCTTGCTGAGCTTGATGAGGGCTTGTAAGATTTTGAGTTAACAAGCCCTGTTGGCTTGTTACATTTTAAAACTATTTCATACACTACTACACTACTCTGAAATTCAGTGTAGCATTGCACCCAAACCTTACTGCGTATAGAACAGTTCTCTACTGCAGACAAAAATGTCGTGCCGGGATTCGAACCCCAGACCTCTTGATCCGAAGGCGAACGCGCAAACCACTACGCTATCCCGACCCCCTGGTTTAAGTGAATAAATAAAATCAAAAAGGGAAAAATCATCACGGATTACTTTAAGTAAACGATGTGAATCCTCCGTCGTGTTTTTAAGGCTCTCCCTACCATTCAACAATAAAAGGACAATTACAACAAAAACATAACAAGGGCATTATATGTAAATTTGAAATTGTATATATTGTGTACGCATAATAAACAAGGGCAATATACACAATTAAAATGATGTTATCTTATCGAATATTGTCAATCTCCTCGGTGACTATTATCAATAATAAAACAAGTCTTCTTATTGATAATGAAAACACACAAGCCAATTCGTCATTTGACTCTTACGCACGTGATCAGGGATCAGAAATGAGGCCAACATACTATATGTACCCGGCAACGTACGAAGGGTACATGCACTTGGTCCAAAGAGTATGTTCAATGGTGTCATGCATGCAGTTTGTATTCCTTGCACTGTAGGATGCGCTGCGGTTTCAAAGCCGAGAGATCCTTCCACGATCGTTACTTCCAAGGGTTCTGGAGCTGTGAAGAGTTCTGGGGCCTACCCCCAAGGTTTCCCCACCCCCACGGAAGTCTACCCCACCTACGCCCAGCTGGATCACAGACAGACAGACAAACAGATAGTTTATTAAAGTCTCACCTCAATACATCATTAAGATACAACATAAACGTAAAAGTATGTAATTGGCCACCCTTAAATAGAGTTACGAGAGACATAAAAGCGAATATACACTAAATTAAAATGCGATGTTAAGATACCAATAAAATGAAAAATAGAGCCATGGCCTCTGTAGCTCATCAGGAGATAATAAGTGGGGTATGTTATGGAGTGGACTTTATAGCAATGGTCATATAATGGAATGTAGTAATAAGAATCTAGGTAGTGAAACGATTAAAGCAGTTTAAAAATATTTTGTTACCATAACTTTGCCAATCTGCTATATATATGTGTTGAAAGAGCAACACAAAGCTTGGAAATAAATTGCTGGTATCAAACATATAATAATGTGGTGGAGAGATCATACTATTTTTTAAGATCGTACACACATTATATAATAATGAATATACCGGGTACAATTCTTTGCATACAATTCACCACTGTAAGCTATTGCAATAATGGCCTGGGGCTGTAGAAGAAAATGAAAAAAACCTTTTTAGGTCATGACCCCTGTTAATTATTATCAAAATTGGTTACACATAAATCAACATTCGTTATGAATATCATACACCTTTGCATTATATTGTTTTAATTCTTAATTGCATTATGGCAATACCAACATTTATTACATAATGAATAGGAGCCTCAGTTTTTGAAAATCCCATTTCTCATAGGCACCATTTCAATACTTAATAAATTGGTGAATTTTTTTTAGTAAATTCTTTTTCACCATTTCTTATAGGCTCCTTTTCAATATTTGATAAAATGGTGATATTCTATGAATAAATTCTTTTTTAGAGTCAGTGGAAGACTAAAGCAGTCTCACGCACAGTCTATGATAACACAGTGCTGCACAGTAGTTTGAAGTAACCTGAAACCTCTGTGTAACTATCAGTTTTCATTCTTCTGCCAGGAAGAGGTCAACACAATGCAATTACATAACATGCAGACACTGGACTCACAGCCAGTAAAATTTATATGTTAGATGCAGTTTTTCCTACAATTAATTATTTTTCTGTACTGGAGAAGATGATGAAAATAGGTGTGATGTCACAATCTCATATAGCTACTTCTTTTATAGTCATATGTTATCACCAGTCATCAATAGTCATATTCAGTTCACATATCTCATGTAAAATGAAAAAATTTAATTCCTCTTCAAGTTATTCCTTCAAAGGGTATTCAATAGTTCTCATTTCAAATAGATTCAAAAATATTTTGTTACCATAACTTTGCCAATCTGCTATATATATGTGTTGAAAGAGCAACACAAAGCTTGGAAATAAATTGCTGGTATCAAACATATAATAATGTGGTGGAGAGATCATACTATGTTTTAAGATCGTACACACATTATATAATAATGAATATACCGGGTACAATTCTTTGCATACAATTCACCACTGTAAGCTATTGCAATAATGGCCTGGGGCTGTAGAAGAAAATGAAAAAAACCTTTTTAGGTCATGACCCCTGTTAATTATTATCAAAATTGGTTACACATAAATCAACATTCGTTATGAATATCATACACCTTTGCATTATATTGTTTTAATTCTTAATTGCATTATGGCAATACCAACATTTATTACATAATGAATAGGAGCCTCAGTTTTTGAAAATCCCATTTCTCATAGGCACCATTTCAATACTTAATAAATTGGTGAATTTTTTTTAGTAAATTCTTTTTCACCATTTCTTATAGGCTCCTTTTCAATATTTGATAAAATGGTGATATTCTATGAATAAATTCTTTTTTAGAGTCAGTGGAAGACTAAAGCAGTCTCACGCACAGTCTATGATAACACAGTGCTGCACAGTAGTTTGAAGTAACCTGAAACCTCTGTGTAACTATCAGTTTTCATTCTTCTGCCAGGAAGAGGTCAACACAATGCAATTACATAACATGCAGACACTGGACTCACAGCCAGTAAAATTTATATGTTAGATGCAGTTTTTCCTACAATTAATTATTTTTCTGTACTGGAGAAGATGATGAAAATAGGTGTGATGTCACAATCTCATATAGCTACTTCTTTTATAGTCCTATGTTATCACCAGTCATCAATAGTCATATTCAGTTCACATATCTCATGTAAAATGAAAAAATTTAATTCCTCTTCAAGTTATTCCTTCAAAGGGTATTCAATAGTTCTCATTTCAAATAGATTCACATTAAACATGTCCATGATGTAGACATCTATCTCATTTCTTGTTCCTATTGAATAAAATTAACTGCAAAGTTAAGAGAAAACTAAATCAGATATAAAGTATAAAATATGATATAAATAAGGTATACCAAATTGACTCGTACTGGAAATTCTCAATAATTAATTAATTAATTCTCCAAATAATTACACAATATCATGAGATATTAAAAAACTCCATTATTTACTCTTAAATTACAAAGAACATAATATTAGATTTAATAAAAGATTCTGTATTAAGTCTTTAGAATACTTTTAGACTTGTGTACCTTTATCAGCAAATTCACTTGCAAAATACAAATAATTACTCATATGTGAAATGTGAGACAAAGATAAAATATGACTTATATTTTTTGTTAGACCTCCAATTCTAAGTTTTTAATTCTAAATATCTCTTTTTCATCAGACATATTATATTCTCAAAGCACATGTTAGAACTCTCACATCAGAAAGATGAAATGCCTTTAACTCAGCTGTTTTCTTTAAAATTACCTCCCTTACCTAATTACTGATTGAAGTGCACATATAATCTCAGAAAGATGCTGTAAACTGAAATAGGCTTTTAGGTTATGATCTCTGTGACCCATATTTGGGGTCACAGACTCACCAAATTTACAATTTAGAATCCCTTACATCCAAGGAGTCTGTACATAAAATTTCAGCTCGCTTGAGCCATTGGGACTGGAGATGAAGATGAAAAGAGCATTTTAGGTCATTGCCTCTGTGACCCAATATTTGGAGTCTCACTGTCACCAAATTTACAATTTAGAATCCCCTTCAGTCAAGGAGTATGTACATAAAATTTCAGCTCTCTACGTTCATTGGGACTGGAGAAGATGATGAAAATAGTTTTTTTTAGGTAATGACCCCTGTGAGCCACACTTGGGGTCACAGGGTCACCAAATCTACAATTTAGAATCCCTTTCAGCCAAGGAGTCTGTACATAAAATTTCAGCTCTCTGGAGTCATTGGTTCTGGAGAAGAAGATGAAAATAGCTTTTAAGGTTATGACCCCTGTGACCCACATTTGGGGTCACAGGGTCACCAAATTTACAATTTAGTATCCCCTTCAGCCAAGGAGTCTGTACATTAAATTTCAGCTCTCTGGAGTCATTGGTTCTGGAGAAGAAGTCGAAAAAGCGAAAAGTTTACGGACGGACGGACAGACGGACGGACGGACGGACGGACGGACGCCATCCCATGCCATAAGCCCATCGGGCCTTTCAGGCCAGATGAGCTAATAAAAAGCAGTAAACCAAAAAGGCTGATAAATAAGATAATACAGAGGAAAAAATTATAATTAAGGTAAATATATACATAGATAAAAACTTATAAACAAGGTTAATGAACATATGCTAGACAGTTCTTTCTCGCAACAAGAATAAAATAGCAGATCTTGGCAGATAAATAGCATGAAAAGGGGGTTGACAGTATACAATCTAATTTACTGGTATCACACATATAGGTAAAATCGGCTCTTGCCTGTTGGCACGTAGATAAAAGCTGAAATCTCTCCTTTGCATATATTGGACACTTCAACAAAACATGGCACTCATCTTCTATTTGATCATGGCAATTAAAACAAGTTCTTTCTTCCAGCGGTAGATTTGCATATCGCCCAGTTTCTATTTTCAGTGGCGTAACTCCAGATCTGAATTTTGCAAGGGCTCTTCTAAAATGACGAGGCATATTTGACATTACGTATGGTTCTGTTTCATAGGACTCTTTAAATCTGCTGTGGGTGCGTAGCTTATTCCCCCCAGTACCTCTTCATCCAGATGGACTTACTAACTCACATTTCCACTTTTCAGTACAATCCTTGTATATTTTTGCGGAAACTTCACGGACAAGTGAAAGAGTTTATGTAGATACAAAATGATGTTTTCATTTCTCAAAACCTCTACTGGTATACCATCAAATCCTGAAGATTTTCCATTCTTCGCACTTTGAAGTGCTTGATGAATTTCTCGTAGATTAATAGAATCCTTTAGAGGTGAATCACTTCCACTCAAGTATACAGGGGTAAAGTCTGAAGAGTTGTTACAGTTGAGTAGCTGTTTGTTGGCTTTCCTCCAGGCTTCTAACACGTCCTCTGTATCATAGGAGATCGTTCCATCGCTCAGCTTTACCTCCATAGTTATATTCTTTTTCCTCTCAGATCCAATACCAACTTTACCTATCTTCTTCCAGAAATCCTTAGAGTTGTTAAAGGGGCAGTAGCACGTTTTTTCGCTCAAATAAGTCGAAGAAATGTATTTGAAAAATAATGTCACTAATAGTAAAACTCCCTTCTCTCTTCGGAAAATCAAGTTAAAAAATGTGTGTACATGGTTCCGTAAAGCCATGGAAATCGTTTTTTTCATTCGAAATAATGAATTGTTTTCACAATAAAATGGCCGCCATGCCTAATACGCAACACAGTTATTACAACTACGGATAATTGGTTTGTGTAATAAGATGTTTTACCCTCTAAAGTAAATGTAAATAACATAAACTATCAATATAAAGGGGAAATTTGAAAAATAAAATTTTGAAAAAAACCGTGCTACTGCCCCTTTAACACATAGACTGTCAAGTTCATGTAGAGTGTTCTTAGTAAATTCACGCTTGGCTTTGCGGGTTTCTTTATCGAAGTGATGTCTTTTGTTTGCATAAATAGATTTATATCGCCACTTACAAGAATCCTTACATTTGCACCATTTTTTCTAAGCATTACACATGTCTCTCCATAGTTCGTTCAAATATTCAGCCCACCATTCTTTGGCACGTCAAGGTCGCTTGGAATTCAGACAGTACTTGATTGTTTTAACAGGAAGTTTAGTATGCATAGTCTTTAAAATATACTGAGCAAAGATGTCAAAAGTTGAATCACTGTTTGATTGATGTAAAGACGATTCCTCTATTTCCTTAATCATTTTAGTTATAGCTCGTGTATCGTCATCTTCGGTTACTCAGGGTTTTATATATGCTCCGTTACTCTCCACTATATCACCCATGGGAAACCTTATCAGAAAAAACTGTACTAAAATTACCCGGCCTTGGCCAGAAATTAAGGAATCTTTAGGGCTCCATTTTATATATATATTTGAATTGTTTGTAAAATGGTGTTTTCGTGACAAAAAAATATTTCTGAGACTAAATGTTAGTCTACGTAGCGCTCATTGTCTCGCTCAATGTTGACACAGTGCAAATTCCTCAAAGTTTGCTCGCCTTGCTACGTAGCGCTACATTGAGCAATCGCGTTCAAGAGAGGTTTAAAAAGTAATCGCTAATTGAACGATTACTTTTAAACCTCTCTTGAACACGACCCAGTTCTCTACTGCAGACAAAGACATTGTGGCTGTGAAATCTGTGAGCATATGCTGGAAGGCCACTAACATGATGGCTATGGTTTGAGCATCAGCTGGAACTAGCGAACCATGGATGGTACTGCGCTGAATTTCATTGTAACATTGCACCCAAACATTACTGCTGTAGAACAGTTCTCTATGTCATCCTTTGAATAATTCTGAGTTGACAAACATTACTACTTAAAGGAGCAGTAGCACATTTTTTGCAAAATTTATTTTTTCAAATATCCCATTTATAATGATATTTTATGTCATTTAAATTAACTTTAGAGGGTAAAACATCTTATTACACAAACCAATTATACGTAGTGGTAATAATGGTGTTGCGTATAAAGCAAAAATTGCATGGCGGCCATTTTATTGTGAACACAATTTATTATTTTGTATTACAAAAACGACTCCCATGGCTTTACCGAAACATGTACACTCATTTTAAACTTTATTTTCCGAAGAGAGAAGGATCTTTTACTATTGGTAAAATTATTTTTCAAATACATTTGATCAACTTATTTGAGCGAAAAAACGTGCTACTGCCCCTTTAAAGCGTTGTTCATACCAAATCACAAACAAGGTTGTATTTTCTAAAGAATAGTTTTATTCTATATACATTTTAGGGTTAACAAAAGATTTTTTAAATAGTTTTATTTGTCCAATACATTATCAAATGTGCATTATTATGCATACAAAATGTACAATTTATAAATATGAAATCAATTCACAATGCATGTTTAACTGATAAACAAAATAATGATTTCTTGGGAATGGTTTTCAACTTTACACATCAAAAGACAGAATTAAAAAACACTTAAAACATAAAATATGAACAAATTTATCTTGCAATATTCAAAACTTTTAAAAAAACATTTCAGACCATATCATTTTTCCTCATATATTTAAAGATAATATTATGCAAATTTCAAATTAAAACAGTACGCAACAAGCAAATAGTGAACAATTTTATCATATAATAACACGCAGTCAAGGTATAAGCTAATTGATGGATACATGATTGCATAATAAGGCAACAGTATTAATACTAACAGCTTATTAAGAAATTAATAATCACTGCATCAAAGACACTTCTAGGTGAAAAATCTATATTTCAGATTGTCAATCTACAGGAGAATTTTGCGTATGAAATTATGCATCACACAGTAACCCGTATTGACTTTAATATTATGACATAAAATGTCATGTTATAATTACAATACCTCTCCGGAGAAATTCTCTTGGTGCCTTGGCTATGTGTAGAAACATCAAGGGTGCCTGATCTCTCAACTTTTCCACAGCCTGAAACTTGTTAGGGGGACCAAAATCGAGATGTAAACGCAAATCCGGATATTTAAGACCAAACATAGAGAGAAAAACTTTGCAAGGTACCTCCCCAAAAATGTCAGTTTTTTGGGATGTAGCAGTTCTTGAGAAGGCAAAAGTGTCCTATTTCCGGCTTTAAGGACTAAAACGGCATTGTCAAACACCCAAAATATTACCTGGTTTCAAATCATTGGGCAAACTGTAGTAACATTCAATGCTAAAAGGTTATCTGACGCCAAAATATTACACCTTGGCGTCTCTATAACAAGGCCCCCAAATCCCCGTTACAAAGTTCACGATCTTGTTCCCCCCGCTTACAAAGTTCACAATCATGCACCGTTCCTAAGCCTATGTCTCTTGTGTAGAAATATCAAGGGTACCTGATCTGATAATAATCCTAATTAGCTTAACTTCACCAGATCAAATTTATTCTTAAATCTATTTTCCCCCGGAGAAATCCTTAGCTGTCTTCGCTTTGTGTAAAAATATCAAGGGTACATGATCTGGTGATTATCACAACCAACTTCACTGTACCAAGGAGGGAGAACGAGTTTTATGGATATACAACTTCTTTATTGTAGGAGTGCGACATTTCGGTGTAGATTCTAACACCGTTATCAAACAAATGATTCATACATGCAGAACAATCCTATGTCTCCATTTATGTATATAACCTCGAGTGATTGGTTTTCGGACGCTCAAGACACACATCAATGTTGACAATAAACTTGTTTGAAAATTAATAAAATCTTGTCACCTATTTTTCCATATGAGCTTTTTTTAAAAGAAATTGGAGACAATTATTCGGGGAAATTGTTTTGATGACTATCTTTTCTCATTTAGTGAGTACATCCGGAATCCGGAACATGTTATTGTGACGGCTGGCGGAGACCTCTCCTTTGTATTGATGATGTCACATGTCTACAAATATCATGAAAAACTACGCGAATGTGAGCCGTCCGAAAACCAAGTGTGTCCGAAAACCAAGTACTAGACAATACATTCATCTTGTAATCATGTCCAGTATCATTTGGTTGACAAAGTTTTAGAATCTGCACCAAAACGTCTCATTCCTGCAATAAAGAAGTTGTTATATCCATTTTCATTATCCATAGAACTCGTTCTCCTTCATCTAAATACCATTCAAAGAAGTAATTCACTGTACCAGAAATATTATCCTTTCAAATTAACTCTTAAATCTATTGTTTCCCAGGGAACTCCTTTTGGCTAATATCTTAAAATGACCACTGTCACCCTTTCTGTGGCATATTAATGTGATATTTACACTTTAATGAAAGCACTAATGTCATCAGCTTCTAGGGGGAATCCCTTTGGTTGTTTTGGATGTGAGGTGAGTTGGGATTTAACGCCGCTTTCAAGAGTATTTCACTTATATCGCGGCTGCTAGTATTATGACAGAGAGAAAGCCCGCAAGGCCATGTGGTTATGCATTGCGGTGAAACATTCTAGCATTGGCTGGAACTAGCAAACCATGGGTGTGACTACGATGAAATTCAGAGTAGCATTGCACCCGAACCTGACTGCGTGTAGAACAGTTCTCTACTGCAGACAAAGTTGCCGTGCCCCTGGCGGGATCTCATACCCCGGACCTCTTAATCCGAAGTTTTGGATGTGTGTAGGGTGCGTAATTGAAAGATATTCTAAACAATGTATAAAAATTATTAATAAAGTGTGACATAATCATAGTAGAAATCAAGGGAATGTCAAGACATCAAATAGAAAAATTCCTATTCACAGGCACACTCTGGGATAATTCTTACTTAAAGGGGCACTAGCACGTTTTTTGCGTATAATGCAAAAAATACATGGCGGCTATTTTATTGTGAACACATTTTATTATTTCGATTGAGAAAAACTATTTCCATGGCTTTACGGAACCATGTACACTCATTTTTTAACTTGATTTTCCGAAGAGAGAAGGGTGTTTTACTATTGGTGACATTATTTTAAAAATAAATTTCATCAACTTATTTCACCGAAAAAAAGTGCTACTGCCCCTTTAAGAGCTATCAGGCACACTCTGAAAATTTGTATATACAGTGAGTCGCAGAAGTTATTACACCTTTCCTCCAGTAGCATTGTTCTTTGATGAAGCCATTTTGAAATAGAAGAAAAACAGTGATTATCCGTTTCACCTATTTTCACAATGTTTATCCTGCCTATTTCAAACTTCATTTTGAATTTTAAAAAATAAAATACATTTTTAGAAATTAAATATTGTTTAAAAAATCCAAAATCTTTGACGTGTATAATTCCATCTTTTTCATAATAAATATAAAATATTATATATTTGATAAAGAATGTGTAATTTAAATTGAGTAAGAAAGTACACAAGTAGAATCAAAGTTATACATGTCTAATAAATTTAATAAAATTTCAATTAATAGCATTTATGCCCTAGTATTCTGCTGACGTCTGGTAATTGAAACATATTTAAAACATGATGACGTATTTAAAAATATATGAAAAAAATCACAAACAGCTTTTAGCACAACATACTGAAATTGAAAACAACATATATCATGACATCAATTGCCTCTTCAAAATTTTTTGAATTTTTAAATCCTTCACTGCAGAAAATGTTCCTTATTATAATTAACTTGAATTCAACTATACATCAATAAGATAAATTATTTTAAAAATCCATGTAGATCCCAAGCATACTGTCTAAAAATAATAATACAAAATGGAAACCAATCCATAAATTTCATACATCTGAACATTTTTAATTTAAATTCAATTAAAGGATAAGACTTTATAAAGACAGCTAAATAAATCCAAATCAAAATATACAAAAGGGATCTGTTTAAGCAATCCAACTTCAAATATATATATATATATAGCCTGTAATTGAAAGTTTCAGGCAATAATATAATTACAATACACGGTAGTCATACAAGGTTTCTCTTTATTATGCCTTATATTTCCATTGTTTGCAATGGTAGGGGAAAAGATTGAAAAACTAAAAATTCCCTTAGGATTTCTACAAGGTTATTCACTATGTCACCTTGTTTTTTCAAAGATTTTACCATTTGCATTGGTAGCTAAAAAAGATTCAATATCAAAGTTTTAAATATATATGAAGTCCGGATTGCAACAAGGTTACATTCTATGACTCCTTTAATTTTCTTACAAAGCCTCTCAACAGCTGCATCGGCAGTGGGAATATGATTGTTGAGTTCCTCTGAGCTGCGATAGTGTTGAGCGTTTGTAGGTATCGCAGTTGAATCGAGCCTGGCGACTCATTCAGTATGTCCGCGGCTTCTTTCAACGCAACGGACGCCTTCTGTTCTCCCTCAGCTGCGATAACCTGTGGACAGAAAATGGAGTCATAACGTCGCTTCTAAAATAAAGTGATTGTCTAAGAAATGTGAAGTTTCAAAGACATATGTGATGTCACATTGTAAATAATATGTTGAATTTGTTGAGCTATGATTGTTGAATTTAATTTTTAATTCTAATTTAATTTTGTAAAAAAAAAATTCTCATCACAAAGTAAATTGGAACATTTTTGGCAGCCACAGTGCAATGCAGGGAATCAACTGTGAATTTGTTTATATTGCTCAAGAGAGAGCAAGTATTGCTAATATATTTTATTTCATTTTAATTTATTAGAAGGTTCGCATTTCAATCCAAGTTTTGTAAGCATCCGGAAGTAAGGGGAAGTTACTCTGTCTGTGAGCTGCGGTTCGATTGTGTTGGTGGCTTTGCTGCAGTGAATTTAAGCTGTGCTTTGTAGTCATTACACACCTTTTTCAGGCTACAAAAATTCTTGAACCAACCTATCCAGCTTCATTCTCTTCCCACAGAGGTTACTCTCTTCAGATTTCCGATCCTACCCTCTGTTGTTTTATGCTAACACGTGAGTGTTACTTTCGCTAGCTTTCTATTTGAGGGTCAGCGTCTCGCTACGCTGCCTGCCTTGCGAGTGAGTGTTACTTTCTCTAGCTTTCTATATGAGGGTCAGCGTCTCGCTACGCTGTCTGCCTCGGAGTGAGTGTTACTTTCTCTAGCTTTCTATTTGAGGGTCAGCGTCTCGCTATGCTGCCTGCCTTGCGAGTGAGTGTTACTCTCGCTAGCTTTCTATTTGAGGGTCAGGGTCTCGCTACGCTGCCTGCCTTGCGAGTGAGTGTTACTCTCGCTAGCTTTCAATTTGAGGGTCAGCGTCTCGCTACGCTGCCTGCCTTGCGAGTGAGTGTTACTCTCGCTAGCTTTCTATTTGAGGGTCAGCGTCTCGCTACGCTGCCTGCCTTGCGAGTGAGTGTTACTCTCGCTAGCTTTCTATTTGAGGGTCAGGGTCTCGCTACGCTGCCTGCCTTGAGAGTGAGTGTTACTCTTGCTAGCTTTCTATTTGAGGGTCAGCGTCTCGCTACGCTGCCTGCCTTGCGAGGGAGTGTTACTCTCGCTAGCTTTCTATTTGAGGGTCAGCGTCTCGCTACGCTGCCTGCCTTGCGAGCGAGTGTTACTCTCGCTAGCTTTCAATTTGAGGGTCAGCGTCTCGCTACGCTGCCTGCCTTGCGAGGGAGTGTTACTCTCGCTAGCTTTCTATTTGAGGGTCAGCGTCTCGCTACGCTGCCTGCCTTGCGAGAGTGTTACTTTCGCTAGCTTTCTATATGAGGGTCAGCGTCTCGCTACGCTGTCTGCCTTGCGAGTGAGTGTTACTTTCGCTAGCTTTCTATTTGAGGGTCAGCGTCTCGCTACGCTGCCTGCCTTGCGAGTGAGTGTTACTCTCGCTAGCTTTCTATTTGAGGGTCAGCGTCTCGCTACGCTGCCTGCCTTGCGAGTGAGTGTTACTCTCGCTAGCTTTCTATTTGAGGGTCAGCATCTCGCTATGCTGTCTGCCTTGCGAGTGAGTGTTACTCTCGCTAGCTTTCTATTTGAGGGTCAGCGTCTCGCTATGCTGTCTGCCTTGCGAGTGAGTGTTACTTTCGCTAGCTTTCTATATGAGGGTCAGCGTCTCGCTACGCTGCCTGCCTTGCGAGTGAGTGTTACTTTCGCTAGCTTTCTATATGAGGGTCAGCGTCTCGCTACGCTGCCTGCCTTGCGAGTGAGTGTTACTTTCGCTAGCTTTCTATTTGAGGGTCAGCATCTCGCTACGCTGCCTGCCTCGGAGTGAGTGTTACTCTCGCTAGCTTTCTATATGAGGGTCAGCGTCTCGCTACGCTGCCTGCCTTGCGAGTGAGTGTTACTTTCGCTAGCTTTCTATATGAGGGTCAGCGTCTCGCTACGCTGCCTGCCTTGCGAGAGTGTTACTTTCGCTAGCTTTCTATTTGAGGGTCAGCGTCTCGCTACGCTGCCTGCCTTGCGAGTGAGTGTTACTTTCGCTAGCTTTCTATTTGAGGGTCAGAGTCTCGCTACGCTGCCTGCCTTGCGAGTGAGTGTTACTTTCGCTAGCTTTCTATTTGAGGGTCAGCGTCTCGCTACGCTGTCTGCCTTGCGAGTGAGTGTTACTCTTGCTAGCTTTCTATTTGAGGGTCAGCGTCTCGCTACGCTGCCTGCCTCGCGAGTGAGTGTTACTCTCGCTAGCTTTCTATTTGAGGGTCAGCGTCTCGCTACGCTGCCTGCCTTGCGAGTGAGTGTTACTCTCGTTAGCTTTCTATTTGAGGGTCAGCGTCTCGCTACGCTGCCTGCCTTGCGAGAGTGTTACTCTCGCTAGCTTTCTATTTGAGGGTCAGCGTCTCGCTACGCTGCCTGCCTTGCGAGTGAGTGTTACTTTCGCTAGCTTTCTATTTGAGGGTCAGCGTCTCGCTACGCTGCCTGCCTTGCGAGTGAGTGTTACTTTCGCTAGCTTTCTATTTGAGGGTCAGCATCTCGCTACGCTGCCTGCCTCGGAGTGAGTGTTACTCTCGCTAGCTTTCTATTTGAGGGTCAGCGTCTCGCTACGCTGCCTGCCTTGCGAGAGTGTTACTCTCGCTAGCTTTCTATTTGAGGGTCAGCGTCTCGCTACGCTGCCTGCCTTGCGAGTGAGTGTTACTTTCGCTAGCTTTCTATATGAGGGTCAGCGTCTCGCTACGCTGCCTGCCTTGCGAGTGAGTGTTACTCTCGCTAGCTTTCTATTTGAGGGTCAGCGTCTCGCTACGCTGCCTGCCTTGCGAGTGAGTGTTACTTTCGCTAGCTTTCTATTTGAGGGTCAGCATCTCGCTACGCTGCCTGCCTCGGAGTGAGTGTTACTCTCGCTAGCTTTCTATATGAGGGTCAGCGTCTCGCTACGCTGCCTGCCTTGCGAGTGAGTGTTACTTTCGCTAGCTTTCTATATGAGGGTCAGCGTCTCGCTACGCTGCCTGCCTTGCGAGAGTGTTACTTTCGCTAGCTTTCTATGTGAGGGTCAGCGTCTCGCTACGCTGCCTGCCTTGCGAGTGAGTGTTACTTTCGCTAGCTTTCTATTTGAGGGTCAGCGTCTCGCTACGCTGCCTGCCTTGCGAGTGAGTGTTACTTTCGCTAGCTTTCTATTTGAGGGTCAGCGTCTCGCTACGCTGTCTGCCTTGCGAGTGAGTGTTACTCTTGCTAGCTTTCTATTTGCGGGTCAGCGTCTCGCTACGCTGCCTGCCTCGCGAGTGAGTGTTACTCTCGCTAGCTTTCTATTTGAGGGTCAGCGTCTCGCTACGCTGCCTGCCTTGCGAGTGAGTGTTACTCTCGTTAGCTTTCAATTTGAGGGTCAGCGTCTCGCTACGCTGCCTGCCTTGCGAGAGTGTTACTCTCGCTAGCTTTCTATTTGAGGGTCAGCGTCTCGCTACGCTGCCTGCCTTGCGAGTGAGTGTTACTTTCGCTAGCTTTCTATTTGAGGGTCAGCGTCTCGCTACGCTGCCTGCCTTGCGAGTGAGTGTTACTTTCGCTAGCTTTCTATTTGAGGGTCAGCATCTCGCTACGCTGCCTGCCTCGGAGTGAGTGTTACTCTCGCTAGCTTTCTATTTGAGGGTCAGCGTCTCGCTACGCTGCCTGCCTTGCGAGAGTGTTACTCTCGCTAGCTTTCTATTTGAGGGTCAGCGTCTCGCTACGCTGCCTGCCTTGCGAGTGAGTGTTACTTTCGCTAGCTTTCTATATGAGGGTCAGCGTCTCGCTACGCTGCCTGCCTTGCGAGTGAGTGTTACTCTCGCTAGCTTTCTATTTGAGGGTCAGCGTCTCGCTACGCTGCCTGCCTCATGAGTTGTTCCATAGCGAAGTAATCCCATTCGCATTTATTCTCAACAAATGTTTATCAAGTTATCAAGTCATAAAAATATTACCATTATCTACAGACATCTTTCAATTTGACTGTTTGAATGTATTAATAGCAAGTGTAAACGGAAATATCCCACAAAAAATACCGCAAAAGCGTCCTCCTTTAAAATGATGAGTTGAGATTCCTGTAATTTAGCACTAATTGATCCAGGAGGTGATAATTGTGCAACACCTGATTTCACGATGTATGAAATGTAAAATGATTAACGCACCTTTGCTCCGGCACTCTTGGCGGCTTCTGCCTCGGCAGCCATTGCTCTCTGGAGTTGGACTGGGAGTCTCACGTCCTTACTGGAATGGAAAATGAACGCATCAGTATCTTTAATGTTATTGAGCAACAGCAATATTTGTCAGTTAACCTTGAATATATAGAGGATATCTGTCTTTTCATGACTGTTTATCTCATCGAGGGAATGATAGCATCAGTATTTTGTATACTGATCAACAGCATTATATGTCTATTATGTTTGAATAAAATGGTATTGACGTCATTGCACCAAGTTAAGCTCCTCAACTTCAAATACTAAACCGTATATCCTCTAATAAGTGCCGGGTTTCCAATAAGCACCAGAGCTCTTATTAGCGCCGGTGGTCAAGGGGCAGTTGAGAAAATAAGCACCGGGCCTCAAAAAAGCACCTGGTCTCTAATAAGCGCCGGGTTTAAACTATTAATAATGCTTCATTTGTAACTTTCAACGTTCTATTACGGTAAAGAAATAAGCGCTGGGTCTCCAAAAAGCACCAGGCCTCTAATAAGCACCGGGGGATCAAGAAGTGCTGAAAAAATAAGCGCTTACCGTATTCGCCGTAATAGAAGCCCTGGGCATTCAGAAAATTGGGAAAAGGGGGCGTTTATTAAAATGACTTTAAAATCGTAAAAAGGGGGCGTTTATTAAAAAAATGTCTGTTGATGTTCAAAAGAAAAAGAAACATCGATCTTATTTCAAAGTTTTAATCAAAATAAGTGTATCAAATAAATGTAAAGAAGAGTTAAATGTCGCAGTTTATTATTTGTATCAAATTCAAATTACTTGTTAGAAGCAAGAGACATAAGAGGTTAATAGCAAGATTGAAAACTCTTCTTCAGTGAAACATCAGTAAGGTAAGTCGATACAAAAGGGGGCGTTTATTAGGGGTCATTTTCCGCGAGGTAAAAATGGCTTAGGGGGCGTTTATTAGGAGAGGGCGTTTATTAGGATGAATACGGTATTAGAGGAAATACGGTTTAAAGCGAGAGCATGCATGTGAAACCAGCAAGCAATTCTATGGCAGGAACTAGGGGAACAGCCTATGTAACCTATGATTCCTTTGTCGTTGGACAATGGTTCATGCCATGAACCTTCATAGGTATGATAAGCTAAACAAAAAATTTCAGTTTTGCAAAGGCAATTTGGTTTAGTGGATATATATGAATTATTTGGGTCTTTCTAGATCTTATGGTAATCGTATAATTTTTCACAGAGTACAAACTTAGCACAAAATCGGAACTTTCATACTCATTACCGAAGTTTAATTTTCAAGCAACAGAGTAAGACATCATAATCAATGTCCAGTATTTGTAGAAAGCAGATGTGTTAAAGGTACATCATCCATTGTATTGTTAGGGGCCACATATTTCAAACGTTATAAATTGTGTTACTTCATCGAGAAGTATACCGACTGTTACCGAAAACTACCATATTGATGATAGTGAACAGAGTATATTGACGATATGAAGGTAAAAGTAGTGATTTCTGATCGAAAACCGGACAATTCGTCCTGATTGATGCGCGCCAATGAGTCAAACGTAATTGTGGGATCTTATTCATAACAGGCAAAATGCCAAAATTTGAGTTAATTATGTTAAATAGGTTATATAACTACTGTGCATGTAAATGGGACGTGCAGTTTCGATTTCTACACATGAATGATGATGTTACTCGATTTAGATTGGAAACTAGTAATTATGATATATTTGGCGATTGGGGATGAATATGCAAGCTGAGTGAATTTATTTGTACTGTAAACAGCATATATGTGGTGTGTTGGAACCTATTAAAGCCAAATAAAATTTTATGAAACACAATGGATGCCCCTTTAATCGATGACTTACATTTCAACTCTCTCCACCTTGATTCCCCAAACATCGGTTCCTGCGTCCAGAGCGGACTAAAGAAGACAATTCATCATTACTAGGAATTTTATAGAGCTTACATCAAGAAAAATGCTTTTTAATGGCTCCATAAATCTATTACCTCCCTTGGCTGATTTTGCCCAGATTTCAAAACAGGTAGCCTTTACAACATAGCCTGTCGACACAGCTGGCCAAAAAGCAATGATTATACAATTACAATGGCAATTCTAACAAGTGATGTTATTCGTTTTATTCATCGAATGGTTATTACTAGAACATCAAATAATTAACATTAAAAATTCATTTGAGCTTTAATATTAAATCTGAAAATTAACACCCATGAGCTTGAAGTATTCTGTATATCAAACAAAATAGGTATCTCAATGAACTATTCCTTCTTGTACCATATCACGTGAGACTTGTAATAATTAATTAATTTAAGTCCTGATATTCATTATAACATCAACGTAAACTATTTACAAAATTTCTGAGAGCTGCCTCACATCATTTACATATCAGGTCAACAGATAACCTCATCATTAATTGATATTACTTTTATTTCAATGTTCTTTTTCATAAAATCAGGCAGAATTTCGCCACAGAGAATGAAGAAAAGTAGGGAAAGAGGATCACCTTGTCTCCAACCCCTTTCAACGGAGACAATGTATCATTAATACCATAGTTTCTTAAAAGTGACCATTTTTGCATTTTTACTTTGATAATGTGTTAAAGGGGCAGTAGCACGTTTTTTGCAAATTTTATTTTTTCATATTTCCCATTTATAATGATAGTTTATGTCATTTATATTAACTTTAGAGGGTAAAACAAGTTATTACAAAAACCAATTATCCGTAGTGATAATAACGGTGTTGCGTATGAAGCAAAAATTGCATGGCAGCTATTTCATTGTGAACACAATTTAATCATTTCACATTACAAAAACGATCCCAATGGCTTTACCGAACCATGTACACTCATTTTCAATTTCATTTTCCGGAGAGAGAATGGTGTTTTACTATTGGTGACATTATTTTTCAAATACATTTCATCGACTTATTTGAGCGAAACGTGCTACTGCCCCTTTAAGCTTCCTGTAAATTGGCCACACAGACTAAATGTTATTGCTTACTCACCAGCATAAACTCACTAATGGCAACCCTCTCCGACAGGATCTCGGAGAGAGATTTAGTTCCCAGCACGTTGCGGAGTGTGGTGGATGCCAGGAGTTGTGTGGATGAGTTCACATCTTCCACATTCGTCACAGAAAGAACTGCATCCCGCACACGGTAGTACACCACTGCATCCACACTCACAGACACAGAGTCACGCGTCAAGATCTGGAGGGAAAGTATACATACATCATCATCATCATCCATTACCATGGGAAACTTCATCCGAGAAATTTGTACTCAAATTACCCGCCCTTGGCCGGCGAGAGCAAATTAAATCGCTACGCAGCTTGGACCTGCGAGCCAATGACAATTCATATCACTTCGTTGCAAAGCACCAAGGTCATTTGGTTAGCCATCCGTCACCGGTTATCTCCCTTGACCATTTCCGTCTTATCCCATTGAGCATTTTCTTTGGTTACTTCTTCACGCCAGCCAAGAGCGGGTAATTTGAGTACGGATTTGGCTGACAGAATTTCCCATTGGTGATATAGTGGAGAGTAACGGAGCATATATAAAACCCTGGGTAACCGAGGATGCATCATCATAGGAAGATTCAGATTTTCAAAAGGGTTCACATAATGAAAACAGGGTTCCCCCTGAGGTTCAGGATCCCTCTTTGAATCTGCGACTGATTATTAATTCAAAGTAGAGCCAATGCCTAACTTCCACAGATTAGCATTGAAAAGGTGAGGTGAGATGGTGTTTAACGCCGCTTTCAAGAGTATTTCACTTATATAGCGGCTGCTATAATACGGCAGGGAGAAAGCCCTCAACGCCATGTGGCTATGGATTGTGGGGAAACCTGCGAGCACCGGCTGGAACTAGCGAACCATGGGTGGTACTATGCTCAAATTCAGTGTAGCATTGCACCCAAACCTTACTGCGTGTAGAACAGTTCTCTACTGCAGACAAAGTTGCCGTGCCCCTGGCGGGATTCGAAACCCAGACCAATTGATCCGAAGACGAACACGCTAACCACTGCCCTAACCACTGCGCTATCACTTGTATCAAAGATAGTCGTATTGCAGGGAGAAAGCCTCCAACTCCATCAAACGTATGCATTAAAATAAAACCTTTGTGAATGGGGTTTTACAGTGCAAAACTTTTCATTCATTTTATCCATGTCACTACATAATTTTGACAATGGAGACGGAGCAATGTAGTACGACAGAATACTTAATGAGACAACAGCTGATAAAGTATAAACTCACATTGAAAAAATAGTTTCAAAGTAAAAGTTATATTTGGACAAAATGACATGGCTTAAGTTTAAGCCAAAAGGAAATATGCGAAAAATAATTGTGAATTAAACGCACCTCTTGGGGCGGGACATCGATAGTCACCGTCCTCATGTCAACTTTGACGTACTTCTCGATACATGGGTTGATGATAAACAAACCTGAAAACAATACATTTTTCAAAATTAATAATTTAATTATTTTGGATTTTTTAATAAGAATTAGTGGATGCCACTTCAAAGCCTTATACAAATTATTTTTAAAAAAAAGAAAATCATTAACTAATTTTGAAAATAAAATATACTGATTAAATATACAAATATATTATACTACTATATATATATTATATACTTGATTCATTTAGTATACAGTGCTTAATTAAATCAAGGTCAAGGAGACTGTTCTGGGCAAACTCAACCAAGAGACGAAGTATACTATTGTTTTGGTTTTTTTTCCCTCTGTTTAATACCACATTTAATTTGTATTTTGTGGTATGATTTTGGAGTGAGGTAGTCGGTTCTATCAGGAAAAAAGCTCTCTATAAATCTACAGTGGTGGTAACATTTGTTGTCATTCTACTGAGTAGAGATAAAGTCTATCGCCACCTGCATGACGTCATTAGGGCAATGTTATGACGTCATAGTGTCAGCTTGCGAAGGCTGTAAGTTTACCATTGAAATCTCTCCATTTCAACATTTTCAAAAACAGAAATAAAGATATAAGAAATACACAGAATATATGTCTTTCCTTGACAAATACCTTGTTTATATATATCTCATGAGGTAGAAAAGTGCATTCAGCGAGACCTCGTTTAACCGGACCCTGTATTTCTGGAAACCAGGCCATCCGCACAGTAATATTTCAAATCTCCTCTCGGCCTATACATTTCTATACAAATGGTAATTCACTTCAACACACGTCTTGCTATCCAGACTATTGTCAAATGTAACCAAATTGTACGGATAAACGAGGTCCGACTGTATTTCACTTGTGGCTTGCCTTTCGTCATCCTCGGTTACCCAGGGTTTTATATATGCTCCGTTTCTCTCCACTATATCACCCATGGGAAACTCTGTCAGCAAAATATGTACTAAAATTACCCGCCCTTGGCCAGCGTGACGAATTCAGTAACCAAAGAAAATACTCAATACGATAAGGCGGAAATGGTCAAGGGAGATAACCGGTGATCGGATCGAGGGATGGCTAATAAAATGACCTCGCATGCTTTGCAACGAAGTGATATGAATTGTCATTGGCTCGCAGGTCCAAACTGCGTAGCGGTTTAATTGGCTCACGCCGGCCAAGGGCGGATAATTTGAGTACAGATTTCTCTGATGAAATTTCCCATGGGTGATATAGTGGAGTGTAACGGAGCATATATAAAACTCTGGGTAACCGAGGATGGCTTTTCGTGAAATATCTACTTTTCTACCTCACTCGATGAGATGAACATGGTATTTGTCAAGGAAAGACAGATATCCTCTATTTATTTTATTTTTGATCTGGATTATACATGTTGACTTTGTACTTCAGTTTGGGTAACGCTGCAAGACGAGAGAAGCTTATGGCATAATGTTCAACTCTGTGTGAAACTCCCCGAGATGTGATGCATAAACAAAACATTAGATTGAGGAGACCACATCAGGGCTCTGTTCCATAACAGTGAGCGCTTATAATCGCTCATTCAGCGCTCAATGTAGCGTTCAATGTAGCGCATTCTCTCCTGAACGACACTGTGCGATTCCTCGAGGTTTGCTCGCTTTCCTACGTAGCGCTACATTGAGCAATCACGTTCAAGAGGTTTAAAGGTACATCCATTGTGTTTCACCATTTATAACGTTTCCAATATGTGACCCCCAACAACACAATGGATGTACCTTTAAAAGTAATCGCTCATTCAGCGACTACTTTTAAACGCTTATTAACATGGCTCAGAAGAATCTTTAAACTAATCGTTTACCTGGACCCTTGGCTCCACCTGGTGTCAGACGACCAAGACGGAAAATAACAGCCCGCTCATATTCAGTGACAACCTAAAAACAGAATGTGAACATAAAATTAATGGTCCACAAAAGCGTCAAAGGGATATAAAATAGAATAAGGTATATAGGTATCACTGAAAGATTGTTAAATGTTAGTACATGGCCGTTATTTAACCTTGACCCACTAGAATATTCGTTGAAAGTCTTTCTTCAGCCATTCCCGTCCAAGAGAGGTTACTCCCTTCAGATTTTCTATCATAACCTCTGTTACATTTAGGCGATATTTCAATAACGTTGAGGTTTGCAACACTGGTAAAGTCTGTATTATTGTCCATTTAAACATCAATTCATAACTATATTATCAAATTCTGTCTTGTAAATAAATTTTATATAAAAAGCCTGTTTTCACTCTGGACCAGGAATTGAAATGTAATAAAGTCTCTTGCAAAATTGCATACCTGTCAATCTATAAGAGATTTTTCCTTATTTATACAGATTTTAAGGTAAAATATTTCTACACGGTTTAAGGAAAATATAAACACTTCATCAATCAATCCTGTTATGAATCTCATAAAGATTAGGCTATATTTAATTTGTATGTATTACATGAAAAGGAATTAAGATGACAATTTAACATCAAGTATATACTAACTTTAAGCAAAACATATATGAGAATATTTATTTATATAAATTTATATATTCTCTGTTACAGGTTGTGCCAAATCAGGGTTGACAAGGATGAAAGTGACACAATAAATCTTGTGAGTAAGTATTGGAGTGAAATTCTCTTAAACTATCAAAGCATAAAGCAGGTTTACACAGGTCACCATCCACTGCTGAACTGTGCATAATCTTGCTGAAGCTCATCAAAAGAGTAAACTGAGTTTAAACAGGACAATAACAATGGTAAACTCTTCTATAAGCTAGCAATATAAGTGTAACATTTTAATTCGATTTGGATGGAAATAACCCATAGGCTGCCTTTAACAAAAACGTGATATAATGGCGACATTCTCCTATTAGACCTAACCAAACATGAGCAGATGAATTGATGATTAAAACAGTTTAAAAACATTAATGTGTTATGTAGTTGATGTGCATGTTTCACTTTCATTAAAAAATGCTGATACTTGCTAAGAAATATTTCCGAAACTGGAAATAGAATAGGACATAAAAGATAACCCTGTCTAACACCACAAGTGTTTTTAAGTTTTTGTAGAGTGCATTTGGTGATGTGTTCATATGTCAACAGTGACAAATACCTAACCTGCCAAGGAACGATACAAAACATAACATGTGGATGTTATGTGGAGAGGAGCTATGCAACAACTGCCCATTAATTGGCTCACCTTGATGCACATGCATATTGCAAAGGGGAATATAAAGAAGATGGGAAAGAGACACAGGCAGGTGCAGGCATATGCAATCATCCCTCCAGTAGATCCATCATCTGAAATATCAACAAAAATAAAATAGACAGGTATAAACATTACAAATTCTCCTTCAAGAAAAGAATAAAAACTCTATTTCACACAGAGCCTGAGCTTTGAATTTAGGGGAAAGTCTGCAACATCACTTGATGTTGTCATAAGTAAACCCTATTTCACTTTCACCTCTACTTTCATTGTGAAGTAAACAAAGTAGTTTTAATCAATTTAAGTGTAACAAGAATGAATATGTTACTTTCAAATAAAGTAAATAATTTTTTAATTGCTTTGCATTATTAATAATAGACAAGATTATCCTTCACATCTTTTACATAACAATTAAAGGGAGAGTTCTGTCACCATCTTGGATTTTTTTTGCATTACGTGAAATGAAAACATGCTAAATTATACCTTATTTTTGGAACTTTTTAATTACTAAAGATATACACTGATAAAGTATTCACATAATAACACATAACATATCATAAAACTAATAAACATTTTGCTGTTATGCTATAGCGAAGTTGTCCCTACTCTCAGCGCCGATGAATGGCTTCAGTTCCCATTGTTTTTATGGCTGTAAGTGAATTCGTAGACCAGACAGGTTCGTAGACATATATTTCCGGTGAATTCGTAGAAGGATGGGCGGTGGATTTGTAGACGTTCGTAGACATAGAATATATCAATGCTAACGAGATATAAGAGTACAATAATGAATTTCAATAAAGCAATCAGACACACAGTGTTGGAAAATGTTTGTGTTTGACATAAATAATGAAATATAAGTAAATATAATATATAATCCATTTTAGATTAGCCATATAAAGCATCAATACGACAACAAACCGGAGATTAGCAGACATCGTTTTTAAAGTCGTTATCTACCGATAACCAACCAGGGGCGGATCTAGAGGGGGGGTGCAGGGGTGCTCACCCCCCCCCTTTTCATTTTACATTTAAAAAAATGACCATTGAAAGCAACGTGAAAACAATGGTGCACCCCCCCCCCCCCCCCCCCCTTTTTGCCACGGAGATAGTACATTTACATTATTAAATTAAAAGAATACAGTAAAAAAAAATTGTTTCCAAAAAAGCTGTATCCGCCCCTGCCAACTCACAACATATTGTATATTTAAATTGTTGTATGCTATAAATTACCGGGATGGATTTAACCACGTACAGACAGCTATTTCAAGTATTTCATAGTGTCGTATCTCACCCAATGCATGGTGTTTTATAAAGTTTCTATAGTTAAATAACATGATATAGACATATGATTATACTACTTCTACGAATCCACCGGTTAAGAATCCACCGCGTCTGCGAATTCACTGCATCTACGAACCGGTCTGGTCTACGAATTCACTGCATCCCTTTTTTATTTTCAACAAATGTACGCTTGTGTTTATCAAGGTTGTGAAATATAAAGTCATCAAAATATTACCTTCATTACTATCTTTCAATTTGACTGTATTTTAATCATGTATTATTAACATATTTGTGTAAACAGATATCCTTTCGAATTTCATTTCCACAAAAATACCCCCATAGAACCCTCCTTTTAACAGAATTTCTGAGAAAGTACATATTGAGATAAATAATTACAATATTTTGATAATTTCGTCATATATAAACAAAACCCGCATTTGTAACTGCAAATGAAAATATAAACAATTTGAAAATCACAAAAACTGAAAGCAGAAAAATCACATTATTATACGCAATCATTTTCATGACAAGTGACATCCTTAGAAGTTAGTCAGGGATCTGTCAGTGAACTTCCTTGTAGTTTTAGACTTGTTTTACTATACTTCTAACAAATACGTCGTTTATTTACATTTTTATGGTTTGGATGCTCGTTGGAGTTACTGTCATCCCTAAATGAGTTACGGAAAATGCTTCCTCCCCTGGATGTGATCAGTGTTGATCACTCGGCCGTGTCAACAACCCGAAACCACTTTGTCAAGCTGCTGGCAACACCGAATAACGCCTACATGTTAAACCCACGACGGGAATAAAGTGTTTTATCAATGTGATGTACCAACCTTCCTCCGGGGGGTTAGAATCCCCCCCGATTTCCACCACTTGGGCGGAGCTCCTCCTTTGGTTCCCGTCCGACATTTTCCGAATGGATGGGGCTACCTTGAATGGCCTTCACCTTTGTCGTTGTCAAGATGGCTGCTCACCTAGAGACCGATTGAAATGAGCTTGCGCAATTCTCATGCTCGCCTTTCGTGATAATAATCTCTACTTGTGAAATAGCGTATACTGTAGTTGTATTGGTTAAACAGTGGCTTCGTCAAACATCATTATTGCATTCGTTTGATTTAGTATTTATTTATTGATGTCGCTAAGTGAAATTGATATCTCTTCGCAGGGCCTCCCTGGTCAATTCCAGCTATTTGTCTGCATATAAAGGCAGACAAAGTACTCTATGACATTTAGCTCTAGTGATAATTCAATGTAATATAACAATATTGTCGCATGAACAATATGTATCACTTCTGATCATTTGGTATGGGATGAGGATAAAATTGTATTTTAATGGCGTTCTTTTACTTTTAGCAAAACCTGAGACCACAAATGATCTCTGTAAAACCAGATCTGGAAGGATATACGAATGACGATTAAAATTGTTTTTAAAAGGTTGTTTGTTGTTGTATGTCTATCCCTTTACATTTAAGACCGTTTGGTGGTGTTTCTAAGAAGAAAAAATAAAATTTAAAAGAAAATGGGACGTGAAAGACAACCCTGTCTTACACCTTACACCAGTATAACATTAACAAGTAATATTGTGAATAAGTCCTTACTGTACACATGTGTATACCGTGACGCTTGAAACTAAGTGTTTTTAAGGTTTCATTTTATTGGAAAATTATTCATGTTTATTATGTTTACACTGTACAATTGGTACCAGTGGTGACAAACAAACGCAGTGTAATTTGTATGCTCATTACATTTTATCTGATGTCATTATCACTCATTTGTTTAAACGTGCACGACTTGTGCAAAGCATTTGCAGTCTTAATGATGCTTTGATAATATAATTCAATCTTGTTAAAGTCCAGCGAGGCTCTGTTATCGACCACGTTAATGATTTATTTGCTAATAAACACACACACACACACACACACACACACACATATATATATATATATAGAGAGAGAGAGAGAGAGAGAGAGAGAGAGAGAGAGAGAGAGAGAGAGAGAGAGAGAGAGAGAGGTTCGAAGAAATTAGGATATCTTTTATCTTTTATCTTTTATGATGATACTTTTCATTTATAGCTGGCGCTACTTTTGTAAAAGTGAAATTGCATAGAAAGGATATTGATTGTAAATGTGCATAAACATTGTGCAACAGCTGTGACTTGCAGTACATGAAGCAATATTTAAACTGAAGATAATTACACATTCTAGATTTTAACAGGAGATATTTGGAATATGAGTAAATCTTCTGAACAGCTATCGTCGAAATGCGCTACAGTACATATTTTTTAAATTTCTTATCCAGATTGTTGACAACCCTACAAAGGGTTAGGTCGACAGGAATCCCTCGTTCAACTATCGCATTGATAGAGGATGAAGATTAATGACAGACTTGTTCTTGGGTACATTCAATCACCAATCACTAAACGAATTTCTGTACAATTAAGATGGTGGACAAATAGCAGTTTTGTTTGCCAAAGTCAGTATTGTTTATTCGGTGCAATGTTGGGACCATCGTCCCTATGAACAACATGATCCACACATAGCAACAACAATTGCACAAACAATGACGTGATTTGAGGCAGAGACTTGACACAGGGAATAAGGCTACGTTTCTGACGACAGCTTCTTGTCATGTTGTGATGGCCTACGTATAGTTGTGATGACAACACGTTGACAGTGTTGCCAGTTCATAATATACCCACGTGCAAAGAAACGTCCCCATATATTTAAAAGAGTATAAAATGAAATATTGATGTAAGAGAAAGTAGATTATCAATGTATTTGATAGACACGTGTTTTGTTAAGATGTACTGACAATTTCATACATCAGAGTTTAATACTTCAATTTAAATGTCAGTTCAAATACACATGGGGTGCTAAAATCGTTTTTTTCGAGATGATTTTTGGCCAAGATGTTTGGTACTTTAAAAAGGGTTAAGAAAAGAAAATTACACCAACATGACTCCTACCATGTTTAAAATGTTGTAAATGTGATTTTCAAATAGAATATGTCGATGAACAGTTGTGTATCGTCAACAATAATTTTTGAAGAAATTAAAATTTTAAATTATTTTTTTAATCAAAAAAACATGTAAACGTATTCTTTGACTGCTGACTAAGCACCTCTATTTTTCGGTTTTAGATTATAACATCGAAAACGTGAGATATTTGCAATTGAAAGTCCGACATATGATAAAATCAACTCAGGTGAGCACTTTCGTTTGCCTGGCAGTTTAAAAAATTATATAATAAAACAAAACGGAAGCATATGCATTCCTTCAGACCCATATTCAAGTTTTTTTATCAATGGCTTTTGGGATTTGATTCGGCAAATTCTTATTTATTTTTTAAATGATTCTAAAATTCTAAAAAGTGTTGTGCCGATGCCCGAGAAACATTTAACTTTTTATTTAGCCTACAATTTATGTAAACTACAATGGTGCTTTGTAAACGTAATTCTAACTTTATTTATGTATATAACAGTAAGGTAAAACTCTAAAGGTTGAAATCTACACTGAATATGTACAACACGGCTATTAATAATTTGATCATGTCACAACTGTTTAGAACAGTATTTTCGTCTGTGAGAAATTATAAACTGGGCAATAAAAGAAGAAACGCAATCGAGTTGTTGTCCTTCCCACAGGGGCGTGTATCGCTGAGAAACAGCGTTTGAAAAACATAAACCTTTATAAACACTAGCTTTTATATAGTAATAGGGTAGGGTAGGGTCTATCAGAGACCTGGGTCTTTATAGGTATATGTCTTCCAAACGCTTTTTTTAAAGAGCCATCAAGGATGTTAGTGTTTAAAATACAAAATTATTTGTGGAAAATACACTTATAACGCCAATCGCTAGAGAAATCTTGTATTTACAATATGACATGTGATAAATAATTTTCATATCACGACAATGTAATGAAATTTGGTTTCAAACAGAACTACGACTTCGAGTAGCGCGCGCTAAGGGTATCTGACGTCATATAAACAGATTTCTCGTCTCCTAAACATGTTATACCGCTAAACATTTAAAACAAATAGCTATTTATTTTTTAAATTTAATTTTGATGTTTAGCAACCCAAATTTCAGCATGTACAACCAAATGAGAGCAATTTTACAATACGAAATTGTGCATGCTGAATTTAAAAAAAGAATTGTTGGTTTTTATCCAAATTTTAAGAATAGGAATCATTCCTTCAAAGCTTGTGATGCTAATATTGAGCACGCATTTTTAACATTTATAAAAGTATATGTTAAATAAACCATTATAAATGATAAGTAACAGACTTTAAATTTATTTTACCAATTTCCTACCTTTCATGCTATACAATTATACAAGCATTAAGGAAGACAACAATATTACTATTAATAATTACTATCCAAATATTAACCTCAAATCCCCAAATTAGACTTTGAAAATAACATATACATGTACATGTAGTTGTTTTGGTAAACAGTTTACACAAAACCAATAGCTTTGGGTGTCAATTGCTTAGTCTCTATGGCAACGCACGTGCAAATGTATCTTACCGCCTACATACTACTTCAGATTTGACTTGGCACTAATTGCTGATTGTTACGAATGTTGCTTAATATATTCAATATGCAAATTTATATTTTACCTGTAAAAAGGTCATTTTGATGATGAACAGATAATTCAAGCAAATGCCTATTTTGAACAAATAACCATGTCAAAGTCTGAAACCACAGGCGCCAGACCTTCAATATACACCTATATATATGTATCTACCTACCTATGTAACATATAAAATCCTGGCATATGACCGGAAATGGTTACACTGGTTTGCTGGCTCAAATGCGCTTTGTAACATTTGTAGACTGATCCAAGTTTACATTTCCGGTCCTATGCCAGCATTCAAGATGGCGGACAGTGTCATGCCTTCTTTATATGTTACATAGGTAGGTAGATATATACGTAGGTGTATATTTAGGGTCTGGCGCCTGTGTCTCAAACTATGTATATCTTAATCAAGTAATAAAACACAAAATTCCCCGAAAACGATTGTATTTCCATAGCAGTGAATACTTTAGTGTTACCATTCATCGATTCATAAGCGGGTTATGGAAAAAGTCGATTTGTGTGTATTAATACGCAATCGATCTACCCAGTTACCATTCATCGGTCATTGTACTAGCTTTGTGACCTTGTTTTCGTATCTGATTTAACCGAAGGACACAAGTTATTACATCCTACTATGGCTTCGTTGTCCGTAACAACCATTCATAAAATCGTCCTGTTCATTATCGATATCAGGACTCTTTTGTCCAAAAGGTATTGATACATTATATGCGAACAGTTTTAAAAAACCTCTTTTGAACCGGGTTACATACAATTTGTCAACGACAAAGACATCAACAATGAGTTAAATGTTTGTTTGAATGGGAACATGACGCAAGAAAACAAATATTAATGCTTCATATACCGATTTGAACACAAATATTTGAATCAATTCATTGCATTTGGCAGATATCATTATGGAAAGAATTGAACCAACCAAGGATTTAATCCTAGAACAAACAAAGAAATATAGTTTGATAACGTTGCACCACAACATTGACCGCTAGGAATGTTAATTTAGAAATATGTGAATAAACTAGTTTGAACATATTTTTTTTAAATAATAAATTATACTGATGAGTATGAAATTTTCAGAATCCACCTTTGATATAAATAAACCACACATTTTTGTCAGTTCAAAACAAAAATAAAATCTTCAGAATTATAAATACTTCTTCAAAAATTATCGGACAACCTTAGAAAGTATTGGCTATTTCTATGAACAGCAAATTATTGAAAAGACAAAGAAAATTTTAAGTGACTCATTTCATGTTTTGTTTTCGGAATATTCTATTCTTCCTTCAGGGTGAAGATTACGCATGCCAGCATTGAAAACAAACAGGGCTCGCCATTCATTTGTACCATCTGGTATACGAGAATTAAATAGAAAAGAGACTGTGTGTAAAACTGGGGTGGGGTGTGATGGGGGCGGGTTGGGGGTGTGAGTTTGGTGAATTTGTGATTTGATTTAAAACTGTGATCTAATTGTGAATGATGTAACTTGGTTTATATATTATGTATTCTATATATATTTATCTCTATGTGATACATACATTTTATGTATTTTTGTTTTGCCTGAAAATAGTGGACATTAAATCTTATCTTATCTTATATAAGACGTCCAAATCATGCATTCAAAACCCACAACGAAATGGACAAATTGTGAAAAAGTTTTTTTAAATTACTCATATGGCAACGGACTCCATAAGGCGTAAGATCTCTGAATATACTAGAGGTTAAAATTCAAATCAATATCTTTTTTTTGTAAAACAATGACACATTTTAAAGAAAATTAACACTTTGGTGCGCGTTGATTATTTTTAACGAATCCACAGCTTCTTATGCAGTTTCCGTTATAGACATCGCTTTATCTCAAACAATTTCATGTTGAATACGGTTTTGGATGAAAAATCTATATTTTAAGTAATTATAGGACGAGCAAACACAAGTTAATAAGTCTTTTCCACATTCTTTCAAAGTAAACGAGATACAAAGAATATTTGTTAAAGGCGTCTTTATTCAAAAACAGGAAGAACTATTATTTCCATAAATATGAATTTTAGGTTAGTTTGCTTATGAAGAATCGTATTCATTAATCGTCATAGGGACATAAGCATGTTGGTGAGGTCACATATATGTCTAATATTATAAGTTATGTTATTTATTGAGAATTATGAACTTTAACCGAAAATAACCTGTTAAGGTCAATCAATTCAGTATAACGAAAATACAACCATTCAAAGTCGTGGTCGTGATCGAAAACCGGACAATGGACCTTGGCTTGCTGCAGCCATGAAGTCAAACGTAATTTTAGAAACGTTAATAAAGTTAATAGGAAGCTTCAATAGCGTTTAATATGTCTTAGTGCGAGTACATGCGTCAGATAGAGCCATAAGTGTCGGCTAGTATACATGTATGAGACCATCTTCCCACGGCAAGGTGAAAATGTATCGAGATCTCTTCATTTTTTACCTTGCCTTCAACCTAGCCAGAGGTGGTGAAACGAATCATCGACACCTATTGTGATCAGAGCTATGTCCCTTATCATCTGTCAACATACAGCCAATGAAATCGCCGTTTACATTCGAAACCAATTCAAAATAAGCGACGATCGACACAGTCACAGAAGCAATACAAGCTGTCTTCTGATTGGCTTATCCGATTAGCCTGCAGTACGTTAAAATCTTAGCACTGAAAATGCGAGGGTTGAGGTCAAGGGCGGAAGGAGAAGATATGGAAATCTGTCTGTTACGCCTGTGACGTTTTGAAGATGGTATGAGACCGTTCCTTGGTTTTCATTGAAACACATATATGTTTGATAGTTTAAGCAATTTGGGGGTGAATATGAACAATGAGTAAGAAGATAAAACCTAAACCAGCACCTATTGTAATATGGTACATTTTAGAACCAAATAAAATATCATGCGAAACTGAAAGTGCATCTTCAATTTAAACTAAAGTAAAAAAGAAAGGTCACCCTTCAGTTGTTTTTATCATATGTATAATTTTCAATGTCAAATTTCTCGAGTTTTCGACGTCGTATTAAAAAACTGAATAGTTTGGGAAATTAGTCCAGAATATTAATTCAGTCAAAGCATTGTTCTACGTGGGGTTTTTTTAAAATTAAAAATTAAAATTTTGATATTCCCCAAAATTACTTTTGATAAAACACAACTGTTTATTGACATATAACGCATACTCTGTGTGAAAATCAATTATTTTGCCTCGTCCTGCATACATTTACAACATTTTAAACATGGTAGGGGTCATGTTGGTGTAAATTTCATTTCTTACCCCTGTCTAGTTTAGAAAATGATATTGTAATCAAAAAATAAAACAGTCACCAATTAAACTACTGCCAAAAGGTATTATTGCATCGTGCCATAATCAAAAGCATCCCATATCTTTAAAATATTGAAATACTCGAAACCAACTGAGTTGTGAAGTTTCTTTTGGACTTTAGTTTAGATACCTGGCATTTGTGTTGGCATCGCCCGGTAGTCTATGCTACGTACCGCTCATTAATCTTAATTGGACATATATTTACTCACAGTATTTACTTTTGTTCAAGATGACGATTAACCCGTCTGGCCACTTGTATTGGTGTCAATAAAACGTTTCCATAAATAGAAAGATTGGGACGATCACACAAACACTATAGGTTTTTCGATTACCTGGCGAAGAAAAAATCTAATTAGAGTGTTTGAATACCGCGCCCCAATTGCCATACGAATGTCAGTGACCGAGTAGTCTAAACCATCGGACGATGTAAAAAGTACAGATGTTAGCACTATGTGGTACTCGCGGAAGTAGAAGTAAGTATATAGAGGATATTATATGAGTGTCTATGACATACTATGTTTACGACACGAGTGCCTGAATATTAGTATTTCCCGAGCGAGAATCCACTTTCAACCATAGTCTAACGACCCGCCGTCGCCGCATTTTGAATGCAAAAATATGAACCCCGATATTTTTGCCCTCGTAGGTAATAAATTCATTACTCATATGGTTGAAAATAACCGAGTTAGTATTATTGATATGAGCACATGTGCACATATCACGTTTGCCTAGCAACGATTGTTTCACCGCTGCTTCCCGTATTTTGTCGTCTGTGACGTCATAACACGATTGTTCGTGACGTCACTGTTGCTTGCCGTCGCAAGAGAAGTGGGCCGCTTTCTGACTATTTTTACGCGAATCACATGGAATAGAACAGGTAATAAAGAAATGATTACACTCGAAAGTGTGTCATATGACTTTTACGAAACTCGCTCTCGCTCGGGCAATAAAAAAATTCACACTCGTTTCGTAAAAGTCATATGACACACTTCCTCGGGTAATAATCTCTATTTATTACCTACGAGGGCAAACATATCGGGGTTCATATTTTTCATACGATGCCCTAGGGCAAAATATCACTTTGTCATAGTGACGTGACGTCATAAACAATGCTATGACGTCACGCTCCGTCTATGGCGTTGTATTTCAAATGCGGCGACGGCGGGTCGCTAGACTATGGTTGAAAGTGGATTTTAGCGTGTAATCATTAATTTCACGACTTCGGTAATAAACATAATATTATATGAGTGTCTATGACATACTATGTACTATGTTTACGACACGAGTGCCTGAATATCAGTATATCCCTCGCTCTCGCTCGGGAAATACTAATATTCAGGCACTCGTGTCGTAAACATAGTATGTCATAGACACTCATATAATATCCTCTATGTATGTATGTATGTATGTATGTATGTATGTATGTATGTATGTATGTTTGTATGTATGTATGTATGTATGTATGTATGTATTTTTCATACGATGCCCTAGGGCAAAATATCACTTTGTCATAGTGACGTGACGTCATAAACAATGCTATGACGTCACGCTCCGTCTATGGCGTTGTATTTCAAATGCGGCGACGGCGGGTCGCTAGACTATGGTTGAAAGTGGATTTTAGCGTGTAATCATTAATTTCACGACTTCGGTAATAAACATAATATTATATGAGTGTCTATGACATACTATGTACTATGTTTACGACACGAGTGCCTGAATATCAGTATATCCCTCGCTCTCGCTCGGGAAATACTAATATTCAGGCACTCGTGTCGTAAACATAGTATGTCATAGACACTCATATAATATCCTCTATGTATGTATGTATGTATGTATGTATGTATGTATGTTTGTATGTATGTATGTATGTATGTATGTATGTATGTATGTATGTATGTTTGTAACTAATATAGATATTCAAGATTGAAATACTATATATCTTCTCTATTTCCAACCAGGACTTGGAATATTTTCAATTAATTTTCATCATAATCACCTTTTTACATGCAGGTAAAACTGCCAACAAAATACAATTGTAACAATATTTGAACGAGTTAATTCAATCAAAAAAGTGTAAATTTACAAGTGTTTTTTATTTACACAACTTAAGATGTAAACATTGTTTGGGTAAAAGTGAAAATGCTTGTAATAAAACGAAGTTTGCATGTGATATTAAATATATTAATAATTTATTATTTAATGTTTGGTCGTCCTTTGATATAACATTTGTTATATAGTCCCCTAAAACTTAGGGGACGTATAACATTGTTTTAACTAGACTGTCTTTGATGAAGCCAAAAGTTGATTCACGTGAACAATTAACATTTATGAAATATTCTAAGTATCTATTGTGACATTCTCTGGCTGCAAACATTGTCAGAATATACGTTGCAGGTACTGTTTGACACATCGGAATTGTGTCAATGAAATGTGTGTCATTCCTCTGTACCATTAAGCTCAAGGTTAAAGGCACTGTAACACGTTTTTTTGCATATTATGTTTTCTCAAATTTGCCATTTATTACTAAAGTATATATATGATATATTTGTACGTTAATGGGTTGAACATCTCAATACACCACCCGATAAGCCGTTTCCATAGAAAATAACTATCAATATTTTAAGAAAATGATGCGACTTATAAAGCGACAGTGTTGTGGAAGTCTTCAGTGTGAGAGGTAGATTTGTAGATCTCATGAGAATTTGAGAGTTCAGACAGCAAGATGGCTGACCATTCCATCATTGTATCATATTTAAAACTCTACTGTGAGTTTTTTGGTATCGCCACATCAGTAAGATCACTTGAACTACCTTCGAGCGGCTATTTTAATGGGAACACATTAAAATGGCCGATGCACATTCGTTTTAGAACTTTCTTTCGATTCAGACCTGAAGTGTTATTTACATTGGTAACACTTATTCATATTTTTGTGAGAACACTTAATTTAAAAAAGAAAATTGTGCTATAAAGTGTTGAAAAAAACTATGAATACGTGTTACCAATGGCTAAATAATATTCCAAGTCTGAATCCCAAAGCGCCTTTAACATCAAGGCCATGTTCAAGAGAGGTTTCAATGAGCGATTACTTTCAAACCTCTCTTGAACGCGATTTCTCAATGTAGCGCTACGTAGCAAAGCGAGCAAACCTCGAGGAATCGCACCGTGTCGTTCAGGAGAGAATGCGCTACATTGAGCGCTACATTGAGCGCTCAATGAGCGATTATAAGCGCTCGCTGTTATGGAACGTAGTCCTATGCCGTGTTCAAGATAGGTTTCAAAGTAATCGCTCAAAGAGCGATTACTTTGAAACCCATCTTGAACGCGAATGCTCAATGTAGCGCTACGTAGCAAGGCGAGCAAACTTTGAGGAATTTGCACTGTGTCGTTCAAGAGAGAAGAAGCGCTACATTGAGCGCTACATTGAGCGCTACATTGAGCAATTTAAGCGCTCGCTGCTATTGAACGGGGCGCTGGTGTCGCCGTGGACGTTTAGTTTTTTCTGCCAAGGGTGGTCACAACAGCTACTTAGAACAACGCTCCTCCCGCAACATTGACCATCTGAATCCAATTTGTTGTTGTCAAATATTTTGCAGAACAGCGTAAACGTTCATTGTCTCCAGTTTCATTCATGCGTGTGCCTCACTGTTACCACACGCTCGTTCGCGATACAGCAACAGCCTGTTATGAATTTCATGTATGCGTTTCTTTTTTTGACGGGTATAGTTTGTGGTGTGAATTTTGTGCCTTTCACGAGTGATGAAATTCCACAGATACATTCCCATGGGTATATCAGAAAAAAATAACAAAGGATTATTGAAGAGAATGGTTCGATATTAGCAATGCCCTAAGTTATGATATATTAGGTTTTTATTCGCCAGATAATTGAAAAATCTATAGCCTTTGTGATTGTTCCAATTTTGCTATTTCTGGAAATATTTTATTTGTATACGAAGAGGTTATTGTCCTATGGAGTAATTCTTCCAATACGAGGGACAAAGCATAGGCTTGGGGAAACAAATATGTATCATATATACTATACTAGGTAACTCAGGTAACCAGGTAACTCAGATTGTTATGTATAGTATATATTTGACACAGATTGTCCCGGAGTCCTTGGGACCAATCAATGCTTTAACACTAAGGACAGGTTTGTCACTGACTGTACCGTGTTGACATTTTCACGTTTAAAATCATATACATTGAAGCTTAAACAAAACGTTTCTCATCTTATCACCCGGCGTCCAGTTGAGACCCCGTGTCCGTTCGTGACCCGGCATCTATTAGAGCATCCTCGGTTACCCATGGTTTTATATATGATCCGTAACCATGGGTAACCGAGGATGCTATTAGAGCAAATACGGTACTATGTTTATCAAATAGTTTCCTTCGGTTCAAGAATGACGTCGAGCTTTGATATCGATTTTACTTTCATATATGACAACGGACTGATAAGAAATTTTCCACTTGACGACGGACAGATACAGATTGTTACCCTTGACGACGGACTGATACAGATTTGTCCACTTGACGACGGGCTGATACAGATTTTTGCCCTTGACGACGGGCTGATACAGATTTTTGCCCTTGACGACGGACTGATACAGAGTTTTGCCCTTCTCGACGGACTGATACAGATTTTTGTCCTTCTCGACAGACTGATACAGATTGTTGCCCTTGACGATGGACTGATACAGATTTTTGCCCTTCTCGACGGACTGATACAGATTTTTGCCCTTGACGACAGACTGATACAGGTTTTTGCCCTTGACGACGGACTGATACAGATTTTTGCCCTTGACGACGGACTGATACAGCTTGTTGCCCTTGACGATGGACTGATACAGATTTTTGCCCTTCACGATGGACTGATACAGATTGTTGCCCTTGACGACGGACTGATACAGATTTTTCAACTTGACGACGGACTGGTAGGCCTACAGATTTTTTTCCTTCTTGACGGACTGATACAGATTTTTGCCCTTCACGACGGACTGATACACTTTTTTGCCCTTGACGACGGACTGATACAGCTTGTTGCCCTTGACGATGGACTAATACAGATTTTGGCCCTTCACGACGGACTGATACAGATTTTTCCACTTGACGACGGGCTGATACAGAGTTTTGCCCTTGACGACGGACTGATACAGATTGTTGCCCTTGACGACGGACTGATACAGATTGTTGCCCTTGACGACGGACAGATACAGATTTTTGCCCTTCTCGACGGACTGATACATATTTTTCCACTTGACGACGGACTGATACAGCTTGTTGCCCTTGACGATGGACTGATACAGATTTTTGCCCTTCTCGACGGACTGATACATATTTTTCCACTTGACGACGGACTGATACAGCTTGTTGCCCTTGACGATGGACTGATACAGATTGTTGCCCTTGACGATGGACTGATACAGATTTTTGCCCTTCACGACGGACTGATACAGATTTTTGCTCTTGACGACGGAATGATACAGATTTTTGCCCTTGACGACAGACTGATACAGGTTTTTGCCCTTCACGACGGACTGATACAGGTTTTTGCCCTTCACGACGGACTGATACAGCTTGTTGCCCTTGACGACGGACTGATACAGATTGTTGCCCTTGACGATGGACTGATACAGATTTTTGCCCTTCTCGACGGACTGATACATATTTTTGCTCTTGACGACGGACTGATACAGATTTTTGCCCTTGACGACAGACTGATACAGGTTTTTGCCCTTCACGACGGACTGATACAGATTTTTGCCCTTGACGACAGACTGATACAGATTTTTGCCCTTCACGACGGACTGATACAGATTGTTGCCCTTGACGACGGACTGATACAGATTTTTCAACTTGACGACGGACTGGTAGGCCTACAGATTTTTTTCCTTCTTGACGGACTGATACAGATTTTTGCCCTTCACGACGGACTGATACACTTTTTTGCCCTTGACGACGGACTGATACAGCTTGTTGCCCTTGACGATGGACTAATACAGATTTTGGCCCTTCACGACGGACTGATACAGATTTTTCCACTTGACGACGGGCTGATACAGAGTTTTGCCCTTGACGACGGACTGATACAGATTGTTGCCCTTGACGAGTGACTGATACAGATTTTTGCCCTTGACGACGGACTGATACAGATTTTTCAACTTGACGACGGACTGATACAGATTGTTGCCCTTGACGACGGACAGATACAGATTTTTGCCCTTCTCGACGGACTGATACATATTTTTCCACTTGACGACGGACTGATACAGCTTGTTGCCCTTGACGATGGACTGATACAGATTTTTGCCCTTCACGACGGACTGATACAGATTGTTGCCCTTGACGATGGACTGATACAGATTTTTGCCCTTCACGACGGACTGATACAGATTTTTGCTCTTGACGACGGACTGATACAGATTTTTGCCCTTGACGACAGACTGATACAGGTTTTTGCCCTTCACGACGGACTGATACAGGTTTTTGCCCTTCACGACGGACTGATACAGCTTGTTGCCCTTGACGACGGACTGATACAGATTGTTGCCCTTGACGATGGACTGATACAGATTTTTGACCTTCTCGACGGACTGATACAGATTTTTGCCCTTCTCGACGGACTGATACATATTTTTGCCCTTGACGACAGACTGATACAGATTTTTGCCCTTGACGACAGACTGATACAGATTTTTGCCCTTGACGACGGACTGATACAGATTTTTGCCCTTCACGACGGACTGATACAGATTTTTGCCCTTCACGACGGACTGATACAGATTGTTGCCCTTGACGATGGACTGATACAGATTTTTGCCCTTCACGACGGACTGATACAGATTTTTGCTCTTGACGACGGACTGATACAGATTTTTGCCCTTGACGACAGACTGATACAGGTTTTTGCCCTTCACGACGGACTGATACAGATTTTTGCCCTTGACGACAGACTGATACAGATTTTTGCCCTTCACGACGGACTGATACAGATTTTTGCCCTTCACGACGGACTGATACAGCTTGTTGCCCTTGACGACGGACTGATACAGATTGTTGCCCTTGACGATGGACTGATACAGATTTTTGCCCTTCTCGACGGACTGATACAGATTTTTGCCCTTCTCGACGGACTGTTACATATTTTTGCCCTTGACGACAGACTGATACAGGTTTTTGCCCTTGACGACGGACTGATACAGATTTTTGCCCTTGACGACGGACTGATACAGCTTGTTGCCCTTGACGATGGACTGATACAGATTTTTGCCCTTCACGATGGACTGATACAGATTGTTGCCCTTGACGACGGACTGATACAGATTTTTCAACTTGACGACGGACTGGTAGGCCTACAGATTTTTTTCCTTCTTGACGGACTGATACAGATTTTTGCCCTTCACGACGGACTGATACAGATTTTTCCACTTGACGACGGGCTGATACAGAGTTTTGCCCTTGACGACGGACTGATACAGATTGTTGCCCTTGACGAGTGACTGATACAGATTTTTGCCCTTGACGACGGACTGATACAGATTTTTCAACTTGACGACGGACTGATACAGATTGTTGCCCTTGACGACGGACAGATACAGATTTTTGCCCTTCTCGACGGACTGATACATATTTTTGCCCTCCACGACGGACTGATACAGCTTGTTGCCATTGACGACGGACTGATACAGATGTTAGCCCTTGACGACGGACTGATACAGCTTGTTGCCCTTGACGACGGACTGATACAGATTTTTGCCCTTGACGACGGACTGATACAGATTTTGGCCCTTCACGACGGACTGATACAGATGTTTGCCCTTGACGACGGACTGATACAGCTTGTTGCCCTTGACGACGGACTGATACAGATTTTTGCCCTTGACGACGGACTGATACAGATTTTTCCACTTGACGACGGACTGATACAGATGTTTGTCCTTCTCGAGGACTGATACAGATTTTTGCCCTTGACGACGGACAGATACAGATTTTTGCCCTTGACGACGGACTGATACCGATTTTTGCCCTTGACGACGGACTGATACAGATTTTGGCCCTTCTCGACGGACTGATACATATTTTTCCACTTGACGACGGACTGATACAGCTTGTTGCCCTTGACGACGGACTGATACAGATTTTTGCCCTTCACGACGGACTGATACAGGCACCTGATGAAGGCTATTTCGAACATGAGGAATATATTTATAAGAAGGGCCCTATATGATATAAAGCTGGTAAAATATATGTTAACGTATTCCCCTATAGAAAACATAAATATTCACCAAAACAAATTCATATTCAAGAAAGGTTGTCATGATTGCATTCCTATATGTTTGTTTGTCGGGTAAATTATACATGCCAAAAAGAGAATAGACTCCGGTCTCAAATAAAAGCCGAGTAGAAGGAGGTTTGAAAAAATAAACGTTGGGCGTCTATTAGAGGAAATACGGTGTGTAATAGATACATGATGACACAAGGTGTATACAAAACAATCAGGGAGTTACGGACTGTATGTATGATAGTAAGCTTATACTATGTCTATAATGTACCTGTTTATCTAATTGATAACGGAGATAATGTTACCTGACACCAAGGTGATCGTAGGAAATTAAGCCATGGGCTCTGCAGTAATCTCACCAGGTGGCTATATGTCACAAGGGAGACACGAATTTCGAGGTGATATTCCTATTCGTACCTCGGCCGTCGATCTCAGGGCCAACACGCACAGGTCATGCCAGGTGATTTTCACTGTGACCTTTCACCCACCAACTTCCAAACGCAAGGCATAACTCTTGCCAGTTACTGGCTGATTTAAGCCTTGCGGTATTTCCCTCGCTTTGTTGTGCCTAGATAGTGAATCGCTGCACAAGAAATGCATAGTGGGTCGGATTTCTAAGCACATAAGGAAATACTGCAAGGCCTAAATCAGCCAGTAATGGAGACTGGTGAGAGTGATGCCTTGCATTGGGAAGTTGTTCACGCACAGGAATTCGATATCGTAATTAAAACGTAGGTAAAACGTAGGTAAAAAAAACTACCCCTATAAAACATATATAGGGGTTTACCTACGTTTAACCTTCGTTTTGATTACGATATCGAGTTTCTGTGTTTTCACCTTCAATAAAACCAGCTAATCAGGGGCTTTATAGATATGGCATTAAATGTAATCCTTCGCATGTCAATTCAAGTAGGTCCTATGGCTTTCTGGCGTCGCTGTTTGGTTAGAGTAAAAGGTCACCGACATGCCCTGGTGCAGTAATCAGATCAGACACGTTCGATCTGATTTAAATGAGACTTCAATCAGCACGACCTAGATTTAGACTAAATGCATGATTCTCGAAGTGCATGCTGTTAGCAAATAATATATGCATCCTAATTTGACAATGCCTATGCTCCGAATATAAAACTAGTTTTGGCTAGTTAACGAAAAAGCAAAACTTCTGTCCTACTGCAGTTTAAACCTTTTCTGGGTTCCTTTTCTCCCAGTGTCCATTTAACAAGACTCATTCTGAAAATATTCTGTGGATTTAGCGCGATTCAGAGGATAAAATATTTGACAGGCTTGAAATATATTACCGTGTTCTCTTGGGTTTAAGACCAGGGGGCCAGCAAACAAACATCTTGAAAACATGGGGTGCGCTTTTAGACGGGAGAGACCCTAACTCAGATGAAAATTCATACCGGAGACCCTCAGACAGTCAGCATAGGTTTCATGTAGGTTTTTGACAGTTAACTTAAAACAATATTATAGTTATATGCAATGTATGACATTGGAACATATGGCGAAATTGGGGGTGGGCTATAACCCGAGAATATCCCCAACCATGACAACCCTCTGAAAAGTGGAATATGGTAATGAACTAGAATATTTAAGGAAATAAAGACTGACTTCTTTTCATCTATCGTAATCATATTACCTTACCACAGTGACAGAAAGGGTGACATAGAGTGATGTCCCCTTGATCTTTATGTCAAGGTCATGACACATGATTGACCTTATACCCTTCGGGATGTCAGTGCCACGTCTCAAGCACTGTTCACTGGATTCTTTTCATATCTTTGTTCTTACAGCAGGGCCCCGGTTGATTTTGGTGACCTTGAAGTAATTTTCATGGTCAAAACCAAAATTTGAATATTTCAGTATTGGAACCTGTGCAAGAAATGTTCACTGGATCATCTATATTTTACACCAAGCGTCTATTCCTATCCAGATGATTTTCAAGGTCACTGCGAATTTTTCAGCATGGGTAGGTTAATTGTCAAAGCGATCTTAGCATTGTTTTAAAGTTCACATTGTGTTTTGAAATATTTTCATTTTTGTCAAACACCGAAACATATAAAGAGAATTAAATCTGTTAAATGATCTTATTTTGCTGTAGGATCATGTTAGAGAGAAATCCTTGTTTTATAATAAATGAATAGTCTCTAATGTTCACTTTGTGGTACTTCCTGTAAACAGTGGTGGACGTTTATGAAAATGAATTTGCCAATGGTAGATATATTATCAAAAGCTTTAGATTTAATCGTAAATTAGTGTTTATCCCAAGTAGCAAAAACAAACGCTATGTGTTATTTATTCACCAAATTAATGGTTTAATTATTGTAAACCTTCGAGTCCATGACTACCACATAGGTAATGATCCGAGTGTCCAGAAAAGGCTCAAATTGCTGCAAGGGAACATTTGAAGCCTGTCACTTGGTTAGCCTTGAGGAAGTTGGAGCTGAGGTGAGTTGGGCATTAACACTGCTGTCAGGAGTATTATCTTATATCACGAATGCTAGTATTAACTAGATGAGCGTTTGCGGGACACCGCAAAAGCAGAGCAGCTCCGAAACTTTGGGTCTCGCCTTTCCCTGTTCCGCCTTCTCCTCAGCATAAATAAAAAGGGAATTTTTTTGGACAAAAATTTGTTTATTATTCAAGTTATTCTAACAAGTTGAATCATCACCGGGATCACTTTTCACAAACTTATTCTTAAAACCTTTTTCTGATTTCAAAATTGGATCAAAGGATTAACATCGCCTTAACCAATATCTCATGACCTTGACCTTTGACCTTCAAGGTCACACCATCAATGATTACTTTTGACCTTGAATGTGAACATGTCAAAAAAATTCCCCAGGGGTATAAGTAAGAAGTTATATATATGAGTTCTCAAAACCTAATAGGAAAAAAGTTATAGCGAATACAAAACGCGGCGGCGGCGGCGGCGGCGGCGGCGGCGACGACGGAAACTGCACAAAAACTGATAGCAGCTCCGACTTAGTCGGAGCTGCTTATTACTGCAGGGAGAAAGCAACGTCATCGTGGTTATGTATTGAGGTGAAACCTGCAAGCATTGACTGGAACTAGTGAACCATGGGTTACACTACGCTGGAATTCAAGGTAGCATTGCACCCAAACCTTACTGCATGTGGAACTGTTCTCTAGTCAAAGTTCCCCTGGCGGGATTCGAACCCCGGACCTCTTGATCTGAAGCCGAAAGCACTAACCACTGCGCTATCCAGCCCCACTGTGGTTATGTATTGCAGTGAAACCTTCAAGCATAGAATACACAAACTCCCCTGCAAATCCATACTCCTTCCTGTTTCCATCACTGGCTTATTTAAGCCTTGCTGCATTTCACTAACTTTTCTGTGGTAGCATAAGTCTCTGCATCCGGGCCTAGATTTTCGAAGCTCTCTTAGCGCTAAGACAGTCGTAAGTACCATACATTAACATTGGCTTACGACTATCTTAGTGCTTAGAGCTTCGAAAATCTAGGCCCTGAACTGTATTATGCAGCAAGTCTTCTGTTAGCTTGTGATGGAGAATGACAGTAGTTTAAATGTATAACTTGTGGGGGAAGATGATAATACATTGAAGCATTACATAACTGTATGAACATGTGGAAAATAGTTATTGATCAGAATTTGCATATTATAAGTATACATGTGGTGTTATGGATGCATCTTCCCACGGCAAAGTGAAAATGTATCAAGATCTCTCCATTTTTTACCTTGCCTTCAACCTAGCCAGAAGTGGTGAAACAAATCAGCGACACCTATTGTGATCACAAATTACGTCCCTTACCATCTGCTAACATACAGCCAATGAAATCGCCGTTTACATTCGGAACAAATTAAAAATAAGCGACGATCGTCACAGTCACAGAGGCAATTCAACTGCCTTCTGATTGGCCTGCAGTACGTTAAAATCTTAGCACTGAAAAGGGAGTAAGGAGAAGATATGGAAATCATTCGTTGCGCCTGTGACGTTGTGAAGATGATAACTGTATGAACATGTGGAAAATAGTTCAATAAAAACAAAAAAGAATTTTTTCATTAAAAGTTTATTGAAATATCAAACGGACGACAGAGGACATAGTAAAGACAGATGATTTGAGCACAGAAATTTGGCCATTGGTTTGAAAAGTCATATACAACAATGGCACTCTAGGAGATATTTCACATAAAAGATATTTTTTACCAATTAAAAATGTTTTTGACAATTAACGTGGAATTCAAGAAATGAACCACAAGCTTTAAATTTTTAATTACCAATGAGGATCAAGCTTTAATTTTTTTATTTAATTTATTAATAATTTATTTCTATATTCCATTTTATTGATTTTTTTTCTTCTCAAATTTAAATTTTCATATAAAATGATACTAAACTTTTATTTTGTAAATTTTTTAAACTGCAACAAATTCAGTTTAAACAATTTTAGATTTTTTTACATGGAATAAACATAGAAAAGCTACAAAACTAAGAAAAAGTTTCAGTATTTTATTGCTTCTATAAGTTTTCGAGTGTGCAATTGCATAATGATATAACAGAATCTAAAATTAGATTTTGTTATCCCTTGATTTCGCCTTCCAAGCAGAGAAATAAAAGCACTTCTCTAATTTCAGTTATTTAACAAAAATGAAAAACAGTTAACCCAAGTAACTATTTTTGTGATTTTTTTTCAGTTCAGTGGGAAAGCAATTTATCATTTAATCTATATGATATCTGTAAAACAGACGTGATATCAAAATGATTTTAGGCACAAAACGTTGCAAACGATTATTCTTTGAGCAGTTTTTTTTAATCCTGAACATTATGAATTTAATGTCTGATATAACACACAACAAAGAAATATACAAATGCAAACTTTGACATTGTTCACCATTAATTTAAACTTACAGCTTTGACATCTTAAAAAGTTTATTCCCTTTACCAGTAATAAAGATTTTGCATGATTTCTTTTCCTTCTATTGGTAGAAGATTTAGTTTGCTCGTTTCTGAGTTAATACAGATGATTAATATATAAAATATACCAAAAGATTAAATATCAAGGTAAGTATATGAATTTGGTATGATAGTATAAACACATATTGTAATAGATAATATTATAACCATTTAATGAAGCTAAATAATGTATATGCTTTGCTTGACAAAGATTATTTTTTAATATTAAGAAAACTCAAATTAAAAGGTAAGTTTGTTATAACATTGATAAAAGTTGAAAAATAATGTGTAAAGATAGTTTTCCTTTCTTAATATCACACAAAACTAGAATCATTATGCCATAAAAGTTAGTTTTCTTCACTCATATTATGCATTACAAATTCAATTAGGATATTGTTCTGGATTAATTAATCAGACAACATAACAAAAGGATATCTACAATGAACTGTCTGAATGAAATTTAATACCTTATTGATAAAATAAACATTCAATAGGCATTTCAAACAACAACAATGACTGATAATTTACACAATTTATTGATTAATACAACAAGGTTTACAAATATTTACAAATTTTTATAAAAGCATTAGAAGAGTAATCTCCCTTTTGAGCTCTTCTGGTTTTTCTTAAAACAATCTCAAATAACAGTTTTATACAAAACTGGACTGTCTTAAATTTCTTCCTTCACACTTTAATTAAAACAAAATTTTCAAAATTAAGCAATTTTATTTTCATCTGTTTCTCAAAGTTATCAAACATGGAATGCATAAACTAACTTGTTAAATTTGACAAATTTCATGCAAAATGTTTTCTAGCAAGTTAAATTCTATATGACCTTAAACGAAAGTGATTCATAAAATTTAGGTAATAAATTTGCATACATTCTTAGATACAGGTAACTCAAAAAGGCGAATGAATCAAGCTGAATTTACACTTGAATAAATACATTTGGTCAACCCTTTTTCTCACAGTTCCAATATCATGAAAAGTCTAACAGAAACGGTTATATTGGAACACGCCCAAATATGGTGTTTGATGAAATCACATGCTTTCCAATAGACCAACCAGAGTAAGGCAAGTTTGTTGCAGTCATGTGACTTCAGATTTCTCCAACCTAAAGGTTGGTTTTCTGACCCTTTGACATAAAACCCTGCAACATTTCAATGGGCAGTGGGAAAATGATGGTCGAGTTCTTCTCAGCCGATATTGTGTTCAGGGTTTGGAGGTATCGCAGTTGCAGCGCCGCCGAGGACTCGTTGATGACATCAGCGGCTTCCTTCAGGGCACGAGAAGCCTTCTGTTCTCCCTCTGCGGCGATAACCTGCAATTAATTTGGTCATGATGAATGTTTAATGAAGGGTGGATTAAAGTTTTGAAAAAATTTGTTATAGCTTTGTGATGAGGTGTATACCAGGATTTATCTAGTGTTAGATTTGTTGAAACAAGCTTTCAAATCATCTACACTGACAGAGGGGACTGATAGCCTGCAATTATTTAGGCTGTCATAAACGTTTCAGGAAGAGGGGGTCAACGATTTGGGTGGATCAATATTTTGAAAAAATGTGTTATAGCTTTGTGATGAGGTGTATACCAGGATTTATCTAGTGTTAGATTTGTTGAAACAAACTTTCAAATCATCTACACTTACAGAGGGGATGATAGCCTGCAATTATTTAGGCTGTCATAAACGTTTCAGGAAGAGGGGGTCAACGATTTGGAAAAATTTGTTATAGCTTTGTGATGAGGTGAACACCAGGATTTGTGTTGGGTTCTTAAAACAAGCCTTCAAATCATCTACACTCGGGGACTGAGAGCCTGCAATTAGTTAGGCTGTGATAAATATTTCAGAAAGAAGGGGTCAACGATTTGGAAAAATTTGTTATAGCTTTTTTATTAGGTGTATACCAGGAATTAACTGTTGGATTGTTGAAACAAGCCTTTAAGTCATCTAAACTCATGAATGAGGGGATTGAGAGTCACTTTAGGATCAAGATTTTGGATTCTTACCTTGGCTCTGGCTTCTCTGGCGGCTTCAGCCTCGGCGGCCATTGCTCTCTGGAGTTGGACTGGGAGTCTCACGTCCTTACTGGAATAAAAGATAGCCTTGTTAGTGTTTACCCTGGATCTGAGAATATTCTAGGATACCTTAAAGGGTCAGTAGCACGTTTTATGCAAATTTTAATTTTTCAAATTTCCCAATTATAATGATAGTTTGTCATTAATATTTACTTTAGAGATTCAAACATCTTATTACACAAACCAATTATCCGTAGTGGTAACAACGGTGTTGCATATAAAGCAAAATTTGCATACAGGGCATTTTATTGTGATCATATTTTATTATTTCAAATTACAAAAAAGATTCCCATGGCTTTACGGAACCATGTACACTCAGATTTCCAGAGAGAAGGGTGTTTTACTATTGGTGACTTTATTTTTCAAATACATTTCATTGACTTATTTCAGCTAAAAAACACGTGCTACTGCCCCTTTAACTAATTTTACTCAGTGGCCAATTCTAGAGTAGTGTTTTTGTTCACAAGTAGTGATTCCTGTAAATCGGCCACTAAGAAAGGTTTTATCACTGATATAATCAGAGAAATATTTAGTTTTTGATTCTATGCATATAGGAACAGACAAAGATGAATCTTTTATATCGTTTTAGATTCAATGCTTCTTCTAGAGCACTACAAAACTGTTCAATAACGACAAATCATGCAATATAAACAATTTTGCAGGTTGCAAGTTAATAGTCAAAGAGCGAAATATCAAGCTTAATAAAAAGAGAAGCATCTACTGCTTTAAGATTTTTAATGCACATCTCATAGAGAAAGCTACTGTGTATTCTACTGTTTCCATAGAAACGATTATCGGTAAAAGTGTTTTAAGCAACTACATCTACTTGCATCAAACATGCTAAGAACTCATAAATATATCACAGGTCCTTCTGTGAATTTTCAATGTAACTTTCAGTAAATAGATTTTACTTTTAATGTAAAAATCTTATATTCTAAACACTTCAACATGGAAGCTATTTTGAAAAATATTTCTTACTCCTAATATAATTCAAGTTCGTAACTATAATTCAGGCTCGTAATTATAATTCAAGCTCATAATTATAATTCAAGCTCATAATTATAATTCAAGCCTGTAATTATAATTCAAGCTCATAATTATAATTCAAGCTCATAATAATAACTCAAGCTTACTTTTATATATAATTCAAGCTTATACTTGTATAATTCAAGGTCATAATTATAATTCAAGCTTATAATTATATTTCAAGCACAGGTATCAAGCACGGCATGCTAGATCCTTAGTGGCAGTTTGTTTAATTTGTAGAAACACGATTCATGGAACTATATATGAAATAATTTTGCATGTCATATGCTTGAAATTGAATAGTTTAATCATGCATTACTAGAAGAATAGGACTAGATCCTTGAATTTCATGATCACAAAGGATCTTAGTCTTAATTCCTTGAACTTAGAACTGCTACAACTATAACTGCAAACTTTTGCAATCTTGCAGTGAGCTGTGCAAAAACTGAATAATATTCATTTATTCAATCACAATATATAACTAGGACTGACGGGTCAATACTTAGGTCTTCAAGATTTCTGTGAACTTCATCTCATTACCGTATTCTCTCGGGTATAAGACCAGGGGGCCAGGCAAACAAACATCTTGAAAACATGGGGGTGGGCTTTTAGACAGGAGAGACCCCAACTCAGATGAATCTTTATACCGGAGACTGTCAGACAGTTAGAATAGGTTTTATGTAGGTTTTTTTTTACACTTAACTTAAAATAATATTATAGATTTATGTAATGTATGACCATGGAACATCTGGTAAAGTTGGGGTGGGCTATAACCTGAGAATAACCCCAACCAGTACAAGCCCTGAAAAGTGGGGGTGGTCTAAGGCTCAAGTGGGGTCTTATACCCGAGAGAATACTATATTATTCACTCATTTGATCTTTGTAACCAACAAACAATGTGGATAAAGAATTGTTTATGAGATATTTTGGACATTGAAACTTACAAGCAGTACATGTTAGATGCATGGTTAGGTGGCTATAGCTACTGTAATTGTAACTAGAACTGTCGACTAGCAGACTACAAAATGGCAGACATGACAGTTATGTTAGAGTAGATTCTTATTTATATATAGTGTTGAAACATTGTAAATGCTATATCTAGTCAAATATAACACTAAATATTAGGCCAGAGCAGAAGCAATGGCCAAAACTGAAAATGGACAATTCACCAATCCAAGATGGCCGCCACTAGAGTCAGCCAGCAGATGGCAGCACTGTACTTACACTTCAACTCGCTCCACCTTGACGCCCCATGGGTCCGTAGCTTCATCTAGGGAGGACTGTAGGGGGAGATAATCAGAGACTTGTAGAAACAACAACATGCCAACTTTACATACATACGTATACGCACCAGAACAGACGAACAATAAATGTCCATTGGTCATAGGAAATTAATTTAAACCTGTAATATGTCTTTATATTTTTTGGAAACAATGAGCTCTAGAGATATTTGTTATAAAAATATTTCAAAAGTATTAATATTTAAAAATTTCAAATGTTTTAAATATAATTAATAAATTAAAAATTTTGATCCATAAGAAATTACAAGTAATGAAATAAATCCCAAACCATCCATATTATTCAAAATATCATCTTAAATTTTGTTTTATAAATAAAGTTAAAGTTCAATATTAATATCTTCTCTTAGACCGATGGACATTTGCGAAAATGAACATTTCTATCTATAGGCCAATAAACAGAAGGCTTGGCTTGCCTAAAAATGGGCTAGAGTAGGGAGCCAATCACAACACAGATAATGATCATGCAGTCACATGACAGTCACATGACCTACTTACATCTCTACCCGCTCGACACGGATACCCCATGGGTCCGTACACTCGTCGAGACAACTCTGCAATAGTCACGCTTTAATAGTACCGCACAGAATAACTTGTGCCGTAATAAATATTGAAATTTGTTTTTCAAAATTTAAAATTCATTTAAATTTCTAAATTCATAAAAGTATTAAAAATATATACATAAAGATAACCAATATTCTAAGATCTTTAAAACATATTTAGCTTTTATTTCAGAAAATATCATTTCAAATTTTGTCAATAAATGATATAGTTATAACCTTATTTTTTTTTAAACAACAACAATTTTCAAACAACAACAAATTTATAGTAAATCATTAGTCATCATGACAAATCTTTAAAAACACCTAATGAAAAAAAACCTTATGAATAGTGCTACATATTGTTTTTAATAATAAGGCTTCCAAAATAATAAAGAAATCTTCCAAGTAATATTTATAACCAACAAACAAATATATATACTTCCTTAAACAATATAGTATAGTATTTATATATGATATATATTTATATTTATTACAGCATAAGATTTTAAAGTTTTATGAGAAACCCAAATATATTTAAAATTTTCTTTTACAAATCAAAATTCCTTTTTCAGTCAGGAGATGCATTTTTTACAAACAAAGAGTTATTTGAAAAACTAAAATATATAAAATTAAAAAAAATATAAATCTAATAAGATTTTGCCAGGAATCCATGTGATGGGAAATAAATGTTTCAATTTCAAACGAATTTACCTGCATATTATGGCTGATACTTTCCCTCTCGGAAAGAATCTCGCTGAGGTTCTTGGTTCCGAGAACGTTCCTGAGGGTGGTGGCGGCCAGGAGTCTGGTGGAACGATTCGAATCCTCCACGTTGGTGATTGACATGGTCGCGTTCTGCACACGGTAATACACAACAGCATCCACGGCAACGGTCACGGAGTCACGTGTCAACACCTGAAAAACGGAATCATTAAGATTGATGAAATGAAGGTCTAATTTTTTATTTATTTTTTTATTTTTATTTGTTTAATTTATTAATTTAAATTTTTTTTTATTTCAATTTTAATTTTTTTTAAGGATGATTTCTTGCCCATTCAGAAAATATTACCTGAAATAAGGAATCGTTACACAGTCAGACCCCGTTTATCCGACGATTTGGTTATAGATATAGAGAGTAAACTGAGTCTGACTGTACTTCAAGATTTCTTGCCCATTCAATAGATTTTATCAAGCAACTTATCTTGTGACTTAGCTGGGCTGTTTTGTTCACATGTGCACTGATGAAAAATTGAAACTCTTGAAGGATAGATGAAATGCATTTTTCTCAAGAATGACAGATGATTACCTCTACGTATATTGTATATCGGAATCAATTGAGCATAAAATCGAGACAATATACACTTGCAATTGATAATTAAGACGATTTTAATTCACCCATTTTAACACTACCGCAATTTGTTCGGCGAATCCTTTTGAAAATGCTCACTGAGGCGTGACTGTGATAAGCGACAGGCGGGGCGAGTAGATAGCTACTCCGCCGGTGTCTCGTTAATTAATTAATGATGATTATCACTGCCGCTAAATGAATTTATGAGGTGTATAACATCGCCAAAAAGACATGTTTATGTTATAATTGTGTAATTGTCATCTGCGGAATTACTTAGTTGGATATCTAAACATTCGATATATGGGAAATTTAAGTTGGTTTATTGAAGGTTTCTTTGTGAAATTAACAATCAAGATGTTGCGAAATTACGTTGAATTGTGACTATCGCCGAAAATCAAATTCCTCCACATACGTCACAGAAGTCATCCCTTCACGGGTCACACCCCCGCAGACTTTCATTCTGGTCGCCGGAGCTAAATCAGGCGTTTTTTTAAAAAGCCGTATATAAGTAATTTATGGACCGATTTCAGAAATTTAAAATCAAGCAATTGTCAAATTGACATCCCATTTTAATGAATCCGATTTGGACCATATATCATATCATCTATCCTTTAATGTTAAAGCTTGTAAAATCACTTCAAGAGGTACTTTCTATACATGTGGATTCAAAACTTTAAATTATAAACGAAAAATATAATATATTATATTATAGTTGAAATATATCTATGATTGAATAGAAAAACAGTTCAACACATCCCCCATATATGTATATTGTACATTGTATAATATATATGTTAAAACACCAAAATATTATCTAAAGTATCATAAGACAAACCTTGAACAAAAGAGGGTTATATTTCATGTTTAATATATATCCCTAATATAAATGTCTTTGAAGTAAAGCTAAGACAATTCAAGTTATGAAGAAGAATGAAGTTAAGTATATATATTTGATTAACAATGAAATGAAATACACCGTCGTCTTCAAGATGCCCAATATTTGCACAAGGCGTATCTCTGATTAATTTTATTTTCTCATATATCTTATTAATCCACAGGTATTATTACTACTCTCAATCTAGTATCATACGACTTTTATAAAACTACCGTGATTTTTCAGCAATAACCAATTGAGGCCATTAACGACCAGGGCCCTCTTTCACAAAGCACTAAGGTGATCGTAAGTCACTAAGGTAACCTTTGTGCAATGTTAAAGAATGGGAGTTACGGTTAACCTTAGTAAAGGTTGCTTTGTGAAATGAGGCCATGGTCCCTAAACCCTAACTAAGACACTGACTTTTTGTGGGTGATTGGCCAAATAATAAATATTTCCTTTGGTAAAATGTTTTCCATTAATCAGCCAGAATGGTCTGACAATGATTAAAAGAGCAGATAAAGGGTTAACTAAGACACAGACCTCCTGTGGGGGCACGTCAAAGGACACAGTTCGGAGATCCACCTTGGTGTAGGCGTCCATGCAGGGGATGATGAAGAAGAGACCGGGACCCTTGGCGCCGCCGGACACCAGCCGACCCAATCTGAATATAACCGCTCTCTCATACTCCTGGACTACCTACAAATACAAAGAATATTAATTAGGTAAAATCAAGTAATAATCAAAATGATAATAATAATCAAAATGATTATAATTATCAAAATGATAATAATTATCAAAATGATAATAATTATCAAAATGATAATAATTATCAAAATGATAATAATTATCAAAATTATAATAATTATCAAAATTATAATAATTATCAAAATTATAATAATTATCAAAATTATAATAATTATCAAAATAATAATAAATACCAAATGATAATAATTATCAAAATAATTATCAAAATCAAAATAATTATCAAAATCAAATCAAAAAATAATTAAAATCAAAATAATAATCAAAATAATTATCAAAATCAAAATAATTATCAAAATCCAAATTAAAAAAAAAATTAAAATCAAAATAATAATCAAATGTAAATGATTCTCAAAATAACAATCATACAAAATCAAAATGAGTCAAAATAAAAATAAAATCTCATAATATTGATAACGATAATGGTTAGTTCTATAATCAATCCTTCCTGGGAACAAAGTCATTTGCTGTCTGGGCTGTGTGTAGGTGTGACTAGGGTACATGAGGTGAGGTGAGGTGAGTTGGGGTTTAACACCGCTTTCAAGATTATTTCACTTATATCGCGGCTGCTAGTATTATTACAGGGAGAAAGCCCGCAACGCCATGTTGCTATGCATTGCGGTGAAATCTGCAAGCATCGGCTGGAACTAGCGAACCATGGGTGGTATTACGCTTAAATTCAGTGTAGCATTGCACCCAAACCTTACTGCGTGTAGAACAGTTCTCTACTGCAGACAAAGTTGCTGTGCCCCTGGCAGGATTCGAACACCGGACCTCTTGATCCGAAGCCGAACGTGCTAACCACTGCGCTTTCCCGCCCCTTGTGACGAGGGTACATGAGCTGATACTGTCAAACCAGATATGAATGACAGGTCGTTTGGTATGATATTTAGACAATAACTAACGAGTGACGGGGAATGACAGATTATCTTTCCCGAGTTATATCATTTGAGTAATTCTCGAGCCTTGGCGAGAGTATTACACACAATTGATATAACGAGGGAAAGATAACCTGCCATTCCCCGTCACGAGTTGGTTATTGTTTATATTACCCATATGACAAATTAAAGTAAAAACGCGAATATTAAAAGCCAATAGCTTCTCTAAAAGGACCCGAGAAGGAGATGAATCTCCATATCCATACGTGTGTGACGTGGATTCACTTCTTACGTACCTATCCTTGTTTACTCCGCACGATTAAAATGTCCCCTGCGAAAATGTCTTTCACAATAAAAGAAAGATGTGGCTTTAGTTTAAAGTTTTGTATTCCTGCCAATTACAATCAATCCATGATTATACATATAAGTTATTGCAACATCCATATCAAGAGGTGTGGGAAGCTCAAAAACAAGTCGGCTCAAACCGAAAAGCCCTGTGACGTTACAATCGACACTTTGACGTCATAACCGCTCGCGCCTATGACGTCATTACATTCGAACGATCGCCGTCGCTCTTGAAGCTTTCCGTGGTTATACAGTCAAGCAGTAATCGCTAGTTTCTTTAAATTTCGGACAATTTAACTGCTTCCTCCGACATTTGATGCGTCAGCACATGTACAAAAACGCTAATTTCAACTGCGGGAAACAAATAAAACATGTTAAAATGCAGAAGACAGTTTCTAAAGTTACTAGTCGGGAAAAGTAAGAAAGATGAATGAAGTAGTTCCGGCAACCAATGAAATTCTTATTTTTCTGTAACAGCCAATCAAAAGCCAGAAAAAGGTGTAACTCCCATGTGACTTACAGGAAAAATACTACCCTGTGTCCGTCTTCCCATATGGGTAATATAAATATGGTATGACCTTGCATATCATAATCACGATAGTGACTTTTTTTTTTAGGCATTTAGATGTTGGTTATATGAAGAATTACCAAATTATAGATTTACAAATTTGCAATTGCTAATTCTTCGTAATAGTGATGTTTATTGTTGATTCATGCAATGCTTCCAGGAAGCAATCATATTTGCTGTTCACTGCGCGTAGGGAGAAAAGTGACCTGCGCTGACGACTTAACATCCTGACATTGCAAAGTGATAAACTGAAGATTTATTTTCGGGAGGAAATAAAAGAAAAAGTTGAGGGAAATTCTTTACATATAAGAAAGAAATTTGTAAAAAAAATAATTCTTCAACAAATTTAATAGAACAAGAACTACATACAACATTCTTGTATACTTTAGTACTATAAAGCATCCCTCACGTTGCTTTCTGCTAAAAGCTTTCTCAAACTTTGTTCAATAAATATAAAAACCATTTATATCAATAATTAAATTTACCATGCTATTGACATTTACTGATTATTGTACATTGTTCGCTGGGACTTGATCGATATTAATTTGATTTTCGATAGAATAATCACGCAACAAACACGAGATATGCACAGTATGTAAGTATGTTAGATGTGTATACTTTTGTGGTAACGCTTCCATGATAACAAGATACTTAGTATCCAACAAGTATTCTAATTTCCTGGTATTTCCTTGGCACTTGGTAGATCAATTATGGTATTGTAAAATGGTAATTATTTCGTTTTTATGTTTTTTATGTTTTTATATATTTTGTCTACAATAAAGCACTTTCATCAGTTAAGAATACAAAAGAGATATATCGAACAAGCTCCATTATTACATTTACATTGTACTATCGACAACAATGTATACATTAATATCTCATCGACTATGTAAACACGCGAGATAAGGGGGAGAGCGGCTACTATTCAACGGCATGATAGTTCAATATGAACTATTTGCTTTTGAACGTTGTTCCTTTGTTGTCATGGCGATAAAACTCCATCGGTACGAACAGTGTACTTTAGGTTCAGAAAAAATTTTATGAAATATTTAAGTTTGTGAATTACTAGATTAAAACACAGTCCATTTGAAACTTTGAAAATTGATATAAATATAAATATAAATATGTAAAAGCATCTCAAATATTTTTTCAAGGGAAAATTCCTGCTTTTCTTATTAAAGGGCAAGTTTGTAGGAAATACCACCATTTTAAGGTGTTCACATTAAAATGGCCGCTCGAAGGTAGTTCAAGTGATCTGACTGATGTAGAGATACCTAAACACTCACAGTAGAGTATGGTACCATGATGGAATGGTCAACCATCTTGCTGTCTTAACTCTCAAATTCGCATGAGACCTACAAATCTACCTCTCACACTGAAGAGTTCCACACCAATGTTGCTTTATACGCCGCACAATTTTCTTTGAATACGGATAACTGTATCTATGGATACGGCTTATTGGGTCGTGTAATGAGATGTTAAACCCATTAACGTACTATATTATTCTATAACTTTAATAATAAATGACAAATTTGTGAAAACATAATATGCAAAAACTTGCTACAAAGCCTTTAAGAATAATGCATTTTCCAAACAATAACAATCCTTTTAGTGTTATTAATGACCTTTGATGGCAATACTGATAAATTTCAGTATGCACTTGTATTAAAGAAAATGACATTTCACCACATTGTATATGACATATATTAATCTCATGACAAGCAGTATGTCAGATTATTAATCTCATATTTTATAATTATTATAAATAATTCTTTCGTTCATTGTTTTTATAATTAATTGCCAATTATACCTAATGTATATTCATAGACAAATTTTGATGCATTTCAAGAAAAAATATTAGATAAAATGACTAAGTGATTCACCTTTTTAAGTTTTTGGTAAATGTCATTAGTTAGTATTTCTTGACATTTATTTAATATATGGCGAACAATTTTATTTACTTGGTAAATGGATTCTCCAACATGATTTTGACAAAATTGGAAATATAATTTCTACTCAGAATTCGTCGCAAATAAGATGTATTTTGCCCCCTCCCCCCAAATTAAAAATGTTGCAGATCTTAAATTAAATTAATTAAAAACATGCGTGAAAAATTATGATTTTCTTAATGAATTCTGTAGCTGACAAAGGTTGTTTTTTCTCCTGCCTTTAGACATTTTGCCTTAAAAAATCTTTAAAACAAGTGAACAATTTGCCTTACCTAACTAAATAATAGGATAAATCTTTCAAAAGCCTGACAAATTGTCATTTTCGTAATATGTGACACAAAAACCTTGTCAAGTCTTATAATAACAAATGATAATCCTCTCCCGGAAGAATAACACCCTGTCAAGCTGCCATTTATTTATACTAATTATTTGTGGACACCAGGTGTCAGTGGTAGGCTAAAGCTCCCTCACCGCTGAGCGACGGTTGCGGCCTGATGCCAGGATAAAGATGGCATAAATTACCCATCATTCAAAGGGAGACATATATTCCATGACTTATCATCATTCCTAGGCACATTGTCAATTTGTCATAAATGGAAATCTCTCTATAATAAATCTCAATTTCCATTAAGTTCTTATAAAAAGTTCCATGATCTTTACTTGCAATTCTTTCAGCTTTTGGCACAAGCAAATTCAATAGATTTGTCGGGAAATATTTTCCATAATTTTTTTGAATTGAGATAAGAAAATAAAATTTTCAATATCATTTTCAATAGCATTTTTATTGGCAGCTCATAAGGAGGAAAGCCTGCACTCAACAATGGCAAAGCTTTGCAGTGAAACCTGCAATAGTCCTTCAGTTTGAAGTTGTATACAAAAATATTTTACCCAGAATGCAATTACATTGTGGCTATGCATTGTAGTGAAACCTGCGAACATCGGTTTGACCTAGCAAACCATAATTGGTACTACGCTGAATTTCAGTGCAGCATTGCACCCAAACATTACTAGTACTGCATGTAAAATAGTTATCTACAACAAAGTTGGCGAGCCCCTGGCGGGATTCAAACCCCAGACATCTTGATTCGAAGCCGAATGCGCTAACCACTGCACTATCTACTAGTCTTTAGACTCTGTCACCCCTTATTGATTTAAACAGATTAAAGAGCTAGATCACAACATTAAACGTTGCGATATATTCAAAATCAATGCTTGCCTTAGAAATTATGGTCTAGCACACATAATTCATCAATATAGTCGAATGTCCAGCGTTAGTTGGAAATAGGTCTCAAATAGTATCACATACCGGTATATTGTTTCATAATGATAATGTTTTTATTGGAGATATTATTGAGATGCCAAAGTAATCAATATTACGTTTTCAAATTTTTCAATATTCAATGTCAAAACTATATTTTTTTTAAAAAGAGATAAACCTACTACTTATAATTTTAAAATGTTTAGTAACCTTAAAATCAAATCCAAACAAAAATATTAATTATTGAGTATTCTGATGATAATTTTAACGTAAAATTCGTAAATGCGTTTACCAACATAACGAACGATGCGTTGACAACAAGCGACTCTATCTTCTGTGTTAGAATCAGGCCCAGTCCCCATAGAAATCCAAGAATCTATTTTTAGACTTTCCAATTCAAGCTGTCCAATAAAAGAGCTTTGCGTTAAGCAACTTATCCACGCTTTGATCGATGTGATACATCATTAAGCTTCAGCAGCTAAAACAGACCGAAATGAGGTGTAAATGGATGTTTTTACCACAACTTGACCTTTTCGAAAAAGATGCCAGACAGAGTTGGAAGGGCCCAATCTGGGTCAAAGAAAAGACACTGTTCTTTTAAAATATTTGCAGATTTGCAGACATGAATTGGGGTCATAGATTAAAAAATTTTTTTGCAGTCTTTGAGGCCCGTGTTTGAATCCCAAAGAGAAAATAGTTCAACATTGGTTTGAATGCAAAAAAAAAAGCTTTGCGGGAGACATAATGTTTTCGCCTCTGTCCATGATACCGGCCTCCTGTCCTTCAGTGATTCCGAAATGCTTTTGTTTCCGGGCCGTATCTCAAAAACCGTTTTAATATTTTTATGAAACTTGGTATGTGGTTAGACCTATACTATTGGTGGAGTGGTGCCTTTTGCTACAACAAAAGTCATCAGAAGATGACATATCCCACCGGTCTCACATTTTTTGTAAGACACATCTTTGACAGATAATTGTATATCAATTACTTTAGTTAGGTGGGAATACACATGGTGAGTTTCAGGTATGATAAAGGGTTTTGGAGTTCTACTTCAGAAGCAGACCTATCTCGAAACGAAACGAAAAAAGAAATTTCAGAAATTTTAAAATATCAAAAGGCACCACTTCAGTTAGTGGGTAATACACATACAAAGTTTCAGGAAGATGTGATGAATAGTTTTGGAGCTGTGCTCCGGAAACAAACCTGTCGCTGAACAAAGTCCAAATTCAACTAGTTTCTATGGAAACGAAAAAAAATATAATTTTCAGAAATCTGAAAATATCAAAAGGCACCACTTCAGTAGGTGGGTAATACACATGGTAAGTTTCAGAAAGATATCATGAACAGTTTTGGAGTTCAGACAGACGGACGGACAGACATTGCCGAATATCATATTCTCAGCTTCGAGCTAAATGCATGGGATAATTAGAAAATGGTAATTAAAAGTTATAAAACATAAATGTGCTCACCTTTATACAGAGCCAGAGGGAGATTGGCCAGGTTAAAAAGATGACGATGATGGACAGGAAGTAAAGCACGTAGCCACAGCAGCCAATGGAACCGCCTTCATCGCTGGTTTGGTGACCTGCGGAAAGAGACGCGTATGTTAACTTAATATTTACATGATAATTGATCGATAAATTAATATTATTACTCACCCGTTGAAAATATCACTATCTACATATTTATTATTGTGTAATAATATTATATGCTTCCGATTGAAGTGCGTCATAATTGTTAATCATGACGTCACAATATCAGCGCTGTGGTCGCGATGGAGCGTGTCTCATTTATCTACGCATTTGCGCAATCAATTGTGATTTAAATCAGCAAGTAAGAAATAAAATACTAAACTTGGTCATGCATGTTTAAGAACATATTTATGAAACATATGAATGGTATCGGTATCTAAATCGCTTTTGCTCGTTAAATACCAAACCTCTCTTGTTTCATAATCATATTATTAAACAGGACCACGTTTAGCATATACTCTATTTATTTGAATAGAGAGGTGATATGTTAACTCAACATTTACATGATAACTGATTAATAATTAATTAATTATCACCTACCCGTTAACATTTTCACTGTTTAAAACTCTACAAAGCTATCACAAATTGTGTAATAACATTATATGTTTCCGATGAACGTGACGTCATAATGGTAAAACATGACGTCACTACCTCACATAAATAAATTTTAAATCCAGATGCTATCCTCTGGTGAGCACATTTAATTTCATATTCTAAAAGCACATAAAAAAAATCATTCTTATATACCTGTATTGATATTCTGAAAATATCTTTATTCATCATAAGGATAATTCAAATATTAAAAGTGAATGAGTGTGGTTTGGAAACTTTATTAATACACTGTTAATTACTAATGTTTGTAGTTTGAAAATGCTTCTGTACTCCATGGCTTTGAAAAATGAATGGAGCAATTCTCTCTCCTTGTATGATTCCCTTGTGTAACATAAATGTCTATAAAGCAATTAAATAAAAGATAAATTGTTTTACTTTTCTTGTATTAATGATTTTGTCCCACATTTTCCATAAGATTCTGAGATAGGTTGACATTAAAAGTCTAGAAATGTATTAATGTGGATATTTCACACAAGTATTTTTAATTTTGTAGATACATTTAAGATCAAATTTTACAATTAAAAAATATTGCAATGTCATTCTCAACATTTGTCTATTGTGCCTCATTATGTAGATTACTGATGGTTCAATATCCAGACTGAGTTGGAGTCTCCACAACAATTTTATTCTTTCATAATTTGAAAATGATAACATTGATTTTCAAATATTTAGACTTATTTTATGAGACGACTGTATGTGAATAAGAGTGATGAACAAAGCTTAAAGATAATGATTAATGAAGATAATGATTGATGAAGATATTGACTGACGAAGATAAAGACTGACAGTCTAATTGTTTACTGCTCTGTCTCATACTAATGTTTCAGATAAACTATATTGTCCTAGAGAATTACCAATAATCAATATGTTATTATCAACATAATCAGGTATTGATTGTAAAACCATTGCACACGAGTCTATACACGTGAAAATTCTTCGAAAATTTATTCAACTTTTTATAATATTTTCTACATTTGATTTTTTTAAAACTCCCTTCTAATTATAATTCAAACTAACATAACTTTCTTTAATTCACTGAAAATTAAATGATTACGAAAAACAAGTATTGTTTGAATAAATATAATTTTTTTGAAATATGTATTAACACAAGTTTAAGCAAAATTGCTATAAATAAGGTATGTCCTCATAAATATTTTTACTACATTTCAAGACAAAAATTATGAATTAATTATTAACATTCCACTGGAACTTAAAACCATGGTAACTCTAGATGCTGGAGAGTACATTATCCTGGAGAAAATTTTAAAAATAAATATATATGTATATATGCACAATTCAAAACAATATAGAAGAACAAATATAATGCTTCAAACCAGGTCCAAAATATAACTGAAATTATGTCACTGCATAGGATATTTTTAAACCTCAAATGTATTTTAGAAATATATACACATTTCAACTCAATTAAAACATTGAAATAAAATTGCCACTAACAACCTCCTTGATTTGGTCTGCTGCAGGGAGATATGCTATGTCTTTCCACATTTAGCATTCGAAAACAAAAAGGGTGAAACCTATATATTTCCACAAAATATACATTTAAAACAATAGAAAGGGTTTAAATACACTGAATCAAATTTGACAGATAAAATTGCCAAAACCAGTACTGCTGCAAGGCGACATGCTACTTCCAAACACATTTGAGTTTTTTTAATCAACAGAGAGTGAACCACATGTTCACCTCAATACACATGTAAAACACAAGAGAGCTTTAAACCCACTGCATCCATGCATGAAAGTGTGACACAAGTAAAATCACCACTGCTGCCGGGAGACATGTTACCTCCTTACGTATTTACAGTAATCATAAATAATCACTAACTCATCAATTACCCGTTTTCTCACTGTACCCAGTATAGGGTGCAACTTTGGTATGACTTCCGTGTGCAGATGATGATCTCGAACTCGGTGCAGGATATGTAACAGTCAACGACGATCTATGACCTTCACCTTGTTGTTTGGGTACATCCTTATCTAAGTCTTTGTAATAATCATCTACCAACTCATCATTGTCTTGGTTTGATCCCTGGGCCTCCATTTTAATGTCTGGCCCTTGGTAAATGTTACTCCCGGCTTGAAAGCTCGGATATGTCCGGTGTGAAACTCGTACCTCGCGTTGACTACTGTTGCTAAGCGGGTTGTTTACCTCCTCCATAGCCTTCATAACACCAGCAAAGAGATCAATGATTTAGCAAGTCACCCGTATAGTCACTGACCGGCATGAGTTTAGATTCAGTGTATTATTTACCGATGATAGCGGTAAGCATGAACAAAAGGGTATTACAGTGTTTGATCCGTCTCCAGGTAACCCATGCTTAATCCTCACCGAGTTCAATCCAATTAACATTGAGCAATACTTGGTTTATCCTAATCCTATGTCAGGAAAAGGTTTCCCAATATTAGGATATCACTGACTGATCACTGACTGGCCCCTGATTTAAGAGGATCTCCTGAACTCGGCAACTTACTTAGCCACATATTTGTTGTTTATTTGAATAACAAATGATGTAGGGTATCAATGTACCCATGAAATGCTATTTCAACATCACTCGTGTTCCACGTATAGAATCATGTGATGACCTTGTGGTAAAACAGGTTTGCGTGTTGCTTAATATAACCTTTTTATTTATGCTTGGCTAACCCAAAGGGGCAGTACCAAGAAAGTAATTTTAAGATAAAATTTGTGACAAAACTCCCATTATTGCATACATGTTTATGACGCATTTTAGCCTAATTCATACATTGTGCATCTTCGAATTTCAATTACCCCTAACTATATAAACTTGTGACACACCACAGCAAATTCTCTTATAATTTTATATAGATTCATTTTCAAAATTTTTGCATTTCTTCATTAACCTAATAGATTTTCTCATTCAATTAAATCTTATTAATTAAAGGCTAATCATTAACATTAAGTTTTTACTGCATTAAACAATCTATTGTAATAAAAAGAAAATTTGGACAATGAGAATGAGAAATTTTATCAAAATAGACAACATTGTAGTGTGGTGTAATTTATATGGTTTAAACATATTTTATTCATCAATGAAATGATTGGCAAACAAGCTGAGAGCTTATGTAAATGCCGCTCCAAAGTGTAATTTATGTAAACTTATGCACATTTTAACTAAAAATAACTGATACCAACCTTCAATTCCCATATTGTTACTTACAAATAACTTTAATAGTTCTTGTCAAAGTGGTCTATATCCTCATTACAACATCATCTATGACTAACGTTCTTACGTTCACGTCTTCTCTTCTTACGCAAACTAGGTCGTTTCGCAATCTCCAGATTAACAATACTACCGGTATGTACATGTGACAGTGACAATATCAGTATATCTACTCGGTAGCCAAGGTATGTTTGCGTCAAAGATAGGCAACGTCAAAATATTTGCTTACGTCTTGGGAGTGACCTCTGACCTCCTCTAAAGAAAGACAATAACAGTTATCAGGCGAAATACGCCTGCATAACACTCATATGATTATTTTGAAATCCTTTCTTTTCACTGATAATTAACATCTGATTCACAAACACCAACACATGATATATGCGGTCTTACAATTTATCAATAATAATAATAACACTTTTTGTATTCATTACAATGTAAATTCGGAAATTCTTTGTGTGCAGATGGCAGCCACAGTTCAGCGCCAGTTCAAGCGTTGTTCTATCCTTATAATGCTGAGTGTCAAGCAAGGAAGCAACAACTCCCATCTTTTAACATCTTTTGGTATGTCGCGGCCAGAAATTGAACCCTGACCTTCCGGGTGATGAGCGAACACTTTACCAACTGAGCTACATCCCCTTATTATACAACAGAAACACCTCTACACTGATTGCCTTATTAATCTTAACAAAATTATATTTTACCATTTTCAAATTCTGTTTTGGGGAAATATGGAGACGTAGAAGGATTTATGATACAGAGATAATTTCTATATATCCATTGATAATAACTTCCTAATCCGTCCCCCTATATTTCATAAAATTGTATATAGTGGTACATTTTGTATATAGTTTTATATTTATGGTGTTTACGGACGGACAACAATATGACAAGAATACAAATACTACTACAACTAATAATAATAATAGACTACTTGTACCGTGCATTTTTCCATGCCACAGCATGCTCAAAGCGCACAAATAATGATTAAATGAAGCGAGAAAGTCAGTTTACAAATGAAACGCGAGCTTGAACATATGAGTTTTGAGCTTCTTAAAATATGCACTAATAAAATTGCCAATAACAACCTCCTTGATTTGGCCTGCTGCAGGGGGATATGCTACCTCTTTACTCATTTAGCATTTGAAAATAACATTGATGTTAATGTTGAAATATCCTGTGCTAGCTTTCATTCATGCTGATAATGGCATGTGAGATATGCCTGCGTCATACACGAGTGCCTATGTTGAAATCTCCCAGTTCACATAAATCACCCCAGACTGCCTATTATACAAGCGCAAGTTTCCAATAATAAACAACATCATATAAATCCAAAGACGGCATGTATACAAGCGTCACACATAAGTGACGTTCAGGTTTCTCACAATTCGCGTATACCGGTATATAAGCGATCCTTTCATAAATGGATCAACGCACTGGAAGGTCGAAGTTTAGGCATTTCAATACAGCATTGTGAATGTAGTATGAATGATTACCTATATGGTGTGGATGATTACCTATATATATCCATAACTGCTTAGTCATTTGGCCAATGACCAAGCTTATATCAAATAACAATGCTGTTTATATACGTTGGCGTTAATATACAAATATGACAATGATTTCTTGCCTGTCATTATGAAATTATTCAATTAAATGCTCGTTATAGAATGGTGTTAGTAATATGTATAATAAAACTTAGTTGGTTTAATATCGATGACATCTTGATATTTGTAATCAGTAACACATACTTTTAATATGTAATGGCATTGGTAATATACAGAGAAATGAAAACAAAATATCTTTAATTTAAAATTATTACAAAATTTAAGTTTTCTTTTAAATTTGAAATAGATTTTTTTTTTTTAAACATTGATAATAAGTATAAAATATTGATGTAATTGATTCACTATATTTGTGAACTGTATTAACTTTTTAAAGTTAATTTTATAATAAAAAGTCCTTTTTTAATAATCATTGATCCTTCATGTTTATCAGCTTTTAAATTAACAAACCCATTTGAACATTACAAGATTAAACGTAAATAATTTTTTTTAGAATTTCTCTAAAATTTACTGAATGATCGAGAATTTAATCAACGAACCCATTGTCATCAATAACCGCCTGTCAATAATTCAGACGGCTGACATTAGCGAGACTTGCAAATGCAATTTACTAATGTCGACCATATTATCACAGACATAAACAGTGACAATTGATTGAATATTAAGCAAACAGGATTATTCCACCAGTTAATAACGAGTATTCTGATCACAACAATGTGTTTACTATATCTGGGTTTGTAAAGAGCCCTGAATTTGAAAGACATTATCGTGTGAAAACACATTAACTATGTTGGTCTTTGATAGTGGCGTGCATTCAATGGAATATGAGTTATTTCCCTTGATACGATAAAATTTCAGAGAATGAGTGACGTGAAAAGGATAAAGGCAAAACACGAAATGGCCATGGCAAAGATTTAAAGATATTTCTTTTCTTGCATTTTCCGTTTTTGTTATTCGATCAAAGATATACATTGTCATCAAATAAGGTTTAAATTTTCACAATATTTTCATTGGAAATAGTTTATTGTTGCAAATTTGCAAAGAATCCAAAAGTTCTACTTTCAGTTTATCAAACTGATCAATTAAGAGATAATTCGGCAATTTCCCCGATGTTGTGGAGTTTTGAACCCGAACATTAATTTTTTTCTCAATGGTTAAAACTTGCAACATTTTTGTGGCCATATATTTTAGTGAAACCTGCACTTATCACTTGGCACACTAGATCAACCATAACGATCTGAAGCTGAAAATATTGACCAATGAAAGTTGAAGAGAGAAGAGAGCATTACCCTTAAAAAATACAGCCATTGGCTCTGTAGCTCATCAGGTATTTACTATTCATTACCACTGAGGTTGACTACAGATTCAATGGTGAAAATGTATCGAGATCTCTCCATTTTTTACCTTGCCTTCAACCTAGGCAGAAGTGGTGAAACGAATCAGCGACACCTATCTTGATCATTAGTTACGTCCCTTACCATCTGCTAACATACAGCCAATGAAATCGCTGTTTACATTCGGAACCAATTCAAAATAAGCGACGATCGACACAGTCACAGAGGCAATACAAGCTGTCTTCTGATTGGCTTATCCGATTAGCCTGCAGTACGTTAAAATCTTAGCACTGAAAATGCAAGGGTTGAGGTTCAGGGCGGAAGGAGAAGATATGGAAATCTTTTCGTTACGCCTGTGACGTTGTGAAAATTGATTTGGGACATAAGCCAAGTTCTGGATAACATCGAACTCCATAACGATGGTAATATCTGTTCACATTTAGATATAATGCCTATGGGAGATAATAATCTATCTATCATTCTATGAGATGTGACAATGCACTGCTACTAAAACAATGTTACAATTATCAGGGGAGATAACTCATACTATACAGTGCCAAGGGAGATAAGTCATGTCAGAAATGGATCAGAAAGTAAATATGATGGTTATACAAATTGCAAAGTGGATAACGACATGAATATAAGATTTCTGCAAATATTGATTATGATAATTGACTGAAATCACCAAAGCTCTATTTTCGTGAAAGTGATATTTGAGTTATATTTCCTGAAATTGAAATCTAATAATTTTGATTATTAAATTCAGAAAATGGTCACAACCTTTTAGTTGCAGATATCACAATTAATTTTTACCACATGAAAATGTTAACAGAATATATAATCTTTGTCACAAAATTGTCATTAAAATGTGACATAATCTTCTTTTACCAATTGATGGACAAATCTGCATAACATCCATAACTATTCAAATCAGATATTTCGGAAATTCCGCCAGCAGAGCGTAATTAGTGCCTAAGCCAAACTACTGCTACGAGCTGCGAGCCTGTAAATTCCGCCACAGGGGCTAAAATGGGTAACATATAAATACGCAACTTGAGGGTTAATGTGTCAAACAAATTAAACAAACATAATCTGTTTTAAATACTTTTATCATTTAAAAGTTTCTTTAAAGCATACAAATGTCAGGAGTTTATGATTTAAAATTCAAATCAATCAAAATTAGAATTTAGCTTTGATTGGCAGCCTACTCAATTTCAACTCGTCAATTTCAACACCTCGCCATGAAACTATAGAAACCTGCATCCGACTTAAAATCAATAGCAATTAATCTAACCCTTCAATCTGTCAAACCTTGCAAATTTTATCTTAAAAAGAAGCAAAAACCTTTTTGACAGACTAATAATACAGATCCATTTCAAACTTTAAACTTGATATTTTTTATCAAATTTATTTTAAAAATTGAAATTTAAATTATGTAGACATTTTTCGGTAAGAAGAGTATTTGTAAAGTAAATTTAAAAACTTGAATATTTGCATTAATCATCTATTTCCCTTCATTTGATCGTTAAGAAATATTCAGCCCTATATAAGCAGTGACATCCCCTTGACCAACCTCCTCACTATCTTATTACAATTCCTGATATTCTGAATTGTTTTGCATTCGCTCTTTCAACACTCGTCAACACCTTTCCTGCTAATAAAGTAACATAAGAGCCCAATTCCAGATTATTTCTAGGTAATATTCCTGTAAATTGGCCATCCTGAATAGTTTGTAACTAATTCATTCATCAGATAAATGAATAATGTTTAATTCCATGTGAAAGTTACAAAGATAATAAATTGTCAAAGGTACAGATATGAAATTTCAGACTTTGTTTTCAGATAAAAATTGTTGGCGCAAGTTACCAAAGCAACTGGATGTTGAACCAAAACCTTAATGAACACTAATTACCTACATACACAGGTGATGCACAGGTGAAATAGACCATTATAACTTATATCACCTGTCATATATCTATCATTATCAGCTAGCTGTTATGAGTATTGTCAATATCACTATGGAGAGTAATTAACAACCCTGTCAGGAAATGTACATTTCACAAATATAATGACTACCTACAAACAGCATCCCCTTAATCCTTCACATGCTTAATAAGTTGGAGTGAAAATCATTTGGTCAAATCATTCCTGTGTGATTGAATTACACGAATCCCAATTCAATCTATGTAATACATTTATGTAAATATCATTGTGACATTAATATGAAAATTCAAACTAAGTTATAATCTAATCAAATCATTCTGAAAGTGTTGTTCTTGTGCTCAGAAAACTCAAACATAATTTAAAAGTTTCTTTCACAACTCTGATCTCCTTAATTCGATATGGTGTCAATGGCACAATGACACATCTAACAGCTCCAAAAGTATGTTGTGAATATTCACAACATCCAACAACAAACAACAAGCATCAAATGCACCCAATTCCCTGTAACAAGTCTCAGCATTTCAATCAGAGTTTCCACTAGTCTAAGACAGCAAAAGCTCAGAGTCCCCTTTGATCTCATCGGACAGACGGACAGACTGACTTGAGGCTCGTGGCACTCGACTAGCGTTGATTGTTTAGCAGCAACACCTTGTCAGTCATGAAGTCAGATTCAAATTCTTGGAGAAGGCCACTTATCTTGTGATTGACATGTGGGGAGCTCACTGTAAATGCTACTTACTTACTGTCATAACTGTACCAAATGCACTCTGTCTTGACAAGTGCTTGTAATTACACAGAATATACTTGGACCTGTGGGAATGTTTTGAAAATGGACATAGGTCATTTCATTACCCATATTAATTTTTTGTTTTTAATTTTACCAGTCTTTTCAAATATTAGCTTATAGTCTTCATGTACCAGTAGTTTAAATTGGAAACCTTTCCACAAATACTATATCTAGACTGTATAAATGACTCCAAATATTTGAATAGCCATTCTAGTGCTCCCAATAAGGTAGAATTTGTAAATGCAAACTAAGTTATAACACTTCAATATTCAAAACCTTAAAATTTGCAAAAATGAAAAGCAAATATTTTACAAATAAAATATATAAAAAATTTGCAGGTTCAGATAAATTTTTCAATGTTTCAGAGAATGTTTTCAAAATCCTCTGCCGTGATTGAGGACATCAGATTCGACCATTTGAAAACTTGGTTACAAAATAATATTTCAAGACCAAAGCTTTCGGAAGGTATGAATGAATAATCTGTTTGTTGAACACTTCAGTAACATTTGGCAATTAGCAGGGTGCTCTCTTATATGGCACATGACACTTCAACCGATCACAAACGACTCTTTCGTAAAGGAGGTAGAAATGTTATCCAGTGATGGTCATTGACTCGTACAAATAAGTCTCCCGCAATTGCTGACTCAAGGATCACATTGATATATCAGCGATAAAGAGGCAATTGCCTTCAAATTCATGGCTTAATCGATCAATTTGCTTTGGTATCTTGTCTGTTGAAGATCATGTTTGCACAATTTCTCTAGACGACCATTAGTTCCAATTGCAAGTTCTCATGTAAAGTGACTTCCTGCCTCGATCTAGAAATATTGCCTCCGTGGAAGTTCAACATATGAAAAATGATCCACAAAAATATTTGGCTTCCAGCTGACAAAACCTGGAGAGTTTGAAAAGGGAGATAACTCTAAAAACCTGTGTTTCTAATAACTGTGTGTAATACTTGGCGTGAGTTGTATGCTTTAAACAATCTGTAAAAACAAGACATGTTTCCCATTGCACAGCAAAGAGTTTTGGAAGGGAGGTAACTTATGTTAACTGAAATGCGGCCTGCAACAATCTGTCAGTCAGACAAAATATGTTTCTCGCTTAAAAACGAGGAATTCAGAAAGGGAGACAACTCTAACCTGTCTTTCTCATCACTTTGTCAAGATGAGCAGTGAGTGATATGTCAGTCAAACGGGGATGAAAGGTTTTACATCGCACAGCTGGGGATTGCTTGGGCTGGAAAATTTGTGTTTCTTGTCAGCTGGGAATTTGGCACTATTTCAAAATTTTCAAAACACTTTTCATAGATATGTCAGTAAACACGGTCTCGAAGTTAGGAATATCACAATATTATTTTTTTACTTGAAGTGAGAAGAGCGATTAAGTTATTGTTTATCCAAAGCTTTGACAATATCTATACTATTAGAGAGGAGTGAACTGATGATTAACACTTAACCTGCCATTCCTTAATGGTCGACACTCAGGAGAGCTTGTGGACAAAGGGAATAATCAAGTTTAACCCTTACGTTGCGTATATATATTTTACCCTTTTTAGCCCCTGTGGCGGAATTTACAGGCTCGCAGCTCGCAGCAGTAGTTTGAGCTTAGGCACTAACGAGCTCTGCTGGCGGAATTTCCAGGCGGCGATTCCGGTACCGTTTTTACGAAATATACCGCATCTACATGGCGAATACGGGCTATATACGGGCGTTGAATACAAATTCAAGTCGCGGCACCCGTACACAAATGGTTGCTTTATACCCGCATCTTCGAATTATTTTTTTACGATTTTTCTTTACTTTTCTATTACTTTGTAAAGATTGTCTTTAATTCGGGCCTTATAACATCATGAATTTGGAGCGCGCTACTGAAATTTTTATATGGACTTGAAGACCAGATGTTTGTCTTTACAATGATATAAAAAATATTAGAATGCGACCTATGGTTATAATTCTATTGTCATCTAAAGTTTGTCTTTATTTCCAGCTTCATGAAATCAAAACTCCTGAGCGCGCATATTGCGAAATTTATATGTGCTTGTAGATAGTTTATTCCTCTTTACAATGACATAAAAATTATTAGAATACGACTTATGGTTCAGAAAATATAACCAACCAAAGGAGAGTGACGCTACCCCGACAGTACCACGTGAATGGTCCCGACGCGCACCAAGTTACTGGCACTGCTTGGTCCCCCCGGGACTGTGCTAATTACAGTACCGTTACCTCCTCGAGACCTCCTCGAGACCTCCTCGAGGGTGCCAGAGCCGAGCGCGCGTGGAACTAATGGGTACTAATGAGCACAGCATACACTAATCACCGCGGCGAACGCAATACATGTTGCGCGGTGTAAAGTTTGTCTTTATTTCCAGCTTTATAAAATCGTAAATTATTTCGCGCGCATGCGAAACACGTATGTACTTGAAGACAATTTATTCCTCTTTACAATGATATAAAAATTATTGGAATACGTCAAATGGTTCGCAATATATGAAGAGCGTAAGGAAGGCACCCCCAGTACTTAGAAAATTCATTTTTGAAAAACTAACTTTTTGCGACATCTGGCGCATCATTTGCCGCATGTTTATTTTTCGCTGCGCATATACATATGATACATGGAATTGAAGACAATTTATTGCTCTTTACGATGATGTAAAAAGAAAAAAAATGCGCAACTTCGTTCGGAAGCTATAGCGTGCCAAATGAAGGTACCCTCGGTACTTTGAGGCAACTTTTTGACTATCGCGCATATCGGGGCACGTGCCGCAACTTTAGTTTTTCGTGCGCATGTATAAATTTTATATTGAATCAAAGCCGAATCTTTCCTCTTTACCCCATGTAAGTTTTATGAAAATCGGCCACCCGGTTCAGCATTTATGGGTGTTTTTTTATGATGCGGTTCTGGCTGAACTTCCAATGAAAGCTCGCATTCACTTTCTCTGTCTCTTTGATAAAATAAAGAATATTTTATTTGCAATGACATGTATTACAATGAAATTACAATGCATTTATGTACAAATATACACAATATTTACCTGCGGTTGTGCGCAGAACAGCTTTAGGGACCTAACAAGGTATGTATATAATGTGTATATACTAGTCCACACTTCGGCTCTCTTTACTTTCAATTTTCTTCTTCTTCATTCCCTTCTTCATTTCTTTCTTTTTCCGTGGCAGTGATGTAAGCCCTGGAATAGTCAGTGGCGGTGTGGTACAGTTTGAAGCATGGTGCGGCGCACAGAGAAACATTACAATCTGTACATTCATAAGAAGACTCTCTGCCTACTCGTTTTTTCTTCCTTGCTGGCCCATTGCCTTCTTCAATCTGTTTTGCGAGGACAGCGCGTTTTGCCTTAGAGCATACCACACACATCCTTGTGACGTTTTTCTTCCTTCCGACAGGCTCAATCTTCGTCGGAAAGTGACGTCCATGAAGACGAGTGACACTCTCGTCGCTCGTGCTCGGCCGACCACGGGGACGTCTGCAAAGTGATGGAACTTGTTCCTTGTCCGCAAATGTTACTATATGTTGCGCCAAAGCCTTCCTGTATTCCCGACTTGTTTTTAGAGGTTTATCTTTGCTATATTCTTTATAAACGATGTAAGAGTTCAACATGGCAACGTTGAGAACGTGAAACCAAACCCGTTTCCACCACTTCAGGGTCTTCACTCGGAACGGCGTGTACGACAACATCTGGTCGGCCCGATCAACACCTCCCATGTACTTGTTGTACGTTGTTACAATGCGCGGCTTGAGAACTGGTTCCCCTGTTGCCCGGTTCTTCTTCCCTGTTTGTTCAAGTTGTGTATCTTCAACAGTAGACATGAGAAGCACTGATTTTCTATCTTCGTAGCGAAGAACGAGTAGGCCATGGTTGTGAGAAACTGTCATGTCCCCTTGCTTGGCTTTCTTTTTAGGTTTCTTGACTGAATCAGGAAGTCCCTTTCGATTGGCTCTCAACGTCCCCGTGGCACCTATTCCCCGCTCCCACAAATTTATGTACAGATTTGTGGACGAATAGTAGTTGTCCATAAAGATGTGATGCCCCTGTCCAACGTAGTCGTTCACCAAGTCCATGACTACATCATAAGTTTTGCCACCTTCAGAAACCGGTTCATTCGTTTTTCCAGTGTAGAGTTTGAACTTGCAAACGTATCCGTTGTGCGAGTCACACAACATGAAAGCCTTTATCCCATACTTCTTAGGCTTGTCGGGAAGATAAACTTTGAAAGATAAGTTACCTTTCCAGGGCACCATGCCCTCGTCGACTGAAATGTTTTGATGCGGTTTATACACTCTTGAAAAACGGTGAACTATCCGGTTATACAAGTGTCCCAGTTTATTTATTGGTGAAAAGCACGGGGTGTTACGGCCCGGCATCCTCCTGTTGTCAGCCAAGTGTAGGTAGGTTATAAGAAGCCAAAACCTGTCTCGGGGCATGCACTTGGCGAAGAAAGGCGTTGAGGTAACATCACTTGTTGACCAGTAATCAGCAAAGTTTCTCTGCACAACCAATGACATGGCAATTGTCATGGCTACAAATACCTTCATCTCTTCTGCATTAGTGTCTTGCCACTGTTGCATTCTTGAACGGGGTCTTAGAATTTTGTCCTCCATTGCTTGTTTGAAATATCTATTGGTTTCCGTTGCCATATCCTCATAGTCATCATTATGTATAAACAAATTGAAAAAGTCAATAGGTTCAGGGTTCTCAGGAAGTTCTATGAACTGGCGCAACCCAGTTTGACCAGTGAAAGGCAAGTTTACACGTGGCCGCGGACCATCCACCCACTCATCAAACGTCTGTGAATTATCATGATTATATTGTGGTATTTCGGCAAACTCCTCCTCAAAACCACTAAAGTCTTCTTCGGTGGAATTACCGGCGGCTAGAATCTTTCTGGCAATCTCTGTCTCTATATCACTCAGAGCATCTGTGTCACCATGTTCACTATCTATTACAGTGTCCCGATCATATGCATCATCACTGTCTAAACCACTGCTACCATCACTGTCAGTTGACTCCATATCAGAGGCTTCATCAGCATGGATCTCGTTGATGAAGTCGTCGTCGCTTGTAACGGCTTCAAAGCTGCGTGTCCTAGTATGCAACGTCCTAGGCCGTCGCAGGGCCTTGCGTCCACGTCCGCGCAGCATTCTGCTTCAACCTGTAAATGATTGAAAATGCGTTAGATGTATGCAACATATAACATGTGATTAGAGACAATAAACATACAGAGATAATGAATGTGAGCTTCATGGACGTTCATTTGCCAGTTTCAGAACCTCCCGGCGCATCTAGGACGACTGCGCCGCAAGCGCCGACGGCGCCGACGGCTTCTGACATCGCGCCGATTTTTCCGACGCATATGTCAAACGGACCATTTTCTGATTTCCTCGGCGACGTGTAGCACCGGGCGCGAGGCCCGGAAAATAAACTACTATGTCAGGGAAGCTCGGGTTGTCAGTTGCCGAATGACTTCTCTTTTCGAGAAGCAGAGCATCCAAGGAGCGGTCTCTCGAGGCGGAGCCCGGACCCATGGGAGCATACTCCCATGCTCTCCGGGAATTCCCGTCCCCGTCTTCCGCGGCGGACCCCGGATTCAATCGCGGGACAGGTTTCCCATGTTCTCTTTTGAGAACGAGAGACTCCGAGGAACAATCCTATGGGACGAACCCCGGATTCTATTGGGAATGGGTTCCCATGCCCTCTCGACATATATAGCAGAAACCTTCATACCTCGGAATGACACGAACCTTTATTTCAAAGTAGAAACAAAAAAATAATTTGCACAAAAAGTTTGGGGGGTGGCGACCAAAAGCGGGGGGGTCCGCGCACCCCCCGGTAGATATTTATACTTGTGGGTCGGTCCCGAAGATGACGGACCACGCCCATGTTCATGGGAATTTTTTCTCATTATGTCATGGCGAATCCCGTCGGAAATTCCCCTGCTCACGAAAAAACTAATACCTAAAAAAGTAATTGTGATACAAAAGAACTTTGGTAATAAAAGTGGTGAGGAATCAAATTCTCCATCTGCTCAGTTCAGTCCGCTACACATATAAATAATTCTTCAAATCTTATTGAATGAAACGTCTTTTATTCAATAATGTAAAAGATAAAATAATAAATTCAATTCAAATGGTTTGGAAAGGTGCGCCCTCGCATTTGAATTTTAGAAATAAAAACCTTTCGCAAATGGCATCAGTAACAAAAATGTTCACGCATTTTTAGAAACTCCGAAAAGTGAAATATTTTCCTGAGAAAATATTCCCACGAAAAGGCTTTTCCCCGAGCGGCTGGTCCCGTACTCAAATATATTTTCACTTTTATGTTATAATTTTTTTTCCAAAACTGGAAACAAAATTCCGTCATGACAGTTGTTCATCGTTTATAAAGCTCTATATTTGCGTATCAAAAGAACAGTATTTTAGTTATATATTATCATACTTCTTCACTTATGCGTACATCAATATTGCGGCTCTTCGCGCATGCATAGTTCTTCCCAAAAACATGCGCATTATATCTGGAATTAAAGACAATGTTTTTCTCTTTACAATGATGTAAAAATTATAAAAATCGGACTTGCGGTTCAAAAGTTATGAAGTGCGAAAATTATACCTTTTGGCGCGGCGCTTTGCGCATGCAGAGTTCTTCCCGAAAACATGCGCATTATACATGGAATTGAAGACAATGTTTTTCTCTTTACAATGATGTAAAAATTATAAAAATCGGACTTGCGGTTCACAAGTTATAAAGCCCGTAATGATGGTATATGCTAAGAGCGCCACTTATTCAAAGCCGAATATCACCTTCTGCGCGACACCTGGCGCATCAAAAGTTATTGCCGAAAATACACGTATTATATATGGAATTGAAGACAATTCTTTTATCTATATACTGATAAAAAAATTATGAAAATATCCCAAGTAGTTTCTTAGAAATAGAGCGCCGAGGCATGTTGGGGTAAATGCGCCACATGTATCAAAATTCAAAAGTGCGAAAGTCGGCTATCTCTGTGCGATTGCTGTATTTTCAGTTATGTTAGCGCAATTGCGATTTTTATATGGGAATAAAGGCCATTCTTTCCTCTTTATTTTGGTATAAAAAAAAATGAAAACAACCAATTGGTTCATATGATACGAAGTGCGAGAGAAAGGTAGCTTATCGCAATATCTTCCCGTAATTAGAAGCTATCTGCCCATGTGGCGAGATGCGAGTCAGATAAGCATAGGCTATCTGCCCATGTGGCGGGATGCGAGACAGATAAGCCTGTACGGGCCTATCTCACCCCGGGGCAGTGCAGACACTTAGGTGCTAATTAGCCGCCGGGCAGTGTAGCCATCGGAGCGAAGCAGGACAAAATTGGCCTTTTGTAAAGCTAATTATCGATGCGTTACGGGTCAACAATGCACACGCAAATTGGTGTGAATTTTGCTGGACGTTCTGACCAGACACTGAAGAAAGTTTTATTCTCATTGCGGGCTGCGAGGCATAAATACAGCCATTCTCATGCAGCGAGTCGCGGAAACAATCGACTCGGGACCCGGTATGGAGGCTAGCCCAGTACATAGACAGGCGTGAATTCTTCTAAGTAAGCGATCCGGGATCCGTACTGGAGTACCTACGAATCGCTTATAGCCCGCCCGGATTATTCCGTCGCCCGCATGTTAAGGGTTAAGCAAGAGGCAATGATGGGCGACCTTAAACATTACATCAGCAGGAAAAGGGTTAATATCTGCCTCGCAGATAAACAGCCAGCCTATTAATTTTGGAAACACCACGGGCACAGACAGTATTATTTTGAAGCAGCAGGTTAAATGTCATGAAATAAAAAAACTACTGCTCTAAGTATCTTCATTCTCAATGCATCTTGAGCCAATGGCCATTCCCTTTGTTAACGATTCATAATTCATGTAAATTGGCTTTTCAGAATGGTTTGACAACAATCAATATAAAGACTGCATTTTAATGAAAATGTATTTAACTCAAGATTTATGGATGATCAACTTCTTCAAATTGAGATCTCAAGTATTACTTCACAGAATCAAAAACCTCCAAATATCTCATGAAAACAGACCCCAGCAATTCCAAGCTCATTCCTTTGCTGAGCCTTAAAGGGGCAGTAGCACGTTTTTTCGGTGAAATAAGTCGATGAAATATATTTTAAAAATCCAATAGTTAAACACCTTTATATAGCGAGTGTACATGGTTCCGTAAAGCCATGGGAATCTTTTTTGTCATTCGAAATAATAAAATGTGTTCACGATAAAATGGCTGCCATGCAATATTGGCTTTATACGCAACACTGTCATTACTACTACGGCTAATTAGTTTGTGTAATACGATGTTTTACACGCTTAAGTAAATATAAATGACACAAACTATCATTATAAATAAGAAATTTGAAAAAATAAATTTTGCAAAAAACGTGCTACAGCCCCTTTAATTTTTTTGCAGACCAAACCTCAGTTCCTCAGTTCCTCAGTTCACCATGAAACATGCTTCTCGAAACTAACAGATTCTGAACTAGTATCACTGGACAGCAAGTCCTACAACAAATCCGTCTTGTAATCGAGAACAACAGTCACGTGATTGTACAAAGATCAAGTCAAGGGAGATAACTCAGAGCTAGATATCTGGATACAGTGGAGTAGATCAAAGCCTCATCAACGTCCTCGTAATATCCCTCTGATTACAGGCCACGGATTCTGGAGCGAAGGTTACGGCTATTTTATAGACATGAGGGATGTTCTCTGCTCTGTTTATATAAAGATTCTCCTTTATAATGCTAGTGTAGAAGCTAGACTTGCAACAGTCTTGTTGAATATATTCTCTGAAAAAAACTTGACGTTTTTGGAAACAGCAAAGATGTAATCTATGAATATGACTTGCCAAAAGCTTTGTGAAATTTCTCTGAATAAGCCTGCTTTAACTTTAAACGAAGCTGTAACCTATGAAAAAGCTCCTTTGGCGCTAAATATCTAAATATTAAAAGGGAGTTATGACTTAATGTATATCCATTTTGAGGGAGCATTAACTGCTAATTAAGATGTGTTGGTGATTGGAAGTTATCTATGTACACAATATGCTCGAATTAACAGGGGATCCTTGGGGAGGGGGAGGAGAGGATGGGGTACACAATATGCTAGAATTAGCAGGGATCCTTGGGGAGGGGGAGGAGAGGATGGGGTACACAACATGCTAGAATTAGCAGGGATCCTTGGGGAGGGGGAGGAGAGGATGGGGTACACAATATGCTAGAATTAGCAGGGATCCTTGGGGAGGGGGAGGAGAGGAAAGGGTGGAGTACACAACATGCTAGAATTAACAGGGGATCCTTTGGTGGGTGCCGGGGATGTGGGGGTTTGGGCGGTTGTGTGGATGATTTAGTAATTACGGAGGGAGGGTAACAGCTTCGAAATGTAGCCTTGTTTTTTTTGCAGAACTGCCAGATCTAATCCTAGGTTTTATGTTCTCCAGTACACTCACTATATCATTTTCTCTTCAGGAACACAGGAGATAATTAAAAGGCCTGCATTAAGTCCAATGCTGTTTTGAAACAGATTCAGATCCTCCACCTTCGCTGGGGACTATAAATAGCTAACATAGTTCTCACAGATAGCCCAGCGCTGGCCTAGTAGTTAACTGCAGAGAGGAATGTTTTATGATCTTGAGCACTATACGTTGGTATTCAATGGAGACTTGCTTATAGCAGCTTAAAGTACTTGAACCAAAAGGTTGTAAGACTTTTCAGATAGAGGCAGTCTGCCACTGTTAACTCTTGATCTACAGGTACCAAGATTTTTAACACTTGAGAGCGCCATCTTTATCTGTTGGTCAGAATTTTTTTTATATTTAAGAGCGCCATCTTTATTAGTCTAACACTTGGACTGTAAAAAAAAATTTTAAAATGAAAAGGAGCCTTTTTTCCATTTCTTACAGTCTCCTTTTCAATATTTAATAAAGTGGTGATATTTTCAGAATAAATACTTTTTTCATAGTCTGAGTGTAAGACTACATCTATATCTGCAGGTCCCAAAATTTTCAATATTTAAGAGCGAAATCTTTATCTGAAGGTCCCAAGATATTATAATATTTGAGAGAGCCATCTTTATCTGTAGCCTATATAGGTCCCAAGATTTTTGAATATTTAAGAGCGCCATCTTTATCTGGAGGTCCCAAAATATTTTTATATTTTGGAAGAGCCATCATGGAATACATATGTTTACATGTATTAGTAGTGATCCCTGTAAAATGGCCACTCTGAATATAGTTCAGCAGTTAAAGTGTCAATAAATTTATTATTTGTCATTCAACAACATATGAGATCTTTAATCTTCAACAATAGCACTATTTTGTTGACAAATTTGACAGACAGTTTTCGATTGTTTATATTAGGAGCCAGGTCATTTAGGGTTGACTCCATAAATAAACAAGTGTTTGCCACTAACATGGCAATGTCCCCCGCCGGTGACATTGAGTTAGTAAGACACATCATTGGAGCTACTTTGGTTCATGATATATCGTGTTAATAAGAGTTCTAAAAGTGGTCAAAGTGTTGTAGTGACCTTGAAAATAAGGTCAAGGTCACCAAATCGACTGGCGTCTGCGTCATCCTCCAATGTAGACTGACACCAAATTTGAAAACATTTGGTCCAACCGGTCATAATAAATGGTGATAACAAGAGTTAGAAAAGTGCTCAAAGTGTTGCGGTGACCTTGAAAATAAGGTCAAGGTCACCAAAATACACTGGTGTCTGTGTCTTTCCCCAATGTAGGCTGAAAACTAATTTGAAGACTTTGGATGCAATGTTTCATGAGATATCGCCTTAACAAGAGTTCAAAGAGTGGTCAAAGTGTCGTGGTGACCTTGAAAATAAGGCCAAGGTCACCAAAAGTGACTGGTGTCTGCATCTTCTCACAATGTAGGCAGAAACCAAATTTGAAGACTTTGGATGCAACGCTTCATGAGATATCGCGTAAACAAGAGTTCAAAGAGTGGTCAAAGTGTCGTGGTGACCTTGAAAATAAGGCCAAGGTCACCAAAAGTGACTGGTGTCTGCATCTTCTCACAATGTAGGCAGAAACCAAATTTGAAGACTTTGGATGTAACGCTTCATAAGATATCGCGTAAACAAGAAATGTGACGTACGGACGTACGGACGGACGGACGGACGCCGCTGAATACATAGTCCCCCGTTCCGCGTTGCGGCGGGGGACAACAAAGTAGGATTAAAGTACACATCATCTTTTAACAGAAAATAGACATACTGTCATTTGGGTCCTGATATATCATTGAGTTATATGCAGTAGAGAACTGTTCTACACGCAGTAAGGTTTGGGTGCAATGCTACAATGAATTTCAGAGTAGTACCCCCCATGGTTCGCTAGTTCCAGCCGATGCTCGCAGGTTTCACCGCAATGTATAGCCACATGCGTTGCGGGCTTTCTCCCTGCCATAATACTAGCAGCCGCGATATAAGTGAAATACTCTTGAAAGCGGCGTTAAACGCCAACTCACTCACTCACTCATTGAGTTATAGAGCGAAAGTATTCATTTTTTCTTGAAAGTCAAAAGGATTAAATTATCTATCCATGATCAGTTTCTTGCATATGTCGTATCACATTATCATAAGCATTTAACATTTATATTATATTCTCTGGTCCAAGAATTTAATTATACGAAAAAAGATATATAAATTATAATCCAGATATATAATACACCTCTACAGCACAAAACCATTTTGAGCAATATTGCAACAACAAATATAAATTGCATTAGTAACTCCAATTCCTAGACATATTCTCCTAATTAAATTACAAATTACTCATACGTATCAAATGACCCAACATATAAGACAGAATCTATCTTTAAGAGATGCCAATATTCTGTAACCGAAATCGGCGCCAATGGTTGGGTCTTGGACCAAACGGAAAATCCATATTCCTGTGCGATTTGTATTCTCGGAGACCCTGAATCCAAAGCTTCTATTTTTGGCAGTCACCACTGTCAAATGAAGCCAAAGTTACTATCAGATTCTCTGAGAAAGTCTGCGAGAAGAGTCTGCGAGAAGCTATGAGTATTTCTGCAGACCAATCAATACTGAAATTACCAAAACATAAAAAGCAAATGTATTTTGATCTTGAGAATGGCGCCAAGAGCAAGAAAGGCCTCTTTGAGGATAAAGTGAGTAGTCCTAACATTTATCTATAGACTGATATGGATTGGGATGAGAAAATGTGATGGCAAAACCAGGCACTGTTCTCCGACGGCGCTAATACAAACAGATATGGTTCCTGCAAAACTCCCCAGTGCCAGGCTGATTCCTGGCAACAAAGTTTTACATGCAGCATCTATGTTCATCATGGGTATGTCAGGTACTCTAACTAGAGCAACATTTATTAACTCTTAAAGGGGCAGTAGCACATTTTTTGCAAAATATATTTTTTCAAATTTCCTATTTATTATGATAGTGTTATGTCATTTATATTACCTTTAGAGAGTAAAGTACTTATTACAAAAACCAATTATCCGTAGTGGTAATAAGGCTGTTGCGTATAAAGCAAATATTGCATGGTGGCCATTTTATAATGAACATATTTTATAATTTTACGATTCCCATTGCTGTACCGATCCATGTGCATTCATTTTTTATTTGATTTTCCAAAGAGAGAAGGGTGTTTTACTTTTAGTGACATTATTTTTCAATAACTTATTCGACTTTCGACTTATTTGAGAAAACAAAAATGCTACTGTCCCTTAAAGTGAGGAACCAATACATATATCACTCATATTCACTCCCTTACTTGTGTCATACGGTAACGGTCTATGACTGGATTTAGAGTTTAAGGGTTAAATTAACCATTATTCTATGGATATGAAAATAGTTTTTGAATGAATATTAAATGGGAGGTTGTTGTGCTGTTAATATAATCACTGTCAAAATTACTCATTGAATAATACAATCTGAGAACTATTATTTTAAACTTTATTGCAGGGATAAAAGCCTGCAACACCACTGTGGCTATGCATTGCAGTGAAACCTGTGAATATCGGCTTCAACTAGTGACCAATGGGGATATGCTTGAATTCAGTGTAGCATTGTACCCAAACCTTACTGCGTGTAGAACAGTTCTCTACTGCAGACAATGTTGCCATGCCCCTGGTGGGATTTGAACCCTGAACCTCTTGATCCGAAGTCGAACAAGCCAACCACTGCACTCTCCCACCCCTTGTACAAAATAAAAGTACAAGATGCTACACTGCAGATATACAAGATTATTATATGATGGACGAGTGTTCTGTTTTCTGATTGGCCGAGACGGATGGTCATCGACAATGATCAAATGAAATGTTGACCGCGGGAAGTGTCATGCGAGGTCGACATAACAATCCAATGACCTGGAGCCAAAAATAGATCACCACTGTGAGGAGCTTAGCGAGGAGCGCTGTTTAGAGTTGCTTATATTAGTTGTATCCCCAAAATGTGTCAATTAATGTTTCATGTTCAAGTTAATTTATTTAAGAATAACCTTTAGGTTTACAAGTAAAATTTTAAAAAAGAAACATTTTTGTAAAAAAAAAAATTTTTTTTTTTTTTTTAAATATTGACACTCATGATTCATATAATAAAACAGTTATTGACATAACTATTCCGAGGTCAATAAACAATTTGATTCCCGATAACTGAAGTCTATAATTGGATAATGTTACATTTTCATCTCAATAGCATTTATTTCTATCCAATTATTATGGATAAATTATCAAAATTATCATATACTTTATCTTGCTATTTCAAATTCGCCAATATTTGCTATTCCCATCATTTCCGTAAGATTTTCAAATCTTTCCAAATATTTGCAGTCTATTGCTTCAATTAGCAATGCAAAGTGGCATGAATTTCACTTGCGCATTTCATCGTTATTTACGAGACGGCAAGTTTTCATCACAATCCGTAGTACTAGAAACTGTAGTAAAATCGGAGGATCTAAAGCGACGACCAAGATCAAAACATTGGACAGAAGCCAGGAATCAGGGCCATTCATTTCCAAACAATTCCGGCGCTCGGTGCTACGATATATTGCAAAGATTAATCATATAAAGGAGCCAATTATAGATCGCTGGACTTTGTCAGGGATGTTGATTTCCAAACTGACATCACATGACTGAAATTGATCATATTTTTTTTCGTTTGTGTCATTTATACGACTAACCTACTTACGTTTTTTATAACTCAGACAGCGTAATTTTGGTAATTTGATATCTCTTTGGCATGCAAGTCATTATGTCCAGAAAACCATGTAATTTACGATACGGAGAAAACGTCATTACGACTTAACAGGCAGATGTTGGTTATCGGTGTCAGCGCTATCTACAAGAACAGAGATTTCTGATGTTTTTATATGTTGGTGGTATTTGAAGAACTTGCAGAAATGTTTAGCACATTTTAATATTTTATCTTCAAGATAATCCTTCAAAATTTTAAGACCAAGGTTTCTTACACTTTCTCTTAAAATGAATTATTATCTCCTTTCCTATCATGGTTTCATAGAAATAACATCCTTTTCAAAAATATTTTTTAGGGTTTCAAGAATATTTCTTGGGCAGATATGGTTCTTTTAATATATTTTCATTTTCAATTCCAATTAATCTAGATTAAACAAACATAGAGTTTTGATTGGCTAAATTTTGCTTTGTAGTTTTTGTAATGTTCTGAACTGAATACATTTTGCTTTTTATTTTTTTTTAAAATCGGTAAACAATCTAAACTAGTTATTGTCTAAAATATATATTTTTCTTTAAATCCAAGCAATTTAGACTTTAATGAAATTATATAGGATTTTTTTCATTTTCGCTTTTAAGCCTTTCACAACCTGATTTCATAACGATATTTTGAAAATAGATACGATTTGTGCTTGAAAAACATATTTCTGAATTCTGATATCTATATAATTCTGATATCTATATAATTCTGATATCTTTATAAATTCTGATATCTATATAATTCTGATATCTGTATAATTTTGATATCTATATAATTCTGATATCTGTATAATTCTGATATCTATTTAATTCGGATATCTATATAATTCGGATATCTTTATAATTCGGATATCTATATAATTCTGATATCTGTAGAAATCGGAAACAGGTGCACAAACAAAAGTTTATACAAAAGTAATAAACAAGATTTTCAGATGGCACATAAATTTTTGCATCAAACGAAAATAAATTTACTTATATATACATATGCATAAACACCCTGGAAAAAGCAGATGCTCTGCGTTAATGAGCTACTTGAGCCTGTTTGAACAAATATGCAAATAAATCAATAAATAAATATAATTTGTTGACAACTGTCCAGGAAATATTGGTGAAAGACAATCAATTCCTGCTGGGTCTATGTACAATGCCACATTAAATATTTGTATAACATTTGGGATATGAGAATAGTGGATATGACTATGAAATTGATATTCTACAGGACAATTTACAAGAACTTTACACAGATGCGAAATGAACAAATTCTATTGAATTTTATTCAAGAATTGAACTTTTCTAACAAGTAGGAAAAAATAAAATTACAAATATAACAAAACATGAATAAACAAGAACGATAAACAGCAAGAAACAGGAACAAATAAACGAGAGCAAAAAAAGAAGAACAGAAGGAAACAATCAATAAACAGCAACGAGAAGCAAGAGAATTTAAAGTTCAAAGAAAAAACTATAATAATAAACAAGAACATCAAACAAAAAGAAGAAACGAATCAATCAACAGCAACAAGAAAATGTTCATAGAAAAATGATAAACACAAATACCAAGTAAAAAGAAAAAAACAATAAACGAGAACAAGAAACGAGAAAGTTCAAAGAAGAATCATAAACAAAAACAACAAACAAAAAGAAACAAACAATAAACAGGAACAAGAAACAAGAGGTAGTTCAAATAACAAACTATAATAAACAAGAACATTAATAATCATATATCCAATTTATGTCAAACCTTTTCCTCAACATGGCTGCAGAACGACATGTTAGCCTTTTCAAATTAACCTTCTGGAGAAGAGTGCATATTGCCAATAACTGGTGATTTACAACCAAAGACAGAAAGAGCTCCTCAAAAGGGTTGAGGACTCCCAAATGAGATCTAAACATGCAAACTGTAGGCCTCGGCAAATTGTCACAGAATCTGCTGTCCAACACGTCTTGGAAGCTGTTCCAAGAATCTAATCTACAAGAGCACATCCCTTGGGACGATGGCGCCAATATTGTTGCATGTCTATTCTCTTTCTTGTAAACTCTTCGTAAGATTTTATAGCTTATGGTTTTGTTCTTCTTTGTACCTTTTGGTCTTTGTAATAACTTGTGGCATGATTTATTTGTTGTCCTTTCAAAGTAACTTATGTTTTATCAAAACGGTGATTATAGACTGTTAATTTTTGTCATTCTTGACCAAATAGATTTGGCAATTTTTTCTGGACGCAAATTTAACTATAAATGTGACATTGAAAATGACATTTGATAGAGCTAATTTTGAAGACATTTTTGGCACTTTTATGTAATTAGGATGCAGTTTACAGCAGGTGGTTTACAGGCACAATAACAATTAGCTCATTAGTGTGTATGATAAAATGTTCATTGGGTTTTGGTCAGGTCTTTGTGAATCATTTTTTCAATTATAAGTAGGATTCATTAATAAGGTAAACTTACTTGAGAAGAGATTTGTATTGTATCTCTCAAAATTTTACACCATTTTGTTTGACGATTTTGGAAATATGTTTATTTTATTTTAATTGGGGGATCACCTTTTCTTCAATATCTTTGCAGGAATTGTGATACTTGGACAACCAATGTTATCAAAATTTAGTGTTAAAGGGGCAGTAGCACTTTTTTTGCAAATTTTATTTTTTCAAATTTTCCATTTTTTAATGATAGTTTATGTCATTTATATTTACTTTAGAGGGTACATCTTATTACACAAACCAATTATCCGTAGTGATAATACCGGTGTTGTTTATAAAGCAAAAATTACATGGCGGCCATTTTATTGTGAACACATTTTATTATTTCGAGTGACAAAAACTATTCCCATAGCTTTATGGAACCATGTACACTCGAGTCATTTTCAACTTAATTTTTCGAAGAAAGAAGGGTGTTTTACTATTGGTAACATTATTTTTCAATTACAATTCATTGACTTATTTCAATGAAAAATCATGCTACTGCCCCGTTAAGTCATGTTTTTTGTTATGCATGCACTGACAGTTTCATGACTAAGATTTTTCAGGGCTGGGGATTGTGCATTACATTGAGAACAATCTTCATCATCAAACAATATAAACACTGATGAACTATACAGAGCCCATGGCTCTATTATTTTCTTTTAATGTAATTTTCTCACCATGTACAATGGTTATTTGTTAAACTGTAATTAGTGATGAAGAAATTGTCTAAGCATCTTGCCAAATTTGGATGGTGCAAACTTTTTACTTTTACTCAAAATAAATTTTACCTTACATTTTTGGCATTTTAAAGCAATTTAAATATTCTTTGTTGTACTTTTAAAACTACTTTCATAACTGTCTAAATCTTGGCATTTCTGCAGCTTATATTTTTGTTTTACCTCATATATTTCAATGGTTGTAGAATTGTTATATAGTATCATAGCAATGTAGAATTTCTTGTTTGATACAATAATAGCAAAAATATAATAATACAAAATCCAATTCGGACATATACCTAGTTGTGAAAATGCATTTTTCAAATCGATTTGGCAGTTTTCGCTTTGAATTCTAAATTTGGAACAAACAGTTACGTGTGAGGTGAAAGTTTCAATTTTGTAAAAGCAAATGATTCAGATCTCAAAATAAATACTGTGTCAAATTGCTAATTCGAAATATTTTACTTCAAAGCTTACAAAATGTTTACCAATTAATGAAGGCAATAAATGTTTTTAAAACGTAGGATGATTGATAACCTAAAATTCGTAATTCTAAACGGTTCATATCGTGCAAAGAAGCTGTGAATAGCGATTAAAACCTGAATGAAACTCTCAAGATTGAAGTTCCTGGGTCACGTTGACATTTCTTTGCAATTTTAATTAAAACATGTTTTTCAATTTCTCACTTACAGACCAGGTGAGATAACGTTTCCCATGTTGAAGGAATCCGATGAAAGTTGTTCAAGTTTTAGCACCAATTTTTAAATCGTCAGTTAAACGAATATCTTAAAACTGTGACAGCATTTGAAAAGAAAATTTCAAAGCATTTAATCACTATCAGTACGATGAATATCCTTTCTCTAGAATATTTGGAACCTAGTTAAACATAAGGTCAATGCCTTTCACAGAGTTCTTTAACACAATTTTCCAGTAGAATGATATACCGTATATATCCTCCAATATAACTCTATTTCATTCAGCAACAGATTACACCCTGGATTCTTATTGAGGCCCAAGTTATATTGAGGTGAGGTGAGTTGGGGTTTTAACGCCGCTTTCAAGAGTATTTTACTTATGTCTCGGCTGCTAGTATTATGGCAGGAAGAAAGCCCGCAACACCATGTGGCTATGCATTGCGGTGAAACCTGTGAGAATCGGCTGGAACTAGCGAACCATGGGTGGTACTACACTGAAATTCAGTGTAGCATTGCACCCAAACCTTACTGCCTGTAGAACAGTTCTCTACTGCAGACAAAGTTGCCGTGCCCCTGGCGGGATTCGAACCCCGGACCTCTTGATCCGAAGCCGAACGCGCTAACCACTGCGCTATCTCGCAGACAGTAAAGTGTTATTATAATTATTATTTTAATACATTATTGCATCATATTTAGATATGGGGTTTTGAAATCAAGGAAGTAGCAATAAAAGCATGAATTGAGAAACGCAAAAAATGCTCCCTTCAACATATTGTTAAAAAATAAGTAAAAGAGAAATTATTTCAATACCTCAAATAATAATTTTTTTAAATTCTCAAACATGCTTAAATGTAACCAATATTATAAAGAATTGCAACTCTTAAAAGCACAATGTTTGCAAAGAAATGTATAAGAGATACACTTACAAACATAAATACAAATCAATTGTTCCTTTTGACATGTCCATTAAACTACAATTCATCTTCAACATGCAAACAAGCTATTAGTAGACGATAAAGACGAGATATATTGCAACGTTTCGTGCTGTGTCAATTTCATTCACATTTACCAATAGATGCAGTCCATATTCATTACAACCCTTGAGCCATGTCCATTTCAAATGTATTTTCAATAAAATGTCAAAAGCTTCAAATGGAGCCATATTTCTATATAATGAAGACAAAATTGCTGTATATGCATTATTACATAAAAATTATCTATGATTTGGGCTAAAACCAGCAAGTCATAGAATATTCCTGGATTCCTGGGTTATAACTTGCAGGGCATAGAATATTACTGGATTATAACATGTAGGGCATAGAATATTAACGGATTATAACTTGCAGGGCATTGAATATTAACGGATTATAACTTGCAGGGCATAGAATATTCCTGGGTTATCACTTGCAGGGCATAGAATATTCCTGGGTTATCACTTGCAGGGCATAGAATATTCCTGGGTTATCACTTGCAGGGCATAGAATATTCCTGGGTTATAACTTGTACGGCATAGAATATTCCTGGGTTATCACTTGCAGGGCATAGAATATTCCTGGATTATAACTTGCAGGGCATAGAATATTACCAGATTATAACAAGCAGGGCATAGAATATTACTGGATTATAACAAGCAGGGCATAGAATATTACCGGATTATAACTTGCACGGCATAGAATATTCCCGACCAACCGGTGGCCTCTCCTGGAGTATTCCTGCTATTTCGGGTCACTGGGAATGATTTGGCAATAATCAATTCATCAGCCGTATATACAACTTTATTTTTAAAATGTAAATGGAAAATCAGAATTTTGACAAATTTATTCTGTTATTTCCTACCCTGATAGACATGTTGATATTGATTCGTGTGAGTAAACACATCTAAACCTAGATGAAATTGGAATAATTTGGCTATGACTTCTGAGAATCGATACCATGTCTTATCTTTTCAATATAAATCAAAGTTACATACTTGTCAAATGTTTGGCCAAAGATCTAAAGTTATATTTGGAGTCTGCCTTCGATTTTGTGGAACTATTTGAGAATATAAAATACAAATATTTTGCAGGAAATGTTTTTCAAGTACTTTATATATATGAATTTTAATTTTTTTTTGTATATATGATATATATCAGAGACTTACGATATGATGCACTATTTCTATTACTTGGAAAACGGTCAATTTTTAATCAGACTGTCGGTCAATTAACCCTTAAACTGCAGCTCTCTGAATCCTGATTCTATTCATTTGGCAACTAGATGGGTTTGTGCTAATTATCTCAGCAGCTAAAAGTGAATCTACGTTGAACTAAAGTATGACCTCTCGTAGTTCATACCAGTGTATCTTTGTTTGTATCTTGTATACACAGCAGGTAATCTGTTACAGGTTGAAAACATTAATAGATGATAATTAATAATAAATGAACTTGAAAACAGAAATATTGATTATCCGCAATTCTTTTGAACTTATTAGTCAATATTCAAATCATGAGATTCTAATTAATAACTTGATTTACACTAATTCCTTTATAAGATCATTAAACAACTGTAAATATTTTGATACACCATAAGTGACAAAATTAGCACCCTTGGTGGAATTTAAAAGGGGGTGGGGAGGTAATTAACAGCTTTGTGGGGTGGGTTTAGCATTCACATTCTTCAGGAGAGTATATCTTGTTTGTTACGTTCTTGCCATGAAATGAATCATTTATATGTACAACAATTATCAATACATGATTGAATAGACAAAAGCATTATGCCTGCATGAGCAGATATATTTCACTGCCAGAAAACATGGCTTGCGATTAACTGCTATTGAAGTGGTGGGTTGTGTTTTGTCTTTAGGTGCTTATAAGGGAAGGATGTTAATTATGTTGTTTATGGTAATTAATAGCAATTCATTTTCTTTCAGCATGTTAAGTATTACTCTGAACACATTTTGTATGGATTAAATTGAATTTATCACAAATAACCTTGATATTTTCATTTTAGTAGGCTTTAATTCATTCTGGTGAATTAATTAGTGAAAGGAAGAAAATTTCCAACAAAAGTAACTCTCATTTGAATGTTTATAGATACTCCCATGGGCAAGACGCAATTAAACATTTCTAACAACAAACGAGCGCCATCAGTCTACATGAAATATGACATGGTTTAATCAACGTTTCAATTCTATATATCCATTGTCATGACAACCAACATTCAAAATGGCCGCCATTTTGCAATAGTATATTGTACTCCATAATTATGAGATATACAATTCACCATATGGAGATGGATTCTGATTTAGTTTATGTTCAGGGTAATGGGATAGATAATTAAACACCTGGTAATCAATGAACTATCAGATAACAACATGGACATGGGTTAAATACAGGTAATGAAACTAATTATTTTCAACATGGGTTATGGTTATGGAAACAGCCTTGAACTTTTGGTCTCAATAATTCCTTTAATTCTTCACAAAGTTAACTTTAATCATACTCTACATTACTTTACTTATTTTAATATAAAGTCTTAATTACTGAGATTTCAAACCAATGAAATTACATGCAATTGCTAAATAAGCTAAATGAAGACCTCAGATTTGTTTTATAATAAAAATTAATTCAAAACTTATTTTTCTTTTCAAATATGTCACTCAATTTATTTTAAATTGCAGTCAATTTGACTGAAAATTGATAAATTCACTATTAAATGTCTATTAACGTGTAACAAAATCGTAAAACACTTCCACATAGTCAAGATTAGTCAATATTCCAACATAAAATGCAGTATATTGGTCATCATAAAAAAAAAATTCACTCAAAATCACAAACATCAATAAAAATGCCAAAACTCAAAAGGTTATTTGTCAAATAATGTAGACGAAATCAACAAGGCCAATCATAGGAATTCACAGGGGTTACTTGAATCGGCAGTTTGACTTATCCAACATTGATATATGAGTGTGATTGCGGTTAAAACGCTTCTTGACCTTTGGGATTGACTGACATACGACTTAAGTGTGATCCAAGAAACTGCTTGCAGTGTGTTAAATGACGGTCTACGCACCATCGCAAAGCCTAAGCACCAGCGCTGCAAATTTCAATGTCGGCAATCAAACTCAAAGTCCTATCAACGAAACAAACGAAGCAAAATTTTATTTCTAAACATCATGGAAAACGACCAAGATGTACATATGTCTCCCAAGAAGAAAATATTCAATTAAAAACCAGTCCAGTCTAGAAAATTATAGCAGGTCTTTTCCTCAGCTATCAAGACATCTTTACGACTCGTTTGAATTCGGACTAATTGAATTGTTTGTAAATATTATTGTTGATAAGGATAAACTTATTTCTGAGACTAAATTAGGTTAGTCTACCAAGGCCGTAGCGCTATCAGAGCCAAAATTTAAAATTTTAACGTCATCCTACCAAATCACAAACTACTGCTATTTATAATAACATCCTGAACAACCACAGTTTAACATTTTATTTGTTGAATTGTCAAACCCTTCTGAGTGGCCAATTTATAAGAATCAAAAGTCTGTAAGAAAAGGAAAAAACAAGATGGCCGCCGCCTGAAGATAGACTATTGCAAAATATTTCAAAACTGCAAGTAAGTGCTGTCATAGAAGAACCCAATGCAACATTAAACGCAACAATCGACAAACGCCAAAGAAACGGCAGTTCTGAATGTTAACATCGTCAACAATGAATGCTGAATATACCCAAGTGACTTTTACGCTTGTAAAGCAACCTCAGGGACCAATAAATCAGCGATGTAGTATGTCTATCTATATTAAATATGAAATAACAGACTTGTCCTTCAAAAACAACCCCCACTGGGCGAAATATATCCATACAGAACTCGAATCGATGAGATTGCGCTAACACAATAATTTTCTTTACTTAGGCATTTAATTTTTATTTACGATAATTAAAATAGATAGACAAGTAAAATTAGATTTCTAAAAGCGTTTTTACAAGGATATATACAAATATAAATGTATTTTTGTATTGTTTTATGATCTATTTCACAATATATTAATTGCAAATATAGTATAGTGAAAACTTATTCCTGCTAAAGCAATTCATCCAAAGTTGACTGGGGTATAATTTGACTAATTACTAGATTTTTAGGGTGATTAATGAGATGTTTTACCCTCTAACATAAAATACAGTAGAACACAGATATAGTGAACCCAGCGGTGTAGTGGTTAGCCTCTCACACCAACGGCCCGGGTTCGAATCCCGGTGGAGACGCCAAACATTTGTGATCTGGGTCCTATACTGTGTTGTGTCCTTGGGCAAGGCACTTCATCCACATTACACTCATTTTCACCCAGCTGTACAAATGGGTACCTGAATACGGGAATGTATGGATCTATACGGTCGCGCGGAGTGCTTAATAGGCGGCATCGAAAGTACAATTCCTTCAGGGTAATAATTGTGTAGCGCCTTGAGCATGCATTGAGCATGGATATGTGCGCATTATAAATATACTATTGTTATTATTATGAACACGGATAAAGCAAACAAACAGATATAGCAAATCAATTTATAAATCCCATCGAAAAGCGAACAGTGGATATAGCGAACTGAGTTCTTTGGTCCCTTGGAGTTCATTATATCCGTGTAGTACTGTATATTGTATAAACTGTATTAATAAATGTCAAATTTGAGAAATAATAATATGCCAAAAACCTGCTACAGCGCACGTACAACACACATGTTGGAAGTTGAGAAGTAGAAATATGATACAAGCTAAAAGATGAATATTTAATTTAATATGTGTAGTACGATTTTGCTTATGCACAGGAACATGTAAACATGGTTGGTTATGTAAACAAGGTCATGCATATGCAAGCACAATCCAAGGTTATTAATTACATCAGCACTATATCACTACAGCAGAGACTTCATGAGTCATTTTGTTTTAAATATTAAATATTAGGTAAAGTTATTTATTTCACCACTTTTCAGCATGTATAAATCCTAATATTTTAAGAACCTTTTTGGCAATATTCTAAAAATATTGATTTTTAAAAAATATACATTAACCCTTTCACAGCGGTATAGTCTGTCTCTACAGCCTGACGAACTAAAGGAAATCTAAAATAACTTTCCTGATTCAGGGCCTGCTGATAAATATATAGGCCCTGTAACCAGGAGAGGTATCATTTTAGGGTTAATTTTCTTCAGTTTGTTGGGCAATAGAGTGGTCAATTCTGTAAATCCTGTTAATAGTTTTGTTCTAATAAATTGAAAAGCTAAAGTGCTAAATTAACAACACTGATACTGTTAAAGCAAGTGTAAAGAATATCTTTACGACATTTTAAGTCCAAAATTAATCTGGGTTTAAATGAGAACCAGTTACACACCGAAAATATCCCAAACAGCAGATAAAGGGTTAAACTTGCTTTTCATTTGCAGCAGTTAAGATCTATCAAGTTCTATTGTATGGATTTCGAAACCTGTTTCGCTCTGATAAACTGATAAGGCCTATAGGTTAAAGAGGCTAAATTACTCTTGTGATATAGTTAATCTGTTAATCTTGACAAACCCTTTGTGACGCCTTGACATTTATAATCCTGTAAGACTGAAAACTATTAATCGAGAAAACTTATTTAGTAATTTTTTTTCTTTTTCAGAAGGATAGCTTGAAGAGACATTGTTTTTCTCGTTTTAAAATTGAATTTTTTTTAGTATTTTAAAAAATTTGTTGTAACATACATAATTAATTCAGTTTGTTTGATAAACTTTAATACTTCAAAGTATATTAAATCAATTCTAAATATAGATAAACTCCATAATTATTTGCATGATTTCAGTTTATGGCGATTAATTAGAATACCAGATATAACTCATTTCTATTATACAGATCGCAACTTGGAGAAAGACTATAAAGCTATTTCAATATAGCGCTTGATGCATATAAATCACAATCTCTTCCATAATCATGAACATTTAACACCGAAGGATGAATGATCTGTCGTTATACAAACATATTACATATCATTATTCATATTGATAACGGGAGCCTGGGGTGTGATATCTGAAAAACTGATCAATATACAGCTTCAGGGCTGGTACAAGATACTTAAGGTCATCAACATGGATAAGTATAAGAACACCTCCCACCGTATCCTCAAATATGTGCAGGTGTCCTGACGAGTTGATAAACGGTCAAGCCTATTCAGCCTCAGTGACCTCGGGTCAAGGTGTGGTCATTGTCCCCTGACCTGATTACAGTCTGACCAACAGGTAGCTGAAGATTGTCTCTATCAAATCTTGCAAAGAAAATTAAGTGTTCTACCCAAACAACCCAAATATAAACAGAGGAATAAAACAAATAGGCGGTTGTTTGACGTCATTGTAATCTCACCTATCGAACATGAAACACGTGACAGGCATTGAGGGGGGAGGGGATGGGGTTGGTGTATATTTGTGTGTATTTCAATGCCTCCCGCCCCACCTTGCATGAAAATTAGATGGACCTCAAATGTTAACCCCCTTTTCAATAAGTGAACCCCTCGGGCATTTACTTAATCCGCTTATGACAGGTTTAAATTGCCCAAGTATCAAACCTTAAATACAAAATCCACCCTCAGGCATTAAACAAGCTGTTGTTGATTTAATTTACTCTGACCGGTCCACAATCTGACCTGACCAGCCTGACCACTCTAAATCCCCCTGTCTTAGGCCTCAGATAAGAACACTCAAAATCTGGCCTTTCTTCCGTCATAACAACCCAAGCAGAATCGGAGGCATTAAGCAATTAAGCTGTTGCTAAGGGTCAATGTACACTGACCTATCTCAATTTGACCACTGACCTATCTCAATTTGACCAATGACCTATCTCAATTTGACCTGATCAGTGATGTTTGCCCAAGTCTTTGACCTAGAGATACAACACCCTAAACTCATGTCTTTCTTCTGTCGTGACAACCCAAGAATAATTTGAAACACAGATCAAACGATTGCTCTGAGTCTCTGCCAATCTGAAGTATCAATTTCAGCAGTCTGACATCAGACCAAATCCTCAAAGTCTTGCCGATTGCTCTAACAACCCAAGCGTTTCACATGAAAAAGCTGTTGCTGGTCTTCTTCAGTGACTGTTATGTTTCGTTAGAATACACGTTTATATATTAATACACTCACTGCAGTGTCAATCATCAGGCATTGATCATTTGTACTGTCTCATCCTTCGTACACAATGCCTACGTTTTTAAAACGCGGTTGGGTTGTCATGGCGACAACTTGACAGTAACTCATGCATGGAGGAGTGAATAAACATATAGTCCTATTGTCATATGCTCTACATTCTATGTGATGAGCTCTGTGAAATAAATATGAACGGAAAATATACATATCTATATTATATACATTATCATAAAGCTTATCGAGTAACACTCCTAAAGCATGTTGACTACACATCACCCAATGTTTGACCTATATTTGACATATAAATCATCTCAAATGACAGCTCACCTCTCTGATTCTCTCAGGTAACTCACAACAAATTTCAAAGAATCTCAAGAATGTTTCCATGTGTACACAGTATAAAACATGTCAGTCCTTCACCACCTACGAGCTAATCCAAACAATACAACTGACAAAAGACAGATATTATGTAAAACATGTAACACCAAGCACATAACTGTCAAAATCAGTCTAGTCCAAAACATGGAATCCCAACATAAAACTATCCAAAGACAGATAGCCCAAAACTATCTAAAATATGTAATACATACAATTATCAGAGGCAGAAATCTTAGTATACAACCTCCAAAACAAATCCTTCACTATACAAACAGATAGCCCTATATCTAAAATATGTTATTACACATAATTGCCAAGGCAGTTAATTATCTACAGTCCAAAACATAAATCCCAAAACTATCCAAAGACAGAGAAAACCCTACATCTAAACTATGTAAAACCCAACAGAGAGTAATAGGCAGTAGTCTACATCGTACAAAACATGGATCATTCATAAAGCTCTCCAAAGATGAATAGCCCTATCAAAAACACATAATCTCGAACTTAATCGCAAAAGCATCAATCTACTCACACAAACATGGAACCCCTACATGTAATTGTCCAAAGCATAGCCTATACCTTCAAAACATGTTAGGCCTTGTAACAGTCCAACTGAATCAATAGCTTTGTGAGGATAACAGACGACACAAACCTTGTGGACACGACTCAGTGAACTCTTCAACAGAGGACATTTTTTGACATCCTACCTGTGGTAGCTGGTGTTGTTTTGTGGTTTGTAGATTCCATTTCCATGTCAGTTTCACTCCTATCTCGTGTAAGTTACTCCAATACGCAAACACCAAGTCCTTGGCAAGCTAGCTTGAATAGCAGCTGACACTGCTTGTGTGTACCAAATTCACACCCAGTAGGCTTTGCAAAGGGAGGTAACTCTATTCGATCCACCTCAAGGCTCTGCACTGACAGTCATGCATGTAGCTGGTCTCCCAAGAGCAGTTCATAATTACTATGCATTTATTACATGGAATGGTCTCCAATTTTTTTATTATTTATTCATATTTGCAAACTGAGAACGCTAAGCACGAATTGGTAATTATTGTCTAATTGTGGGAGTTCTGGATGTTATGATCCATGAAATTTTAAGGATGGTTTCCTTTGAGTGATTCATTAAGCACATTATTAATGTTCATAATTCATGACGAGAAAGGAATATTTGATATTTCCCAGGGCAATATTATCAAAATGTATAAAGAGATGAAAATTTGTTCTTATAGTTTGTAAGACATGTGTGAATGGTTAAAAAAAAACATTCAAAATTTTGGTTTAAGTTAATGATTTAATCCATATTATTTTCCATAAGTTTTATTCAAGGCATATTATCGGTAATCTTGCATTTTGCACCTAAAAGCATACTGCATTTTTCTACTTCTTCATAAGAGAGTTCCAATTCCTTTTCCTCCAAGTAATTATGGAAACAAAATCATTAGCCTTTGACTTTATAGCCACATAGTCAGAAAATAATTTTAAGTAGCTTACGAACTGAGTGCGAGAAATTTGGCTGTTTTTAAGAAATGACTAATATTTGTTTCTAAATTACAAATATTTCAACATATAAATCATTAAAAAAATTTTATGAAGATGACTATATTATGGATGTTACAATTTTTACAACACAAATGATAGATTCTATACATTTTACTCTTTTATAACCATATTACACCAAATAACACATTTAACAGGAATTAAATTGCAAATGGCAAATGAGATAATTCTTATTTCTAGAAAATAATGACAGTGTCAATTTATTAAACTCTTTTCTTAAACTTCCTAATCCTTACACATTTTTCCTCAGATCCATTCAATTTAATAAGCCGAAATTCAAATATTGCAACATCTGTGAATCACATTATAAATCTTTCCTTATTTGACACTTAAATTTACGACATGAAACAATGAATCCACGTTTCCCCTTGAGGAAGTCAAAGAGTCTATTTAGAACTTAACTTCATCCTGCTAGAGCTTCATATGTATACAATCTGATTTTAAAAAGTTTAATCTCAGTTTCATCAGGCTATCAATTTCCCTTGTAAGTAGGACTTGCGTCATTCTCAATGGCTCATTTAAAGGGGCAGTAGCACGTTTTTTTAAAATATTATTTTTTCAAATTTCCTATTTATAATGATAGTTTATGTCATTTATATTTACTTTAGAGAGTAAAAGATCTTATTACACAAATCAATTATCCGTAGTGGTAATAACAGTGTTGCGTATAAAGCAAAAATTGCATGGCGGCCATTTTTTTGTGAAAAAAATTTATTATTTCGAATGACAAAAACGATTCCCATGACTTTACGAAACCATGTACACTCATTTTTAACTTGATTTTCCGAAGAGGGATGGGTGTTTTACTATTGGTGACATTATCTTTCAAATTCGTTTCATCGACTTATTTGAGCGAAAAAAACGTGCTACTGCCCCTTTAAGTCTTGCTGCATTGTGTTAACTTTTTGTTCTAGCACTGAAAAGTTAATGAAATGCAGCAAGGCTTCAATGACCCATTGAATGACACTGATGTGAGTTATGAGTTTGGGGGAAAGTTGTTAGGATGTTTTTTTTTATTAAAACTGTTTCCTGTGGTTTTTGTTCCAAATTGGACATTGTGGGTTTCAAAGAAATTTCTTGTGATACTAATGTTATTGAGAATTAGTATCATTGTTAAAAAGTTTTTGGAAACAGCAGAAGAAATTAAAAATATTCAGTAGCAGTACACGGCCATTTGACAAAAACTTAACCCTTAACTTGCAGGTAACAGAAGATTTTGGGATGCCTCATCTTTAGCCAGTGCCAATCTCAGATTATTCACTTTGCAAATTCTTCTAAAGTTCTGTTAAATGATTTTGCACTGTTTAACTCGACATCTAAAGTATTAAGAAATGATTGCCAAAAATCATTTCGGCCTTTAATGAATTCATCTGTTGAAACATATATAATCTTTAAATATAATCTTTAAATTCAAAAGCTTTTCTCATTAAAAACCTTCATTTTAGAAGCAAATTCACATGATTTAAAGTGTTGTTGTTAAGTCTAAAATGTCTATCTTAAGAACAGACTTGACTGAAATCTCAAGAACATTTGACCTCCTTGATAAGTGGCAGACATAAAATATGATTATCAGATAAGAAATTAATACTCTTGGATTACCAAACTGATTTTGCCGATTCGACTTTTACAAAAATAATATGGAAATTTGGAAAATGAAATAAATTGCAATCACAGATGTCTTACCTAAAATCTTAACCCCTGACCAGCACCATCTTCCCAAGGCAAGGTGAAAATGTATCAAGATCTCTCCATTTTTTACCTTGCCTCCAACCTAGGCAAAAGTGGTGAAACGAATCAGCGACACCTATTGTGATCATGAGTTACGTCCCTTATCATCTGCTAACATACAGCCAATGAAATCGCTGTTTACATTCGGAACCAATTCAAAATAAGCGACGATCAACACAGTCACAGAGGCAATACAACTGTCTTCTGATTGGCTTATCCGATTAGCCTGCAGTACATTAAAATCTTAGTACTGAAAATGCAAGGGTTGAGGTCAAGGGCGGAAGGAGAAGATATGGAAATCTTTTCGTTACGCCTGTGACGTTGTGAAGATGGACAAGCACGTACCATGATATTCTAGGGTAACCTATCTCTGGCCAGTGCCAATTCAAGAGAATTTCCTGGATCCAGGAATTTGGGGATCCAGGGGGATCACTTATCGAAAAGGGGGTTTCACTCTTTGGGTTCATCAAATTTACATACAAAGTTTTTCAAAAGGGTGGTTCGAACCCCCTAAATCCCCCTCTATATTTGCCACTGTTTTGTTAACAAGTAGTAATTCCTGCAAATTGGCCAATTAAAATGGTCTGGCACTTGTTGATACAGCAGCTAAAGTGTTATATCTATATAACCTGATGAGACCTGTAATGGTCGAAAGCATGCTTGTGAATATGATTAAGTCATAGTACGTGAATATTCTATCCTTGTTTTATTATTGAGGGAGGGAGGGAGGGAGGGAGGGAGGGAGGGGGAGAGAGAGAGAGAGAGAGAGAGAGAGAGAGAGAGAGAGAGAGAGAGAGAGAGAGAGAGAGAGAGAGAGAGAGAGAGAGAGAGAGAGAGAGAGAGAGAGAGAGAGAGAGAGAGAGAGAGAGAGAGAGAGAGAGAGAGAGAGAGAGAGATTTTAGGGGACGAATACGAATTCAAGTTTGACACAAAGAATATGCATACAGTGGTCCCTCATTACAACGCGTACCCTCGCTATACCAGACTTCAAACACAGGTAAACCTGATATCTGTGACATCGATGTCTTGTGCAAAGAAACCTTTATGTATGTAAATATGATCCTATATATCTCAACACTCTAGCTGCCTGATCGTTATCAAATTAGAGTTCTCGTACAGCAATTTATTGTCAATAATCTTTCTCAGTATCTTAATAAGCAGACTCCTTGCCAATAAAACTCTGTAGAAGCCTCCAACCCCTCTCGCCGTTATCTGGGCAATCTGCATGTTTATTGTCAGTTAAATGATATCTTGCTTGCAGGAACACTCACTGAAATCCAGAGCAGTTCCCCTCAACTTTGCTGTTAACCCTTTGCCTGCTGAGTTTCTAAGTGGATCAGGGATCTTTCAACTTGCAGATCGAACAAGAGTCGTAAGAAAATGACATCACCTCCCATTTGCAAAAGCAATGTGAATTTCAACAATCCCAGGCATTACTTGAGTCCGTTTCCATCACTGGCTAATTTATGCCTTGCTGCATTTCCATAACTATTCCGTACTAGTGTAGCAGCACTGCACCTTAAGTTCACAGTTCGCAGGAGGAAATTGTGTGAATCTTGACTTTTTTAAGAAATTGAAAGATAAGGAATAGCCAGTTCGTAATATTCTGCATGTTTTTATACATATATATATATATATATTTATTTATTATTATAAATTAAACTCTAAAACTCAAAATTTTTAAATTGAGCTTTTTACCTTTCAACTTTTATTTTCTTCTATAAAGGCGTCTTGCGGATATCAGCTCATTTCAAGGAATATCACTCTACTACAATAGATCTATAAGTATCTCATATTCTGTTCCAAATATGTTTTATAAACTGCAGAGTAGTCACTATTTTCTAATCTCATTAACCCACCACCTGGCGGAGGCATCTTAGGTTGCCCAGCATACTACAGTGTCATCTTACTTTCAAACATTGACATATTCCTTGTTGATGGCAGCTGAAGTCACAAATCCTTATTTCAAAGTAAATTTTCTCCAGGCATTCCAATTCTTACACATTTTTACCACTTCCTTTCTCTTTGATGTGATTACAGTGTTTGAAATCTCTTTAAATACAGAACAGATGGTACCGGACTGATCAATCAATATATTTTCGGAAATGCCTAAGGCTCATATAATTTTCAGCAATGCCTATAAGGATCATAAACAGAGACATCATATGGTGGCACGTGGTCCTGTGCATAGCTCAGTCGACCGCTATCAGTGAAGTTCAGCAACAATGGGCGCTGCTTGCCGCATGGGCGAGTTACCCGCTTCATTGCTGAATTAACTGAGAGTTTGAAGGGTGATTCCCTGTCCCACACTGAGACATGAGCGGAAAGACTTATGGTGTCACCCTGGGTAAGTGACTTTATTCAACGCGTGCCTCTGTTCACCCAGCAGTAAGTGGGTACCTGGTGTAAGATGTGGAGGAGGTGACCCTTTAAGAGCTTTGCGGCAGCTCAGGTTAGACCAGGGTAATAATGTTTAGAAGCGCTCCCGAGTCCACAACGTGGAAATTTGTGCGCTAATAAAAACTATCCATTATTATTATTATATATTTATATATTCTTGCCTTGTATATATATTTACCTAATCTTACCAAGCTCTTGCCTATATCAAGGTAAATCGCTTTTGAATTAAATGCAAATATATTTTCCAATTTTCAACATACAAGAGTGACATGTCTTACATCTATGATATGTAAATTGCATTTGTTTTCTCCAATATTTGACAAAATAAAATGTTATTCTCATCTTATCTCATTTCTAGATTTACAGTTTACCTGTGAGATGCATCAGGTAAGTTTATTAATCTGTCTGGATTCTGGCAAGTACCTCAAAAAGCCCCATTAGGGAAACTGCAGACTGCAAGTTTGTAAACTGTTTACCTGGTGGGGTAGATATGTTTATGTCTTGTGTGCAGTTTACATAAAGTTAACCCTTAATCTGCATAGACTGAAAATATGCAAACTCATTTTTGTCCTGAATATTCACATTTAATAGATGAGAAAAATTCTTAACCCTTTACATTCAGTTTCTACAGAACCGGGAGAGAAAGTCTTTCTTGATTAGATATATGTGGAATTTGTCAGTTATCCATAATCCATAATCTGAACTTGAAGCCAAAACATTAACCCTTTCCCTTCTGATATAAATTTGATCCATATATATAGATTATTACCCGAGGAAGTGTGTCATATGACTTTTACGAAACGAGTGTGAATTTTTGTATTGCCCGAGCGAGAGCGATGGTTATACATACATTTGCACGAGTTTCGTAAAAGTCATATGACACACTTTCGAGTGTAATAATTTCTTTATTACCCATTCTATTCCATTTGATTCGCGTAAAATTAGCCAGGAAATGGCCCACTTCCTTTGCGACGGCAAGCTACAGTGACGTCACGAACAATCGTTTTATGACATCACAGACGACGAAACAAGGGACGTCGCGGTGAAACAATGGTTGCTAGGCAAACGTGATATGTGCACATGTGCTCATATCAATAATATTAACTCGGTTATTTTCAACCATATGGGTAATAAGACAATCTATGAGCCCTGATCAAAACCTGATATAAAGTATTACTGAAAATCAGTCATTCATCAGACACTAAATATACTGCAGTAAAAGGGTTAAAATTAACCCCTTCTCTTCTGATGCAGAATTTATCCAAAGACAATTAATGAGCCCTGATAAAACCCTGATAGAAAGGTTTTACTGAAACCAGCCATTAATGGTTTGACACTTAATATACTGCAGTAAAAGGGTTAAAATTCGTCCATGGGGGCAGCTGACTGTAAAGCTGACATTTTGAGATTAGAAACCTACTGCAGTTTCTCTCCTTCATGATAAGAGAGTTCCAATTCCTGTTCCTCCAAGCAATACTGGAAACAAAACCATCAGCCAAGGAGGGATAAAAAATAAAGTCCTATCTACTTGTTTGAGTTTTAGGAGAGCTGTCAGAGTGACTTCTTGAATAGACGCATCAAATATGTCATAAAGATAGCTTTAGTTACAGAAATTAGTAAAAAGAGACGTTTTTATTTGGCAGTGTGTCAGATTTGTTTGGGTTTATCTTATGGTATTTTTTTCTCATTTATTAATTAGAAAGTAAATGAAAATATGAATTTATGAAATGAAAATGGTACCTAGATTTGGGGTAGGGAAAAACAAATATGAAGTGTTAATGAAAATGTTAAAGGGGCAGTCCCCTACAAAAAAAATATCCTGAAAATATGTTTAGGCAATATATCCACAGTAGCACCACAGCATCTTTTCAGGTAGTTAGAGCAAAATTTTACCATTGCCGCTAGCGGATCAGATCCGGACGTGGTGTGGATGGGTCATGTGGATGGGTTTCAACGATGTATCCGTTGGCTGTAAGAACCTCAAACTTTTCTGGATATGTTACGGTAACATATCCACTGACGAGTCCGGGTTATCCACAGTATAGCCAAGAAAGAGCACAAGATAGCTGCCTTTGTGGATTGGTTTCAACGATGTATCCATTGGCTGTTTGACCCTCAAACGTATCTGAATATGTTACGGTAACATATCCACTACCGAGTCCCTGTTGTCCACAGCATAGCCACAAATGAACACAAGATAACTGGCTTTTTGGGAATGCTACGGATGGGCATCGATGTGAAGTTGGCTGCTTATAGATTGTAATTATATGAAGTCTCTGTGGTAAATTCAAGGGAAAAGTCCTCTGTTAAAAGTATTGGTAAAAAATCGTTGGTAAAAAAGCCAAACAAGTCCTGTTATTGTGAAAACAGATTGAATTGATGTTAGCACTTAAGATATGATAAAGAAAGCTTATGATTTGAGTTTAGACTATAAAAAAAACTTTGTTGACCACCATCATCCTTCTGGTTTAAACAATATTTATTTTTAAAATTTAATGGATTGGTAAAGATGCATTACGCCTATGTAAATACGTCTTCGGTACAAAATTATACTTAACACAATATTCATTCATGCAATACTGAGAAAAGCACAACATACAAAAATATGTTTATAACAGTATGAATGGGCAAGGAAATAAGGTTTAAACATTTAGTTTTGATAAGAACTATGTTTTTTCTAAAGGTGTGTCAAATATGATTGCAAAATAATTATTCATCTCTCAAATTATTGTTATTTCAAATCGTGTTAAATGACTGTGGTGTTACTTGTATTACTTTAAACAGAGAGAGAGCAGGTTCCAATGTAAATATATATATCAGAGACCATAATTTGATAGCTTACACAATAAATATTACATTCGTACATTTTACTTACTATCTTCAAATAAACAATTTAATACATTTGGTGTAAGATTCAACATTATTTTTTTTAAACTAAACGTCAGGTTAATTTTCATTAATTTAATTAACAGTTTTATGTTATTTGAATATGTGAGTCTTATGTCAACAAAGTTTTGCCATATCTTCACATGACTGAAAATCCAGAGCTTAGTGTTTGTAAATATATAAAAATAGCCCATTTTTATCTTTTAAAGAATTTGGGTTGTGATTTAGAAATATGCCTATTCTATGTAACTATCACACTCATTAATTCAATTGGTATTTAGAAATATATTAATTTTACACAATTGAGATATAAACATTCATCCCATGTCAATATATGTGATTGAAATAATCATCCATATTTTTTATTAAAGATAAAAATTGAATTGTCAATTTGGGTTGTGATGTAGAAATATCACTATTCTAATTAATTATCAAACTCATTAATTCAATTGGTATTTCAAAATATATTAATTTTACACAATTGAGATATAAACATTCATCCCATGCCAATATATGCGATTGAAATAATCATCCATATTTTTTATTAAAGATAAAAATTGCATGAAATATATATTTATTGTATGTATGCATTACAAAACCTACATTAAAATTGTTGAAGTTAAAAATATTCTTTAATAAATAATTATACACTTCTCCAAAGTGAAGATATCAGAAAGAAATAAAAATAAAAATAATTTAAGTTTAATTTTAATTTTCTCTGACCTTAAATTACAATCAATTGAAATACTTGACAAAGTTGTATAAAACAAGTGCAGTCTTTACATATTTACAATCACTAAAATGTGTATACCTCTGAGAAATTGCAACAACAAACAAGTGCAAAACTATTGGTCATCAGACTTGAAATGGGTGGAGCTTAATTAATTGATAACTGTCCAATGGTCAGATTACAGGAATGACACCAAATATACATTTTAAAAACACCTAATGGATTGCTTAACAAGTAGCTTAATTACTGTATACATTTCATTAGATTAACCAATTTGAATGTTTAAGAACTGAGCAGTGATGTGGAGGGGCGCTGTGTATTTGATTGAATGTTGTTTCAAGTTGTAAACTGGCTGTGAAGGTATATCTAATTAATAACCTAAGTATTTATCACAGTTTATCACAATGGATTATTGATACCAAATGAAAAATACATTTTACTCACATATTAGCTCTGAGATGTTCTAAAACAAATCATTTGGTCAAAATGTTTATTTATGTTTGTATTATTATGTATTTCATGTAAACTTGCTGGCTTGTACTTCACAGTCAAGACTTTGATATCTAGTTTACATTTATTCTTTCATTGATTTAATCAACAATTGACACAGTTGGCACAAATTTCATGTAATGAAGGAAATAAAATACCAAATTAAACTTCATGAGTCCTTTTCATTTTTTAGTTTAATAAATTGATAGAAACAAACCTTTTCATAATATTTCATGATCAAATCCCTTAAAGATATGCTAACCTCAGGGGGTAGACTTCGCGGAAATGATTCTGACAACAGTAAAGAATATCGATACAAAAGTATTGGATTACAAATCCAACCCTAAATATTAGAAAAAAACGTTTTTAAAAAATACTTCATTCTTACAGCCGCCAAACATTTCATTAGCCAATCAGCTGCTAGCAGAGGTGTGACGTGTTACTCAGGAGTCCTGCTCAACGAGTAGCTGGCTTATGTTATTGTTTACATTATACACTCGTATAGCCGTAACAAATTTTTCACTGATCTCACTTGTCAAAACAGCCTAAACGTGATCAAAGCTATTAGACACAATGTCGGCATATTCTGTTCAGTCGTTAATCAACTTTGGTTGTTGTACACATGTGTTTAGATTGTTTATTCTCCGGTAATGCCGAGTGGATATTTCAGCGTAAATCTACCGCCATTGTCTTTTCTTTGTGTCATTTTGAATTGTCAGTTCTATAGAGTTACTGCGTGAATGTCCATCACTGACCATTTCCGTTATGTCAGACTCTTATTCTAGCAATGAGATCTCGCTTTGAACAACGTAAGTCAAGCGATAACAAAGATTTGAATGAAGAACAAGCGAATGTACCAAATGATCGGGATACATATCTCGTTACTCTCACGTTTATCTATTTCATTATTTAACAGTTGAAATAAAATAACAGCACATATGTATGATACTATCTCAAAGTATTTTGATTAAAAAAAAAATTCATTAAACAATGTGTTTCCACAATTATACAAAATTGTATCGGCAAACAAACGAGAATTCATGTTAATCCTACTCAACGAAAAAAGAGACTTATGCGACGTATATATCTATATCATTTTTAAAAAATGAAAAGAAATACATATCAATTATTGCACTACATTGTGATGATTTTCTAACTAGTTCTCATGTAAACAACACTTTACGATGTCCTTATTGATTTAAATAACTAACCTGTTGTCACCATATGATTGCTAATCCATGTACATCGGTGTGCATCATACATAATAGTGAATGACTGGCTGCTATCACAGACGAAACAACAGAACATGATATTCTTAAATTTCGTTGGCTGAATATAACATTCCTAATTTTGATTGGCTCACTATGTCCAGACTGAATGTCGCCTATATGTGTATCTTTTTTAAACTAACGACACCAGTTACGTCATATGACAGGACGTTGGCAATATCTTGACGCGCCACCTCTTATGTAATTGAACCGGTCCAGTGACCATCGCCCTGACCGATATCTGACATCAAAGCTAAGGTGTTAATGCATTAAGCGCAATTAGTGAGTGTTGATAACATGGCTAACTAGTACTTCTGAACAATAAAGAATTAATATAGAAATGAAAAGCTAGATTTTCAGCATTCTACATTAACATTTCATCGATGTTACCCAAATAACATGATATTGATGGAACAGAATCTGAAAGAAAATGTGTACCGAAAAAGAAAACGCCATTTTCATTTCGATTCGAAATTATTCATGATTCCTTATCATAGATACATCATTGTAGGCTTTAAAATCTTTTGACATTTTCATCCGCCACATTTCTCTTCATTTGCATTACACTGAATAAAATAACTGCCTCAATGAAAGTAATTGTAAATGTACAATATTATAAATTTAACGATAGCTCGATTTTTTTCCTCTTTAAACTGTTAACCAGTAACAATGATGAAAATTTCTAAGTTATAATGCAATTTATTCTATTATGAATAAAAATTCACCATGAGAAATATTGACTCAGTAGACCTCAAACTATACAGGCCTCTTGAAACTTAAAATCAAGCACATAAAAAATAAATAATAATGACGTTTACAATTGAAATAATTCATTTCAAAGCATATTGTAGCCTACGAAATAACCCAACGCTCCGCTCGATTGGTAAAAGAACCCAACTAAAACCAGCAACTGAATATCGAAAAATCCTTCAAAAACTCCGAACTTACTTCCTACAGACGCACAAATACCCATTCTATCGGAAACTTACAATGTCAAAAGATGTGTTTGTGTTTTAAACGAATCATCGACGAAAATCGACGAATCGCCTAAGGATTTCATTGTAGCAACTCCTGTATATGACGTCACATCGCTAACGAAGGTTATGCTACACTGAGGGGCCGCAGAAAACTGTTTGAAGAATGAGATAATGAGCAGGCCAAATTTACTCACTTTGAACCGCGATATCTGGCTAAGTAGGTGACGCTTCGAAATAACAGTTAGTGATTTGTTTACTTGAATGTATTGTCTATATGAATAAACGAATTAAGATCGAACAAAACTGAGAGGTTCTATTATCTTTAAATATCACAAACTGTCATATTTAACCAAATAATTGCCACTATTATCAGATAAATAAATTTTAGCCAATCAGAAGCATTCTCAGTATTTAGTGCTTTTCATTTGCTTGTGTTTTACAATTGATAGATAAAACAAATATTCCTCATAGTCAATTCAAATCCTTTATATATTACAAACTGTCACAACCAATATATAAAGAAGTATTTTGCCATTATGATCAGATCAATCAATTTTAGCCAATCAGAAGCCTCCTTAGTCTTGCTGCAGTAAAGTTTTCTCCATAGTGGCTATTCTTAACAAGAAGAAGGAAGCTCCCCAACCATTACAGTTCACAAGACCAAGAAGTACAAGATTTCTCAGTTGATTAATCCAAGGCAAGTACTTATTTTCACTGCATTCCAAATGTATCAATCTAATTTCATTCACCCATTTCCATGAACAGACTGAGTAACATTTTCTGACATAAGATTGGCTTCATTTGTAAAAAGGCACTCATGTCTCATGGCATGTGTACAAAGGTATCTGTGATATTTATATGCAATATATTGCTTTAATTTGTATCAGATTATGATTTGAATAAGGAATATATGTTAAATTTATTTTAAAAACCAGTCTATATAAACATGTCACTTTTCTTAACACAGGTGATTGTGCACTCAGCCATGACAGACAGGTGGTCTGGGGAAAGACAGGAAATGATGTAACCTACTCTCAGACAGGAAATGATGTAACCTCTCAAGGTAAGACTTGAGATGCTTGCATATTGTTGTTTAAACAAACAAATTGTTAAATAACAATTAATCAAGACATTTGTTTTCCTTAATTGATGTTCTCGAAATGTATCTAGACTGGCTGATTGCTAATATAACATTTTACAGATAAATTTGCTGTGAGTCATTAATAGTCAAAAATGCATTTGTGTTTTAAAGGTTTTTTAATCCATATTTATTTTACCAATTTAATCAATTATATTTGTTTGACTTACAAATCTTAATTTTGTTGTTTTATAAAGAATTCCAAACAATTGTTTGTTGGTTAAACTACCCTGTATTCTTATTTTTATCATAAACACATTTATTGTCATTATACTCTTCAAAAGTATTTACATGTTAAATATTAATTATATAATATTAAATTGATTTTGATTATTTGTAACCTGTTTAGTAAGGGATATTTGATGTTTTATGATTATCAAGAATAATATTTCACTAGTTACTCAACTTATAAAGATATTATTATTCATGACTATTTTTGTTCAGTATATGTTTACAAGTTAATAAGATTTATTTTGGATTATACTTTTCAAAATCTTTTTATTTTCATCAAATAGTTTGTATCTTATTCATTAAAATGTCAATATTGATTTCAGTGTCGGCTGAACCGGACAGAAAATACACTAACCTTGTGGACACAACTCTCAGACGATGTTTATTCAAGGTCTGTTGAAGGTGGGTTTGGCATTGAAATTTACAATTAGCTTCTTTAATTGATAATCTTCTTTCTGAATATGCACCCAATCAAGCTGATTGATTACTTTAATGGACACTAACGGTCATGGTTAGTTAATTTATTGCAGATTACAAATTACAACCTTAATATGCATCCAGTCAGACTGATTATATTTTACATACAACTTTTGCTATCAGTCATTAATCATGAAAATAAAATTTGTTTTTTCACATTTTGTAATAATTCATTATTTTACTAATTTATTTGATTATATTATAAATATTCGTTATAGTTTGAACCAGAACTTACAAATGTTTATGTTGGTTTAGATACTCAAGTCAAGTCAAGTTCTAGGGTTCAAGACGGCAGCACAGTGAAAACTGTGCTTCAAGCCATTGAAGGTGCGAATTTAACATGATGTATATTGTCATTTCATATTAAGCATTTAAATTAAACATTTAAATTTAAAGGAACAGTTACACTACTCCAAGCTGAGTTCATTTGTTTTCTCTATATATATATATATTGTCATATCATATGAATTTGAATAACAATTTGAAGAGTTTGAAAACATTAAAATCATTTTACTATATGCAATCATGACTAATTTATTGAAATACTAATACTGTTCTTTGTTTCCAGTGTTTGCCGTCCGGGTGTTGCACCTGTTATTCACAGTACACCGACCACCTGTCCAAGAAGATATGCAGCCTGAGGAAGGCATTCCGGAAATTAGGTATTTCCAAAGATATAATATCTCTTTTGCTTTCTTTATATTTTGCAAGAGTCCTGTGGGTATGAATGTCCTTTATGTAATGGGACATGAATGTGCCAATGGTTATGGTCTATATATATCAAAAAGTCTTTTCATATCATGTGATTTGTAACTTGCCTGTTTGTACCATGGTATCTATATTCTTACTATTCTACTTTTCAGGAGCGCTCACCGTGATCCCCATGGCCCTCGAAAGTGACCTGGAGATTCCAAGATCATGAAGAAGTTGCTGAATCTCAAAACGAAGTGTTCCTGAACACAGTTGAATGTTGAATTCCTTTCAAGGATATTTATATGTATATATTTGTAGAGCACGCAAGATCTCAAGATGAACATTAATATTATAGTATTTATTTTGTACTATTAAAAATCGTGAAGTGTACTATGTTTTTTGTTTTTTGTTTTGATGTATATATATTGTATATCTAAAGCATTAAATTACCGGAGTGCCTGTGGACGGTTTTATGCAAATATATGCAAATGCGGGTCTGGACTACTTGTGGATGGTTTTATGGCTCTATTGGATAGGGTGGGGATCGCATATGGACAACATGTGGATGGTTTTATGGCTGTATTGGATAGGGTGGGGATCCCTATGGATATATTACCACACCATATCCGCAGCTCCATTCTGGGCTAGTTGTGGATGGTTTTATGGCTTTATTGGATAGGGTGGGGATCCCTATGGATATATTACCACACCATATCCGCAGCTCCATTCTGGGCTAGTTGTGGATGGTTTATGGCTTTATTGGATAGGGTGGGGATCGCATATGGACAACCTGTGGATGGTTTTATGGCTTTATTGGATAGGGTGGGGATCCCTATGGATATATTACCACACCATAGCCGCAGCTCCATTCTGGGCTAGTTGTGGATGGTTTATGGCTTTATTGGATAGGGTGGGGATCGCATATGGACAACCTGTGGATGGTTTTATGGCTGAATTGGATAGGGTGGGGATCCCTATGGATATATTACCACACCATATCTGCAGCTCCATTCTGGGCTAGTTGTGGATGGTTTTATGGCTTTATTGGATAGGGTGGGGATCGCATATGGACAACCTGTGGATGGTTTTATGGCTGAATTGGATAGGGTGGGGATCCCTATGGATATATTACCACACCATATCCGCAGCTCCATTCTGGGCTAGTTGTGGATGGTTTTATGGCTTTATTGGATAGGGTGGGGATCCTTTTGGATATATTACCAAACCATATCCGCATATGGACTACCTGTGGATGGTTTATGGCTTTATTGGATAGGGTGGGGATCCCTTTGGATATATTACCAAACCATATCCGCAACTCATTTTATAATTTATGCGGATGGGTTGTGGCGATGGTAAAATTTTCCTTGTGGCAATGGTGCAGTAATATGTTTTCAAGGGATTTTTTTTTGTAGGGGGTAGCATGTTTTTTCGCTCAAATATGTTGATGATATGTATTTGAAAAATAATGTGACAAATAGTAAAACACTCGGATAATTAATTTGTGTAACAAGATGTTTTACCCTCTAAAGTAAATATAAATGATATAAACTATCATTATAAATGGGAAATTTGAAAAAATAAAATTTGCAAAAAATGTGCTACAGCCCCTTTAAAATGTAATGTGGAAGGGACAAGGTTACCCATACTTCATTGGATTCTTGTCTGGGATTTTCTGAAGATTCTTCTAGAGTTTTGAAGCTTACGCCAAAAGAAGGAATGGGAGGGATGTCAGAACACCTGTTTGATTCGTTAAGCAGGTAAAGTAATCAAGCTATCAGATGTTATCTTAAGGTGTGCATAAACATGTCAACATCCCTTACATCAATGGTTCTCCATTAAAGTAAACATTTATAATCTGATGGATTTAGATTGTCAAAAATGCACTATATATAATACATTAAATGCATTCTTTTATTAAGGTTACAATGATATCTAGAGGGTACTCTATGCTGAAGTTACTTGTTTATAATTAACCTGTAGAGTGCTGTATGTTGGCTGGGATGCCGGTTATAGATTTCAAAATATTCCAACAGCTTAATGGTTAAATAATATACTTGCTTCAAAAGTGCACCATATTTCACCATTAATAATACTTCAGGCTTGTCAAAAAGTATATTATCAAGAATGAAGACATTTATGGATTTACAACTTCTTTATTCTGTTATGCAATGTTATGACACAGGTTCTGATCTCATTGTCAAGCAAATTTTATAATATATTTTATCATCATAGAAAACTATAATCATTGATCAATTAATTCAAAATTTATATCCTTTTAAGAAAGATATATTCAATAGCTATACAAATATATTCTTTAAATAAATTGTTTAATTAAACATGTACCGTATTCTCTTTGGTATAAGACCAGGGGTCAGGCAAACAAACATCTTGAAAACATGGGGGCGGGCTTTTAGAGGGGAGAGACCCCAACTCAGATGAAAATTCATACCGGAAACCGTCAGACAGTCAGAACAGGTTTTATGTAGGTTTTTGACACTTATCTTAAAATAATATTATAGATTTATGATGCATGGAACATTTGGCAAAATTGGGGGTGAGCTATAACCTGAGAATAATCCCAACCAGGACAATCCTGGAGGTCGTCTTAGGCTTGAGGGTGGTCTTATACCCGAGAGAATATACATATATATGTATTTCAAGTGTGAATTATTACTTTTGAATCTAAATTTTATTCACTATTGTTATTGTTCATGCATCACGATGCAGTATCTTGCATTTATGACCTTATGCTGTCAAATCATTCTGTGACCAATTTACAGGATCAACATTAATTTTATTAGCACAGGGATAATCTGGGTTTGTTGTGGTGAGGCAATTTGGGGTTTGATGCCAGTTTCATGAGTATTTCATTTATATCACGACTGATAGTATTATTGCAGGGAGAAAGCCCGCAACACCATGGTGGATGTACATTGCATTAAGACATGTGAGCATTGGCTGGAACTAGCAACCATGGGTGGTACTGCTCTGAAATTCAGTGTAGCATTGCACCCAAAATTTACATGTTCGCAGTTCTCTACAGCTGATAAAATTGCCTAGCACCTGGCGAGATTCAAACCTCAGGGCCTCTCGATCCAAAACTGAACTTGCCAACCACAGCGCAATTGTTCCAGATGGGCAATTTGCTGAAGATAACATATCCCGAAACATAGAGCAAGCAGGTAAAGGGTTAAAAGCTGTTTTTCATTACAAAAAGCTAGGTACTTAAGTTAAACATTTACTTATTCTTCTTGAACATTTACAACATAGTATCATCATTCCAAAGGGCGATATTACAACATTCTCATCCTATAATTATTCCACCAGACCAGACAGGAACTGGAGCCAGAGAGTTCCACAAAATACTAGGTGTTTACACCTGCTAAAAACAGCCTCATTAAGAATAAGTTCTGGTATACTTAGTAAACAAGTTGGGGTAGGTTGTATACTTAGTCACTTATACCTATGTTTTCATGGCGGAGCAAGGTTTACCTGGTGAAATATTATTGGAGAGGGTTAGTGAGAGAGGCATGGGTTTTTTGGAGGGAGGGGGTGGTAACTGTGTTTGTGTTTGGTGGGATAGGTGGATTGGGGGAGGGGGGGTCATCACAGGTGTTTTAAGGGGCACGGGGGAGCATTTGGCGTGGAGGGTTGTTTCTGCTTCCTTAGAATAGGGTGTGTTTTAAAATTTAACAAAATAGTCTTTACCTTACAACTTATTACATTTACATATTTTTAATTATGGTGGAGCTAGAGATTCTTCAATATTTGATTTAATGGAGGTAAACCAAAAACATTGAGCTTGTACTTTCATTCTTAAAAGTCCAGGTCAAAATGATTTTTGATGGAGTAATAAAAAAACGACATAATTTTTAGAATGGCTCTTATTTTGCGTAACTACTATTGCACCACGAAAATGATTATTTTAAGAGACTGTGAGAATGCCATACTTTCAGAGCCTATTGATGATCAAATTGACAATACTCTTCAGGAAAGGGTGCAAAAAGTCAAGGGGTTTCTATAAATTGAACCAAGGAGTTGATCGATGGTGTTCGGTCACTCGAGCATCAAGGGGATCACATGCACAAAGCCATTTCAACTGTCTCTCTTGTTGAACTTACTAATGTGCATGCATTGAATGATTTACGAGATTAGATAGTGTCAACCTCCATTACATAGCTTTGCACATGCGCAGATTGAGTAAAATATTAGAATTTTTTGGCAGGGGATTTAGTCAAACAAATCCAAGAGGTAAGCAGTTTGAAATTAGGAAGAGAAAATTCTAGCTCACCTTTTGAAAAGTCAACAGAAAACCTTTCATATCCTGATAACAAATAACATGAACATTTTTTCAAATATTATTTTTTTTCAATACTTATTCTAAATTATTTGAACAATATTGTAAATGATGTATTTCTACAAATACCTTTTTAAGTAATCGAAAATAGAAAAGTGGCTATGACACATTTCAGAATTCGGTTCAAATCATGCATGAACAAAAGGGAGGTAATTTCAATATATATTATACCTGCAAACCATTAAATAAAATTCAATTTTTGTAATTTGATGAAAACAATTTCAGAATCAAAGCTGAAGCAAAGTGCAGGCCATACAAATTTAACATATATAATCAAAATTGAATAAAATTATAATGACCGTCTCAAAATGGCTGTCATAAATGAAGGTTGCCTTTATATAAAGATCTGTCAACATTGGTTGTACAGATATAATCAAAGAGACATTCGGAAAGGAAGGGAAAGGTCAGAGAAACATACTTATATAATCATGCTATTATACTATTTAGGTATTACACCTACTTCAGATATCAAATTAAGGACCACGCTCATGGTCTGAACTCTTAAAGAGAGTGTACTTCTATCAGATGAGTCCGCCATCTTGTTTTTACTGCATTACGTGAAATGAAAATGAAAATATGCTATATTGTACCTAATTTTATAACTTTTTGATTATAAAATATATAAATTGATGGAATGTCCACAAAGTACAAAATAACTCGGCATTGGTCTAATCAACAATGTCATGTTATGCAATATAAATTTTCCCCACTCGTAGCGCCAAAGAATCTTCACTTCTCATTTTTTTTATTTTTCAATGAATAGGCGCTAGCCTTTTTGTCAAATATTAAGTAAATTAAATATGACCATCTGTAATGATGTTTCATCTGCATTGTGTTTTATCTTTGTGTTGATAATTATATATGTAATCACGAATATCCTCTCGAATTTCGTTTTCACAAAAAATACCTCGAAGGAACACGCATGTCAAATTTTCGATCAGAAATCACTACTTTTACCTTTATATCGTCATTATACTGAATCAACTACCTCAAAATATTAATTTTCGGTGACAGTCAGTACTTCTTGATAAGAAAACATCATTTATAACGTTTGGAAAATTTCACCCCAACCAACACAATGGATGTACCTTTAAAGGGGCAGTAGCATTTTTTTTGCAAAATTTATTTTTTAAAATTTCCCATTTATAATTACAGGTGTGTGGTGGCGTCTTCCACGGTCAGGATATGGGGGTGCATCACTGAGAACATTACTCCGGATCCATTAAAGGATGCCAGGATGGCGGACTAATGAAAACATTAGTTAGAATAAGAGCAGGGGGGTGCCATCCAAACGAAGACATGACTCAGGGGTTGCTTCATAGATTTAATTGTTACGTTTCGGGAGGCTTGCGCCTCCCTTCATCAGACCTGATAATGATAGTTTATCTCAGTTAAACTAACTTTAGAGGGTAAAACATCTTATTACACAAACCAATGATCTGTAGAGGTAAATACTATGTTGCGTATAAAGCAAAAATTGCATGGCGGCCATTTTATTGTGAACACAATTTATTATTTTGTATTACAAAAACAATTCCCATGGCTTTACTGAAACATGTCCATTCATTTTAAACTTTATTTTCCGAAGAGAGAAGGATGTTTTACTATTGGTGAAATTATTTTTCAAATACATTTCATCAATTTTTTTTGGAATAAACGTGCTACTGCCCCTTTAAGGTGGCCTCTAACTGCATAGAGCAGGTTACTGTTAAAAGATATACTAAGATCAATCAGACAGGATTTGCAGTTGCCGCATTGAGCAAGTGATCGCTACACATGTGGCCGTTCAAGCAAGTCGCACTGTATGTGCAAAATTGAAGTATTATGGAAAAAGAATGTAAATATCAATTATGGCTTGGCACCAGATGCAAGCGTTCCCATATATTTACTCTCTGTGGTAGAATCAATTGTAAGGAGATATTTACCATTGCTACAGGATATTTACCTTATTCAGGCAATGAACAATGCGTGATCAGTTGTGACAATATTGATCGGACACATACAAATATCAATTTACTTTTTCATTATTTTTCATCTTTCAAACAACAACATGTTATTAAACATGAGTCTCACTAATGAATAGAATATCATTTATAATATTAGATCTTAGGATGTATTCTATCAAATGTTTTGGAGAACTATATATATAAATTGTATATAATGGTGTAATTTTAAATTATTCGTAAATTTCAAACATCGCAGTATAATGTCATTTTTTCCTGATTATATGTAAACTACTATAACCTTTCTTTTAAAAGTATTTATTACTTATTGTGTGTCAGTATTTGTGTCTTTTATTATGTGGTAATGTAAAACTAACTTTTAGTTAACAATTATTCCTCTAATGATATAAAGTTTAAATATGGAATTGATCTTTTATGGAATTGAATTCAACTGTCAGAACAGCAAATCAACCAGAGTTAAATTTCCTGTACTTTCTGTTTTAGTTGACGACTTTTAGCAGAATGACAAGCATAAAGAGCTGAGGTGATTTAGGGTTTAACGCCACTTTCAAGTGTATTTCCCTTGCTAGCATTATTGCAGGGAGAAGGCCCGCAACGCCATGGCACTATGCATTGAGGTGAAACCTGCGAGCATTGGCTTGAGCTAGTGAACCATGGGTGGAACTACGCTTAAAAACAGAGTAGCATTGCACCCAAACCTTACTGCGTGTACAACAGTTCTCTACTGCAGACAAAGTTGCCGTGCTCCTTGCAGGATTTGATCCCTGACCTCTTTTTCCGAAGTTGAAGTTGAACGCGCTAACCACTCCGCTATCCCACCCAGACAAGTATAAAGAAGTTTATTGAGCTGACCAACAAAAAGAATTCAATAGATGGGAGTATTCCATAAGAGGATGTGAGGTGAGGTGATTTGGGATTTAACGCCGCTTTCAAGAGTATTTCACTTGTATTGCGTCTGCAAGTATTGTGGCAGGGAGAAAGCCTGCAACACCATGTGGTACCGTTATGCATTGTGGTGAAACCTGCGACCATCGGTTGAAACTAGTGAACCATGGGTGGTACTCGGCTGAGATTCAGTGTAGCATTGCAGCCAAACCTTACTGCATGTAGAACAGTTCTCTACTGCAGACAATGGCGGGATTCGAACCCCGGACCTCTTGATCCGAAGTCGAACACGCTAACCACTGCGCTATCCCGCCCCTACATGACTGTGCAATATTACCAGTGAATCAGTAGAAACCGGTACAAATTGTGCAATACAATTATTGCAATATGTCATTCATTTGGCAATATAAATTTTATTTTGTGAATAATGTTTTGTATTTTGAAATTTCTGCAAGATTATCTAGATTGTAATGTCAAGCTGCATATAAGTGTAAATGTTGAAAATAAAGTTCATGCAATATATTGCAGTATATTTGTATACAGAGGCTATGTATACTGCAATATATCACAATGTAACATTTAGTGCGATATGCAGTACTACTGTCTAGGAAATTTTCAAGTCTTCAATTTAAAGGGGCAGAAGCACATTTTTTGCAAATTTTATTTTTTCAAATTTCCCATTTATAATGATAGTTTATGTCATTTATATTTACTTTAGAGGGTACAACATGTTATTACACAAACCAATTATCAGTAGTGGTAATAACATTGTTGCGTGTAAAGCAAAAATTGCATGGCGGCCATTTTATTGTGAACAAATTTTATTATTTTGAATGAAAAAAAATGATTCCCATGGCTTTACGGAATCATGTACACTCATTTTAACTTGATTTTCCGAAGAGAGAAGGGTGTTTTACTATTGGTGACATTATTTTTCAAATACATTTCATCAACTTATTTCAGCGAAAAAACATGCTACTGCCCCTTTAAGATATAACGACGTGCAACAAGACAATTAGACTGTGGAAGAACATCTAAGGTTTGGAAGATCAAAATGTTTAATAGTGTAAGAAAATCAACTTATAAGAAAAATAAGTTTTTCAGGATCTGTAAGCTCTTCTATATATGCAACAAACGCAAAGTACTCAAATGCTAATCATTATATTGATAACATTCCTAATATCTAAAAACATCGGAAATAACAGTCTGTCTTTGATTTGTGAACAGTAAACAACATAAGTACTAAATGGCATTGTTTCCTACCTAAAATATCATTTATTGCTATTCCTTTGATTTTTGAAATACAAGAAACATTAACTTATCAACCGTTTCCTGATATAATTGTTTACTGTCTGTATTACAGGATTAGAAGAAGGACTCTCAGAGGATAGTTCTTAGAATCTTGGCGCTCGTGTTATCGCTAAAAGGTTTTTGTCTTGGTATTCGTACCATCATCCTGAAGTATGGTTTGGTAGTGATGATGGTAGATACATAAATGTTGGGTTCATTAATAGTAAAAGCAAGCACATAAATATAAGTATTTTTTTACTTTGATATTTCCTGATCAAAACAGCAGAGTATCTTATTTTCACAATTATTGTCTTTTTCTCTAATTTGTCAAACACTCGGAATTATTAATCATCAATTAAATTGCACAAATACAGTATTTACTGCTTTGACCATATTCAGAAACCAGGCACATGTAGGAAAATTATGGACAATGCAGGAAAAACATGGCTAAATAAATATGGGAAAACAGGGTCAATATAGGAAAACAGGCCAATTAGGGGGGGAAAAGGGCTAATACTGGAATTCATGGCTAATATGGGAAAACAGAGCCAATATGGGAAAACAGGGTCAATATTGGAAACAGAGCCACTACGGGAAAACAGGGCCAATATGGGAAAACAGGGCCAATACGGGAAAACAGGGTCAATATTGGAAAACAGGGCCAATACGGGAAAACCAGGGCCAATATCATTCTGGGCATGTGCAAATACACAATTCGTAAAAGAACTACCTCTTTTCAAAAGTTTCAACAGTTATATCAATTGGCAAGGCTTGTTTAAACTATGATTTCGATGGAAATGAACAATGTCATAAGTACAAATTATCAAGATTATAATGTTATTAATTAAGTATTTCCGTATTGGCCCAGTTACAGGTCTGAGGTCCGTTGAATTGGCCCGAGATGAAGTTGAGGGCCAATACAACGGACCGAGGACCTGTAACTCGGCCAATACGGAAATACTTAATTAATGACAATTTTATTAATTAACTTCTTTTCATTCTATTCTATTCTAACACTAAACATCTCATTTATATTGAAATAATAATTATAAACAAGATTGGTGAACAAATAGCACGGGTCAAAGTTGTGAAGCGATAGCTTCAGGCTTTCGACAAATGTGCAACTGCGCATGCTAAGAATCACATTGGCCCAGTTTGTCTTGTATTGGCCCAGTTTTTCCCGTATTGGCCCAGTTTCCCCGTATTGGCCGAGTTGTCGAATCATATGGTCTAAGCCGTAAATGCCATATAAGTACCATAGCATTGATAGTTAATTAATAATACATAATACAATTGGCATCAAACATTTTGGGATTGCCTGAGTAACTGCATGGATCTCCGCTTCACTTCATATTACAGTCCTTTGACCTGTTGCTGGGTCATTAGAGAAATTTTAAATACCAAATTAACGACATAATAGAATAATCTATATAACACAAAGCACAATTTACTTTTTGTCCAAACTTACCAACCAACTAACCAACATCATCCTTTTCTAACTTCTTGAAATTCCTTCCCCCCTCCTCAATCGAATTATACCTTTTGAACAAAACTTTGTCATTAACACATATTTCTAGCAGACAAATTCCGTAATTTAGAGCCAAATAGCTTGAAATACACTCATCAGTAAAGTTGAGAACCACCAACATAAAATATTCCAGCATTATCTAATCATAATTCATTTGCATATCAAATAGGACGCCATATAAATGCTGTATATTATTTATTATAATGCGATCTATTGAATATTGAAAATTGTAGTTTGATACATAAGAAACAAAATGTTTCAAAATCAACAATTCACTTACTTGTTGATGCCATCGCCAACACTTATGTTATTACCACTTCCGAACAAGTACCTTCGCTAAGTACACTTACGTTTAATATTCTCAAACCTTTAGCCGTCAAAGATCAATACAACAATGAAACACATCATGAAAATCAATACTGTCTCGTTCTTTGGCCTATTGAATTATTCTGAAATAAACATATGCTTGGCAACCTTTGTTGCCCGCAGCAATGAGGAGATTAACCTTTTTTGTGATGGAATATTTAGTTAACCCTTAAACTGCTATTCCAGGTATGTTGTCATTTTTTATTCATCATACTAAGGGTTAACGGACTGGGGGCTGTTCCGTTAACTGTTTTTGATATCTAGTCATTCGCTCCCGTATTGTTGCTACAAGTTTTGATGCCTGAAATTTAGCCAAAGAGAATTTGGCTTTTTTTATTCATCGAACCAAGTGTTAAAGGACTGGCGGCTGTTTTTGGTATATCCTGTCAAACGCTCCCAGAGCAGATTAACCTGCTGTAATATTCCAGGTACGTATGTTGTCAATTTTTATTCATCAGAATAATGGTTAACAGACTGGGGACTGTTCTATCTTGCCAAATTTTGATGTACCTGAAATTCTATACCTAAAATTTAGCCAATGAGGGGTTGGCATTTCTTTATTCAGCAAATTAAGGGTTAAAGGACTGGGGGCTGTTCCGTTAACTGTTTTTGATATCTAGTCATTCGCTCCCGTATTGTTGCTACAAGTTTTGATGCCTGAAATTTAGCCAAAGAGAATTTGGCTTTTTTTATTCATCGAACCAAGTGTTAAAGGACTGGCGGCTGTTTTTGGTATATCCTGTCAAACGCTCCCAGATTATTTCTGTTGTTAACGTTTTGATGCCTGAAATATTTTACCGATGAGGCTTCAAAAGGTTTTATCTATTAGATTTGATCTATTAGAAGACTGGGGTTATTACTATATAGATCTAGCCCTAAGATAAATTTTCTAGGCTGCGATTGATTGTATCAGGTATAGGTACCCAGGTGGAATAAGTGTGCATACGGTGGCCAGTGGTATTTCAGCCAATAAGGTTTTGGCGCTAAATGAATCACCATGTGAAGGGTTAAAGGGTTTCAATATATGTAGCTACAAAAGTCAAAATGTTAATGTCATGCAGATACAACAGTTTGAAAGGCACAACAAAGACGTAAATTTCAAAAGATAAGAATCAATGTTCATAATTTTAAAACTGATTTACATGGGTAAGTACGTGTTGATGTTATGTTGTTTCCGGATGTCATTCATGTAGAATTCATATGCGAAACCAACACGACGACAATGTGATGAATAGATAATGAACCACGACCTAATAACCCACAAAACAAGCATGCGTTAAGTTTGAAATGTACACGTTGTTCAGTTGCAAATTTGCATCAGAGTAATGTGGTATTCATTGTTCAGTTGACAACATGGAAAATTGACAGAGTAAAATGTTTTTTCTAAAAAAAAGAAAATTTGATGTTTGTGAACAATTTTCTTGTATAGCGTTTTACAGCTCATATAAATGCCTTATATCCTAATCTTTAAATTTATGTGTCCTTTAAGAATATGATGTATATTAAAATTGGCATCAATACAAATATATATATATATATATATATTGCATCAATTAACGTGATATATGCATAATACTCAACATAAAAAGTTAAGGTCCACTCAATGTTCAATATTGAATAATCAATTATTCATGTTATGCTCCATTTAACATTTCAACAATGAAAATTGGTGTGGACCTCAACTTGTTTTGCTGAGTATACTAGTCAGTTTTTCCATCAAGCCCTGTCTGACTATTCCAACACCAGTTAGCTATAGTCTAGGCTGAAAAATAATTTATTTTTCGATCATTCTGACACTATGTTTATAATTTCTGGTATACACCTTCCAATAGCTCTATAACAAATTTTATACACTATTGTAACACATGCTAGTTACACTTGAAGCCCTGTCACCAGTTATAAGTTTGTTAGTTCCCTTTTAGTATTAAACTATTTGGACAATAACAATAAATACAATAAGCTAATAAATAGGCTATAATATAAATTTGACATGTACTTTCTAAGCATGTATAAATGTGAATAACAGTTAAAGCTTATTGTGCAGTATGTTTAAATAAAATTACAAATATAAACTTATAATAAATAATATCATCTGAATATCAATTCAAGGTAGGGTATTTTTTTAATTAGTTATCATTTTTCCGACTGTTAGTGTGATGTGAAAGCAAGGGAATAAGTACCCCCATTTACCTGGTTATGAATATGCTATTGAATTTCATCTTGGTTAGGAAAATTCTGCATTTATTTCAAAGGAGAATCGAGGTTTTATTTCATCCAAATAAAATTTCAAGTCAAAGTGTAATTGTTATTTGTGCTGTATATGTTGTTATTTACGGAAAAACATAATCAAATTGCAATAAATAACAGTGTAAAAAATAAACAACTAAAATATCCACTCAAAACATTGATATTTGTGAAAATATTGTATGATGCGACTGCAAGAGAGAATGAATCCAGTCTCAGTTTTGTCACAAACAAATATAAATTGCTGGGGAAAGCATAATTGTTATAGCATGATATATAAAATATAATATCATATACTGACATATACAACGGACAGAATACTTACTCATAGAATAACCAGTGGGTCCTGAAACATATAAATAATACTTGACACATTAGATATATGAAAATATATAAAGCACACCTGGATACAGCAACCTGTGCAAAAGGTAAAACCATTTGATTTGAAAATTTCTCAAATATGGAAACAAATGAGAGAATGATGCGATGATAGAAATTATCATGAAAGGTTTATGTCTTGGAGGCGGCGGTAAATTTAGTAAATTTAAATTTTTTTAATCTGTTTGGTAGCGCCAGGAATGGGTAGGTTATTGCTTTGATTATGAATTGAAGTAATTGGCAAATCTGATAATTTTTATTTTACGATGTCATTATTAACAAGGTGAAAGTATGAAATAATAAATGACATATCTCAAGACATCATGATATCAATATCCTAATGATGCATAATATTGCTTTAAGTGCATTGCTCCAAAATATGTACATTTTGTCCACACAAACATATATCTGAAGTTTTAAGTTGAAATTTTTATGAATATTTAGGTAAGGTACAAAAGAATCAATTTCTTGGATACATGCATATTGAACATCGTAATGTGCATACACGGTGAGACCTTGTTTAACCGGACTCCGTATATCCGGAAACCCGGCCATTCGCACAGTACGTAGTATTTCAAATCTCCTCTATGCAAATATACATATATAAATAGCAATTGCTTTGCGTGAATCTGATTCGCTGAACACTGTCACAGAGATTCAGTTCATACCTGCATGAACTTAATTTTGTGACGTCACATCACATTTAGCCCCGCCCCCATGATGTCAGGTTCATGGCTAGTTGCGTTGTGCATTTTCATTGGCTGATGAACACATTGTAGGCGGGGCTAATATTTGGTGTCTTCATTTTCATAAATAGTACAGCTCTAAATGTTGCAAATTTGTATATTTGTAGCAATGAAACCTTTTCAAAACATCAGGTACGAATATATTTATTTATAAGTATTGACTTAAAAATTTATTAAGTTCATGGAGGTATAAACTTAAAAAACGCTGTGCTACACGGATTGTACACCTCCATGAACTTAATAAATTTTGAAGTCAATTCTTAATTATTTTGTATTGTTTTGTAAATTATATATGTTATATAAGTAAAAGTTGTTTCATAAGGCAAAAATCTGACTCTGTATTAAAACAATAAAATAACAATTGACAGAGAATAACAGATTATTTTTCCTTGAGTTATATGAATTATAAGCCTCAAATACAGTGAGGGAAACATTGATTTGTCAATTTCCGTCACAAGTTTTTATTGCCCAATAACTTTCGTGAATTTAATGTAAAACCATGAATATATTAAAAACAAAGGTCTTTTTAAAAGGATCCTACAATGAGAAGAATCTTGTTGAAGAAATTCATTTCTTTAAAGGGGCAGTAGCACGTTTTTCTGGTGAAATAGGTCGATGAAAAGTAATTGAAAAATAATGTCACCAACAGTAAAACACCCTTCCCTCTTCAGAAAATCAAGCTAAAATATGAGTGTACATGGTTCCGTAAAGCCATGGGAAACGTTTTTTGTCATTAGAAATAATGAATTGTGTTCACAACTTTTGCTTTATACACAACATCGTTATTACAACTACGGATAATTGGTTTGTGTAATAAGATGTTTTAAAGTAAATATGAATGATATTAACTATCATTACAAATGGGAAATTTGAAAAAATAAAATTTGCAAAACATGTGCTACTGCCCCTTTAAACAACCAATCAATATTCAGGAAAAGGTGTAACTTTCATTTGGACATTCAGGAAAATACTACCCTGTGTCCATCTTACCATAAGAGTAAACATTTATGTACTTTGTATGGATTACAAGGTATATAAACAGTTGTTTACATATACATAAAGCATACAAGGAAAATTCCTTTCATGTAAACGTATACTTATATACACGAGTTGTGTAACACGAGTACTTCATGCATGAAAGTTATATAAATTTATTTTTTATATAAGTAGTGACTTCACAATACATATCTCCATACGAAGAACATTCCTTTCATGTAAACGTATTCTTATATACACGACTACTTCATGCATGAATAAAAAAATTTTTTTATATAAGCAGTGATTTCGCAATACATATCTCCGGTTTCATGTTGTTTGTCCAAAAATACATATACATGTTCAGGGCTCAGCTGTCAGACAAACTACCCCTAATCATGGATTCCAAAACATGGTTGTAACAAGGCATAATGGTCATGAGTTGTGGAAAAAATATGTCATGGTATCTGGTTAATCAAGATTCCACTCAAACAGTTACAACTTGCCTATTCTAAAAATATTGGAACATTATATATTCATATTTATTAAAAATGTCTTTTTTTATATTGAAGTCAATTGTGACTATTTTTCCTCTCGATATTAAGTAAAATTACTTAAAAACAAAATCAACAGCACGTAAGTTGTAATAAACTTCTCAAGTCTCTAAAGTCTCAAGTGTCTTTTTGACCATTTTTAAAGGCACTGTAGCAATTTTTTTCATTTTTTATATGTTCAAATTTGCCATTCATAATGAAGGGTTATGCAGTTTATCTTTACTGAAGAGGGTAAAACAGCCCATTACACAACCCAATTATCTGTAGTGGTAAAAACTATGTTGCGTATAAAGCAAAAATTGCATGGCAGCCATTTTATTGTGAACACAATATATTATTTTGTATTACAAAAACGATTCCCATGGCTTTGCCGAAACATGTACACTCATTTTAAACTTTATTTTCCGAAGAGAGAAGGATCTTTTATTATTGGTGAAATTATTTTTCAAATACATTTCATTAACTTATTTGAGTGAAAAAACGTGCTACTGCCCCTTTAAGGGCCTTTTTGATAATGATTGAAGGATAGTCATATTGGTCAGGGGAGGTAATTTACGCAATAATGTTAAAAAAAACTGCATTTTTAATTTTTAAAAGTTGTCAAATATATATATTTTGGTAATATAGTGTTTTTCCATTTTGTGAGATCTCTGTATTTCCATTAGAAAACGTGCTACAGTCCCTTTAAGACCTTTATTATCCAAGGAATGAAAAACTCTTAAAACTTATTAAGTCTTAATATGATACGCTAACATTTTAAATTTATCTAAACAATTTTTTGAAAACAGGACCACCTATTATATTCAAAATTGAGTTGATTACAATTTATGTATGATCAAAGTCTTTATTTTTATGATAGTAAAGTCTTTGTATAGATAATAAAGTATCATATGGATCTCTACCATAATGATGTAATAGAGAAGATGAAGAAGTTGGTCATCCATAAATCCATAAACCCTATGTACTATCATCTCCCTGAAGTCTCTCAAAGAGTTGATAATTTCTCCAGAGACTTCATATTATACTCCATTATATTGTGAGAAATTATATTGTTACAGAAAACAGAAAGTCTACAACACTATTCACTGAAGCAAAACACACCAAAGAAAGGCCCCACAATACATCTCCTTGCATAAACCCAGTTGTAGTTACAATTGAGGTTATTTCCCTTGAAACTCAATCTCTGGTGTCAAAGTGACAAAAGCATCCAATGAAAGACCTCATGGGTTAGGTGACATGATTAGGGGAGCTTTCTGTATTACGCAGTATCTAGTTTAGTGTAGAATGGTATTTTCGGTAACAGTCGGTACTTCTCGATAAAGTAACACCATTTATAATGTTTGCAATATGTGCTTTTGGGTTTTTAACACCACTTTACAGAATATTTCATTTACCAATCGGCATCATTGGTATAATTTCAGGAGGAGACTAAGCATTGTGGTGAAATCTTAGTTTACGTAAATTATATCGCTATTGAAAACGAGTTCCTTTGAATTTAAAATGATTATTTAGAAGGTACATATCAAACTCGCTTGTGTAAACTCGCTCAAACTAGCACTGTCGGTAAATCGTAGTTGGTAAACATTGATTTTAAATTATAAACCATTTTATGCATGTTAATGGTAAATTAATAGTTATCGTTAATTGCTTTCGTGTTATGTTTAATAGTATGCAATGAATGAAGAATCAACAAATAGTAATATTTTCTGATACTTTATTCATAAACAATTTTTTACTTACGGGTTCGTCTTTTTGGGTCAAAGATGAAATGTCCGACTGGCAAAAATTTGAATCTGCATCCCTGGTATCGGCTGTATGCCAGTAAACCATGGGTGGTACGGCACTGAATTTCTGTGTGAAGGTACACACATCTTACTGCATGTAGAACATTTCTCTACAGCACACAAAGTTGCCGAGCCCCTGGTGGGATTTGAACCCCAGACCTCTTGATCCGAAGCCAACCACATGATACACCGGTACCCCTATGCATCTCTTTTATTGAACTTTAAAGGGGCAGTAGCACCGTTTTTTCGCTCAAATAAGTCAATGAAATGTATTAAATAATAATTTCACCAATAGTAAAACACCCAAATCTCTTTGGAAAATCAAGTTAAAAAGGAGTGTACATGGTTCGGTAAAGCCATGGGAATCGTTTATGTAAATCGAAATAATAAAATGTGTTTACAATAAAATGGCAGCCATGCAATTTTTGCTTTATTGTTATTAGCACTACGGATAATTGGTTTGTGTAATACAATGTTTTAACCTCTAAAGTAATTTAAATGGCACAAACTATCATTATAAATGGAAAATTTGAAAAAATAAAATTTGCCAAAAATGTGAAACAACGCCTAAATTATACCCAAATGCCACTTTCAAGAGTATTTCACTTATATCGCGGCTGCTAGTATTATGGAAGGGAGAAAGCCCGCAATGCCATGTGGCTATGTCTTGCGGTGAAACCTGCGAGCAACGGCTGGAACTAGCGAACCATGGGTGGTACTACGCTGAAATTCAGTGTGGCATTGCACCAAAACCTTACTGCTTGTAGAACAGTTCTCTACTACAGACAAAGTTGCCGTGCCCCTGGCGGAACTCGAACTCGGGACCTCTTGATCTGAAGCCGAACGCGCTAACCACTGCGCTATCCCGCCCCCTTTAATATCTAAATTGTACCCAAACCTAACTCTGAACATTCTCTATTGCCCGCAAAGTGTTCAACCGTCTTATAAGATTCAAAACCTGAGTTTTTAATCTGAAGTCAAACCAATTGGGTGCTAATTAACATCTTTTATCTTTCAATATAAATCAAAATTTTAGTCCATTTGCTTGTATGGTAATGAAAGATATGTAATTCATTTCACTTCCTGAATTTTTTTTCACATAGCAGCTTTATTAACAATTCTTTCAAAATGGATAGATTTATCAAATATTTTCATGATATATAAATGCAGAAACTTTTACCATTTATCGTCATTCTGAGTTAATCCATGGTCATGACGTCACTCTATTTATTATGATTATTATTTAGGAATCTACTGGTCATTGGCTGTCCCAGTCAGGAGGGGTGTTAGGTGTTAGGTTTAGACATTTTCAGTAATGGTACATTTTTCGAGACTGATGTACTTTGTCTTGGTGTATAGGATAGGATTTTAAAATATCTAGACTACTATAGACAAATTAATTTTTGTAATGCATGAACCTGGAATCAAACATGCAACCGTTCGCTTGGTAGTCAGCACTTCTAACCACTAGGCCACAAGACGCTGTTAGAAACCTTAGGATTGTTTGTCAGTAAGAATCCCGCGTTCTATTAGAGACTTGTAATGCATGGAAGGCATGGAAAGGCAGAGTTTTAGCTGTCAATCACAGCGCTGCACGTGTGTGGAAGAATCCATTTCATGAGGGTCGCAGCTACTTGTACCATATCCGATGAATGAGCACCGAAATTTACAAAATAATTGATTTTGGTGTCCCATAATTGAAATTTATTGTTTCAAATGTAAAATTATCACATATGCATGTTTCGCGACTTCGGGGCTCGTTGATTATTTTTAACGAATCCACAGCTCCTCATGCATTCTCCATTACACAGTTTATCAGAGGCCATTCTTGAATTATTCCCTTTATTTCAGTACATGGGCCACTCAGAATGATTTGGCACTAATCAATCCAGGGCCCATATTTTCGAAGCTCTCTTAGCGCTAAGATAGTCGTAAGTCAATGTTAATGTATGGCACTTACGACTATCTTAGCGCTAAGAGACCTTCGAAAATATGGGCCCAGAAGCTTAACATGTTACAGGCACTGTAGCACATTTTTTGCACATTACGTTTCCTCACATTTGAAATCTATTGAAGTTAACACAATATATTGCTATTGAGTAAAACATCTCATTACACGACCCGAGAAGCCGTATCCATAGAAATTGGTTATCGGAATTCAATGCTGCAAAGAAAATGATGCTACGTATAAAACGACAGTGATGTGGAACTCTTCAGTGCGAGAGGTAGATTTGTATGTCTCATGAGAATTTGAGACTTCTGACAGCAAGATGGTTGCCCATTCCATCATTGAACCACATTTAAAACTCTACTTTGAGTGTTTATGTATCGCTACATCAGTCAAATCACTTAAACTACCTTTTGGAACTCTTTTTCTTGATTCAGGAGAATTATTTAAAGGGGCAGTAGCACGTTTTTTCAATGAAAAAAGTACATGAAATATATTTTTAAAATAATTTCACCGATTGTAAAATACCCTTATTTCTTAAAAAAAAATCAAGTTTAAAATGAGTGTTCATGGCCCAGTTAAGCCATGGGGATCATTTTTGTCATTTGAAATAATAAAATGTGTTCACAATAAAATGGCCGCCATGCAATTTTGGCCTTTTACGCAACACCGTTATTACTACTACGGATAATTGGTTTGTGTAATAGGGTGTTTTACCCTCTAAAGTAAATTTAAATGGCACAAACTATCAGTATAAATAGAAACTTTGAAAAAATAAATTTTGCAAAAAACGTGCTACTGCCCCTTTATCACTTATTTATATTTTTTTTAAAGTCTCTTACTGAGACTGTACAAAGAATTCACCATCCAAGAAAGTGGCCTCTTAATTATTTCCACGCTTCAAACGTTTCCATGAAATTGCAGCCATATATACCAGCCATAAACATCAAATATCTTCATCTTTTCTGACATGCTCCTCTAATGAAAACCACTGCAAAAAATGGACCCCCTATGGGCTTTGGCGTCTCAGAATCTAATTCATAGAATGCAGAGTTTTTAAGCTTTATAACATCATCCAGGCTTGCTAACTATATATGCATGTTCAGGGCACATTGGTTAGACAGACACCACCTGACCATGGATTCCAAACATGGCTGTCTCAAGGTACAAAGGTCAAGAGCTTCTTAGGGTGGTTTATACAAATATTTTTGAGCTATACAAAGACGTATATCACATCATCCATCTAATTCCTTGAGCTACACAATTAATTGATGTTTTTGTGAACAAGATCTATTAACACTAAAACACTTTAACTCATTTTAATTGGTAATTTTAAAATCAAAATTTCACCTGCATATGTTAACCGTTTGCCAGATTCACTGTTTCGACTATCATTAGCTCTTAGCCACCTTCCGACTACCGTATTTGATCAAATTCAACCCCAGGGTTCTAAGCATCCCCTTACCCCTGGGTTCTATTTGAGGACCGGGTTGTATTGAAGGAAATACATAGGCCTTAAATTCATATATATTAAAGATACCCACAGCAATCAAACACAGGAGGTCAATGGGACCGACAGCATGCTTTATGAGACAATAAAACATGCTCGTGATTTTAGACGTCAGTTAGAGCATCGCTTAGCAAATGACATCATATTTTACGTCACGTTGATTGTTCAATGCTAGCGAATGTGTTCTACGACAGAGACATAAAAAAAAAATTTTAAATAGTTTTTAGAAACAAAATATCTCAACGTTTTTTTTTTATATAAAAGCAAGTAGATGTTTAAGGGCATATCATATAAGAAATAGAAGACTCGTTGTTGTGCTTTATCGTAGAATAAAACATAGCAGGGAGCATAAAACATGAAGGGCGCAGTTCAACGATAAAGCACAACAACGAGTCTTCTGCGCCCTTCGTGTTTTATGCTCCCTGCTATGTTTTATTCAACGATAAAGCACAACAACGAGTCTTCTATTTCTTATATACAAGACCTAGGTTGTATTTACTTCAGTGACCTATGACCCCCGGTTTGTATTCTAGCCCTCGGTTTTATCCGGGCTACATTTGAGGAAATAAAGTATTAACCCTATAATTCATGTGAGTGAACCAATCAAAAGGTGTAAAAACTTTACACAAAGTAACCAAGAGAATACTAAGATCTGGTCTTTATTTAGGCAATACCAGAAAATCCACAGATAAAGGGTTAAGGGAACCTTTTTCACGACATTTAGTAGTTCAGTAAGAATATTATAGTTTACACGAAAAGCCGAGAAGATTTCATCAGTCTATTACAATGACCTCCAAATCTACTGCAAATCTTTAACAAGTCTCAAAGACTTCCAGAAACCATTGGCGCCGAAATCGGCTAAAATGGTGCTTGATCTTGTTAGACATCTTTACTGGAAGAGCTTGCATTTCCACGGCATGAAGACCTCGAAACCGCGTCAATTAAGGCTAAATTTCGGCAGGAACGGTCCAAATGGGATAAATCAAATTTCCTGGTCAGAAGTTCTCGGTGAGTATTACTTCTTTTTCATCTTTGATTGACAAATTTCTAGTGGGAATAATTTCGGAAAGATTACAATTTATTGCTCCAACGTTCGACATTTCTTGTTCCCAATTCAATCAATTTCTTTGAGACTGTCTATTTTTAGACTGATATGGCTCCCAATGATATTCGTCTGCGGAGCAGGGAGATTTTATTACGCTGCACTTAAATGAAACCTTAAAATTGGTCAATGCTCCGTGGAAAATTGCTATAGGTAATAAAATAGAAATGCCACAGAAATGTAATAGTAACTCCAATAAAATAAAAAATATTTTTTCTATTTTTAATTTCAAATCTCTACGATCCTAATAAATCATGTAAAGATCAATATTCTTCGTTTGACATTATTAACCCTTAAACTGCCTCTATATACTTTTTGTAATTTGTATGCATTCAGAATCTGTGTATTCTTCCCATTGACAGAACCTGACTTTCACAATCTTATATCATCTAGTGTAGTCTACATTTTATAATTAAAGGGATATTCCTACCAAGATATTTAATGGGGATCAGTCAATGTACTCAAGAGGTTGAGAGGTGAGGTGAGTTAGAGTTTAACGCTGCTTTCAAGAGTATTTCACTTAAATCGGGCTGCTAGTATTATGGCAGGGAGAAAGCCCGCAACGCCATGTGGTTATGAAATTCAGTGTAGCATTGCACCCAAACCTTACTGCGTATAGAATAGTTCTCTACTGCAGACAAAGTTGCCGTGCCCCTGGCGGGATTCGAACCTCGTACCTCTTGATCCGAAGCCGAACGCGCTAACCACTGCGCTATCCCACCCCCTCAAGAGGTTGAGAAGACACATTCAGTTATCTATATAGCTTGAAGGTGAGGGGTGGTTATGCATTGCTGTAAAACCTCATGGGTGGTACTATGCCAAATTTAGTGTAGCATTGCACCCAAACCTTACATGAAGAACAGTTACCTACAACAGACAAAATTGCCGAGGCCTTGGCGAGATTCCACTTTCGAAACCTTGCTGCATGTAGAACAGTTCTCGACAGCAAACAGCCCCTGGCAGGATTTGAACCAAGAACATTTTGATCCGAAGCCAAACGAGCTCACCACTGTGCTATCATGCCCAGATCATAGCCTGGAGAATACAGTATTCATCAAAATGACATGAATAATAATAATAATAATAATAGCATTCTTATAATGGGATATTTTCCATTCTAAAAAATGCTCAAAATGTGAATTGGAGATTATAATTTTTTATATTTAAAACAGAATATACAGTAGAACACGTATATAGCGAACACGGATATAGCGAACACACAGATAAAGCGAACAAATTTATAAGTCCCTTCAAAATCCTTATAATTAAAATAATACGTGTATAGCGAACAATGAATATAGCAAACTAAATTCTTTGGTCCCTTGGAGTTCATTATATCCGTGTTCTACTGTATCTTTCCTTTCGTCCTCATAGTAAATGTTGGCAAGATTCCAGATCGGAACTTTACTGCATGTACAACAGTTCTCAAAAGCAGACATCTTGGCAGATTCGAACCTCAGACATTTTGCACTATCCCTCCCCGACCAAGAATACAATATTCATCAAAATGTGAAATTGAGATTATCGTTTTTTGCATTTAAAACAGAATATTGTTCAATCTCCCTTTACATATTGTCCTGATAGTAAATGTTAATATATACCTATTTGCCTAATTTAGGTCACCTGTGCTATACGACAATGATTTCTAAGGGATTTGGATGTCAAATAGAACGCAGGCCCCATGAGTGTCCTTAATCCATACCCATGAGCGTTTTGGCATCAAATATTGATTGAATAGTCATCAATAGCATTGAATTATGCATGCCCCTGTCTGACATATTTCTATAACTATTTATCATCTGTTTTTAATCGTTTGCCATTTATAATTAAAGGTTATCAACACATTTTCGTCTGTATTTGGAAACTTTTATATTGAGGTAAAAAAAATAAACATGTTGAAAACAATTTAATTATTGGAATAGATCATTTTAAAATGATGCAGAAATTGAATAAGAACTTTCGAAATCCACAATCAAATATATCGGAAATATATTTGGAAACTTTGAAATAAGAAAAAATATGAAAATGTAAATTCTTATATTGGTAAAATATTTTTTACGATTTCCCCAAAAATATGAAAGAAAATTTTAACATTTCATTAAAAGCTGAAATAGTTTACTCAGTTCAACATCAATATTACACTCATGCTATCCAAAAATAACGAGCACTTTGGTTGAGAGATTTTTTTTACGCCTTTATCATACATGTATTCGTCTTTCACTTGTGTTCGATTGAAAATCAAACAACGAAACATCATATTCAAACAAGGCTTCATTTCTTGCAATTCAGTTGACCAATCAGCTTACTGAGGACAGCTGCGAAGCAATTGATGACGAAATATGGATTTTGTACCATGAACAGAGCAATTATGTTCCACTAAAATGCTGGTTGCTCAAGACCACTGTCAACAATGCGTTCTCATGTCTTTGCCAACTAACTCTGATACTGTTGTGGAAAATATATTTCCAGATTGATCAGTGAACACTGAAAGCCAACAAAGACGGCTAAAACACACAACGCTATAAGTGCGAAATCCTTGACAGCGATTGGTAGGCGCTAACGGCCCAAGCTCGTCTAAAGATCAATAGTACCTTGTTGGTGAAATTGATTTACCATCGTCATCGAAAAGCTAGGTAATAAGTGTTGAAAATATGGCCGTGTTTACAAAGCGATGAGTTATTCCCACATAAACATGGCTACTAAGATTATAGATAATTCCCCTAATGCTCAAGATAAAAGTGACTCAATTAATCCATGTTAGGGGCTGAAGACTGTAACAGAGGCTGGATGACTCTGTGTTGATTAAAACTGACAATGTATGCTGATAGAGGCTGTAAATATTTTTGGAGAAGGCCAGCAAAATTTGAATCAGAAATGATACAATAAAACCTTACATGCAACGACAAATGAAACATGTGTTGTCTTTTTAGTTTGTGTACCTAAGACCATACCGAAGCCTAAAACCACCCCCACTTTTCGGAAGGTTGTCCTGGTTGGAGTTATTCTCTGGTTTTAGGCCTACCCCAATTTAGACAGATGTTCAATGGATCCAGAGGATATTCCCGTTTACACATATATGCTATTAATACATGATTAAAACATTGTCAAACTGAAATATATTAATGAAGTTAATACTTTGATGACTTTACATTTTTCAACTTGATAAAGACAAGCGCACATTTGTTGAAAATAAAAACAATGAGAATTGAAGCCATCACTGCGAGTGGGGAAAACTTCGCTACGGCGTAACAGCATAGTGTTTATTAGTTTATGATACGTCATTTGTTACTATGTGAATGTTCTATTAGTGTATATGTTTTATTATTACAGTAGGGGCAGTAGCACGTTTTTTCGCTCAAATAAGTCGATGAAATGTATTTGAAAATTAATTTCACCAATAGTAAAACACCCTTCTATCTTCGGAAAATCAAGTTAAAATTGAGTTTACATGGTTCCGTAAAGCCATGGGAATCGTTTTTGTCATTCGAAATAATGAAATGTGTCCACAATAAAATGGCCGCCATGCAATTTTTGCTTTATACGCAACACCGTTATTACCACTACGGATAATTGGTTTGTGTAAAAAGACGTTTTACCCTCTAAAGTAAATATAAATGACATAAACTATCATTATAAATGAGAAATTTCAAAAAATAAAATTTGCAAAAAAACGTGCTACAGCGCCTTTAAAGGGGCAGTAGCAAGTTTTTTCACTCAAATAAGTCGATTAAATGTATTTGAAAAATAATTTCACCAATTTAAAACACCCTTCGCTATTCGGAAAATTAAGTTTAAAATGAGTGTACATGGCTCAGTAAAGCCATGGGAATCGTTTTTGTCATTCGAAATAATAAAATGTGTTCACAATAAAATGGTCGCCATGTAACACCGTTATTATTACTACGGATAAAATTTAGGCACTGTAATACGAAACGGAATCCTTGTGTAGTTACTGTGATATTAAAGGTGTTTGGTAACAGTGACTTAAAATATAGTGAACATATTCAATAGTTTTGCAATTGGTAACATTTCTTTTCTATTCTATGAGAGCTCTAAAAAAAAGTGCTACAGCCCCTTTAAGTTTAAAGATTTTTGCAACCTTAAAGCCAAAATCACTTATATTTAGTTGATGGTTTCATTTTCCTGTAAATTTACCGCACAGAATATTTTGGCACTGAGTGCAGTACGTGAGAAGGCTAAACTATAGAACTGTTAACTCTATAAATTATGAAATATCAATTATTATTTAATATCCCCCTGAGTATCACATGCAACACAATGGGTAATGAATTTTATTGCCAATTTGATCAATGATAAATATCATTTATGTGGTAAGCGTCCATGTCACTGTTGCCTAGCAACAACAATAAAGTCAAAGTACTGGATTTTCAGGATATTTTGCAGCAGCAGAGATTAAATAAAACCTTATCATTACATAATTTATAGCTATTAGGTGAGTTAGGGTTTAACGCCGCTTTCAAGAGTATTTCACTTATATCGCAGCTGCTAGTATTATGGCAGGGAGAAAGCCTGCAAGGCCATGTGGCTATGCACTGTGGTGAAACCTGCGAACATCAGTTGGAACTAGCGAACCATGGGTGGTACTACGCTGAAATTCAGTGCAGCATTGCACACAAACCTTACTGCATGTAGAACAGTTCTCTACTGCAGACAAAGTTGTCATGCCACTGGCGGGATTCGAACCCTGGACCTCTTCATCTGAAGTCGAAAGCGCTAACCTTTTCCCTGTAGCTATGAGACAATTTGGGAAGAATATGACCCACTTTCGTTGAAACATTTCCAAATAACGATGTATACAAGTGAAGTTATTGACTATTTCAAATTGCTTTTGAGAATATTTAACTTCCATCTTTGCAGCTAGTATTTTGCAGATGAAAACTTTTAAGTCTGCATGAATTCAAACTCCTTTTAATTGGCACCTGAGAGCTGTTTACAAGACCAATATGACTGCATTGATCCTTTTATTATAGTCATTAAAGGGGGCACTACTTCAAATTGCACCTGCCATAGCCTTATTTTTGGAAGTAGGGCAATGAAATTCATGAATCTTAGTTCAATATTAATTAATTTAAGCTTCCAGTGAAAGAAAGTTTGGAGTGGATATACTGCCATGGCCATAAAAATGAAAATTTCAGTTTCCTATGCCAACTGGTTTTGGAGAAGAAGTTAAAAGGTTTTAGAGGCAACGGGAGAGGGAAGGACCAAATGTACAAATTTTGATCACCCAGGTACAAGGAAGCTCCCCATACAAGTCCAGTACAATTTAGGGTGCAGTCCTAGATAAATATCTGTGGATGACAAACGACAGATGCCAGACGATGTACGACAGATGCAAGACAGATATAAGCCCATTTGGCCAGTTGAATTTGGGAAAGTTTTTACCTGGTATCTGGGTAAGTATTTACCCGGTATCTGGGTAAGTATTTACCCGGTATCTGGGCAAAAATCTACCTGGTATCTGGGTAAGTATTTACCCGGTATCTAGGTAAGTATTTACCCAGAATCTGGGCAAGTATTTACCCAGTATCTGGGTGAGTTTTACCAGGTATCTGGGTAAATATTTACCTGGTATCTGGGCAAGTATTTTCCCTGTATCTGGGTGAGTATTTATCCGGTATCAAACGACAGATCCCACCTCATGGATAAGTCCACCTGGCTTAATGACAATGTGCAAAAACTTGAAAATCTTGTTAAAATATGCCAGTCAAAGCAGTCCAAACCCGTCAGTTTCCTTGGAGTTTGAATCTTATTCAGATTCTTTGTCAATTTTGGGACCATAAATAATTCCTGCATATTGGACATTCAGAATTGTTTGCAACTAATTGATTAAGCACTTGACCAACCAATTTACATCCAGCTTGTCGGCAACTTAGGCTTCCTGTTGCAGGTTACAGGTTAATGACTAAAAAGAGAGCCATTGGCTCTGCAGATCATCTGACTTTGTAATCAAGACTAGCAGATTAAGAGTTAATGAATCAAAAGTTCTCGGTTAAACCACTTGTCTCCTTTCATATCTCAAAAGATAATTATTGTGGCTTCAGCGATTTGAAAAATGCAATTATCCAAAAATAGCAAAATGTGAGCATAAAGGATGCTATTTTGTCATTAAAAGCAATAACATCTGCAACATTGATTTAAATCATTACTATCATTGCTCGCATCTCTTTGATTCTGTAGTTGACTTCTTAAACCATCAACACTTATTATAGGGTCTCAGGCTTTGAAGATTTTTTAAAATTAACCTTTTTTTTAAGGTGGATTTTTTTTTTAATATTTAGAATTCAAAATAAGTTTACAAAATAAGGTATCTGTCACAAGTTTCACATCCTATTTTTATAAAGATGTCTTTTTGAAAAAATTCTTTTTTAGAATTTGAAATAATTTTACAATCGGTTTGCCACTAAAAATAAGGTATTTTGGAAAATGTTCACATTCTGTTTACAAAATCATAATATTCACATTTTTATTTCTTGAAATATAAAATAATGAAAAGAAAAAAATGTCAGAAGCCTAATGTGTCAGGTTGTCTATTTCATCTGTCAAGAAGCTGACAATTCTGCCCTGATGTCAATGATAAATAGGATAATCAGGTTTTATCATTGTTAATGGCAAGATATTGATGTCACTAAAACTTGATCTTAGAATAATTCCAACGTCATTTGTCAACAGCCAATACCAAACGGCTAATTTGGACAATCAGGTTTTATCACTGTGAACCTGAAAGCTTTTACGTCACAGTTAGATCTTAGAATCATTTTCATGATATTGGTTGAAAATTACGACGGTTAACAATAAAATTATAATTTTTTTCTCTAAACATTTATTATCCATAATTAATAATGAATTCATAGCACGGCAAAGTAAAAGTTCATCCCTTTCATTTATACCATGGGCGTGGTGTTGTGGCTAGGAGAAAGCCTGCAACAGGGGTGTAGCTTTCCTCGTAAAGGAAAATTAGAGCCTATCTCTGTCACTGGCTAATTTAAGCTTTGTTGCATTCATCAACTTTTCTGTGCAAGAGATTTCTGATAGCACTACCAGTCCAGATGCAGCATGCTGCTAAGCTGGGACAGAAAAGTTGATTAAATGCAGCAAGGCTTAAATTAGCCATGCTAGATATGAGTGCACATTATGCCTCAAGGGGGAAGTTGAAGTGGGCCCTTGGAGAGTATCCCCCCTTAAAGGGGCAGTAGCACGTTTTTTGCAAATTTTATTTTTTCAAATTTCCCATTTATAATGATAGTTTATGTCATTTATAATTACTTTAGAGGATAAAACATTTTATTACACAAACCAGTTATCCGTAGTGATAATAACGGTGTTGCGTACAAAGGAAAAAATGCATGGCTGCCATTTTATTGTGAACACAATTTATTATTTCGAATGACAAAAACGATTCCCATGGCTTTATTGAACCATGTACACTAATTTTTTAACTTGATTTTCCAAAGAGAATGAGGGTTTTACTATTGGTGACATTATTTTTCAAATTCCTTTCATCAACTTATTTCAGCAAAAAACTAGCTACTGCCCCTTTAAAATAAATGTGATTATTTGGTATGGATTAATAATTAATTCTTATTTATTATATGTTAAACATCTGGGTTGTTATGATCAGTATTGACAAAGAATGACATTTGTAAGGAAAATTATACCAATTATGAAAATAAATTCAGGGCAATATACTAAGAGGAAACTGTGATACTGTTAACTTCCGACTTAAAAATTTAGTCAGGACTGTTTTGCATTTAAAACATATAAATAATGTCAAGCTTTTTAAACAGAAATTGACAACACATATTCATATCAGGTTTGCTTAGTTGAGGATTCTGATTTGAATAATTCTAAATAAATATAGATAAGATATATACATATGTCAAAGTTACAAACAAATAACTAAATGTTTTATATTTTCTTGTACAATCTGATATTTCAATATTATATAATCAAAACAAAACAGGTTTGAAAAAGTATTCTTTTCTAAGCAAAGTTTTAAAATGTTAGTAAAAGTTTTAATTCATATGTTCATTTATTAAAAATTAATTTGATTAAACTTTTTAAAATCAATTTGCCTGTGCTAACTACTGGCGAGGTAGGTCAGTTGGTAGAGTGTCAGCTCATCACCTGGAAGGCCAGGTTTGATTCCTGACCGAAAGACAATAAAAGATAGAATCGTGTCTTCCTTGCCTGGCATTCGGTACTATGAGGATAGAACAAATTATTTTCCTCGTGATTCACTGAAGACGCTGGAAGCTCTTGCGAGAAAATAAGATTTAGAAATAATGAGTTTAAAACACTTATTATATTCATATTTTATTTTAATAATTTTGGGGTCTGAATATCAAATTATTAAATCATTATAAATTGGAAATTTGAAAATAAATCATGCTACAGCCCCTTTAAATAATAGGTTTTTTTTATTCAAAACATGTAGATCTAAATGATTAAACAGTGGTAAAATAAAAAAAACTAATGAATTATAGTCATCAGAAATTAACTCATTAACTATTTGCTTCAAATTCAAAGCACTTTTCCTTTTCCAAGTACCTTAGAAAAATAATCTATTTTACTAATCTGATAAGCTTTACACATAGTTTCTTTATTACAAATTATGCATGTTTATCATTATCATAATTTGAAACTGGCTCAGTTGATAAGGCTTTTATCCAAGATGATTAAGTGACATTGTGTAAACCGAAGAAGCAATGTTGAAATCTTACACTAATATACATGAGCTTACGAGTCATTATAAAGATAATATCTAATCTTAATTACTTATAGAAATGTGACTAAAGGAACTAAATACCTTTCTAAACTGAAATAATCCATACATTATAAGCTTCCTTTCATTATGATAAATATATGAATTATTAATGAATTAATGTTGTGGTGAAAACAGAAAGTAATTGACCAAATTTTGATAGAAATCAAGATTCTCATTAACTTAAATTTATCTAAAATGATGTTTCGGATTGTTTTTTTTATCAAAAGTGATTTTTAATATTTTAAATGAGGCAAAGTTTACAATGAAATATATAACATTAATGTTGCTCTACGTTTAATTTTAGACATATAAATTAATAAATCAACATAAAAAGCTTATCAAAAGTGATTTTTAATATTTTAAATGAGGCACAGTTTACAATGAAATATATAACATTAATGTTGCTCTGCGTTGTATTTTAGACATTATAAATTAATAAATCAACATAAAAAGCTTTTAGTTATTATTTCAGTATAGCATTAGAGTTGTAAGTGTAGTTACTTCAACCACCTTATAGGTTCTTAGAAAATTAGTTTATTGATAAACACGATTGACAAAATCGATTGTTTTTTCTAATTCACATGACAGTGTTTGACATGATGTTCGATAATAATATTTCGTTCTATATTCAAAGGACAAAGATGATAATGTTTTTTCTATAACATATCTGTTTTCAATCAGGAAATTACATTTCCATTTTCATTTCAACGATTTATTGGGCACCCATGAGAAAAGTGTTCATATTTCAATATCCTGTTATATTGTGTAATATTGTCAAAATAATTTATATATTGCATATGGTACAGCATAGTATTATTTCACAAGACGGTTTTGTTCTTGGAGAAAACTTAAATAAATAAAATAACTGTTATTATTATTTGTTTTAAAGGGGCAGTAGCACGTTTTTTGCAAAATTTATTTTTTCAAATTTCCCATTTATAATGATAGTTTATGTCATTTAAATTAACTTTAGAGGGTAAAACATCTTATTACACAAACCAATTATCTGTAGTGGTAAAAACTATGTTGCGTATAAAGCAAAAATTGCATGGCAGCCATTTTATTGTGAACACAATTTATTATTTTGTATTACAAAAATGATTCCCATGGCTTTGCCGAAACATGTACACTCATTTTAAACTTTATTTCCGAAGAGAGAAGGATGTTTTACTATTGGTGAAATTATTTTTCAAATACATTTCATTAACTTATTTGAGTGAAAAAACGTGCTACTGCCCCTTTAAGGGCCTTTTTGATAATGATTGAAGAATAGACATATTGGTCAGGGGAGGTAATTTACGCAATAATGTTAAAAAACACTGCATTTTTAATAATTTAACAATTTATTACATTAATTCATTTAATAAAGTGGAATCTTAAGCACCAAAAATAATCACCTCAGTAATTTGTTTGCCTTAGCTTGTGTTTTCGTCAAGACTAAATAATATTCATGTTTAAATCCCCTCAAATTTTCTTACCATTAAAACTACCCCCTTTAAACGTTTGTATCACAATTTATAACAATGTAAATACATATTCATTTAATTTTCACCCACTACTCGCAATGTTAAACATTATTGAACATGAGTTGATATACCTTGCATGAAATGAAACATTGTGAAACATGTAAGATATAACTGAATACAATGTACAACACGTGACATATTTCATTGTGTAACAGTGAAATGAAACCGAAAATGAAAATTGATAAATAGTGTTAATTAACATTTTATTTAAAATTCAAAACCGCCATTATACTATGTTTCTAAATGGTGTCAAAATTGTAATTGACATTGCCATTTGTGTCAACACGTTGTTGATTTCAACATCGATATCTTTGATCAGGGACGGGTTGGCTAGCAACGTTCAAACCAACTCGAAATCATCATCGGGACATTCTATAAAACAAGCCAATTTTAATCGAAACGTAAACAACATCGTCATCACATTGTATGTCGACGTTGTTGATCCATTTAAAGAATTCGTTGCTTAGCCTTAGGACGATGTACTCGCGTCAGGTGAAAAGCCTATGTGACTCGCGTATGCCACGCCTTCGAATCTCGGCTTGACGACAGCCCACAAGCCGCCAAAAACAACGTCTTGTAAACAAAAACATCGTCTTATAAGCATTGACTAATGGATGAATTTTACCTTCATTGCCGATGCGTTGGAATCCCCCGTCTTCTTTGTTAGAAGCCATTATTTTGATGCTATTCGATCCGATGTGCAACTGTTATGTCCGACCTCAAAAGCTGGAGTGAAATAGTATGTCGTGATCACGTGCAGTAGCCGCTATATAATCACTCGCCCTGCAGATCGCTTGGGAATGATATTCGCAATGGGACTTCAGCGCGTTTAGCTAAATCGACAATATGCGCAGATCTATGTGTATGTGTGGTAAAAGTACTATTTCAACATACGAATAAAGCACTTCTGTTTGTTTTTGTCTATAAACAAAATGTATTGAATGATGTTGAAACGACCCCCGGTAATGACGTCACGAAATAACCCACGTGACCTCAAGTTAAAATTAGCATGGGATATTACCACTGACGTCACGGCACCCGACTGCGGCAAAGTATAAACAAACGGACAACGATATCCTATAGTATATCCCTGCTAATTAGGCAAGAACCTCAAGTAATTATGAGAAATCGGCATGTTTTGCAATTATGAAGTACATAATCATCACCGCTTGTTTGAGAATAAACAATTCGCTGAATGAGTATGTTAGTTTTATTGGCGATCGCGGAATCTCGACACACCACCGATGCCAAATCATCGCATTGACATAAATGGTCGATTCCATTTCAAAAGAAGGGGTATAGGAAGTAGGTTGGGCTTCGGCTAAATTATCGACCGGTATGTGTACAATCCCGACTTAGTAAACTTGGTTCATGTCTAACAGGGTCAGTCCTGAACTTGACGACAGTCTAGCTGATAGCACCAATCTTGAGACGAAGAATTTCCAAAGAACACAAGACAGGAAGAGACTTATGTCATCGCCAGCACAAGTCCATGCGATAGAGATGGGTGCGCGACCAAAGACCAGTGCTAGGGATAACCAGTTTGTCATCGGAGGTAGGATATCACGTTAATTAACCTTAGCGCTTCTTTTAAACACACTTTCACGTGTCCCTTACCAAAACGCCGTTGGTGCCAATCGTTCTGGTTTTGGATGCTCGGAGTTATTTTGGGTTTGATTTGAAATTCTTGTATCGAATTGTCACCTTACCTTTGTGTAAGATGCACAAATGTTAACTTTTATTGTTTTGTGTCATTTTGGCGAGATGTTTACAAAGAATCTTCAGTGCACGTTGTAATGTTCTTGTAGTTTCCTCAGTCATTTTATTTAAATTTGAAATTCTTGGTAATTAATTTAGAGGATTAATTCCAGGTTTTGTATTGGGAAAAAGTTTGGAGACAATTTAAGTGTGGACTCACTGCCACGCCCAAATTTGAATGGGGTTGAATATGAGTTTTTGTTATTGTGACTATTTACTCAAATATGTTTTGCTTTGTTGTGCCACTCGATATCATATAGATATTTGAACTATAAAGGGGGACAATTTGGGGATAATTTTGAAATGTACCTTTCAGCTAATACGTGACAAGGTGTATTTAAGTTTAAAAATCAGTTTTGTCACCTGAGGTTTTAAAGTTTCCGTACATTTATTTGGGGTGTCATTTGCTAAATGCGATTGGTCACAGTCGATTTGTTGTTGGATATATTGAAATCTTTGAAAATATTTTCAAATTCTTAAGTTTTACTTCTTCATTACAAGTATAAAGGCCTTTGAAGTATATTTTTTAAGAATAGGTTCAGAATTGGCATTTATACATTATTATTTGAACCAACAACTTTTGAAACCAATTATTACGGTCTTGGATTTGTGGGGATAACTGCTTTAATTTTGTGTAATGAATTATAACCCTACCATTATAAGATAATTATATGGATGCCTTTGATGTCAATATTTGAGGACGTCATTATTTGTCAATGCTCTTGTCGAGTGCTTGCTTTGATGCCAAGTGGTGACATTAATCAAACCATGTCTTTCGGAATGTTTGACATAATTGTAGAATTGTTCGATTTACCCTCATAATGTCTTTTTATCATATATGGATATTTAATCATTTTCTGATTCATCATAAAGTTCTCAGATTGTAAATGACCTTATTTTGCTCAGAACACACTTGAATACCCCAATTCAATTTTGATTGTTAAGACACACATTGAAAAACCTTAAATCTTTCGTTTTAACGCATTTTAAGAATTGATGCGATATAAACTATAATTGGACAATTAAATAATGACAGGTTACAGACAAACAGTTGTATACTCCCTAGGGATACAAAAAAGAAGAGCAATTGGCTCCATTCCCCTCCTCAGCACTCTAGCCCACTGGACTATACCTGGCCATGGAGTTTAAATATAAAAAATATACACGATCAATTATACGTCCATGGCCAATGCACGAGCATTTGTTTCCACTATGAAAATAGTCCAGTGGATTTTAAAACAAATTCACTCTTTTCCCCTTATTATTGGTGCACAAGATTTAAAATTGGGCTCGTTTGAAAGCTGTTTACAACGCCAATATGTACAGTGGCCATGATATGATAAGGCATTCAAGTTATTTCTATTTAACCCCTGTTACGTAGGTCAATGAACACCTTAGTCTCAATCCATGTCCTCCAAATTTGAGCTCCCTAGGATTACTAATTCGAGGATAAAAGCCGCAAGACGTCTGAGTATTTATGCCATGCCACGCCCATGTTGGACACCGGATAGAGACCAGCTATTGAGAGAACTAAGTCTCAACGTAACAGAGACGTTAGAGCTTCCCTTGCAAACTGGTTTCAAAGAAGAAGTCGCTCAAAAGTTAGGATCATGACCCCAATAAAATATGGGCGTGGCAGGGTGCGACAACCTTGTTTCGATTATCCCCCGGGAACTGGCTCTGCTATATCGGGGATCTTCTCAGAATAACTTCTCTAATATTATTTATCTATTTATGACAGAAATCACAAATAGGTAATTGTAAAGAGGTTAGGAAGCTCAAGTTTTTAGAATATACATTTTGTTGGATGGATACTGAGATTTGAAATTTCCATTGCCCAACTCACAAAACTAAGGGCGTGGCAGGTGCACCCCTTTTTATCACTTAAATAACCCCCTTTGATAAAATGGTAAGTAAGGAATTTTGAGGCATTTTATTTGTAATTCACTGGCTTGTCTTCACAGTAACAGTCAACCATTGTGTATTCGGTATTGACTGTTGAATTCAGTGATTCTTCAAAGCAGTTGCACTAGAGATCCCTCGTGTGTGTATTAGTGTGTGTATTCAGGCATTTTGACCCAAAAAATACCATTGAACTTAGATTTTACAAAAATAAATTGTGACCATCTTGATGAGCCACAGAGTCAAAGGCTCTATTTTTAAATGTCATTCACTTTAATCTACTTTTATGTACAGACGGAGGTGCTCTTAAAACGACGAGTATAAATAGGGGTAAAAAAACCCATCGTAAACTAACTTGGAATGAAGGTGTTCTTGGTGGTTTACAAGTCTCTCTGAAAAGTAGCATTTCACTGTCGTAAAATTGATAGCAATGCATTGCTTTTTTTACAGCTATAATAGTTTTTCGTTGAAGAGAGATACATTGTCTGAGGCCTAAAAATAAAAAAAATAAAAGTTTCTGGTCTTTACAGGCTGACAAAAATAATACGATGACGCGACTTTTTTTTATTTTCGACATTCTTTATTTATTTTTTTTGAATGAAGAGTTAACCAAACAACATTTTTGCAGTTATTTATATAAATAAAGCACAAACCCTCTTAAATATGTGTTACTATTCCAAATAGTCAATAAACTCATCCCTACACCCCATCTCAACAGAAACGAGTGACATTTTCTGTGTCCAATGTTTTCTGAGGCTAAAAAAAATACAGATTTCTGGGGGGGGGGGGGGGGGGGGGGGGGGGGGGGGATGACAACTTGTTTATTGTCGTTTCTTGCTTGTTCCCTGTCCCTTGTTAGATGAATGAAATGTACACCAAAGTATTAATGCCTCTAAAGAGTGGCCTTGAAGGCAATTTGTTTTGTGCTGCAAAAAGTGTTTTTCGGGAATACGACTCCACAAGTCTTAACATGATCTCATTAAAAAAAAACATTAATCGATTTACCAGTTTCGTTGATAAATAGTAGTATTGTTTCAATGGGAATTTTCTGTATTTGATTGATTTTAGTTTAAACTCTGTTTAAATTGCATTTAGTTGATTAAAATTGACATCAGCAGTTTGTATTGAAACCAACTTCTTATTTTATATTAAGGTAAATTTATTATGTGTAATAGGTCAAAGACTCGAAGTAGAAAAGAACTTACACCAAAACCAGTATTACCATTATTTGATGTTTTGATACATTTTAGCGAAATTTAGCGAGGTTAAGCATAATGTTTATATTATTTGATTGACAATATTGGAAGAAACGCTGTCTCTGTAAAATAAATATACCAGGTCATAAATATATGAGTCTAAACGTTAACCGTACATGGTATATATTGGCAGTGTTACTGGAATTATATAAGCTGTTTTCAATCATATAACTTTTCAAACTGCAAAATGAAATTATTAGAAAATATGAGTATATGGTATATACTCTATTCAGAACCACTAATGATTGAATCTTCAATGGCTTCCAAACGTGTAACAATCTCCATCTTTGACATATATAAGATAAATAATGCATGTTGATCCGAGAAGTCGTACTGTGAATCGCTCGTAAAATGTTTGGTCAGAAAGTTGATAGATTCACTTTGCTAGTTAAACGTACATGGCGACTCTAAATCCAAACGACTTTCAAAGAGTTTCTATAAATGCATTTATGGATTTTTTCAATATTTTTAAAAAGTATTTCAAAACTGATCTAATTCTTGGATAAAATAGAAAACAGGGTGAGAAAATTGGGAAAACGTGATTCTCGTTTCACATACATTGAAAGCTGCTCAGTGTTTCTCTAATGCATTATTTATCAAACATATTTCACCTTGGAAAATCTCCTGTTCAAATATTTGTCCTCAAACAGTAAGATGCGTGAAAGTGTATGTTTTACTTTCCCCAAGTCCAAATCTCTACCCATATGTGTGTAGCGAATCAATGACTTGGCTCTAACGTGTACATTTCACTGATAATGGTTGTGTAGGAAGTGTCTATATTGTCACATCACACCTATGTTTAACGAGATCCTATACAGATTTACACTTCCTCACCTCAAGATTGTATCGATCATGTACATACATTATAATCATGTCAATTTCAGCAGCACTCATGTTTATTTCAATATCACCAATGTCAATTTCAGTTTCTGTTGTACATTTCAATATTGCCCATGTTCGTTTTTTAGTCAATTCCGTACACATTTCAACATCACACATGTTCATTTCAGTGTACTCATTATACATTCAACATCAGTCATGTTCATTTCCACACCATGTAGCATGTCAATACTAATGTTAATGTTTTTCTCCTAGAAAATGATTAAAAAGTTATCCAAGTTGAAAGAAGATAATTCATGACATATACCTTAAATAATTCGATTTCATTAATGTAGAAAGCAGCAGATGTGAACGAAGATAGAAGATAACAAACAGCACAGAAAATAACAATAAAAGGGTGGTTTTGTTTGAAAACCGTGTTGAGTAATGTTGATATAACCTCAACAACATTGTTACGAATTCAAGATAAGATAAGCTAAGATAATTCTTTATTATCCCGAGGGAATTTTTTATTTCATCTAATACAGTTCTCCAGTATATTAAAAAATATATAAACCAGCAATATAAACATTATATGCACTTGTGTTATTGATCATAAGAAATCATTCCAAAAGATTTTCATTGAAGGTATATATGATATTTAGAACAAATGATATATATGGTGCAGATGTGCTTTGACACTTGCAGATGCAATAAATTTGATGTAGTGGATTAAATAAATAAAAACTTAAAACCAAGGAAAAGTCCATTTAACAACGTCCAAAGCAACATAGTGTTAGAATTGTTATAGCTTTTGAAGCAAGCGGGAATTTAATAGACTAAAATAAACTTGTCTGACCACAAGCGAATTTTAGTGCAAATAGTTTGCGCAACAGAAATTAAATTACCGGTTTTCCCTTTGTGTAAATGAATAGTTCACCCATAGGTAAAACTGATCGTTTCATCTGGGTTGTGCAATCTTTGAACTAAAATTCGTCTCTGAGCAGACAGAACAGTTTATTTCCCAACGAACCAACAACGGTATACAAAGATATAAATTATATTTGATTTACTAATAAAGAAATGTATACTTTGACCTTGACCCCACAGGTTCTTTTGAATATAACTTGCTCAATCTAAGCCATTCGTTCAAGACACATTGAGTTTAATATGTTCTAAAATAATTGTTTTATCAATATATCAATACTTCTTCTCCCATTATCTCCCCTTAATATTGTATTGACTATAATTGGTTATTATCAATAATTCATAATAATGTTAAAAGGTAATTATCCTTGATTTGATTTCATGGATAATGCATGTCTATTTACGAGCGATTTGAACCTAATGACTCATTACGAGCCACCATGACCTCTGAACGCCGATCAAGTGGGTAATCACCATAGTTAAGTCCAATCATTACCATCAACATTACCTCTCCTGTTGCAGATATGTTTAAATTGATTTGAACTCTTGAACCATCCATTAAAATTCTGACGAAAATCTGACCAAAACTTCCTTTTTAATAATGATAATAATAAATAATATACATTTTAACGCCTAATATCCAGTGCAAGCACTAATATTGATATGAGCACATGTGCACATATCACGTTTGCCTGGCAACCATTGTTTCACCGCGGCATCCCGTATTGTGTCGTCTGTGACGTCATAAAACGATTGTTCGTGACGTCACTGTTGCTTGCCGTTGCAGGGGAAGTGGACCGCTTCGTGCCTATTTTTACGCGAGTGAAACTGGGTAATAAAGAAATTATTACACTCGAAAGTGTGTCATATGACGTTTACGAAACTCGTGCAAATTTGTGTATAACCCTCGCTATCGCTCGGGCAATACAAAATCACATTTGTTTCGTAAAAGTCATATGACACACTTCCTCGGGTAATAATCTCTATATCTAAACATCTAACAGCTAGCAACATTTATTATACTAAGTATATATACTATACAATCATTATATATTGTTATTCTTATCTTTGAAAGCTAAATAGTTAAGTGAACAGCAAAGCAAATGTCTATATAAGATGCATTATTTGCAACGTCATACTTCCAACAAATAAGGAGAAACCTAAACAAAAATGTCAAAAGCATTTTTTGCAACAAATGACCTGCGAAATAAAAAAATTAATAAAAGACTAATATGTTTGCACCAACAATTAATTCAGAAATGTTTAAAAGGCTTTCTTTTCTTAAACAGTTTGGTTATGTTTAAAAAATAAGTAAAATACTCGAAACAACATATGAGGCAATATTTGCAAGAACATTATTATTTCAAATAAATGCTTCAATCCAAGACACGCCTCAGAGGCTTTGTGTGTATAAACAAAAGCAAAAAATAAACAAATAAAAAACCGAAAGAACGTCCAAGTTCGTTAGTTGCATTTTCAGCATCGCTCCCTTTGCAATGGTAAACCATTCTGAATCGTATATGGCTTTGGTACATGACTTATAACTTTCTTTTAGTGACTTATGACTTTCTTTTAGTGACTTGTGACTTTCTTAAATGAATTTCGTATATGACTTATGGCTTTCTTTTAGTGACTTATGACTTTCTTTTAGTGACTTATGACTTTCTTTTAGTGACTTAAGACTTTCTTTTAGTGACTTATGATTTTCTTTTAGTGACTTATGATTTTCTTTTAGTGACTTATGATTTTCTTTTAGTGACTTATGACTTTCGTGTACATAACTTATGACTTTCATATATGACTTGTGACTTTCGTAAATGAATTTCATATATGACTTTCGTTTATGAACTTCATACATGTGACTTATGACTTTCATATATGACTTCTGTTTATGAATTTCGTATATATATGACTTATGCCTTTCATATACTGACTTTCGTTTATGAATTCCGTATATGACTTATGACTTTCATATATGACATGACTTTCGTACACTACTTCCGTATGGTTTTCGTACTGGCTTTCATTTATATCATTTCTTCTCCAAGTATGTGAATCGATGTACCATGAACTTTAAGTTTTATAAATATGCCACTTCAACGAATCTCGGGTTAAAGAGTCTAACTCTGAGAGAATATCGGCAATTCTATTTCCGAAATATAGGCAAGATGGGATACGGCATGATCAAAGCTGATTTTGAAGCGTTATCTAAAGTTGAAAGTACTGCTTTATGCTCTAGGATATTTTATTGCGTCTTCCTGAGAGTTCTTTACGTCAGATTAAGTGTTTGGTATCGATGGCGCTGCTTTAGGTAACAGGTACATTCAACGTTTCTATCTTGTCAGCGTGACATTAACAATTATCATAGGCGTAGGAACGGTTCAAACGGTTGGGGAGAGCTTTGTAAGCGGGGGAGGGGGGGGGGGGGGGGGGGGGGGGTGTTACAGGGTGGTACAAGGTGTAATATATAAGTGACAGAACCTTACTATATTTTGCCCAATGATTTAAAACCAGGTCATATTTTTGGTGTTCGTCAATGCCATTTTAGTCCACAAAGTCGACACTATAGCCTTCTCTAGAACCGCTACATCCCCAAAAACTGACATTTTTCGGGAGGTGTCTTGCAAAATCAAAGTTTTTCTCTCTATGTTTGGTCTTAAATATATGGATTTGCGTTTAAATCTCGATTTGCCGGCCCCGGTTCCTACGCCTATGAATTTAAGGTACATTTAAGGCCAAGGGGGTCAAAGTTCAAGAGATTTGTGTTGCATATAATGTCTTATGTTATTAGAGTCATTGTCAGTTAACATCTTGCAGTGCTGATGTTCTTGTTAAATGTCATTGTGATTTCATGTCATTTTCCCCCAAACTATTAAATGATCATTCAAAGGCAATTACTAAACATAAGTGACTAAACCTAACAAGTTACTAAACAAGGCGAGTCACAAAACATGACACGTCACTTAACATGATAAGTCACTAAACATGACAAGTAACTAAACATAAAAAGTCACTAAACATGACAAGTAACTAAACATAAAAAGTCACTAAACATGACAAGTAACTACATAAAAAAGTCACCATGACAAGTCACAAACATGACAAATCACTAACCATGGCAAGTTACCAAGACAAGTCACTATTTAAAGTTATGATATATATGTGGTGTTTCCTTCCATTTCATCCACAAAAACTCGAGCTATGAGATGTGTGCTATCGGCAAGGAAGGACACGCTTGCCTCTTTATATATGCGATACTCGGTTTTAATACTGGTTGTGGACTTTATGTCTCTAGTTTTAGAGTAATACTGTTGGGCTGGTATCGTTGATTTAGCATGTTGAGTAACCTTTAAAATAATACGATTCAAATATTTGCCCAATTTTAAGTTAGCTTCTTTAACTGTGGTTTTGAGTGTATTTCAGAGACAAAATGCCATTTCTTGACACAATATATTCACACACAATTGTAGAAACGTCATCAGGCATGTGATGAGCCTCGTGATAAGGTTATTCCTATTTATTCTAGGTTACCGTATACCTTCTAAAAACACCTTCATCGAAAATCATGCCAGAATAAGTAGATGTTTATCTTGGGCGTTTAATTGGTTGTTTACACAAACAATTTTAGATAGACATAGTTTGTTAAAGAGGGTTGAGAGAGGGCATAACGAAGGACTAAAGAAAGTTTGTAATTGTTAAAGTCCGTTATGACCCGGGGTTAAAAGGACGCGATTGCCAATGTCAGAAATATCACGTTTATTAAAATATCTTTGAGGGCCACTATAGACGTTGGTATGTAGAAGAATGAAAACAATATTTATGGATAAACAACTCTTTATATATCGTTATCTATAAACGACGTCTTCTCCGAAACCATTTGACACTGACAGCTCAGCATAACATCTTTTATATATCGGGATAAACGTTTGTTCAATTGGTCTTGATCCCCCTTAACAATTGGTGTGACAGGGTATTCACCAAGAACCAGTAATGCTAGGAAGCTGAAATTATTTGGATATGATCTTCGTTGGCGGATGGAGAATAATTTTTTTAATTTGTAAACGTACCCATGTTTATACCTGTAGCACAAGTTAAGCGAAATATAACTTATTTCTTCTTCTTTAGTCACCATCAATTTTGTCAAAATAACCTTGCTGGTTTTGAGTGTAATTTCAAACTGCTGTGCTCATGTGTGATTGGTCCCTGGAGTGAACTAAAAGCCTCTAATTGAGACAAAACAATAGAAGTCATATATTTAAAATGTACTTGTTACTTCCTCCTGAAAAGCAAAGGTCTATAATAATGAACATCCCTTGACCAATGTGGTGTATGAATTGCAATGGTGTTGACTGGGCAATGCCTTATAATTTGACATGTTAATCTTTAACTTAGAGATAATGAAATAATGTTGTACTTAATGATCTACAGAGCCAATGCCTCGATTTGTTTTTAATATTTCCATTGTAATAAACAACAATACAATTTAGAGGTGTATTTAAGTTAAATACTGGCATGAGGATTTCCTAATGTCCAAGTTTGGCACGGTAATGGATCGAATAATAACCTGTTGTCGATTCAACTGCTACTCACAAACCTAGATGTGGGGATTTGCCCTTTAAGAAATTCGTGATCCCCTAATTTCGGCGCGTGAAAGATTTGTCAATAGCGCGGAGATCGCGTTTACACGGCGGCTAATTTGCTGCGGCACGCTCCTCGAAGGTCAAGGTCACTTAGACCTAGATTGGTCATTCCAGACATCCAATCTGGTCAGTATGGATGTCCGAGTGACCGAAGGTTGCACTGGTCATTTCAGTAGATTAGAGCCAGGTCACATCCGATTGGTGCAACTGATAAAACGTTGGTTTTATTGTTTCATTTCTGGGTTATCAAATTGGCCACCAAATAGACTACTGAAGTAAATAAAGGAAATATTCGATGGCGAAATGTTGATAATAATAAATATGATGTTGATGATTGATAGGGAAATATCAAAGAAATATTAAATTAATATGAAATGTTAAATACATATTAATTAATCAAATAAATTTAAATGAATATGAAATATGAAATAAAATAAAATAAATATTAAATGTTAAATAAAATAAAATAAATATGAAATACTAAATAAAATTAAATAAATATGAGATATTAAATAAATATGAGATATTAAATAAATATGAGATATTAAATAAATATGAGATATTAAATAAACATTAAATTTATAATAAATATGAGATATTAAATAAATATGAAATATTGAATAAATATGAAATATTAAATAAACATTAAATTTATAATAAATATGACAAAAAGGAGCCAATTTTTTAAAAAAAAGTTTATTTATTGGGTGATAGAGAATGTTGTTATCTGCTTCAAAAGTATAAATCAGAACAAATCTTCAGTGTAGTAACAACGATATATGCCCTCTAGTTAAGTAGCTGTAATGTTATACGTCCCATAAGACGGACTCATTGGGCATATAACATTACAACTAGTTATATTGATAGGGACTAGGATTACAGCTGATCTTTTGACCTCCAACGTGTATGGCCTGCGCCCTGGGGAACAGGTCAAAATGGCCATACGAAAAATGGCCACACTGACCTCAGTCAAAAAGTAAGAACATATCTCTAAAATGAATAAAAATAAAACTTTGTCTTTATAATAAAAGAAGAAAAAACGCAAAATGTTTATTTTATCGTTGAACAATCAGGACATGTCTGGCATTTCGAAATTTAGGTTTATAAGTCGGATAAAGGCTAACTACGACATCAAGACCAAAGAGAACAAAGTTCTTGATTGTTATAATGCTTTCTATTCTTGTTGTCTTTCCGTCTTGTAATATCGTTTCACAAATATCATTCCTCCTTTGCTATAGATTTTAACAGATCCTAAAATAATCTTTACATTGTAGTAAATGAACATATAGATCATAAAATATGCATGAAATATCCATCGTTGAAATCATAAAAATTTCAACAAAACTCAAAGCTTTTTGGACCCAAATCAAAACTAGATATAAAAATAAAATCCATCAAAAAGATTGTGTGAAAATGTTATTAAGAACATGAATATTTGTATATGCCCCATCCTTGTTTCCTTTCATGCTGCAAGATTTTTTAGTATTTTCACATTGGGAAACGTACCAGTTAGTTTTCGAAATAGGAATCTTTCGCTATTTGTTTCTCCTATTTTCTGTCACTGAAGGAATAACGAATGAAGAGTTATGAATGGCCCCAGATACATGTATCATTACTTTCATTAACATTTATCTATTTTGTCTTCCATGGTTACGATCTGTCTGTGACATGGAAGATGAAGAAATTTTGAAATTTTAATTAAAAGTCGCTATCATTTATAACTTTATCATCTCGATAACACCAACTTATCGAATGCCACTCAAGCAATAAAGAATTTAGTTTCACTGATAAAATCTTATAATGATTACAAATCTCCAAAACAATAGGAGTCCTTATGTCTTCTTTCTTTTAAAAATACCCATAGGTATATCACTAACAAAGAATCGATCATCATAAAAGCCCACTGAAAGCGATTGCCCTATTACATCTCTCGGGATAGCAGTTTACTGAAATCAAGTGTTAGCTTCAGTCAGGAGAACTGTGCCAATAGAAAGATGATTAAAAACAAACATCATTTTCCCCACTGGCCTTGGTGAAAGAGGGCAGAATATGAAAAGTGAGAAATCGTTTAGAGGAGAAGTTCCGTGAAGACATTGGCAATGGTAAAATGCACGAGAACCACGTGGAAAGCGGGTGATTGACACGTACGCTTGTGAATCTCGTGCTGTTGCTGTCGCTTTGGAGATCATTGTACATTTCATCCGTCCATGTTGCACGTGATGCACGCTAGACATGGGATTTTCGTGCTTATCTTTTGGCAAGTTCACTGGCATGTTTATCAGACCACTGTTGCGTATACAAAAGATAATTTATCAAAGAAAGTTGAAATGAACATGTTATGTCTGTTTCTGTCAAAGTAATCCAGCGAATAACGCCAACATGTGTAAATATGTTCGTGTCGGTGATTGTGGAACACTTTATGTTGATAAACATGTTAGAGGCAGGTGTTTTATTTCTGAAGTTAAGGGAATATATATGTATACAACTTTGATAAAACAACTTTTCTGATAAGAAGTACATTATAAATAAATCAAATGAAAATAAAGAGATTTTATAAATTGGATAACTTTGCCCAAATCCCTTGAATGAATAAAGTATGTTTCAATCAATCAATTAAAAATTCATAACTTACACATGACTTACTATCTTATAGTTTATCAAAAACAAATAAAATTTGTATATTAAGAATTAATTCATAAACGAGTTTACATAATTAACAATTGCAAATTTCTAAATATTTAAATAACCTAACAACATAACCCAATAACAAGGTGCGACAAAGCGTCTCTCATAACCCCTTATGTATAAGTTTTGTGTGAAGGTAGGCTATCTAATTGCGGATATGTAATAACGAATTCTTGTCAGTGAAATTGACCATTGTCAATTACACTGCCACCCCTGATGAATGTCTACATTGGCGTTAAGATGTGGTAGTCAATGTCACATATACGACCAGGGTAGCAATTATTAGCTCTATCGATTAACCCAGTATCTTGTCTATCTAGAACCATGTCCCATTTCAAAGCCTGTCCATTCTCTTCCCACAGAGGTTACTCTCTTCAGGACTCCGTTCCATAACAGCGAGCGCTTATAATCGCTCATTGATTGCTCAATGTAGCGCTCAAGTAGCGCTCATTCTTTCCTGAACGACACGGTGCACAACCTCAAAGTTCGCTCGCTTTGCTACGTAGCGCTACATTGAGCAATCGCGTTCAAGAAAGGTTTAAGAGTAATCGCTCATTGAGCGATTACTTTGAAACCTCTCTTGAACACCGCCCTGGTTAGGATCGGAAATCAGAAGGGATTTACCTCTGTGGGAAGAGAACGTATATTGAAATAAAAATCAAAGCAAGTCAACCACATTAAGCAAGTCTATAACAAATATTAAAATATCATATAACGTATAAAAATGAATTATTGAAAATTACATATCACAGAGGCTGTTTACTGTTATTTCCATTTTTCTCTGGATTTAAATATTTTTCGAAAAATTTATTTTAATTTTAGAGACTATATGAGGTATTTTTTCTGAAAAATATTTTCTCATATTCATTTTATTATTTTATTAGAGATTATACTGTAGTCTACCATTTCATAAATCTTGTAAATATAACTTTTGAAACATCGGATAAGTCTAAAAACCCTCCCCACTGCCCTAAAGCTGTCCCAGACTTTCGTTGAGTCTCCGAAATGAAGATCTCTGGGGAAATATCCACTATTTAAAAATTGAGAATAAAAGAAAAATGTACCTCTTAGATCTTTTCATTTTCAAATGGAGTTTTCTAAACTTGCTAAAATGAGACTTGTTTTAACGTTTATTTAAATAAGGATTGAAGATGGTCCTCATATCATTGTGATATACACTCACGGGCAAAAGAACATATAGGTACAACAATGAAAGATATTTTAATCAACGAGTGATGGACACGACACATAGTCACGTCATGTATCTAAATACCAACTAATCTTAATTTATCATTTTTGAAACATTATCTGTTCATATTTCTGTAACAAACAAGGCTTCCGAAAAAAATCGTCGTTTTAAAGCTCCTTAACCAGGCGAGATAGGAGAATGAAACGTGGCTTTCTGGCTTGTTTAATGACACCATACAGCAACAGTGCTTTATCGAGTTAAAGTCCAAGAAGGTTCATTGTGCCGACAACATCCTATACTTACACAGTTTCCACATTTGATAAACAAATTGAATACCAAACATTATGTACAAAGAATCACCTTTGAAATTGCAAGTTCAGCACTGTCGGGGCTCTGTTCCATAACAGTGAGCGCTTATAATCGCTCATTGAGCGCTGCATTGAGCGCTCCTTCTCTCCTGAACGACACGGTGCGATGCCTCGAGGTTTTCTCGCGTTGCTACGTAGCGCTACATTGAGCAATCGCGTTTAAGAAAGGTTTAAAAGTAATCGCTCATTGTATTACACAAATTAAGAACAGTTTTGGCATTAATGTCCGCCTTAAGTATACAGAACATTTCAAAGTTCAACAGTTCTGTATGTATTTCTTTGGTATATATTGCTGCCTAATGTCATTATACAATGTACATTTCAAGATGACATGAAATTCGTCTTCTTTAATATTTAAGTTACACAATTTACAAATTCGATGTTCTTTAGGTATATTATTTCGACGTCCAATATCCATCTGAAGTTGGGCTCCACCAGTTCGGATTAAATTACACTTGTGACGTCATCCTATTGTTCCTATTGACATTACCCTCTACGTAACGCTAAATACCGCCGCAATTTTGGATGTTGGAAAATTATGACATATGTTTCTGGAAAAGGATTATGTTTATATAATAAGTAATTATCGTATCTAGTACTCTCGTTCAAAATTGAATGCCATTCCTGTACAGAAATATCTCTAAGTCTCATTTTTATTGCGTTTATAAATAATTGACAATGTCCAACTTCTTGAAAACTCAGGCATAGCCAAGGCCAAGCTTAAATAAAGATTATCTTACATGTGATACCCAACTGACTCTACCCTGTATATCTAAGGAACACATCATATTGTAAGCTTTTTTGGGAAGTCTATTATCTTCCATTTTAAGTATGGATAGCCAATACCTGATGCATCTGACAAAAGTTTCTTAGTACATTGGGAATCTGCCACATTCACCAGTAGCCATTACATTAGGTGTATTACCTGGTACTCCTAAGAACCTTTTACATGCTGTTGTTTGAATTCTTTCGAGACCTGGCGTGAGTTGGAAGGAAAAAAACTACAAAGTGTTTTATTGATTTCGCCTTCCTCGTTTGAAGATTGCATCGTTTTCGCGAACAGTACACACATTTCGTGAACTTACGTTTGCACAGTAGTGTACATTTCGTTACGTTTTGGACATTGACAATGACCCATTACATCATCAATAATTTAAAAACCTCAGATTTTCAAAAGAGTTTTTGTAAAAAATGGTTGTTTTAAAAGTAAATTAAGCTATAGTTGTCAGCAAAACAACTACAAAGCAACTATTTTTAGTTTTGTAAATTTTAAATCATTTTGAACGATACATGTTTTAAAATATTAAGCAGTGCAATTTGTAAAAAATGAAATGATACGTATTTTTTTATTTGATGTACAGTGTTGCTTTCCTACCAGTTGTGTTTTTCGCTCAAATAAATCGATGAAATGTATTTGACAAACAATAAAACACCTTTCTCCTATCAAGTTTAAAATAAGTGTACATTCGTTTTTTGTAATTCGAAATAATCAAATGTGTTCACATTAAAATGGCCGCCATGCAATTTTGGCTTAATAAGCAACACCGTTATTACCACTGGTTGTAATTGGTTTGTGTATAAAGGTGTTTTACCCTCTAACTTAAAAGTAAATGGCATAAACTATCATTTGAAAAATTAAAATTTGCAAAAAAAACGTGCTACAGCCCTTTAACTTATATGCTATTTTTTAATAGATATAAACATGTTTTACACCATCAATAAAAAGAATTCATTACAGATGACACACAGATGCTTATAGACTGAATTTCAGGAGAAACCTCTTTAACACAGCATGTTCCCTTTCAAGAACATCTTGTGACATTGCTTCGACATTATTAATGGCAACTTGCTTCATTGCCACAATATGCTTCACTAAGTTCGGCCATTAAAGATTCATTTCAATTCATTTCATTCAATCGATGATAATGGTAGCTCGAGTGCATTTTCTGCTGTCTTGTCCTTTTAAACGACCTTTAAACGTTTTTAAGACGGCTTTTAAATATGCAGCGCCTTAAACTTACACAAACCTTACTCTGTTTAACACTCTTCTTTACCGTTACTTACATCACCATCAAGGATTAAAATTGTCATAGCTGTCATTCAATGTCAAATAATTCTTCAAAACGATGATAAAATGGAATTCAATGAATTCTGAATCAAATATGAAGTCTCAAGATTATATAATCTAGAATGCGCTACATTGATCATTTCACTGATTTTTGTTTGTTAAAATATGTTCTTGCCACGTTCCCGAAAGCGTTTTATATCATTGGTAAAAAGCAGGAGTGTGAGGAATCCGTACGATTCTATTTATTGAACTATTTTATGATAAATTACATCTATTCGTAACAATGTTCAATGAAATCATGATAGCCCCATGGTAATTAATCAATAAATAGTCTTGATGAACGATGAACTCTGAACCTTTTGTGAACCGCCATGAACTCTGAACCTTTTGTGAACCGCCACTTCTTCCCACATAATCAATGTTATAATACAGCTGTTATCGTGAACAACAGATTCAAAACATGATTGGTTATAATGAAATTTTGTTGTGCAATCAACGACATTGTTTCAAAATAAATTATGTAAATTATGTTGTCCAATCAGCAACGTTGTTTCACTCTGAGTGTTTGTTTGCATCACCATGACTAGAGTTTCACCGCAAATGCGCACCTTCTTTTTTCAGACAAACCAACCCAGTCAGTTGCAATTAAAGGCACACCCATTGTGTTGTTGGCGGTCAAATATGCCAAACATTATAAATGGTTATACTTTATCGAGAAGTACCAACTGTTACCGAAAACTACCATTTTTATTATTCTCGACTAAGTATATTGACACATGAAGGTAAAAGTATTGATTGCTGATCGAAAACCGGACAATGCACCGCGTGTGGCGCGCGCCATTGACCCAAACGTAATTTAGGAATCTTATTTAAACCAGACAAAATAACAAATTTGGTTTGTAATGTTTAATAGGTCATATAACTACTGTGCATGTAAATATGACGTGCAGTTTCGGTTTCTACACATGCAAAATGATGTTATTCGATTTTAATTGGAAACTAGTAATTATGATATATTAAGTTGAGTGAATTTGTTTGTATTGTAAACAGCACATATGATGAGTTGGAACGTATTAAAGGGGTAGTAGCACGTTTTTTTGCAAAATTTATTTTTGGAAATTTCCCATTTATAATGATATTTTATGTCATTGAAATTAACTTTAGAGAGTAAAACATCTGATTACACAAACCAATTATCTGTAGTGGTAAAAACTATGTTGCGTATAAAGCAAAAATTGCATGGCGGCCATTTTATTGTGAACAAAATTTATTATTTTGTATTACAAAAACGATTCCCATGACTTTACCGGACCATGTACACTCCCTTTTAACTTGATTTTCTGAAGAGGTAAGGGTGACATTATTTTCCCAATACATTTCATCGACTTATTTGAGCGAAAAAACGTGCTACTGCCCCTTTAAAGCCAAATAACATTTTATGAAACACAATGGATGCACCTTTAAAACGAAAAAAATTTCTTGGATAGAAATAAGGGCGATAGTTCTTGTTCATCTGGTAAGCGAAAAGTGAGACTGTCAGCTGGAGTAAAAACACAATTATACCAGGTTTTCAATATTCATATGAATGATTGATGGCATTCCGTAATTCAAATATTTTGCACTAAAATGTAAAATGAAATGATTGGCATGTCTGACTAAAACAACTGCAAATGTTTTTCTTAAAGCAAACTGAAAATACGAAATAGTTTTGGAATTTATGGATGAAGAGAAAACTGCACATCAAAACATATGATCTTTTTCATACGCGTCTGACCCTAACCAATTTCGAATAGTTTAGTCCTATTCCTGTTTCCATGTCTTGCATATATTACAATAAACCAAACCAGCTACTCGTATTACTTTAAAGGCGCTGTAGCACGTTTTTTGGCATTATTATGTTTTCTCAAATTTGCCATTTATAATTAGAGTTTATACAATATATTGAAATGTTACTGGTTAAACATCTCATTACACGACCCGATAAGTCGTATCCATAGAAAACAGTATTTGAACAAACTGGTGCGACATATAAAGCGACATTGGTGTGGAACTCTTCAGTGTGCGAGGTAGATTTGTAGGTCTCATGCAAATATGAGAGTTCAAACAGCAAGATGGTTGACCATTCCATCATTGTACCATTCTCTATGTGTTTAGGTTTCAGTCAGATCACTTGAACTACCTTCGAGCGGCTATTTTAATGTGAACACCTAACCGAACCATGTACATTCGTTTTAAGAACTATTTTAATTGATTCAAGAGTATTATTCAGCCATTGGTAACAATTATTCATATCTTTGTGAGAGCACTTTATTTCAGTAAGAAAATCGTGCTACAGCGCCCTTAAAGGTTGAAATGAATAATCTGGTATTTTTGTAACTTTTTGAACACTCCTTACACCATGGGAAACGATCAAAGTTAAGATCGCTTAAGGCTACGAACGTTTTGAAAATACGATCCATGCTGGTGAGTGTTTACTATATGGCACTCCATTCCCTTGATTCGAGCCAGTAATGGCTGCTGATGAAAATCTCCACATTTGCACGACAACGAGTGTTATTAAATATACATGATAAGCTAGCAACTTATTCCCCATAACTGTTAATCGACATGCTTTCTCATTCAAGTAAACATGCATTAGTTCAATGCTGCGGTAGTCATTAACTGATGGATGAAATAAAACTACCGGGCAATAGAAAGAACTCACCTCAGTTGGTTTCGATTAATTCAATTTTTTAAAGAAATTCTGGATTCCGTTCCATATCTTATAATCGCTCATTGATTGCTCAATGTAGCGCTCAAGTAGCGCTCAAGTAGCGCTCATTTTCTCTTGAACGACACGGTGCAAAACCTCAATGTTTCCTAGCTTTGCTACGGAGCGCTACATTGAGCAATCGCGTTCAAGAGAGGTTTAAAAGTACCGTATTTCCTCTAATAAGCGACGGGTCACCAATAAACGCCGGGCCTCTAATAAGCACCGGGGTTTCAAGGGTAGTTGAGAAAATAAGCGCCAGGCCTCCAATAAGCGTCGGCTCTCTAATAAGCGCCGGGTCTAAACCATTAGATTAATGTACCCTTAGTTAACTTCAATGTTTTATTAAAGAAATTAGCGCCGGGTCTCCAATAAGCGCCGGGCCTCTAATAAGCGCAGGGGGGTCAAGGGGTGCTGATAAAATAAGCGCCCGGGCGCTTATTAGAGGAAATACGGTAATCGCTAATTGAGCGATTACTTTGAAACCTCTCTTGAACACGGCCCATATGCCTTTGATTATGGCACGAAACAATAATACTTATCTGCAGTTCGAATGAATCACATTGGTGATTGGTGGTTAAATTTTTGCTAATATATCTTTATGTAATGAAGACAGGGGTAAGAAATGAAATTTACACCAACATGCCCCCTACCATGTTTAAAATGATGTAAATGTGTGCAGAATTAGGCACATTTATTAATTTTCACATGACATATTTCTTACATGTCGATGAACAGTTTAGTATCATCAAAATATATTTTGCAGAAATTTAAAATTTAAAATTTCATTTTCTTCTGAATTTATTTTTTAAAAACATGTACAAGTATTCTTTGAGTGCTGAATAAACACTTGACTTTTCAGTCTTAGATTATGCCATCGAAAACCTGAGATATTTGCAATTGAAATTCATACATATTACAAAATCAACAGAAGTGAGTACTTTCTTTTGCCTGGCAGTTTTAGTCCAATGTCTGTTATGTTTAACTGTGTTATATATTCAGTACATGCCCTTTTTCAATGCAGTGATCTCCATTTTGCACTTACCACGACCCGACAAAAAATCGATTCGAACTTCGATGAACTATTAGACTCTGAAGAAAAACAATATATATTGAAAAGGAGCCTTGTTTTTTTGTTAAAATCATATTTCCCATGGTCTTCTTAATATTAATATTAATATTTAATAAAATGGTGATATTTTCAGAATAAATACATCTTTCAGAGTCTGAATGTATACGATTTTGTACTAAACGGTGATCTGTATCGTGTCAATTTATTTGAAAGTAAATCTTGCATTTGTGGTGCTTTAGTTGAAGATGTTTATCATTTCTTCTTGAGATGTCCAAGACATGCTGATTTCCGTTTAGAATTAAAGCAAAGATTTTATAATTTAAAGGCAGAATTTGATCTTAATACAATCCTGTATGGAAATCCAAATCTTCCACAAACAGTCAATGAAAACATATTTCACCATGTTCATAAATTCTTTGGAAAGAGTCAAAGGTTCAATTAATACATAAATACTAATGTACGTATTTACCATATTCAAAGTGCATTTTGTCATAAGAATAACATTTCCAATTGTGTGTTGCCTAAATAATGTATATTACATGTTTACCCACTTCGTCACTTGTAGATTTCTTACTCTCTTCTGCATATATTGTGTTATGTATTTTAGCCTTGTCAAATAGTTGTTGATTACGTGGAGAGGGCTTCTATAAGTTTCACAACTTGTGCCCAATCCATTTCTTAAATGAATAAAATATGTTTTCAATCAATTAAAACCTAGTTAACTTTTTCAAGACTCTAAAACAGACAACATGATCATATCTTTAAAATCTACTTGTTAATTTTCTTTCTTAGAATGTAAAGGTCTAGAATAATGGATTTGTGTAGACATCAACCTTCTTGTTATTATAACTTTTCCCTTGGAATGCAAAAAAACCTGTGATAATGTATATGTGGGGAAATATCCCACTAGGCCAATAAACAACATGTTGACACTCTTTTAGTATGCCGTTGGAACATTATCCTTCATGTAAAATAGTTATAAAATATACAAAGGAATTAGATCTAAAGGCGCTGTAGCAAGTTTCTGGTATATTATTTTTATAATATTTGCCATTTATAATTAAAATCTTTACAATTTATTGTTAGTTAATATGTATGTAAAACATTTTATTGCACCTGACCATAGAAAACGGTTTTCCGTATTCGAAGAAAATGGTGCGACGAAAAAGCGACAGTGATGTGGAACTCTTCAGTGTGAGAGGTAGATTTGTAGGTCTCATGAGAATTTGAGAATTCAGACAGCCAGATGGTTGACCATTCTATCATTGTACCATTCTCTATGTGTTAAAGGGGCAGTAGCACGTTTTTTCGCTGAAATAAGTTGATGAAATGTATTTGAAAAATAATTTGACTAATAGTAAAACACCCTTCTCTTCTCGGAAAATCAAGTTTAAAAATGAGTGTACATGGTTCTGTAAAGCCATGGGAATCGTTTTGGTCATTCGAATTAATAAAATGTGTTCACAATAAAATGGCCGCCATGCAATTTTTGCTTTATACGCAACACTGTTATTACCACTACGGATAATTGGTTTGTTTGATAAGATGTTTTACCCTCTGAAGTAAATATAAATGAAATAAACTATTATTATAAATGGGAAATTTAAAAAAAAAAATTTTGCAAAAAACGTGCTACTGCCCCTTTAAGGTATCAGTCAGATCACTTGAACTACCTTCGAGCGGCCATTTTAATGTGAACACATTAAAATGGCTACGTTGGGAAATGGACTCGCATGGCTTAATCGAACCATGTACATTCGTTTTAGAACAATTTTAATTGATTCAAGAGTATTATTCAGCCATTGTTAAATTACACTTGTGACGTCATCCTATTGTTCTTTCACTCCATTATTTTCCAGTAATGGAGAGTTGCACATGAAATCATATTTTTTAAGTAGAAATTAAATTTTTAACTTTTTAAAGCAATTTTGATAAAAGTGCAATACGTTGAGTGTAATTTAAGTAGGGTAATATCCTCGTAACTCTCCATTCCTTAAATATAATGGGCCTCGGCTCCTCCGGGGCCTCAGCTCCATTATTATTTATATTTTTGTGAGAGCACTTTATTTCAGTAAGAAAATCGTACTACAGCGCCTTTAAAAGTTGAAATGAAATAATCTGGTATCTTTTGTAACTTTTTGAACACTCCTTACACCATGGGAAACGATCAAAGTTAAGATTGCTTAAGGCTACGAACGTTTTGAAAATACGATCCATGCTGGTGAGTGTTTACTATATGGCACTCCATTACCTTGATTCGAGGCAGTAATGGCTGCTGGTGAAAATCTCCACATTTGCACGACAAAGAGTGTTATTAAATATACATGACAAGCTGGCAACTTATTCCCCATAACTGTTAATCGAAATGCTTTCTCATTCAAGTAAACATGCATTAGTTCAATGCTGCGGTAGTCATTAACTGATGGATGAAATAAAACTACCGGGCAATAGAAAGTACTCACCTCAGTTGGTTTCGATTAATTCAATTTTTAAAAGAAATCTGGATTCCGTTTCATATCTTATAATCGCTCATTGATTGCTCAATGTAGCGCTCAAGTAGCGCTCAAGTAGCGCTCAAGTAGCGCTGATTCTCTCCTGAACGACACAGTGCAAAACCTTAGTTCGCTCGCTTTGCTACGTAGCGCTGCATTGAGCAAGCGCGTTCAAGAGAGATTAAAAGGATCGCTAATTGAGCGGTTACTTTGAAACCTCTCTTGAACACGGCCCAGATGCCTTTGACTATGGCACGAAACAATAATACTTATCTGCAGTTCGAATGAAATACATTGGTGACTGTGGTTAATTTTTTGCTAAAATATCTTTGTGTAATGAAGACAGGGGTAAGAAATGAAATTTACACCATCATGACCCCTACCATGTTTTAAATGTAAATGTGTGCAGAATCAGGCACATTTATTAATTTTTACATAGAATACGTCTTACATGTCGATGAACAGTTGTGTATCATCAAAATATATTTTGAAGAAATTTAAAATTTAAATTTTCTTCTGAATTTATTTTTTAAAAAACATGTAAAGTATTCTTTGACTGCTGACTAAACACTTGTACTTTTCAGTCTTAGATTATGACATCGAAAACTTGAGATATTTGCAATTGAAAATCATACATATGATAAAATCAACATAAGTGAGTACTTTCTTTTGCCTGGCAGTTTCAGTCCAATGTCTGTTATGTTTAACTGTGTTATATATTCAGTACATGCCCTTTTTCAATGCAGAGATCTCCATTTTGCACTTACCACGACACGACAAAAAATCGATTCGAACTTAGATGAACTATTAGACTCTGAAGAAAAACAATATATTTTGAAAAGGAGCCTTGTTTTTTTTTAAAAATCGTATTTCCCATGGTCTTCTTAATATTAATATTAATATTTAATAAAATGGTGATATTTTCAGAATAAATACATCTTTCAGAGTCTGAATGTATACGATTTAGTACTAAACGGTGATCTGTATCGTGTCAATTTATCTGAAAGTAAATCTTGCATTTGTGGTGCTTTAGTTGAAGATGTTTATCATTTCTTCTTGAGATGTCCAAGACATGCTGATTTCCGTTTAGAATTAAAGCAAAGATTTCATAATTTAAAGGCAGAATTTGATCTTAATACAATCCTGTATGGAAATCCAAATCTTCCACAAACAGTCAATGAAAACACATTTTACCATGTTCATAAATTCTTTGGAAAGAGTCAACGGTTCAATTAATACATAAATACTAATGTACGTATTTACCATATTCAAAGTGCATTTTGTCATAAGAATAACATTTCCAATTGTGTGTTGCCTTAATAATGTATATTACATGTTTACCCACTTCGTCACTTGTAGATTTCTTACTCTCTTCTGCATATATTGTGTTATGTATTTTAGCCTTGTCAAATAGTTGTTTTACGTGGAGAGGGCTTCTATAAGTTTCACAACTTGTGCCCAATCCATTTCTTAAATGAATCAAATATGTTTTCAATCAATCAAAACCTAGTTAACTTTTACAAGACTCTAAAACAGACAACATGATCATACCTTTAAAATCTACTTGTTAATTTTCTTTCTTAGAATGTAAAGGTCTAGAATAATGGATTTGTGTAGACATCAACCTTCTTGTTATTATAACTTTTCCCTTGGAATGGAAAAAAACCTGTGATAATGTATATGTGGGGAAATATCCCACTAGGCCAATAAACAACATGTAGACACTCTTTTAGTATGCCGTTGGAACATTATCCTTCATGTAAAATAGTTATAAAATATACAAAGGAATTAGATCTAAAGGCGCTGTAGCAAGTTTCTGGTATATTATTTTTATAATATTTGCCATTTATAATTAAAATCTTTACAATTTATTGTTAGTTAATATGTATGTAAACATGTTATTTCACCTAACCATAGAAAACGGCTTTCCGTATTCGAAGAAAATGGTGCGACGAAAAAGCGACAGTGATGTGGAACTCTTCAGTGTGAGAGGTACATTTGTAGGTCTCATGAGAATTTGAGAATTCAGACAGCAAGAGTGTTAATCATTACATCATTTGATCATATTTAAAACGCGACTGTGAGTGTTTAGGCATTGCTACATCAGCCGGATCACTTGAACTATCACTTGAGCGGCCATTTTAATGTGAACACATAATATGGCTGCTCGATGGGAAATGGACTCGCATGGCTGAACTGAACCATGTAACTTCGTTTTAGAACTCTTTTTATTGATTTAGGAGTATTATTTAGCCATTGGTAGCACTTATCTTTTTCGCGAGATAATATTATTTCAGTAAGAAAATCGTGCTACAGCGCCTTTAATTGGACGGATAACGTACAGTGATATTAAACATATCTTCCTTGTTACGAATGTTGTAGCTTACTTCCTACTTTGAAGACATGTATGGTTATATACATTCCAGAAATATCATTGTTTGATTACTCTCTTATTGAATTATAACATTTTATATCGCAAAACATAACTGAATTAATAATGTTCCACCAAAATATATCAAAACAAGGCATAAAAGAATAATTTAATCTGTCTCGGAAGTATGTTTGATGCAACTATTTTCAAAGAATTTATCGATTTAATCCTGCTCACGTTGCGTGCGTATAATTCCCTCATGAATCAAAAACCGTTTTATGTAGACATAATGTTCAGACCGGTCTCACTTTTGCTATAACTGTTAAGTTTAGATAATAGCTTCTTCCCTCGTTGGACAATAAATGAGAGAGCTGGAGGAAGGTTTTAGAACCAAAGTGAAGTTTATAAGGTTATGAAGAGGATTTAACGTCACAACCGCCGCATTGTATTGTTCTGTATCCCAGAAACAAGGTTTCGCTTGGAGTGCCCTGAAAACATACGATCATTTTCATTCGACTTGGGAATAATAATAATAATAAATGTGAGAGCTGGAGGGAGGTTTTTGAACCATAGTGAAGTTTATAAGGTTATGAAGAGGATTTAACGTCACAACCGCCGCATTGTATTGTTCTGTATCCCAGAAACCAGGTTTCGCTTGGAGTGCCCTGGAAACATCTGATCTTTTTCATTCGACTTGGGAATAATAATAATAAATGTGAGAGCCGGAGGGAGGTTTTTGAACCAAAGTGAAGTTTATAAGGTTATGAAGAGGATTTAACGTCACAACCGCCGCATTGTATTGTTCTGTATCCCAGAAACCAGGTTTCGCTTGGAGTTCCCTGGAAACATACAATCATTTTCATTCGACTTGGGAATAATAATAATAAATGTGAGAGCTGGAGGGAGGTTTTTGAACCAAAGTGAAGTTTATAAGGTTATGAAGAGGATTTAACGTCACAACCGCCGCATTGTAGTGTTCTGTATCTCAGAAACCAGGTTTCGCTTGGAGTGCCCTGGAAACATACAATCATTTTCATTCGACTTGGGAATAATAATAATAAATATAGTCACAAGTGACGATAAAAGGATTCAGCGCATACATGAGACACTTATTTTGAATGTCATTGACATTGTCCATCGTTCAAAACAAGCTGCAAGTCTGTAGAGTTATTTTGAAAGTTTTGCCCGTGTCTGAAAGTGAAAATGAAAAAATCACACACTAATGGACCCCTACATTATGTATCTCATGATTAAGATAAAACGGTTAATATTTTCATACTAAAGTGTAACATAGAAACTGTTGTGCTTGAATTTGCACTTAAGTAGATATAATCATCATATAGATTGCATACATAATTAATGAGTAATATTGTTTTGAATATTCAATAAAATACTAAAAAAATGCTTATTTTCGGACCCCTATACGACATTTGCGATGCTTGAAGCTTAACTATCAACTTTGTCATGAAAGGGTTCAATACAAAAGTTGTTGCTCTTGAAATTATGCATACGCACGTATAAATAATGTGTCACTTCTTCATATAGTTAAGCACTTGTGTACGTTTGAAGTTTGTCGAAAATTTCGATTTTCGAAAAATGGCAATATTCAATGGACTGTAACATGGAAACCTTTATAGATCTAAGCTTGAACAATATTCTGCTTAATATAATATCTTTCCGCTTTGAAATGATATAAGATTCATGTTTGTATCTTTATTGGTTGAAGAAAAATAATTCTCCAAAGAAAATGCTCTTCAAAAAGTCGCAAAATCATCAAATTTCAAATGTTATTAAAACTGCTTAAAGTATGCCCAAACTATGAACTTTTATATGATAATGTTGTGTAGTGGAGTTGTTAAGGTAACTATGTCAAACAGATTGCAGGAAATAGATTACTAATCAAACAATTTCTGACAGAGTTATGTCTCTTTAGAATCAAAGGCCGAAAATTCTTTTTTTTTTTAAAGTTTAACTTTTAAAATGCTGTATCTCATAAACTATTAAATATAGAGCTTCGGTTTATAGATTCATATAAACAGCAATGATTGAGCTTCACAATGAGCTATACTATGTGTCTGTTTGTGTTGCCGTTATTTAGGAGAAGATTTTTGAAAACGCATACCCTAAAAGTTGCGAAAATTCACCTGTTTTTCAGTTTTTTCGAAATAGCAAAAAATCTTTTGTTACGGCCGAAAACCGCTATGGTCTCAATCGATGGGAAATGTTGTTGCCCACATTTTGGTGAAAGTTTTATGAAATTATCTTGTTCAGTTGTCGAGTAATTGAGTTTTAAAATTTACACTTTTTTAAAAAATGCCAGATTTCAAGTACTCACTGTGAAAATAGTATTGCAAATTACTGCCCGTGAGGGGATTCCCAATTTATATAATGCTTCAGATACATTATGTGCAAATAGCAGCTCTGTAGAGCTTATATCTTCAGAGGAGAAGATTAACAAAGGTGCATGGGGTCGGGAAATTGTAAAAAGTGTCTAAATTCAAAATGGCGGCTAAACCACGTGATCTACGAATTCGCCATGATTTACTTTATTACTCGTATTATTATTGTGAATCTTTCAGAAAAAGTTTCAAGTCTCTAAGTGCATTTTGAAAAATTTCCCAATGTTAAAAATGGGCATTTGGATTCGAACTGGACCTTTAATGGCTGGGTTGATATGGCCCAAAAGCTTCGCAGTTCTATTCCACATTAAGGGCTATGTGCATGTGGAATTTGGCTGCATTTGCTTTAGCCGTTTTGGCTGAATCTTGTTCACAAAATTCTTGAAAGAAAAATAATAAAAAACACGCCAATAACAATAAGGATTCAGCAAATTGCTGAATCCTTAATAATAAATGTGAGAACTGGAGGGAGGTTTTTGAACCAAAGTGAAGTTAATAAGGATAGGAAGAGGATTGAACGTCACAACCGGCGCATTGTATTGTTCTGTATCCCAGAAACCAGCTTTCGCTTGGAGTGCCCTGAAAACATACGATCATTTTCATTCGACTTGGGAATAATAATAATAATAAATGTGAGAGCTGAAGGGAGGTTTTTGAACCAAAGTGAAGTTTATAAGGATAGGAAGAGGATTTAACGTCACAACCGGCGCATTGTATTGTTCTGTATCCCCGAAACTAGGTTTCGCTTGGAGTGCCCTGAAAACATACGACCTATTTCATTCGACTTGGAAATAATAATAATAAATGTGCATTTATAGTGCGCCCTTTCCATGTACAAGGTACATGCTCAAAGCACTAACAAATCACAGTATATACATATAAACAAGGGGGAAAGAAAATAGCTAGTTGTAGTATTCTGAAAACAAGTTGGTCTTCAACAAGCGTTTGAAAGAAGCAATTTAAAGTTTGTAAAACCTACGTTATAAAGCACAGACAAATTTGAAACACCAACAATATGCAATACATCCAGCCAATCTCGCGTCACAGATCAACGTATAATATTATGATACCAAGGACATAATGGTATGAAATACTATAATACTATAAGATACTAACTGATACAGACAAAGCAGGAGTGATTATTTTAGTTTCGTATCTAACCGGATACGAAACCTGAACCATAGTTGTGTATCACTAGGCTGTGCATATAACTACTGTCTGTTGCTGATTTTATGGGAAAGGGGAGAAAGTTCCAGGGTAGAGGGGCAGAACAAGCAAACGATTTAAATTTCTTTCAAAAGGTTTCCAATGTGTAACAAGGTACAGAGAGCACGGCCGTGTTCAAGAGAGGTATCAAAGTAATCGCTCAATGAGTGATTACTTTTAAACCTCTCTTGAACGCGATTGCTCAATGTAGCGCTACGTAGCAAGGCGAGCAAACTTCGAGGAATTAGCACCGTGTCGTTCAAGAGAGAATGAGCGCTACTTGGGCGCTACTTGAGCAATCGATGAGCAATTATAAGCGCTCGCCGTTATGGAACGGAGCCCTGATTTTGACTTTAAGAGCGCAACTGTCTTACTGTTGAATATTTCTGAATATCGCCTTGCTGTTAATAGAAAATATATCACGAACTTTCTAAGCTGTACACATGTTTGATAAAGCTTTCTGTGATAGGTCGTTCTATATTCGTCGTGTCAAAGGAAAACTATCGTATTTTCCAGGGTATTACACCTATGAAAGTTTAATTACAACTTTTGGAAAACTATGTTGTCATATAATTTGGCGGTTGTAGGTTCGTATGACATTATTTTATGCTGGTATGTTGAATAAAAACATATTTGGAAACAATGACTTCTTTGGGATAACGGGTATTACTATGAAATGTGTCAGACTCTCAATTGTTTCCTTGAAACCAAATTCTCTCTGTGTATACATTGTTTAGTTGCTGAAGGAACTCTCTATGTGCTTTATGACAGACAGACAGACAGACAGACAAAAGAATGTTATTTAAGTGTCATATGATATGTTACAAGTTAAATATCAATTGTAAAACATTGGATATAGCATATCACCCAGCCGTAACTTTATGTCACACATTTTGCGAAATGACGCGGGGACGCAGGTCCAATAAAATTGAAAAGGGGTACTCAGGGTTGTTTGTTAATTCAATATTTACATTTATGCAAAATAAAAATAATGAAAAAGGTAAAAGGAAAGATTGTTGTATGTGATGAAATATTTGCTTGGCATATACAAATATTTCCCTTGCCAACATGACACAATCACTTTAACATTAAACATATACTAAACAAATCATGACATTTAGAAATCTATGGATTTTCAAAGTCAATGTAAATAAAGATTTGGGTCATTTTGGGGATAAAAACGTTTTCATTATTTATTTTGTTTTAAAACTCATCAAAGTTCATTGTTCATCACTACAGACCATATAAGCAACAGAAGTACATGTACATGTATATATGTTTACACTCGCCTCTGTAGAACGTGTCCCTAAAAAATGACAGTTTTTAAAGGGGATGTAGCACGTTTTTGGAAATTTTATTAAATTGTGCATTATAGATACAATGAATCGTTATGAACGGATCTCCTAATGTTATAAATTTAGTTTCTGTAGCCTATGCCAACACACACCTATGGAACAAAATTAATGAATATTGACCAAAAAAATGTAATTTATCTGTGAAAATTATAACAATGTAGACCACTGACATTAGAGGTCGAACTGACATCTTCAATAAGCTTTCAACAAAACTGCACGCAAGTTAAAGGAGCTGTAGCACGTTTTTTGCAAATTTTATTTTTCCCATTTATAATGGTACTTTATGTCATGTATATTTAGAAAGACAAGGATATATTTATGGATGTTCAACTTCTTTATTTCACAACAGTTTATGTATATTTACTTTAGAGGATAAAAAATATACAAACCAATTATCCGTAGTGGTAACACAGGTGTTATAAAGCAAAAAATGCATGGAGGCCATTTTAATGTGAACACATTTTATTACAAAAAACGATTCCCATATTTTTACCGAACCATTATGTATACACTCATTTCTGAACTAGATTTTCCGAAGAGTGAAGGGTGTTTTACTATTGGTGACATTATTTTTCAAATATACCTTTCATCGACTTATCTGAGCGGAAAAAACATGTGCTACTGCCCCTTTAAATCTTTAAATCTACAGCTGCATACCGAAAGTTTATTCACCTACGAGTTCTTTTGTATTTCAGTGTTATTGCTGTTTTGTGTGAACTGAGCACATTCAAATGTGCATGACTATTATTATTATTATTTATTAGCATTATGTTTAGCGCCTTGAGCATGCTTTCGAGCGTGGATATGTGCGCTTTATAAATATGCACTATTATTATTATTAGATATGCTGTAATTTAGCATGTTTTTGAAACCGATCACTCGACATTATTGCATTATCATAAGCCAGTTGATTGTTCCAGGACATTATCTGAATTAATGCCTCATAGTAAACAGTCCCAATTTTGCAGTTTTTTGGAATGACCTGGGGTCAGTCTTTTCAAAACTACAGTTTTTATTTCTTTCTGTGAATTGAATAAGTGATCAACTGATGAAACATATACGATATATTTCCTGTTATACTCATTTAATGTATTTGTGATTTAATTGTTCTCATTTAATTAGAAAACTTTCATTCGAAAATTAAACAAAGTATTCGTGCGGTAAAATAAAATGAATACCTGTAAGAACTCGCACATTCTTTCTCTTCCCACAGAGGTTACTTTCTTCCTATAGAAAATCTGAAGGGAGGAACCTGGGCCCTGTTCAAGAGAGGTTTCAAAGTAATCGCTCAATTAGCGATTACTTTTAAACCTTTCTTGAACGCGATTGCTCAATGTAACGCTACGTAGCAAAGCGGGCGAACTTTGAGGTTTTGCACCGTGTCGTTCAGGAGAGAATGAGCGCTACTTGAGCGCTACTTGAGCGCTACTTGAGCGCTACATTGAGCAATCAATGAGCGATTATAAGCGCTCGCTGTTTGGGAACGGAGCCCTGAAGGGAGGAACCTGAGGGAAGAGTATATATACACTCAACCGCAAAAGAAACGCCACCATACAAACCACATGATAATTCAATCCGAAAGTGATAACAACGACTTAGACAGAGATACACCATGTCTTCAGAAGTCAAATAAACTAAATTTGAAATTTCCCCCAAAAATTCCATGTTTATGAGAAACATACGTTTTAAGAATCGTCGTTAACATATTTCCTTAACTAGACGAGATAGAAGAGTCAAAAATGGCTTTTTGGGTTCTTTTAAGACGTCCTAAATTAAAGACGCGTCAACAAATTTAGGTCAAAGAAGGTTATTTATGTCGAAAACATATTTCATTAATTAAATTTCAAAATTTCATGATTTTTTAAGTTGAATCCAAAACGTTATGGTAAAAAAACATTTTGAAAAAGCGATTTCAACACCCCAAGTGTACTTGAACAGACATAAAAGTAAATGCATTATACTCTGATGTATGAAATTGCGAGTATCTCTTGACAAATCATGTCCCTACAAAAAGCATTTAAAATCGACTTCCTCTGGCATCCCGTTTTCGTTTGTTACCCTGTTGAAAATGTGGTGACGTTTCTTTTGCGGTTGAGTGTATCAAGTATTGTCGATTTTCTAAAGTCTTTGGAGCACGTTGTATTGTAGGGAATGCTGTGGATAAAGGTGGTTTCATTATGTACTGTGAAGGCCAAGAACGTATCTTTATACTTCATCACCTCAACCTTTTGACAAAGGAAGCCATTGTAGTATATTGTTTTACACTCACGTCTGTAAAGTATACACTCTATGAGAACGTACCCCTTGCTGAAGACGATGATATCCTGAAATGTTCCCATGTCATACCATTGTATATGTTGTGTCATATTAGTTTGTTTATACTCTTAAAGGAACAGCTCTATCGGCAGTATCCGCCATCTTGTTCTTGTTCTTGATTTCTTGTTCATATTTGTCAGGAGAACCTTCATGGGGATTAATAAATAAATAAATAAATAAATAAATAAATAAATAAATAAATAAATAAATAAATAAATAAATAAATGATCCAACCAACCAACGAATGAATGAATGAATGAATGAATTATATAAAATAAATAAATAAATAAATAGAATTGTAAAAAGTGTCTCTATATAGTCTCAATATAGGCACAAAAAGTCTCAAAGCTTCTACAAGCATTACAGGCAGAAGAAAATGTATACATGGACGAATTATTGCCCTAATAGTATGTTTGATCTTTCCCTATGGAAGATTTGACACAATTCACGGGGTTTCTTCTCAATACGCGAGTAACCTTGTTTGTTTGCATTGTTATCAGAAACACCGTGTATTTTAATGATTTTAAAATCGTTTAATAATAAAACACATATATTGATAGCATATCCACAGATTAACAAATAAATTATCTTTAAACTAGTCAACAATGTAATGTTAAGCCGTAGCGAAGTTTACGCGTAGATGAACGACTTCACTTCTCATTGTTTTTAATTTTGAATGCATGTGCACTTTTCTCTGTCAAATGTAAAAATCTAAGGTCACCAAAATGTTACACTCAGTAATATATGTTTCAATTTTATTATTTTAATCATGTATTCATAACATATATGTATAAACAAGGATGTCCCCTATAATTTCGTATCCATGAAAATACTCTGTGCGGACCGTTTCTTTCGCTGGAATAAGTCGATGAAATGTATTTGAAAAATAATGTCACCAATAGTAAACCACCATTCTCTCTCCGGAAAATCAAATTGAAAATGAGTGTACATGGTTCGGTAAAGCCATGGGGATCGTTTTTGTAATGCGAAATCATTAAATTGTGTTCACAATAAAATGGCCGCCATGCAATTTTTAGCTCATCAGGCCTGAAAGGCCCGATGGGCTTATGGCATGGGATGGCGTCCGTCCGTCCGTCCGTCCGTCCGTCCGTCCGTAAACTTTTCACTTTTTCGACTTCTTCTCCAGAACCAATAACTCTAGAGAGCTGAAATTTTATGTACAGACTCCTTGGCCAATGGGGATTCTAAATTGTAGATTTGGTGACCCTGTGACCCCAAATAAGGGCCCCAGGGGTCATAACCTTAAAAGCTATTTTCATCTTCTTCTCCAGAACCAATGACTCCAGAGAGCTGAAATTTTATGTACAGACTCCTTGGCCAATGGGGATTCTAAATTGTAGAATATGGGCCACAGCCTAAAAAAAAACCTTTGAAAATGAATTTTGAACTGATATTGTATGTGCACTTCATTCACTTTATTTGAAATGTATACTTGAGATAACAATCTACATTGTGGACATGTTTGTCAAATTGATGTAATCAATGTGAAATGAGAACTATTGAATAGCCTATGAACTGAAAATTGTGACAAGGCATAAAGGACTAAATTGAAGAGGAGTTAAGAATTCTTTTATTTTACATGAGATATGTGAACTGCATATGACTGGTGATGAAATGATAAGATAAGATTATTTCCATCTTCTTCTCCAGAACGAAAAGACCTAGAAGGTTGTCATGCTGTGTAATGAGTCTTTAGCCAATCGAGATTCTAAATTGTAGATTTGGTGACCCTGTGGCCCCAAATAAGGGCCTCACAGGCCATTAACTAAAATCCTGTTTTCATCTTTTTCTCCGGAACAAAAAGATCTAGAAGGCTGTAATATTGTATACAAACTCTTGAGCCAATGGGGATTCAAACTTGTAAATTTGGTGACCCTGTGACCCCAAATATGGGCCACAGCCTAAAAAAACCTTTGAAAATGAATTTTGAGCTGATTTTTTATGACACTTCAATCACAATGATTTGAAATATACGTCGACTTGAGATAACAATCTACATTGTGGACATGTTTGTCAAATTGATGTAATCAATGTGAAATGAGAACTATTGAATAGCCTATGAACTGAAAATTGTGACAAGTTATAAAGGACTAAATTGAAGAGGAGTTAAGAATTCTTTTATTTTACATGAGATATGTGAACTGCATATGACTGGTGATGAAATGATAAGATAAGATTATTTTCATCTTCTTCTCCAGAACGAAAAGACCTAGAAGGTTGTTATGTTGTGTAATGAGTCTTTAGCCAATGGAGATTCTAAATTGTAGATTTGGTGAAGCTGTGGCCCCAAATAAGGACCTCACAGGCCATTACCTAAAATCCTGTTTTCATCCTTTTCTCCGGAACAAAAAGATCTAGAAGGCTGTAATATTGTATGCAAACTCTTTAGCCAATGGGGATTCAAACTTGTAAATTTGTGACCCTGTGACCCCAAATATGGGCCACAGCCTAAAAAAAAAAACTTTGAAAATTAATTTTGAACTGATATTTTATGACACTTCATTCACTTTATTTGAAATGTATACTTGAGATAACAATCTACATTGTGGACATGTTTGTCAAATTGATGTAATCAATGTGAAATGAGAACTATTGAATAGCCTATGAACTGAAAATTGTGACAAGCCACAAAGGACTAAATTGAAGAGGAGTTAAGAATTCTTTTATTTTACATGAGATATGTGAACTGCATATGACTGGTGATGAAATGATAAGATAAGATTATTTTCATCTTTTCTTCCAGAACGAAAAGACCTAGAAGGTTGTCATGTTATGTAAAGAGTCTTTAGCCAATGGAGATTCTAAATTGTAGATTTGGTGACCCAGTGGCCCCAAATAAGGGCCTCACATGCCATTACCTAAAATCCTGTTTTCATCCAGAACAAATTAGAAGGAATATTTTGTTCAGAATGTTTAGATGTTTGGATGACAAGGCTTAGAACCGAGATTGTTTAGCCAAGGTGATTCTAAATTGTACTATGTACCATGATATTCATCACATTGCCTGTTCTCTTTAAACCTTATACAGTTAGATCAGTGCTGCCAGTGTTTAGTGCAAGCAAGAGTCTATTACATAATTTGGCGGTAAAACAAATAAAAACACAGCTGGCTTGTAACCAGAGCCAAGGGGTCAGAATATTGCATAATCTCCTGTGTGTTGACCTTGCTGAGTGCTCTCTCTCAATTTCAAGAATAAGATTTGTCAGGGTTAGGGATTGTACATTATATTGAGACAACATAATTCTGTCTTCATCATCAAACAAAATAAACTCTGATGAGCTACAGAGCTCATGGCTCTATTTTTGCTTTATACGCAACACCGTTATTATCACTACGGATAATTGGTGTGTGTAATTACATGTTTTACCCTCTAAAGTTAAAATAAATGACATAAACTATCATTATAAATGGGAAATTTGTAAAAAAAAAAAATTTGCAAAAAACGTGCTACTGCCCCTTTAACACATGTCAAAACTACGTGTCAATAGGGGGTTAAATGATTGAAGACATAAGCAGTGGTAAACATGAAAACAATTAGATATAACCAAATACTCAATGTCAATAATTGAAATAAGAAAATAACTTCCAGTGCCGTTATTCCATTTAGCAATGGGTAAAAATATGTTAATTAGCATTAATATACGGAACTATATTTCACCATCATATGGTAATTATGTGTTATTTATCATTAATGTACGGCATTATATCTCACCATTATATGATAAATATGTAATAAATAGCATAAGTAGGTTTATTCACTAGGAAGAACTTAATGATGGTAGTATAATGAATATACACATTAAGTGTACATGAGGTTATATATTATTGATGTACGGATAACAATATTCATAAAATAAACGGAATAGCGTATTTATGTTATTTGATAAATTAGTTGATTATTTAATGGAGCAGTGTACTCGTCTACTTTAATAAATTATTAGAGAAGTATTATATCCATTGTTCTCTGGTCCGCATCGTGCATACCAACCACTCGTCTGTTCTGATCATAGGACATTCTGTTTTCTTCTCAACTCCTTGGAGATTTTCCAATCCAATCTAAACTAACGTTCAAAATAGAGTACATAAGTTTTAACTGTATGATTTTCGATTAATTCAATATTTTAAAAGAAAAGATATATTTTAATTCACGATTATAATAACGTTTATTATCCATATGGTTGAAAATAACCGAGTTAATATTTTCGATACGAGCACAGGTGCACACATCACGTTTACCTAGCAACCATTTTTCACCACCATTTCCGATATTTCGTCGTCTGTGACGTCATGAATAAATTTTAGTAATTTGGCATATCAGTTTGGCTATTTATTTGGCGTTTGGTAGAAAAGGCTTTTTTTTTTAAACGCTGAAATTATGCAACCAAGTTCACAGTTTCAGGGGGAAAAAACATATAAATTACCAGAAAATAAATTTAGAGGAAATGTTACTTCACGATAGTTACATCGTGTCAATTTCAGTGACAATGAAAGGAACACATCGGTTGCCCCTAAAGCGATTATACCATTAGTGTCCAAGGTTATATACCGTTATCTGAAGGCAAGTCAAAGGAGAGACATGGCGTCGCCTGATGTCGCTGAACATAAAAAGAAGAAAATCCCCAAATCCCAATGTGATAATGAAGAAATTTAGTGTCACAGAAAGGGACTGTGTTTGAGGATAAAAAGCGTATATCACTTCGGTATCCGGAAAACAGGTCACTTAAAGTTGTATCCATTGTGTTTCATAAAATTTTATTTCGCTTTAATACGTGCCAACATACCAAACGTGCTGATTTCAGTTGAAACAATTCACTCAACATGTATATTCATTCCCTATCGTCAAATGTATCATATTTACTATTTTCCCATTAAAATCGAGCAACATCATTATACATGTGCAGAAACCAAAACTATACGCCCCATGTAAATGTACAGTAGTTATCAAACACTATCAACCCAAATTTGTCTTTTTATCTGTTGTAAATAAGTTTCGAAAATTACGTTTGACTTATTAACGCGTGCCACACGCTGTGCATTGTCCGGTTTTCGATCAGAAATCGGCAGTTTTACCTTCATATCGCTGGTATTCTGAGTCGACTATCACCCAAACGGCAATGTTCGGTAAAAGTCAACACTTCTCGATAAAATAACACATGATTTTATAACATTTGGCATATGTGACCCTTACCAACACAATGGAGGTACCTTTAATTTAGGGGCGGGATAGCGCAGTGGTTAGCGCGTTCGGCTTCGGATCAAGTGGTCCGGGGTTCGAATCCCGCCAGGGGCACGGCAACTTTGTCTGCAGTAGAGAACTGTTCTACACGCAGTAAGGTTTTGGTGCAATGCTACACTGAATTTCAGCGTAGTACCACCCATGGTTCGCTAGTTCCAGCCGATGCTCGCAGGTTTCACCGCAGTGCATAGCCACATGGCGTTGCGAGCTTTCTCCCTGCCGTAATACTAGCAGCCCCGATATAAGTGAAATACTCTTGAAAGCGGCGTTAAACCCCAACTCACCTCACCTCACCTTTAATTTAGTTGCTTGCTTACATACAGAGAGATCCCTGTATTCGTTACCCACAGAGATTACTCCACTCAGTTCTTCCACCATAAACTCTGTTGCATATGGATCAATTCTTGGCTAGATAGAGTCCAGGACCCATATTTTCGAAGCTGTCTTAGCGCCAAGATAGTCATAAGTGCCATACATTAACATTGGCTTACGACTATCTTAGCATTAAGACAGCTTCGAAAATATGGGCCCTCGTTGATTGAATCAAGAGTTAAAAACGGTTGTGCAATCAGTTCCAAATGGTTTATTCCAGTAACTGTTGAAATGACCAGAGATACTTCAACTATGCTTTGCGCAGATAGCTATTACAAGACAGAAGTCAGTCACAGATTTAAAGGCGCAGCCATTGTGTTCATAAATATTTATTTGGCTTTAATACGTTCCAACTCACCACATGTGCTGTCTACAATATAAATAAATTCACTCAGCTTGCATATTTATCCTCAATCGCCAAATATATCATAATTACTAGTTTCAAATTAAAATTGAGTAACATCATTATGCATGTGCAGAAACCGAAACTGGACGTCCCATTTACATGCACAGTAGTTATATGACTTACTAAACATTATCAACCCAAATGTTTTATTTTATCTTGTTTAAATAAGATTCCAAAATTACGTGTGACTCATTGACGCGTGCTACACGCGGTGCATTGTCCGGTTATTGATCAGAAATCGACACTTTTACCTTCATATCGTCAATATACTAAGTCGAATATCATCAAAATGGTAGTTTTCGGTAACAGTTGGTACTTCTCGATAAAGTTAGACCATTTATAACGTTTGGCATATTTGACCCCCAACAACACAATGGATGTACCTTTAAGGTTTGGTGCTAAAGTGAGGGATATACTGCAAAGCTTAAATCAGCCAGTAATGGAGACTGGCAAGAGTTATGCCTTACGCACCTTTCAGATAATACATGATCGACTTCGTGCAAACCAGTATGATTTCAAGTAATAAAACAGAAATTAAAATATAAATGTTGTTTGTTCAAATTAATTTGTCAATACAAACGTGTGCCATAACGTCGTGACCAAAAAGAACAAAAAAGTAAAGAGAGTAACGCTAGTAATGATACAACTCAATGAAATTCTATACAACTTCTTTCACTTTAATCAATGACAATCAGTAATGCAAACCAAAAGCTAATAGATACTCAGTTGTTCATTGTTCGAGTTATCCTTTCATGTGTGTTATGATGTCATTGTTTCCATGGAAACGAGACCTATGACACCAATATTCCATCCTTTTACCTTCATAACAAGAATCGAATATGTATGATAGCTAGGCTGATTGGTCCATTTGCTTTGAAGGACGTATTTACGTTTCCTAGACGATCAATAGCGGAGAACGAATTCCTTTTTGATTCCACCGGTGAATTAATTGTTTTCGCTTGGTAATTGTTTTGGCCTAATGGATAGCATCCCCTTATCTCAGGTGCTCGCCAGGGCCGTGTTCAAGAGAGGTTTCAAAGTTATCGCTCAATTACCGATTACTTTTAAACTTCCCTTGAACGCGATTGCTCAATGTAGCGCTACGTAGCAAGGCGAGCAAACTTCGACGAATTTGCACTGTGTCGTTCAAGAGAGATTGAGCGCTACTTGAGCGCTACATTGAGCGATCAATGAGCAATTTAAGCGCTCGCTGTTTTGGAACGGAGCCCCGATGTATTCGGCGCGTTTGCCCATCTGATGTCACCTGAAGAATCGATACAGCTCCTCTTCCATTACCCCGGGGCGGGATAGCGCGTTCGGCTTCGGATCAAGAGTTCCGGGGTTCGAATCCCGCCAGGGGCACGGAAACTTTGTCTTCAGTAGAGAACTGTTCTACACACAGTAAGGTTTGGGTGCAATGCTACACTGAATTTCAGTGTAGTAGATAGTACCACCCATGGTTCGCTAGTTCCAGCCGTTGCTCGCAGGTTTCACCGCGATATAAGTGAAATACTCTTGAGAGGATGCGGATCGTGTTGAAACACATGAAAATCAGTCAAATCGCTTTGCGTGGAAGAGTTGTGCCATGCACGTGCGTGGTAGAATCCATTTCATAAGGATCGAAGCTACGTGTACCATATCCGATGAATGGGCACCGAAATTTGCAAAATAATATTGTTTAGGTTACATAATTGAAATGTATTGTCTATAATGCTAGGTAATCACATATGTATGTTTCGTGACGTCATACATGGATAAAGATGGAGAATGCATTCGGAGCCGTGGATTCGTTAAAAATAATCAACTCGCCCCTTCGGGGCTCGTTGATTATTTTTAACGAATCCACGGCTCCGAATGCATTCTCCATTACATAATACTAGCAGCCGCGATATAAGTGAAATACTCTTGAGAGCAGCGTTAAACCCCAACTCACCTCACCTCCATTACCCCGTAATTCTCGTTATGTCATCTTTATTTGTTCGGGTTTTATTTACATGAATCATTTATTTAACTTGAGTGCAGCTAATGGTTTTGTTCAATTGAAGATGTCAGTTCCACTTCTAATGTCAGCAGTCTACATTGTTGTAATTTTCACGGATAAATGACATTTCATTGACAATATTCATTAACTTTGTCCCTCCGGTGTATATTACCGTAGGATATTGAAACTATACCTTCATTCATCACGATTCATTGTATCTATAATGCACACGCGACAAAAGAAATTTTACCCAATTTTCAACAACCAAACACAAAACATTGCTGCCGCATGAAGTCGATTTTGAATGACGATAATGAGGGTATATCTTCTGTGTGTGTTTAAGCACACCTGAGGTGCTAAACTCGCCACATTATAATGTTCATTTTGAACAAAATTCTTGTTATTTAAGTTTAAAATTTATGAAGTATTGGAATCAATGGCGGAAATCATAATTTTTCAAGGGGATGGAGGTTGGGTATTCAAAGGTATATTGTTTCACCTATCCCTTCGTCTGTCTGTCCGTCCGTCTGATTGTCCATGACTCTTGATTGATCAGTGATAGGCCTTTGATACTTAACACGTGCATCTATTGTGATGAGATCTTTCAGATGAGGTCATAATTTTTTACCTTTTCATCTTGACCTTGCCGCACGTTGCATTCTCCAATACGCTCCATTGGTCAGCGATACATACCGTATTTCCTCTAATAGGGGCCCGGGCCCTTATTAACATGTAATGGCTCTTACCCCCGGCGCGTTATTGGAGGCCCGGCTCTTATTTGAAACCCGGCCCTTATTTCATTTTTAGGTTTGACCAATACACGTGATGATCTCTAATAAGTGACTGAGAATAATACTCCTCGCCATTTGACGTAAACCTAAGTTAGCATGGTAGTTTAACCCTCTTAGTGCCTGGGAACAAAAAATGTGAAACATATCTAGTAGGGGATGCTCATTATTGCGATATAAACCGGGCCCGTATTAGAGACCCGGCCCTTATTGGAGGCCCGGCTCTTATTCACCTTTAGGCACCTTTACCCCCCGGCTGCTATTAGAGGCCCGGCTCCTATTTGAGGCCCGGCCCCTTTGAGAGGAAATACGGTATTTCATACTTAACCATATCACTCAAATTGGGTGTTAGTGCTTATCTTTGATATTCTAATTTCAAACTATGCTTTTACCCGGTAGCATCAGTCTTTAACAAACACATCTTTGGAACTATTGATTGATTGAAAACATATTTTATTCATTTAAGAAATGAATTGGGCACAAGTTGTGAAACTTATAGAAGCCCTCTCCAGGTAATCAACAACTATTTTACAAGGCTAGAATACATAACAAGAAAGTTAGAAATCTACAAGTGACGAAATGGGTAAACATGTAATATACATTATAAAAAGGCAACACACAAATGGAAATGTTATTCTTATGACAAAATGCACTTTGAATATGGTAAATACGTACATTAGTATTAATGTATTATTTGAACCGTTGACTCTTTCCAATGAATTTATGAACATGGTGAAATATGTTTCATTGACTGTTTGTGGAAGATTTGGGTTTCCATACAGGATTGTATTAATATCAAATTCTGCCTTTAAATTATAAAATCTTTGCTTTAATTCTAAACGAGGATCAGCATGTCTTGGACATCTCAAGAAGAAATGATAAACATCTTCAACTAAAGCACCACAAATGCAAGAACTATCGTGGAATGCCCCGACGATTTATGCCAACTATCACAGTTTCTGTCTTCTTAATCAGGGTTTTAAGATAAGAACAGGAAGATTTTCTGGATAACAACTTCTTTAATGTGAAAATACACGACGTTTCGGAGTACATACTCACTCCTTCCACCTGATGAAGAAGTGAGTATGTACTCCGAAACGTCGTGTATTTTCACATTAAAGAAGTTGTTATCCAGAAAATCTTCCTGTTATTATGTATACCACTTCTCAATGCCCTTCAAAGACAGGATTTTAAGATGTTCCTATTATTTGAATTTCACGCAATTTAATTGGCTATCACGTTCAAATGATTTTAAATTGCACTAAATACTAAAAATTTGAATTATTCTTGTTTTATTCAATAATCACAAAAAGAAAAGAAGTTAATGAGAAATTGACCTTGTCAAAGTTCTTAACATAACAAAAGTCAATAAGAATTAAGACATTATGTCATTGCGTGTATTACCTATTGAATTAAATCAATTGTAAGCAAAACTATAAACACATATAATGCATAAATATTCCATGTTACTGTTCTTGCTTATTGTACTCTAATTGTCGTGCTTTTATTTTCAACCATGGAATCAATTCGATCAAACATATACAATCCTGTATTTCCGCTCTTCCAGCTGGCCTAACAAGGAAATGAAATATACAACACTACAAACACAGTAATCCCTTTTGCTGAAAGCAACTGAGGTGATATTAACACGATTTGTCCATTATTTAGTCTAGAGGAGCAGAGGAGCATTGGCGCGCCTCACGATCACAGAGGGGTATTGTTTTGGGCGCTTCAAATCACCCAATCGATATCAATCACATTACCACCAGTGTTCTAACAAGAAATTCAACCCTCTCCGTTTTGAGAAAGTCAATATTTAGGAGACGATGTGCTTGGAGTAGCGGTGTAAATAATGGCGGGATTAATTCCCCAATGAGATAGGGATATAGGTCGATGTAATGGCTTAGATCACTGATGTTCGCGCCTTTAACATAAGGTCTTGTAATGGTGAGAATGATATGTTACATTTCCCCCTGAAGGAATTGGCTTTCTATTACAGGATGTGATGAGGTCACTGGCTTTTGGAACTCTTCACACATGGAGATGGGTAATCTATTTCCGGTGGTGTTTGTAATGGCGTTTTTTTGTTGAAATGATACATCGAAGCTAAATAAACTTGCTCTTTTGATTTCATGCAATGTCTATTGATTTGTTTTTATTTTAAAGCTCCTTTGTGGAAAGGAATTGATTTTATTTCAAGGCTTGACATTTGGAACGAGACTGGACTGAATTCTGTTTGTCCAGATAAGTGTTCCCGATCAAGCCGAATGATGTGTTTTTAAATTCATGAAAATCATTAGAATTAAAGGGACGGTCTTTCTCTCCTCACATAGGCTACTGGAACCGTATCTTCCCACGTAACCTATTGGTTAGAAACAAAGAAGCCTAATTGCTTGAGGTCAAATTTAGTTGCGTAATCAACGACATTGCAATATTTCCGAAACCGTCGAGAAGACATATTTCCACTTTCCACATATTTCACTCCTAAAATATGTATATCAAAACTCAATCTAAACAAATTCACAGGGGGCTTATACTGCTGAAATAAAACAGTTCCTCGGTTCATACTTCGATACGATACACCCTATACTAATAAACAAATAATATTTATTTATCAGTTTAAGATTCTTTATTCATTAGTGTAAGATGTATCGTATCGAAGTATTGGACCGAGGAACTGTTTTATTTCAGCAATACAAGCCCCTGTGGAAAAAATGTCAATGGACAGTTCTACAGCATGTTGCTACAGTCATAAAAATAGAACTGTCGCTCTCTATGTATTTATATAGATCCAAACCTAAAGCAATGCATATGTCCACAATATTAACTGTCTTCGGGGTAATCCACTCCAACTTATCATCCTCTCCAGCTAACACCCCATAACCCACCAAAAATCCCGACCCCCCTCCCTTTCTGTATCCGCGTCCGGTCTTCTATCGATCATACTGTATGTGATCCAGACAGTTCGCCCAAGGCGGTGATATTTACGCTTCTGTAAGCCAATATGAAAGCTTGATGAAAGCAGATGACTACTAAAATTTCTTGATTGCCTGTCATTTTGTCAAACAAAATTTATTTCAGATTTTAGAGCTATTTCAATATGCCACGGTATTAAATCTGTAAAAACGTAAGACACGTGTGTTTACTAAAACTACGTGTATTTACTGTTTCAGTCATTATATACATGTGTTTACTAAAAATACGTATTTACTGAAATTTAAAAAATAATAATTTACATGCAATAGTGACGTCATTATACATGTACCGATATAAGTTGCATCTATGGTCATCATTATACATTGCTTGTACTCTACCTCTCAACATGTCTTGTACTTCTGAATTGAAATGGAATAATAATAAAAATATTTTTAAAAATATATGGTAAAACCCAACATATAATATGTCAAAATAAAGGAAATTTATTAGTGAACAATAAAAAAAAATATTTAAAAAAAAATAAAATAGTGACGTCATCTTGAGAAATGGCGTCATCATCGCATAGCCAGCTTCGTATGTCATCATCCAACAGTTATCACATGCAAAGCTAATACGGAGGAAAATAGTTTCTAATTTCTGCTTGATGTTATAAGAATGCAACGCGACATGTAACAGTATTTATACAGTATAAATACGTTTAATTTCCTGAGTGAAACGGTAATTACACCTTTAATCACAATGTACATGTATTTACTAATTTCACAAATGTAATAAACCATACATGCAGTTGAAATAAAGACCCAGTTTCAAACAGCAGTCATCACCGCGTGAAGCGCCGTAAAATAACTTGAAACGCCACTTCGATAAAATGATTGATTTGAGTTTGAGATGGTCCCTAAAGAAGAATAATTTAGAGTAATCTCCCTTGCACTGTTAGAACTTGGCAGACATTTATCGATTTTGCGTGCCGCTAAAGAAATTATTGCGCCCGACGATTCTGGTATGAGAACTGTCGGAATTGCTGGACAAGCACAGTGCACTAATGTTGTGATTTACAGCTTTATTTTACGTGATGAAAAACGTTAAATTTCCACGTTTTGGATTATAAAACACATTTGATAAAATTAATTTTATGTTACTTCTGAACCATAATTTCAATTGAATTCGAAATATTACATGAATGAATAAACAAATTTTAAAAAAATATTTTATGTTTCTTATTAAAATGCTATAAATTCAGGTAACATATCATGAATTAAACAAATTTTACCCTTAATTAAAAATATTTTTTAGAAGTTTGAGTGCATGTAAATCGCTCTTACCTGAGTTCGTTTAGTAGGTTTATTAACTAACAATGATCTCATTAGAATAGTACAATACTTGTGATATGTATGTGTGCACTTCACCGAACCCCATATATTTGTTTCTAAATATATGTAGTTCCGGAGAAAGTAACTGCTTTGTAAATAGCTTATGCGAACTAGTACTTCAAACAGCCAGTTTTTGTCGGTATTTTGGGGTAGCCTTTATTTTTCTGGCCTAAACACCTTATACGTGTATTCAGTGCAATCCTTGAATCTTTTATTGGGAGTTTGTAATATATATTTGGGTGAAATTGCAATGTGTGTATGTATGTATGTATCTATCTAAACTACCAGGCAAAAGAAAGGACTCACCTCAGTTGATTTTATCATATGTATGATTTTCAATTGCAAATATCTCAAGTTTTCGATGTCATAATCCAAAACTGATAAGTACAGGTGTTTAGATAGCAGTCAAAGAATACTTCTAGATGTTTTTATTATTTTTATTTTTTTTTAAATGAAATTTTAAATCTAATTTTGTTTTTAAATTATTTTTGATGATACACAATTGTTCACCGACATATAAGACATATCCTATGTGAAAAAAAATAAATGTGCCTGATTCTGCACACATTTACAACATTTTAAACAGGGTAGGGGTCATGTTGGTGTAAATTTAATTCTTAACCCTGTCTTCATTACAAACAGATATTTGAACTAAAAATTAACCACAGTCACCAACAAAGTCATCCAAACTACTGCAGATAAGTATTATTGTATCGTGCCATAGTCAAATACATCTGATTTCTTTTAAATATTGAATTAATAGAAACAAACTTAGGTGAGTCCTTTCTTTTGCCCGGTAGTTTATCTATTTAGGTATATCTCTATCCAGGTATATATCTGTCCATCTATCGATCTATCTATCAGTAATATTATAGAGAAGGAATCACATTCCAAAATACCCTGTTTATACGACTTTACGAAAAAAAAACTCCTCAAACCATAATATTACATGTATAAGCATTTAGGTGAAAGGACATTAATATAATTATCAACAAATACTAACATATTATTATTAATGAAACTAGAAATCGAATTATCTTTAGCTGTGAAAACAAACTGTTATAGAAGAATGTGACAGATAACCTTCGAGCGCCTTAATTGGCCGCCAAGGTTGCATACTCCAAAGGGAGTTGAGAATGAAACAGGAACGATGGTCCTTACACCAGGGTAATAATGTGTGTAGCGCTTTGAGCGTGGCCCTTTGTGTTGTGGAGTTCAGCGCGATATAAGTATCCTCATTATTATTATTATATAAAGAGAACATGCAAATTACCTAAAATTCATATGGACTTTAAAGGGTCAGTGCAAGTTTTTTCACTCAAATAAGTCGATGAAATGTCTTTGAAAAATAATTTCACGAACAGTAAAACACCCTTTTCTCTTCGGAAAATCAAGTTTAAAATTAATGTATAGGAATCTTTTTTGTAATTGAAATAAGAAAATGTGTTCACAATAAAATGGCCGCCATGCAATTTTTGTTTTAAACGCAACACCGTTAGTACCACTTTAGATTATCGGTTTGTGTAATAAGATGTTTTACCCTCTGAAGTAAATTTAAATGACCACAAACTATCATTATAAATGGACAAGTTGAACAAATAAATTTTGCAAAATAAAGCGTGCTACAGCCCCTTTAAATGTACTACAGTCCTGCGGCCCTTTCAGTACTGGTTCTACTGAATATGTATTGCGCTGAATATGGTTTGCATGTTTGAATCCCCATTCAGTAGCTGTAATAGACTCGCCCTGTGTATTCAATTCAATATTAATGCGAATGCGTGTTATAGGAAATGCAGTGATTATGTACCGTTTTCGGACCTCTCAATTCCATCTCTCCGTTTCATTTGATGTAATTAGTTTCCTCAATTGACATTGATAAAGCACTCAAAACGGATGATTCATGTGGTTGCATGAATTGTTTCATATTTGCTATGCTTTATATCGCCATTACTTAAACACTCACTGTATACATCTACTGGCATTTTATACCGTATTCTTCCAATTTGTGACGGGCGGGATAGGGCAAGTTTATAGTCTTGCTATACGGATGTTTCAGAACTTGATGCCCCTCACTTTAAGGCACAACTTCCAAACGCAAGGCATAACTCTTGCCAGTCTGCATTACTGGCTGATTTAACCCTTGCGGTATTTCCCTCGCTTTGTCGTGTCAAGATAGTGAATCGCTGCACCAGAAATGCATAGCGGGCCTGGATGTCTAAACACAGATTTCTTAAGGAAATACTGCAAGGCCTAAATCAGCCAGTAATGGAGACTGGCAAGAGTTATGCCTTGCATTGGGAAGTTGTGCCTTAAAGTGAGGGGCGTACACATTTCGTAGTTTTTTTTCTGTAAAAAATCTGAGCATTAAAATGTTTTTAAAAAGTTTATGCTGACGATTTGTCCTGGGCTCAGTTCCATAACAGCGAGCGCTTATATAATCGCTCATTGATCGCTCAAGGTAGCGCTCAAGTAGCGCATGCTCTCCTGAACGACACGGTGCGATTCCTCGAAGTTTGCTCGCTTTGCTACGTAGCGCTTCATTGAGCAATCGCGTTCAAGAGAGGTTTAAAAATAATCGCGATTACTTTGAAACCTCTCTTGAACATGGCCCTGATTTCGTTCATTGATAACTTTATATTCATAACGTTTACGTTAATCTTCATGGTACGGACGTATGTTAAATGATACTTAAATAATAAACTTTAATCCTCCACTCAAAATGCAATTGCGGATTTGAGAAACAATATTAAGCAAAAGGATAAACGAGATTCAGCAAAGATAAAAGATTACCACACTGGTTTATTTCAAATTCTGTAACAAAGGCTTACAAAGGTTGAAAGGGCGATTTAAATTGTTTTTACATTTAATCTGAGGGGGAGAAATCACAGATTTTCAATTTTGGCTATTCTAATTTCGCAATTTATACGCCATTCACACCCTAGAACAATAATCGTATTTTAAAATAAATATTTCTGGTATAAACAAGTAAACGTTTTTACTTATTTATCTTAAATTTAAATAAATTCTACTGTCCTTTGCCACATCCTCTCCTCGTCCATACTCCCTTCAGTTTTCCGATCCTAACCCCTGTTCTATATCGCTTGAAATCTAGAGCACAAATCGAGTGTCCTGATTGGAAAGTTACATTTGCCAATGACACGTCATAATGATAAAATAAACGTACGATAAACGTTAATGTGTTTTCCTCGAAATATACTATTGATTTTGTGAAAACTATTGATCATAAACATGCTTATAAATAAAGAATACCAAAACAGACACACATACCGAAACATCAGATATATTCTAAGGACATATGCTAATGAACAAGACCTTTAAGAGTCAAATGCCTTGATTTTTAAGTCACTCGGTCGACATGGTCGCTAAAAGATGAGTTTTCATTGGCTAAAAAACAGGGATACAGAAGGAGGTTCCCTTTTTCCCCGCTAGGGAATTTTGCTGGAGTCCTCGATTTCAAGCGATGTAGAACAGAGGTTTGGATCGGAAATCTGAAGCGAGTAACCTCTGTGGGAAGAGAATGTCATTGAAAGTGTTATTTCTATATTTTATATATACGGGCGTCCGAAAGGAATTTCAAAAATCAAATTTGAAATGATAAACTACCTGGCAAAAGAAAGTACTAACCTCAGTTGGTTTAAATTAATTCAATATGTAAAAGAAATGAGATGCATTTGACAATGGCGCGATACAATAATACTTATTTGCAGTAGATTGAATGAATTAATTGGTGTGGTTAAATTTTAGTTAAAGCATCCTTGTTTAATGAAGACAGGGGTAAGAAATTAAATTCACACCAAAATGACCCCTACTATGTTGTAAATGTGTAAATGACTAAGGCACATATATTATATAGAATTTGTTGTATATGTACTTGTCAGTTTTAGATTATGACATCGAAAACTTTAGATATTTGCAAATGAAAATCATACATATGGTAAAATCAACAGAAGAGAGTACTTTTTTGCCTGGCAGTATATAGTTGACAAAGACATAGGCCTAGTCATGTCAAGGTTCCCTGAGAACATACAGTCGGCTGGTGTACACACAGATCATGGCGATGCCACACTACATACTGTAACTAAAAATCGCACGGTGTGAACGGGTCTCTCAGCGATGTGCCGCGGTCGAGCGTAGCGCTACGACTTTGAAAACGCCCAATACCGTTTATTTGAAGAAATGCGGTTGAGACGGAATACCTATGTAGGATGTAGAACCATATTGATTATATGTAAATGGTTATAAATTGTTTGGGTCATCTAGCTAGGGTCTAGACTTTAGTATGGTTGATGGGGGTCGGAACCATTTTGGAATAAATAGTTATAACTCACAATATGCATGATATTGTTTATGACATTCGTATGACTTAGTGTAATATTGGGTTTGTAACTTGGTTTTTGGCAGTTATTGTGTTTGATTGTTTACGATCGAACATGTATTGATAAAACATTTAGGTTTATCAATACATACTGTGTTGTTTGCTCACCATGTTTATAACATCTCGGCTCCGTTCCATAACAGCGAGCGCTTATAATCGCTCATTGATTGCTCAATGTAGCGCTCAAGTAGCGCTCAATCTCTCTTGAACGACACGGTGCAAAACCTCAAAGTTCGCTCGCTTTGCTACGTAGCGCTACATTGACCAATCGCGTTCAAGAGAGGTTTAAAAGTAATCGCTAATTGAGAGATTACCTTGAAACCTCTCTTGAACACGGCCCTGATATTATGGTTCAGGCCGTAAACTCTTCACATGTTCGACTTCTCCACCAGAACTTTTGCACCTCAAAGCTGAAATCTTACGGGGATAACTTAGAACTAAGGGGTCAAATTGTATAAATTTGGTGCTTGGTACCGTCTTGGATTTGGGAGGGAAGTTTATAAAGAACCGGTGGTAGATATTTCGCTCTCTCTTAGATGTGTTCATCGTTTTTTTTAAAAATGTGTTTAGCCAATCATTGAGTCACAACATGCGAGTCTTGTGTAAGATAATTCCATGAAGGAAAAACAGCAGGATGCTGAAATCTTGTATATATATATATATATATATATATATATATATATATATATATATATATATATATATATATATATATATATATATATATATATATATATATATATGTGTGTGTTATGTCATATATATATATATATATGACATAATTATTTCGTCCAGCAAATGATACTTTCATCTTTGTTGACGATTCATTGCATATTATAAAATAAATTATGATAAACTCAAACTATGAAATAATTCAAACTAAGATAATAAACACTGCAAGCGCGGTGAGCTGCAGAGTCTTATTTGATTGACTTTTTTAGGGAGAATCCATTCGTCTCCTATTTGTAATTTTAGATTCGTAAATACATGAGGTAGTGATTTTAATTCATCGATGTCTGGGTCATTTTACGATTTAGATTTATTTGTTATCTCGAATCGTTCATGTCCTTTTATTCCATTGTTTTGTCAATTTAGAAACATCAGTTAATCACATCAGAAACTAATATTCCGCATGAATAGAAATCCAGGGACCATACAATATGTTATGGTCTATTGACAAATCACCAACCGATTAATCACAGTGTGCCGCAACACTAGAAAATAGCAAACAATTAATTCATATGTTTTAAAGGTGGGATGCTAAAACCAATGAAATCTGTTCACGATATCAGATGAATTTTAAAGCTTGCCTAGCCAGGAGACGTCACGTATGGCGACCTATGTTTAATTCGTAGACAATAAAAATCAATTCCATGTACCTATGATTATTTGCTCGTACGAACTGAATCCGACACGGGAGCTGTTAAAAGCTTTGGGCTGTTTGGAAAAGTCTCTATGTAAACAGTTGCCATGGTGATGATAAATAAATGGATCAAAACTGGACCTTTTACTCTTTGTTTGTCATACAGGCAGGAGCAACGTGCTTTATTAACACAGGTAATGACGCCGAGGCAAGTGAAATGAATTAAAAACACCGACAATTGATTTTTCGTTTTGCTGTAATTTGTGTTGTACGTTATATTTGATTTACCCTGCAGGAACCATTCTGACGTTTAGTTGGATAATGCCATGTCTTGATTGTCTAAACAAATCATGTGTCTAAGTTATATATATGTACCTTTTGCAGGAATTTGTTTTCGGTTGTGAAAAACTACATCATGTCAACGTAAATATTAAAATGTTTAAAAATGTGTATTGAACACAATCTTTTGTTGAGAGGGTTAAAAAAATAGAAACATTGTAGATGTTTCGAGTTAAATTTGAATGTAGAAAGCCAATGAAGCATTCGTAAATGGCTTTACCGTTTCCACACGGTGCCAATCATGATACTATTTGCCTAAATACTTCTTCCCTTTCCGTAGACAGTTGAATTCTTCATACGGACTTTTGTGAATAATCGATGTTTCAGTTTTACAATTCAAACTTTGCTTTGCTTATTCGAAATACATTGTATATTGTGTGTGTTGTGTATATTTTCTGTCGAAATGTTATGATTTGATTTAATTTTAATTACGTACTAATTCATTAGTTTTACAATATAGGCTTCTTATTGCTTTAGTTTGAAGATTACAGCTTTTAATTTCGTTTCAATTAATCATAAATATGGTTTGACTACTTAAAGAATCAGTTCTTTTGCTGACTGTCCGCCATCTTGAGTTTTTGCAAAACGTTAAATGAAATACGCTGTAATTTCACTTATTTTATTTTTTCAAAATAATATAACAAATGCGTTGATGAAATATTCACAAAGTAACACACACTGTATCATTAAACTCAACAATGTCATGTTGTACTGTAGGAAAGCTTTCCACACTCATTGTTTTTATTTTGGAAAGAATATGCGTTCGACTTTATCAAAATTTCAAATATAAAGTCATAACAAACATTGCCTTCTGTAATATATTTCACATGGATTGTGCAATGGGCATGTATTAATACGACATATGAGTAAATAGGAATGTCCTATCGAATTTCGTTTTCACAAAAATACCCTGATAGAACGCTCCGTTCTCACTGTACGATTTGTGGTTAAGATTTGTAGTAACCAACTTTAGTTGCATCCAAGTCGTATCGACTTATCATCTAATGTAGAATCTGCGTTGAAGCTACTGGTTGATACTACACGTTTTTACTATAAATCTCAAAGTGTAAATGGACAATTGAATGACGTTGACGATATTTACATAACTTGCCTCATCACTGCAGTTAAAGGTGCATCCATTGTGTTTCATAAAATTTGATTTGACTTTAATACGTTCGAACACACCATATATTTGCTGTTTACAATACAAACAAATTCACTAAGCTTGCATATTCATCCCCAATCGCCAAATATATCATAATTACTAGTTTCTAATTAAAATCGAGTAACATCATTATGCATGTGCAGAAACCGAAAGTGCATGTCCTATTTACGCGCACAGTAGTTATATGACCTATTATCAACCCAAATGTTTTATTTTATCTTGTTTAAATAAGATTCCAAAATTACGTTTGACTCATTGGCGCGCGCCACACGCGGTGCATTGTCCGGTTTTCGATCAGAAATCGACACTTTTACCTTCATATCGTCAATATACTAAGTCGATTATCATCAAAATGGTAGTTTTCGGTAACAGTTGGTACTTCTCGATAAAGTAAGACCATTCATAACGTTTGGCATATTTGACCCCCAACAACACAATGGATGTACCTTTAAGGTTTTGACAGACCACGAGAAATCTGAACGGCGATAGACATGCGAACGTGGAAATTGAGCTTATGATTGACATGCTGGAAAACATAAGTTGTACATTTCCTCGTGGTGCACGTGCTTTGCTTGCTGTAGATGCAGTTAGTGTCCAGCGTGCAATCCTGAGTACTTGTTGAACTTCTCTTTGGAAATAATAAGCTTTGCAGATAATTCATAAAATATCATACCTGATGTCTCTGAAAATTTGCTTTAAAAAATGTTAAAAACGACGTCATGGAAGCACAATACTTTATTGTAATTAGAGCACATTGAACAGTGGCATATCCGGGAATTTTGAGGGGGGGGGGGGGGGGGGGGGGGGGTGGCAATGGAAAAGGGGTCCCCATACCCGCCCATGCATGGGGGGGGGGGGGGTCAAGATCCAATGGACACCCCACCCCCTGGATCCGCCACTTTTAAAGCGGACAGGGACATATAAGAGCTAAATTAATAAATTGATATTTTTTAATGTTTACATATATAAACGTTATGGTTAAATACAATGTGTGTTTTCGTTCAGCTCGAAGAAACAGTCTTCTTAAATACGTTCAAATGCTTCAACAATGTAAATATTACTTAATAAATACTTTCTTTCCACCCAACAACATATAATTTTGAAAATGCGATTCTTTTCACACTGTCTTGCTTTAACATGAATATCGCACGAAAGGAGAACTAAAATTAATTAAACTAGAACTAGAATTAAATAAAGTAGGTATTAAATTTTAAATGAAGCACACATATTTTGAACCTTATATGTATAATTTAAAATAAAAATACTCACAGTAAATTACAAGAAATGTAGATTTCTTTTCAGTTTTAACACAATAAACAACGGATTTTACTCTTATTTTTATTAAGGGTCCGAGGATGTACGTTATATTTTTTTAAATAATGATGGATGTTACAGACATACACATCTTTTGTTGACTTTGAATGGAAATAAATCATTTCCAGTTTATATGCACCGAAATACACACACGCTTGCATGCTGCATGATTTATATGAACGTGCTAACAATGTTATCTTTTTCACTGAAATAACAGCTAGTGAATTACAGTATAGAACCTAACGCAAATTTGCACCGCATAATGAGAAACACTTGTGTAAATTCTCACTAAAACTGTCATTGTCATCCTATAGGATTATGTTATTAATTCGAACTGTTCCAATCTCCGGGAATTACTCCCGAGCGGAAAATCAATGCTTAGCCAAAGCGTCGAATGATTATCTATTTGCATCCATTTCAAACGGCTCCAGATTTCGCAACCGTAGTTAGTCGCCGGGAAAGCATTATCTCAGCGGTTCTTCGCAATCTGATTGGTCACTCGTAGAGTTCATAATGTCAGTGGCAGTATAACAAAAATATATTTAAAGATCAGAAATATTACAAACCAGAAGGCTGGCGGTCGGTGCGGATACAAAGAGGTGTAGAATCGCTGGAATATCCCGAAAACATCCTGGATTTTTCTTTTCCAAATGGCGGAAAATAAGGCCAATTCAAGCCGCGGCCATCCCGATGAGGAATTTGTCTTTGGAGGTAACTGTCTAGTGTGCCATGTGATGCTCTGAATTGATCTACGATAGCTGTCGGCTATTATAACGGTGTTAGGCTTAATCCGTCTTAGATCTTGCTAAACACAGGTGGTTGAAAGCACGCGCACCGTTGGTGCCACGTGCATTCTGCATTTGACAGGTGCCCTTTGGGGAGGGGGCGAGGGTTCATCTTCGGGTTGATTTTGGAAAGACGGAGGGGGGTCTTCGATGCTTGGGCCTGAGATTAATTAACTATAATTGCTTTGGTTACGCTTCTGTCGTTGATTAGTGTCAGTTGTCGATCTCAAAGATTACGATGTCGATTATCAGTTGTCAATTTCTACATTTGTTTAGATATTGGTATGTCGATTATCAGTTGTCAATTTCAAGATTAGTATGTCGATTATCAGTTGTCAATTTCAGAGAATATAGGTGTTGATTTCTTTCACTCTTCCATTACCAGCAATTGCAGTCAGTATTAATCCATATAATCCATTACTGTTAAAATTGCTTTAGCAGTATTTGATCACATCTTATCTAATCATGTAATCTGCATATTTTATTCAGGGTGGATTGCTGAATGAAATAAAACTTTCAATGTAGGAAATATTAAAAGTACTTGATTTTTAACTGAGAACTGGGATGATAAAGAATATAAATATTAACTTTATTTTCATTTTCTAGTTTATTCAGTAAGCCAAACATGCTAAATTAGAACTATCAGCATTATGCGGTGTCATGACATGCTGTAAAGATTTAAGTGTAGAGTTTATGATAAATTTTATCCGCATTCTGATTGAATAAATATGCTTTGATTTAAAATATTCCATGAACAATGAATATATTTTAGATAAAATAGTAGCTAATTGCATATACCATATTGTCAAATGTTTCAAATCTATTTCTTCACAATAAGAATCTTGTTGCAACTCTCTAGAAAAAAAAAATCTCTGAAATAAAATTTCAGAAAAATGCCAATTTAAAAATTAAACAGAAGTTATATGGATATGAGACTTGATTTCCAGATATTTTACAGTTTCTAGACTTGCTAAAATCTGATAGACTTGCTTGGCTTTTATTTTATTTCTATAAAGGATTTGATGGCATACTAAAGTTCTTCTTCTTCCTCTTTAACTTGCTTCTAACTTAACTAATTGTTCTTTGACATACTGAACAATCTATAATAAAAATATATATATATAAAAAGTCTTACTGAATTATTTCAAGATCCTTATCTAACCTGCTGCAGGAAGAATCTAAAGATAAAAAAAAATACCCTAAAATATACAAAATAATGTAAGTTTCACAATTTTTAGAATTAAGAGAAAACTGACATATTGCATTAAGATATACTATTACACTTTCAATTGAGCTATGAAACTTATCTTATCAGTTAATAGGAAATACCAGGTTGTGTTTCTAAAATCCATGTCGGAAGTTAGTTGTACAGTAAAAAGATTTATCTTAGGAGACGACCTAATCTTTTCATGCCACTTGGAATTGTGAAACAAACTCAATCCAGGCTCCATGATCTAGATAACCCAGAGCTTTATGTATTACATAAACTCACTGCAGCGCTGTGCATTATCTTGATAACTGGTGTTCTCCGTGTTATCATACATGCGACAGGGTAGGGAAAATGTTTTGTGAAATGTGCATGTTCTTTTGAATTTGTCAAATTATATTTCTGAAATATTTTGTGAATGTTGATACTTTTTGGAGAATAGAAAAAACTGAAAGTCAAAATATTGTTTTGATTCAGTTTCAGTTATTATTTCTGCCAGAATTCTGTTATCAACTTCAGGTCATTTATTGCTTAACTATCTTGCAAATATATAATTCCCTTTACGAGCAAACATCCAGATTTACCTTTGGGAGTGTCTAGAATAAAGTATACAACAGCTCAACGCCATAGGGAGTATACAACAGCTCAACTGCATAAGGAGTATACAACAGCTCAACTCCATAGGGAATATACAACAGCTCAACTCCATAGGGAGTATACATCAGCTCAACTCCATAGGGAGTATACAACAGCTCAACTGCATAGGGAATATACAACAGCTCAACTCCATAGGGAGTATACAACAGCTCAACTACATAGGGAGTATACAACAGCTCAACTCCATAGGGAGTATACAACAGTTCAACTCCATAGGGAATATACAACAGCTCAACTCCATAGGGATTATACAACAGCTCAACTCCATAGGGAATAAACAACAGCTCAACTCCATAGGGAATATACAACAACTCAACTCAATAGGGAGTATACAACAGCTAAACTCCATAAAAAATATACAACAACTCAACTCCATAGGGAGTATACAACAGCTCAACTCCACAGGGAGTATACAACAGCTAAACTCCACAGGGAGTATACAACAACTCAACTCCATAGGGAGTATACAACAGCTAAACTCCATAAGAAATATACAACAACTCAACTCAATAGGGAGTATACAACAGCTAAACTCCATAACAAATATACAACAACTCAACTCCATAGGGAGTATACAACAGCTCAACTCCATAGGGAGTATACAACAACTCAACTCCATAGGGAGTATACAACAGCTAAACTCCATAAGAAATATACAACAACTCAACTCAATAGGGAGTATACAACAGCTAAACTCCATAAAAAATATACAACAACTCAACTCCATAGGGAGTATACAACAACTCAACTCCATAGGGAGTAGACAACAGCTCAACTCCATAGGGAGTATACAACAGCTAAACTCCACAGGGAGTATACAACAACTCAACTCCATAGGGATTATACAACAGCTAAACTCCATAGGGAGTATACAACAACTCAACTCCATAGGGAGTATACAACAGCTAAACTCCATAAGAAATATACAACAACTCAACTCAATAGGGAGTAAACGACAGCTAAACTCCATAAGAAATATACAACAACTCAACTCAATAGGGAGTATACAACAGCTCAACTCCATAAAAAATATACAACAACTCAACTCCATAGGGAGTATACAACAGCTCAACTCCATAGGGAGTATACAACAGCTAAACTCCACAGGGAGTATACAACAACTCAACTCCATAGGGATTATACAACAGCTAAACTCCATAGGGAGTATACAACAACTCAACTCCATAGGGAGTATACAACAGCTAAACTCCATAAGAAATATACAACAACTCAACTCCATAGGGAGTATACAACAACTCAACTCCATAGGGAGTATACGACATCTAAACTCCATAGGGAGTATACAACAGCTCAACTCCATAGGGAATATACAACAGCTCAACTCCATAGGGAGTATACAACAGCTCAACTCCATAGGGAATATACGACAGCTCAACTCCATAGGGAATATACGACAGCTCAACTCCATAGGGAATATACAACAGCTCAACTCCATAGGGAATATACGACAGCTAAACTCCATAGGGAATATACGACAACTCAACTCCATAGGGAATATACGACAGCTCAACTCCATAGGGAATATACGACAGCTAAACTCCATAGGGAATATACAACAACTCAACTCCATAGGGAATATACAACAGCTCAACTCCATAGGGAATATACGACAGCTAAACTCCATGGGGAATATACAACAGCTCAACTCCATGGGGAATATACAACAGCTCAACTCCATAGGGAATATACAACAGCTCAACTCCATAGGGAATATACGACAGCTCAACTCCATAGGGAATATACAACAGCTCAACTCCATAGGGAATATACAACAGCTCAACTCAAGAGGGAATATACGACAGCTAAACTCCATAGGGATTATACAACAGCTAAACTCCATAGGGAATATACGACAGCTAAACTCCATAGGGATTATACAACAGCTAAACTCCATAGGGATTATACAACAGCTAAACTCCATAGGGAATATACGACAGCTAAACTCCATAGGGATTATACAACAGCTAAACTCCATAGGGATTATACAACAGCTAAACTCCATAGGGAATATACAACAGCTCAACTCCATAGGGAATATACGACAACTCAACTCCATAGGGAATATACGACAGCTCAACTCCATAGGGAATATACAACAACTCAACTCCATAGGGAATATACAACAGCTCAACTCCATAGGGAATATACGACAGCTAAACTCCATGGGGAATATACAACAGCTCAACTCCATGGGGAATATACAACAGCTCAACTCCATAGGGAATATACAACAGCTCAACTCCATAGGGAATATACAACAACTCAACTCCATAGGGAATATACAACAGCTCAACTCCATAGGGAATATACGACAGCTCAACTCCATAAGGAGTATACAACAGCTAAACTCCATGGGGAATATACAACAGCTCAACTCCATAGGGAATATACAACAGCTCAACTCCATAGGGAATATACAACAGCTCAACTCCATAGGGAATATACGACAGCTAAACTCCATGGGGAATATACAACAGCTCAACTCCATGGGGAATATACAACAGCTCAACTCCATAGGGAATATACAACAGCTCAACTCCATAGGGAATATACAACAACTCAACTCCATAGGGAATATACAACAGCTCAACTCCATAGGGAATATACGACAGCTAAACTCCATGGGGAATATACAACAGCTCAACTCCATAGGGAATATACGACAACTCAACTCCATAGGGAATATACGACAACTCAACTCCATAGGGAATATACGACAACTCAACTCCATAGGGAATATACGACAGCTCAACTCCATAGAGAATATACAACAACTCAACTCCATAGGGAATATACAACAGCTCAACTCCATAGGGAATATACGACAACTCAACTCCATAGGGAATATACGACAGCTCAACTCCATAGGGAATATACAACAACTCAACTCCATAAGGAGTATACAACAGCTAAACTCCATGGGGAATATACAACAGCTCAACTCCATGGGGAATATACAACAGCTCAACTCCATAGGGAATATACAACAGCTCAACTCCATAGGGAATATACGACAGCTAAACTCCATGGGGAATATACAACAGCTCAACTCCATGGGGAATATACAACAGCTCAACTCCATAGGGAATATACAACAACTCAACTCCATAGGGAATATACGACAACTCAACTCCATAGGGAATATACGACAGCTCAACTCCATAGGGAATATACAACAACTCAACTCCATAGGGAATATACAACAGCTCAACTCCATAGGGAATATACGACAGCTAAACTCCATGGGGAATATACAACAGCTCAACTCCATGGGGAATATACAACAGCTCAACTCCATAGGGAATATACAACAGCTCAACTCCATAGGGAATATACAACAACTCAACTCCATAGGGAATATACAACAGCTCAACTCCATAGGGAATATACGACAGCTAAACTCCATGGGGAATATACAACAGCTCAACTCCATGGGGAATATACAACAGCTCAACTCCATAGGGAATATACAACAGCTCAACTCCATAGGGAATATACGACAGCTCAACTCCATAGGGAATATACAACAGCTCAACTCCATAGGGAGTATACGACAGCTCAACTCCATAGGGAATATACGACAGCTCAACTCCACAGGGAATATACGACAGCTCAACTCCATAGGGAGTATACAACAGCTCAACTCCATAGGGAATATACGACAGCTAAACTCCATAGGGATTATACAACAGCTAAACTCCATAGGGAATATACAACAGCTCAACTCCATAGGGAATATACAACAGCTCAACTCCATAGGGAATATACGACAGCTCAACTCCATAGGGAATATACAACAGCTCAACTCCATAGGGAATATACGACAGCTAAACTCCATGGGGAATATACAACAGCTCAACTCCATGGGGAATATACAACAGCTCAACTCCATAGGGAGTATACAACAGCTCAACTCCATGGGGAATATACACGACTCAACTCCATAAGGAGTATACAACAGCTCAACTCCATAGGGAGTATACAACAACTCAACTCCATAGGGAATATACGACAGCTCAACTCCATAGGGAATATACAACAGTTAAACTCCATGGGGAATATACAACAGCTCAACTCCATGGGGAATATACAACAGCTAAACTCCATAGGGAGTATACAACAGCTCAACTCCATGGGGAATATACAACAGCTCAACTCCATAGGGAGTATACAACAGCTCAACTCCATAGGGAATATACGACAGCTCAACTCCATAGGGAGTATACAACAACTCAACTCCATAGGGAGTAGACAACAGCTCAATTCCATAGGGAGTAGACAACAGCTCAACTCCATAGGGAATATACGACAGCTCAACTCCATAGGGTGTATACAACAACTCAACTCCATAGGGAATATACAACAACTCAACTCCACAGGGAGTATACGACAGCTAAACTCGATGGGGAATATACAACAGCTCAACTCCACAGGGAGTATACAACAGCTAAACTCCACAGGGAGTATACAACAACTCAACTCCATAGGGATTATACAACAGCTAAACTCCATAGGGAGTATACAACAACTGAACTCCATAGGGAGTATACAACAGCTAAACTCCATAAGAAATATACAACAACTCAACTCAATAGGGAGTATACAACAGCTAAACTCCATAACAAATATACAACAACTCAACTCCATAGGGAGTATACAACAGCTCAACTCCACAGGGAATATACAACAACTCAACTCCATAGGGAGTATACAACAGCTAAACTCCATAAGAAATATACAACAACTCAACTCAATAGGGAGTATACAACAGCTAAACTCCATAAAAAATATACAACAACTCAACTCCATAGGGAGTATACAACAGCTCAACTCCATAGGGAGTATACAACAGCTAAACTCCACAGGGAGTATACAACAACTCAACTCCATAGGGAGTATACAACAACTCAACTCCATAGGGAGTATACAACAACTCAACTCCATAGGGAGTAGACAACAGCTCAACTCCATAGGGAGTATACAACAGCTAAACTCCACAGGGAGTATACAACAACTCAACTCCATAGGGATTATACAACAGCTAAACTCCATAGGGAGTATACAACAACTCAACTCCATAGGGAGTATACAACAGCTAAACTCCATAAGAAATATACAACAACTCAACTCAATAGGGAGTATACAACAGCTAAACTCCATAACAAATATACAACAACTCAACTCCATAGGGAGTATACAACAGCTCAACTCCACAGGGAATATACAACAACTCAACTCCATAGGGAGTATACAACAGCTAAACTCCATAAGAAATATACAACAACTCAACTCAATAGGGAGTATACAACAGCTAAACTCCATAAAAAATATACAACAACTCAACTCCATAGGGAGTATACAACAGCTCAACTCCATAGGGAGTATACAACAGCTAAACTCCACAGGGAGTATACAACAACTCAACTCCATAGGGAGTATACAACAACTCAACTCCATAGGGAGTATACAACAACTCAACTCCATAGGGAGTAGACAACAGCTCAACTCCATAGGGAGTATACAACAGCTAAACTCCACAGGGAGTATACAACAACTCAACTCCATAGGGATTATACAACAGCTAAACTCCATAGGGAGTATACAACAACTCAACTCCATAGGGAGTATACAACAGCTAAACTCCATAAGAAATATACAACAACTCAACTCCATAGGGAGTATACAACAGCTCAACTCCATAGGGAGTATACAACAGCTAAACTCCACAGGGAGTATACAACAACTCAACTCCATAGGGATTATACAACAGCTAAACTCCATAGGGAGTATACAACAACTCAACTCAATAGGGAGTAAACGACAGCTAAACTCCATAAGAAATATACAACAACTCAACTCAATAGGGAGTATACAACAGCTAAACTCCATAAAAAATATACAACAACTCAACTCCATAGGGAGTATACAACAGCTCAACTCCATAGGGAGTATACAACAGCTAAACTCCACAGGGAGTATACAACAACTCAACTCCATAGGGATTATACAACAGCTAAACTCCATAGGGAGTATACAACAACTCAACTCCATAGGGATTATACAACAGCTAAACTCCATAGGGAGTATACAACAGCTCAACTCCATAGGGAATATACAACAGCTCAACTCCATAGGGAGTATACAACAGCTCAACTCCATAGGGAATATACGACAGCTCAACTCCATAGGGAATATACGACAGCTCAACTCCATAGGGAATATACGACAGCTAAACTCCATGGGGAATATACAACAGCTCAACTCCATAGGGAGTATACAACAGCTCAACTCCATGGGGAATATACAACAGCTCAACTCCATAGGGAGTATACAACAGCTCAACTCCATAGGGAGTATACAACAACTCAACTCCATAGGGAATATACGACAGCTCAACTCCATAGGGAATATACAACAGCTCAACTCCATAGGGAATATACGACAGCTCAACTCCATAGGGAATATACGACAGCTAAACTCCATGGGGAATATACAACAGCTCAACTCCATAGGGAGTTTACAACAGCTCAACTCCATGGGGAATATACAACAGCTCAACTCCATAGGGAGTATACAACAGCTCAACTCCATAGGGAGTATACAACAACTCAACTCCATAGGGAATATACGACAGCTCAACTCCATAGGGAATATACAACAGCTAAACTCCATGGGGAATATACAACAGCTCAACTCCATGGGGAATATACAACAGCTCAACTCCATAGGGAGTATACAACAGCTCAACTCCATGGGGAATATACAACAGCTCAACTCCATAGGGAGTATACAACAGCTCAACTCCATAGGGAATATACGACAGCTCAACTCCATAGGGAGTATACAACAACTCAACTCCATAGGGAGTAGACAACAGCTCAATTTCATAGGGAGTAGACAACAGCTCAACTCCATAGGGAATATACGACAGCTCAACTCCATAGGGTGTATACAACAACTCAACTCCATAGGGAATATACAACAACTCAACTCCACAGGGAGTATACGACAGCTAAACTCCATGGGGAATATACAACAGCTCAACTCCATGGGGAATATACAACAGCTCAACTCCATAGGGAGTATACAACAGCTCAACTCCATAGGGAATATACGACAGCTCAACTCCATAGGGAGTATACAACAACTCAACTCCATAGGGAGTAGACAACAGCTCAATTCCATAGGGAGTAAACAACAGCTCAACTCCATAGGGAATATACGACAGCTCAACTCCATAGGGTGTATACAACAACTCAACTCCATAGGGAGTATACAACAACTCAACTCCATAGGGAGTATACAACAGCTCAACTCCATAGGGATTATAAAACTGCTTCAACTCCATAGGGATTATACAACAACTCAACTCCATAGGGAGTATACAACAACTCAACTCCATAGGGAATATACAACAGCTCAACTCCATAGGGAATATACAACAGCTCAACTCCATAGGGAATATACAACAACTCAACTCCATAGGGAATATACAACAGCTCAACTCCATAGGGATTATACAACTGCTTCAACTCCATAGGGAGTATACAACAGCTCAACTCCATAGGGAATATACAACAACTCAACTCCATAGGGAATATACAACAGCTCAACTCCATGGGGAATATACAACAGCTCAACTCCATAGGGAATATACAACAGCTCAACTCCATAGGGAATATACAACAGCTCAACTCCATGGGGAATATACAACAACTCAAGTCCATAGGGAGTATACAACAGCTCAACTCCATGGGGAATATACAACAACTCAACTCCACAGGGAGTATACAACAGCTAAACTCCATAGGGAATATACAACAACTCAACTCCATAGGGAGTATACAACAGCTCAACTCCATAGGGAATATACAACAGCTCAACTCCATAGGGAATATACAACAACTCAACTCCATAGGGAATATACAACAGCTCAACTCCATAGGGATTATACAACTGCTTCAACTCCATAGGGAGTATACAACAGCTCAACTCCATAGGGAATATACAACAACTCAACTCCATAGGGAATATACAACAGCTCAACTCCATGGGGAATATACAACAGCTCAACTCCATAGGGAATATACAACAGCTCAACTCCATAGGGAATATACAACAGCTCAACTCCATGGGGAATATACAACAACTCAAGTCCATAGGGAGTATACAACAGCTCAACTCCATGGGGAATATACAACAACTCAACTCCACAGGGAGTATACAACAGCTCAACTCCATAGGGAATATACAACAGCTCAACTCCATAGGGAATATACAACAACTCAACTCCATAGGGAATATACAACAGCTCAACTCCATAGGGATTATACAACTGCTTCAACTCCATAGGGAGTATACAACAGCTCAACTCCATAGGGAATATACAACAACTCAACTCCATAGGGAATATACAACAGCTCAACTCCATGGGGAATATACAACAGCTCAACTCCATAGGGAATATACAACAGCTCAACTCCATAGGGAATATACAACAGCTCAACTCCATGGGGAATATACAACAACTCAAGTCCATAGGGAGTATACAACAGCTCAACTCCATGGGGAATATACAACAACTCAACTCCACAGGGAGTATACAACAGCTCAACTCCATAGGGAATATACAACAACTCAACTCCATAGGGAGTATACAACAACTCAACTCCATAGGGAATATACAACAGCTCAACTCCATAGGGAATATACAACAGCTCAACTCCATAGGGATTATACAACAACTCAACTCCATAGGGAATATACAACAGCTCAACTCCATAGGGAATATACAACAGCTCAACTCCATAGGGAATATACAACAACTCAACTCCGTATATGGAGGTAAACAACAATTGTTTTGCAAGATCCCAACTCCCTAAGAAACATCCAACTCAACTCCATATAAGGAGGTAATCGCCAATTGTTAAACAAGAGCCTAACTCCCTAAGAAAATTCAATTCAACTCATTGGGGATCACAGAATCGCCTCTAATTGTATATTGTGTCCACATCTCTCAAAGAAATAGGTTACATCTGTAACATTGTAGGCTAGGATTACTCCACACTGAGTCTCAAATTGGTTATGAGACACATATATCATCTTTGCATGACATTCATTTCTCGGCCAGAGACAGATTAATTTGCACTGAATACTATTGGTCTACTGATAGTGCTCTCGAGTATAGAGCAATTTATCTTGTATTCACATGATCAGTTCTAAAGCCTTTATTGGGGGGGATTATTTCTTGTCTCCTGCTCTTACCTTGAAATTAACCATTTTAAAGAAATCTTGCAGTCATCCTTGAAAGTTATTGAAAATTTTTATCTGGAGACTGTTCGAAAGGGTTTTTTCTTTTAAAATTTCTTTAAAGGAATGTCAGAACTTGTCAAGTCAGCATACTATAAAATTGATTTTTGTTTAAATGTATTCTTTTCATGAACAGAAATATGAACAATCATAAAATTAGAATTATAAATATAAAAGTTTTGGAATTCAATTTTATCTCATTAAATAAGTTAGATTTTATTAGAAATGTTTTTTTCATGTTACTTTGTGAATGATAATGATGTTCTTTTGTTTTGTAAAGATTTTAGATAAAATGTGTAACATATTTTGTACTTTCAGCCATTATATTATATCACTACAACGACAAAATATTATCTTGTACATCATTATTAAATATGAAGACATTATGGTATATTAATGTAATGCAAAGGAACATTAAAGAATAATGCATTTGTTTTCCTATGTCTTAAAAAAGTCAAAAGGATATTTTGATTAAAATAATTCAATGAACCATTTACCTAGATCTTTTCAAATATTTTAATTAAACCATTTCTATACACACTCTACCTCTCTTAAGCTGGTGGTGCCCAATCAGATTAGTGGCAGGATAGCACAATGGTTAGTGCGGTATGCTTTGGATCAAGAGGTCCGGGGTTTGAATCCCGTCAGGGACACAGCAACATTGTCTGCTGTGGAGAACTGTTCTTCACGCAGTAAGGTTTGGGTGCAATGTTACACTGAATTTCAGCGTAGTACCACCCATGGTTCGCTAGTTCCAGCCGCTGCTCGCAGGTTTCACTGCAATGCATAACCACATGGCATTACAGGCTTTCTCCCTGCAATAAAACTAGCAGCTATGATAAACTGACGGGTAAAAGAAAGTATAACACTCACTTGTTTTCGAATAATTCAATATTTTAAAGAAATAAGATGCATTTGATTATGGCATGATACAATAATACCTTTCGGCAATAGTTTGAATGACTTAATTGGTGACTGTTTCATTTTTTAACTTAAATAGCAGTATTTAAAGTAGACAGGGGTAAGAAATGAAATTTACACCAACATGACCCCTACCATGTTCAAAATGTTGTAAATATGTGCAGGACAAAGCACATTTGTTGATTTTCACAGAGAGTATGTGTTATATGTCGATGAACAGTTGTGTTTTATCAAAATTAATTTTCGGGAAATTCAAAATTTTAATTTTAAATTGAAATTTTTTAAAATTCAAACCGCGTAGAGGTATTCTTTGACTGATTTAATGTTTTAGACTAATTTCACAAACTAGTCCGCTTTTAAATAATACGTCGAAAACTCGAAATATTTGACTTTGAAGATTTATACATATGATAAATACAACTGAGCCATATACTTTCTTTTGCCCATCAGTGTAGAAGTGACAATACATCAACATTCTTCGGATAAATGTGTGATAAATTCCTCATTACAAGTACCAGTAAAATGTCACCTTCAATTGTGTGTTTTGTAACAGAGATCTAGAATGTAGTAATCATGACTTTGAAATTATACTTTAAGACATATCAAATTATCATTTACTCTCAATTTTGTTATTTCACGTCATGATGATATTGTTAAGAAACGTGAAGACGTAAAACACTGTTATGTCGATTGGAGATTATGCAACAGTTGAAAACTGATGGAGGATATCGCCATATTACTTCATTTATCAGAGACAATTAAAATATGTATTATGTTTCACAACTTCATTAACTTCATGATGTGACATTTTATACTAAACTCACGTGCAAAAGAAACGTCCCCACATTTTGAAAACAGTATAAAATGAAATATTGATGTCGGAGAAAGTAGATTTTGAATGTATTTGGTAGCCACATGTTTTGTAAAGAAGTATTCGCAATTTCATACATCAGAGTATGCAATTTTTCTTTTTACACCTGTTCAAATTGACATGGGGTGCTAAAATCGTTTTTTAAAGATGTTTTTGGCCCACAATATTTGGTATTTAAGTTTAAAACATTGAAAAAGTAGAAATTTAATTAATTAAAGATATCCTCGACATAAATAACCTTCTTTGATTTAAATTTGTTGATGCGTCATTACTGTAGGACGTCACAAAACAAGCCAAAACTGACTTTTCAAGGCTTCTATCTCGTCTAGTTAAGGAGATTCCAAAACGACCATTTCTTAAAACTTGTGTTTCTCAGAGTTATGAATAGATAATGTTTTGAAAATTCATATTTAGTATTGTTGGGTTCTGAAGACATTATGTAACGCTGTTTCAGTCGCATTTATCGCCCGTCGATTGAAATATCTTGTATTTTGTTTGGAGACGTTTCTTTTGCACGTGAGTTTATTAATTAATTCTAGTCATAGAAAATTTTTGCCATTTATTCATTTTAATATCTTATGGATGAAAAGCTTTGACGGTTTTGACTTTTTAATAGAAATCAGATTGTACCTTTCTTTCTGACGATTCTAATATTGAGTCAGCAGCTGGGCCAATACAATAAAACTAAGCCAATACAGGAAATACAGGGCCAATACAAATTAGGTCAATACAAGTCTGGATATGTGCAGTCACACAGTTGGTGAACGACCAAAGTTTTCGACTCTTAACTTCGAAGAGTGTTATCTCTTCATCAATCTTCTTTATAATTATAATTTCTTCTTTAAGAGGCATTTGGAAGTTGGTGATATGAAGAATAAAAATTATATGGATTTACAACTTCTTTAATTATTCTTTAATTATAATTTCAGTGGAAATAAAATGTTTACTGGTGTGCAAATTAGAATGAAAAAACTGGTTTATTAATAAAATTGTCATTAATTAAGTATTGGCTGACTAACAGTTTCTCACTCCGTTCTTGGTGTCGTCTTCATCTCCTGCAAATACAACGAACGTCAGACCTGAAACTGGGTCAGTACGAAAACACAGAATTAATAACATTACAGCGTAAATAGAAATAGACCATATTTATATTACAGCATTGCGACCTTTATAACACTGTTCATTTTAAGACTTCATGAAGTCAGTTTTAACCTCTTGCATTGAAGAGTTCCAATAATCTGAAAGGTTTTTTCCAGCCAGTATAATTAATCTCAAGTTGAAAATGTAACATTTTTACCTTCACTTAATCTGGAATTAATTCTTCGCTCAAAACATTTGCTCTTATGTCTAAAAAACAGATTGTTTTACTTGTTTTACGGGTGTTTCATCGACGCAGGTTGTTTTACTCGTGTTTCATGATCATCTTTCTCAAGTTTATGTCTGGCATTTACAAGAAGAGATGTACATATGTTTGCCTTCTGTCATCACCAAGTTAACCTTTATTGAAAGTAGAGCTCAGCTAGACTTGCTCAGGCTTTTAATAGCATAAAATTGATTTTATTTTTTTATGGCATTTTTGCCTGTAACTTCCGTAGTTCGGTTTGGTTGGGTTGAATTTGTGTAATACATTTTTTAAGGCTATATGGTTTTATGCTGTTATTGCATTAATAATAAAATTATTAAAATATCAAAATATTCTGGTATTACTGAAAGTAGAGAATGGCTAAACTTGCTGTTCAGAAGTTCAGTTTAGTAGGGCTATATTTTGTGTAATACAATTTAAAAGGATGTATCTGTTAATGATTTTATGCTGTTATGACATTATTATTAAAATTATTAAAATTATTAAAATTATTAAAATTATTAAAATTATCAAATTATCTCAAACTACTGAAAGTAGAGCATGGCTAGACTTGCTTGGGCTTTTAATAGCATTAAATAATTTTATTTTTTTTATGGCATTTTTGCCTGTTATACTTTCGTAGTTAAATTTGGTTGGGTTGTATTTTCTGTAATACAATTTAAAAGGATATTTTTGTTAATGGTTTTATGTTATTGCATTAATATTAAGATATCAAAATATTCATATATTACTGTAAGTAGAACACAGCTAGACTTACTAGGGCTTTAATACCATAACATAGGTTTTAGTTTTTTGTGGCATTTTTGCCTGTAACTTCCGTAGTACAGTTTGGTTTGGTTCCATTTTGTGTAATACGATTTAAAAGTATATCACTGTTAATGGTTTTATGCTGTTAAATCAAATAATCTGATGTAAAGCTTAGTAGCTTTAATATCAAAGAAATGAAAGTAAAATTCTTAAAATGAAGAAAAAGTAATTATTGAAAGAAAGATATATCATTTTAACTTTCTAAAAATAATTTTTTTTTTAAAATATAAAAATAAAATAAAATTAAAAATAAATTGACGTTGAACATATATGTTACTTTATGACTACGGTAATTGAAAAAAATAATGAAATGTTCAAAACATGAAAAGTGTTTGAAAAGGAAAAATAGATAAATAAAAAAATGATTAAATCCCTATTTGAGATTTTCAGAAACATTTTTGCGAACATTTTGAAATTGAATGAATCTAATTTTACATTCAAAACTATTTTTGTTTAAAAATGGTTTCTTGTTATGAAGTCAGATGAAGATATTTCAGAGTTTTATTTTCTAAAGTACATTTTAAAAATAAATTGACGTTGGACATATGTTACTTTATGACTAATTGAAAAAAATAATGAAACTATGTTTCAAAGTTTTTTTCAGTAAAGGGGATTCATAATACCAGAGATCTCGATCATTAATATTTTTTAACATGTTCAAAACATGAAAAGTGTTTGAAAAGGAAAAATAGATAAACAGAAAAATGATTAAATCCCTATTTTAGATTTTCAGAAACATTTTTGCGAACATTTTGAAATTGAATGAATCTAATTTTACATTCAAAACTATTTTTGTTTTAAAAATGGTTTCTTGTTATGAAGTCAGATGAAGATATTTCAGAGTTTTATTTTCCATTTCATTTTCCTGCTTTATGAAATGTAGTCCACATTAATTAATACTGACATTTATATCACTTCATTCTCGTGTCATGAAGAATGACTAAAGGTTTAACTTTTGGCCTCTTTGGATAAGATCATTTCTTCACAATTATTAATCACAATTATTATTAAAACTGACAAGTTATCTTTTTAATGCAGACTTGATTGATTATCATAAAGGGGAGAGTTATCTGCCCTTATGACCATGCATGCATGACTCAGATCATTGATCAACCTTGAGAAAATCAGCAAATTAGAAATTGACCTTTTTAGCTCATCAGGCCTGAAAGGCCCGATAGGCTTATGGCATGGCATGGCGTCCGGCGTCCGTCCGTCCATCCGTCTGTAAACTTTTCGCTTTTTCGACTTCTTCTCCAAAACCAATTACTCTAGAGAGCTGAAATTTTATGTGCAGACTCCTTGGCCAATGGGGATTCTAAATTGTAGATTTCATGACCCCGTGACCCCAAATGGGGTCACAGGGGTCACATCCTTAAAAACCTATTTTCATCTTCTTCTCCAGTTCCAAAAGGTCTAGAGAGCTGAAAAGTTGTGTGCAGACTCCTTGGCCAATGGGGATTCTAAATTGTAAATTTTGTGACCCTGTGATCCCAAATGGGGTCACAGGGGTCACATCCTTAAAACACTTTTTTCATCTTCTTCTCCAGTTCCAAAAGGTCAAGAGAGCTGAAAAGTTGTGTGCAGACTCCTTGGCCAATGGGGATTCTAAATTGTAGATTTCGTGACCCTGTGATCCCAAATGGGGTCACAGGGGTCACATCCTTAAAAACCTTTTTTCATCTTCTTCTCCAGTTCCAAAAGGTCTAGAGAGCTGAAAAGTTGTGTGCAGACTCCTTGGCCAATGGGGATTCTAAATTGTAGATTTCGTAACCCCGTGACCCCATGACCCCAAATGTGGTCACAGGGATCACATCCTAAAAAAACTTTTTTCATCTTCTTCTCTAGTTCCAAAAGTTCTAGAGAGCTGAAAAGTTGTGTGCAAACTCCTTGGCCAATGGGGATTCTTAATTGGAGATTGTGTGACCCTGTGACCCCAAATGGGGTCACAGTGGTCATGATCTAAGAACCTGTCTTTTGCCTGTAAACAATAACTTAAACAACTCAAATAATCGACTTTAGATAGTAAATCAATTAAATCCTGATGAGCTACAGAGCCCGTGGCTCTATTTTTTGTTTTTTTGGGGGTTTTTGGGGAAAAGGTTTCATTATTTATGATCTTAAAGAATTCATTGTTTGATTTCAATAGAGTAAAAAACATTTTCTGAATATGTAACAGAAAATTTGAATTAATCTGTTATCTTGTTATGGTGTTTATATTTGTTCTGAACTATTGCAGGTATAATAATAATAATAATAATAATAATAATAATAATAATATTTATTTAGTGCTATATCGATACACACGTGTTCATGCTCAAAGCACATTATGTCACATCTTCACAACGTCACAGGCGTAACGAAAAGACTTCCATATCTTCTCCTTCCGCCCTTGACCTCAACCCTCGCATTTTCAGTGCTAATATTTTAACGTACTGCAGGCTAATCGGATAGGCCAATTGCCTCTGTGACTGTGTCGATCGTCGCTTATTTTGAATTGGTTCCGAATGTAAACGGCGATTTCATTGGCTGTATGTTAGCAGATAGTAAGGGACATAACTCGTGATCACAATAGGTGTTGCTGATTCACCACTTCTGGCAAGGTTGAAGGCAAGGTAAAAAAGGAGAGATCTCGATACATGTTCACCTTTCCGTGGGAAGTTGATTATGTCAATAAACCATTAAAAACATCAATATAATTAAGTCATTAAAAAACGGTAAAAACATTCTTGTCTGTCATTACTCTTTCCATAAACATTGAGTCGGCGTGTAAATTTATTCTCTTAAATTATGAAATTTAAATTAATCTCATATTAAAAAACTGCTTGATTTCTCTTTAAATTCTATAGCACCTTTTCAAAATGTGGGAAAATGTCAAAATTTCATATACATATTGTGAGGTGAAGTTGCATTTTCTCTCTTGTCAAAACAAAATCTTAGGGTCGGGTTGAAAATAACACAATAATAAGAAACATTTTTTGTTAAAGGTTAAGAAGGATTATGAGGATACCACTTGTGCAAAAAAAACCATTTAAGCCTCTTTTTGAAACCGGCAGGGACCAGATGTAAAATAACCCTCTAACTAATAGGATGTCTCAGCGCTCAGATTATCTTGCAGATTATCTTGCGGATAATCATTAAGAATTATCTAATGATCGGTAAACCGATCTTATACCTCTTGCCATATCAGTATCAGTCTTTCAGAGGAATTGTTTCTGAGGAGTAAGTTTACATTTGTCACCATGGTAACGTCAACAAAGCTGCAGTTACAATGCATGGCATTACAGGTCATAAATTTTAAACGGTTTTGCTGTAAAATCCTAGTTGTGTTGATTCAGTGATTTCAGATTTTCATTGAACTCTCAGTGATATTTAGATAGGTGATACATAAACATTCCTGTTGTACTTCAAAAATGAAATATGATTAAGTGAAGATTTGTTGTCATTTTATTTACTTCATGATATTCTACATCATCTACATACTTTTAAAAAACAAATGAAATAAAGAAAATATGACTTTAGAACCTCTAAAAAGTGCTTAAACAGCATAAATGGCCTAAATTTGACTAAAAAAGGGGGTTTTCAGGTACATTTTGTGTCAAAGCTTAAAAAAAACCACACTACCATATGTCAGTTTAGTCCAGGATGTGAATGGTTAAAATATATTAAATTGCCTTTGAAATTGAAGTTTTAGTTATCCAATCTAGAATCTTGTTTACGCTTTTGTAAAATAGCGTCATTCAAATTGAAAAGAATTAACCTTTTAGGCTTTAAACTTTTAATTTTATTTTGTACAGTCAGGAAAAATGGATTTTATGTCTAAAACTGAGTAGAATATGACAGATGCATTAAGGCGCATATAAAAAAGACAGTCATATTTACTTCTATGGGAAAAGAATATATCTCTATAATTGATGAAACAAAAATGCCCCAAAACCATTATTCAGAGCATTAATGTACATTACCGAATATAAATCGACTATAAGTCATCTTCCTTCCTTATAGAGCCCTCTAGACACTTTTCAAAATGGTTTGTCTAAAATGGAGGTCAACTCTCATTCTTCCAACATCAACAGCATTATATCATGGATCAATGGAGTTAAAGATAAAGCATTTAGATATACAGAGTGTTTTCTATTCCATAGATATAATCATGATAAATCATTTTCATATTCATAATTTTCAGATTTAATATTCATGATTTATAGATGTCATATTCATAATTTTCAGATTTAATATTCATAATTTATAGATGTCATATTCATAATTTTCAGATTTAATATTCATAATTTATAGATGTCATATTCAAGATTTACGGATCTCATATTCAGTATTTCAGATTTCATAATCAGAATTTCAGATTTCATAATCAGAATTTCAGATTTCATAAACAGAATTTCAGATTTCATAAACAGAATTTCAGATTTCATAATCAGAATTTCAGATTATATATTTATAATTTACAGATTTAATATCCATAAACAGATTTCATTTTCATAATTTACAGATTTCATATTCATAATTTCAGATTTCATAAAATGTAAAGTAACTGTAAAAGCAAACATCACCAAAGTAATTTTAAAATACCACCCAAACTGTATAACAGTTGGTGTCAGAAGTAACAAAATATCAGTGTTTTCACTCATTCTGTTGATGTAAATAGCAAAATTAAAGGAAATTAAAGCTTTAAAAAAAGTTACCAGTCAAGGCTGTGGGAAATACTTTCATACATTGATAATGTTAGTGGGTTTTTGAAACAAAATTTACAATGTTTCAATTCTCAAATATCAATATTAAACTTAAATTGGTACCAAAATGTATTGTTTCTTTTGCTTTTAATATATTAAGTGAAAATAATAACCCTTAAGTAGTATAAGTGAGAGATATACCCATACTTTTCCTCGTGTATCGATTGATACCATACACTTTTCCCTGTGGGGCCCTTATGAGGCGCAGCTGAGTAACGCTCCACAGGGGAAAACTGTTGGGTGTGCTTCCATACACAAGGAAAAGTATGGGTATATCTGTCTAATACCCCACTTACGGATGAGTGTAAACGGAAACTATTTGATAATATTTCTAAACAAATACAGCTGTAAACAAGCTTGTGTATGAAACGAACAACCCAAATACAGCCTCGTCTGTGACAACTCCTGGGTACGCTCAGCCCGTGCTGCGTGGTATGGTTACCCATGTTTGGGGCTCGAAATCTAATTGATTTGGCCCAATGACAGTATTGTCAACGCAGACGCACATCTCGCTAAAATGTACAGCTAACGCCAAAGACTGCATGGCTAATGTCAACATGGCCAAAGTTTAGAGAAAACTGAAGCAATTTTCAGTATGTTGAGACATTTTGCACCCAAGATTAAATAACATTCTTATATAAAAAGAAATACTGAAATTTGTTATATTATATCATGCATTATAAGAACCCTTATTCATTTGGTCATGAAAAAATGAACAAAGTTTCAACTGGCCTTGTGTTGTTAGTTTGTTTGGCCAGAAAGCAACAGGACACAGGTTCGTCCCAGCTGTCTTATATGTTCATATATAATCTGACATTTTATAAAGTATCATCACTTAGATTTGGAAATTTATAAAATTCACTCCATTGATTTCTCAGTTGTTAAAAAGTGTAGGTATATTAGAAAAGTGTAGGTATATCAGAAAAAATGTAGGTATATCAGAAAACGTGTAGGTGTATCAGAAAAAGTGTAGGTATATCAGAAAAAATGTAGGTGTATCAGAAAAAGTGTAGGTATATCAGAAAAAGTGAAGGTATATCAGATATATCAGAAAAAGTGTAGGTGTATCAGAAAAAAAGTGTAGGTGTATCAGAAAAATTGTAGGTATATCAGAAAAAGTATAGGTATATTAGAAAAATGTAGGTATATCAGAAAAAGTGTAGGTATATCAGAAAAAGTGTAGGTATATCAAGTATATCAGAAAAAGTGTAGGTGTATCAGAAAAAGTGTAGGTGTATCAGAAAAAGTGTAGGTATATCAGAAAATGTAAAGGTATATATGAAAAGTGTAGGTATATCAGAAAAAGTGTAGGTGTATCGGCTAATACACCTATCCTTGTAACAAAAGAAACCATTACAACGAGATCGGAAGATGGGTATAAAAAGCAGTATTACGAAATATTAGTACAAACACATCAACAAAAATAAATGTCAACCAAAAGATCTTTTAAACTTATACTTTCGTTGCAGTCACTATATCTCTCCTCAAACAGACTAAAATACAATATTACAAACACATTATCAGCATTAAACATGTCTTGTTGAGTATACACTTAATGTCGAATTAACATCAGGTTGATTATCTACCGGAGTCAATTTGTTGCCATGGCGACATGCAAATATGACAGTAGAAATTGCTTTATCACCGTTAGAAAGGATGAAATTGATTTGGAGGAAGTGATCAGTTTGTAAACCATTGTGCAAGCATTTGGGATAAACAAACTTTAATTACTCTTAATGGCTTTTAAATGGGATGAAGATATTGTTTTTACGTGATCGGTAGAGTTAGGTGCAAGTGTTTTAAAAGCCTTAAAAGCTTTGGAGCTATGATCTATTTTATGAGAGTAAATTATGCCTGATAATCTAGAGAGAGAGCTCCCTACCCTGTAACAAGTTCTTAAAGTGACCGTCATAACGGCAAAATCAGCCATCTTGGTTTTTTGCATTACGTGAAACGAAAAGGAGGGTCCTATCGGGTTATTTTTAGTGGATATGAAATTCTAGATGATATTCCCAGTTACACATATACAGTCAAACCTTGTTTTAAAAAAATAATTATATAGAGAATCTCTGTCTTTTCTTGACTAATACCATGTAGGTAGAAAGGTTATATTTTCACTCGTGGCGCAGGCATGAGTGAAAATATATAACTTTTCTACCTCACGAGATGAGATAAACATGGTATTTGTCAAGAATTAACGGATATTCTATTTATTTAATATATATGATATTATCCATGTAATTACGTCCGAAAAGGGTCATTTTCACGCCGAGTGGCCGCTAGGAACAGTCCCTCAGTAACACTGTGACGTCATAAGCCAATTTGCCGCGTGAGACCATTGTTTTATGATGTCCAATTATATCAGTCACCGTTCACAGTGAAAATATAAGTTATTTTCACTGTAGCTTGATAGACAGTTTATTTCAGTGATAAATCCCAGTATTTCACTGCTCGCCATATAATAAAAGACTTTATTGTCCTCATTACGAAATTGGAAATTCTTGTTGTGCCCTTGCAGCCACAGTGCAGCGCCAGTTCAAGCATTGTTCTATCCTTATAATGCTGAACACCAAGCAAGGAAGCAACAACTCACATCTTTTAACCTCTTTTGGTATGACACGGTCTGGAATCGAAAGCCGGTCTTCTGGGTGATGAGCGGACGCTCTACCAACTGAGCTACATCCCCGGTATTTATTTAACCGGACCCTGTATATCCGGAAACCCGCCCATCCACACGGTAGTATTTCAAATTCTCTCTATGTATTTCGATGCAAATGATGATTCGCTTAACCACACGTCTTGCTATCCGGACGATTTTCAACTGTAACCAAATAGTGCGGATAATGGGGGTCTGACTATATATATGCTATTAACACATGATTAAAAAGACAGTCAAAATGAAAGATATTAAGTTAATATTTTGATGACTTTATCACATACTGGAAGAGGAGTGGGAGGTTCACCCTTGGGGTACATCAAATTTGCATGCACATTTTTTCAAAAGGAGGGGAGAAGAACTGCCACTGCAAGGTATTCTGGTATTTTTATGTTAATTACTAGAAGAAATTTACCTTGTGATAGTCTAGTTATCTTTTACCTGGATTATTTCCTTTGTATATAAATGTAATTCCTGTACATTGGCCACTCAGAACAATTCAGCACTCATTAATTTAGCATATTTAATTGTGTTCATGTAATTCATTTTGAAAATTGGAATTTAATGTGGATAAATTTTTACTTAGATTCGCATTGATGTTATCAAATTATTATTGATTGACTTAATTGTTTTTTTAATTTTTGTATATGATGGTCTCTTAAAAAACCCCAACTAAATTCTATTTTGGGTTTTGTTTTTAATTCAATCAGTATTTTGAACCTATTTCGATTTTAGTTTTAAATTTTCTTTTTTCTTGATGTACCTTCATGGAAAATGAGTGATTTTATATATTTGGAATTAGGTAAAATATATACATTTTGAAATTTGGAAAAGCCCTCTAATATAAACTTATATATCTAAATTAATAGATGGTCTCAAAGAAAAACATAAACATTTACGTCATCTGCATTTACCAAAATTTCTAAATGACTTCCCTTTTTTCCCAAATTCTGAAATATGATGGAAATCCTTTGGCCAGTGAAAATATATATGTCTGATCCTATTCCGATAATTGTCACATTAATGTGAAACATTGGTAATATTAGACTAATCGTAGGAAATCTAGCTATTCTTGGAATGATGAATAGTTTGTGTTAACCATAGTTATAAAGAAAGACTCCTCTTACCGTAATGAAACTCGTCTTATAGTACGCTTCTTCTGTCACTTGATGATATCTAGCAGAAAAAACATTTTTGGTTGATCAATTGACTGTTATTTTGAAGATAGATATAAAAATATGAGAGAATGAAAGAGAGAAAGGTGTCTTATTTCCTCCAGAAATATATCCTAAGATTACAAAAATCAAAATAAATCATACATGACTGTTATGGAAGATAGATAGATATAGATATGAGAGAAAGAAAGAGAGAAATGTCTTAACTCCTCCAGAAATATATCTGAAAATAACATGAGAATAATCAAGTCAAACCATACATGACTGTTATGAAAGAGAGATATGGAGAGAGAGAAAGGGAGAGAGTCTTATTTCCCCAGAAATATATCTGAAGATTACATGAGCAAAATCAAATCAAATCATATGTATAGATAAATATGGAGGGAGAAAGAGAGAGGGTCTTATATTTCCTTCAGAAATATATCTGAAGATTACAAAAATCAAAATAAATCATACATAACTGTTAAGGAAGATGGATCGATAAATATGGAGAGAGATAGAAATTGAGAGAGAGTCTAATTTCCAGAATATCCGAAAATAACATGAGCAAAAAAACAATTAAATCGCACATCAACGTAAAAGTTAATTATAACACAATGTCATGTATACCATTAACGCAATATCACAAACATTACACAAGGTTTTTACAATAGGAATTATACATAGGTAAAGATGCTAAGTATAAATATATTACTGTTAGTAAGATACCTAGTCTGATGAAGGGGTCTAGTTTAAAGGGGCAGTACATATAGCACGTTTTTTCGCTGAAATAAGTTGATAACAAGTATTTGAAAAATAATGTCACTAATAGTAAACCACCCTTCTCTCTTCAGAAAATCAAGTTATAAATGAGTGTACATGGTTCCGTAAAGCCATGGGAATCGTTTTTGTCATTCGAAATAATAAAATGTGTTCACAATAAAAATGGCCGCCATGCAATTTTTGCTTTATACTCAACACCGTTATTACCACTACGGATAATTGGTTTGTGTAATAATATGTTTTACCCTCTAAAGTAAATATAAATGACATAAACTAGCTATCATTATAAATGGGAAATTAAAAAAAATAAAATTGGCCAAAAACGTGCTACAGCCCCTTTAACCCCCCGAAACATCAAATTAAACAAACATTCTCCTTCCCCTCCTCCCCCTCCTCCCCCTCCTCATCCTCCTCCTACTCCCTCTCCTCCCCCTCCTCCTCCTCCTTCTCCTCCTCCTCCTGAGGATAACTTTGTTGTCTCTCTCCTCCTCTTTATTTCCAGTTAGATATTTTCTGAGGATGGCAAGATTTTCCATGAATCGTAGCAAGATAATGTTTCAATCTTGCTGAGCATTAGAGCTTACAAAATTGCAATTTCTCCAACAAGGAAGGATAGTTGTTCATCTTCGTCGTGTGTTAAAAATCGGATATATGTATCAATTTCAAGTTGATCCATTGAGGATAATACAATACTGTGATAACATTTTTGTCCGTCAATTAGACGCAAATGGTTCAATCAAATAGCGATTCAATCTCTTGTACGAACACTAACGCTACTCTCAAGTAGTAGATAGATGAAATGATATTCTAGAATTTGGTACATCATTACATTCACATTCGCTTACTAGCGCTTTTGGCCATGTTGACTTCTTCAGGTTAGGCTTTGTAATGATATTCGAAGCGAATATGAATTTAATGATGTAGCCAATTGTAGTATGTTTTTTCATATATCTTGTAGATATAGCATACGATAATATCCAATAGGGCAATGAAATATGACTGCAAACAGCTTATTAATAACAATTTTCGATACACACATAATTAATGTAATGTACCCAATCCATGCTGTTGAGTGAATATGTTTAAAGGGACACTGCATCGAGGATAAAAACGAGTCTCATCTTTATCTCGCTAAGCTGATTAGAGTGTTTGCTAACGAGTTACGCTTCAATTCACTGTCTACATGAAGTAGTTTTTATTACCAATGAGGTCAATTGTCTGAAATTCGGTGTCTGTGAATTGTTAGCAGACATGTTAATCAGGATAGGTAGATACACATGATCTGATTTTTATTCTCGACGCGGTGTCCCTTTAAATCAGAAAAACACAAAGCTTAAATTTCATTCTCTGGTTAAAGAGAGTTCTACGTTTCACAGATCTAGATCCATTGACAGTCTGTTATTCCACAGTGGAAGTACATACTGAAATACATCTGTGTTTACGATCATTTACGTTCATATTTCTATGGAAAGTGATCACAAGATAGATGTCTAACAATGCTTCTTTTTCTTAAAAAAATATTTGATATAGGGAGTGAAAGATTGTCTCCTCTTTGATTGGCTAGCATGTAATAGCTAGATTTTTGTAAGATAAGGTTTTTTTCTCCCTGGAATATATATGTATATTGATATATTTATCTTTATTTATAAGTATTGTTTTTGGTTCCTTATGATTCATAGATAGTTGCTGTTCTGTCAATTGACTAAAAAACTAAAAAAGTGAATAAACCCTCTTTTTTAAGACATAAATTTGTTTAATGGTAAAATAGAGAAATGATAAACTGGCTTTATCTTTTTTATCCACGAAAGTGAGTCATTTTATTGGTCTGACTCGAAGAATAATTCAATGTGCAGCTATACATATTCAGTCTCCGAAAATATTTTTATCAGGAATTTTATTTGTCTGAATAATATATTTTCATGTGGTTGCATCAATCAAAGCAATGTTTGAGCATTTAAAGGCAGGGTTCTGTCACCATATTGGATATTTTGCATTACGTGAAATGAACAATGCTATATTGTACCCAATTTTGCAACTTTTTGATAACTAAAGACATAGGCCTACACTGATAGAGTATCCACATAGTAACACATAACATGTAATAAAACTAATAAACAAGTTGCTGTTATGCTGTATCGAAGTTTTCCCGACTCGCAGCGCCGATGAATGGCTTCAGTTCTCATTGTTTTATTTTTCAACAAATGTGCGCTTGTGTTTATCAAGTTGTGAAATATAAAGTCATCAAAATGTTACCTTCATTAGTATCTTTCAATTTCACTGTGTTTTAATCATGTTTTAATAACATATATGTAAACAGGAATATCCTCTGATGAAGGGGTCTAGTTTAAAGGGGCAGTAGCACGTTTTTTCGCTGAAATAAGTTGATAACAAGTATTTGAAAAATAATGTCACTTATAGTAAACCACCCTTCTCTCTTCAGAAAATCAAGTTATAAATGAGTGTACATGGTTCCGTAAAGCCATGGGAATCGTTTTTGTCATTCGAAATAATAAAATGTGTTCACAATAAAAATGGCCGCCATGCAATTTTTGCTTTATACTCAACACCGTTATTACCACTACGGATAATTGGTTTGTGTAATAATATGTTTTACCCTCTAAAGTAAATATAAATGACATAAACTAGCTATCATTATAAATGGGAAATTAAAAAAAATAAAATTGGCCAAAAACGTGCTACAGCCCCTTTAACCCCCCGAAACATCAAACTAAACAAACATTCTCCTCCCCCTCCTCCCCCTCCTCCCCCTCCTCATCCTCCTCCTACTCCCTCTCCTCCCCCTCCTCCTCCTCCTTCTCCTCCTCCTCCTGAGGATAACTTTGTTGTCTCTCTCCTCCTCTTTATTTTCAGTTAGATATTTTCTGAGGATGGCAAGATTTTCCATGAATCGTAGCAAGATAATGTTTCAATCTTGCTGAGCATTAGAGCTTACAAAATTGCAATTTCTCCAACAAGGAAGGATAAATGTTCATCTTCGTCGTGTGTTAAAAATCGGACATATGTATCAATTTCAAGTTGATCCATTGAGGATAATACAATACTGTGATAACATTTTTGTCCGTCAATTAGACGCAAATGGTTCAATCAAATAGCGATTCAATCTCTTGTACGAACACTAACGCTACTCTCAAGTAGTAGATAGATGAAATGATATTCTAGAATTTGGTACATCATTACATTCACATTCGCTTACTAGCGCTTTTGGCCATGTTGACTTCTTCAGGTTAGGCTTTGTAATGATATTCGAAGCGAATATGAATTTAATGATGTAGCCAATTGTAGTATGTTTTTTCATATATCTTGTAGATATAGCATACGATAATATCCAATAGGGCAATGAAATATGACTGCAAACAGCTTATTAATAACAATTTTCGATACACACATAATTAATGTAATGTACCCAATCCATGCTGTTGAATGAATATGTTTAAAGGGACACTGCGTCGAGGATAAAAACGAGTCTCATCTTTATCTCGCTAAGCTGATTAGAGTGTCTGCTAACGAGTTACGCTTCAATTCACTGTCTACATGAAGTAGTTTTTATTACCAATGAGGTCAATTGTCTGAAATTCGGTGTCTGTGAATTGTTAGCAGACATGTTAATCAGGATAGGTAGATACACATGATCTGATTTTTATTCTCGACGCGGTGTCCCTTTAAATCAGAAAAACACAAAGCTTAAATTTCATTCTCTGGTTAAAGAGAGTTCTACGTTTCACAGATCTAGATCCATTGACAGTCTGTTATTCCACAGTGGAAGTACATACTGAAATACATCTGTGTTTACGATCATTTACGTTCATATTTCTATGGAAAGTGATCACAAGATAGATGTCTAACAATGCTTCTTTTTCTTAAAAAAATATTTGATATAGGGAGTGAAAGATTGTCTCCTCTTTGATTGGCTAGCATGGAATAGCTAGATTTTTGTAAGATAAGGTTTTTTTCTCCCTGGAATATATATGTATATTGATATATTTATCTTTATTTATAAGTATTGTTTTTGGTTCCTTATGATTCATAGATAGTTGCTGTTCTGTCAATTGACCAAAAAACTAAAAAAGTGAATAAACCCTCTTTTTTAAGACATAAATTTGTTTAATGGTAAAATAGAGAAATGATAAACTGGCTTTATCTTTTTTATCCATGAAAGTGAGTCATTTTATTGGTCTGACTCGAAGAATAATTCAATGTGCAGCTATACATATTCAGTCTCTGAAAATATTTTTATCAGGAATTTTATTTGTCTGAATAATATATTTTCATGTGGTTGCATCAATCAAAGCAATGTTTGAGCATTTAAGAGGGGCTGTTCCATTGTTATTAGGGTTGTCTGTTTGGATTCACACTGTTTACACAGTGCAGGCAATTTCATGTTTCCATTTTTTTTTTCGGCATGTAGTTCTTGATATTAATTCTGCAGAATTATGTGTCTTATGAATACATGACTTTTGATGTGAATCCTGTAAATTGGCCCTCGAGCATTAAAGAATTAATTCAATATGTCAAAAATTACAAAATGTTTGTATAGACCTTTAAAAATTTTATCACAGTTATCTTATGCATATAAAAAAAGTATAACTTATAAAAAGAATTGTTTACAGTTTAGTATCTTTCATAAGCACAACTTTCATACCAATCTTTTCTTCTGGGATTACATCCTTTTAATACAGGATATTATTTATGCTCTATAGTTTCAAAGTGGGAGACTTGTCTTAGGCGTTAGGTTACCGTTCTAATTCTTCCACTGTTGGTGGGTTCTATGGCACTTTACTACACATACTAATGGGAAACAATCAAGACGTTATGTATTTTTCTTCGAGAAAAAGTGCTTTGTGGAGTGTTACATCATAATGGCAGGCAATACTCAGGAAGGTACTGGTGGGAGTTTTGCTACTTTTCAAAAAAGCTGATGTACTTTTCTATAAAACCTTTTGTGGTGTTACCAAGGGCGGATACTATAAGTCATAACATTCAGTGGAGGGTGACATCGTAATTTATCAGACCCGCGTTAGTGTTTATTAACACTAACAAGGGTCTGATAAATTACGATGTCACTCGAACAAACTGAATGTTATAACGTATTTATCTTACCGCGCCATGTCTCAAAATATTAAAAAATCCACACAAAAATTTTGACAGAAAACAGCTGATAGATCGACAAACCTTTAACTTGTGTCACCTGACATGGAATGATTGACGTGGATGTTTGCACCTTGTTTTTTCACAACTCGGCCACCAAAAACTATTCTCTTCCCATAGAGATTGCTCCATTCAGATTCTCCACCTTAACCTCTGTTATATATGGTCCATCTTCTGGGCTAGAAATAGAGTCTTGATTGGTTGCATCAATAGTTTGTTATGCAATCAGCAACATTTTCAAAAGGACGCAAGTATTATGCGCACATATCTCTTACAAGACTGAAAACAGTCAGAGATGTAAAACGCTATTTTGATCTAGATGAAACAGGACAATATATTCCCTCATACTAAATACATTAATTGTGCCATTTAAATTGACAGTATTACGCTTTTCTGGCTTGTTAATTATCAGGCTTATAATTCATACACTACCACAGACAAAGGCTAAGTATTATAAAATAAATTTTATAAATATTTTTAACTTTTAAAATATTTCAGTATATGTCATATATTTCTCATATAATTAAATTTCAATTCTCAAACTTAAATAAAATAATAAAATAAATTTTAATGAATTTTCTTTGCATTTTCTGAGCTTGCAAATTATCGTCTAGATTTTCTCAGTGAAATCTAGACTGATTAAGACCACTAAATTTTGATCCATGGTAGTTGGAGCGGGGCTATAGTTCTCTTATACTAAACTGACCGGCAAAAGAAAGTATACACACAAAAATGTGGGATATTTTACCCCACGAAAAATAGTAACATAATATCTCTAGAAGCCAATTTTAGTATAAATTGAATATAAAGTTTAGTTAACTAAACTAAACTTTATATTTAATTTATACTAAAATTTATTCATGTTCTCATAAAAATAATGTCTTTAAATAATCATTGTTTTGAAATATCGTTAACTAGGCACGTTAGAAGAGTGAAATAGAACTTCTTTGCTTCTTTTTATATGACATGATGCTTCAACAAATGTTGCAGAGGGTGAATTAGGTCTACAATAACTTTTATTAACATAACATTAAAATGACAATTCATTTAGCAAATTGTTTATGGTATGTCATATTTGTTATTAATTATCGTAACTGCACGAGACTTAACAGCTTGCTTGGAATTATACATGTACATGTCGATTTTATAACAAGTATGCAATTATTAAAATACATATGATAAACTGTCAAAATAAGAATAGGTATGCAATCATTAAAATAATACGATAATTAAACTGTCAAAATAAAAATACTGAACACAAAATACAAGACTATACAAGACAACATGACAAATCAAACTTTGTTGTATGTCTGAGAAATGAAATATTGGAAAAACCATGGAACATCTGGCAAAATTGGGGGTGGGCTATAACCTGAGAATAACCCCAACCAGGACAACCCTCTGAAAAGTGGGGTTGGTCTTAGGCTCAAGTGTGTTCTTATACCCGTGAGAATACGGTATATATTTCCATACTTTATAAAAAATTTTAGTTAAATACCTAGCCTTGTGTCGAAAACTATGCTTAAAAAGATGAGTTCAGCATCCTATTTAGGAGTGTTAAGACAAAAAATATAAAAGTATGATAAATGGAATTGTGAATGCTTCTTTACAACATATATGCTATCAAAGACATTCAAAACAACTTTATCTGAAGAAAGGGTATTTTGTTTCTGTTTAAAAGTTTTTTTGTTTTTTTTGCCTCTCAATTTATATATCTCATACTCCCTTGTACTATTGCAGAAAATGATATGCCAATAACATTGTTATTACCTCATGCCAAGATAAAAAAAATCCTAACAGCCCATGCTTATTTTGCTTACAAAACACCACATGTTCACAAGATCTTATATACACATACTGTCTATATTTGTCTGCGGCTTTTATCTTCAATTAGAGGCCCACCTGGCTATTAAACAAGTTCCCATGTGTATACCGTTCATGTAGGACAATATTTCTTGCTTCTTGACTTCATCACAGATATATAGACAACATAAACTTGTAAAACAGTCCTAGACTTTATCCAGTCTTTGAAGAAGAAATTATTTATTTAACACCTATATATACTTTACTGCGTCGAGGATAAAAATGTGATCAGATTTATCTACCTATGGTGATTAACGTGTCTGCTAACGAGTCACAGACCCCAAATTTCAGACAATTGAAGTAATTGGCAATAAAACCTACTGCATGTAAACAGTGAAGCGAACCGTAACTCATTAGCAGACGCGTTAATCACCATAGGTAGATAAAAGTGATCTCATTTTTATCCTCAACGCAGTGTCCCTTTAAAGCTGCATGAAGAGTTTTTCATGATATTTTATTTGGTTGTTAAATGTTCCATATTACAAAACGTGCTGTTTAAGGTTATATCTTCTTACTCGACTTTCATATTCACCCCCAAATCTAAGATATATATTTCAATGAAAACCAAGGAACGGTCTCATACATGTGTATTACCTGACAATTATGGCTCTATCTCACGTATGTACTCGTTTAATATAAGACCTATAAATCTGTCTTCCTATCTACTTCCAAAATTATTTTTGACTTAAATTTAAACTGCTTATTTTTGGTTAATTTGATGATTCGCTATTAAATTACACAAATTATAACATTGGACGTATATGTGAACTCGCCAACATGATTACGTCACTTTAAAATAAATACGTGAAATAAGGAATAAATTCGATGTACTGGTTGTTATTAGAAATATAACTATTTCTAGACTTAATTCAGTCTACAGAAATTAGGAATAGGGGGGATCTGCTGTTTTAAGAATTTTAATCATTTCTAGACCTTCTTCGATTTCTTTAAATTATCTCTCACTCAATGAATAGGGGGGTAAACCTTTGGGGTTTATCAAATTTACATGCAAAATTTTCAGGGGGAGGGGGGACTCCCTGAATCCCCCTTTTGGATCCACCTGTGGGACTTATGCAGCTTGCATGACCTTTGAAACCACCCTAAAAACAATGGTGCACCCCCCCCCCCCCCCCCCCTTTTTGCTACAAAGATGGTACATTTACACCGTATATTCCCAGTACATTTTAACTAGTGCCAATGATATTGCAAAATGCTAAATGAACTCTTTTTGCAGTTTAAACATGACAAATTTGATAAAATGACTTTCAGATCTTTGAAAAGATAATTTGTAATACAGTCCATCACACATTCTAGCACTTCAAAATAATTTTCTTAATACAAGTTAAGCCAGTAGATGGGCCTTTTACAAGAATAACGAATAAATTTGACTTATATTTGTCGGTGCAATATATTGCGATATGAAAATATGTGTATTGCACAACTCTGTATTGCAATATATTAATTGGTATTGCAATATACTGGTATTGCAATAATATTGCACAGCCTTACCATACATACTGAATAAATCTCTTCTATATGCTGGATATGAGTTTGCTTGTTGTGATGGTACTAGGGGGTTGAAAGAAGTTAAACCTCTTCAGAATCTATTAAAGAATTTATTGATGATTACAAACTTACATCCTGTGAAAGTGCACTTACTATGCTTTGCATTTTACTGCCAATTAAGTGCCAGTTTCACAGATGAATAACATTCCTTAGGGTGTGATATTGTACTTAACTTTGTTAGAACCTTTAAAGGTGCTGTAGCACGTTTTTTTCGCTGAAATAAGTTGATGAAATGTTTTTGAAAAATGATGTCACTAATAGTAAAACACCCTTCTCTCTTCAGAAAATGAAGTTATAAAATGATTATACATGGTTCCGTAAAGCCATGGGAATCGTTTTTGTCATTCAGAATAATAAAATGTGTTCACAATAAAATGGCCGCCATACAATTTTTGCTTTATTTGCAACACCATTATTACCACTACGGATAATTGGTTTGTGTAATAAGATATTTTACCCTCTAAAGTAAATATAAATGATATAAACTATCATTATAAATGGGAAATTTTTTAAATAAAATTTTCCAAAAACGTGCTACTGCCCCTTTAAGTGCCAGTTTCACAGATGGATAACATTCCTTAGGGTGTGATATTGCACTTAACTTTGTTAGAACCTTTAAACGGTTCATTAAACATTTTTCAATTACATATATATCATATAGACATAATTCTATCATAACTTCGTTATTATGCAGAAATAATCTTCCGATTATTTAAAAACTTAGAAATGCAGTGCATATATTTCTTCGCCAAGGGAGATAAAGTCTGAATATTTTTGCATTCTTCATCTGACAGTAATTACGCCATTGTTGAAAAAAGGTTACAAACTTTCGCAAATGGATCATTTAGGACAATTACATATCCATAAACATGTCTAATTGGATTTGAAATGGCTCTGTGCCTTGCATGTTTTTGGATATTAGTGCAAGTGTAATGTTGCATTTTATGCTTCCTTAAATGCTTTAACGGCCTAATTTATTAACTTGGAAATTATTGGTTACTCCCTTCTCATCTAGAAAAAAAACTTTGGGAACTTTAATTATTCCAGAAAAGCTTTTAGAAGACAAAGAGCTCTATCTTTATGGAATACGCTCAGTCGGGAATCTTTTTTCACTAATCGACTCATTACGTAAAAATTGTTTTCATCTTGGAAACATTTTCCAGAATTTTCATTAGATACATGTTTAGAGGAGACTTTTTGATTTTGGAAGCACGTTCTTATTTTTCTACAACAAATCTATGTTTCACCATCTTCAGTTTGGAAAACTGCTTCCAGGATTGTATAATCTTTGAGAAATAAGTTTTGTGTTCTTGATGTTCCTGAAAAACTAAAGATCCAGTGTAGTAGGCCACTTCTTCCCCGGTCTAGGCCAAAGTTTCCCCTGAGAAAGTAATCCCAAGGCCAAAGTTCCCCCAGTGAAAGTCTGGCCTAGGCCAAAATTTCCCCAGTAAAAGTCTGACCTTGGCCGAAGTTTCCCCGGGGAAAGTCTGTACCAGGCCAAAGTTTTCCCAGTAAAAGTCTGGCCTAGGCTAAAGTTTCCCCGGGGAAAGTCTGTACCAGGCCAAAGTTTCGCAAGTAAAAGTCTGACCTTGGCCAAAGTTTTCCCTGGGAAAGTCTGACCAGTTTCCCCTGGAAAATCTGTGCTAGGCCAAAGTTTCCCGGGGGAAAGTCTGTCCTAGCTAGGCCAAAGTTTCCCTGTTACACGGATAACCAATAGCCAATATTTACACCAATAACTATAGCCAATATTTACACCAATAACTATAGCCAATATTTACACCAATAACTATAGCCAATATTTACACCAATAACTATAGCCAATATTTACACCAATAACTAAAGCCAATATTTACACCAATAACTATAGCCAATATTTACACCAGTAACTATAGCCAATATTTACACCAATAACTATAGCCAATATTTACACCAATAACTATAGCCAATATTTACACCAATAACTATAGCCAATATTTACACCAATAACTATAGCCAATATTTACACCAATAACTATAGCCAATATTTACACCAATAACCATAGCCGATATTTAGCTTATGTCCAGTGGCGGATGTTGAGGTAGCAAGTTGTGATTCCTGTAAATTGGCCATGTCAGAATGGCAAGACAAATTCAGCTGCTAATTATAGCTAATCTAAGTTTCTTCTATTATTGCGTTGAAGAGTTATATTCCTTGACTAAATTCAAAATATGCATTGATGTAACAAGGCTGTATTCTCCTGTTACTTAAAAATTCATTTCTTTGAAGAAGTAATTCTTCTATCCTTTTCGAATCATCATCAGTATTGCAATAGGTTATGCTCTGATTACGCAAGGGGGATTTTAGATTACCATGCATTGTAACTAAGACAATAATCATGAAATTTTAATGTTTTTTTACTCTGTGACATTCGTAAACAAGAAAACAAAATTACAAATTCATGATCCCCTATGTTCCTTAGAGATTTTGATAATTAGAAGGATGAATGTTTGATCCCAAAGAATCTGGTACTTTCTGTGTACAATTGAGTAAGCTGGAATACACTGAGGGGCAAAAGAAACGATACCAAATTTCAACAGAGTCAAACACTAAATATTTCATGCCTGATAAAATCGTGTGATTCAGACATATCTTGAAATATATACCAAATTTCTTAGAAGATATACATAATTTTATTCATGATAGTATGATAATTAATATTTTGATTCTGTTCAAACACACGTGGGCTAGAAATTGCTACTACAAAGGGTATTTTGTAAATAATATTTAGTAACAATGTTTCAGTCATATGTATCCCTTATAGATTAAATATCATTCATTTTTGTAGGTACTGTTTCTTTTGCCCCTGGGTGTACTTTGATCAAAATTATTACAGTTGATGGATGTGTATGGAAAGAAGAAATTACATTATTTTTTAAATCAAACAACAAATTTTATTGATAAAGACAAGGGGTTTATACCCACCTGAATCTTTTATAAATACTTTAGAAATAAGGTGAATAATAAATATAAAAATTATGGATATACAACTGCTTTATTCTATTTAGGAAATTTTCCAAGTGGACTAACAAAAATACACTACTGGACAAAAGAAATTATTGCCTACCAAGTATCTCATCAGATTTTGTAAAAACTATGAAATAAAGGTTCTTAAAAGTTATTTACTTGAATCACACTTTCTCCACAATTTCAATGGAGTCATAACTTGGAGATCACCACATTAAAATTATATTTTAGAAGTTACCATAGTTACTCTATTACAACCTGGGGTTCTATTTCATTCAGCACCCCTTACGCCCCGCATTCCATTAGAGGCCCGGGTTGTATTGGAGGCCGGGTCAAATTTTTTCAGACACGAATTGACGTTCTTGGGGTCACTTATTGGATGCATGTGTAAAATTAGTGATCTAGTATTACATATCTCATGGCATTCTACTAAAATTCATTTTAAAAAAACATATTGTTTATAGATGGACAGGGATTTTCCCCACACTCTCATTAATCCCAACATTATACAATTGGTGTGAAATGTTTTCTATCAACATGCATTGTAAAAAGAGAATTAACTGATCAATGTATGTTATCATGGACCAGAATTTCACACAGTCGCACCAATATTTACCCTCCAAACGAGTGTATATAACTATTTTATATTGCAACACGGAGTATTCAGTTTATACGTAAAACCAGGGTTCTTTTGGAGACCCTGGTTTTATTTACCTCAGCACCCCCTTACCCCTGGGTTGTATTGGAGACCCTCGTTTTATTAGAGGAAATACGGTATTTAAATTTACATTAAAGCGTGAAGGCTGTTCTTCTACCAGGTGGTGTTTATTCACGAAGAAGTTGAAATAGTGATAAACTATTTATACAATTGCGTAAGCTTGTATAGAAGAAACTATTAGACTCGAAAGACGTGAATTAAAGGAAAACAACAATATTCACTTTGAAATTAAGCCACTTGTTTAAATAATAAAGTTTAGAGAATGTACGTGTAATCCCAAGGGGCTGAAATGTTAGTGAGTTCTTTGTTGTACTACAAAGCTTGACTAGATTAAAAAACCACTGTCAAAGGCACTATGGAAAGAAACAAGTAATAATTCATTTGAATTAATTCAATTGGGTAGTTTGGTTGAAAACAAATTCAAGCAAAAAGCAATTTTGTAAAAGTTGTTTCTTCAGTTCACAAGTATGCAAGGATTTTAACTGTTATTGATAAAATGATATGACTATATATGTTAATGTCAATGGAAAGACAAGGATATTTTATGGATGATCAACTTCTTTATTTCACAATGGTAACGTTTTGGTATAGATTCTTACACCATAATAATAATAATGAGGATACTTATATCGCAATGAACTCCACAGCACAAAGGGCCATGCTCAAAGCGCTACACACATTATTATTTAACTGTTAGTTATCTCTTCCATATGCTTGGCATCCTCGATAATCCAGCGCTATTGTTCCGATAAATCTACACACAAGCGCTGGAAAACAGTAAGGGTATTTATCCCTAACCTAGTTACCTCCTCTTGGGTTCATGTTATCCAATCAGAAACGAAACGCAGACACTATCTGCGTAAACAACTCGACCAATCAAAACGCATCACTACCGTTGTTTATAGAAACAAACATTGCGGCGGCCGACTCACTCGATTACGATAAAGTTTGTAACAAATTCAGCGTAGAAAACCTGACAGAAACTCAAAAGAAAGTTTTAAGAAGTCTGTACGAGAAGAAGGGTGTATTCATGTCCATCAAAACGGGTGGAGGTGAATGGTTAACATCCCTGTGCTACCAGGCGTTCCTGACACGAGAGTGCTTGTTATTTCACCCTTGATTTCAAGTGATCTCATTGGTTGTTAGAAAGCAAGCGTTTCGCTGAGTCATTGCGAAGGGAGGTAACTAGGTTAAGGATAAATACCCTTACTGTTTTCCAGCGCTTGTGTGTAGATTTATCGGAACAATAGCGCTGGATTATCGAGGATGTATGCTTGGTAACGGTATAAGGATCTATACCAAAATGTCGCCATTATAAAAATAAAGAAGTTGATCGTCCATAAAATATCCTCGTCTTTCCATATAACACCAACTTCTCAAACAGTTGTCTATGTTTCTATGTCAACTTTAGATAATTTCAAACTAGAATTCTGAAAAATGTCTCAAATGTTTTAGAATGGTGCTCGGTACAATATAGAAATTAAATTATGAAAGAAGACAACAGAATTTATTTCAAGATAAAATACGTTTAAGCTGCAATTCTTTTCATACTTAAAAAAACAAAAATATTGATTTGAAAACACAATTACTCATGTAAGGTCTCGACGGCATATAAATTGTGAAATTAAAAGCGTTCAAACTGAAAATCTTTAGGGAAATGTTTTTTCTCAGATTGTATCTAAAATCTTAAGATCTTCCGCAGTTAGTATTTGAAATAAACCAGTATGACTGGTGTTCTTTTATTTTACCTGAATCTTTTTATGGTTTTGCTAAATTTTGTTTAAATTGACAAAATTGCACTTTTAAAGGGGCAGTAGCACGTTTTTTCGCTCAAATAAGTTGATGAAATGTATTTGAAAAATAATGTCACCAATAGTAAAACACCCTTCTGTCTTCGGAAAATCAAGTTAAAAAATGAGTTTACATGGTTCAGTAAAGCCTTTGGAATCGTTTTTGTAATTCGAAATAATAAATTGTGTTCACAATAAAATGGCCGCCATGCAATTGTTGCTCTATACACAACATCACCACTACGGATAATTGGTTTGTGTAATAAGATGTTTTACCCTCTAAGGTTAATTCAAATGACATAGACTATCATTATAAATGGGAAATTTGAAAAAATAAATTCTGCAAAAAACGTGCTACTGCCCCTTTAAAGTTGGCTAATAATAATAGAGAGTGACATTTATATAACACTCAAATCCCCACGTTAGGGCGCTTCCAACATTATTACCCTGGGCTCATATTTTTGCTGTCTTAGATCTAAGATAGTCGTAAGTCACTGTTGATGTACACCACTTATGACTATTTTAGCGCTAAGAGTACTTTAGAACTCCTGGTCTGACCTGAGCTGATCGACCACATCTTCCACCAGGTACCCACCTAGACTGCTGGGCACACTTTGAATAAAGTCACCTTCCCAGGGTGACACCATGCGTCTCTCAACTCATGTTTAAGTATTGGGCAGGGAATCTTCCTTCAAACTGTCAATTTATTGTCCCCCGCCGCCGCGAAGCAGGGAGCGGCGATATAGTATTCAGCTCCGTCCATCCGTCTGTCTGTCCCGTTTCTTGTTACCGCGATATCTCATGAATTGGTGGACCTAGAGTCTTCAAATTTGGTACCAGTCTTCATTAGGGGAATACGCAGACACCAGTCGATTTGGGTGACCTCGACCTAATTTTCAAGGTCACTACGAGACTTTGCATTTTTCGGGAAAACATCTTGTTACCAAATATCTCATGAACTACTGCACCTAGAGTCTTCAAATTTGATACCAGTCTTCATTAGTGGAATACGCAGACACCAGTAGTTTTGGGTGACCTTGACATTATTTTCAAGGTCATTACAAGACTTTGATCACTTTTTAAATTGTTCTTAGCCTGATATAATAACAATTGAATCAAACATGTAATGGTCATTACTTGGTACAAGCTGTGTGTCCATCCTTTTAGCTCATTTCTTAATTGCGGCGGGGGACATGTGACAATTACTTGTTATTTATGAAGTGGGCGACTGAAATATACACATGCTATCACTTCTCCTTCTAAAGTTCCTTATTTTATATATTCCCATACCATAAAGATTACAGTATTTTATTATAGATAAATGTTATCAATGAATGAAAACAGCACAAAATGACAACCTTGTAAAAAATATTGTAAATGGTCAGGTTTCTTATTTTGACAAATTCCTGAGTATTGTCAAGAAATTTATATTTGATATCAAGTACTCTATAAGTGAATGCTTGTCAAAAGTACAAATCTTAAATTAAAAAAAGTTTTAAAAGAGAAAGTTGATGTGATAATTATTAATAGTTTAGGATTGAGTGTTAACAGAAACTATGAACATCAAGTAAAAATAAATTACTTGGTTTGTTTACAGATTCATCTAAAGTGGTTTAAAAAAATTTAAAAGATTTATGACAATTTAAACTTTTTAAACCAATGTTTCTTTGGAGCTCTACAGCTAAAATCACTTAAAAATTTATTTAAGGAAAGGTTGAAATTGTTGAACTAAAATAGAATGAGAAGAGACTCTCTCATAAACAAATGTAAAAGATTAACTCTCCATGTAGTTGTCAAAATTGTCAAAAATACATTTGTAGTAAGAAAATTTACTTCTTTGTTTCAAGAGATCTATTTGTGATTATACCATCCTCATAAACTCAATGAAACATTACCTCTGTCATATAAATCATATGTTCACACGTTTATGAAATTGTCTTCTCTCAAGTTCTCATAATTTGTGATTATAAAATTATTGATTATGATGTCATTGTGGAAAGCAATTGCAAGAGAAGTCTTTGCATAATATGTTTATGTGATTAAAATGGGTGATAAAGAAATTATGAACTAAAAAGTCTGTCATTTAACTTTTATTAAACTTGTGTACATTTTTATGCGACTCTTGCAATAACTCATGAAATGCACAAATTCATACTTTGGTGAATAAAAGTTATTTAGTTGGTTGCCAGCTTCTCTTCGAGCTACCATGATTTTGACAAAATTTAATTGTGAAAAAAAAGCTACACAGATCCCCCCAAATCAAAATTTGAAAAAATTCCCCCCAAAAAACTTGCCTGATTTTAACAACGAACTAAAAATGTAATTGAAAAGTTTATATTTTCTTAAACAATTCTGTACATGTTTTTTTTACCTGAACACTTTTCATCCATAATAGAGCAAAGTTGCTTTTTGTTCCTTTTGCCACCAGAACCTGACTTTAGACATTTTGCCTAAAGAATCCATAAACCGAGCAATTAATTTTGCCTGCCCTCATTTCGAAAAACTCCTTAATCGCTCAGGTAACAACTCTCTGTACAGTTGTACTGTAATTAAGTGGCTTTTAAATAAATGATCCTCTCCTAAAAAAAATGATTGCCCTCTCCAGAAAAATCTTTTAGAAGATTTAAACAACTGTTAAGAAAGAAAGAAATGTTCTTTTTCGCTGTTAATTAAAAGATCTATTTTAGCTTTAGACAAACCTGAACAATTCAATGTTAGAATGTTCTGGAAACATTTTGTTCAACAAATGCCATTTTCATGCAAGTTATATAATTGTGATTAGAAAGGTTTTCTCACGCGTCAGAACAATAACTTTTTTCCTTCTAAAGGATCTATTTGAGGTTATACTAACATATTCATAGATTGCCGTGTCACTATTTATTTGTAACGATGGCTGTTTTTTGTGCATGCTTAGTCAAGTTATTATTTTCTTAATGCTTTACATATACAAAAACACGAACATCACTTAAGCTCTAACAAGATGTGTGGTATGGTATTGATTGCTGTAAACTAGCAAAATATTGTCATTTACCGTAATTAACCTAATAATTGTTTTGCTATCAAAAAGATTGTCATTTACCGCAATTAACCTAATATTTGTTTTGCTATCAAAAAGATTGTCATTTACCATAATTAACCTAATATTTGTTTTGCTATCAAAAAGATTGCCATGTTCATTAATTAACCTATTTATTGTTTTAAAAATTGCTATCAAAAAGATTGCCATTTACATTAATTAGCCTATTAATTGTTTTGCTATCAATAAGATTGCCATGTACATTAATTAACCTATTAATTGTTTTGCTATCAAAAAGATTGCCATGTACATTAATTAACCTATTCATTGTTTTGCTATCAAAAAGATTGCCATGTACATTAATTAACCTATTCATTGTTTTAAAATTGCTATCAAAAAGATTGCCATTTACATTAATTAACCTATTAATTGTTTTGCTATCAAAAAGATTGCCATGTTCATTAATTAACCTATTTATTGTTTTAAAAATTGCTATCAAAAAGATTGCCATTTACATTAATTAGCCTATTAATTGTTTTGCTATCAATAAGATTGCCATGTACATTAATTAACCTATTTATTGTTTTGCTATCAAAAAGATTGTCATTTACCATAATTAACCTAATAATTGTTTAGCTATCAAAAAGATATTTTCATTTGATAACCTTAATTAACCTGTTAATTGTTTTGCTCAAAATAAAAGGCTGCAGTTAAGTATAGTTATGTCATTTGGTTGTCATCTTTTACTCAAATCCTAGCAGTTCATTTTGTCCCTTGACAACACGGAAACGAAGATTATTTTCTCAAAATGATCAATATCAAAACGATATCTAATGAAGTATTGTACCTAATGTCTTAAAATTAAGTGACAGTCATCATTGGAAATTCTGCAGACACCAGTTAATTAAAGCAGCATTAATTTCAAGGTGTGTAGTGACATGTTGACAACTTTTTCAATTTCTTTTTACACAATATTATATGAACTTTTTCATCCAATGTCTACGCTGACAATGGGGAATATGCACTAATAGAGACATTGACGAAACACACTTTGACCACTTTTCACATTCTTGTTAATGCGAAATCTCATAAATCCTTGCACGCAATGTCTTCAAATTTGATGACAGCCTGCATTGGGGGAATTCACGCAGACAATATTTTGTTAACTTCTGTGCTTGCGATATCTCATAGGAGTGACTTCTCTTCAAGTGTGTTGCAGTACACAATAACTCATGAAATCCAGTTTCTTGCAAAATGATACACTGTAACTGTGTATTACTTGATTAATTTTTAGCGATTGGGTCATGTCCAACTTACTGAAAAAGAATTGTAATTTCATATTTTGCATATATTTCTTGTTTTATGTTTATAGCTTTGTATAGAAATACACAATATTTTATTAAAAATAAAATAATATTCTTCTATTTCAAAAGTTTCTGGGGGGGGGGGGGGGGGAGACGTTTTAAATGCTGGTACCTTACCTGTTGTATGCCACTTAAACACCTAACACCTAATTATTAATTATTGCTTAACTTTACTTATAACCAAAAATGGAAGTTTTTAAACTAAAATTTATTTTGATTTTGCGATTTTATCGTTAAAGCTGAGGACAATGAGGACAGTGAGAATATAACAGACTTTTGCTTGATAGACAGTTTATTTCACTAATAAATCACAGTATTTCCTTGCTTGTCACATGATTACAGTTTTCAACCTCAAATATATTTTGATTTTACGATTTTATCGTTACAGCGGAGGACAATGAGGACAGCGCGGGACCGTGTGCGCTGATACTGACGTTGTTTTCCTACCTAATGGTCGTCTGCACATTTCCCCTGTCCTTGTGTGTCTGTATAAAGGTAAGACTTGTTTGCAGTTTTATACGACTTTGCTATTTTTGTTTTGTTTGTGAACGTCTCTCACTTCTCACCTTTTGACAGAAAGACATTTATTAAAGTCTCACCTGGAACAATATATATATTACACAAAAAAGGTAGATATATATTATACAATTATAGACTGGTGATGAGGTCAATACCTGTTTTTATGAACCCGAGAAAACAATATTGACCAAGGACGAAGTCCATAAAAATCACCAATCGCCAGTCCATAATTGTTTTATTATGTATCTAATACAGAAACGAAAGCCATGGGAATCGTTTTTGTAATTCGAAATAATAAAATGTGTTCAAATTAAAATGGCCGCCATGCATTTTTTGCTTTATACGCAACACCGTTATTACCACTAGGGATAATTGTTTTGTGTAATAAGATGTTTTACCCTCCAAAGTAAATATAAATAACATAAAATATCATTATAAATAGGAAAATTTACAAAATATCATTTGCAAAAAACGTTCTACAGCCCCTTTAAATTTGCTTGTATCTACAAATATGAAGTTTATACCACTAAAACTAAAGATATTGAAGTGGGGTGTTAATTTTTTTAAAGCGGTATTGTCATAGAATACAGGAATGATTGTTCAGTTTTATTTATTACTGACCTTTATTTGCCACTGAGAAGTGGAATTTGTAGTAGTGGCACTCGCTAGCACGAAGAAAATTATTAGCTCGAGTAATTAAGTTTTGAAAATGAAGATTCCTGATGATGTTTGCCAATGTTATGTTTATAAAGCTATCACCGCTAAAGTTCTTATATCTAAGATACATATCATGCGTCAATTACAATAGCGTTTAAGCGTATTTTAATATATTTCCAAAGCAATCTACACTAAAACTTCTTTATATCTACATTACATATCATGCGTCAGCTACAATAATGTTTAAGCATTTTTATCATTTAATACATACTTTTACAAGACTTCTGTACACATTTTCTTGTCATTTTGTGTTTTAATAATCATCCATATTTGTCTTGCAATATACATCATGTAAATAAAACAAAATTTTAGAAGTCTTTGAACAATTAACTAATTGCTTGTTTGTAAATATATGTACAACTTTCGCCTTATCTAAGTTTTCCATCGTAATTTAAACAAGCAAATTTCCTAACTACTTCATTATTTGCATCTGATGAAGTAACCAAATTATCTTCTGTAACATCTTGTTTATAACAATTACGAAATTCATCTGAAAAGCTTTCTCCTCTCTCGTATATGCAAGTAAAAGATTTGTTATTCCGTAACGTTTGTTTGGAAACGAATGTGAACTATTCTTGTACAAAGATTCAAGGACATCCGTTATTGTGCATGTTTGCTATTCTTCTAAGTGCCATTGAAAATGTAATTTTTTCTCAACATTTTCTCTAAGAACAGTTTTGGATATTAAAAAATTAAATTATATACAGTTTTTATTAAATTCGATCATATTGACTCAAACGAATGTGAACTATTCTTGTACAAACATTCAAGGACATAGCTTCTTATGCATGTTTTCTAAGTGCCATTGAAAATGTAATTTTCTCAACTTTTTCTTGAAGAACAGTTTTGGATATTAAAATAACAAAATTTTAAACAGTTTTTATGAATTCGACCAAATTGACTAAAACGAATGTGAACTATTCTTGTTCAAACATTCAAGGACATCGGTTATTGTGCATGTTTGCTATTCTTCTAAGTGCCATTGAAAATGTAATTTTCTCAACATTTTCTCTAAGAACAGTTTTGGATATTAAAAAACAAAATTATAAACAGTTTTTATGAAATTCGAATGTGAACTATTCTTGTACAAAACATTCAAGGATATAGGTTCTTATGGATGTTTTCTTCTCTTCTAAGTGCCAATGCAATTGTAAATTTTTTCTTAACATTTTCTCAAAAAACAGTTTTGGGTATTAAAATACAGTTTAATGAAATTCGACCATATTGACTGAAACTTTTACACTACAATTGGGATGGGATTTCAAAGAGCTCCGTAAGCCTAAAGTGACATGCATGTTATAAAATTTGGTTGCAACTGATTCAATGTTTGTGGAATGTCATACTAGTGTGCTGGAACGGTGTGTTCCTATTAATATGAACAATTAATTGTAGCGCTATCCAATCGATTGTAAGCAATGTATCCGGCTACAATTGATTGAAAATCTGTGAGTGCTTTGGGAAATGCACCACCAATTATTGCTGGTAATAACTTTGCTGTATGCTAACATTTCAAATATACTGATAACTTCTTTGTGTGACATTTTAGAAGTTAGAGGTCAAACAAGGACAAGTGAATGGATGACAACTTCTTATTCAGAGGGTACAATGTTTTGGTACTTGTCCTTATTTAAATATACTGATGTTCAAAAGAAACCTCCCACTCAATTTGAAGGTTTAAAGAAACATAATACAGTATTTAGAATGAGTGGAATAAAATATTTTATGTTTTTTATTCATCATACAAAGAGTTGATCAAACCACTCTACAATATATCAATAAATGAAGTTTTGAAGATGGGTGGGGTCCAAATTGAGTTTTGTCTTTATTATCTAAATTCATTTTGATTGAAATCTTTGACTTATATTTGAAAAAACGTTGCATTTATCTTGTGGCTTATAGCCAAAGGTAGAAGTATTTGCAAACGTGGTTAAATATCAGCAAAGGACAGTTGTTGCAAATTTGTACTAAGGGGTGACTTCTAACCACCACCAATGAGCTACAGAGCCCACGACTCTATTTTTTTTGTTTAAATGAAAGTATATGAACAAAATTCTTGAAATGTCCTTAGCTGAAATCAGAAGAGTAAATTTCCAGAACTTATGTTATTTTAGCTCATCCCACAAGTGAACTTTTAGTAGAACATCTAGTCTAACACTTAGACTGTTATAAAAAAAAATAATTAAAAATGAAAAGGAGCCTTTTTTTAATACATATATTTATGAAAATTCCATTTCTTACAGTCTCCTTTTCAATATTTAATAAAATGGTGATATTTTCAGAATAAATACTTTTTTCATAGTCTGAGTGTAAGACTATAGAACATCACGATGGAACTTATTGATTTAAAAGCAGATATATGAATGACATGACCTTTTGAGGATAGCTTTCATCAGTAGGTAATTTTATTGATGAAATATTAAGTCTATAGGACACATGTTATCCTTTAGGTAAGAGTTTTGAAAAGGTCCATGTCATTTTCGTTCAGCTCACACGTGAACCATTCACTGGAAGGCCAGCATCACTTGATGGGACCTCCTAGTGACTTCAAAGAAGATATATACAAGTTCATCACTCCATGGGGATAGGTTGAGTTTCATGTGTATTTAATTTCATAGCTGACGTATCAGAAGACTCATAAATCTAGACAAATTATGTTCTATGTAAGCAAAGCAGAAACTCTATATGAGGCCTTGAATTTGACTTCAAAGCAAAAGTCCATTGCAAGTTTTCTTTGCATGTCTTCTGTTTTAGGGTCTGTAATGGTGGATCTGTGGATCAGAAGTCTTAAAGGGAGGATTCTACAGGGTATATTTTTGGAATGAAATTTGAGGGGATGTTTCTGTTTATATACGAGGCCTGGTGGTCGTGTGGTAAGCTGTTGGTACAGTCAGTGCTGGCGATAGCTGCTTTACTCTAAGGGGTTGTAAAGGCTGCAGAGCAAAGAGGTATTCAATTAAAATCGTTCAGTGGGGAAGGGGGGTTGGGGGTTCTTGATGATTAGTTAAAAAAAATTATTGGGTATCTACGGTGTACATGTACCATCTCTGGGGCAAAAAGGGGGGTTTCACCTCTGTTTTGAGGATAGTTTCAATGGTCATTTTTAAAAATCTCAAATGAAAAGGGGGGGTGCGCACCCCTGCACCCCCCCCTCTGGATCTGCGCCTGTGGGTTCTAACCACACAAGGGAATCAGCCCAAAAAAGAACAAGAATTTGTACTATTGAAGCTAGTGTTATAAAATAAAACCATTTATGTTTTTCACATGATTATAACACAATCCAGTTTAAACATTTATTGAGGGTAATATTTTGATGGATTTGACAAATTGAAATAAATGGCAGACATTTCTTTAAAATTAAAAACTGAGAAGTGACTCATCGATGATATGAGTGTGTAAAGCTTTGCTATACATAACAAGACATTATTTATCAGTCAATTGTGGATATTCTTTCAATAAAAATGGTTTTCTTTTTGAAAATTTTAAAATAAGTAAAACTAAAGCATTTCTATCATATCATGTATGCATGAAAACAAAATGGCGGATAATCTGATTGAACCCTATCTTTAACAACAGGAAGTACACTTATACTAGATGGTTCTTTGCTGACTTTGATAACATGGAATAAGAATATCATATTTCTTTGCCAGAGCATGGTTTTGATAAAGAAAACCGTTCTTTCATTGGATAAGGGTCCTGTGGATTTTTTTGCTCATCGAGTGTATAGCATGGCATCGTTTTTAAAGGGGCAGTAGCACGTTTTTTGCAAATTTTATTTTTTCAAATTAATTCCCATTATGATAGTTTATGTCATTTATATTTACTTTAGAGGGTAAAACATCTTATTACACAAACCAATTATCCGTAGTGGTTATAGCGATGTTGCCTATAATGCAAAAAATGCATGGCGCCCATTTTATTGTGAACACAATTTATTATTTTGAATGACAAAAACCATTCCCATAGCTTTACAGAACCACGTACACTCATTTTTAACTTGATTTTCCGTAGAGAGAAGGGTATTTTACTATTGGTGACATTATTTTCCAAATACATTTCATCAACTTATTTCAGCGAAAAAACGTGCTACTGCCCCTTTAATGTCTATCATCCACCAAGGTTTTTTTTGCACTTCAGAACTAAATATCCTTTAATGTTTTGTTCAGACACCTTGGCGGATGAAGATTATAAATTGTAGAATTATATATCATTTGACATCTCATAAAGTCCACTACATACTAAAAACCTATATTTGTGATAAAAGACAAATATTATGGATGTCAACTTTTTCTTTATTGTAAATTGGTGATCTACAACAAAGAGGGGGCGGGATAGTGCAGTGGTTAGCGACTTCGGCTTTGGATCAAGAAGTTCACGCAGTACGGTTTGGGTGCAATGCTACACTGAATTTCAAGGGGTTAGCCGTACAACCTATTTTTAACATCTTCTTCAGAACTAAATATCCTTTAGATATGAAATGTTGTGTTCAGACATCTTGGCGGATTAAGATTATAAATAGTAGAATTTGTGATCATCTGACACCTCATAAAGACCATTACAAAATTTGTGATAACAAATATTATGGTGATCTCCAATAAACAAGAATTTGACATCCATAATATTTGCCTTTTACTTGGGTACACAAACTTCTAAATGCCTCTCAAGAATATATTCGTCATCTCTGAAACTAAAAGTTATAGAAAATAGGAATGTTTTAAAATCTTGTTTATTCTTAAACCTGATGAGCTACAGAGCCACTGAACCCTACTATGGCGACACAAAATTGAATATTACCGATAAGCCTGTATCATATGTTAACTTTCAGTGCCAATAAAACGTCAGGAAATATATCAGCCCAGAACGGAATTCACTTTAATGGGACCTCCTACAGTTTTCATAGCGTATATCTAACTGTATGGCTCTTTCGGGACGAGTTTCGTTTCACGATAGCATAATTTTACAGTCCGAATATCATATGAGCATTAAAGGAAGACAGAACTTTACACAAAGTACATACCAGAAACAGTAAAATCATGTTAAATCAACTGACTTCAAAGGTGCCATCACACCTTCAAAGGAACTCTGTTTCATGGTATGTAATTTTATACTTATATAGATCAGAAATTTCCAGAAACCGTAATCGACCTCATAAGAAAACCAATGTCATACTCCCTACTTCTAAATTAAGCATTGAGCACAGTGGTGTAGTGGTTAGCTTGCTGGCCTTTCACACCGGGTTCGAATCCTTGAGGAGGCACCTAAAATTTGTGACCTAAGTCTCTTAGCCCCCCCCCCCCCCCCTCCCAAAATGAATTTGTTTCTCGTTTCCGCCCACATCAGTTTCAAACCCACGCCTCAGGTCTTTTTTTTTTTTAAGGTTTTACAATAGTAAGGGGCAGATAACTCTTATTTTATAGCCTCACAAAACATTATCATAGAAAATGTCACTCATTTCTGATGAGATGGGGTGTAGGGGTGAGATTATTGACTATTTTGAATAGTAACACATATTTAAGAGGGTTTGTGCTTTATTTATATAACTAATTGTGTAAATTTTGTTTGTTTATCTCATCATACCAAAAAAAATTATCGTTTTGATTTCATATAGTGCTCATAGCTAGCTAGCGTGCTCAAAAAGTACAATAGCAGCAGGGTAATAATGTCAGAAATTATTACATACCGGTAATTATAATTTAATGTAAAAAAAAAGTACAATAGCAGCAGGGTAATAATGTCAGAAATTATTACATATTATTATGTAAAAAAATAAGTACAATAGCATCTGGGCAATAATGTCAGAAATTATTACATATACCGGTAATTGATTATTAGCAGCTCCGACTAAGTCGGAGCTGCTATCAGTTTTTGCGCAGTTTCCGTCGCCGCCGCCGCCGCCGCCGCACGCGCGTTTTGTATTCGCTATAACTTTTTTCCTAGAAGGTTTTGAGAACTCATATACTTAACTTCTTACTTATGCCCCTGGGGAATTTTTTTGACATGTTCATTTTCAAGGTCAAACGTCAAGGTCACGAGTTCTGAAATCGCTTAAAAAATCCTTGTAAACACGATAACTTGAAAAATATTTGTACTATCAGGCTCTTATTTGGTGTACATCAACTATGGAGAAAGGCCAAAATTTGAAAAGGTTTTCGCTAACATCCGTCAAAGGTCAAGGTCACAGCGAGGGCACGACTTAAGCATGCTTTTGCGAAAATGTCTTATTTCAATTATTAACACTTTGAATCATTACATGATTGTTATACACAATGAAAAGTGATCACTGATTGTGTGACCTTGAATTTAAAAGGTCAAGGTCACGAAACATGTTCAAGGTCACCAGTTCTGAAATCACAAAATAACCTTTTCCCAAGAAGGAATTAACACCTCAAAAACATAGCTTCTTTCTTATAAACCTGGTGGATGATTTTGACATGTTCACATTCAAGGTGAAAGGTCAAGGTCACAAGTTCTGAAATCGCTAAAAAAAATCCTTGTAAACACAATAACTTGACAAATATTTGTGCTACCAGGCTCTTATTTGGTGTACATCAACTATGGAGAAAGATAGGGTCTTGGTCACCAGTTCTGAAATCACTAAATAACTTTTTTCCATGAAGGTATCAACACCTCATATATATAGCTTCTTTCTTGTACACCTGGGGAAATATTTTGACATGCTCACATTCAAGGTCAAAGGTCAAGGTCATGAGTTCTGAAATCACTACAAAAATCCTTGTAAACACGATAACTTCAACAACTTCTGTGCTATCAGGCCCTAACTTGGTATATATCAACTATGGAGAAAGACCAAGATTTGAAAACGTTTTTGCTAAAATCTGTTAAAGGTCAAGGTCACAGCAAGGTCACAACTTAAGCGTGCTATTGTGAATATGCCTTATGTTAACAATGAACACTTTTGAGTCATTGCATGATTGTTATACACAATGAAAAGTAATCATTGATGGTGTGACCTTGAAGGTCAAAGTTCAAGGTCATGAGATATTGGTTAAGGCCATGTTAATCTTTTGATCCAATTTTGAAATCAGAAATAGGTTTTAAGAACAAAGTTGTGAAAAGTGACCCCAGTGATGATTCAACTTGTTTGAATAACTTGAATAATGAAAAACATTTTGTCCAAAAAAATTCCCATTTTATTTATGCTGAGGAGAAGGCGGAACAGGGAAAGGCGAGACCCAAAGTTTCGGAGCTGCTCTGCTTTTGCGGTGTCCCGCAAACGCTCTTCTAGTTATGTCCTGCTTACATGGAGAGATGTGATTCTGAAAAACCTTACTCCTTTCTAACCCAGCCCTCACAAGCTTAAAGGAGAATATTTGTAAAAATTTATATTCTGTTATAGTAAAATATACTTTAAAAAACATATTCCCCCGAAAATAATATGGAAAGCCGTGTTTAAGTACTAATTACGCGATATAACAACCGCGCCTACTGTTGCCTGTACGCGTATGCATATTTGCCGGTAGCCTTCGGCAGGTTTAGGCTGTGACGTCAGAGATGCTCTACGGCCCGCTTTGGGTCCTTAGCGCAGTGAAAGGGAAGGCATTAGAGTAGATGAAGAATCGGTTGAATACGTAGAATTCGGGTAGTTTCGGACTTGATATGGTATATTGTGCAGCTTTGGTGTGCAGTAATTCATCAAAGTCTGGACAGAAGTTTACAAATTTTTAATTTTCAAGTGAAAAGACGGATGCAGCGCGGCGAAAGGTTTGGATAGTGTCAAAGAGGAAAGAAGGACCGAAAACAGTCGGAATCTGTCTCACTATGTTCAGAGTATTTTGATCCGTTATATTAAAACAGTTTTATAAATAAGTGATTGTTAGTCTTAGAGTACTCGTAATTAACAGTCCTTTATAAGGATATAACTTATAATGCCTTCTTATGGGATGTGTCATCCTCGGTTACCCAGAGTTATATATATGCTCCTGCGGAGAGTAACGGAGCATATATAAAACCCTGGGTGCCACCGAGGATGGGGATATGTAGGCCTTAAAACTTAGTACACAGTTGTATAATTATTTGTAATTGGCTAATAACTGTATTAGATTAATTTCAATTTAATATGGCCAACGTGGCAGCTCAAATGGCATTGTCAGACACACAAACAATATTTCCTGGTTATAAATCATTTGAAAACTATAGTGATATCCAACGCTAAAATGATATCTGTCGCCTATATTACACCCCACCACCCCCACTAACTAAATTCTAAATCTTGCCCCAACTTTTGAACCCTTCCTACGTCTATTTTGGATCCTGGTTTTTTTTTTTAATATATTTACTAAAAATGCATTTCCACTGATTGTATATGTTCACAATATCATAACAAATGATTATTGCAAAAATAATAAGTTTCAGTGTTCAATCCTTTTGGGTGCTTGGTTTGTGTACTTGTGATAGGAGAACACGTAACTGTCTTGCAACTCAAGTTCAAATAATTACTGCTCCCCCCCCCCCCCCTTTTTTTTTTATACGGCAAGCGTTTGCATTTGAGTAAATCATATGAAAATTTGCTCATTTGAGCAAAATTCGCCTTATGGACGCATTTGCACAAATGTATATTTTACTACCGTAAGCAAATTTTCACCTAGTCAGCGACGATTGCATATGGTATTTAACTATTCCAGTAACGTTAACAGTTGGTCGTTTACAGAAATAGTGATTTCACATCGGTTGAGAAAATATATTACAGAACTTTAGAAATTCTTAATATTGTTTTTCAAAATCTCTTTATAGGATAATCTCCTTCTTGCACGCGATGAACTTCGAAATCTATCTGACTTTTCGATTTTCATTATAATTAGGGCGACAAAGTCAAACCAATGTTGACAGATTTAAATTAATGTCATTTATTTAGTTTACATCTATTACATATTAATTGACATATTTTAGAAATTCTCTATTCATATATTAAAAGAGTTGGAATCCCATTATCTTAGGCAGAAATTAAACACACATGAACGCATAGTAAATTTACTTTTACTAACATGCATATATTACTACCATAAGCAATATTGCATATGTGCACTGAAAAGTTCGCCGTATAAACAGGGCTTTACACTACGTTATTACAGGCTTCTAATATCGCGAGTTCCTTATTATCGTGTTAGTCCGGTTTTCGTGACTACCAAATCTCTCACATAGCTATGTGTATAGATCTTACTGTCTATCTTACTTGATTACGATTGAACAGTGGTTTGTACGTTAGATCTAAATAATAATAATATTTAATATCAATATGTTTTTAAAGCAAACATGATTTGAATAATCGAGAATCAAGATGGTTAATTTTGTCCTATGCAACTGGTTACTTCAGCGGTACAGTATATATACGAATAAAGCAGTATAATTTGTAGTAACATATTTTAATGAACTTCATATAAGTTGTTGACACCAATGTTATCTACATGTGGACAATAACTATGTAAGTACGGCATAATCCACTTATTGTGAAATTGTAACGTTAGAGTTTGCCAGTCCCTACGTACGAATCTGTATTTCCAACTCTCTCACTGTTTACTTCTGAAAGCTCATCCTCACTTGATTCCTGGTGTTCAACTCAATGTTGATTCACAATAGGTTCATACTGATAAGGACGGATGTTATTTACGTCAGATGGTTGAAAATCAACGCTGCCATCGCTATCCGAGAAAGCCATAACAACACTACGAATGCAGAAAATACACTGGCTCAGCGCGCGAGAGAGCATCTTTGACATCATATCACGTGACTGCTGCCAGCCTGATTAACTCTCTGGGAATTCCGGAAAATGACTCGCACCGAAAACGTTTTTTCAACGTTTCTACATAAAATGTCGCATTTTAATAAATTTTTTGACACACTTTGTCTTAAACAATACTGTTAAACATGTTAAAACAAAGTTTTTCTCTAATATTCTCCTTTAAGATCCAGCATGCTGCAGGCTTGAGTTCAAGCCCAACAATGCATCCCCCTGTCATCTGCGGGCTGCGTATCAAGCCCAAATCGCGTGCTGTGATCAATTTCATTCACGCAACGTTGTTGATTTTACGGCGCTTCAGATGAAATTAATCCAGATGACAGTGGGTGTTAGCTTAAAACAATCCAGCAGGCTAAAGGTTAAAGGAAACCACTGATCAGACCAACCACGAACCCAAACATGTTCTTCTGAAACTTTGTCATCCTATGTTATTTGGCTGTTGTGAACAAGTCCTTTAAAGAGGCAGTTTTGTTGCTGATTGTCAGCCATCTTGCTTTTATGCAAAACGTGAAATGAAAAACGCTGCATTTTCATCAATTTTATTTTTTCAAAATAATAAAACATATGCGTTGATTGAATATTTACAAAGAAACACATACTGTATAGTTAAACAAATCTAAACTAAATCAACTAACAATGTTTTGTTGTACACTAAGAAAGCTTTAATTTCCACACTCTTGCGCTGATGAATGCCTTTCTCAAATTTTTAAATATAAAATCATAAAAACCACATGGATTATAAGTTACCATGTGTCCACGAGTTTGATATGGAGATTTATCATGTGTCCGAGTTAAATATCAAACTCGTGGACACATGGTAACGTATTTATCTCGACGAGCACCCTCAGTAAATGCCTTAAATCTTGAGTTAAAGAATCAGAGAATCAAAATGGCGACAGAACATGCCAGTGTAACTTTTTTATTACTCAACTTACAAATTTGTTATTGATGTAAGTGTATTCAGCACAAAAAGTTTGGTCTTGTACCGTGCAACGGTTCTAGACTGAAAACAAGGATTTGTTCAAATTAGTCATAACAGTAACTGAAACGGAGATTTCCCATATCCGTTGGAACGGTCACGTGACCTCGAGCACGCATTCCACCTTAGAGACAACAAATCAACGTTCGAAATATTCACATTGTCATTCACTTTCAAACCATTCAATATGTTTGAATAACTATCAAAAACAGACAACAGCGCAATTGCAACTATAATAATTAAACGTTTGGAATTAACTTTGGTTCCGAGGTTAGGTCAGTATGACCTGCACTAGACACATGAAGACGGCTGCACTAGTACTACGGTTGAGGTGGCTAGATTATACGAGATTATAGACAGGCGCATACCAGCTTCACACTTTGACATTCTACTTATGGTGAATGTGCAAATTGTTAATAGTACACTGGTAGAGAAGGGGCATTTGTGGTCTAGATGTGGCAGTGTTGAATTCGCCAAAAAGATTTTCTAAGTTGACCCCTGTGAGGTGGAAGTTGACGCCTCGGTCAAGGCCGCTGTTAGGACGCGTAATGGCCGACTGCGGGAGCGGGCGAGAAACTGTGAGGTGTTGGGATGCGGGCATCAAAGCCGGGCGAGTGCTAGATGGGGGCAAAGCAGGTGGATTTGTGGACAGTTTACTCTGGAATGTAGCTTTTTCCGTTTTTCGTCAATTTCCTCGACACTATTACATGCGAATCGCTTCATTCTTTGATCTACCGCTAGCTAGCGTTTGTTTACAAACAATGCAATGCAAGATAACTCTTGAAGGCATGTTGTTGCTAGGGACGCGCGTGACCCAGTTTAACATAGTAAAATATCCCTACGGCACGTGACCGGTTTGGACCAATCACTAGCCGACATTGCTGTGCAAGTCGAGATAATGTGCAATAACCATGTTTTAATACCATACATGATTTAGCAGGAATGTCCTTGAATTTCGTTTCCACAAAAAATAACCGATAGATCCTCTCTTTAAAGATTTTAAGAAAATGTCAGCCACACCCATATTTTAGGGATCCCTACATGCCTAGTACCTCCCCATAAAATTTCAGCTTTGGCGGTGCAACTGTTCTGGAGGAAAAGCCAGAAATGTGAAAGGTTTACCCACAATGCCAGGCTCTGGAACAAAGGCCGATGCCATAAGCCCATCTGTATTTCGTCCTCCGGTAGAGCTAGACTCCAATCTGTGGACCATAATGTTCTTTGTCTTTTGTGGGAACGATTCAAGGAGTTTTGTGGATTTTAGCAGATGTGTTTATGCAAAATCATTGTTAGAATTGATCTGGAATGGACTAAAACACACACTTATTTGTCTAACAATGCCGCACTCCTTAGGTATATGTTGTTTGAGGATAAAGCTTTGATTATGACAGCCATTAATCAATATAAGTTCATGGGGTGGGACTTTTTCAGAAACTGAAATACGGATAATCAAAATGTTTCTCTTCCATCAAAGAAATAATTTTTGGATATTTTGGTGTGTTGGTTATATAGAAATTGATATTTCGAAGAAACGAAAACACTGTAGAATCATCTGTTGTTTAGCGATGTTGAAACTGTTAATTTTGGCACAGTTGGTCTCAGGAAGTGGTTTTTATACCATGTACCTGGCTTCCTTTGATGTTTGAACCTGAAATTCAAGTATTAACATATGTGAGAGTGCAATATTTTAAACAGCCGAGGGGTCTACTGGTTGAAACACTTCTGTATACCATTGGCGCCTTCAAACCATTATTCTTTGACCAATGGCATGTTAGTTTACATCTTCCATGCATCCATTCTTCTGTCCTTCCATGCATCCATTCTCCCACCATCCATCCATTCATTCAATACATCCTTCCATCCATCCGTCCTTCCTTCCATCCATCCATTCTCCCACCATCCATCCATTCATTCAATACATCCTTCCATCCTTCCATACATGCATCCATCCATCCGTCCTTCCTTCCTTCCATCCATCCATTCTCCCATCATCCATCCATTCATTCAATACATCCTTCCATCCTTCCATACATACATCCTTCCATCCATGCATCCATCCACCCATCATCCATTCATCTGTCCATTCATGCATCCACTCATCTACTCATCATCCATCTATCCATTCATCTATTCTTCCAATTTTCTTTCTTCATGGGAAAATGTTTCTCTACAAAAAGAAAAGAAATTTGCCTGAGCCCTTCTTGGAGAAATACCTTAATTTAGCTTAAAACCTTACTTATTTGACAGTTATTTTCAGTTTATGCCCATTGACTCAATCAGTCAAACACTGAATCCAAAATTTCATCTGGTTATATTCATAATTTCAGTACAATTTTAATCATTTCGGGATTGGAATAGACATTCAATTCGCTTGTTAAGGGACAATGCATATAACTGTTGTGTTGAAGACATTGAAACCTGCTGTGTCTCATTAGTGTAAGATGTAGGATGGCTCTGTGATTTACAAAGTTCTGTCTCAATGCTCTAGCAATCTCTGATTGAATCTGTCCTTGTAAATATTAGCAGAGTAAAAAGGTATTTGTCTTGATAATTTGAAAAAATAATATCCATTATTCATTTGCAATATATCTCTGTTTGGAAAAAGGTATTCCTAAATAATGTTCAAACTCTGATACTCAATGTATTTTTAACCTAAATCTTTCCACAAAAATATTCTCCGCAAATATTTAGAAAAACATTTCACAATATGTCAACTGACTTTACAATCTAAATATTTGTCTCTCAAAGTTTTTTAAATAATATTTTTCAAAATATAAATTGGACAAAAAAAAATTAATTCCCAATTTTAAATTTGACAATCTCCTTTATAATCAATATCTAAATAGGTTCAAGCGAGCGTATTCTTTGAAACGATAAAATGACCACCTGTTTGCAAATTAAACCGCGCTATTCATGGACAATTCTGTTTCTATTTAAGACGCAGCGCTAAATGCATACTTCCTGTTGCTATTACGGGGAGTAGACAGATTTCGCTGACAGACCCAATATTGGTCTGGTAGGCTAATTGGTCTCCCATGTGTAAATTACCCTTGTAAAACACTCCTCTCCACGTAAACCAAGGAGGCAGTTTCTGCATTTACCGCATGTTCTACAACATGTGCAAACAATCTTTCTCTCATAATTAGTGTCGTCATCTTGTAACAAGTTCACATCGTGTGCTTAGCTCATCCATTAGTAGAGTTTTGCCAACCAGTGAATGGATCACGATAGTTGTTGGGAAAATAGCTTTTTTTGAAAAATCAATAGAAATGAGAAGTAATGAATTGATATGTGGTGTGAAAAATTTTAATTTGAGTTACGATTATTTGATTTAATTTCGATCTTTTAGAAATACGGCATAAATTAAATTAAAGTTTTTGTTCTAAGCAAAAGAAATACATTTGTATCTGTATGGAAATTTTAAATATTAAACATGCAAGATGGTTTTTGTGAATTTTTTTTATATCTGATAGAAATAGTATTTACAAAAAAAACAAGTACAAATCATAATATTATGCAACTTGTTATTTTCATATCTAATATTTTGATAGTAATTTCATGAATAACATCAAAAGAGTTCTAGAATAATGTATAAATGAATAATGTTTTTAATTAAAAATACATCGTATTTTTCTTTGATCTTTCTCCAACTTGTTGTTTACAAGCAACTAACAAGAGATCTGTGTGTTTACTTAACAAAACGAAAACTTTGTAAACATCACAACAGCCTTGAAACTGTAATTTACGTCAGCAGTCTGCCCTTGAAGCATTTGTTTAAGTATTATTTCAAAGAAAATGTCATATTTCTATGTGACTGTACTTGCTAATTAGAGACGAATTTGAAAGACAAGGAAACAAAACTTAAAACAATAACAATACACAGTTAACAAATATAAACAAACGTCTGTTCTCTTCAATAAATTTCTTTTTTAAAATATATTTTCTAAGGTTCCATGATGAGCACTACAGATGTAAACAATTGATTAAAAAAAGTTGTTTCTCATCAAAAGTCAGTTCACTCTTAGATTATGCATCACTTGAATTTCTTTTGTTACGTTTTTCAATTTTCTTAACATAATGGGTACTACAGGTGATTTATAGTTATAGAAAATAAGTAACTGTACCGAAATGTCACTTTTGAGAAAATGAAGAAGTTAATCACAAACGAGAACGTAATACTAGATGCTCTTTGTCTCTAAGGATGTATCGCTTCCGAGGATTTAAAGGGAAAGTTCTATCACCGATTCATCGGCAGTATCCGTCATCTTGATTTCTTGGCATTTTGTGACAAATAATATGTAACTTTGTACTCAATCTATAAATATATATTTTATTATTTAAAAAAAGAATTTAGTGAAAGTACAGCATTTATCATCTCACGTTATGCAAAAAGAAGTGATGACGGCCATTTTGCGATAGAAACTTCTCTTTAAGGGGATGAGTAAAGGATTACATCCTTGTTAAAGGGACACTGCGTCAAGGATACATATGAGATCAGATTTATCTACCTTTGCTGATTAACATGTCTGGTAACAAGTCACAGACCCCCAATTTCAGACAATTGAAGTAATTAGTAATAAAAACTACTGCATATAAACAGTGAAGTGAAGTTTAACTCGTTAGCAGACACGTTAATCAACATAGGTAGATAAAAGTGATCTCATTTTTATCCTCGATTCAGTGTCCCTTTAAAGGGGCAGTAGCACGTTTTTTCGCTCAAATAAGTCGATGAAATGTATTTGAAAAATAATGTTACCAATAGTAAAACACCCTTCACTCTTCAGAAAATCAAGTTTAAAATGAGTGTATATGGTTCCGTAAAGGCCATGGGAATAGTTTTTGTCATTCAAAATAATAAAATGTGTTCACAATAAAATGGCCGCCATGCAATTTTGGCTTTATATGCAACACAGTTATTACCACTACGGATAATAAGTTAGTGTAATAAGATGTTTTACCCTCTAAAGTAAATATAAATGACATAAACTATCATTATAAACGGGAAATTTGAAAAAATAAAATTTGAAAAAAAATGTGCTACTGCCCCTTTAAGCTTGCAAGGCTTTGCTAACAGACGGGGGAATTGTTCATGACTTATACACTGTAGAAATCTCTAATATATTATCGTAGCCAAACATTATATAACGTTTAATTGTTTCAAAATAACTTCAAAATAATATTAAATCAATTAATATCTGTGGTTCTCCTTTTGAAATTATATAATTTACAAACTTTGGCTCTTTGTACTGTTTAATCGATAAAGGAGATAAACCGAGTTTCTAAAATAGATAAATCTATTTCTTGATCACCATGTGTGCTTGTGAAGTTCCTAAGATGAAATAAGGCAATTTAATTTGTAATTATCTTTTCCTAGAATCCAATAGCTATTTTAAAAATAAAAATAAAACATGAGTTCTTTTCCTTTGGCACCGGAAGCCATGGTGAGAAAGTGTAAACATTTTTTTTTTCTCCAGGAACCAAATTAAAAGATAATTATCAAGTTTATATTGTTTACAATTGGAATTTGCAATATCCGTGACTAATCTATTAAAATTCAAAGGAAACTAAATAATTAATGTTAGAGATTTTAATTCTGTTTGATGCTTGTTCCAAAAACATAACAATTAATCCATCAATTATAATTAAAGGGTAGGGCTGTATACAGTATCCAATATTCTAGGAAAAATTACTGTTTATACATATATGATTATTTAAGAAATAGAAGACGAGTTGGAGTGCTTTATCGTTGAATAAAACATAGCATAGTAGCATAAAGCACGAAGAGCGATGAGATGCCTTTAAATAGTAACTCGTTTTTTTATATAAAAAGCTGTTGAGATATTATGTTGATTGTATTTTGTATAACTTTATTTTGAAAATATTAATGCCTCCCGTCGTGGAACAAATTCACTAGCATTGAACAATCGAAGTGACGTAACATATGATGTCATTTGCTAAGCGACGCTCTAACTTACGTTTAAAATCACGAGCATGTTTTATTATATTGACCGCCTGTGTTTTATTGCCGTGGGTATCTTATATAGCACATTATTATAACACAAACCAGTTAAATTATATGAGTGAATGTCATAGTTATATTAATATGATATTTTGATGATATTATTCAATGATATGTGAAGTCCTTCAATGGGTGTGGAAATTTTGATACAGCACAAAACATAGTTGATAAGTGATAAATGATAAATTATTTATTTCTGGTACATATTTATAAATGTTTATTAGGCCTAAACAAAAAATTCTGGTCTTTAGAGGCTGACAAAAATGATGCGATGACGCGATTTATTATTTTTTTTACGACATTTTTTTTTTGGGGGGGAATGAAGAGATAACAAACAAAAATTATACAATTATTTATATAAATAAAGCACAAACTCTCTTAAATATGTGTAACTTTTCCAAATAGTCTATAATCTCACCCCTACACTCCATCTCAACAGAAACGAGTGACATTTTCTATGTCCAATGTTTTCTGAGGCTAAAAAATTACAGTAATCTGCCCCTTACTGATGCGGGCGGAAACCAGAAACAAATTCTTTTTTTGGGGGGCCTTATAAAAAGAATTAAAATTGATAAAAATGCAACAATTTCCCTATTTGATGTAATGCACACAATAGGATCTTGCCTTTATATAATGTTACTTTTTATGCTTATGACATCTTATCTTATCAGATTCATTCATGAAATAGATGTGATGTATATTCTTTGTTAATTTTATCTCTCTGACCATCAGTGAAAGGTCACGTAAAGTTCAAAGACAATCACACACATTTCCACTTCATTTCTGGCAATTACTGTAATTGAAAGCGGACAGGACGTTCGAGACATAGGGACACCTACTCTATCATAATTGGTTAAACCAATACCATTGTGACATGTGATTGGTCAAGCTGTTATTAAGTGTGTTTTGATTGGTTCTCATGAGCCAATCAATTTGGTTAATTTGTACTTGATTTTATTAATGTTAACACTAGTTGCTAAAACTTATCAGTGCCAACAATATCTGAATGGCCAATTAACAACAATTGCTGCAAAAAATACTCACTAATGTCATATACATGGGCAGCCTAAAGGGGCTGTAGCACATTTTGAAATGGAAATAAAGAGATCTCAAAAACTGGAAAACAACATCAATCAATAAATAAACTCACGGGCAAAAGAAAGTATATGTTCTTTTCAACAGAGTCAAACACAAAATATTTCTGCCGGATAAAATCAGTTTTGAATGTTTGTGATGAGGATATATCTCGTTAAGAGATATACACAATTTCATTCATGAGAGTATGATACTTAATATTTTTTTATCTGTTCAAGCACACATGGGGTGCTAAAATAGCTATTTCAAAAGGTATTTTGGGGAATAATTCTGGATATTTAAGGTAAAATTTTATGAAATATGGAAATTATGTTCGTACAAGATGGTATCGACATTATGTACTTCCTTTGACTTTAAATCAATGTCACATCGTTGCTGTAGGACGTCATAAAACAAGCCAGAAAGCCATATTTCACTCCCCTATCTCGCCTGGTAAAGGGGACTCTATGACGACGATTTTGAAAAAAGCATGTTTTTTCAGAATTATGAATAGATAATGTTTCAAAATTTACAGACAAAGGTAGTTTGCTTTTAGAGTCATGGTGTAACTATGTTTCAATCTTGTTCATCACTCGTTGATTAAAATCTCTTGCGTTGTTGTACCTATACTTTCTTTTGTCCCTGAGTTTAGAAGTCTAAACAAATGGTTGTGGTTCGGTTAAGCTACATACAGATCCATATCCAATCCTCTAATTATTAAAAGGCGTTTACACTAAAATGGCCGCAAGCAATTTTCGTCTTATATGCGACACCAATTTTCTATGACTATACGGATAATTGGGTCATGGCTGTTTTACCTTCTTAAGTAAAGATATATTTATAAACGTTTATTATGAACGGCAATTTAGACTTATGAAAAATGCCAAAGTGCCCTCTTCAAGGGGCAGTAGCATGTTTTTTTTAAATTTTATTTTTTCAAATTTCCCATTTATAATGATAGTTTATGTCATTTATATTTCCTTTAGAGGGTATAATATCTTATTACACAAACCATCCGTAGTGGTAATAATGGTGTTGCGAATACAGCCAAAATTGCATGGCGGCCATTTTATTGTGAACACATTTTATTATTCTGAATGACAAAAACAATTCCAATGGCTTGACGCCATCAAACAATAGGTCATCTTAGGTTAATGGGAAACCTGTTAGTGTTAAATAAACATTTCTTTTCTTAGTTTTCTTATTTAAATTGTAATTCTTTCTCATTTTCCAGTTCTTTCCTTGGCCCAAATTTTGATTAATTATCGTAAGTTATTCCAACATTGTTACCAGATCATTCCAACCAGGCCATGTGGATAGTTTAACATCCACAATTATCATGTGGATAGTTTAACATTCAAACATATCTGAAATAGTTTGCATACAGTAAGATAGGTTAACTATGTCATATGTATGTCATGTATGTATTCTTTGACATTTTAGAAGTTGTAGAGATGAAGGAAAATCAGATTGTAAACTCTTTATTGCAACAATGCATACATCTTGGTTTTCCTTCATTGTACAGTTAAGCAAGAAACAAAGTACCCCTTTTTAGAAATGTCGATCCTTCATCAAATATGCCAACTATGTCATTTATGTATGCCATTTATATATGTCATGTCTTATATGCCATAAAATGTAATTGAGAAGAAGTATTTGCAGCTGGGAATGTTTACAAGACAGGATTGATACTAGATTGAAGCCAGCTACATAATTGACCTAATAAGTGTCTGCAAGGTAGTAATTAAGTGTTCCCCTACACATTTATGCATAGAAAGCATCCTTTCTCTTCTTAAACAGTTTTTAGTTCGTTAGACAGATAAGCATTTTAAGGGTTTTAATAAAATGTTGAAGGTAATCATGTAGGTTCTAAAGTTTTAAAATATGCCCAATTTCATATCTGTAGAACCAAACATAAGTGAAATATAGCTTAATTATTATTGATTTCCCAAGGTACCCTTTCCTCCTTGAGTGATCTTATACATCCGTCACTCAAGTTAGCCTGGCCTTGTGTATTGAAAGCTGACCTGAGTGTGACCCAATATATTGGAATATTTAGAACTTTGAGAGGTGATCCTAAATTGTAAAATTCTCTTAATAGAAAGACAACAATATAGGTATACTCTAATAACAACTTGTTACCTCTTCCTGGGAATGCCAAGAGCTAGATTAATTATCTTTTTTTGATGACTGTCGGAAACATGAAAGAAACATGACAATGCCTAATTACTTGATATGTTACATCATAACCTTCGAGATAGCGAATAATGTCATACCTGATGAGATACAGAGCCAATGGCTCTATTTCAATCAGTAAATTAGTTGCCCAGATTTTTTTCCTTTTATTTGCAAGTTGACTTATGTAAACTGGCAACTGAGAATGATTTGGTATAAGTGATTAATTTAAATTATGTCGAAGATGAGTATCATTTCGTGTGTGTACTTATCGTTAAAAAATGTATAAAGAAATACTATTATGAACACCTTGCAACTTATAAGTTTATATCATTGATGAAAACATTTAGTAAATTTCAATTAGAAAACTTGTCCATCTATATTCATAAAGCTTTCATACTTAGACAAAGTTTTTACTTCAAACAAAAGTATAAATGTAATTTGTACTACAGGCATGGGGCCTTTCAGTATGAAATAAGGATTGATTGATTGATTAAACAGCAAAAGTAGCAATCTATCACTGGAAGGTAAACTGTAGATCATTGTTTACTTATTTATACCCAGTAGTGATAAAAATCAAATATTTAGTCCTAGATTAAACTCCGACAAATGTTTTGCACTGTTTTACCTTTTATTGGGTTCTGGAACAAGTGCATTTAGATCAATATAACCTGACCTGTGAAGAAATTGTGCAGAATAATGCAATTTCATGAAATGTTCAACGGTATTTTACTGCTGAGAAATCATTGAAAGACTTTTTAGTAGAATATTATTTCTATCCGAGAAAAGTAGGTTTTAAACAACATGAAATTGAACATTCATGATCTGCAAGATTTCAATTGGTCTTTCTATTCCCATATGTGAAAGTGACGTTAATCTTTCAACGGACACTGTTTGGAATGTGATAAATGGGGTACAGACTTTCAAAATGAAAGAATGCAGTGTTTGCAAAGTGCTTTAAGTCATTAGGGGGGGATTTGTCACCACTCATTTTACCTCATTTCCAAGAGAGTTAAACATGAAATACTTATGTCAGAGAAAGTCTTAGGGAGACACATGTGTTAGGTGTGCTCTCAGTGGTACTTTAAAGGGGCCGTTCTATCGGCAAAATCCGCCATCTTGGATTTTGTTTAGTACGCGAAATGAAAACACGCTATATTTTACCTAATTTTACAACATTCCAGTGATAAAAGATATACACTGATAGAATGTTCACATAGCATGTAATGAAACTAATAAATAATTTGCTGTTATGCCGTAGCAAACTTTCCCCCACTCGCAGAGCGATGAATGGCTTATAATTCAGTTCTCATCGTTATTATTTTTCAGCAAATGTGCACTTGTCTTTATCAAGTTGTGAAATATAAATTTATCGAAGTATTACCTTTATTAATATCTTTTAACTTGACTGTGTTTTAATCATTTATTAGTAGCATATTTATGCAGGTATCCTGTTGAATTTCGTTTCCACAAAAAATACTCCGATAGAACCCTCCTTTTAATGTTTATGTTAGCTAATTCAAAATATACACTTGGGGTGCTAATTAGCATTTTCAACAATGGCAGGAAACTTTGGCATTTAGGTAAAAAATTATGAAATGTAGAAATGTAATTGGTAAAAGATATTGCAGACTTATAAATAACATTCTTGTAGTTAAATTTATGGACGCATCTTTACTTTAGGAAATCTTAGAACAAAGCTAAAAAGCCCTTTTTGACTCTCTGTCTCAACTAAATAATGAGATTCCAAAACAAGGATTTCTGAAAACACATTTTTTTTCAAGAATTAGTTTACTTGGCTTTTGAAGACATGATGTAACTGTTCTAGTTGTTTTTAACACTTGTGGATTGAAATATCTTTTATGGTGACGTTTCTTTTGCGGTTGAGTGTACATGTAATTAATGACAACTGTTTGTTACAAACTTTTAGTTTGCCAACCAGACTCTTATATCAAATGAAGCCCAAAGCAAGTCTACAGCAAGCTCGTATTTTAAACTGAAAAGATCTCAGGAGCTTCATTTACTTAATTATTGTTTTTAAATTTGAATTTTTTTCCAAAATGTTCATTTCCTAGACCTGTTGTCTAACATGTTGGGATATGGTTCCAATTAAGAAATTACAAAAAAGGTTGTGGTGATCTAAACTTTTCAACCTTTACTGATAATAAAAATATTATTTCTCTCTATATGTCTATTCAAGTGCTCTGTCTGTCTGTCTGTCCATTTGTCTTTCTGTATATCTGTCAATGATAATTTAATTTTTAAAGGGGCAGAAGCACATTTTTTCACTCAAATAAGTCATGGAATGTATTTGAAAAATAATGTTACCAATAGTAAAACACCCTTCTCTCTTCGGAAATCCAAAATGATTCCATAAAGGCCAAGGGAATAGTTTTTATAATTCGAAATAATAGAATGTGTTCACATTAAAATGGCTGCCATGCTATTTGTGCTTTATAATATATATGCAACATGCACTGTTATTATCACTATGGATAACTGGTTTGTGTAATAAGATGTTTTACCCTCTAAAGTAAATATAAATGACATAAACTATCATTATAAATGGGAAATTTTAAAAAATAAAATTTTCAAAGAACAGGCTACAGCCCCTTTAAAGCTGGATTTGAAAAAAGTCCTTTTACTTTTCTGAAAGATGATATGTACATTTATGATGTTTTTGTTTCCGTGGTAACAAGTTGAATGTTTTTTCTCTGCTTCAGGTTGTCCAAGAGTATGAAAGAGCTGTGATATTCAGACTTGGTCGTTTGTTGTCTGGAGGTGCTAAAGGGCCAGGTGAGAATAAATAAATAAATAAATAAATAAATAAATAAATAAATAAATAAATAAATAAATAAATAAATAAATGAATGAATGAATGAATGAATGAATGAATGAATGAATGAATGAATGACATTTTAAGTAAATAGTGATGTCATACCCTTAGTAAATAGTGATGTCATACCCTTAGTAAATAGTGATGTCATACCCTTAGTAAATAGTGATGTCATACCCTTAATAAATGGTGATGTCATACCCTTAGTAAATAGTGATGTCCTACCCATAATAAATAGTGATGTCATATCCTTAATAAATAGTGATGTCATACCCTTAGTAAATAGTGATGTCATACCCTTAGTAAATAGTGATGTCCTACCCATAATAAATAGTGACGTCATATCCTTAATAAATAGTGATGTCATACCCTTAGTAAATAGTGACGTCATATCCTTAGTAAATAGTGATGTCATACCCTTAGTAAATAGTGATGTCATACCCTTAATAAATGGTGATGTCATACCCTTAGTAAATAGTGATGTCCTACCCATAATAAATAGTGATGTCATATCCTTAATAAATAGTGATGTCATACCCTTAGTAAATAGTGATGTCATACCCTTAGTAAATAGTGATGTCCTACCCATAATAAATAGTGATGTCATACTCTTAGTAAATGGTGATGTCATACTATTAGTAAAAAGTGATGTCCTACCCATAATAAATAGTGATGTCATACCCTTAGTAAATAGTGATGTCCTACCCATAATAAATAGTGATGTCATATCCTTAATAAATAGTGATGTCATATCAATAGTAAATAGTGATGTCATACCATTAGTACATGGAATAATTGCCGTTTTGTGTTACAGGAATCTTCTTCGTATTGCCGTGTATCGAGCAGTACACAAAAGTTGACTTGAGAACAATATCCTTCGATGTTCCCCCACAAGAGGTAGGTTGCAATTAACTTTTTACATTTAATGTAAGGAGAATAAGGAATTAAACCAAGATGGTGTTTTTTCAATGCAAATATAATTCATCAATTATAGAATATGACAGGGAGAAAGACTGCAACATTATAGTTACCATGCAATGTATTGAAACCTGCAAGCAATGGCTGGAACTAGAGCACCATGGGTAATACTACAGTAAATGGCCATGATGTTGCACCAAACCTACACAACGTCGTTTCACTAACTATTCTTAGCCCTAAGAGCAATTGTAAGTCAAGTCTTTAACATTGGTGAAGACTAACAGTTGGGCCAAGATTGTCAGTTGAACGGTACCCAGAACAGTCAGTCATTTACCTTATGCAGACAAAATTTCAAATACCTGGATTCAAACCCCAGACCTCATGAGCAAAAGTAAACCCCAAACTTCATTCAATTCTTGACAATGTAGAATGTTTGTTGAATGAGAGAAATGCTCCCGTTTACAAAACAGTGTTCAACACCTCACGCTAATACTCTCAGACAGATAGGCGCCAGTGGTCAAATCTCATATCTTCTTGGAAACAAAACATGTCTTGTATCCACGGAAACAGCAGCCATTTTGTATTCCACTTGTCAAGTTTAGCGAATGTTTTCACAGATTCACATCCAAATGGAGCTGTTTAAGAACTTCTTTCAACAGGTTGTTGATATTGGTTTACAAAAGGTTCTGGAATTGGTATTTTTAGGATTCTTGGAATTTCTTCAGATATTGGTTGGCAGTGGTCATTTTTTGGAATGGATCCCAGAATAGATTTATTCCTTTGTAAAATTCAATTATATTAAAGAAATGGGGAATTTGTAAAATGGTCCTTTCTCAAAGATATAAATACAGTTTATGTCATGGCAATAAAATAAGTTATTTTGAAGAATTATGTTTTGTCATGAATGAGGTTTCATTGTAACAGCCGTAGTATGTGGGCTTTCTTCCATTCCTATATTTCCATTCATATAATTGTGGAGTTTTAAGTATTCCAATATAAATGTCTCTATAATGCCTGTTGTATTACAAATGTTATCTAAAAATGACTATTTTGAGATTAGAGGAAATTCAAATTGAGTTTTACAAAACTCAAAATGATGGTTAGAAATAGCTGTCAAATGTTTTGAAATTAGAATTAAAATATTTTTCTTCAGTTCATAATTGAGTTGAATTAAAAAAAATTCAAAAACTGATTATTGGAAAACGAATCTGAAATTGAAATCAAATTTCCATCCCAATTTGGAAATCTGTTTTTTCTGTTTGTCTAGATTGTTTAATTTAGTTTGTTAGCATAAATGATGAAAGTATTTATTGATTTTTCTTCTCCTGAACAAAACATAAGTTGATTTTTACTGATTGACTAAACAGGTCACATGTATATCAAATTAACTAGAACTAAAACTCTTAGAGTTCAGCATAGACGCATCTTAAAATATATTCTTTGAAACACTTTGTTTTTAAATTAAATCTTCAAAAATAATTCCTAATTAAAAAAGAAAATCCATAAATAATGATTCATATTAAATCATTCAAAATGGCAAAATCTTTTTTATCTGATATGTCTTGTTTTCATGCCATTTAAATTTAGATGTTTACATGTAAAATTTTAAAAAAGCACTGTTTTTATCATTTCACTAAAATATTTTCAAATTTTAAAAAATAATCTGTATAACTCTTTCAGCACTTTTTAGAAGTGGCAGAATATTATTCATATGCGTACATGTGTTCATGTGCCTCGAAACAATTGTTTCAGCTTGAGCTACTACTACTGTATTGTGACGTCATAAAACAATAGTTCTTGAAATCCCTGTAGTAGACTGTCGCAAGAGCTGTGGGCTGTATTCTAGCTATTATTATTACCCATATGGTTGAAAATAACCGAGTTAATATTATTGATATGAGCACATGTGCACATATCACGTTTGCCTAGCAACGATTGTTTCATCGCGGCTTTACGTATTTTGTCGTTTGTGACGTCATTCAACGATTGTTCGTGACGTCACTGTTGCTTGCCGTCGCAAGAGAAGTGGGCCGCTTTCTGACTATTTTTACGCGAATCACATGGAAAAGAACGGGTAATAAAGAAATTATTACACTCGAAAGTGTGTCATATGACTTTTACGAAACTCGTGCGAATTTGTGTATAACCCTCGCTCTCGCTCGGGCAATACAAAAATTCACACTCGTTTCGTAAAACTCATATGACACACTTCCTCGGGTAATAATCTCTATTTACGAAATATCAAATGGAATAAAAAGGGTAATAAAAAAAAATCGATGAAATTATTCAACTCGAAAGTGTGCCATGTTTCTTTAACGAAACTCGCACACATTTCTAAACTGACAGGCAAAAGAAAGTATAACGATCACTTGTTTTCGATTAATTCAATATTTTAAAGAAATTAGATGCATTTGATTATGGCACGCTACAATCACAACTTTCTGCAGTAGTTTGAATGACTTAATTGGTGACTTTCTTATCATTTAACTAAAATATCATTATTTAAAGTAGACAGGGGTAAGAAATGAAATTTACATCAACATGACCCCTACCATGTTTAAAATGTTGTAAATGTGTGCAGGACAAAGCACATTTATTGATTATCAGAGTATGTACAGTTCGTGTTTTATCAAAATTATTTTGGGGGAATTTTTAAATTTAACATTTAACATTTAAATTTTATTTTTTTTAAACTGCGTAGAGGTATTCTTCGACTGATTTAATGTTTTGGACAAAAACTCAATATATTTGACTTTGAAAATTATACATATGATAAATGTATACAACTGACTGATATACTTTCTTTTGCCCATCAGTGTACATAACATAGGCCTCACTTTTGCTCTGGTAATGAAACAAATTTACACTCATATTGTGAGAATCCTATGACACGTTGCTTAGGTTATAATGACCATTCATTCTGTACACAACATTTCGGGACTTTGCAAGAGAAATTAAAATGTATGAAAAATATGCAAAATGATAAATATAGCTATTATATTCAATTGAAGTTACGATCATAAATATTGTTATATTAAAAAAAGATCAAATCTTTTGACACAAATCCAATATCAAACGACTAATTTCAGTAATTTTGAGAAAACAAAATATCAAACAAAACAACTACCTTTGACAAATGATATTCTGATAATGTTTCTTTTATGCATACATGATTACAAAATGCTTTAACCATACAAATATAACATGTTGAAACAGGTAAACATGAAAAATATATAAAAATAATAAAAAATGTGGTAAGGCTTGAAAATTTGGTTATATTAATTGGCTTCAAATAGACAAACTTATGAATCATTAATATAAACCATGTGTGTCGACGTGAAATATTTTATCGAGTTGACCCTCCATTATCCAGCCAGGGTCTTGCGTAATTATTGTCTCCAAAGTGCTATTAAGGATGAACATAACGGACATTATGATATAAAAGGATTTGGACTATCTAAATGTTTCATTAAGTGTGACACATTTTATTAATGAACACTCAAAATAGATTAGTGAAGGGTCATGCGCAAATGATTTCATATAAGATAAAAAAAAAAGTCTTGTTGAAAGAAATATTTGTAAAAAAAGTGATCTTTTTATTTCACTTGAACAATCTTCATGATAGCTACACTGTTGGCCAAAAGAAACGCCTACCAGATATCTTACTAGTTTTTTGTAAAAATTATAACGAACAGTTTAACAATATTATAACGTTATGGAGTATGTTGCACCATTTCTGCATAATATATTTAAATTTCAGAATTTGTTATGTCACAGAAGAATTGCGATTATTAAAATGAAACAGAAGTGTTCAGTTTTCAATCAGTGCTTGGTCAGAAAAACATTTGAAACAGATTTTCATACAACCATGAGCAACAATACAGGCATGCATTCGCATTGAAGTGGTGATGATGCTACAGATGTACGTGGTTAAGGTGCGCAAGTGAATCAACCGAAAATAGTGGTCTTGATTGGGCGTGTTTTCCATGAATGTTATTGACTCGAATCTCAGTTTTTCCACGATTTCAATGGACTTTCATGTTAATTATTGTTTCAGCATGGCGACCATCATTAATTATATTTAAGAAATTAGGTCATCTTTCATTACAAGGAAAATCAAGTAGGCGTTTCTTTTGGCTGACAGTGTAATATGATCTATTACCTTGAATCAAAGACGTATATCACATCTAACATCCTTGCTTGAGTTCTTGTGTCAATGTGATGATGTGATCTGTTAAATACCAGATGAATTAGTTCAAAATATTCTGAATGGCCAATTTACAGAAATTATTGATAAATACGCCTCTGTTTAAAGATGGGGTATCCGGAAATATAGCGCCGAAAAGCTTTTTGAGAATGGGGGTGCACCCGTGTTTTCACTATGGTTTCAATGGTCATTTACTATACTTCAAACTCTCTGGATCCGCCAAAGGGAAATATTACAGAATCTGTAGATTAAAGGTTAACAGATAAAAAATTCTCATTCTACAAAATCTTGAAATGCACCATTGTTATTTTGGGTTCACATTGTTATAATTTGGATCATCAATCAATCTTTTTATTCAATATTAATCAATAAATAGGCCATTGGCCCATGTAAACTCACGTGCAAAAGAAACGTCCCCACATTTTGAAAACAGTATAAAATGAAATATTGATGTCGGAGAAAATAGATTTTGTATGTATTTGGTAGTCACATGTTTTCTTAAGAAATATTCACAATTTCATACATCAGAGTATGCAATTTTTATTTTTACATCTGTTCAAATTGACATGGGGTGCTAAAATCGTTTTTTAAAGATGTTTTTGGCCCACAATATTTAGTATTTAAGTTTAAAACATTGAAAAAGTAGAAATTTAATTAACTTAAGATATCCTCGACATAAATAACCTTCTTTGATTTAAATTTGTTGACGCGTCTTTACTGTAGGACGTCTCAAAACAAGCCAAAACTGGCTTTTTGAGGCTTCTATCTCGTCTAGTTAAGGAGATTCCAAAACGACCATTTCTTAAAACTTGTGTTATGAATAGATAATGTTTTGAAAATTCATATTTAGTATTGTTGGATTCTGAAGACATGATGTAACGCTGTTTCAGTCGCATTTATCGCCCGTCGATTGAAATATCTTGTATTTTGTATGGGGACGTTTCTTTTGCACGTGAGTTTATAATACATTTTAAACAACATCGTGACAATTTGACATGTATTTGCAATTCAAGTTGTAATTTTCTCTGTGAAAGGGCTTACTTAATTTGGGATGATACATTCTACAATAGGACAATTTCTTGTACTTTTTTCTTTATTTCAGTTTTACAGAATTTCTTTTTCTGAAAATGTTTGACCAGAATCTCTAAGTATCAACTTCAAACATTATCAACATCAAGGCAAATGTGATACTTTGATATGCTGACACTGATTGATGCAAATGTATCTATGAATAGCATCGTTTTAGATTTCTTTGGAACTAATGTTAACGCTATTGCAACTAAGTGATAAATCATTCATGAATTTCAATATCGTATTTTGTAAATAAGAGAAAATGAAATGAATTTTTTTTATGTCAATAAAAGACAAATTTAAAGAATATTGTCTAGACAGTGCTGTCAGAAAATGTATGACTCACATAAAATAGGTTTTAAAAGATATATATATACAGCTACTGAACAAAAGTTTGTTTAACTATGCAAGATTTCCTACGTAAAATCATCATTTTTGGAAAAATTCAATTTGGCACTGTTTCTTAACAGATCACATTATGGATAATATTTTTGGACAAGATGTAGAGAAGTCATTTTTACACTTCATATAAAAGGGACAAATATGTAACATGCCAGAAACAATTTTGGCCTACAACAGACAAGGGGTCATTATTTGAAAATTGCAATAAAATATGAATTAAACATAATGTCTGTAAAATTTCGACAGTAATAGAAAATATTGGTCAATGTGATGATAGGAATTATGTTTTTCCCTAAATGATTAAAAAATGACAATTTATAAAACAATGTAAATTTTTGAGTTTGGGATTTTTGGACCCCTGTGTTATATAAATCCTTGCCATATTTGCTCCTGTAGAAATATTAGTATCATATTTAAGTATATGATACAGAAATAATTTTTCTACATCTAACCAAAGATTCATAACTTTTGCGGGCATATTTAAGGAATAAATCAAACTTAAATGAACACAGAATTACAAGGTAATTGCACTGAGTTTGGGGAACAGTTAAACAAACTTTTGTTCAGCAGCTGTATCTTTGAAAACCTATTTTTGACTGGATCAAGCTCATTTGTCTAGTTTATTGGTCTTTTCAAGTATACATGTCTATGAAATATTATGCCGTTCATCGTCGCTATAATTTAAAGTGGAAGTCTTCACTTATTATACAGCATAACAGGACATGTACGTTGTTGACAAATGCAGTCTAATGATAAATCATATGTTACTTTGTGGATATTCTATCAATATATGTATTTTATCATAAACATTTTTTAAATTAGTAAAAATACAGCATGTTTATCTTTTCACAAGATGGCGGATACTGGCAATAGAACAGCACCTTTAAGATGATCTAGGTTCCTCAAGGCAGCCATTTAAAGTAAATTGATAGTGCAATGTATATATTATACTTTGGCAATTAAAATAATTATATGTTGAAAATTGTAATGAAACAATTAATCATAAAAAAATCTTTTGGATCGATTATAATTTAAAATATTTTTTTCCAGTCAACAAATTATTGTAATTAGTGGTGTCACAACCATTTTGGACCAGAAAACATTTATTATGATATAAAATATAAAATTATTTAAAAAAATTAAGAATTGCATCTTAATTCAAACAGATTATGATTATCAGAATATCAAAATGTCAAAATGATGTTTTCCAGTCAACAAATTGTTGTATACCTATGTTCCCGTGATGTTCCCGTGATGTTCCTGTTTGTCCTTCAGATAACAAACATCATCCCTTTATGAAGCCGTTATTCATCAGGATTCGTAATAACCTCGGACTCCCTTAAGCGCCAAGCCATAGGCGCCTCTTTACCGAACTGTGTTTACTGCAGAGTTATCTGACAAGCAAGTGATGGTTTAAGCTAAATGGACACTACAAAGTGCCTAGCTCTCTCATTGGATATATTTGCTTCTGTCGGCCATTACATACACTTACGTGCAAGCAGCTAGTAACTAACAACAACACAGTTTCGAATTAGAAATATGAGCAACTCTTTTACGGTTAATTTACAGATCAACATTTCAACGCTTGTGAGTAACAACCACAGCCACTTTGATGATACTTCAAAGTGGTTTATGGTTTCGTCCAAACCTGATAGATATTTACGGCCGAAGAAATATATACTGTATACTGTTTGACCCTCAGTTCATTAGGATCTTGAAGAATTAACAAAAATATGGATTTACAACTTCTTTATTGTGAAGATATGTGGATATGTGGATCTTGTTTTGGTTACTGCAAAGTCAGCATTACATAATATGCTATAGTGAATTCATATTTTGAATATTCATATATGCAAATTAATTGAAAGATGCATTTTGAAAAGATTTATTTCATTGTGTTATTATGGCTTTCCAGTTAACTGACCAAATATAAGCCGAAAATATTTGTGAAAATTTGTCAAATTGCAGGTTTGTTATCAAAAACTTCTTCCATCAATTTAATCAGTTCCAAGATAAGAAAAACATAAACATTAAATAACTTTTCGTTGTCTTCCTGCAATAAAATCATATAATTTTAGCACAGGTCTATCAAAATTATCCGTATTTCTCTATTTATCATTGCAAATTTCATGGAGTTGTCACTTTCAGGACAATCATGAGAATTAGTTGTAGTGCCTGGAGCATGTTAACAAGAAGGAATTGCATTATCAAAAGCCTTTGAGACTCACCGAAGACAATAAGTTAATGAGGCACTAGTATATTGGGAGAACGCTAGTATCTTTTTGACCTAGACACAGATCTTCATAGATTTCAAGGGGGAACTTAGTTCCAGAAACAATGTATTCCTCAGCCAGAACCAAATAGGCTTAGTGTGGCCCATATCATGATGAAACTATAAAACCCTGTCCCATAGGATTTTCCTACAACTTATTATTCATACAGAAGAGCCTCAGATGAATATGGAAGATATCCATGGATATTGTAGTTAAGAGATAATGTGGATTCTCAAATATGATCTTAACAATTATTTAACCATAATACATGTTAATCAATGAAAACATATTTTTAAAATATTGGCAATTTCTTGTTGGTAGAATTATTGACAATACTTTCTTTGAACAATATTTCTCATGAAAGAAACAACATTTTGATTTCCTTGGGGATGTACACCAGCTATAATGTATGAAATGTTTTATATCTGAACAGATATCTGAACGTTTTGAAGTCAAATTTATGTTTACAATTTATACAATTGTTAAGAGAGTGATATAAATTCAAAGCTGTGCAGCCAGTTAGAATTTCAAAGCTGTAAACAAGAGGTTTATTAACCTTATGTTTGCCACTGGTCCCTTTGATTCCTGTCAATTGGCCAGCCATAGTTTTAAGGTTTGGCACTTTCCTCAACAGCTTAAAGGCGCTGTAGCACGTTTTTTCGCTCAAATAAGTTGATGAAATGTATTTGAAAAATAATTTCACCAATAGTAAAACATCCTTTTCTCCTCGGAAAATAAAGTTTAAAATGAGTGTACATGTTTTGGTTAAGCCATGGGAATCGTTTTTGTAATACAAAATAATAAATTGTGTTCACAATAAAATGGCCGCCATGCAATTTTTGTTTTATACGCAACATAGTTTTTACCACTACAGATAATTTGTTTGTGTTATAAGATGTTTTACCCTCTAAAGTTAATTTAAATGACATAAACTATCATTATAAATGGGAAATTTGAAAAAATAAATTTTGCAAAAAACGTGCTACAGCGCCTTTAAAGTGACACTAAGGATTTTTTTAGATATTCTCTTTGGCTTTCATACATGCTGAAGTCAAGCATATTTCATATGCATTCCCAATTACCAAATCTGTAATTATTATTCTTGTTGTCAATTAAAATCGGGCAGACCGAAATTACATGTCTCAAACTGTTATTTCGTCTGTTATAGAAAACTTTCCAAAAGTATTTTTGACTGATTGACACATGCCAGTCCGATCCAAAATCTTTAAAGGTGTACCATTGTGGTTCATTTGGCTTAAATGGGGTATGCTCCAACTCACCATAATAAGTGCTGTTTACAATACAAACAAATTCACTCAGCTTTCATATTCTTCCCAAATCGCCTAATATATCATAATTACTAGATTCCAATTAAAATCGAGTAACATTATTTTGCATGTGTAGAAACCGAAACTGCACGTTCCATTTACATGCACAGTAGTTATATGACCTATTCAGCATTATCAACAAAAATTTGTTATTTTGTCTGATTTAAATAAGATTCAAAAATTACGTTTGATTCATTGGCGCGCCGCACGCGGTGCATTGTCCGGTTTTCCATCAGAAATCACTACTTTTACCTTCATATCGTCAATATACTAAGTCGACTATCATCAAAATGATACTTTTCGGTAACAGTCAGTACCTGTCGATAAAGTAACACATTTTATATCGTTTAGAATATGTGACCCCCAACAACACATTATGGATTGACCTTTAATATTGTCACTATATTGAACAGTAATTATCAACAACAGTCTGTTCATTCTGATAAAAATAACACCATGGTAATGTTTGACATTATGTAATTCCAACAACATCTGAACTGTCCCTTTAAGGGATACATTGCTTCAATAAGGTTAATCCACTTTGAATATATGTTTTGTTAATGACATTAAATGGAAGAAGGAGAAAGCAGTTTCTCAGAAAACAAACAAGAGCATTGTTGTTTTTAGATACAATTTAGACCTGTATTGAATTTGGTTGTAGTAATAGACGCTGCTTGTCGATAACAAGCTATTGAATTGATGTGAATAATTAATGTTTTGTTGTATGGTGAAGGATGGTATTTGATCTTCATCCTCACTGAGTAAACAGGTTAACTAATCAATTTAATTTCTGTTCATGGTTTTAACGTGAACACAAAAGAGTTTTTCTTCGCCTATATATCAGCAAGTTTGGCTGTATTAAAGGATAGATGCAATGACGTATGGTCAAAATCGGATTCATTAAAATGGGATGTCAATTTGACAATTGCTTATTTTAAATTTCTGAAATCGGTCCATAAATTACTTTTATACGGCTTTTTGAAAAACCGCCTGATTTAGCCCCGGCGACCAGAATGAAAGTCTGCGGGGGTGTCGTCCGTGAAGGGATGACTTCTGTGGAGGAATCTGATTTTCGGCGATAGTCATAATTCAACGTAATTTCGCAACATTTTGATTGTTAATTTCACAAAGAAATCTTCAATAAACCAACTTTAATTTCCCATATATTGAATGTTTAGATATCCAACTAGGTAATTTCGCAGATGACAATTACATAATTATCACATAAACATGTCTTTTTGGCGATGTAATACACCTCATAAATTCATTTAGCGGCAGTGATGAATCATCATTAATTAATTAACGAGACTCGGCGGAGTAGCTGTCTAGCTTATCACAGTCATGCCTCAGTGAGCATTTTCAAAATGATTCGCCAAACTAATTGCGGTTGTGTTTAAATGGGTGAATTAAAATAGTCTTAATTATCAATTGCAAGTGTATATTGTCACGATTTTATGCTCAATTGATTCCGATATACAATATACGTAGAGGTAATCATCTGTCATTCTTGAGAAAAATGCATTTCATCAGATCTTTAAGATGTTTGTGGAATGGTTATATAACAAATATATCTTATCAACATTTTACTAAAATCTCTTTCTCTTGCTTCTCTTTCAAATCTATAAAACTGACAATGCAGTAAACATGATATTCATTTTAAAAATCTGAACAATAGAAACAGACTCGTTCCTTTCAAGGAGTATGTACAAATATATATATATGTTTCAGTTTTAATTTTTTTAAATAGCAACATCTAGCTGCCATTTTGTTTTGATACATAACATGAAATGATAAATGCTGTATTAATTTATATAAGATATACCTACGGCAATAAAACACAGGCAGTCAATGGTACCGACAGCGTGCTTTATGAGACAATAAAACATGCTCGTGATTTTAGACGACAGTTAGAGCATCGCTTAGCTAATGACATCACTTTGATTGTTCATTGCTAGAGAATGTGTTCTACGACGGGAGGCATTAATATTTTCAAAATATATTTTATACAAACAACAAAATATCTCCATGTTTTTTTATAGAAAAGCGAGTAATTATTTAAGGGCATCTCATATAAGAAATAGAAGATTCGTTGTTGTGCTTTATCGTAGAATAAAACATAGCAGAGAGTATAAAACATGGATAAGATTAGAATATACCAAAAACCACCCTGGAATTGATCCTGTAGTATTTTCTCTTTGTATATCTACATGACTTAAACACAATTACAAAATAAAGAAATATACATGAAGATCAATAATTTTAATAAGAAGTTTATGATCATTGGTTTTCTGCTTTATTGAATAAATGGACTTCATAAAAAAATTCAGATTTCAATCAAGAAAATTATGAAATAAATCAAATATATTAACGGAAAAACATCTTTTAATCAATTGTTTTCTGCTCAATACATCTCATTTGGTTTATGAACAAGAAACTTACTATTGGTCGATTTTGAGGTGTACGTAACTGGACAAGCATGTTTACTGAGACAGTTACCATGGAAACAAATTGTTCAATATTGATTTGTAACATGAAACCCTTTCATCAATAAACACAGCTAATTGATTATTTTCAACTGTTGGATATATTTATAACTTTGAATTAAACTTGATCATCTTGGGAATTCTCAATTCCTCAAACTCCTTAAATAGAACTCTAAAATAAATGTTGAACTTAACTCTCTCCGTGCTGCAGCCAGCCAAAGTTGCATACTTCTTAAAGGCACACTGCTAAGTATATTTATGGAAATAAATTTAGAGGGTAACATTGTTATATTTGGGATAACACTATCTGCATTAGTACCAATTCTTATAATTTTGTTTTGGGATGAGTCCCTTGAGAGATTCGAACCCACACCCTCAGAGTCAGGCACCAGCCACCAGCAATATCTGTCAACTACCATGGTGATGTAAAAGAACAAATTTCGGGGATACCTTCATTTGTGCATTCTTAACATTGTTATTTTTGGGATCACAATATCTCCATTAATACAAATTCTTATAATTTTGGTTTGGGATGAGTCCCTTGAGCGATTTCACACCCTTAGAGTCAGGCACCAGCCGCCAGCAATACCTGTACCATGGTGATCGATGTATAAGAAAAAAATTGTGGGGGATAATTTCATTTGTGCATTCTTAAAGTTTTCATAATGGTCATGGGTATTACTGTTTTTCAAAATATAACTTGCATTTTGATTGGTTGACAGAACTATACTTTACGCTCATTCATAAATTCATTACTAAAGCTCAGAGTTTATCACAATAATTAACTCAGGACAGATAATCCATAATTCCTTGCAACTCGTTGATTATTCTAATATTAATCATTGATAGCAGAAATGAGCAGACTTGGTATCAGTTAAAATTTTGTTTTGTTGGAATCATATGTAAAATAAGTAATCATGCGTAAAAAATGCCCTTTAACTGCATAAAATCATAAAATAATTTTGAATTTTTGGAACACTTTACTTTTGTCAGCAGTGATTCATAAAAATTAATAATTATTCATGCCTCTCACAATGGGATTCAAGTGACTGAGTGATAAAGAAATATCAATAATATCACTTTATCACGTTTCGACAGGATGTAACTAAATGTCATATTTCTATGCACAAGTTACCATAAGAATATACATTAGAGTATATTTGAAACATGATTCTGATGAATGATGGTCCCTCCATGTGCAAAGTGTTTTTCCCATTACCGTATTCTCTCGGGTATAAGACAAGGCAAACAAACATATTGAAAACATGGGGGTGGGCTTTTAGACAGGAGAGACCCCAACTCAGATGAAACTTTATACCGGGGACTGTCAGACAGTTAGAATAGGTTTTATGTAGGTTTTTTACACTTAACTTAAAATAATATTATATATTTATGTAATGTATGACCATGGGACATCTGGCAAAGTTGGGGGTGGGCTATAACCTGAGAATAACCCCAACCAGTACAAGCCCTGAAAAGTGGGGGTGGTCTAAGGCTCAAGTATGGTCTTATACCCGAGATAATACGGTAATCAAATACAAATATTTATTGGGATATTTCCACTTTGCATCCAGTGATAGCGACAAAACAATTTCAGTTCGTAAATTATTCACAAGTCTAGCTCGCTGTCATTGCTGGCTGCATCTGTAACTGACGTGATCCATATAAAATCTGGACCAAATCCTTCGCCTACCAATTATTTTCCTTCTCACCTCCCTGGGGAGTATGCAACCAGAGTTTGTGATATTGTCGACGGTGTGTCAGTTGTTAGAGCCGGTAGACAATCGGAACAATCGGAACAATCAGAACAATCGGAACAATCAAACTTTTGTATTTGAGTTGTGCTCTTGATTTCATTTCTCTCGGGGGAAGACAAACATGTGACGGGGAATTATATTTTCTGCTGAGTTTCATTTAACAGGAGGGTTCTATCGGGGTATTTTTTGTGGAAACAAAATTCGAGAGGATATTCCTGTTTACAAATATATGTTATTAATACATGATTAAAACACAGTCAAATTGAAAGATACTAATTAAAGTAATATGTTGATGACTTTATATTTCACAAATTGATAAAAGCAAGCGCACACTTATTGAAAAATAAAAACGATGAGAACTGAAGCCATTCATCGGCGCTGCGAGTGGGGAAACGGTTACGCTACGGTTTAACAGCATATTATTTATTAGTTTTATTATGTGTTATCTGTTACTATGTGAATTTTCTATCATTGAATATGTTTTATTTTTTAGAAAGTGTAAAATTGGGTTAAACATAGCGTGTTTTCATTTCACGTAATGCCAAGAATCCAATATGGCAGATGCTGCCGATAGATCGGTGATAGAACTTTCCCTTTAACACTGTCCAGCTTGAATTCAGTCTCATTAAAATCAAATCAGTTACAAGGAGTAAAATCGGCAAAATTTTGCATCTACTGAGATACAAACTATAATCCTCGTGCAAGGGCGGATCCAGGATTTTTGAAAGGGGGGGGGTCCCAAAAAAAAAAAATTCCACTCAGTGGGGGGGGGTCAGGACCCAAATCTTATACATGGATTTGAAAAGGGGGGGGTCCAGACCCCCCTGGACCCCCCCTGGATCCCCTAGTGTCGTGTGTAAGCGTGTGTTTTGTTCTCGTTCAGGACACACAAAATTGAAACGATCAACTTTTTGTATGCATTTGAAATCGTTCGTTAACACATTCGAAATGTTACTGATTTTGCCAGAAGGTCTAATGAAACCCTGTATAGGTATGTGCTAAATTCTGTTCTTATCAGTTTTTGGCCAATGGGGATTCTAAATTGTAGATTTGGTAACCCTTTGGCCTCAGATAAGGGCCTCACAAGGCCATGACCCCAAATCCTATTTTCATATTCTTCTCTAGAACAAAAAGACCTAGAAGGCTGTAATATTGTGTGCAGACTCTTGAGCCAATGGAACTTCTAAATTGTAGATTTGGTGACCCTGTGGCACCAAATATGGGCCTCATAGGCCATGATCCCAAATCCTATTTTCATATTCTTCTCTAGAACAAAAAGACCTAGAAGGCTGTAATATTGTGTGCAGACTCTTGAGCCTATGGAACTTCTAAATTGTAGATTTGGTGACCCTGTGGCACCAAATATGGGCCTCATAGGCCATGATCCCAAATCCTATTTTCATATTCTTCTCTAGAACAAAAAGACCTAGAAGGCTGTAATATTGTGTGCAGACTCTTGAGCCTATGGAACTTCTAAATTGTAGATTTGGTGACCCTGTGGCACCAAATATGGGCCTCATAGGCCATGACCCCAAAACCTATTTTCATCTTCTTCTCTAGATCAAAAAGACCTAGAAGGCTGTAATATTGTGTACAGACTCTTGAGCCAATGGGGATTCTAAATTGTAGATTTGGTGACCCTGTGGCACCAAATATGGGCCTCATAGGCCATGACCCCAAAACCTATTTTCATCTTCTTCTCTAGATCAAAAAGACCTAGAAGGCTGTAATATTGTGTACAGACTCTTGAGCCAATGGGGATTCTAAATTGTAGATTTGATGGCCTTTGGCCCCAGATATGCATGGGCCTCATAGGCCATGACCTAAAAACCTTTTTCAGTCTTCATCATTTAACACTGTAAACCCTGATAAGCTACAGAGCCCATGGCTCTATTTTTCACTATCATTTCATAATATTATCATGATAAAACAAACATATTTTATAATTTTGGCCTTATTTCAGTGTTGGAACGACTGCCCGCCCGAATGCCTGTGGCGGGCTAATTTTGTTGGGGACTGGTAAAATTTAAACCTTAATTACCATTCCGATGGTTGGCTGATATTTTACCTATAATCATTAAATCTGGTCTGTGTCAAACGAACCATTCAGGTGACATTAGTTAATTTATTGGTTGAGAATCTTGATTTATTTTTTTGCTTACATTGGGTTACCAAAATTTCCAATCCTAAATCAAAATTTAAATTCGAACTGGACCTTTAATATCTGAGGCGATCCAAAACCGTTGCCGCTATTTCAGAGTAAGAGCTAAATATTGATATTTCATTATAATTTAAAGCGTGGCGAGCTACAAAGCCAATGGCTCTATTTTTAAATATTCAAAATTAACATTAATTAGACGTTTTATTAGAACATGGAATACACATTATGATACATTTTGGTACATGATATATATATTTCATAAGTATATTCAAAAAGTATATTTCACACATATATGACATAGACATTTGCTACAAATATGCCATACAACTTCCATAGGTAAATGATATATACATTTGATAAATACATGCCATACAATTTCATAAGTAAAAGCTATATAAGTAAAAGTAAATATATATAATTATTGAACCAGGTAGGCGGAAGAATGCTTAATTAAGAGATCAAAGGAGCCAATAGACAGGTAAACACAATATATTGCAAATAAAGGATATATAACATTGGATGACTGTGCACACGTAGCATGCGTGATCCATTAACTAACCATGCTCCATGTGTAAAGTCTTCCGGAGCCAATCGTTTTCCCCGTATTTGTATAGGGATAGGGCAAGGTTTGATATTTACATTTGAGACCCTGTCTGTTTATTATTATCTTGTGCAAATTTCGTGTAATGCATGGAAAGTTTGCTTTGTCATATTCTCATCTGATATTGATGACAAGTTATGATGTAAATTACTGTCAATATGCAGTTTGTTTTTCCAAAATGTACTCGCCATTTCCTGTTATCAGAAATCATCAATTAGCGTTTTATCTTTCTGTCCAGCCCACTTCTCTTTCCATTAGCTGCATATGATGTGTGTTTATTGACAAATGATGTAGGAGTGTATAAGTCATTAAATCTACATTACATGGAAGTAAACAAGTACAAACAAACTTTTGCCTCATATAAAAATGATTTTAGCGCTATGATTGATAAACAATGAAATATGAACAACCATGGGAAGAAAATTATTTTTGCATGATTTATTGCTAAAGGATGTGTATTTGAAACAAAAATCCTTAAAGTGAGATTTGACTCAAGGAGATTAATGTATGAGTCACTACTATATATATTTATGTGATCTTTTCACGGAGATGGTTATATCTTTAACTGCTTAAAGAAACATTTGACCTGAACATTCTACATTATGATTTGAAGTTGATTCATGAACTTTAAAGGCGCTGTGGCACATTTTTCTTACTGAAATAGAGGGATCTCGCAAAAAGCTGAGTAAGTGTTACAAATAATACATCTGAGTTCTAAAATGGATGTAAATTTTTCGGTTAAGCCATGCGAGTCCATTTTCTTCAAGCGGCAATTTAATGTGTTCACATTTAAATGGCGACTCGAAGGTAGTTCATGTGATCTGACTGATGTAGAGATACCTACACACAGAAAATAGAGTTTTAAATATGATGCCATGATAGAATGGTCAATCATCTTGCTGTTTGAACTCAAAGACCTACAAATCTACCTCTCACAATGAAGAGTTCCAGCGTTGTCGCTCAGTTGGTAGAGTGTCCGCTCATCAACCAGAAGACTGGGGTTCGATTCCCAGTCGTGTCATACAAAAAGACTTTAAAATTGGAAGTTGTTGCTGCATTTCAATACATTCTATCTATGCCTATTACCCACGTACACAAGTTTAGATAAGAATATTTTTTCATTAATATGAATACTTGTATATGCATTTTACAAAGGCAATTATGGAATATTATGAAAATATTTGTTATTTAATATTTTATATAAGCAATTTGAGGACAAAAATATGAGTCAAAACTAAAACAATTGGACACAAATTTTCAGTATATTTCATGTTCATTTAAAAGATAAGAATGGTGAGTGAAGGAATGACTGTCTACTGTCGTCGATTGCGCCAGATGAGATGTGATGCTGCATTGTGCAAGGGGAGGAATAGATCTCGGGGGACGTATATTGCAATCAATATCACGCACGGTTTGCATCGCTTGACGTGAACGTTGGTTAAAGCCTTCACAGATTTAGTCAGAGAACGTGAACCTTCACGCCATTGGCAAATTGAACCCTATGTCGAGTAGAAAAAATAGATCTGATACATGATGGTGGGATGGACGTGATTGAAACTGACGTAAGAATGGTTTATTTCAAATCATATTGACAGAATGTGATATTTTTATGCCGTTTAATTCACTTTCATAGGATTGATTTCTTGTTGGAGAGAATTACGTCTTTTTATCATGTGCATGTAGGCCTAATGCTCTTTGTCTTAAGTTTGAGTTAAAAAAATTGGCAGTTGTACTTGTTTGAACTGTGATAGTTTAAAAGAAAGAATTTACACAGGTGAATTACAAATTTTCAAAGGCTGAATATCACATAATGAAAAGGTGGGAATTAAAAATTGAAATTGATCATAAAAGTTTTAAAAGGGGTTTCAAAAAAATTCTTGTACTTTTTTGGCATGAGTTGTTATGGGATTCAAACGCACACTCTGAGAGTTAGGCACCATTGGCCAGCACCCAAACAACTTATCCATTCGGCCACTGACACCTCAACAAAAAGAAGGTCCAACAGCTGTAGTTCAGTTGTAGTTGACATTCATAGATGGCACTGCTTCCAAGGCTGAATTATTTTTTATTTAATTTAATTTCATTTCATTTGAAATTTAAAATTCATACCATTTAGGTAGTTGGGATCACACTAATTGTCTTACATGTGTAATAATTTGTACTTTTGCAGATAGTGATCTCCCAAATAAATAAATAAATAAATAAATAAATAAATAAATAAATAAATAAATAGATAGATAGATAGATAGATAGATAGATAGATAGATAGATAGATAGATAGATAGATAGATAGATAGATAGTGCCTTAGCCACAGGTCATATGCTCAAAGCGCTGAACAAGTCAATGATGACAAATTTAGATAGTTGGGATCAGACTTATTGCCATACATGTGTAATAATTTGTACTTTTGCAGATAGTGATCTTCCAAATAAATAAATAAAAATTAAATAAATAAATAAATAAATAAATAAATAGTGCCTTAGCAACAGGTCATATGCTCAAAGCGCTGTACAAGTCTATGATGACAAATTTTATGTAATATGTTTTTAAGAGATGTGTCTTAAAATTTGCATTAACATTAATTTAACATTTCAAAGATTGGCAAGTTCTCATGTCAATAGGCAGAACATTCCAGAGAGAAGCTGCAATAGATTTTAAAAGAAAATTGTCCAAATATTGTCAGCTTCCATCTCGGTGTCTGGAGGAGATTCTGTCATATAATTTCACATACGAAAGGCATGATTCATTTCAAATAGCAATTTAATAATTTTGAAAAATAAAAACTGGAAATACATTCCATTTAGATAGTTAACAAATCTGAACATAGTTACATTTGAGATAACATTTGCTTCAAATTCAGTGCTGCCGATAGTTGCCTGACCCTTAGGGTGTGGGTTCGAATCCTGCAATGGGACTTGGCCCGAAAAAGTACAAGAATTTGTAATATTGAAGGTATATATTGGTATCCTAAATGTAACCATGTTATATCTTGTATATATGGTCCCTCGTTCTGTTAAATATAACAATGCTAAATAAAACCTGGTTTACTTAAAAGTAGCTCTGCAAATTTTAATTCAAAATCAGTTCAGAAAACATGTCTAAATACCGTATTCTCTCAGGTATAAGACCACATTCAAGCCACTTTGCAGAAGGTTGTCCTGGTTTGGGTTATTCTCAGGTTATAGCCCACCCCCATTTTTGCCAGATGTTAAATGGTCATGCATTACATTTATCTATAATATTATTTTAAGTTAAGTGTCAAAAACCTACATAAACCTATTCTAACTGTCTGAAGGTCTCCGGTATAAATTTTCATCTGAGTTGGGGTCTCTCTCATCTAAAAGCCCACCCCTATGGTTTCAAGATGTTTGTTTGCCTTGCCCACTGGTTTTATACCCGAGAGAATACAGTAGGAAAAAAACAAATTCTTGACAAGGATTTTACCCCAATCAGAATAACGCATATTAACCCCACCGGTCTTTGACAGAGGGAACCTTGAGTTTACCACAAATAGTTTTGCAGATTTTAATTAAAATCAATTCTTAAAAATGTCAAACCATAAACATTCATTACGTTGATGTTTTCCTACAATCTTTAAGACAAACTTTTAATCCTAACCACATAACCTCATCATATAAAGAAGTTATATCAATGACAAATAAAGACGATGTTTTACAACGATGTAAAAAAAATGCACTTAATAACTCCATCTTGAACAAGCTCGTTATATGAAGCAGTTATTTCTTTGATAAATGAGAAACGTATCTAATGTCATAATCGTTCCGTTGGATGAAAATGTCTGAGAACGTTCTCGGAAGATATTTTCTTGTCATGGGTCAATCCGCTATATATCTCCTTGTCAAAATTATGATGTATTGTGTCATGGTAGATTTCATTTTTGACAGGCTAAATTATCTTGATTGATGAACAATATGAAACCAGATGCCTGTAATGGATTTTAAGGTAGCTGTATTTAAACAAGATTTTTGTCTGCGATTTTGCATACGGTATGTATATGATGAAAATGGAAAATGTGCCCAAAAGATTTATGTATTATTAATGTGGAACGTGTCAAAGGTAATTGTAAATTTCCTCAATTATAACCAAGCATCTTTTCTAAATGAATTTTGGTAAATAATCTGAATGATTTTGTTGGCACCTCATAAATTCATCTAGCGGCAGTGATAATCATCATTAATTAATTAACGAGGCTGCACGGAGCGTGTCGGTCCACTGGTCACAGACGAACCGTCGTCTGTGGTTAATCAGTTACGCCTCAATGATTCTTCTCAAAACGTTTCCCCGACAGAAATCGCGGTATTGTTAAAATGGGTAAATTAAAATCATCTTAATAATCAATTGCAAGTGTATATTGTCTTGATTTTATGCTCAAATGATTCCGATATATATTATACGTAGAGATACTCATCTATCATTCTTGAGAAAAACGCATTTCACCAGATCTTTAAGTACATAGCCACAATGGCATTGCAGACTTTCCCCCTGCAATAATACTAGCTGCTAAACTTGCAACTTGTATCATAACAGATGAGTGATTTTATTATCATTTCTTTTATACTTGAGGAACATGATGGCAATAACCAATTGTCATGTCTGGGGTTATAAAATCGTTCAATTTATCCTCACAATCTCAGAGCACTACATTTCAGTTTAAAAACTAGGGTGTTGCTTAATTAATTTCCAAGTGTATATAATGAAGAAGTTATTCATAGCTGTATTTTATTTCAGGTGTTGACGCGAGACAGTGTGACGGTCTCGGTGGACGCTGTAGTGTATTACCGGATCTACAACCCGACCGTGTCCGTCGCTAACGTGGAAAATGCACCAAACTCCACGCAGCTCCTCGCTCAGACAACGCTCAGGAACGTGTTGGGCACCAAAAATTTATCGGAGATTCTCTCGGAGCGAGACATCATCAGCCATAGTATGCAGGTGAGGTCGTTAGGGAAGAATTCTATTAAATCTTAATTGCAGTAAATACTTTAATTAGTGCCCAGGTGTTCAGCTAAAAAATTTCACAAGATGGTGCAATACGCTCGTAAAAGATACCTCTAATTAGGGATTGTTGATTTAGAACATTGGAGCACCTGTGTATCTGGTGCTGTGTTTCTTGATATATAAAGTTGGCAAGCGTTTGTTATGTTGCTGAAATGAGATCATGGAACAGCACATGACTTACGATTAGCAGTTATTGTTGAGTTTAAAAAGGGGAGGGACTCAATTTGTTTTGAAATTGTTATAGTGTAATATATTTAGTTTGTATCAAAATAGTTTCATTTGCAACTGCATCATGTCTTGTGGTGAATCACACATTTTCAAACATTTAATACATCATTCAACAATTATTAGTTCTCTTTTGACATTCAATAATATTCTTTTGTATTTTCCAAGTAATTTGGTCATAATTTGTTGGTGTTTCAGGCAATGCTGGACGACGCTACCGACAAGTGGGGCATCAAAGTAGAACGGGTGGAAATGTGAGTCCAAAAGTAGTGGTAGTAGTATGTTACCTTGCAGTGAAATAGTGGTAATAGTAGAAATAATATAGTAATAGTATATTACCTTAATACATGTAGTGTTTCTGTTGTGCAATAAGTGGTAATAATATGTTTTAGTGTAATAGTAGAGGTAGTAGTATGTTACCTTGTGCAACAGTAGTGGTAATAATGTTCCCTTCAATCATTATCGTTATCATATTCCAGTAAGGACGTGAGACTCCCAGTCCAACTCCAGAGAGCAATGGCCGCCGAGGCGGAAGCTGCTAGAGATGCTCGGGCTAAGGTGAGCAGATTAAAACAGAGAAATGGCTTTATATGATTTGAGGGACCTTTTTTTGTGGTATTTGTTCCCTTGGTATCAACCTCAACGTGGGCTTTACTACCATGTTTATATTGTTATCTAAGGAGTCAAACACTGTAGACAAGGGCTTTCAAACAAAGAAGAAATGACTTTATATGATTTGAAAGACCCATCCTAATGTGGAATCCATGTGTGGACATGTTCTTCAAAACCTATAAAACAATAAGAGGAGGCTAGCTTTTAAGGTTCAAGATTAGTTCAAACATTAGTCGAAGCACTCCTAAAATCATCCCTTAGCAATTGCTGCCACCATATTCTCTTGATAGTTCTATAGACTGAAATTAGGGGGTCCAAACTATTCTTCTTAAATATATATGACAAAGTCATTGCAACAACTCTCTTGCAGTAGAAATTTAAAGGTATCAGCACTTTCCACCTGCATATGAGCAATGTCATAATTATCAACACTGTTGGAAAATTCCATGAAAGATAGTTTATGATGTCCATTGCAAATTAACCATTTCACAATCCTGAATATGTTCATAAAAAGTGTTTTTGAAATGTTTAAAACTCTCTTATTGTACAGTAATTTAAAAAAAACTGTGTCAGGGAAATTTTCTGACAATCTTGATTTAAGATAAATAAAACTTGATAAAATACTGAACTTGTGAACATTTTTTAACTGTAGATGACAGCTATAAGGCAATGTCAAACTAAATTTAATAAAATACATTTAAAAATTAAAAAATTCACTCGCTTAAAGGGGCAGTAGCACATTTTCTAATGGAGATAAAGAGATTTGACAAAATGGAAAAGAAACGTTTGCAATTGCAAAACGATCCATTTCAATCAATACATTGAGTTCTAAAGGGTATGATAATGGTTTCATTTAAGCAATGTTGATCCATTTTCCATACACAATTTATTAAAAGGTGTTCACACTAAAATTGCCCCTAGTAGATTTTGGTTTATACATGATACTTTTTTTCTATGACTACAGATAATCAGGTTAATAAATATATACTGCATGTAGAAAATTCAAAAAAGTGCTACAGTGCCTTTAAGAGAAGATATAAAAAAACATATTGTAGTTGCTGGCATGAATAATACAGCTTTGTCTTGAAAAAAATACAAATTAATTTGCAAAAGATGAATGTTATCATGCTCGTTGATGCAGCCAACATTTCTCATATAATTCTTCACAACGGCGGAAAAGAGATTTACACAATTGATTTTTTTCAACTGCTTCTAATAAAATAAATGTGTTTGACAGAAGATTATCTAAGGGAGATAACTGATGACAGGAGAATGTTACAGGAAGATAACCAATTTAATTTTGTTGACAGGAAAGCAATTAAAGGGAGGTAATCACTGTTTACGACTATTTGCCTTAATGTCTAGACCACATTTAGTGATTGTAAACTTGATTGCAATTTATCTTCTTAATAAATTACAAATTTCTTTGTATGAAGCGGCTAATTAATGTTTCCTTGGAAAATTTTTTGTCTTTTTAGTGCAAGTGATTAAATGATTAAGTGATTAAATTTACCTTTCATGTAGTAGGTTCAAAAGAAGTTCAAAGAAAAAAAAGATAAAATCCAAGAATTTATGTATTGAATGTCCCATGCATCTTTGAAAATGTCTTCATTAAAATCACGAAGTGCACATTTTAGAATTTTTTTAATTTTTAGCATCTCAGCGAGCAAAAAGAGCAACAAATTATTTATTCTGGTCTTTTCAAATCAATGTATGAGATAAAAAAACTTTGTTAACAATTACTTGCCTTTTAACAAGTCTTCAAAAAGTATTTTTCCAACCATGAACAGAATCAACTTCCAACCTTCCAAACATTAATATCTGAACTCTGTGACTATTATAATATTTCTACATATTAAGTCAAAATGTTCATATGTTCTATAAATTCATTCTGCCATTTTCTGTTGATGTGAATGTTTTGATATCGTATATATTTGATTGATACCTGTATACAGTAGAACACGGTATATTAAGAACTCCAAGGGACCAAATAATTTAGTTCGCTATATCCGTTGTTCGCTATACACGTATTTTAATCATAGGGCTTTTGACTTATTAATATGTTTGCTATGTCCGTGTTGAATTGTATATTTTTCAATTTATTTTTTTTCCTTTATTGAAAATAAAAATTTAAAAATTTTAAAAATTATTTTAAAATCTTTAAAAAATATTCTAATTTTTTAAAATTTATATTAAAATTTTGCAAAATTTATTTTAAATTTTTTAAAATTTATTTAAATTTTTAAAAAATTTATTTAAAATTTTTTTTAATTTATTTTAATTTCAGGTAATAGCAGCAGAGGGAGAACAGAAGGCGTCCGTAGCGCTCAAACAAGCCGCAGACATCATCAGCGACTCCCCCGCGGCACTGCAGCTCCGCTATCTACAAACCCTGGGCACGATTTCCGCCGAGAAAAATTCCACAATCATCTTTCCGCTGCCCATAGACCTGCTTAAACACTTTGTTGAGAAATAATTCCCTCACCATATCGCCTCTTGACTCTGTTCAAATTGTTGACAATCTTGTATACCGTGTTGAATAGCAAATATGTATTGATCATCAAGGTCATTTCAACAAATGTCTTGTTTCCCATGATTCATCCCAAGAGATTCTGAGCCGAGAAGTGACCATCTTTATAAAGAAATTTCCAGTTCAGACAAGGGGTGATGATAGCAAAGAAGTAACCAATGTACAGTTATACAAGAAACAAAGTACCCCCTTTCTAGAAATGTCTCTATAGACTTGCTGTAGGTCGTTGACAAATTTATTATTTCTTGACCACATTCAAACACATTTAAATAATTGTTGATAATCTTTGTTAAATTTGTTTAGCTTCTAGAATATAATTATGCTATTGGGCAATTTGACTTTAATTAATCTTGAGTCCAGTCAAGAATAACTGATTACAGCAAGGCACAAAACATCAAAACATCATGTCGTGCCCTGTCTTCAGATGATCAACTCATGACTATGTACAAATTTAAATTGTTGACAATATTGTTAATTGTTTTATATTGAATTGTTTCTACCAGTGTGTTTTAATTATTCTCAAGGCGAGATAAAAAAAATATTCCCCCTCCTTGTTTAAGTGACATCTTTGATTTTGATGACATTGATAAAGACAGGTTGGATTTAAAACTCCTTCGTTTGTGACATTTCTTAACATCTGGACAAAATGAGTTGTCAAATGGACAAAGCTGACCCTCAAAAACTTTTTACTTTTGATATTTCCCGGTCTTTCATTGATCATCAGTGAACAAATTAATGAACCAAGAATATAAGTTATTTGGCCAGAAGGTGAACAATAGTTTTTGTATTGTTTACTAGCGAAATGTTTTGAAACTATCTTATAAGGCCCAAAAAACAAAAGAATTTGTTTCTGGTTTCCGCCCGCATCAGTTTCAAACCCACGCCTCAGGTCTTTTTTTTCTAGGTTTTAAAAAAAGTAAGGGGCAGATAACTATAATTGTTTAGCCTCAGAAAACATCGGACATAGAAAATGTCACTCGTTTCTGTTGAGATGGAGTGTAGGGGTGAGATTATTGAATATTTGGAATAGTAACACATATTTAAGAGGGTTTGTGCTTTATTTATATAAATAATTATATAAATTTCTTTTGTTTATCTCTTCATTCCAAAAAAACCAAAATGTTGTTAATAAAATAAAAATTGCGTCATCGCATCATTTTTGTCAGCCTGCAAAGACCAGAAACATTTTTTTTATTTTTTAGGCCTAAATATCCTGCCATGAAGTGTACATTGAAGTTGTTTTGTTTGGTACAAAATGGTCATGTGTTTGTTTACAACAGCTTTATTTTGTTGAATTATTGATAATAATCATTTATTAAAATGTTTGTGATTAGTTATCAGTTAAATCTGTTATTGTTTTAACATCAGTAAATTGAGAGAGATAACTTTTACAAAAGCGACATTTAGAATTTAACATTATTTTGAAAATATATTTAAGAATTTAAATTTTATTTGTTCAGTTAGGGTTGTTGATCCCCTCTTCTTTTTTATAACGTTTATTTTTTCATCTTTATTGTGAACAATATCCAATATTACTTAAATATGTATCAAGTTTTAATCTTTATCAAGAAGTCATTTTTGGAATCTGGAATTTTTTCAGATGCTTTTTTATTTGTGTTTTTCAAAAGATTTTATTTTAGAAGTTTACACGCTTTGCTTTCATTAATATCATTAAGATTTATAGAATTTCATTTTAACTCAATTTCTCCCATTTGCAATTTTGCATTTATAACCAGTAACTGTTTTCATATTTTCATACCATCCATTTTGAAAGAGGTAATTTCATACCACTTTCAGGCATTTTCAAAGTTTTTTTGAAATTTCAAAAAAACAGTTCTGTTCACCAAATTTTGAAATTATTTTAAAATTGAATATTAGTAATAACCACACGTTTTCTAAAAATTTGCTTAATATGCTAAAATATTTGTATTAAGTATAAATTCGTTTCGATAGAAATGCTATGAAGATGACTTCCTTTGTGTATATCATATCATATTGTAAACCAAAGATCCATATTCATAACCATATTCCTGTGACACTTATAGTTACTTAAGCATAATTATATCTACTATATATACACCTCTATATGAAAATTGTACTAGACTTTCATTTAGTGAGGGTTTTCATATTGGAAATTCTTTCTGATTTTGGACAAAATGTTGCAATTTTTCGGTTATCTATGCCTTTTTTTTTTTAGATGAATCATATATAGAATTTATGGCAGAGTTGATGATCATCATAATGTAATGGTCACCCTCAAGAGATTGCCATTATGAATGTAATTGTGATTTGAAGAAACATTATTTTAGAATGTTATATTTCATGAAGACATTTATGGTTTCAAAAAATATTTGATTAAAGGCCATTTGAAATATCATAGGGTTTTTTTCACTTAAGATTTGATTTAAACTTGAAATGATTTGAAATAATTACACACATTTAATAAAACAATTCTAGCTTTGCTTGAAGTTGTTAATTGTGCAAACTTGAAGGCATTGTTAAATGAATAATAAGAGTTATCATAAATAATTGATAGTGGCCTAATAAATAAACTGTCCCTTTAATAGAATAAAGATAATGTAAATGAAATGTTAGATTATTGAAAGAATGCTCAAGTTTTCTGGGGAGTATGAAACAGCCATTATAGGTTAATGTTAGATTGTTTATGGAATAGTGTCATTATGGCGAATATTAAATGAGAATTAATATCATCCATTACTCTTTTTTTCTGTCATTTGAAATTGATCTGTCTTTTAATGCAATTTGAAACCAAATGTTTTTCTTTTTGTTTTTCTTTTGATTTTCTGAAATATAATTTTCTGAAATATATAACTTATGGATATAATTTATGAATTTAGAAGTCTCTGAAGCAAACATTGTGATATATTTATTCATCTATTTATTATTTATTCTTTTTGCCATTCTGATATTCATTAACATTTTATGGGAAGTCATATTGAAAGTCGATTACTTTCAGACAGTTCAGTTTGATATTATTGTAGTCAATTTTATGCTTTATTTACAAAAGCTTTTATATGGTTTTAATATGTTTATGTAGATTCATTGCAAAGAAAGTACTTATTTATAATATTTTGATATTTCTACAAGTCAGCTGATAAATAAAATCCGTCATATAAATAATACACTTTTATTCATGAATTTGTTTAAGAGGTAATTTCTAAAAACAACTGTCAAGATATGTAATTTTATTACAAATGGTTGTACTTATTTAATTGCTTTTTAAATTTAGTGATTTGTTTATGAAAATGCATAATATGTCATGTTGTAAACATCACCTATTAATGTTGGTTTTATGAGAAAAAATTATTTGTTTAAAAAATTTGATTTTCTTTGTTTTATCTTAATTTATAGTGCCAAACTATACAGTTACTATTCTTTTCTTTGAATAATTTTATTTTATTTTTCCTAGATTTTTTTTACATTTAAGCAAGCATTTATTTAAATTTGTTATTTGATTTGTTGATTTAAATAACCACATATATTGTACATAACTGTTTTTCATTGTTGGTATCACTCGACTATGTGTAAATAGAACCTGTCATTTCCGGCTTAACCCTTTTCCTGCAGATCTAATACTCTCCAAAAACCCATCTCCCCACAGAGGTAACTCAAGACCATTTCTTTCAGCATTCTCTTCCCACAGAGGTTGGGAGTGGGATAGCGCAGTGGTTAGCACGTTCGGCTTCGGATCAAGAGGTCTGGGGTTTGAATCCTGCCAGGGGCACGGCAACTTTGTCTGTAGTAGAGAACTGTTCTACAGGCAGTAAGGTTTGGGTGCAATGCTACACTGAATTTCAGCGCAGTACCACCCATGGTTCGCTAGTTCCAGCCGCTGCTCGCAGGTTTCACCGCAATGCATATCCACATGGCGTTCAGGCTTTCTCCCTGCCATAATACTAGCAGCCCCGATATAAGTGAAATACTCTTGAAAGCGGCGTTAAACCCCAACTCACCTCACCTCCTACAGAGGTTACTCTCGTCAAGTTTTTCTAAAGTAACCTCTGTTGCATATTGATGATATTTCACTGTTCTCCTAAATCCCCTGCTGGTGAAAGTTGTAACACTGGTTATTTTTATCCAATCAAACATTGTTTTACATCTTCGACCACAATATATGCACATCGCACAGATGAAGCAAATGGACATTTCTACAGTTCTGGAGTTCTCAGTTTGAAATGTTGCTGATTGCACAACTAACTTTTGATGCAACCAGGATTTTAGCTGAGGAAGTGCTCTATATGCAACAGAGGTTGTGATAGAAGGGAAGAGAATGTTCTTTCAGATGTGGGACGAACTGACTTGAGTTTACCTCTGTGGGGAGAAAATTGCAAGTCCCAGAATATTCTAGGATAGTATATCGTAATATAATGAGAGATATTTCAGATCAAATTTATGAAATTAAAATTTAAAATAACCAAAATTTATATACAATAATAAATGTAGATTGAAGATGTAACTATGTTTTTGTACCTTTATATAAAACCCTAAATTCTCATTAATAAATATTTAATAGGGATTTTCAAAATGAGGTAATGTTTGAAAGAGATTATTTCCATGATAAATATATACTCCAAACCTCATTCTCATGCAATTGTATACACTTTTGTATCACAAATGTTGATTTTCCTGTATTTTCTTGTATTTGTAAGTAAAGTTGGAAATCTCTTCAGAGCATGCACCTACCACAGTATAGATTTTCATAGAAGTGGACTTACATGGAAAATAATCAAATTATTGAGTAAAAGCATAATTTGGATTGTCTTGTCCTTTGTTAAAGAATTTGGATAAATTTTGTTGTGTCATACTTGATGAAATAAATGTTTTATTATTCATCTTGTGTTTTTGTTTGATAGTAAGGATCAAGAGATATGATGTAAAAGAAAATGTCTTGATAGAATTAATAGTATTGATGTTTTGAAAGAATAAAACTCATATATGAATACAAATGTATTCCAGTGATGATAAAGGGGCAGTAGCACGTTTTTTTCCCGCTCATGTAAGTCGATTAAATGTATTTGAAAAATAATGTCACCAATAGTATAACACCTTTCCCTCTTCAGAAAATCAAGTTAAAAATGAGTGTTCATTGTTTAGTAAAGCCATTGGGAATGTTTTTGTAATTCAAAATAATAGAAGGTGTTCACATTAAAATGGCCATGCAATTTTTGCCTTACATGCAACACTGTTATTACCACTACAGATAATTGGTTAGTAAGATGTTTTAACATCTAAAGTTAATATAAATGACAAACTATCATTATCAATAGGGAAATTGAAAACTAAAATTTGCAAAAATGTGCTACATCCCCTTTTAAAGAAAAATTCCATCAGTAAAACATATTTAAAAATCATTGACTATTGATGAAGATAGGTGTTTGCCAACTGCATCAAATAATTATCAAAAAGTATTCAAAGTGAAAATGTTCATGGATGAGATGCCTGGATTTGAACTTGAAACTCACTAAACACTGTACCAAAAGATCACTGTGGAATAAGCTTATATTAAGAGCAAGCTTGAATTACTCTGTAAGATACATTTCCTCTGTCTCATTAAAAGGCTATTGAGGGAGACATACTCATTATAAGGCTATTGAGGGAGACATACTCATTATAAGGCTATTGAGGGAGACATACTCATTATAAGGCTATTGAGGGAGACATACTCATTATAAGGCTATTGAGGGAGACATACTCATTATAAGGCTATTGAGGGAGACATACTCATTATAAGGCAAACATTATGAGATAAAACATTTATATGAATTGGAAATTTGGACAATTACCAGTTTAAATGTTTTCCTTTACGCAGAAAACCTTGGAGTCCTGTTTTATCCTTCACAAAAAAGCTTGAAGGCCGGGTCACACTGTCCCGAATATGACAAAAGATGCCAACACGAATAAGAAAATTCTCATTTCGCACGAATTTGGTTTCGATTTTGGTTAAAAACTAATCAAAATCCGGAGCAGGTACGATGCAGTCAGAAGGCAATACGATGTAACACGATGTAATACGACGTAACACACGACTACAATGCGAATGCAATGCGAATGCAATGCGAATGCAATGCGAATGCAATGCGAATGTCGGGTTGATCGTCGCATTGGCCTAACGTTATATAGTCAGTACGAATACAACACGATGACAGCATGATGGCAACACGACGTCGTATGAAGAGTTCGACGAGTATGCGATGAGAATAGGAAGATGAGCTTGGTAATAACAGCATCACGTGACATCAACATTATATAACTCTGTTGCTGTGTCGGTTGGCCTCTCGGTGTCGGCCCGGGAAAGCTTAATTTCAAATGTTAGGAAGTATTGGAACAGCGTAATATAGACTTTGTTGTAGTATGGCAGAGAAAGCATAAATCTGATTACTGCTATGAAAACAAGAGTTTGCCGAAATGAGTTAACCGCACTTTTTCTCTTTTAACTCTGATTACTCCTTTATACACCATGGAAAAGCATTTTAAAACATGTTATATTATATTGAAGTTTGTGCAAGGTGCTACATATCAAAGTTACATACAACATTTTTGAAGTTTTTAAAATTTAAAAATGTTTTTCTCTAATTTAAAAAAGAAAAATACAAAATTTCGAACCCCTGAATCCCCACTACCCAATTACCACTCGGGATAAGCTTATGAGTTAATCATATAATTAGGATGACTATTGAGCAATGGCGCTAACATATAGTCAATAAAGTTGCTGAAACCAGTCTAGCGTGAGTTGCCATGACAGCAGGAAATCACGTGACCCTTTCAATTCACTGTTCCGCCTTCGGTTGCACCATCGGCATATGTTCGAAAATCTTTGTGTGTTAAAAAACTTCCGAATCCGCATGCGAATCTTCATTTTCGTGATGAACCCGTGTCTCAATCTTTCCCTTCGCACGACCATCGAGATGCAATCTTGTCATTATCGTACTATCATCGGTACCATCGCCAAAATATTAAACACTTTGCTCCTCGATTGTCACAAGAAGGCAACGCGACTATCTTCAATCCTCGTGATTACCTGCGTATAACCATCGCTTAGCACTACGATGCTATCACGATGGAAATTAAGTATGTTTAATATAATGCATGCTTATATACATGTACGTAATGAGGTTTTTTATAGAACAGATACATTTTCCAGATGCATGTACAATGTATACCTAAGTGGTAAATATAAGGTACTATATATTTCATACTCATTGTGATATATTGAGGTATTGTAACATATATTACACAGGTTATACTATGTAATCTATATATCATTACATGTCTCATATTGACATAAACCTTTTGATGTAGTAACTGCCCTCGTAACCTAGTCAATACGACATGGTATAATCTCCGTGTGCATTCTTCCAAGTTATGATCGCAGTCGCGTTGTCTTCTTATGACTTCGGTCATCTTCGTGTTACATTCGTATGGTCTTCGCTTGTGAAATATGCCCTATGGTCCCGATGGACAGGCGAAGGCAAATACGATGATGATACGAATCATACGATGTCATCTCGATAGTCGTACGAAGGGCACGATGAGGACACGAATGCACCACGAAACTAACACGTCAAATATATTTTGCTCGCTCTCCCGATGTTGCTGCCGAACAGAGAACAATTCCGCCGATGACCAAACGAATGCTTAAGATGCGTTTACGAATGGCCCGATTGCTTACGATCCTTTGCGAATTTGAACATTTTCAAATTCGTGTTTCCATCTTTTGTCAAATTCGGCACAGTGTGAACCGGCCTTGATACACATACAGCTGCTGAACAAAAGTTTGTTTAACTATGCAAGATTTCCTACCTAAGATCATCATTTTTTGAAAACCTCAATTTGGCACTATTTCTTAACAGAACACATTATGGATAATATTTTTGGACAAGATGTAGAGAAATCATTTTTACTTTACATATACAAGGGACAGATATGTAACATGCCTGAAATAATTTTGGCCTATAACAAAACAGACAAGGGGTCAAAATTAGAAAATTTAGATTTCATTGTTTTCTGCAATAAAATATGAATTAAACATAATGTCTGTAACATTTCGACAGTAATAGAAAATATTGGTCAAATGATGATATGTTTTTTCCCTAAATGATTATAAAATGACAATTTTATAAAACAATATAAATTTTTGAGTTTGGGATTTTTGGACCCTGCATGGTGTTATATAAATCCTTGCCATATTTGCTCCTGTAGAACTATTAGTATCATCCTTAAGTATATATGATACAGAAATGATGTTTCTACATCTCAATGAAGATTCATAACTTTTGCGGGCATAATTAAGGAATAAAGCAAACTTAAAGGGGCAGCAGCACCATTTTTGCAAAAAAAAATTCTTTCAAATTTCGCATTTATAATGATAGTTTATGTCATTTATATTTACTTTAGAGGGTAAAACATCTTATTACACAAACCAATGTTCCACTGTGGTAAAAACGGTGTTGCGTATAATGCAAAAAATACATGGCGGCCATTTTATTGTGAACACATTTTATTATTTTGAATGACACATACTATTCCCATGGCTTTACGGAACCATATACACTATTTTTTAAACTTGATTTTCCGAAGAGAGAAGGGTGTTTTACTATTAGTGACATTATTTTTCAAATACATTTCATCAACTTATTTGAGCGAAAAAACGTGCTACTGCTCCTTTAAATGAACACCGAGTTTCGGGACACAGTTAAGCAAACTTTTTTTCAGCAGCTGTACAGTTGTCACAGCACTATATATGAGCAGTTTGGGTGTTGTTAATTTGTCAGCCCAACTCCTGCCATATAACACACATGACTGTAATCCAAGTAAGAAAGGTAGAACAATTGTCTCGGTAGTTCATATTGTTGGAGAATCTGAGTCTTAATTTCACAGCATTTATATCGTAACATTACATAATTTTACTGTCATACTAATATATTTTTTTAATTTCAACATTTTTTTCTGTTAATAAAAAAAGTGAAATGAAATAAGAACAAGTAGTTGTCACTAAGGTGACATGATCCCCCGCCGCATATTTATACTTCAAAATTTAAAAATAATGTCAAATTAGCAAAATCGACTGTCAAACATGTCGAAAAAGTCAAAGCTCCACTGTGACCTGGAGAAAAATGTCAAGGTCACCAAAATCTAATCAGCCCTTTGTCTTTCCTAGGAGGTGCATTATGTAAGATATGATGGAATTCCGGTGAATGGTTCTTGAGATATCCCGCTGACAAGTGACAACCTTTACATGTACATTAACATGTCAAAAAAAATTTAAATTCTACTGTGACCTTGAGAATAATGTCAAGGTCACCAAAATCTAATCAGTCCTTTTGCTTTGTGTAAGATATGATGAAATTCCGGTGAATGGTTTTTGCATGAGATATTCTGCTGACAACCTTTACATGTACATTAACATGTCGGAAAATTCAAAGTTCCGCTGTGACCTTGAAAATAATGTCAAGTTCACCAAAATCTATTCAGCCCGTCGTCTTCCCTAGAAGGTGCTTTGTGTAAGAAATTTTGGAATTCCGGTGAATGGTTCTTGAGATATCCCGCTGACAAACTTTACATGTACATTAACATGTCGAAAAATTCAAAGTTCTGCTGTGACCTTGAAAATAATGTCAATGTCACCAAAATCTAATCAGCCCGTCGTCTTTCCTTGGAGAAGCTATGTGTAAAATATGAAGAGAATCCAGCGAATGGTTATTGAGATATCCCGCTGACAAGGGTAAAATGACAAAGTCTCATTGTGACCTTGAAATGAAGGTCAAGGTCATAAACCTCTGTAGGAACATTACTCTTCCTATGATGAACTCATATGCAAAATATGAAAAGAATCCAGTGAATAGTATTTGAGTTATTCCATTTCGTACGGACGTACGGACGTACGTACGTACGTACGTACGGACGGACGCAGCCGAATACTATATCCCCCGCTTCGCGCTAAACGCGCGGCGGGGGATAAAAAATGATAGTGAACTCCATTGCCATGCGTAGGATTGGAAAACGGAGGTTGTGAGGTGAAATTGAAGCACTCTTAAAATCCTCACTTCGATGCCGTTGGTGAGTGGGCAAAACAAGTCAACAAACCAAAAACATAATTTGCCGAGGACAAAAACAGTTAAATAATTAAAAAATCTACGATCTCAGGTTATGCATTATCTCTGTGTGTCTTAAACATCCATGGACTGCACTTGTCGACCCCCATGATCATCACGAGCATCACGTGCATACCCTGCAGTTGCCATTGTTGAGTTTTGGTGACAGATGTAACTGAAAATGTTTCTTCTGTAAGGATGTATATTGACTTGCTTCGTATTCAGTTCCATAGGCTAGTGATATGTTCCAAAAATTAAATTTTTGCATAGGATATTTAGGGTAGGCTCATAAATAGGTACCGTAAATCCTTGAATAATCGCCCGGATTTACGGTATATATGTCTTTTAAACGCTGTTTCTTAGCGATACACGCCCCTGTGGATGCTACGTCATCAATATAACCCCGATGAAAACCAGGATTAAAAGAACTGTTTATTTCCAAAGATTTTTTTTCTTTAAACTTTATTAATTTCATTACAATACATCGAAACTTTTCTTCAACTTGAGTGAAACATGTTTAAAAATTGAATAAAAGAGTGTATTATTATTTGTATAAGCCAGTGATATTGACAATGGCAGTCAATAGTATGGGCTTGTACATTTCAGCGTGTTGCACGTGCACCACGACTCGCTCAGGCCTGTGCAAGCTGACTGATGTAGGCATCGTCTTTCTGACAAGGACAAGCGTCTTTTTTACTCCCATATGTTTAACATAAGATCCCCAGAATTTACGTTAAAAGTGGTTTCATTCTGTATGCGGTTTGATGTAGTGTTGAGCAAGTGTGTACAATAGTTAACGACCTCGACCTTGGGTTCAAATTACCCGTAGACGAACCCTCGCGCACGTGAAACATGAACACCTCGGCCTAACGGCTTTGGCGTTCATGATTCACGTGCGCGAGGGTTCGTCTAACTTGAGCATCTCGGTCTCAGTCGGTAACTATTACATAATCTCGACATTTTTGTGAGTGCTTTTTACTGCTGTGTTCTGAATGGGTCTCATCAGTTACTTTAGCAGCTTTTGTGCACGTGCATTTCGTGATTCTCGACTTAAAAGCATGTTTTTCATTCTCACCGTTTTAAACTTAGTTTATTGACTAAAGTACGTTTTTGTCGATTGTTTTCGTTTTTTTTTATGACAATAATATGTAAGTGTTTTCATTCTGAATATAAAAACTACCCTATTTTCAATAATAAAAAAAGTTTTGCGTGATTTTCAACTTTCTTGTGGACATAGGTATATATATTTTCATATAATATATAATAATCAAAACTAAACTATCAAATACATATTTATTATTACAAATGTTGTCATTAAGTTAACGTGTTCATGCATATTCCATCCGGTACTCTGTGGAGTATGGAAAAAAAATTATTCCACGAAATAACGGATTAAAAAACAAATCAGATAAATGGAATAAAAGAAGGAAGCTTACATCTTATATCCGTTTTATAAGGATTGTTGTAAACAGCAACTTTTATACATATACATAGACATTAATGTATGGAAAAATAACGAACATGTTAAACAGTTACATTTCTCAAATTTGGCCACTGTACAGTGTTACGTATAACGCGTTACGTACATAGTGGATACTAAAATACCTCCTAATTAATGTTGTTTATTACGAATTAATGAGTTGTTATAAAAACGAGCGATACCAACTCATCCGCGATTTATACATAATCATAATTACATGAATTTATTGCCAAACAAGGCTGAATTATGTCGATAAATCATATCCTTTTCGTTTAAGTTGCATTTTAAGTTCATTAATATAAGTATTAAGGAACTTTCATTGACTCTAAGTTAAACTGTAAGTCTAACACTGAAGCTTTATATAACAAATGCCAGCAGCGTCTTCATCTTATGCGCAAACTCAGATCTTTCAATGTTAACCTGTCTTCTTTCTATGTAGCATTTATCCAAAGCATTTTAACATTTTCGTTTCATTGTTGGTACGGGTCTCTCTCAGTACATCTGAACTCTAAAGTGAACAAAATTGTAAACGTTGCAAGTAAAATCGCTGTTGTCAAATTTGAATGTTTAACAGAAATATATGAGCGGCAAATCTTAAATCAAGCTGTTAAAATCATATCTGACCCAACTCATTATTTATAATCGGAATATCACATCCTCCCTTCAGGCCGCCGCTACAAAGATCCATTTTTGAAAACTAAGAGAGCCCGTACGTCATTTGTTCCAAACACAATATCTCTTTTAAATAAATGTGTAAATACTTCAATTTATATGTCAGTAGATATGATATATTTGTATCCCTGTTTTTTAAGCTCTGTTGATGTAAAGCAAATTCCTGGAAAGGCAATAAAGTATTGTTATTATTATCATTTAAAAAAACATTACCAACCTACAATCGTTGCACTGCCAGAAGCTTGCAACAGAGCTGCGAGGAGTAAAGGTCAACAAGGGGAGATCACTCTAATCACACTCGTTAGGTGGCGCTCGCCTAGTTACTAGCCTATGACGTCATCGCCATTGTTCTAGAGCCATTTTCGAGAACAACATCTCATGTTTTTGCTCTTCCAATTTTCTCTGATTACCGCTGTTCCCGACTTGTGTACCTAATAGAAACTGCCATGAGGACTCAGAACGTACAAAGTGAGTTGTAGTGAATGTTTATTTGTGTAAAACAAAGGTAGAAGTGTAACATTTTCGATTTCACGTTCACAGAAAGATGTCACAAAAGTTCGCTGTTTTTCCAGCATTTGTTTTTCGTTTTGTTTGACAAGTTAATATTTGATAGTCTTCTCTTTTGTTGTAGACATTATATATATCTAGTTGTCATTGATTAAAGGCTAAGAATTATTTTCATCGTTTAGTTATTTAACAGCAAAACTTTTCTAAAAGTCAAACGTTTCTTTTGTTTGCTTTCTGTGAATTTATCACTCTAAATTTTCATAGTTGTTCGACAACTACGGAACTGTTGGTTTTATAACCATTAAAAATCATATTTAGGGATATATTTTCACATTTTAATTGATATATCTTGCGATCCGTTTTGATGCCAGGGTCACTCGAAGAAAAAAATGTCTAGGCCAATATTTCAAAGAAAAACAAAATGGCGCCTGTCTGTCTGTTTTGTTGCTAAGGGCCTCGGATGCGTTCCTGCGACTATTATTAACAAAATATTAATTATACTGTACTGTTGTTATTTTAATATATAATCAAGACAATAGACAGGGAGACAGGCGTGCTTTACAATTTTTCAATTGTTTACAAAAGATTGCAAAGCGGTAAATTCAAAATGTGGTTGTGATGGGAGATTCTGTCCGGCTCTGATGTCGTTGCTATGACGTCGTCTCTATTGTTCTTCCGCCATTTTGATGATGGCTGCAATGTATCACTAGCTTTATTTCCGGTTTTCTCCTCTTTTCATACTCAACAAGGGTGATAATTCCTTCGGACATGTCTCTAGGTTAAGACACTCAGGAAGATAAAAGCATACAAATAATAAGGAACATTTCAGTATTACTTAATTATTCATGGAATAATTAAAATGATGATATAAGATAGAGGAATTTCAGTTTTTGTAATATTGACTTAGTGTCAAGGTAGTGATATAGTTAACTAATTCACCCTACTTAAATTACACAATGACACATAAATGACATCTGGTAAATAAAGTTTTCAAAAGTGTAAGTTAAATCCTAAAGTAAAATCAAAGTATGTGTTAAAAAAAATTGCGGAATCGTTTTATTCTTTAAAAATGAAAAGGATCTAGTTGCATAACTGTAGCTATATAACCTCTACCTCAGTATCATCGAGTTTAAAGGAAACATCTGGGTGTCAAAAAACCTATTTTGGTGAAGCAACTGTAGCTAAAAGAGATCATATTATAAAACTTGGTTCATAGCTGTGTAAGCATCTTAGGACATATTATATCAATCACATTGGAATAACATTGGTCACGAATCACGATGAACTTCTATCAAAATAAATGTTGGTATATTTTGTGCTAGTGTATTTGTAGGATACACTTTCTTTATTGCAATACTACTTAGAGACCAAAGGCCTCTAGTACAAAACAAAAGATTCACATGCAAACAAACAAACAAACACCTTTAAAGGGATCACATATTCATATAAATTGAATTAATTAACATTTCAACATGTTAAACAGTAATATTTCCCTTCCTATTATATCTTATTATTAAATATATGTTATATCATAATACAAAAATATATATATTGTATTATGTACAATATACATGCCATATCATAACTAAGTATTTCTAAGTAATATCCCTTTGTAAATGAAAGTTGATAACTTTCGAATAAGAAATGGATTGCTATTTCATAGCAATAGTGTATTTGTAAGTTATTCAAGAACACATTCGTTCGTACTCGTTCACGCATACCAAGGACTTTCTAGTTAGAGTACGTTTATAGAGTCCCAGCTCATACTAGGGGTGTGACAATACATCGAACTATCGATGCATCGCAAAAGTTGCCTTGGCAATAGTACTATATTGAATGTATATACACAAACACTAAAACGAAACTATTATATTTCTATTAATTATGAATGATATACACTAGCCTCACTGCATTTAATTTTAAAAAAAATTCATTTTAGAATGTCAAAAGGGAAAAACTAGAGATAGGAAATAGCAAAATGACAAAAAGTCTTTTTATTCATAATTTCTTAAATGATTTTGGTTCCACATTCCTTACATCAATTAAACATTTCTACTAAAACCTATGAGAAATCTAGCTGATTATTGCGTATTTGTACCAAAAAAAACTATCGCAATAGTTATTGCAATAGTGAGTTACAATAGTCTATCGCTATCGCTATCGCAATAGTAAGTGGCAATAGACTATCGCTATCGCAATAGTCTCTTTGGGTCAATAGTCACCCCTAGCTCATACATACACATTACTATAATAGTGTTAAACTGTCGGTCTACCATCCTTTTTCAAGTAAATACTAAATACATGCACGTGACATTGTTTCCAGATTCTCGCAAAGCACCTGAGAGACGTGGTGAAGAGAATCCTGAACAGGTAAAATGAGATTCGCAATATTGTCCATCCTAGTATTTATTTATGGTATTAAATGACTGTAAATCAAAACAATAATCATTCTCTATTGATGATGAATAAAGGTTTTATTTCGATAAATAATATTATTTATAAAAAGGGTGTTGGTTTTGTATAAACAATTACAGAGTATCCAAAATAGCAAACATGCTATGTGTTTGCTTCATTTTATAGCACAAGTTAAACTATTATTGGCAAAATTGTTCAATTTTTTCAGACATCCTGGAGAATCCCGAAACAGGATATTTGTGATGAGGTACTAGCTCTTTACTATTATTTCTGTTATTATTTGCTATAGGCCCTAGGGTATTTATTTTCACGAATGGTTTGCCAGTTTTTTTGTCTCACGGGATGAGTAAAATTTTTTATTTGTTACGAATTAAAAAATATGTATGTATTTATGTTGATCTTACGAAAACGCGACCCAAGATTGGGTTGTTTAAGAGGAAATACGGTAATTCGTAAATTCGTAAGGTTAGAAAATTTAAAAACGTAATGTGACAAATTTGACAGACCAACATATAGACGCTCCAACACTTTATCTTATTTGAATGATCACTTTTATAATTAATATTAATATAATATAAAATCATCATTTCTTTCCAGGTTCTGCATTCAAAGACATCTGGTGTCGGTAAAGCAAAACGCAAAACCAGACGTGGCAAGAGAGGCGGTGTGAAACGTAGAATGCAGGTCAGTTATCTCCCTTTCCTTGAAACATTTAAATTATTGTAAAATGAGTTGTCAAAGTATTATTCAATTCATTATTTTCAAGTGAGATTAGCGATCACAGGTACTGAACTTAGTTGGGGATATTTGTATATCATGTTCACATGTTTAATCATTTTAATTCAATTTAATTGACACAAAATATTAAGTAATTTATGTTCTTTCTCAGAACTTGAAGTGCTGAACTTAGATGTTGACTTCATCCTATGTTCAAATGTTTTATCATATATATATTTTATGTTTTATCTACACTTGATATTAAATATGTTCTTTCTTAAAACTTGAAGTGCTGAACTTAGATGATGACTTCATCCTATGTTCAAATGTTTTATCATATATATTTTATGTTTTATCTACACAAGATATTAAATATGTTCTTTCTTAAAACTTGAAGTACTGAACTTAGATAATGACTTCATCCTATGTTCAAATGTTTTATCATATATATGTTTTATGTTTTATCTACACAAGATATTAAATATGTTTTTTCTTAAAACTTGAAGTACTGAACTTAGATGATGACTTCATCCTATGTTCAAATGTTTTATCATATATATTTTATGTTTTATCTACACAATATATTAAATATGTTCTTTCTTAAAACTTGAAGTACTGAACTTAGATGATGACTTCATCCTATGTTCAAATGTTTTATCATATATATTTTATGTTTTATCTACACAAGGTATTAAATATGTTCTTACTTAAAACTTGAAGTGCTGAATTTAGATGATGACTTCATCCTATGTTCAAATGTTTTATCATATATATTTTATATATATAAATATCTAATATGTTCTTTCTCAGAACTTGAAGCGTGAACAGAAGATGTTGGAGTCTGTGGTCGGCGAGTGGATCAAGGACATCCGTCATAAGATGGAAGGTACTTACTTGTCAGAGTGCAACAGCATTGCATTCTCACATGCTGCATTACACTTCTTACATTGCTATCATACATACATAAACTTGAAACTTGAACTTGAAAACAATTCCTGTCCCTTTTATCAAACTTTGATTCAAATCCCAATTATTTCTTTTATTTTTGAATTTTATTTTCATTTTATTATTTTTAAGTTTAATTTTTATTTCAATTACAACAACTTCTTCTTTTTTCATTATAATTTCATGTCCAAAATATTTTTTAGTATTTTTTCTTTTCAATATCCACCATCAGTCAGTCTATTTTTTTTGTTTTGGGTTATTGTATCTCTACTTTTAATCCCATCTCCTTTTTTCTCCTTTTTGTTTATGTTTTGTTTATGACCTTGACCCTTGTCCCCAGCTCCACAGTCAGACCACGCCCCTTCACGTGACGTCACTGTTAACGTGCTTGCATCTGACGTTGATGAAATGTCAATCTCTCCCAGGTAGAGAAACTGATGTATTTTTTGTTTCTATTATAACAACTTCTTCTTTTTTCATTTTAATTTCATCACAAAAACTTCTTTCATCATTTTTTCCTTTCTATATTCAATATCATATTCTTTTTATTTATTTTCTTTTGTTATTTTATCTCTACTTTTAATCAAATTTCCTTTTTTCTCTTCTGTTGATTATGTTTTGTTTATGACCTTGACCCTTGTCCCCAGCTCCACAGTCAGACCACGCCCCTTCACGTGACGTCACTGTTGACGTGCTCGCATCTGACGTTGATGAAATGTCAATCACTCCCAGGTAGAGAAACTGATGTAAATTAGTTAGTTTCTTTTTGAAAATGTGAATCTAAACATTAACATCATGCAATTATTGAATTTGAAGAGCCATCAGTCATCAAATATAGGAAAGTGAATACAATGTACAATTATTTATTAATTATAGACGTATATAAAGGCTGATCACAAAACATAAGTAAGATAAACATCTTTAATTTCCTGAGAGCGACGTTTGGGTACACGTGTTATATTCATCAGCAACTTATCCATATATTGTCCCATCATTTCGAACTACTTCCTTCTGGGCGCCGCTTTCGATTACCCTCTTTAAAAACAAACAGAAGTAGACAATCTTTCATACCAGCAAGTATTCGTGAAATTAATAAATGTGAATTACCAAGTCGTAGAAATGAAATATTGTTCATTCTGTTTATTACCAATCTGTAATGAAAATCTTTACTGTAAAACATAAGTGTATGATATATATGTTGCTTGTTTATGAGTATATGTCATATTGTTCATGTAATGCAATTTATAGTTCTTCATTGTGTGTCTATGTATATATGAGACCGTTTCGGTGTTACTGTTAAATCATTTCCCTCCATGATAATAAAGTCTAATCTTATCTTATCTTAACTTCTTAAATGCCTCTCAAACCTAAAAAATGAATTTTACAGCTCAACTTGAATAAACATTTTTATGCCCCCGAATCGGAGATTCCGGGGGTATATTGTTTTTCACCTGTCCGTATGTCTGTCTGTGTGTTTGTCCACAAAAAATTAACCTTGGCCATAACTTTGGATTGCTCAGAGCTAAGGCTTTCATACTTGGCATGTGCATACCTTGTGGTGAGACCTTAAGACGAGGTCATCATATGACCTTGACCTTGCCGCAGTGGACATCTTAAGAACACTTTAACCTTGGCCATAACTTTGTTATATCCGGGGGCATCCGTGTTTAACAAACACATCTTGTTATAACTTATATTTTGATATAGGGATCAATTTGAATGAACACATTTATATCTGAACCATAACTGTGCATTTAGTGCAACTTTAACTGTATGCCTATGACATATAAGACCAAAAAATACTTAAATTGAGCCTACTGGATATCTTGAGCTACTAATATTTACCTATATATTTCCTCTTTTCACAGCAATGTTGAGCCCCTGTATGACTACGAGCATTACTTCCCAGAAGAGGTATGTTTCTTTATTTGAGGTCTTCGTTTTAATATTTAAATGTTAAATCTACAATAAGATTAACGCAGATTTAAACATACTTCCTTGTGAAAAATACATCTAAGATCAAAAGTAAGATTGTTTAACTTTAATTGACATGCCTTTCAACAAAAGGAATAAAAAAAACGGGGCTCCGTTCCATAACAGCAAGCGCTTATAATCGCTCATTGATTGCTCAATCATGGGAGCGCTCAAGTAGCGCTCATTCTCTCTTGACCGACACGGTGCAAATTCCTCGAAGTTTGCTCGCCTTGCTATGTAGCCCTACATTGAGTAATCGCGTTCAAGAGAGGTTTAATGTAGCGCTCAATGAGCGATTATTAAGCCCCCTTGTTATGGATGTTATGGAACAGAGCCCAGTCATCACAAGAAATTAACATTTATAAATTATTAATACATTTAATGTGTCAAGATAACTAATTTTCTGATAATAATTAGCTTCATATTTGTTTAAATCTGAAATCACAATCCTTTCTTATCTTTAGATCGCAACCGCTGCCACCAACGTGATTGACAGCCGAGTTGATGCGCGAGCATTTACCGGAAGTGGATATTCCGGATGTTACCATGGCAACAACTCCACCATTGCTCATGGATATGGAGAGATGGAAATGGTTTCTGCATATGGAAACGAGGCAACCGTATATGGCTACACTGGATATGGAACCGAAGCCACTGGATGTGGATATCATGGACAGGAATATGGATATGGAAATGGACAGGAATGTGGATATGGAAATGGAAATGGAAATGGATATACTGATGGCAGCTCCTACTACAGATACTGTTAAATGAACTGCGATTAGATGAACCTGCTATTGAACGTTTAATAGCATTTATACGTGAAATGTTCTTATCCATGCAGACTTTACAAGTGGTTATTATGTTTTGTATAGGCAGAGTGTTTATACTTGTTATTCCTGTTGACAGGAACTCTAAGTCGTGTACATAATGATGAGATATATGTCAGATTTTACGATGATATTAAAAGGACGAACATTTTATATTGCTCTAACGGGTACATTTGGTATATTGATATTGTTAAAATTTATAAAAAGACATATTTACTAACTCAGTCAACTTTATTCACTACGCAAGCCATAACTCTCGCCAGTCTCCACCACTGGCTTGCCGCATTTCCTTAGCATTTCGGTGCCAGCAAATCAGAGCCCACCAGGCGCAGTGATCCGCTATGTTAGCACATAAAAGTAAAGGAAATGTGGCAGCGAGTTATGCCTTGCGTAGGGAAGTTGTACCTCAATATGCAAAATGTAACTGTTAAAACAATTCTCTGCACTTTTTAATATCACCATAAAATCTGTGGACGATTGTTTACAATCCATGTATATATTTCTTCTTCTTATACACCTGTTTATATTAAAAACGATTTAATATCATTTATTTGTGTTGTTGTCTTTTTCAAGGTTGTGGCGTTGAAACTTAATAAGTAGAATCCTTGATTATGTACTGTTTAGCTACATATATCTTAAAGGGGCAGTAGCACGTTTTTAAAAATTTTATTTTTTAATATTTCCAATTTATAATGATGGTTTATGTCATTTATATTTACTTTAGAGGGTAAACTATATTATTACACAAACCCATTATCCGTAGTGGTGTTAACGGTGTTGCGTATAATATAATCTTTATTGTGAACACATTTTATTATTTGGAATAACAAAAACGATTCCCATAGCTTTACAGAACCATGTGAACTCATTTTATAACTTGGTTTTCTGAAGAGAGAAGGGTGTTTTACTTTTAGTGACATTGTTTTTAAAAAAAAAATTCATCAACTTATTTTAGCCAAAAAACGTGCTACTGCCCCTTTAAAGCGGGAATATCTGGTTTTGCGAGAGATTGGTACACGTGTGCAACAGTTAAGTGACGTCCATCCTACAAAGCAATAATTCACTCCATGAATATTAAATGTAAGACTCCATGGAGTCGGGTCTGTGTTTTGAAGGTGGAGTTCGAATCTTGACCGTGGTGTTAAGATTATGATGAACCTTTATATCAAATCTACCTGCTGAATAGCCCTTATTATCGAAACATTCTTAACCTTAGAGAATAGATGAAATGACACATGGTCCAAATCGGATTCATTAAAATGGGATGTCAATTTGACAATGGCTCGATTTTAAATTTCTGAAACCGGTCCATAAATTACTTATATACGGCTTTTTAAAAACCGCCTGATTTAGCCCCGGCGACCAGAATGAAGGTCTGCGGGGGTGTGACCCGTGAAGGGATGACTTCTGTGACGTATGTGGAGGAATTTGATTTTCGGCGATAGTCACAATTCAACGTAATTTCGCAACATTTTGATTGTTAATTTCACAAAGAAACCTTCAATAAACCAACTTAAATTTCCCATATATCGAATGTTTAGATATCCACCTAGGTAATTCCGCAGATGACAATTACACAATTATTACATAAACATGTCTTTTTGGCGATGTAATACACCTCATAAATTCATTTAGCGGCAGTGATAATCATCATTAATTAATTAACGAGACACCGGCGGAGTAGCTATCTAGCCGCCCCGCCTGTCGCTTATCACAGTCACGCCTCAGTGAGCATTTTCAAAAGGATTCGCCAAACAAATTGCGGTAGTGTTAAAATGGGTGAATTAAAATTGTCCGTCCGTCCGTCCGAAATCGTTTCCGGAGCATATCTCAAAAACAATTTGACTTGGAAACTTCAAATTTGGTATGGAAGTTACCCATTTGGTGCTGTTGTGTAAACAAGCTAGTGTATGAAACGCACAACCCAGATTGGGCCTCATCTGTGACAACTACCGGGTACGCTCAACCCATAATGCGTTTTGGTTACTCATGTTCGGGGCTAGAAATGTAATTGATATAGCCCAATGACGGTATTGTCAACGCAGACACGTTCATTGAGCCGTCAGCTAGCTTTTAAACTCATGGGCTGATCGTTCTGCACGTGCATCTCGCTGAAATGTACAGCTAACTGCATGGCTAATGTCAATATGGCCAAAGTTTAGAGAAAACAGAAGCAACTTTCAGTATGTTTAGACATTTTTCACCCAAGATTAAATAACATATAAAAAGAAATACAGAAATTTGTGATATTATATCTCATTTTAAGAACTGTATTCATTTGGTCATATCATTAAAAAATGTAGGGGAGACAGGGGCAGGTTGGGACACGGGGTAGGTTAGGACACCATATATATCTATTGATTCCGAGTAAGGAGGAATAAACTCTTTATATCCCAAGAAGTACCATCATATTCCATGTTACATATGATGCTGATGACTGAAAATATTATATTGTTCAAACACTGAGAAGAAATAACGGTTTCTCAATGGTTTGGCTAAAATTTTAGCATCTCAGTAAGTATGGTTTGATGTTAAGATGAGTAAGCAATCCTGGTTAATACCTATTGTTCTTGACATGTAATTTCACTTTACCAATATGGAGCCGTGATCACCTTGGGGGTCAATGGGGCAGGTTGGGACACTGGTTCAGACAATACCACCGGGGTAGGTTGGGACAGAGGGGTTTGGACAGTGTCCCAATGTGCCCCGGTATATTTTGAGAGTACCCCATCTTGATTACTATTCTCTTTTAACAGACTGTTAGTTTTTGTTATGTAAAATATTTAAAACAATTGTGATAAGTATTGAAATTATAAAGCTTCTCTCTTAGGTATGGGTATTGTAACAATGTGCCCCGTTTCATGTCCCAGCATTTTTTACGTTATTACCCCACCGGTATGTAATACCGTGGAATATAGTCGTCGCCCTTTCCGTCTGTCCGTCCGTCCGTAATCATTTCGTTTCCGGAGCAGAACTCGAAAACAGTTCATGATATCTTGAAATTTTCCATGTGTATTACCAATCAACTAAAGTGGATCCCTGTGATATTTTGAGATTTCTGAAAATTATTTTTTGTTTCCATAGAAACGTGTTGGATTTGGACTTTGTTCAGAGATAGGTTCGTTTCCGAAGCACAGCTCCAAAACTATTCCACATATGTTCCTGAAACGTTGCATGTGTATTACCCACTAACTGAAGTGGTGCCTTTTGATATTTTCAAATTTCTGAGAAAATCTTTTTTCGTTTCCATAGAAAGGTGTCTGATTTGGACTTTGTTCAGAGATAGGTTCGTTTCCGGAGCACAGCTCCAAAACTATTCCGCATATGTTCCTGAAACTTTGCATGTCTATTATTTACCCACTAACTGAAGTGGTGCCTTTGGATATTTTCAAATTTCTGAATATTTGTTTTTTTTCTATTTCATTGAAACACGTTTGATCTTGACTTTGTTCAGGGATAGGTCTGCTTCTGTAGTAGAACTCCAAAACCCTTTATCAGACCTGAAACTGAAACGTGTATTACCCCTTAACTTAAGTAGTAGATATACAGTTATCTGTCAAAGATATGTTTTATAAATTATGTGGGACCGGTGGGATATGTTATCTTCTGATGACTCTTGTTGTTTTTTGTGTATACAAAAAGTTTGTTAAAGGGGCAGTAGCACGTTTTTTCGCTGAAATAAGTTGATGAAATGTATTTGAAAAATAATGTCACTAATAGTAAAACACCCTTCTCTCTTCGGAAAATCAAGTGAAAAAATGAATGTACATCGTTTTTGTCAAAAATGAAAAAAATATTTTTATCAAATAGATATGATATATGCAGATAATTTCGATGTTGATGTTACGAAAACGTAAGTACAGTGTACATTGATCCGTAAAGCCATGAGAATCATTTTTGTCATTCAAAATAATAATTGTGTTCACAATAAAATGGCCGCCATGCAATTTTTGCTTTATACGCAACATCGTTATTACCACTACGGATAATTGGTTTGTGTAATAAGATGTTTTACCCTCTTAAGTAAATATGATTGACATAAACGATCATTATAAATGGGAAATTTGAAAAAATAAAATTTGCAAAAAACGTGCTACTGCCCCTTTAATATATTTTGTTCTTTTATGTTTTCATAATTTGACAATTAAGGTTGCTTTAAATATGCTAAGTTTCATATTGCTTGTGTTCATAAATTAAGAAAAAAATTATAAATAGTGTTTTTTTCCCAAGTGTGCCCCTGTCTCCCCTACATAGTTTCAACTGGCCTCGTGGTCTAATGATTAGTTCGTTCGGCCAGATTGTAACAGGACACAGGTTCGATCCCAGGTTTTCACATGAAACATTGGTAAATTTCTTATATGTTCATACATTATCTGACATTTTATAAAGTATCATCACTTATATTTGGAAATTTAGAACATTGACTCCATTCGTTGCTCAGTTGTTAAACAGCCTGCTCCGGTATCCCCTATATCAGAAAAAGTGTTGGTGTATCCACTAATACAGCTACACTTGTATCAAAAGAAACAAAAAAAACAAGACCTGAAGTGGGGTTATAAAACGGGATAACCTACAGGCACCTCCAACATCGTGGATCTATATATGATCTGCATATCAAATATATGTAATGGCGTCATGGACTTTGGCATAACACCATATGTCAGGAAACTTGGGGGCGTAGCTCCCATCTACCAGTGATGCCGAAGACCTCTCCGGACAGCGTGTCACTTATACAAGTAATTTTTAAACAATGTGAAACCCCCTCCTTTCACTATCCGTCCATAGAGAGATGTAAATGGCACGGAATTTAAATAGAGAATGTCATAATTTTGATTTAAAAAAATTTGAACTGGTTTCATAGTCGATTATGAGTATCATGTGAAACTTCACATTACACACTTACATTTATCTAAATGCAATGGCTTCATTGAAAACTATATAATCATTATGGTCCAAATGTCCAGTGACCACAAGATGCCCTTCGCCTACAGTTGTAATGATGCTTGCGTTTTACAAAAATAAATATGTGTATATGCCAGTCATTTCTCTCAGTAATTATTATTGTTTCGTTATCTTCTATTGAACATTACTTTTCATCATATATTTCCTGAATATGAACTTTTAAATTTAGGAATCCAATGAAAACATTACAAGGTTCTCTATCCAAAGGAATCAATCCAAAGTATTTGTTTCAGACACAAATAAGAAAATAATTAACTCATCAATTTAGAAGACAGACATTGCTAAATCAATAAAACATATCCTTTTCAATTTAGTGGCATTTTCAGTTTATTAACGCAAAGAAAAGATTATCAATTTTAGTTTTAGAAACGCAACGATCTTCACCAACTTAAACAACAATTATTGTTCAGAGCGGCGTGGTAGCACTGCGAGGAGTTTTGCCAACATTTCGCTGATCAACTATCATTGATAGAAGCTTGACGCGGGAGAATCGTAGCAGCACTGTGAGGAGTTTGGAGTTTTGCAACATTGCAAGGAGTTTAGTGACGGTCAGCAAGGGGAGATCACTCTAATCACACTCGGTAGGTGGCGCTCATGACGTTGCTTGTCTATGACGTCATCGCAATTGTTCCAGAGCCATTTTCGAGAATAACATCTCATGTTTTTGCTCTTCCAATTTTCTCTGAATACCGCTGTTTCCGACTTGTGTCACTGATAGAAACTGCCATGAGGAGTCAGAACGTACAAGGTGAGTTGTAGCGAGGGTTTATTTGTATACAAAAGAGGCAGAAGTAAACAAAATCAGATTTTGCATACGCAGACAAAATTCGGCGAAACTCTTGTTACCCTCTGTTGTTTCTCAAGCTTTTGTTTTCATTGCCTAATAAACATCTGCAGTTTGTCGAGACATTATCATATTTATGTTTTGCATAGATTAAACGCCAGGAACCCTTTTTTTTCTTTATTTCATTTTTTTAAACCAACAAAATGTGTTTATTTGTTCAATGACGTTTTAGAAAGGGCCTTCCTTTGAAAGTATCTGTCTACGTTTCATTTGACGTATGTTCATTGGTTTGGACTGTTGTAAGCTTTATAGTCATTATAATATCATCTTTTATGAACTCTTGCTCTCACGTTTAACATTTTGATTGACATCTTGTGACCTATTTGGACGTAAGAGCCATTCAAAGACAATAACTAGATCTAATAGATTTCAAAGAAAACCAAAATGGCGTCTGTCTGTCTTGTTGCCAAGGGTGTCGGTTTTGCCCTTAGTCTCCTACAATGAAGATTGACAAAATATTAAGTATATTGTCGACATTCCAGTAAGACGCAGCTGTGAGACATGCCTTTACATTACTTTGTTTCTCATTTCATACATACGTTTTAAAAGTGCTAAATTCAAAATGTGGTTGCTAGGGTATATTCTGTCCGGCGCTGATGTTGTTGCTATGACGTCCTCTCTATTGTTCTTCCACCATCTTGGTTTTAATTTTATGCCCCCGAATTTGAGTTTCCGGGGAAATATTGTTTTCAACTGTCCATCTATCAGTTTGTCTGTCTTTCCGTTTTTTTCTGAAAAAACTTCAATCTTGGCTATAACATTTGATTGGTTAGTGAATAGTGGTAGACCTTTGATACTTCACAAGTGCATCTAGCTACAATTGCTTCGCCAAAATACTGAAATAGGTTCTTTGCATTGTGAGGAGAGGTCATTAGTGTTTACCGTGTGACCTAGACCTTGGCACCGGAACCATCTTTCGAAAACATCTAATGTGTACGCGAACACATGTTTATTCTTCCAGATTCTCGCAAAGCACCTGAGAGACGGGCTGTAGAGAATCCTGAACAGGTAAAATGAGATTTGCAATATTGTTCATGATAATTTGTTTAGATATGTTCTATCATTTTCTATTGACGAAGTGTTAATGTATTTTATTCTATGTCGTTATATGAAATAATTTGCAATGTGTTGATTTTGATTAAATGTTGATTAAACCCTCGTCATAATATCCCTGAAAATAACAATGTCTACTTTCTACTGCACATATCAAGATTTCATTGGTAAGAATTTCAATTTTGCCTATTTTTTGCAGACAACCTGGCGAACTTCGAAACAGGATATTTCTGATGAGGTACTTACTGTTTTTTTTTGTCCCCCGCCGCAACGCGGAACGGGGGACTATGAATTCAGCGGCGTCCGTACGTACGTCCGTACGTACGTCCGTACGTACGTCACATTTCTTGTTTACGCGATATCTTATGAAGCGTTGCATCCAAAGTCTTCAAATTTGATATATGCCTACATTGTGGGAAGATGCAGACACCAGTCAATTTTGGTGACCTTGGTCTTATTTTCAAGGTCACCATGACACGTTGACCACTTTTTGAACTCTTGTTTACGCGATATCTCATGAAGCGTTGTATCAAAAGTCTTCAAATTTGATATATGCCTACATTGCGGGAAGACGCAGACCCCAGTCAATTTTGGTGACCTTGGTCTTATTTTCAAGGTCACCATGACACGTTAACTACTTTTTTAACTCTTGTTTACGCGATATCTCATGAAGCGTTGTATCAAAAGTCTTCAAATTTGGTGTCTGTGTACATTGTGGGAAGACGCAGACACCAGTCACTTTTGGTGACCTTGACCTTCTTTTCAAGGTCACCACGACACTTTGACAACTTTTTAAACTCTTGTTTACGCGATATCTCATGAAGCGTTGCATCCAAAGTCTTCAAATTTAGTGTCTGCCTACATTATGGGAAGATGCAAACATTAGTCACTTTTGGTGACCTTGGCCTTATTTTCAAGGTCACCAAGACACTTTGACCACTCTTTGAACTGTTGTTAATGCGATATCTCATGAAACATTGCATCCAAAGTCTTCAAATTAGTTGTCAGCCTACATTGGGGAAAGGCACAAACGCCAGTTTATTTTGGTGACCTTGACCTTATTTTCAAGGTCACCGCGACAATTTGACCAATGATGTGTCTTACTTACTCAATGTCACCGGCGGGGGACATTGCCATGTTAGTGGCAAACACTTGTTTATCTTTTATTTGTCAATGACTCATATTATAAAGAGTTTATCTTTTTGTGGTTGGTTTGTAACTTTCTGTCTCACGGTCGGGGTGAGTTAAACGTTGTTTTGTCAAGAATTGTCAAATATTTTTATTGAAATATCTGATATGATCAAATTATTTCTAAATCGGATCATATTGATATTAATCATCAGCATTGAGCCAATGTAACACTATTTTAAAGGGAGGTAACAACCCTTATTGAACAGGACCCATATTTTCGAAGATCTTTTAGCGCTAAGATAGTCGTCAGTGCCATATATTAACATTGGCTTATGACTATCTTAGCGCTAAAAGAGCTTCGAAAATATGGGTACTGTGTCCATATATTAGACGCTCTCTTAGCGCTAAGATAGTCGTAAGCCAATGTTAATGTATGGCACTGATGACTATCTTAGCACTAAGAGAGCTTCGAAAATATCTGTGCTATAAATGTGGTGTCGTAAGTTTGATTCGTAACGTCAGACCATGAATGCTTCAGGAAGTAATTCCTTTTACAGATTTCATATATCCCTTTATGATCACTCCATCTTTTGTAAAATAAAATTTGAATAAACATCTTTATCTATAGATTTGCAAATAAATTCAAATCCTAATGAAATGGTGAAATATCAACATAATGTCAACATACAATATCCTTCCAGGTTCTGCGTTCAAAGACATCTGGTGTTGGTAAAGCAAAACGCAAAACCAGGCGTGACAAGAGAGGCGGTGTGAAACGTAGAATGCAGGTCAGTTATCTCACTTTCTTCTTAAACATCTAAAATTAATAAGAAATGAGTTGTCTAAGTAAAAAGAAACTGTTCACAATATTTTAGTGATCATCACTCAGTACTGAACATAAACAATGATTGTTCGTCCTATGTTTAAATGTTTTATCAAAAGTATTGCTGTTTTATTTACAAAAAAAATTCAATATGTTCTTGCTCAGAACTTGAAGCGTGAACAGAAGATGTTGGAGTCTGTGGTAGGCGAGTGGATCAAAGACGTCCGTCATAAGATGGAAGGTACCTACTTTTCAGAGTGTAACAGCATTGCATTCTCACATACTGCATTACACTTCCTACATTGGTATCATACACCTATAAACTTGAAACTTGAACTTGAAAACAACTCCTGTCCCTTTTATCAAACTTTGATTCAAATCCCAATTATTTCTTTTATTTTTGAATTTTATTTGAATTTTATTTTTTTAAAGTTTAAGTTAAGTTTATTTCATTTATAACAACTTCTTCTTTTTTCATTATACTTTCATTACACAAATATTTTTCAGCATTTTTTCCTTTCTATATTCAATATCATTCTGTCTATTTATTTTCTTTTGTTATTTTATCTCTACTTTTAATCAAATTTCCTTTTTTCTCTTCTGTTGATTATGTTTTGTTTATGACCTTGACCCTTGTCCCCAGCTCCACAATCGGGCCACGCCCCTTCACGTGACGTCACTTTTAACGTGCTTGCATCTGACGTTGAAGAAATGTCAATCTCTCCGAGGTAGAGAAACTGATATATTGTTTGTTTCTATTTGAAATTTTTGAATTTGAAGAGCTGCCAATCATATAAGTAGGAATGTAGGATAAACAATTAAACAAAAACAATTCCTGACAGCAATGTTTCGATATAGATCTGTATACATGTCATATTCACCAGCAATTTCTAAAAATGTCTTTCAAACCTCGAAATCCAATATTTCAAATTTGCAATTTAACTCTAATACATACAAATTTAATAATTGAAAATTTAACAGTGACAAATTTGAATTAAATTTGGTTTGAAAGAAATGTTCCCTAATGATAATTACACTATAGCTGTGCATTATTAAGAAGATTTTTATACAGTGATGTATTCTTTTAAGGATGACTTTAGCTGCATGAATATGACATTGCAAGACCATGAAACTAATAAACCTTTTGCAATAAATTTAGGTCTATTGTATTTCTTGAGCTACTTATATTTACTTATATATTTCTTCACTTGACAGCGATGTTGAGCCCCTGTATGACTACGAGCATTACTTCCCAGAGGAGGTATGTTTCTTAATTTGAAAGTCTTCGTTTTAATCAGATCACCCATAATGTTAATGTTAAAAAGATTAACACAGTGGGAAACAATTCAATATGAATAGTGCTTTTAAGATAGACACTAATTTGGTATGGAAGTTACCCATATGGTGCTGTTGTGTAAACAAGCTAGTGTATGAAACACACAACCCAGATCGGGCCTCATCTGTGACAACTACCGGGTACGCTCAGCCCATAATGCGTTTTGGTTACCCATGTTCGGGGCTCGAAAAGTAATTGATATAGCCCAATGACGGTATTGTCAACGCAGACACGTTCATTGAGCCGTCAGCTAGCTTTTAAACTCATGGGCCGATCGTTCTGCACATGTATCTCGCTGAAATGTACAGCTAACTGCATGGCTAATGTCAATATGGCCAAAGTTTAGAGAAAACAGAAGCAACTTTCAGTATGTTTAGACATTTTTCACCCAAGATTAAATAACATATAAAAAGAAATACAGAAATGTGTGATATTATATCTCATTTTAAGAACTTTATTCATTTGGTCATATCATTAAAAAATGTAGGGGAGACAGGGGCAGGTTGGGACACGGGGTAGGTTAGGACACCATATATATCTATTGATTCCGAGTAAGGAGGAATAAACTCTTTATATCCCAAGAAGTACCATCATATACCATGTTACATATGATGCTGATGACCGAAAATATGATGTGGTTCAAACACCGAGAAGCAATAACGGTTTTTCAATGGTTTGGCTAAAATTTTAGCTTCTCAGTAAGTATGATTTGATGTAAAGATGAGTAAGCAATCCTGGTTAATACCTATTGTTCTTGACATGTAATTTCAATTTACCAATATGGAGCCGTGATCACCTTGGGGGTCAATGGGGCAGGTTGAGACACTGGTTCAGACAATACCACCGGGGTAGGTTGGGACAGAGGGGTTGGGACAGTATCCCAATGTGCCCCGGTATATTTTGAGAGCGTCCAAATGTACCCCATCTTGATTACTATTCTCTTTTAACAGACTGTTAGTTTTTGTTATGTAAAATATTTAAAACAATTGTGATAAGTATTGAAATCATAAAGCTTCTCTCTTAGGTATGGGTATTGTAACAATGTGCCCCGTTTCATGTCCCAGCATTTTTTACGTTTTTATCCCACCGGTATGAAATACCGTGGAATATAGTCGTCGCCCTTTCCGTCTGTCCGTCCGTCCGTAATCATTTCGAAAACAGTTCATGATATTTTGAAACTTTCCATGTGTATTACCCACCAACTAAAGTGGATCCCTGTGATATTTTGAGATTTCTGAAAATTAGTTTTTGTTTCCATAGAAACGTGTTGGATTTGGACTTTGTTCAGAGATAGGTTCGTTACCGGAGCACAGCTCCAAAACTATTCCACATATGTTCCTGAAACTTTGCATGTGTATTACCCACTAACCGAAGTGGTGCCTTTTGATATTTTCAAATTTCTGAGAAAATCTTTTTTCGTTTCCATAGAAAGGTGTTTGATTTGGACTTTGTTCAGAGATAGGTTCGTTTCCGGAGCACAGCTCCAAAACTATCCGCATATGTTCCTGAAACTTTGCATGTGTATTATTTACCCACTAACTGAAGTGGTGCCTTTGGATATTTTCAAATTTCTGAATATTTTTTTTTTTCGATTTCATTGAAACACGTTTGATCTTGACTTTGTTCAGGGATAGGTCTGCTTCTGTAGTAGAACTCCAAAACCCTTTATCAGACCAGAAACTGAAACGTGTATTACCCCTTAACTGAAGTAGTAGATATACAGTTATCTGTCAAAGATGTGTTTTACAAATTATGTGGGACCGGTGGGATATGTTATCTTCTGATGACTCTTGTTGTTTTTTGTTTATAAAAAAAGTTTGTTAATATATTTTGTTCTTTTATGTTTTCATAATTTGACAATTAAGGTTGCTTTAAATATGCTAAGTTTCATATTGCTTGTGTTCATAAATTAAGAAAAAAATTATAAATAGTGTTTTCTTCCCAAGTGTGCCCCTGTCTCCCCTACATAGTTTCAACTGGCCTCGTGGTCGAGTGATTAGTTCATTCGGCCAGACTGTAACAGGACACAGGTTCTATCCCAGGTTTTTACATGAAACATTGGTAAATGTCTTATTATGTTCATACATTATCTGACATTTTATAAAGTATCATCACTTATATTTGGAAATTTAGAACATTGACTCCATTGGTTGCTCAGTTGTTAAACAGCCTGCTCCGGTATCCCCTATATCAGAAAAAGTGTTGGTGTATCCACTAATACAGCTACACTTGTATCAAAAGAAACAAAAAAAACAAGACCTGAAGTGGGGTTATAAAACGGGATAACCTACAGGCACCTCCAACATGGTGGATCTATATATGATCTGCATATCAAATATATGTAATGGTGTCATGGACTTTGGCATAACACCATATGTCAGGAAACTTTGGGGCGTAGCTCCCATCTACCAGTGATGCCGAAGACCTCTCCGGACAGCGTGTCACTTATACAAGTAATTTTTAAACAATGTGAAACCCCCTCCTTTCACTATCCGTCCATAGAGAGATGTAAATGGCACGAAATTTAAATAGAGAATGTCATAATTTTGATTTAAAAAAATTTGAGTATCAAGTGAAACTTCACATTACACACTTACATTTATCTAAATGCAATGGTTTCATTAAAAACTGTATAATCATTATGGTCAGAATGTCCAGTGACCACAAAATGCCCTTCGCCTACAGTTGCAATGATGCTTGCATTTTACAAAAATAAATATTCAATATGCCAGTAATTTCTCTCAGTAATGATTGATTCTTCTATTGAACATTACTTTGAATCATATGGTTTCCTGAATATGAACTTTTAAATTTAGGAATGCAATGAAAGCAGACAAATGGTAACGTTCTCTATCCAAAGGAACCAATCCAAAGTATTTGTTTCAGACACAAATAAGAAAATAATTAACTCATCAATTTAGAAGACAGACATTGCTAAATCAATAAAACATATCCTTTTCAGTATAGTGGCATTTTCAGTTTATCAACGCAAAGGAAAGTTTATCAATTTTAGTTTTAGAAACGCAACGATCTTCACCAACTTAAGCAACAATTATTGTTCAGAGCGGCTTGGTAGCACTGCGAGGAGTTTTGCTAACATTTCGCTGATCAACTATCTTGATAAAAGCTTGACGCGGGAGAGTCGTAGCAGAACTGTGACAAGTTTGGAGTTTTGCAACACTGTAAGGAGTTTAGTGAAGGTCAGCAAGGGAAGAGCACTCTAATCACACTCGGTAGGTGGCGCTCATGACGTTGCTTGTCTATGACGTCATCGCCATTGTTCCAGAGCCATTTTCGAGAATAACATCTCATGTTTTTGCTCTTCCAATTTTCTCTGAATACCGCTGTTTCCGACTTGTGTACCTTATAGAAACTGCCATGAGGAGTCAGAACGTACAAGGTGAGTTGTAGCGAATGTTTATTTGTATAAATAAAAGGCAGAAGTGAAATTTTTCAGATTTTGCATACGCAGACAAAATTCGGCGAAACTCTGTTACCCTGTTGTTCCTCAAGTTTTTGTTTTCATTGCCTATAAACATCTGCAATTTGTCGAGACATTATCATGTTTATGTTTTGCATAAATTTAACGCCAGGAACCCTTTTTTCTTTATTTCATTTTTTTAAACCAACAAAATATGTTTATTTGTTCAATGACGTTTTAGAAAGGGCCTTCCTTTGAAAGTATCTGTCTACATTCAATTTGACGTATGTTCATTGGTTTGGACTGTTGTAAGCTTTATAGCCATTATAATATAATCTTTTATGAACTCTTACTCTCACGTTTAACATTTTAATTGACATCTTGTGACCTATTTGGACGTAAGAGCCATTCAAAGACAATAACTAGATCGAATAGATTTTAAAGAAAACCAAAATGGCGTCTGTCTGTCTGTTAGTCTTGTTGCCAAGGGTGTCGGTTGCGCCCTTATACTCCTACAATAATGATTGACAAAATATTAAGTATATTGTCGACATTCCAGTAAGACGCAGTTGTGAGACAGAAATGCCTTTACATTACTTTGTTTCCAATTTTATACATACGTTTTAAAGTTCTAAATTCAAATATGGTTGCTAGGGGATATTCTGTCCGGCGCTGATGTTGTTGCTATGACGTCCTCTCTATTGTTCTTCCACCATCTTGGTTTTAATTTTATGCCCCCGAATAAGATAAGATAAGATAAGATAAGATAAACTTTATTATCCCAGATGGGAAATTCGTCTTACACTCAAAGAGTCTTTGGTAGAATACAATACAAATAACTACAGTAATACAATATAAAAACCAAAACAACAATAATAACATACATTGTGATGATGGGTACTAAATATGACATTTATACATACATTTTTAATCAACCATGTCTTATTTATCTGAGTTTCCGGGGAAATATTGTTTTCAACTGTCCATCTATCAGTTTGTCTGTCTTTCCGTTTTTTTCTGAAAAAACTTCAATCTTGGTTATAACATTTGATTGGTTAGTGAATAGTGGTAGACCTTTGATACCTCACATGTGCATCTAGCTACAATTGTTTCGCCAAAATAGGTTCTTTGAGAGGTCATTAGTGTTTACCGTGTGACCTAGACCTTGGCACCGGTCCCATTTTTCGAAAACGTCAACTGTGTAAGCGAACACATGTTTATTCTTCCAGATTCTCGCAAAGCACCTGAGAGACGGGCTGTAGAGAATGCTGAACAGGTAAAATGAGATTTGCAATATTGTTCATGATAATTTGTTTATGTTCTATCTATGTTCTATATCATTTTCTATTGATGAAGTGTTAATGTATTTTATTCTATTTCATTATGTGAAATAATTTGCAATGTATTGATTTTGATTAAATGTTGATTAAACACTCGTCAGAGTATCCCTGAAAATAACAATGTCTACTTTCTACTGCACATATCAGGATTTCATTGGTATGAATTTCAATGTTGCTCTTTTTTTGCAGACAAGCTGGCGAACTTCGAAACAGGATATTTCTGATGAGGTACTTACTGGGGTTTTGTTATCATTATTTTGTCAATGGCTCATATTATAAAGAGTTTATCTTTTTGTGGTTGGTTTGTACCTTTCTGTCTCACGGGATGAGTTAAACGACGTATTGCCAAGAATTTTCAAATATTTGTATTGAAATATCTGATATGATCTGATTATTTCTAAATCGGATCATATTGATATTAAACAGCAGCAATGAGCCAATGTAGCACTATTTTAAAGGGAGGTAACAACCCTTATTGAACAGGACCCATATTTTCGAAGCTCTTTTACCGCTAAGATACTCGTCAGTGGCATACATTAACATTGGCTTACGACTATCTTAGCGCTAAAAGAGCTTCGAAAAAATGGGTACTGCGTCCATGATTTTACAGATTTTATATATCCCTTTGTGATCACTCCATCTTTTGTAAAATAAAATTTGAATAAATATCTTTATCTATAGATTTGCAAATAAATTCAGATCCTAATGAAATGGTGAAATATCAATATAATATCAACATACAATGTCCTTCCAGGTTCTGCATTCAAAGACATCTGGTGTGGGTAAAGCAAAACGCAAAACCAGACGTGGCAAGAGAGGCGGTGTGAAACGTAGAATGCAGGTCAGTTATCTCACTTTCCTCTTTAAACATGTAAAATTAATAAGAAATGAGTTGTCTAAGTAAAAAGAAAATGTTCACAGTATTTTAGTGATCATCACTCAGTACTGAACATAAACAATGATTGTTCGTCCAATGTTTAAATGTTTTATCAAAAGTATTGCTGTTTTATTTACAAAAAAATATTCAATATGTTCTTGCTCAGAACTTGAAGCGTGAACAGAAGATGTTGGAGTCTGTGGTAGGCGAGTGGATTAAGGGTATCCGTCATAAGATGGAAGGTACTTACTTGTCAGAGTGTAACAGCATTGCATTCTCACATACTGCATTACACTTCCTACATTGGTATCATACATCTATAAACTTGAAACTTGAACTTGAAAACAATTCCTGTCCCTTTTATCAAACTTTGAGTCAAATCCAAATTATTTCTTTTATTTCTGAATTTTATTTTCATTTTATTTTTTTAAGTTAATTTTTTATTTCATTTAACATTAACAACTTCTTCTTTTTTCATTATAATTTCATTATACAAATATTTTTCAGCATTTTTTTTCTTTCTATATTCAATATCATTCTGTCTATTTATTTTCTTTTGTTATTTTATCTCTATTTTTAATCAAATTTCCTTTTTTTCTCTTTTGTTGATTATGTTTTGTTTATGACCTTGACCCTTGTCCCCAGCTCCACAGTCAGACAACGCCCCTTCAAGTGACGTCACTGTTGACGTCCTCTCATCTGACGTTGATGAAATGTCAATCACTCCCAGGTAGAGAAACTGATATAAATTAGTTAGTTTCTTTTTGAAAATGTGAGTCTAATACTTAATATCATGCAATTATTGAATTTGAAGAACCGTCAATCATCAAATTTAGGAAAGTGAATACAGTGTACAATTTATTAATTATAGACGTATATAAAGGCTGATCACAAAACAAAAGTAAGATAAACATCTTTTATTTCCTGAGAGCGTCGTTTGGGTACACCTGTCATATTCATCAGCAACTTATCCATATATTGTCCCATCATTTCGAACTACTTCCTGGGGCGCCGCTTTCGGTTACCCTCTTTAAAAACAAACAGAGCTAGACAATCTTTCATACCAGCAAGTATTCGTGAAATTAATAAATGTGAATTACCAAGTCGTAGAAATTAATTTTCATTCTGTTTATTACCAATCTGTAATGAATTTTTTTACTGTAAAACATTAGGGTATGTTATATGTTGCTTGTTTATGAGTATATGTCATATTGTTCATGTAATGCAATTTATAGTAAGATTGTGTGTCTATGTATATATGAGGCCGTTTCGGTGTAAAACGAATTACCCCGGGATAATAAAGTCTTATCTTATCTTATCTTAACTTCTTAAATGCCTCTCAAACTTAAAAAAATGAATTTTACAGCTCAACTTGAATAAACATTTTTATAACTTATATTTTGATATAGGGATAAATTTGGATAAACACATTTATTCCCGAACCATCACTGTGCATTTATTTAACTCTTTAAGAGCAACTTTAATTGTATGACTAATGACTATGACAAATAAGACCAAAAAATATTAAGAAAAATTTTGCAACATATTTATGAAAACATCCTTAGACTAAATTTGGGCCTATCTTGAGTTACTTATATTTACTTATATTTACCTATATATTTCCTCTTTTCACAGCGATGTTGAGCCCCTGTATGACTACGAGCATTACTTCCCAGAGGAGGTATGTTTCTTTATTTGAGGTCTTCGTTTTAATATTTAAATGTTAAATCTACAATAAGATTAACGAAGATTTAAACATACTTCCTTGTGAAAAATACATTTAAGATCAAAAGTAAGACTGTTTAACTTTAATTGACATGCCTTTCAACAAAAGGAATAAAAAAACGGGGCTCCGTTCCATAACAGCAAGCGCTTATAATCGCTCATTGATTGCTCAATCATGATAGCGCTCAAGTAGCGCTCATTCTCTCTTGAACGACACGGTGCTAATTCCTCGAAGTTTGCTCGCCTTGCTATGTTGCCCTACATTGAGTAATCGCGTTCAAGAGAGGTTTAATGTAGCGCTCAATGAGCGATTATAAGCTCTCGCTGTTATGGATGTTATGGAACAGAGCCCAGTCGTCACAAGAAATTAACATTTATAAATTATTAATACATTAATGTGTCAAGATAACTAATTTTCTGATAATAATTAGCTACATATTTGTTTATTTAAAATCACAATCCTTTCTTATCTTTAGATCGCAACCGCTGCCACCAACGTGATTGACAGCCGAGTTCCTGCGCGAGCACTTACCGGAAGTGGATATTCCGGATGTTACCATAGCAACAACTCCACTATTGCTCATGGATACAGAGAGATGGAAATGGTTTCTGCATATGGAAACGAGGCAACCGTATATGGTTATACTGGATATGGAACTGAAGCCACTGGGTGTGGATATTATGGACAGGAATATGAATGTGGAAATGGACATGAATATGGACTTGGATATGGAAATGGACAGGAATGTGGACGTGGATATGGAATAGGACAGGAATGTGGATGCGGATACGGAAATGGATATACTGATGGCAGCTCCTACTACAGATACTGTTAATTGAACTGCGATTAGATGAACCTGCTATTGAACGTTTTATAGCATTTACACTTGAAATGTTCTTATCTATGCAGACTTTACAAGTGGTTATTATGTTTTGTATAGGCAGAGTGTTTACACTAATTGTTATTCCTGTTGACAGGAACTACAAGTCTTGTACATATTGAAGAGATATATGTCAGATTTTACGATGATATTAAAAGCACGAACATTGATTTTGCTGTAACGGGTACATTTTGTATATTGATATTGTTAAAATTTATAAAAAGACATATTTACTAACTCAATCAACTTTATTCACTACGAAAGGCATAACACACGGCAGTCTCCACCACTGGCTTGCCGCCACTATGCACTTCAGGCGCAGTGATCCGTTATGTTAGCACATAAAAGTAAAGTAAATGCTGCAAGACTTAAAGTAGCCAGTGATGGAGATTGGCGGGAGTTATGCCTTGCGTAGGGAAGTTGTACCTCAATATGCAAAATGTAATTGTTAAAACAAATCTCTGCACTTTTTAATATCACCATAAAATCTGTGAACGATTGTTTACAATCCATGTATATATTTCTTCTACTTATACACCTGTTGATATTAAAAACGAATTAATATCATTGATTTGTGCTGTTGTCTTTTTCAAGGCTGAAACTTTATTAGTAATCCTATAAGGTGACGGTACTAAACTGTAATGTACTGTGTAGCTACACGTATCTTAACTAAAGCGGGGAAATCTTATGTTGCGAGAGATTCACTCCATTAACTTTGAATATGAGACTCCATTGAATTGGGTCTGTGTTTCAAGGTCGGGGTCGAATCTTGACCATGGCGTATGTGTAATAATGTGTAATAATAAGGCCCGTCCTTCAGTCGGCAACCTGGGAACTTTTTAAGAATTCATTTAAACTTCATTTAAATTTTACAAAATAACTCTTTTTGACTGACTTCTTTTCAAGTCTATTTCATACACTGCGTTAAAATTATGGTGAAATTCATATGAAATCTAACTGGTGATACCTTACAATCATCTTTGAATAAGAAAGGAACTAGAATGCACCCTTGCTGTAGAAGTTCTAGGTATACAGCAAGGGTGCATTCTACTTCCTATCTTATTCGAAGATCTAGTAAAGTAAAGAAACAAGTGGTACATGCAACGCTAGAAGTTCTAGGTATACAGCAAGGGTGCATTCTACTTCCTATCTTATTCAATGATCTAGTAAAGTAAAGAAACAAGTGGTACATGCAACGCTAGAAGTTCTAGGTATACAGCAAGGGTGCATTCTACTTCCTATCTTATTCAAAGATCTAGTAAAGTAAAGAAACAAGTTGTACATGCAACGCTAGAAGTTCTAGGTATACAGCAAGGGTGCATTCTACTTCCTATCTTATTCTAAGATCTAGTAAAGTAAAGAAACAAGTGGTACATGGGGCAGTGAGTATTATGCTCCCGCTTCCGAAATAAGGTTGCTCTATACAGTGTTATATATGAGTTCATTCTTTTCTTCTCGATTGGGAAAAGAACAAATGTGCGCTTGTCCTTATCAACTTGTGAATGTAAAGCAATCAAAGTATTAACTTCATAAATATCTTTCAATTTGACTGGGTTTTAATCATTTATTAATAGCGTTTATGTGTAAACGGGAATATGCTCCCGAATTACGTTTCCACAAAAATAACCCAATAGAACCCTCCTTTTAAACACGAAATGTGCAGAAGTGTAAATGTTATTCCACACAATGATCTGCGGTCAAAGGTCACAGTGGTGACGTCATTGATCAGTGGGATATCCTGTTTCATAATGGACGATTATTTCCCAGTTTTCTCAGGCGATTCCCCTGTAATTATGAAGATTGGTACAGATGTTTATGCAATGTAGGAACCACCTCTTGCCCATCCTCGATGATCCAGCGCTGTAGATTTATCGGAACGAAAGCGCTGGATTATCGAGGATGCCCCTTACCTTGCTATGACGAAACACTTCAATAGAAAAGGCATAATTTCATGGGCAAATATTTCAAAAGATCAATGCCCGAATGTATTATCGATCCTCTATCACTTCCTTTATCCCCATATCCTTCGATTATCAATGGGTAGAATACTCTTTTGAATTATACACTATTGTCGAACGTTTTCACGCCCATACGGTGGTCAAAAGCAATGAGCTCTGCTAGGTCCATACAATTCTAAACCTCTTTAGTCAGCGATAAGGAACTTGTACACGTTTAGTATTCTATACAGCACTTCAGCAATAGGTCATAAAATAACAGATAATCATAAAATTATCAATGACCGTTCCGATTACTTAGAATACAGTTTTGTGCATGATTAGGTGATAAAAGTTTTTGTTCAGCTTACGGATATCCTCTGTTAAGAGAAACACTCATGAAGGGAAATAAAACGATTTGATTGGTTCTCAAACTCACGTGTAGGTAGCAGTTAATGTTATATTCCTAGCTCTTCCTGTAGTAATTTTAATGTCGGAGCTTCCCCCACCATCTGATGTCGTCACAATTATAATGTTCTCTATTTTCCAAATTATCGGAAAATATTTGGATTATAATCTGAAATTTCACAATTCATAATACAGAACAATTGGGCCTATAGACATATGTTTTATTTGCGGAACAGTGTCATCAGTATGTTCCGTTGGTTTAGGGGGCATTGCTATATAAGCATGATGGCGTGTGTTGTGACATTAGCTTGGAACGATTCTCAACTTTGCAACAGCCATGGCTAGTTTTACGAAGACCTGTGTCTTGATCTTAATCATTGTAAGTATTTATCGACTCCTCTACTTGATCAAACGGACGTTTTATCTGACAATTTTCAAAAGTTGAGTTTGTAAGATATTGTTAGGATGGAAATGTAGAGCTGAATTTAATCGAGTTTCTAAGTTTTTTTTATTGTAATTTTATATTTTATTATTCTGAACTATTAGTATTTATTGTATATTCTATAAGCAATTGAAATAACGCATGATTTGGTTTAAACATTGTCAGTGTTGTAATGGATACAGGTTGCAGTTTTAATTAAGAACATTTAACAATTATCTGTATTTCAGGAAATAACGAAATGTCATTGGACTTTATAAATTATATAAACTTTGTAACTTATTTAAACTATTTCAGTGTTTCAACTCTGCCCGATCCGACGGCTATACCTGTCCAAGTCGGTCAATGATAGACGAATCCTTCTATCTACTTCCTTCCATGCGACAAGGTAAGATTTAATTTATTTTTTTAATTTTCAGTTTAGAGAGTCAGCATTTGTCTGGCTTTAGTTCATTTTATGCTTGAGAAATTTTAAAAAAAGTTAAGATATTCACATTCGTTAAGCAAACATTAACGTTAACCAATTTCGCGCACATGACTAAACCGGCTAGTCTGACACCTTGCCGCAGTTCATGAAACTCTTGGTTTTATTTGAATTCCTTTTTCAAAATTTCATAATCATCACCTGAAAGGTTCTAACGCTGAGAAAGTTATTGCACAAATTTCAAATACGTTTTTGTTTGAGCAAATTAAACACCGATCAACTATCTAACATCTGCTTGTGGAAATATTAGTTGAGCTATTCGTTTCCCTAAATGTTCATGAAAATCAATTACCGAACTTAGCAAGCAACATAGCAAGGGCAAACGAGGCTTTACATTGATGCAAGGTAGATTTTTTAAAATGGCCACTCGAAGAGAAATGGACTCGGATGGCCTAACCGAACCATGTACATTCGTTTTAGAACTCTCTTTATTGATTGAGAAGTATTATTTAGCCATTGGTAACACGAATTTACCTTTTCGTGAGATCACTTTGTTTCAGTAAGAACGGCGTGCTACAGCGCCTTTAAGTTATTCTTTACACAAATATCCTAGACTCATTAATATAACCGTGGTAAATAACCATCATTCTTTACTTATCTGTAAGAAACATATAATATAAGAAACATATTTTTGAAGAGAAATTAATGAATGGTCAAATCAATCAGATGCAGGTAACTCAGACGCCAGCAGCGGAAGTGAAACCTACATTCACGGACTGTACCAACCCAAGTCTCGTTCTCACGTGACCTGCCCTGTGTACTACATCTTGAACTATAACGCCGCGAGGTCACCTCAGATGGTCTTAGAGGCCCGCTGCTCATGCGCAAACGCTTACTGTGACACCAACCAAATGTCCAGGTGTTCACCCATCTACTACTACCGTAAAGTGAACTACACGGAGAACAATTGTCAGCGTGAGGTGACAGCAAGGTTCGTGGTGGGATGCGAACACCGACCTGCCCAGATGTTCAAACCAAAGTCTCCAAGAATGATGTAGTGCCGTACAAATACAAGATGGTGAAATCGGTTGTGGTTTACTTATATGCATATTCAACATCGGTATTAAATACGGCACAGTGCACTTTGAACTCTGACAAAATCTGTTATTGATATTCTTTGCGAAATTCTTTTGTTTAAAAGCCAGTCAGTTGATTTCCTATTTTAACAGTAAAATACATATTATATCTGACCCATAAATTTTTTTTGAATCATACGATTTCGCATTTATTTATTTATACGAATTATGATTGTCGTTTTACCTACTTTATGCCTAACTATGCGTTGACCTTTATTCTTTGTTATATTATGTATGGGGTATTTACCATATGTGAAAATTAAAACAATAAACAGTTTTTACTGGAATTTCTTTCTGTTGATTGTCTTTATAACAGGGAGCATTGTATAGATTACACTTTAGCATGATTAATATTTTACACATCTATTGCCCATTTCATGTGTTAAAAATTGCAAGTGCAAACTGTTTTTCGTTGTTCATACTGGGCTGAAACAATTCATTATAAAGGTGTGACCCCTACAGTGTTATGTTCACAACCAGTCTCACACACAGACTGTAACACAGCAAAGAAGTTTGAAGAAGCCAGAAAAATCTGTATTCGCCATAATGAGATAACGAACTAGCTGTCTTTTGCATCTCTCTACAAGGGAAGTATGACACTCTGATCTGATCCATGTCAACGCCTATAAAACTTTTACAAATTTCAGTGTTTAGGATTGTGGAAGTACTTCTGAAGAAGTCGAAAATGTTAAAAGTGGACGGACTATGTCATTAGTCCAACCATCCTCGATAATCCAGCGCTATTGTTCCGATACATCTACACACAGGCGCGCTTGTGTGTAGATTTATCGGAACAATAGCGCTGGATTATCGAGGATGTAGTCCAACAGGCCTTTCAGACCAATGAGCAAAACTGGAATTGTCATTCATTTACTTCGAACAATATTGAATATTGGACTGTCCGCCATCTCAATCGTGCCGGTGATGGCGGGCTATATGTTATATAGTTAGGTAGGTATACATATCTGTATATTTAGGATCTGGCGCCTCTGATCACTACATACCCTTCTCTTGATGTTGGTGTTTATAATAAAAAAAAAATACGCATATGTGAGCAGCAATATTGCTTCGCCAAAATAGGCTCTTTGACACCCTGACGTTGCCTTTTTAAACACGATAATACTGGGGGAGAGGGTCATGTACAGCTACAGTTCTGCAATAATGTGCACCTACTGCAGTCGTTTCTCTCACAGGCGCCAGAGTATGACATGAGAACATCCTTCCATAATGCATTTGTCATTTCTGGAAACAATTTATCTCGAATAAAGATGCTATCTGAAAGCCAAAGCTCATTAATATCGTTTATTCTGTTTGTCAAAATAGTAGCCCATTTCTTTTCTCCACTTTCAGGCCCCCCTAAGTAATTGAAGGAAATGCGTCAATTTTGAAGAAAATCCATCCAAACTTGAAAGAAAAGCGCCCATTACGGAAGATATTGCTTCTTTTCTCGAAACAAACGCAACAATATCGGTGAATCCACGGTAATTACTGAAACAATCATTCCGATTTTGGAAGGAAGAACGTCTCTATCGGAGACGACTTCGTCCTTTTCCGTGAATTCTCGGTCGATGCCGGAAATGCACACATCACAAAATGGCGTCCGAAGAAGATTCTCCTGTTTCGGTGATTAATGTTTTTACTGTTTTCAGTCCGTACTTTACATGAATCGAAGATAACATACTTTTGTTGAATGCGTCTAGGTATATGTTGTGCGCATGCGTCAGAATGTGATGACCGATACAGTACGGCTCCTGAAGAAAAGTGAGTTTTCTTTGTGAAAAGAGCTAGGTATGTAACACAAATTCAACAATACATGTACGACAGTACAGTGTCATGAAAAATTAACTTTTCTCTGATGGAAAATGACTCTTTAAAAACTCTAACGTCAAAATAGTTTCACCGAAGATAGGCTGACACTCTTATGCTCAACCGTCCTCTGACGTCATGGCAACCAATTGTGACGTCACAGAGACGCCATTGTCGTTGACACATAACAGTAAAATGGCCAAAACTATCAAATCAAACTATTCTCTAGGCAAACAGGATTTACTTTCCAAAAAGAAAAAAAGCTGCTTCCAGACCTCAGATTATTTGTGAAATCAAAAAAGGAAATAACTTGGTTCTTACTTTTTCAACGGGAAGTTTTGAAATAATCAGACATGCAATTCGTTCGTTTTATGTGGATGCGGGAAACAGGAAAATACTATCTTCTCATGTAAAAACAAGATGCAAATGGCCTCATTGAATCTGACATGATCAGGATTAGCGCAAGTAGCTCATCACGGCCTGCTTTCACTATTAACCTGTTCAGGACGACGAGTAAAGCGCTCGTAAATGGCCCGCAACTGATGACTTTCGTTAATGAGGATCTTTCCCTTTTGAAAGTACTTCTTGATGAGCACGTTGATTTCATAGATAATGTCAATGAAGTTATACAAAACATGAAATCGGACAGTAAAGTTGAAGAGAAATGTTCCCACTGTAACCGACAATGTAAGTCTCGAGCATTGATATGCAGCAGGGGGAAACACTGGGTACACTATAAGTGTGAGAAGCTTTCTTCCTCGGAGATAGTTTCGTTGGAGGTCAATTCAACCTTACCTTATGCGTGTATTCAGTGTTCTGAATCAGATGATTATTCGTCATGTAGTAGAGCTGTGTCTGTCAAAGTAATACCTAATTCAACTGAAGAAAATATGGATATGAAAACTGTGTTATACCAAAAAGAAAAGATCATTAATGAGTTGATGATTAAAAATGCTAAATTGGTATCAGAATTAAATGAATGCAAAATGAGATTGGAAAAGCAAATGGAAAAGAATAACCCAAAATGTGTTTCGGTTAGCATGCAAACTGATACATGTATGAATCTACATGAACCAATTGTCTCTAAAGATATCCCTATCTCTAAGAGGTCACCCTCCTCGACTCCAACAGAAACCATCCGCCAAAAGGTGACACAAACTGGATCATCTCCTAAACTGTTGACTCCGCGAAACAGTAAGCCTCTGACTCCTCAAATAAGTAAATCACTACCAGAATGCAGGAAGTCATATGCGGATGCTGTTCGTTATGACAGGAAGCGTATGAAGCCCCTTCCAAAGGATTTGGACACAGCCGACACACTGGTCATTGGGACTTCAGTGTTAAAGAACATGAGCAGTGTCATTCTCTCTTCCCGTCTTGGGAATAAATGTGTTGTTGACACAAACAGAGAGGCTACAGTTGGTGATATTTGTGAACGATTGCTGCTGTTATCAGGAAGAAACTCTACTCTGAATGATATCGTGTGTGTAATAGGTGATAACAATGTCACGGACTCACTCATAGAAGAAACCGTTGAAGAATTCGAAGCATTGCTAAATGCAATGAATTGTTTCCCCAACGCGCACATACATGTGTGCTCCGTTCTGCCTCGTCAGACTCCGTCATGGTACAATGATAAGTCTCGAAAAATCAACAAAGTTCTCAAAGATATGTGTCTTGCTAAGCTTTTTTCATTCGTTGACGTGTCTAAGCAAATGATGTCACTGAAGTCTCGTGACGTTCTTGATCAGGATGGAGTCCATCTTTCACGTGGCGGAGTGAAACTCCTAAGTAGGTGTATAGTTCAGTCAGTGTCCTGCTTTGATAAGGTCACCCGCCCATCTACATCCACAACTCTTCCTCAGACTCCAGTCATTACTATATCCCCAAGGTGCCAACTCAGTGATAATGTACAAAGAGTCCGCATGGGACCTCAAGAACAGATGATTCCATTACCGCCAAGACCTCATTTCATAGACAATCCTCACAATGATTATATGGGACACTCAAGGCAGTCTCAGCTCCCACTGCCGTTTTTACCTTACCATTTCGGAGGTTTTCCCATGCACAGACCACTCTGGGGTTACGCTAAGCCTTATTAAATTTAAACGCACAATGGCTGATACGTCTTCACATAAGAGCGCGCTAAGTGCTGCATCTCAACAGTGTATCTCAACCAAAACATTGTTACCCAATCTCCGGGTTTGCGTCTGGAATGCTCAATCTACGCGGAACAAAGCAATGGATATTATGGATTTCATCCTTGAAGAGGATTTAGACATTCTTTTCATAACTGAGTCCTGGCTTCATAGTCATGGTGATGAAGCAAAAATCGCGGAAATGACACCACCTTCATTTTCTTGTGTCAACTCCCCTCGTTTAAATTCATCCGGTGGAGGCATAGCCATTATATACAAGTCTTCTCTCATCGTCACTCGTCACCAGGCAAAAACAACTGAAATTCCTAAATCGTTTGAAATGTTAGATGTTTGTGTAACAGCTGATAAACATGTTTTCAGGGTGATTTGTATTTATCGGCCTCCACCATCTCGGAAAAATCGACTCACAAACACTCAGTTTTATCATGAAATGTCAAATCTCTTCGCATCTCATCCTGGTAGGAAAACTATATTTCTTGGAGACTTCAATGTTCATTTTAATGATAAAGAAAATCCTTTTGCTAAGAAGTTTGTCAATCTACTTTGTTCGTTTGGACTCAAGCAACATGTATCTGTCCCAACGCACAAATCTGGAAATACTCTTGACTGTGTAATATCTCATGAAGATAATAGAACCATTTTAGATGTTTCTGTTCAAGACAAACAATTGTCTGACCACTTCTTAATTTTCGTTACATTGAATGCATGTAGACCTTTTAAGAAGATGGAGACAGTGACATGCCGTAATCTAAAAAACATTGACCATATTGAATTTCAACTTGACCTGGTGGAATCTGCATTGCTGTGTGACCCACCATCTGATGTGAATGAACATGCTAAACTGTATCATGACACTCTCTCCACACTACTTGATAAGCATGCTCCACCTGTAGTGAAGAAAGCCCAAGTGCGCACAGATACACCCTGGTACTCACACCAAGTGCTGATAGCCAAGACTGCACGTCGACAAGCTGAAAGGAAATGGCGAAAAAGTCATCTTGAAATAGATCGTCAACTTTATAAGCAAGCTCGGAATGCTGCAACAACTGTCATTCGTAACTGCAAGAAGGATTATTGTCTTCAGCAGCTTTCCAATATGAATGATAATCCCAAAAGATCATACGCTTTTATGAACAAATTGCAAGGCAAGAGGACTGAATCCAAACTTCCACCTTCTGCATCAAACCAGACCCTTGCTGACTCATTTAACAACTTTTTTCTTGACAAAGTTGACATGATACGACAAAATCTCTCTGATGATATCACAGTGTCTCAAGATGTTGATAATAGCAGTACTCAGTACAGTGTGCAACCCCTGACTGATCTCGCTTTATTCACAGACTCAGAGATACGCAGTGTTATTCGATCATCAAATCCCACTACCTGTGTTTTGGACCCAATCCCAACCAATATTGTACTCAAACATTTGGATGTAATTCTCCCATGTATTACGAGTATTGTGAATAAGAGTATCGAAAGTGGAATGTTTCCAGAGTGTTTCAGAACAGCTGTAGTGAAGCCTCTCCTCAAGAAGGACAATCTGGATCCATCACACTTGAAAAATTTTAGACCGGTCTCAAATTTGACATTCCTATCCAAAGTCATTGAAAAAGCTTTTCATATTCGACTTAAATGTCATCTTGCGGAGAATGCACTCATAGAAAAGTTCCAGTCAGCTTATCGCAAATTCCACAGTACTGAAACAGCCTTACTAAGAGTCATAAATGATATTCGTGGAGCAGTAGATCAGGGCAATATGGCAGCTCTGATATTGCTGGATTTGTCTTCAGCATTCGATACAATTGACCACAATCTACTTCTGGACAGACTCCGACATCAGTATGGAATAGGTGGGACAGCACTACAGTGGATATCATCTTATATTAAAGGAAGATCACAATTTGTGATGATTGGAAATGACAGGTCATCCACTGTCAACTTGAAATATGGTGTCCCACAGGGATCTGTACTTGGTCCAGTGTTATTTGTTCTCTATTGTGGCAGTACTTCAAACATCATCTCACAACACCGCCTCCTCCACCACTCATATGCCGATGACTGCCAGTTGTACAATCACTTTCATCATCATAACTCAGAAGAAGCTCTTTTGAATATAGCTAATTGTACCAGGTCCTTGAATTCTTGGATGACAGAAAACAAACTCAAACTGAACAGTGATAAAACGGAAGCAATCATTTTTGGAACTAAGCAGCAGCTAAAAAAAGTGGATCTAAGCACCGTTAATGTGTCAGACACGGACGTTCAGCTAACCAAGACTGTCAAGGATCTCGGTGTCTTGCTAGATCCAACACTCTCAATGGAAGCTCAGATTAACAATGTCTGCAAAATATGCTACTTGAACTTACGTGTGATTGGAAATATTCGTCCTTTGATCACCATGGAAGCTGCACAATGTCTAACCAGATGTCTGGTACTGAGTAGACTCGACTACTGTAACAGTCTTTATGTCGGACTCCCGGATATTCTCCTTGACAAACTTCAAAAGGTACAAAATACAGCAGCGCGAATCGTGACTCTAACATCTAAAGGATCGCACATTACTCCTGTCCTTAAACATCTTCACTGGCTTCCAATAAAAGCAAGGATTCAACTCAAAATTGTATGTCTAATGCATAAATCTCTGCATGATCAATCGCCTGCCTACATATCAGAGTTGATATCAGCCTATGTCCCAACACGGGAGCTTAGATCACAACATCAGAATCTATTGACAGTGCCGAAGTGTAACCTCAAGTGCTTTGGTCAGAGATGTTTTGAGCATTTTGCTCCTAACATGTGGAACTCTCTTCCCAAAAATCTGAAACTATGTCCAACATTTGAATCATTCAAATCAAGTCTAAAAGCCTATCTTTTTGTTCAGTTTTATGGTTCATAAGGACTTTCACAATTGCAACAATTGTACACATTGATTTGTTATTGCTGTTTGTGTGAAGTGAGCACATTCAAATGTGCATCACTATTATCATTATTTATTAGCATTATATGTTTAGCGCTTTGAGCATGCTTTCGAGCGTGGATATGTGCGCTTTATAAATATGCACTATTATTATTATTATTATATGGAATCGATACGACTATAGGTTATTGTCATGAAAATGAGTAGTTACGGTGTTAATGTTGAAACAGTTCAGGGATCGCCGATTGTTTACATCGAAGTGTAATTATATTGTAGTAACATCTGGAATAATTTTAGCCCTTTAACAGCCATTTATCAAAATATAAACGAATAAAGAAGATAAAAAAAATTGGTTTAGTTTTGTACATTTTTTGGTTATAATATATTGTTAGGATAACAAAAAAAGAAGTTTTGTTTTACAAGTCATTTCGATTGCTGCACTCGGTGAAGAAAACCCGAAATAAATAACCCAATAAGCAATCATATTGACATGGATTCGCATATCAGGTGACGAAATTAAATGAATAAATGAAAATTACTAAATATGAAATAATCCTTAAACGTCTGACACGCTTCCGAGATCGTCTATGCTTCTGTTAGTGATACGGCTTCACCTCTCATCGATGTAAACAATCGGCGAATCGTGAACTCACTGAACTGTTTCAACATTAGCACCGTAACAACTCATTTTCATGACAGTAACCTACAGTCTTGTCGATTCTTTATTACTAGCCGCATTCAACAAAAGTATTTTTACTTCGATTCATGTAAATTACGGACTGAAGTACCGTAAAAACATTACAGGAGAAGCTTCTTTGGACGCCATTTTGTGATGTGTGCATTTCCGGCATCGACCGAGAATTCACGGAAAAGGACGAAGTCGTCTCCGATAGAGACGTTCTTCCTTCCAAAATCGGAATGATTGTTTCAGTAATTACCGTGGATTCACCGATATTGCTGCGTTTGTTTCGAGAAAAGAAGCAATATCTTCCGTAATGGGCGCTTTTCTTTCAAGTTTGGATGGATTATCTTCAAAATTGACGCATTTCCTTCAATTACTAAGGGGGGCCTGACTTTGTAGTCTACTTATCCACCTTAGCTTTTGAGATGCAATAATTTCCTTAATATTAGGTGATTTTATTCCTCCGTGCTCAGGTATAAGAACAAGGACATCGCGTTTAACTTTATCAGGCTTACCCCTCCAAATGAATTGAAAACATTTCTTCTGGAATTTGTCAAGTATATTCTTTGGTGGATCTGGCAGTGCAGAAAATAAATGATTTAGTTTAGGGAGTAACAGGGATTTCAGGATAGTGTTTCTGCCTAAAGGAGTGAGATTTCGGGCCACCAAATATTCATTTGGTTTTCAATATAGGTAAAATTTTCACCATAATTTTTGTCTACCATGTTCTCAAGATCAATATCGAAGTTGATTCCCAAAAGAGAAAAGTTCGTCTGAGTCCAGTTAAATTTCCAGTCTTTGCACAGTTTATATCTAGATCGATTTTTGGATCCAATCCATATTAATTTGGTCTTTTCTACATTTATCTTCAAACCAGAAAACGGTTGGAAAAATTGGAGAGTATTTAGTGTTGCATAAAGGCATTTTTCAGATCCATCTAAACTCAACGTAGTATCATCGGCAAATTGTGCAAGTAGGTATTCAATATTTCCTAACTCTATCCCTTTTATGTCTTTATTGTTTTTAATCATTATGCCTAAAATTTCTACACAAAGTATAAATAGATATGGGGCAATTGGGTCACCTTGACGACAGCCGCGTCCAATTTTGAATGGTTCGGAAGCAAAACCATTCACAAGTACACGCGATTCAATACCGTTATATAGTGTCTCAATCCATTTTATAATACTAGGTCCAAATTTAAAGAACTGTAGAACCTTGGTGAGATATGTTCTGTCTACTGAATCAAATGCCTTTTCAAAGTCAATTAACAATAATAAGCCATGAATCTGAAATGTTTCTGTGTATTCCATTAAATCATAAATTAATCGTGTTACCTCTCCAATATATCTACCAGAAATAAAGCCTTTTTGATCCTCACTGATGATATTTGGGAGAACTGTTTTTATTCTATTTGCGATGGCGGAAGCCCCTATCTTATACGAAGAGAAATTGGTCGCCAGTTTTTAAGAAATCTTTTCGGTTTGTTACCTTTCGGAATGCAGGTTATCAATCCCTGAGTTTGTGTCACAGATAATTTTTCATTTTTATAACCAAAGTTTAAGGATTTTAACAGAAAATCACCCAAATCCTTCCAGAAAAATTTAAAAACTCTGTAGTAAAACCGTCTGGTCCTGGGCTTTTGTCATTTTTCATGTTTTTAAGTGCTGATGAGATTTCTGTCTTAGTTAAGTCACCTTCTAGCGTCGCCTGTTCGTTGTGAGATAGTTTTGATATGTCAATATCTTTGAAATATTCATCAAGATCGATTGATGTAACATCCTGTTGCATGTATAGCTTTTCGTAAAAAGATTTAGTCTCATTTAAAATTTCTTTAGAATTGTTAACAACTGTACCGTCATTTTTTTCTAACTCTATAAAGGCTTTATTTAGGAAGTTTCTAGATTCTAATTTAAGAAAATATTTAGTAGGCTTTTCACCCTCTTCAAACCACTTTGCTCGAGATCTTATCATCATTCCCCGTACCTTTTGGTCATATAGTTCATCCAATTTTAATTTAGCTTCATTAATGTCGCTAAGAATTTCTTCTTTTTCATTCAGTTCGTCTGTTTCATCTAGTTTCTTTTCCATAGAATCTAGTTTTGATTGCAATGTCGTTTCCTTTTCTTTATTTATTTTCTTTTTAGTGGATGAGTAATATATAGTTTTCCCCCTGATCATTAACAATAACGTTTCCCATAACAATTGATCATCAATTGAATATGTGCTGATTCCATCACGACAATCTGTTCTGTACAGATCGAGTGTAGTATTTATAGTATCTTTTATAAGTTCTATATATTTTCTATCAGTTAAAAGAGAGTTGTTAAATTTCCAAAAACTCTTTCCATGATCAATTGTCGAAACTTTGAGAGTTAATTCAATAAGCGAGTGGTCAGAATTGATGCTAGGATTAATTTCACAAGTGTCAACTGAGCGTAGTAAATTATGGGAAATAAGGAAAAAATCTAGTCGTGCTTGTTTCAAAGGAGTGGGTTGGCGCCATGTATACCTTTTTGTTTCATAATTCATCTCTCGCCATGGGTCTTTAAGATCAAACAAATCAATAATTTCCGAAAGTTTTTCCTTACATTTAGGGTGGTTAATGTTTTTATAATTAAAAGTGTCTAGTCTTTGATTGGTCACTAAGTTCCAATCGCCACACAGACAGATCTCATCACTATCAAATTCTTTTAATATATCTACAATCTGCTCAAATATACCCGGTTCGTCCTTATTCGGACCATAAATGCTAACAATTGTGTATGTTATTTCATTTGACATTATTTTGAGAGCAACTAAGTTTCCTTCTGTATCAATCGATGTGTCTAAGACTTTGAATTCGAAATTATTGTTAAATAGAATAGCTGTTCCACGAGCATTACTCCTCAAACAACTAAAATAGCACTCTTTATACCCCCACTGTTGTTTAATAGACTGTTCCTGGTCAGGCGTAAAGTGGACATCCTGCAGGCAGTAAATGTTACCATTCTTTTTACGTAGATATTGAAATACCTTTTTCCTTTTAACAACATTACTTAGGCCCCGACAATTTTGAGATATTATCTTTAGCTTTGAAGTCATTGCATTAATATTCTAAGTAGTTTGGTAAAATATCGCACAAGTGAATGGAAATACAATATAGCTGAATAATCTAAATACATCATATTGACATTTAACATTTCTATGAATGAATAAAATATACAAAACATGTGAGTATAAGCTGAGGTCACCGTTTCTGGGAACATAAAAAGACATGAACAACAATCACTCATACGCTGTGAACGTGCTAACGAAAATGCAAACACAATACATGTGACTAGAGTATTTCTAGTACAGAAATACAGATACCACGAAACAAAACAAAACAAAAATATCATACATTCTATCACCATATTTATGGGGGAAAAACAATCTTCCCCACGTCTTCCCTCTGTCAAAATAAATATTTTCACTGACTGGTATTATATTATTGCGATAAAGATAGTATATTGGTGGCTAGTTACCGCCTAGGAGCTCATATCAATCATACATCACTGAAAGGCATTGCGTAGTGCGTGCATGTACATTTCGGCACGAGCTGGACGTGCGCATTGGAAAGTTGCCACGTACGTTGTAGAGCAGATATGAACAATGTTGCAGCTTACCGGCAATCGTTTGGATTATAAAGGATATTTATGAGTGTTTTCAAAGGATTATTCGTTCTACAGGTAGGTCAATGTCAGTATAATGTTTGTCGTTATAGAATGTCACACCCTACAGGAATAATAATGTATTGTAACAAATAGTTAGTGTATCAAACAAATTCAAAATTAGAAAAATACGATTGAATATATGGTTAATCATGCATCGAGCTTATACTGTATGGTCCATTGTGATGATATAGTAATATGCAAGTCATATTCTTATACAGTAGATGTTAAATTGGTATACATGTATAATACTGCAATCCTAAGTTTGCGTCAGGCATAACAAAGCATACTGTTAAAAACAATCCTTGGGTAAATTGCAGTATGTCAACAACCATGTCTACCTAAGAGATAATATGCAATTCAAATGCATTGAGATGTGAATGGTATATAAAACTGACACTCCAAATATAATGTCAAGCATGACACGGCATATTAATGAATCAATCATATGGTTAGGTACAGTACGCATTATACCATGCCTGTCTTAAATATCTCATAAACATGTATTGGTATAGAAGAAACTCATTTTTTAAAAAAAGGAATAGTTTTAAGTGGGTGACAATGTTAATTTTTCATTGTCATAGCGTACTAGTATATGATATACATATAGTATTGACTGATAAATCAACGAAAAATATGTTCACATAGCATATTATGGAATATGCGTCATAAACTTGTTTCGATGTAATTGCTTCTATAACCAATATGCTTTGTGGATAACTTTGCTAAACGGTTCAAACAAATTTTCAGTGGAAGTCAATATCAATATTGTATTGTCATAGCGTACCACGGTACCAGTACATGCTCTACATATAGTAATGGCTATACATCAACAAAACATATGCACATACATGCATAGCATATACTGAAATATGCGTCATTAACATGTTGAAATGTCATTGCGGCTGTAATCCATATGCAGAATAAGTCTTAATTTTGTAAATAGTTCATAACCTCAATGATTGCACATTACACAAACACTACGTAGTGTGCCATATTAATTTTAAATGAGCTTTTAGATCAAATCAAAGCATGTTGATGGTCAAGGAAATAGTCTACCCAGTTAGAGTTCATAGGGTGGGTTCATATCCCCTGTCAGCATGAAACGCTTCTGCCATGGGGAGGACACGTTTACTCTGGTCTCCAACACATGGTCGACACCAAATTGTCTTACACGTGTCTGTACCTTCTCATTTGAGAATATGTCCCGTGACTTTCTGTACAAAATTGCCCTCTGTTTTTTAAGTTTTGCAGGCAAATCGGTACGAATTGATATCCTTGTGCCTTTCAGAAACTTGGCCGATCGTAACACCACTTCTCTATCATCCATATTGAGGAAACTTGCTATGATCGGGGAGGGGGCATCTGGGGTGGGATCGTTGGGGAAGGGTTTTCTTGGGAGCCTGTGTACTGCTTTAAAGTAGATGTTTTCCACTTCACTGTCACTTATGTTGAGGTTATTGACAAAAAGGCTCCGAATGACTTTTTCACATTTCTCACCTGCCTGTTCCTTAATTCCATAAAAGAATAGATTTGGTTTTCGGTCGTAAATTTCCTTTGCAAGAAGTGATCTTTCAAAAGATTTCGACTGTTCGGAAAGTTGGGTTTTCAGCTCTTTAACTTCTGAGCGAAGACCTTCAACTTCTTTATCATTCATGGCGGCCATGTTTTCCACGTCATCTACTCGCTTTGAAACGTGGCTGATTTCGTTTTTAAGTTCCAAAATTGATCCCTTTAAGTCAGCATTGCCCACAATAATTTGATCCGAAAGTCTTTTCTCAACTTCTAGAAGTAATTCCTCCATAGTTGACCGGGTACTTACTCGGGACTTTGAACTCATCTGATTTCAGTTCATTAAAAAATGTCACAAAATCATAAGAGAGGTTACTCACTCACTTCATAAACTTGCTGTATATGTCAATAAACGATTTCCAGTAGTCTGTATAGAATTCCAGCATCAAACATCAGTCATTTTCTACTTGGGATAGACGTGGGGTCGAGAGCTCTTCACATGCACGTCCTACTCTCACGCTTGCGCAAACCGAACCCGGTGTCTCTCTATTATTGCTGTGTTATCATTATCTTCCAATAAACATTTCTTTGCATCATATGATCTCCTGAACATAAATTCTCAAACTCAGCAGAACCAAAATATTACAAATAATATTTGTTCTCTATCCAAATAATAAAAATATTTTTTATTTTGTACACACAAATAAGAAAATAATTAAAGCAACAATTTATAATAACGCAATGAAACATACATGTACCCTTTTCCTTTTAGTTGCATTTCCCGTGTATTAACACATCAAATCGGTAATAAGTTTTATAAGTTTTAAGTTTTAAGAAATATTTCTTTAAAAACGTCACCAAATATAAACAGACGTTCAGTTTTACAGCACTGTAAGGAGTTTGGGAAAGGTCAGTAAGGGGAGATCACTCTAATCCCACTCGGTAGGTGGCGCTCGCCTAGTTGCTAGTCTATGACGTCATCGTCATTGTTCCAGAGCCATTTTGAGAACAATATCTCATGTTTTTGCTCTTCCAATTTTCTCTGAATACCGCTATTTCCTACTTGTGCCCCTAATAGAAACTGCCATGAGGACTCAGAACGTACACAGTGAGTTGTAGTGAATGTTTATTTGTGTAAATCAAAGGCAGAAGTGTAAAAAATTACGATTTAACATGAACAGTCAGACTTTGACAGAACTGTCCAGTCTGCTGTTTTTCAAGTGTTTGTGTTTGTTTTCATTCAACAAACACTTCTATTGAATACAAAAAATGATTAATAACTGCAGTTTGGCCAGAACTTATCAATGATATATTTACATTGATTAAACGCGAGGAATCCCTTTACAAGATTTCATTCATAAAACAAATAGGCCTATAGATATTTACCCTTTTTCTGAGAAAGTATCCGTCTAACATTAGTTTGATATATTTTCTTTTTATTCGACCACTGTTCGTTTTAAAGTCATCATATAACCATATTTTATGAACTTCGACTCTCATATTAAGCATTTTAATTGATATCTTGCGACCTGTTTTCACATTTGGACGATTGAAAGATAATATTTGTTTTGACTGCAAAGAAAACCAAAATGGCGTCTGTCTGTCTGTTCGTCTTGTTGCCATGGGTGTCGTTGCACTCCTACCAAAATCTAATGATTCACAAAAAGTATCTAGTAAGAGACAGGCGTGAGTGAGACAAGCATGACTTTACAATATTTTGTTTCCAATTTTATGCCAAAGTTTCAAACCGCTAAATTCAAAATGTGACTGTGAGAGGAGATTCTCTGCTGCGCTGATGTGACGTCGTTTCTATATTGTTCTTCCACCATCTTGGAACAGTCTGAGTGCCAGTTTTCTTTCTGATTTCTCCTCCTTTCACGTGTTAACCAAATGTAGACCCCATCATATGTCATCATATGTCTCATCATATGTAGACCCCCATCATAAGTAAGGCCACGAAGATTAAATAATACTAATAATGAGAAACTCTTCAGTGTTCAATCAAAAAGGAAAATTAAAATATCGATATATCAGGCATAAGGATTTCAGATTTGTAATATTTACTTATTTAGTGATTATGATATAGTAAACTATCCCACTTAAATTATACAATGACATATGAATAATATCAATTTCTTCTTCATAAATCTGAAATATTATATTTCAAATATGATAATTATTTACACAAAGTACAAGCTGTGTAAGGATCTTAAGATTGCGATACATTTTAATATTTTAAAAAAATATTGGCATGAAATTGTGTTGTTTGTACAGTTATATGCCTCAATCTTTCTAAATAGAATGTTTTTCTCATGTACACTGAATCAACATTTCCAACCTAAATAAATTTAGATCGACTGTCACTGTTTTATATTATGTTAGAACAGCGTTTCTATTTTCTTCGCCTTCAATTGATATATAAATCCATAATAAACAAACTTTTATGCAAAGTGTTTTGACTTAAATTTATATTATTTAAGTTGGTATGGAGGTTTGTCTGTTCGCAATAAAAATAAACCTTTCAAAATTGTTAATACCGCGAGCAAAATCAGTGGAGTACCATTCGAAAACATTCCATTTACCTATGAGCGCCAGATTGTAAAGAAAACTACCAAATAAGAATCGATAGTTCCCGTATATTTCCCCATTATTCGAACTACTTCCTATTGGGCGCCGCTTTCGGTTACCCTTTTTAAAAACAAACAGAGCTAGACAATCCTGCATACCAGAAAGAATTCGTGAAATTAATAAATGTGAATGATCAAGTCGTAGAAACTAAAATTGTTCATCCTGTTTATGACCAATCTGTAATGAAAATCTTTACTGTACTGACATTAGTGTATGTTATATATGTTGCTTATGTACGAGTTTATGCCATATTGTTCATGTAATGAAATTCATAGTTGTACATTGTGTGTCTATGGGACCGTTTCGGTGTAAAACGAAACGATAATAAAGTCTCATCTTATCTTAATACAGTCGACAATATAACATTATAAAAATATGCCGATAACATTACAAAAAAAATGTCGCTTTGAATTTATTTATATGAACATTATAAAAATATGTCGATAACGTGTCATTATATGTCGATCTAAATTTGTTAGATTGCAATACTTCTAAATTGCCTTCTGTCATCAGTTAGGTTACTAAACATATACATATACTTTTCCAGATTCTCGCAAAGCACCTGAGAGTCGGGATGTAGAGAATACTGAACAGGTAAACATGATATTTGCAATATTGTTCATGTTATTTTGTTTATGTATAAATATTAAATACGTCATTCTCTAGTATTGATGTCACACATCAGCCAAATAGGATATTCATCGTCAGAACATTCCTTAAAGTAAGCATCCTACGGTTTAGTTTCATTTTATAATACATATCAGTATCTCCCCGCAAGAAAAGTGCTAGTATACTTAGTTTTACTTACCAGTATACGTTCAGGAATCCACCCTAATTTCCTGACGTATACTGATCAGTATATGTGAAATTTCCGAAGCTTAGGAAACGTCAGTATATCCCAGTATTAGTATCAGTAAGATGTTGTACCTTTTTTTCAGACAAACTGGCGAACGTCGAAACAGGATTTTTCTGATGAGGTACTAGCTATTATCTATTTTTCTGTTTCTATTTGCTGACAGAATGTGTGTTTCCACCAGTGGTTTGTAACTTTTATACCTCACTGGATGAGTGGTACACTGTATTCAACAAGAATTGAATTTATCAAATATCTTTTGTAAATATGTCCAAAACGGATGTTAGGCGACAGTAAGAAAGATTTAATGAGCAGTATAAATGCGACTTCGTAATTAATTTGTGACGACAAACAATTATTCGTTCAAATTTCATTATGTATATTTTGACAAATTTGACATTTAACATATGACCAATCTTTCTTAGAATTAAATTATAGGTTTGAAAATCTTCTGATTCAGCAGCTCGGTGAAATATCAATATAATGTCACTATTAGTGCTGGAGCGATTAATCGTAGGATCGGTTGATCGATCGATCTAAGTGAAATAAACGATTGTCGATTACTAATAAACTGCAGATCGATAATTGGAAATAATCATTATTGGGATGCATAAACAATATAACATTTTATTCTACCTTGTTGTGTTTTCTTTTACTGAACAATATCTAATCTGGTCGCTCGTCATTGCTTATTTATTTCTAAATCGGAAGCTGTTCGACTGAACGCTTCAGGTGACCAATCAGCGTCAACCCCGGGCTTTGCTTGATTCGAAAATTCTACGGCATTCGCTGCATTGTGCGGGTGCCACCTGATTAAACGTATAAGTTATATGATCAATTATTAAAACAGCGTCTGTTTATGAAATCTAAATATGCCTTATCATGTCTAGTCTTATCAAAACTTATTGGAAAGAAAACTATAAATTGTTATTCGATTATTCCGTTTTCAAACGAACTCCTCTGACATCGACTTTTTACAAGTTCCTTGTCGAAATAATAAATATTCATGATCAAATTGTGCGACACTCATTGGTCATTCAAAACTACGTCACAGACTAGCTATTTTCTAATTGGCTGATAGCGGGGAATTCCTTCAGTTGATATTTGGTATTTGCATACAACCACGTGACTTGAACTGATGAGAGAGACCTATTTTCGGTTTCATAAATGCTTTTGAATTTTAGATACAATTGTTAATTATAACACTTTGAAGAATAATTTTCTATTTCAACATCTGTGTTCACGCTTCAACATCAATACAAGACAAAATTTTGTTTTTTAAAACGTTTATTGCTGTGTTGATCATCCAAGACGAACGTTGCGAAGGCAAGTTAGTCGGTAGCGTAACCATTGAAGGGCTGCATTTTACGGACAGATTAATGTTCTACCAGTCGGATATTTCAATCAGCATACGGTAAATAAAATGACAAGAAATGACAAAATCATTCTATGATTCTACACTCATACATAGTAGTCGATAATGTTTGATTTATTATCTCTAAAAAACGACAATAAATGTGTCACACGGCAAAATGAACGTGCTATGGTTCGAGACATGATGCCACTGCTGACGATAACCCGGAAGTTGGCTCGCTAACGTAAGTTTGTGCATTTAATTGTGGAAGCAGGAATAATTGACGGTCTTTTCGATTATAATCGATCGATTATCGATCTGGCACTAGCGATTATCGATCTGAAAAAAATTAACGATAACCAGCACTAGTCACTATCCAATATCCTTCCAGGTTCTGCGTTCAAAGACATCTGGTGTTGGTAAAGCAAAACGCAAAACCAGACGTGGCAAGAGAGGCGGTGTGAAACGTAGAATGCAGGTCAGTTATCTCCCTTTCCTTGAAACATTTAAAATTATTAAGAAATTATTGAGTTGTTTAGTATTATTAATTAATTTCACAATAGTTTTAGCGATTACAGATACTGAACGTAGATGTGCATGTTTGATTATCATGTTTATCTTGTAATTTCTATTTCATTGACATAAAATATTAGTTATGTTAATTGATTTCTCAGAACTTGAAGCGTGAACAGAAGATGTTGGAGTCTGTGTTAGGCGAGTGGATCAAGGACGTCCGTCATAAGATGGAAGGTACTTACTTGTTAGATCATCTGTTGTCAATTCTCTCACCCCCTACATTAAATAACATTATCTCCTTACTTTCTTAATATAATTTTTTTTATTTTGCTTTATTTCAAAACTATATTTTGATTTTTATAATATCCGAATGATCATTCAAGCATTCCTTCATTTTCATATCCATGTATGATTTGTTTCATTAGGTTTAATTTATTATTTTATTTCTATCAATTATCTTATTTCTTTTTTTCTCTTCCGTTGTTTATGTTTTGTTTATGACATTGACCCTTGTCGCCAGGTCCACAATCAGACCACGCCCCTTCACTTGACGTCACTGTTGACGTGCTTGCATCAGACGTTGATGAAATGTCAATCTCTCCGAGGTAGAGACAATAAAACAATAGTTTCGGTTTATGTATCATAATTGCCTATATATAGTAATATGTAGTAAGCAGTCTTTTACAGCATAAGTGCATCTCATAAGAAAATAATATTTTCTGGATAACAATGTCTTTCTTGTGAACATACACAACGTTTCGGAGCATATGTTTACCCCCTCATCGAAATGTTGTGTGTCTTCACAAAAAAAGAAGTTGTTATCCACAAAAGACTTATTTTGAAAACTTAAAGATCTGATGAAATGCATTTTTCTCCAGAATGACAGATGATTACCTCTACGTATATTGTATATCGTAATCAATTTAGCATAAAATCGAGACAATATACACTTGCAATTGACAATTAAGACGATTTTAATTCACCAATTTTAACACTATCGCAATTAGTTGGGCGATTCATTTTGAAAATGCCCACTGAGGCGTGACTGTGATAAGCGACAGACGGGGCCGGCTAGACAGCTACTGCGCCGAATCTCGTTAATTAATTAATGATGATAATGGTGTATTACATCGCCAAAAAGACATGTTTATGTAATAATTGTGTAATTGTCATCTGCGGAATTACCTAGTTGGATATCTAAACATTCGATATATGGGAAATTTAAGTTGGTTTATTGAAGATTTCTTTGTGAAATTAACAATCAAAATGTTGCGAAATTCATTGAATTATGACTATCGCCGAAAATGAGATTCCTCCAAATACGTCACAGAAGTCATCCCTTCACGGGCCACACCCCCGCAGACTTTCATTCTGGTCGCCGGGGCTAAATTAGGCGTTTTTTCAAAAAGTCGGAGATAAGTAATTTATGGACCGATTTCAGAAATGTAAAATCGAGCAATTGTCAAATTGACATCCCATTTTAATGAATCCGATTTGGACCATATGTCATTGCATCTATCCTTTAAGAAGGATTGTTGGTAGATGATGTATATTTAAGCCTCATTTTCTAAACTTGTTTATCCTTTGTTTTGACATCGTGTTTTCCTTCACTTCACAGCGATGTTGAGCCCCTGTATGACTACGAGCATTACTTCCCAGAGGAGGTATGTTTCTTAAATATATTGTGATTGTTTTAATCTATTCTTCATTCAATTCAATATTGAATAAATGGAGACTTAAAATAATCATTCTCCTTTCTTTGAAAATATTAAACAAATTTAACTGTAATTTCAACCTAAATTCGTGTTGGAATCTTATAATTCCTCTGTGTAAAGAAATCATTTTACAAATATTGTCAATAAAATTATCAAGTAGGTTACATTTCGATTTACAATCCTGTCTCAATTTCAGATCAACAACGTGATTGACAACCGAGTTGATGCGCGATCACAGACTGGAAGTTCTCACGCTGTCCAAGATGTCTACAATTACCATAGCAACTCATCTGTTGCTCTTGGATACGGACAGATGGAAATGGTTTCTGGATATGGAAACGAGGCTCTTGGATATGGAAATACTGGATATGACACGGAGGCCAATGAATATGGATATAATGGAGTGGAATATGGATGTGGAAATGGACAAGAATATAGATGTGGATATGGAAATGGATATTCTGATACCAGTTCCTACTACAGATACTGTGATTAGATGAACATGCTGTTGAACGTTTTTATGGCATTTATATGTAAAAGTATATTTTTTATCCAGACTTATACAACCAGGTTTTATAGATACTGTTATACCTGTTGACAGGAAAAAGTATTGTTGTTATTTTGTACATAAAGAGGGGAAAGATATATCAGATTTTCATGATGATATTAAAAGAACCAGACATATTTATTGCATTTTGAAAGGTACATTTTATATTCATATGGGTAACGTTTAAAAAGAATTGTTAACTATATCAATATTCAAAATGTACCTCTTAAAAACACATTTCTGGGATATTTAATATTACCATAAATCTGAGAATGCGAGTTCCATTGTTTGAAATAAATGTCTATTTCCTTCTACATATACACTTGTTGGTATTAAATGCGAATTAATCTCATTGGATGTTTTTTGTTGTCTTCTCCCAGTTGTAACATTGTAGCTTAATTAGAACAATGGCGAAAAAGAACTCATGTTAAAGATCTGATGAAATGCATTTCTTCTCAAGAATGACAGATTTTTACCTCTACGTATATTGTATATTGGAATCAATTGAGCATAAAATCGAGACAATATACACTTGCAATTGATAATTAAGACGATTTTAATTCACCCATTTTAACACTACCGCAATTAGTTAGGCTATTCATTTTGAAAATGCTCACTGAGGCGTGACTGTGATAAGCGACAGACCATGTCGGCTTGACAGCTACTCCGCAGAGTCTCGTTAATTAATTAATGATGATTATCACTGCCGCTTAATGAATTTATGAGGTGTATTACATCGCCAAAAAGACATGTTTATGTAATAATTGTGTAATTGTCATCTGCGGAATTACCTAGTTGGATATCTAAACATTCGATATATTGGAAATTTAAGTTGGTTTATTGAAGATATCTTTGTGAAATTAACAATCAAAATGTTGCCAAATTACAATGAATTATGACTATCGCCGAAAATCAGATTCCTCCAGATACGTCACAGAGGTCATCCCTTCCATGCCACACCCCCACAGACTCTCATTCTGGTCGCCGGGGTTAAATTAGGCGTTTTTTTAATAAGCCGTATATAAGTAATTTATGGACCGATTTCAGAAATTTAAAATCGAGCAATTGTAAAATTGACATCCCATTTTAATGAATCCGATTTGGACCATATGTCATTGCATCTATCCTTTAACAATTCTCTCTTTTGATATCTAGTTATCTGAATGAAAGCCAGATAATATATAATAAACTAAAGGACGGAAATATATCCTGTTGTTGCAAAAGATATACAATCAACTAATAAAGATGGACAGACATATTTGGGGTCACAGGGTCACCAAATCTACAATTTAGAATCCCCATTGGCCAATGAGTCTGTACACAATATTTCAGCTTTCTAGAGCTGTTCATACTAGAGAAGATGAAAATAGGTTTTTAGGATGACCCCTATGACCCTATTTACAATTAAGTATCCCCATTGGCCAAGGAGTTTGTAAACAACATTTCAGCTTTCTAGAGCTTTTGGTACTGGAGAAGAAGATGTAAATAGGTTTTATGGTCATGACCCCTGTGGCCCATATTTGGGGTCACGGGGTCACCAAATCTACAATTTGCCCATTGGCAAAGGAGTCTGTATATAAAATTTCAGCTCACTGGTTCTGGAAAAGAAGCCGAGAAAGCAAAAAGTTTACAGACGACCGGACGCCATGGCATTAGCCCATCAGGTCTTTTCAGGCCTGATGAGCTAAATATTTTTTTAAAAATCTATCGCATTGAAATTTATACAATTTCAACTCGAAATAAATGGAGAAATGGCATTAATAAGTAAAGGCGTTTTCCAGTCTAAGTACAGATCAAGTCTAATATTTTCAAGCAAAACATTGTAGTCTAACTCACACACTGTCAACAAACAAACAAAAAAGAAAGAAAAACAATTTATATTATTTCTCGAAGAAATTGAAATATAATTTCGGCATTTAATTATTTATCATTTCATTCACTTATGTAGTTCCTACAGATTTTGAAATAAAAAGGTTACATGACTAGGTATTTTAGAATATATACATAATATCTATTATGAGTTATAGTATCCTGGATATTCACAATAAAGGTATCATTTAACACGTAAAATGTCACTAATTTGTATATTCACAAGACATTTAAAAACATGTTCGGAAATGTGTGGAAAGGGATGAAAACAGCCGAGAAGCATGATATTTTCATGGGTTGCTATGACGACTTGTGAAATGTACAAGTATATACGGAAAGCTTGTTGGTGTGCAGTACATTTTATGCAAGAAAGGGAATTTTGTCTACCGTAAATCCTTGAATAATCACCCAGAGATTATTAATTTCAAACATTGATTTAAACCGGCCATTATTCGAGACAGGCTATTTTTTTTCTTTTGTATCCACAATATATATGTGAAATTTTAAAAATTCATAACAAAAACATCATGGCGGTTTGTTTTAAATTATGAATATTGTAAACGAGGTGCATATCATGAGGTTAAAGTTCGCATAGATATGCTTATGTCTGAATTATTTTTGAAAAGGAGATAGGCATTAGTTTATTTACATTTGCCAAATTTAACCCGGCGATTATTCAAGGCAGGTGATTAATTATTTCAAAGAGGGCTTAGTCGCTCCGATTATTCAATTATTTACGGTATATGACGTCAGATTCTATTGACACGTGTAATCGAAATGTTTGAAAGCAAATTTCTTTGGATCATTGTCTTGATATGAAAATAATATATCATATGTCATGCTGTAGATAAAAGATTTCTCTAGCGGCTTTTGACATAAGAAGGTTTTCAATATTATTATCTTATTTGAAACACTAATATACTCGATGGCTCTTAAAACAATCGATTAAATAGTCGTCATATCTCAATAAAATAGCGAAATAAGCTATGAACATTAAATAAGTATTTGAAGTTAAGATGATTAATTTTTAGCACTTTGCAAAAACACTTAAGCATGAAGGGAAAAAACGCTGTGATTAATATAAAGAAGTTGGCCATCCAAAAATATTCTTATCATTCATGAACAGTTTATTTCAAGTCTCTGAAGGGCGTTTAGAGAGGCTCTGTAGCACTGCGGGGAGTTTTGCAACACTGTAAGGAGCTTGGTAAAGAGCAACAAGGGGAGATCACTCTAATCACACTCGGTAGGTGGCGCTCATGACGTTGCTAGTCTATGACGTCATCGCCATTGTTCCAGAGCCATTTTTGAGAACAACATCTCATGTTTTTGCTCTTCCAATTTTCTCTGAATACCGCTGTTTCCGACTTGTGCCCCTAATAGAAACTGCCATGAGGAGTCAGAACATACAAAGTGAGTTGTAGCGAGTGTTTATTTGTATATAACAAATGCAGAAGTGTGAAATTTACGAGTTCATATACCCAGACGGAATTCGGCAAAACTGTTGTCTCTCAATCGTTTGTGTTTGGTTTCATTGACCAAGGACTTCAATCGAATATAAGTCCTAATTAATAACTGCAGTTTAGCGAGAACTTATCATTGATATATTTTGCATTAATTGAACGTTAATGATCCCTTTTAAAGATTTCATACATAAAACAAATATGAATATTTACCTTTTTTTCAGAATGGATTTTCTGAGAAAGTATAATTTGACAAAATGTTGTTATTTTCGACAACTGTCAGCTTTACAGTAATCTTAAAATCATCTTTAATGAACTCTGATTCTCACATTTAATATTTCAATTGATATTAATTTGCGACCTGTTTGTACGTGTAGGCAATTCAAAGATAGTATTATTGATTACAAAGAAAACCAAAATGGCGACTGTCTGTCTGTTCGTCTTGTTGCCAAGGGTCTTGGTTGCGCTCCTGTAATAATTGTGATTGAGAAAATTAAGAATATAAGTCGACATTCTAGTAAGAAAAAGATATGGCTAAAAAGATAAGGCATGGCTTTACATTATTTTGATTTAAATTGTATGCAAAAGTTTCCAAAGCGCTAAATTCAAAATGGGGTTGTGAGAGATTCTCTGCGGCGTTGACGTCGTTGCCATGACGTCGTCTATTGTTCTTCCACCATCTTGGTTATTGATATCACTGCGTCGCTGTTTGTTATACTGATTTCTCCCCCTTCGATGTGTTAAGCAAACATAGACCTTATAATTACGTTCGGGCATGCTTGGGAAGATATACAAATAATGCATGACAAACTGTGCTTTTTGTGGAAAATTGAAAAGGGATTATGTTATAAAATTTAGATAATTTGACTGTGAAGGTTTCGGACTATGTAAGGATCTGAGGACATATCAATGACACTGGTACCAATAAACTTTAATCAAAATAAATATTGGCATGATATGATATTTCTGTAGTCTACAGCTAGCTGCAGAACTGTATCTATATTACCACTTTCCCCAGTACCATCGTGTTTATAGCTACAGAGGCGACGTCAGGGTGTCAAAGAGCCTATTTTGGCGAAGCAACTGCAGCTAGTCTACAGCCTAAATCCCTCTAACTTGGCTCTAAACACAAATTCGTTAACTCTGAAAAAAATTATTTATTAATAAATAATAATAATAATAAGACTTTATTGCCTTTCCAGGAATTTGCTTTATTGCTCTATTCATTCATAAAATATCATCATTTTATTAAAAATTTAAAATGAGCCTTTAAGAAATCGGATTTTCATAAAAAGACGCGCCTTTCAATTCAAAATAAAATGGTGATATTTTCAGAATAAATACCTTTTCAGTGTCTTTTGTCAGTGTCCGACTTACTCATACACCGTGTCAATAGTAATAAACTGTCAATCTACCACCATCTTTCAAGTAAATACATCCATTTTTTTCAGATTCTCGCAAAGCACCTGAGAGACTGGGTGTAGAGAATACTGAACAGGTAAAATGAGATCTGTTTATATAAACTGAGGAACAAAAGAAACTTTACACCTCAGTTGGTTTTATCATATGTTTGATTTTCAATTACAAATATATTATGTTTCCGAAGTCGTATTCTAAAACTGAACAGTGCAGGCGTTTAGTCATCAGCCAATGAATAATTCTATGAGGTTTTAATTTTTTTGGGAAAAAATGAAATTTTAAATTCATAAATTCTTCCAAAATTAATTTGGATAAAACACAACTGTTCATCGACATATAAGACATCTGCCACGTGAAAATCAATAAATGTGCATCATTCTGCACACATTTACAACATTATAAACATGGTAGGGGTCATGTTGGTGTAAAAATGATTTTATACCCCTTGGTCCTTCAGTGACTCTAACTCTGCATGTTTAAAAAAAACGAGTATGATTGTTTGCCGAATCAGTCAACATTGAACATTAAATAATATCTCGGTTCTATCATATCAATTTGTTTCGTTATTTTTACTGTATGAGTGAAACAATAGGGTGTAAAGTTTCTTTTGTATCTCAGTTTAGTTTATGTTCTATCATTCTCTCTTGATATTCGAAATGCTAATTGTAAAGAAAACAATCAGAAAACAGAAAACAATCGTCAGAGCATCCTAAAAATAAGCATCGTACAGTTTCATTCAGGGATTGGGAAAAACATATTTGCCAGTTTGCCTTTGGGCCATTTTTAACTGAGCCATTCCCCTTTGTAGCAAAAGTAAAATTTTAAATTTTAATGGGCCCTTTTTTCATCCAATATACAAAATGACCCATGGCCCGTACCTTTCCCAATCTCTGCAATTTAGTTTAATTTCATTGCACATCAGGATTTCATTAGTTCGATATTACTTTTTTTCAGACAACATGGAGAATCCCAAAACAGGATATTTCTGATGAGGTACTAACTCTTTTCTATATTTCTAATATTAGTAAACATCGTTTTTGTGAAAAAAATTCAAATATTTGAGTCAAATAACAGATGCAATGTAATGTTTGAAATGAATCATTTCAATGTTGAGCTGCTATAAAAAAAAAAGAGCCAATAAGTTAATTCATGACGTCAGACCACCGTTTCATGACGTCAAATTATAACAGATATATAAGATCTTAGAAATATATATTTTGACATATCAACAAATGGCCACTCCATTATATAAGAATTGAAAAACATGTATATAGATTTTAAAATAAATTCAGCAGTGAAATATCAATATAATATCAACATACAATATCCTTCCAGGTTCTGCGTTCAAAGACATCTGGTGTGGGTAAAGCAAAACGCAAAACCAGACGTGGCAAGAGAGGTGGTGTGAAACGTAGAATGCAGGTCAGTTATCTCCCTTTCCTTGAAACATTTAAAATTATTAAGAAATTATTGAGTCGTTTAGTATTATTAATTAATTTCACAATATTTTAGTGATTACAGGTACTGAACGTAGATGTGCATGTTTGTTTGTCATGTTTATCTTGTTATTTATACATATTTATATATATGTATTTCATTGACAAAAAATATTAAATATGTTAATTTATTTCTCAGAACTTGAAGCGTGAACAGAAGATGTTGGAGTCTGTGGTAGGCGAGTGGATCAAGGACGTCCGTCATAAGATGGAAGGTACCTACTGTTGTCAGTTATCACATCCACTTACATCAAACCACATTATTCCTTACTTTCTTAATATCATTTTTCTTTTACTTTACAATTTCAAAATTGTATTTAATTTCCTTTGAAATCATATGATTTTTATAATATCAGTATTATTTTTCAAGTAATCCTTCATTTCCAAATTCACGTATCATTTTATTTTTATTCAGTTTAATTATTTCTCTCTTATAATTTTATTTCTACCAATAATCTTATTTCCTTTTTTCTCCTTTGTTGTTTATGTTTTGTTTATGACCTTGACCCTTATCCCCAGCTCCACAGTCAGACCACGCCCATTCACGTGACGTCACTGTTGACGTGCTTGCATCTGACGTTGATGAAATGTCAATCTCTCCCAGGTAGAGACGTTAAAACAATAGTCTCGGTATATGTATCATAATTGCGTATAGATATTAATATTAATACGTCTTTGATGTGTATTCAGGAGACTTATGAAACCAATATTTCTTTGAATAATAACTTCTTTATTATGAATTTTCAACGTTTCGGATCTAGAAAATCTCGTTTTCTAGTGCATATATACCAGTAGTATATTGCATGTTATGATATAAACCAGTACCATACATCAATGAACACCAACATATCCTCGACCTTCCTTCCGAAAACAATATGCCTTTAAATGGTTGTATTTGATATTAGCTGACATGCACAATGAATGCAATGTCCCGTATTTCCTCTAATAAAACCCGGGTTCTATTTCTTGTCAGTAACCCCATTTCTCGTATTTGGAAAGTTTGTATGCTAAAGCAGGATTGTTGGTACATGTTTTATATTGAGACTTCATTGTGTTGTATTTATTATAGTGCACTTAATGTATGTGTGTTGTTTAACCCCGTGTTTTCTTCACTTCACAGCGATGTTGAGCCCCTGTATGACTACGAGCATTACTTCCCAGAGGAGGTATGTTTCTTAAATATATTGTGATTGTTTTAAAGGGGCAGTAGCACGTCTTTTGCAAAATTTATATGTGCAAATTTCCCATTTATAATGATAGTTTATGTCATTTAAATTATATAGTAAAAACGGTGTTGCGTATAAAGCATAAATTGCATGGCGGCCATTTTATTGTGAACACAATTTATTATTTTGTATTCATAAAACGATTCCCTTGGTTTTACCGAATTATGTTCTCTCATTTTTAACTTTATTTTCCGAAGAGAGAAGGGTGTTTTACTACGGCTAAAATTATTTTTCAAATACATTTCATCAACTTATTTCAGCGAAAAAACGTGCTACTGTCCCTTTAATCTATTCTTCATTCAATTCAATATTGAATAAATGGAGACTTAAAATAATCATTCTCCTTTCTTTGAAAATTTTAAACAAGTTAACTATGATTTCAACCTAAATTCTTGTTGGAATCTTATAATTCCTCTGTTTAAAGAAATCATTTTACAAATATTGTCAATAAAATTAACAAGTAGGTTACATTTCGATTTACAATCCCGTCTCAATTTCAGATCAACAACGTGATTGAGAACCGAGTTGATGCGCGAGCACAGACCGGAAGTTCTCACGCTGTCCAGGATGTCTACAATTACCATAGCAACTCAACTGTTGCTCTTGGATACGGACAAAGGGAAGTGGTATCTGGATATGGAAATACTGGATATGACACGGAGGCCAATGAATATGGATATAATAGAGTGGAATATGGATATGGAAATGGACAAGAATATGGATGTGGATATGGAAATGGACAAGAATTTGGATGTGGATATGGAAATGGACAAGAATATGGATGTGGATATGGAAATGGACAAGAATATGGATGTAGATATGGAAATGGATATTCTGATATCAGTTCCTACTACAGATACTTTGATTAATTAGATGAACATGCTGTTGAACATTTTTATGGCATTTATCTGTAAAAGTATATTTTTTATCCAGACTTTACAAGTTGTGGCAATGTTGTGTATGAAAGTGATTTCTATACAGCCAGTTTTTATACATACTGTTATTCCTGTTGACAGGAAATGGTATTGCCATTTTGTACATAATGAGAGGAAATATATATCAGATTTTCATGATAATATTAAAAGAACCAAACGTTTTTATTGCGTTTTGAAAGGTACATTTTATATTCATATGGGTAACGTTTTAAAAGAATTGTTTACTATATCAATATGCAAAATGTACCTCTTAAAACACAGTTCTGGGATGTTTAATATTACCATAAATCTGAGAATGCGAGTTCCATTGTTTGAAATAAATGTGTATTTCCTTCTACATATACACTTGTTGGTATTAAATGCGAATTAATCTCATTGGATGGTTTTTGTTGTCTTCTCCCAGTTGTAACATTGTAGCTTAATTAGTAACATGGCAAATAAGAACTCACGTTAACAATTCTCTCATTTGATATCTAGTTATCTGAATGAAAGCCAGATAATATATAATAAACTTAAGGACGGAAATATATCCTGTTGTTGCAAAAGATATACATTCAACTAAAAAAGATGGACAGACATATTTGGGGTCACAGGGTCACCAAATCTACAATTTAGAATCCCCATTGGCCAAGGAGTCTGTACACCTTATTTCAGCTTTCTAGAGCTGTTCCAACTTCCCAATGCAAGGCATAAATCTTGCCAGTCTCAATTACTGGCTGATTTAGGCCTTGCAGTATTTCCTTTAGAAATCTGTGCTTAGAAATTCAAGATCACTATGCATTTCTGGTGCAGCGATTCACTATCTAGGCACAACCGAGCGAGGGAAATACCGCAAGGCTTAAATCAGCCAGTAATGCAAGAGTTGTGCCTTGCGTTTGGAAGTTGGAACTGTTCATACTAGAGAAGAAGATGAAAATAGGTTTTTACACTGGTCATGACCCCTATGACCGTATTTGGGGTAACGGCCTAACGGGGTCATCAAATCTACAATTACGAATCCCCTTTGGCCAAGGTGTATGTAAACAACATTTCAGCTTTCTAGAGCTTTTGGCACTAGAGAAGATGTAAATAGGTTTTATGGTCATGACCCCTGTGACCCATATTTGGGGTCATGGGGTCACCAAATCTACAATTTAGAATCCCCATTGCTCAAGGAGTTTGTAAACAACATTGCAGCTTTCTAGAGCTTTTGGTACTGGAGAAGAAGATGTAAATAGGTTTATGGTCATGACCCCTGACCCATATTTGGGGTCACGGGATCACCAAATCTACAATTTAGAACCCCCATTGGCAAAGGAGTCTGCATATATAATTTCAGCTCACTGGTTCTGGAAAAGAAGTCGAAAAAGCAAAAAGTTTAGCCATTAGCCTATCAGGTCTTTTCAGGCCTGATGAGCTAAATATATCTAAAAAAATCTATCGCATTGAAATTTATACAATTTCAACTCGAAATAAATGGAGAAATGGCATTAATAAGTAAAGGCGTTTTCCAGTCTAAGTACAGATCAAGTCTAGTATTTTCAAGCAAAGCAGTGTGGTCTAACTCACATACTGTAAACAAACAAACAAAAAAGAAAGAAAAACAGTTCATATTATTTCTCAAAGAAATTGAAATATAATTTCGGCATTTAATTATTTATCATTTCATTCACTTATGTAGTTCCTACAGATTTTGAAATAAAAAGGTTACATGACTAGGTGTTTTAGAATATATACATAATATATATTATGAGTTATAGTATGCTGGATATTCACAATAAAGGTATCATTTAACACATAAAATGTCACTAATTTGTATATTCACAAGACATTTAAAAACATGTTCGGTAATGTGTGGAAAGGGATGAAAACAGCCGAGAAGCATGATATTTTCATGGGCTGCTATGGCGACTTGTGAAATGTACAAGTATATACGGAAAGCTTGTTGCTGTGCAGTACATTTTATGCAAGAAAGGGAATTTTGTTTACCGTAAATCCTTGAATCATCACCCAGAGATTATTAATTTCAAACATCGATTTTGTTTTGTTACAATTTCTTGTATTTTTTTGGTGTTAATTTTTTGTGGTATGCAACTAAGTTTAAGTTGTCTTTTTTAATGTAACTCTTCATGTAACTCTTTTATCGGAACCTCGTTCTTCCAGACGTAATGGCGGTTTCCCGCACCTTTGTCACGTATCACGTTAAAAAAGTTTCTAAAACGTATTTTATCCCCCACGTAGGCTCACCCTAGAGTAAGTAATAATGTTTTCTATTTCTGCAAGTTTGTAGATAATTTCTAGAGTATTATCTCAACGTTGTAATGTAAAATACGTCAGATATTAGTATTTTTCTAGTGTAAAGCATATCACGCTCTTTCAAAGTAGGTCACGTGGTCAAATGTCTAGACCGTTGCTCGCCCTGTAGTACAAGTGAAGCGCACGTAAAATAACTATATTTCTTCATACTTGGGCTATGTATACCTTCTCAGCAAGAAATGTAAATGATTGCATTGTGCATAACGTCTATGTATTAACGTTTATCACTTGTGTGATGTTTCTTCCAATTGAAACGATGTAATTTACGTACGTATGTAGATTATTTCTGCACTTTCTGTATCTGTTATTCATACTATTTACAGTAACTTAAAATTACTGTTTATTTCATTGTAAACATGTTAGGAGTTCATGTTCTTACAATTCCTTTCTGTTATTTACAGTCTTTTACCCTTTGACATCGCTGGACATGTTCATCCTGATTGTCACCAACTGGGTTAACTTGAATAAAACATAAAAGATTTAAACCGGCGATTATTCAAGGCAGGCAATTATTCGAGACCGGCTATTTTTTTCGTATCCACAATATATATGTGAAATTTTTAAAATTCATAACAAAAACATCATGGCGGTATGTTTTAAATTATGAATATTGTAAACGAAGTGCATATCATGAGGTTAAAGTTCGCATAGATATGCTTATGCCTGAATTATTTTTGAAAAGGAGATAGCCATTAGTTTATTTACATTTGCCAAATTTAACCCGGCGATTATTCAAGGCAGGTGATTATTTATTTCAAAGAGGGTTAAGTCGCTGCGATTATTCAATTATTTACGGTATATGACGTCAGATTCTATTGACACGTGTAATCGAAATGTTTGAAAGCAAATTTCTTTGGATCATTGTCTTGATATGAAAATAATATATCATATGTCATGCTGTAGATAAAAGATTTCTCTAGCGGCTCTTGACATAAGAAGGTTTTCAATATTATTATCTTATTTGAAACACTAATATACTCGATGGCTCTTAAAATAATCGATTGAATAGTCGTCATATCTCAATAAAATAGCGAAATAAGCTATGAACATTAAATAAGTATTTGAAGTTAAGATGATTAATTTTTAACACTTTGCAAAAACACTTAAGCATGAAGGGAAAAAACGCTGTGATTAATATAAAGAAGTTGGCCATCCAAAAATATTCTTATCATTCATAAACAGTTTATTTCAAGTCTCTGAAGGGCGTTTAGAGAGGCTCTGTAGCACTGCGGGGAGTTTTCCAACACTGTAAGGAGCTTGGTAAAGAGCAACAAGGGGAGATCACTCTAATCACACTCGGTAGTTGGCGCTCATGACGTTGCTAGTCTATGACGTCATCGCCATTGTTCCAGAGCCATTTTTGAGAACAACATCTCATGTTTTTGCTCTTCCAATTTTCTCTGAATACCGCTGTTTCCGACTTGTGCCCCTAATAGAAACTGCCATGAGGAGTCAGAACATACAAAGTGAGTTGTAGCGAGTGTTTATTTGTATATAACAAATGCAGAAGCGTGAAATTTACGATTTCATATACCCAGACGGAATTCGGCAAAACTGTTGTCTCTCAGTCGTTTGTGTTTGGTTTCATTGACCAAGGACTTCAATTGAATATAAGTCCTAATTAATAACTGCAGTTTAGCGAGAACTTATCATTGATATATTTTGCATTAATTGAACGTTAATGATCCCTTTTTAAGATTTCATACATAAAACAAATATGAATATTTACCTTTTTTTCAGAATGGATTTTCTGAGAAAGTATAATTTGACAAAATGTTATTATTTTCGACAAATGTCAGCTTTACAGTAATCATAAAGTCATCTTTTATGAACTCTTAACTCACATTTAACATTTTAATTGATATTTTGTGACCTGTGTGTACGTTTGGGTCATTCAAAGATAGTATTATTGACTACAAAGAAAACCAAAATGGCGACTGTCTGTCTGTTCGTCTTGTTGTCAAGGGTCTCGGGTGCACTCCTGTAATAATTGTGATTGAAAAATTTAAGTATAAGTCGGCATTCTAGTAAGAGAAAGGTCGTAAGACAGGCATGGCTTTACATTATTTTGATTCAAATTGTATGCAAAAGTTTTCAAACCGCTAAATTCAAAATGTTGTTGTGAGAGGAGATTCTCTGCGGCGCTGATGTCGTTGCCATGACGTCGTCTATTGTTCTTCTACCATCTTGGTTATTGATATCACTACTAACAAGTTGAATCATCACTGATGTCTATTTACACAAGTCTGTTCAAGTTAAAACCTAAGCTGCAACTCATTCCTCCTCCTTTCTTGTATTTAAATAAACATAGACCTTACTTTCGGGTATGTCTGTAGGTAAATTTGGGAAGATATACAAATATTGCATGACAAACTTGAGTGTGTTTTTCCTGGAAATTTGAAAAGGGATCATGTTATAAAATTTAGATAATTAGACTGTGTGGGCTTCGGACTGTGTAAGGATGTGAATAAATCAAAATAAATATTGGCATGATATGATATTGCTGTAGACTACTGCCTAGATCCCTCTAAACACAAATTCGTTAACCCTGAAATTATGTATTCATAAAATATCACCATTTAATTAAATATTGAAAAGTATGTATCATATGAGAAATTGGATTTTCAGAAAACAAAGGCTCCTTTTTCAGTAAAAGATCTAGGTCGCAGCCATGGCAAGTAATGGTGAAGAAAATCCCCCCAACAAAGATGGTTCTTCAAATTCAACTACAAGTGATGCTAGATCAAGTTCAACATCTGCGAGCAAGGTGTCCCTACGAACTGTCATTTCCAGAAAACGTGCAGAAGCAGCTGCTAAGAAGGTTGCACTCCGTTACGCAAAAGATGAAGCAGAATTAAGAAGAAAGCAAACTGAAAAGGAAGCAGAACTTAGAAGGAAGCAATTTGAAAATGAAGCAGAACTAAGAAGAAAGCAAACTGAAAATGAAGCAGAACTAAGAAGAAAGCAAACTGAAAATGAAAATGAAATTGCAACTCTGCAACACGAAAAGGAAGTACAAGTTTGTGAAGCTGAATTAAGCATTTTAGAAGAAGAACTTAGTGAAAGTCAATCTCAGTATGGTAGTGTTACAGATGGAGCGTCTGACCACAATGATGTGAACAATATTCCAAAACAGTCTGCTCAGGACCGTACAAGGGAATATGTTAATGATCTGTCCAAAAAGGACAAACCCATAATAGACAATAATGAACATTCTTCACAGGAACCTGCTGATGATCTTTTTAAGAAGGAAAACCCCATTATTGACAATAATGAACATTCTTGCACAAAAACCTCTTTTGATATGTCAAAACTCCTTTTGAAGAAAGAACTGTTGATGAACCGTTTACGTACATTCAGTGACAAACCTGAAAGCTATCCGGTGTGGAAAGAGACATTCAGACAAGTATGCAACAGTTTCGAACTAGAGCCTGCTGAGGAGTTCGACCTACTTATCAAGTGGTTAGGTCCTAATTCTAGACCATTTGCTGAAACCTTACGAGCGGCGAACATGAAAGACCCCAAAGGAGGACTCCTTATTGTCTGGCAACGTTTGGATCAACGTTATGGATCCCCAGTGCTGCTGGAAATGTCCTTGACCAAGAAACTGAGTGACTTCCCCAAGATAGGAAGAGACAGTTCAAAACTGTACGAACTCTCTGATCTGCTTACAGAAATAAACTGCTTGAAAACAGCCTATCCTGACTATAGAGCTGTTTTTGGCTCACTTTGACTCTGCAACAGGTGTGAACTCAATAGTGAACAAGCTTCCAATCTACCTACAGGAACGATGGAACAATAAAGCATTTGACTACAAAGAAAGGCATCATGTCACATACCCGCCCTTCTCTGAATTTGTGTCATTTGTGAATGTAGCGGGCAGACAACGCAACGACCCCAGTCTACAGTACACACCTAGGGAAACTACCCCTACTCATCAGCATGTTCCGAGAGGAAGAAATGTAACTGCTGCCAAGACTGACATTGTTCCAGATAACCCTGATAACAATTGCCCTCTTCACAACAATGCTAAACATGCCCTTAGCAAATGCAAGATATATCTTGGCAGCTCCAGTGAAGACCGATGGGGTATCGTCAAAAAGTACCACTTGTGTTTCCGGTGTCTCCAAGCTCACCACTCAAAAGACTGTCAATCAACAACTAAATGTGACAAGTGTGGTAACGGCAAGCATGATTCAACTCTGCATATCGATGGATATGTGCCTCAGAGGTTCCAGTCATCTTTACCCCAGACGTCATCACATCATGGACAGAGCCGCCCCCCACCTATCTCTTCAAACTGTACACAAGTATGTAACGGAGAGTTTCAAGGACGCTCCTGTGCTCGACATGTTCCTGTCTATGTGTATCCCAAGGATGAGAGACATAAAGCTGTACAAATGTACGCCACGATAGATGACCAAAGTAACGCCTCTCTTTGCAGTTCAACTTTCTTTGAAACCTTCAACGTTAACACCGATTCTGTCCCTTACACTTTGACTTCATGCAGTGGCCAAAAGCAGACATCAGGAAGAAGGGCTAGTGGCTTCATCATTGAGTCGTGTGATGGACAGTACTCCTGTGAACTGCCAACGCTGATCGAATGCGACGACATTCCGGATAGGATCGAAGAGATTGCTACTCCAGAAGTTGCCTACAATCACCCACATTTACGTTACCTGACCTACGAGATACCTCCGCTGGCAGCATCTCCAGCCATCCAACTACTCATCGGTAGAGATCTCCCGGATGTTCACCATGTCGTAGATCAAGTTACAGGTCCTCCAGGATCCCCCTACGCTCAAAAGTTACCCCTGGGATGGGTAATCATCGGTAAAGTGTGTCTCGGACAGGTCCATCCTCCTGACGATGTATACGTGAAGAAGACTCACATCCTTCCAAATGGTCGCCCCACGCTATGTACGCCATGTCCCAACCAACTCCATCTGAAAGTGAAAGAATCCGATGTCAACGATGATATCTTCAAGGTAACCCCTGAAGATGACCTTCCTGGCCACTCGAGAGAGGACCAGCAATTCATCAACTTGATGGATAAAGAAATGAAGCTCAATGATAATGGTAAATGGGAAGCCCCACTTCCATTTAAACCTGACGCCTTCAATCTCCCTGACAACCGTCAACAAGTACTTCAGAGGGCAAGGTCACTAGCAAACAGTCTACGCAAGAATCCCCAAAAGCAGTCACAGTTCATAGAATACATGTCGAAACTCTTGGAGAATCACCACGCTGAGCTCGCTTCTCCCATGCAAGAAAACGACAATGCCTGGTACATCCCCATATTTGCTGTCTACCATCCTAAGAAGCCTGACAAAATCAGGGTGGTTTTCGACTCTTCGTGCAAGTGTGACGGTGTAGCGCTCAACTCTGTGCTCATGAGCGGCCCTGACCTCATGAACAGTCTGCTTGGTGTTTTGCTACGTTTTCGCAAGAACTCTGTTGCCATAATGGCAGACATAGAACAGATGTTCCATTGTTTTGAAGTCTGTGAGAGAGACCAGAATTATCTACGTTTCTTCTGGCACAAAGACAATGACCCTACTCAAGAACTCACAGAATACAGAATGCGGGTTCATGTTTTCGGCAACGTATCCTCTCCTGCAGTTGCTACCTATGGGCTGAGACGGGCAGCGCATGGTGGGGAGAAGAAGTATGGTTCTGATACAAAGGACTTTGTGGAGAACGACTTTTATGTTGACGACGGCATAACTTCTTTGCCATCTGACAAGGAAGCCATCAGCTTGCTTCAACGCACACAGAGCTCTCTCTTCAACAATGGAAGACTACGACTCCATAAGATAGTTTCAAACAGTGTGGCCGTTATGAAATCCTTCAACAATGATGACCTGGGCAAGGATATCAAGGATCTTGATTTCATGAAAGACATCATTCCTCTCCAACGGAGCCTAGGAATGATATGGGATGTGAATAAGGACATATTCACATTCAGAGTATCACCATGTGATAAACTTTTCACTAAGAGAAATGTTTTGTCTGTTGTAAACAGCATCTTCGACCCTCTGGGTTTTGCAGCCCCTATCGCCGTAGAGGGCAAACGCATTCTACGTGATCTCATCTCGTCTGGCGCTCATTGGGATGATGTGCTACCCCAAGAACATTACGATCGTTGGAAAAGATGGAAGGAATCGCTCCTCTATCTACAACAAGTTCAAATTCCAAGAACCTATCTCCCTACGTCTATCAGCTCTCTCCCAAATAAGACACTCCATGTATTTTCAGATGCCTCTGAAAATGTGATCAGTGCATGTGCCTATGTCAAATCTGAAAACTATGAACATTACGGCTTTGTAATGGGTAAGGCCAAAGTCGCTCCTCGACACGGTCACACCATACCACGTCTCGAGCTCTGTGCCGCTGTACTTGGTATCAACGTTGCTTTCACCATAGGACGTCAGCTCGATATCCCAATGGACTGTTTTGTCTATCACACGGACAGCAAGATCGTTTTGGGCTATATCTCCAATACCACCAAGCGATTCTCTGTATATGTGTCCAATAGGGTACAGAAAATCTTAAAACATTCAATTCCCTCACAGTGGAAATATGTCTCAACTCACCTGAATCCGGCTGACTACGCTACACGACCTAAGTCACCAGATATGCTTCAAACAAGTCCGTGGCTCCTGGGCCCTGAACCTAAGTCCAACATCAACACGGTACCTGACGACGAAGATGTGGCCTTCAACAATGATCCTGAGGTCTTCATACACAAGACTGACGTCAAAGCCTCAGGTATAGGCACTCAACGTTTTGAGAAGTTCTCCTCATGGGACAAGCTCATCAGAGCAATACGGCTATTGAAAGACATAGCCAAACGCCATAAAGGTACGGACAGTGAAGACGTCGCAGACTCTCGTCATCCCCTCACAGAGGCCGAGATGTACATCATCAGGCAAGTTCAACAGGAAGAGTACAGTCAAGAGTACGCCTCACTAAAACGCAATCGGCATCTCCCTAATGACAGCTCCATCTTGCCATTGCACCCTTACCTGGATTCTGACGGCATGCTAAGGGTTAATGGTAGGCTCAGGAATTCCCCCCTATCCTTCAACGAGAAATTTCCTCTGATAATTCCAGGGAAACACCACGTCGCCAAATTACTCGTCCAGCATCATCACGCGAAGACACAACATCAGGGACGACATCTGACGGAGGGTGCAATCAGGGCAGCAGGACTCTGGATAACAGGAGGTAAACGTCTGATACAATCCTTGATACATCGTTGTGTCACATGTCGCAAGTTGCGAGGAAAAGAAGAATGTCAAATCATGTCTGATCTACCTGCGGACCGTGTTACGCCTACACCGCCCTTCACACACGTTGGCGTTGACACGTTCGGACCTTGGTCAATAGTGACACGGAGGACCAGGGGAGGACAAGCCAACAGCAAAAGATGGGCTCTGATGTTCACATGTTTGACAACCAGGGCAATTCATATAGAAGTAATTGAGGAAATGACATCGTCATCTTTCATCAACGGCTTACGACGCTTTATTTCAATAAGAGGAAATGTGACCACGTTTCGTTCAGATTGTGGAACCAATTTTGTGGGTGCTACAGATATCCTTGATGTCCACAAAGTGAACATGGAAGATACACCAGTGCAATCATTCCTCGACAGCCATCGTGCACAGTGGTTCTTCAACCCTCCCCATTCCTCACATATGGGAGGGGTTTGGGAGCGCATGATCGGTGTTGCTCGACGCATTCTAGATAAGGTGATGAGTGATGTTGTGCCAGCCAAACTGTCACATGAAGTGCTAGTGACATTTATGGCTGAGGTGTGTTCCATAGTTAATGCTAGACCCATAGTGCCTGTGTCTAGTGATCCGGAGGATCCCTTTATTCTGAGCCCTTCGACTCTTCTGACAGGGAAGACAAATCATGTGACCGAACCAATGAAAGGCTGCACTGGAACAATTCAAGATCTCTACAAGAGACAATGGAAACAGGTTCAACAGTTAGCAGATACTTTCTGGAACAAGTGGAGAACACAGTTTCTCCAGGGTTTACAAACGCGGACCAAATGGATGAAAAGTAAACCTAACATTTCTGAAGGTGACATTGTCTTGCTCAAAGACAAAACTGTAAAAAGAAACTTATGGCCCATGGGGCGTATTCTCAATGTCACTGAAAGTGTTGATGGAAAAGTAAGAAAAGCAACAGTAGCAGTGAACATTAATGGAAAACTCACTCAATATGTGAGACCTGTGACAAGTTTGGTGTTGTTAATGTCAAACTAATGTTCCTATGAACATTTGAACACTCAACATTTTCAGCAAGTGATGCAATGCCAAAATTGACTTTCTTATTTTGTATGTGAAAATATGCCAAATGGAGATTATTGTTGTATGTGGAAATATGAACATTCAACTTCTCTTGCAGAAACGATTGACATTCTTATTGTCTCTTTGAAATGTGAACATTCCTCTTTCTTTCAGGGGTGAAAATGTGCCAAAATGGATAGTTTCATTGTTCAAAAGAACACTTGGACAATCAATTCTCTTTCAGAAGCCATAAAACTGCAAAATGGACATTTTTATTGCTTGGTGCAATTGTTTTCATTTATTATGAACAACTGATTTTTTTGATTTTTTTTTTAGTATGACATTTTTGGTGTTTCTCAAAATAACCTCTCTTTCACAAGTTATTTTAAGTTATAAAGTATGTTTATTTTCTACCTTTTACAAAATATTTTTTATTGATGTAAGCTTTCGGTAATTTCTAATTCCTAGATATTAGGTGGGGAGTGTTTTGTTACAATTTCTTGTATTTTTTTGGTGTTAATTTTTTGTGGTATGCAACTAAGTTTAAGTTGTCTTTTTTAATGTAACTCTTCATGTAACTCTTTTATCGGAACCTCGTTCTTCCAGACGTAATGGCGGTTTCCCGCACCTTTGTCACGTATCACGTTAAAAAAGTTTCTAAAACGTATTTTATCCCCCACGTAGGCTCACCCTAGAGTAAGTAATAATGTTTTCTATTTCTGCAAGTTTGTAGATAATTTCTAGAGTATTATCTCAACGTTGTAATGTAAAATACGTCAGATATTAGTATTTTTCTAGTGTAAAGCATATCACGCTCTTTCAAAGTAGGTCACGTGGTCAAATGTCTAGACCGTTGCTCGCCCTGTAGTACAAGTGAAGCGCACGTAAAATAACTATATTTCTTCATACTTGGGCTATGTATACCTTCTCAGCAAGAAATGTAAATGATTGCATTGTGCATAACGTCTATGTATTAACGTTTATCACTTGTGTGATGTTTCTTCCAATTGAAACGATGTAATTTACGTACGTATGTAGATTATTTCTGCACTTTCTGTATCTGTTATTCATACTATTTACAGTAACTTAAAATTACTGTTTATTTCATTGTAAACATGTTAGGAGTTCATGTTCTTACAATTCCTTTCTGTTATTTACAGTCTTTTACCCTTTGACATCGCTGGACATGTTCATCCTGATTGTCACCAACTGGGTTAACTTGAATAAAACATAAAAGATTTAAACCGGCGATTATTCAAGGCAGGCAATTATTCGAGACCGGCTATTTTTTTCGTATCCACAATATATATGTGAAATTTTTAAAATTCATAACAAAAACATCATGGCGGTATGTTTTAAATTATGAATATTGTAAACGAAGTGCATATCATGAGGTTAAAGTTCGCATAGATATGCTTATGCCTGAATTATTTTTGAAAAGGAGATAGCCATTAGTTTATTTACATTTGCCAAATTTAACCCGGCGATTATTCAAGGCAGGTGATTATTTATTTCAAAGAGGGTTAAGTCGCTGCGATTATTCAATTATTTACGGTATATGACGTCAGATTCTATTGACACGTGTAATCGAAATGTTTGAAAGCAAATTTCTTTGGATCATTGTCTTGATATGAAAATAATATATCATATGTCATGCTGTAGATAAAAGATTTCTCTAGCGGCTCTTGACATAAGAAGGTTTTCAATATTATTATCTTATTTGAAACACTAATATACTCGATGGCTCTTAAAATAATCGATTGAATAGTCGTCATATCTCAATAAAATAGCGAAATAAGCTATGAACATTAAATAAGTATTTGAAGTTAAGATGATTAATTTTTAACACTTTGCAAAAACACTTAAGCATGAAGGGAAAAAACGCTGTGATTAATATAAAGAAGTTGGCCATCCAAAAATATTCTTATCATTCATAAACAGTTTATTTCAAGTCTCTGAAGGGCGTTTAGAGAGGCTCTGTAGCACTGCGGGGAGTTTTCCAACACTGTAAGGAGCTTGGTAAAGAGCAACAAGGGGAGATCACTCTAATCACACTCGGTAGTTGGCGCTCATGACGTTGCTAGTCTATGACGTCATCGCCATTGTTCCAGAGCCATTTTTGAGAACAACATCTCATGTTTTTGCTCTTCCAATTTTCTCTGAATACCGCTGTTTCCGACTTGTGCCCCTAATAGAAACTGCCATGAGGAGTCAGAACATACAAAGTGAGTTGTAGCGAGTGTTTATTTGTATATAACAAATGCAGAAGCGTGAAATTTACGATTTCATATACCCAGACGGAATTCGGCAAAACTGTTGTCTCTCAGTCGTTTGTGTTTGGTTTCATTGACCAAGGACTTCAATTGAATATAAGTCCTAATTAATAACTGCAGTTTAGCGAGAACTTATCATTGATATATTTTGCATTAATTGAACGTTAATGATCCCTTTTTAAGATTTCATACATAAAACAAATATGAATATTTACCTTTTTTTCAGAATGGATTTTCTGAGAAAGTATAATTTGACAAAATGTTATTATTTTCGACAAATGTCAGCTTTACAGTAATCATAAAGTCATCTTTTATGAACTCTTAACTCACATTTAACATTTTAATTGATATTTTGTGACCTGTGTGTACGTTTGGGTCATTCAAAGATAGTATTATTGACTACAAAGAAAACCAAAATGGCGACTGTCTGTCTGTTCGTCTTGTTGTCAAGGGTCTCGGGTGCGCTCCTGTAATAATTGTGATTGAAAAATTTAAGTATAAGTCGGCATTCTAGTAAGAGAAAGGTCGTAAGACAGGCATGGCTTTACATTATTTTGATTCAAATTGTATGCAAAAGTTTTCAAACCGCTAAATTCAAAATGTTGTTGTGAGAGGAGATTCTCTGCGGCGCTGATGTCGTTGCCATGACGTCGTCTATTGTTCTTCTACCATCTTGGTTATTGATATCACTACTAACAAGTTGAATCATCACTGATGTCTATTTACACAAGTCTGTTCAAGTTAAAACCTAAGCTGCAACTCATTCCTCCTCCTTTCTTGTATTTAAATAAACATAGACCTTACTTTCGGGTATGTCTGTAGGTAAATTTGGGAAGATATACAAATATTGCATGACAAACTTGAGTGTGTTTTTCCTGGAAATTTGAAAAGGGATCATGTTATAAAATTTAGATAATTAGACTGTGTGGGCTTCGGACTGTGTAAGGATGTGAATAAATCAAAATAAATATTGGCATGATATGATATTGCTGTAGACTACTGCCTAGATCCCTCTAAACACAAATTCGTTAACCCTGAAATTATGTATTCATAAAATATCACCATTTAATTAAATATTGAAAAGTATGTATCATATGAGAAATTGGATTTTCAGAAAACAAAGGCTCCTTTTTCAGGGGTCGAAATTAACCTTTTCAGTGCAGTAGCCATACGGACTAGTGCATTTCTAAAAGTACTAGTCCAGGCTTATTCCAGCTCGCCAAATACATCTCCATGATCATTTCACCTCAAATTGTAACTAGTCCTTCGGACTACCAGTTTTTACACTCTACTAGCCCAGCTTCTTTTTCACTAGCCATGGGCTACCGGACTAGTGCTAATTTCGAACCCTGTTTTTTTATATTGAATAAAATGTTTATGTTTTCAGAATTAATACTTTTTCAGTGTCTTTTGTCAGTGTCCGAATAACTCATACACCGAATCAATGGTACTAAACTGTCAATCTATCATCATCTTTCAAGTAAATACATCCACATTTTTTTCAGATTCTCGCAAAGAACTTGAGAGCCTAGCTGTAGAGAATACTGAACAGGTAAAATGAGATTTTCAATGTTGTTCATGGTATATAGTTTATGTTGTATCACTCTCTCTCTCGATATTCGATATGCTTATTGTAAAGGTGTGTTAATATTGATGAAATATTGATAAAACAATCGCCAGAGCATCCTAAAAATAAGCATCGTACAGTTTCATTCAGAGATTGGGAAAGACATATTTTTATATATTTTAAATATTATTATATATTATTATTATATATATTTTGATAACATTTATAAGAAAGGGCAGCAACGTTTGCATTTTTTGTGGAGATTGAGACATTTTAAAATAGATCAGACCATACTGAGATTATTTTACAGAACGTTTATCCAAAGTGTCTTGACCTTTAATTTCTTGAGCTGGTACGGAAACCTGTCTGTTCGGAATAAAAACAAACTCTCAAAAATTGTTAACACAGCTTCAAAAATTATTGGACTTCCAATTGAAAGTATCGGCGAATATTATGAGCAGCAAATTTCCAAAAAAACAAACAAAATTTTAAGTGACCAATCACATATCCTTTTTTCGGAATATTCTTGGCTACCTTCAGGACGCAGACTGCGCATGCCGACTGGGAGAACAAACAGGTTTCGCTACTCTTTTATACCAAACAGTGTTCGTTCGTACAATGACCTATTTATTGAATAATGTCATATTTTTATTTGATCAAGTGAATTGTGAGTGTGACTAACTCGGATGTGTTCATGTTAATTAGTCAAATTCTATTATGCAAAATAATATTATCATGTTTATTTTGTTTGCGATGTGTGTTTGAAACTGGAGAACTGTATATATGATGTAAAACAAATTTCCCTTGGGACAATAAAGACATTATCTTATCTTATCTTATCTTATCTTATTTTATATATTATTATTTATTTTATATATTTATTAATAATATATATATATTTTATATATTTGCCATTGGGCCATTTTTAACTGAGCCATTCCCCTTTATAGCAAAAGTAAAATTATAAATTTTAATGGGCCCTTTTTTCATCCAATATACAAAATGACCCATGGCCTGTAACCTTCCCAATATCTGCAGTTTAGTTTAATTTCATTGCACATCAGGATTTCATTAGTTCGATTTTACTTTTTTTAAGACACCATGTAGAATCCCAAAACAGGATATTTCTGATGAGGTACTAACTCTTTTCTATATTTCTAATATTAGTAAACATCGTTTTTGTGAAAAAAATTCAAATATTTGAGTCAAATAACAGATGCACTGTAATGTTTGAAATGAATCATTTCAATGTTGAGCTGCTATAAAAAAAAGAGCCAATAAGTTAATTCATGACGTCAGACCACCGTTTCATGACGTCAAATTATAACAGATATATAAGATCTTAGAAATATATATTTTGACATATCAACAAATGGCCACTCCATTATATAAGAATTGAAAAACATGTATATAGGTTTTAAAATAAATTCAGCAGTGAAATATCAATATAATATCAACATACAATATCCTTCCAGGTTCTGCGTTCAAAGACATCTGGTGTTGGTAAAGCAAAACGCAAAACCAGGCGTGGCAAGAGAGGCGGTGTGAAACGTAGAATGCAGGTCAGTTATCTCCCTTTCCTTGAAACTTATTAAGAAATTATTGAGTCTTGTATTATTAATTAATTTCACAATATTTTTAGCGATTACAGGTACTGAACTTAGACGTGCATGTTTGTTTATCATGTTTATCTTGTCATTTCTATTTTATTGACAAAAAATATTAAATATGTTAATTTATTTCTCAGAACTTGAAGCGTGAACAGAAGATGTTGGAGTCTGTGGTAGGCGAGTGGATCAAGGACATCCGTCATAAGATGGAAGGTACTTACTTGTCAGATTCATCTGTTGACAGTTATCACATACACTTACATCAAACCACATTATTCCTTACTTTCTTAATACCGTTTTCCCTTTATTTTGCATTATTTCAAAATTAAATTTAATCTCCTTTGAAATTATATGATTTTTATAATAAAAATATCAATATCATTTTTCAAGTATTCCTTCATTTCCATATTCTCGTATCATTTGTTTTCATTCAGTTTAAGAATTTCTCTCTTATAATTTTATTTCTACCAATAATCTTATTTCTTTTTTTATCCTTTGTTGTTTATGTTTTGTTTATGACCTTGACCCTTATCCCCAGCTCCACAGTCAGACCACGCCCATTCACGTGACGTCACTGTTGACGTGCTTGCATCTGACGTTGATGAAATGTCAATCTCTCCCAGGTAGAGACGTTAAAACAATAGTCTCGGTATATGTATCATAATGGCGTATAGATATTAATATTAATACGTCTTTGATGTGTATTCAGAAGACTTATGAAACCAATATTTCTTTGAATAATAACTTCTTTATTATGAATTTTCAACGTTTCGGATCTAGAAAATCTCGTTTTCTAGTGCATATATACCAGTAGTATATTGCATGTTATGATATAAACCAGTACCATACATCAATGAACACCAACATATCCTCGACCTTCCTTCCGAAAACAATATGCCTTTAAATGGTTGTATTTGATATTAGCTGACATGCACAATGAATGCAATGTCCCGTATTTCCTCTAATAAAACCCGGGTTCTATTTCTTTATCAGTAACCCCATTTCTCGTATTTGGAAAGTTTTTATGATAAAGCAGGATTGTTGGTACATGTTATATAATATATATTGAGTCTCCATTTCGTTAACATTTATCAAATTGCACTTAATGTATGTGTGTAATTTAACCCCGTGTTTTCCTTCACTTCACAGCGATGTTGAGCCCCTGTATGACTACGAGCATTACTTCCCAGAGGAGGTATGTTTCTTAAATATATTGTGATTGTTTTAAAGGGGCAGTAGCACGTTTTTTGCAAAATTTATATGTGCAAATTTCCCATTTATAATGATAGTTTATGTCATTTAAATTATATAGTAAAAACGGTGTTGCGTATAAAGCATAAATTGCATGGCGGCCATTTTATTGTGAACACAATTTATTATTTTGTATTCATAAAACGATTCCCTTGGTTTTACCGAATTATGTTCTCTCATTTTTAACTTTATTTTCCGAAGAGAGAAGGGTGTTTTACTATGGCTAACATTATTTTTCAAATACATTTCATCAACTTATTTCAGCGAAAAAACGTGCTACTGCCCCTTTAATCTATTCTTCATTCAATTCAATATTGAATAAATGGAGACTTAAAATAATCATTCTCCTTTCTATATTAAACAAATTTAACTATGATTTCAATCTAAATTCTTGTTGGAATCTTATAATTCCTCTGTTTAAAGAAATCATTTTACAAATAGTGTCAATAAAATCAACAAGTAGGTTACATTTCGATTCACAATCCCGTCTCATTTTCAGATAAACAACGTGATTGACAACCGAGTTGATTTGCGAGCACAGACCGGAAGTTCTCACGCTGTCCAGGATGTCTACAGTTACCATAGCAACTCAACTGTTGCTCTTGGATACGGACAAAGGGAAGTGGTATCTGGATATGGAAACGAGGCTCTTGGATATGGAAATACTGGATATGACACAGAGGCCACTGGATATGGATATTATGGACAGGAATATGGATGTGGAAATGGACAAGAATATGGATGTGGATATGGAAATGGACAAGAATATGGATGTGGATATGGAAATGGATATTCTGATACCAGTTCCTACTACAGATACTGTGATTAGATGAACATGCTGTTGAACGTTTTTATAGCATTTATATGTAAAAGTTTATTTTTAGCTCATCTGGCCTGAAAGGCCCGATGGGCTTATGGCATAGCATGGTGTCCGGCGTCCGTCCGTCCGTCATTTTCATCTTTTTCTCCAGAACAACTTGGTCTAGGAAGCTAAAATGGCCAATGGGGATTCTAAATTGTAAAATTGGTGACCCTGTGACCCCAAATAGGGTCACAGGGGTCACGGTTAAAAACCTATTTTCATTTTCTTTTCCAGTTCCAAAAGGTCTAGAGAGCTGAAAAGTTGTGTGCAGATTCCTTGGCCAATGGAGATTCAAAATTGTAAATTATTTCGTGACCCCCTGACCCCAATTAGGGTCATGGGGGTCACGACCTTAAAAACCTTCTTTTATCTTCTTCTCCAGTACAAAAAGCTCTAGCAAGCTGAAATGTTGTGTACAGACTCCTTGGCCAAAGGAGATTTTAAATTGTAGATTTGGTAAATGTATTACTTGAGATAATAAATCGAGAAAGCCCTGATGAGCTACAGAACCCATGGCTCTATTTTTTATCCAGACTTTACAAGCTGTGGCAAAAAGTTCTGTATGAATGCTATTTTTATACAACCAGTTTTTACAGATACTGTTATTCCTGTGGACAGGAAATGGTATTGTTAGCAATTGGTACATAATGAGGGAAAATATATATATCAGATTTTCATGATAATATTAAAAGAACCAGACGTTTTGGTTGCGTTTTGAAAGGTACATTTTATATTCATATGGGTAACGTTTTGAAAGATTTTTTTACTATATCAATATGCAAAATGTGCCTCTTAAAACAGTAAAAACACATTTCTGGGATGTTTAATATTATTATAAGATCTGATAATGCTAGTTCCTTTGTTTGCAATAACTTATCATTTCATTCACATATACACTTGTTGAAATTAAAAACGGATTAAACTGATTGGATACTGTTTGTTGTCTTCTCCCTGTAACATTATAACTTGTAGTCGTGTCAATAGTTCTTTTGAAATCTAGTTATCTGAATGAATTTAAAGGGGCTGTAGCACGTTTTTTGTAAATTTTATTATTTTAAATGATCCTTTTATAATGATAGCTTATGTCATTTATATTTACTTTAGAGGGTAAAACATCTTATTACACAAAGCAATTATCCGTAGTAACGATGTTGCGTATATAAATTTTAAAAATGCATGGTTGCCATTTTAATGTGAACATATTTTATTATTCCGAATTACAAAAACGATTCCCATTGCTCTGCCGACCCATGTACACTCATTTTAAACTTGGTTTCCGAAAAGAGAAGTCTATTTTCCTATTGGTGACATTATTTTTCAAATACATTTCATCATCTTATTTGAGCGAAAAAACGTGCTACTGCCCCTTTAAGAACCTTGAGGATGGGGTGTATCGTATTGTTGTCAGAGAGGCGGTGTATAAGGCAAACAACTATATTTCAATATAATAACAGCAACTTAAACAATGGAAAGTCATTGGTAGTGGTCTCATAAATACGAAGCAAACATTTTAAGAGAGGTGCGCCACTACCGAAGAGAGAAAACATGCGCCAATATATAGTGTAGACATGGCAGTTGATGTGACTTAGAAGAGGAGCGTTGTAATTATGTTAAAAAACATGTTTGATAACGAAGGATATACATAGTAAGTAGTCTGATATATACAAAGCAGTCATATTTCAAAGAGAGGTGCGCGACTACCGGACCGGAGAGAGAAAACATGTACCATATTAAATGTAGGCATGGCAGTTGGTGTATCTTTGGGCGCAAGTTTAATAAAGTGCATGCATGTTTATGACAGAGGCAAGAGCCTGCAGAGAAACATGGGTATCGTATTTCCCCTTTTAAGTGCCGGGTGTCCAATAAGCACAGGGTGTCTCAACCATTAGAGGTGTGTTAAGTAATGGAGAATGCATGAGGAGCCGTGGATTCGTTAAAAATAATCTACAAGCCCCGAAGGGTCGAGTTGATTATTTTTAACGAATCCACGGCTCCGAATGCATTCTCCATCTCAATCCATGTATGACGTCACGAAACATACATATGTGATTTTCTAGCATTAAAGACAATACATTTCAATTATGTAACCTAAACAAATATTATTTTGCAAATTTCGGTGCCCATTCATCGGATATGGTACACGTAGCTTCGACCCTTATGAAATGGGTTCTTCCACGCACGTGCATGGCGCAAATCTTCCACGCAAAGCGATTTGACTGACAGCCAAACTCCTGCATTTCATGTGTTTCAGCACGATCCCCATGCGTTTCACACTTTACCAGTCTTGTTTAGAATGCAGGGATCTTACTGACAAACAATCAAATGATTACCAGCAGGCCTGGTAGTTTAATAGGTTAGGGCGCTGCGTAACAGACGAAGGGTTACATGTTCGATTCCCGGGTCAGACATTACAAAAATAATCAGATATTTGAAGATTCTAATCAGATATACTAAGACAAAATACATCATTCTTGAACAAATTGCTTTGTGAGCCATTACGAAAATGTCAAAACCTGACACCCCTCCTGGCAGGATTAGTCAATAACCAGTAGATTCTTAAAAATAATCCACTGTTAACACAATAGAGTGACGTCATCACCATGGATTAAGCTATACCTAAAGGTGGACCAGAGCAGGGTCTCAATTAATCTCTTGACTGACTAACGCGAAAGAACATCATAAACTGAAGCACAAAAGAAACGTCACCCCTCAGTTGTTTTTATCATATGTATAATTTTCAATGTCAAATATCTCGAGTTTTCGACGTCGTATTAAAAAACTGAATAGTTTGGGAAATTAGTCCAAAATATTAAATCAGTCAAAGAATTATTCTATGTGTTTTTAAAAAAAAAATTAAAAATTTTAATTTTGAAATTTAAAATTCCCCCAAAATAATTTTGATAAAAACAACTGTTCATCGATATATAACACATACTCTGTGTGAAAATCAATAAATTTGCCTTGTCATGCACACATTTAGAACATTTTAAACATGGTAGGTGTCATGTTGGTGTAAATTTCATTTCTAACCCCTGTCTAGTTTAAAACATGATATTGTAATAAAAAAAAGTAAAACAGTCACCAATTAAGTCATTAAAACTACTGCCAAATGGTGTTATTGCATCGTGCCATAATCAAATGCATCTCATTTCTTTAAAATATTAAATTAATCGAAACCAACTGAGGTGTGACGTTTCTTTTGTGCTTCAGTTTAGTAGTTTATACACTATATATAACATGCTCGAGAAAGAGTACACTTATCCTGAGTTATTCAATCTCGCCAACTTAAACAGTCTTGTAAGGAAAATAACATTTATGTATAAACAGGTTTCTGAATGAGGTGACACACTCAGTAGTTTTACATTCGAAGTGATAGATATCCGTAAAGTGCACTGATGATGACGTCATTCAAACTAAAGGTAGAGAAATTAAACGATACGGCAGTTAGCAATTTGATATCACCATTTATGGTTTTTCATAAAAAAAAAAATTCTAACCTTTGAATGAATATGTTACCTAAACGGTAAAAAACAAAGGTCAAAGTTAAGTATCGAAGGTCTGCGTTCTGCACTTTTTTAAAATCTAATTAGTCGTGAATCTTTTAAGGAAATCATTAATCAAACACATTATTCATACATGATGGACATGGATGCGAATAAAGACAATTTATTTTTGTTCAGTGGCGCATTCAGAAATTTACGTAACTGTTTTTAATAAATAAATTTGAGGGGGGATCTGCTGCTATAACTTAAACGTCGCCTTTTCAGATTGGAAAAGCTGTATATCCATCCAAATTGACATCATTTTGCAAATATCGAACATCATTGTCGACTTTGAAAGAGCTTACTATCTATGTAGAGTCGTATTTATTTAATCTGGACGTCTTTAATTAAGGATAGGCCTACATCAGTTTATATCTTCCAAATTGGATATTAATTCAAAAATAAAATTAGTGTAACTGTGAGAAATAAACTTGCATATCATTAGAGTTTGAATGCTATCTACATTTTAGTCAATGGTTATTTTGATTTAAATGTGTATATACATGGACAAATTTTGTCACGATTTTTTACAGAGAAATTCGGGATATAGATGTAAGGAAATGTTTTCATATTGCTTTCCTCAATGTTTGATATTTTTATAAATAAATAAAAGGAAAAGAGCCTATAAAGAACATATTCAGAGAGAATTAACTCTGGAGTTAAGGAAAAAGTATAAAACGCTTTATCTTTATAACACTTTAGTTGGCTTAAAACCATATATTAAATTTATGGGAAAATAACATTTCATTGGTTTATTACTCAAGGCCCGCCCTATTCATGAATAATCAACAAACATGAGAGATATTTTCAAACAATAAAAGAAATTTATGGAATTTCCAAAACGCACCCCCCATGCTAGATTAGTAATGCACAGTAGTTCAACTTTTGTAACCTTGTGATTTAAATGCCCATTTTCACATTAATATTAATAATTGTTTGCATATTAACCAACTGCCCAATCAAATAAAATGGGGGGTACATGTTCGATCGTCTATTTTATGTAATTATGTAACAATTTTACAATATTTACGGTAAAACACTTTCTCGAAGCTCTGTCACAGCGCCAATGTGTGTCACCAAGCCACTATGTTACGCTACCAGATATGGTAATGTCGTGATACGGAGTTGTGACCTCACCGGTGAATTTTACTTCCGGTTTGTCATTGGGGTGTGGTGATTCACTCGTTGACAGCAAAACAGAACCATTTGTGCTGAGAAAAAGGTGAGAGAACTTGTAAACTTCACAGATCCAAAATGATAAGATATTGAGATGTATGCATTGGCGATAAAACTAATGCTTACGGTTTTGTGACGCTTCGAAATTAGACATGAAATTGATGAGAATAATTCAACACTATTCAACTAGATCTACTTCATTTCATTCTAAATTAGGCCTATTTAAGGTGACTGATTGTGACGACAAATATTTGAATGTTGGGTGAGACAGAGTTCAGACGCTGGTCACTCACTCAACACACATACTGTTATAATAGACCAAGTAATAATCACTAACAATATATAGTGTTGTAACAGTGCTGTCGGGTAAAGCTACGCACCTAAGAGATGACAGACCATTTATACCAGCAAAATATTTCAGGTGTGAAACATCTATCTGAATATCAAAATTCAGCCTTTAAGTAATCACATTAAAAGGATGGTTCTATCGAGGTATTTTTTGTTGAAACGAAATTCGAGAGGATATTCCTGTTTACACATATATGTTATTAATACATGATTAAAAGAAATTGAAAGATACTAATGAAGGTAACATTTTGATGACTTTATATTTCACAACTTCATAAACACAAGCGCACATACATTTGTTGAAAAATAAAACAATGGGAACTCAGAAGCCATTCATCAGCACTGCGAGTCGGGAAAACTTCGCTACAGCATAACAGCAACTTGTTTATTAGTTTTATAACATGTTATGTGTTACTATGTGAATACTCTATCAGTGCATGTCTTTAGTTATCAAAAAGTTGCAAAATTGGGTACAATATAGCGTGTTTTCATTTGACGTAATGCAAAATATCCAAGATGACGACAGAACTCTACTTTTAAGTAATCACATTAATGTATAAATTTTAAGCAGAATTGCTTAATGCATTGACGCTGAAAGGCTAATAATCACTAATAATAGTATTAAATAATTTGTTGAAAACTTCAGTCCTTCTGTTAGCTTCTGTGTATCTGATACTGGTTTACATGCCTGCCATTTTCTTTTATAGCCTGGCTTTGAATAGATTGTATCTTAATCTTGCGACAATGTAATAAATGTACTAACAGGAATTATTATTCTTTCAATTCTCCTAGTTGAATCATCATATTCAGCCAGATATGAGCCCTTCTATATTCAAAAAAGTCGTAGACAGATTTTGTCCTTTTTAACAAAAAGTTATGGTAACAAAATATTTTTAAACTGCTTTAATCGTTTCACTACCTAGATTCTTATTACTACATTCCATTATCTGACCATTGCTATAAAGCCCACTCCATAACATACCCCACTTATTATCTCCTGATGAGCTACAGAGGCCATGGCTCTATTTTTAACAAAATGTTGGATATTTTATAAAGAATAAATCCTTTATAATAGTATTCTCATTATCAATATCATGGCTGGAAATGTCATAAAAATTTGCAACATATAAGAAAGAATTCCTATTTTACTTCTTATCTTCAAAATAATGCTGAGTAGCATTTATTTGCATGACATGTGTAGAATTAGCCCAGGAAAATTTAACATGAATGTAATATGGCAGAAGTTGAAACAGCATTCATCTATGTATAAAACATGTAAACTTTCACAAAATTAGACTTACTGTCACAAAGTGTTACCCACACTGTTGTAACGGTGACTTTTATTAGCGAAAGGAACCAGTTCGCAGATTTCACTTGACATTCAACAAGCACAACAAGCTACAGATGTCGGTGCAATTACAATGTGCATGTGAAGTCTGACATGTTGTGCATCTACCTGTCGGTGTTGAGATGCACATTTCTTTAGCAATGCAAAACTGTTGCATGATGGGAGAACTGTTTAACTTACATGAGACAGTATGTCACTACAAGTATTTTGTAAAACAGATTAGAATGTGACAATGTATTTGAGACAATGTTCACAAGAAATTTAAATTTTCGTGATTTTTATTGAGAAGATTGGGAGTAGATATGCACCTTGTCTCTCACCATGTTGAAAATATAATTTTATGAGAAATAGGGTTGGAATGAAATGTCAAAACTTTCTTTTTGTAGTGAAATTGTGAAAATTGTAATTTTGGAAACTCTTTGTAATAAAAAAAATGTCGGTGTTGAGATGCACATTTCTTTAGCAATGCAAAAATGTTGCATGATGGGAGAACTGTTTAATGTTACGTGAGACAGTATGTCACAATGGGTATTTTGTAAAACAGAATAGAATGTATTTGAGATGATGTTCACAGGCCATTACCTAAAAATCTATTTCAGCCTTCATCATTAAACAATATAAGCCCTGACGAGCTACAGAACCCATGGCTCTATTTTTATATGAACTCATATAATAAGATTTTCCTTGATACCCTTTAATAATCCATTAACAACATTCTTCAAGTGAGTCAAGTGTTCATGTACAGAGGTAAAAGGTCACAACAGTGACCTAGGTCATTGTGACATGTCAAATGTATCTGTCGTGTCATTAAATTTGTATTATGAAATCTAAGTGTACAATTTATCATATTCATCATACTTTTCTGCATATTTACACTTATTTCAAATATATTCTGCTTTATGTTTATTCTCAAGATTGATGATTTTATGGTGATTTATTCAAAACATTCAAAATAAGTGGTGTTCCCTTCATGTTCAGAAATTACCTAATTTCTCAGAAATGTTCTTCGCTTTAAATCTCATGCTGATACCCACCGATAGCTTGGCTTTCATGCCTTCCCTCCGAATGTTTACAAATATCACCGTTACCATGGAAAAGGCCAAGAGAGATAAGATTTCAGCACTTTATTTATTTAATTGGATACATTTGTAAGGCTTTCAGTTTGGCTGGCAGAGTTGAAACAAGTAAGGACCGTTTTCTTTAATTTTAGAGAGCTTTTATAATCTACATGTGGATTTATGATGTAAAATGGGTTATGTGGTGCATGTAATTTATTATTTAAAGTCATTTTGTCGAACTTCTCTTTTGATTTTGATGATTTTCATATGTCCCCTTTAGATTTATTTGCTGTGTGAGATATGAATTTTTAATTTTTTTATTTATGTTTGATTTAAATCTTTTCAAAATGTTTTATTAATTTTCAAATGTAAATTTGTCTAAATATTACCTTGGTAGAGACTTTATATGATTTTTAGTTTGAATTGAATAGAAGATAAATATTTTAAATATTTTAAAAAGATTTTAACATTCATATTTTATAAACCTTTATTATCCAACCTTTATGTAATATTCTAAGATGCCTAGCGGCTAGAACAATCGAAATAAAAGTACTTTATCAGACGATAAAGGTATAGTTTTGTGATGACGTAACAATTGAATGACGTTTCCGCTCCCCTCGTAGTCACGTGTGCCCATGGTAACCCAACGAAAGAGGGCAGTTGAAAAGACCGTGTTTTTCTGCAAATGATAATGTCCTAAAACAACTGTAGCGTTGTTATAACAATTATTGAAGGAATGTGTTCTTTTGTATCCGAATTAGTCTTAAATTTTAAGCTACATTTGTACTTGAACCAAAACGACGAAATCCGCATTAGGCAACCCCAGGAACCACTATGATGTCACAACAGAACAATGACGTCATAGTCGCTGTTGTCGCACGGCTCGTCAGTTGGCCCTGATCATGGATTATTAATATTAAGGAAGTAAACACTATTTTTCTTGCAAAATAACTCAAAGCAGAATGTTGTGTTATGGGTTATCTTAGAAAAGTAATAAAGTTCACTGTACCCCAATGTGTTTTGTAATAAAGTATAGTTTTGCCCTGAACTATTATAACGTCCTCGTACTTTAACTATAATAGTTCAGGGCAAAACTATACTTTATTACAAAACACATTGGGGTACAGCGAACTTTATTTCTTAACCGTGGGATAGTCGTCTGTCTGTCCATCCGTTTGTAATCATTTCATTTCATTTCTGGAGCAGAACTCGAAATCTGTTCATGATATCTTTCTGAACCTTACCATATGTATTACCCACGTACTGAAGTGGTGTTTTTTTTCAGATTTCTAAAAAAACAAATTGTTTCTCGTTTCCATAGAAATGCATTGGATTTGAACTTTTTTCAGAGATAGATCTGCTTCCGGAGCAGAACTCCAAAACTCTTCATCATACCTGAAACTCAGCATGTGTATTACCCACTAACTGAAGTAGTAGATATACAATTATCTGTCAAAGATGTGTTTTACAAATGTGGGACTGGTGGGTCATCTTTTGATGATTCTTGTTCTTTTATTATCCCACCGGTATGTAATACCTTGGGATATAGTCATCACCCCGTCCGTCCGTCTGTAATTATTTCGTTTCTGGAGCAGAACTCCAAAACCGTTCATCATATCTTCCTGAGACTTTGCATGTGTATTACCCACTAACTGAAGTGGTGCCTTTTGATATTTTCAGATTTCTGAAATTTTTATTTTTTTTCGTTTCCATAGAAACTTTTTGAATTTGGACTTTGTTCAGAGACAAGTTCGTTTCCGGAGCACAGCTCCAAAACCGTTCATCATATCTTCCTGAAACTTTGCATGTGTATTACCCACTAACTGAAGTGGTGCCTTTTGATATTTTCAGATTTTTTCTGAAAACATTTTTTTTTTCTGTTTCCATAGAAACATGAGAGGGATGTTAGCTGTTGTTGATTTTGACTGCTTCTGGAGCAGAAGTCTAAAACCTAAAACATACCTGAAACTCAGCATCTGTAATACCCACTAACACAAGTACAGTAGTAGATACACAAGTATCTGTCAAAGATGTGTTTTAAAAATTTTGTGGAACCAGTGGGATATGTCATCTTCTGATGACTCTTGTCTTATTTTGAAATGTTTGATTTTAAAATTTCCATAAAATATACATAAACCTTATGCTTTAAATCTTACCATAAAGACATTCAGAAAGGTTGAAACTTAAACTGTGACACAACCCGTTAGAATTTGACATCATTGATAGAGATGCTTGTGGTATTTAAAGGATTTACAAACAAACTGCGTAACATGACAAACCTGCTTTGTTTGTTTGTTTTAAACATGCCCACAAACTTTGATATTTTGTCAGGCTGTAACAGTCTCAACATGTGAGAGGTATGTTTGGAAGTGGATCAAAAGACATACCGTATTTCCTCATATAGACGCCCCTGGCGTTTATTTTTTCAGATTTCCTTCAACCCGGCATCTATTCATTTTTTGGCATATACATCAACATATAAAAGTGCAATCATGACAAACTTTCTTGAATATGAATTTGTTTTGGTGAATATTTATTCATTTAATATTGAAGGGGGAGAAAGTAGTCTTTAAGAGGCATATCCGTTAATATATATACATTGCATCCCAAAAAAACTTTGCTCATCTTCTCAATTTCAAGGCCCGGCGTCTATTTCTTTCAAACGTTCACAACCCCAGCGTCTATTCAAGACCCAGCGTCAATTCAAGGCCCGGCATCTATTAGAGGAGATATGGTACTTTCGTCAATCTGCAGTCATCTAAAAGGGCCGATAAAAAGTGAGGTGTTTTTGTGGAGAAGAATAAATAGGGATACTCTCATCTTATGCATGCATGTAATGCATGATGTTATAAAAATATTAAAAATATAAAAATATAATACTGATTTTCATTTAGCACACTTTCCCACGAGAATTTGTGCTGAAGGCTCTACCACAGGAACTCGATATCGTAATTAAAACGTAGATAAAACGTTTGTAATAAAGACATCCACCCTTTATCAAATAGATGATAGGAGCAAAGGCAGCCATATTGCCGATCTAAAGGTCCATTGAACATTAGGTCAAAAGTTACACTAAAATGAGTGACTTTCGCAAAAGAACACACTACTAATATCAACTACCAGGGTATGCATTTCTCCACAAAACTCGGCACCTTGGGTAACTTAAACCACTTTAACCACTTTTACCATAAAAACCTCTACCGTGAACGTTACTCCGCAGTAGATACTTATTCAAACAATCTGATTGGTCCAGATTGGTTTGAAAGGCCGGCACCTGCTGTCTGATATTTTTCACATTTTCAAATTCTCTTCAAGAATCGCTGCACCCCCAAAGTTGAAATTCTGTGTAGAAGTACTTTGTACCTACGGGAACAGAGTTTGTGAATTTGGTCCCCCCCTCGCAAATATTGGTGTGGTAGGCGTTATCCGTGAAAAATTTAACCAGTTGAAATAGGAAACTGAAGAATAACATAGCATGACGTACAAGAATTGATTGTTTAAAAATATTTTTAATTTGCAGATTGAAACATGAGTACCGCAGCAACCTTCGTAGATGGCGCCACTTTTACAGAAGCGATGGCGTCAGTTCGGGACGATTCTACAGGGGATGTGTTTCTTGTTGCGGGTCATGTAGACGCGGACCCGAATAGACTTCAACTGCTCACGGTTGGGCAGGACACGTCCAAGCTGGCTGCTGAAATGGACGACAGTCAGGTGATGTACGCCCTCGCCAGATACGAAACTAAATTTGACATGTCAACAACCGTCAAGTTCGTTTATTTTAGATGGTAAGTAAAATCTTTTTCATGTGTTATAATTTAAAGTTTGGAAACAAATTCAGTTTTGAAGTATGAAGTAAGGCAGTAAGATAAATACTTATTTCAGGATTTAGACATTTAACTTTTCATAAGAAAACACGATGCTTTGAATGAAATCGGGTACTGCTTCAGAAGTAGAAGGAAGCAAAAATTGTTGAAAGGAATCAGCTAAGGCCCACTGAATAATCATGAACCCATTAATACTATTCTGGGGTTTTAAATTTATGCAAAAATATACCAAAGAAATATTACCCAAATTATAATGCTACTACCGTATTCGCCGTAATAAGCGCCCTGCTCCAATAAGCGCCCCCCAAAGGGTTTTGCAATTAACTCTAATAACCGCCCATGTACCAGCGGTACTAAATAATAAATTCAACTTACCTAAATTCAATCCAACAACCCCTTCAGACGAGAAACTAGTCGCTGAGAGCCCTTGAACTTTAGTTTACAGGGAATTTCCAACCCCAGTGTTCCCGTTTACTGGTAAATACCGGTATTCTACCGGAATTTTTTAAGCTGGACCGGTATTTCTCATTACTGTTGGTCCCAATTTCAAAATTGTGTATTTGTTCAGAAATGATCCTAAATAAGCATATATAATTAATAAGTCCTTAATTTGGTATTAATGCTAAATAAGCTCTTGTCAATCTTATAATTACACCCGAAACAAATCATAGACATCAATACAAATGCTTATCAGTGCTGCATGGCAACTTCAGACAGGAAACGTCAATCAAGGTGTTGACCTAATTCCATGCAATACTCCAAGAAGGAGGACTGGTTTATTTTTGTATGGGGGTGACAGGATTTGCATAGTTCAAATAGGATAGAGCACAATAACTTATTAAACGATTATTACTGATAGAAAATAAAGATTGATTTTAGTCTAAACTTAAATAAAATAATAAGATAATAGATTTGTCAAACCAAGAAACAATAATCAAATTTGTTTGAAGTTTTTTTCAATTGCCACCCCTGTGTTGAAAATGGATTATCCGGGAGGTCTGAACTGTTGTCAACATGCAGATTTTCTGTTTTAAATGTCGTAGTTTTAGACAGCCATGCAGCTCAATGTTACCAAAATCTGTATGTGTAGGTATGTTTCAAAATATCACTGATGAAATGTTTGCAGGTGTAAAATATTTGAAAAGCATTACAAGTTTTCAGTTTAGTAGTTATTGTATGTTATGTACAATTCCTGCCAACGTGTGACGGCTAAAAATAGCACTGTGTTGATAGGATACTACGATTGCAATTGAGAAATTATCAGCATAAAATTATAATCAAAATGTGGTTTCTGTTTCACTTTGAGGAATTAAAGGATACATTTAGCAGCAATATGTGTTATTTTCAACTCGATATTGTGTAAGTATGTTTTGAACGCCTGTATCAATTATCAAAGACAACCTAAACACAGTTCCACGTGAATAGTCTTTATTTTTCGTTCGTCACTCACATCATTTTAATAAGCGCCCACCCAAGTCAATTTTTTAAGCGCCCTGGGCGCTTATAACGGCGAATACGGTAATAAATACTGTTGTAATACCTGCAAAAATTGTATCAAGAGCTAAGAACATTTTGTGAACACCAAACCTTATCTACTTACTTGATTTGGAGATTTTATGAGTGCTTCCAGCAGATCTGAAATTTGTCTTATTGTCTGTCTGCAGGCTAGGGGAGAAGGTTCCGGCCACGAAGAAGGGTCGGTTCGGAGTTGTACACGGCAGTGTGGCGGAGTTCTTCAACCCGTATCACACGGTTGTGGAGGCCAACTCTTTAGACGACTTCGATGATGAGAAGATCCTACAGCAGGTCGGTTGGCTGGATTTGCATATATATTGCATGTATATTTGATTGACCCAAAAGGACCCCTTTTCAATAAGTGAACTCCTCCGTTCAAAATTTCTGGATTCGCCTATGTCATTTATCATATACTTGCTCATAAATACAAAGATTCTGCATGTGTGATAGACCCAAACACCCAGTATCAGCACGGGCAGATAACCTGTATCAGCCCGTCGTCAAGGGCCAAAAGCTGTATCAGCCCGTCGTCAAGGGACGTGAATCTCGAACCCTAAGTAACAAGGAGACATATAGATCAAAGTCATGAGGAAATTAGAGTTGTCTCTCTTTGTACAGCATGCATACAACATGGCGGATTGCTGAAAAAACACTGCAGTCATATGCAGATCGTATTTGTGAGTTTGACACTAGGGCTTGCTTTCAAGATATGTTCCGTACAATGGCGGATCCAGAGGGGGTGGGGGGGGGGGGGGGGGGGGATGAACCTTATCCCCCCTCTCAAAAATTTTTGCATGTCAATAAATGAACCCCTCCTTTCAAAATTTCTGGATTTGCCTATGTCATTTACAAGATTGTAGGTCAATATCAAATGTACCTGATAAGGCAACAACTTTTGTCAACCCTGGTAATCCTTGTTGTATTGTGAACCCTTTCTCTCAGTTGATCGTTCAGTGAGTGAACCTGATATTGTCAACATTGCTTTAAAAAAACAATTTTTTGACTTATATGATGAAGGTTTGTGCAACTTCACATATTCTTTTAGCTGTTGAATAAATAAGTGCTAAACCACCTTTATAGGCCAATTTACAGCTGATCAATAAAGGTGGATTGGCGATTGGCTGTTAAAAGATTGGCCGTTTAATCTTCTTGGGCCTGAAGTTTCAGGGATTCAGTTTAAATGTTTTGCTAACTGTATAACATTAAATTGTTCTGGTAATAATAGTAATAAATCTTCATGTTCCCCATTATTTGAATTCGGCACCCGGCAGCCACAGCGCCAACTCGAGCAATATACTAGCCTGATAATGCTGAGCACCAAGCAAGGAAGACCAACTTCCATCTTTAAAGTTTGTTTTTAATGATACTGTCAGGAATAGAAACTCGACCTTCCAGATGATGCTTATGCTCTACAACTGAAGCAAATACCATAAATCCTTAAATAATCGTCCGGCAATTATTAATTTCAAACACAAGTTTGACCAGGTGATAAATCAAGGCAGGCGATAATTTATTTCACCTTGGGCTTAAAGGGGCAGTAGCACATTTTTTGCTCAAATTAGTCGATGAAATGTATTTGAAAAATAATGTCACCAAAAGTAAAATACCATTCTCTCTTTGGAAAATCGAAATTGAAAATGAGTGTACAATGTTTTGTAAAGCCATGGGAATCGTTTTTGTAATGCGAAATAATTAAATTGTGTTCACAATCAAATGGCCGCGATGCATTTTTTGCTTTATACACAACACCGTTATTACCACTACAGATAATGATTTGTGTAATGAGATGTTTAACCCTCTAAAGTTAATATAAATGACAGAAACTATCATTATAAATGGGAAATTTGAAAAAAAACGTGCTACTGCCCCTTTAAACCTGGCATATATTCAAGGCAAACAATTATACAAGGCAGGCATATATTCAAGGATTTACGATAGTTGGTTTGTCAGTGCCGTAAAGAGGACAAGATTTTCCACACTACTCTTACCAACTTGTAAAGTCTTCATTCATTTCTACCATCTCCTTCAGCTTGATGAAACCTCAGGCACAAAGTCGAAAGTGATCGAAAACATCGAAGGACGGCAGGAGAGAGGTTTCACAGCAACGCAGCTTCCAAAGAGGGGACCGGCAAACAAGTTCGGGGTGAATGCGATTCCGAAAGAAGGATACGCAGTGGCAGTGTCTGACTCTGTTTCTGAGGACATCGCGGAGGTGCGTGACGATGAGTCGTCAGTTCGGTGGATGGTCGCCACGTATCGGGATGGCAACGCAAAAGGCCCTATTGACAGTTTCCAGAAAGGGGAGGGAGGTTTGGATGAGGTGAAGGGGTGCTTTCAACCAGATTCCGCCATGTACGCACTTTATAGGGTCACCGACGTCGTCGATGATATCACCACCGTCAAGTTTGTTTTCATCACGTGGTGAGTGATTAGATAAGAGTATTGCAATTTTGGGTGTCCTATCACTGAATCTTGATATTGACTTGCTCACCATATCTGTCAACTTCCAAACGCAAGGCATAACTCTTGCCAGTCTGCATTACTGGCTGATTTATCCCTTGCGGTATTTCCCTCGCTTTGTTGTGTCAAAATAGTGAATCGCTGCACCAGAAATGCATAGCGGGCCTGGATTTCTAAACACAGATTTCTTAAGGAAATACTGCAAGGCCTAAATCGGCCAGTAATGGAGACTGGCAAGAGTTATGCCTTGCATTGGGAAGTTGCATATCTGTTTATAACTGTCTTTTTGTACCAAAGATTATTATTAATTCATCTTTTCACTTTTTCGTTTTTGTGATGAATCCCTTATTTCCTTATTTCAAGAAAGTGCGCTTTTGCCATATAATTGCTTAAAATATGAATTACTCTGTATATTAATTAGATGGTTATGCATTTTCCTCATTATTCTAAATTATGAAGATATGTATTTAGCCTATTTAGTGGCTGGAATAAGGAATAATTTGGGGATATTTCTTGAACTAAATTTCTCTATGCTGTTGAATTTTAGGTATTCTCTAAATCCTGTGATAGAAGCATATGTGAGATCAAGCGACATCTCCCAGGAAAACTTTGAATATTATAACTTTCATCAACTCATGTTGATATATTGATTTATTATATGACGAGCAGTGAAATACTGGGATTTATCAGTGAAATAAACTGTCTATCAAGCTACAGTGAAAATAACTTATATTTCACTGCGAACAGTGACTGATATAATTTGACGTCATAAAACAATGGTCTCGCGGGGCGATTTGGCTTATGTCGTCACAGTGTTACAGTGATGACGGGCTGTTCCTTGCGGTCACTTGGCGTGAAAACGACCCTTTTCGGATGTAATTACATGGATAATATCATATAATAAATAGAATATCCATCAATTCTTGACAAATACCATGTTTATCTCATCTCGTGAGGTAGAAAAGTTATATATTTTCACTCGTGGCTGCGCCACTCGTGAAAATATAACCTTTCTACCTCACTCGATGAGATAAACATGGTATTAGTCAAGAAAAGACAGATATCCTCTATATATTGATATCAGAGGACACTTGGGTGAGTTCTATGTATATATATATATATTCTGTTGTGTGTGTAAAGCATATATTCTGTTGTGTACAGGGTTGGTTCGAAAGTGAAGCCGATGACGAGAGCGAAAGTCTCCACACACAAGGGTACCTCTGAGCAGGTATTCGGTCAGGCACACGTCACTCTCTTCGCCAGCGATCTCGGGGATATCACAGAGAAAATCATCATGGACAAGGTAACCATTATTTGTCTTTTTGAATTCAATGTCTTGCCAAGGATTAATAATATGTTGTTGACCCTTATATCAGTGTTGAATCAAGAGAGAGGAATTCAGGGGATTCGAACGCCCACCCCTTTTGAAAAATATTTCAGGGTGAAGACACACACACACCCCCTCTCCTTCTTCAATGTCAGTGGAGTGCGTTCGGCTTCGGATCAAGATGTCCGGCAGTGTTGTTCCTAGGTGGTCTGCTGAGGGGATCATTTTGACCCTTTGCAATGGTAAAAGTATCCTACTTCTCCAAATTTTAAGGGACACCTTACCAAAAAGGTGGGCAAATGTCCCCAGGACCCCCTCTAGGAACAACACTGGTCCGGGATTCGATTCCTGCCAGGGGCACAGCAACTTTGTCTGCAGTAGAGAACTGTTCTACATGCATTAAGGTTTGGGTGCAATGCTACACTGAATTTCAGCATAGTACCACCCTTGGTTCGCTAGTTCCAGCCGATGCTTGCAGGTTTCACCGCAATGCATAGCCACATGGCGTTGCGGGCTTTCTCCCTGCCATAATACTAGCAGCCGCGATATGAGTGAAATACTCTTGAAGGTGGGGTTAAACCCCAACTCACATCACCTCACCTCAATATGTGGATCTGCCTAGCAAAATTGATTGCTTATCAATCTGGATTGTTAATATATATCATTGACCATTGATCATACGTACCCCATTCAAAGAGTTTACAGGAGACATCCAACAACATTTTTTCTTTATCGATAATAATGATATTTATTCATATTTCATGTTTTATATCTGATATTTAAACTGACTTTCAGGTCACGTCTGCCTCTGGAACAAGATCACATGTCAAGTAACCATGACGACGTGCTTCCAAGATGGCTGCCAACTTGCCAGAGAGTGCTTTAATTGTCTCCATTGAAACTTTCCAAGGGGCATGTCATGAGATATTTGATAACCAGGGACTTTTCTATAATGTTTTGTACGAAAGTTGATAAATATGAAATAAATAAGATTTACCCAGTGAAATGCAGGGGCAACCCAGGATTTAGTTTTGGTCATTGCACCACTTCTTTAGGCTAGATAGAAAAATGATTGTTTCTCGGGCATCGGTGCATGACTTTTATTTGTGTGCGTGACAGGTTGTTATGGTCATTTGAAAAAATATATTAAGAATTTTTTTTTGGTAGCCCCAAAATGCATTTGTCCACCAAATACAATGTATATGGGTCTGCAGAAACGGATTTGCTTCAAGCTTGTATATTTATACATGTATTACTTATAATAAGATAATTTTAATGAAAAAAATCAATGTACTCCTCCCGCATCTTTATTGTTTCCAACACAAAAAAAAGGAAAGTCCTATTGCCCTAGTCACTTTTGAAAAATTTTTGCCTGGGAAACATTTAACTTTTTTTTGTACAACTGACAAAGAAAGCGACAAAGTTCTCCAAACCCCTTCAGGACCCCTAGAGTGTTTTTTTTTTGTTAATAATTTTAATAATAATCTTTCGCAATAATTATGAAGATTTGAATCTTTTGCATGTACTTGTACATCTATGTCGACTTTGTTTATAAATTACTGTTTTTTAATGTTTTTGTGGAATCTCTGTAAATGTCCCAATTTGAAAAGAGTTTTTCAAATAATTACCCCGGAAAGAGTTTTTTTATAAAATCTGTGAATATGTAAGGGGATAAATTTGATTTTGTATTAGTGAATACTGAATAAATGTCTTTGATATTAAACAATTGTATGTAAATGATATTGTTGGTGAATGAAATTTCATATTTTTGCTGTCAAAATGAAGTCATATGGATGTTTATTAATTTGTTATGTAGGTTTATGTAGGGATGTTTTACATAGCGATCAAATTTGGCTGAATGTGTAAAGTGATATTTGTTTATTCCATGTTTTTGGGACCATAATATGTTATATTGTTGTGAGTATATGATATTTTTAGATGTTTTACATATTTGATATGTTTTTGTTTAAACATGAAATAATTAAGAAGCATTTTATTGACACTACACAAAATCCTTTTTCGCATAATTTTCGCATGTGATTTGTTAATTGCTGAATCAAAGAGTGTTCGATTTTGATATTATATCCAAGTTCAAATTTTATATTAAAAAACAAATACAATATATCTTTGGGCATGAGTATAACGAAAAGTAGTGGATGTCAGGATGATTAAAAAAACACTGCACAGTGTTCAATGCATCGTGAATTAAAGTGTATTTTCAGTTTGTACCACATAAATTATTTTATTTTATTCAATTCATAACTTTTTTTATATTTTCTGTTTTTCCATTTTCACTTTCATTCGACTTTATTTTGAAGAACAAATGTGTTTTGTTGTGAATTTAGTTTGTGCCTTCTTGGATCTGAACCAATGGAAAATGTACCCAATCGAAGGTTCTGTACCGCCATACGTACCAAATCGAAGCTCAAGTGTACCGTTTACCATGGAAAGTTTTGTGTTTGGAATTTCTATATTTATATAAGCAGAGAATTAAATGGAATGACAGAATAAATTTTTTCTCTACACTTACCCGTATGTAATTATAAAGATTCTACTGTTTGTTACTATGTGAAAATAGGGCCGTCTCTATGCCCAGGTTAATATTCCTTTGGGCAGCAATTAAACTGCTCATAATTTCACAATTTTGCAAGTTTGCAACCAACAAAATTTTGAACCCATGATGAATAATGGACTGTATGAATTTTATAGTGTTACTTGTAATAATTTGCTTGCGCATAATTGGTTATAGATCAAGTCTATGGTATTCACATGCTTCTTGCTTTATATGTTATTGTAGGTATTTACTTTATTTTCATGTTATCTTTTATTCACATATATTATCTTATGTGGTATCTACTTATATCGCATAAGTTTCTTTTTATTATTGTAAAATGATATCGAACAAAATATTATTAACTAATATGTAAATAGGACATTTGCTATTTACATTTGTGATATTGTAACTTAAATCATAAGCTGCTAAATGATGAATGTTTGATCTGTATTTAATCTCTGTTTAAAATTCACATTCTTAAAGGGAGATCTATCGACTTTATCCGCCATATTGTTTTTTTCTACATTACGTGAAATTAGTTTTTTTCTTTCAAACTTTACAAATTTTTAATGATAAACATACGTTGATAGAATACCCACAAGGTAAGGAAAAACTTACCAAACTGATCAACAATGTCCTGTTCTGCCGTAGCAAAGTTTTCCAGACTCGTAGCGCCAATGATTGTTTTCACTTCTCAATTGTTTTTATTTTTGAATGAATGTGAACGATTCTTTGTCAAATTGTAAAATCTTAAGACACCAACATGTTCCACTCAGTAATATGTTTCAATTGGATTTTGTCGTTATAATGTATTCAAAACATAATATGCATACAGAGAAAGTCCCCTCGAATTTTGTTTCCACAAAAAGTACCCCAACAGAACTCTCCCTTTGAATAGTCTATTAGCTTTATAATATTATCTATTGTACAGAATTCTCATGTTTAAAAGATGCTTTTAAATTACTCATTAAATATTTCAGAAGTCAAATATCTAAAGTTACATTTAAGCTTTAAGATAGTAATTAAAATATATTAATCATTAAATACATATATATATAATTGTTTTTATATATTCAATTCTAACCTTGGAACATATCCCTAAGTAATCTTTGTTACTTATTAACAACATTTATTCCATGAAATGAATTGGTGCTCACTTTAATTGTGTATTCTTCTTTTATTTATAAAATAATATTTCAAATGTTCCATTCATCAGTCCAGTATTAATGTGCAATGATTGATCCAATAGAAGTGTTAAATTTAATTTAAAGAATTATTTGTAGTCTAGTCATAAAGAAATTTACAATTAATAATTTTTTAACAAATTTTCTTTCAAATACAGTTTAATTAATCTATCAAAGCGTCAAAGCACTTGAGTATTTTGTAATTTAAACACCTTCTTTCTGTCATAAACCCATTGGGGTTTCAAAAATAGTATTTGATTTACATATTGTTTTTATAATTATGCATTGAGATTGACCTTAGAATATGAAACAGTATGTAATGTCATGAATAATTTTGTGTGAAGGACATTAGTACATCACAGTTGTATTGTATTTTATATCCATTCCTTACATATGATTAAAGATGTTTGTTAGATATGATGCAATTTGTGCTTTGTTATACCCCCGCCTTACAGCGTAAGCTGGGGTATATAGCGTTCATTCTGTCCGTCCGTCTGTCCGTCCGTCCGAAAACTTTGTGCGGAGCAGATCTCCCAAACTATACATGCTAGCATCACCAAACTTCATACACATGTCAACCATGATCCCTAGTTGTGCCTTTTGAGGGTAAGAACTATTTCTGAATTTCATTTTTTTCGGTTTCCATGGAAACGTGACTAAAAAGTGACTCTTTTAGGAAGTCATTTTGTGCGGAGCAGATCTCCAAAACTATGCATGCTCGGTTCATCAAACTTCATACACATGTCAACCATGATCCCTAGTTGTGCCCTTTGAGGGTTAGACCTATTTTTAAAATTTCTTTTTGGGCGGTTTCCATCGAAACTCCTCAACCTGCAGTAGTCAACACTCATAGTGTTCGGTATGTAGAATGCATGATGTATTCACTGCTGTCCATTGTTGAGTTAGTTGTAAGTTTATTCCATAATATAATTTCATTTCACATAATTCTGGTCAACACATTTTGTACTTAAGTTTTGAATCACACACATGATAATCCTTCCTTTTTGGCTATTGCAATGAAAACATATTTTAATACAAGGTCTTTATTATTTGCATTATCTTATACTATAAGTCTTTCTCTGAAACTCTTTAACTCTGAAACATTCTATATTCATTCAACTTCTCACACATATTAGTCATTTACCATAGATGTGCCTGTCCTATTTTCATATACATTTGGCAGCGGGGGTATGTGAGCTGTGCTCGCTTCTACACTTGTTTTGTAAAGCTGTAGAACTATTTTAATAAAATTGATAATCTTTCACAAAAATATAAATACCGGTAAATGCTCAATGAAAAGAGTTCTAAATCGAATGTACATGGTTCATTTAAGCCATGCAAGGCCATTTCCTTTCAAATGGCCATTTTAATGTGTTCACATTAAAATGGCTGCTTGAAGGTAGTTCGGGTGATCTGACTGATGTAGCGATACCTAAACAATCACAGTAGAGAAGAGGTTTAATTTTGGTACCATGATGTTATACCATCTTTCTGTCAAAACTCTCAAATTCTCTTGAGACTTACAAATCTACCTCTCGCACTGAAGAGTTTGTCGCTTTATAGGTCGCATTATTTTCTTAGATTATGAAAACGTTTTCTATGGATACGGCTTATTGGGTCATGTAATGAGATGTGTAACCCATTGATGTACCAATATATTTTATAAACTTTAATAATAAATGGCAAATTTGAGAAAACATAATATGCAAAAAACGTGCAACAGCGCCTTTAGTCAAGAAGTGTAAAAGTGTCAATGGATAATATAAGTTCATACATAAAGATAGTTTGAAGTTAAAATCCGTTTTGAAACTTATTTCATGCAAATGAGCTTAACATCCGAAAAGTCATGAAAAATCCCAAAGTATTATAAGCAATTTGTAAAGCTGTGGGTGGATTACACATTTTTAGATCGATTGGTTTGGTAGCGACCGAGTTGATTGGTCAATAGAGGGGACGTAACACTCTTTGGCGCTGACCCTGTCTCAGAAATCCCTTCGAGTTGTCGCAAGGGTCAGTATGCATTTTCTAGAAGTGCATATATGACCCGATGCGTGCGGAAGATGCCAAAAGGCACGTCTACATGATATGGGGAAGCTGAATACCAAATTTGGTGAACATTGGTCAAGTAGTTTTAGAGATCTGCTCCGGAAGCAATGGGAACGCCGACCTCAACCAAAAACAATATGGCACCCGACCCTTCGGACAGATCAGAGTCAAAATCACATGGAAGCCAAACGTTTCATGTGGATACATTGGGCTGTGTAATGAATTTATATTTTCTGGTTGACCTTTCAGCTTTTAAAAAAGAAATCAAAGACAAATGTATGAATAACGTCAAATTGTTTAGTATCTAGTTATAAATACAGGAATAATTGTAGGAAGTTTGATTGACAACTGCCATTATTCTTCTTTACATATTACATGATGATATCGGTATTTATACCGAAGAATTTGCAGGGTTTCTGTAATGCAGACCGGGACAATAGCTCCGTGGTAAAATGCTCTTTTAAATGTTTAGCTCATCAAGTCTGAAAATCCAGTTTGGCAGGCTTCTGGAGTCAAATGTTAGGAACTGCTTCTCTCCCAAAGCTGAAAGTTTGTGGGGAGGTGCCTTGCACGTCGGGAGTACCATTTTACAGGCTTCTAACCAGTAACGGTACAAGCCATTAAACACACGTATATAAACTGACGGGCAAAACAAGTATAACACTCACTTGTTTCCGATTAATTCAATATTTTAAAGAATTTAGATGCATTTGATTATGACACGATACAATAACACCTCTCGGCAGTAGTTTGAATGACTTAATTGGTGACTGTTTGATTTTTTAACTAAAATATCATTATTTAAAGTAGACAGGGGTAAGAAATGAAATTTACACCAACATGACCCCTACCATGTTCAAAGTGCTGTAAATGTGTGCAGGACGAAGCAGATTTATTGATTTTCACACAGAGTATGTGTTATATGTCGATGAACAGTTGTGTTTTATCAAAATTATTTGGGGGAATTTTAAAATTTAAATATTAAATTTTAATAAAAAAATAAAAAAATCTTTGACTATTTTCACAAACTAGTCCGTTTCTAAATACGACGTTGAAAACTCGAGATATTTGACTTTGAAAATTATACATTGATAAATACAACTGAGCCGTATACTTTCTTTTGCCCGTCATTGACATTTGGCCTGTGTTTGATTTGAAGAACTGCCTCTTCTATAGTGAGCATTTCAGTGCAACTACAAATGGTGGCGTTGAATTTATAACCCCTAGGAGATAAATTGAGAAACTTAGTATTTATTATCGAAAGATGAAAGAAACAGTTTTACAAAATTTTATTTACAAATTGTGTATGTAAATATACAAAATGCACATGAACAAAAAAAGAAAATATAATTTGAAAAACAAAATAAGTAAGGCGAACATCATCCTCGTCAAATTTTAAAAAAAAATGGTATTCAGATTTTACCAATGAGTTTGAAAAATATAACCGAATTATGATTTCTTATTCAATTCTGAACTCTTTTCATTTACATCACAGCAAAAAAAATTGTGTCTTTTGGGTCCAGCATAAAAGCCCTAAAGAATCCGTAAAACAAGTAATTACTTCTGCCTGGCCAAATGAAAAAAAACTTACAATTAAAATATAAACATCTAAAAACGGAATGTAAGAAAAATTCACATCAATGCAACAAAGCTCCCGACATTGAAAAAGTATATTTGCTTTGAAGATAATGCATTGTCCATTGATATTGAAAGGCTCTTGAAAATCATCCTCGCTTCAAATTTTCGTGTACGTGCGGCAAGATCTTCAAATTCTCGTGCTGCACGTGCGGCAGGATCTTCAAATTCCGTGCTGCACGTGCCATAAGGCATTGAAGTTCTTTAACTGCACATGCAGCACGTTTTTCTGTGAGTTTGATTTCACAACTTATGACAAAGTTTAACGGCAAGTCATTGGTAAATACGAATTATTAACACCAACCTGGACTCCAAACGTTATTATAATTTGGAGGGTTACTAACAGGGTCACCAGGCGGATAATTGGGGGGAATCATTTCTTTTTTATATTCAAGGAGTCGTGCCTTCAGTTTCGCAACGATACCTGGCTGTTGTGAAGCAAGGTCATTTCTCTCTTCCGGATCCGCTGAAAAATAAAGTGCTAACCATTGTCAACAATTTGAAAAACGGAATAAACCATGTTTAACCAGCCTAAATATTATGTGTGTTAATCAGCAAGTTTTCTGAATGGACATGTATGCTATATGTATCTTAGCTTTCTAATATTGTGGCTTTATTTCTACACTCACACAACATTACAACGTCCATGTGTATATATATAAAACATTTTTGGAATAAAATTGAAATCATAGAGTGCCGACTTGTTGAAATGTTTTGGTAAATTTATAGACTTAGTATCACCAGTTAAAACTTAATTGCTAAATGGAATTTAGTCTGAACTGATACATTTAGACTGAATGGTTTTTTTTAATGAAATTATGCAATAATAATTACCTACTTAAATCATACATTATTCTGAAACTATACGGACAGAATTAATAATAGTTATGTGATATGAGCATGTAAGAAACAATTCTCCTCCCTCAGAGGCAACTCCCTTCAGATTTACGATCAAAACCACTGTTCTAGATGGCCGGAATTCTAGGATCCAGCAAAATTCCCTAGCGGAGGAAAGAAGAACCTCATACTGTACCCCTGCTTCTCAACCAATAAAAACTCATCTTCCGGGGGCCATGTCGACCGAGTGATTTCAAAGATCTTAGCATTTTGACTGTAAAGCGTCTTGCTAATTAGCATGTCCTTCGAAAATGTCTGATGTAAATAACACAAATAAACTTCTTTTGGTTTTTGTCCCTGATTAGGTCTTCTTTATTTTACAGAATGTCTATGATTAATTGTTTTCACAAAATCAAAAAGCTTATTTCGAGGAAAACACATCAGACAAGAAAACTTTTATCTTACGTTAATTTAGTGACCCCTGTGGGAAAACAATGGTAAAAAAAACTCACTCATGACATTAAAAAGTCTTTCTTCCTTTCCTTTTGGGTCGAATATACTCTTTTCATAGATATCGTCCTGCGTCCTGTTCATTGGTCGGTGCCAGCCGTCTTGGGTCCCGGGGAAACCAAGGAGGAGTTTATAGTCCCCCATCCTTCAAAGAGAAATTTGCACCCGGTAATATTGTCATTGAGAACACTCGAGACAAATGTGTGTTACAGATTATTTAAAGGCTATTTAAGACTTAATATAAGGAATTGTTAAATATTGTAATTGGTGCTATATGGTATGTATGTAGTTTCGCTTAACTTTAACGCGTCCTTGACCTTGACCGACCTTATCCCTGCTTGACCTGCCAGAGGAATGACGTAATCGTCAAGATTGTAGATGAACTCCGACCTCTTGGAAGGGAGACCACTCCTGATTGACTCCCAAAGGTCAATGCCATCAAGACCGGTCACTGTTGATAGATGCTAGTAATCTAGTAATCTGAATCTAAATATAAGCCTCTGAAAATAGCGTTTAAAGCGCCCGTAAAATCTAAAACATTTTGTTCTTGTTCTGTCCATCCTATATTCCGATAAAACCTCAGGAGGCGTGTTTAAAGGAGGAAAAGAAAGTCGTCTATTAAGTAGTTCTACTTTTCAGTCTTATTAAAATCGACCCTGTTCCAAGGAATAAAATTTGCAAATTGGTGCATTTCAGGGGATATCTATTCCTTGCTACTAGTTTTGGAGACGAAACCTCCGAAGGATATGAGTTCGTATCCCGGTAGATGCACTATTTTGCGACTTTTATTCCTCGGGGAAACGGTCGATTTTAATCAGATTTACTACTTTTTCAATAAGTTAGCACAATCAAATCTTTATATCAAAAGTCTCATGTTTTTACCTCGATCTTTAATCCGTTGAAACAACAAAAAGCTAATTTCGTTTCATAAGACGAACCCCCATAATCTTACCTGAGGGACCCCCGGCTGCAGACACTAGAGTTGGCAGGTAATCGACAGCGTGGACCATTCTATAAGCATTAACCTTAGGTAGATTTATCAAGGATTATTTGATCAACCATGGTTTAAATGGTTAAATTTTAAAAAACACAAAAAGTATTCCTTGGCTAATTACTAAACGCCAGCACTTTACAGAATAGGAGTACCACGTCGAAACAAATATTTGAAATTGGAAATCAAACATATGATAAACCCAACTGAGGTGTAAACTTTCTTTTGTACTTCAGTTTATATGATGAATTCCTAAACTTGGCAAAGACTCGATGTCATCATAACATTTACATTAAAAACACTAAATTCTCAGAGCGCAAGTCCTTCTCACCCTGTGTACTTGTAACCCGTCTTCTTGAGCCCGGCCCCCGAGATGAAGGAGTTTACCCTGGTACCCCCCTCCCAGATGGAATGTTTCCCCCCGCGCAGGGGCCAACTGTTCCCGTGTGAATATAGCTCAGCACCGTTCTGAAATAAACATTTAGGCAACGTATATATATATATATATATATATATATATATATATATATATATATATATATATATATATATATATATATATATATATATATATATATATATATATATATATATATATAGATTATTACCCGAGAAAGTGTGTCATATCTACGATGTTATTACACTGTTTGTAAAAACACTGCGTGTAATAACATCGCGTGCTGCCGATTGACGTGACGTCATAATCGCATAAATATGACGTCACAATATTAGCGCTGCGGTCGCAATGGAGTGTGTCCCATTTATCGACGATTTCATGCAATTAAGTGGCATTTAAATCCGTGAGTAATAAATAAAATACTAAACTCGGTCCCATTTAATAACATAATTATGAAATTCGTGAGATGGTGTTTGTATTTAACTCGCTTTCGCTCGTTAAATACAAACCACTCACTCGTTTAATAAATATGTTTAATCGGGACGTCGTTTAGTATTCTCTATATTACCCCTTCTATCGGTCCATGAATTGGTCCACTTGCGACGGCAAGCTACAATGACGTCACGATCAATTGTTTTATGACGTCACAGCCGACGAAATACGGAGCTCAGTCGCGGTGAAACAATGGTTGCTAAGCAAGTTACGTGAAATGTACACATGTGCTCAAATCAATATTAACTCGTGTCCTATCTTCCTGCATCACATTGTATAGGAATTAAGATATAACTCTGTAGGGAAAGACTGATCAGCAAAAATGTTGTTCTGTTGATGTTGTTGTTGTTACAAAAGAAATACTCACGTCTGAAGTGAAGAGAAATAAAGTGTTGTCATAAATTCCTTTCTGCTTGAGAGCGTCCGTGAGGTTGCCGATTGCCTCGTCCAGAGCGTTTACCATACCTGCCACATAATATCGTATTCGCTATTCAGAGATGAAAGGATTTGATTTGCACGCACTAAAAGTCGGTAAAGGTTCGTCATTTGCTCCGTTCCAACCTTGAATTATATAGCGAGCTAAGTGTAAGATCGCGTGAAAACGCTGTTCTATACTTTAGAAACCTATCATGACTTTTGTCTATTGTTTCGTAGGTATCTTGTTTTCTCGTAATAACCCCTCATTATTATTTCAGCCGGTATTTCTTCTGATGATAACCACGGATGAGGTTTTTATTGTGAAAGTAAGTTTTTACTTTTGATAGTAAGACCTTAAATGAGACTAAGATTTTGTTCACAACTCAATTCATAACATTTATTATCGACAAGTATACAAAGATAACTCTGTCAGTGTGTAGATGGCGGGAATCGAACTCGATACCCATTGCTCTTTAAACCGAACGCTCTACCTCCACGCTACCGAGCAAGCCGAAAGAACTGCGTGGATTTCCTCTATTTACTGTCACACTGTCTCTGCCTCAATATAATGCTAGTCCGCATAATATAACGCATAATTTGGGAATCAAACATAATAAAATGTAAATTTTGACATTTGACAGTTTTTTTTAAAAACACTACCCTCATTCTTCTGCTGTAAGAAAACTTCAATATACGATAAGCGGTCACATGTATGTTTTACGGTATATAAGTTAGATAAAACACTCTACCTCGGTTATGCTTGGGATTGAAAACCCTCGTTAAGAAAGCTTCGCTTTCGGTCTTACTTCCCGCTCAGCTTTCTTACCTCAGGTTTTACAATCCAAAGCATAACCTCTGTATCGTGTTTTATCCTACACATAACTAACACCAGGGCTCTGTTCCATAACAGCGAGCGCTTATAACCGCTCATTGAGCGCTACATGCATTGAGCGCCCATTCCTCCTGAACGACATGATGCGATTCCTCGAGGTTTGCTCGCTTTGCTACGCTACATTGAGCAACCCCGTATAGGCGCGTGTTCAGTACCAGTTTAGCGCAGCCAAAGCCCAGTCAAATAGCTGACCAATCACATCATAGTTTTGGAACTGTCGCCGTTTTGAAAGCATTCGGAACAGACGAAATGATAGTTGTTTGGAGTTATCTGCCTCTAGATTCCCGCACCGAAAGCTTTTGTTGGAGTGATTGGTTAACTGAAGTGCGTCAGAACACGCAAGCCTACGGGCTGTTATCAGACGGTTTTGCGAGGAAACATCCGAACGATACGAGTTCGTTTCCCTGTATACGTAGTGTCAATATTTTACAATTGTTATTCCTCGGAAAGCCGTCGATTTTAATCAGACTGGTTCAAACGAGGTTTAATGTAGCGCTCTGTTATGGAACGGAGCCCTGGGTACCGCTCACTACCGTTCGTATAAGAACATACTTTTGAATCAAGCAGTTTCTAAACATAAAAAGGTCCCATGCTATTCTCTAAAATGATAGATCATAGAAGAAACGTGACTTCACTGTATTGTTAACACCATAAAAAGGTGGTATGTTGCCCTAGTATAACGAATGAAACATATGTACCCCAATATGTTTGCATATATAAATCATCTGTCCATGTTATCCTAAACATGTAATGTTTGATCTATCATAATATAATAAGCCTTACCACTGAACACACGTCTTCCGTTGTTCACGACATTGGGAAACTTGTCTGAATATTGCTTCGGGACCTTTTGAAGTAAGGAAAAAAAAGACTGATGATATTCACAAAAAAGATTGTTATTAATCGGTATACTGAGTCTGTTATATGCAGGATATATTAATGTGCAAGTTCATACCACCACAAATATTTTTTAAATTGCACACTTTCTATTGGTTATTCAAACTCTTGAATCATTCAAATTCACACTGCGTCAAACTTTTATTCCAACAAGATGTGTTTGTTAAACACTGTTGCCCTTGATATAACAGTTTCGATTAAAATATCTGAGTGTTTTCAAGGTTTAAAAAATGTACTGCCAAAAGTGAATGATCCAGTTAACTATTAAAGGTTAACTATCACTGACCAATCAGACGCATAGACAGACAATTGGAAAACAATAAAGGCCAACTCCCGAATCGCTTATTCAGGGCAAACAAACACTTCTTTCAACGTATTGGAGAAATAGACCAATTTGGAACTTCTCAAACATACCGTAATTAATCTAATAAACCCAATTTTCCTGGCGTCTTTGAGAGCGCCAGTGTCTGTTTTCTCCATGGAGGGGTTTAACGTAATGTAAACTATGTGACGGTACATTAAGTTGACCATAATTTACAAGAACATCACAGTCAACGTCTGTTGTAACAGATACAGTAATATATCTATGGATCCATTAATGATGATAGATCATACCTACCTCTGTAGGTGAGTGGACGTTATATCACACTTACCTATGTAGGTGAGTGGACGTTATATCATACCTACCTCTGTAGGTGAGTGGCCGTTATATCATACCTACCTCTGTAGATGAGTGGACGTTATATCATACCTACCTCTGGAGGCGAGTGGACGTTATATCATACCTACCTCTGTAGGTGAGAGGACGTTATATCATACCTATAACTCTGTAGGTGAGTGGACGTTATATCATACCTACCTCTGGAGGTGAGTGGACGTTATATCATACCTACCTCTGGAGGTGAGTGGACGTTATATCATACCTACCTCTGTAGGTGAGTGGACGTTATATCATACCTACCTCTGGAGGTGAGTGGACGTTATATCATACCTATACCTCTGTAGGTGAGTGGACGTTATATCATACCTATACCTCTGTAGGTGAGTGGACGTTATATCATACCTACCTCTGTAGGTGAGTGGACGTTTTATCATACCTACCTCTGTAGGCGAGTGGACGTTATATCATACCTACCTCTGTAGGTGAGTGGACGTTATATCACACCTACCTCTGTAGGTGAGTGGACGTTATATCATACATACCTCTGTAGGTGAGTGGACGTTATATCATACATACCTCTGTAGGTGAGTGGACGTTATATCATACCTACCTCTGTAAGTGTGTGGACGTTATATCATACCTACCTCTGTAGGTGTGTGGACGTTATATCATACCTACCTCTGTAGGTGTGTGGACGTTATATCATACCTACCTCTGGAGGTGAGTGGACGTTATATCACACCTACCACTGTAGGTGAGTGGACGTTATATCATACCTACCTCTGTAGGTGAGTGGACGTTATATCATACCTACCTCTGGAGGCGAGTGGACGTTATATCATACCTACCTCTGTAGGTGAGTGGACGTTATATCATACCTATACCTCTGTAGGTGAGTGGACGTTATATCATACCTACCTCTGGAGGTGAGTGGACGTTATATCATACCTACCTCTGGAGGTGAGTGGACGTTATATCATACCTATACCTCTGTAAGTGAGTGGACGTTATATCACACCTACCTCTGTAGGTGAGTGGACGTTTTATCATACCTACCTCTGTAGGTGAGTGGACGTTATATCATACCTACCTCTGTAGGTGAGTGGACGTTTTGGTAAGGTAGATACATAAACAGAGGTTGAGTCGTGTTGTGTTTTTCTATCAGTTCTGTGATGCGTCTGCTGTAGACCCACTGAAATAAAAACATAATTGTTGAATCTCTTAATAGTAATACATCGCCTGCAAAGAAGTCGAAGATCCATAAAAAAATTTCTATTCTTCTTCACTTAATACTACAGAATTACACGATTTGAACGTTTATATTGTTTAAAGATGTGATCCAGGGAAGCTTGATGATATTAACATAATGTTCTGCTCATGATCATCTTTATTGGACAGACGGAGAGATATGTTTATTAACGTCTCACCTTGCGTATGCATAACATTTATACAAAATTATAAAACACAATATACATGCACAAGCCATTCCATAGGAATTATGAGAGACAAATTTTGTATTACTTATATAAATACCATCTCCCGTTTAAAATATTAATACAGGATTTAGCACACAACAGAGTTAAATCAACGTATGTAAAGAGCACCCAAAATTTGCCTGCATCTGTTAAAACACTAAAATTAGGACATAAATATTCTGCTTCTACAAAAGGAGCATATCGTAAATCATCATATAATGGACAGCTTAGAATAACATGCTATTCATTCTCAACAATTTTCACACAATGTTTTTAACCTGATAATGTGAATATCGTAAGCAACATCACGAACGCCCTCTCCATTTAAAATTGTCATTATATCCCTTAACCCTTAAATTGAACAATAATTGTAATCTCAAGACGTTTTCATTGGTATAGTTGACTTAACAATCAGCGTTATAGTGGGGAGTGCTTATAGCGAGGGCTGCTGGGAACGGCATAAATCATAGCCCCGAATATAAAAGCATTTGTCACTAAGGTGACATGATCCCCCGGCGCAAATTAATACTTCAATATTGAAAAATAATGTCAAGGTTAGCAAAATCGACTGAGCCCTGAATCTTTCCTAAAAAAACATTGGTGTAAGATAATGATGGGGAATCCATTGAACAGTTCGTGTGATATGCTACTGAACATTTTGAAAGACTTGAAGTTCCAGTGTGACCTTGAGAACAATGTCAAGGCCACCAAAATCAGAACTTTGTCTTCTCAAGGAGAAGCTATATGTGTTAAATATGAAAAGAATCCAGTCAACGGTTCTAGAGATATCCCGCGGACAAGGGTAAAATGACAAAGGGTGAAGTTTCGTTGTGACCTTGAAATGAAGGTCAAAACTCATTATCGGAATAATATTGAACATTCGATGATTTTAACTACTGATTACCGCGGAGTATTCCCCTGTCGACTTGTAGTCCACCTCCATCCCGTCCCGGAAATCGAGATAAGACTGTCTAATATAATTACCATCTGAAATGTGAAAACAAACGTTTGATTCTTAGGCGTATGAACAGGGTGGCGTGAGCTTTTCTGAATATTTCCTAGATAATATTATGTTTTCAAAACTCTTCAAAATTGGTTATCTCAAATTTTACTTTGACGTGCTTAAAACCATCCTTTGTTTGTAAAATAGATCCATTTTTCACCATTACTTCAACAACAATTTCAGCCACCGTCGCCAGAGAGTGCCAGTTGTTAAACGGCGAGTCCTAATATGCAATGTGCAATGTGGCTAAAGATTTGCGATGTAACTCTTGGATGTTCCTACAATGTAGTTCGTAACAAAATCTTTGATATTGATACGAGTATTATTGACTACTTCTTAAGGACGTTCTAGATAATAAGGTTGACTATCCATAGCACAATTCTCTTTACTCCCTTCAAATTTCTGATCCTAACCTCTGTTCTACACTGTAAAAATGGTGTTTAGGATGTAAACATAATACTAAGCGCGTATCTTGTCCTGTTTTTTTACACGTTTAGACCCCTAAACACGTTTAGTTACATGAATATGTTTAGGAATGTGTTTTGCATCTAATCACGTTTAGCTACATAAACACGTTTAATAATGTGCTTAGCAACTAAACACATTCCTTAACACATTTAGGTAGCTAAACGTGTTTAGGGGTCTAAACGTGTAAAGAAACAGGACAAGATACGCGCTTAGTATTATGTTTAGCTTTCAATCACAACAAAACCATACAATCCATCACGCCTGAAAATGAAAGCATTGCAAATGTACAAACTATTTAAATCATTGAAGACCAATTGTATATCTTGTAAATTAAAATGCTAGATCAAATCACCAGTGGCTGTTGAAAACAGTAACAATGCAAGTTTCAATGTTACACAGTCATCGCCAAAACATTCTACTACTAATGTAGTACTACTACTAAAAAGTATATCAAACAAGACATACATTTGGTCTACATTAACCTCTTAAGAAAATAATGACTCAAAATAGGAATTCCTCGAAAAGGTTTATTAAAAATTATGTATAAAATAACCATATACACCAAGAACACTCCTTGATTTTACCAAATATTATATTTATAAGATAATCATTATTCTCATAATATACATGGATAAAAGGTATCTAAAGATAAAATATATGCCTGGACAATGTTCACTTGGCAGTTAAATTTTCAGACACAAATATTTGAAAATTGGTTTTAGAATCAAGGCAATATAGCGACATTGTTCAACAAATGATTTTCTGTACATGAATTAATATCTTAATAAATCCTTTAAAATAGGTAGGGTGCTTTCTGGATTTTTTCCAACAAAACATTTTCTCAACAAATTTTTTGTAGTTTACTCCCTTTAAAACATCTGTATTAAATCCAAGGATTTGGAAGGTATTTGAGATTCAGGAAGGTCGTTTGTAAACTGCATTTTAATTCCTTTGGCATCCTTCACCTGTAACATGAATGAAGAAACTTTTAGTTTACCGTCGTAATGCAACATGACAAAAAATAACACATTTTATGAACATATCGTGTCTCCTGAAAACAGTTTTATAAAGGAGGTAAAGTGAAACATGTCATAGAGTAACTCATTTGGGTATATACAAATGGTTGTACAAAATTAACTGACATCAAATCCAGTGATGAAATCAGTTTTAAAAAACTTTAATGTATTTTAGTGGGACTTCAACGTTTTGTAATAACTGATTCTGTCAGTTCTTGTTTCCTACAAAAAGGGCAAAAATTAGTATAAAAAGTCAGAATAAAATGGCAGATACAAGCAAATCTTTTACCAAAGCATATTTATACAATAGTTGGTCTTTATAATGAAAAGTAATAGTCTATATATTACTTAAATGCAGTTCATTTGTGAAAGTCCTTACATAAAGGTATTTAGTTTAATATTTACTCACTACAGCTGAGTGAATACTTACAGTTTCTCCTATTCCTCCATAACAGCATCTTTCTTGTCAAGGCAGAATGTCATCAGGAAAACTTCTTCTCCAACTGCATAACATAGATACATCTAAATATCTGGTCCTAAATGAGCTATATAAGCATCAACCAAGTATTTAATGAACATATTGTCATATGCTTCTTTCAGAACTTATTTAGTAAATACAATTGTTAAACGTCTATACCCTTATTACACATCTTAATTCAAGTAATTCAACACAACCAGTTACACTAATCAAACCTCACTACACTGGAATGTTATAGTAACATGTGGTCTATGGATATTACTTTATTTTAGATCTATAAACATTATCACAACCCTCATATATATCATTTATATAAATAACAAATATTACTTAAATATGTATGTTACTGTTGGGGCTAAGCATATAATATACGTACGTTAAATGACTTGTTACAAACTCCTTTGACAAATGAAAACAACATAGAAAGCAATCGGACAACGTTGTGAAACCTCAAATGAACCTACCTTACAATGTCTTGATTGGAACCATAATTGTGTCGTTCAGGGAACATCGAGACATATATTCGCAGTAGCATCACCTTTTGGCTTCATGTGCACTTCGACTGACCAGAAACGTGTGCATCAACAACGTGTAAATAGACAAGAGGATGTTGACGAAATATGGCGGCCACAGGGATACACATCTGTTCTTAATAAACTCTCCCGCCCAAACTGACCAATGTAATCCGACCCATTGGGGAAATTCTCAAACATGTTTAGGAAAGTGTTTAGCCACTGGTGCAATGTCTGTCTAAACACGTTTAGAAATGTGTTTAAAAGCTATTCATGTTTTAATAACAGATGTAATATCGTTCTTGTGTTTAGCTATTAAGCACTATGCTAAACATGTATAGCATTAAACATGTAACGGTGGTGTTTAATTGCTAAACGCGATTTTTACAGTGTAGATGGCCTGAATTTATCGGCAAAAATGGCGTGTCTTGGTTGGATGCAATTGAATCTAGTTGTGCAATCATTAGCGACGCTGGTGCAAAAGTGACATTCGCCAATGACACGTCATAATGATAAACTACATGAGATATAAACGTTTTCTCGTTTAATGTGTTTACCTCGAAATGTGCTTTTTGATTTTGTGAAAAAAAATCGATCATTAACATGTCGATAAATAAAGAAGACCAAATCAGAGACAAATACAAAAAAGGTCATTTGTGTTATTTACATCAGAAATATTCGAAGAACATGCTAATTAGCAAGAGTCAAATGTCTAGATCTTTGAAGCCATCCAGTCGACATGGTCGCTGACAGATGAGTTTTCATCGGATAAGAGGCAGGGATACAGAATGACGTTCCCCTTTCCCCCGCTAGGAAATTTTGCTGGAGCCTAGAAATTCAGGCCATCTAGAACAGGTTAGGATCGAAAATCTGAAGGGAGTAATCTCTGTGGGAAGAGAATGTTATGGCACTTGGTTTCCTATAGTCAGAGAGGTTCAGGAGATTCGAACCTTCCCCCACTCAAAACCCACCATCCCCATCCCCATGATGGTTTTTTATTACCTACGAGGGCAATCATATCGGGGTTCATATTTTTCATACGATGCCTAAGGGCAAAATATCACTTTGTCATGGTGACATGACGTCATAAACAATGCTATGACGTCACGCTTCGTCTATGACGTTACGTTCCAAATGCGGCGACGGTGGGTCGCTAGACTATGGTTGAAAGTGGATTTTAGCGTGTTATCATTAATTTCACGACTTCGGTAATAAACTCGCTCGGGAAATACTAATATTCAGGCACTCGTGTCGTAAACATAGTATGTAGTATTCATACGGTTGAGTACTCACTAGACGTATGACTGAAGTATCCCTCCCGTGAGTTATAGTACCCCAGGAAGGAGTCGAACCCACGATACGTCGGTGTACACTCCCACTTGCAGAACCCGAGGTGCCACCTGGGAACAGACAGGGAGTGTTGGTATATCACGGGCACTCGTGTCGTAAACATGGTATTCCATAGACACTCATATAATATCATATATATATATATATATGTATGTATGTGCATTCAGTCAGCATTCACACTTAATTATCATCTTCAAGTGTTTTGATAACCTGTGTCATCATATCATATGTTGCACATGTGTAAAACTTGTATATTCTGTCTCAATGCGTTTTCTTGTTCGGTGGTGTAGCAATAAAGGGCTCCGTTCCATAACAGCGAGCGCTTATAATTTCTCATTGATCGCTCAATGTAGTGTTCAAGTAGCGCTCATTCTCTCTTGAACGACACGGTGCAAATTCCTCGAAGTTTGCTCGCCTTGCTACGTAGCGATACATTGAGCAATCACGTTCAAGAGAGGTTTAATGTAGCGCCCAATGAGCGATTATAAGCGCTCGCTGTTATGGATGTTATGGAACAGAGCCCAGGTATATTATATGACAGTATTTGATCTTCAAATTTATCCCTACACTTTTACTCAAAGAAGAAAAACAAATTAACAAATCTCAGCAGACAATTTTCATCCCTGATATGGGTGTGCTAATTCAGTTAGAGTAAACTATAGGATCGCGATGCATTGCCGAAACAATTTTCCAGACTTACCCTGTGTCGCGTCTTGTATACACAGCCTTTGTCGTGGCTTAATTTTACCGTAATCATATTCAACATACTTGCCGACGGCATGTGTGGCATATCCGAGTTTCTTCAGATGTTGAGGTAGGGTTGTTAGATTCAGGGGGAGACAAACCGCCTGGCTGTTCCAGATTACCTGATGCTGGTCAATGTAATACACGATTAAATTTTAATTTTTAAAAAGCAAGTTCTTATGAATACTTGAATACAGTGTTGAAATCTCAAATCGTACATTGCATTGTGTTACGTGAGCGAATTTCTTTAGACAATAATCAGATAATAATCTGAATTCTATATTTTAATTTGTTTTGAGATTTTACGAGCGCTTCAAGTTGAGATATTTATATTACCTGTAAACCAATTTTGAATGGGTACATTCCTGACATAAAAGCCGCTCTTGACCTGAAAGTATAAAGTATGTGTACTAAGTTCATGCGTTTTGGCTTAGCATGAAGTATATAGGTTTAGATATATGTGGTTTTGATGTTGTTTAGTTTAGCTCGCCTGTCGAGAAATGCGTCTTTTCGATAGGGTTTTTCACTGGTGTGTCGTTCAGGGATTGGAGTTTCCGGGAAGGTTTAATCAAAGCAGATAAAAACATTACATCAATTTCGATTACGTCAACAGTCATCTTATTTTGTCAATAACTTTAGTTGGGGTTAATCGAATGGTTCATCAACCTTTGACAAAATCGATGTTTCAATTTACAATAACTTGATAAAGTCTCCTTTTCCATATACAGATATTAACTGGTGATCAATTTCACCCAAAATATTCTTTATTCATAAATAATACCGTTAATGAAAATGAACACTTACGGACTGCAGACCGGTTGTACGTAGTTTCTGTCTAGTATGATGCCATCCTGGGCCAGTTTGTCGATATTCGGAGTCAGCATATCCGGGTTCCTGAAGCCTACATCGTTCCAACCTACCGGAAATAAATGCGATATTTTCTATCGAAAAGTAATTTTTTTGAGGTGAGGTGAGGTGATTTTGGGTTTAACGCCGCTTTCAAGACTAGTTCACTTATATCACGGCTGTTAGTATTATGGAACAAGGAAAAAGCCCGCAACAGCATGTGGCTATGTATTGCGGTGAAATCTGGGCTCCGTTCCATAACAGCGAGCGCTTATAATCGCTCATTGATCGCTCAATGTAGCGCTCAAGTAGCGCTAAAGTAGCGCTCATCCTGAACGACACGGTGCAAAACCTCAAAGTTCGCTCGCTTTGCTACGTAGCGCTACATTGAGCAATCGCGTTCAAGAGAGGTTTAAAAGTAATAGCTAATTGAACGATTACTTTGAAACCTCTCTTGAATATGGCCCAGTTGGAAATAGCAAACCATAACTGTTTTGAAAACCTAATCAAAATAAATACGTTTCAATGTAAATATTTACACATGTTACAATGATAATTATGGTACATGTAAGAAGTAATTGAGGAAATGTTTAATATATTAAAAGTGGTCTGTGTTGTCTATATTTAAAACTGAAAATGGATAATCCGATGGCCTGATGCCGGAATATTCCTGGCATGGCCAACACTCTTCTGAAGAAAACCGGATTATTCCCTTTGTCAATTATCTAGAATTCTTGAAGATCAACCACACAGGAATGACTTGACTTAATGTATTCAAGTAAAGAGAGAAACAGGGAATTGGTGTTTCAAAATATGATCATTTGTATACTTTTGTTTTAAAACCATTTTTCATAATGTTATCTTATTGTCTTTTCAAGTGACATATTTATTTGTATTCTAGGGCACGTGACGCTAATAATTCTAGGTCACGTGGCCCTAATTGTTTGAACAAAGAACACCCTAAAGTGCCAGTTATCATATTCATTACAGTACGAAATTGGCAAATTGCTTTTACGAACTATTTTCGTGACGAGACACTCATTAAATGTGTTCAAAGGTGAACCAAAGCAATTTGTTGCCGACAACACCCTTTTACCGTAACCTTGAGCTTTTGTCCTTTGTCTAAACGCAATTGGTGTTGTCAATACCTAGTACATTTTGTCTCATGTCCCAATTGTCATACACCCAAGCTTAATTTCTTGGACCAGTCCATTATAAAGTTGGGTAATACTCAGTTAAATGCTGGGTCACTCAACCATATAACATGTTGTTTTAACCCGGTTGCTAATGGGACGTATGACTAATGGGGGGACACCTACATGATATACAAGGACAAAGCAGACATGAATGTGTTTAACGAAAACAATTTCGTAAATTTTCACAGATACCAATTCAAAGTTGACATAGCTCTTGGAAGCCTTTGATTAGTAAATAGAATGGCTTTTCTATTTAACATTTACTATTCTAATTTAATAGTAAATGTTAAACAGAAAAGCCAGTCTACAGGGATAGGATATAGTCGAGGCAATATTTGTAACTTTTATTCCTTGGAACACTGATTTTAAACAGATGGATCAGGGCCCCATGAAATCAAAAGTGATATTAAGTTAATTAAGTGAGGTGGTTTGGCTTTTGGTGACGCTTTAAATTGTCTTTCACGGCTGCTGCTAGTATTAAAGCATAAAGTCCACAGCGCCTTGATGGCTGTGCATTGCGGTGAAACCTGTGAGTATAGGCTGGAACTCGCGAACCAATTGTGTTGCGTTAAAAGTCTGTGTTGCATTGCACCCACACCTAACTGCGTATGCATGTAGAACAGTTCTCTAAAGTTACCGAGCCCCTGGTGGGAATCGAACCCGAAGCTTAATGCGCTAACCACAGCGGTAAGCCCTAAGTCACTTAAGTAGTCTTATCAATGTTAAAACATGGCGCTAAGGCTAAGCTTAGTGTTAAGGTTATTTTGTGCAACGAACCCAGGATAATATAAATCGGTTTGAGTCCACTGCAGGATTCGAACCCAGACAGCCAGAATCAGACACAACACGCACTGAATGTCCTAACGATTATTCAACACACACAATTATAGCGTTTTAAAGACAAAAGGGTAACTTCGCACTATTGAAACGTAAAAAAAATAAAATTTAAATATATAACCCAAATCATCGGCGACGATGAGAACGATGTTTGGTCTGCTTGCAGCTCTCGACATCTCGATGACAGCTCCGATAAGCAAGATAATAAAACACGTCACCATGTTCCTTCAGCCGTCAGTATTTTCATCTACAAGCTGTCGGCGAAACAAACATTGAAACAGCGATCATGTGATGAACAGATATAATGCAACTCTGCGCTGACAAAACCTGACAAAGAGGCGTCTGTAGTAGGTTATTGAAAACAATATTGATTTCTTTAATATTTCACATGTCCAGAGATACACATATCAGTGCGAGCCCAAGAAAATACTTTAATTGCTAAATAAGTATACCATAGACTATAGTTTGGTGAAAAGACACCACACCAATTTGTGTAACGTAATGCCGCTTAGTTGTTAAAGGTATAGAGGGTTAATGTATAGCTTGCATTTGAAGAGTTGATTTAAATAATCGAAATTGAATGGCAAATACTCATTTGGAGACTGAAAATTGGTAACAGAACTGACATGATCAATCCATAAGCAAGATTAAGCGTGCATATTTCACATTTGTAAACTTGAAGATGTGTTAAGTTATTTTGTATTAAAAAAAACATTTTAGAAGTAAGAACAATTGATATTTGTAATTTATCGCCTTGAAATTTACACATTTTAAAAAATTGACTCATATAATAGTCTATAGGAAATCTAAATAAATTTAGATCGACATATTTATATAATGTTATACTTTATTAACATAATATAGAACAGTCGATCTAAATTTATTCAGATTGAGTCTATAGGCATGCTAAGGTATTCATATTTTAATCTATCCATCAAATTTATTGAAAAATTGATCGAAAAACAAAGCAAACAGCACCCACCCAGGCTAACTCAGAACAGTCACACAAAATCGGCCATACATACGTTTGAGAACTGCTAAATACACAAATCCCTGTAACCTCCCAAAACTTCTACATGCCAACACTTCTACTCACTAAAACAACACAGTTCAGTGTCCACTGCACATGGTCATTACCTCAAGTAAGAATGGACTAGTCCAATTAATGTGCCAATACTTCTACATTAGGCTACGAGTAAATATCACCGATATAACGCGAGTTTATGTAAACGTGAGTGCCTCGTTATATCACGATATATGTATCACGTGTTTATTTGTCACGCTTCGATTTTACAGATCAATATATATAATGATATAATCTGTATTATTATAAACTGGCTTTACGCAATCGTTGCTTGCAAGCGTTTGACATGCTTCATTCTATGTTGGTAATAAAAAGGTCATTAGTAAAAATGCAATAAGAAACTTTATTTATCATAAATCTTATTGCCAAGCACTTTCATTTGTCTCATTGTCTACATATACATGTGGTTTAAACATATTTATTTCCAAAAGAAAAGGAACCGGATTGGTAAACAAGCTTGACATGTATGTGTGTATATCTTGTTTTGTTAAAGAATGTTTTTGTTATGCAAAATGAACAATTGCTAAACTTTATATACAATAACTTGTACCAGAATAAAGAATTATTTATTTAGCATTAACGTAAGATCGTCTTTCAATACGTTGTCATATAATTCACTGAAAAGTAACCTTTGCGCTGAAAACACATAACTGAAATTTTGCAACTTGAGATGTCGATAATTCCCGGATATATCAAACTATCCGGATATACAATGATATACATATGCTACCTTTCAACAAAGCAATGGTGATATTATTAATACCAAAACTCACCTGTAAAATCATGGAGTAGGTCAGGACGAAAGACGAAGGATATGATTACTTTGTGTAATCCACCGGGCCACTGCGTCTGCGGCCACGAACATGTAATCGTGATAGCGACTTTGTTCACCGAGCGTGACGAAGTCATAATACGGGTATGTTCGAGCTAGGTCATATCGACACTTCTTTTATATTCATATTTATAGTTACGTCCTTAAATACTTAAAAATAGTGTTTTAACAAATACAGACTGTTCAAATGACTATTGAGAGTCGCAAGGACTCACAAGAGTTGCCGAGACCAAGTCTGTCAGTCCAGTCTTACATACACCAAACTTAAAGGAGCAGTAGCACGTTTTTTCGCTCAAATAAGTTGATGAAATGTATTTGATAATTTTTTTCACCAATAGTAAAACATCCTTTTCTCTTCGGAAAATAAAGTTTAAAATGAGTGTCCATGTTTCGGTAAAGCTATGGGAAACGTTTTTGTAATACAAAATAATAAATTGTGTTCACAATAAAATGGCCGCCATGCAATTTTTGCTTTATACGCAACATAGTTTTTACCACTACATATAATTGGTTTGTGTAATAAGATGTTTTACCCTCTAAAGGTAATTTAAATGACATAAACTATCATTATAAATGGGAAATTTGAAAAAATAAATTTTGAAAAAAACGTGCTACTGCCCCTTTAACAGTCACAACCTAATGAACTCCAGGTTCTCCATCTTGGTATTGTTCTGGTCGTAAACATTTTGTTTGTCACATCTCCCAGACGATTTGGTGACAAACTATTGGCTGGTCCTGATCAACATATCACATGGCTGTCACTATCATACAGTTCATAAGTTTATTAAGAGTATCTCGTTGTTGGACCAGCACGACACGGTGTTTACCATTCTGATAGTTTATCAATTATGTATTCAGTGGACTACTGTATTTATCATCAAAATTGGTTACACATTAATCAACATTCACTATAAATATTGTAGACTTTACATTTTATTGTTTTAGTTCTTATTTGTATACTGAAAATAACATTTATTACATAGTGAAAAGGAGCCCTGATCTTCTTTCTGAAAATCCCGTATCTCATAGGCTGCTTTTCAATATTTAATAAAATGTTGATATTTTATTAATAAATTCTCTTGAGTCTAAGACTAAACCAGCCTCACACACATACTGTAACAAAGCTAAGAAATGTTAAGTAACCTGACATCTCTGTGTATTAGCAGTGACACCTGCTGTTTGCATCTCTCTACCAGAAAGCGGTCACTGGCTAGGTCAACACAATGCAATTACACAACATGCAGATCCGGGGATCCTGGACTTACAGCCAGTGAATTATATATTTAAATTGTTGTTTTCCCCACACTTAAATATTTGTTTGTACTGGAGAAGGAGATGTGGTGTCACAATCTCATGTAGCTACTTTTATTAGTCTTATCTTATCATTTTATCACCAGTCATATTCAGTTCACATATCTCATGTAAAATACAAAAATAGAGCCATGGCCTCTGTAGCTCATCAGGGTTTATATTGTTTAATGATGAAGACTGAATTGATTTTAGGTCATGGCTTGAGGCCTTTATTTGGGGCACAACATCTACAATTAAGAATCCCCATTGGCTAAAAAGTCTGCACATAATATTACAGCCTTCTAGGTACATTTGTTCTGGAGAAGATGAAAATAGGTTTTTAGGTCATGGCCTGAGAGGCCCATTTGGGGTCACGGGGTCACAAGATCTACAATTAAGAATCCCCATCAGCCAAGGAGTCTGCACACAACTTTTCAGCTCTCTAGACCTTTTGGAACTGGAGAAGATGAAAATAGGTTTTTAAGGATGTGACCCCGGTGACACCATTTGGGGTCACGGGGTCACGAGATCTACAATTTAGAATCCCCATTGGCCAAGGAGTCTGCACACAACTTTTCAGCTCTCTAGACCTTTTGGAACTCGAGAAGAAGATGAAAATAGGTTTTTAAGGATGTGACCCCGGTGACCTCATTTGGGGTCACGGGGTCACGAGATCTACAATTTAGAATCCCCATGGGCCAAGGAGTCTGCACACAAATGTTCAGCTCTCTAGACCTTTTGGAACTGGAGAAGAAGATGAAAATAGGTTTTTAAGGATGTGACCCCTGTGACCCCATTTGGGGTCATGGGGTCACGAAATCTACAATTTAGAATCCCCATTGGCCAAGGAGTCTGCATATAAAATTTCAGCTGTGTGGAGTTATTGGTTCTGGAGAAGTATCGAAAAAGCGAAAGTTTATGGACGGATGGACGAACGGATGGACGGACGGCTGGACGGACGCCGGACGCCATGCCATGCCATAAGCCCATCGGGCCTTTCAGGCCTGATGAGCTAAACATTCGTATCTCCTCTTCAATTTATTCCCTTACCGCCTGTCAGTTCATAGGCTATTCATCAGTTCTCATTTCACATTGGTTACATCAAACATGTCCATAATGTAGATATTACTCTTAAGTCTACATACATTTCACATTCCTATTGAATAAGATTGACTGCATTTCTCAAACCATATATGTTGGGACTCACATGAAAACGATGAGATGGCTCTCTCTCGGGTCATTTATAGGGGTGAATCACTCATAAAATCTCAGAGTTCAAACCTTATTACAACAGCGCCCCGTTCAATAGCAGCGAGCGCTTAAATTGCTCAATGTAGCGCTCAATGTAGCGCTCAATGAGCGCTTCTTCTCTCTTGAACGACACAGTGCAAATTCCTCAAAGTTTGCTCGCCTTGCTACGTAGCGCTACATTTGAGCGATTACTTTGAAACCTATCTTGAACACGGCACAGGTTTTTTTAGCTATGGCCCATATTTGGGGTCATAAGTTCACCAAATCTACAATTTAGAATCCCCAAAGAGTCTGCATGTATATAACAATTCAGCTATCTAGAGCTTTTTGGACTGGAGAAGAAGATTAAAATAGCGTTTTAAGTTATGACCCCTGTGACCCTTATTTGGGGTCACATTGTCATAAAATCTACAATTTAGAATCCCCTTCAGCCAAGGAGTCTGTACACAACATTTCAAATCTCTAGAGTCATTGGGACTGGAGAAGAAGATGAAAATAGCTTTTTAGATCATGACCCCTGTGACCCACATTTGGAGTCACAGGGCCACCAAATTTATAATTTAGAATCAGTATTTAATTAGTATGCAGATGTGAATAAAACACGTGTGCTTTATATATGTGGATGTTATTGCTGTTTGTGTGAACTAAGCACATTCAAATATGCATGACTATTATTATTATTTATTAGCATTGTGTGTTTAGCGCCTTGAGCATGCTTTCGAGTGTGGATATGTGCGCTCTATAAATATGCACTATTAGTATTTTATTACACGTAATGATATCCATATGTGCAAATATGCACATAAACGTCGTTAAATGCATGTAAATGCACTTTTATGCATATTTGCATTTCCGTTTGTATATATTTGTCGTCGAAAACGCGTCAATGGTTAAATTATCATGTGTATACTCACAGTTGCTAAGTTCGGCAATAGTCACAATCACAAAGTAGACACGTGCAAAGTGTGATTAGGCCTACAGTGTTCGGGTAAAAGGTTGTCCATTTCATGCACGTGGAAAGCATGCGTTTTACATATTTACACAGCACAACGTTAACGTTACCGTAGTTGATGATGTTGAACAATGAAATGGTGAAATTAGTTTTATAACGTTATTGTTGTTGTTCTTTATATTATCATAACATCTGGCATGACACACACACACACACATATATATATATATATATATATATATATATATGTGTGTGTGTGTGTGTGTGTGTTTGTTAAAGGTGGCAACCGGGGACAGTTGTATCTATACACACCCTTCAACCGGGGACGTCCCCGGTTAACAGAACCTTGCCATATGCTTTTTTTCGCCCTTTTAAACCTAGGAAATGTATTTTTGGCCCGGACAGTACTTTGTCCCGTTTGCCTGTAAAATTTCATAAACACTTACACACATCAAAAGGGAATAGCATTTGTTGGTATTTCGCGCCGATACACACATGTCCCCGGTGGTAGTCTCCCATAACCCCTACATAGCGTATCCCCTACAGGTTATCAAAACAAGTTAACGGTCCACCGCACTCCTAATCCCTAGCTTGTTACCTCTTACTATGCAAGGGAACGGCCCAGATTAAAAACAGAGACAATTGATAGTGTGAGCAAAACGTTTTATGAACTTATCAAGGACACTTCATGTTTTACATTTATATATATGGAAATGTACATTTGTAGTACCAATACATAATACAAACAACACAAATATTCAAGATACTTAGTTAAATTTAAGATGCTAAGTTCAGTTTTCAAGATACCTACTTGAATTTTCCAAATATTAAGTTGAATTTTCAACTTATAATAGTATCATAAACGTTTCCTTCTCCAACCCTTCCTTCCTTCCTAACTCTTAATTCCCGTAATCACTTTCATTCCTACTCCATACTTAAGGGTGAGTTCATTATGTCAGACAGGTAACTGCTTGTGTTGTTTTAACTAATTGTAGGGGAAATGGAGTGTAGGGGATATGGGCTGTAGGGGTAATGGGCTATAATCTCCCCGGTTACATGGAATATGCAAGGTTATCAGTCCCCGGTTACACGGAAAATGCAAGTGTGAAGCCAGCAACATGAGGGAAGGCCGACTTCTGCAGCGTCAAGGAATATTTAAGTGTTTGATGTTTTCAAAATGCAGTAATAAATAATTTTCTATTTTTTCATTCAATATTCAATAAACTTTATTCGTATTGAATCAAGCTGCCATCGTTGTTTGAATTTGGTTAACTTAATGTATATTTAACATCTTCCGCACGTATCGGGCGAGATATGCATTTACAATAAATTCATTTTCACAATTTCTTGTAAATGCATATCTCGCCTGATTCGTGCGGAAGATGACATTTAGATTCATTTCCCAATAAATAAAACCTTTATGTAATGGTAAGATTATGAGTAAATAAGCATAATCTTTTATATTACGCTCATATTTAGCTATTTCAATCTTTCAAACGCTTACTAGGCAATGCTGTAATTTGATACAAAAGGAAAATTACATTAAGGGAAAATTGATAAAGATGTTGTTTGTATTTGTATTACTTTAAAATGAAATAAAGATGAAAATGAATTTACAAAAGCATCGAGGGAATACCTCTAATCCTGCATTATACTTTAAATGTATATTCCGATATTTTGAACGCGACATATTAATGCCTTAATTAATGAAGACATTATCTCTTTCATATTGTGAACTGTCTTTATGTTCTTCTGCTACTTAAAGGTACATCCATTTTGTTGTTAGGGGTCACATGTTCCAAACGTTATAATATGTGTTACTTTATCGAGAAGTACCGACTGTTCCCGAAAACTACCATTTTCATGATAGTCGACTTAGTAAATTGACGATATGAAGATGAAAGTAGTGATTTCTGATCGAAAACGGGACAATGCATCGCGATTGATGCGCGCCAATGATGCACATGCATAATGATGTTACTCTATTTTAATTGGAATCTAGTAATTATGATATATTTCGCGATTGGGGATGAATATGCAAGCTGAGTGAATTGAGTTGTACTGTAAACAGCACATATTGTGAGTTGCAACGTATTAAAGGCATATATATTTTTATTGTATTAAACACAATGGATGTACCTTTAATAAATAGTGTTACTAATAAAGTCAGTTATGAAGCATGACTAACATATGTTGTCTCTTTGTAGACACGCTCTGTGATAATCTGAATCTGAATTATTATAGCGAATTTTCATTATTTGCACTTATTGATGTTGTTTAATCGTTTATACATAATAATAAATAAATAAATAAATAAATATTTTAAAGCCATACATATATCACACAATAAATCTTATTTATAGATATTTATAGCAATCATTAACTAATACCATCTATATTCTATCGGTTGATTTATTTAAGAAAGGTTTAGGATGGCAAAACAATTCGATCTGTAAATTAATCACCATCAGAATCGTAAAAAGGTATCTCCCTCTCCCTATAAATACAATTTCAGGGCTTTAAACATTTGTAATTTTGAGGTCATTAACCACATGTTGCTTTTGACTTAACACATGTCACTAAAGCGTCATGACAAGCCCGTTCAAATACTACCAAATGTGCTCGAGTTCAAGACTGAGCTTTATGATAGATCGTAGTTCTTTCATAATTTCAACTCTAAAAGTTCAGCCACGCAAGATCATCCGACATGAAGTATATTATAATACTGCCCAAACTGCTGTCAAACCACGACTTACTGACACTGAAAATATTTATAAACTCCTAAATTTCCACAATTGCTATTGGTTACTGATTTTAAATCATCATGCAAGTTTATTTGGTTCAAGACAGTGGGATAGCACAGTTAATGTTTAAAGGGGCAATCCGTATGTTATTGTAGAAACATAGGTAAAACATTACCAAGGGTGTTATTTCATTGAGAAGGCATGAGTGTTGGTTCCAATCTGTTCAGTACAGTTACATTATTAAGATGTTTAGTCGTGACTATGATCGAAAACTGGACAATGTTCCTCAGCTGGCGTGCGTCAATTGTTCACAGGTATCACATCTAAGTAAAATTTCATGAAAAACACGTAGTGTCCCTTTAATGCATAAAATTATAAACATATACATGCGGATACGTAATTTCAAGGTAAATTTGGGCACATAAATGTTTCCATAATCTGCAAGAAGGATTATCTGCACGTAGCAGGTGGGACGTTTTTCCCTGTATGTGGTTGCTGCGCCGACATTGCACTACACTGTCGGCCAAAAGAAACGCCTACTTGATTTTTCTAAAAATGAAAGATGAAATAATTTCTGAAATATGGTCAATGGTGGTCTCCAAGTTATGCTGAACACGAATTGATATGTAAGTCGATTGAAATCGTGGAATTCGAGTCAATAACATTCATGTAAACCACGTCGAATCAGGGACATTATATACATATACATATAATGTCCCTGGCCCAATGAATACCGCTATTTCCGGTTGATTCACTTGCGCACCGTACCCACGTACACCGGTAGTGTCATCACCATTTTAATGCGAATGCGTGCCTGTATTGTTGCTCGTGCTTGTATGAAAATCGGTTTCAAATGTTTTTCTGATCAAGCACTGATCGAAAACTAAACAATTCATTTGCCTCATTTCAACAATCGCCATTCTTTTGTGACATGACAACTTCTGAAATTTAGATGTATCATGCAGAAATTGTGCAACTAAATTATGCTATAATATTGCTAAGTGCTCATTTTATTTTTTACGAAATCTGATAAGATATCTGGTAGGCGTTCTTTTTGGCCGACAGTGTATAGAGTAATTGAATGGACGAATGAAAGCCTATACTGTGTATTTATTTGAGATACTGTTAGCACTGAGTTAATCGTAAAGCAAAGAAAGAAAGTTACCTTGCGCCCAGGGTATTTCTTATGCCTGAGTTACACCAAGATAGTTCTCACTACGTTCTACTCCGTGCAAAAATTATTGTACAACGACCTCGAATGGGACAGGAACGGGTAACTTTTGTGCATAAATTTCCATATCACGATCCAAGTACATTTACAGACAGTTCTCAGAAAGTCCATCTAGTCTTTATCCCGTCCTCTGACAGTTGGTACTACGTTTAAATGGGATATAGAGATTATTACCCGAGGAAGTGTGTCATATGACTTTTATGAAACGAGTGCGAATTTTTGTATTGCCCGAGCGAGAGCGAGGGTTATACACAATTTCGCACGAGTTTCGTAAAAGTCATATGACACACTTTCGAGTGTAATGATTTCTTTATTACCCGTTCTATTGCATGTGATTCGCGTAAAAATAGTCAGAAAGCGGCCCACTTCTCTTGCGACGGCAAGCAACAGTGACGTCACGAACAATCGTTTTATGACGTCACAGACGACAAAATACGGGAAGCCGCGGTGAAACAATCGTTGCTAGGCAAACGTGATATGTGCACATGTGCTCATATCAATAATATTAACTCGGTTATTTTCAACCATATGGGTAATAAAATATTGTTCATAACGTTTTCTATCTGTTCAATCCCGTTATCAGTCAGTTTATATCAGTTCTGAACGAGACATATTTCGATCTTCATACGTACACTATCTTTCTACCCCGTTTGTCTCCCGATCAACTCGTATTCAAACAGTTCTTCTCGTTTTGTCATTTCGTTCTTAGTACATATACGTTGTTCTTGTACCGCAATGACGTCCTTGCCCGACTTATGTAAATATCCAGCACGGTCTTGCCTGATCTTATTATCGTTCTCCGTTTCAATGTGAAAAAGTATAAATCTTCAATGGAATAGTGTGGAAAAAATGAGTGAAAAATAATCAATTTTTTTCGTCTTCCCCTGGGAGAGCAAACCCTATAAGGTTGATAACGTGTTCCAAAACCGTTTCATCATGAATGAAATGTGTTTAAACCAAACAATCCTTCTTCTTGTTGCGTGGCTATCATCCAAAAGTAGAATAAAAGTAATATTCATCATGTTTACAGGTGCAAGTTGTTTATGTTTTACTTGTTTAACTATGTATCCCACATGATGAACGTATCAAAACGCATTTGTTCATACCCGTCCCTTCACATGCAAACGGAGTAAACACTGTGTGATAATTCTCCAACGTACTAACGGGGGGATCACACAACTACGGGAATTTACGTAGTTTAACCTAGTTCATTGAACGTAGCCACGAAACCTCTAGCTTGAAGGGCCTTTGTGCATTTTTAGCAACTACGTTAAGGTTTCATTACAACATGGTTCACTACGTGGACCTAGTTAGGTGTGGTTTATCTTAGTTGAGCATAATTATACTTACTTAAGAGTAGTTGGATGTATAGGAACTTACTTAATACAATGCGTCAATAACAAACCTACCAAAACGTAGTTAAAATGTTTGATAACGTAGACATCCGACTAACACCTAGTCTTCTGCTCTGAAACAAGAACCTCATTACCTCAGAAAAACATGGCAACAACAACCCCATCGCAAAATACAAACATTGGAGCAACATACCCTACACCACAGACAGAAAGGGGAACAAATACCCCACCACCACAGATAAACATAGGAGCAACATCTCCACCGCAACAGACAGACATTGGAGCAACAACTTCATTGCAACAGACAAACATGGGAGCAACATCTCCACCGCAACAGACAAACATTGGAGCTACAACCTCATTGCAACAGACAAACATGGGAGTCGTGTCCCCACCGCAACAGACAAACATTGGAGCAACAACCTCATTGCAACAGACAAACATGGGAGCAATATCCCCACCGCAACAGACAAACATTGGAGCAACAACCTCATTGCAACAGACAGACATGGGAGCAACTTCCCAACTGCGACATATGCACATGAGCGCAACTTCTTCACCACCACAGACAAACATGGGAGCAACATGCCCACCTTGACAGATACACATTGAAGCTTCTTCACCATCCCACTGAAATGGGAGCAAATATCCCACCACCAAAGATAAACATTGGAGAAACAACCTCATCGTAACAGACAAGTTTCAAGTTTGAAAGTTTGAATCATCATGTTTCAGTTTTGCACACGGGATGTTTTACACCTTCAATTGATTTTCATCACTTGCGTTACTTTTTTTAAAAATGTGTATGTGTTTATTTCCAATTAGATGTTTACATGTACATGAATATAATTATTATACACATCGATAGAGTTGTCAAGGTGTCAATATAAAACACAGAAAGATCCAGTTTGCAGGTATTGAAGTTCATGGACATTTGCAAGATCTTTATGGTTTTTAATGTCTATCTGTATTATTCTCAAACGGTATATCTCATTTCTCACTTGAGTAACTTAATATAATAATGTTATCAAATGTTTGATTTTCTGATATTCATTTAGATGTCCATGGCTTGACACTACAATATTGAATGACTAAAGCGATAACAAACCTATGTTATTTCTAAAATGTAGTAAAGGATCCAGTTTTGTTTTAAAATTCATGTTGACAGTTGGTTACTCTTGATATCAGCATTCAGCATTTTCATTGTGATTAAGTTGCTCATGACTTCATATTAAGTCTCTCCAGTGATAACTTTTTTATGAAAACAATTCAAGGTGTTACTTTTGTTATGTATTAAAGTTTACTTCATTTAAACATTGTTTTTGTTGTGAGGTTTGTTTATTGTTGGGATGCAATATCATGGATTAGAAGCAAGCTGTAAGTATATTCTATATATATTCTATCGCAAAAGAAATTTCCAAAAGAAAAGGAACCGGATTGGTAAACAAGCTTGACATGTATGTGTGTATATCTTGTTTTGTTAAAGAATGTTTTTGTTATGCAAAATGAACAATTGCTAAACTTTATATACAATAACTTGTACCAGAATAAAGAATTATTTATTTAGCATTAACGTAAGATCGTCTTTCAATACGTTGTCATATAATTCACTGAAAAGTAACCTTTGCGCTGAAAACACATAACTGAAATTTTGCAACTTGAGATGTCGATAATTCCCGGATATATCAAACTATCCGGATATACAATGATATACATATGCTACCTTTCAACAAAGCAATGGTGATATTATTAATACCAAAACTCACCTGTAAAATCATGGAGTAGGTCAGGACGAAAGACGAAGGATATGATTACTTTGTGTAATCCACCGGGCCACTGCGTCTGCGGCCACGAACATGTAATCGTGATAGCGACTTTGTTCACCGAGCGTGACGAAGTCATAATACGGGTATGTTCGAGCTAGGTCATATCGACACTTCTTTTATATTCATATTTATAGTTACGTCCTTAAATACTTAAAAATAGTGTTTTAACAAATACAGACTGTTCAAATGACTATTGAGAGTCGCAAGGACTCACAAGAGTTGCCGAGACCAAGTCTGTCAGTCCAGTCTTACATACACCAAACTTAAAGGAGCAGTAGCACGTTTTTTCGCTCAAATAAGTTGATGAAATGTATTTGATAATTTTTTTCACCAATAGTAAAACATCCTTTTCTCTTCGGAAAATAAAGTTTAAAATGAGTGTCCATGTTTCGGTAAAGCTATGGGAAACGTTTTTGTAATACAAAATAATAAATTGTGTTCACAATAAAATGGCCGCCATGCAATTTTTGCTTTATACGCAACATAGTTTTTACCACTACATATAATTGGTTTGTGTAATAAGATGTTTTACCCTCTAAAGGTAATTTAAATGACATAAACTATCATTATAAATGGGAAATTTGAAAAAATAAATTTTGAAAAAAACGTGCTACTGCCCCTTTAACAGTCACAACCTAATGAACTCCAGGTTCTCCATCTTGGTATTGTTCTGGTCGTAAACATTTTGTTTGTCACATCTCCCAGACGATTTGGTGACAAACTATTGGCTGGTCCTGATCAACATATCACATGGCTGTCACTATCATACAGTTCATAAGTTTATTAAGAGTATCTCGTTGTTGGACCAGCACGACACGGTGTTTACCATTCTGATAGTTTATCAATTATGTATTCAGTGGACTACTGTATTTATCATCAAAATTGGTTACACATTAATCAACATTCACTATAAATATTGTAGACTTTACATTTTATTGTTTTAGTTCTTATTTGTATACTGAAAATAACATTTATTACATAGTGAAAAGGAGCCCTGATCTTCTTTCTGAAAATCCCGTATCTCATAGGCTGCTTTTCAATATTTAATAAAATGTTGATATTTTATTAATAAATTCTCTTGAGTCTAAGACTAAACCAGCCTCACACACATACTGTAACAAAGCTAAGAAATGTTAAGTAACCTGACATCTCTGTGTATTAGCAGTGACACCTGCTGTTTGCATCTCTCTACCAGAAAGCGGTCACTGGCTAGGTCAACACAATGCAATTACACAACATGCAGATCCGGGGATCCTGGACTTACAGCCAGTGAATTATATATTTAAATTGTTGTTTTCCCCACACTTAAATATTTGTTTGTACTGGAGAAGGAGATGTGGTGTCACAATCTCATGTAGCTACTTTTATTAGTCTTATCTTATCATTTTATCACCAGTCATATTCAGTTCACATATCTCATGTAAAATACAAAAATAGAGCCATGGCCTCTGTAGCTCATCAGGGTTTATATTGTTTAATGATGAAGACTGAAATAGATTTTAGGTCATGGCTTGAGGCCTTTATTTGGGGCACAACATCTACAATTAAGAATCCCCATTGGCTAAAAAGTCTGCACATAATATTACAGCCTTCTAGGTACATTTGTTCTGGAGAAGATGAAAATAGGTTTTTAGGTCATGGCCTGAGAGGCCCATTTGGGGTCACGGGGTCACAAGATCTACAATTAAGAATCCCCATCAGCCAAGGAGTCTGCACACAACTTTTCAGCTCTCTAGACCTTTTGGAACTGGAGAAGATGAAAATAGGTTTTTAAGGATGTGACCCCGGTGACACCATTTGGGGTCACGGGGTCACGAGATCTACAATTTAGAATCCCCATTGGCCAAGGAGTCTGCACACAACTTTTCAGCTCTCTAGACCTTTTGGAACTCGAGAAGAAGATGAAAATAGGTTTTTAAGGATGTGACCCCGGTGACCTCATTTGGGGTCACGGGGTCACGAGATCTACAATTTAGAATCCCCATGGGCCAAGGAGTCTGCACACAAATGTTCAGCTCTCTAGACCTTTTGGAACTGGAGAAGAAGATGAAAATAGGTTTTTAAGGATGTGACCCCTGTGACCCCATTTGGGGTCATGGGGTCACGAAATCTACAATTTAGAATCCCCATTGGCCAAGGAGTCTGCATATAAAATTTCAGCTGTGTGGAGTTATTGGTTCTGGAGAAGTATCGAAAAAGCGAAAGTTTATGGACGGATGGACGAACGGATGGACGGACGGCTGGACGGACGCCGGACGCCATGCCATGCCATAAGCCCATCGGGCCTTTCAGGCCTGATGAGCTAAACATTCGTATCTCCTCTTCAATTTATTCCCTTACCGCCTGTCAGTTCATAGGCTATTCATCAGTTCTCATTTCACATTGGTTACATCAAACATGTCCATAATGTAGATATTACTCTTAAGTCTACATACATTTCACATTCCTATTGAATAAGATTGACTGCATTTCTCAAACCATATATGTTGGGACTCACATGAAAACGATGAGATGGCTCTCTCTCGGGTCATTTATAGGGGTGAATCACTCATAAAATCTCAGAGTTCAAACCTTATTACAACAGCGCCCCGTTCAATAGCAGCGAGCGCTTAAATTGCTCAATGTAGCGCTCAATGTAGCGCTCAATGAGCGCTTCTTCTCTCTTGAACGACACAGTGCAAATTCCTCAAAGTTTGCTCGCCTTGCTACGTAGCGCTACATTTGAGCGATTACTTTGAAACCTATCTTGAACACGGCACAGGTTTTTTTAGCTATGGCCCATATTTGGGGTCATAAGTTCACCAAATCTACAATTTAGAATCCCCAAAGAGTCTGCATGTATATAACAATTCAGCTATCTAGAGCTTTTTGGACTGGAGAAGAAGATTAAAATAGCGTTTTAAGTTATGACCCCTGTGACCCTTATTTGGGGTCACATTGTCATAAAATCTACAATTTAGAATCCCCTTCAGCCAAGGAGTCTGTACACAACATTTCAAATCTCTAGAGTCATTGGGACTGGAGAAGAAGATGAAAATAGCTTTTTAGATCATGACCCCTGTGACCCACATTTGGAGTCACAGGGCCACCAAATTTATAATTTAGAATCAGTATTTAATTAGTATGCAGATGTGAATAAAACACGTGTGCTTTATATATGTGGATGTTATTGCTGTTTGTGTGAACTAAGCACATTCAAATATGCATGACTATTATTATTATTTATTAGCATTGTGTGTTTAGCGCCTTGAGCATGCTTTCGAGTGTGGATATGTGCGCTCTATAAATATGCACTATTAGTATTTTATTACACGTAATGATATCCATATGTGCAAATATGCACATAAACGTCGTTAAATGCATGTAAATGCACTTTTATGCATATTTGCATTTCCGTTTGTATATATTTGTCGTCGAAAACGCGTCAATGGTTAATTTATCATGTGTATACTCACAGTTGCTAAGTTCGGCAATAGTCACAATCACAAAGTAGACACGTGCAAAGTGTGATTAGGCCTACAGTGTTCGGGTAAAAGGTTGTCCATTTCATGCACGTGGAAAGCATGCGTTTTACATATTTACACAGCACAACGTTAACGTTACCGTAGTTGATGATGTTGAACAATGAAATGGTGAAATTAGTTTTATAACGTTATTGTTGTTGTTCTTTATATTATCATAACATCTGGCATGGCACACACACACACACATATATATATATATATATATATATATATGTGTGTGTGTGTGTGTGTGTGTGTTTGTTAAAGGTGGCAACCGGGGACAGTTGTATCTATACACACCCTTCAACCGGGGACGTCCCCGGTTAACAGAACCTTGCCATATGCTTTTTTTCGCCCTTTTAAACCTAGGAAATGTATTTTTGGCCCGGACAGTACTTTGTCCCGTTTGCCTGTAAAATTTCATAAACACTTACACACATCAAAAGGGAATAGCATTTGTTGGTATTTCGCGCCGATACACACATGTCCCCGGTGGTAGTCTCCCATAACCCCTACATAGCGTATCCCCTACAGGTTATCAAAACAAGTTAACGGTCCACCGCACTCCTAATCCCTAGCTTGTTACCTCTTACTATGCAAGGGAACGGCCCAGATTAAAAACAGAGACAATTGATAGTGTGAGCAAAACGTTTTATGAACTTATCAAGGACACTTCATGTTTTACATTTATATATATGGAAATGTACATTTGTAGTACCAATACATAATACAAACAACACAAATATTCAAGATACTTAGTTAAATTTAAGATGCTAAGTTCAGTTTTCAAGATACCTACTTGAATTTTCCAAATATTAAGTTGAATTTTCAACTTATAATAGTATCATAAACGTTTCCTTCTCCAACCCTTCCTTCCTTCCTAACTCTTAATTCCCGTAATCACTTTCATTCCTACTCCATACTTAAGGGTGAGTTCATTATGTCAGACAGGTAACTGCTTGTGTTGTTTTAACTAATTGTAGGGGAAATGGAGTGTAGGGGATATGGGCTGTAGGGGTAATGGGCTATAATCTCCCCGGTTACATGGAATATGCAAGGTTATCAGTCCCCGGTTACACGGAAAATGCAAGTGTGAAGCCAGCAACATGAGGGAAGGCCGACTTCTGCAGCGTCAAGGAATATTTAAGTGTTTGATGTTTTCAAAATGCAGTAATAAATAATTTTCTATTTTTTCATTCAATATTCAATAAACTTTATTCGTATTGAATCAAGCTGCCATCGTTGTTTGAATTTGGTTAACTTAATGTATATTTAACATCTTCCGCACGTATCGGGCGAGATATGCATTTACAATAAATTCATTTTCACAATTTCTTGTAAATGCATATCTCGCCTGATTCGTGCGGAAGATGACATTTAGATTCATTTCCCAATAAATAAAACCTTTATGTAATGGTAAGATTATGAGTAAATAAGCATAATCTTTTATATTACGCTCATATTTAGCTATTTCAATCTTTCAAACGCTTACTAGGCAATGCTGTAATTTGATACAAAAGGAAAATTACATTAAGGGAAAATTGATAAAGATGTTGTTTGTATTTGTATTACTTTAAAATGAAATAAAGATGAAAATGAATTTACAAAAGCATCGAGGGAATACCTCTAATCCTGCATTATACTTTAAATGTATATTCCGATATTTTGAACGCGACATATTAATGCCTTAATTAATGAAGACATTATCTCTTTCATATTGTGAACTGTCTTTATGTTCTTCTGCTACTTAAAGGTACATCCATTTTGTTGTTAGGGGTCACATGTTCCAAACGTTATAATATGTGTTACTTTATCGAGAAGTACCGACTGTTCCCGAAAACTACCATTTTCATGATAGTCGACTTAGTAAATTGACGATATGAAGATGAAAGTAGTGATTTCTGATCGAAAACGGGACAATGCATCGCGATTGATGCGCGCCAATGATGCACATGCATAATGATGTTACTCTATTTTAATTGGAATCTAGTAATTATGATATATTTCGCGATTGGGGATGAATATGCAAGCTGAGTGAATTGAGTTGTACTGTAAACAGCACATATTGTGAGTTGCAACGTATTAAAGGCATATATATTTTTATTGTATTAAACACAATGGATGTACCTTTAATAAATAGTGTTACTAATAAAGTCAGTTATGAAGCATGACTAACATATGTTGTCTCTTTGTAGACACGCTCTGTGATAATCTGAATCTGAATTATTATAGCGAATTTTCATTATTTGCACTTATTGATGTTGTTTAATCGTTTATACATAATAATAAATAAATAAATAAATAAATATTTTAAAGCCATACATATATCACACAATAAATCTTATTTATAGATATTTATAGCAATCATTAACTAATACCATCTATATTCTATCGGTTGATTTATTTAAGAAAGGTTTAGGATGGCAAAACAATTCGATCTGTAAATTAATCACCATCAGAATCGTAAAAAGGTATCTCCCTCTCCCTATAAATACAATTTCAGGGCTTTAAACATTTGTAATTTTGAGGTCATTAACCACATGTTGCTTTTGACTTAACACATGTCACTAAAGCGTCATGACAAGCCCGTTCAAATACTACCAAATGTGCTCGAGTTCAAGACTGAGCTTTATGATAGATCGTAGTTCTTCCATAATTTCAACTCTAAAAGTTCAGCCACGCAAGATCATCCGACATGAAGTATATTATAATACTGCCCAAACTGCTGTCAAACCACGACTTACTGACACTGAAAATATTTATAAACTCCTAAATTTCCACAATTGCTATTGGTTACTGATTTTAAATCATCATGCAAGTTTCTTTGGTTCAAGACAGTGGGATAGCACAGTTAATGTTTAAAGGGGCAATCCGTATGTTATTGTAGAAACATAGGTAAAACATTACCAAGGGTGTTATTTCATTGAGAAGGCATGAGTGTTGGTTCCAATCTGTTCAGTACAGTTACATTATTAAGATGTTTAGTCGTGACTATGATCGAAAACTGGACAATGTTCCTCAGCTGGCGTGCGTCAATTGTTCACAGGTATCACATCTAAGTAAAATTTCATGAAAAACACGTAGTGTCCCTTTAATGCATAAAATTATAAACATATACATGCGGATACGTAATTTCAAGGTAAATTTGGGCACATAAATGTTTCCATAATCTGCAAGAAGGATTATCTGCACGTAGCAGGTGGGACGTTTTTCCCTGTATGTGGTTGCTGCGCCGACATTGCACTACACTGTCGGCCAAAAGAAACGCCTACTTGATTTTTCTAAAAATGAAAGATGAAATAATTTCTGAAATATGGTCAATGGTGGTCTCCAAGTTATGCTGAACACGAATTGATATGTAAGTCGATTGAAATCGTGGAATTCGAGTCAATAACATTCATGTAAACCACGTCGAATCAGGGACATTATATACATATACATATAATGTCCCTGGCCCAATGAATACCGCTATTTCCGGTTGATTCACTTGCGCACCGTACCCACGTACACCGGTAGTGTCATCACCATTTTAATGCGAATGCGTGCCTGTATTGTTGCTCGTGCTTGTATGAAAATCGGTTTCAAATGTTTTTCTGATCAAGCACTGATCGAAAACTAAACAATTCATTTGCCTCATTTCAACAATCGCCATTCTTTTGTGACATGACAACTTCTGAAATTTAGATGTATCATGCAGAAATTGTGCAACTAAATTATGCTATAATATTGCTAAGTGCTCATTTTATTTTTTACGAAATCTGATAAGATATCTGGTAGGCGTTCTTTTTGGCCGACAGTGTATAGAGTAATTGAATGGACGAATGAAAGCCTATACTGTGTATTTATTTGAGATACTGTTAGCACTGAGTTAATCGTAAAGCAAAGAAAGAAAGTTACCTTGCGCCCAGGGTATTTCTTATGCCTGAGTTACACCAAGATAGTTCTCACTACGTTCTACTCCGTGCAAAAATTATTGTACAACGACCTCGAATGGGACAGGAACGGGTAACTTTTGTGCATAAATTTCCATATCACGATCCAAGTACATTTACAGACAGTTCTCAGAAAGTCCATCTAGTCTTTATCCCGTCCTCTGACAGTTGGTACTACGTTTAAATGGGATATAGAGATTATTACCCGAGGAAGTGTGTCATATGACTTTTATGAAACGAGTGCGAATTTTTGTATTGCCCGAGCGAGAGCGAGGGTTATACACAATTTCGCACGAGTTTCGTAAAAGTCATATGACACACTTTCGAGTGTAATGATTTCTTTATTACCCGTTCTATTGCATGTGATTCGCGTAAAAATAGTCAGAAAGCGGCCCACTTCTCTTGCGACGGCAAGCAACAGTGACGTCACGAACAATCGTTTTATGACGTCACAGACGACAAAATACGGGAAGCCGCGGTGAAACAATCGTTGCTAGGCAAACGTGATATGTGCACATGTGCTCATATCAATAATATTAACTCGGTTATTTTCAACCATATGGGTAATAAAATATTGTTCATAACGTTTTCTATCTGTTCAATCCCGTTATCAGTCAGTTTATATCAGTTCTGAACGAGACATATTTCGATCTTCATACGTACACTATCTTTCTACCCCGTTTGTCTCCCGATCAACTCGTATTCAAACAGTTCTTCTCGTTTTGTCATTTCGTTCTTAGTACATATACGTTGTTCTTGTACCGCAATGACGTCCTTGCCCGACTTATGTAAATATCCAGCACGGTCTTGCCTGATCTTATTATCGTTCTCCGTTTCAATGTGAAAAAGTATAAATCTTCAATGGAATAGTGTGGAAAAAATGAGTGAAAAATAATCAATTTTTTTCGTCTTCCCCTGGGAGAGCAAACCCTATAAGGTTGATAACGTGTTCCAAAACCGTTTCATCATGAATGAAATGTGTTTAAACCAAACAATCCTTCTTCTTGTTGCGTGGCTATCATCCAAAAGTAGAATAAAAGTAATATTCATCATGTTTACAGGTGCAAGTTGTTTATGTTTTACTTGTTTAACTATGTATCCCACATGATGAACGTATCAAAACGCATTTGTTCATACCCGTCCCTTCACATGCAAACGGAGTAAACACTGTGTGATAATTCTCCAACGTACTAACGGGGGGATCACACAACTACGGGAATTTACGTAGTTTATATACTAGTTCATTGAACTTAGCCACGAAACCTCTAGCTTGATGGGCCTTTGTGCATTTTTAGCAACTACGTTAACGTTTCATTACAACATGGTTCACTACGTGGACCTAGTTGGGTGTGGTTTATCTTAGTTGAGCATAATTATACTTACTTAAGAGTAGTTGGATGTATAGGAACTTACTTAATACAATGCGTCAATAACAAACCTACCAAAACGTAGTTAAAATGTTTGATAACGTAGACATCCGACTAACACCTAGTCTTCTGCTCTGAAACAAGAACCTCACTACCTCAGAAAAACATGGCAACAACAACCCCATCGCAAAATACAAACATTGGAGCAACATACCCTACACCACAGACAGAAAGGGGAACAAATACCCCACCACCACAGATAAACATAGGAGCAACATCTCCACCGCAACAGACAGACATTGGAGCAACAACTTCATTGCAACAGACAAACATGGGAGCAACATCTCCACCGCAACAGACAAACATTAGAGCTACAACCTCATTGCAACAGACAAACATGGGAGTCGTGTCCCCACCGCAACAGACAAACATTGGAGCAACAACCTCATTGCAACAGACAAACATGGGAGCAATATCCCCACCGCAACAGACAAACATTGGAGCAACAACCTCATTGCAACAGACAGACATGGGAGCAACTTCCCAACTGCGACATATGCACATGAGCGCAACTTCTTCACCACCACAATCAAACATGGGAGCAACATGCCCACCTTGACAGATACACATTGAAGCTTCTTCACCATCCCACTGAAATGGGAGCAAATATCCCACCAATAAAGATAAACATTGGAGAAACAACCTCATCGTAACAGACAAGTTTCAAGTTTGAAAGTTTGAATCATCATGTTTCAGTTTTGCACACGGGATGTTTTACACCTTCAATTGATTTTCATCACTTGCGTTACTTTTTTTAAAAATGTGTATGTGTTTATTTCCCATTAGATGTTTACATGTACAGGTATATAATTATACACATCGATAGAGTTGTCAAGGTGTCAATATAAAACACAGAAAGATCCAGCTTGCAGGTATTGAAGTTCATGGACATTTGCAATATCTTTATGGTTTTTAATGTCTATCTGTATTATTCTCAAACGGTATATCTCATTTCTCACTTGAGTAACTTAATATAATAATGTTATCAAATGTTTGATTTTCTGATATTCATTTAGATGTCCATGGCTTGACACTACAATATTGAATGACTCAAGCGATAACAAACCTATGTTATTTCTAAAATGTATTGAAGGATCCAGTTTTGTTTTAAAATTCATGTTGACAGTTGGTTACTCTTGATATCAGCATTCAGCATTTTCATTGTGATTAAGTTGCCCATGACTTCATATTAAGTCTCTCCAGTGATAACTTTTTTATGAAAACAATTCAAGGTGTTACTTTTGTTATGTATAAAAGTTTACTTCATTTAAACATTGTTTTTGTTGTGAGGTTTGTTTATTGTTGGGATGCAATATCATGGATTAGAAGCAAGCTGTAAGTATATTCTATATATATATTCTATCGCAACCCTTATATCGGGATACGTATCGTATCGCAACTTACAGGTAAGCACTTTTTTAAAAATATATCGTTGCGAATACAATTTTAGTATCATGAATTATCACATCGCAGACTTAATGCCAATACAATCCCCAGTAATAAGAACTTTAGCTGCTTACATTGTAGTCATTCATTAAAACTATTCATCTCATTTACAGTTGGCAAAGCATAATTTAAGGTTATTTAGTTGTTATATGAACAAATGTTTTTCTTTCAAATTTCTGCTAGTGCTGTTCTTGTATATGCATCTTCGATTATGGTTGTATAAGATAAACCCGACATAAATCCAAGAAATGTTTCCTTGTGTTTAATGTATTTGAATAAATTTTCAACAACCTTTAAAAGAAATAAAACATTAATTTTCTTCCTTCTCAGTTTATAATTATCACTCAATACTAATACTGTACATCAACATCAGACTCAATTTGGACTCAAAACTTTCAGCAAATATACAGTTGAAACACATATGATATCTTGCCTGATCAACTGCACACAATGACCTACGTTTGCTTGGAAACTGTGTTAAACGAAATGTCCCCGGTTCCATGTTGAAATGACACACATTGTCCCCGTTTGCATGTGTGAAACTAAACATGCACACATATCATAGGAGCATATATTCTCTTGTTTTGGATGACAGTTTGACAGCACAAGATACACACCAACACATATTTCCTCAATAAATAGAAAACACTTGTTCACACCCAGTTGGTTTCTATAGAGACAATATCAATATACAATTTGTATCCCCACTTCCATGGTGTAAATGATACACATAGTCCCCGTTTGCTTGTGGAAACTTACACATACACACTTTTTGTAGTAAAATGGATTCTCACGATGAGTATATGACCGTCAGATTGCAATAATCTTTTAAGCACACACACATAGCAAGACATTGAACAATGGGTGCAATGGAGGACGAAACCGGAAGCGCTACCACTGGACGATGCGTTGCAGAGAAAACTTCATGCATTGTACTGACAATAAAAAAAAATAGCCAGTTAATTAATTAAATCTTACAAATTATTCAAAGATCAAAACAAGTTCATGTTCATGCGTGACGGCATACTTCAAACCTTCTTTCTTAGAATTATATTATATTAATTATATTATAACGACAGTCCCACTTCTCCTTCAGAAGAATAAAACAACCGCATTACATAGACCATATGAGGTTACCACGTAAATGTTTTAAAGGGGCAGTAGCTCATTTTTGCATAAATAAGTCGATGAAATGTATTTGAAAAATAATGTCACCAAAAGTAAAATACCCTTCTCTCTTCGGAAAATCAAGTTAAAAAGTGAGTGTACATGGTTGGGTAAAGCTATAGCAATCATATTGTAATTCGAAATAATGAAATGTGTTTACATTAAAATGGCCGCCATGCAATTTTTGCTTCATACATAACACCGTTATTACCACTACGGATATTTGGTTCGTGTAATAATATGTTTTACCCACTAAAGTAAATATACATTAAATTTCGTTGCATTTATTAACATAAATTCATTTCGTTATAATCACATCAATAATGTTATGTTGAGAAAACATTTTCTACTGCCTTACAATGTTAATGTTGTATAAAACTTGCTGTAGAGAGATGTTAGTCTATTGTTAAATGATAATAGCTCCCTGTGCTCTGATTTGTGAAGATCTGGGTGGATACACTCCAAACATTTTTACTGCTTTCAATAAAGACCTAGATATTATATAATGCGTGCACTTTTATTGAAATTGAAAACATTGTGAGTGTGATGTTTATTGATGTATACAATTATCCAGACAGGATAAACTAGATTAGATTTGCAATTTTAAAAAATAGCCCTACTATACAAGTCACGATTCTGTCAAAGATTGATGTTAAGCAGCTACGTTTCACCCCATGACTGTGTATTCAAGCAATAAGCTTACACTTAACCTGAGAGAAATCTGAGAATTGTAATTTTACATTCACAACTGGCAATACAGCCCCGAAACTGAAGGTCTTGCATCCTACTGTTCCGCCTTCGCGACAGCCACAATAAAATGCGCAAATGTTTATTAATATAACATAAAGACAATTAAACATTAAATTCAAGACGTTCCATATACATGTAGAACCATTCAGATCTCACGACTATCACTTGGATGACATCACACAATTTTTGTTATTATTGGAGTCGGCAGTGGTTTAACATTATTAGACTCTGAAGAATTGTTTGTTTTAATATTGAAAAGGAGCCTTTTTCTGGAAATTCTCCTTTTCGATATTTGATGAGATGGTGATATTTTCAGAATAAATACTTTTGTCATAATCTGAGTGTAAGACTATTGTAGAATGTGAGATCACAAAGATAAATTACACACAGACATACAGACAGGCACAGAGACACACGGGCACAATAGTACATTTTTTAATTACAAGTAGAAGAACATATATAAAATTGACAGTCAAAGTAGAAAAAAAGTTATCTAAGATCGAGGTAGGGTTATAACATTTCATCGCACATTGTTTACAATTTACCGCACTTTTTACCGCACCTCCTTATTACAATTTGCCGCACTAATCTTTAAGACATTTTACCGCATTTTTCTTACAATTTACCGCATTATTACATTTTACCGCATTTATCACAGCTTACGTCGTAACATGTGTTGCCCCTGTGGTTCTCTTTGTGCCACAAAATCATCAAATCTACAACTGACAGCAACATTACAAATTGTCTAAGGAACTACATTCCTGCTATCTCATCTTCACAACGTCACGGGCGTAACGAAAAGATTTCTAAAAAATGCATAGAATTTATTTCGATGCATTTTCACCTTGCCGTGGGAAGATGGACATTATTCAGACAGGATAAACCGGTTTGTAGTTGCATCTTTTAGCAAAGGCCTTACTGATATGCAATAATGTTATAATGTATGTTATATTCATAATGCATAAATTCTGTCAACGTCACGGGGAGAGATAAATATATAGGGGTATATATCCCTGTTTATAAATTCCCCTTTACACGTACTATCTGGATAACCATTGTAACAATGGCGAAACATTTCGTATTTGACGTACGAAATATAAAACAAAATATTTATATTTATATAATATATATATTACTAAACACAAAACTATGTCATCTTCCTTAGTAAGTGATGCTGGGCCTGTTAATCCTCTTCTCAAGTAATCCTCTTCTTCCATCTTCACAACGTCACGGGCGTAACGAGAAGATTTTCAAATCATCTCCCTCCGCCCTTGACCTCACGACCCGCTTTTTCTGCGCTAAGATTTTAGCGTACTGCAGGCTTAGTCGATAGTCCAATCAGAAGAAAGCTTGCAATATGAACTTCTATATTTAGACTGGAAAACACCTTTTCTAATTCGTCCAATTTCTCCGCTTATTTTGGGTCGCAAACTGTAGCACACTTTTTGACAGTATTTTGATCAGTCCCGGACTTGTATAAACTTTCAATTGATGCAATAAAATAATTACAATTCGCTTTCATAAACCCGTAATCGATAATCAAAACGTCGAAGCGGACAGCTTCAAAAGCCATAAAGTTGGCACATGGAGTGGACCCACTGTAACGATGTTACTGTCTGATAACTGCCAAACTGGATATATTCATAAATTTCGCGTATGATTTTGCGCATGTTATCAGGTATCGTTTGTTAATTTCACAACATTGCAGCTGGAAGTAGGTTGAGTGATTCAATTTAGTTGGTTTTCATAGTTTTTAAAAAGTCATATAAGCTAACAAAAATAACTAGCACATGTTATTCACTCCGAAATCGAACAAATCAAGTGTTGAGTTTGAATGAAACTAATCTTTAATGATTTCACACCAGCTTTTTTTACAAAATACAAAATAACGCGTGTGGCATCATGGTATTTCGATTTAACAATCTCAATTATTTAATACTGAACTACATACCGAAAATAAAGGTTGTATAACGTTTTTAAAAACTGTGATTTGATTTCTTGCTTGATAAACTGTGCCTATAACTCTTAATAACTCTTTTTTATAAATGTTACAATTAGCACGCTATACTAATTGAAATATTCTTATTCAACGCGACGATTTGTATTCAAATCTTTTAACTTTGTTTGAACGTGGGTATTTCTCATTTGCATATGAACTACATGTGTCTCAGTTATAAACTTAACAATCAACTAATAACACTTCCTGGCTCGCATTTGGTCTTCTTATTTAATAAGCATGTTTATGATGATATATGTTCATGTATTTAAGTACTATACGACAAGAATTGCAATGTACAAGAAGAAACGTTTACCCAACGTATGTTTCTAAAAATAACAATTTTAGAATTATCGCTTCTGCAGTACCGAATGTAAACGGTGATTTCATTGGCTGTATGTAAGCAGCTGGTAAGGGGCATAACTCGTGATCACAATAGATGTCGCTGCTTCGTTACACTGTTATCTGGGCTGTTGAGGGCAAGGTAAAAAAAATGCATAGAATTTATTTCTATACGTTTTCACCTTGCCGTGGGAAGATGCTCTTCTTCAATCAGCTGTAGAAGTTTTGGCAAATTACATTAAAACATATCCTGGGCTGTTCCATTATGAAACAGGTAATTGCAAAATTCTGCCCTCCCTTCTTGTAGGAGTCTTGGCATGTAGAAGTATTGCCATGCATAAGTTTTGGGAGGTAACCGTCGCTTGCGGTACACGTACGTTATTAATACGTAGTGGGTATGCACCCCATACGCACTATTTGCTGCTCTCTCGAATCACATATGGATACACATAGCGTACTAAGACCGAATATAGCATGCATGCTGAACGAACTCAAAACGAATGTCCAACACTTTTTACACATTATAACCATGTCCCTTGCAATCGCACAGCGCATTGTCCTTATGTAGAACGTATGACAAGCATATGCAATCACCCACACCTACGTACATGACAGACAACAGACCACAACAGACGAAATGTCATCGGTACTGTTATTCAATATCAAATATGAGTCCAGATTTGATGTTCCTATATTATTACCATTCATGTGTGTGTGATGTATTTGTGTGTCATATATCATATATATCCGTGCACTCAATAATACGTTCTGTCATAATACATAATACTGTCCAAAAAGGGTTGCAATGTCAACATAGACACAATTGTTAGATTTCAATAGGTATACAAGGTATTCAAAAGAATACCTTAATTCAATTGCCAAGGTGAAAAAATTAGCTATTGGCTCTATAGGTCATCAGGCTTTGAAGGATTTATATCAGGCCTTGTATGTGAAATAATAGGTTCATAACATAAATGTAATGACTTATCACGAAACATTAAATTTCACTGCCTTTACGCTCATTAAAAGAAGTAGTAAAATAATTTCAAGGAGTGATATCTATAACTCACACTCAGTATCACTAAATTTGCTCTCAATTCATGTTAGAATGCCTTTTATAAGTGTCTGATTTGCCGGATTTAGGAATAAAATAATGTTTGCCCTATCCGAGTCCATTTGGGTGTGAAGTTTTGGGGCTTCATGTAAGCTAAATCTATGGAAAGGGAAAAATATTCTATATGTGAAAAAGTCAACTCCATCAACATTCTCAGATGGCGTATTGGGTACATTTCACTTAATAGTTAATCGGCTTGTCAAGGGTATTTAATATTGGCTTAAAATTTTGAAAAGTTCATTGGATCGATATATAAATTTCATATACAATGCATTATTGAACGCTTCAGATGAGAAACCTGAGATTGAAAACTTTATTGAGAGATATGTTCTTCAAGTTTGGTTGTGGATATATTTGGGTCGCTCTGTACTAATAGTGATGCTTTTGTGAGAGAATTTGCACAACGGGTTAAGTATATTTATTCCAAAATGTGGAGTCATGCATTGTCAACTAGATTGTATCTTTAAATCCAAAATCCTTAGAAAAATATTTAATTAATATTGTTGTGAAAAGAATACAAATTGCACTTACACGCTTCCGTCTCGGCTCACACATGCTTATGGTATCCCGTCCATACACAGATTAACTTGATCACAGTACGCCCCTTTCTGGTTATTCTTAAGAAGTTGCTACTGCGTTCGTACCGTTTCTTAAAGTTCAAAATAGGTATTCGTTACGTTCTACTCGTTCTTAGTACGTTTAAGAAATTCTCACACAGTTTTTACTCATTTGGCAGAACGATATGAAGGGACGGGTATGCATAAGTACGTGTTGGTATGCATAGTTAAACAAGTAAAACATAAACAACTAGCAGCTGTAAACATTTTGAATGTTGGTCTTCGTCTACTTTTTTTATGGTATAATAAGAAAAAGGGTTGTTTGGTTCAAACAAATTTCATTCATGATGAAACAGTTTAGGAATAGGTTATCCCCCTTAGAATTTCCTCTCCCAGGGGAAGACGATAACGGGAACTTTTTTTGGAAAAGATATAGATTTGTCATGGCCAATTGTTTTCTTCAAAACTATTCCATTGAATATTTAAACTTTTTAACGGGAATAAGAACGGGCAAGAACGTGCTGGATATTTGCAGAAATCAGGCCAGGACATCAACTGTTTCATTTTCTGATATTCACTTTCATGTAGATGTCCATGGCTGGATATTACAATATTAAAAGACTCAAGTGATAACAAACCTTTGTTATTTCTAAAAAGTATTAAAGTATCCAGTTTTATTTTCAACTTGATGTTGACAGTTGGTTACTCTTGATCTCAGCATTCAGCATATTCATTGTGATTTAGATGCCCATGACTTAATATCATATTAAGTATCTCCAGTGATAACAGATTCTGTGATTTTTAAAATGTATATTACCCATGATCAGCTTGTTCATTAGTGACAGCATAGTCAGTACAGTATAGTATGTTTATTTATTCTGTACCTTGTTTATGAAAAATATTCAAGGTGTTACTTTTGTTATGTATAAAAGTTTACTTCATTTAAACATTGTTTTTGTTGTGAGGTTTGTTGATTGTTAAGAAGCAAGCTGTAAGTAACGTGATACATATCCTATCGCCACTCATATCGGGATCCGTATCGTATCGCAACTTAGGTAAGCACATTTTTTAAATATATCGTTGGGACTAAAATGTTAGTATCGTGACTTTAGTTTCTTATATTTTAGTAATTCATTAAGACTATTCATCTCATTTAAAGTTGGCAAAGCATAATTTAACATTAATTAGCTGTGATATGAACAAATGTTTTTCTTTCATATTTATGCTTGTGCTTTTCTTGTATACGCATCGGCGATTAGTGTTGTTTAAGATAAATCCTACATAATTCCAGGAAATGTTTCCTTGTGTTTAATGTATTTGAATAAATACAACCTTTAATGGAAATAAAACATAAAGGATCTTCCTTCGCAGCTAATCATCTTTTAAACTATAAGTATATCGTAACTCTTAAATTGTATATTTGTCACCCAATACTATATACATCAACATTAGACTCATTTTGGACTCAAAACCTTCTGCAGATATACAGTTGATACACATATAATAAATCATATCAATACTGTTGACGCGTACGTGATAAACTGCACACAATGACCTACGTTTGCTTAGGAAAGGTGTTAAATACTGTTAAAATGACACATATTGTCCCTGTTTGCATGTTTGAAACTTTAGATGCACACATGACATAGGAGAATAGATTATCATGTTTTGGATGACAGTTTGACAGCAAATGATACACACCAACGCATATTTCCTCAAATTTAGGCCAAAGTGAAAACACTTATTCACACAAAGTTTGTTTCCAATATTTCCAGTTGTTGACAATATTAATACACAATTAGTGTCCCCGGTTCCACGGTGTAAATGATACACACTGTCCCCGTTTGTTTGTGAAAACTTACACATACGCAATTATCGTAGTAAAATGGATTTTCAGGCTGAGTATGAACGTCAGATTGCAATAACCTCTTAATCACACCTATATAGCCGTGATTTGTATACCAAAGTGAAGCCAAATGTCCCCGTTTCCATACAGAAAAACCTGATAGACACATGTCCCCGCTTCCATGGTTTAAATGATACACACTGTCCTCGTTTGTTTGTGAAAACTTACACATACACACTTATCGTAGTAAAATGGATTTTCAGGCTGAGTATGCACGTCAGATTGCAATACCTTCTTTAACACACACATGTATCTTTGTTTTGTTTACAAAAGTAAACCCAAATGTCCCCTTTTCTATAGATAAATACCTGTTTGACACATGTCCCCGGTTCCATGGTGTAAATGATACACACTGTCCCCGTTTGCATGCAGAAAAGCACACACACAAAATCGGTGTGTGTCCCCGGTTCCTACATGAAAGTTCATACTCGTTCAAATGTATCCAATAGAGCCAGTCAATGTTTTAAACTAACATATATGACAAGGGAAGTAAGCCATGCAAGTGGTGCAGCTAAAGAGCAGCTAGAAAAAATGTCCCCGGTAACATGTGTTTTCAAAGTGTCCCCGTTTGCCACCTTTAACATCAATGTGTGTGTGTGTGTGTGTGTATATATATATATATATATATATATATATATATATAAATATATAAATAAAAATGAATCGTTTCTCACGTGAAGTAAGGTTATATATAGAAAAGAGTAAACATCAGATGGGTTTGACTGGATCAATCTTCTTTAATACGATGAGCTCATTTCGACCAGTATATCGGTCTTTTCAAGTATATCATAAATATATATAGATAGATAGATAGATAGATAGATAGATAGATCGATAGATAGATCGATAGATAGATAGATAGATAGATAGATAGATAAATAGATAGATAGATAGATAGATAGATAGATAGATAGAGGAAAGCTGATTTTTAATATTAAAGTTAATACAATATATTGTGAGAGGGCAAAAGATCTCATTACACGACCCGGCGATAAATCGTATCCATAGAAAACGGTTATCCATATTGGAAGAAAATATGCGACGTATAATACAACAGTGCTGTGGAACTCTTCAGCGTGCGAGGTAGTTTTGAAGGTCTCATGCGATTTTGAGAGGTCAGACAGCAAGATGGTTGACCATTCTATCATGGTGTCATAATTAAAACTCTTCTCTGAGTGTTAAGGTATCGCTACATCAGTCAGATCACTTGAACTTCCTTCGAGCGGCCAATTTAATGTGAACACCTTAAAATGGCCGCTTGAAGGAAAATGGACTTGTCTGGCTTAACCGAACCATGTACAATCGTTTTGGAACTCTTTTTATTGATTCGGGAATATCATTTAGCCATATGTTACGTACGCTTATTTACCTTTTCGTGAGATCACTTTATTTCAGAAAGAACGGCGTGTTACTGCCCCTTTAAAGTTGTATATACTCATAAGGATAATTTAACGAGCATAATCATATTTCTCTCAGTAAGATATAAGCGAACATGGATAATGTCAACATAAATTTATCATTTATTTATTTCATTTAATAAACAATATATATGTACATGAAAAATAATTGTCACAATGCAGGGGAAATGTATCTTTATAGTTGTCGTTTCTCATCTCAAAATGCTGAATATTGCACAAAACACGTTTCTGGCTTCACGTTCTTATTTAGACTAGATTAATAAATCCCTAAAACTTAAATGAATACACATTGTAGAAACACGTATGATTTCTTTATGACTATCGAAGGTAACAACAAAACAATAAATATGTCTCTTATTGTATTTCAAGTCGATTTGCATATAACATATACATAATGTAAGGAAGTCCTGGGCATATGGACGTCATATTATCATGATTTGTAAACACATTCTTATAGCATTAGATAGAGAAATATCAAAACCTGAAAAATTGTGTCATGTATTTCGTAAAATGAGTGTGAAACGTTGAATAGGGAGAACATTCATGGTATAATTTTTGCCGTCATGGGAACTTGCTAGAAGCGTATAATATGGCCAATTTACAACAGGGGTTTCGTGAGAAGAAATTACTTGAGTTACATCTGTGGGAAGAGAATGGACTGGTGTGCAACACAATTTTCTATCCTGCCACGTCGTAAGTGATAGTTCGATGTTATTTTATATACACTACTTATATGACATAGTATGACAGGGTGTTTTAAATCGTAAAATGCAGATTTCTCCCCCTTTCTCCAATTAATTTTCGAAACCACAAACAATTAATTTTTAACTTAAAAAAGAGCTGTAACCCTTCAAAAAGAGTCCAAACTGTTGCAATGGTAATATCAGGAAATAGAATTGAAAAGTTCAAACCCCCTTAATATAAATCTTCATAATATGGAGAGACATTATACCAAATGTGATGAAGATTGGTCAAGTAATCTACGAGTTCTGCTTGGGAAACAAACAATACCCTTCAAAATGACAAAGTCCAAATTGTTGCCATGGAAAAAGAATATAAAATTGGAAAAGGCTAAAAAAAAGAAAAAAGGCACATTTGTATATGGAGAGACGGTATACCAAATTTAAGGAATATTGGTTAAGTAGTTTTAGAGACTTAGTCCAAATTGTTGTCATAGAAACAAAAAAAATTAAATTAGAAAAAAACTGATCCCCTCAAAAGGCACATATGCATGATATGGATAGACAGTTTTAGAGATCGGCTCCAGAAACGATGGGAACGCCGAAACCATCGACGGATCCTCAACCAAATTCAGTATGTCCCGACCCTTCCGGTCATATTACCCATATAGTTGAAAATAATCTTTTTAATATTTTAAATACGAGCACAAATCACGTTTGCCTAGCGACCAGTGTTTCAGCGTCATGCACTTCCCGTATTTCGTCGTCTGTGTCATAAAAAAACATTGTTCATGACGTCACTGTAAAATAGATTAGAATGTGAAATAAAGAAATTATAACACTCGAAAGTGTACCGTATGGATTTTATGAAAGTCGCGCAAATTTGTGTATAACCCCGCTCTCGCTCGGTAAATACAAAACATTCATGCTCGTTTCGTAAAAGCCATATGCCACACTTCCCCGGGTAATAATCTCTATTGATGATAATTATAACTATCATCAACTGCACCACCCCGGCGTCCAGACATCGTTGTAATGTTTTGGGTTGCTGCCCGGTGAAGCGGGGGGATAATTAGCGGGAATCATGTCCTTCTTATACTCCAGAAGTCGAGATTTCAGTTTGGCTACTACGTCTGGGTTCGCAGGTGCGAGATTGTTTCTTTCTTCCGGGTCCACTGAAATCAGACAGTCAACATTAAAGTACAAGTAATGTCAACGTCATTTATATTTTTTTATGATAAAGTCGGAGGCAAATATATGCGCAAGAAAATCTGAAGAAAATATTTTAAGAGGTTTTGAATATAACCATTTCAATTATTTCGTAAATGTTTGCCTTAGTGTTGAATGTTGAATGGCGCTGATGACGTCATGACAGGATATTCTCGTATTATGGTGTAAAACAAGCGCTACACTTAAACTGCACATCGAATTAAAGTTGCGGATTTTGATTGAAAACTACTAATTATGATATGCCCATATTTGGATATTGGGGATGAGTATGCAAGTATAAACTTATTTGATCTGAAATCAGCACATATGATATGTTGGTAGTATTAAAGCCAAATAAATTATGAAACAAAATGGACGTATCTTTAACACAGGTTCTGTGGAACTTACCCATGACGTTAAACAGTTGAACTTCGTTTGCCTTTGGGTCAAATATGGTCTGTTCATAGATATCCTCAGTTTTATTCATTGGCCGGTGCCATCCGTCTTGTTGCCCCGGGTAACCAAGCACCAACTTATAGTCCCCCATTCTGAAATAATATCTCAAGGCCATCATGCCATGGAAATAATTGCTTAATTTCAAAGAAAACCATACAGTGGAATTGTCTATGTTCAGACTTGCAAATAACTTTTCATTTGATACGTAATCATATGGAGAATTCTACTGCAAGTTGACCTTGACCTACCTAATCGCTGCTTGACCTGCCAGAGGAATGACGTAATCGTCAAGATTGTAGATGAACTCTGACCTCTTGGAAGGGAGACCACTCCTGATTGACTCCCATTGGTCAATGCCATCGATACCGGTAACTGTTAGGAAAGAACAATGATTTATTCCATGATCATTTTTCATTTCACAGTGATACCTATTTGACAATATTTCATACCAATGAGGGGGTCTCCGAAACATAAAACTGGTGAGTTATTGTTCAACGCCGTTTGGACAGTATCCCACATATTAGCGGCGAGACTTGAAAGGAATGTTTAATTTTGTTTAACCAAATGATTTTGATTACCTGAAGAAACCAAAAGTAGGCCTACAGTATTTATTGGATATTCAACTTCTTTACTTACTAATTCCGACTTTCGACATATATGTTTTTATTGTTTTAAAGAAGTATATATCATACCGAAACGACAAAGCGAATGAGGAAAAGTAAAAGCTAAAACTTGTTTCTTTCACTACAGCTTCTACAGTGTCATAGTACTTTGCATTCTCTTCCCACAGAGGTTACTCCCTTCAGATTTCCGATCCTAACCTCTGTTCTACTTTGCCTGAAATCGGGTGCGAAAGGGAGTGTCCTGATTGGTTGCAATTGAATCTAGTTGTGCAATCAGTGACGCCGTTGTAAAAGTGACATTTGCCGATGACACGTCATAATGATAGAATAAACGTTAGATAAACGTTTTCTCGTTTAATGTGTTTTCCTCGAAATAAGCTATTTGATTTTGTGGAAACAATTAATCATAAACATGTTGATAAATAAATAAGACCGAATCCGAGACAAATACCAACAATAGTTCATTTGTGTTATTTACATCAGACATGTTCGAATGACATATGCTAATTAGCAAGACCCTTAAGAACCAAACGCCGAGATCTTTGAAGTCAATCGGTCAACGTGGCCGCTGAAAGATGAATTTTCATTGATACAGTATGAGGTCTGGCAATTCATGCCATCTAGAGCAGAGGTTAGGATCGGAAATCTGAAGTGAGTAACGTCTGTGGGAAGAGAATGAGAAATTCAGGCCATCTAGAGCAGAGGTTAGGATCGGAAATCTAGAGTGAGTAACATATGTGGGAAGAGAATGAGAAATTCAGGCCATCTAGAACAGAGGTTAGGATCGGAAATCTGAAGTGAGTAACGTCTGTGGGAAGAGAATGAGAAATTCAGGCCATCTAGAGCAGAGGTTAGGATCGGAAATCTAGAGTGAGTAACATATGTGGGAAGAGAATGAGAAATTCAGGCCATCTAGAGCAGAGGTTAGGATCGGAAATCTGAAGTGAGTAACGTCTGTGGGAAGAGAATGAGAAATTCAGGCCATCTAGAGCAGAGGTTAGGATCGGAAATCTAGAGTGAGTAACATATGTGGGAAGAGAATGAGAAATTCAGGCCATCTAGAACAGAGGTTAGGATCGGAAATCAGAAGTGAGTAACGTCTGTGGGAAGAGAATGAGAAATTCAGGCCATCTAGAGCAGAGGTTAGGATCGGAAATCTAGAGTGAGTAACATATGTGGGAAGAGAATGAGAAATTCAGGCCATCTAGAACAGAGGTTAGGATCGGAAATCTGAAGTGAGTAACGTCTGTGGGAAGAGAATGAGAAATTCAGGCCATCTAGAGCAGAGGTTAGGATCGGAAATCTAGAGTGAGTAACATATGTGGGAAGAGAATGAGAAATTCAGGCCATCTAGAACAGAGGTTAGGATCGGAAATCTGAAGTGAGTAACGTCTGTGGGAAGAGAATGAGAAATTCAGGCCATCTAGAGCAGAGGTTAGGATCGGAAATCTAGAGTCAGTAACATATGTGGGAAGAGAATGAGAAATTCAGGCCATCTAGAACAGAGGTTAGGATCGGAAATCTGAAGTGAGTAATCTCTGTGGGAAGAGAATGAGAAATTCAGGCCATCGTGAACAGAGGTTACTAACTTCATATTTCCGATCCTAACTTCTGTGGGATGAGAAAGAGAAATTTAGGCCATCTAGAACAGAGGTTGGGATCGGAAATCTGAAGTGAGTAACCTCTGTGGGAAGAGAATGAATCTAGAACAGAGGTTAGGATAGAAATCTGAAATGGGTAACCTCTGTGGGAAGAGAATGAATCTAGAACAGAGGTTGGGATGGGAAATCTGAAGTGAGTAACCTCTGTGGGAAGAGAATGAATCTAGAACAGAGGTTAGGATGGGAAATCTGAAATGAGTAACCTCTGTGGGAAGAGAATGAATCTAGAACAGAGGTTGGGATCGGAAATCTGAAATGAGTAACCTCTGTTGGAAGAGAATGAATCTAGAACAGAGGTTAGGATGGGAAATCTGAAATGAGTAACCTCTGTGGGAAGAGAATGAATCTAGAACAGAGGTTAGGATCGGAAATCTGAAATGAGTAACCTCTGTGGGAAGAGAATGAGAAATTTAGGCCATCTAGAACAGAGGTTAGGATCGGAAATCTGAAGGGAGTAACCTCTGCGGGAAGAGAATGAGAAATTCAGGCCATCGTGAACAGAGGTTACTAACTTCATATTTCCGATCCTAACTTCTGTGGGAAGAGAATGAGAAATTCAGGTCATCTAGAACAGAGGTAAGGATCGAACATCTGAAGTGAGTAACCTCTGTGGGAAGAGAATGAATCTAGAACAGAGGTTGGGATCGGAAATCTGAAGTTAGTAACCTCCTTTGGGATGAGAAAGAGAAATTTAGGCCATCTAGAACAGAGGTTGGGATCGGAAATCTGAAATGAGTAACCTCTGTGGGAAGAGAATGAATCTAGAACAGAGGTTAGGATGGGAAATCTGAAATGAGTAACCTCTGTGGGAAGAGAATGAATCTAGAACAGAGGTTAGGATGGGAAATCTGAAGTGAGTAACCTCTGTGGGAAGAGAATGAATCTAGAACAGAGGTTAGGATGGGAAATCTGAAATGAGTAACCTCTGTTGGAAGAGAATGAATATAGAACAGAGGTTAGGATTGGAAATCTGAAGTGAGTAACCTCCTGTGGGAAGAGAATGAATCTAGAACAGAGGTTAGGATGAGAAATCTGAAATGAGTAACCTCTGTGGGAAGAGAATGAATCTAGAACAGAGGTTAGGATGGGAAATCTGAAGTGAGTAACCTCTGTTGGAAGAGAATGAATCTAGAACAGAGGTTGGGATTGGAAATCTGAAGTGAGTAACCTCTGTGGGAAGAGAATGAATCTAGAACAGAGGTTGGGATTGGAAATCTGAAATGAGTAACCTCTGTTGGAAGAGAATGAATATAGAACAGAGGTTGGGATTGGAAATCTGAAGTGAGTAACCTCTGTGGGAAGAGAATGAATATAGAACAGAGGTTAGGATGGGAAATCTGAAATGAGTAACCTCTGTTGGAAGAGAATGAATATAGAACAGAGGTTGGGATTGGAAATCTGAAGTGAGTAACCTCCTGTGGGAAGAGAATGAATCTAGAACAGAGGTTAGGATGGGAAATCTGAAATGGGTAACCTCTGTTGGAAGAGAATGAATATAGAACAGAGGTTGGGATTGGAAATCTGAAGTGAGTAACCTCTGTGGGAAGAGAATGAATATAGAACAGAGGTTAGGATGGGAAATCTGAAATGAGTAACCTCTGTTGGAAGAGAATGAATATAGAACAGAGGTTGGGATTGGAAATCTGAAGTGAGTAACCTCCTGTGGGAAGAGAATGAATCTAGAACAGAGGTTAGGATGGGAAATCTGAAATGGGTAACCTCTGTGGGATGAGAAAGAGAAATTTAGGCCATCTAGAACAGAGGTTAGGATCGGAAATCTGAAGTGAGTAACCTCTGTGGGAAGAGAATGAATCTAGAACAGAGGTTAGGATGGGAAATCTGAAATGGGTAACCTCTGTGGGATGAGAAAGAGAAATTTAGGCCATCTAGAACAGAGGTTAGGATGGGAAATCTGAAGTGAGTAACCTCTGTGGGAAGAGAATGAATCTAGAACAGAGGTTAGGATCGGACATCTGAAGTGAGTAACCTCTGTGGGAAGAGAATGAATCTAGAACAGAGGTTAGGATGGGAAATCTGAAATGAGTAACCTCTGTTGGAAGAGAATGAATATAGAACAGAGGTTGGGATTGGAAATCTGAAGTGAGTAACCTCCTGTGGGAAGAGAATGAATCTAGAACAGAGGTTAGGATGAGAAATCTGAAATGAGTAACCTCTGTTGGAAGAGAATGAATATAGAACAGAGGTTGGGATTGGAAATCTGAAGTGAGTAACCTCTGTGGGAAGAGAATGAATCTAGAACAGAGGTTAGGATGAGAAATCTGAAATGAGTAACCTCTGTGGGAAGAGAATGAATCTAGAACAGAGGTTAGGATCGGACATCTGAAGTGAGTAACCTCTGTGGGAAGAGAATGAGAAATTTAGGCCAACTAGAACAGAGGTTAGGATGGGAAATCTGAAGTGAGTAACCTCTGTGGGAAGAGAATGAATCTAGAACAGAGGTTAGGATCGGACATCTGAAGTGAGTAACCTCTGTGGGAAGAGAATGAATCTAGAACAGAGGTTAGGATGGGAAATCTGAAGTGAGTAACCTCTGTGGGAAGAGAATGAATCTAGAACAGAGGTTAGGATGGGAAATCTGAAATGAGTAACCTCTGTTGGAAGAGAATGAATATAGAACAGAGGTTGGGATTGGAAATCTGAAGTGAGTAACCTCTGTGGGAAGAGAATGAATATAGAACAGAGGTTAGGATTGGAAATCTGAAGTGAGTAACCTCTGTGGGAAGAGAATGAATATAGAACAGAGGTTGGGATCGGAAATCTGAAGTGAGTAACCTCTGTGGGAAGAGAATGAATCTAGAACAGAGGTTGGGATTGGAAATCTGAAGTGAGTAACCTCCTGTGGGAAGAGAATGAATCTAGAACAGAGGTTAGGATCGGACATCTGAAGTGAGTAACCTCTGTGGGAAGAGAATGAATATAGAACAGAGGTTGGGATTGGAAATCTGAAGTGAGTAACCTCTGTGGGAAGAGAATGAATCTAGAACAGAGGTTAGGATGGGAAATCTGAAGTGAGTAACCTCTGTGGGAAGAGAATGAATCTAGAACAGAGGTTAGGATGAGAAATCTGAAATGAGTAACCTCTGTGGGAAGAGAATGAATCTAGAACAGAGGTTAGGATCGGACATCTGAAGTGAGTAACCTCTGTGGGAAGAGAATGAGAAATTTAGGCCATCTAGAACAGAGGTTAGGATGGGAAATCTGAAGTGAGTAACCTCTGTGGGAAGAGAATGAATCTAGAACAGAGGTTAGGATCGGACATCTGAAGTGAGTAACCTCTGTGGGAAGAGAATGAATCTAGAACAGAGGTTAGGATGGGAAATCTGAAATGAGTAACCTCTGTTGGAAGAGAATGAATATAGAACAGAGGTTGGGATTGGAAATCTGAAGTGAGTAACCTCCTGTGGGAAGAGAATGAATCTAGAACAGAGGTTAGGATGGGAAATCTGAAGTGAGTAACCTCTGTTGGAAGAGAATGAATATAGAACAGAGGTTGGGATTGGAAATCTGAAGTGAGTAACCTCCTGTGGGAAGAGAATGAATCTAGAACAGAGGTTAGGATGGGAAATCTGAAATGAGTAACCTCTGTTGGAAGAGAATGAATATAGAACAGAGGTTGGGATTGGAAATCTGAAGTGAGTAACCTCCTGTGGGAAGAGAATGAATCTAGAACAGAGGTTAGGATGGGAAATCTGAAATGAGTAACCTCTGTTGGAAGAGAATGAATCTAGAACAGAGGTTAGGATGAGAAATCTGAAATGAGTAACCTCTGTGGGAAGAGAATGAATCTAGAACAGAGGTTAGGATCGGACATCTGAAGTGAGTAACCTCTGTGGGAAGAGAATGAGAAATTTAGGCCATCTAGAACAGAGGTTAGGATGGGAAATCTGAAGTGAGTAACCTCTGTGGGAAGAGAATGAATCTAGAACAGAGGTTAGGATCGGACATCTGAAGTGAGTAACCTCTGTGGGAAGAGAATGAATCTAGAACAGAGGTTAGGATGGGAAATCTGAAATGAGTAACCTCTGTTGGAAGAGAATGAATATAGAACAGAGGTTGGGATTGGAAATCTGAAGTGAGTAACCTCCTGTGGGAAGAGAATGAATCTAGAACAGAGGTTAGGATGAGAAATCTGAAATGAGTAACCTCTGTGGGAAGAGAATGAATATAGAACAGAGGTTAGGATTGGAAATCTGAAGTGAGTAACCTCTGTTGGAAGAGAATGAATCTAGAACAGAGGTTGGGATTGGAAATCTGAAGTGAGTAACCTCTGTGGGAAGAGAATGAATCTAGAACAGAGGTTAGGATGAGAAATCTGAAATGAGTAACCTCTGTTGGAAGAGAATGAATATAGAACAGAGGTTGGGATTGGAAATCTGAAGTGAGTAACCTCCTGTGGGAAGAGAATGAATCTAGAACAGAGGTTAGGATGAGAAATCTGAAATGAGTAACCTCTGTTGGAAGAGAATGAATCTAGAACAGAGGTTGGGATTGGAAATCTGAAGTGAGTAACCTCTGTGGGAAGAGAATGAATATAGAACAGAGGTTAGGATTGGAAATCTGAAGTGAGTAACCTCTGTTGGAAGAGAATGAATCTAGAACAGAGGTTGGGATTGGAAATCTGAAGTGAGTAACCTCTGTGGGAAGAGAATGAATCTAGAACAGAGGTTAGGATGAGAAATCTGAAATGAGTAACCTCTGTTGGAAGAGAATGAATATAGAACAGAGGTTGGGATTGGAAATCTGAAATGAGTAACCTCTGTAGGAAGAGAATGAATCTAGAACAGAGGTTAGGATGAGAAATCTGAAGTGAGTAACCTCCTGTGGGAAGAGAATGAATCTAGAACAGAGGTTAGGATGGGAAATCTGAAATGAGTAACCTCTGTTGGAAGAGAATGAATATAGAACAGAGGTTGGGATTGGAAATCTGAAGTGAGTAACCTCTGTGGGAAGAGAATGAATCTAGAACAGAGGTTGGGATGAGAAATCTGAAATGAGTAACCTCTGTTGGAAGAGAATGAATATAGAACAGAGGTTGGGATTGGAAATCTGAAATGAGTAACCTCTGTAGGAAGAGAATGAATCTAGAACAGAGGTTAGGATGAGAAATCTGAAATGAGTAACCTCTGTTGGAAGAGAATGAATATAGAACAGAGGTTGGGATTGGAAATCTGAAGTGAGTAACCTCTGTGGGAAGAGAATGAATCTAGAACAGAGGTTAGGATGAGAAATCTGAAATGAGTAACCTCTGTTGGAAGAGAATGAATATAGAACAGAGGTTGGGATTGGAAATCTGAAATGAGTAACCTCTGTTGGAAGAGAATGAATCTAGAACAGAGGTTAGGATGAGAAATCTGAAATGAGTAACCTCTGTTGGAAGAGAATGAATCTAGAACAGAGGTTGGGATTGGAAATCTGAAGTGAGTAACCTCTGTGGGAAGAGAATGAATCTAGAACAGAGGTTAGGATGAGAAATCTGAAATGAGTAACCTCTGTTGGAAGAGAATGAATATAGAACAGAGGTTGGGATTGGAAATCTGAAGTGAGTAACCTCCTGTGGGAAGAGAATGAATATAGAACAGAGGTTAGGATGGGAAATCTGAAGTGAGTAACCTCCTGTGGGAAGAGAATGAATCTAGAACAGAGGTTAGGATGGGAAATCTGAAATGAGTAACCTCTGTGGGAAGAGAATGAATCTAGAACAGAGGTTAGGATGAGAAATCTGAAATGAGTAACCTCTGTTGGAAGAGAATGAATATAGAACAGAGGTTAGGATGGGAAATCTGAAGTGAGTAACCTCCTGTGGGAAGAGAATGAATCTAGAACAGAGGTTAGGATTGGAAATCTGAAGTGAGTAACCTCTGTGGGAAGAGAATGAATCTAGAACAGAGGTTAGGATGGGAAATCTGAAATGAGTAACCTCTGTTGGAAGAGAATGAATATAGAACAGAGGTTGGGATTGGAAATCTGAAGTGAGTAACCTCTGTGGGAAGAGAATGAATCTAGAACAGAGGTTAGGATGGGAAATCTGAAATGAGTAACCTCTGTTGGAAGAGAATGAATATAGAACAGAGGTTAGGATGGGAAATCTGAAATGGGTAACCTCTGTGGGAAGAGAATGAGAAATTTAGGCCATCTAGAACAGAGGTTAGGATGGGAAATCTGAAATGGGTAACCTCTGTGGGAAGAGAAAGAGAAATTTAGGCCATCTAGAACAGAGGTTAGGATGGGAAATCTGAAGTGAGTAACCTCTGTGGGAAGAGAATGAATCTAGAACAGAGGTTAGGATCGGACATCTGAAGTGAGTAACCTCTGTGGGAAGAGAATGAGAAATTTAGGCCATCTAGAACAGAGGTTAGGATCGGAAATCTGAAGGGAGTAACCTCTGTGGGAAGAGAATGAGAAATTCAGGCCATTTAGAACAGAGGTTAGGATCGGAAAATCTGAAGTGAGTAACCTCTGTGGGAAGAGAATGAATCTAGAACAGAGGTTGGGATCGGAAATCTGAAGTTAGTAACCTCCTGTGGGATGAGAAAGAGAAATTTAGGCCATCTAGAACAGAGGTTAGGATGGGAAATCTGAAGTGAGTAACCTCTGTGGGAAGAGAATGAATCTAGAACAGAGGTTAGGATGGGAAATCTGAAATGGGTAACCTCTGTGGGAAGAGAATGAATCTAGAACAGAGGTTGGGATCGGAAATCTGAAATGAGTAACCTCTGTGGGAAGAGAATGAATCTAGAACAGAGGTTAGGATCGGACATCTGAAGTGAGTAACCTCTGTGGGAAGAGAATGAGAAATTTAGGCCATCTAGAACAGAGGTTAGGATCGGAAATCTGAAGGGAGTAACCTCTGTGGGAAGAGAATGAGAAATTCAGGCCATTTAGAACAGAGGTTAGGATCGGAAAATCTGAAGTGAGTAACCTCTGTGGGAAGAGAATGAATCTAGAACAGAGGTTGGGATCGGAAATCTGAAGTTAGTAACCTCCTGTGGGATGAGAAAGAGAAATTTAGGCCATCTAGAACAGAGGTTAGGATGGGAAATCTGAAGTGAGTAACCTCTGTGGGAAGAGAATGAATCTAGAACAGAGGTTGGGATCGGAAATCTGAAGTTAGTAACCTCCTGTGGGATGAGAAAGAGAAATTTAGGCCATCTAGAACAGAGGTTAGGATGGGAAATCTGAAGTGAGTAACCTCTGTGGGAAGAGAATGAATCTAGAACAGAGGTTGGGATCGGAAATCTGAAGTTAGTAACCTCCTGTGGGATGAGAAAGAGAAATTTAGGCCATCTAGAACAGAGGTTAGGATGGGAAATCTGAAGTGAGTAACCTCTGTGGGAAGAGAATGAATCTAGAACAGAGGTTGGGATCGGAAATCTGAAGTTAGTAACCTCCTGTGGGATGAGAAAGAGAAATTTAGGCCATCTAGAACAGAGGTTAGGATGGGAAATCTGAAGTGAGTAACCTCTGTTGGAAGAGAATGAATCTAGAACAGAGGTTAGGATGGGAAATCTGAAATGAGTAACCTCTGTTGGAAGAGAATGAATCTAGAACAGAGGTTGGGATCGGAAATCTGAAGTTAGTAACCTCCTGTGGGATGAGAAAGAGAAATTTAGGCCATCTAGAACAGAGGTTAGGATGGGAAATCTGAAGTGAGTAACCTCTGTGGGATGAGAATGAATCTAGAACAGAGGTTAGGATGGGAAATCTGAAATGGGTAACCTCTGTTGGAAGAGAATGAATCTAGAACAGAGGTTAGGATGGGAAATCTGAAATGAGTAACCTCTGTTGGAAGAGAATGAATCTAGAACAGAGGTTGGGATCGGAAATCTGAAGTTAGTAACCTCCTGTGGGATGAGAAAGAGAAATTTAGGCCATCTAGAACAGAGGTTAGGATGGGAAATCTGAAGTGAGTAACCTCTGTGGGAAGAGAATGAATCTAGAACAGAGGTTAGGATGGGAAATCTGAAATGAGTAACCTCTGTGGGAAGAGAATGAATCTAGAACAGAGGTTAGGATGGGAAATCTGAAATGAGTAACCTCTGTGGGAAGAGAATGAATATAGAACAGAGGTTAGGATTGGAAATCTGAAATGAGTAACCTCTGTTGGAAGAGAATGAATCTAGAACAGAGGTTAGGATGGGAAATCTGAAATGAGTAACCTCTGTTGGAAGAGAATGAATCTAGAACAGAGGTTGGGATCGGAAATCTGAAGTTAGTAACCTCCTGTGGGATGAGAAAGAGAAATTTAGGCCATCTAGAACAGAGGTTAGGATGGGAAATCTGAAGTGAGTAACCTCTGTGGGAAGAGAATGAATCTAGAACAGAGGTTAGGATGGGAAATCTGAAATGAGTAACCTCTGTTGGAAGAGAATGAATATAGAACAGAGGTTAGGATGGGAAATCTGAAGTGAGTAACCTCTGTGGGAAGAGAATGAATCTAGAACAGAGGTTAGGATGGGAAATCTGAAATGAGTAACCTCTGTTGGAAGAGAATGAATATAGAACAGAGATTAGGATGGGAAATCTGAAATGGGTAACCTCTGTTGGAAGAGAATGAATCTAGAACAGAGGTTAGGATGGGAAATCTGAAATGAGTAACCTCTGTGGGAAGAGAATGAATCTAGAACAGAGGTTGGGATGAGAAATCTGAAATGAGTAACCTCTGTTGGAAGAGAATGAATATAGAACAGAGGTTGGGATTGGAAATCTGAAGTGAGTAACCTCTGTGGGAAGAGAATGAATCTAGAACAGAGGTTAGGATGGGAAATCTGAAATGAGTAACCTCTGTTGGAAGAGAATGAATATAGAACAGAGGTTGGGATTGGAAATCTGAAGTGAGTAACCTCTGTGGGAAGAGAATGAATCTAGAACAGAGGTTAGGATGGGAAATCTGAAATGAGTAACCTCTGTTGGAAGAGAATGAATCTAGAACAGAGGTTAGGATGGGAAATCTGAAATGAGTAACCTCTGTGGGAAGAGAATGAATCTAGAACAGAGGTTGGGATGAGAAATCTGAAATAAGTAACCTCTGTTGGAAGAGAATGAATCTAGAACAGAGGTTGGGATTGGAAATCTGAAGTGAGTAACCTCTGTGGGAAGAGAATGAATCTAGAACAGAGGTTAGGATGGGAAATCTGAAATGAGTAACCTCTGTGGGAAGAGAATGAATCTAGAACAGAGGTTGGGATTGGAAATCTGAAGTGAGTAACCTCTGTGGGAAGAGAATGAATCTAGAACAGAGGTTAGGATTGGAAATCTGAAATGAGTAACCTCTGTTGGAAGAGAATGAATCTAGAACAGAGGTTAGGATGGGAAATCTGAAGTGAGTAACCTCTGTGGGAAGAGAATGAATCTAGAACAGAGGTTAGGATGGGAAATCTGAAGTGAGTAACCTCCTGTGGGAAGAGAATGAATCTAGAACAGAGGTTAGGATTGGAAATCTGAAGTGAGTAACCTCTGTGGGAAGAGAATGAATATAGAACAGAGGTTAGGATGAGAAATCTGAAGTGAGTAACCTCCTGTGGGAAGAGAATGAATATAGAACAGAGGTTAGGATTGGAAATCTGAAGTGAGTAACCTCTGTGGGAAGAGAATGAATCTAGAACAGAGGTTGGGATTGGAAATCTGAAGTGGGTAACCTCTGTTGGAAGAGAATGAATATAGAACAGAGGTTGGGATTGGAAATCTGAAGTGGGTAACCTCTGTTGGAAGAGAATGAATCTAGAACAGAGGTTGGGATTGGAAATCTGAAGTGAGTAACCTCTGTGGGAAGAGAATGAATCTAGAACAGAGGTTAGGATGGGAAATCTGAAGTGAGTAACCTCTGTGGGAAGAGAATGAATCTAGAACAGAGGTTAGGATTGGAAATCTGAAATGAGTAACCTCTGTGGGAAGAGAATTAATCTAGAACAGAGGTTAGGATGGGAAATCTGAAGTGAGTAACCTCCTGTGGGAAGAGAATGAATCTAGAACAGAGGTTAGGATTGGAAATCTGAAGTGAGTAACCTCTGTGGGAAGAGAATGAATATAGAACAGAGGTTGGGATTGGAAATCTGAAGTGAGTAACCTCTGTGGGAAGAGAATGAATCTAGAACAGAGGTTGGGATTGGAAATCTGAAGTGGGTAACCTCTGTTGGAAGAGAATGAATCTAGAACAGAGGTTGGGATTGGAAATCTGAAGTGAGTAACCTCTGTGGGAAGAGAATGAATCTAGAACAGAGGTTAGGATGGGAAATCTGAAGTGAGTAACCTCTGTTGGAAGAGAATGAATATAGAACAGAGGTTAGGATTGGAAATCTGAAGTGAGTAACCTCCTGTGGGAAGAGAATGAATCTAGAACAGAGGTTAGGATGGGAAATCTGAAGTGAGTAACCTCTGTGGGAAGAGAATTAATCTAGAACAGAGGTTAGGATGGGAAATCTGAAGTGAGTAACCTCTGTGGGAAGAGAATGAATCTAGAACAGAGGTTGGGATTGGAAATCTGAAGTGAGTAACCTCTGTGGGAAGAGAATGAATCTAGAACAGAGGTTAGGATGGGAAATCTGAAGTGAGTAACCTCTGTTGGAAGAGAATGAATATAGAACAGAGGTTAGGATGGGAAATCTGAAGTGAGTAACCTCCTGTGGGAAGAGAATGAATCTAGAACAGAGGTTAGGATGGGAAATCTGAAGTGGGTAACCTCTGTTGGAAGAGAATGAATCTAGAACAGAGGTTGGGATTGGAAATCTGAAGTGAGTAACCTCTGTGGGAAGAGAATGAATCTAGAACAGAGGTTAGGATGGGAAATCTGAAGTGAGTAACCTCTGTGGGAAGAGAATGAATCTAGAACAGAGGTTAGGATTGGAAATCTGAAATGAGTAACCTCTGTGGGAAGAGAATTAATCTAGAACAGAGGTTAGGATGGGAAATCTGAAGTGAGTAACCTCTGTGGGAAGAGAATGGATACCTGTGGGTCCACCAGCAGCTGATACCAAGGTGGGCAGATAGTCAACAGCGTGGATCATTCTATGAACAACAAGTTTCTGGAACTTCAATCTCTGACTGTGGAATCGAGCAAAAGATCACAAGCCTAAAGATTCTGCTAGCGACGGACAGAAGACATTGTCTAGTCAAACACTTGACTCTGAAAATATATTTGATTGTATTGGAAATCCAATTTCTAGCATGCTCCTTTTCAATACTTTATAAAATGGTGATATTTTACAAATAAATAACTTTCTCCTGTCTGAGAGTAAGACTTGACATTGTCCTTTGAATCGATATTTGAAACCATTAGTCTGACAATTTACTCAGAGCACTTCACGATTACGAGATCATGACCATTTCAAAGTTTAAAGGGGCAGTAGCACGTTTTTTCGCTGAAATAAGTTGATGGAATGTATTTGAAAAATAATGTAACTGATAGTAAACCACCCTTCTCTCTTCAGATAATCAAGTTAAAAATAAGTGTACATGGTTCCGTAAAGCCATGGGAATAGATTTTGTCATTCGAAATAATAAAATGTGTTCACAATATAATGGCCGCCATGCAATTTTTGCTTTATACACAACACCGGCTTTACCACTACGGATAATTGGTTTGTGTAATTAGATGTTGTACTCTCTAAAGTAAATAAAGATAACATAAACCATCATTTTAAATGAGAAATTTGAAAAAATAAAATTTGCAAAAACACGTGCTACTGCCCCTTTAATGAAGGTACAAATAATACGAAAGGGGTCATATACATAAACAACTGTATCTTTAAAAAAACATGTGTGTAGGTAGAGCTTCTGCCGTTCTTTGAATTCATCAACCAATATTTTGATTACCGAGTGTTTGATGTGTCCTCACCCTGTGTATTTGTATCCCGTCTTCTTTAGCCCGGCCCCCGACATGAACGCTGTGACCCTGGTACCCCCCTCCCAGATGGAGTGTTTACCCCCACGCAGGGGCCAGTTGCTCCCATGGGCGAATATCTCGCCTCCATTCTGAAAACATCAGGAAACATGAAAATTAACATCAGGAAACATGAAATTGATCTGACAACATGAGGAAACATGAAAATGATATGACAAAATCAGGAACATGAAAATGATCTGAAAACATCAGGAAACATGAACATGATCTGACAACATCAGGAAACAAGAACATGATCTGAAACATCGGAAAACATGAAAATGATCTGATAACATCGGAAACATGAAAATGATCTGACAACATCAGGAAACATGAAAATTATCTGAAAACACCAGGAAACATGAAAATGATCTAAAATAACATCAGAATGATATAAAATGACACCAGCATGATCTGATAACATCAGAAGACATTAGAACGATCTGCAAACATCAGAAAGCACTACTACCGCTATAAGATTCTTAAATTCAGATCGTTACCAATTTGTCTAAACCAATCTCATCTCACTCAGTATCATTATATTCAAATATACATTTTTTTAATTAATAAAAACTGTTTTAACTATGAATTGTCAAATTTAAACCCTCACGTCTGCAGTGAAGAGGAATAGAGTGTTGTCATAAATTCCTTTCTTCTTGAGAGCGTCCGTGAGGTTGCCGATTGCCTCATCCAGAGCGTTTACCATACCTCGAGAGAAGAAATTTTAATTAAATTAAGAAATCAAATTAAATTTAAAATGTTGGTTATATGTCGCATTTCCCATTAAGGATGTGATTATATATGTATATATTAGTGATAGGTGAGGTGATTTGGGGTTTAACACAGCTTTCAAGATTATTTCACTTATATGCTAGTATATAATGGAGAAAGTCCGCAACACCACGTGGCTATGCATTTGGGTGAACCTGCGAGCATCGGCTGGAACTAGCGAACTAGTGGTACGCTGTGGCATTGCACCCAAACCTTACTGTGTGAAGAACAGCTCTCTACCGCAGACAAAGTTACCGTGCCCATGGCGGGATTCGATCCCCGGACCCCTTGATCCGAAGCCGAACGCGCTAACCACTACACTATATATAACCGGCACTTATTGTAACCATGGCGATGATGACAGATGAAGAAAGGTTCAGTTCAAGGTTAAGAGCTGAATGTACAAGATTCACAACACAAATTTAAACGGAATCATAGTACGCCTACAATGTTGTGCGGTATAACTTTGGACACAGAGGCTCCTTTTTATTATATTTTTTTTCTTAAAATTTTGAAATTTTACAAATTATTCGTTTCAGAGTTTAAATGTTAGACTACGTATTACTGAACTTCCAAACGCAAGGCATAACTCTTGCCAGTCTCCATTACTGGTTGATTTAGACCTTGCAGTATTTCCTTAAGATCTCGTGCCAAGATAGTGAGTTGCTGCACCTGAAATGTATAGTGGGCCCGAATTTCTTAGCATAGATACCTTGAAGAGGATGTTGATGAACATATCGAAAATTTTCCAAAAAATCCATCTACGTGAAATAAATACACTTAGTTTTTCCAAAACTTTTCAACCTAAAATAAGTCGAGAATTGCATTAATTTGTAAAGGTGTTTTCCGGTCTAAATATAGATCCAGTCTATTATTTTCATTTCAAAGCATTATGGTCTAGTTCACACACAGTAAACAAAGACGCGAAAGAACAAGAGAATTAGTGAGCACAGCTCACTCATGATACCCCCGCTTTTAACATTGGTCAAAGAGAAATGTTTGAAAATAGCAAAAGGGCATCAATGTTTAAACTTTTGTATGAACCGACCATTATATATAAGTATTATTAAAGCAGAGTAAGTATTACACTTGTAAGCATGTTTTAGAAGTAAAAGTAAAACATGTTGAAAAATGGCATTAAATATGCAAATGAGGGTATGAAACATTCAAATATGCAAATGAGGGTATGAAATATAAAAATGACAGATGTACACATCAGTGTTTTCGTAACATTTGAACAATTAGTGTCTGAGTTATGAGTAGAACAAAAAGTGTGAATGGCGAAGATAAACAAAAACGGAGAAAATTTGCATAAATTATGCAAATGAGGGTATGAAACATACAAAAGGCAGATGTACACATCGTGATGATTGTACATATCAAGTTTTGGAACATTTGAGCAACTGGTTTCAGAGTTATGAGTGGAATAAAAACTGAATGGCAAAGTCGAAAAACGGAGAAAATTTGCATAAATTATGCAAATGAGGCTATGAAAGATACAAAAGGCAGATGTACACATGGTGATTGTACATATCAAGTTTCGTAAAATTTGAGCAACTGGTTTCAGAATTATGAGCGGAACAAAACCGGACGGACGCACGGACAGACGTGCTGACCGCTATATACCTCCGACTACTTCGTAGCGGGGGTATAAAAATTATGAGCAATGAAAGAAATCGAAATATATAAATTTTGGCGGTTATTTATTCACCATTTCATTTAATTATGTATTTCCTACAGATATTGGAATAATTGTTTTACCCAACTAAGTATTTTGCTTGAATTTTATAATTAATGAGAGTATGAAAAATTGTCATCATTTGCTGGTCTTATTGTCCCCCGCCGCCGCGAAGCGCGGAGCGGGGGACATAGTATTCAGCTCCATACGTCCGTCCGTCCGTCCCGCTTCTTGTTAGCGCCATATCTAATGAACCGCTCAACTTAGAATCTTCAAACTTGGTACCAGTTTTCATCTGGGGAATACGCAGACCTGAAAAGGTTTTGGTGACCTTGACCTCATTTTCAAGGTCACGGCGAGACTTTGACCAGTTTTGAAAATGTTGCTAGCGCCATATCTAATGAACTGCTCAACCTAGAATCTTCAAACTTGGTACCAATCTTCATCTGGGGAATACGCAGACCTGAAAAGTTTTCGGTGACCTTGACCTCATTTTCAAGGTCACGGCGAGACTTTGATCAGTTTTGAAAATGTTGTTAGCGCGATATCTCATGAACCCTTCGACCTTGAGTCTTCAAACTTGGTACCAGTCTTCATCTGGGGAATACGTAGACCTGAAAAGTTTTCGGTGACCTTGACCTCATTTTCAAGGTCAGGGCGAGACTTTGACCAGTTTTGAAAATGTTGTTAGCGCCATATCTCATGAACCCTTCAACCTTGAGCCTTAAAACTTGGCACCAGTTTACACTCTGGGCCATCTCAGTATTTAGTACATTCTCATAAGAATAATAACAATTGGATGAAATATTCTTGATTGCGGCGGGGGACATGGTCACGTTTGTGACAATTACTTGTCTCAATAAAAAGTACATTAAACAGGCAATCATTTGTATATTCTCGTGACACTTAGAAACATTGTTTGTAAAGCAATCGTCACATTCAGTAATGTGTCACAATGGTAACTTGCAAGAGAAGCACGTGCATCACGTGCAGCACATGGGTTGTTATGGCGACTTGCGCTAGAGACGAGCCGCCAAGCTTTGGAAACGCTTCCTGTTGTCAGCTGTTGTGTTGTACGTTTTATGCAATAAAGGGGATTGAGTTTATATGACGTCAGATACCCTTAACGCGCGCTACTCGAATTTGTTCTTCTCTTTGAAACCAAATTGCATTACATTGTCGAGTTATGAAAATTATTTAACATGTGCCATGTTGTAGATAAAAGATTTCTCTGGCGATTGACGTTATAAGTATATTTTCCCAAAAATATTTTTAATTTGAAACACTAACATCCTTGATGGCTCTTTAAGGAAATACTGGTCTAAGTAATAGTTAGAACCTATGAAGAGAAATCTTCGTGATTAAGAAGGGGAGGAGCGAGCGTAGCGTTGATCACTATGACGTCATGCCATGGCAACGGCATTCGGTAAACACAACCGCATGGAAGAAGGCGTCAAACTTGGACAAATGTTACTGGTTGAAAACATTTTAGTTACTTGAAATTAATTAATTTTGAGAGTTATTTGTGACCTATAATGTTATACACAAGTAAGAAAATGACAATGCCACCTGTCGGGCCGAATCTTGTGAACCCGATGTATATGTTCGCGGTGATTCGCCCGAAATAATTTGCGGGTAGGCTATTCATTGTAATTCAACATAGGCAAATCAACCAATCAAAATCAAGGGTACACCGAAATCATGTTACAATGACGTCACTGTTTCTGTGATTTCCTACGTAATCGTTTCATATGACGCGATGTCGCCAAGCTGTATGGACGTGTTTTTATGAACTCTCACTTTTCGAAAAACGTAGCCTATTTGATCGTAACATTTGTTATGGTAAAACAAGAGATAATCTTCCGTCTGACTTTGAGGTGAGCTCATTTTCCTCTGTTCACTGTATTCGGAAATAGGTTATTTTTAACCAGGTAGAAACCGTTGTCTAAATCAAATTGTGGAATGTGAGAGTCATTAAAATTAACATTATTGTTTCATAATTTAATACAGATGGAAGGACATATCTATTTAGTTATGATGCTTTGTGTTTAGATCAGTACTAAGATTACAGAAACATAGAATATAATTAATTCATAATTTTATAATAAAATTAAAGTCGCCTTTTTTGGTTTTAGTTCGTTAAAGGACTGAACGTTTTTGTTTGTAAAACGACTTTAATAAGGCTGAAAGAAAGTGTTCACTTATTATGCTAACTAACAAATGCATGCTGCATGCAAAATTTTTCGAAACTCATTTGCCAGTATCTTTATACCGCCTGTGTAGCGTAGTGTCGAGGTCGTGTTTACTTCCGAGTCACGTGGGGCACATGTCAATAAAAAGTTGTTAAACATTGTTGTCATTTGTTTTTGACCAATCAGCCACAGAGAGGGCGTGTCATGAAGAGCGAGTTCTTAATCATTAAGAGCCTTTTGTCAGGAAAATACGACAATCTGATTGGTTGAGAAAGTAGGTTGAGTTCTTAAAGGATTAAGGTCTAAACCAGCCAGTAATGGAGAATGGCAAGAATTATGCCTTGCGTTTGAAAGTTGCATGTTACTAGTTGAATTATGAATTCAGCGAGTTTAAATGAGGCAATATACATACCACTGAAAACTCTTCTTCCCTTGTTGATTACATGAGGAAATCTGTCTTCATAAACCTTCGGAACCTATTGCATGACAGAATATTCAATCAAAGCAACAACCAACGAAATGCTTAGTATACGTTGTGTGTATACAAAGAATAAATTCTTATCGAAAGTAAAGCTATACATTTATCTAATTCTATAGATGTGAACAGCGAATATATTCTGGACAAAATAACTTTTGATGATAGTTATTTTCCAGTGTCATAGAAGAAATTGATCATGATTTATAATCACAAAATTGATATACATTCCTAAATATGTTTGTACAATATATTATTGATAATTTTCTCATGTCAAAGTTTATAAATCAAGCGTCAAACATTAAGTTTACCTTCAAATCATCAAATATCTTATAAATTGTTCTTATTCAATAGTTAGTTTAACGTTTTTACTCTGAAAGGGTATTTTATTAAATATTTAAAAGGAGCCTATGAGAAATAGGATTGTCAGAAACTGCCATTTCTAATTGGCTCTTTTCCAGTATGTAATAATATGATGATATTAAGACTATTGCTACCAATCAACATAGAACCTTCAAATCCTCAAGCACTTCAGGTTAACTTATTAAACAGTCAGACATATCTCACTTGTGTCGGGGAGTGGACGTTTTGAAACGGTAGGTACATAAACAGAGGTGAAGATTTGTTGTGTTGTTCTATCAACTCGGAGATGCGTTTGCTGTAGACCCACTGTGGAATGAAAATGTTTGAACATAGTTAAACACATTTTGAAATTTTAGTTTTACACGATTAATTATAATTTTTCAAAAACAATTGAAAGCAATTTTCAAACCTGACAGCTGACAATAAGTATAGTAGACCTTTTTTTCTTGTGCTACTTAAAAACCCTTGTGTGTATGTTATATTAATTATAATTCAAGTCCTAAGAGTTTCTGAAATTATACGATATACCATTTCAGATTTGCTGTAGAAACGGTTATGTGTTAGTTTGGTATGTATTAAAGGGACACTCTTATTAGCCCCACCTACAATGCGTTCATCTGCAAATGAAAATCCACAACGCAAATGGCCATGAAACTCATGTTATGGGGGCGTCGCTAAAAATGATGTGACGTCGCGAAATTAATTTTATACAGGTATGAACTGTATTTCTATGACAGTGTTCAGCGAATCAGGTCCACGCAAAGCAATTGCTATTTATTCATTCAAAAAATAAAGTAGACAACTTATCTATAACAGACATAAAGACAAATTCGGACAGACAAAGGAAGCTAAGGGCAGTATAGCTTTTTAACATAAGGAGAAAACTACCTTGCTTGATAGTTCGTTGGTTTATACAAAATACATCGAAACTTGCCGCCGCAACTGGTAGTGAAGAAAACGTGCGGAATTTGAAAAAAATCAGACAAATAATGTGTTCCAACAATCGGTCGGACAAAATGTCTTCATGACGTTGGTAGGAATTAAATGACTATAATTTGACATTACCGCAGAATATTGTCCGTTGTATTCATTCCCAACTTTCATCCCGTCTCTGAAGTCCAAATATCCACCTGCAATAGAAACGCATTGAAATTATAACTAAGGAAACTCGCTTACATAGCTGAAGATTGCAACGTCAATGAGGTGAGAGAGTTGGGGTTTAACGCCGCTTTCAAGAGTATTTCACTTATATCGCGGCTGCTAGTATTATGGCAGGGAGAAAGCCCGCAACGCCATGTGGTTATGCAATGTGGGGAAACCTGCGAGCAACGGCTGGAGCTAGCGAACCCAACTTCCAAACGCAAGGCATATCTCTTGCCAGTCTGCATTACTGACTGATTTAAGCCTTGCTTTACGTCCCACGCTTTGTTGTGCCTAGATAGTTGCACAAGAAATGCATAGTGGGCCTGGATTTCTAAACACAGAATTCTTAAGGAAATACTGCAAGGTCTAAAACAGCCAGTAATGGAGACTGGCAAGAGTAATGCCTTGCATTGGGAAGTTGTAGCGAACCATGCACCCACAACTTACTGCATGTAGAACAGTTCTCTACTCCAGACATGCCGTGCCCCTGGCGGGAATCGAACCCGGGACCTCTTGATCCGAAGCCGAACGCGATAACCACTGCGCTATCCCTCCCCGCAACGTCAATGAGCAAGGGATATTGAGCACGTTGTTTGAGTCACAATATGACAACGTTTTAGAGGGTGTTATTTTATCGAGAAGTACTTTAGTTTAAAACTATAAAAACTATCAATTTAATTCTAGTTTCATTCATATGATCGACAAAAACGCGCGTCAGTTGGTCAAACTTGCGGTGGCACTTGAAGACAGTCGACTCACCAATGTGGTGATTAAAGTAGTCTTCCTCAGAACTGTAGTACCCGAGGAAGGAGTCGAACCCACGATACGTCGGTGTACACTCCCACTTGCAGAACCCGAGGTGCCACCTGGGAACAGACAGGGAGAGTTGGTATATCACGGGTACTCGTGTCGTTAACATAGTATACATAGACACTCATATAATATTATACGTATATGTTCATTTAGTCAGCATTCACACCTAATTATCACCAATAAGTGTTTCAATAACCGATGTCATTATACCATATGTTGCACATGTCACCGTGTATAATCTCTGTCTCAATGCGTTACCTTGTCAAACAGGTACAGGACAGAGGTTGATATTCAGTGAGCATTGGTAAATCATGGGAACTCATATCGTAAACACAGTATGTCATATACCCTCTTATAATATAATATGTATGTGTTCATACGGGGACAGACAAGAGATGCAAAAGGGTCTTGATGATGAGGTGACGTGTTAAACATTTTCAGATTTAATAAGTCTGTCAGTTTGTCTTTTCACTTTGAATCAGGGGATTCGTGGAAGCTAATTTGGAATGCAATATGCGAGTATATTAATATAACTAACAAAATCCAAATTATGAACCTTCTTTTGTTCTTTCTATCACCAAATGTCAGTAATTAAAGTACATGTACTTCGACTACAGTCTCAACTCCACTGCCAGATACCATATAAGTAATGCTGCTGCAAGACGCACACGTTACGTCAACTTCCTCATAAAATATACTAGTTTATAACATATATAAACTAGTATGAAATTCACACATGGAAAACGTTGTTATCTTGGACCCGGAAGTGACCGAACAGCCTCTCTTAAATTGATCACTCCAACTTCTGCAACATGAGTAAACTGTTTTACAGACTGACTGTCGATTTGGGCTAATTTAAACAGAAAGACTTATCCTCATGGTCCTTATCACCTTTAAGATTTGGGCAAAACACTATCTGACCTCCACTTGCTCCCTGAAGTTGGAAATCTTTGGCCAACCTTAAAACTGTAGAACGATGCCCATGGCCGAAGTGGCGTTAAACAACAACCCACTCAGTCACTAATGCTGAAGGAAGCTCTTTCATTGTCTGGTTATTTTTTTTTATCAAAATACGACAGTTTTAGGGCCCAGGCCGAATCAGGTTATTGCAGTAGGGTAGTGGACACAAATACTCTCAAGCAGGAAGGCAACGATGGCCAATCATTAACTAACAAGATTAAGTCGAAATTGGTATCGTGATTTATGATAGGTAATAAGAATGCGCACGAAACCATATGACCAACATTAACCGCATCTGTACCATATTACTGCGGTGTATTAAATTTTACGGATTCAATAAATTCACGTCAGATTTGACTGTCGGTCATCTTCCCACGGCAAGGTGAAAATGTATCGAGATCGCTCCATTGTTCAACCTAGGCAAAACTGGTGAAACAAATCAGCCGGCGGTTCAACAAAATGAAGCGCTTCGTAGCGCTCATTGATCGCTCAATGTAGCGCTCAATGTAGCGCTCAATGTAGCGCTCAATGAGCGCTTCTTCTCTCTTGAAAGACACAGTGCAAATTCCTCGAAGTTTGCTCGCCTTGCTACGTAGCGCTACATTGAGCAATCGCGTTCAAGAGAGGTTTAAAAGTAATCGCTCATTGAGCGATTACTTTGAAACCTATCCTGAACACGGCCCAGCTATGCCTATTGTGATCACGAGTTACGTCCCATACCACCAATGAAATCGCCGTTTACATTCGGTACCAATTCAAAATAGCGACGATCGACAGTCACACGGGCAATACAAGCTGTCTTCTGATTGTCTTATCCGATTAGCCTGCACTACGTTAAAATCTTGAGGGTTGAGGTCAAGGGCGAAAGGAGAAGATCTGAAATCTTTTCGTTGCGCCTGTGACGTTGTGAAGATGACTTTCGGCATACATTTCGGATTGTTGGTTTATATTTGTGAACGTACTTGCCGACAGCATGTGTGGCATATCCGAGTTTCTTCAGATGTTGAGGAAGAGTTGTTAGATTCAGGGGGAGACACACCGCCTGACTGCTTCCTATTACTTGGTGCTGGTACGAGGAATATAACATAATTTATGAACATTATTTTAATTACATTTTCATAATAGCATGATTTCAAGGGTCTTGGATTTCGTATCTCTCGGAGTTTTTAGATGGTACTAAAAGACCATACGACTTTCTAAGTGCTAAGAGAGCTTCGAAACTAAAGGCCAGATATTTGCTCAATCTAATTAAAATCAAATCATTGATTCGTTCCCTACAGGCTTCTTTGCTAATTTGGGTTGTCACTCATCTAAAATGATTTTATTGATATTGGATACTTGCTTTTTACATTCTGATGCTGATTTGGAATTTATATTGAATACATAATGTAATATTCCTTTCGATTTGAAGATCCCAATTCATCCTGCTCCATCAATGTATTTGTATCCACAAGACTACTACAATACCCTGATCCCTTAATCAGCTTTTGCCTCGTATCACTGCAGGCTGGTTACGTAGGCGTAGTCATCGCTATATATTGCGTGCAATTTTCAGCCAATGAAATGTCGTAATTTGAAATTTGATGATCGCTGATCAGTCTTCTCATCCGGGTCCTGCTACTCTCGTTCGATTTAGAATCATTTGATTGGCTGGTTATTTATAGCGCGATGCGAGGAAGATGGTAATTATGGAATCAGGGGATGGAAGCAGCATTGTGGATACAAATACCCTCATGGTGCGGGATGAATTTCATCTTGTAATAGTTTAATAAATATTTAACAATCAAAAAGTAACGCCAATTTCATTTAAGAAGATGATTTCGGGATGGTTTCTATGAAAACTCATTGATATTGAATTCGAAATTGAAGAGGCCAGTGTCAGTTGAATGTTCGATATGACATCAAAGGTACATGAGAATGATTTACCTGTAAACCATTCTTGAAAGGGTAAATTCCTGACATGAACGCACTTCGAGACCTGCAAATAAAGAACTCTTAATTTAGAGCAAGAAAGTTAGAAACCTGAATCATTTTTACAAGATTTATAATTCATCCATCAAATGTGTTCAATGAAACGCCTATGTACGGGTCAGTCTCATTAAAACCAGACCGTAAATAGTTGCACTGCGTTACACAATATACGAGGGCAATCATATCGGGGTTCATATTTTTCATACGATGCCCTAGGGCAAAATATCACTTTGAATTGATGACGTGACGTCATAAAAAATGCTATGACGTCACGCTTCGTCTATGACGTTGCATTCTAAATGCGCGACGGCGGGTCGCCAGCCTATGTTTGAAAGTGTATTTTAGCGTGTTTTCATTAATTTCATGACTTGGGTAATAAACCGAATATTATATTCGTGTCTATGCCATACTATGTTTACGACACTCGTGCCTGAATATCGGTATATCCCTCGCTCTCGCTCGGGAAATACTAATATTCAGGTACTCGTGTCGTAAACATAGTATGACATAGGCACTCATATAATATCCTCTATATATGTGTAACATAGTGGAACTTATAACTATCTGGTTTTAACGAGATTGATGTACGGGTTTGTATTTCATGGAATCAAACTCATTGTTGGTTTCAAGGTAACATGGTCTTATGGCAATGTTTAAAGGGGCAGTAGCACGTTTTTTCACTCAAATAAGTTGATGAAATGTATTTAAAAATAATGTCACCAATAGTGAAACACCCTTCTCTCTTTGGAAAATCAAGTTAAAAATGAGTGTAGATGGCTCAGTAAAGCCATGGGGATCGTTTTTGTCATTAATAAAATGTGTTCACAATAAAATGGCCGCCATGCAATTTTTGCTTTATACGCAACACCGTTATTACAACTACGGACAATTGGTTTGTGTAATAGGATGCATGTTTTACCTTCTTAAGTAAATTTAAATGGCGCAACCTATCATTATAAATAGGAAATTTGAAAAAAATAAATTTTGCAAAAAACGTGCTACTGCCCCTTTAAAATTATTTCTGACTTCTGCTTACGGCGAACAAAGAGGTTGTACGTAGTTTCTGTCAAGTATGATGCCATCCCGGGCCAGTTTGTCGATGTTCGGAGTCAGCATGTCGGGGTTTCTGAAACCCACGTCGTCCCATCCTGTCGGGTAAAATATATCCTAGAAATCATGTTATCATTGTCTACCCAAACTGACAAAATAAGATGTCAAATGTTTCTCAATGTGTTTTCAGACAAGGATGAACACTACATGTCATCGCCTATGGGTTTATATTGCAGACAATGTTATATAGGATTATCATAAATAATTTCGAGCCAAAACACTATAAAAAGTTAAAAGTTCATTAAAAACTGTTTCATTTATGTCCTATGACTATATTATCTAATCCAGTTCTTTGTGAGAATAGTCTGTTGCACATTTGCTTTGATTGGACTTTATACTGCGATAGTATATCAAGTAAGGCTGAGCAATATTATCGCAATACCAATATATTGCAATTCAGACTGTGCAATACAATTATTGCAATACGATTTTCAATATCGCAATATATCACAACTTTTTAGTGAAATTTATTCATATATCTTGTTTTTAGGCGTAGTTACCAGCTTAACGTGTAACTTAATTCTTCTGGGGTGCAAGAATATGTGTTGAACTGTATTACAAATGTTTACTAAATACATGCCATTAAAACTAATTTAACATTTTGACTTATGGTCCATTTTTTGGAAAGATTTGAAAGGCTTTTTAACTAAATGTGTCATGTTTACAGAAGTATAAAAGTTGAATGTAGAGTTCACTCAATATATTGCAATACTTATTGTAATACAGGTTGTATGTATTGCAATATATCGCAATACGAAATTTGGTGCAACACTAAGCCCTAATATCAAGTGCAAGGAAATTCTGATGGATGCAGCAAGGTGCCAACCAAGCTAATGTTATAAGCTAGCCTTGCAACAGGTCTCTTTGTGCGTTTGATTATTTTATTTCGCGTCCCAATTAGTTTCCTTATCAAATCAGTTACGTTATGCTTACATTAAACATTTTCCTGGATTACGTTTTGTATGACATTGAACTAAAACATACCCAGGTCATCAGCAACTATGAAGACGATATTCGGCTTTTCTGCAGCTCCGGTCAGTTTGAGGACAGTGACGATGAGACAGATGGACAAACGCTGCATCATATTCTAAGCTGTGACATCGGACAACTGCAATATCAGTGAGAGACCAATTACGTAATTAGATGATATCTGTCTTGTCTAATCTTATACCGTATTTACTCAAGGAGTGAAACCTGGGGGTCATGGGGTACTGAGGTGAATACAATGCGGGTATAAAATATGAATTTAAAGGGACAGTAGCTCGTTTTTCGCTCAAATAAGTTGATGAAATGCATTTGAAAAATAACGTCACCAATAATAAAACACCCTACTCTCTCCGGAAAATCAGATATAAAAAATTAGTGTACATGGTTCGGTTAAGCTAAAAGCTAAAGTTAATATAAATGACATAAACTATCATTATAAATGGACAAATTGAAAATAATAAAATTTGCAAATAAACGTGATACAGTCCCTTTAAAGAGAAAAATATATCGCCGATCTATCGGCAGCATCCGCCATCTTGGTTAATTGGCATTACGCGAAATGAAAACACGCTATACTTAACCTAATTTTACAAATTTATAATAATAAAACATATACAATGATAGAATATTCACATAAAAACACGTAACATATAACAACACTGATAAACAATATGATGTTAGGCCGAAGCGAAGTTTTCGAAGTTTATTAAAGCGTAGCAAAGTGTATTAGAAGCATGAACGTGTAAACGGAATATCCTCTAGTATCCTGTAATTTATTTTGACGATATCATAAAAATTCGTCAATAATAATTCTTACCGTCGATATTCGATTACAAGGGTGTTAAATGTAGTCGGAAATTCAACTAATTGTCGACCAAATGTCCAGTAATGTTAGCCAATATGATTCGCAGTTCAGCATTTTTTTCCAAAAAGAACCCATGATTAAACGTACATATGATTAAATGAAAATTTGACTGACATTTGGTAAATTGGCCAGCTGTTGATTAATGTACTACGAAAAGCATGCACAGCCAGATTATGTATAATAACATGTTTGGTACTTGCACTCAGTTAAATGTGAATGTTGAAAACCGAATAGGCAAGTTTTCTTCCGGATTAATTTTTTTCACTTACCAGGCCCGCTGTTTGGTTTGATTTTTTGGAAAGTTCTACTCTACCGATAGAACCGTTATTTTACGGCCTGCCGTATTTCCTCGAAAACATCCCGAGCTTCAAATAGAACCCGGAAAGTAAGGGGTGATAATAACTAAATAGAACACCGAGAACGTATTCGAGGAAATACGGTACGAACCATGTTTTTCTCATACCTATATTATATCTAGAAGTTCATGTCATTACATGTTCAGCATTACAAGCAATCCCAGAGGCGTGTTCAGAACAGCCAGTACCCGTTTCTGAACGATAACACTTTAGAGCAGTCTCACCAAGCGAGTATTTACAATCAAAGATGGAGTCGCGTGCACAAAGTTTGATTACCTCATTTTTCTTTCTTTATTGTCCCCTTAATTGAAATTTGGTCGATTGCTATGTGCATGGCACATTTTTTTCCAAAATGGTGATGATATTCTGAATTTATTTTAGGAAGTACTCGCGAGCTCAGTTCCCGTTCAGAAGCCGTTCGCGGGTACGCCAAGCGAGTACTCGCGATCCTGAACACGCCTCCGGTCTTTATGTGATATAACATCGCTTATCTCGTATCACGATTGAAACTCGTGGTGTCATTGTGACAGCAAACAATTACTGAAATATTTAAAATAACAGAGAAAGTTAGACGAACAAGAAAATAGTATATAGTTCTAGATATATGCAGAATAAAAAATGAATTACTTAATAAACATCATAGTAAAATGAAAGGTTTTGTATGTATAGCATGTTTGTGATGAGTCGATCTAAATACATTTAATCGAAAATTTGTTTCATGTCATATTTTGTCGATTTAATAGCAATCTAAATGTCTCTAGATCGACAATTGTTTTATATATATAGTTACAATATATAGCATAATAACAAAAGTTGTCGATCTGAATTTATTTAGATAAGTGAACTTAACTCTTTACCTACAGAAGGTGACATCAGTCATCAACATTTTAAAAAGATGTGTCTTTGTAATTATGGCATCTAGAAAGAGGAAAATCATAAATTAGACCAAATACAGTTACAAGCAGCACGGATTATTACTGGATTGCCCAAATACACATCTACGAAATTTCTATACTTTGAAACTGGCTTGAAACCATTACAAGAACGCCGGAGAAAAAGATAATAAAACTTAATGTATAACATTCAAAATCAAATGGGTACCCAATTTCTAACTGAAGTACTCCCTCAAAACGTTGGTTCAAAAAGTAGTTACAATTTTACGTAACTCCAAAAATATTGTAACTCCTCACGTGAGACTTAAACAGTCAACAGAATCATTCATTTCATCAGCAATTTGTTCATGGAATAATTTATCAACTCATGTTTCTTAGATTTCTATCTTGTCCAGTACCTGTCATCTTTTTAAGAAATGTAATGTTATATATTGTAAATAGCAAGGAGAGGGTATCCTAAGTTGGATAACTTGTTCCCAATCCGTTTCATCATGAATAAAATATGTTTAAACTAAGAAGTAAATCTTCAACTTTACCCACTTGATAGCAACTTAGTCCCCCAACACAACTTTGCCACAATTATTGCTATAGGCCTATACACAATTTGCACGGATGCATATTGCCGTAACCAGGGCCGTGTTCAAGTTAGGTTTCAAAGTAAGCGCTCAATGAGCGATTACTTTGAAACCTCTCCTGAACGCGATTGCTCAATGTAGCGCTACGTAGCAAGGCGAGCGAACTTCAAGGAATTTGCACTATGTCGTTCAAGAGAGAAGAAGCGCTACTTTGAGCGCTACATTGAGCGATCAATAAGCAAATTAAGCGCTCGCTGTTACTGAACGGAACACTACTTTCAGTGTCTTGAACCGAACCGAACTTTACCGGAAACACCCGAACGTTACAATCAATGTAAACATCAACTATATCCAAAGATAAGAATACATTGCCGTGTTCAAGATAGGTTTCAAAGTAATCGCTCAAAGAGCGATTACTTTGAAACCTATCTTGAACGCGATTGCTCAATGTAGCGCTACGTAGCAAGGCGAGCAAACTTTGAGGAATTTGCACTGTGTCGTTCAAGAGAGAAGAAGCGCTCATTGAGCGCTACATTGAGCGCTACATTGAGCAATTTAAGCGCTCGCTGCTATTGAACGGGGCGCATGTTTACCTCTAAACATCTGACATCGAATATGCAAGGACGTCAATGCTGTGTCTTTGTGTGGAAGTTTATAAACTACAAAACTGCTTCCGGGTACAGCGACACTACAAATGACTGCGCGTTACACCTCGTGACCAGGCACCGTGACGACAGCTGGAGGGCGCGATGTGAGTGCGGGAAGTCGCTTGTTCAATCGTTAATATTACTCCTCCGCGTATAAATTTGGAACTATATTTTTATCAATGCACGTGATGATAAAATCAGATAATTTCTTCTCTGCTAAATCGTTGAACTGTCACTTTTAAAGTGAAGATGAGATTAAGTTTGACGCGTTGCCTTTTTAGCCTAAGCTTCATGGACGTTTGAAGCAGCCGTAAAATATTGTCAAGTTAGACAAGTGACCGGATCAGCATTTATTGGTTTACTGATATTCGAAGTTTAATTTAAATTTCTGCGGCGTTTTCAGCTTCTTTCGCGCTTTCATTTTCTTGAATAAAGTTTAGAAATCTGTACAGTAATCATATTTTCACAATTCAACTCTATAAGCGCTGTAACACGTTTTTCTTACTGAAATAAAGTGCTCTCACAAAAATATAAATAAATGTTACCAATGGCTAAATAATACTCATGATTCGATAAAAAGAGATCTAAAACGAATGCACATGGTTCGGTCCATTTCCCATCGAGCGGCCAGTAATTAAAATGGCCGCTCAATGTAGTTCAAGTGATGTGACTGATATAACCTAAACACTCGAGTAGATTTTAAATATGGTATAGTCATATGGAATGGTCAACTATCTTGCTGTCTGAACTCTCAAATTCACACGAGACCTTCAAAACTACCTCTCACGCTGAAGAGTTCCACAACACTGTATATATAGGCCTATACGTCGCACCTTTTTCGTCGAATACGGATAACCAATGTCTATGGATACGGCTTATCGGGTCGTGTAATGAGATGTTTTACCCGTTAACGTACCAATATATAGTATAAACTTAAATAATAAATCATCTTTATACGCATTCTTTGCATAAACGAATTCTTATTTTTTCAACTGCCTCAAAATGTCTATAATCTCAACAGAGTTGACTCTTTTCCCAAACTTAACTTTTCCAAACCGCATTGATTATATGTAATAATGGTATAGAGATCAATGGCATTACAATTTTATGAAAAGTATACAACTAGACCGTAACAAAATCCAATCAATATAGACAGTGTTCTGTTATATCGATTATCAATACCAATCGACATTTGTTCTTTCTAAAATGTAAACAAGAAAAGCTAAGGAGTATACAAGTAACACCTGCCTTGGTAAGTACGTGTATGTTATGGCTAGATGCATAGATGGGTTTATAATTGCAAATATTGTATTTGATTGTTGTACGGTCAACTTCCCCTGCAAGGAATAACTCGTTCCAGTCTCTATCACTGGCTATTTTAAACCTTGATGCGTTCCGTCGCCTTTTCTGTGCCAGGTATGTCTGATTGCACAACCAAATCCATATGTCGGATGCTGATACGCTAACACAGAAACTGTGACGAAATTCAGCAAGGTCTGATTAAAATATACAGTTTTCCGAGGTATACAAGTTCCAAAATAGTACATTTAAGGGGACACGAACTCATATTTTTCGCAGGTTTCCTAGCAAAACCGCCTGATAACAGCCCGCGTATGCTTGCATGTTCTGACGCAACTTCAGTTAACCAATCACAAGACCCCAACATCAGGTTTCGTTACGAGAAGCTAGGGGCAGATAACTCCAAACAGCTATCCCTTCGTCTGTATCGAATGCTCTCAAAACGGCGACCGTTTAAAAACTATGATGCGATTGGTCGGCTATCTGACTGGGCTTTGTCTGCGCTAAAATCGCACGGAACACGCACGGAATACGGGTGACCTCAGACCTTGTGGCGAGGAATCTATAGAACCAGTGCGTATCCCGATGTGAACTATTTTGCAGATTTAATTCATCGGAACATGGTCGATTTTAATCAGACTGGCTAAATTCGGATCCGAGTCCTGTATCCCCCCTGTGACTCGATGTCCGATCTTGTCCTCACAAGCCTTACTTCTGAAGGACCATGATAAATTCGGATCAATCGTTTGCATTCAGATTGCTCAGCATGTTCTGACTGTGTGGCGTTTGCTTCTTATACAAGCAGTGTGACTATGCTTACAGTCGTATAAGAGAGGCAAATACGGTCCACAATGTGTGATTGTGAACTCAAACTAGCCCATTGACGGGGCAACAATCAGCATGGTGTTTCCCCATTCAGCGCTGAGCTCTACGGGGAAAGTGTCGGCCCATAAAACTCGTGTCCTGATCTCGGCTATTGAGAGTTACCTGTGAGCGTTAGTGACAAATCCCCCCGATAATCAAACGTGTTGGGGGAAATTGACTGTGCATGTTGTCTTGTTATGTAGAAACAGAATGTGATATTATGGATACTGTGAACATTAACAGCGATTTTTCTCCTTCGTGACCAAGGCCAGTGAATCGGCTGGTACATCATGGTAAGTTGGATGCGAATATATATATATATTTTGAAATCTAAAAGGGGTATAACTACTGATATTCCCATTTTTACGATTCACATTTTGATCCTTCTCAGACAGTTTTCATTGTTTACGATGTTTTATGATGTACAGAAATCGTGTATCTTGAAATGTCATCGATTAATAATTATGTAAAGTATTAACATGATAAATAGTAGTCATTTAATAAGAATGATAAATAGAACACATTGAATAGTCCCATTAAGTTTTCAACCTTTTGCCAGTGGTTTGCCATTGTCTCCCCACAGAGGTAACTTGGGAATAAATAACTTGGGATAGAACGAGGGTTTGCAGGTTACTGTGGTAATAAGATGTTCAAATGTTTATGAATTGTTGAACAGAAAATTTTCTTATTAATTTCATTGCATGTAAATTTATTTCTATATCAAGAGTTGTACCAAACTCAGACGCTTTAATGGAATGGACAGACAGACAGACATATTTATTCAGTAGTTTAGGCCTTTGGCCCATAAATATACGTATAACAAAATAATTTATAAATAAACATGCTGAGATAAGTTTTACTGTTTTATTTGAATATTTCTAATGCGGCGAACTTGTGTGAGAATAAGGAATATGTTGTATTGTATACTCTACATGTCCCAATAAAAATGATTTCATTCAACCATTATCTTGAAAAGTTTTACTGTATTGATCGTCTGTGAGGCTTACCGATAACCTTCATTTAAATTATGAAAAACCTTTTACCCGTCATACCGATACTTCATTTAAATTATGAAAAACCTTTTACCCGTCATACCGATACTTCATTTAAATTATGAAAAACCTTTTACCCGTCATACCGATACTTCATTTAAATTATGAAAAACCTTTTACCCGTCATACCGATACTTCATTTAAATTATGAAAAACCTTTTACCCGTCATACCGATAACCTTCATTTAAATTATGAAAAACCTTTTACCCGTCATACCGATAACCTTCATTTAAATTATGAAAAACCTTTTACCCGTCATACCGATAACCTTCATTTAAATTATGAAAAACCTTTTACCCGTCATACCGATAACCTTCATTTAAATTATGAAAAACCTTTTACCCGTCATACCGATAACCTTCATTTAGATAACGATGACTAGAGCGGCCTCTAAATCAAATACTATATTCTTCTCACCTGTGGACAACCTGTCCAGGTAAGGGTATCACACTAATTAGTGCTGTCTACAATGTAAAACTCAGGTATTACACCTGTCTCGTGTAGTTTATCGTATATCTAATCCATTCATTCCCAAGCGACATGTTTACAAGATCCATGCAATCGACATAGTCATATTTCTAACCATGGATGTAGATATCAACACGTGTAGATAAATAAGGTACAAGAAAAATATGAATTATGGTCAAATCATAATCAAGTGGCCTATTTGGTCGTAGTGAATTTAGACACAAAATATATACTATGATTTTTTCATACTCATTAGTGTGTCGATAACGATTTTTAATTTGATTAATTCATTCATTCATTTTAAAGATGAAACTCTATATTTAACAAAAAACCTATAATACATAGAACGTGAGTTTTAAAGGGACACCGCGTCGAGAATAAAAATCAGATCACGTGTATCTACCTATGCTGATTAACGTGTCTGCTAACAAATCACAGACACCGAATTTCAGACAATTGTAATTGGTAATAAAAACTACTGCATGTAGACAGTGAAGTGAAGCATAACTCGTTAGCAGACACTCTAATCAGCTTAGTGAGATAAAGATGAGTCTTATTTTTATCCTCGACGCAGTGTCCCTTTAATAACGATGACCTAACCTAAGCAATATATTCCTTGAAACCAAAAGACAGATTGCGGGAGTAAGTATATACTCCGAAACGTCGTGCATTTTCACAATAAGGAAGTTGTTATCAAGAAGTTATTCCTGTTCTTGAGCGATAGTGCAATGTTATTTTAATGTGTAAGTACTGTAATGAAACATGACACGCCATACATGACAAATATTAATTTTTTGATTCATTGTATCCATGCTAATTTGATGATTGTCTACATAAAACAGACAGTTTTCCGAGGAATAAAAGTTCCAAAATATTACATGGTGATGTAAATATGGTAAAAATGGTATTATATAAAATGTTATTAAATGTGACGACATTAAATATTCTCTGTATATGGTTATAAGGTATGAGTAAAATAAAAATACGTTTTCTTATAAACCTAGGTCGGATTCTGTCTGTTGTTTTGTAGGTATCTTCTTTTCTTGGAATAACCTCTAATGAGGTCTTACTTCCGAGAATAACCCGGTATGAGGTTTTACTTTTGAAAGTAAGACCTGAACCTGAGGTTTTTTTTAAAGTAAGACCTGGAAATGCACTTAGAATAATTTTTCAGACTTGCAACGCAATAGCCAACAAGCAGCAATTATTATCGAAAATTATACAAAGTTAAAAATTTGCAAGTTGAAATAGCTGGTTTCGAACCTGGCACCCTTCGCTCTCTAAACTGGCGCCTTAGACCGCTCGGCTATGCAGACCGAGATGATGAGTGGAGTTGAATTACTCCATTTATAGTCATACCTTCTTTGCCTCGATATAACGCAACCGAGGGCGACATACCCTTTATAAAAACACGATTTGGGAATCAAAAATTATAAAATGTAAATTTTTACATTTGACGTTTATAAATAGGAAGAAAACATTCCTCCTTCGTCTTCTGCTTTTAAAATGGTCTAAGCGGAGGAATTAGGCCCTTTGAGCGTCCGAAACTATAACTCGTAAATTTTGATAGTTGACGGTTTATAAGCTGGAGAAAACACTCCTCCTCGGTCTTCTGCTCTGAGAATAACCTCAAGGTCGGGATAGCCCCTCGGGCTAACGCCCTCGGGGCTTTATCCCTCCCTTCAGGTTATTCTCAGAGCAGAAGACCTCGGAGTCATGTTTTCTCCTTAACATAAGCACTGAGACGACCGACTTTCTGTAATTCCAAAATCATTGCATTCATGTTCTATACCAAAATCTGCCTTTTCTTTATCCTGGCGCACTAAAATAGCAGAGTGATTTGTTTCTCGGCTGTCAGTCGGTGTATTACTATGACCGCGATTAAGTAAATACACTGCACAGCGCCAGCTGTCGCCGTCATGATAGAGCGAATGTTCTGTTCCCATAGTTAAAGGGGCAGTAGCACGTTTTTTGCAAATTTTATTTTTTCAAATTTCCCATTTATAATGATAGTTTATGTCATTTATAAACACTTTAGAGGGTTAAACATCTTTATCATTTTATTGTGAACACAATTTATTATTATGAATGACAAAAACCATTCCCATAGCTTTACGGAACCTATTTTTTAACTTGATTTCCGTAGAGAGAAGGGTGTTTTACTATTGGTGACATTATTTTTCAAATACATTTCATCGACTTATTTCAGCGGAAAAACGTGCTACTGTCCCTTTAACGTATTAAATGATATTGTATTTGGTTCTTTATGTACCATATTACAATAGATGCTGACTAGACATTAGACTAACATTTAGTCTATGAAATGTTTATAATTACTGTACCTTCATCCTTTTGGTTATATATTGTAACACTTTCAGTTCCATCTGTATGTGTATTCAGTTTTTCTAGACTTGCTGAAAAGATCTAGACTGTATAAAAGGCTTTTAATTTTACACAATCTTGGAGCAGGACTAGACTTTCATATTCACCCCAAAAATGATTAATATATCAAATATATATTATGTTTCAATGAAAACCAAGGAACGGTCTCATACATGTGTAGTAGCCGACAATTATGGCTCTATCTCACGTATGTACTCGTTATAAGACCTATTAAACACCATAGAAGCAACTATGTCTACCTATCTACTTTATTAAACTTTTCAAAATTACGTTTGACTTAATGGCTGCAGCAATCAAAGGTCCATTGTCCGGTTTTCGATCATGACCACTACTTTGAATGGTTGTATTTTCGTTATACTGAACTGATTGACCTTAAACTTGTTATTTTTGGTTAAAGTTGATAATTCTCAATTTAATAACACACATTATATCATTGGACATATATGTGACCTCACCAACATGATTATGTCCCTTTAAGTATTTTGTTAATATTTCATTTTGCTTTTATATACTGCCGGCCAAAAGAAACGCCCACTAGATGTATTTCCAGAGATTGTAAAAACTGTTATGAACAGTTTAGGAATATTATAACATAATGAAGTTGCACCATTTCTGCATTATATATTTGAATTTCAGAAGTTCATGTCACGAAAGAAGGACGATTTTTTAAATGAGAAAATAATTGTTCAGTTTTCGATCAGTGCTTGATCAGAAAAAAACCATTTTAAACAGATTTTCATACAACCACGAGCAACAATACAGGCACGCATTGCGTTTAAGTAGTGATGATGCTGCCGGTGTACGTGGTTAAGATGCGCAAGTGAATCAAGCGAAAATAGCAGTCTTCATTAAGCGTGGTTTTCATGAATGTTATTGACTCGAATCACAGTTTTCCACGATTTCAATGAACTTTCATATTAGTTATTGCTTCAGCATAACGTGGAGACCGCCATTAATTATATTTAAGAAATTATTGCATCTTTTATTTTAAGGAACATTAAGTAGGCGTTTCTTTTGGTCGGGAGTATATGTGCCAAAATATCACATGTGTTGATTGAAATTCAAATTATTTCACTCGACATGCATTTTCATATATGTTCGCCAAATAAGTGATACTTATTTGTTTTCAATTCAAATTCAATTGCAGAAACTGAAATTGCATGTCCCATTTATATGCACAGTATGTAGTGATATGACCGATTGAATATTATCAACCGAAGTCATTTTATCTGTTATAGGTAAGTTTCCAAATTAATTATTTTCCGTTGTGAAATGAAATGATTAAAGGTGCATCCATTGTGTTTCATAAAAAATATTTAGCTTTAATACGTTCCAACTCAACACATGTTTACAGTGCAAATAAATTCACTCAGCTTGCATATTCATCTCCAATCACCAAATATATCATAATTACTAGTTTCCAGTTAAAATTGAGTAACACAATTATGCATGTGCAGATAGCGAAACTGCAAGTCCCATTTACATGCACAGTAGTTATATGACCTATTAAACATTATCAACTCAAATTTTTCTTTTTTTCAGTTATAAATAAGATTCAAACTTACGTTTGACTCATTGACGCCCGCCACACGCTGTGCATTGTCCGGTTTTCGATCAGAAACCACTACTTTTAGCTTCATATCGTCAATATACTAAATCTACTATCATCAAAATGGTAGTTTTCGGTAACAGTTGTTACTTCTCGATAAAGTAACACCATTTATAACGTTTGCAATATGTGACCCCCAACAAAACAATGGATCTACCTTAAAGGTGTAGCTTTGGCCGTGATGATAGAACGACTGTTCTGTTCCCATACTTAAGTATGTTCGCTCCTTCCTGTTGAACTTCAAAAATGAAATATGATTAAGTAAAGATTTTTGGTCATTTTTATTTACTTCATGATATTTTACATCATCTTCATACTTTTAAAAAACAAATGAAATAAAGAAAATGTGACTTTAGAACCTCTTAAAGGTGCTTAAACAGCACAAATGGCCTAAGTTTGACTAAAAATGGGGGTTTTCAGGTACATTTTGTCTCAAAGGTTAAAAAAACCCACACTACCATATATATTTTTTCATCGATTTCGATAGGGGAACATGAACTTTGTAACATATCAAAAGAGGAAAAAAAGTTTAATACTAGAAATGTAATATTTAAAAGTTTTTAGCAGTTTGTTTTCTCATTTTCCCATAGGCTCCCATGTTCAACTTGTACTTCAACCCACTATCTTACAGGCGTCATATCTCGAAAAAACGCACACTACCCCCTATTTTTTATTGCTTATTTTTCAATCATATACTTTGATCTTCTAATCAAAAATTGTAAAAAAAAAGCTTAATACTATACATTTGAGGAGCGAACATCCTTAACATTGCAGATACGTTGTCTTTAAAATTGGACAATTCTTAATTTAATTGTCTAAATGATAGTCTACAGTACGGTCTAGCAAAACAAAATCTTAATAAATAAAGATCGATTTTTCTATATTATGTTATATTAGAACTGAAGAATGGAGACAATTTTTGTGGATATACACCTTCTTTATTTATTAGGTTCTAACGTCGTTGTCAAATGTTCTAAAGTTGCATATCCATAATTGTCTCTCTTCTTCATTCTCTCAACTTGTAGAATGTCAATGAAAAATATAGAACTGTCGATCTAAATGTATTTAGATAGGTATTTGGCTCTTTAACCTTTGATATTGAAGTTTATTTACCTGCCTTCATAATCATCATATTTTGATATCATATATTTATGACTGAGTAATGCAGATATTGAAAATAACAGAGCCATATATCATATTCAGTTAATAACTGGTTCATATATTGAACGACCCTGTTTGGAGTAGGAAGGTAATATACTACACACTATACTGAAAACTCGGCACAGTGTAGTAGCTTAAGCGAACCCTTGATCAAAATGTGAATGGTTTATTCGTTTTTGGAACAATCGTATCGATAGTGTGTACGTAAGTATGATTGATTTGCAAAATAGTTTTGTGAATAGTTAACGATATTGATGAGGTGTACAAAGATTGATTTTAATCTATAATGATCAATATGATTTTGTGCTGTGAATGAATAAGCTATTATCATCAAACTGATGAGATGTCATAATCGAAAGCAAGATTGTGAATAGAAAATAAATCTACATCAATATTTTTTACAATTATTTTTTGGGAATAAAATAAGCATGTGCCATGCAATACAAATTTCCTGGATATTTAAGTTATTTTCCCATTGACTGTGAATAATGACAGCAGGTTACGTATTACCACTATAACTTATATAATGGTACACAATAGTTACACAATATGTACACAATTGCAACGTTTGACCGAGTGTAGTATATAATGTGTATATAATATGTATTTACTGTATTGAGCAAATTTATAATATCAGAGCATTCCAATTTTGTTGACATGATGTTGATAATGTGTTGAACAAGATGCAGACATAATGAAAAGTCAGTACTGGTGTATAACTTCTGCAGAGCATTTTCTGGTGCCATAGTCATTCTCTGGGAAAATAGGCACATTTATGTTCAGATGATGAAGGGCCCAATTTCCTTTTAAATGCAGTTGAAACTTGTTTGATTGGCATTCTAGAAGTTGATGTTCTGAAGAATAGAGAGTATTTATGGATATGCAACTTCTTTATTTCTTTGTGTTTTCGACATGACGGTTCTAATGTCGCTGTCAAGCAAGTGGTACACACGTGGGAAACTTGTGCAAACACTCCCATGATGTTGATTTGACGTTATGACGTCATTTTACATATCATTCAGAATGGTTCTATGGGTCTCATTTTGGTAAAACTTCAAGGTCTTGCATGGTACCATGGTGTTCCACGAGCACATTTTCAGTCCTTGCAAACCGTTCAGCATGCAATCGGCCAATATCCCAGTTTCCGAAAAATTCACGTTTTTTTTGCCAAGCATTAACTTCTTAAACATTGAGGCTGGAGTTACAATTTGGGGTCCTTTTCACAGAGCAAGTCACGGGTTACAGCACGAGTAATTTGAATTTTACCAGGCTCATGCAGATCTTGTTACCATGACAATATGTGACATGCATTTCCGCGAACTGATACCCTTTGACTTTGCAATGGTAACCACCTGTACTCTACAGTATCAATAGCTCCACATGTTCTCTGACATTTACTAATGATATGACAAACCATGGGCTGATATGCAAACATAAACTATAATCATTAAAACTCGCGTTTCTTTTGCTGCTCAGTATATAAAACAACGAAACCCTGCCTGTATTTGCTCTAGCAGTGCGATCTTCAGCAAACACGGACATTAACCTCCATTGATCTGTTAAACAACTGAAGCGTTCGCGTGGAGTAGTGTTTTGCCACAAGTCGTTGATAGTTATCTTTCTTTAAAAATACATACAGCTGCACGGTGAAAGTGTGTTTAACTGCTTGTGTATCTAAGTGAAAATGTCATGTAATTTGGATATCTTTGATGCAGTGTAGCAAAATGACAACTTAACTGATTCGATAGTGTATTCACTCTTGAACAAAAAAAGAATATGCTATATCATGGTACGACATCATGCCCAAAAGTTGACCATAACATTTGCGACAACTTGTTGGAGTGAGAGGGGGTCAATATTACTGAAAACTACGGGTAATTGGTTTGTGTAATAAGATGTTTTACCCTCTAAAGTAAATAGAAATGACATAAACCATTATTCTAAATGTGAAATTTAAAAAAATATAATTTGCAAAAAACGTGCTACTGCCCCTTTAAAGGTAGAGGGTTATGCAGAAGACGTATGTCAGATCCCACGCAATCTAGGAATTTCTCACCCTTTCACAAAACATCAAAGGCTTGACAGGGCCACTTTACCTGTAGTATTTATCTCTGCATGACAAATGTTAGGTGAGGGGCGATCTATGCAGTGATTCGGGGCATTTACAGTCTTTCTTTGCGATGTCAGTAGTATTTACAGTCTGGTTGATTAAATGCTCTGCAAACTCATCATTGTCTTCTGTGGGATTTCTCGTGAGATACCCTACTGTTCAAAAGTAAATAATGTTTAAATTTATCAGTTGTTTTGAAGGTTGGGTATTTTGTAAATGGACTCTGATTGGTTGGTGGATTTACAAATTTAAAGGTACATCCATTGTGTTGTATGGGGTCACATATTGCAAACGTTATAAATGTTGTTACTTTATCAAGAAGTACCGACTGATACCGACAACTACCATTTTGATGATAGTAGACTTAGCATATTGACGATATGAAGGTAAAAGTAGTTTTTTCTGATCGAAAACCGGACAATGCACAGCGTGTGGCGCGCGCCAATGAGTCAAACGTTATTTTGGAATTTTATTTACAACAGACAAAATGCCAAATTTGTGTTGATAATGTTTAATAGGTCATATTGATACTGTGTATGTACATGGGACGTGCAGTTTCGGTTTCTGCACTTGCATAATTATGTTACTAAATTTTAATTGGAAACTAGTAAATATGATATAATTGGCGATTGGGAATAAATATGCAAGCTGAGTGAATTTATTTGTATTGTACACAGCACATGTGGTGAAGCCAAATAAAATTTTATGAAACACAATGCAGGCACCTTTAATGTGGTATGCGAAAATGGGATTTTGCTCGAGTTATCTACCTTGATTTTATCAGCTCCATAGTTATCGTTCTTTATAATAAACATTATCTCTTCTGCATTATCAAATATTTATCAAGTATTAAATAAATCGTTTGTACAAGTCTTGCCTTTGAATTAATGTATTAAGGCCCTTCCGCGAGTCCGGAACCTGACAATGTTTTTTATCCGGGTTGGTAAATTTGTGATTTTTTTCTATAATTTTGCCATTTAAACTTGAAGAAAAGTTATCTTAACGCATAATATTGTTTATAACATCAATGAAGAAACGTTATCTTAACACATAACATAAGTCGAAACCATGATACCGAGGATATGGTAAGGTTGTGGACCCTGATAGGAAGAAAAAACCCGAGTATGCGAAGCATCCGAGGGTTTTTCCTGACTATCAGGGTCTACAACCTTGCCATATCCGAGGTAGAATGGTTTCTCCATATTATCAACCGTTTTTGAGTATAAAACAGGCTTTTTACTTGTCATCGCGTTATATTGAGAATCCCTGGCGTTATATTGAGGATCCCTGGCTGATGTCAGCCTGTTAACAGCCGCGCTTTATGAGTCGCGTTTGTACCGTGAAATCTCATCTGCCCCGTTGGCGCAGTAGACTAAGGCATTAGCTCAGTTACTACAGGTGATAGTGGATACGGGTTCGAGACGCACTTTCTGCAAAACATTTGCTGTTTATATTCTGTCTTAAATTTAAGACAATTTTCAAAATTACTCTCAGTTAGTTTCTTCAGATATTTACTTTCAAGCCGTCATCTTAGCAAACATATTAGGGTTTACAATCATTATAAACAATATTATGTGTTAAGATAACATTTCTTCCTTGATGTTATAAACAATATTATCAACCTACCAGCCATTTAACGTGATACTTGAAACGACCTTTCTAAACCGTATCACCCGGTACGAGGGACTTACAACATTGTAAGTTTAGGAGGGTTTACACAGACAGTTTATTATAACATCAACGAAGAAACGTTATCTTAACACAGAATATTGTTTATAATATCAAGGAAGAAACATTATCTTAACACAGAATATTGTTTTTAATATCAAGGAAGAAACTTTATCTTAACACAGAATATTATTTATAACATCAAGGAAGAAACGTTATCTTAACACAGAATATTGTTTATAACATCAAGGAAGAAACTTTATCTTAACACAGAATATTGATTATAACATCAACGAAGAAACGTTATCTTAACACAGAATATTGATTAAAACATCAATGAAGAAACTTTATCTTAACACAGAATATTGATTATAACATCAACGAAGAAACGTTATCTTAACACAGAATATTGTTTATAACATCAGGGAAGAAACATTATCTAAACACAGAATATTGTTTATAACATCAGGGAAGAAACATTATCTTAACACATCATATTGTTTATAATATCAAGGAAGAAACATTATCTTAACACAGAATATTGTTTTTAATATCAAGGAAGAAACTTTATCTTAACACAGAATATTATTTATAACATCAAGGAAGAAACGTTATCTTAACACAGAATATTGTTTATAACATCAAGGAAGAAACTTTATCTTAACACAGAATATTGTTTATAACATCAAGGAAGAAACTTTATCTTAACACAGAATATTGTTTATAACATCAGGGAAGAAACGTTATCTAAACACAGAATATTTTTTATAACATCAAGGAAGAAACGTTATCTCAACACAGAATATTGTTTATAACATCAGGGAAGAAACGTTAACTAAACACAGAATATTGTTCATAAAATCAAGGAAGAAACGTTATCTCAACACAGAATATTGTTTATAATATCAACGAAGAAACATTATCTTAACACAGAATATTGTTTATAACATCAAGGAAGAAACGTTATCTTAACACAGAATATTGTTTATAACATCAAGGAAGAAACATTATCTTAACACAGAATATTGTTTATAACATCAGGGAAGAAACATTATCTAAGTTGGGAGTCAAGCAATGACGTGGGTTACTTTGTTCCTACGTGAATCTCAAGTACTCGATCAAAGTGTACAATTGTCTCTAGGAAACACTGAAGATCGGGGTATGATTTATAACAAGGTTCTCAAAACATGACAACACCCATTGTTAAACTTTTAATATGTTCACCCTTTCAGTTAAATTGACTTACATCTTTATAAGCTTCTGAAGTGATTTATATACCCCATATTGAAATATACCACCCTAATTAAAGGGACACTGCGTTTTTTATGAAATTTTTTAATTAGATTTTGATACATACAAAATATCAAATGTCCTGATTTACGTCCAAAGTATCTCACTCGACTTGCCCTAACGCCAAATATTTGACAATAACTTGCTTTCAATTAAACTCGAGCAGCGGCTTATAAATACATGATGATGAGCCGAATTCATGCGCTCCATTTACAAGTATACGGAACATTATACGGTTTTGGATCATAATCACGACTAAACATCTGAATAAGGTACCTATACTGGGGGTCAGGTACATTTTGTGTCAATACTTAAAAAAAAAACACTACCATATATATTTTTCCATCGATTTCGGTAGAGGAACATGAACTTTGTAACATATCAAAAAAAGAAGAAAAAAGGTTAATACTAGAAATTTAGTTTTTTAAAGTTTTTAGTATTTTTTTCTCATTTTCCCATAGACTCCCATGTTAAAATTGTACATCACCCCACTATCTTACAGGCATCATATCTCGAAAAAACTCACACTACCCCATATTTTTTAATGCTGATTTTTCAATTATATACTTTCATCTTTTAGAAAATGTAAGTTAGAAAAAAAGTTTAATACTATAAATTTGAGGAGCGAACATCCTTAAAAGACTAATTTTCGACAACAGTAATTACTTCTAGATGAAATAACACCCTTAGTAAATTTTGACCTATATTATTACAATAACACACGTAGTTTCCCTTTAAGGGAAACGTGATGTATTACATAAACGAACCTAGATTCAAGTAGATGATGTAATTCAAGGTATATTCAATTACAAGCTGGGATCAATAGATGTCTGCAGTTTATCTTTCTCTCATCACAGGTGACTCAAGTCATTTCTTCCCTAGTAACCTCTGTTCCTAGTTGGCTATATATCTATTACATGATAACTTGTCCCAATCCTGGCAATCTTCCCTTGATAGCAATAATAAATGTCAGTACTTCAAACACTTCAAATCTTTATTAAATGTAGAGAGCTACTTAATTAGTAATGACATCCCCCAATATTCAAAAATTATATTTGCCAGATTTCGATGTTGTAACTTTAAATTAGCTGTAGAAACTGGTAGATATACAAATGTTGCATATACTGAGAGGCATTGTCTATTCTGTGAAGCAAATGGTATTTATGTTGTTTAAAGGCGCTGTAGCACGTTTTTTCGCTCAAATAAGTTGATGAAATGTATTTGAAAAATAATTTCACCAATAGTAAAACATCCTTTTCTCCTCGGAAAATAAAGTTTAAAATGAGTGTACATGTTTTGGTTAAGCCATGGGAATCGTTTTTGTAATACAAAATAATAAATTGTGTTCACAATAAAATGGCCGCCATGCAATTTTTGCTTTTTACGCAACATCGTTTTTACCACTACAGATAATTTGTTTGTGTAATAAGATGTTTTACCCTCTAAAGTTAATTTAAATGACATAAACTATCATTATAAATGAGAAATTTGAAAAAATAAATTTTGCAAAAAACGTGCTACAGCGCCTTTAAGATGAGTGGCACGTATTTATGTTTGTGATGCATTCTGTGATATTAGAACTAAATACATATTTTAAAAAATCAGCAAATCTCCTACTATGATAAATTTTGAAAAGTAATAATGCCAATATCATGAAGGATGTTTGCCTTTTCTATACTTTGTCCAAAAGAAACACAAATCTAAATGAAATATATGTTACACTGTGCTCATATTATTCAAATAATTTTATACATGTATTTTGGGCCGGTGGCCTGTTACTTAATAAAATGTCTGTCTGTCTGTCTGTCTGTATATGTCTATTAAAAAACAACTTTGCAACGCATATCCTCATATCAATAAGGAAATGCGCGTTTCGCACAGCTCAATTTATTTTAATTGCAACCAACCAACATTTTCAATTCTAGCCAGAAAAATGTTCAACTTATAACAACGGTTAGTGGGTATATAGAAATAACTTGAACAGCCTATGTGGCTGTAAAGTATTAAAATACCTTTTCATAAATCTGCAATCAAGTTTTTTTCACTTTTCGAGCATATTACATTTAATTTTAATCTCATAGTAGACCATCGTTCGTCGTTTTAATTTTCTAATTAATTTTAATGAAATTAAGATTGAACCATCATTGTCCTAGGCCTTTACTCATACGTACGTTTAAATGTTATGGTTTTAACTTTGAATCTCTTATAGACGATTTATTTGAGAAAAAAGGCATTATCTATATTTTTTTACTCGACTCTACTCATACCCACTCATATATCACTCAATGGTTTACCTTGAAACTCTTACAATCCCTCAAGACGCAGTTATATACTAGCAACAAGATGTTTATTGGCTCTTGACACACCTGTCGTTGGGAGCTATTTGGAGTAGATATATATATATATGACAAATCACTGATTAATAACACTGTACCAACCTGTGTTGAGTACCTAGTTATAAACTTGGTATCAGTATACCTGTGTTTCCTTCCTGTCAATGTATCAGTCTGATATAAATCGACGGTTTTCCGTGGAATGAAAATTGCAAAATAGTGCATCTACCGGGATACGAACTCATATCGGTCGTACGTTCCACGCCAAACCATCTGATAACAGTCCGTAGACTCGCGTGACTTAATGGTTTACCTTGAAACTCTTACAAACCCTCAAGACGCAGTTATATGCTAGCAACAATATGTTTATTGGCTCTTGACAAACCTGTCGTTGGGACCTATTTAGAGGAGATATACCAGAGGTAAAGTATCATTGGGTGCAATTACACCTGAGGTTCCCTCATGACAATATATCTATCATCGATCTGTGTACATAATTAAGGTCACTTGTCAAATATGACAAATAACTGATTAAACAACACTGGCCCAACCTGTGTTGAGTACCTAGTTATAAACTCGGTATTAGTATACCTGTGTTTCCTTCCTGTCAATGTATCGATCACCAATCAAAGTTTTAGAGACAATCCCTTAATTACATGATTCACTGACTCATTGACCAATAGTAATCGATGCTATAACCCTTTTGCTCTGTAATTGACATCAGTGGTCTTACCTTTGCTTAAGAAATAGAAGACGAGTTGACGTGCTTTATCGTTGAATAAAACATAGCAGGGAGAATAAAACACGAAGGATGTAGCCCTGAGTGTTTTATTCTCCCTGCTATGTTTTATTCGACGATAAAGCACAACAACGAGTCTTCGATTTCTTGTATCAGATAATAAAACTCGTCGAGATATAATGATATTTGTATAAACCATATTTTGAAAAAATGAATGCCTCACTTCGCAGAACACAAAATAAATATAATACAGCGGGTTTTTTTTCATTTCACGTTTTGCAAAAAAGCAAGATGGCGAACAATCAGCGATAGAACTGGCTCTTTAAAGAGAATGATTGTTTCCTCCGTGTTAAGTCAATAACATCGCATTCATCAAGGTGATCACTATCTTACCAAATATGACACGTGTCATTAATTCAAGGTTGTCTTGTAGTAAGTAGCATGCTATAATATTACAAGAGGCAACCTGGGTTTTTTCGGCATGATCTGTATCTAGTACATGTTAATGTCCGATCAACAAAGTCGAAAGTACCAGACGAGGCCAGCAGGCCGGGCACATTATTTGTATGATATGTACGGAGGCATCAACCTATGTAAAATTTCACTGAAACAAATGCCCATCTTACCCATTTTTTAAAAATAACTTTCAAATTTACGCGTCAACTGGCAGGCTCATAAAGCACCCCCAACACTGAAATGAATAGGATGACATCTTAAGTGTAAGTTCATCATCAGTAGTTAATAAGTTTGTATGATAATTAATTTGTGCTACCGGTTAAATGATACATGCTTTTCTTCTTTCATTTTCTTAAATACCATCTTTAAAATGGTCTTCATTACAATACGTTCATTACATAAAAAAGTTTGTTACCGTGTACGAACAGATTAATGTAGTTGATGATCAACCAAAATCTCAGTCTACATTATTATTCTAGATTCTAAACAGCTGATCACAATCTTTTACCCTGAATGCTTTATTGTATGTTAAACGTTAACATCAAATGACGAAAGGTGGCATAACAGATCCAGTCATAGTCTATTACTATTTATATGAACTTTATTATATGTCTGAAGCTTGTTGTCAGATTATTTAGATCAGTGTTTATCTTGGGTCGTTTTCAATGTTAATATATTTACTCTGCTTTAACCAGTATGGTAATAGCTGCAATAAAAACCTTGATAAATACCAGAAGGGCTTATAAGACTTTGAAGACGTCTATACGAGAGCCAGTATTTGCGTATATACAAGGTAATCAGATCGCTTCTTGAAACTGATACGATCTTGTCTGAGACAGGGGGAGCTTTTCTCTACCTATTTATTTCAGCTAAATTTGAAGAAAAAAAAACTTTAGAGCCTTAAAAATTGCATATAGTGAAAAACTACTTTAACGATACGATATTATTTGATATATCAGTTAATGTTGTTGATGATATCATCCCTTTGCTAAACTCACTTAAAGACTGTACAGTATATTAGAGAACAAATGTTACAATAAATTCGTTTTGTCACAAACGTTGACATCACCTCTTGTAATATGATAAATGTTATTTTTACGGTAAGGAAACGTATGTGAACTGACAAGTGATTTTAAATGAATAAATGTATTTTAAAAAACTGAACACAAATATAAAAATAAATATTACATATCTCTTACGGTAAATGTATATTTAAATATGTAATGTTTATTTATGTCATGAATACATTACATTTAGAAGATGAAGCATATCACTTATCTTTTTCAAATTTGACATTTCTTTTCAGTTTGCTATTGACAACCAGATACAAAATCGATTCATAGGCAAAGTACACTTGGTGCATGACATGATTGACAACTGTTTACAAAGTTGTTCCTTTCAAATGCCATTCTCTGCAATTCAATTCAAATTATACATAACCATTGAAAGTTCAATCAAAAGAAATAAAATGCATTGAAGCATTCTGGCCTGTGCTATATATTGACATGGACGGATGATTGACGGCTATGGGGGTTGTATAGCATGTAATCGACAGATATTGACTAATATGTGTGTATTGCATTAGACTGGGGACAGTGCTATCGCAATGTAAACACTGGTTATGTACAAGTCAAATGTTAATTTGAAAAATAGTTATTGATTGAAATGTTAAGAGTTAGTGGACTGTTATGTCACATAAGAATTTATCATAACGGTTTTGTAAACAAAACATACCTTTGATAAAATATGCTTTCGTACTTCTTTAGAATTGATTCACAAATATATCGATTAAATATTTATTTATATTGAAGAGGACACGTGCATTTGACATAATAATATATTATATTATATTATATTATATTATATCATATTATATTATATTATATTATATTATATTATATTATATTATATTATATTATATTATATTATATTATATTATATTATATTAGTCAAAAAGTATTTTTGTATCAAAGGTAATACTATCAACAATTAAATTAATACTTCGCTTAGTATATTGATCAACATTTACTAAATTGAAATTTTATGAATAAATATTTTTTCTTTGCTATTTATTTCTATTTTGATCAAAATTTATCAAAATGTTATGTTATAAATACTTCCTTTTTTCCTTTGATATACACGTATATGTGTATTGTTATCAAAAGGACCAAATGGCGGTACTATGAACAATTCAATTTATCTCAGTCTATGAATTACAGATAATGAAAGCGAGAGTCTAATAAATCACCTCTACGTTCCAATGTGGATAGACACCTAACGCCAAATGGTGCCCAGAGCTTGCAAATATGCTGATTAAACATTATTAATGACTGGAATTGCTAATTGAATTACAATTAACAATTACTTATCGAGTTGTCGATTAGCGAAGAAAGTAACTGGAGTCGATAGTTATTCGTGTTGGTTGGAATTATTCCTGATATAAGCTACGAACACGACTTCATAACCTGCAAGTAGTTTTTATGAAGAAGTTAATATGATGAGGTGTTTATGTTTATGATGTTCATTTACCTGGTAAGGTAATCTTTTCATCAATGTTGACAGGTGTATTACGTTGAATTTACATGACGTATATACATTTCTGGTGTGTTTTGCTCTGATTGTTGATAAGTCGAAGTTTCAGGAATAACTGTGTATTCTCAAAGTACGATGCGTATACATAAGTGTTTTATTGCACGTGGTGGTGTGGCATTCAGCAACAGTGGGCGTGGTACGTTATTGGACAGGTGACCCGTTTCATTATCTGGATAATCTGAGAATTTGAATGGTTTATTTCATGCCACACACTGAAACATTCTGATTTGTCCTTGTTTTTTTCACCGATGTTGTATGCTTCCCTGGAATGATAGCGAGTTAAAAAAAAAATGTGTGACTAGTTTAATGATAGGTTATGTGTCACTGTGTGCATTTTTCTATCAAAATATAGGTTTCATTACAAAGTTGTACAAGAGTCATCAGAAGATGACATATCCCCCCGGTCCCATATAATTTGTAAGACACATCTTTGACAGATACAATATTTGTATATCTACTACTTCAGTAAGTGGGGTATACATGCTGAGTTTCAGGTATAACGTAGGGCTTTGGAGTTCTGCTCCGTTAGCAGACCTATCTCTGAACAAAGTCCAAATCAAACACGTTTCTACGAAAACGAAAACAAAAATAATTCAGAAATCTGAGGCACCACTTCAGTTAGTGGATAATAAATATGCTAATATTTCAGGAAGATATGATGAAGACTTTTGGAGCTGTACTCCAGAAACGAACCTATCTCTGAACAAAGTCCAAATCCAACACGTTTCTAAGGAAACGGGGGAAAATTTAGAAATCTGAAAATATCAAAAGGCACCACTTCAGTTGGTGGAATACACATGGGAAGTTTCAGAAAGATATCATGAACAGTTTTCGAGTTCTGCTCCGGAAACGAAATGATTACGGCCAGACGGACGGACGGACAGGACGACGACTATATCCCACGGTATTACATACCAGTGGGATAAAAATGTATTTTAAAAATACAGCATTTCTTTTAAATTCACATGATGTACACAAGCAAATGGCGGAAAGCATTCTTTAAGTTGTTCACTAATGAATCCTTGGTTCGACAATCATCTACACACAACAAAAGACGTTCATTGTCACCGTACATTGAACAGTTTGTTCATTTTTAACACAATTTTCAAAATTATTTATGAAAATATATCGTGTCACAAAATTGAACTACAATTACTTTACTTTTGCAGGGGGTATCGCCAGAGACGACAGAAATTCACACATACCTCAATATCGCCATAACTACGATGAAATGAAGTGAATCATGTGTTCAGCTAAACGATCAGTGGAGACTGAGGACCTTACTTTGAAGAACGTTACGTTAACAGGGCGTCGTGCGACGTAACGTCATTTTTGGAGGACGCCACTCGTCAGTGTTAAACCAAAAGTATACGACAGACGTTTAAACGTCAGTGTATGTTTTCTTGTAAAACTAAGAAGTCTAAAATCAGTGAAATTTACAGACCTTGACTTTGAATTACGTTATAAAACGTTAAGGGGCATTGAGGAGTCATAATGTCGTGTCAGAAGAAACGTCACTGCGAACACGTAACGTCAATATACGTTACCTTATATTTCTTAACGTTTGAAAGTTAACGTAACACGAAATTATTTCCTCCATCAGCAGTTTTACCTACAAACATCCTTATTACAACTTGACGGGACGTTCATTTGGATCACCTGACCTTCTTAAACGTCACATCGCTCACGTTAATGGCCAGAGAAAGAATCTCCAACGCCAAGAAGCTTAATCTGGTAAAAACGTCATCTCAAATGTAGCCTAACACATTCGCTACATCCACCACCATTTTCTCCTATCACACACCTTGACTACAAGAGGACTTCAACGCGCAACGTCTGTCCCGTTGAACGTCACCTGATGTAACCTCTCCGTTACCACACAACGTAACGTAACGTAATGGCGCGCTTCGTCGTGAGCAGCCAGTCCCTCTCCGACGACATCAGCAGCGTGGCGTCTAGTGACGAGGGACCCTCGGAGGGAGGAGGGAATACGGAGACGCGCCTGTACGTCTTCAACAGAGCGGGCACTGGGGAGGTACACTATCTACTCCTAACACCCGATAAATCGGACTTCCTCGCATACCGAACCCACCTTGACGTATGGAAGCCGCTAGTCGACGTCACCAACTTCAGCGTCGTAACCGTCGACAACTACCTCTACATTATCGGCGGCTTCGATAGGAGTCGAGCACAGCATCTTAAGAGAGTTATCAGGTTTGTACTTGTTCACACTTTCTTTTGAAAAGAAAGTACACATCCTTTGTTGTACCTATACTTTCTTTTGCCCGTGAGTGTATACATTGTTAAGAAAATATCTTTTAATAATGTACACTCACGGGCAAAAGAAAGTACACATCATTTGTTGCACCTATACTTTCGTTTGCCTGCGAGTGTAGAATAACTAAGACAGGTGCTAACCGTAGATCGATACATGCGTATCAGTCACTGTTTCTATAGGAACGTTGCGCTCACGTTGATATTGGCGTAGTTTATTTACATAACAGGAATATGAGTGTTTATAAGAACCCATAAGCATAAACTACATATTGAACATTTTGGTATCATTTGTTCTGATTATATAATCTTATAGGCGCTGTAGCACGTTTTTGCATTTATTGTTTTCTCAAATTTGCTGTTTTATTATTTACAATGTATTGTTATGTCAGAGGGTTTCACGACCCGATAAGCCGTATCCATAGAAAACGGTTATCCGTGTTTGAAGAAAATGGTGCGACGTACAAAGTGAACTCTTCAGTGAGAGCGGTAGATCTGTAGGCTCATGCGAATTTGAGAGTTCAGACAGCAATATGGTTGACCATTCTATCATGGTACCATATTTAAAACTCTATTTCGGGTGTGTAGCTATCGCTACATCATTTAAATCACTTGAACTACTTGAGAGCGACCATTTTAATGTGAACACCTTAAAATGGCCACTCGAAAGGAAATGAATTCGCATGGCTTAACCGAACAACGTACGCCTTTAACTTTCTTGATACCATCAATATATGTTTAGCACTTTGAAGTGTTCACGTTTTGATCTCTGCTTATTTAAACCTTGCTGTATTTCCTGAACTTTCCTGTGCTAGCAAGTCAGAGACCACCCTGCAGTTCAGGTGCAGGGCGCCACTATGTTAATACAGAAAGTAAAGGAAATGCTTCAAGTCTTAGATTAGCCAGTGATGGAGACTGGCGCGAGTTACATCTTGAGGAGGGACCTTAAGTACGCGCTCGGGTCGATATATAGGCATATGTGTCTCGCTATGTTGAATAATGATAGTGTCATGAATAGTATTGTCTGTCGTAGGGGATTAGTATATTGAACTTTTTTGTTATTAATCTCGACTGATTACTTACTTAGGTAGTGTTTAATGGTAAGAGAACATCTATCAAGCTTTTTATTCCATAAACAAATCAAATATGTGTATCATTAATCGTTATGCGACCATTGTATAATACACAGATGAAGAGAAAGCTTGTCGTTATTCGATATCATTAACGATGCAGGCCTAGGGCTTTGGTTTGGAAAACATTAATTATATTACATGGTTATATTATTTATATTGAAACCATACCGAGACTATCGCGAAATGCGCTATTCACCACGTGCTCAACTTCCTAACGCAAGGCATAACTCTTGCCAGTCTGCATTACTGGCTGATTTAACCCTTGCGGTATTTCTCGCTTTGTTGTGTCAAGATAGTGAATCGCTGCATCAGAAATGCATAGCGGGCCTGGATTTCTAAACACAGATTTCTTAAGGAAATACTGTAAGGCCTAAATCAGCCAGTAATGGAGACTGGCAAGAGTTATGCCTTGCATTGGGAAGTTGCCACGTGCTGTTACGACGATGTAACTGGATGGACTAAACACTGTGTGAAAAAATAGCTTCCGTTTCTACAGAATGTTTATGGTTTATGTTTATTCTTTGAATATTATACTATACTATTCTATACAGAATAATGATATACCCAGAAAAGCAAGATTTTCTGATGAACAATTTCTAAATGTGAACATACAAGACGTGTCAGAGTATCATGTTCGCTACTTCATCAGTTGGAATGGGACAATGCTAAACACACCTGACGAAGGTGTAAGCACATACTCAAAAACGTCGTGTATGTTCACACTAAATATGTTTTTATCCAGAAAATATTGGTTTTCTTATGCATTTCATTTCTAAATGCCTTTCAAAGACAATGTTATGCTATAGTACACCACGCTCTATATTGTTATGCTGTGCTATGTTATATGCTATATATATATGTACACGATATACAATGAATATATTTATATGATTATGAACATGCTCTATACCCACCTTGGTCAAGGGGCTTTATTCGAAATGTGCCTCTGTTCACTCAGCAGTACAATTGAGTACCTGGTTTGGAAGTGCAGGCAATGTGACAGATAGCCTTCGAGCGCCTTAATTGGTAGCCCAGGTTACATACTCCAAAGGGAGTTGAGAATGAAAAAGGAACAATGTTGGTCCTTATACCAGGGTAATGCTGCGTGTAGCGCTTTGAGCATGGCCCTTTGTGTTGTGGAGTTCAGTGCGATATAAGTATCCTCATTATTATCAGTATATACATTGCACTATATTAAACTATATTAGACAATATACTAAGCCATACCATATGATGTCCTTTTTTAAAATTTCTATACCAAATTATGACATATACCATACAATATCATACCATACATGTACCATTCTATTTATTTACCATATTTATTGTACTGAGCGCTACAGTAAAGCTAGCATGCTACGAGCGAGACTTTATATTATAATGAATATGCTTTTCTTACTATCAAAGATAGTTTTACTTTAATGTCATTTCCTCCAAATATAAAGGCAAAACTTTCAATTATTTTTTAATCGTTTTGATTCAAATTAATGTTAAATTACATGCTTTCTAATTCATTATTATAAACGTATCTTACTGCTAGAGCGTTTGTTCCCCGCCTTGAAGGTCTGGGGTCGAAACCAAGGCAATCCACCAAAAAAAAACCTTCCTCAATTGCCATCCGGGTATTACAGACTAACTAATATTAAACGATAATGACATGGGTTTTGTTAAGTTACATAACAAAACAGACGAAGTAACGAAATGTACAGCTGAATTTATTTCAAAATGAAATGTACAATTGTTTACAGATATGACCCTGCAGAGCACGTGTGGGGCGAGTGCGCGCCGATGTTGGTTGCACGTGCAAAGTGTGCAGTTTGTTTGCGAGAGGGAATCATTTATGTCTCGGGTAGGTTGTCGATTTCAAAGCAGTTCCAAAACATGCCAATCAAGTTTAATAGCTTTAGATCTCAGTCAATACAAGCCTTTATGCTCATGACGTCACGGTCTAAACTGTCATCGTGATAATGCTTTATACAAATTGAAACTAAGAAACGTTAAACAAAATTTAAAATCAATTCCATCACGTTTATGTCTTTTATAATTTATTCTTTTATTTTGTATATTCATAATTTGGCTGACCATTTACTATTCTGTTGTTATTTTACATAGTATCAACTTTGTTGAATTTTATGCGCATTGATAAAATATGCATACCGGTATATTTCATTTCTTGTTGTCATATACAAATGAGACAGTATAAGCTAAATCCTACACATGTTTCTATCACCGTGCAGCCATTTCCACTTTTAAATTTCTGAAAATTCAATAACATTTATTAAAATAACACTACCTGTGACGCCAGAGAGATTGACGTGGAAATGTAACCTTAGGAACAACTTAAAATTCATTTGTCTTTTCTCATCGAGCAGTTAAAGTGGGTACCTAGTGGAATGTGAATCCATAACATGTTATTATTCTCTATGGTGTCGAGACAATAAGAGCATTGTTATTCGTTTGAAATCGTAGAGAATATGTTTTATTTCTTTCCAGGAGGGGAAAAGAGCGATGGTCGCGTGACAGGAAGTTGTGAAATGTACGACATAGAAACAGACACGTGGTCAAAAGCGGGAATGTTGGTGTCTCCGCGTGCAAACCACACATGCGCGGTCTACGGGAATGAAATGTTCTGCGCGGGTGGTTGCCAGGGCAATGCAAATCATAACAATATATGGTACATGTTTCATGTGTTTGGACATAATCGAAAATGATTTTATGATCGGGTTACACAGACACATTTACAATTTCGTTAAATTTATTTAAAAGGTGATAAAAGTGCAATTGATTTAGATATATCAGTAAATTTGATATTGAAATTAAAATGCAAGGATGTAAACATTGTTTAAAATGTGCCATGTATGCCATTCACCTACTCAACAAGATGAATCTAAATCCACTCATCAATCAAATCAACGTACTTGGAAAATGTGTGGCTGATGAAGTTGACCTGTCAACGATATCGCTACAGTTTTGAAACACAAAATCGATCGCATTGTCCCACAGAGGTTACTCCTTTAAGATTTGTTTTATCCTAACCTCTGTTCTAGATGGCCTGAATTTCTAGGCTCCAGCAACATTCCCTAGCGGGCGAAAGGGGAACTTCATACTGTACCCCTGCTTCGTAACTATATAAAACTCATCTTTCAGCGGCCATGTCGACCGAGTGACTTCAAAGATAACACATTTTTTTGGTATTTGTCTCTGATTTGGTCTTCTTCATTTGTCAGCATGTTTATGATCGTATTTTTTCACAAAATCAAACAGCATATTTGGAGGAAAACATATAAATAAGGAAAACGTTTATCTTACGTTTATTTTATCATTATGATGTGTCATTGCCAAATGCAACTTTCACAACGGCGACGTTGATTGCACAACTAGATTTAATTGCAACCAATCAGGACACTCCATTTTTGCCGACGGATTCAGGCCATCTGGAACAGAGGTTTGAAGGGAGTAACCTCTGCGGGAAGAAAATGAATCGATCACTGCAGTTTGCAGGATCTAAGGAAAATAAGCCGTTTATTGGATAGAGGACAATAACTGATACATGTCCTATTTCAGGGTATACGAGGACCATACGTGGAAGGAGTTGGACGAGCACTACCCCCACATCCTGCCCTGCCCGCTAGACAGGTTCGCTATCACCACCCTCGGGAACACGCTCTACTTCACTGGAGGTACGTACTGCCCCACCAACGTTAGAAAAATAGAGCCATTGGCTCTGTAGCTCATCAGGATCTATATTGTTTAATGATGAAGCCTGAAATAGATTTTAGGTCATGGCCCTTGAGGCCCTCATTTGGGGCACCACAGGTAACCAAATCTACAATTTAGATTCCCTATTGGCTAAAGAGTCTTCACATGATATCACAGCCTTTAAGGCCTTTTCTTTCTGGAGAAGATGATGAACATAGTTTTTTAGGTCATGGCCTATTAGGTCCTTATTTGGGGCCACAGGGTCACCACATCTTCAATTTAGAATCCCCATTGGTCAATGAGTCTGTACACAACTTTTCAAATTTCTAGACCTTTTGGTACTGGAGAAGAAGAGGAAAATAGGTGTTTAGGGTCATGACCCAGTGACTCTATTTGGGGTCACAGGGTCACTAATTTTACAATTTAGATTCCCGATTGGCTAAAGACTCTGCACACAATATTACAGCCTTCTAGGTATATTTGTTCTGGAGAAGAAGCTGAAATTAGGTTTGTAGGCCATGGCCTGTGAGGCTTTTATTTGGGGCCCCAGGGTCACAAATTACAAATCTACAGTTTAGAATCCCCATTGGCCAAGGAGTCTGCACATAAAATGTCAGCTCTCTAGAGTTTTGGTTCTTGAGAAGAAGTCGAAAAAGCGAAAAGTTTACGGACAATCAATCAATCAATCAATCAATCAATCAATCAATCAATATTTTATTTCTGTCTCACTTGTGTACATGTTACAAATTCATAAAATGTATACATAAAACACACATAGCACGGCGATTTACGAGAGACACATAAAATGCTATTAAAAATAATAAACAGTATATAAATGTAAATGAAAGATAAGTAAGATGGTATATTTATATGCATCGCGGTTAAAGTGAAGTGTTTTATACAGTCTAGAAGTTTATAGAAAGCCTTCCTATTTGTTTACAGATATGAAACAACAATCCCGAGAAAATTAATTAATCGATAAGAAAAATATTCCAGAGACTAAAATGTGATGTATTTGATACCTCAAACCATCTTTGTGACGATGGCTCCACAACATTGCAAAATTCACCAGTTTCATTAAAATGTCTACCTACGCAAAGCGCGCGCCGCAATGTAAGCACAAGAAAGTAATGAACATACGGCAAGGCTGAGATTAGCGAGTGATGGAAACTGACACGAGTTGCCTTGCGAAAGGAAGTTGTTTAAATGTATAACCAACAAACTTTTCATTTTGTCATTAATATTTCTGTCATTGCAGGCGTATCTTCACGCAGTTCCCGGAGCTCCAACAAGTCGGAGTTTGTGACCCAGAGACGAATGTTCTCCTTCACTACGGGGATCTCTGCCCTCACGGAGAGCTCGGCTCGACACGATCTCATCAGTCCCTGGGAGTTCAAACTCCCCAACATGAACCACGCCAGGCACAGTCACGCCTCAGTCACTCTAGGTCCGTATATAAGGAGGAGTTTATAATAATAATGATGATGATATACATGCATTTAAAAGCCTAATATCCAGTGCAAGCACTGCTCAATGGCGGTTATTATCCTGAAGGAATTGTACTTTCGGTGGCGCTACTAAGCGCTCCGCGCGTCCATTTATGGAGATTATTACCCGAGAAAGTGTGTCATATGACTTTTACGAAACGAGTGTGAATGTGTGTATTGCCCGAGCGAGAGGGAGGGTTATACACAAATTTGCACGAGTTTCGTAAATGTCCCTATGACACACTTCCTCATGTAATAATTTCTTTATTAAGGTCCGTACCTCTCGCATTCAGGTACCCATTCTAACAGCTGGGTGGACTGATTGTTATGCGGATGAAGTGCCTTGCCAAGGGGCACAACACGTTTTAGACCCAGGTCACCAATTATGTTGTGTCACCGGGATTAGAACCCGGACCGTTGGCGGGAGAGGGCAGCATGCTAAACACTACACCACTGTGCTCCACAAACCTTTATAGAAATATTACACTTTTATAGAAGGAATGTATAGGAGTTGAAAGTCGTAGGTGTATTAGCTGGCAGAGAACCCTTGCAGTCTGATTCAAATCGAATCCTGCTCAAAGGTTTAAAATCTGCAAAGTAGTGCATCTACCGGATATGAACTGGTTTTAATGAGTTCTTGCCACGAGGTCAGACTCTTTGGAGAAAAACCTCCGAATGATATGAGTTCGTATCCCGGTAGTTGAACTATTGTTCTAGTTATTACCCGGAAAACGGTCAATTTTAAAAAGACTGAATGTCCTTGTTGGTGACACGTGGTCCTGTGCAGCGTTTATAGGAATTGGAAGGCTCAGATGGTGATATTTTATCCAACTAATAAGCCAAAATAGTCACCATTATTCACATTCGTGAAATTTAAGATAAATGTTTTACTTTTCATATATAAAGGTTTAGAACTCCATGAAAATGATCTGCTGAGGTGATACCAAGGTCGAATCTCATTGTTTCAGGGCGGAAGTTGTTTGTGATTGGTGGAACTACTTTAGAGACTGGCCAACCAGTGAACGTCTGCGAATCCTACAGCACCGAGACATGCGCATGGGAGGAAGACTTCCGGTTTAGGAAGGGTAAAGGACTAAAAACATTTCGTAAAAAACCCGTAAAAATGTGTCAATGCGAAGGAAAACTATAAAATGTACAAGAACAAGTTCATTATTCTCTGCCAATAGATATTACTCAGGGTTCCCAAGTAACGTGGAAGAACTGACTGACGAGCAGCCTATGTGGGGGAGAATGAATGTTCGTTTAACCTTCAAAGCATTCAGAAGGTCTTACAGTAGCTTATTTTTAAATTTTCGAAACATTATGTACAGGTGTGGCATTAAATGTATCATGAAGCGAAAAAAATACGTAGTACCTACATAAACGTTAGATAGTTTCTATTCTCTTCTGACATATGCATCTTCAAGACGCACCTACAGACAGGCGCCAGAATATATATCTATTTAAGTTTACCTACTTATCGTTATAACATATAAAGAAGGTATGACACGATTAATCCTGCTATAAGACCGGAAGTGGAAACTTGGATCAGTCTACGAACTATACAAAGCGTATTTGAGCCAGAAAACCAGTTTAACCATTTCCGGTCCGATGCAGGATTCACCGTGTCATACCTTATGTATATGTTATAAAGATATAGGAGGTATACTTATAGATGTACTTAGGGTCAAGCGCTTATGTTATAAAATATTGTCGTGTGTCTATGTATGCCAGAATTCATTTAAATATTATATTATCGAGAATAATTGCCTGTAATCGTGTACCATTGCAGGTGATATGTCAAGTGTGACGTGTGCTATAGTGGACGTTCCCAGAATTCCGGTGCTAGAGCGGAAGCTGACCAGTAGACTAAAGTGGGTGCTCTGGTGATACCGGAAGTGTACCCTTATTGGTCAAGGCTGGATGTCATGTAGTTCAGATAATCTAAACGTCGGTTTATGTGCGATGAGTGCGCACCCGACGTAGGAAGACGTCTAGCATGCTGGACTAGATGTCCTGAAAACAAAGATCTACTGTTGAAATATCTGAAATAATTCAGCGTTGTTTTCTCAGCGATGACAGACAGTAGGAACTTATTCATATTGGATACAAGATGGTACAAGTTACAAACCAGAGTTTCGTGTGGAACAGTTACGAGGATTATATTTCAACTAATGCCTTATTCTATAGTGGAATGTGAAGTTTCAAACCGGAAGTAACAAGTTCCTTGACGGAAGTGACAAAATACAAAATACACAGGGACGTGTACCGTTGTAAAACAGTGTTAGAACTACATATATGACCCCATCATATTATACCATATAACGATTACTGGAAGTTGAGTTACAATTCATCAAATATACAAACAGGAACTTACATGAAAGAATTATATGTATGACAGACGTACATTTATCACCCAAAACAGTGTTCCACAGGAGATATCGCTTGTGGAAGATCAAGCGATATCTCCTAGGAGATATCTTTTTGGCAGTAGATTTTGCACAATGCCCTGTCACAGTCAACTACATGACATCACAATGCTTTTGCGTCATTGAGTAATGACATCACAATGCTATGACGTCATAAACATGATGACGTCACAATGCTATGACCTCACCGCACTGGAAGTCAAATAGCGGAAATGTACTCAGAGATGTACACTATTTCCATTTAAACGTAATAAGAATGATTTTGGATGATAAATAGAATCTCACCCTCGTGTCTTCTGATATCAAATATATACACGATCAAGATATACACTTCTCGTTATTGATCAGAACTTGTATATTATAAGTATAAACAAGTATACATGATGTTGCTGTCTCGATAATATGACAACTTGTCTAAAGCACCCTGTGATTACTGGACAGAATACAGTTTCATTGGACACACTGACAGCAGGGAACCAAGTAGGCTTCCAGTGTGCTTTAAAGGGGCAGTAGCACGTTTTTGGCAAATTTTATTTTTTCAAATTTCCCATTTATAATGATCGTTTATGTCATTCATATTTACTTAAGAGGGTAAAACATCTTATTACACAAACCAGTTATCCGTAGTGGTAATAACGATGTTGCGTATAAAGCAAAAATTGCATGGCGGCCATTTCATTGTGAAGACAATTATTTATTATTTTGAATGACAAAAATGTTTCTCATGGCTTTACGGATCCATGTACACTGATTTTTTAACTTGATTTTCCGAAGAGAGAAGGGTGTTTTACTATTAGTGACATTATTTTTCAAATACATTTCATCAACTTATTTCAGCGAAAAAACGTGCTACTGCCCCTTTAAAGTATGAACCATTATGTACCATATGAAGGGATAATGAATTTGAACCTTGATATATGTAGAACATTGCAGTAGTTGATCGGTTCACTATTTTCTGTGGATTATATCATTTAAATATGACAGCATTTAAAACTCGACGGTGAAGGGAACCCAACAGTGGGGCCAGAAGACAATTGTACAGTCCAGATCAAATGAATACCACAAGAAATTGAGGATACCCATTATCTTACTGTAAACAATGTATATTAAATTATCCACATCCCTCTCTCTATATATATAAATGTGTGTAAATAGTGGGGTTCAAACCAATTTATATATTCAGCATTATATACTTATACAATTCTTGTAAATAGTTGGAGGGCTGAAAATGTTGTTAATAAACATTATGTATTGATCGAGTGATGTACAGTTTCTCTGATGACGAAAACAAGGATCATTTGAGAAGTGTTTCTCTTTCAATATTTTTGTTTCCTGATCTTAAAAACGACGTACTACAGCATGATTCTCTATCCTCCTTGGTATTCGTAAAGAATAATTTAGTCAGCAAAGATGTTTCAACGTTGTTATTCATATATATATATATATATATATATATATATATATATATATATATATAAGCGCGATTATTGTCTCCCGCCGCAACGCGGAACGGGGGACTATGTATTCAGCGGCGTCCGTACCGTACCGTCCGTCCGTCCGTACACATTTCTTGTTAACGCGATATCTCATGAAGCGTTGCATCCAAAGTCTTCAAATTTTGTGTTGGCCAACATTGTGGGAAGACGCAGACGCCAGTCGATTTTTGTGACCTTGACCTTACTTTCATGGTCACCACGACACTTTGACCACTTTTCGAACTCTTGTTAACATATACAAGGGCGGGTAATTTGAGTACAGATTCTTCTGATAAGGTTTCCCATGAGTGACATAGTGGAGAGTAACGGAGCATATATAAAACCATGGGTAACCGAGGATGAGCATCGGTTGAAACAAGTGAACCATGGGTGGTACTGGCTGAAATTCAGTGTATGTAGAACAGTTCCCTGGGGCAGACAAAGTAGCGATCCGAAGCCAGACATAAAATAACCAATGTGCTGTTCATCCAATACATTCAATACATGGTCAATATCCGATGCTTGGCTGAAGACAGGCCTGTGAATTATAACAAAATGCCTCTATTTTCCTTAAAGGATAGATGAAATGACATATGGTCAAAATCGGATTCATTAAAATGGGATGTCAATTTGACAATTGCTCGATTTTAAATTTCTGAAATCGGTCCATAAATGTTTAAAAAAATAGAGCCATGGCCTCTGTAGCTCATCAGGAGATAATAAGTGGGGTATGTTATGGAGTGGACTTTATAGCAATGGTCAGATAATGGAATGTAGTAATAAGAATCTAGGTAGTGAAACGATTAAAGCAGTTTCAAAATATTTTGTTACCATAACTTTGCCAATCTGCTATATATATATGTGTTGAAAGAGCAACGCAAAGCTTGGAAATAAATTGCTGGTATCAAACATATAATAATGTGGTGGAGAGATCATACTATTTTCTAAGATCGTACACACATTATATAATAATGAATACCCCGGGTACAATTCTTTGCATACAATTCACCACTGTCAGCTATTGCAATAATGGCCTGGGGCTGTAGAAGAAAATGAAAAAAACCTTTTTAGGTCATGACCCCTGCTAATTGTTATCAAAATTGGTTACACATAAATCAACATTCGTTATGAATATCATACACCTTTGCATTATATTGTTTTAATTCTTAATTGCATTATGGCAATACCAACATTTATTACATAATGAATAGGAGCCTCAGTTTTTGAAAATCCCATTTCTCATAGGCTCCATTTCAATACTTAATAAATTGGTGAATTTTTTTTAGTAAATTCTTTTTCACCATTTCTTATAGGCTCCCTTTCAATATTTGATAAAATGGTGATATTCTATGAATAAATTCTTTTTTAGAGTCAGTGGAAGACTAAAGCAGTCTCACGCACAGTCTATGATAACACAGTGCTGCACAGTAGTTTGAAGTAACCTGAAACCTCTGTGTAACTATCAGTTTTCATCCTTCTGCCAGGAAGAGGTCAACACAATGCAATTACATAACATGCAGACACTGGACTCACAGCCAGTAAAATTTATATGTTAGATGCAGTTTTTCCTACAATTAATTATTTTTCTGTACTGGAGAAGATGATGAAAATAGGTGTGATGTCACAATCTCATATAGCTACTTCTTTTATAGTCCTATGTTATCACCAGTCATCACTAGTCATATTCAGTTCACATATCTCATGTAAAATGAAAAAATTTAATTCCTCTTCAAGTTATTCCTTCAAAGGGTATTCATTATTCAATAGTTCTCATTTCAAATAGATTCACATTAAACATGTCCATGATGTAGACATCTATCTCATTTCTTGTTCCTATTGAATAAAATTAACTGCAAAGTTAATAGAAAACTAAATCAGTTATAAAGTATAAAATATGATATAAATAAGGTATACCAAATTGACTCGTACTGGAAATTCTCATTAATTAATTAATTAATTCTCCAAATAATTACACAATATCATGAGATATTAAAAAACTCCATTATTTACTCTTAAATTACAAAGAACATTATATTAGATTTAATAAAAGATTCTGTATTAAGTCTTTAGAATACTTTTAGACTTGTGTACCTTTATCAGCAAATTCACTTGCAAAATACAAATAATTACTCATATGTGAAATGTGAGACAAAGATAAAATATGACTTATAATTTTTGTTAGACCTCCCATTCTAAGTTTTTAATTCTCAATATCTCTTTTTCATCAGACATATTATATTCTCAAAGCACATGTTGGAACTCTCACATCAGAAAGATGAAATGCCTTTAACTCAGATGTTTTCTTTAAAATTACCTCCCTTACCTACTTTACTGATTGAAGTGCACATATAATCTCAGAAAGATGCTGTAAACTGAAATAGGCTTTTAGGTTATGATCCCTGTGACCCATATTTGGGGTCACAGACTCACCAAATTTACAATTTAGAATCCCTTACAGCCAAGGAGTCTGTACATAAAATTTCAGCTCGCTAGAGCCATTGGGACTGGAGATGAAGATGAAAATAGCATTTTAGGTCATTGCCTCTGTGACCCAATATTTGGGGTCTCACTGTCACCAAATTTACAATTTAGAATCCCCTTCAGTCAAGGAGTATGTACATAAAATTTCAGCTCTCTACGTTCATTGGGACTGGAGAAGAAGATGAAAATAGTTTTTTTTAGGTAATGACCCCTGTGAGCCACACTTGGGGTCACAGGGTCACCAAATCTACAATTTAGAATCCCTTTCAGCCAAGGAGTCTGTACATAAAATTTCAGCTCTCTGGAGTCATTGGTTCTGGAGAAGAAGATGAAAATAGCTTTTAAGGTTATGACCCCTGTGACCCACATTTGGGGTCAAAGGGTCACCAAATTTACAATTTAGTACTAGTATCCCCTTCAGCCAAGGAGTCTGTACATTAAATTTCAGCTCTCTGGAGTCATTGGTTCTGGAGAAGAAGTCGAAAAAGCGAAAAGTTTACGGACGGACGGACGCCATCCCATGCCATAAGCCCATCGGGCCTTTCAGGCCAGATGAGCTAAAAATTTAAAAACCGCCTTATTTAGCCCCGGCGACCAGAATGAAAGTCTGCAGGAGTGTGGCCCCTGAAGGGATGACTTCTGTGACGTATCGGGAGGAATCTGATTTTCGGCGATAGTCATAATTCAACGTAATTTCGCAACATTTTGATTGTTAATTTCACAAAGAAATCTTCAATAAACCAACTCAAATTTCCCATATATCGAATTTTTAGATATCCAACTTTGTAATTCCGCAGATGACAATTACACAATTATTACATAAACATGTCTTTTTGGCGATGTAATACACCTCATAAATTCATTTAGCGGCAGTGATAATCATCATTAATTAATTAACGATACTCGGCTGAGTAGCTGTCTAGGCGGCCCCGTCTGTCACTTATCACAGTCTTGCCTCAGTGAGCATTTACACAATGAATCGCCCAACTGATTGCGCTAGTGTTAAAATGGGTGAATTAAAATCGTGTTAATTATCAATTGCAGGTGTATATTGTCTCGATTTTATGCTCAATTGATTCCGATGTACAATATACGTAGAGGTAATCATCTGTCATTCTTGAGAAAATGGGCTCTGTAGCTCATCAGAGTTTATTTTGTTTGATGATGAAGACAGAAATATGTTGTCTCAATATAATGCACAATCCCTAACCCTGACAAATCTTAGTCTTGAAATTGAGAGAGAGCACTCATCAAGGTCAACACACAGGATATTATGCAATATTCTGACCCCTTGGCTCTGGTTACAAGCCAGCTGTGTTTTTGTGTTTTACCGCCAAATTATGTAATAGACTCTTGCTTGCACTAAACACTGGCAGCACTGATCTAACTGTATAAGGCTTAAAGAGAACAGGCAATGTGATGAATCTCATGGTACATAGTACAATTTTGAATCACCTTGGCTAAACAATCTCGGTTATAAGCCTTGTCATCCAAACATCTAAACATTCTGAACAAATTATTCCTTCTAGTTTGTTCTGGATGAAAACAGGATTTTAGGTAATGGCCTGCGAGGCTCTTATTTGGGGCCACTGGGTCACCAAATCTACAATTTAGAATCTCCATTGGCTAAAGACTCTTTACACAACATGACAACCTTCTAGGTCTTTTCGTTCTGGAGAAGAAGATGAAAATAATCTTATCTTATCATTTCATCACCAGTCATATGCAGTTCACATATCTCATGTAATATAAAAGAATTCTGAACTCCTCTTCAATTTAGTCCTTTATGCCTTGTCACAATTTTCAGTTCATAGGCTATTCAATAGTTCTCATTTCACATTGATTACATCAATTTGACAAACATGTCCACAATGTAGATTGTTATATGAAGTCGACATATATTTCAAATCATTGTGATTGAAGTGTCATAAAATACCAGTTCAAAATTCATTTTCAAAGGTTTTTTTTAGGCTGTGGCCCATATTTGGTGTCACAGGGTCACCAAATTTACAAGTTTGAATCCCCATTGGCTAAAGAGTTTGCATACAATATTACAGCCTTCTAGATCTTTTTGTTCCGGAGAAAAAGATGAAAACAGGATTTTAGGTAATGGCCTGTGAGGCCCTTATTTGGGGCCACAGGGTCACCAAATCTACAATTTAGAATCTCCATTGGCTAAAGACTCATTACACAACATGACAACCTTCTAGGTCTTTTCGTTCTGGAGAAGAAGATGAAAATAATCTTATCTTATCATTTCATCACCAGTCATATGCAGTTCACATATCTGATGTAAAATAAAAGAATTCTTAACTCCTCTTCAATTTAGTCCTTTATGCCTTGTCACAATTTCCAGTTCATAGGCTATTCAATAGTTCTCATTTCACATTGATTACATCAATTTGACAAACATGTCCACAATGTAGATTGTTATCTAAAAGTCGACATATATTTCAAATCATTGTGATTGAAGTGTCATAAAATATCAGTTCAAAATTCATTTTCAAAGGGTTTTTTTCAGGCTGTGGCCCATATTTGGGGTCACAGGGTCACCAAATTTAAAAGTTTGAATCCCCATTGGCTAAAGAGTTTGCATACAATATTACAGCCTTCTAGATCTTTTTGTTCCGGAGAAAAAGATGAAAACAGGATTTTAGGTAATGGCCTGTGAGGCCCTTATACTTATTTGGGGCCACAGGGTCACCAAATCTACAATTTAGAATCTCCATTGGCTAAAGACTCATTACACAACATGACAACCTTCTAGGTCTTTTCGTTCTGGAGAAGAAGATGAAAATAATCTTATCTTATCATTTCATCACCAGTCATATGCAGTTCACATATCTGATGTAAAATAAAAGAATTCTTAACTCCTCTTCAATTAAGTCCTTTATGACTTGTCACAATTTTCATTTCATAGGCTATTCAACAGTTCTCATTTCACATTGATTACATCAATTTGACAAACATGTCCACAATGTAGATTGTTATTTCAAGTCGACATACATTTCAAATAAAGTGAAAGAACTGCACATAAAATATCAGTTCAAAATTCAATTTCGACAGGTTTTTTAGGCTGTGGCCCATATTTGGGGTCTCAGGGTCACCAAATTTACAAGTTAGAATCCCCATTGGCTAAAGAGTTTGCATACAATATTACAGCCTTCTAGATCTTTTTGTTCCGGAGAAAAAGATGAAAACAGGATTTTAGGTAATGGCCTGTGAGGCCCTTATTTGGGGTCACAGGGTCACCAAATCTACAATTTAGAATCCCCATTGGCCAAGGAGTCTGTACATAAAATTTCAGCTCTCTCGAGTTATTGGTTCTGGAGAAGAAGTCGAAAAAGTGAAAAGTTTACGGACGGACGGACGGACGGACGCCATCCCATGCCATAAGCCCTTTGGGCCTTTCAGGCCTGATGAGCAAAAAATGCATTTCATCAGATCTTTAAAGATGGTGCTACAGACATGAAATGGGACTCGTTTGAAAACTGTTTAGAAGACCAATAAGATTACATTGATAATTTTATCATAGTCATAAATTTACAAGTCCAACAAGATGATATTCTCAAAATTGGTGTTCGAAGTGAGACAGGTGACTAGAGGTATAACACCGTTTTCAAGAGTATTTCTCTTATATCACACCTGCTAGTTTTATGGCAGGGAGAAAGCCCCAACACTATGTGGCTTTGTATTGCAGTGAAACCTGCGGTTGGAACGGGTGTTTGAAGATTTACTAGTTTCCGGAAAGAAGTAGAATGACTTTCATCCTGCTTCATCAGTGTATTTTTAACTACTCCAATTCCCATATTGTCGGACATGTTTAACTGATAACACTTACTGGGTGGTTACGCACCGCTATTTATAGCATGTACCATATTTCCTCTAATAGGAGCCCGGGTCCTTATTAACATTTAAAGGCTCTTACCCTGCGGTGCTTATTGAAAGCCCAGCTCTTATTTGAGGTGAGGTGAGGTGAGTTGGGGTTTAACACAGCTTTCAAGAGTATTTCACTTATATCGCGGCTGCTATTATTATGGCAGGGAAAAAGCCCACAACGCCATGTGGCTATGCACTGCGGTGAAACCTGCGAGCATTGCACCAAAACCTTACTGCGTGTAGTCACCTTTAATTAAGAGCAGGCATTAAAAACAACACAGAGTGCTTTCTTTTATGTATTTTATTAAGTGTTTTTATTTATGTTCTATATGATAGTGTCACTCATCCCTGTACAAAAGGCAGAAGCTAAGGGCTAAGTCATTCAGTGTGATGCTGTATAACCTAATTGGTTCTGTTTAACCTCAACATGATAAACTCAGCAATCATGAAAAAAACCTCTTCAAGCAGTGCATATTCATGGCAATTCTTTGTGTAATTTCACATTGCTTTGTTTATTTATTTCAATTGTGTAATAATTACTAACATTTTCTTTACTAAATGGCCAGTTAAATATTGATATAGTTTTGGGACATATACAAAAAAATTTAATTTAAAAAAAAAAAAATACATTCAAATAATATTGAAATAAATTAAACCAAAACCTTTATCTAGAAGAATACAACATGAAATTAACTTTTTGAAATTAGGTCTTGTCATAACCATAATTGCAATAAATCATGCACATTTTGGTTTATTTTATTCATAACATCTGAATAATTAATATAAAGCTCCTTGACTACCAGACACAACCAACAGTTCTTTAAAAAAAATCACAGTCACAGAAAAATGAATAGATGCATTATCATCACACTAAATCACTGTAGCATTTTAGTTCAATGTGCATGAATTGAACCTAAAATATAATGTAATATTGATACCTAACTTAATGTACAAAAGCAGTAACAAATAATCCTGTATTAATAATAAAAAAAAAACTTGATGAAAATGATGAAATTACTTTTTGCATTGCGAAAAAAAACCTACAGTTGAAAATCTTGGTTGTCGCATGTATGATGCTTGTGTTGTGCGTTAAAATTTAATTAATTTTTTCATTAAAATGTCCTAAATGGTTACAACTCAAAACAAATTTTAAAATAATTTTGTTTTCCGGAAAATTCAGTTCTAATTGTTGATTACTACAGAAGGAAAACACTAAACAATGGACATCCAAGATTTTTTTACTTTGATGCAATAATTGAAAAGTATTGAACATTTTGCATTTTTAACGATGAGCTTTAAACATCATAAAAGGTAAACATAGAAATAAACATTAATTAATCCCTGAAAAGTATGGAAAGAAGGACCGAGGTCCTGGTTAATTGATTATCATAATTCATAATTAGTATACAAATAACCTGGATCCTCAGCTGGGGAAAATGAGCTATAATTCTATGAGCAAAAGCCAGAATTTACGAAAAATATTGGCAAAATGGCCTACATTTTGCACACCATATGAAGAAAATTAACAAAATTTATAAAAATGATTATTAAATATTCTCTTCTGGTAATTATTACAATAAATAATCATTTGCTCTGCTTAGCTTCTATGGGGTATATTTCCAAAAATAAATTTCAGTTCAGTTCTTTTTAAAACAATCTTACATTTTACTGTTGAAAATAGGCATAATTTTCTGACTCTCATAACGATTTCATTGCAGAAGAAAAGTTTAAAAGACTTCAGGAACTTGTGTTTTAGATGATGTAAATATATTTTACTTATCAAAATTAATACAAAAAGGCTTTTTTATCAAAATAGATATCAAATCTGCAAACATTGTCATGGATATGTAATTGACAGAAAATTGGGAAAAGAACGAATATTCCAAATTATTTTCTTAGATAAGAACTTTGAAAATATATTTTAATAATGAATTTTTTAAATTGTTCAAATACTCTCAATATAAAAACTTAAATTATAAGAGGTTTTACAATTCAACTTTTACAAACAAATAGAGGGCGTACAAACTATTACAGGCATCAAACCTAAAATATTAGTTATAAAACAATTTCAGAATAAACCAAAAGTAATTTTGGGTATTCATAAATTCTATAAAAAAAACTCTTTACAAAACAGAAGTAAAAAGAGCCCCTTTGACGACCCAAAAATGTGGTTATGGGTTTGCGATAAACTTTGCTTAGGACAAGAATGGCACTGGCTCTTAAAATATTTACAAAATAATTCATTCTATAAAGGCTAGTTCAGTTGTCAGCTTCTTCGTCTACTGCCCAACAAACTTAAGAAAACCTAAAATGATAATTATCCTGATTCAGGGTCTCCTTATAATTATAGATGCCCTGTAACCAGGACAGTTATCATTTATTGAATACATCTTAAGCTTTGATGCAAAAAATCTGCAAACAAAAATAAAACTACAAACTTGGCACATCAAAATATGATAGTATCACTTGCAAGCTAAAGCAAATATTTAAATATGTTCATCAAAATGTTTTGACAACTTTTCCTAAACTATCTTTAAGATGAAAGATTTAATGCAATTCATGTTTACTTATAATTAGATACTGAAGTGATTTGGAGTTTGAGTTAGTTATTTATGATCAGTACCTGCGTATCAGTACCTGTCTTATGATCAGTACCTGTGTATTACCTGTGTATCAGTACCTGCGTATCAGTACCTGTCTTATGATCAGTACCTGTGTATTACCTGTGTATCAGTACCTGTCTTATGATCAGTACCTGTGTATTACCTGTGTATCAGTACCTGTCTTATGATCAGTACCTGTGTATTACCTGTGTATCAGTACCTGTCTTATGATCAGTACCTGTGTATTACCTGTGTATCAGTACCTGTCTTATGATCAGTACCTGTGTATTACCTGTGTATCAGTACCTGTCTTATGATCAGTACCTGTGTATTACCTGTGTATCAGTACCTGCCTATTTACCTCAAATAAAACAGTACTTTTCCCATATATGTATCACAGAGTTTTCAAATTCTTTTCATATCGTTCATGGTCCTCAAAACTGAGAAAAAGACTTCAAATGCTTGATAAAAAGGTAAAATAAAATAAACCTTCATTTAGAGATCAGAAAGACAACTATTATCTCATCCATGAAATGAAAGATTAAACATGTAAGTCCATTAAAGTTTGCATGATAAACAAATGAAAGGTTAGTAAGAAAAACAAAATAAAAGTGTATTTGTAAAAAATATGGGAATAAATTTCTAATTACCAAATATATATATAAATATGGTTTGATTAGTGTTAAACTCCCTTTTCATACAAAATTGTACATCTTGTTACTTACATGCAAACATTTGCTCTAAATTACAATGAAAGCAAAACGACAAATAGAAAGAGAGAGAAAAAGAAAATTACTGGCTTTTCACTAAAATCGCACATCACAGCATTTAAGTAGTTTGATTATTTGTTGCAATTGTTCTTAAAGATCCTTTTTACATTTTCATAAGACTGTCAAAATTTGACAAATAAATTTAGATGAACAAACTACATATTTGAACTTTTAACATCGTGTTAGTCAAATTACATTTGTTATATTCGCCCTATTTACATATATATACAAAGTAAACAAGTCATTTACAAAATATAAATATATTTATCCTAAAAGAGGCATCGAGAAACACTCATGGATGAACTTTGCACCAAAATTTTGATGTTCTTTCACTTAAGTAAATAAATAATATACAATAGTTTTTCAGCTAAATGTCATCGTACAATGAAAAAGATTTTTTACGAGAGATCGAGAAACTCTTTATGCAAACTTCGAAATCGTGAGGCTCTCTTCTGTAACTACAGATTAAGTTAATATAAACAGTTACTCCCCGATTGGAATAATATTATGGTTGGGTTGAATCTATATACAACATATTGAATGTGATATTTCATCATCTGTACAGTTTGCATTGTAATTTGTAGACGAGCAATATTTTGTTCATGTAAAACATTTATCACTGATAATAGCCGTTGAAAAATGATATAATCAATAGAAATTCCAGCTTATAGAGCAACCCCAAGGGCATAATGCTCGTGAACATCGAGATAAAAACGTTATTTGGTTATAGACTTGCATAATGATGAGAGAATATTTTTGAAAACTGAAGACTTTTCAAAGTGAAGAAGTTGAACAATCTGACAAATATATTTGGGTGATAATGTTATATAATATTTCACTTTTATAACATTTATTTTTATAAAGAACAGCTTGAAATCTATTTCTATTTTGTCAACAACATGTATTGTTCAGACTTGCCATGCCAAAACTCATAATTTTTAAAAATAAACAATTTGCTGTTATACATTAATGTAAAAACTGAAAATTCAAATATGAAATGTTATGGTAGCGTTTCAATTTTCAACTAATCCCTCATTCGATAACTTCATTTACTTTATCTTTTAATATCATGTGAATATCATTATTTAAATAGCAAGATAAATTTACATTCCAACACCAAATGAAATTGACAAGAATAATATGATAAATAAATGATAAATTTCAAAATACTGAACATGTCAACATTTAAACTTACGCCAACCCAAAATTGCATCCTTGTATATAAAATGCATGAAAAGCTTGATAATACTGTAAAGCTGGTAAGATTTAAGAATATTTTTCAAAATTTATTTAACAATATTGCCTATCTACACAAAGCTAATAAAACACTTGGTCCATGTCTGATCTTCAGTATCAGAGGCTAAGCTGGCTTTGTGCATGCCCGTCAGGGCCAAAAGCTTATTTCTAAGATGTTGCCATTTGTGTGTGTACATATATATCTAGTATGAATTGGTGCAGGAAAAGAATGTTCCAAAAATAATCTGGAACCTCAAATATTGATTAAATTGACATGATAAGCTCATCAATTTTATCAACAGGTTATCATTGGCAAATATTTTTAGTGGTATGCATAAGCGAATATGGATTAGTTGTCTCCCTTAGAGATGTTGATTTGTTCAACATTGCTGTAACAGTGTAAAGGTTGGATATAAAAGAAACTCCCTTAAAACTAATAGTCAAAATCAATCAATATTTTATTTAGACATCAGTACCATGTGTTGGCACTGGGTGTCCATTAATTAATCGTGTTGAGATTTTATAGAAAGATTTGAATACCGTGCCCATATTTGTTCACATTTCTTAAAATCTAATTACATATAATTAATACAAGATGGCTGTCAAAAATATTTTCGTTTTGAAAATTTGACATTAACACATTTTCTTGATAGTTCTTCTCCAAACCTTTGGGATAAAGGTTTCACTTTGTTCCTTCATAGATCTTCAGAGCCTTGTCTGAAAGTGGGACAAAGGTCAACTTGGTGGGTCATTGTCTCCACAGGTGATTTATAAACATATGTACACGTCTACACACATACTCGTTAGAAATTGTCTTCTTGATTGAGCAACTATAATTACACCAGGTATTGTTGTATTCATCAAAACACCTCCTAAGCACAAACAGGTAAGCTCTCCATATATCTGCACCAGTTGAAGAGTTTCTGTACAATATAATCTGTTGCTATGGATACGGTCAATCAATGTCATCGTTGACATAAGCCAATGGAAAGTAACCGATCTGAAAAAAAAGAGAAATATAATTTTCGCATTTTTATAAAATCGCAAACAAATGTCATTAAAATTTTGGTTAGAGAAAGTCCGCTGACATTTTATGTACCCTATGAACGCAATTCATATATAAAACATAGGGGGGAATTTATCTAAATGTTTTTATTATGTTACACTAATGGAATTCCAAACTATCCTATCATTGACTCTTCTCGACATATTTTATTTAGCTGATGATAAGAGGTTGTCAGCTGTGGTGGACTTAGAACTTTTTTACCACCCCCACTGCAAAGAACAAGCATATCTCCATATTGTTGAATCAGATGCTCGCAAGGTTGAATAATGATCTGACCTTCTGTGTTCAGAAGTGCATATATGTGGGAAACTGTACTAACAAATAATCACAGAAGGTATCTGTGGTGGACATAGAACTTTTTTACCACCCCCACAGCAAAGAACAAGCAAATCTCCATATAGCTGAATCAGATACTCGCAAAAGGTTGAATAATGATCTGACCTTCTGTGTTAAAGGTACATTATATGTGGAAAACTGAACTAATATATCCTTAAAGAATTTATCATCTTAGGTGGACTTAGAACTCTTTGACTACCCCATATATATTGCAATTGCAAAGAGCAAGCATATCTCCATATTGCTGAATCAGACAGATACTTCCAAAAGGTTGAATAATGATCTGACCTTCTGTGCCCGGAAGTGCATATATGTGGGAAACTACAAATATACCATCAAAGAGGTTATCATCTGTGATGGACTCAGAACTTTTTGACCACCCCATATCTAGTTCTCGGAGCACGCATATCTCCATATTGCTGAATGTTGAATAATGATCTGACCTTCTGTGTTCGGAGGTTCTGTCCCTTCCACCAGCCCTTGTCACTGCCATTCTTGCTGATGATTGCGATCCTGTCACCTTGCTTAAGACTCACTTGTGTTGTCGACGTCGCCGCGTAGTCGTACACCGCCACCGCGTACCCGAGAATCCTGTGACCTGGCAACAGTTTGTAAACTCTGTGACGGAGGTAACTATTCAACATCCTCATTGGAGAGTACCATTAAGCTATGTCAACATGTTGGTCGTAGTTTATTCGGCTTGATGAGAGGAAAATGTAATTTGATTGAAACAAATAATAACAGTCACCGTGAGTCACAAGTTGTATCTTTTTATTGGTTGTTTACAACGTCTGAAAATAAATTATCATTTAATAATATTTAGGGCAAAACAATTGATAAGTCGATCGACATCACTGCTTACCAATCGCCGCTGTGTTGACTCTTGGCCATGTCGACTTGTCACTCGGTGTCAGTCAGCACGTGGTAAAAGGGGGGTCGACTTATACATGAGATATAGGGTTTTGACCAGTATTTGGGTAGTTGAGAAAGGGGGTCGACTTATACGCGGGGTCGACTTATACCCGGTAATATACGGTACCTGTTTCTACGTTGATTTGAGATATTCAAATGATATTGCCAAATTTATATAAATAAGACCCTAAATTAAAAAAAATTTTAATTTAAAATTAAACGAATCCAATTTGTTGAGATCTCTCTTAAAATGTTCCCCTAGCTGACCAGTGGCCGATTAAGGGAGCTCGAACAGAAAACCCTTCTTAATACATGAAAAAATCCCCTCCTCCCCACCGTCAAATTTCTTGGATCCACTTAAGCTGATAATGGTTGTATTGTCCCTTCCTTTGGAAGTTTACAATTATTGATTTTTTGACACTGACCAGAAATGTCAGTTGTGATTGGAATTGTGATCACAATCAGATAAAAGCATTTTCTTACAAAGAACCAATATTTACATGTTCAGTCCTGGGCCGTTAATTATTCTGGAAACGTTCATAACCTTAAGGATTCTTAACTTTGGTCGCAGCCCATGTGTTAAGAATGGATACGCAGGACTACAAACGTTTCGAGAATAAGGGCCCTTGGCAGTTTATACAACTGAACATACAGTGTTAAAGGGGCAGTAGCACGTTTTTTGAAAATTTTATTTTTTCAAATTTCCCATTTATAAAGATAGTTTATGTCATTTATATTTACTTTAGAGGGTAAAAGATCTTATTACACAAACCAATTACCCGTAGTGGTAATAATGGTGTTGCTTATAAAGCAAAGATTGCATGGCGGCCATTTTATTCTGAACACATTTTATTATTTTGAATGACAAAAACGATTGCCATGACTTTATGGAATCATGTAGACTCATTGTTTAACTTGATTTTCCAAAGAGAGAAGGGTGTTTTACTATTAATGAGATTATTTTTCAAATACAATTCATCAACATTTTTTAGAGAAAAAACGTGCTACTGCCCCTTTAAACTGAATGCATTTATATGTGTTAACATTAATCCAATGTGATGGTGAGAGAAATCACAAAAGATCTGTGAAAATAAAGCAACTGAATTATTTGTGACATTACCAATTCCCCAATGATGACTGCAAATTCTCTGGAATTCTATGCAACTTATCATTACCATTATCAGTCCGCAGCCAATGTTCAAATGACATTCTCTACATTGTCTATTTACCAAATTTGATTGAAATCGACCTTGTGCCAAAGAATAAAATTTGCAAAAAAATGCATCTATCGGGATACGAACAGGTTCTGTAGATTCCTCTCCAAAAGGTCTAGAACCACCCTGTATAGACGTGTGTTCTGCATTAGTGAAGACAAAACCCAGTCAGATAACTGACCAATCACATCATGGTTTTTAACGGTGACAGTTTTGAAAGTATTTGGAATCATACAAGTTACTCCAGGGACCGTTACTGACAAAAGTATTGGGAGTTACATGTCGCTAGCTTATTGGTTATAGCTTATTTGTTATATGTTCTGTGAACATATCTGAATAGCATCAGAACATGCTGTTATCAGACGGTTTTGCAATGAAACCTTTGAACGATATGAGTTCGTATTCCAGTAGAGGCACTATTTTGCAATATTTATTCCTTGGGAAAACAATTGATTTTAATCAGACTGTCTATTCTCTTTGACCTCAAGATGTAAACATGAGTACTGCAGACATGCACATTCAAATTTTTGCCAGTCGGACATTTCATCTTTGACCAAAAAAGACGAACCTAGAAGTAAACTTATTTTTATGAATAAAGTATGAGAAAATATTACTATTTGTTGGTTCTTCATTTATTGCATATTATTAAACATAACACGATAGCAATTAACTATAACTATTAATTTATCAATAACATGCATAAAAATGGTTCATAATTTAAAATCAATGTTTACCAACTACGATTTACCGACAGTGCTAGTTTGAGCGAGTTTACGCAAGGGAGTTTACAAGCGAATTTGCGTCAAGATAGACGAGAAATTTCAAATAATTTAATTGCACATAGTTCATCAAAAGATAAAACCATGGACCAAATAATTTGTACCTTCTAAATAAGCATTTTAAATTCAAAGGAACTCGTTTTCAATAGCGATATAATTTACGTAAACTCAACTTGGCAGAGCACATGGTCCAACTATTTTCCATACGACTATTTCCAATTCAAGATGAAGTTACTAATTTCAACTTATTCTAATAAGATTACTTTTATATTTTATTTGAAGATATATTTCACAATTGTAAATGAATAATTATAAAATAAGAAGAAATAATGTAAATGCAAGAGAAATTGGAGTTTTTAAATTAGCATACCTCTTTATAACGTATGTCATCATGTAAATACGATCGAGATAACGTAAATACGTTCAAGTACTGACCTTGATCTGATGCGACGACGTTATTGACTGGAATTCTAAGAGTGGTGTGTACATCAGGGAAACTGTCCATCAGTGTGTTCGTCTGGTAGTGAGCCACAAGACGCTGTGTGATGAAACAACACAGAAATTTCAAAACCTCCTTGAGGGTTCAGGCACTTTTGCCCTCAAATAATATTAATAACAAGTATTTGTCACTAAGGTGACATGACATTAACACTTCAAAATTGAAAAATAATGTCAAGATCAGCAAAATCAACTGCGCCTTGAATTTTCCCCAAAATAACCACAGGTGTAAGATAACGATGAGAATCCAATGAACAGTTCTTGTGATATTGATTTCCCTGACAAGCTTAACATGTCGAAAAATTCAAAGTTCCGCTGTGACCTTGAGAATAATGTCAAGGTCACCAATATCTGATCAGCCCTTTGTCTTCCCTTGTAGAAGCTATGTGTAAGATATGAAGAGAATCCAGGGAACGGTTCTTGAGATATCCCGCTGACAAGGGTAAAATGACAAAGTCTCGTTGTGACCTTGAAATAAACCTATGTAGGAACATTACGGACGGACGGACGAATACTATATCCCCCGCTTCACACTAAACGCGCGGCGGGGAAAATAATGGTGGGTTTATTTTGCGCCAGTGGAGCTCTTGAAGGATTGGTGTGATGTGGGTGACAGGGAGCGAGACGGGCAACTTTATTCTGAATCTTTTGTAGCCTGTTCAGATTACTTTTAGTTGAGTTTGCAAAAAAGACTATTGCAATAGTCTAGGCGAGAGATGATGAGAGGTGTCAAAGTTTTTGTGGCCCCTTTTGTCTGTACGCCCTGGACAACAAGCTAAATTTTGGGTATGATTTTCTTGTCTGATTGACAACAGGAGCGGAAGTAGCTGACTATTTTGGAGATGACATTACAGATCTTGTAGAAGCTATATAACATGAATATTATTTGTGGAAACAAAATCCCAATTGTCTGCCCTTTGGAGATTTCTACTATTGCTTCCTCGAATCAATCCAAAAGATGAAGACGTGAACTCACCGGGACTGAATCAAAGTAGCGACCGTCGGCCAGGAAAAACTTATTTTCTGCATTCTGGTTGACCTTGATGTGTCGCACTGCATTCGCATATCTGGGGGGAATAACAGGTGAAAATAGAGAGAATGGCTCAGGTGCAAACAGGTAAATGACCATACATGTAAGTGATCATACAGGTAAGTGATCAAACAGGTAAATGATCATACAGGTAAGTGATTATACAGGTAAGTGATCATACAGGTAAGTGAGGTGGAGTCAAATATCAATGATCTTCATGTGCAGAATAGCTGACACTAAGAAATTATCACACATAATTGTTCAAAATAACATTACACATAAAAGCAAAGAATATCTGCCATGTTGTTGGGTACAAAGTAATTTTGTTGTAAGCTGAGGTGTGTCACCATACACACATACAAGATTATCCACAAGTAAAGAAGAATAATTATTTTATAATTATATTATATTGAGAAAGTATATCCTCAGGAACAAATCATTATTTTATACTGTAAAGTAGACTGGTGAATGTGTAGACTGAATCGAGATGATGGATAAATGGCATTTCACTGGGCGCACATCAATCTTGTTACTGTTGTACAATCTTTTAGCCCTTGGATTCCAGTCAGACTGTCTTCTTTAACCTTGGACATCTGTCAACTATATTTTTTAACCCTTGGATCCCTATTGACCATCTTTTAGGGTTAGTTTGTCTAGCCTAAGCGCTGGTAGTGCATTGCAGTTGATAATTACTAGCCCAAGGGAAAGATGACCCTTTATCAAGGAGAGATGTACATTGGCCAAAACAACTTCCTTTACAACTTTTGGCAGAGACACAAAGAGATTTGGACCCCCTTTTTCTAATTCCTAGATCCATCACTGTCCCAAATTATAATCTACATAACTACATAAAGTCAAGACATAGAGGATATCTGTCTTTTCTTGACTAATACCATGTTTATCTCATCGAGTGAGGTAGAAAGGTTATATTTTCACGAGTGGCGCAGCCACGAGTGAAAATATATAACTTTTCTACCTCACGAGATGAGATAAACATGGTATCTGTCAAGAATTGACCGATATTCTATTTATTATATGATATTATCCATGTAATTACGTCCGAAAAGAGTCGTTTTCACGCCAAACGGCCGCAAGGAACAGCCCGTCGCCACAGCAACACTGTGACGTCATAAGCCAATTCGCCGTGCTAGACCATTGTTTTATGACGTCAAATTATATCAGTCACCGTTCGCAGTGAAAATATAAGTTATTTTCACTGTAGCTTGATAGACAGTTTATTTCACTGATAAATCCCAGTATTTCACTGCTCGTCATATAATAAAAGTACGTACTTAATACTGAGAGAGTAGGCCCCGCGACGGACCCTGTTGGTAGACTTGCGGATGAGGAAAGTTCCATCTGGACACTGGGCAAGCATTATCTGGGCCTCGTCCCGGTCCATCTCGTCCACATACCTGTACATGGACACTGGTCAGTTACATGTTTCAGTATAGGGTCAGTTTACAGGTGGCAGCAATTCATTGAAGTCATAATGATATTTTTTTCAGTTACATAGGTGACTTTTAAGAGGTCATCCTCGGTTACCTATGGTTTTATAATTATATACCTTATCAGGGGAATCTGTACTCAAATTACCCGCCCTTGGCCGGCGTGAGCCAATCAAACTGCTACGCAGCTTGGACCTGCGAGCCAATGACAATTCATATCACTTCGTTTCAAAGCAAGTGAGGTCATTGTGTTAGCCATCTGTCACCGGTTACCTCCCTTGCGTCTTATCCCATTGAGCATTTTCTTTGGTTACTGACTTCGTCACGCCGGCCAAGGGCAGGTAATTTGAGTACAGATCCCCCTGATAAGGTTTCCCATGGGTGATATAGATGAGAGTAACAGAGCATATATAAAACCCTTGGTAACCGAGGATGTTAAGAGGTCAGTTAATTTATAAAATATTGAAATCATTAAGAAAAGGTATTGTAAGTTACACAAAGGATTGCCCTAACCTCAGACAGAAGACAGAAGGTATGTGGGGAGTATCTTTTAAAAATAGAGCCACTGGCTCTGAAGCTCATCAGGAATCATGTTATTAATTATCCCTAAGGAAAAGGTTAAGATATCACATAATAAGTCATTGCTCAGTCATCAAATTTATTATCAAAATTGGTTACACATTAATCCATATTCATTATAAATAATGTAGACCTTTGCAGTTTATTGTTTTACTTCCTATTTTTATCCTGGAATTATCAACATTTATTACATAATGAAAAATGGCCCCTATTTGTTTCTAAAAATCCTGTTTCTCATAGGCTCATAGTTTCATAGGATCCTTTTCAATATTTAATTAATAAATTCTATTGAGCATCTGAGTGTAAGACTAAATAAGTAACACAGCAGAGAAGTAACCTGAAACCTCCGTGTATTAGCAAGCTGCTGTTAGCATCTCTGCCAGGGAGTGGTTACTCCCCAGGTCAACACCTGCAATTATGCAACATGCAGACCCTGGCCTCACAGCCAGTAAATTATATATTTTAAATTTTGTTTTCCCCATCTTTATTTATTTTTCTTTATTGGAAAAGAAGATGTGGTATCACAAACTCATGTAGCTAGTTTTAATAGTCTATCTTACTTCATCACCAGTCATATTTAGTTCACATATCTAATGTAAAATAAAACATTTGTTAACCCTTTTAAAATTTTTTCCTATGCATCCTGTCACAATATTCAGTTCACAGGCTATTCAATAGTTCTTATTTCACATTGATTACATCAAACATGTCCATAATATAGTATTACTCTTAAGCTGACATATGAAGTGCACATAAAATCTCATTATCTTCACAGTTCATTAAAACAGCTGTTTTAAGTGATTACCCCTGTGATCCATATTTGGGGTCACAAGATCACCAAATCTACAATTTAGAATCCCCATTGGCAAAGGAGTCTGTACATAACATTTTAGCTTTCTAGAGCTTTTGGGACTGGAGAAAAAGATGAAAAATGATTTTAGGTTGTGACCCCTGTGGCCCTTATTTGGGGTCAAAGGGTTACCAAATCTACAATTTAGAATCCCCATTGGCCAAGGAGTCTGTACATAAAATTTCAGATCTCTAGAGTCATTGGTTCTGGAGAAGAAGTCGAAAAAGTGAAAAGTTTACGGACGGACGACATCCCATGCCATAAGCCCATCGGGCCTTTCAGGCCTGATGAGCTAAAAATTTAAAAAATTCTTTTAGTCAATGAAGAAAGGTAAAGTTCAAAACATGATATTTTTGCAAGCTAAAAAGCTTGGAAAATTTCCCCGTGACCATTTCTAAAAACAATATTTTAAGGATATGATTCAAATTTTGAAGGAAATTCTTTATGGAGAAAGTCTGTTGATCATTTAAAGAGTTTAACTCATGTATTTTTTCTGGGGATGAAATGTGAGGAATAGTACTGTTTTGTAGTTATTATGGTTCAAGGAATAAAAGTTGTAAAATATTGCATCTACAGGATATGAACTGTCAAGTAACATATAAGAGAATCTATTTGAATTCATTGAATTTGCACCAATCATAAGAGCTGAATTTGCTTAATTGATCAGTTTTGATGGATTTTGAGGAAATATGATACCTTATACATTCTTCCTATTACTTCATCATATCAATTATTTCTTGGAAATGAGTCTCAAAAAATTATACAAATGCATTGAATGCAAAACATGATGATAAATAGAAAAATTTATTTGTAATATGTAAAGTGTTAATAAAACGGCTGACCACAAATATGCAAAGAATGAGTACACCAAAGAATCAATGAATTAATGTTATATCCACATTGTAATATTCTTCATGCAAAACAAAATTAAGAAGACAAATATTTATGGATGATCAACTTCTTTATTAACAATAGCGACGTTTCGGTATAGATCCCTATGCTTGATAACGGTATAAGGATCTATACCGAAACGTCGCTATTGTTAATAAAGAAGTTGATCATCCATAAATATTTGTCTTCTTCATCACACCAACTTCTAGAATGCCTCTCAAACAGTTTAAAACAAAATTAGTCTAAACACATGCTGAACTGACACCGTAGAACCAATATTGAATTAACACCAAGATGTAAGATATTTTAATTATCTACTTCTAAAAATTATGAAGTGACTGTTTTCTTAGCTATAAAGTGCTTTGTAAATTGATGAAAATGTATCATGGATATATGAATTCACAAACCTAGTGATATTTAGTTTGAACAAAAACTTCAGAAATATCCATTTCAGACACTGTTTTTAAACTGTACATACCGTCAATATATATAGAAATAAAAAATCTCTCTTGAAGACTATCAGAAATTTCAACCATATAGATATTTCAATGCCACGTTCCAAGATTTAGTTTGAAAAAATTCCAAATATACAATTCAGTCACATCGTTTTTTAATTTAACATGCATCAATAAAGAATTCAGAAATCCTTCCTAAAACTATCAGAAGTTGTCCATTATAAATTATTGAATATTATCATAATTGAAAAAAATCCTGTTACAATTAATTTTTTCATAATTTGAAGAAAATCACCAGCTTCATCACGTTAAGAAATATAAATTTTAAATATTTTTCTTGCATATCAACCATAATAAAAAAAATCGAATATTACCAAAATTTAAAATAAATACTGTTAAAGTGAATTTTACATAATTTGAAGAGAATCACCACTTCATCATGTTAAAAAATTTCAAATATTTTGAAAGTTTAAAATTTATTATATATCAAATGTCGAGTTACACCTACCATGGACTATCTTTAAGTTCGTTAATGTTAATATAGGAATGTCCCGAGTTTGGACCATTGCTGGTAGCGGCGGGCGGCACGTCTGAAGAAAACGTCGGTTTGGATTTGCTGTCCATCTCTACTATTAGGTACGAGGGTTTACGCTGAAAACAGTTATTAAAGCAATGGAAACCAATGAAGAAAGGACTACATAACTGTGTGCTTTCTGGTCCCTGAGTTCAAAATTATTAAGTTTTACGGAACGCAGATACAGAGGGGGGCGGTTCGAATCCCTCCCACTTGAGGTGAGGTGAGTTGGGGTTTAACGCCGCTTTCAAGAGTATTTCACTTATATCGCCGCTGCTAGTATTATGGCAGGGAGAAAGCCCGCAAACCATGTGGCTATGCTTTGCGGTGAAACTTGCGAGCATCGGCTGGAACTAGCGAACCATGGGTGGTACTTCGCTGAAATTCAGTGTAGCATAGCACCCAAACCTTACTACGTGTAGAACAGTTCTCTACTACAGACAAAGTTGCCGTGGCCCTGGCGGGATTTGAACTCGGGACCTCTTGATCTGAAGCCGAACGCGCTAACCACTGCGCTATCCCGCCCCCTCCCACCGACTTGAAGACTTATCCATGTAAATTTTAATGGCAAGTGTTGTGATGTGGATAATTTTGACCCTCGAATCTTTTGTCATTTTTAAACCAGGCTTCTTTCCAGAGGAGAAATACAAGTTTATGGATGTCCAGACATCCATTATTTCTTCTTTGAAAGACCTGGTTTAATAAAAGATATATCTGCATTGCAATATATTTGTTAATGCAAATTTCGACCGTTAAAGTCACAGAAAGCACAACAGAAGTGAAAGTTTAACCAAACTCTAGATGGGTCAAATAAAACTGGAGTCATTCACATTCCCAAAACACAACAAATTTCAGGAAACATGAAAAAAGAATAAAAAATATCCATGTCAAAACTACCTAGGTTAATCTAAGTGCATTCCATAAGTAAAAACAAATCAACAATCCTCGACCATTTTAGAACAAATCCGTTTGAAACCATGATCTATATTTTCGAAGCTCTCTTAGCGCTAAGACAGTCGAAAGTATCATATTACCATTGGCTAACGACCATCTTAGCGTGCTACGAAAATCTGGGCCTGGATTTTTATTCATGTCAAATGAATATCATATTTAATCTCAACAAAGAGCAAAATTCCTGAAATCTCTTCATAAACGTGAAGAGAATTGTTGATTTGTCAAGCTGAATGATAAAACGGAAACTGCAGCAGACAGGAAGTGGGTCTCGTACCACGGACACACATAGATGGGCCGCTGGGCGGGGCCGTTGGTTGCCACGGTGACAGGTCCCGGTTCTGTCACCACTTGTCTCTGTATCGGATTCTCGTACTGAGGCAACTGACATAGGGGATACGTCAATCATGGGTATGCACAGTACAGTAATTAAAGGGGCAGTAGCACGTTTTTTTCGCTCAAATAAGTCGATGAAATGCATTGGAAAAATCGTGATCGTAAAATACCCTTTTCTTTTCGTAAAATCAAGTTATAAATGAGTGCACATGGCTAAGAAAAGCCATTGGAATCATTTTTGTCAGTCGAAATAATAAAATGTGTTCACAATAAAATGGCCGCCATGCAATTTTTGCTTTATACGCAACACCGTTATTACTACTACTGATAATTGCTTTGTGTAATAAGATGTTATACCCTCTAAAATAAATTTAAAGTTGAAGTAAATATAAATAACATAAACTATCATTATAAATAAGAAATTTGAAAAAATAAATTTTGCAAAAAACGTGCTACTGCCCCTTTATTACCTACAAGCTACATTCCGATATACTAAATACCTATGTACAGTATATAGTAACACTTTGTCCTCATTACAATGTAAATTGGAAACAATTTGCAGAGTCAGTTCAAACGTTGTTCTATCCTTAAAATGCTCAGCGCCAAGCAAGGAAGCAACAACTCCTAACTTTTAACAACTTGCGGTCATGATTTGAACTCAGACCTTACGGATGATGAGCGGACACTTTACCCTAAGGTACATTCCCAATAATCTATATACCTGATACCCATAAATTCTATACTATGGAAAACTCTTTTATACAATAATTTAACACCGAAGTTACCATAGTCCTATCCTGAGTCAATCATAAACTAGGCCCTGGAGTCTCCACCCCTTATTCATATGACAGGCTTAAAATAGAAGGACAAATCACAGAGAAATCTGTAGAGCGAATGAGAGACGATTCCCGCATTGTGACATTATATTTCTGAGAAGTCTTTCAGTGGTATGCTATATTTAGCCACAAGGCAAACCAACTTTCCCTCAGCAGAAACATCAATAAACATAATTTTTAAAATTATATTCAATTTATTTGTTAAATATAAAAGATAACAGTACTCTTATTTCAGAGCATTGATAAAATTCATTCTTAGAACAGCTCTCAAAATCTAATTTTAAAAACTAAAATAATTTCCTTTTTTTTAATACATTCACGACAATCAATGCAATGTAGATCTGTAGAAAGCCCAAACCAGTCATGTACTTAAACAGCTTACCGACAGCCTTGAAGTCACTGTGACACAGTTAGCCGGGAAATAACCTTCCTGATCGTTCACTCTCCCCTGAAAAATTTATCAAAATTAATTGTGAATCGGACTTGGAGACAATATTACTGTTGTTGCTAACAATTTAATTTTTCTTTTTGGGTCAAAATATAGCCATTGGCTCTGTAGCTCATCAGGCTTTAATTATCAGAGGGTTAGCAAATCTACAATATATAATCCACATTGTCGAAGGTGTCAGTACTCAAGATTTCAGTTTTATCCATTCGGCCTCTGTATCAATTCGCATTAAAACAAACAAACAAACAAACAAACAAACTAACCAGCCACCAACTCTGGTCTGATTGACTGATGACATCGATCGTGTCTCCTTTCCTGAACTTGAGTGCTTGATGTCCGTTAGGGGGCGGCTCCCCATTATACGTTATGTTTGCTCTTGCTTTCTGCGCTGTTAGTAACAGAAACAAAAATAATCATGTAAATATTCACATAATTATACTTGAGAATACTCAATGCATTTTTACTTGTAATTTGGCTAGAAAGCATTAAAAAAAAATTTCAGGAGTATTAAAGGGGCAGTAGCACGTTTTTTCGCTCAAATAAGTTGATGAAATGTATTTGAAAAATAATGTCACCAATCGTAAAACATCTTTATCTCTTCGGAAAATAAAGTTTAAAATGAGTGTATATGTTTCGGTAAAGCCATGGGCATCGTTTTTGTAATACAAAATAATAAATTGTGTTCACAATAAAATGGCCGCCATGCAATGTTTTCTTTATACGCAACATAGTTTTTACCACTGCAGATAATTCGTTTGTGTATTACGATGTTTTACCCTCTAAAGTTAATTTAAATGACATAAACTATCATTATAATTGGGAAATTTGAAAAAATAATTTTTTCAAAAAACGTGCTACTGCCCCTTTAACAATGCAATTTTATTTGTAATTAATATTGAAAGTATAGTGAAAAAAATCTGTATATCGTATGATTTATATTTAATGAGCTCTTCGTTTTGGATTATTACAAAATTATTTACTGCTTGAAAAATATTAAACCAAAAGAGTCTAGAGTGAGATTATATCAGAGAGCAGATGTGTTTTATAAGTCAAAAGCAAAACAAGTTTTATAGACACAAAATGAAGATTTATCAAACTTTTAATTTTCTTTTTCAAATTCAATACATTTAATATGAAATTTCAAAATTAAGTCATCAAATTACAATATGTTTACCATTACCAACATTTAATTAAAACAGACAAACAACAGGGAACATCCGATTAAAATTTTATACCCAGTACTCGTAAAAGAATATAAATGATTTTGAGGAGAACTTACGAGGCGAAGTTGGCCGTGGGTCCCGCGGATTCACTACAACAATACCAAAATGGCGGATGTTGTGTCAAACATGTTGACCAATCACCAAGCAGCTAACTTTAGATTATAAATTTAAATTGTATTTCAATTACTAAGACTGAGTCTGTTAACTTATGATTTTTTGGTCCATTGTACATAATACCACCCCTGAAATATTTTTACGCATTTCTGGATTACTGTGGAGTAAGTTGACAAAAAGATAGTACCCCGTAAGAGAATTTGAAATATGCTTTGGACTATTTGAAATCAGTACCAATTTTAATGAGTCTACATAAAACAAAACAATTCTATACAATTCAATTTGATTGGCTAATTTATTTCATTTTCTTGAAATATTTTAGGGGTGATATGAAGTGGGATGTAACATTAAAGAAAAAGCAGTTCCTAAGATATTCTAAAATATTCACTTGTTTTTGTTGAAAATAAACTAATCATTTGATGTTGAGCATAAACTTTTTCGAGTACTGATAAATAAAACATTAATATGACAACACAGTTTGACAAAGATCTGCGACATGAAGTGGACGAAAACATAATATATATGATATAATGTGACAGAGTTAAGTCTTTCTTAGAAAGATGTTATAAAAGCAAAAGAGCAAGAAATAATACAGATTGAAACGTGACAAAGAAGTCATTCAAATATTTCAACAATAAAGAATTATGTAACAATTTCAACAGAGGAAGGAATCATATTTTTTTCAATACTTAATATAGAGTTACTAAATATTATTTCTTTTCTTCCAAAGTTCTTGGTGTAATTTTAGAGATTTTTGTTAGAAAGATCCACTCTTCTCCACTGTTCTCAAGGAACTTAAGAGAAACGTATAAAGAGATATGGTAAAAGATATCCACCCTGCAGCATCCCTGCACATAGAATATTTCTCTGTAGTTTAAGGTTTAAACTTTAAAGAGACATTGACAGACTTAGAAGACAACATGATAGATTTCAATATATACACTATACTATAAGTAAATGTAAGTAAAATCTTACCTTTAAGTTCTGGTTTCTTGCCTATGCATTCTTTGTGAACTGGCTTTTTTGTGTCTGTGAAATTAAAAATTTACATCACATTACTTTGAAATATATGTTCATAATGAACTTTGTGGAATGGTTGTCCCTGTAGTTGAACTGTTCACTATCTGACACTGAATAAATGCTAACAGCGCAATTCAGCGGATGGTGTTAAATAATAAAGAAATAGTATATATAAGTTATCGGATCCATATCATACATTGTATCACTTATCAACTTCTTAATGTCTGTCAAACATTTAACAGTTCAATCTTGAAACCTTTGTATAAAATTTTCAAGAAAAAGTTATAAACAAAAATTATTAACCCTTTCACTAAAGGAAACCTGAACGCTAATACGTTTGGTGGCCTCTGTAGAGGCCTGTAGGGGTGAAAGAGTTAAGGCTTACCCTGGCAAATGTAGCCTTGGAAGAAAACACCCCTGTAAGAACAAAAACTTAATTAACATCACAAATGAAAAACAATAAAAACAAATTAACTATGGTTTCAGTTAATTCAACATGAAACATGAATAACATATCAACTTCTAATGAGATAATCTTCAGCCCTGAGGTGACAGTAGACATTTTCAACTTTTGAAGTTGTATAAGCAAGTCACAAGCATACGTATCCTTATTAGCAAGAGATATATTCAATCTTTAAGTGCAAGATGATGAAACAATATAAGGCACTTGAATCCCAAATATTGTGAACTATCAAAATCTTTGGTTTGATTCAAAGTGAATGTTTTAAAACTGATAAAGGAAATAGTTATTTTAGCGTGAGGTGAGGTGAGGTGAGTTGGGGTTTAATGCCACTTTCAAGGACAAATTTCTAATCAACAACAAAATCAATTTTCCTCCGTAAGGGAACTTGCACCAGTCTCCATCACTGGCTAAATTAAGGCTTGCTGCATTTCCTTCAATTTTCTGTGCAAGCGATTGAGAGCAGACTATGCAATCAGGTGCAGCATGCTGCTCTGTTAGGACAGGAAAGTTAAGGAAATACAGCAAGGCTTAAATTAGCCATTGACGGAAAATGACACATGTTACGCCTTGCGGAGTGATGTTGCAATGAAAAGATTGATTTGAACTTTATTTCTAGCAGATGAAGGGTTAAGAAAACAACATCAAGAGTAACCTACCGGAGGAGTTTACCGCACACGTCACATTCCTGAGGAGTCTCGAATGTCTGCATCACATAGTTGGGGCCCGCTGACGGCTGTGTGTTCTCTCTGGGGAATACATGAAGAACGTTTCAGATTTCTGATCTCCAAAATTTTATAATTTAAACAAACTATCTCAAAGACAGCTTCAATTAAGAGAAATCCAAAGTTCCCGTTGGGGTTAACTTAACTTGTAAAAGTTAACCCTTTAGGAGATGAATTAACAAATGTCAAAACATTCTGAGTGACAAATTAACAGGTATCACATATTGTTAAAAAAGACGATAATCTGGATAAATTAAGGCAAGAATATAACTGCATTAAGTACAGTGTTAAAGGGACACCATGTCGAGGTTAGATATGAAATCAGATTTATCTACCTACGCAGATTAACGTATCTAGTAAAGAGTCACAGACCCCAAATTTCAGACAATTAAAGTAATTAGTAATAAAAACAACTCCATGTAGACAGTAAACGAATCGTAAGGCCTTAGCAGACACGTTAATCAGCATAGGTAGATAAAAGTGATCTCATTTTTATCCTCGACGCAGTGTCCCTTTAAGGACCAAAAATAAAAAAATATTTTGTACAAACAAAACGGTCCCTTTAATGTCCACTGAGCAGACCCTTAAAGGGGCAGTAGCACATTTTTTGCACAATTTATTTTTTCAAATTTCCTATTTATACGGATAATTTGTGCCATTTTAAATTACTTTAGAGGGTAAAACATCTTATTACAGAAACCAATTATCCGTAGTAGTGATAACGGTGTTGCATATAAAGCAAAAATTGCATGGCGGCCATTTTATTGTGAACACATTTTATTATTTCGAATCACAAAAACGATTCCCATGGCCTTACTGAGCCATGTAAACTCATTTTTATGTTGATTTTCTGAAGAGAGAAGGGTATTTTACAATTGGTGAAATTATGTTTGAAATACATTTCATCAACTTTTTTTGAGCGAAAAAATGTGCTACTGCCCCTTTAAAGCGAGTCTCCGCCTAATCATTATGGTATGACTTGCCTACCTGCTAACAAGCCAAGCTACGCTCCACTGCTGATTCAATAAATATGGGTCCCATGGAAAAGTCGACAGTGATTCGCTTAAAAGTGTGCAAATTTAGGTTGAAGCTTTCAAATTCATTGTTGACGAGAAAATTTAAAACCATTATAGTCGATATACTCACAGCGCCATCTGTATGGCCTCGATCCACTTCATGCGTGCGTCTTCTGTTTTAGCGAAGAATGTGAAGGCCATTCGCTGACTCTTTTGCACCATGATGAACGGACAGTTCCACTGTGGGGTTAAACAAGATCATTGGATGTTCGAGTTAAAACTTGCACCAGAATGGTAAAGTGAGGCACTACCTAGCTTTATCAAAACATATAGAGTAAAGTTCTGCAATTTCGTCCAGTCCTAATATTTCGTCCACTTATCAAATAAAGGTGAATTTACAGCCTGTCCTACCCTCAAATCGTTGTTTTGGTTGTTATTTTTCTTGCTAGGAATAGCAGTGACATGATATTAGTCACATGATACATACAGCAATGTTGAATGGTTGATACAACGTGACGAAGCTGTTACGTTACGACCTTCCCGCCCGGGAGACTTGAAAACGACATAAACAAGTGGACGAAATTATAATACAGTGTCTCCTATACTTAAAACTGTGTGGACGAAATTACGAGATGGTGGACGAAATTACCCGACGCATACCCTTATGTTTACGCTATTTCATTCATAAGAGTTATCCCCCTTAGAATATCACCAAATCATTTTTCTTATAACAAAGACTCTTCGCCTCGGACTGACTGTTGAACGAAAGGTGCCGAGGGAGGCCAGTGAGGGTTAGAATGCCGGCGAGCGAGGTCAACCGTAAAGTGGACGAAATATGAGGACTTTACTCTAAGAAATGGATTACAAAATCAGCATTTTCAACTTTAATCTTACCAATTTTTAGCTCATTTATACATTTTTTAAACTCTAGCTGCTAAAATAACAAGATTAAAATCTTTCTGTGAGGTCCTTGAGGTCAATGCAAGATATACGCATATTGTTAAAACTACCGTATTTCCTCTAATATGTGCCATGCTGATAAAATAATTGCCAGGCGCTTATTTGAAGAAATTTGGTAAAAGTAGTTTCGGGGGGAGCTGTACACTCTGGAACTCATACCAGGGGGAGTTTATTGGGAAGGGGAGGTAATTAAGTTGGTTACGGCAAGTGCTTGCCACATGGATTCAAATTCGGGGACCTGTCCATTTTCGGTTAAACGGTGGTGTGGAGATTTTGGGGGTTCCAAACAACCTCTTTTGAAAACATTTGCATGTAAATTTGATAAAGCCCTAGAGTGAACCCCCCACCCCCATTTTATATGTGATCCCCCTTTCAAAATCCTGGATCTGGCTGTGTAATAATTAGTAACAATTGTAACAAGAAGACATAGTCATCAACATCTCCCGCCAGACAAAAGAATTTAGAACAAGGGCAATAATTTGAAAAGAAATAATTGTGCACTTCTCATTTTCTTTCCATTAAGGTATCGATATGCTCAAGCCACACAACTGATTTTCTCTTAAACAGTTTCTGAGAAAAGCTATATACTTTGACCAAACGCCTGGAACAGAGTTGAAAAAACGGAACAAGGGCAATAACTCCGGAAAAAATAATCACACAGTTCTTATTTTCGAACTCCATCAAGGTATAAATGCCTTCAAGCCACACATTAAATTTGGTTGTCCTATCTTAAATATTTTCTGAGAAAAGCTGTCCCCTTTATCGCGGACGGACGGACGGAGCTCAAACCTATCCATTTTGTGGCAGGGTATAATAATTGGACAATATTTTTGTATTCTTATAAGACTATTTCAGGTTCCCTCATTAGGTAATTTTTTTAATGATGTTTTATGCCAATATATTTGACTAAATTATCTATCAACTTCTAAACTTGCCATCAAGCATCTCATGACTAATACTCTACCTTTTCATTCTTCTTTTCTGTTGGGACCGGACTGTCATCAACTTTGTACTCTCCCAGAACAATGGCGTCCTTAAAACTGTACGTCTCTCCCTGCAAGAGACAACAACATACAACCAACATATCCACCATCAGGGCCGGAGGGGATACAATATGGCCCTGCAGTCTGTATATTCATCAATCTGTTCTTCAAAAGTGGAAATGAAAATCTGAGGCCTTTTGTAAATGCATAAAATGGACAAGAAATAAACTGACAAGTTTATCAATTTTGTGCATTAGGTGTGATTATTTATAAGTATTTCAATAACAAATTTGTTTTTCGAAATAAAATTTAATGAATTGATAAACAAAATTCTTATTTTTCTAAATTCAATTTCAATGGATTTGACACCAACCGAAAGCATTCAAGTTTTGGGATTTCCATGTGCACTGAAATCTCAAACTTCCTTAGCAACGGGTCCGACCCAAGGTTTAAGCAGATTCGATAAAGCCTAGTAAGGAACACCTCAAAGGACTCTGTGCGACCACCAATAACCAAACCCAGGGGATGTACACACAACTAGTTCCGTTGATAGGGTCTCGGGTTAAAGGTTCAATCTAGCAAAGTTGTAATTGTTGCAGAAATATAATGACACACATAACATTGCTGGGATCTCTTTTTGGTCATGCTGAAAATTTTTAAAAAAATTCTATTGAATGGCGGGTCTCGGGTCAAAGGGTTTAAAAATCTAAGTTGTAGTTGTTGCACCAAGGAGTCTGTATAACTTTCCATTTGCAGAAATATAATGATACAAATAACACTGGTTGGATCCCATTTTGGTTATGTTGAAATTTTCAACGTAATGAAGACCCAAATCTGGTAAAAGCAAAGGTTAAAATAATTATAATGAATTTTGTTTTATAAGGAACATTTATTAGAGCCTGATTTAGGACTCATCGAGAAATGATAATTAAATTTACTCATTCAGAAATTATATATGCTATATATAGATTTACCCAAGATAATGTTATTAAAACCATATCTTTAAAACATCAAGCAAACTAATCTTTGATACCTGGGATATGAGGTGAGGTGAGTTGGGGTTTAACGCCGCTTTCAAGAGTATTTCACTTATATCAAGGCTAATAGTATTATGGCAGGGAGAAAGCCTGCAACACCATGTGGTTATGCATTGCGGTGAAACCTGCGAGCATCGGCTGGAACTAGCGAACCATGGGTGGTACTACGCTGCCTGGGATACAAAACGACAAGAGTATTCTCAGCTTTTACCCTTGTACAGTTTTGGGTTAGCAATATTCTTTGGACAAAGTTTTCATAATAACTGTACGTTATCTGGGAAGCTGTGTTATCCTAACACTTGAGCAGAGAATAAACAGATGTCAAATCATTCTGAGTGGCCGATTAACAGGAATCACAGCCTGTTTATAAAAAAGTTTGGCTATTCTGGACTATTCCAGGACCTTGGATAGAGACCGGAGTTGGAAGAATTACTATTCAAGGACCCAATTTTTAGCTGAAAACACTCTGAGATGAGGTGAGGGATTTAGGGTTTAACGCCGCTTTCAAGAGCATTTCACTTATATCGCGGCTGCTAGTATTATGGCAGGGAGAAAGCACCCAGAAAACACTCGTTCCCAAATATCAAGTGAAAAAACTTTTGAATTTGGATTATAGTTTATAGGATCAAGAGTACGCTAAATAAGAGGGGCTATCATGAATTATTAAAATCCCTTTTGTTTTTTTTCAACACTGATAGTATAACTGTACAAACGAGAGACTAAGATGAGAGTAAAGTTGCTATAAACGATAGACAAAGTACCCCCTCAAGTTCGTATCCACTGAGGTATCATTATCTAACTGTTTCTTTAACCAGATATTTGAGGATGAAGAATTTTGTGTGATTAGAGAATAAGGCCAAAAAAAACGATAATTTGATTCTGGTTTCCGCCCGCGTCAGTTTCTAACCCATGCCTCAGGTCCTTTTTTTTTAGGTTTTCAAAAAGTATGGGGCAGATAACTGTTATTTTTTAGCCTCAGAAAACATTGTCATAGAAAATGTCACTCATTTCTGTTGAGATGGAGTGTAGGGGTGAGATTATAGACTATTTGGAATAGTAACACATATTTCAGAGGGTTTGTGCTTCATTTACATAAATAATTGTATAAATTTTGTTTGTTTATCTCTTCATTTCTGAATTTACTTGAAGAATGATGGACTTACAACTTCTTTATCCCACAGAAAACCGTCGATATTAATCAGACTGAACTTCATTTATGCTAAGCTGATAAAAGTACAAACTAAAACTAAATCAAAGGATCAAAAAAGAAGACAAGACTACAAAAGAAGATTTCTACATTCTGAGTTAAGTAAATGCACAAATATATACTTGTTAGCATGTTAGATACAACTGTTTTGGATGGTAGTATGTTAGTGCTGTACGTGGCTGGTAAAAGTATATTTTCTACACTTGCATAATATCAACATTTTATTAGTCTATTCTAGGTCAAATCATGCAATTGTGATTCCGATTTGTAAATGTGTTATGTATTTTCTAAAAGAAATAAGATTTCCTGAAACAAAACTGAAAACAACAAAATAGCCAGAGAAAAATAAAACTCCAATTTTCAACAGCATATATGTATATATACTAAACTGAATAAAATTCACACATATATTGAGGAAATATCCATTATATACAAACAAAATCTTGATATATAAATATTTTCAGTATAAGAAATAACAAAGATAAATAAATAATACATCATACATAACCATATTTCAGAAAGATCCTTTATTATGTGTCAAATATAATTAATATTTTGAAATTTGTAATTAATTAATTTTAAATATAACCAAAGAACTCCAGAATAACTTATGTTCGAATATATTATCTTAAATACCTATCTCTCTCGATGTAGAAAAAACTATTGTCATTGATTGACAGTAGAATAACTATGACCCTGACCTTGAGATTTTATACCAACAAGAATGGATACAGTTATACATCTAACCAGACACATCCGTATTTTCCCTATTAAGCCAGTGCAGGGAGAAAAGCCGGGAAACTCTCCCAGGTATGGGAAATGAGAAACATTGTTTGTCAACTGACACAAGTATCATGATATTTCAGTAACATTTCAATTCAAATGAACAAAAATTCTGTAAAAGAAAACACCAGTGTTTTTTTTTAACTTTCTACAAGTTTGAAACAAAATTCTGAAAAAAATATTTGATTCATTTCCAATCGTTAAGCAATTTGAAGTATGTGACATAAATCATTATGGATATATATACTCATAAACCTGTATTGTGAACAGAGACTATGATTAATTATACACATGATATATATACACATGACTCAGTTGATTAAGTCAAAAAATTATATTTTGTGGAAATACATAAAATGTCCTAATTTTAACATGGCTTAGTATTCTTTTGAAGTAGTTATCAATATTATTCTCGGAGAAACAAAGGTGAGGTCAATAGGGGAAATCAAACTATTCTCATCGGGAGCTAATCAGTATCTCCTTTCGATTTATCGAACATTGTTCCGAAACTCTGGTACATGTGGGAAGTGAAAGGAGTGGCTCCGATCACTGTTCTGGGTGTGCGGAACATGTTCTAATTGCTGTGCTGCTTATTTTGGAACATGTTCCGAAGAACCAGAACAGTGTTCGGAGCTATTCCTTTCACTTCCCACATGTACGGGATGTTCGGAACAAACAATAGGCAGCGAGTGAGTGAGTGAGTGAGTTGGGGTTTAACGCCGCTTTCAAGAGTATTTCACTTATATCGCGGCTGCTAGTATTATGGCAGGGAGAAAGCCTGCAACGCCATGTGCCTATGCATTGCGGTGAAACCTGCGAGCATTGGCTGGAACTAGCGAACCATGGGTGGTACTACGCTGAAATTCAATGTAGCATTGCACCCAAACCTTACTGCGTGTAGAACAGTTCTCTACTGCAGACAAAGTTGCCGTGCCCCTGGCGGGATTCGAACCCCGGACCTCTTGATCCGAAGCCGACCGCGCTAACCACTGCGCTATCCCGCCCCCTGCAAAGGGAGAAAGCTGCATGTTGAGAGTCCTGTTGCACTCAAACTAACTAATGCCCCTATTTCACTACGACCCGAATTATCCTGGATCATCACGAAAGTGAAATTATGCACATTAGTGAACATCTGTTGATTAGAAACATTCCTTCAATATTTATGGAATTCGTGAAAGATTTTTTGTTTGTCAATATGTAAATGATTCCATGTTGGCTCGGAAAAAATCCTTCAATTCTTGGCATTTGAGCAAGATTTATGGTTTGTCAAAGAATTTTCACGATTCATCTATGAATATCAGTATCATAGATGTTTTGTAAAGTATTCGTAATTTAGTCATGTAGTCAGTAACAACTTCAAAAACGGTTCTTGGAAATTCATGAGTGATTTTATTGTTCTCACCACGAATAATCAAGAATCATCTACAAATTTTGTGAAATAAGGACGAAAAAAATATCGACTTATCACTGAATTGTCATGAACTATTGTAAACTATTCGTACATGAATCGTGATATCTTATTCAAAGAAATCCGGAGGTCATGATGACCTTTCATCTTTCAATAAATTCTCCCAATCAGATGCCTTTTTAGATATGGCACTGAATGTGGTGTTTCATATGTCAACTCAAGTTGACATAATGGCTTTCTAGCCTCGTCACTGTTTGGCTGGAGTAAAAGGTCACCTGACATGACCTCAATGGTGCAGTACTCAGATCAGAAACGCAGTGTTCGTTCAATCTAATTTAACCCTTTATTTGTGCTTCCCGGTTGGTCCGGGACGGCCAGAGAATCCCTAGGTTCCTCTTAGCACAACCGGATCGCTGTCTTAGTCTATTTACCGAGTCTGAATGAATGACCCTCTGTTTTCAACAGCAGAAGGTTCAAACCACAAACTGTTACTGCTCAATACTAAGTCAAACATTATCCGGTTCATTGAGGACCTGGAACTAATTCAATGATTAATGAAATGATGGGCCATGATAACACTTGGTCAAAGTCATCTAATGCAGAAGAGAGTTGACAACATGCCTGCATGACCTTGAAGATGCAGACGTCACTGTGACCTTGTCATTTGCAAGCAATGTACTCTTCAAAGCCTGTCATCATTTTCTCATGCTATCAAGCTTGGACATCATTAATCAACTTAGCGTATTGCCTTGATTCTTTCACGTATTGTGTAAATGCTCAGGATGGCAAGAAAGCAAGGTCGCCATAGCAACAATGTGTATCCTAGACGCTTTGTGCCCAAGTAAGCTGAATGGTCATGCAACTGCAAAGCTATTTGGAAAGCAGGATTCTGTGATGAAAATGTTGATCATGACCAAGAATAAAGTTACCTTTGTGGAAAAATAATCTTACTTTCTAGAGAAAAGCCATACACAACTCAGCAACAGTGATGTGCATCTGCAGAAAACTAAAGCTTTCTTGCAATTAATTCTTGTCGGTGACAGTTGGGTTGGATCTTGGCCATTATTATCAAAACTTGTCGAGCATCATTGCATTCAATGCTAAATTTGCTTTGAATAGAGAGCAATATAATGAGTGGTCAGTCCAAAGCTGCATAGTTTAACCATGGTCCAGCTCAAAGCAACACCAATGTCGTACTATCGTGTCATACTCTTGTTCATTGCTTGCCATTCTTTTGCCAGACAAACCTAGCAAATTGTTCTAACTCAAGAAATCCTTCCATAACAAATCTTTCTGCATCCAGAGTGACTTAGAGTGCCAACAGATTGTCATCAAGAACTTCTGAACACAAGCAAAGGCAGGATCCACAGAGCCTCGCTTTAATGCCCTGTGGAGCAATTTTCCCCCACAAGCTAAGTAAAGTTCTCCCATCATGCGGGGGAAAACATGGCCGTTTGACCTACTGACCTCACCTTGAATCAACTTCCTGTTCCTGTTTGTTCTTGGTAAGTTATGCAACACAGTCATGCAATGTAGGAGACGAGAGTCGTGAGAGATTTCATGCACGTCTCGTTACATGCAGGTCATCTCACAACATTGTACATCACATACAATAGATTCACACACATGCGACTCCAACTTAAAATGAAGATGGCAGCGTAAAGGTCAAGAGACATTCAACAGGCGGAAGAGAGAAAAAAGCTTTTGATTTGAAGTGAAACTTGAAAAGAATGATGATACATTTGCATGGGGATTATCAAATCATGATTTTTATTAAAGATTCTCAATTTCATATATCCAATTTCTTGGAATTTTTTCTCCCAAATCTTGGAATTCCAAGTTTTCTCAATTTTATTCAAATCAAGAATTTAACAAAATTTTAAAAAATTTAATTTAAAATTTTCTCAAAATTAAAATTTAAAAAAAAAATGTTTTTCTCGAATTTCTTTTTTTTTTATAATTTCCTCAAATTTCAAAGAATATCATTATTACTCTAAAGTTTTTCATCGAAAATCTTTTCGAAAAGTATGTTCATAATTCCTGAGCATTGACGAGCTCCACCTGTTGAGTGTTGTCTGGGAGAGTTTGGACACAAGAGAGGACAAATATACAAGGGCTTACCCATAGGAACTTCTCCACCATCTAGTAGAGGCACAAAGAAACAAGGATAACAATGTGATCAAGTCTAGTGCGGGATGATGCCGCTAGTGACACCGAGATACGCACACACGCTCACGCTACACGTCAACCTGATCTCTACAGAGCTAGGGTTGGATAAAGAATTTTTAAAAATTTGTGACTTCCAAAGAGCTATGGGTCTTGAAAGAATCTTTAAAATTCATCGGCAAATTATTTTGTGTTGAACATTTCAGAGTGGCCATTTTACAGGAATACAATTCTTGCTAAAGATAAAATATCAAAAGATTAAGTTAATTTTTTTTCATAATTAGATTTACAGGAATAAGCTTGGATTGGCTACTTGCTAAAGATAAAATATCAATGTTCATTTTCTTTATAATTTAAATTTATCATATGTTTGAGCTTTGAGTCTGCTCTTGAAAATAAGATCTTAAATTCATAATTTACTTTACCTGTCGAGTTTAATTTGAGATTTGCAAGTGACAGTGACGTCTCAACAAGCAGTTAATAGCTACGTCAACCCGATGCCCGATTCTAGTATTGCTATAGTCTATTGATTTTGATTGATAAGGATCGAGTGCTTGGGGAAAATTGCTAATTAAAAATCACAAACATGTTAGCATCATCAAAAAGGTCTAAAATTTGGGAATTGAAAATTTTCGAATTTGCAACTAGGTATTTTAAATTTGGTTTAAATTGAATTTTTTTTTATAAAATAAAACATATTTCAAGTATTGATAGGCACAAAATAACCATCAATTTTCTCCGTAACAATATCTTTTACTATATTATCTTGTTATAATCTCAAATCTAGAAGTACATTAGCATTGAAAGATTGAGAAGAAGTTATTATGTATATTCTCCTCTGTAGAAATCACAGTTGGCAACAGGTGTAACACAAGGAAGAACAATGTCACGTTGAAAAAGATCATAACTTTAAAACATAATTTTCATTTTAAAACAATATTTGCAAACATATGAAAATTAATTATTTGAAATTATTCCATTTAGAAATAAAGCAATTAGAATTATTTTAAAGTAAATATTTTGGTCTTGGTATTTTGCCAGAATTCTTTTTACAACTTTTTAAAAAATAGAGCCATTGGCTCTGTAGCTCATCAGGTATTATATTATTCATTATCTCTAAGGAAAACACTTACATATCAAATGATAAGTCTCAGGCCCCAAATTAACAATTTATAATCCACATTGGTCAAGGAATGTCAACCCAAAATTTTCTTATTATAGACCTTTGCATCCTAAGGAAGAAGTATATTTTGAAGGTGTGATCTCTAATGTTTCGTTTCTCTTATGGGCTTGTTCAAGTTCACTGAGGACAAGTCTCACAAGTTGAAACTAGAAGGTGTTTTTACTCGTAAAAACAGATGTCTCCCCCTTCCCCAAAATCAATTTCTGTTATTATTCTTCAAATAGACAAAGTCCAATTTGTAACCATGGAAACCAAAAGAATAAAATTATAAACAATCTGAAACCCCCAAAAGACACATCTGCATGATATGAGGAAGCTGTGTAACAAATTTGGTGAAGATTGGTCAAGTAGTTTTAGAGATCTGATCCGGGAACAATGGGAACGCCGACGCCGACGGAAACTCAACCAAAAACAATATGGCCGCCTTCAATACAGTCAATGTCCTTATTCAGCCAGTCTAGACAAACTAGATACACATAAATGGTACTGAAAGCTTAAAGAAATGTAATTACATTCACGAAGATAGAGTACTTATTAAATTCAAAAGATTTATACAATACAATTCTAGTCTCAAAAGTTGATACTCCTATCACTAAAAACAACTGCCAACGGCCGACGGATGGTCAACGGACAGACGATGGCAGACAACGACCCATGCCATAAGCCCATCAGGCCTTACAGGCCTAATGAGCTGAAAATATACAAATTGAAGGGGAGTGACAAAACAACGCTTTCAAACACGAGACAAGTGATTTGCTTTTTGAACAAAATGGTGAAAAAAGATAACGGCACTTTCTCGGAAATTGTGAGAAGGAAAAAAATCTATCTTTCTATCGTGAATACTATTTAGTGTTAGTTTCTAAATAGTTTGGATGTGAAAGGGAAAAAACACGGTGAAAAAAAAGTATCTTCCACACAACTGTTATTTGTTTGGTAAGATGGTGACGTTTTAAAACTAAATGATAATGGTAATGAAAATGTAATATATTGATGCAATAATTCTCACAAAATATACAATAAGATAAAAGATTCAACAAACCTAAGAATCAAATATCGACTCAATCGTATTTCATATCTTAATCCTTTGGTGCTTAATTCAAACAGCAACATTATCTTTAAAATAAATTCTTGCATTTAAAAATTGCATCCAAAGGATTAATTCATTCACTAGCTAAAAATAATAAATAATTGTATTAAAAATAAATAAATAAACAAACAATGTGTTTACGCTACACTCACAAAACTAATATACACAAGGCAATTACGTTGTATGGCAACCAGGACGTCTAATTCAGACAATATTGACTGTTTTCATGCCCACCAAGACAAAATCTTTGATGAAATGGAAAACAAATCTTTTCTATTTTCATGGCAGATTTCTTATCAATATTTTGCTAACGTTAACATGTAAAATTCAATGAAAATTCAAATAGTGAAAATAATGTATTGTGCATTAAAAACCTTTGCAATGTTTTTCTTCTAAAACAATACTTTTCATTTTCAACTTTTTCAGAAGATAAAAGATCAAATCTGCTGCCTATTTGCCCAATATTAGTTAAAAGATAAGCATCCAAAGCCAAACTTGTTTATCTATATATCAGATAGAGACCTAAAACCAAGAAAAACAAAAGAGCTCCAATATGATAAAATGAGAGTTACCTCCCTTTGATTAAACTACCAAGAGTTACTTACCCTTGCTTTGCACATCAGCATCACCTTGTCGAAGAGGAAGATGTGTCTGGAAGGAAAATAATACTCATGAAAGATGGTGTGTGGAGGAAGTTTTGATGAAATTGACTGGAATAAGTGGAGAAAAGAAATGCATGTGCACAAAACATCCACAGAACTCACTGGAACTTCTTTACCATCAGTGATGGATGTAGAGGGTTAGAGCCCCCCTGAAAATTTACATGTAAGTGTAATGGACCCTCTAGGCGATCCCCATCCTTTTCAATACGTGAACTCATCCCCCTAATCCCTCAAGGTGAGGTGGGTTTAACGTCACTGTCAAGAGTATTTGACTTAGTATTAACGCAGGGAGAAAGTCCACAAAGCCATTGTGGCTATGTATTGCATTGAAACCTGCGAGCAGCAGATGGAACTAGCAATCATGGGTTGTAGTGTGCTGAAATTCAGTGTATACCCAAACCTTACTGCATAGTTCTCCACAGCAGACAAAGTTGCTGAACACCTGGCGGGATTCGAACCCGGACCTCTTGATCTGCTCTATCCCCCCTTCATAATTCCTTGATGCATCTACGATCATTAGGCTGTGGTTGTTATTAGTTACGATATTCCTCATCTGAACCCATTTACACAAAAGCCTATAATCATAGCACTGAGTTACGATCCCCTAAACTTAAATGTTTAATGAGGCCTGGAAATTTAGAGTACTTTACGGTACATCATTTCAATGTGGTGATAATAGAACTCCATGTTTTTAATCAGAGCCAAAATATGACCTTTGATAGAAAAACGTCTGTTATTGTCCAAAATATGACACTTCTTTTACCACGTAAACAGTGATAACCACTGTTTTATTTTCTAAAAATCTTGCTGGACAAAAATGTTACCTTACATTTTCTATCAATTATTCTGGCAACTCTATTGGCCAGTCTGAATGAAATCGACCTTGTTGCGGGGAATAAAATTTGCAAAATAATGCATCTCTCGGGATACTAACAGCTTCTGTAGAACACCCCGTATAAGTGCATGTTCTGTACCAGTTTAGTGCAGACAAAACCCAGTCACATAGCTGACCAATCACATCACAGTTTTATACAGTCACTGCTTTGAAAGCATTCGGAATCAGTCGTTAACACTTTCCTCATGTTACGGAAACCGATGAAAGTATGGCTGTTGGGAGTTGGGAGCCCCTAGCTTCTCGTACCTAAAGCTTTTGTTGGACGTTGTTGGCTACCTTAATAGCATCAGAACATGCAAGTCTACGTGCTGTTATCAGACAGTTTTGCGAGGAAACCTGAACGATATGAGTTTGTATCCCAGTAGAGGTGAGGTGAGTTGGGGTTTAACGCCGCTTTCAAGAGTATTTCACTTATATCGCGGCTGCTAGTATTATGGCAGGGAGAAAGCCCGCAACGCCATGTGGCTATGCTTTGCGGTGAAACCTGCGAGCATCGGCTGGAACTAGCGAACCATGGGTGTTACTACGCTGAAATTCAGTGCAGCATTGCACCCAAACCTTACTGCATGTACAACAGTTCTCTACTGCAGACAAAATTGCCATGCCCCTGGCGGGATTCAAACCCTGGACCTCTTGATCCGAAGCCGAATGCGCTAACCACTGCGCTATCCCGCCCCCTATCCCAGTAGATTCACTATTTTGAAACTTTCATTCCTTGGAAAATGGTCTATTTCAATCAGACTACATTTTTGGCTGACTTTCTTGTCCAATTATACTGACTGTTAAATTTTATGTTCAGTAAATCATTAAAACATAATTGAAAATTGAAATCAGATATAAAATGCAACATATCAATCAGACATATAAATATCAAAACAAGTTATTTCCAAAGGGAGGTAATAAGACTAAACTGCAACATGAATACCACGAAAAATCACAACTTTCACTACAATAACTGTCCTTGTTTTTTATTTTATTACAAATAAAACGCTTTGTTAGAATGCACACATGAAAAGTGCAAAAGTTTTAGAAATAGAGTGTGCTATTAAAGAAATGATTTTGAGATGCTAGTACGACATGATATATAGTTTTTAGGGTTTAGAGGGCAAACAAGTTTATATCTATATTGCATATAATCCAATAATAGTTGATGATATTTTAGCCAATATTTTATGTTATGGTTACAGTTTCAAAACATAAGCATATAGTTTAGTGCATTTAATTCTTTTTACCATATTTGATGTTAAGATGTTATTGAATTATAACAATTCTTTAATGTAACTTTCTATTAATTTTGATCGTTATGAAAATGAGGATGCTTTGGATGGGAAAGATGGAAGTTTATAGATGGGTATGGGATTTGTTTGAAAGTTGACCAAAAAATTAAAATGGAAGAAAAGATAAATATGCATGCATAAAACAAAATAATTAATCATGCTGACAAGTTTGAAAAGATTTAATGAGAAAACACTCCACACTCAAAGAAACTATTGAATTAAATTTATTACTTATATTCATGCTTTAAAATGTGCAACAAACTAAGTGTTAACATAATTTTATGTATATGTCTCTACTTTCACCTTGGAATAGAGAATTTTCTGATTTCTTTAATATTTCCGTAATTTTGAGGTTTTCTTCATATTCTATTTCTAAAGACCACAAACGCTGCCAAAAATGAATCCGAAAATAGTTTCTGGCTTTATACATGACAAATGTTGTACAGCCATGGCAGCCATATTGGATATTCAGTTCCAAAGTTTGAGAATAATCAAAGGAAGACATTTATTTAACATTTTAACCTTATCAATCAAAAGTTAAACTTTCAAAAATTAAATTAAATCTCTTAACCAAGGTGAATAAATTAACATAAATATTTGAAAAATTACTCTACATAAAAGCATGCATATCCTACCATGCAACAGAGGTGTAGGGGTTGATGAAAATGAAATTTAAAAAATATTTTAATGAGAATGATTGACGAAAAGCACTTTATAAATAAGGTCTACAAATTTAACGTTATCCCCTTGGAAAGACTGGCTCCAGAACTTCGCTAACCGAGTCGATTCAATGTCCAATTTCTTACCTTTTATCAGCCGCCCTGTTGAATTCAAATTGAAATAGTTTAAATCTGAATTTGTTTTAATCTAAAATCTTCAATATCCCAAAGGCTCAGATTTCAGACTAAATTATTTTCCTCATAAATTGGTCTTTAAGGTTTCTTTTCCCTAAATGTTATGATCTCATTTTAAGTGCTCCAAAGTTAGTAAAACAAAAAGGGTTGGGACATTGGCACAGGGATCAGGCAGAATAAAACGAAATTTAGGAAATAAATAAATAAAATAAATAAATTAAAAGGGGGAAAGTAGGGAGTGTGAATATATAATTGAAATTTGGGTCAACATATTTGGTCAAAATGCATGGTAAAATTATGAATTCAACTACAACTACAAATATAACACATACATTTGCATATTACAAGATAACTAATTAGTGTTTTTACATTTTTATAACAAATTTTCCAAACTCTTGTAAATACCCAGTTTTAGTAAAAATATTTGTTATTACTGATTATCATAATTAAAGGCACTATTCTATCAGCATTAACCATCATCTTGTTTTTTCGGAACACGTAATGAAAAACATGCTGTATATTCACTAATTTTTCAACTTATAATAATATAACACATACACTGATAAATAACAAAGTAACAAATAATTTATCATTAGACTAATCAACAATGTCCTGTTCCACAAAGTTTTCCACACTTGTGGCGCCGATGAGTGGCGTCACTTTTTTTTATTGATTTTAATTTTCAAGGAATGTTCACTATCAAAATGACATATATAAAGTCATCAAAATATTACCTTCAATAATACCTTTCAACTGGATTTATCATTTAATTTAATTTCCACAAAAAATACTGATAGAACTCTCTTTATATACTTCACTTCCATTTACAAGATTTCTCAAATGAGTTATAACTTCCAATGTATAACTCCAACTACAGTCAAGCCGCGATAGTCCGGCCACCGATAATGCGAATCTCGCAGTGTCTGAACGGTAGCAAGCTGTAACCAAACTAATCTCTATATAAACTCATTAAATGTTGATTCATTAATCCGTTGATTCCGTTTCCGGATCCAAACGCCAATTAGCTGTAAGGGATTTGTTAATTACAACTACATCTGCTTCATTAATCCGGTAGTTCATCAAAAGCGTTCGGTTAATCTCCTTGACAAGCGATCACCACACTGATTTGATCTGTAAACTTCAATGACAGTGGATTGACACAAGAGTTGAGCGTGTCAATAGTTTGTGACTTTTATAAATTGTAATGTCTTACTTTGTGTGTGAGGATCTTTTGATTGTTATAAATTGAAATTTCTCATTTTGTGTGATAGTATAAATATCCAATGCGTTAAACTCATTGGATATTCTAAATACGTTCTCGTCTGTCTGTAGAATCAAAGGGGATCAACGCCATCTTGTTTGGATCATTTCAGTAGTCCGAACATTTCAATATCCGAACGTTTTTGATGAAAAACGGAAGCGTTCGGATTATCGAGGCCTGACTGTACATATGATTGCGAAGTTTTTGCGACTCAATTTATTGTTAACTCTATTTTAAACTCAGAGGCTGAACAGATAGCCTTTTATGACTTGTACAAGATGAAATATCAAATGAAGAACTATTTTATGGATAAACAATTTCTCTAATCTGTGTAAGTTCAAGTTCTGTGTATTTAAGCAAATGACAACACAAATATCTCTCCCGAAATGTTGCTCGCAGAATAAAGAAGTTGTATGTCCATAAAATAGTTCTTCATTCTTCATCAGCTAAACTTCCAGAATGCCTATTAAAGATTTCATACAAGAATAGTACTATTGCTAATAGTTCAGTCCCACATAAAACAAGGAGTGAGATTAATTGTTAAGTACCTCAAATCTAACAATTTTCATTTCAAAATTACCATAAACAGAATAAACGTTAACCTTATAAATTTTAAAGTTTTAAAATATAAGGTTTTTTCATGCTTGGTGAATGTTTATGTTTTTGTTAGTTTCTAGTGTCACTAATCTAATTACGGTTGCAGTGACGCTAACGCTAACATGCCTTTGAGATCTGAAACTGAAAGTGTGCGTGATATTCTGTTGAATGTTTGAAATGACCTTGACCCATATTTTTGAAGCTCTCTTAGCGCTAAGACATAAACATTGGCTTACGACTATCTTAGCACTAAGACAGTTTCGAAAATATGGGCCCTGCTCAGGTGACTGCTAGTGCTATCAATGAAGTTAAGCAACAGTGAGCACGGCTCGCCGAATGGGTGACCCACTTCATGGTTTGATTATCTTAATGGGGCTGCTTGAACGGAGGGGCAATAATTTTTATATTTTTTTATATTTACCAAGCCGGTGCCCTTGAATTTTCCAATTCTTGTCAAATTCATTGGTCAAAGTGGCCTATAATACTTTAAACAAAATTTTGTATTGTGCATGTATGTGATTCTAATTGTACAGTGGACAAAAGCTTTACTCATAATAATACTATCAAATATCTGATCATTATCATTATCAAACACACTTCTTTAAAACAGTTAGGTTTTAATAAACCTAAACATTTCTTACATGACTTAAAGTTACTCTAAGATTTAGTCAATCAATGTTCATTTCTATTTTAATCTCAGCTTGATTTTGTTATAATATTAATTACAAGTCTTGTATCACTTAAATTCAAATAAGCAGCAACCTATTGTAATTTCAATCTACTGAAGAGCTGCCAAGAGGAGATAACTCTTATCAGATTTCCCTGTCAAATGATTGATTACTTAAAGTCATATTCTGATGATTTAACGGCAGCTGTGGTCTAACTATTATCTTATTTCAAGTCAATGCAACAAATCTAATAACAAATTGGTTTGTGATTTTGTATTTAGGGTCAACCAGGAAATTCAGCATTAAATTCAATCTATGTTGATAAGTTAGATAATTTTGAGCCTACAATTTGAATTCCATTTCAATTCCATTACCTGTTCCGGACTCGACTGTCCATGTGAGACAACACTTTGAGTTCTCCGTCCTTCTGGAAGCGCCCGTAGTCTTTTAGGGATGTGTTTGCTGGCTGCAAGGTCAAGGTCATATTTTAATGCTCAATCAAGGCTATTGTCTAAAATAAATTCAGAAAACTTGGAACGTTATTTTTTCTGCATCAGCCACAATTCTAACTCCAGACTTAATCCAATCTTCCTCTTTCAGATCATCCTGGTAATAGAAAAAGGTCATCCCGGACAAGCATGAGTTCCTGGTATATTCCTGGACAAGTAGCTTTAAAGTCAAAAAGGTCTCATGTTGCATGTTTTTCAGATTTTATGAACATGCAAATAATTTTTTCAGATGTTAATCACAAAATCTCAAATTAGGAAATGTATCTTAAAAAAATAAAACCACTCTTACCCCAGTTTGTCCCTCTAAAAATCCATAAATTGAAAAAATAAAAATAAAACAAAAGAAGAAAAAAAAGTTCCATTTTATGAGATTTGAATATCTATAGTTGAAAAAGCAATAAATTTGTCTGGAACGACTCTCAAAGTTCCAACAGAACAGATTTTAAAGACGAAGCACAAAGCTAGAAAACTGGGTACCCGGTAGTTTTTGCAGGTTATCATTTGGCAACAGTCACTAGTCTACAACATGCCCGCTGCTTCTAACTTTAGAATAATAGACATTCAACACAAATATCATATTGCTTGAACAATGAAAGCAATATAAAACAAACAATGGTTTAATTTCTGGATCCTTTTTCATATGAAGTCATCAATAAAAGCAGTAAATAATTTTCATTTTACATTGAAAAAAAAAGTTTCATAACACAACATATTGTTTATGTTATGGCGGGTTATTTTAAAAGGTTCCCCAAAATTAGATTATCATTATAAGAAGTATTTCTAGTTTAACAATTTGTTTCCACAATTTTCTCGCAATTCAATGTCATGCTTAAAGCATTGGGAATAAGTTAAGATTTGGTGGTCAGAATTTTTTTCCACAAAATTAAAATAAAAGAGTCAACAATGTTTAAGCTGTTTTGTTCACAACATCATAACTTCATAAGAACATCACATGAAAGATAATAATAACAAATTTCAATCTCATTAAAATCATATTCTATTATCATTATCTGGGACATCAGCTGACCTGTGAATCATAAGCAATGATTTCATTGAAAATATGAAAATCAAAACTTTCTTCTTTGTTCTGGCCAATGATTCTTTTCACAAATATTCTTGAAGCCGGATTAAATTTGGTCTTTAACAAATCTTATTTGATATGTTTTATTGAGATTGAAACAAATAAACATACAAACAACCGTTCAACGGCGACATAACATGAAACTAACTACAATGACGAGCAAAACTTCAACAATAGCTAAACAAAACTATCACTTTGAGTGAAAAAACAAGATTCAAAATGGCGCACTGGGGCAAAGGGAGATAACTGCGGGCAGGTCAGTAGGGGAGTTAACTCTGAATGACATTCCAAGTGAGATTGTTATTCGACAGATTTAGACAAGAAAAAGATAGCACCTTTGTTCCTTTGCATTGCTTACCTATTCAATTAACGTTTTGCTCAATAAAAATGTTACAAATCTACAAGTCTTCTAAATAGATTTGATATTTCACTACTCATTCACCATCTATATTTGTAATTTATCATAAAAATAAGTGCACAGAAATTGCATCTATTAAAGTTGACATTTTGCTACAATACAATACACTACACTCCCCGGGTAAAATGTGGTTTGAAATTAAAGGAAAATAGATCGCATGTCAAAAATATAATATCTTCAAACTTTTTTCAATTTGAGTGGATTCTTTTAACAAATGGTAACCTATAAATTCATCATTAACAATTTCAGTGTTTTTATGATTCATGGGACATAACTCAGTTGTTTGAAGAGTGACATACCACTAAGAAATTTTTCCGTTGAATATATCATCTCTTTTAAATTCTCTTGGAAGAGAGGAAAAGTTTATTTCTAAACAAAACTTATTTTATAGTAATTTTCACCAAATATTTCCCAAAATTATTTAGTCCAGCAATGCAAAGGTGAGGGCGGTTATGACGGAGACAGTCAGAACAAGAAATAGATCACTGTGGTATTAGGTGCTTTTCAGCAGGCTCGCATTCCTAGACTGACAAACCTCATTAGGCCGTTGTCCTGCTAGCTTCGCCAAATGCTAAGAAAGAAAGACAAAATATCATCTTGATTGATGGAGGGGAGGGCGGATGAATGATGCTTTTACATGAAAACCCGGGTTATGAACTTATTTTCTCAAATTAACAAAAGTTGAAAATGTTAAGAGAGGATTCTTAATTTTGAAATTTTAATGACGACCTAAAAGATTTTAAACAAAAGATTCCTCACATTGGAAGTTTTTCCAAGGAAAACCCTAGAAATTTCAGCCAATGAAATTACTCTCCTAAATGAAAATGGAATGATTCACTGAAACGAAAACCTTGGGCGATTTATGGCACAATCAAATGGTCCTTTGAAAATTGATGACCTGGACGGAGTTGAGCAATGAGGACTTATTATGAATGATTAATTTTGCTCTGAAAAATGATATTTATGTTCCGGGGCTTGAGAGGTCAAGGTCGCCAATGATTGCACTGTTACTATGGCAACATGCAGGACTGACATTTGAAGGATGACAATATGAATAAGAAATGAAATCATCTACAAATCATAAAGAAATAAAGAATGTGAAAGCTACATTGATGACAATTTATTAGTACATAGGGTGAAATAAATTAAGAGTATGCACATTGTTTTTAGTGAATATTAGAAAAGGAACGTTTGTTAAAAAACAAAGGGAAATGAAGTGATATTTTGGTTAAGAAATGATTATGTAATATGATAGACTGGAAATAGAACATAATATATAAATTATGAAATTTTTAAAGAAATAATAAAATGACATGAGTTATATGTTCACAATTGAATAAAAAATAAATAGTACAAATTGATATGTTTTCTTTAAGGTACAAAGGAATATTTATTGAAAAAATTAAAAAAAAGAAAGAAGTGAATACCCAAATTTCCTGCTTTTATAAAATAAATTGTTAGTACAATTATATTCAAATGAATTATCAAAATAGTTGATTCAATATTTGAACACGTCCTTCAGAGATTTGGTTTAGTTCCCTATATAATATAAACTGGAATGGCTCGGCGAAAATCTTCCAATAAACATTGTGCACACTCTAAATGGGTGAAGACATGAGTTTGTGAAACTGATTAAATCAAGACGGTAACTGCAAATCAAAATACAAAGCCGACCACAACAATGGCGAAAATTATAAAATTTTTGCTTCTCTAAAATTCTTTTTAAACATAGTTTTGATTAATTTGAATAAGATTTGTTTATCAAATAACATCCCTTACTGAACTGGATAATTATCTGTAAAACGCCCATGCTTGGGTAAAGCAGAGGGGTCAAAGTTCAGACCACCCAAGGGAGGTAACTCTTTATTTATTTCACACTCGGATGCACAGAGTAAAGGCAGGACTCACCATGCGTAAATCCACTATGCTGGAATGAAAAGAAATAATACATATTAGTAAATATCATGAATGGTGTGGAAAGTGGTCTTTACATAATATTCTATTATTTGGACTCGGTCACAGCATGGAGTATACTGGACAAAAAGAATTAGGGATATTTTGAAAATTTGAAATAATGAGTAGTGATGTATTTATTACTTGACATACTAATGAAATATTAATCATAAAACATCCAATATCCCTTACTTATTTTGTTCAGTATATTTTTGAGTGACCCCTTATTTAGTTGCTGATTCAGAGATCATCTTAATAATGGGTCTTTGTTTAACATGTCAGTTCTTATAGCCGAAGACACAATTCTGTACAGACAGCTAGAAGCAATGATGTAACTAATTAGTGCCTTAAATTGAATTGAATTACTGATGATTTGTCATTTGTTAAATATGTATTGTGTTGAACAACATAATTTGATGAAAATACAACTTGAAAAGCCAAAATTTTATTAAATAACTTTATCTGACCTAATATAGAGTTGCCTTTTTGCAATTTTATCACGATTTTCGGGGTTTTCGGGGTATCAACTTTCGTCACAAATTTTTTAAGAAGTGTCCACGTTTAATCTACCACAACATTATATTCTGAATCAGTGGAATCTCAGCTTTTAAATTATATATATATAACATAGGTATATCTCTCTTTGTTATCAAATGACACCAAAAATCTTGACCCGTTTCCTCGCCTATTGGTGCTGCATTATTCTGAGGGTAACAGTATCCACTCAGCCACCAGGACTTGTTTTATGTTACACACATATATATTACCTGTTCTGTATTTCCTCGATGAGCTGTAGAGATTCGTGGTCACGCTTCACTTCATTCACATACAAAGACAGGTCCTGCAACAGGGGACACATCAATGAGGCACACAAAAAACAGCTCATCATATTTGTATGATTTATAATCAAGATTAACATTTGAAATTATAGGTTTAAATATATGAATCATCAACAAAAATGTAATTCTAACGCTTCACATTCATTAAAAGATGCCATTTCCTCCCATAACTATTCTCTGAAATCTCATGAAAAAGCCATCCCCCTTCCCTTTATAACCCCGCCCTTCTTACATCCTTTACAACACACAACATGGGATATGGCTGATTGAACACATCAACATATAAGTTATAAGTAATTCAAACTTTGCAACTTTAGTGGTATGTCGTCTTCGGTTGGGTCAATACAGGATCATATGCATGGTATATATTCAAATAACAAGTAACTGAAAGTGACACAAGTATAACCTCAAAAGTTAGACATTCAGCATTTGTCCACAAGCTCTGACATTTATAAAAGTTTAAGTTGCTCATTTCAAACTGTTTATTTCCCATTTTTTACAAAAGAATCTAATTTCTCTTTTCAAATTGTTTATTTCCAAATTTGTTATAAAAGGATTGAAATACTTATTTCAAACTGTTTATTTCCCTGTTTTTTAATAAAATAATTTTTGGTTAATGATTAATCCATGTTCATCTTACCTGCATGGCTTCTAAACCAGCTTCTAGGTCTGTTCTTTGTTGACTGGACTTGTCCGTGTTCTTTATCAGCTCCTGTCAACAGTTAATCAGATTTTGACATGAACATTTTGACATGAACATTTTGACATGAACATATTGACATGAACATTTTGACATGAACATTTTGACATGAACATATTTACATGAACATTTTGAAATGAACATTTTGACATGAACATATTGACATGAACATATTGACATGAACATTTTGACATGAACATATTGACATGAACATTTTGTCATGAACATTTTAACATGAGACATTAAAAACTCTTTTATTGTTTGTAGTAACAAGTTTTTCATTATAATTATCTAAAATGAGAATTAAAGACCAAGTTCTTGACTCTGTGGACAAAATTCCTCAAGTCCACAGATACAAGGTTCTTTATTCTTAAGATTTGATTCCAAAGAAAAAAGTTATGATCCTAAAGGCAAAAGTTCTGGAAATTTCGCAAGTTCAAAGACTTAAATCTAGAGACCGAACATAAAAGTTCTTAAGTCTAACGACAATAGTTATCAAGTCTGGGACATGAGTTCTTGAACCTAGATACAAGAGATATTGACTCCATAGATAAAATATTTTGAGCCCCAAAACAAAAAGTATGGAGTCCACAGACAAACATTCTCCAGTCCAATCACAAAAGTTATCGAGTCCAATTACAAAGATATCAAGTGAAGTCCAATTTCAAAAGTTATCAACTCCAAATACAAAAGTTATCTAGTCAAATCACAAAAGATATCAAGTCCAAGTACAAAAGTTATTGAGTCCAATCACAAAAGTTACTGAGTCCAATCACAAAAGTTATCGGGGCCAATCACAAAAGTTATTTGAGCCCAATCACAAAAATAGAGCCATGGCCTCTGTAGCTCATCAGGAGATAATAAGTGGGGTATGTTATGGAGTGGACTTTATAGCAATGGTCAGATAATGGAATGTAGTAATAAGAATCTAGGTAGTGAAACGATTAAAGCAGTTTAAAAATATTTTGTTACCATAACTTTGCCAATCTGCTATATATATATGTGTTGAAAGAGCAACACAAAGCTTGGAAATAAATTGCTGGTATCAAACATATAATAATGTGGTGGAGAGATCATACTATTTTTTAAGATCGTACACACATTATATAATAATGAATATACCGGGTACAATTCTTTGCATACAATTCACCACTGTAAGCTATTGCAATAATGGCCTGGAAAAAAAACTTTTTAGGTCATGACCCCTGCTAATTATTATCAAAATTGGTTACACATAAATCAACATTCGTTATGAATATCATACACCTTTGCATTATATTGTTTTAATTCTTAATTGCATTATGGCAATACCAACATTTATTACATAATGAATAGGAGCCTCAGTTTTTGAAAATCCCATTTCTCATAGGCTCCATTTCAATACTTAATAAATTGGTAAAATTTTTTAGTAAATTCTTTTTCACCATTTCTTGTAGGCTCCTTTTCAATATTTGATAAAATGGTGATATTCTATGAATAAATTCTTTTTTAGAGTCAGTGGAAGACTAAAGCAGTCTCACGCACAGTCTATGATAACACAGTGCTGCACAGTAGTTTGAAGTAACCTGAAACCTCTGTGTAACTATCAGTTTTCATCCTTCTGCCAGGAAGAGGTCAACACAATGCAATTACATAACATGCAGACACTGGACTCACAGCCAGTAAAATTTATATGTTAGATGCAGTTTTTCCTACAATTAATTATTTTTCTGTACTGGAGAAGATGATGAAAATAGGTGTGATGTCACAATCTCATATAGCTACTTCTTTTATAGTCCTATGTTATCACCAGTCATCACTAGTCATATTCAGTTCACATATCTCATGTAAAATGAAAAAACATTAATTCCTCTTCAAGTTATTCCTTCAAAGGGTATTCAATAGTTCTCATTTCAAATAGATTCACATTAAACATGTCCATGATGTAGACATCTATCTCATTTCTTGTTCCTATTGAATAAAATTAACTGCAAAGTTAATAGAAAACTAAATCAGTTATAAAGTATAAAATATGATATAAATAAGGTATACCAAATTGACTCGTACTGGAAATTCTCATTAATTAATTCTCCAAATAATTACACAATATCATGAGATATTAAAAAACTCCATTATTTACTCTTAAATTACAAAGAACATAATATTAGATTTAATAAAAGATTCTGTATTAAGTCTTTTGTACCTTTATCAGCAAATTCACTTGCAAAATACAAATAATTACTCATATGTGAAATGTGAGACAAAGATAAAATATGACTTATAATTTTTGTTAGACCTCCAATTCTAAGTTTTTAATTCTAAATATCTCTTTTTCATCAGACATATTATATTCTCAAAGCACCTGTTAGAACTCTCACATCAGAAAGATGAAATGCCTTTAACTCAGCTGTTTTCTTTAAAATTACCTCCCTTACCTATTTACTGATTGAAGTGCACATATAATCTCAGAAAGATGCTGTAAACTGAAATAGGCTTTTAGGTTATGATCCCTGTGACCCATATTTGGGGTCACAGACTCACCAAATTTACAATTTAGAATCCCTTACAGCCAAGGAGTCTGTACATAAAATTTCAGCTCGCTAGAGCCATTGGGACTGGAGATGAAGATGAAATTAGCATTTTAGGTCATTGCCTCTGTGACCCATTATTTGGGGTCTCACTGTCACCAAATTTACAATTTAGAATCCCCTTCAGTCAAGGAGTATGTACATAAATTTTCAGCTCTCTACGTTCATTGGGACTGGAGAAGAAGATGAAAATAGTTTTTTTTAGGTAATGACCCCTGTGAGCCACACTTGGGGTCACAGGGTCACCAAATCTACAATTTAGAATCCCTTTCAGCCAAGGAGTCTGTACATAAAATTTCAGCTCTCTGGAGTCATTGGTTCTGGAGAAGAAGATGAAAATAGCTTTTAAGATTATGACCCCTGTGACCCACATTTGGGGTCACAGGGTCACCAAATTTACAATTTAGTATCCCCTTCAGCCAAGGAGTCTGTACATTAAATTTCAGCTCTCTGGAGTCATTGGTTCTGGAGAAGAAGTCGAAAAAGCGAAAAGTTTACGGACGGACGGACGGACGGATGGACGGACGCCATCCCATGCCATAAGCCCATCGGGCCTTTCAGGCCAGATGAGCTAAAAATCATCGAATCCAATCACAAAAGTTATCGAGTCCAATCACAAAAGTTATCAAATTCAATCACAAAAGTTATCAAGACCAATCACAAAAGTTATCAAGACCAATCACAAAAGTTATCAAGACCAATCACAAAAGTTATCAAGTCCAATCACAAAAGTTATCAAGTCCAATCACAAAAGTTATCGAATCCAATCAAAAAAGTCATCGAATCCAAAGACCGAGTGTACAGCTGGAGAGCTCCACGTACGTACCCTGAGCAGCAGGTGATACTTGAGAACTCTCTGCATAGGGACATGGAGCAGGTCTCGCAGTCGGAACTTGCCCTCGTTCGCCTTCCGCTCACACTCCTTCAACAAAATTTATCACAAATATGAAAATCATCTGGTTCTAGTTCTGTCAAGCTCTGGGCCCATATTTCCGTAGCTCTCTTAGCGCTAAGATAGTCGTAAGTCAATGTTAATGTATGGCGCTTACGACTATCTTAGTGCTAAGAGAGCTTCGAAAATATGGGTCCTGGTTGGTAATATGCAAAACTGTTTGACATCTATAACCATCACAATGGAATTATTTTGGTAAAATCATGTATAAAAAGAAAGAAGAATGTGACAGTTATAAGAAAAACATCTTGTTATCTGTGGATTCATTCAAGCGGCGATTACATTATCTGACCAGAGCACATCGATCCAGAAACAAGTTGAATCAAGAGTTTCGTCACAGACAAGAAGACGACACGACTCGGGCATTGTTGACTGATTTTTGTGACGTTTTAGGAGGCTTATGTCTCCCTTCATCAGATCTTTCAGACCTGATGAGATGAATTGAAGCTCCTTACCTGTATTTTGTTGCGTGTTATCTCCGCCTCGCACACTTTATCTATCATCTCCTGCGCGTTAGGCAGGTTGGCGCAGTAGTCCCCGTAGATGAGCAGTTTCTTCTTGTAGTTCACGAACACGGTACTGATGGACAAACCGCTCGTCTCTATCGCTCGCCGCAACTCCTGATGGAATGACTTGTGCACTTTCTGCAGCTCCTGCAAATCAAGTATTACATCTTTAATTTCTATGCTTATTTTGAGTTCAATGATAATAATAATAATAATTGCACATCACACTAGTTTGTATGCTCTGTACGCAGTCAATGATAACACTGCTGGTACAGATGGGTTTTAAGTTTCTTTAAAAATGTCGTTCTTGATTGACAGACTTTTAGAGTTTCTGGGAGAGAGTTCCATTTTGATGCTGCAGTGAAAGAGAATGTTCAATGACATCTCACTGAGAACCTCATATGGTACAAACAGATATTAGAAATACATGCCATTTAGATAGTAAACTATAGACATTGTTACATTTCGGATAACACTACCTTCGATAGCACGAATTCTTTACTTTATCGGGCTGAGTCCCTTGCGGGATTCGAACCCACACCCTCACAGTAAGGCATCTATCGTCAGCACTGACCGTACCAACAGCTTACCACACGACCACCATATTCAGACAATAGATGCTTTGGTTCATAAGATATTGTGTATTAAAGGGGCAGTAGCACATTTTTTGCAAATTCTTTTTTTTTATATTTCCCATTTAGAACAAGAAGACATAGTCATCAACATCCCCCGCCAGACACAAGAAATGAGAACAAGGGCAATAATTCAAGAAGAAATAATTATGCGCTTCTCATTTTCTTTCCCTTAAGGTATCGATATCCTCAAGCCACACAACTGATTTGATGTTAAACAATGTCTGAGAAAAGCTATATCCTTTGAAGATACTTGGAACAGAGTCAAAAAAGCGGAACAAGGGGAATAACTCAGGAAAAAATAATCACATGCTTCTTTTTTTCAAACTCCATCAAGGTATCGATACCCTTAAACCACACGCAAAATTTGGTTATCCTATCTTAAATAGTTTCTGAGAAAAACTGTCCCCTTTGGAGATACCTTGAATAGAGTCCAAATATACGGAACAAGGGCAATAACTCCGCAAAAAAATAATTGTGTGCTTCTCATTTTCGAACTCCATAAAGGTACTTATGCCCTCAAGCCATACACCAAATTGGGTTATCCTATCTTAAATAGTCTCTGAGAAAAGCTGTCCCCTTTAGAGATAGCATGAATAGAGTCCAAAAATACGGAACAAGGGCAATAACTTCAGAAAAAATAATCACTCAGTTCTTATTTTCGAACTCCATCAAGGTATTTATGTTCACAAGCCACACACAAAATTTGGAAACCCTATCTTAAACAGTTTCTGAGAAAAGCTGTCCCCTTTGGAGATAGCATGAACAGTCCAAAAATACGGAACAAGGGCAATAACTTCAGAAAAAATAATCACACGGGGGGAGATTTTCTCGAACTTACAAATTCTGCACATTTTTCTTGATTTTGTTTTTTTAAATCATTAATTTCTAAGTTATCGAGTATTTCAAAAACTGAGAAAATAGGGATTTGATCCCTTCTAGTAAAGGATAATTTATGTGACAAACTTACTTGAATGTTAGCAAATATCACGTCCCTCTCATTTGCAGACATGAACGTATGCAGGGGCTTGATAAAATGCTGAAATATATAAAACACAAATTAAAATGTTTGTCCTTTTATTTAGGTAATATTTTTTACAATTTTAAAATGTTGATAATTTATGATGTTTTATGCATTTCACAACCCTTTCAAAAATTAAGTAAATTTTCAACATTTTGAAGAATTATTTTCGAGAGGGACTCACGTCACAGATCATCTCCAAGGCGTCCACGTAATTTTTCTCAGTGTCGATCATTTCCTTTAAACAGTGATCCCGTTTGCTCAATGGTACTGGAGCCGGCTGTCCCAACAAATGATTTTGAACACATGATCACACGAAAAAGAAATTTAAAAATTTGTACATGGACAAAGCAATTAAATTATGTACGGTTGGCACAGGTGACCTGGATATCCGGAGCGGGTTGGTACTAAGTTGTACCCGGGTACACATCACATTACTTGGACCCGTTATTATTCATGGACAAAATAATTATAAAACAGTTCAATTTGTTATTCTTTCCTTAGAAAATTGCAATGTATTTGAATATTGAATATTGTCAATTCATTCATAATAAAATTTTATTGAAATAGCCATAGATATCTATGCATTTACAGCTCCATATTTCTGCCTACCAGTTGAATAAAATACTACAAAATCTTACAAATTACATGTTGGAGATCGAAAAAAGGTGATCCGGGTAATGGGGGTCGGGTACCCAGGTGGAAGAAATTTCTTCCTACCTGTCCCAGCCCTAAAATTATGCATGTATTATGAAACTTCAAAATGAAATTGTTAAAAGTTTTAAAACAGTTCAGAGCTCGAGAGTTTACTGAGGGGAGACAACTCTTTATTGTTTGATTCCAGTTTTCATAGTCATGTTTTCAAGTAGATTTTAGGCTAATTGTGTTGATTGTTTTTACGATGCAAATCTTGTCTATCTTTCATTGTTCAGCAGTATATGAAATTACTACTTTTTAATGGCAGTGGGACTTGTGATATGAACTCTAAACATGGTGCAGGCCCTATAACGAATAGACATTTAGTTCACCGAAAAACAAGCAAGGCGTGCTTGTATGCACATTTTCAACTGGACAGATGTAAAATCAATCATCAATAGACAGGTATTATGTCGAGGTATTATGTACAGGTAATATCAGGTACAGGTAATATTAAGTATAGGTAATATTTTGTACAGGTAGTATCATGTACAACACTGCAGGTATTATCATGTACAGGTAATATTATGTACAGGAAATATTAGGTTCAAGGTAGCCGTATACAGTGTCCTCACCTGCGATTGTCTTTCATGCATTTTGCGGAGACCGCAGAGATCATCATAGATTTTGTCCTCCTCGTCCTGATAAACAGAGTCGTACAGTTCCTCTGCGTCCTCAAGGTCATTCTCTCTATATGTATATACACATATATATGGGTCAGTAATACAAAATGATTTAACATTGAGTACATTCATTATAGGGGCACTAGCATTTTTTTTGCAAATTTTATTTTTTCAAATTTCCCATTTATAATGATAGTTTATGTCGCTTGTATTTACTGTAGAGGGTAAAACATCTTATTTCACAAAGCAATTATCCGATGTGGTAATAACAGTGTTGTGCATGAATAAAAAAAATTGCACGGTTGCCGTTTTATTGTGAACACATTTTATTATTTCTAATGACGATTCCCATGGCTTTATTGAACCATGTACACCAATTTTTTAAACTTGATTTTCCGAAGACAGAAGGGTGTTAATATTGGTGATATTATTTTTCAAATACATTTCATCGACTTATTTGAGCAAAAAAAGTGCTACTGCCCCTTTAATGTCTTTACTTAACTGATTCAGATCTTATCAATAAATTACACCTGTATATATAGTGTGAGACTGAGATGGGTTTCTTATTGCCATAAGAGCTCTATCAAAATCAAAAGTTAAAATGTGACATCTGCTTACTTATGTTGTCAATTTCATGTTCATTTCAGATATTGATTTTCAAGAATGTGAACTCTTTAGAAGTTAATTTTGTTTTGAATGTACATTTCGCACATCCATTTCCTATTATATAAACATTTTTCATAATAAATATTACATAAATAATTCTTTTCATTAAAAATGTTCCTTAAAGATTCTTACTTAATTCAAACTCGAAATTCTATGGTTTTATAAATAGGTTTATAAGCATGCTTTCATTATTTCAATATCCAACATATTACATTTTTCATTCAAACAAGGTAAAATTTACTTGACAAGGATACATTTTCACACACTTATAAATTTCTGGTTAGTCATCTTGTAGCCTAGATTCCCTCAAAAGTTTATATTTCAGAATTTTCAAAACTAAACAACGAAACCAATCAAAATGCACAATGTTAGAGATTATTTTCCTGAAGAGTGACAAATTATTTAAATGATCAATCATTATGATATGTAAGATAAATAACAAGGATGTGTTTTCATGCTCATTTCTCCTGAGTTTGACATGCACATAATACACAATTGGTCAATAATTAGTCAAAAGCAATATTTTTATTATCTCAATGACGTGTTTAATACAATATCAAAATAAATGTCCTTGAAGCAGACTGTGAGCTAAAAATAACTTTGTTTATTTCTCTTTTCTGTATGATCTTCCATTGATATTTCCTGTCAACTTTCCATGTACATTTCCTGTCATTTTCTAATTTCATGTAAATTTTGCATGTATATTTCATGTCAATTTCTCATTTCATGTCATTTTCACATGTACATTTCATGTAATTTCACATGTACATTTCACATGTACATTTCACATGTACATTTCACATGTACATTTCATGTCAATTTTGCATGTACATTTCATGTCAGTTTTGCATGTACATTTTATGTCAATTTTTCATGTACATTTCATGTCAATTTTGCATGTACATTTCATGTCAATTTTGCATGTACATTTCATGTCAATTTTGCATGTACATTTCATGTCAATTTTGCATGTACATGTCACAGTTAAATGTCAGCACCATCTACTTACACAGCCATGTCAGGGAGTTCCCCATATATGTTGTCATCATCATCTGCATAATGATTTGATTGGGCCTGACTGTCAGGGGGAAATCCTCTACAACCAATAGGAGCCAAGAACTGTTACTTCATTGACCAATCAGATTTCTCCTCTCAAGATGAGAATATGGTTAGATTGAACATAAATGCATACAAACAAATACATCATCCTTATTTCCATCCTTCCGTTGATGAAATATGGATTCAGAGAAAATGTTAATGTCACAAACAAACATCGTGGACGCAAAATTTATCGAAATAGAATACAGTCAGACCCCGTTTATCCACACTATTTGGTTACAGTTGAAAATCGTCCGGATAGCAAGTCGTGGGTTGAAAGAATCATCATTTGCATAGAAATGCAAAGAGAAGATTTAACGCTTCCATGCAGATGACCAGGTTTCCAGATAAATGGGGTCCGGTTAAACGAGGTCTCACTGTATCAATCAGGACCATGATAAACAGTATATGTCAGTAAAACAACAAAACATTCACATTTCAAACATGAGTTAGTCAACTTACATTAATAGTGAACCAAACAAAATTTCAATGCAACTCCATTACATAGAGTTAGAAAAATGATTTTAACATTATAAACATGTATCATGAAAGCTTCTCATTTGCACACTTTAAAAAAAAATTCATTTAAATTTATTTTTAATCAAGGAAATATTTTGGGTTTTTTTAAAAATAATTCAAAATGAGAATCATTCACACACATCAAAATGCATTAATATTGACCAATTACAGGAATATTACTCAATAATATTGACCAATCAGAAAGAGCCTTTCATTCATTGATCAACCATAACCAATGTCAACAAAGATCTCTGAAATGATTGGATTAAAATCACAATTCTACATAATAATAACCACTTCGAACATGCATGGTCAAAATGAACCAATCACAAGCATGGCATCAGTCACGTGACTGACTTACGTAGCTAAGACGGCCATCTGGTTGTAATATTGATGTTCGGGGATTTCTTGTTGAATAAGTGTACGAAAACCTCTACAATGAAATGTTTATATCAAGCAAAGAAAAATATTTCGCTGAACTGAGACAGTTTTAAAGATAATGTTCACCGCAAATGACATTTTGGTAACATTTTTTACTTTATATAATATGAGTGAGATATGGATAATTATTATATGATTGCAGGTGAAATACCGGGATCTATCAATGAAAATAAACTGTTATCAGTCACTAGTGAAATTAACAATGGAATATGTTATCAGTCACTGGTGACTGATATAACATAAAACAATGCTCCAGTTATGACACGTTCATGAAGTCACATTGTTGCTGAGGTGACAGGCTCATTCTGGAGCTGACTTTACGTAAATGCAAGTCGATTTCGGTGAATATGCAAGGATTTGGTCATATAATAAATAGAAAATTTGTCTTTTCTTGACTAATACCATGTTTATCTCATTTCGTGAGGTAGAAAAGTTATATATTTTCACTCTACCTCAGTCGATGAGATGAACATGGTATTAGTCAAGAAAAGACAAATATCCTCTATTTATGATTTAAATGACTTATGAAGGAGTGGGGGAGGGGGGTGTGAGGGGGGGTACTGTACTAAAATATGAAAATAATTTTCTAATACACATTCGACCTTTTTTCATTTAGAGTTTAACTGTGACGAAATTAGAACTAGCCTAGAATCATTCAATTTGAAATAAATCAAAAGCTCAAATATGAAATATTGATGATAAAAATACTTCCTACGTCCTACTAATTTTTCTAAAGTTATACAGCCAGATCTTGACAATTAAAATGTAACCCAATAAATTGTAATATTTTTTCATTTTCTTTCAGGTTATATGGGGAAGTAGCTCAGTTGGTAGAGTGTCCGCTCATTACCCGGAAGATCAGGGTTTGATGCCCGTCATACCAAAAAAGGTTAAAAGGTTTGAGTTTAACACTGCTTTCAAGAGTATTTCACTTATATCGGGCTGCTAGTATTATGGCAGGGAGAAAGCCCGCAGTGCCATGTGGCTATGCATTGCGGTGAAACCTGCGAGCATCGGCTGGAACTAGCGAACCATGGGTGGTACTACTCTGAAATTCAGTGTAGCATTGCACCCAAACCTTACTGCGTGTAGAACTTCAGAAACCGACACTTATTATATTGTTTGCACTTTCTCAAACATGATGAAATGTTCACTCTCATTACTGAATTGTCTCACAGGTGTCAGTTCTCAACATATCATAAACGATGACAGTATGAATGTCTCGACATACTGATTTAAGACTAAAATTCATAACAAAGTACCCAGTCAAAATCTGAATAAAGCAATCCAAATGTTTGATTATTTATTGTGACTTATTTCAATGAGTATGTTTTAAGATGGGAGTTTTTGCAGTCTTGCTTGACACTCAGTATAATAATGACAGAACAACGCTTGAACTGGCGCTGCACTGTGGCTACTTGGTGAAAAATGCACAAATCGAATTTCCTATTTCCACTGTATTGTGGACAATAAAGAGTTATTAACATTATACAAGAAAAGGTCAACAAAAAAGTCCTTACCTTGTCTTCTGTGACGCTAGTGCAGTCTTTGAAAGGACTGACATAGTTTCTAGTACCTGGTACAAAAGAAAGATTTTATTATTTTTTAAATTAAATATTAAAGGAGCAGTAGCACGTTTTTTCCCTGAAATAAGTCGATGAAATGTATTTAAAAAATAAATTCACCAATAGTAAAACAGCCTTCTCTCTTCGGAAAATCAAGTTAAAATGGAGTGTTCATGGCTTGGTAAAGTCATCGGCATTGTTTTTGTCATTTGAAATAATAAAATGTGTTCACATTAAAATGGCCGCCATGCAATTTTTGCTTTATACGCAACATCGTTATTACCACTACGGAAAATTGGTTTGTGTAATAAGATGTTTTACCCTCTAAAGTTCATTTAAATGACACAAACTATCATTATAAATGGGAAATTTGCAAAAATAAAATTTGCAAAAAACGTGCTACTGCCCCTTTAATGAATTTGAAAAGGTAACACCATTTATAACGTTTGGCATATGTAACCCCCGACAACACAATGGATTCACCTTTAAACAGGACAAAAATAAGGTAAAGTGGAATTTATTATATACCTTTCTAAAATCTTTGACATCAAACAGATCCGGGGGTTGAAATAGGTCCTGATCACGTAATCCAAAGGTCTTTTTGCATGTCTGCAGAAATGTTCGAATGTTCCTCATGCACAGGAACTGAAAAGAAAAGAAATAGTTGACCATGCTGGATGACCAATTTACAGGAATCATAGGCTATGCTTGATTCGTTTTGGCGGCGTATACACCGGTCACATATCTGGCGTACACCGTTCCTGGACAAGGCTCAGTTGAAACAAGTGTATCTGCGTACAGACAGGAAGACGTCATCATCCCTCAAACTAGCTTCAATAAACATGTCATTTATATTATATAAGTATTTTTTGAAAATTATTTCAAAACATTGATTAATATTTTATTGGCGTGTAATGCATTGTTTTAAATAAGCAGTGACATTTAAAAATAAATCAGTCAACTATTTAATTGTCCAACGCAACTTCATAAACAAAATGGTTATTGAATGTCGCAAGGGTAACATTTGTCCGCCATTATACGCCGCCTTCGCCGGTCATTTCAAACCAGTGCATCCGGAGTACGCCTAAGGCGTGCGCCGGGTTCCAATCAAGTGATTTGCCGGTTACGCTGCTTCTGGCGGTGTACGCCGGTTAGTGCGCCGGGTAGCGAATCAAGCATAGCCATAACAAAGGGAACAATACAGGAGGACTAAAGCTTGTTTATTTTACACATAAAAGATTTTTAACAGTCATTTTATTTTGGAAAGGGACCATTAGCATCAAAATTATTATTTAAAACAAAAATAGTTTGCTTACATATTTATTCTGACATATTTCTCCAATCCCTTTAAAAAGTATGAATAAGATATATTAACAAAACTTCCATGTTTATGCGTATGTTTATACATGAATTGGGGTGATCTGGGGATTTAACCCCTACCCCCAATGGGATCAACCCAATCGATTTTCTTATATTGTATGCTCATTTGCTTTGCAAAGTTTGGAGATATTGGATAATAAAACCATATATGTAAAAAGGTCAAAGTTTATAAATTGATGAAGCACAAAAAAAACTAAAAAACTTGACAAAGTTCCTAACAAACAAAATGTCAACATCAACAACCAGTTTGCCTTCTCACATACCGAATATCAATGGTAAGTTGGTAACCAAAATAATGTTATTACCATATTCTAATCTTTATGAAAACAGTTTTAAAATCTATTTAAAATTGATAAAAGTATGACGTTTAGGTGCATATATTCAGCCTACACCTGCCAACAAAAATATGGGGGTAGTAATAAGTGATCTGAGAACTTTCCATGCCACTGTCATAATCATTTCTACTTGAATTTTCTACATTACTTTATCAACAAAAAGTCTAATCTTTAATTGTGACATAGAGTTTGCAAATATATAAAATTGTACAATGATAGGTCCTTTGTCACTTATGTGGGCAGCTTTACCCTACAGCTCTGAATAATGTATGATTAGGTGAATAAATAGATATAATTTTTTTTTTTTTTTTAAATCAGACTATATTACACCTTTTCCAATACATACTCGATTAAGTATGATTGATAATTTGTATATGTTAACAGAATTAACAGGAAAACAGCTGATAGTAATGATGATAACAACATTTGATATCTGAAAGACGAGATCAAGATAAGATTCACAAACAGGAAGTAGAAAAAAGGTACTTCTTAGAACTGTCATATGGACGAAATTTCTTCCTTATTCATTTGTTATGACATGGCAAACAACTTCACAAAACGATATTTCCAACTTCAAATATCACTGTCATTCTAGACGAAAATGTTTTACGACACCTGATTAAAAAAACACGCACAACCAGGATATAAATTAACACAAACAAACCTGGGACATTTGAGGACGGGGACTGAAATCTTTCAGATCGACGCATCCTGGACATAGTTGGTTTAGCAAATGGCAAATTAAAGATCCGTCTCGTAGAGCTTGTGCCAAATCAAAGGCATTTGCATCTATCCTTGTGGCTTTGTGGTCTTCGGGTAAAATCTGGCATCTAATAAGCCAGTCCACGCAGAGTCTCCACTCGTCCGCCGCCATCTTGCGTCTTCTTCCTCTTCCTGCCTGAAATGTTTTAAAAATCAAAATATGGGTGTGAAAGAAGAACATAAGCTTTAGATATTTACAACAACTTCAGAAAGTGGCACCAGCCCTAAATTCAAGAATTTGCAGGTGAATATGTAAGAATTATCAGTGTTTTACCTTGACTACGAAACTAACGTTTTGGCACGAAAACAAATTTTATTAGCTTTGCTTAAAATATTTCACTTCCGGTAATGGTTACCAAGCGAAAAGCACAAGTGCGCGTTTGTCCAAATTGGTGCATGTGGCATTAATAAGGCGTTAACTATCAGTTTGTTCAGTGCGTTCAAGAACTGAAGAAGAAAAGTGACATCCTCAAAAACCTCAGATGCATTAACACAGAATTATCATGTGTTTGCAAGTGCATATTGAGAAGGTAAATGATGAAATTTATTACAACTGCAGTTTTGAATAATAACAAAACATTTTAATTAATTCATGACAACAATTTCCCCATTAATTATGTGTCTGGCTTTGATGAATTACATACACTTAGGGACACTTATAATAAGCATAACTTTTATAATTTAGGTATACTAATCTGACAACTATATAATCTGTGTATCATTTAGGAAAGTCTTGTACAGGTCGGGGATAATCTAAAAACGAGCTATAATAGGTCGATTTAGCTATAGTAGTTCTATCGAGCTATAATAGCATTTATGGCACCAGCACTGCCGAATTGTCTTTAACCGATACATTCATTGTTGACTTCAATGAAAGCCCAAACCCTAGCGTTTTCGAGTAATTAGATGTTAATAAACTATACCCAGGCGACATTCACGCTTCAGCGACAAAATATACCCTTTTCTACATCAAAATATTCTCCCAAACTTGACAGCATGCTTCTACAAACTCTGGCCTTGACCGATGTGCTACTTCCGGTAATGATATTGTACTTACCACACAGCATTTTTTGTTTTAGTTGACCGGACGTGAAATGAACAACTTTTCTATGGAGACCCAACGTTGAATATATTTCATTCTTTCGCGAAATTCTATTTTATTTCACGTCCGGTCAACTAAAAAAAAATATAATAATAATAATAATATCATACAATATCTCCTGGGAAGTAACGTTTTGACAGTAGATTTTGCACAATGCCCTGTCAGTGTCAACTGCATGACATCACAATGCTTTTGTATCATTGAGTAAGTGACATCACTCTGATGTCATAAGCATGATGATGTCACAATGCTATGACATCATCGCATTGAAACTAAAATGGCAGTGTGAGATGTACCATTTTCATTGAAACATAATGAAGAATCATTTTGAATGACATTCTGCTGATATCAAATATATCAACACTTGGTGATATAAGTAAACACCAAAAGTATTTTTTTTGTCCCCCGCCGCCGCGAAGCGCGGAGTGGGGGACATAGTATTTAGCTCCGTACGTCCGTCCGTACGTCCATCCCGCTTCTTGTTAGCGCGATATCTAATGAACCACTCAACTTAGAATCTTCAAACTTTGTACCAGTCTTCATCTGGGGAATACGCAGACCTGAAAAGTTTTGGGTGACCTTGACCTCATTTTCAAGGTCACGGCAAGACTTTGACCAGTTTTGAAAATGTTGTTAGCGCGATATCTAATGAACCGCTCAACCTAGAATCTTCAAACTTGGTACCAGTCTTCATCTTGGGTATATGCAGCCCTGAAAAGTTTTGGGTGACCTTGACGTTATTTTCAAGGTCACCGCGAGACTTTTACCAGTTTTGAAAATGTTGTTAGCCCGATATCTAATGAACTCCTCAACCTAGAATCTTCAAACTTGGTACCAGTCTTCATCTGGGGAATATGCAGACCTGAACAGTTTTTGGTGACCTTGACCTCATTTTCAAGGTCACGGTGAGACTTTGACCAGTTTTTAAAATGATGTTAGCGCGATATCTAATGAACCCCTCAACCTAGAATCTTCAAACTTGGTACCAGTTTTCATTGGGGAATACTCAGCCCTGAAAAGTTTTCGGTGACCTTGACCTCATTTTCAAGGTCACGGCGAGACTTTGACCAGTTTTGAAAATGTTGTAAGCGCGATATCTCATGAACCCTTCGACCTAGAGTCTTCAAACTTGGTACCAGTCTTCATCTGGGGAATACGTAGCCCGGAAAAGTTTTCGGTGACCTTGACCTCATTTTCAAGGTCAGGGCGAGACTTTGACCAGTTTTGAAAATGTTGTTAGTGCGATTCCTCATGAACCGCTAGAACTATTGGTTTTAAATTTAGTATCGGTCTTCATTTGGGGAATATCCAGATACCAGTCGATTTGGTTGACCTTGAAGTTATATCAAGGTCACTACAACAGTGTTTGCCCTGACGCAGAAAATCTGCGTATTTGACGCACAAAAAATTTGAAATACTCAATGGATTTGACAGGTTATGTCATTGTTGACGCAAGTGTTCACAGTGTACTTCGATCTACATTAAAACCTCACATAGTACAATTTGAAAAAGAAATGAATGCTACACTCTTCTTAAATATCATTTACCAAAAGTTTCATATTAATAATTAAAATATTCAATTTAATTTAAGTTGATTATCTATGACAGTGGAATAAAATCAATAACCTTTTCCGTCTTTCTGAGTGTTTGGTTGAGACCAATTTTTTGTAGGGATTAATAAGTCACTAAACTTTTAAACAATTTTATTATAAATTCATATTTTTATAACTGAAATATAGTTCTAAATAAAAGCTAATATCATAATATTCCAACAGTACATTCTAACAGTAATCCTTTGACAAGTAATTTGACTCTTACCAAAAGGAAAATGCACAGCAATATATCCTGATCATCCCTGTTCAAAAATAGACCAGACTACAAGGAACCAGGTCAAAGTAACTGTTTCAAGTCTCCCCAGCAAACATCCAGAAGTTATAAACCTTATCATTAGTCAAGTGACTGTTTCAAGTCTCCCCAGCAAACATCCAGATGTTATAAGCCTTATCATTGGTCAACTTTGGGACTTCCCTTTTCTTAGCCAATCAGAAAATTCAATACAAGCTCAATTCATAGTGTACCATTACTGTGTTGACAGTCAAAGTGATAGCTATTTATAGACTCACATGGCAGTGGTTGCTGCCTTATCATTTACGAAAAATGAAATCATTGATAAAGATAATATGATTAACATAATTCTTGATAAATGTATGCCATAAGTATGGTAAGTGAATAAATTGAGAAGTGTGATCAGAAATCATCACTCATTTATCGATTAGTATGTTTTGTGACAAGCTTGGACAAGGTAAAACATTTCCCCAAAAAGGTTGTAATTAAAATTCCGGCTTTTCTCATATAAATCTTACTTACCCGGTATTACAAATAACAAGATGAGTGTAAATCATATCCTGACTTTAAATAATTTGTTTTAAAGGCGCTGTAGCACGTTTTTTTCGCTGAAATAAGTCGATGAAATGTATTGGAAAAATAATGTCAACAATAGTAAAACACCCTTCTCTCTTCGGAAAATCAAGTTACAAATGAGTGTATATGGTTCCGTAAAGCCATGGGAATTTTTTTTTGTCATTCGAATTAATAAAATGTGTTCACAATAAAATGGCCGCCATGCAATTTTGGCTTTATACGCAACACCGTTATTACCACTACGGATAATTGGTTTGTGTAATAAGATGTTTTACCCTCTGAAGTAAATATAAATGACATAAACTATCATTATAAATGAGAAATTTGAAAAAATAAAATTTGCTAAAAACGTGTAATGTTTAAGTGTCATGCATGCCTGTGAAAACCTGTATTCATCATTGTTCCCCAAGCAAATGATTCATTAATTTATCATAATATTGTATCTCAAATTTAACTTTTATTGATAGAAATATGAAACTTCAAGGGAATCCCTAAATCTAAATAAACATAAAACTTAATCACAGCTGTCAATCAAAAGTGAACTCATTAATAAAATAGCAATTTGCAAACAAACTTCTAAATGTTTTGGGCAGATTAAAATACTTCACCTGCCTTACTTGCTTTTATTGTCATTGTTAAATATTCACACAATGTCGATTTCTAACCCTTGATTGACAAATCAAAATGACTCCCAAAAACACATTCATGACTCCCTATCTTAACAGCAGGGAGTCATGATGACTCTTAAATTTGTGTGCCTAGGGCAAACACTGCTACAAGACTGATTGTCAAATGTTGTTAGCACGATGTCTCATGAACTGCTGTACCTCGAGTCTTCAAATTTGGTACCTGTCTTCATTTGGGGAATATGTAGACACCAGTCGATTTGGGTGACCTTAACCCCGTTTTCAAGGTCACTACAAGACTTTGACCATTTAAAATTTGTTGCCCGATATAACAATAATTGAATCAAACATGTAAATGTCACTACTCGGTACAAGCTGTGTGTCCATTCTTTTAGCTCATTTCTTAATTGCGGCGGGGGACATGGTTATGTTTGTGACAATTACTTGTTTTACATTTATCAACTCTTATTGATGCATTTGTTATCAGAAGACAATAGGGCACATGTGGCACAAAGTCACAATGCGATTTCTATCAGAAATCACTTCCTATGTACAAATAACACAAGGATGCTGAAATCCTGTGTAGACATATTTAGACCAGACTATATTTAGTGACAATTTATTGCATCCCAAACATCATGTTATATTATCAAATAGATTTTTGTAAAACCAAGTTTACATCCTTTTTATTATCGCCTATTAGGAAAAGGGGTGCTCAAATCATCGGCCATTCCAAATGTTTTTTAAAAGTTAGGCGCATTTCAAATTATACTAAATTAAATTATTCTGTAGGTCCAAAAAGTAGTGCTTTTGAAGATAGTCTTTTGTTGAAATATGAAGCAAGATTTTAATGACAAAATAATGAAATTTAGGGGTGAAAGGTACACTTGAGCTTTGGTTCAATACATATTGTGGTAAATTTTTGGTTCGGTTTAGAACAAAGAATGCAAGAAACTAAAATCGCAACAAAATATATTATTTTCTTGAAATAAAGTCTAATTCACATAAAACTAGAGAAACCTAAAATATAAATAAAATTTTATGAAATTAATAACATAAAATAGTGTATATGTTGTACGTACTAACGTACAAACCGAAAATATCCTTTGATTTACACCGCAGTTCAACTAATGTCATTCAGAACCACTTCACCCCTAAATTGGGCCCTAATAGATTGATCTTTTGCAATGTAAAGGCTTGTAATTCTAATGAATTCTAATGAGGCATGGATGTTAAATTTAAGAAATGTATAAAATATACTCATTTAGTATACTCCTATATGCAGAATATTTTTTAACTGACGAACACTGAAATTCAGTTGACCTAAATATGAAAATCAACATGTGATGTGTTGTACGAAAAGGTATTGTTTTCCCGCAAAGGTTACTAGGTCATTTCTTCCTATGTGACCTCTTTTACAAGTAGAGCATATTCTTGCTTCTAGCAAAATCGCATTGTGCAAATTTAAACATGGATACCATCCATGTTTCTATCCAATCAAAATCATGTTACATCTCGGATTCACTCAATTTACCTACGACTCCTGCATCAAATACGGTACTCAAAAACTTTGGAAAGGACTCGTAAAAATTTAAGCTGCGAGTCCCCAAAGATTTTTTAATGTAGTATTTGTTCACTCATTGAGGGACTCACTCACATCTGCTGGGACTTGCAATAACTCATGGTAGCGAGTTCCTGGACTCTGCGTGTCATTTATCACGGACTCAGGTGAAGGAACTCCGGTCTTCTCAAAAGTAATAGCAACAGACCAAATGTTCAGTTTGAACCAACATTGCTGATTGCATAGCTAACTTTGATGGCAACCAACCAGGGCCCATATTTTCGAAGCTCTCTTAGCACTAAGATAGTCGTAAGTGCCATACATTAACATTGGCTTACAACTATCTTAGCACTAAGACAGCTTCGAAAATATGGGCCCAGGATTCATATTTTCGAAGCTCTCTTAGTGCTGAGTGCTATACATTAACACTGACTTACGACTATCTTAGCACTAAGACAGCTTCGAAAATATGGGCCCTGGATTCTCTATTTCTATCCAAGAAAGTGCTCAATTTGTAGCTGAAGTTACATGGGAATAAAAGACTTGACTAACCTCTGCTGGGAGAGAATGACTGAAATAGTTTAACAGCCTTAGGTAATCAGGATGAAATCAATGTACATACTGCAGAGTTGCATGTATAAATTCATCAAAAGCCATGGCATTGCATGTATAATAATGTGCAAAATGGCCCATAGCCCTTAACTTTTCCTGCATGAGAATAAAAGACTTTATAACCTCTTATCTGTTGACAGAACGGCTGAGAAGTAGTTATTACACAATATGGGAAACATTTCTATGGTTTAACGGTCTTAGAAAATCATGATTAATCAATGTAGATATTACAGATTTGCATGTATAAACTCATCAAAAGTGATGGCATCGCATGTATAATATCATCAATAATATCAACATAATCCGGGGGTGGGATAGCGCAGTGGTTAGTTCGGCTTCGGATCAAGAGGTCCGGGGTTCGAATCCCTCCAGGGGCACGGCAACTTTGTTCTACACGCAGTAAGGTTTGGGTGCAATGCCACACTGAATTTCAGCGTAGTACCACCCATGTTTCGCTAGTTCCAGCCGCTGCTCGCAGTTTCACCGCAGTGCATAGCCACATTGCGTTGCGGGCTTTCTCCCTGCAATAATACTAGCAGCCGCGATATAAGTGAAATACTCTTGAAAGCGGCGTTAAACCCCAACTCACTCACTCAACATAATCCATTATCCAAGACGGCTTATGTAAAGTCGTCCACAATGTTAGTGATGAGAGTATTCATGGCATCTCTCTCTCCTTCACATTCAGTTTACCTGCATTTTAATACACACCTTGATTGACGAGTAGGTATTTATAAGGTATAAAATCAAATTATTCTGACATATATTTGACATGAAACTTTATACTCACTTTGAATTTAGGCATGGTTAGTAAGTATCCCTGTTTATAATGCGTGGTGATGTATTGATGATATACCTGTGACAGGTGACTATAGGTATGTGAAATATACTTATCACCTGTCAATGGTATTCTTGATGTATAAGCTCGCTTATTTCATCGTCTTGCTGATATGCTATCTGAACTTGAACATTCTGTTACAGTGTAATTATTATTGTAAAAGTATGATTCAGTGGTGTAACAGACAATTTGATTTTGAATTTTTATGATGAAAAGAAAATGCTCAGTACCATAAATTCTTATATATTTTAGTTTTAGATTTTGTTGAATATTGTGATGTGTTTCAATATATAGACAGTTTGATGATTTTGATTTAAAATATTTTTTAAATTTGATAAATAGCAGGTTTATATTTTATTTCATTTCTTTATCTTTTGGAATCTTGTAAGATGTCCATCCACAATTTCACTCCAGATTATATAAGTAATGGTTCAATAATATTCTGCTCATTAAAAAAATACAAATTAGAAAATTAACTTTATCTTCATTTCATAGAGAATGTAAATCCTGTTTCTGGTTGAATCAGTATCTCATGCACTCAATGTCAATTTTGTGGCATCCTATATGGGTATAACGCAGACATCAGTCGATTTTGGTGATGTTCATCTTATTTGAAAGGTCACCCAATCTTATTGAAAGGTCACCACGACACTCTGACGCACCCAATGTCTTCCAATTCAGGGAGAACCTGCATTTGAGAATTATACAGACGCAAGTAGATTTTGTGACCGTGACCTTATTTTCAAGGTCACCGAACAATTTTCAAACTTTTGTTCACATGACATTTCAATTGATCCCTCGTACCCAATGTCATCAAATTTGATGACAACTTACATTTGGTATTGATTTAAACATATTTATTCAAGAGAAAGGATTGGGCACAAGTTCTGCAACTTAAAGGGGCAAAAGCACGTTTTTTGCAAAAAAAATTTTTTTTTAATTTCCCATTTATAATGATAGTTCATGTCATTTACATTGTCTTTAGAGGGTAAAACATCTTATTACACAAACCAATTATCCGTTCTGGTAAAAACGGTGATGCGTATAAAGCGAAAATAGCATGGCGGCCATTTTATTGTGAACACATTTTATTATTTCGAATGACAAAAACGATTCCCTTGGCTTCACTAAACCATTTACAATCATTTTTAACTTGATTTTCCGAAGAGAGAAGGGTGTTTTACTATTGGTGACATTATTTTTCAAATACATTTCATCGACTTATTTGAGCGAAAAAACGTGCTACTGCCCCTTTAATGAAACCCTCTCCTAGTTACATTTGGAGGAATATTGCTTTCAAACTCCTGTTTCATTGGTGACATACCTTCACTTCAAATATTCAGATGTTTTGACCAGATTATGAATTATTGGTCCTAACTTGATTCATCTAAAACGATTTGGGAGTACGTTGATAGCGGGGGCGGGATAGCGCAGTGGTTAGCGCATTCGGCTTCGGATTAAGAGGTCCTGAGTTCGAATCCCGCCAGGGGCACAGCAACTTTGTCTGCAGTAGAGAACTGTTCTACACGCAGTAAGGTTTGGGTGCAATGCTACACTGAATTTCAGCGTAGTTCCACCCAAGGTTCGCTAGTTCCAGCCGATGCTCGCAGGTTTCACCGCAAAGCATAGCCACATGGCGTTGCGGGCTTTCTCCCTGCCGTAATACTAGCAGCCGCGATATAAGTGAAATACTCTTGAAAGCGGTGTTAAACCCCAACTCACCTCTCCTCACCTCACCAGATTATAAATTATTGATTCTAACTTGATTCATCTAAAACGATTTGGGAGTATGATGATAGCACACTCTTGTTGGTGTGAGAACAAAACTTCAGACATGCATTTTCATTGAATAACAATGTTTTTCACTTCACATGCCATTTAGGTATGCAAGTGAAGAATATTTTAGATTCAGGTTTTCTCAGGTCAACTTGACCTTTCAACTTGACAAATTCACGATTTTCGTAAAGGTCACTGCTTTGAAACTAAGTCTAATGTAAGTTTGGTAATGTCAAGGTCATTGGCATACTGAAAAGAATGAGTTATAGACATTAGGTATTAATATATTAGTATATATGGAGTACAATTTACATATCTAGAGTACCATGAAAATTACGTATTTTACTTTGTAAATTGAAAAATAGTTCAGTGCCAGAGAAATATTCGCAACTGCACACATATCCTAAGAACGTCACATCACCTCCTGGCATCTACAACCCTTGCATTTGAGCATATTTTTCAAGATGTAGCCTCTAAGTACGAGGGACGTGATATCACGTCAGAGTTATTACAGTTTTTGCTTTACAAGAGACGTGATATTTCGTCTATTCACACCAAATCTATCTATCGTTTTTCTCACCGTGTTTCCTTGTCCGAATGTAAGTAAGTCGTGCACTTTTTGACGTTATGTCATGAACGGTTCATATCTACTGTTGGAACATGATGTAACGTCCCTCGTATATAAATGCCATGTAAGTAAAAATAGACTCATATGGAAGGGTTGTGACCCTTACAGACGTGATATCTCGTCCTACGTATGGAAAGAGTTAAGCATTGAGATCTTATGGTCAATTAATTTTATACAAAAAGAAAACAAATATGGCCCCCACCTCCCTCATAGTAGCAGCCGGTAATAGGCATAGCACATCATTTTTTGCGAAATTTTATTTCTCAAGTCAACAAAAATATTACAGGTCAATGTTTCTACTGGCAAACTGCTTTGTTTGTTGATGTTTGTTAAACAGAGACAGCAAGATTGTCACGTTGCCTGACCCACAGACGACTGTTGGACTTGAAAGCTTAGCGTAGTGTAATCTTCAACCAAACACAACATATAGAGCTATAACCTGGCCTCTTATCGAAACGCTGGCTATGTGACTTATGGGGGGACCTTAATTAAGTGTGTTTGCTTTGGGTGGGATCTATGTTTCAGTTGTGTAAAGTATTTATTTATTTATTTATTCTTTTATTTATTCTTTTATTCTTTTTGCTCATTTATTCTGTTCACTTATTTATTTATTTATTTATTTATTTATTTATTTATTTATTTATTTATTTATTTATTTATTTATTTATTTATTTATTTATTTATTTATTTATTTATTTATTTATTTATTGAAATTAGCTCTTTGTGACTTTGTCCGAACTTTTTTCATTCCATGGACAATTACAGGAATCACAAAGATAGATGCTATTCTGATATATTGCTGGTAAAGAGTTAACCCTGTGTAAGGATATATAACAGCTCATGTAAACTATATTCCACACATCCAATATTTAAAATGGAATATTAAATGCCTTTAATGATGAGTACAAAATGTATGGAGAGATACATAAAGTATATGTTAAGCTACAAGGATATTCTAAGTCCGTGCACATCACTAGCAGGTGTTGAGATCTACACCCACACCCCTCTGAAAGGAGTTATGATAACTCCTGTATAACATGTTTATATACAAGGTCAGCTGAACAGACGAGTAGCTCTGTAAGGGCTTTCTAAACCCAACTCATTTGCATGCTTCAGATGATGTCACTGTCACGCTCGGCTGAGTTCGTGCACGCGACCTCAGCTATCAAAAACAGACAGTTAGCAAATTCAGTAGTTAGGTTACGCAAAATTCAGTTTTGATATTTTGGGCGATCCCCTTGGTAGTAGCCAGGTCTGTCCGTCATTGGTAGGTATTTGATTATTTTCAAGGATAAGGCTCAGTTTAGGATGGATGAGTTAGAGTACTGTTGACTCCCAACAGCCGAGATCGTGACTGACGAGGGAAAGTCAGGATGTGGTTAGAAATATCAACAGTAGTCTCAATGTTAGGCCATTTTATGTCTTCCTTGCCATGCTTAGTTGTATTTGTTGTCAAGAAATTATCTGGTGGGGAAGGAGGAGAAATGTCAGTGTTTCATGAGGATTTTGTTTGTAGAAATTCTCTGTGAAATTATGACAAATTTTATGATTTATTATGTATATTTGTAGGTTTTTGGCAAAATGTTCTGGTGATACTATCACTCCCTGACATATTGGACCACATTGGGACCTGGTGATGATAGTTTAAGCAGATTGATCTTATTTGATTTTATCGGACTGTTTTGGTTTATCATCCAAAACTGCCTCCCACAGTAGATATCGCTTGTATGAGATAAAGTGACATATTACCCATACGGGTGAGAAGACACAGGTGATTATTTTTGTGATATTTGCACATGTGCTTTCAAGTTATTCTCAACGTTGATTGGTCGGTTACCCGGAGAAAGAATGACTATGACATCATAAAACAATGGTCTGACGCGACGAATTATCTTATGACGTCACAATGTTACTGTGGCGACGGGTCCTTCACAGCGGCCGCCCAACATGAAAATGTAATTTGGTCAATTTAATTGCATAATGGGTAATATATAGAATAACCAACGAGGTACGAGTGATTACGGGCTCGTGGCTGAACATTATTTAGACTCATGGATATTTCCCGTAATAACTCGTACCTCGTTGGTTATCCTCTAAATCTCCTAGGAGATATCGTTTTGACAGTAGATTTTAAACAATGCCCCCTTGGCGTCAGCTACATGACATCACAATGATTTTACATCATCAAGTAATGACATCACAATTCTATGACATCATACTCTTGATGATGTCACAATGCTATGACATTACAGCACCGGAAGCCAAATGGCAGTTTTGTGTACATATATGTTCATTTTTCATTAAAAACTAATGATTTTGGATGATAAATAGAATCTCACCCTCGTGTCTTCCGATTTCAAATATCAACACTCGTTGATAAAAGTGAAAATATCCTCGGCAAGCCTCGAATATTTGTAACTTTTATCAACTCGTGTTGATATATTTGATATCAGAAGACACTTGGGTGAGATTCTCTATTTATAAAGCAAGCTAAAAAGGATATCATATGAACAGCAAAGGAAGTAATTTACTTTTTGTCGTTAGGTAAGTGATATTATAAAGAAATCAAGTTTCCATTTAGGGAATTCAGGGTGGGGTGAATTGTTGAAAGAGGGGGATGGGGAGGTCATACCCCCACTCTGCATTCACCATTTTTGCATTAAATTTTCATTAAATTGACAGAATTCCCTAATTACTCAATAAAATCTACAATCTATTTCCAATCCAGGGTCAGTCTGACTGGTATTTTATGTGGAGATATATAAATATATCAATGGAATATTCTTGCTAATGATGTTAAATTGAATGATAATTTTGACACTTCCATATTGTGCAAAACTTTTATCATATATATATACTGATGTAATATATGATAAATTATCTGAAAATAATATTGTAATAATTATTTGAGCAATATATTGCCGGTTATACAATATTATTATTAAACTCAACCCGTAGCAAAGAGTAGAACAAACTGGTATAAATCGTAAATATTTTCAAAAAAACCCAAACTCTTAGTTGTATATATATATTAAACTATTTACTCAGTTGACCAAATTTGTTAAAAAGACATGGCTGTCCTAATAGTCTACTCCAGTGATAGTGAATAAATTTTAACAAGTAAACAACCAACAAAGTTCAGTGAGTGAGTTATTGTTTAAAGCCGTTCAGCAGTATCACAGCCATTAGCAGCAACCAAAATAGTTCATGAATAGATTTTAAGAAGTAAACAACCAATATAGTTCATTGAGCGAGTTATTGTTTTACACAGCTTCGGCAGTATCGCAGCCATTAGCGGCGACCAAAACAGATCAGAGTAGACTCGTAGTGAAGACCAGTGCTTGGTTATTTCTAGCAGCTGACGGTAAACACCTGTTTACTTATAGTAGACTTACCTGGGCCAATTAGAGCCAGGTGAACTCTATATATACACTCCGTCGCTGCCACTGTAGTAAACACATACCAGCTTACTGATAATCTGTGGCATTCGTTACACGTCCACGGTTTATAGCATTTCTTCAACTGATGCTGTTCTTAAGATCTGTATGAGTCTAGAGGATATTTGTTTTCTTTTATGTCAGACAGAAAATGTATTCAAGGGTTGGCATGATGAGGGTAATACTCCTGCTAAATGTAGTACTGAAAAAAAACATCTTTATAGATGTGTGGTAATTTGGGTATATATTTTGCAAATATTGCTTTTTGTGAGTTGATTTGATCCATATTCATCCTAGAAATTCATCAGATATCCCCCCTCCGGCCAATTGCACTGGTGGTTTTTTTTTGTATATTCTTCATATTTTTTAAGAAATTACAAATATATTCAGTGATTAATCTACAAATAAGACTTTTATAGAGTACAGGGACTCACTATCACAAGCTTTTATGAGTCCCAGAAAATAAAAGCGAGTCCCTCCATAGTATTCCTATTAGTATAAATAAAAACCTTTCATCTCAGGGACTCGCAGTTTAAATTTCTATGAGTCCTTTTCAAATTTTTCTGAGTAAATGAAACAGGTAAATTTATCCCTGATATATTAATAGTGAAGAAAAAATTAGGTACAGAAAAATTAACAGATTTTATGAAATGCACTGATATACCTCATGTTTAACAATTAAAATTAGTCTCAAAATTGTAAGAAAATAAGTCTTTTGTCTCATTAAAATCTATCAAAGATATTGAGAAAGTCTATATTGTAATCCGTGATGATTATTCACATACACCTTTGGCTGTTATGTTGAAACATATTGTTACATTCCAACTGCGAAGGAGAGCATACCCAACATGCACATGTAGATGGGATTGGCACTTGTACGAGATAGAGCATATTTAACATTGACATGTAGAGGGGCTGTAAATATTCACCATCTACTCCATGAATACTAGAGATTGAACTCTGACATTTAGCATACAGAGTTAACGAGTATCCAGGTGGACCTCTTACTCTCTCACCTGAGGCCGAGTACCTGTTTGATAAGGGAAGGGTACCTGAATACGGGAAGTACTGATGAAGCGCTTAGTAGCAGCTCTGAAAATACAATTCCTTCAGGGTAATAATTGTAGCGCTTTGAGCATACCTTAGGGTGTGGAAAAGGCGCAATATAAGTACGCAATTATTATTATTATTATAATTATTATTACCAGGGGAAGATTAAGCGGTATCTACTCAGAGGCAGTTTGATATGCAGTTTACCTGAACTATTGAATTACAGTTACCTGAGAGGGATCTGTTTGTAGTTTCTTTGATGTTTACCTGTGTCACCTATCTCGTTAAGGGCAGGTGTAAGATTCATCCTAGACAGGTGAGGGATACCTGGGGTAGAGGGGAGTGGCTCACCTCAAGAAGGGGCTGGAAAGCTCGGAGATGTGGATAACTGGAGAATTTACTATTTATAATGTTTTCATGTTATAATGTATACAATAAGTTTATAAATTTATGTCTGGAAACTACAAATGTGCACAGCTTCATCAAGAATGAAGACAATATTTATGGATATACTTCTTTATTCTGCATAAGTGATGTTTTGACATAGCTTTACCATAGACATACCTGTCAAAATGTCACCTATGCAGAATAAAGAAGTTGTAAAGCCATTAATATTGTTTTTATTTTTCATCCCAACTTCTAGAATGCCACTCAAAGCTGAAGACAGACTCAATTTACGTAATTCAGCATGAGTGAGAAGAAAATTCTCCTTTTCTAATTAATGATATTTTTAAAATCAAAATTTTAAAAATCGAAAATATAGGCTTATGACGAGTCACTATTGTAATAAACGAGATGCTGGTAGTGTCAAATGTGTTAGTAAGTAAGTTGTGGTAAGTATATATAACAAGAACTGGTCAACATACCATGCAGCCTTTCTCAGTGGTATCTTGGATCTAAGTTGTATGGGATGGGGCTGGTATAATAAATGAGATGTGTATGCATGAATCAGTTCATCTTAAATTCACATTTGTTTTCCTTGAAGTTTTTCCTTTATACAGTAAAAGGGAGTGTGAAGTCAAATGTGTTGTGAATGAATCACGTTTTATTGGATATGTAGATGTAAACGAATTTTCACTGAAAATAATAGTTTTGAAACCATTCATATTTAATATTTTTATGTTCTTCAAATTTTAATATTATTATGTCATTTTCATTATTAACCCCTTAGCTGTTGGATAAATTACCTCATGATTCTGAATGTTCAATTTGTAGGAATCTACTTATCAAAGAAGATAGTCAAATAATGGTCACCAGTTAAGTGGGTTATCGTGGAATATTGAGATCGACAAGTATTGGTTTGTCATGCCCCTAGACTATATGGAATAAGAGCCTTTTATACAGTCTAGGTCCTTATTTAGTAAGTCTAGAAAACTATATACACTTTGGAACTAAATACTTACAGGAATCACATGGACGAAGGTTCAGTAATTATCAAAATTTCTTTGACTAAATTTTAAAATTTAAATTTTTGACTAAAGTTTCCAAAAATAATTTGGGTTCAAAAATTAAAAAATTACATTTTCCTTTTGTTCAGTGCAATGTATGTCTCCAAAGACAATGTGGACAATCATTAATTATTCAGTGACAGTTTTTCCTGATTGATGTTATCTCAGAGTTGCATTAGGCTATGCGTCACTTCCCAGAGTGAGCGAGAGGCAGAGGGCGCTAAATATAGCACGTCACCCAGTCTTAGCCTTATAGCGAGGTAGCTGTATTTACGAGCAAAGTGGAGTCTTGCGTGACTGAATCAAGTTGACAGATACAAGATACTTTCTCCAATCAGGTGAGACCAATTTATCAGCTAAGAACACAATCAGGAGAATTAGTTGAATGGAGTATGTCCAATTTTGTCGAAGCTTGCGGATGTGGGGCGGTATCCATGTGTTTGAAACTTTGTCGTGCAGAGTGACACTCGTCTCTTGAATAGTTCAGCGTGAAATCTTCGGGTACAGGTATGAGAGATAATCAGGTTATGTAATTAGCTTATTGGATGTTGTGGATGAAGCTCGTCACGATGATTTACGGGCAAATCTACATTTTGAGTTCGATGGTGATTCAGTGTTGAGTTCCTGGTTTGTTGTTGCATAGTATGATTCATTTATTGTTATGGAATTTGATATATTACTGTGCGATAAATGTAGGTTATAAATATTCACATGTAAAATTAAAGGTTGGATATTTTATCTGAAATATCTGTTGATAAAAATAAGAAATTCAGCTGTTTTTCTATAATTTCTCAATATGCTCATCTATAGTTATAATGCAAGTCTCATATTCACTGGATAAATAATTATCATTTACCTGTTGTGATACAACATATTTTATACAATATAATATGTAACTTTTTGGTATAAACAGTGATGTTCCTGTAGGAACAGAAGAAGGATCATTATTGCAAATTCTGGATACAAATATTAGACTTTTCAATGGGGAACCTTTCTGGGACACGAATTGAATGGGAACATAAATTTTTCATAACCTCAATGAGGAAAAACCTGCTTAGGATATAAATTATTTCTCTTCAAACTTCACTCACCTGTCAGGCCTCAAAATAGCAACCAATTTGGGATCATTTGCTCCCTATTTTTTCAGTTTGCTCCCTGTAATTTTGAGTTAGGAGCATAGATGCTCCTTGGCAAAATTTGGGATCTAGTTAATAAATTCTGTTTCTTCACCAAATTTAACCATCATCCATCACAATCTCTTCAAAATGGTATTGAATATTAGCTAGCTTACAAGTTTATACTTATATTCATTGATTTACAGTTGATTTTTGCAAATCTCATTTCACATGTGCTCCTTGCACTTTTCTTTTGCTCCTTAGAATAATATGTTAGGAGCGTGTCCGCTCCTTGAATGTTTACTTTGAGGCCTGCCTGTTAATAGTTGTTTATAGTAATAGCTGGTGCCATTACATTCTGAGTGGTCAATTAGCAGGATTCGTTAAATAAAGTTTGGCCACTACCGTATTTCCTCTAATAGAACCCACCGGGCCTCCAATACAACCTGCGGGGTAAGGGGTGCTGAGGTAAATACAACCCGGGTCTCCAATAGAACCCGGGTCTCTATTAGAACCCGGGCTTTACGTTAACTGAATACCCCGTGTTGCAATATGAAATAGTTTTATACACTCGTTTTGAGGAGAACTATTGGTGTGACCATGTGAGATTCAGCATAACAGATCCATGATAACAAATATACGTCTTGTTCAGTTAATTATCCTTTTACAATAAGTGACCCCAAGAAGATTATAAACGTCAATTCATGTCTGAAGAAATATAACCCGGCCTCCAATACAACCCGGGTCTCTAATAGAACCCGGGGGGTAAGGGGTGCTGAATGAAATAGAACCCCGGGGTTGTATTAGAGGAAATACGGTATCTCCGTCTGATCCTGCCCGCCAGGGGCACAGCAACTTTGTCTGCAGTAGAGAACTGGTCTACACAAAGTAAGGTTTGGGTGCAATGCTACACTGAATTTCAGAGTAGTACCACCCATGGTTTGCTAGTTCCAGGCGTTGCTCGCAGGTTTCACTGCAATGCATAGCCACATGACGTTGCAGGTTTTCTCCCTGCCGTAATACTCGCAGCCGCGATATAAGTGAAATACTCTTGAAAGCGGCGTTAAACCCCAACTCACCTCACCACATCTCCATCTCATCCTGGAGCCATAGATTAAGAGTTAATAATATTTGCCATACACATAATTAATTTTGTGATAGACTCAATCAAATCGAAAACTATATTTTCAACATGTAAGGGGTGAGAAATTTGTTACCATACAGTGTATAAAAATGTTAACATGTACATCTGATGGCCCTTTGAAAACTTCTGGAATCGCCTATGGCATATATCCCCACAACCTCTTGTAGAACAACAGTTATCAGTAAGACTGTTATTCTTTCCACAATTGTATGAAACAGTGAGATATTCATTTGAAACAAATCATAAAATATATCTTTCAACATAAACGTTAAAGGGAGCAAATTGTGTTACATAAGTAAACAGAAATCGTATGTATATGCGAAACATGTTAGTTTTCTAAATTTCCTATCTGATAGATTTTGGTGATCTTGACATTATTTTGTAATTTTGAAGTTTTGATTTGCTGATCATGTCAATTGCTAGTTTGAAATTTAGGTAAGCCCACTCTCAGAAAATAATTTTAATTCTCATCTTTAAGTCAAAAAGACTTAACTTGTTTTTAAAAAATTTTCACTTTAACTTTTTTTAAAACATTTACTTACTGACACTTCAGAGTCACTTCTACAGTAGGGCAAACTTACTGAAGCTCGGACAGTGATCCAATTAAAATATCATGAAAGATTGTGTAATAGATAATAATCTTTAAAATGTCAATTTCAGCAAATCAAAATATTTAATATAAAGTATTTTACTCGATTTTACATAGATATTTCAGAAATGCTTTAGATTAAAAAAAAAAAAACAGTTTCAGTTGCGTATGTCAATTCGCCCTAAGTTCGGACAGTTTTGACCTAACTTCGGACAGTACAACCTAATGTTACGGCATGCGTCAATGGTTTAAACTATCACCAAACTGATTTTTTATATCCCAAAACACGTGGTTAATAGTCCATGAACCATAAAATATACGTAGTTAAACTGCTTGAAAGAATTTGTCATTAATTGGTAATATTGCAGATGATAGCTGTTAGAATTGCATTTTGAATGGTGAACAACTAGATTGAACTCCTTGTATAAATTTGTGTTTCAGTTGTGTGAACTAGATGGCTGGTACTAGCCACGCTGCTGTAGAGCTCGATGAACAAGTCTCCGGTGCCGGTGCAGGAATCATCCACCTTCATCCACCAGCGGTACGAGGACGCCGCCCACCTCATCTTCCACCAGCAACAGAAGCAGTGGAAGAAGCAACTCAAAAGCAAACACAAGGACCCAGAAGCAGTTACAGAGTTCGCTCACTATGGCAACCCGGGAGTCCTAGCCAGAGCTGAGGCAGCCGAACGCTTAGCTTCTTACAAAGACGAGAAGAGTCCGTTGAAGAAAGGAGGGAAGGAGAAGAAGAAAGAGGACAAGGACTCCAAGAAGGAGAAGAAGGAAAAAGAGAAGGAGGAGAAATCTTTGCAGAAGGAAGAGAAGAGCAGAAGCTCCAAGAGGGAGAAGAGTTTCCGAGGATCCAAGAAGGAGAAGGAAGAGTCATTGAGGAGATCGGACTCCGAGAAGGGTGCCCACGGTGGCAAAGACTTCAGGGAGAAATATACGCCTTTAGCAAGTCCAAGCTTAGCTCACAATAACCACAGAGATCTGTCGTTACCTAGTCCACGAGAAAATAGTTTCAGTTCTGACAACAGTAGTCTGCCATACACCCCGAACAGGAAGATCTTTACTCCTCAGAAGCTTCCATATGATGCCGAGTTGAAGAATTTGATCCAAAAGAGATCGAGACAGAATTCAGTGGAGTTTTCATCATCTTCCATCCCCTATACTCCAAATGATTCAGGAGTAACATCCCCTGAATCGATAGCAGAAGCTCCTAGGGAAACTGTGATCGGTGCAGAGGCTGCACCGAGCAAAGGAGCAGGAGCTGCACCGAGCCGAGGAGCAGAGAAAACAAGTGAGAGCTCAGTTGTGAACCGTTTAGAATCCAACTTTGATGCAGGTGAAGGCAGAGTCTCGCTTGATGAAGCACTAAAACTTGATGCTGTCAGTAATCCTTACGTTGCAAGTGAAGGTGTTGACTTAGACGACGAGACTTTCGATTCTGGGGACTATCCACCTTCATATTCAGCAGACATACACAGAGTGACTGATCCTGATGTTCAAACAGATAGAGCAGAAGAGTTGCTCATTGTTGAAGAGAAGCTTGTGCTGAGGACTAACGGAACTGATACAAATTCACCAAGAGAAACATTGCCTGGTTCAAGTGAGTTGCATGAACACTCCACAGAACAGAATCAAGAGTTGCATCAAGACTCTCTAGAACAGAAACCAGAGTTGCATCAAGACTCCCTAGAACAGAAAGCGGATCAAGAGACGTTAGAAAGAGAAGATAGTTTTGTTGAGTTTGGTCACTATGGTAACACTGGCATAATTGCCAAAAAGCAAGCTGTAGCTAGAGCCGCGTCTATATTGAGGAAAGACAAGGACGTGACTGAGAGTAAAGTTTGTGCTCTCATGTAAATTCTCTAAGAATTTATTCCAATTGTGCCAAAAACAATTTTGTTGATATTTGTACATATGTACAGAATTTTGGTGAAGGAGCTTATGAAATATCTACTTCTATAACTGTCTATCAAAGAGAAAGAATTGAAAAGACTTACAAATCTTAAAGATCTCATAATGGAGCTTCATCCAATGCTAGACACGGAGACGTCTGCTAACCCTGGACTGTGGTATGTTCTTACTACCGTGGGCGACAGTCCGACAATGAGAGTAGGTCACACATGCACGTACGTGAGAGGAGTTGAGAAAGAGGATGCTGGGAAGGTGTATGTAATTGGGGGCGCCAACCCCAGCGGGGTCTTCTGTGAAACTTTTGTTTTGAACCTCAACACCTTTCAGTGGGATACAGTTGATGTTCCTGGGTTCCGTGCAAGATACGAACATGTTGCCTTCTCTTCTGAAAAAGAACCTGGTAAGATCTATGTTTTTGGTGGTGCAGATCAGAGTGGCAATATGAATGATGTGCAGTGCCTGGATACTGTCAACAACACGTGGAGTACTGTAGCAACATCAGGAACAGCTCCTGCTCCCAGGACGTTCCATACAACCGCAGTGGTGAAGGATAAGCTCATCGTCTACAGCGGTGGCCATACTGGGGCAGATCCTGTTGGGGATCGACAAGTTCATAGCTTCAACATCACCACGGCAACGTGGTCTGTGTTGACCCTTCGTGGTGATTCTCCCAAACCTCGTCATGGTCATGTGATGGTTGCTATCGGCAACAGAGTGTTTGTTCATGGAGGCATGGCTGGTACATCTTTTTATGATGACCTGCATGTCCTTGACCTTGAGAAGAGTTCATGGAGTAACATCAAGCGGAAGAAGACGAGCCCGTCTGCTCGAACCGGCCACAGTGGAATAGCAGACGGCACCGATCTCTACATCTTCGGTGGGATGAACAGGGACGGAGCTCTGGATGATATGTTCAAGCTGGACACAGGTGAGAGATTATTTTACTTTTAGACAAATTTCTGTAATTTTCAAAGCTCAAGACTTAGATGGTTAAAGAGCTTTGAAAATCTGGTGTCCATATGATTACCCTTTTGCATGTGTTACTTGTTACTCTTATTGTGGCCATCTTGTCTGCCTTACACTAGGGTAGCCCTGACCTCTCGGTTTGCACTTTGATCACCTCAGCCAACATCTCTCGAAGTTGTAGACATGTCTTATTGCTGTATAAGCTACATGATTGCCCACTTAGTGGAATCATTCACTATAATTGAATTCACTGATCTGGGAGCCAGCACATAATCTTCTCAAGAAAGTTTGTTTTATATCATTCTCTGATGTAACTGTCAAGTGAATTAGATGAGGCCATTTCATCTTATGCAATACTCAAAGTACAGTAGCAGATACAGAGTGATGAGTTCAGGAGGTTCAAAGATTTTGCATGAAACCCTCATAACCTCATTTGCATAATTTATGCAAATTTTCTCAGTTTATGACTTCGTCTTTCCAACCTTTCTGGTTTACTCGTAACTCAGACACTTGTTACTTATTGTTCAAATGTTATGAAACTTGATACATTTAATCACTTATGTGTACACCTATTTAATATCCTTATTTGCTTGTTTTATGCAAATTTTCTCAGTTTTTCAACTTTTTCTTCTATAGCACTGTTACAAGTGTATCTATGAACTCATACACACTCTGCTTTCATAATATTTGCTGTGTTATGTTCATACAAAGGACTAACAATTTGATGTCCTATTTTGAAGCTTTTTTCTTTGACAGGGGGTATATGAGTGAGCTGTGCTCACTAATTCTCTTTATTCACTTTATTGAAGTCAATATTTAACCTCTTGATTTCCATGTAACATATAATGACCTGTAAGTAGTGACCCGGCAAGGAAAACTGCAGTCAAGTAGAATAAGCATGGACAGATTAGCTAACCTTGTATGACTTCCTTGTTGTGGCTGTTTGTTTACTGCTCTACATGGTCCAAGTAGGAAGTATGGTGGATGATCACTTAATTAAACAGTGAAGAGATCTATTTTCAACATCAATAAATGTTTGATGTATCAAAATTAAATATGTTGTGTGAGGCCATCCTGTGGATATTATATGTACGTGCTTATCATCCACCATTCCCTTATAATGGTAGTAGTTTTGGAAAAACGACAATGGGTCTTTTTGGATAAAATTAGTTCACATTAACAATGTTGAAATATTCAGAAGATACAAATATTCTTATGAAATGCTTTTGTGATTTTACAAAATGCCTATTTGAAACTTTTGTATATTTGGCCTTGAATATTTGTGTTGATAGAATGTTTAAAATTGATAATGACAGTGGTCGAATGAAACATTTTGGCAGAGTAGAAACAATGGATAAAATATGCATGGTCACAGGGACAATTTTTAAAGTCACAGTCATTATCATACACAACCTCAACTACAATATTATGAAAAAGTCTAACCCATGAACCACAGTGTATCAGATTTATCATTGAATCTTAACCTTCATACAGTTCAAGGCTCTGATATAAGTTACTGATAGCGGGTTGGTCAAGCATGATCATGAAGCTAAAAGCTGAAGCAGACGGTATGTTTTTCTTGGCACGGTCTATTACCCTTATCAAGTGTGTTGAGAGCGGTCAGTGAGGCAGATAAAGCCGACAGTGATGTCCAGCTGGATGAATGTCCAGGAAGAGATTAGATACCGTCAGTCATGTCCACTCAGCGGGGGTTCTGATGGATGGTCAAGCTGATCGCCTCTAATACAGGTCTGCTTATCTACATCCATGTACTTCTGGTTTATGTTAGTGTTTACATATGGTCTAGGGTTACTTGACTTAACGGCTATTTGGTCAATATTTCCTCCTGGACAAGCCTTGACCTTTATCATGCTGGGCCTTTTGCACAAAACTCTATGGTGACCTTAAAGGGAAAGTTCTATCGCCGATTTCCGCCATCTTGGTTCCTAGACATTTCGTGAAATGAAAACCCAATTTAAAAAGTTTGAAATAAAAGAACATATACACTTATAGGATATTCACATAGTAACGCATAACGTATCATAAAACTAATGAAAAAATGTGATATATAGGCCGTAGCGAAGTTTTCCCCACTCGCAGCGCCGATGAATGGCTTCAAATCTGCGCTTATCTTTATCAAGTTGTGAAATGTAAAGTCATCAAAGTATTGACTTAATTTGTATCTTTCAATTTGACTGTGTATGAACCATGTTTTAATAGCATGTATGTGTAAACGGGAATATCCTCTTAAATTTTGTTTCCACAAAAAATACCCCGATAGAACCCTCCTTTTAAGTCACTAAGGTAGCCTAAAAGCAATGCTAAAAGATTGTACTAAGGTTAACCTTAGTCTTATGGTTGTTTTTTTGCAGTGTACAACTGGTCTATAAAAAGTTGTGGATTGTCATCTGCTTGCTGCTATAATCATTAATGTTGTGTATCTGGATCAATTTACTATTTAATTTATGCCTATGTAATTCTAGCTAACACATTTTACGTTAGTACGCTTTTGGACTCTTACAATGCACTATGGTGATCCTTAATCACTAATCTACCCTAGTGTAATGTTAAAAAATTGGGAGGAGTTATGGTAAGCTTAATCAGCAGGCCGTAAGTCTCTTGACTGGACATTTTATCTCTATAACGATCAAATATTCACATAAGTTTTTCTACCTGAAACAATGTAACCTACAGCTTCTTTAAACATTATTCAATAAATTTAAATAGTCTCATGTTTTGGACCTTGCCAATGGTTGAAATATTGCCCAAGCAACACTCTCTTTCTTAGTCACTTAACGATTCACTCGACGATTCACCAACTCACCGACTCACTCATCAATTCACTTACACGCTCACTTACTCACCGTTTCACTCATTCACTCACCACTTCACTCACTCACAGATTCACTCACCGCTTCACTCACTCACTCGCCGATTCACTCACCGATTCACTCACTCACAGATTCACTCACTCATCAATTCACTCACTCACCGATTCACTCACTCACAGATTCACTCACTCACCAATTCACTCACTCACCAATTCACTCACTCACCGATTCACTCATTCACCGATTCACTCACTCACCAATTCACTCACTCACTGATTCACTCACTCACCAATTCATTCACTCACTTACTCACTCACCGATTCACTCACTCAGCCACTGATTCATTCACTCACTCACTCACCGTCTCTGACAAATGTTTTCCCCCAAACCCCAATGATTGAAATATTGGCCAAGTGCTCGCTCACTCGCCCTGCCACACTCCCTCACGTCTTGGATAGATTGGCACAACAGTTGGTACCGTGATACAAGTAGTTGTCCACTTACCTTAGTTGGCACAATACCAAGGAAGTCTCTAGTCACAGGAAGTCATTTTCTGCTTCCATTCCATGAAGAAATTCCAATCTGTTCAACAGGTATCCTGGATTCTGACTAAAATTCCTCTGATATAAACCTGCAATTACAAAAATGTCTTGTTCACGTTTGATTTGATTTCTTCCTAATGACCGAATCAGGCTCATCCAGAATTGAATGAAGAGTCACAAACCGGTCAAGATCAACACTTGAGAGTGAATACGTAAGATCCTGTCAAACATCCAGGCTGGACTACTGTGGATGACAGTTGTTAATGGTGGACTAATGAGAGAGAGGTGTTACGTGTTGCTTGCAATCAATATCAACTACAGGAAATAAATACTTCCACTTGTATCTTCATGATGGATCATGTGGAGTTATGATTAGACAACTACATCATATCCATATCATACCACGTCCATATTAGCTTGTTGTGGTAGTCCAGCTCTCGCTGTCAGTCTAGCTTAAAGGCACTGTAGCACGTTTTTTGCATATTTTGTTTTCTCAAATTTTCCATTTATTATTAACCCTTACGTTGCGTATATATATTTTACCAATTTTAGCCCCTGTGGCGGAATTTACAGGCTCACAGCTCGCAGCAGTAGTTTGGGCTTTGGCACTAACTAGCTCTGCTGGCGGAATTTCAAGGCGGCGATTCCGGTACCGTTTTTACAAAATATACCGCATCTACATGACGAATAAGGACTATATACGGGCGTTCAATACAGATTCAAGTAGCGACACTCGTACACAAATGGCTAATTCACACCCGAAACTTTGAATGAATATTAGCTTGTTGTGGTAGTCCAGCTCTCTCTATCAGTCTAGCTTAAAGGCACTGTAGCACATTTTGCATATTTTTGTTCTCTCAAATTTTCCATTTATTATTAAAGTTTATAAAATATGTTGTTATGTTAGAGGGTATTACAGTGATAAATTTACAAATATGACATGCAGAGTCCAGGGACTCCCTACCAGAAGCCATTGTGAGTCCCGACAGAGTCCCTCAATAAACAAGCAAATACTATGAACAAAAAACTTTGAGTCCCAGGGACTCACACCTTGAATTTTTATGAGTCCTTTCCAAATTTTACGAGTATTTCATGCAGGACTTGGGTTAAATTTATCACTGCGAGTAAAACATCTCATTACACCACACGATAAGCCGTATCCATAGAAAACGGTTGTCCGTATTGAAAGAAAATGGTCCGACGTATAAAGCGACAGGTGTGAGAGGTAGATTTGTAGGTCTCATTAGAATTTGAGAGTTTAGACAGCAAGATGGCTGACCATTCCATCATTGTTCCATTTTTAAAAATCTACTCTGAGTGTTTAGGTATCGCTACATCAGTCAGATCACTTCACTGAACACATTAAAATGACCACTAGATGTGAAATGGACACTTTAAATCTCAAGCCCAGAAAATAAACAAGGCAAATAAATAAAACAATTAATGTTACATTGTTATATTTGGGATCACCGTCTATAAATGTACTAGTATTGTACTTTTTTGGGAGGAGTCCCTTGGGAGATTCGAACCCACACCCTCAAGGTCAGGCACCAACCACCAGCACTGACTGTACCAACAGCTTATCAATCCGGCCAACGTAACCTCAACCACTTATAAATATTTAATTTGAGTCAAGCTATATGGTCAAATAGGACTTTGTATTAATTGGTTGGGTTTGAATACCTATATAAATTTTGTTAATCAATATTTTTAGATGTGTCTTTATGAAATTCAACATAAACACATTATTTCATTTGTCTTCATCACTGCTGATTGATTTCCTCAATTGGCTATTTCCTGTTGTGTTCTGTTTCACTTTTCATACATTTTATTTCTCACGTAAGATTTATTTCCGAATCTTGAAGACACACTGTTAATGACTTTCATACTGATATATTAAACAATAACACCTCGTTAGGTGAATGTTAGTCTAAGATAATGATAAAACCTGTTCGGAAACTGAAAGTCAAAGATAACAATAACACCCCTGTTAGGAAGCTGTAAGTCTAGGATAACAATAACACCCCTGTTAGGAAAACGTTAGTCTAGGATAACAATAACACCCCTGTTAGGAAGCTGTAAGTCAAGGATAACAATAACACATCTTGTTAGGAAGCTGTAAGTATAGAATAACAATAACACCTCCTGTAAGGAAGCTGTAAGTCAAGGATAACAGTAACACCTCTTGTTAGGAAGCTGTAAGTCAAGGATAACAATAACACCCCTGTTAGGAAGCTGTAAGTCAAGGATAACAGTAACACCTCTTGTTAGGAAGCTGTAAGTCAAAGATAACAGTAACACCCCTGTAAGGAAGCTGTAAGTCAAGGATAACAGTAACAACTCTTGTTAGGAAGCTGTAAGTCAAGGATAACAATAACACCTCTTTTCAGGAATCTGTAAGTCAAGGATAACAATAACACCTCTTGTTAGGAAGCTGTAAGTCAAGGATAACAGTAACACCTCTTGTTAGGAATCTGTAAGTCAAGGATAACAGTAACAACTCTTGTTAGGAAGCTGTAAGTCAAGGATAACAATAACACCTCTTTTCAGGAATCTGTAAGTCAAGGATAACAGTAACACCTCTTGTTAGGAAGCTGTAAGTCAAGGATAACAGTAACACCTCTTGTTAGGAAGCTGTAAGTCAAAGATAACAATAACACCCCTGTTAGTAAGCTGTAAGTCAAGGATAACAATAACACCTCTTGTTAGGAAGCTGTAAGTCAAGGATAACAGTAACACCTCTTGTTAGGAATCTGTAAGTCAAGGATAACAGTAACAACTCTTGTTAGGAAGCTGTAAGTCAAGGATAACAATAACACCTCTTTTCAGGAATCTGTAAGTCAAGGATAACAATAACACCTCTTGTTAGGAAGCTGTAAGTCAAGAATAACAATAACACCTCTTGTTAGGAAGCTGTAAGTCAAAAATAACAGTAACACCCCCTGTTAGGAAGCTGTAAGTCAAGGATAACAATAACACCTCTTGTTAGGAAGCTGAAAGTCAAGGGTAACAATAACACCTCTTGTTAGGAAGCTGTAAGTCAAGGATAACAGTAAAACTTCCTCTTGGAAAATCTTTAGTCTAGAATAACAATATAACACCCCTGTTAGGAAAACTTAATTCTGTGTCACCAGACAGTGACAAGATTTTGAAGCAGAGGAAATTAATCTACCGTTCCAGCTGCAGGAATGAGCCAACACTACCTCTGGAGACTGGCACTGATATAATGAATATGTGGTGCAGACGACAGTGGCTAATTGATTGGCAGGGAGCAGACGCCTCCTTCATCACTTACCTACAAATCTCTGCAATTCCGCAGCAAATCCATATTACTGACAGGAAATAACATTCTCCATGAATAACTGAGTTACTTCCAGTTTGGCACCCACATGCAATATCTTCTTCCAAGTGACATAATTAAATTCATCAAGTCTAAGAATGAAATTTCACAGAATGAGCTGTCTTATCATCAATGAATGAATGTATCTAACTTTTTAGGATTTTTGTTTCAAATGTCTTTTTATCAGATGATGTGAAGTTTTTATTCCACTTATAGAACATAGTATAAGTATTTTTTATAAAATTTTCGCGGATATTCAAAGTATTACCTCTCAAAATACTGTCAGAGGTCATCAAAGACAGAAGAAAAGGGAGAAATGAAGTTTTCCAAGAAAGTAAAACTTTTCCAGATCTCAAAGAATCTCTTCATAAGAAGCCCAAGTAATCCAATTCATGATTTTGAAAAAAAGTTTCCATTGAATCACACTTGTCTCAAATGTCCACAGAAAATAATTCTTGTTGAAGAAATAGAAGTTTCCTCTACTTTCGATAACACAAGTCCAAGTTTACAGAGATATCCAAAACAATAGCTCTTCCTGAACAAGTGACAAGTTATCTAATCCTGATGACGGTGGTGTCGCGACTAGGCTCTGACTCACATGGTTTTGATTCACCGGTGCCACGGGTCTTCGTCTTCTCTTCGTTAGTCCCCTCCCTCCTCGTGTTCTGGCTTCCTCCTCTCGCTCCTCCTTCATAGACTCCCCACAGTGTCAGGCTTGCAGACTCCTTACAGTGTCATTGAAGAACTCGGGATGTAACTAGAAGCAGTTGTTTGTTTTATAATCCATTAGATGCTGTCTAGAAGACCGGGGCAAGTCTAGACTCTAGTTTAATCCAGTCCTACGAGGTGAATCTCTGAGACTTTTGTCGTGTCAGGTTTGGGTGCACATGGCCTTGTCTCCCTCATAAACTCCTAACACTGACAACCCTTGATTTGTCTTGTGTTGCTCACTAATTAACTCAGGATGTAAAGGGGTCAGTTTGTCAGAGAAAACGTATCAAGTCTAGACTGATAGTTTAGATTCAGTGGGTGTCTCATTGATTCCCAACAGACTCTGTGTCCTATAAACTCCTAACACTGTGTTTGTGATATTCTTGTGTTTCCTCATGAAGTTCAGAACTGTGTAATCAGAATCAATTAGTCTGTCGCAAACTCTGCCGCAGGGTCATTAGAAGCCCCATAAAGTCTAGCATTTTTCTTTGATCTGCACCAAGAATAAGGGTGATTAAAAATAACGACAATTTCTATTACCTTTATATTCTGTGGATAACATAAAGAAGTCTGTCAATAAACATTGTTCTTTTTCTTGATTATTGTCCAAGTTTCTTCCACATGTTTTAGCAATGTCAGTCTGTATATATCCTCTTTATTAAAGCACATTGGCTGGGAAAGTTCAAAATTCTTTGGGCTACAATTTTTTTAATCAAGAAGACTTGAAATATTCATTTTAAACACATTGGTAAAAATCAAAGTCAGGAACTGTTGGAGCTTCCAAGTTTTTAGTCAAGAATAAGGTCAAGTATCCAATGAGGATTGATCCATAAATCAGTCTCTGCTCATCTTGAAGATGAGATTTTCTGACAGAATGTTAGTTTTATCAAAATATAGGAAAGAAGAGGAGATATTCTATCTTGTTAGATGTTATCATCTGAAGATTTATGTTACTTGGAAGAGCATCACTATAGAATGGTGCTTTATATTCAGAGAAGTAATAGAACTGGAGACTTAATCATGGAGACTTTGAATTTGGTTAGTAACTGTCTCTCTGTTTTGCAGTGGACATACAAAATAGAATTTATCCATAATTTTTTGTTGGTCAGTGATAGGCAATTGTTACCTGACATGTATCCCCATCCTCGGTTACCCAGGGTTTTATATACTGGGTATGCTCCATTAATCTCCACTATATCACCCCTGGGACACTCTATCAGAGAAATTTGTACTCAAATTATCTACCCTTGACCGGCGTTAGCCAATCAAACTATGGTCGAGGCGAAATGGTCGTGTGGTAAGCTGTTGGTACAGTCAATGCTGGCGATAGTTGCCTAACTCTGAGGGCGTGGGTTCGAATCCCGCATGGGACTCGGCCCGAAAAAGTACAAGAATTTGTACTATTGAAGGTAGTGTTATCCCAAATATAACCATGTTATATTTCTTCACTATCTAAATGGCAAGTATTTCTAGGTTGCCATTTCTTGCTTGACAAAGACATAAGAAACTGTCAAAACATTCTTCATCGCCTGATCTTCAAGAATGAGTTATTGTTTATCGCAGCCAATCTAAGAGCATTCATATGAGGTCATATTGTTTTCTTTGTGAGTCCAAAAACTTACCTTATTTGACAACAACCTTTTGATAATTTCAGGAGTTTAAAGTTAAAAATCCAGCTATGTTTATATGATATAAATGTTTCACAGATATAAGAAAACAATCTTCTGTATGTTATGATTTCTTTGAATCATTTTATGGTTGATATTTTTTAATCAAAATTTATAATTTTAGAAACTTATTTTATCATATGAATAAGTTATGTTAAAGGGGCAGTAGCACGTTTTTTGCAAAATTTATTTTTTCAAATTTACCTACTTATAATGATAGTTTGTGCCATTTAAATTTACCTTGGGGGGTAAAACATCTTATTACACCAACCAATTATCTGTTGTAGTAATAACGGTGTTGCGTATAAAGCAAAAAATGCATGGCGGCCATTTTATTGTGAACACATTTTATTATTTCGAATGACAAAAACTATTCCCATGGGTGTACTGAGCCATGTACACTCAATACTAGCTTGATATTTCGAAAAGAGGAATGTGTTTTACGATTGGTGAAATTATTTTTCAAATACATTTCATCGACTTATTTGAGCGAAAAAACGTGCTACTGCTCCTTTAACAAACACCCTGTTAAACTCTCAATGGCTTAGTGGTAAAGTGTCCACTTACCATCACATCTGAAGTTTTAATCTCGGTCACCAAATTCCAATTGACATTACAAGAGTTGGTTGCTTCCAATCTTGGCCGTCAGTGACAAGACGGTGGGGAAATGTCTGAGTTAACTATTAGTCAGTTAACTATCATAGCCATAACAATTTACAACACTGAGCGATGTTTACCATTTACCAGTGCATCATGAATCAACAATTTCTTACTTTGAAGCCGGACATACATTTTGACTATTTCTGCAGCGGAGAACCTCTGAAGTCCAATAAATAGCTTGCTGTCATTGACACCAGTGTTCATAAAGGGATATTAATAGAAATAGTCACTTGCACAATAGAATGTTGTGTAAATGGATCAGTTATTCAAGGACACCTGGTATATTATAGCGCATATCCGCTTGTCCTCCGATTCGGGTGAGGAAGTCCGTGACTAATATGAGTTATGTGTCTTCCTGGTATATTCCTAAGGAATTCCTTCTACGTATTGTTTTTAGATTGCGCTAAGTACTCAAGGAAATATGAATGAACTGCCATGTCAGAACAACTTTGATTGTCTAGTAATATTCACATACCTGTCACCTAGAGAGTTTTATCCAAGTTATGTACACTCTAAGGTTTGGGTTCAATGCCACACTGAATTTCAGCGTAGTACCACCAATGGTTCACTAGTTCCAGCAGGTTTCACTGCAATGCATAGCCACATGATGTTGCGGGCTTTCTCCCTGCCATAATACTAGCAGTCGCGATGTAATTGAAATACTCTTGAAAGCGGCGTTAAACCCCAACTCACCTCACCTAAAATACATTTCATCCACTTATTTAAGCGAAAAAACGTGCTACTGCACCTTAAAGGATTGTAGTGTATTTGAAGCAGTGGAATGAATTATTACAAAATTTTACAAATTTACAAACTTGATGTCGCGGATCAACAAAACAGGTATCAAGTTATGTGTAATTTTTTCAAACCTCTGAAACCCTTCTAGATCCAACACTGCAGAAATATTCAGTCTAGCTATTTTCAATGAGGCAGAAGAAAATATCTGCTTTGCCAAAAGGTAATCTTCATCATGGGTCATTACCATCAACCTTCAAACTATCCCTTTGTTATGTTTGAGATTTTTCTATACAGCTTGTTTTCATTCCCCATTCATACGAATAGGTACCATGAGTAAACATACATCTTCGATAAGATAATGATAAAGATAATGTGCGGCAATATTTGATCCAATCTATCACACACCAAAGGATACAATGTTGCACACTGACCAGAATCTGAAAGATGTGGGACATAACCAACTTTGTGTGAAAACTTATATATATAATAACATGTCGTGCGAATGTCAGGGCGTCCCGACTATGTTTGAAAGGAAAGGTCTGGTCAAACATTTCTCTGTCATGGCTTATACACCTGCACTCAACTGTGGTGACGTTTACCTGTTGTCTTCTTTCTGGTGATAGTGTGGGGTTTTAAGGACTTAAAAGGGGAGGTTATATCGGGGTATTTTTTGTGGAAACGAAATTCGGGAGGATATAACTGTTTACACATATTTGTTATTAATAGATGATTAAAACACAGTGAAATTGAAAGATAGGGGGTTCTATCGGGGTATTTTTTGTGGAAACTAAATTCGGGAGGATATACCTGTTTACACATATATGTTATTAATACATGATTGAAACACAGTGAATTGAAAGATACTAATGAAGGTAACATTTTGATGACTTTATATTTCACAACTTGATAAAAACAAGCACACATTTGTTGAAAAATAAAACAATGAGAAATGAAGCCATTCATCTGCGCTGCGAGTCGGGGAAAACCTCGCTACAGCTACTAACTTGATTGTTAGTTTTATTACATGTTATGTGTTACTTTGTGAATACTCTATCAGTGTATGTCTTTAGTTATCAAAAAGCTGCAAAATTTGGTACAATATAGCGTGTTTTCATTTCACTTAATGCAAAATATCCAAGATGGCGACAGAACCCTCCCTTTAAACAAGAGTACATGCGCACCAGTAACTAAGTGCATGATTATTGTGTTAATGTTTACTAATCGTAAACATATCTATTTACCATGTCTTTCTGATTAAGGTTTGTCAACTAAATTTGCTGTAATGCTCATTAACATTTCATATCATGTAATGTAGCTAAACTGAATTTTTTTTTCAAATTGAGGATATAGGACAACTACATTTACTGACATAGTTTTTAAAAAAATAATTGTTTAAACAGGAAAAAACTGCTTCCTCTTCAGGCAACTGATCGCCGCTATCTGATCGCCCAGGCGTTGTTTAATAAAAACTCGTTCAGGCAACTGATATAGATTCGATTTACATGTCAGTGACAGATCCAGGGATTTATAAGGGGGGGGGGGGGGGGGGGGGGGGGGGGGAGGTGTCCTGCAATGCAAAAATTTTGAAAGGGGGAGTCCGGACCCCCTTGACACCCCCCCTGGATCCGCCACTGACAAGTATCTACTTTCTGATATAGTGTACGGTGCTTGATTCACCCCCATTGCTTAACTGAGTAAATGTCTCTACTGTCGTCATTACGGCTGGATAGCATAGGTGTTCATGTCAGTTCCGTCTGGTTAATTACCCTGGTTGACTTTATGTAGATATTAGTTACTCCTAACTAGGTTGCCACACACAGGTAGGTGTTCACCTGCAGCATCGTTAGGCTCGATCAACTGCAATGGGGTTACAAGTTTATTCGGTGAAATTAGATAGTTTTATTATTGTGAATTTATTGGAATATAGGCATTTGTCTAACAGCTACTTACCATTGGCAAAGTGATTAAAAACACAATAGGTGATGGAATTTGCTCCCCTTTTACCTTGGGATAGTGTAATCGTCATTTGTTGTAAGTCATAGAGTTTGGCCGGTTTTGTGATTGTTGAGTTGTTTTTATCCGTTGGGCTATAGAAGTTTAGATTGACTTTCGGCTGAAATTTAAATGTATATTTATAAGCTGAAAACGAACCAAAGGTTGCTAAAGCAAGATTTATTATTTTAGTTAGAAAAAAATGATTATGAAATATATTTCACACAATTACTGTTATCTTTTGGGGAAGATTGTGTGCATGCATAAATAAAAAAAATAATGAAGAAATAATTATAAAAATTAAAAGATTTCGGTCCATATTCCTTTGGCAAATCATGATTAATCATGATTAAAAATATTGTGTTATTATATATACGTGTACATAATAAAACCATTGCTTGAAAGCCCTATAAAACACAGATATACTCTTTACTTTTAGTCAACATTTCCATAAAACCTGTTCAAAATATGTTTTGAATTTACATGGAAAAAAATATTTTATCAAACATGCCAAGCTTTCATATTTTCTTCCAAAAGGTTCATTATTATACCTAATCAGGGCTGGGTTCTTAATTCTCTTCTCCCTTACTGTGGATAAATAAAACCTGTTAAAAGTTAGTCTGACCAACTCAACATGTCCTCCCAGTTATATATCCCTATTCCTGGTTCTCATCTCTTCTATACCAGCCCCAACTATGAATAACGTATTGTACATGATGTTTTGACTCTAACAGGAAGTGAATAGAGCAGGGTGACTGTTACAGGCTAGTTTACATACCAGCCAGAGTTTATCTAGTACTGCGTACCACAGGCTGCCTAAATTAGGGTAACCTCCAAAATAAACTTTATTTGAGGCAGATTATTACCTCGTTAGTTTTTATGAGTCCTTACAGATTTGTCCTTGTGCGTATGATACTAAATTCAAATTCATCATCATCATCATCCCTCATCATCCCTCACCATCATCATTATCATCATCATCACCATCATCATCATCATCATCATCATCACCATCTACCCTTGTCCCCCGCCTACGAAGTAGAGTCATGAAAAATGAATGAATTATAAAAAGATTTAAATATGATGTACCATTTGTGATACAAATATAACAAAATTGTTTTGGGTAAATCCTTTGAAAAGGATAAATATTTAAATACATTTAATACATACTGATACGTGTATATAAAAACCTGTACAATATCTCATTTTTTACCTTGATTTCTTTTAGGGAGAAGGTAGTTTACTATTAGTCACATTATTTTCAAATACATTTTTGGGGGCGGGATAGCGCAGTGTTTAGCGCGTTCGGCTTTGGATCAAGAGGTCCGGGTATCGAATCCCGCCAGGCAACTTTGTCTCCAGTAGAGAACTGTTCTACACGCAGTAAGGTTTGGGTGCAATGCTACACTGCATTTGAGTGCAGTAACACCCATGGTTCGCTAGTTCCAGCCGCTGCTCGCAGGTTTCACCACAATGCATAGCCACAAGGTGTTGTGGGCTTTCTCCCTGCAATAATACTATCAGCTGTGATGTAAGTGAAATACTCTTGAAAGCGGCGTTAAACCCTAACTCACCTCACCTCAACAAAACAGGTAAAGGGTTGGGATACCAGTGTAGAAAAAAATCTACCCATTTGAGCCCTATAAATATTGATTACCATATATCACAGGCATAGGGTGATTAGATTCAGGAAAATATTGCAATAAGCTATAAAATCCTCACCTGTTTCCTGTTATGTATTGTGTCCAACAACTGGATTATTACCGGTAGGCATGTTTGGTACTCGAGGTTTGCACTGTCTCAAGTTCTGTGTTTGTCATGGTTTGTATGCCACAAGTCCACAAAATACATGAATGCGTCTCCATGGTCTTATTTTTCTTATTTTTGAAAAATGTCAAAATGTGATATTTGATAAATGATATATTAAATAGTAAGGTTTTATGGATTGTACATTAGGGCTGGCAAAACAGTAGTAACTTTTAACTCAAAGACTTTACATGTTTTGGATTACTTTGTGGTTGAGATGTGTTGTTTGATGTTTATTTCACTTAAATCATGACCAAGGGGCTATTGTCACAGGGAGAAAGCCTGCAACTCCATGCTGGTTATACATTGCAATGAAACCTACAAAAGCATTGTTTTAAGTAGCATATTTTGGGTGGTGTTGCACTCAATGATAAAAGCAAAAATTCACCTAAATCTTACTAAATGTAGAAAAGTTTTCTTGTGTAATAATACCTGGGCCTAGGTTTTGGAAAAGTTTTCTCAGCTACATACCTGTAAGTCAATGTGTGGGACTTACGACTGTCTTAGTGCTAAGACAGCTTAGAAAATTTAGTTCTCAACTCTTTGATGTTTCAATTCAGTTGTAGTTTCTGCTTATGAAATTTTTTCAGTTTTTAAATTTTTTAAATTTATTTATCCAAGTATTCTGTTATGATATGATTGTGATGATAATCCACAATCTATTTATTTGCCTCATGACTATTATACATGTATGTATGGAATAACAATTAAATGATGATTAGGAGGATTTTTTCATCTACAAAATCATTCATTCCCTAACTAATCAAAATGAACTCTACCAGAATACAGTGTATGTAGATTACTACTATAGTCAAGTGTCTACATCACAATCTAAGTATATGAAGCAGTGGAGGCAATGAGGCAGTGCTAGCAAGATGAGGCAAGGACAGATGGAGGGAGATGCATGATGGAGTGATTGCAACTTCCTGTCTCGCTCACTCTGCCAAAACATCAACTTCCTCAATTCCTGACTTGTGATCGTCTTCACTGGGCTTGTCTTAAAGGGACACTGCGTCGAGGATAAAAATGACTCTCATCTTTATCTCACTAAGCTGTTTAACACGTCTGCTAACAAGTCACAGACACCGAATTTCAGACAATTGACGTAATTGGTAATAAAAACCACTGCATGTAGACAGTGAAGTGAAGCGTAACTTGTTAGCAGACACTCTAATCAGCTTAGTGAGATACAGATGAGACTCGTTTTTATCCTCGACGCAGTGTCCCTTTAAGAGGAGGTCGTCTTAAAGGGGCCCTTCTGGCAAAAGCTTTCCTAAATACATCTATGTTACATACTGAAGTTTGTAGTTTTGTCAACCTCAAATGTGGATGTTGCTAGGGAGAAAAACCTAAACGTTATTGAATTTGAGGCCTGATACAGGATGTCATATGAAAACATCTTTATCATAATGTTTATCATTTATGTTTGATGTGATGACAAGCTGATACCGGCTGTCTATCCTTGACAATGGGCTGATACAGGTTGTCTATCCTTGACAATAGACTGATACAGATTGTCTTTCCTTGACAACAGGTTTATACAGGTTGTCTAACCTTGACAATGGGCTAATACAGATTGTCTATCCTAGACAATGGACTAATACACATTGTCTATCCTTGGCAATGGGCTGATACAGGTTGTCTATCCTAGACAATGGGCTGATACAGGTTGTCTATCCTTGACAATCGGCTGATACAGGTTGTCTATCCTAGACAATGGGCTAATACAGATTGTCATCCTTGGCAATGGGCTGATACAGGCTGTCTAACCTTGACAATGGGCTAATACAGGGTGATTTACAGAAGCCATTCAATATATAATAGGGCGGGATAGCGCATTGGTTAGCGTGTTCGTCTTCAGATCAAGAGGTATGAGGTTCAATCTCGCCAGGGACTCAGCAACTGTCTGTTGTAGAGAACTGTTCTACATGTAGTAAGGTTTGGGTGCAATGCTACACAGAATTTTAGCGCAGTACCACCCAAGGTTCGCTAGTTCCAGCCGTTGCTTGCAAGTTTTACTGCAATGCATAGCCACCGTAGCATTGCAGGCGTTCTCCCTGCCATAAGAATAGCAGCCGTGATTTAAGTGAAATTCTTGAAAGCGGTGTTAAACCCCAAATCACCTCACCTCAATATATAAACTTAGATGTCAACCTGTCAGACAAGTTTTATGCTAATTTTCAAAATGCACAACCTCTGAGTGTGTAAAGCTGCAAGTTTCATGTTTTGTGTGATGAATTGCATGAAATTTGTACACTGTCCAATTAGTACTAAATTATTCTGAATAGCCAATTTACAGGAATCCCAACTCATTAAAGGGGCAGTAGCACGTTTTTTCGCTCAATTAAGTTGATGAAATGTATTTGAAAAATAATGTCACCAATAGTAAAACACCCTTCTCTCATCGGAAAATCAAGTAAAAAAAATTAGTTAACATGGTTCAGTAAAGCTGTGGAAATCGTTTTTGTAATTCGAAATGTTAAATTGTGTTCACAATAAAATGGCCGCCATGTATTTTACCACAGTGGAACATTAGTTTGTGTAATAAGATGTTTTACCCTCTAAAGTAAATGTAAATGACATAAACTACCATTATGAATGGGAAATTTGCAAAAAATAAAAATGTGCTACTTCCTCTTTAAAGAGATTACCAACTACACAAGTGTTGATAAAAGACACAAGAGACTTCGAGTGACAGTGACTATATCATTGTTTTTATTTGTTTGCCTGTGCTGGGCACAAATGCCATCCTCAATTCTGATTGGTCAGTTAACTTCCTTGTTATGAGAGAATTGAGGAATTGGGTCACATTCTCCTTCAATTCTTTAATATAGAGTGTAATAAAAATAGAAATTGGATATGGGGATCTCTTATTAAAACAGCTATGAAAGCTGGGAAAAAATTGAGTCCTACTTTAATATTAATTACATTACAAAACGAAAAATGTCAAAATGTGATGATATTTGATAAATGATATATTTAATAGTAAGGTTTTATGGATAGAGCTTTAGGGATGGCAAAACAATACAGTAGTAACTTTTAACTAAAGGACTGTACATGTTTTTGATTGCTTTGTGGTTGAGATGTGTTGTTTGATGTTTATTTCACTTACATCATGACCAAGGGGCTATTGTTACAGGGAGAAATCCTGCAACTCCATTCTGGTTATACATTGCAATGAAACCTACAAAAGCAGTGTTTTAAGTAGAATATTTTGGGCAGGGTTGAGCTCAATGATAAAGCAAAATTCACCCAAATCTTACTAAATGTAGAAAAGTTTTCTTGTGAAAAAAACTGAACCATTTTAACCAAGTTTTACCAGAAAGTTCTTGAAAACTTATTTCAATTTACATTTCAAGTCAAGGTCATTCACACAGAAATGAATTTTTTGATCGCCAAATAAAAGAAAGTCCTAATGTTACACCTTCTGGCAAATATAATTTCAATTAAAATATGCAACAGGGTCAAATCAAGTACAAGCTGAAAATTATTAAAACACCCTACTTAAAAGTTAAAATTATCATAGAGTGGACTACCAATCATTGTATTTAATCCCTACTTTTGAAAGCAAAATTATTCTAAGCAATACAATAAAATCCCTTCTTGTGAATGAAGGTGTCACAATTCCCATGTTTGATTTTTATTAATCTGTACAGCTGACTCTTAAAGGGGCAGTAGCACGTTTTTCACTAAAATAAATCCATGAAGTGTATTTGAAAAAAATGTAATCAAAAGTAAAACACCCTTTTTTTTTTCTCTTTGGAAAATCCAAAAAGTAGTGTACATGGTTCGGTAAAGCCATGGGAATGTTTTTTGTAATTCAAAATAATAAAATGTGTTCACATTAAAATGGCTGCCATGCAATTTTTGTTTTATACGCAACACTGTTATTACCACTACGGATAACTGGTTTGTAAAATAAGATTTTTTACCCTCTAAAGTAAATATCTATATTATTAAACTATCATATTAATGGGAAATTTGAAAAAATAAAATTAGCAAAAATGTGCTACTGCCCCTTTAGGGATTATGCCTGGCACTCCCCTATTTGATGGGGGAGGGCAGGATCAAATGTACAAACCTTGATCCCCTTGGTGCTAAAACATTTCAGCTCTTGAGGTTCAGTGGTAAGCCAAAATATGTGAACAGTTTACCAACAAGGAACGCTTGAACATAAGCACATTAGCTCTGGGCCTACTTTCATAAAGATATCTTTACCAGAGATTGGGAAAGGTAGGGGCCATGGGCCATTTTGTACATTGGATGAATAATGGCCCATTCAAATTCAAATTCTCCTATTGCTACAAAGGAGAATGGCCCATTTAAAATTTAGAAAATGACTAAAAACCTTGACAATGGCCCATTGTCAAAGCTGTCTTTCCCAATCCCTGATTTACTAAGGTTAACATTAACTCCCTTCTTTAACATAACATCAATGTTACCATAGTGACTTATGATTACCTTTGTGCTTTGTGAAAGGAGGCCGAGATGAGCTAAAAAGGCAAAAAGTGGAGGGAACACTGATGCCAGCTAAATCGTGATGAGTGTTGTTGATGCTGTGAATCTGTACCAGCACATAACCCTCAAAAGGAGCATCGCCGCTAATGGCTGCAATACTGCCGAAGCGGCGTTAAACAATAACTCACTCACTCACTCAAAAGGAGCAGATAACTTTAACTAAATCATCACCTTGTTCTTTCAGTGACGATGACGTGGAGTAAGGTGGAGCTGCATGGACCGCCGCCCCCGTGTCGACTCGACTTTGGGATGTGTGTGGTTAATCTTCTCCGCTCCCAGGATCCTCGGGCAGAGTCGAGCGACGAGATCGCAGCAACAACACGGCACGCACAGGAAGTGCTGGAGACTGAGCTCAAACCAGGAAGTGCCAGCTCTCGGGATTCTAGACAGGATGTCGGATCAGGTATATACACTACAATTTAAAGGCTCTGTAGCACGTTTTTTGCCAATTTTCTTTTCTAAAATTTTCGTTTTATTAGTTTTTACAATATATTGATACGTTAGAGGTTAAAACATTTCAGTACATGACCAATAAATTGTTTATCAATACTGGAAGAAAATTGTGCGATGTTTAAAGCGACAATGGTGTGGAACTCTTCAGTGTGAGAGTTAGATTTGTAGGTTTGATGCCAATTTGAGAGTTCAGACAGCAAGATGATTCGAATGACCATTCCATCATGGTGCCATAAAAAGCATTTCTGAAACACGGCTATTTACATTTTGAAAAGGGGCCTCTGAAAATAGCCTTAATGTCTGCAAAATCCATATTCTCTTTCTTCAATCAACTTTTCATAACTGAAATTCTTGTAACATAAAGAGACTTCTACCCAGGGATATTAGGAGTCTCGCTTTTGAAGGGAACAAGAAATGATGAATCAGGCTACTCCTTAAACTATGTATCATTTAGTATTGATGATTGTATGATATGGCAGGGGAAGAGTAATTATACCCCTGCTATGATACAGTCGGGTGTATGTAGCGCTCCATTTCTCCATTTTTTTGGGGCGGGATAGCGCAATGGTTAGCGCGCTCGGCTTCGGATCAAGAGGTCCGGGGTTCGAATCCCGCCAGGGGCACGGCAACTTTGTCTGCAGTAGAGAACTGTTCTACACGCAGTAATGTTTGGGTGCAATGCTACACTGAATTTCAGCATAGTACCACCCATGGTTCGCTAGTTCCAGCCGATGCTCGCAGGTTTCACCGCAATGCATAGAAACATGGCGTTGTGGGCTTTTTGCCTGCCGTAATACTAGCAGCCGCGATATAATTGAAATACTCTTGAAAGCGGCATTAAGCCTCAACTCACCTCAACTCACCTCAACTCACCTCAAAGTTTACAATTTATTTTCCCAGATATTGGCAGCTTTGGTTCAGAACTTGAGGGAGCAGGAGCAGAGAGCCTGGATGTGTTGCTGGACCAATCCAAGGGAGGTAATTCCCAGGGAGGAGGAGATGGGCAGACCACTAGTGAGGTTACAAAGAAGGAGCTGACACTCTGTCTGGTGAACGGCGGCATGGACACGCAGGGGGAAATATTTGATGACACTCTCGTCATTCTGCTTCCGAGGCCATAGTTCATTTGCATATTACTTTTGATGAATATTGATAATTGTTTCATATGGTATTTAAGTCACCTCTGCTGACAACAGAAGTTGTCAACTATGAGTGTTTCGTAGCAAATGATTGTAGAGGGGCTTGCATTGTAAGTTCTTTAAAACAAATTTTCATCCAAAAGCTTTGCTCGGGGTAGAATTGTTGTTTTTTGAGCAAGGTTAATTTGTGAGTGGCCATTTTATCTCATGATTACCATATTTGTTGAAAAATTATTTGATTTAGAGAAATGTAACTGAAAAGTTGCTTTTTCAAGGTAGAAAATGATATTTAAAAATGTCCTTGTTACATCAAACTATTAATGAAAATTACCAGATGACCAAATTTGTTTGAGAATTATTTGATTGTAGAAATGAAGAAGAGTTGTTTTATCAAGGTAGAAAATGATATTTATACATTTCCGTGTTATATCAAACTATTGATACAAATGTTTACAATTAGATCTATTATATCACAGTTGACTGTTCTTTGTGTGTTTAGCCTATGCAAGAAATCAAAACATTCTTTGAGTCGTTGAGTGAAACCAGAGCATCAACTGAGTTATCTGCATGTCTCACATCATGGCGGATCAGAAGGTGTGGGGTTAAGGATGTCCGCTCCTTCCTGTTGAACTTCAAAAATGAAATATGATGAAGTAAAGATTTTTTCTCATCTTTATTTACTTCATGATATTCTACATCATCTACATACTTTTAAAAAACAAATGAAATGAAGAAAATGTGACTTTAGAACCTCTAAAAAGTGCTTAAACAGCATAAATGGCCTAAATTTGACTTAAAAAAGTGGGTTTTCAGGTACATTTTGTGTCAAAGCTTAAAAAAAAAACCACTACAATATATATATTTTCATCGATTTCGATAGGAGAACATGAACTTTGTAACATATCAGAAAAGGAAAAAAATGTAGTATTTTAAAGTTTTTAGTAGTTTTTTTCTCATTTTCCCATAGACTCCCATGTTAAAATTGCACTTCACCCCACTATCTTACAGGCGTCATATCTCGAAAAAACCAACACTACCCCCTATTTTTTTATGCAGAAATTCAAATCATATATACTTTGATCTTTTAAAAAATATAAGTTAGAAAAAAAGTTTAATACTATAAATTTGAGGAGCGAACATCCTTAAAGTATTCTTCATTATCCTGTCTCAGGGTAAAACATATACGCTGCTGCTGGGTGCAAACCAGGGATGTAAAAATTGGTCTACCGGTATTTGCCGGACATGTCTGATTGTGAATCCATTTTAAAACATCAAAGTTGAAGTGTCTGACTGGCAAAAATTTGAATCTACAACCCTAGTTAGAACCCCTCTTAAAGGGGTAGTAGCACGTTTTTTCGCTGAAATAAGTCGATAAATTGTATTTGAAAAATAATGTCACCAATAGTAAAACACCCTTCTCTCTTCTGAAAATCAAGTTTAAAATATGAGTGTACATGGCTCCGCAAAGCTATTGAAATCGTTTTTGTTATTCGAAATAATAAAATGTGTTCACAATAAAATGGCCGCCATGCAATTTTTGCTTTATATGCAACAGCGTTATTAACACTGCGTATAATTGGCTATAATTGATGTTTTACCCTCTAATGAATATAAATAACATAAACTTTCATTATAAATGGGTAATTTGAAAAAAATAAAATTTGGAAAAAAAACGTGCTACTGCCCCTTTAAAGCTGCAATGTGATCTGTGATCCAGCAACTTTCTAAGATAGACGAGTCGGTAATATTAAGATAGCAGACTCACCACCTCACCGGTTTTCATAATACCAGCAAATGGTCTGGTACCTTAATTAGTCTGCGTCTGAGACAATTTGATGAACAAATACTTTCGTTTTCAGCTCATTATCTAAGGACGTCACAATTTTGTAGGGAGAGTGGAAGAGCGAAAGCCAACTGCAGTTTGAAAGGCTCTCTGTGGTTGGCTGAAATTTTATCATGAACCATAGCGATTAAACTTTTTGATTGGCTTGATCATAGGTTACAGCGTGCAGCTTTGAGTGGGGGTACCCAGGGTAAGAAAGTGGAGCGTATGTGTTTTACCCAGAGACAGGAGGATGTTCATTCACCCCTTGACGACGTTTTTTTGGGGGTGGGGGATGTCAAGTTGCGATAGCACCCAAAGTCCACTTGTGTTCACAGACTGGGGAGGAAATGTAGATATAGATAGACCACAATAAACGCACGTGTTACACGGAGGGAATTTCAAACTGTCGAAGACCCTCCATGTAACACGTGCGTTGTTGTGGTCGTGAAATGGACCAATGAGAGAAGAGGTCGCATTCCGTGCCAAACTGTTGACCTAGATATGTCACTGCCGTCTTATCAAAATGCCGTAATTATTGCCTGACGTAATTTAAGTGATGTAGCTCTAATTGAGGAGGTGACATAGAGGTAAGACTGATGTTGATGATAGATAATGCGTTAGGGAACACGTGTTAGGCAATACTTACCGATGTCATTTAATGATTACGTTCAAAACAACATTTATATCGGAGTTCAAAATTCTGGTTGATAAGCCTTGTTATATACAGTCAGGCCTCGATAATCCGAACGCTTCCATTTTTCATTAAAAACGTTCGGATAGTGAAATGTTCGGACTACTGAGTACTGAGGACTACTATAGAGATTAGTTTGGTTACATCTTCCTACCGTTCGGAAACTGCGAGATTCGGATTATCGGTGGCCGGATTATCGCGGGTTGACTGTATAGTGTATTACGTATATCTACCTATATCTATATTTCCTTCCCAGCCTGTGACTGTGTTATATGCATGTCTCAGACTATCCACTGCTAAGCTTGGAGTTCTTGCCCAAATGACAACGTATCTGGAGATCATCGTCCAGATCTTACATTCTTCTCCATGTACCCTGGATATTGTAATCACATTATCGGCCCTGGACACACAGTTTTTGTTGTTAGATTATCTGTCCTTGAGTTGAAGTTACAAGAAGTGACGACATCTGATTAAAAAAGACAGTTTTCCGAGGAATAAAAGTTGCAAAATATTCATTTATCAGGATACGAACTGATATCGTTCGGAGGTATCCTCGCAAAACCATCTGATTACAGCTCGTAGACTCCCATGTTCTTACAGTTAGCCAATCACAGAACCTCCAACAAAAGCTTTTGGTGGAAGAAGTTAAGGCCAGATAACTCCAAAATGTCTGTTCCGAATGCTTTCAAAATGACGACCGTTTGAAAAATATGATATAATTGCTCAGCTATTTGACTGGGCTTGTCTGAGCTAAACTGGTATGGAACCCGCTCCTTTTCGGGGTGTCCTCAGACCTTGTGGTGAGGAATATATAGAACCAGTATGTATCCCGATATTTTGCAGATATAATTCCTCAGGGTAGATTTTAATCAGACTGTGAGGACATTTGCTGATTTCTGTATGTTTGAGTTGGCCATCTTTTCCTACAACCCAGGGTCCATATTTTCGAAGCTCTCTTAGTGCTAAGATTGTCGTAAGCCAATGTTAATGTATGGTACTTACGACTATCCTAGGGCTAAGAGAGCTTCGAAAATATGGGTCCATGAATGTTAACTCTAAATCATCATCATCAATTATCTGTTGTAAATGAGAAAGCAACAAAGGATGAGAAGTTTTGAATTTACTATTGATTATTTTAAGGACCCATGACAGAGGACTTTTGATAAAGGAGATTGAACATCTGGGAGTTGTATTGAGTCTTTGGGTGCACTTGATTTGCAAAATGGATGATAAGTCAGCTAGTCATGGGCATCTGTTGTTTAGAACGGCTTAACAACTCTGAGGCACAAGCTGTCAGTCGAATGAGCTGGTTTTAGTTGAGAGGCTGTGGTCGGCTCATGTGTTTCGCATTTGATTCCTCCAATAAGCCAGCTAGCCGGTCACATGTTTATAGGCTTGTTTACAAATCAAGTGTACCCTTTGTTCTAGTGGGGCCATCTCTATCCAAGTCAATTCTAGCTTATCTGGAGTCCATTTACATCCCTGTACTTAATCCTTCACATCATCAAGGAAACACAGATTAGATTAACCAGATGTACAGGATCACAAGAAAGAAACGATTTCATTTGTTCAAGGGCAGATAACTTAGTAGTAGTATGGCAGGAGGGATTGATGATAAATTATATAAATTGATACTTGATGTCTCATTATCAACTTATGATCTCTAACAGATTGTTCAGTTAAATATACAGTTTTACAGAACAATCGGCAGCAGTTTCATTTATCTATGTAGAAGCTGTTATGCAAATAGTTGGTGTTGTATGCGTGAATGAACAAACATATCATCGTCCTCCGCGATAAAGGGTAAAAACACTAACATTCTTGGATTTCTCTGAAGGAGAATTTTATGGCTAAAATAAAATACCCAAGTGGCACTCATAGAGAATCTCACCCAAGTGTGTTCTGATAAAAGTTACAAATTTCCGAGGCTTGCCAAGAATATTTTTTACTTTATCAAAGAGTGTTGATATTTGATATCAAAAGACACAAGGGTGAGATTCTGTTTATCATCTAAAATCATTCATAACGTTTCAATGAAAATTGTATATCTCTGAACAAAGCCCTGCCATTTGACTTGATTTTATAGTATTGTGATGTCATGTTTATGATGTCATAGAATTGTGATGTCATTACTTGATGATGTAAAAGCATTATGATGTCGTGTAGATGAAGGTGGCAGTGCTTTGTGTAAAATCTTCTGACAAAATAATATCTCCTTGGAGATGTTGCGAGATCGCACATTAGTGATATCTACTGTGGAACACAGTTTTGTATCATAATAAACTACATTATGTCACTCACTGAAAAAAATGAATAAGTGAACGTTTTTGCTGTCATCAAGATCGAGTTGAAACCTTTGGCATAGTGTAGCTGTGATTACGTTCACATTTATCATGCTTTCAGAAGAAAGGAAAAGTTCATTGATGTATAAATAGTATTAATGTTTGTTAATCAATATTTGTCAATCAGATATCAATAATAATTATAACAAATGAAACTTGATTGTTAACTTCAACATTTTGTCTTGATAATTCCACTATATTTGTCTCAATGTCTATTTGTTAGACATGTATGTTTATGAAAATGTTAGGTTTGTCATGTTGATAGGATAGCCTAGTAATGAATCAAATCTCTATACTTACATATTTTATGTTTTTTTCAACTTTGATGTACAATTTCAAGTTTTTGTCTGTTTCAGCAATCTGATTTAAAGGGGCAGTAGCACGTTCTTTGCAAAAAAAAATTTTTCAAATTTCCCATTTATAATGATAGTTTATGTCATTTAAATTAACTTAAGAGGGTAAAACATCTTATTACACAAACCAATTATCTGTAGTGGTAAAAACTATGTTGCGTATAAAGCAAAAATTGCATGGCGGCCATTTTATTGTGAGCACAATTTATTATTTTGTATTACAAAAACGATTCCCATGGCTTTACTGAAACATGTACACTCATTTTAAACTTTATTTTCCAAAGAGAGAAGGAGGTTTTACTATTGGTGAAATTATTTTTCAAATACATTTCATCAACTTATTTCAGCGAAAAAATGTGCTACTGCCCCTTTAATATCCCAACATTTCACTCAAATATCTATAATCCATTATAGTTGCTTCTTGAAAATCAGTTTTAATTGTCCTTTTCCATTTGAAATTATGATATTTCAGATACTTGTGTGTTGTCTCTGTTGTTACATGGGTTTCATTTTCATTTCCATATATACTTGTATGTAAACGCAACAAAAACAAAAACTCATCGAATAGCCTTATTTCATAATTTGGAGAAATTTCCGTCAGAAATTGTGCATGTTTTTATTTAAATCAATCTTTATCAAGAAGTAATTACCTTTCAAATTATTCTTCACTTTTATATATAAACAGAATAAATTGTACATATAAGTAAAACGTTAAATTGTCTGTTGTCTTGTAAACTATGCTTGTTAACTCTTCACATACAAGATTTTGTGAAGTATCTTCTACTTAAGGTTTTGAAATCAAAGTCTTCCTCTTTGTTTAATTCTGATTTGGATGTCATGGACAAAGAAATTGTAATACTTCACATGTTAATATTGAACAAACAGTCATTCCATAATTGTTACATCAAAAGATTTTGTCAAAAGTTAAATGACAAGCTATTAATACATTTCTATAGAATAAAATATGTTGAAAAAATTATTTTTTTTGTCATTCATTTTGATTGTGTGTCACCAAGTGAAATATTGGATGCAGCCTAGTTACCAGGGCTGATCAACTATCATCCCTGGGTTCACGGACGATCTTGGTCAGGACCATCAAATTTACCACTTTCAAGAAGTTGTAACATGTAATTAATTTAATGTAATGAAAATGCTCTTGTCACTTAAGGATTCCGAAATCAAGTTTATAGAAAAACTTGTTAACATTCATAATATAAAAATAGCCAAAATGATCCGGAAGGACACTGAGTAGACGGAAGTAAACAAGCAAAATCACTGCACAAGCATAATAGCTGCGTGAAACGAGATTTGATGTCTTAATTTATCATTTACATATAAAACATCTATAATTAAACTTTGAAAATTATATGTTAACGTACATAATATACGTATGGTTATGATATTCTGTAAAAACAAGTGGTTCTCACAAAGGTGACATGATCCCCTGTCGCAAATTTATACTTCAAAATTGAAAATAATGTCAAAATCAGCAAAATCGACTGTCAAACATGTCGGAAAAGTCAAAGTTCAACTGTGACCTTGAGAAAAATGTCAAAGTCACCAAAATCTAATCGGCCCGTCGTCTTCCCTAGGAGGTGCTTTGTGTAAGAAATGATAGAATTACAGTGAATGGTTCTTGAGATATCCCGTTGACAAGCTTTACATGTACATTAACATGTCGAAAATTTCAAAGTTCCGCTGTGACCTTGAAAATAATGTCACGGTCAACAAAATCTAATCAGCCCTTTGTCTTTCCTTTGAGAAGCTATGTGTAAAATATGAAGAGACTCCAGCGAATGGTTCTTGTGATATCCCGCTGACAAAGGTAAAATGACAAAGTCTTGTTGTGACCTTGAAATGAAGGTCAAGGTCACAAACCTCTGTAGGAACATTACTCTTCCTATGATGAACCCATATGAAAAATATGAAAAGAATCCAGTGAATAGTATTTGAGTTATTCCACTTCGTACGGACGGACGGAGCCGAATACTATATCCCCCGCTTCAAGCTAAACGCGCGGCGGGGATAATAATGAGAAAGTCTCATTGGTAACGCTGGGTCAACTTGAGCTAGTTTGAGGTCACAGCTCCGAATGCAGTGTTGATAAAGGCTCGACGCAGGAGAGACGTAGCAGCACTGTGAGGAGTTTATATCGGATGGTCGGTCCAAGACGGAGGACAGCGTAGCTGAATCTACAAGTTCAAAAAGTAGTCCAAAGACAATGGGGATACTAAGTTGTAGAGTTGGTGGCCCTGAAACCCCAAATATGGGTCACAGGGGCCACAAATGATATATTTTGGAACTTATTTCAGTTTATTACCTTTGCGGGCAATCATATCGGGGTTCATATTTTTCATACGATGCCCTAGGATAAAATATCACTTTGTCATGGTGACGTGATGTCACGCTTCGTCTATGACGTTGCGTTCCAAATGTGGCGACGGCGGGTCGCTAGACTATGGTTGGAAGTGGATGTTAGCGTGTTATCATTAATTTCACGACTTCGGTAATAAACAGAATATTATATGAGTGTCTATGCCATACTATGTTTACGACACTCGTGCCTGAATATCGGTATATCCCTAGCTCTCGTAATTCAGGCACTCGTGTCGTAAACATAGTATGTCATAGACACTCATATAATATCCTCTATTTATTGGCTCCTTTTTTTGGCTCTTTAATCTTTAATTGACCATGTGAACCGGGTGACTTCAAAGATCTTGGCATTTTACTCTGAAGGGTCTTGCTCATAAGCATATGTCCTTCGAATATGTCTGATGTAAATAACGCAAATGAACTGTTTTTGGTATTTGTGTCTGATTTGGTCTTCTTTATTTATAAGTATGTTTATGATCAATAGTTTTCACAAAATCAAATAGCATATTTTGAGGGAAACACAGGAAACACAGGAAAACGAGAAAACGTTGGCCTTGCGTATATTTTATCATTATGACGTGTCATTGGCAAATGTCATTTTTACAACGGCGTAGCTGATTGCACAATTGCAACTAATCAGGACACTCCCTTTCCGCTCCCGATTTCAAGCGTAAAACAACAGAGGGTAGGATCGGAAATCTGAAGGTAGTAACCTCTGTGGGAAGAGAATGCATGATGTGGGCTGATTGAACATCGAGATGAGACAAGACTTTTCTTGCATGGGAAGATGCAAATGACAAAGAACAAACCACACATGTATGATAATATCCATTTATTTCCTTTGGCCCTGGTTTTATATTTATATACACTGCCCTTATATTCATGATGAAACACTAACAAGCATGTAGTCATTTTTGATTTATTAAGACTTACAGCCATTCAAAACCATTCAATATACAATTAAATGAAGTATTTTACAATTTCTTTGCATTAAATGATTATGATGCCCAAATACAACAGATTGTCCAACAAAATCTTAATTGAAACACTAAGATTCAAAACAAGCTGAAAGGTTCCTAAATGTTTTTGTCTCTTATTGCAATTTTGATTCAATGCTAAAGTTGTCTTAGTCTTATCAACAGACCCTGCGAGAACTGCTCTGAAAAACATTGAACATGTAATTCTATCACGGGCCTGAAGTTTAATTTATTGCAAACTTGTTAAAATGCTAATATTACCATAAGCAATATAATGCTAGAAGTATTCTGAAAAATATGCCATTAAAGTTGATATCAATAAAGTTGTTAATTTTGATTTGATTATGCATATTCTACTTAAGCACAATTTGTATATCGGTTAATGCCTCTAAATACCTCATTAGTTCTTAAGTCAGTAAATGTGTTCTTTCACCATCTATAATGATAAATAACTTTCCTACTGTATAAAGAAAACCTTTATTTTACCATTCGTATATTTTGTAACATAACTCCTGTCCGACTTTCTCAAGTAAAACTGGCCACACATACATTACAATCAAGTACTTACTTAAAACAAGGCACTTGAACAGTCAACAAACATACAACACAAGTATTTGGAAAAGATACTCGAATCTCATTAAATCGACCGTTTTCCGAGGAATAAATGTTGCAAAATATTGCCTCAACAGGGATACGAGCTCATCGTTAGGAATTTTCTTTCCGAACAGTCTGATAACGGCCCATACGTTTGCCTGTTCTGATGCAATTCAGTGAGCCAATCACGAGGCTTCACTAAAAGCTTTAGGTGCAAGAAGCAAGAAACCGGTATCTCCAAACAAATCCTTTTGTCCGTTTCCATAACATGACGAACAAATGATTCCAAATGCTTTCAAAATGGCAACAGTTTAAAAACTATGATGTGATTGGTCAGCTATGTGACTGGGTTTTGTCTGCGCTAAACTGGTACAGAACATGCGCCTTTGCACACTCTTCAGATCTTGCGGCGAGATATCCATAGAACCAGTTCAAATCTCATCAGATTTTTTGCAGATTTTATTCCTCGGAACAGGGTTGATTTTAAGCAGACTGGAGATACTCCAACACATAAATAATTCATTGTGATGAAAAAACAAAGATCAACATATGTACTGTTTTCAGTTGAATTTCATGAGCCCAAAGCATCTCCTGCGAGAGATTTGAGGTAATTATGTTGTGGTAATATTGGAGTCTGGATGATATATTCAAAAACATATAATTACAGTCCAATAATGTCAAAATCCAAAAGTATTGGTCTTTTCAGATAACAAATGCCATATACACCACTAATAATGTTATAATGTGACCACAAACTCAACACTTTGTTAGTTTCGAATCAGATGTTAGATGAAGTTTGAACACATTGTATAAGTAATCCTTACATGAAAAGATATTTTCTTCAATTAAGGAAGAGGTTTCTGAGAGTTAACAATTTAAAACATATTCAAATAAATTTTTATTGTCCAAAAACAGGAAAAACAGGAAATCCTACTTCGTTCCCGAAACCTGCCGCCATTGTTAAATGCACTGTAGCATGTCGTTCTTAGCGATTAATCCATGGTGATGACGTCACTCTATTGTGTTAACAGTGGATTATTTTTAAGAATCTACTGGTCATTGACTAATCCAGTCAGGAGGGGTGTCAGGTTTTGACATTTTCGTAATGGCTCACAAAGTAATTTGTTCAAGAATTTTGTATTTTGTCTTAGTATATCTGATTAGAATCTTAAAATATCTGATTATTTTTGTAATGTCTGACCCGGGAATCGAACATGTAACCCTTCGTCTGTTACGCAGTGCCCTAACCTATTAGGCTACCAGGCCTGCTGGTAATCATTTGATTGTTTGTCAGTAAGATCCCTGCATTCTAAAGAAAAAGTAAAGTGTGAAACGCATGGGGATCGTGCTGAAACACATGAAATGCAGGGGTTTGGCTGTCAGTCAAATTGCTTTGCGTGGAAGATTTGCGCCATGCACGTGCGTGGAAGAATCCATTTCATAAGGGTCGAAGCTACGTGTACCATATCTGATGAATGAGCACCGAAATTTGCAAAATAATAGTTTTTTAGGTTACATCATTGAAATGTATTGTCTATAATGCTAGATAATCACATATGTATGTTTCGTGACGTCATACATGGATTAAGATGGAGAATGCATTCGGAGCTGTGGATTCGTTAAAAATAATAATATTTTTAACGAATCCACGGCTCCGAATGCATTCTCCATTACATAAAGTGCTCTCAAGCAAAGGACAATGGATGAATGGAAATTTGAGAAAATATAATATGCAAAAAGTGTGCTACAGTGCCTTTAAAGCATTGTTCAGGGAGAAATAAAATATCTTTCAATAATTTTGGTGTGGCGTAAACAGGAAAAGAACTCGGACTTCACGGTGAGTTACACCATTGATGACCATGAACAGTAACAAAAATAATTTTTGGTTACCAAACAAATTAATAAGACATCAATCTTGTTACAATTATGTAACAAAAATTTCTATTTTGGACTAATATTAGACCAAGTTTAAATCTTCTTGTGACAGCCTACCATGATATAGACAAGATGAGGGTATGACAAGATTGAAATGGATATAATACAGTGAGCTGTGAGGAGTTTATATCAGATGGTCGGTCCAAGACGGAGAACAGCATAGCTGAATCTACAAGTTCAAAAAGTAGTCCAAAGACAATGGGGATACTAAGTTGTAGAGTTGGTGGCCCTGAAACCCCAAATATGGGTCACAGGGGCCACAAATGATAGATTTTGGAACTTATTTCAGTTTATTACCTTTGCGGGCAATCATATCGGGGTTCATATTTTTCATACGATGCCCTAGGCCAAAATATCACTTTGTCATGGTGACGTGACGTGACGTCACGCTTCGTCTATGACGTTGCGTTCCAAATGTGGCGACGGCGGGTCGACAGAGGAAACAGAGGTTACTCCCTTCAGATTTCCGATCCTACTCTCTGTTGTTTTTTGCTTGAAATCGGGAGCAGAAGCAACATCCCCTAGCAGTGGAAAGAGAAATCCCTGCTTCTTAACCAATGAAAACTCATCTTTAACTGACCATGTGAACCGGGTGACTTCAAAGATCTTGGCATTTTACTCTGAAGGGTCTTGCTCATTAGCATATGTCCTTCGAATATGTCTGATGTAAATAACGCAAATGAACTGTTTTTGGTATTTGTGTCTGATTTGGTCTTCTTTATTTATAAGTATGTTTATGATCAATAGTTTTCACAAAATCAAATAGCATATTTCGAGGGAAACACAGGAAAACGAGAAAACGTTGGCCTTACGTTTATTTTATCATTATGACGTGTCATTGGCAAATGTCATTTTTACAACGGCGTAGCTGATTGCACAATTGCAACTAATCAGGACACTCCCTTTCCGCTCCCGATTTCAAGCGTAAAACAACAGAGGGTAGGATCGGAAATCTGAAGGGAGTAACCTCTGTGGGAAGAGAATGCATGATGTTGGCTGATTGAACATCGAGATGAGACAAGACTTTTCTTGCATGGGAAGATGCAAATGACAAAGAACAAACCACACATGTATGATAATATCCATTTATTTCCTTTGGCCCTGGTTTTATATTTATATACACTGCCCTTATATTCATGATGAAACACTAACAAGCATGTAGTCATTTTTGGTTTATTAAGACTTACAGCCATTCAAAACCATTCAATATACAATCAAATGAAGTATTTTACAATTTCTTTGCATTAAATGATTATGATGCCCAAATACAACAGATTGTCCAACAAAATCTTAATTGAAACACTAACATTCAAAACAAGCTGAAAGGTTCCTAAATGTTTTTGTCTCTTATTGCAATTTTGATTCAATGCTAAAGTTGTCTTAGTCTTATCAACAGACCCTGCGAGAACTGCTCTGAAAAACATTGAACATGTAATTGTACTACGGGCCTGAAGTTTAATTTATTGCAAACTTGTTAAAATGCTAATATTACCATAAGCAATATAATGCTAGAAGTATTCTGAAAAATATGCCATTAAAGTTGATATCAATAAAGTTGTTAATTTTGATTTGATTATGCATATTCTACTTAAGCACAATTTGTATATCGGTTAATGCCTCTAAATACCTCATTAGTTCTAAAGTCAGTAAATATGTTCTTTCACCACCTATAATGATAAATAACTTTCCTACTTATAAAGAAAACCTTTATTTTACCATTCATATATTTTGTAACATAACTCCTGTCCGACTTTCTCAAGTAAAACTGGCCACACATACATTACAATCAAGTACTTACTTAAAACAAGGCACTTGAACAGTCAACAAACATACAACACAAGTATTTGCAAAAGATACTCGAATCTCATTAAATCGACCGTTTTCCGAGGAATAAATGTTGCAAAATATTGCCTCAACAGGGATACGAGCTCATCGTTAGGAAGTTTCTTTCCAAACAGTCCGATAACGGCCCATACGTTTGCCTGTTCTGATGCAATTCAGTGAGCCAATCACGAGGCCTCACTAAAAGCAAGAAGCAAGAAACCGGTATCTCCAAACAAATCCTTTTGTCCGTTTCCATAACATGACGAACAAATGATTCCGAATGCTTTCAAATGGCGACAGTTTAAAAACTATGATGTGATTGGTCAGCTATGTGACTGGGTTTTGTCTGCGCTAAACTGGTACAGAACATGTGCCTTTGCACACTCTTCAGATCTTGCAGCGAGATATCCATAGAACCAGTTCAAATCTCAGATTTTTTGCAGATTTTATTCCTCGGAACAGGGTTGATTTTAAGCAGACTGGAGATACTCCAACACATAAATAATTCATTGTGATGAAAAAACAAAGATCAACATATGTACTGTTTTCAGTTGAATTTCATGAGCCCAAAGCATCTCCTGCGAGAGATTTGAGGTAATTATGTTGTGGTAATATTGGAGTCTGGATGATATATTCAAAAACATATAATTAAAGTCCAATAATGTCAAAATCCAAAAGTATTGGTCTTTTCAGATAACAAATGCCATATACACCACTAATAATGTTATAATGTGACCACAAACTCAACACTTTGTTAGTTTCGAATCAGATGTTAGATGAAGTTTGAACACATTGTATAAGTAATCCTTACATGAAAATATATTTTCTTCAATTAAGGAAGAGGTTTCTGAGAGTTAACAATTTAAAACACATTCAAATAAATTTTTATTGTCCAAAAACAGGAAATCCTACTTCGTTCCCGAAACCTGCCGCCATTGTTAAATGCACTGTAGCATGTCGTTCTTAGCGATTAATCCATGGTGATGACGTCACTCTATTGTGTTAACAGTGGATTATTTTTAAGAATCTACTGGTCATTGACTAATCCAGTCAGGAGGGGTGTCAGGTTTTGACATTTTCGTAATGGCTCACAAAGTAATTTGTTCAAGAATTATGTATTTTGTCTTAGTATATCTGATTAGAATCTTAAAATATCTGATTATTTTTGTAATGTCTGACCCGGGAATCGAACATGTAACCCTTCGTCTGTTACGCAGCGCCCTAACCTATTAGGCTACCAGGCCTGCTGGTAATCATTTGATTGTTTGTCAGTAAGATCCCTGCATTCTAAACAAAAAGTAAAGTGTGAAACGCATGGGGATCGTGCTGAAACACATGAAATGCAGGGGTTTGGCTGTCAGTCAAATCGCTTTGCGTGGAAGATTTGCGCCATGCACGTGCGTGGAAGAATACATTTCATAAGGGTCGAAGCTACGGGTACCATATCCGATGAATGAGCACCGAAATTTGCAAAATAATAGTTTTTTAGGTTACATCATTGAAATGTATTGTCTATAATGCTAGATAATCACATAGGCATGTTTCGTGACGTCATACATGGATTAAGATGGAGAATGCATGAGGAGCCGTGGATTCGTTAAAAATAATAATATTTTTAACGAATCCACGGCTCCGAATGCATTCTCCATTACATAAAGTGCTCTCAAGCAAAGGACAATGGATGAATGGAAATTTGAGAAAATATAATATGCAAAAATAGAGCCATGGGCTCTGTAGCTCATCAGAGTTTATTTTGTTTGATGATGAAGACAGAAATATGTTGTCTCAATATAATGCACAATCCCTAACCCTGACAAATCTTAGTCTTGAAATTGAGAGAGAGCACTCAGCAAGGTCAACACACAGGAGATTATGCAATATTCTGACCCCTTGGCTCTGGTTACAAGCCAGCTGTGTTTTTTGTGTTTTACCGCCAAATTATGTAATAGACTCTTGCTTGCACTAAACACTGGCAGCACTGATCTAACTGTATATGGCTTAAAGAGAACAGGCAATGTGATGAATCTCATGGTACATAGTACAATTTTGAATCACCTTGGCTAAACAATCTCTGTTCTAAGCCTTGTCATCCAAACATCTAAACATCCTGAACAAAATATTCCTTCTAGTTTGTTCTGGATGAAAACAGGATTTTAGGTAATGGCCTACGGGGCTCTTATTTGGGGCCACTGGGTCACCAAATCTACAATTTAGAATCTCCATTGGCTAAAGACTCTTTACACAACATGACAACCTTCTAGGTCTTTTCGTTCTGGAGAAGAAGATGAAAATAATCTTATCTTATCATTTCATCACCAGTCATATGCAGTTCACATATCTCATGTAAAATAAAAGAATTCTTAACTCCTCTTCAATTTAGTCCTTTATGCCTTGTCACAATTTTCAGTTCATAGGCTATTCAATAGTTCTCATTTCACATTGATTACATCAATTTGACAAACATGTCCACAATGTAGATTGTTATCTAAAGTCGACATACATTTCAAATAAAGTGGTTGAAGTGTCATAAAATATCAGTTCAAAATTCATTTTCAAAGGTTTTTTTTAGGCTGTGGCCCATATTTGGGGTCACAGGGTCACCAAATTTACAAGTTTGAATCCCCATTGGCTAAAAAGTTTGCACACAATATTACAGCCTTCTAGATCTTTTTGTTCTGGAGAAAAAGATGAAAACAAGATTTTAGGTAATGGCCTGTGAGGCCCTTATTTGGGGCCACAGGGTCACCAAATCTACAATTTAGAATCTCCATTGGCTAAAGACTCATTACACAACATGACAACCTTCTAGGTCTTTTCGTTCTGGAGAAGAAGATGAAAATAATCTTATCTTATCATTTCATCACCAGTCATATGCAGTTCACATATCTCATGTAAAATAAAAGAAGTCTTAACTCCTCTTCAATTTAGTCCTTTATGACTTGTCACAATTTTCAGTTCATAGGCTATTCAATAGTTCTCATTTCACATTGATTACATCAATTTGACAAACATGTCCACAATGTAGATTGTTCTTTCAAGTCGACATACATTTCAAATAAAGTGAAAGAAGTGCACATAAAATATCAGTTCAAAATTCAATTTCGTCAGGTTTTTTAGGCTGTGGCCCATATTTGGGGTCTCAGGGTCACCAAATTTACAAGTTAGAATCCCCATTGGCTACAGAGTTTGCATACAATATTACAGCCTTCTAGGTCTTTTTGTTATGGAGAAAAAGATGAAAACAGGATTTTAGGTAATGGCCTGTGAGGCCCTTATTTGGGGTCACAGGGTCACCAAATCTACAATTTAGAATCCCCATTGGCCAAGGAGTCTGTACATATAATTTCAGCTCTCTGGAGTCATTGGTTCTGGAGAAGAAGATGAAAATAGCTTTATAGCTTATGACCCCTGTGGCCCTTATTTGGGGTCACATGGTCACCAAATCTACAATTTAGAATCCCCATTGGCCAAGGAGTCTGTACATAAAATTTCAGCTCTCTGGAGTCATTGGTTCTGGAGAAGAAGATGAAAATAGCTTTTAAGGTTATGACCCCTGGGGCCCTTATTTGGGGTCACAGGGTCACCAAATCTACAATTTAGAATCCCCATTGGCCAAGGAGTCTGTACATAAAATTTCAGCTCTCTAGAGTTATTGGTTCTGGAGAAGAAGTCGAAAAAGTGAAAAGTTTACGGACGGACGGACGGACGGACGCCATCCCATGCCATAAGCCCATCGGGCCTTTCAGGCCTGATGAGCTAAAAAGTGTGCTACAGTGCCTTTAAAGCATTGTTCAGGGAGAAATAACATATCTTTCAATAATTTTGGTGTGGCGTAAACAGGAAAAGAACTCGGATCTTCACGGTGAGTTACACCATTGATGACCATGAACAGTAACAAAAATAATTTTTGGTTACCAAACAAATTAATAAGACATCAATCTTGTTACAATTATGTAACAAAAATTTCTATTTTGGACTTATATTAGACCAAGTTTAAATCTGCTTGTGACAGCCTACCATGATACAGACAAGATGAGGGTATGACAAGATTGAAATGGATATAATACAGTGAGCATGGTGTTAAGTTAGATGGTGGATGAATATTTACTCGTTTGTTTTTAACCAGCAAGAAACTGGAAAAACATGTCAAACTAATTTGGATTTAAAAATATACAAGTATTTCATTGCGCAGACAATATATTTTGTTTGCATCAGGGCAAGGGCAAGATCATATACATTCAAAACAACATTTTCTCATAAACAAGACAAAAGGTCAAACAAGAACAAACAGGGAATACAATATTTCTAACACTGAGAGAAGAATGATATTCAAACTGAGATGAGAATTTGATTTAAAGTAAAAGCAAAGTCGCTCAGTGTGTAACTGACAAGTCACAGATCTTACGTTAAAGGTGCATCTATTGTGTTTCATAAAATTTTATTAGGATTTAATACCTTCCAAATCACCACATGTGCTGTCTACTATACAAAAAAATTCACTCCACTTGCATATTTATCCCCAATTGCCAAATATATCATTACTAGTTACTAGTTTCCAATTCAAATTGAGTAACATCATTATTCATGTGCAGTAACCGAAACTGCACGCCCAATTTACATGCACAGTAGTTATGTGACCTATTAAACTTTATCAACTCAAGTTTGTCTTCTTGTCTGTTATGAATAAGATTCCTAAATTACGTTTGGCTCATTGACGCGCGCCATACGCTGTGCATTGTCCGGTTTTCGGTCAGAAATCACTACTTTTACCTTCATATCATCAATTTGCTAAGTCTACTATCATCAAAATGGTAGTTTTCGGTAACAGTCGGTACTTCTCGATCAAGTAACACCATTTATAACGTTTGCGATATGTGACCCCCAACAACACAATGGATGTACGTTTAACTGGTGAATCAATAAATGTTGAACCATTCTCAGTGTCCAATTGACAGGAATCAAACTAAACTCATTACTTTCAATGAGAAGGAAGGAAATCTAAATCCAAAATGGCCGCCAAATCTTATGGAAAATAATTCAGTATGAGTCATTATATAAACAGAAGTTGAATCATTCAAAGTGGCCAATTTACAGGAATATTACAGAGATATTCCGTCATCAGGTAAACAGAGGTTATTCAGAATATTTCGGAACTAACACGTAAAGGTTTAACCACAGACAACAGCATAACATCAGAAAACAATGTTTTAGTTTTAAAGGAGAAGAAGCACATTTTTTGCAAATTTTATTTTTTTTAATTTTTCATTTATAATGATAGTTTATCACATTTATATTTAATTTAGAGGGTAAAATATCTTATTACACAAACCAATTATCCGTAGTGGTAATAACGGTGTTGCGTATGAAGCAAAAATTGCATGGGGGCCATTTTATTGTGAACACATTTTATTATTTCGAATGACAAAAACGATTCCCATGGCTTTACGGAACCATGTACACTCATTTTTTAACTTGATTTTCCAAAGTGAGAACGATGTTTAACTATTGGTGACATTATTAATCAAATACATTTCATCAACATATTTCAGCGAAAAAACGTGCTACTGCCCCTTTAAGATATCATACAATGACACTCATCTCAAATACTGTAGTGCTTGAAGTAACTCCGTCAAATTCTCTTTGTACAATAGCTATGTTTCTATATAAAATATCTCAAATTTCTTTCCAAGTTTTTCTATCATTCCAAGGCAGTTGACGGAAAGAAATACATGACATGCCCTCTTACAAAGTTGAACGACAAAAGTTAACAATTTGCTCCAGTGCGGCGCCTAAATCTTAACCAAAACTTCTTTGAATTACCTGGTAACTTGTAATTTTAACGTCTCATAGATGGGGAAAGAATCCTGAAAGTGAGGATGCTTATCCAGAAAATATAGCTAATATTGAATATCTTTGGACACTCCTATTATCTCAATCAAATACGTGTCAACTTTTCCTTATTTTGATTCTCAGACAACAATCATCAATCTTTATTTCAGTACTTAAGACAAACACACATGACACACTCACCTAGACACACGACACACCCACAAACATACACGACACGCCCACCTACAAACATACATTGAGGGACTAACTAACTACAGGTGGGAAGATTTAACAAGTCATTAACAATAAATCACAGTCGACCGTCACCGTTATATTTCGTCAGGTCAGTTATCTCCCCTTAGTAAACAAAATCAACATAACATGCCTCCATTGTCAAAATATTGAGAAAATTACCATGATGATAAATAAGAATAAATGTAATGTCGTGTGAAGTCTTATGGTAAATTTCACAACAAAAATGATGGTTATATGATTAAATGAAATTGTAAACATATGTCATACTGGCCAGAATGTTACTTCATTAAAATTATGGTAAAATTACCAAAAATAAAGTAAATTTTTAGATTTCTAATGCTCTATTTTGGCAAAGTGCGACAAAAAGTTGACCAAGCTTCAAAATAAACAGACTTCAAAAACATAACATATTGTTAATTGTTAACTAATTCCTTCAAGACTTTTACAAATAAACACGCAAACCAAGGAAATTCAGGAGCCTAAATACTTTTATATTTTGGTTCAATTTGGTTTTTGAAGGATATGCACTTCTGAACGAACCTTGGTATAGACGATTGAATCAAGGGGAGATAACTATGTATGCACTATATATGCTTGCACCGAATTCTGCCATGTGACCTCTCGTCTGCGGAGAGTGAAAGACACTGTAGACGATTCTGGTTGGGACAACTACACCAGCTCCAACACCTGAAATATGAATATTAATTCCATAAATATTAGAGGAATTTTAGAATCTGTAAATGTTGAGGTATGCAAAAAGGGGGTTGCACCCGCCAAACAGCAGAAAGACGACGAGAGAAACATAAGGGTAGTTTTGTATTATGTTTCGAGGAGCGGTTGCTCCCCTTCATCATCGAAGCGTAATACAAAACTACCCTTATGTTCCTCTCGTCGTTTTTCTGTTGTTTGGCGGATACAACCCCCTTTTTGTGTACCTTTACTAGTGTTTAACCGCATTAGCGTACCCGCTAGTATCCTTTAGTGGATCTTCCAGATTTTTTACCCACCCCCAGCCGCATATTCCCTGTTGATACGCCCCCCCCCCCCCCCCCCCCCCACCCTCTCTCCTATTATGTTGAGGTATGGTCGAGGAGAAAGAGCTCACACTAAACTTCTCATGATGTACTTTTTAACAGAATCTTGCACATGATGTGAAATTGATCAAAGGATCAAATACTTCACATAAAAACTCTTATCATTTAATATTTGTACCCTTCACAAATTCTTTAAATTTGAGAGGCATTTTAGAAGCCGAGTTGAATAAGATCAAGTTCTATGAACAGTCAAATTCTTTGCTAAGAGTACTTTTTTTCCACTCATAGCAATAAGAAGTTGACTATCCATAGAACTTGATTTCATTCATGATCAACGCTATAAATCCTGAGGTATTTTCAACAAGAAAGAGTCTGTGCACTACTGTTTAACGCCGCTTGGGCAATATTGCAGCCATTATCAGCATGCAAGATGATAGAAAAGATTATTAGACCAAACACTTCACACACACACAAATTCTTATCATTTAATGGGGGGTGAGGTGAGTTGGGCTTTAACATCGCTTACATGGTTATCTCACTTATATCACGGCTGTTGGTATTATTGCAGGGAGAAAGCCCGCAACACGATGTAACTATGTATTGTGGTGAAACCTGCAAGCATCGGCTGGAACTAGCTAACCATGGGTACTACTGTACTGAAATTCAGTGTAGCATTGCACCCAAACCTTACTGCGTGTAGAACAGTTCTCTACTGCAGATAAAGTTGCTGAGCCCCTGGCGTGATTTGAACCCCGGACCTCTTGATTTCGAAGCCTAACACGCTTACCACTGCGCTATCCCGCCCCCTTTATACTAAGATACTAAGGAACTTATCTTACCTTTACTGTTCCCTGGCTGTTAGCTGCCACAACAACGTTGGATCTCTGAAAACAGAAAACACAGAAGCTCACAGTGATTCAAAAACAAAATATTGAGTATCTGAATGAGAAAACACACATTTAATCACCAGATAGAGAAGTTGTAAAAACAAATTAAATTTTAAAAGCGAAAATTACTGAATGAAAAAAATTAAAACATTTAAAAAAAATTCCTCAGCACGTCTGTCATTCAATGAATAATGTGAATATTAGGAACATGTTCAGTATTAATGACGTCTAAAGGAGGCAGTGTTGTTTCTAGAGGGGTCCTGTGAATATTTGCACACCAGGTAGGCTTAATGTCCCTTGACTTCAGATGTTGGATTCTTTTCTATTGTAAAGGGTCAAATGGAAAAATATTGGCTAAAAAGACTCCCTCAGTTGGTTACAAACAACACTGGGGAGGGATATGTCTTTCATCAACTTACGGGTCGCCACGTGACAGCGCTGACAAACTCATTAGCATCTTCGTCCTTCCTGTCCTTATCCTTCAGGAAACAGGGAAACATTTCATGATTCATCCTTTTAAAATTCAATATGGACAATGGCAAACTTTCTCACCCACAATTGATCTGCTTAATTAAATAATTCCAAACCTTTCGGAGTGGCCGCTATAAGGGAATCACAACAAATAATTCTGGATCAGTCATGGTTAAAAGATAGGCTAACCCCAAATATTACTGAATAAGAACAAAAGTGGTGAAAAAATAACTCAATCAATGAAATAATAAATATTTTAAAAAAATGATGATAAAGCATGAAATACATTGTCTTGTTAACTTTTAATTTAAATTAACAAAACTCTGAACATACAAGATTGACTTAAATATTTTTTAATAAATTTTTTATTCCAGAAATCACTGTTACATATAGGAACTAAGCAGGATCCCAATTGGAATTGAAAAAAGAGAAAGATTTCTGATTTTTATAGTTAGATAGACATTAATTAATTTAAAGCATCATAAAAACGATGTCAATACTTACGAGGACACTTCGGACTGTGTCGAACTTGTAGGTCATGAGCTGTTTAGAGAGACCCTTGTAGTATATGTAGAGGGAGTTGTTCTCACTACCTGGAACACACAGGTCAAGGTCAGGTCAAGGTCAGGTCAGACCGCCGAGGGTAATTAAGTGTTTTATTATACCGAAATTTGTTTTCTTCTATAGTATGTATTTCTTATTTATCAAATCGAACCCATCAGCTGACGCCATCTTGAAAGCGAACGTTAAAACAAACAGTCACCTGACAAATCACATGAAGAGTCAATATCTCAGGTCAGTGACAGAAATTTCTGTCATAAAACTGACCTCATCACTGGAATCGGAGGTCAATGTACAAATATATTTTTCGATCACGTGGAGTGAACTGGCCAATGATATTCTTACAAATTTAAAAGAGGTATAACAAAGCACTTTCCCCCACCAGTCCTAATGCGCACAATGCTCAGTTAAACCTTGCTGCATTTTGTGAACTTTTCTGTGCACTGAGCTGAGACAGTAGCACAGAAAAGTTAAATAAATGCAGAAATGTTTGATTAAGTGAGTGAGTTGGGGTTTAACGCCGCTTTCAAGAGTATTTCACTGCTGCTAGTATTATGGCAGGGAGAAACCCCGCAACGCCATGTGGCTATGCATTGCGGTGAAACCTGCGAGCATCGGCTGGAACTAGCGAACCATGGGTGGTACTACGCTGAAATTCAGTGTAGCATTGCACCCTAACCTTACTGCGTGTAGAACAGTTCTCTACTGCAGACAAAATTGCCGTGCCCCTGGCGGGATTCGAACCCCGGACCTCTTGATCCGAAGCCGAACGCGCTAACCACTGCGCTATCCCGTCCCCAAAAAGTTAAATAAATGCAGCAATGTTTGATTAAACCATGATAGACAGGTGCATGGTAATGTAGGTGAAATTTCGCTCATGGTGCTACACATTTATTACTCTAGTGTTAGGAAAATATAATTCCTTTTTTATTTGCAACTCTCTGTGGAGTGTACAAGCAAAGGTACAATTGATGTGCTTCGTAAACATTGATAATGCCTTCACTTCAAAACCAGGTACCCATTTGTACAGTTGAGTGAACAGAGGCACATTTTGAATAAAAACGCTTAGGTTACACCACAAATCTTTTAACTTGTGTCTCAGTGTGGGTAAGAAAATCAACCTTTCAAACTCTCTGATTATCCAGCCATGGAGTAGGTCACCCATTTGGGAAGCTACATCCATTCTTGCTGAACTTCACTGAGAATAGTCAACTGAGCAATGCACAGGACGACAAGCCACCATCTTGCTTGAGTAAGTGAGTTATTGTTTAACACTGCTTGGGAAATATTGCAGCTATTTTGCTTGAACTTATTCCAGTCACCTAACGGTTGAGACGATACAAACAAAGCCTTACCACATGAGACATAATCTCCATCAGTCGCCAACCCAACAAAGTTCTTCTCATTAACATGACCCTTGAATGTCCGCACTGAGTTGGGTTTACTAAGGTTCCACAGCTTCAACTGGCTATCTGTTGAGCTGCAAACAAAATATCTTATCAGTTAATAATAGGGGTGACTATTGACCAAAAGAGACTATTGCGATAGCGATAGTCTATTGCCACTTACTATTGCGATAGCGATAGACTATGGTAACTCACTATTGCAATAACTATTGCGATAGGGTTTTTTGAAAAAAATACACAATAATCAGCTAGATTTCTTATAGGTTTTAGTAGAAATGTTTAATTGATGTTAGGACTATGGAACCAAAATCAGTAAAGAAATCATAAATGAAAAGTTTTTTTGTCATTTGCTATTGCCTATCTCTAGTTCTTCCCTTTTGACATTCTAAAATGAAAAATCTTGAATTAAATGCAGTGAGGCTTGTGTAAATCATTCATAATTAAGGGAAATTTAATAGTTTCGATAGTATCGATAGTTAACCATAATATTGCGATAGCGATAGTGTTTTTGTATACACTATCGATATAGTACTATTGCCAAGCCAACTATTGCGATGCATCGATAGTTCGATGTATTGTTACACTCCTAGAACTTAATATTGAATTTAGTATCAGCTGTCATGAAGATCATGACTGCTTATTGGTATCAATAAAATAGTAAAAAATATTCTGGCCTATCCCCATGGCACAATATAATTATATATTATCAAGATGGAGCACAGTGTAGTGGTTAGCGTGCAAATGGCCCGAGTTCAAATCCTGGTGGAGACACCAAGATTTGTGACCTGGGTCTTATACTGTGTTGTGTCCTTGGGCAAATCACTTCATCTACATTGCACTCAGTCCACCCAGGTGATAAAATTGGTCCTGAACACGGGAAGTACAGATTTATATGGTCACGCAAAGCGTTTAGTAGCAGCACCTAAAGTACAATTTCTTCAGGGAAATAATGTACCGCCAGTGAGCAGTGCTTGCACTGGATATTAGGCGTTAAAATGTATATCAAAAATATTAAGATAACAAAATATCTGATCAAGCTTTTGGCTCCTGTTTGGTGAAAATGTGATCGTAGACAATGTTCAAAGGTAAGAAAATCTACAATTGCTTTGGGAAGCAACACCAGGGTAAAGAACTTCATGTTAAGACAGAAGGAACAAGCTTGAGTAACTGATTAAGTAAGGGATTAAATTTTAGGCTTCACTGTGAGAATTGAGACTTACGCTGAAACAATTTCCTGAGCGTTGACAAACTTGGCGTAAGACACAGCCTTTCTATGTCCGCGGAACACGGCAACAGGTTGTTTGGTGCTACGCAGATCGTAGTAGTGCACACAGTGGTCTGTAGAGAAGAAATATCAATGATTATTTCATAGGCTGTATAATATCTCAACTGGTACATTTGCTGGATAAACTTTTGGACACATTTTCCTGGTACTATCTTTTTTTTGGACAAGAACACTTCCAACATTTAAAGCCCCTTCTGCTATAGAGAGTGTTTCCTTTGTAACACATCAATAATTTAAACTGTAAATGTTAATAAAATCAACGTATGAAATAATTTAGAAGAAGCCTAAAGAACTTGGTAAAACTAAATGTCTGATACCTCAAAATGTTACCAGTTGGGAGCAAAGGACAAACTAGCCTTGTCGTAACATAAATCACTGCTACACGATCTGACTATAGGATATTAGGGACATTTAAACTGCTTTACCCACAATTCTCGTTAAGAGGTTGAGATTCTTGTAAATTGGCTTCTAAGAACAGTTTGGCATTAACGGAATCAGCAGCTCAAGTGTTGAGTGAGTGAGTTATTGTTTAACGCCGCTTCGGCAGTATTGCAGCCATTAGCGGCGAGCTCAAGTGTTGACAGAGAATGTCAGAGAAATATAGCCTTTCTATTGCTTTACCGTAATTCCTTTTTTGTGGAAACAAAATTCGACAGGATATCCCTGTTTACACATGTATGCTATTACTATATGATTTAAACACAGTCAAATTGAAAGATATTAATGAAGTTCATACTTTGATGACTTTTTATTTGACAAATTGATAAACACAAGCGCAAATTTGTTGAAAAATCAAAACAATGAGGATTGAAGCCATTCATCGGCGCTGCGAGTGGGGAAAACTTTGCTACGGCCTAACAGCATATTGTTTATTACTTTTATGATACATTATGTGTTACTATATGAATATTCTATCATTTAATATGTTTATTATAACAAAAAATTAAAATTGGGTTAAATATAGCGTGTTTTCATTTCACGAAATGTCAAGGATCCAAGATGGCGGATGCTGTCGATACATCGTTGATAGAACTTTCCCTTTAAGAAGTTGAGATACTTGTAAATTGGCGTTTTAGAACAGTTTGGCATTAACTAAATCAAGTGTTGACAGAGATCAGAGTCTCTCACCTGCAGATCCGAAGGCAAGGTGGTATCTACTCTCGGGGTTAAACTTGACGCAGCAAACGTTCGCCTTGGCCTCCAGGTTGGATACAGAGTGTTCACAGTTGGTAGACCACAGCTTCACTGAGGACAGATATACAGATGAAATTGGGATGGAGTGCGGTTAACATCTTACGTCCGGCTCACATAGCAGGAGGAAGCAGCTGAAAGAATCTCATAGGTATTTGAAAGAGAGATTATAGTTATTGACTGTTCCCATTTCTACAAATAAATCAAACTTTTAAAGGGGCAGTAGCACGTTTTTTGCATAACTTATTTTTTCAAATTTCCAAGTTATAATGATAGTTTATGTCATTAATATATACTTTAGAGGGTAAAACATCTTATTACACAAACCAATTTTCCGTAGTGGTTAAAACAGTGCTGCATATAAAGCAAAAATTGCATGGCGGCCATTTTATTGTGAACACATTTTATTATTTCGAATGACAAAAACGATTTCCATGGCTTTACGGAACCAATTACACTCATTTTAAACTTGAATTTCCGAAGAGGGAAGGGTGTTTTACTGTTGGTGACATTAATACATTTCATCGACTTATTTCACTGAAAAAAACATGCTACTGCCCTTTTAAAATAAGAGAGAAATCTTTTATAAATGATTCAAAATTGAAGGGAGGTGAGGTCAGCTGACACTGCTTTCAAAAGCTTTTCGCTTATATCAAGGCTGCAATGAATGAACCGCTATACTCACCCTTTGCATCGTCTGACCCTGACGCCAGTAGTTTGGGGTCCATCCTGTTGAAGTCCACACTCCAACATCTCTTCTCGTGTTCCTGGCGGACACAAATCTAGCGGTTATATATCTTCAACCTTGATAGATTTACAAAGCAAAATAGGAACGAGTTGTAGAGCGTCTGCTCATCACCCTGAAGGTCAAGGTTTAATTGCCGGCCAGGATATACAAAACGGCAATCTAAGATAGGAGTTGTTGCTTCCTTTGCTCAGCATTATAAGTAGTTGTAACTAAGGTGACATGAGTAACAAGGTAACAAAGTAATACTTCAAACTTAAAAAATAATGTGAAGATAGGCAAAATCGACTGTCAAACATGTCGAAAAATTCAAAGTTTCGCTGTGACCTTGAAAATAATGTGCTTTGTGTAAGAAATTATGGAATTCCAGTAAATAGTTCTTGAGATATCCCGCTGACAAGCTTTACATGTACATTAACATGTCGAAAAATTCAAAGTTTCGCTGTGACCTTTGTCTATCCTTGGAGAAGCTATGTGTAAAATATGAAAAGAATCCAGTGAATAGTATCTGAGTTATTCCGTTTCGTATGGAAGGACGGACACAGCCGAATACTACATCCCCCGCTTCGCGCTAAACGTGCGGCTGGGGATTATAATGCTTGAAATGATGCTCATCTGTGGCTGCCGGATGCCAAGGTCACAAAATTATTCCAAATTTTTTGTTTAATGAGGACAATAAAGGGCTTTATTATCATGACTTCACAATTCTATTCATCAATTATTTTGTTAACGGGACACTCTTACCTGAAACATGCGAGACTTGGCTCCCGTGAAAGCGTCCCACAACGTGACGGTCCCTTCATAGTCAGAACTAGCCAGCATGCTCTTGTGGTAGGCGCTCCATGTTACGCAGCTGCAACCGAATAACACAATCAACAAATGAAATGACCTTCAGTATACAACCACAAAGATTATATTACAAAGGATCAATACATGAGCCAACAGCCATTACAAAATGCTTAGCAGTCACTTTGAAAAGAAGATAGTGAATTATAAATACAACGCCTCTATTTTCCTTATTCATTGTGCTACAGACATAAAATTGGGCTCTTTTGATAGCTTTTTCAAATACCAATATGTTAACATTGACCATTTTATCATAAATGGGTGCACCGTTTGACATTGCCATTCAGGAGTCCAAAATGTCATAAATAAACGGGCGCAATATGACACACATATGCTATGAGCCAATCTGGCTAAATATTTATATTGTTTTAACCCTTAACTTGCGGGTCCCAGGCTATATATCCTCGCAGACAAGCCCGGAAGCACTCCTAATTCTGTCATATCCGATCATTACTGAGCAGATACTAGCCGGTGAATCACAGTCGGTCACATGGTACCAGATTCATTATCTGGGAAATTTGGCTGCAGGTGCCAATTACTGCCCAGCAAAATTAGCAAGGGTTCCGAATAGTCTACCACGAGGGCTTAAAGGGAAAGTTCTATCATTGATTTATCGGCAGCATCTGCCATCTTGGTTTCTTGGCATTTCGTGAAATGAAAACACGCTATATTTAACCCAATTTTAATTTTTTGTAATAATAAAACATATACGGTAATAAAATATTCACATGGTAACACATAACGTATAATAAAACTAACAAACAATATGCTGTTAGGCCGTAGCAAAGTTTTACCCACTCGCAGCGCCGATGCATGGCTTCAATTCTCAATATTTTTATTTTTTTATCAAATGTGCACTCGTCTTTATCAAGTTGTGAAATGTAAAGTCATAAAATTTTGAACTTCATGAATATATTTCAATGTGACTCCATTTTAATCATGTATTAATAGCATATACGTGAAAATGGGCATATCCTCTCGAATTTTGTTTCCTCAAAAAATACCCTGATAGAACCCTAATTTTAAAGGGGCAGTAGCACGTTTTTTCGCTCAAATAAGTTGATGAAATGTATTTGAAAAATAATTTCACCAATAGTAAAACATCCTTCTCTCTTCGTAAAATAAAGTTTAAAATGAGTGTACATGGCTCAGTAATGCCTTGGGAATCGTTTTTGTCATTCAAAATAATAAATTGTGTTCACAATAAAATGGCCGCCATGCATTTTTTGCTTTATACGCAACAACTTTTTAACCACTACGGATAATTGGTTTGTGTAATAAGATGTTTTACCCTCTAAAGTAAATTTAAATAACGCAAACTATCATATAATTAGGAAATTTGAAAAAATAATTTTTGCAAAAAAACGTGCTACAGCCCCTTTAAGCCCTCGTGGTAGACTGTTCGGAACCCTTGCTAATTTTGCTTAGGCAGTAATTGGTACCTACAGCCTTTAAAGGGGTCATAGAATAGAATAGAAGATTAACTCTTGTACAGCTCACCTAATTTTGGAGTTGCAGAGCATCTCTATAACAGGGTAATGTATGTCCACTACATCCTTAATGACCGTTCCGTACTCGTACACCTGTAACACAGAACATCACGGTTAAAGAAATCAACTAAAAATATGGGAATATTGGATTTTGTCATTCCTTGAAAAGTATAAAATATTTTTTCTTTGGAATTACAGCCCATGTTAGTATGTAATTTGATTCGTGTACACTACTGTCAAACGGAATTAATGTAAAAAAAATTTAAAATATGGAAATAAATATAAAAAAATTACGACTTTAAACTAAACAAATGTAACAGTACTGATGAATTGATGTCACAAACTGTTACAAAAAAAAAAGAAGAAATAAAGTTTTCTTCAAATAATATTTTACACAGATTTTAAAAAGAGACTATTTGAGAATAAATTTTTGTAATTCTTTTAAATAAAGTCCTTACCTTTATCTTCTTGGTAACACCAGCAATGGCAAAATAATCACAGTCTCTGTCAAACTCGATGCTGAAAATAAAATACGATAACTTTAATAAGTTCCCTATTTCGTCCTTGAATATTTCATACCAATAATACATTGTCCATTTCTTCAGATCACACATTAAATCTTGTTTTATACAGTCGCATGTTCCTTGAACTCTTGAAACATGTAACAAGTGTTTGCCGCTAACATGGCAATGTCTCACGCTGCTAATAGTGAGTTTAGTAAGACATTTGGTCAAAAGGAGTTACTTCATATATAGAGGATATTATATGAGTGTCTATGACATATACTATGTTTACCACACGAGTGCCTGAATATTAGTATTTACCCTGCGAGAGCGAGGGATATACTGATATTCAGGCACGAGTGTCGTAAACATAGTATAACATAGACACAAATATATATTATTCTGTTTATTACCGAAGTCGTGAAATTAATGATAACGCGCTAAAATCCACTGTTCAACCATAGTCTAGCGACCCGCCATCGCCGCATTTGGAACGCAACGTCATAGACGAAGCGGGACATCATAGCATTGTTTATGACGTCATGTCACCATGACAAAGTGATATTTTGCCCTAGGGCATCGAATGAAAAATATGAACCCCGATTTGATTGCCCTCGTAGGTAATAAATATCATTACGGGCAAAAAGTGTCATGATGATCTGCAAATTTGAATTTATTGGGTGCTAGGTTTCATGATAAAGCGTTAACAAGAGTGAGACATACGGACACCGCTGAATACATAGTCTCTTGTTACGTGTAGTTGCGGTGACAACAACATTCTGGCATTTTAGTGGACAACTCTGTGTGATATAGATGGTTATCCTTCTTTCAGTTTTACACATAATCAGCATAATGGCACACTCACTTTAGAAATTTATAAAAATATTTTCTAAATTTTAGCACTTGTTACCTTGAAACGATACTGGATCCGCCATTGTAGAGGTCGACAGCGTAGCTGAGGGTAGCGAGGGGACGGAAAGAGGAGAATCGCGTGAACTTGGAGAGAGAGTCGGTGAACTCTGTCAGTCCATCCTTGGAATCCTCACCTGTAACACAACATCCCAGTGGATGAGGATGTGCCTCCAAATATTTTATTTCATGATAAAGTTTTGAGATAAAAACTTTATTAATTTTTTTCAAAATATTTAACGTCATAGGACACATTTATATATGTTATAATTCGCCCATTCTACAGTGTTGAAATAAGCTTTAAAACTAGCCAGGCTGAAAGGGTAATTGTTGTTGTTTTCACATTTACCTGTTGCTACTCCTCGTAACCTGGTTGAGAAGTAACACTGTTCCAAATCTTCGAAGTGGTGACTGATCTTCTTCCGTCTCGACGCCATCGTTGTTTGACTGAAAGACTTCCCAGCCTGCAACACAAGGAATAGATCATAAATCTCAAGCCTTGAGGTGAGGTGAAGTGATTTGGAGTTTTACGCCGCTTTCAACAGTATTTCGGCCTGCAATACCATGAAGCTATGCATTACGGTAAAACCTGCGAGCATCGGCTGGAACTAGAGAACCATGGGTGGTTATTTCACTGCAGCATTGCACCCAAACCTTACTGCATGTAGAACTATTCTCGACTGCAGACAAAGTTGCCTGTCGGGACTTGAACCCATCTCTAGCCTTGAGCATATCACCAATGACTATTAAAGGGGCAGTAGCACGTTTTTCGCTCAAATAAGTTGATGAAATGTATTTTTTAAATATTGTCACTAATAGTAAAATATCCTTCTCTCTTTGCAAAATCTAGTTTAAAAATGAGTGTACATGGTGCCGTAACGCCATGGGAATCGTTTTTGTCATTCGAAATAATAAAATGTGTTCACAATAAAATGGTCACCATACAATTTTGTATTTAAAAGCAACACCGTTATTACCACTACGAATGATTGGGTTGTGTAATAAGATGTTTTACCCTCTAAAGTAAATATAAATGACATAAACTATCATTATAAATGGGAAATTTGAAAAAATAAACTTTGCGAAAAATGTGCTACTGCCCCTTTAACTACAAAGTTCAAGTGTTGATCCTAATTGAGAGGACTCCTTGCTAACTCACTTAGGATTTTTAGAAATAGTGGATCTTAATAAAGGATATCAAACTAACGGTGAACAAATAATTTACATCATAACTAATTCAAGAATCTGATATTTTATTGTAAAGCTCATGCAATATATGTGTGCTAAAGAATGTTTTTTGGGCCAGTGGGCTTTTACTGAATAACATGTCTGTCTGTCATGTTGGTCTGTCCGTCCGTCCATTAGACTGTCTGACAACTTAGTATCAAAGCAAATAAATGAGATTGACAATTGAGGTAAGTTATCCAAGAAATGTTCATGAAAACAGTTATCAAACTAGAAATATGTGCATGTGATGCACTGTGATGTCCCCCGCTCCAACTTTCAATCCAACCTAGTCATATTACCCTTATTTTTCACTTATGCTAAGAACCAAGTTCAATACTGCATTAATAACGAGAAATAAAAAATTCAGAATAGTCAAAGTAGCAAAAGGCACCACTCTATCACTAGGTCTAAGCAAATACAAAGTTTGGTGAAAAAATATTGAACGGTTTTGGAGATAGAGTCTGGAAAAGGTCCCTATCCCCAATTTGCACTAAGTTCAAATTGTTTCCATGGAAACCAGAAAGAAAAAAAAAATTCAGAATAACCAAAATAGCAAAAGGCACCACTCCACCACTAGGTCTAACCACATAGTAAGTTTTGTGAAAAAATATTGAACTGTTTTTTAGATATGGCCCGGAAAAGAAAGCATTTCGTAATGACGGAATGACGGAATGGCGGAATAACGGACGGAGGCGAAAACATTATGTCTCCCGAAAAAAAATTCTTACGTTTTTGCTTCCATTGAAGCCGTCCTGGCACATTGACTCACTAATAGGGGTCCTGATGGGATCAAAACCGTTCGGTACGAGATGGTCCTGGAAACAGACAAGAAATAAATCACATAGATGAACACAGAAAGAGATACTGAATGGTTGTGAGGCAGGGTGAGATGGGATGCTTCGGTGTGGGATATTCCTTTGGCCCTACTGGTAAAACGCAGTCCTGGGTTCGAATCCGACTGGAAATGATCTCTCAAACCCTTCTGTTACATTTGGTGCTCAACGTGAGGTGAGTCGAGGTGAGGTTGGGTTGGGTTGGGTGGGGTGGGGTGGGGTGGGGTGGGGTGGGGTGGGGTGGGATGGGGTGGGGTGGGGTGGGGTGAGGTGAGGTGAGGTGAGGTGAGGTGAGGTGAGGTGAGGTGAGGTGAGGTGAGGTGAGGTGAGGTGAGGTGAGGTGAGGTGAGGTGAGGTGAGGTGAGTTGGGGTTTAATGCCGCTTTCAAGAGTATTTCACTTATATCGCAGCTGCTAGTATTACGGCAGGGAGAAAGTCTGCAACAACATGTGGCTATGCATTGCGGTGAAACCTGCGGGCAACGGCTGAATCTAGCAAGCATGGGTGGTACTCTGCTGAATTTCAGTTCACCTCTTGATCCTAAGACGAACGCACTAACCACTGGTGCACAACATGGGGCTGGGGCAAATGTTCAGTATATCAACCTAAAGTGCTCCCTCAGTCACAACAGCTCAAGAGTTCAAAACCTTTGTGGAAGGGATGTATGTGGCAGGGTGAGACGAAAGTGTTCCTACTGACTTTCGCTAGTTGGCAGGGATTGGGAAAGACACCTTTGACAATGGGCCATTTTTAGGGCTTTTAGTCATTTTCAGAATTTCAAATGGGCCATTCCCCTTTGAAACAATAGTAAAATTTCAAATTTTAATGGGCCATTTTTTCATCGAATGTGCAAAATGGCCCATGGCCCCTGCCTTTCCCAATCCCTGAGTTGGATATCCATTTAGCTCACTGGTAGAGGGTAGTACTCCAACTCAGAGATCACAGGTTCAAATCTCGCTGAGGTGATCTCACAATTACTTGTTACATTTCACGGCCAACATGGGGCTCCAAACCCATGACCCTGTGATCAGGAGTTTTGGGCTCATTAGTGTTATATGGTATTTCATAACTTTAGTAGAAAGTTGTACTTCAATTAAGACAAGTTAAGGAAAGCAAATTGACGTGACTGTTCGAATATCTTTGAAGGTGATTGATCATACACCCAATATGTCGCCTCAGGTGAGGTGAGGTGAGTTGGGGTTTAACGCCGCTTTTAAGAGTATTTTACTTTCAGTGCAGCATTGCACCCAAACCTTACGGCGCGTAGAACAGTTCTCTACCGCAAACAAAGTTGCCGTGCCCCTTGCGGGATTCGAACCCCGGATCTCTTGATCCGAAGCTGAACGCGCTAACCACTGCGCTATCCCGCCCCTATGTCGCTCTAACCCATGCCCCAGAGATTAAGAGTTTTGTGCTCATTAGTGTTATATGGTATTTCATTAACTTCAGTGTACACTTGTACTGAAATACATACAAGTTTAGGAAAACAATGTGACAAGGTTTCCAAAGTAAGCAATGTAAATGGACAAAATAAAATTTTCTTAAAGAGTCTTGAAAGACAATCAACTTCAACGTACGAGAGACAAGATTTCACTTTGTACGTATAACTCACCGGACATACAGTGTACTTCTGTTGTTGTTCCTGTATGCTGTCCTGAAACATACAAAATAGTTGTTACTTGATACGATCTTATGAGGTTCCTGATTAATGATGAATAGATGAAATCATTTGTGGAGTGCAAGATTAATGCTATAAATATTAAACTTAACAATATCATGCATTTCATTTTGGACTTGCATCATGTAAGAGATTGTAAACATACTCACGTCGACTATTTTTGTATCTTCATCCAGTAGATTTATTTCTCTGTTTAACTGCTCGAGTTGCTGAGAACAGAAAAATGACATAAAATGATATATACATTTCATTGATTTCAATTACAGTTTGAAAGAACTTAATTCTATTATTATCATAAACATTCAACTACCATCAGGATACATTGTTTCACAGAATATTCAATTTTTTTTACCTCTTGTTTTCGGTCCCGCACTTGTTGCAAGAATTCCTTCAATATCAGGTTCTCCGCCAATTTCCCATCCTTGAAAATCAAAACATGATTTATATGATAAACTGTTACAGGTTTTTAAATTTCTAAAAGACATGTACAAAATTAGTCAGAATGTCCACACTATATGATTCTGTGATGAATTCCTGTACACAATAAAGGTCGAGAAAAAAGAGTGGCTAACAAAATTGAACACCCAGACTTATTAGAGCAAATACAATAGTTGCTGAAGGTCTGAAGGTCAATACATTAAAGAGAGAAAGTTCTTTCGGAGCATACACCATTTTGTTTTGGTGCAATACATGAAATGAGAAAATACACAATTCACAATGGCAGGTGTACTCACAGCTGATATATACACAATACACAATGGCATGTGTACTCACAGCTGATATATACACAATACACAATGGCATGTGTACTCACAGCTGATATATACACAATACACAATGGCAGGTGTACTCACAGCTGATATATACACAATACACAATGGCAGGTGTATTCACAGCCAATACATAACAATATACATACGATACACAATGGTAGGTGTACTCACAGTAAACAGTGTTTCCGTTTACCGGTATATACCGGTATTTTACCGGAATTTTTTAAGCTGGACCGGTATTTCTCATTACGTCGGTCTCAAGGACCGGCAATTTCAAAATTGTGTATTTGTGCAGAAATGATCCTAAATAAGCATATATATAAATAATAAGTCCTTAAATTTTGTATTTATGCTAAATAAGCATTTTTCAATCTTATAATTACACCTAAAACAAATCATAAATTGATCAAACAAATGCTTATCAGTGCTGCATGGCAACTTCAGACAGGAAACGTCAATCAAGGTGTTGACCTAATTCCATGCAATTCCCCAAGAGGGACTGGTTAATTTTTGTATAGGGGTGACAGGAGTTGCATAGTTCAAATAGGATAGAGCACAACCACTTATTGAACGATTATTACTGATATAAAATAAAGATTGATTTTAGTCTAAATTTAAATTACAGAATTAGATTATAGATTTGTCAAACCAAGAAACAATAATCAAATTTGTTTGAAGTTTTGTCAATTGCCACCCCTGTGTTGAAAATGGATTATCCGGGAGGTCTGCAGATTTTTCTGTTTTCATTGTCGGAGTTTTAGACAGCCATACAGCTCAATGTTACCAAAAACTATATATTGAGGTATGTTTCAAAATATCACTGATGAAATTTTTGCAGGTGTAAAACATTTGAAAAGCATTACAAGTTCTTGGTTTGGTAGTTATTGTATGTTATTTACAAATCCTGCAAACGTGTGACGGCTAAAAATAGCACTGTTGATACCTGGATACTACGATTGCAATTGAGAAATTATGAGCATAAAATTAAAATCAAATTACATTAAATATAACATTACTTTTTATCAAAAACTTTGACAATCTAACCATTTGATTTGTAGTATTTGTATTGATATGCATGATTTTACTTTTGACTGTCGGAAAACTTTTAGTACCTGTTTACGTCACTCGCTGTGTTAGTGTAATGTGACAAGCATTTCACTGATATTTATCAACAATATGAAGTTCGTTCACAAGTGCACACATTTATTATTGTTTTTATAAAAACATATGCTTAGTCTATTCCAAACATGAACATTTTAGGACTGGTTAATATTGCAGGGGACCGGTATTTTTAATGACTGTCGGTCCCTTGGACTGGCTGTTAAAAATGCAAGCGGAAACACTGAGTAAATACATAATGATATATACACAATGGCAGGTGTACTCACAGCTTCCAGCTGGTGTTTCTTCTGGACGAGCATCTCCAGGAGATGGTTGACGTTGGCCAGGTCCAGGTTGTCCTCCGTCACCATGTCCAGCAGGTCCCCTGGTCCTCCACATGTCTGTACAGAGAAAGTGACTAACGATGACAAACTCATAGCCCTTATACATGCTGGTGTAAATCAAACTTCCCCTGTAAGGTACTCACACTAGTCTTCACTAAATTAAGCCTTGCTGCACTTCACAACCTTTCCTGTGCTATCCGAACAAACTAGAATGCTGCTACGCTGGCACAGAATAGCTGATGCAATGCAGCAAGGTTTAATTAGCCACTGATGGTGCAATTACGCCTAGGTGGGGGAAGTTGGTGTATGTTAAACTCAACGGTATTGGTCAAATTTACCTGTTTAATTCATTAATGTCAAACCATTCCTGAATGGCTGACTTTCAGGAATTCTATCTCTTTATTAAAGAATATGATACAACTTCTTTGATTCTTTGGGAGGATGTAAAAGGTGGAAATACTGATTACATGGAGCATATGATCGATATGATACAAAATGTGTTATGGGAGGCGCTAGACGACCTGTCTTAATGGTGGTTTGTAGGGATAGCCAATGAAGTTCCACTGTAGGATACAGAGGCACAGGCAAGATGAGTAAAATTAGAATGAGGATGAAGGAGCAAATAGACTCAGAAACATGTAACATCATTTTTCCGACTTTTTTGTGGATAACATCTTGGGTTGATGGCGGATCTACCCTCCTTCTGATATGGTAAAAGTCTGGCCAGGACCATCCTCGGTTACCCAGGGTTTTATATATGCTATGTTTCTCTCCTCTATATCACCCATGGGAAACTCTGTCAGCGAAATCTGTACTAAAATTACCTGCCCTTGGGTATAAAACCCTGGGTAACCGAGGATTGGCCAGGACAAAATGTTTATAAACTGACCTGTTGTTCTAGTTTTATTTTCTTCTCATCTTGTTTGCCTTTATACTTGAGAATGAGTTCATTCACTGAAACAAATAACATATTCATAATGTTAATTTTTAGTCAAATATTTTTTTTGTTATCTCAATGACCATCAACCTTGATTAGTTTTCTAATATTTTTTAATTAACTATCTATTAAAGTAAGAAAAAATTAATTATCTTCTTCTAATATTTGTTTTCAAATATTTAATTTTAAAAGTTTGAACTTGTAAAATGTATATTTAATATTTATTTAACCTGATATGTTGACTTACGTGTGAAATTTGGGTATATATGTTCAGCATTGTCGATGACGTAGTTGCATTTTGGACATCGATTTGTTTTTTCTAGACACTGTTTGATACATTTGTAACTGAAATAAAAACAAAACAATATATCAATTTTAACTAGTCTTTGCATTTTGTATATTATATATAATTTTTCATTTCATACTTTTGTTGTTGAAATGTACAAAGACAAAACAATTTCATTCTTTTAGAAATAAAGAAAATATCTTTGCTTACTATTAATAGAAATTGTGGTATAATTTAGTTTATTATTTAAAGGATTTTTCATTTCATACTTTTATTGTTGAAATGTACAAAGATAAAACAATTCCATTCTTTTAGAAATAAAGAAAATATCTTTGCTTACTATTAATACAAAGTGTGGTATAATTTTGCTTATTTATTTAAAGGATTTTTTAAGAGTACACACATTACAATTCAAGGTTTTACAAATACAATGGTCAATTGGCCAAAAGCCAATGAAAGTTTTGAATTTTTTTTAAGAAATCAACTCTTATTGAAGTATAGTTATTTTCTTTTTATAACTCATTCGGCCACAAAGATTATATTTCTGCCAGTAAATATTTGTTTGCACTGTCCAATATGACGAGTAAGTAAAATTTCATTTGTCAAGCCCTGCAATTACAAATCTATTCTCTTTTGACATTGAACTTAATACAACTGAAAATAGTCCTAATTACTTTAAATTGTTTGACAATATTCATATCTGAAAGCAAAGAACATTAATAGTGAAACTTACCAAAACGTGTGTCCACATTTCGTCATATGTGCTTCTTCTATAATATCGAAACATACTGGGCTGGAAAAAAAAGAAGTTATTGTTATCATCTTCACAAGTTTATTCCTGGAAATACTAATAATATACTTTCTGTTATATGTTTTTAGACATAATATACCATAGAATTAACAACGATCAAAATATTAACCAAGAATCTAAATTAAAAATTTTTATTTCTCATATATTTCATTTTCTCTGAAGGGTAAGCTATGTAAGTTACATACAACGATCAAAATATTTCTGATTAATTTTTTAACTTTACTTTTTATCCAACTTTCTGATACAAAATTATAAAATACTTTGTCAAGTTTAACAGTTTTACATTGCCCTAATTTAATTTATTTATTCTCTAAGAGTTACCTTACTGCAAGAGAAATATACAAAACACATGAGTTGTGTAATTTTGCCAATTACGAAAAGTTTGCCTCATAAGATTCTAGTACGGTATATAAAAAACTGTTACAGTGATTTTGGGGCTATCTGCTATTTTTCGGAAATAACTCCATGATTTGTTTTCAAATGATCTTGAATTACTCTCAACATTCCATAAAAATATTTAGTCTAGGTAAATTTCCTCTTTTCAAATTGCATTATTCTCAAGACAGAATCAAGATTTATAAGTGAACTTTCAATGCCAGACAAACAATATGTGTTTGTTAAACACAGATGCCCCGGGATATACCAAAGTTATGGCCAAGGTTAAAGTTTTCTGAATATTGTTCACTGCGGCAAGGTCAAGGTCACAAGGTCAAATATGATGACCTCATCTGAAAGGTCTCATCACAAGGTATGCACATGCCAAGTTTGAAAGCCCTAGCTCTGAGCAATCGAAAGTTATGGCCAAAGTTAAAGTTTTTGTGGACAGACAGACAGGTGAAAAACAATATACCCCCTGAATCTCCGATTTGGGGGCATAAAAAACTACCAGTCACAAGCAATGCTGTCAAAAACTAAATTTTGAAAAAGATTTTGCTTCAGTTATTGGGTCTTGGGCTCCCTATAATGAATTCAAAGGGGGGGGGGGGGGGGGGGGGGGGGGGGGGGGGGGGGGGGAATGATTTCAAAGGGGGGGGGGGGGGGGGGGGGGGGGGGGTTGCCACAGGGCCCTGTTGAGAAAATTTTCATTTTGCACATTGTACAGCGTTAAATTGAGTGCTTCCCAGGCCTCAAAATAGCAACCAATTTGGGAGCATTTGCTCCCTATTTTTTCAGTTTGCTTCTTATAATTTTGAGTTAGGAGCACAAATGCTCCTTGGCAAAATGTTGGGTCTGATTAACATTCTATCACGATTGCTTCAAAATGGTATTGAATATTAGCTAGCTTACAGTTTTCAGCTTATATTCATTAATTTATAGTTAATTTTTGTAAATATTATTTTATATGTGCCCCTTGCAAATTTCTTTTGCTCCTTAGAATAATATGTTAGGAGCGTGTCCACTCCTTGAAAGAATATTTTAAGTTGAGGCCCGCTTCCTCCCTCCTTCTCTTTCCCCCTCCCTCCCCTCCCCCCCCCCAGACGTGAGAGGACAGGTTCCCACAGTTAACTGCAGGGGTGGTGTATTGTGAGGGGGAGAGAGAGAGGAAGTGTCCCTACTAGTTGTGTGTGTGTGTGATGTAACTCTATCTGACCCTGTGCTCCGTATTGTGGGAAAGTGTGGCCTGGTCTCTCTCAGTGTGGGAGGTAGCTCAATCTGCCACCATACAGGCTTGAGAGGTGAGGTGAGTTGGGGTTTAACACTGCTTATTTCACTCATATCACGGTTGAAAGAATTATGGCAGGGAGAAAGCCCGCAACGCCATGTGGCTATGCATTGCAGTGAAACCTATAGGACCAAATACTTCACACACACACAAATTCTTATAATTTAATGGAGGGTGAGGTGAGTTGGGGTTTAACATCGCTTACACGGTCATCTCACTTATATCGCGGCTGCTAGTATTATTGCAGGGAGAAAGCCCGCAACACCATGTGGCTATGCATTGCAGTGAAACCTGCGATCATCATCTGGAACTAGCAAACCATGGGTGGTACTATCTGAAATTCAGTGTAGCATTACACCCAAACCTTACTGCATGTAGAACAGTTCCCTACTGCAGACAAAGTTGCCGTGCCCCTGGCGGGATTTACAGGCTTGAGACATCATGAACTAATCCTTAGACATCTATCTACTCGAATGATTAGTGAACTATTTCCTGAGACTTCTTTGATTGGCATTCTAGAAGTTGAGATGATATTGATGGATATACGACTTCTTTATTCTTTGTAGAGAGCAACTTCCCAATGCAAGGCATAACTCTTGCCAGTCTCCATTACTGGCTGATTTAGGCCTTGCAGTATTTCCTTAAAAAATCTGTGTTTAGAAATCCAGGCCCGCTATGCATTTCTGGTGCAGTGATTCACTATCTTGACACAACAAAGCAAGGGAAATACCGCAAAGGTTAAATCAGCCAGTAATGCAGACTGGCAAGAGTTATGCCTTGCATTTGGAATTTGTGGAGAGAGTGGAGGCAACATTTTGACATAGATTCAAATGTCATTGTCAAGTTTCACCTGCTTGACAACGACATTAGAATCAATGTCGAAACGTCGCCTTCAAAATCCATAAAATTATTAGTATATTTAATTTTCTGAAAGGCCAATTTTCAGGAACGGTACCTTGTTTAGCCTTAATCAGCTGAATTGATCGGCATCAAACCATTCTGAGTGTTCAGTTTACAGGAATCACAAGTGGTTATCAGAGTCAATAGTCTTGGATCATAATCAGATTCCACAGAAAAAGGGTTAACTAATGACAAACAAGGAATATAATTGAATTAACAGGTAATGGGTTAATATAATTCTCTCTGGTTATGATGTGTACGATCAGGGCAGTCCAGCATATACCAAGGTGTGCTACATACGATAGAGGCCCTCGCCAAAATACAAGTTTATAAGATGAACTACAATCAGGGCAGCAAATTTAACAGTACCATCTCAAAAAGTATCTTTTGTATGGACATAAAATTCAATGTACAGTCAGGCCTCCATAATCCGAACGCTTCCGTTTTTCATCAAAAACGTTCGGATGGTGAAATGTTCGGACTACTGAGTACTGAGGACTACTATAGAGATTAGTTTGGTTACAACTTCCTACCGTTCGGAAACTGCGAGATTCGGATTATCGGTGGCCGGATTATCGCGGGTTGACTGTATATAATTAACACAGATTTTTTGAAAATTATTCAAAAAAAAGGTAGGATTATTATAGGACGGTAAAACAGGAACGGAAAACATTAAAATCATCAATCACTTTGTCTCTCCCCCCTCCCAACTCTGACCCCCCTGATGTAACTATGGGAAGCATGTGAAAGTGTTGCCCCACCCTTCTCACACACAGCAGACAGGGAGAGCTCTAACGGAAGTTGTTGAGGCTCTGACAGTGCCTACACCTTATAACAATCAGCAGGCACTAATAACTTCCTAAACATCTACGACAATCTCTTCCTGTTTTAGAGAAACACTCATGGCATATTGGAAACACTTCAAACACCCTCCACAGTGGAGTCCAGACCCACATCAGACGTTAGAAGATGTCTGGATGTACCACTGGTAGTCGTGATATGAGGATTATCAGGATAAACATCGAAGTGGTTGTCCACTGGTAGTTGCAGGCCTCAAAATAGCAACCAATTTAGGAGCATTTGCTCCCTAATTTTTCAGATTGCTCTCTGTAATTTTGAGTTAGGAGCAAACATGCTCCTTAGCAAAATTTGGGGTCCACTTAAAAAAACTTTTTTTTCCCATCAAATTTAACCATTTGCTCTCTAATTTTTCAGATTGCTCCCTGTAATTTTGAGTAAGGAGCAAACATGCTCCTTGGCAAAATTTGGGGTCCACTTAAAAAAACAAAACAATTCCCACCAAATTTAACCATTATCCATCACAATTGCTTCAAAAACAGTTTTGAATATAAACCAGCTTACAGTTTACTGCTTATATTCATTACTTTATAGGTAATTTTAACAATCTCATTTTATATGTGCACCTTGCAATTTTCTTTTGCTCCTAAGATTAAATGTTAGGAGCGTTTCTGCTCCTTGAAATTTTTTTTTACTTTGGAGGCCTGTTAAGTTGTGATTTTTATGAGGATTGTCAGGATTAGCATCAAAGTGGTTGTCTGGTTGTTCCTGGAGATCTATGCTGGTGTTGTTCATATAGAGAAAAATTTGCTAAAATTGGGCATGATTTAGCCATAGCTGTAGATGTGATACTTAAACTTTGACAAATGGCCCCTTTTATGTTAAATTAGCCAAAATTACCCCAGACACAAAAAACACAATGTGGGCGAGGTGAGTTGTGGTTTAACGCCGCTTTCCGGAGCATTTTACTTTCACAGCTGCTAGTATTATTGTAGGGAGAAAGCCTGCAACACCATGGTTGCTATGCATCGACGTGAAACCTATGTGCATCGGTTGAACTAGCGAACAATGGGTACTACCGGTATGCTAAATTCAGTGTAGCATTGCACTTAAGGATGTCCGCTCCTTCCTGTTGAACTTCAAAAATGAAATATGTTTAGGTAAAGATTTGTTCTCATTTTTATTTACTTCATGATATTCTACATTATCTACATACTTTTAAAAAACAAATGAAATAAAGAAAATGTGACTTTAGAACCTCTAAAAAGTGTTAAAAAAGCATAAATGGCCTAAATTTGACTAAAAAGGAGGGTTTTCAGGTACATTTTGTGTCACAGCTTAAAAAAAAACACACTACCATAGATATTTTTTCATCAATTTCGGTAGGGTAAAATAAACTTTGTAACATATCAAAAAAGGAAAAAAGTTTAATACTAGAAATGTAGTATTTTAAAGTTTTTAGCAGTTTTTTTTCCTCATTTTCCCATAGACTCCCATGTTAAAATTGTACTTCACCCCACTATCTTACAGGCGTCATATCTCGAAAAAAAAAACCACTACCCTCTATTTTTTAATGCTGATTTTCCAATCATATACTTTGATCTTTTAAAAAATATAAGTTAGAAAAATAGTTTAATACTATAAATATGAGGAGGATCCTCAAACCATATTGCGTGTAGAACAGTGCTCTACAGCAGCCACAGTGACTGAGACCCTGGCAGGATTAGAATTCTGTACATCTTGATCAATAGCTGAATGCACTAACCACTGAGCTGTCTCCCCATCCCCTGACATAATGGAGAATAGAGTAAAGTCCTAAAATTTCGTCCAGTCCTGATATTTCGTCCACTTTTCAAACAAGAGTCATCAGAAGATTACATATCCCACCGTTTCCACAAAATTTGTAAAACACATCTTTGACAGATACTTGTGTATCTACTACCGTACTTCAGTTAGTGGGTATTACAGATGCTGAGTTTCAGGTATGTTAAGGGGTTTTAGACTTCTGCTCCAAAAGCAGTCAACCAACATCCCTCTCATGTTTCTATGGAAACAAAAAAAATTAAATTTTCAGAAATCTGAAAATATCAAAAGGCACCACTTCAGTTAGTGGGTAATATACATGCAAAGTTTCAGGAAGACATGATTAATGGTTTTGGAGCTGTGCTCCAGAAATGAACCTGTCTCTGAACAAAGTCCAAATTCAACAAGTTTCTATGGAAACAAAAAAAATTAAATTTTCAGAAATCTGAAAATATAAAAAGGCACCACTTCAGTTAGTGGGTAATACACATGCAAAGTTTCAGGAAGATATGATGAACGGTTTTGGAGCTGTGCTCCGGAAACGAACCTGTTTCTGAACAAAGTCCAAATTCAACAAGTTTCTATGGAAACAAAAAAAAATAAAATTTTCAGAAATCTGAAAAAATCAAAAGGCACCACTTCAGTTAGTGGGTAATACACATGGAAAGTTTCGGAAAGATATCATGAACGGTTTTCGAGTTCTGCTCCGGAAACGAAATGATTACGGACGACCGGACGGACGGACAGACGGACGGGGTGATGACAATATCCCACGGTATTACATACCGGTGGGATAATAAAGGCGAATTTACAGCCTGTCCTAATAATCGTTGTGTCGTTTGTTATTTTTCTTACTAAGAATAGCAGTCACATGATATTAGTCACATGATACATACAACAATGTTGAATGGTTGATACAACATGACGAAGCTGTTACGTCACGATCTTCCCGCACGGGAGACTTGAAAACGACAGAAACAGGTGGACGAAATGTTAATACAGTGTCTCCGATACTTAAAACTGTGTGGACGAAATTACGAGATTGGTGGACGAAATAACACGATGCATACCCTTGCTTGTACGTTATTTTATTCATAAGAGTTACCCCCCTTAGAATATCAGCCAATCATTTTTCTTATAACAAAGACTCTTTGCCTCGGGCTGATTGTTGACCAAGAAGTGCCGAGTGAGGCCAGTGAGGGTTAGAATTCCGGCGAGGTCAACCGTAAAGTGGACGAAATTTGAGGACTCTATATGGATGCTAAAATTTGTCAATTTCAAACATTAAATTATAAAAATCTTAAAAAGGCTCTGTTGATGAATTTTTGAAAATTATTATCAGTGTGTGAAGCAATAGGGGTCTGGGAGGATCTTGTGATTTGTCCTCCTCTAATTAAAACTACTGAATGTTATACTTTTGTATATTACAGAAAGATATTCATGATATATATATATATGTAGCTATGCAGGAGGCAAATCATGGCCAGTTTTATCAAAGATTGCTACTTTGTATTAATAAATTAATATGAGGGGTCACTTGAATTCATTTGATATCAAATCATGTGGTAATTTTTCCAAATTTGGGAACAATGACCCCAAATGCACTTTTTTTAGCGCAAAAGATTTTATTGTAGATATAAAAATGTTTTCACTGTAGACAATATCCCAAATCATCAAGCTTGACCGAACATTTTAAAGGTATGTCTCTTCAATTCTGTGATCTTGTGAAATGTGACATATCTGACCCACATCTGTTTCCATTCCTTAGATAAACTGTTGATATGATAAGCTCCATACTTCAGAGCCAGCAAAGAATTTGGGTCTGAGATTAGCAAAACAGCTGAGTATTCACATTAAATAGACCATGATGGTTACTGATTTCAAAGATTGATGCTTTAAATTTTATTTGTTATTTTGTATACTTTGTGTATTATTGATAATTTTGAAATAATTCACATCAACATCTGTAATTATGTCAGAGGTGTGACAATACAGCCCTGCGTTGATTAACACATTGTTCCAGCGGGCATCCTGCTTTGATCATTGAGTGTTAGCAAGCACTCGCTGCAACCTTGGAAAAATTCTGACACTGTATTCATGTATACAGGATCATCAAACGAAAGGAAAGCATGCAAAATCTATGTTTGGATACTATGGTAAAACCTTTATTTTCAATACTTCAACTAAACTATCAACATAGCATCACTTACTAACTCCATGTCTGACGTCATCATAATTGAATATATTGCAAAAATTCAATGGATTTATTTGTTTAAAATCGTATGGCCAACTTTCTACAAAATTCACAAATTCTTCCAAATGCAAGCTTATTAATTAACACATAAATCAGGAAACAGATGCATCTAACACAAATTATTATATAAAAAGCGCAAATAGATACAAAACGTGCAAGATGATTTCGTTACAGATGAATAAGTTTTATTTGAATGCTTCCGATGAGGTGAATCAGGTGTTTTTTCAGAGTGAGAAGAAAGTGAAAATTTGGATAAACGTTAAATTCCTTCGGTCAAATAAAACTGCAATTAATCTTACCAGACATAATCATTGTCTTTGTCCTCGTAAGATCCTCCTATGCTACTGAAAACAGGAGTTTGCACTCGTTTTCTGCGACGGGGCGCTTGTTGCGTTCTGCCTGCCATTGTCGATAAGGAACTTGAGTCAAGAGCAACACATCAAATCTTCCTGTGCAAACAATTCACATTCAATCTTAGTCACCATTCTGTTGGTGACGTTAACTTGATATATCTCAGAGTTTGCAAATGCACAAATCGTTGATAATGCAGTATCAAAACAATTCCAGTTATTTCGACACAAAAATGACCGGAAACAGTCTGTTTACTCCAGCTAAAATTGCATTTCCCAGTCTGAAACGCATGCGCTTGTACAGACAGGTAAGATTACATTTTCGTTACGACTATTTAACTATATGTTTCGATGTGACAGGGACTCTGTCGAACATTACATAAAATTATTTTGTAAACGTGTCAAATGTGAAATGCAGATCTACACTAAAATGTTTGGTATTATGAAACAATATTTACATATTTTATACAAAGATAAATACATGAAGTAAGCCTATAACTTTAACTACTACATTACTACTAGGGCATCGTTGTTAGCAACTTTTTTTTGGAGATATTCACGCTTTGTGTATTTATGTTACTACCGTATTTCCTGAAATAGATGCCTTTGGCGTGTATTATTTCATACCTTCTTCAGTCCTAGTGTCTATGTGAGACCAGGTGTCTTTTCAAGACCGATGTCTATCAATATTTTGGTCATACAAATCATCCAACTAAAAACATATAGAAATGCATCCATGAAAAATGTTCTTGAATATAAATTTGTTTTGGTAAAAAATACATGTACAGTTATTCCTTCCTCCTTATGTGAACAATTATATCTTCTTTAAGAGGCATACTTGAACAATTATAAATTTTTCTTGTATTTTAAAAATATTTTTTGCTCATCTTATCACCAGGCATCTGACCAGGCATCTACTTTGTTCAATCAGTCATACTCCTGGCTTTTATTCAATACCCGGCATCTATTCATGACCTGGCTTTTATTCAATACCCGGCGTCTATTCATGACCTGGCTTTTATTCAATACCCGGCGTCTATTCATGACCTGGCTTTTATTCAATACCCGGCATCTATTCATGACCTGGCTTTTATTCAATACCCGGCGTCTATTCATGACCTGGCTTTTATTCAATACCCGGCATCTATTCATGACCTGGCTTTTATTCAATACCCGGCATCTATTCATGACCTGGCTTTTATACAATACCCGGCATCTATTCATGACCTGGCTTTTATTCAATACCCGGCGTCTATTCATGACCTGGCTTTTATTCAATACCCGGCATCTATTCATGACCTGGCTTTTATTCAATACCCGGCATCTATTCATGACCTGGCTTTTATACAATACCCGGCATCTATTCATGACCTGGCTTTTATTCAATACCCGGCGTCTATTCGTGACCTGGCGTTTATTCAATACCCAGCGTCTCTTCGTGACCTGGCGTCTATTCGTGACCTGGCGTCTATTCGTGACCTGGCGTCTATTTGTGACCTGGCGTCAATTCATGACCTGGCGTTTATTCGAGGAAATATGGTATAAAGGAATAATCACATTCCATTTAAAACACATTGCTATGAATATTATTCTAATGCGTATACTATTATAGCAAAAATGCACAAAAAGGATATTAATATCCTGTAGAAATTTAATCAACAAAAACCGACCCCACTTGCACTGTCCCCCTTTAATCAAGGTAATAATACTGAGTACTATTTAAGTTTTCATGTTTTCTCTTATGTCTAACACTAAAATTCTATAGCTCCTAAATTCCTAATGTTTATGTCTACATTTTCACTACAGAAAATTTTAATTTATTGATAAAAAAACGTTGTTAAACAAAATTGATAATCCAAAGAACTTTTAACATACATATTTGATATAAATATGTAAGAGAAATAGGGAAACATTCCACAGATTTCAAGAGTTTTTGGAGTTACGGTGAATTGCAATATCCTACATATTGTGTTGTGAAGAGGTGAACAACATTTATCTGTTACATTTATTTTACAAAATATGAATTTCAATTGATAAAACTGCACATTTTAAATCTTTTCAAAAACGTTCCAAAACTTCCAACAGAATACCGCGCACCTGCTGCTATTATAATCATCCGTCGTGTGGAAAGTAGTATGTTTGGGAAGGAGGGACATTTGAGTGCATTTGAGGGGAGAAAGTCGGTGACTGACCTAGTGAGAGAGACAGACAGATATTCAGCCACTTTGAGTGTGGGTGTGTCATTGTTATGTCCAAATCTGAGAGCGGAGCTCAGGTATGTGTGTCAAGGTTGTGGAGTAATTTGTTAAATTGACCACTTAAATTATCTAAAATGGATGCGTGCTAATTTTAACTGTTCAAGATAAGAATGTTGCATTTCTGTTCATTTTCGGAAATTCAATAGGAAAAGACAACAACTTGCATAATTGGTTGTGAAACGAAATAATATATTATGACAATTCCTGTTTTTTCTATTTTTCTATAAGTTTATTGTGGTCAAGTGTTTTGAAAAGAAACATTTTTTTAAAAGTTCTCTAAAATTTTCATTGGAAGTACCAAAGAGAGATGTAGGCCTACTTCTAAATTACTGGATGTTATCATGCTGCTATACCTATATCTAAAATTGTTGATTGGTGTTATTTACAAATAAATACATCTACACGTATGTATTATCTATTTCTATTTCATAAAAAATTTTGTTAGACCAGCTAAATAGCCTACTGCAGTAGTTATTTGAAAACGGTGACATTGTTGTACAGGTAACATTTACCAATGACACATCATAATGCTATTTTTGGAAACAGAAACGTTAAACGATAAACAACTATCTCGTTTTCCTGGATGTATGCTGTTTGTGTATTAAATGAAATGCATGTTATGTATTTGTTTGATTTATTTGTAGTATTTAGGGAGCGGGATAGCGCAGTGGTTAGCGCCTTCAGCTTTGGATCAAGAGGTCCAGTGTCCAGGATTCGAACCCCAGACCTCAGTCCTCTTGATCCGCGGCCGAACACGCTAACCACTGCGCTATCCTGCCCCCTATCTAGTTAGTTGCAATGGCGGACCCAGAGTTGTGGTCAGGGGAGTTCCATAAATTGTTTAGGATGACAATACTGCAATTTATTTTTTTTTATTTCAGCTCTTAGCTCGACTAGGCTCTCGTCCAAGTCTTGAAGAACTAGAGAGCTCCCTTTTTCCTACAGGGCTTGCTTCTCGTTCTGTTGTGGAACTCTTTGGTACTGAAGGAAGCGGAAAGACTGAGCTCTTACTCCATTTTGTTGCCAAATGCATTTTGCCTACAAAATGGCAGACTTTCGAGCTTGGGGGATTGAACTCCAAAGTTATCTTCATCGATACCGATTTCAAATTTTCCATTCTGAGACTTGTAATATTATTGGAAAAACGGATTACAGAATTGGTTTCTGGCCAAACTGAGAAAGAAGGCATTCCAAATAGTGATGAAATTGAAGGATTTATAACCAAATGTTTGAAGAATTTGTTGTTGCTGCGATGTAGTACCAGCCAACAGCTACTTTGTTCTCTACACAGCTTGGAAAATACTATTAGTACAGACCCTAACGTCAGTTGTGTAATGGTGGACAGTATCTCTGCATTCTATTGGATAGATCGGTGTAACCATGGCGACAGTGGAACTAGTCATGAGAAACATTTGAATAAAATTATTGACATTTTGGAAACTCTTTCCAACAAGTACCATGTTGTTGTGTTTGCAACCAAAGCAGCTATTTTCAAGGGCAAGGTCAAGGAACTTGGAAAGGGAGATAACTCATCACCTTTTGTTGAAGCTCCTAAAGCAGACGCAAAGACTCATGTGGAGTATTTAGGGAAAAGATGGAACACTTTTGTAACTGAACGTTTGATTTTGAAGAATGAGGTATCTGGAGGGAAAACTTCATTTACAGTCTACCAGAAATCTTCTGGACAAACCACAAGTTTTACAGTTTCAGAGAGTGGTGTACAGTTTGTTTGATATATTGTGTATTAAATGTGTTTATTATACCTCTATTAAATTTGTAAGAATATCATTGACCAGTTCCCACCACGTGATCGAAAAATTTATTTGTACATTGACCTCCTATTCCAGTGATGAGGTCAGTTTTGTGACAGAAATTTCTGTCACTGACCTGAGATATTGACTCGTCACATGATTTATCACGTGACTGTTTTGACGTTCGCTTTCAAGATGGCATCATTTGATGGGTTCCCTGATTTGACAAATAAGAAAATACTATAGTCTGAAGAAAAAAAAGACACATTTCGGTATAATAAAACACTTAATTACTCATGGTGAGGTCTTTATGTGAAATACACGGACTCTCGGACCTGACTCCTTCGGCGGTCTCGGTCACGTCAGACCTCAGGAGTCAGGTCTCGAGTCCTTGTATTTCTCATAATGACCTCACCACGAGTAATTAAGTGTATAAATACATTTGATTTGGTCTTTTTCTCTCAAATGTGTTTCAGTGGTTAATCCAGAGGTTTGGTTCAGCAGGTAGCTCCTCCCTCCCCCACTTTCAGACAAATTGTGCAGGTAAAGTTGACAAACCCCCTAGGTGAATCCCGGCCTTTACAATTTATTATACCTCTATTAAATTTGTAAGAATGCCATTGGTCAGTTCACACCAGGTGATCGAAAAATATATTTGTACACCGACCCCCGCTGCCAGTGATGAGGTCAATTTTGTGACAGAAATTTCTGTCACTGACCTGAGATATTGACTCGTCACGTGATTTGTGTCATGTGACTGTTTTGACGTTTGTTTTGTTTTGGCGTCATCTGATCGGTTGGATTTGTAATGAGATAATTTATGTGTGTAGTGCAACAGTTAAAATGTAAAAAAATTCCGGGGAAAAAACAGAATTTCGGTATAATAAAACACTTAATTACTCATGGTGAGGTCATTATGTGAAATATAAGGACTCTCGGACCCGACTCCCTCGGCGGTCTGACCTGACCTCGACCTGTGGTCTCGGTCAGGTCAGACCGCATCGGGAGTCAGGTCTCGAGTCCTTCTTTTTCACATAATGACCTCACCATGAGTAATTAAGTGTATAATGTGAACCTTCTTCAAATTTCTGGAACTCAACGCCCATACTGTTAATGTGATTTAGGTATGAATGTTTCCATGAACACTATTTTTAGTTGATCAACATCTTGTCAACAACCAATAGAGATATCTATTGAGCTCAAATCTTGTGTACGGGTACCTTGGTCATTGGGGATTATTAATTGCAGATTTGGAGACCCCCTGATAAGAGTCACAGGGGCCATGCGCAGCCCTACTTCTATTTTCGACTTCCCTTCAAGAACTAAAAGGCCTAGACAGCTATAATTTGTGAAAAATTCTTAGGCCAGTGCAGTTTAAGAAGTTATTGACCCCGTGACAACCTAAAAAAGTGTTCTTCTTAAAGACTAAAAGCCCTAGAAAACTGAAATCTTGTGTATATGCTCATTGTAAAAAGAGTATTATAATTTGTAGATTTGACGATTTATAAAATAAGCATTTAACCTAATTAGGCAGGCAGCTACAGTCTGTAGGAACACTTTCATCTCTGTCTGCCGTATACACCTTTTCTAAACCAAATGTAACAGTAGTCGGTGATTGTGGGATCATCTCAAGTATGATTCGAACCCGAGACTTCAGTTGAAAGGCAGTCACTGTTCCAGCTTAGCTATAGGTGCATCTTGGCCAACATCCAGTTACATGTATGTCATCCAAATGGTTCATAATCTCAAATGGTAACGGTAATCGACAAACTTTCACAGGGGTTAAAAAACCTCCAATGTCAATGACTTGCCAGTTTTTATGCCCCCGAACCAGAGATTCCGGGGGTATATTGTTTTTCACCTGTCTGTCTGTCCTTCTGTGTGTTTGTCCACAAAAACTTTAACCTTGGCCATAACTTTGGATTGCTCAGAGCTACGGCTTTCATACTTGGCATGTGCATACCTTGTGATGAGACCTTCAGATGAGGTCATCATATTTGACCTGTGACCTTGACCTTGCCACAGTGGACAAGATTCAGAAAACTTTAACCTTGGCCATAACTTTGGTATATCCAGGGGCAGCTGTGTTTAAGAAACACATCTTGTTATCTTTGACTCTCTTAAAATATCACTGGAAATTACTCTCTTGTAAAAAAAAATTGGCTTGCCTTGCACACAAAGATCTGTGACTTAGCGTAAAAACATGCCATACGTCGTCGACTTACTGTCTCTGTTATTAACCCGTTTCATCTGGAAGATGCAAGATGTGCTCCAATCTCATTAAAATCAGATGGAATGTAACAATCTTATCTCGTCAGAGGTAGGAGTTTAGTCCGCTGATTTCAATGAGATTGGGTGTGCTCACTTTTGCCTTGAACAAAAACTGACAGACACAGTTATTATTTGTACGTCTTATGTTTATTACATATGACTAGATGACTCATAATGACATCATGAAAACAGATGGTTCAACATTTATTTGGTCAACAACAATGAAAGACTTGTCAACAGATTACTGTGGCCTCGATATGATGTATATAACAATGAACGATGATGAGCATGCTTTTTATGAATGATGATGATGTAGGCTTAAAATCAGCAAAATTGCACTTTAAAATTTACAAAAACAAATTCTGCCTAACTTTTATGAAAAGTTCATGGTAATATCAAAATTGAAAGACATTTTTTTAAAAACTATTCAAACTTGTAGTAAAGTAAATTTTTTTTCTTCACATTTTGCAAATATCACATTTTTGCTGAAATTAAGTCATTTCATATCTACAATCATTTAAAATATAATTTGACACATACCACAACCACGACCGGACACAATAAAATTGAAACATTTAGTTATTCGGAGACAGATGAAATCTATATAAAACTAGAAACAACTGAAATCAGCGATGTTCACATATTAATCAAAATATAGATGTACATACACATTAAAAATCAACTTTGTATTACCAATTAATCCCAACTGAATCTCTGTGTTTATAAATACCACTCAACATGTGTCATTATTTTAAATAATAAATGAAAACATTTTAAACATAAATAGATAAAAAGTATAAAATTATCAGATTATAAAAAGGGCCCAAATTTCAAACTCATTTGATTTATCAATTTGAAAAAAAACCACAATAATTATAAAATTATCATTTTACAATGTTTATAATATTGGCATAAACCAACACATTCAACAAGATAATTTAATGTTACCCGTAGCCCTTAGAAGGAAAGACAGAAATTATCACAAACTGGTTAATTATCTTACAGAAATATTTTGTGGAGATTAAGGTAAATATTAATGTAAAATTTACCATTATTTATATTGATATAAACTACCGCGAAAAGAAAATAATACAAATTTTCAAAAATGCTTCTGAATGTAACTTTATGCCAGTCATAATAATAAAAAATAATTTGCATTTTTGTTGGGATCATTTCTTTTGCCTGGTAGCGTATTAAACTAATATTTATATCACAGTAGAGCTATGTTATTAAAATAACAAATATTGGTTTGTGCAATTATAATCTATTCAAAAAGATTATGCATTTTAAAATTAGATTTCTTTTGAGTAAAGTAGATTTATTAAAAAAATAACCTTTCTATCAAAAAGGTCAAGTCAATTTCAAGAACAATCATATTTTCATATAAAGATTATCATAAGTTATTGTTATCAAGTTGACAGTTTGTTCAACGCATGAGATTCATTTCTTAAGGAACTTTGGTTAAGAGGCTTCAAGCATCTTAAAGGGGCAGTAGCACGTTCTTTTGCTCAAGTAAGTCTTTGAAATGTATTTGAAAAACATGTCACCAATAGTAAAACACCCTTCTCCCTTTGGAAAATCAAGTTAAAAAAATTAGTGTACATGGTTCGGTAAAGCCATGGGAATCTTTTTGGTAATTCGAAATAAAGTTCACAATAAAATGGCCGCCATGCAATTTTTGCTTTATACACAACATCATTATTTACACTAGGAATAATTGGTTTGTGTAATATGATGTTTTACCCTCTAAAGCAAATTTAAATGACAAACTATCATGGGAAATTTTAAAAAATAAATTTTGCAAAAAGCGTGCAACAGCCCCTTTAATATTCGCAAAACAATGTCATACTTCAAGGGTTCCATTTCCTTAAACACATGTGAACAGTTAAACAAGAGTATATTACATATTTGGTTTACAACTGAAGTTCACACGAAACTTTCAAGGGATATTAAATCTTATTAATAAGTATTTCACACTTGCCGTTCATAAAGTATATACAATTATGTAAAATAACGATGGTTAGTTCCGAACATATATGTACACTTATATTATACATTTCTTCCATCCATAATTCTTTAAAAGGTCACTTATGGTATCACAAATTTGCCCCATGATGTAAAAACATCAAAGATCATATGCAAATAGGAAAGGTCAAATATATACAAAGGTCAAGGTCATGAAAAATATTGTCAAAAAAGTTTACATCTAAATTTCAAGCACTAAATTTCAACAACTTCCTTCCAGTCCCACTCCTACCAAATATTTGGCACACAATAATGTGGGTCTCTCTTAGCATTGTTATTTGTTGCTATCACAACTTCCTGTCGTCTCAGATTCATGATCCTATGACCATAAATGGAAACTTCCTGTCCGTTCAGATCTATGGTCCTATGACCATATTTGGAAACTTCTGTTGTCTCAGATCTACGGTCCTTTGACCATATTTGGAAACTTCCTGTCATCTCAGATCCATGGTCCTATGACCATATATGGAAACTTCCTTCTCAGATCCATGGTCCTATGACCATATATGGAAACTTCCTGTCGTCTCAGATCCATGGTCCTATGACCATATATGGAAACTTCCTTCTCAGATCCATGGTCCTATGACCATATATGGAAACTTCCTGTCGTCTCAGATCCATGGTCTATGACCATAAATGGAAACTTCCTTCTCAGATCCAAATATATGGAAACTTCCTGTGGTCTATGGTCTATGACCATAAATGGACAAATATGGCCAGTTACTGGCATCAATAATGTACACTGTGATATATTTATACAAATTATTTACACAAAAATAGGTCTATATCCTGAAAAACTGAAGATCTCTATTGAAGCAGACGTCAACAAAATGTCCTTCCTTTCAGATCAACCTGTGATTTCCAGAACAAATGGATGGAGAGCTTCATGAAAGTAATATTTCTTAAACAAAAAAATAGATCCCCAAAGCAAGAGTCAAGAATTAATTTGACTAAAACAACTTGTGTGATCAATTTCTCCACTGATCATATAACAGTAGTCACAGAGTCCATTTCTCCTATTTCTCCATGTGTTGACGAAGTCATTATTTCTCTCCACAGAATCAAAATCATGTAAAAGATTAAATCTGTCCCAGGAGTCCATTCCTCCAGCAAGTCACCAAATCTCATGTACGGTAGGTCAAAGTTTAGCTTTTCCCTCTTTGGACATACTCTCACTTAGCTTCCTTACATTTGGGAGATTGTACCACAATGTCCATGGCTCGTAATTGTAAGTGGTGCACACTCGTTTCAATTGGAGATTTAGCTTCTCTTTCAAGGTGACTCTTTGAGAGCCATCTCTCTTCTTTGCTGATGAAGACCAATTCACATTTGCTGAAAGATTCACATTTAGGAGATCACAGCTTGATAGTGCCCAGTATTCTTGGAACAGGGTAGTTCTGGTGCAGCTGCTTCTCGGGGATGTTCTGGGTGAAGTTACTCGCTGCTCTGGGAGAGTTGACCCTTCAGAGAGCTGTTGCTCTTATTGCTGGTGATGGACGATGTGCTGGACATCCTGTTCCGCATGTAGGACGGCAGCTTGGTGGTGTTGGTGTCCAGACACAGCTCCAGAACTGGATCGTTTGTCCAGATCATCTGCTGGAACACAGCAAATATCATTGAAACTCATGTCAGAGATTTACAATATCGGTGTCCTAGAAAACTCGACTCAACTCGACTAAATCGCTTCTGTTGGTCTACTTGCTGGAATTGTTTCTTGTTTCTTTCGGAAACGTGATTTTATGTTATTGAAAAGCAATATATTTACCATTATTTGTGAGTTTAAGAAGTCAGAGAATGATATTGTTGATCCCATGAAATATTAAATAAGAATGTTTCCTCACCTCATTAGGAGCCTTCTTCCACTTGAGGACAGCTTCATCATCTCCGAAGGATCCGGACAAACTCAGAATGAGGGGCTCTTCTGCACGTCTGTAAAATTATCAGGAATATAATTTAAAAAATCCTTTCAATTTAAAAGGTCGGAGATATTTTGGTTTTGAGAATTTGTAAAAGTTTCTATATTAATCAATTGTTAGCAAAGTTGATTGGAGGTGATTCCCTGAATCATTCTTGTTGGAATCATTCCTAAGATTTACCTGAGGAAAGGACAGGTAATTTATGTGCTATTTGGACAATTAAAATTCTGATAATGAAACACAAAGTCAAATAATTTCATAAGGATTTGTACGGAGATTGACCTGAGGTCAGCAATTTTTTATTTTACGTGAAGTTTTAATACTGAAACTTAAGCCGCGAAAATGGTTTGTACTCACTTGAAATGTAAGAGACACTTGACTGGCTTGTCTGAGATCTTGACCTTTGCCTGGACAAAGAGGTCAGCTGAGTACAGAGATTCGGCCATGGTTGCCAAGGAGATACTGCTGGTACCCCTGGAGACATCACTCTGCACCGAGTCACCCACAATGTAGATGGAGCGTCTCCGCTCAGCACTGGATGTGTCCGGATCTCGTGGAGGTGTGGACGGGAAATCTGCACTTGAGCTGAAGGGAGTTCCTAGACTAGGGGTGTCCAGGAACTTGGCCATTTTCTGCTCGAGGGAATAGTCTTCTGGGAAGATGAAGTTGTTTGGGTCAATGTTTGCTATGCTGTTCTCGTGGTCACTTGCAAACCTCTTGAGCTCTGGCTGAGAGTCTATGGAAGGTCTGTGACCTTGGGAAGCTGAGTCGAAGTCGGAGCAGTCCATGGACATGGTGGACATCCTGCTCTCGCAGTCGGTGTCCACGTGGTACCCGGTGAAGTCAATCCTCCACTGGGTCTCTTGGTTCTTCGGCTTCAGGTTCCCCATGTCGCTCGAGTCGGAGCCTCTTCGAGGGACGTTACTGACCTTTTCTATCGGTTCCATGTCAGAGAGAAGGTTGTCAGAGAGAAGGTTGTCGAGACTTGACGCCCGTCTGGCCTTCCTTTCCACAGCTTCCACAAACACCTCGTCGTCTGACTCTGCAACCCGATTTTTGTTCTTGTTTTTCTGATGCCTCCTCTGCTCCGACATCCGCCTCAGCATCCTGAAGGACTCATTGTTGTTGGGTGACTCTCGACTCTTGAGGTCAGCTTCAGACTCTCTGGAGGTCAAGTTCTCGTCAACCTTGTCAGACTTTGGGGCACTCAGCTTCACCTCTTCACTGGCGTCTGCTTCTCCATTGTTGAGTCTATTCTTACAGATATTTCCTTCACTTCTGCTTTCACAAGTCTTTTCCTGACCGTTTTCACAACCCTTGTCTTCAATTCTATTTTCACAGATCTTTTCCTGGACATTGTCTTTGGGAGAAGTTATGGAAGCACTTGTGGACAGTTTATTTGAATTGCTGGACTCGGAGTTAACCATGGATTGATCTTCTGCACTTATTCTGATCCCTGAATCGGCACTGAGTGACTTCAGGTCTGCCAACTTTCTTGTTCTCGGTGCAGGTCGCACTTCCTGCGAGTCACAACTGTCTATTGTATTGTCAGTAGATTCATTCTCAGGGGCAGACCTCCCCGACCCATTGCCATTGCAGTTCTCATTCAACCCGCCTTCCTCAAAGTCATGTCTAACACTATTGCACAAAGGACTTGATATGGGGGTCTCCGAGGCGCTGCCATGACGTTCCACAGAAGCATCACCATTGGACAGCACAGAGTCCGACTCCGACATCTTGATAGCATTTCCTCTGTTGAAGAGTTTCCGTCTGCTGTTGGTGTCGGGATCTTTGCAGTCGGTCGGCGTGTCTGGAGGACTTCCCACACTTCTCTCCTTCCTCTCCCTCTCTCTCTCCTTCCTCTCCTCTACGTTAGCAAACAGGCTGTGGTTCCGGTTGCTGTCATACTGCAGAGGATTATTGGAGAAGCTCTTTCCGCAGCTGTCAAACCAGAAGCTGGGAGATGACTCATCCAGCTGCTCCTGACCATCCAAAGGAGTTGATGACGCTGGATGTCTCCTTCCATCAGCTTCTCCCTGATTGGTCGGCGTGTGATCCAGGCTTGACCTTGACCCGTGCATCCTCCAGGGTTCAAATCTCTTGGGTTCGATCTCAGGACTGTTTAGGTTCCTGAAGTACAGTTCTCGAACCTTCTCTTCCACTGCCCGAACTGGATCATAAGCCTCAACACGTGCCAGGTGTACACTGTCTGTTGTGCTGTCGTTGTACGAGACCTCCGAGGGCGTCTGACTCTGGACTGTCTCGGAAACCTCGTAGATGATCAGGTTTCCTTCTCCAGTCCCGATCCAGACCGTGTTGTCGTGAGGCAGAATCGACGTGATTCGGGCCCGGTTGAAGTAACTGTCGTCCTCCTGCAAAAGAAATCATTAATTTAAGATATGGTCAAAACTTATGTTTACAAAGTTTATCAAGATTTATTATCACAATTGATAAATTATAAAAACATAATAGCAATAGTTTGACAATTTGAATGCTTTAAATTTTTCAAAATTCATTACTGTTGAAATTTTTTTTTATTTCAGATGGCTGTATGTCGTAACCATTTACAATATAGAAATTGTTTTTATATCATTTTGTTCAGCTTTAAAGGAATAGAAATTCTATTAAGAACAATTAACCACTTCATAAAAGCTCTAAGACAACATCAAGGGGTTAGTAGAGGTGCTCTGGTTCACAAAAAGTTTCAACATTTGTTGTTTACTGCCATTTTTTATTTACTTCAGGTAAATAAGAATCCTTAGTAAAATAGTTCCGATTGCTTTCAAAGAATATTTCACTCAAGATAGCATTAATGAATTTTAATTAAATTTATTATTTATTATATATATTATTATTCATATTAAAAAAAACTTTTAAATGTTAGTATTGCCCAGAAATACATAAATGTGGTGAATGTTTGACTGTACGAGAATATAGTTGTGTGCAAAAGATATGTAGAGGAATGAGGAAAACGGAGATTAGAAAGATAAGATAATAAAATGTATAGATGTGTGAAAAATAGCTTTATTTTGGTTCTGATTCGTTTATTTTGAATGTAGTTTTGTTGATGTTTGTAGAAAACATGTTCAATGTGTAAAAGTCAAATTGATAGTATATTGTGGAGAAGTGTGCAAACTGCTGATAAAACACAATTACGTGAGGTGTATCATGTGTTATGCGTGGCAGTGCTAATATTTCAAGGTGAGGTGATGTAATGTTTAACGCAGCTTTCGCTTAAATCACGGCTGCTAGTATATTGCAGGAAGAAAGCCTGACACTTCATTGTGACTGCATTGCGGTGAAACCTGCGAGTATCGTGTGGAACTAGCGAACTATATTTTGATTAGTTGTACAAAGGATCGATTCAGTGTTAGAAGGGTCACATCCATTGATGGGAATAAGTGTAGGAAAATCAACCTTCAATGACAACACAGATAAATGCTCACTAATATCCTGGGTCTTTTTCTAAAATCCAGGTCGGTTTCAGGTAATCGCAATTAATATTCAAACTCAAACAAAGGTTTATGTATTACATGGATCATGTTTTAAATATTTCATGTATTCTAAGGATTTATATAAAACATCAATTTTCAATTAATTTGGTTCCACATAAAACTCTTCATGAATCTGATATTTTGAATAAAAATGAATTTGATGGAGGCCGAAATGTTATTAAAAGCTTATATCAAATATCCTTTTCTCCTGAGAATATTTCGTTAAAAATCTTAATTTTCAAGAATTTTATTTTCAAATTTCATAAACACAAATTCTGCATATTTGGCAACTTAAACTTCACTTCTCCGACTGACCAATCGTCATGGCAACAGCATCTACACAACACGTACAGGAGTTCTAGAAGCAGTGATTGGCTGCGGTCTGGCGAGGTCTATATGCACAGCTAGTGACGTCCAGTGCATGCTGGGAAATAAAATTTTCGCTTACTCGACAGATCCACTTCTCTGAACCCACCTTGCGGAGGTTTGGGTAGCGGCCTGCGCGCGTGTCGTACAGCATCTTGCAGTTGAGACTGACGCTGTCCCACAATTCCAAGATGGACGACCCCCGGATTGAGATCCAGACTCCGGGGTTGCCGGGCGCCAGGGACAGGATGTGGTCGTATGGGTTGGAGGATACCGTGAAGTTGTCCATAGCGTCCAGCGTGCTGAAATAGTCGTTAACATATTGTCAAATAAATTAGTTCCAGAAGTTTTAAGCAGATCATTAAAAAAGTTATGTGAATAAGTGTGGTCGTGTTGATGATATCGATCACAAATGAAATCACTGACGTCCTAAATTTATAACAATCATAATCATGACTTGGTCGAAAAGGTAAATCTGCAATTCTTATCAATCATTTTATATACACATGAAATAAAAAGTTCAAATATTTTCTATCAAATTGCAATGGTGACATTTATAATCTTGTTATCTGTTTCAAAAAGGCAAATATCAGGATTTTCTTTCTACATCTTCCAGCATGGACATTTGATTTCCGTCATTATCAATAAGTGTTTTTGTTAAAAAAAAATTTTAAACGTAAACGTAGAAATTTTTGCGAAGTGTTGACCTACTCTGCGTGTATGATGTAGACTTTGTTTCCACACGCGCACCAGAGCTGGTGACCAATCAGCTGCACGCACATGATCGGAGACTGACCAATCGGAATGTACATCACATCGTATGTTGGCATCTCTTTGGTCACATTCTGGACAAAACATAAATCAAATATAAAGTCGTAAAGATGCTTACTTAGGTTTATTGATATACCGGTAGGTTTATTATTTCAATATGATACTTAAACTGAGATTTTCTATATGAGCACTTTTATTGTATTGATATATCCAAAATAATATTCTCAAAGATTAGGCAAATTTATTTGGTTTATGGATTCTCCTACCATAATTTGAAAAAATTTGGAGGGCGAAAAATAGTTCTCCTTATCTCTCTGCATCAAAATTTTTCCAGATTTTATATAGATACAGCCTGTTTTGCTTATCTGAAAATCTACATTAGAGGAATAGAGACAATTTTTATGGATATACAACATATTTATTTTTTGAAGCTGACATTGAATAAAAAAAGTTTTATATCCAAAAATTTGTCTTTCTTCATCACCTCAACTTCTAGAATGCAAATCAAAGAAATCTACACAAGAGCAAAGTTGTTTTTCTCATGTTTTTTCTATTGCCTTTACACATTTTGCCCCCCCAAATCCTTAAACCATGTAATTAATTTTGTCTGGTCTCAATATCAAATTTAGAAGAATTCATTCAGAATCATCAGGTAAAGGGAGATAATTCATGCAGTCCTACTGAAAGAATTCATGCAGACCTCCAAAAAGTGAGTTACTAACATTTCATCTTCAAAGGCAGTACAGACATTAAATTTGTATAATTAACTAAATGACTTACCTCAAGCACTGCAATGGTTCCGTCAGCGAGCCCAGCGAACACTCGACAGCAGTTGTCCTCATCTTTGAACAGACAGATGGACAGGACGGCGTCATGGAGACGCATCTGCCAGTACTTCTCTCTGTGAACAGAAAATCAAAATATATAATCTGTCAAAAATATGATTCAATTAAGTCAATAGCAGATCCAGAGGAGGTATTCATTGCAACCCCCCATTTAAAAATAATTTGTGCATGTTAATTTGATGGATTCCCTCCCCCCCCCCATGTTAATTTGATGGATTTGCCCCCCCCCCCCCCCCCCCCCCCCCCCCTCGCCACTAATGGCTGCAATACTGCCGAAGTGCTGTTAAACAAAAACTCACTCCCTTTTCCCCCTCCCCCTCCCCCCTCCCCCCTCCCCCCTCCCCACACACACATCCCCCCTTACAATATTACATAAATATATCTTTTGAGGCAGTGTGTATGTTACTCGTTTCTAGTGGTTCTGTATTTCCTCTTATAAGAGACCCGTTACCCAATTTGCAGACTCTCGGACTCTGCTCTTATGTTTTGATTGAACATTTGCTCTACCCACAGTGCTTACTAACTATAGACACAGTGCTTATTGGAGGAAATATGGTTTGTCCAATTAGCTCAGTTGGCGACTTGGACCCTGAGGGACATTCACTGCATTCACTACAAATTACATGCTCAATAAAATTATTTTGTGACGATTACCGTATTTCCTCTAAAAGGCACCGGGCCTCTAATAGCAGCCGGGGGTAAAGGTACCTGAAGGTGAATAAGAGCCGGGCCTCCAATAAGGTTCGGGTCTCTAATAAGGGCCCCGTGTTTTTATTGCATCAATGGTCATCCCCCTACTAGATAAACTTCTCATATATGTTCCCAGGCACTAAGAGGGTTAAACTACCATGCTAAAATAAGTTTATGTCAAATGGCGAGGAGTTTGTGTTATTCTAAGAAATTTTAGTGAGTTATCGAAGATTATCAGGTGTGTTGGTCAACGCTAAAAATTAAATAAGGGCCGGGCCTCCAATAAGCGTGGGGGGTAGAGCCCTTATATGTTATTTAGGGCCCGGGCCCCTATTAGAGGAAATACAGTATATTTATTTTTATTATTCCCAGTGCTATGATTGTACACGCACCTTCTGCTCATGTCGTACGCGTACACCATCCACGAAAGAGTACCGTACAAGACCATGTTGTCTGGGAGCGCCTGCATACACATCACCCGCGTGTCGAACTGAAATGGTGATGATTTCAACATGTATTTAAGTTGAAACATAAATATGAAATACTAATTGTACTTCTTACACATAACTTGCTGAATTAGTGTCAGATCATTCTAGGTGGCCAATTAACAGGAAGCACTACTTTTTGATTTAGGGAAGAATTTTAGGCTTAAAATGGACTCATCCGTATATTACTGAGAGAATAACCAACGATATATGAGTAACCTGTTTATCCTGGCCCATATGATAATGCATTTATAGCAAGAAGAAAGTTAATATGTGAAAGATTTTAGCTAGGATAAATTGGAACAGGACGCTTCAAAACTTATTTTAAGTGAATCTTTGTTTTAGAATCTCAAATTAGATTTTAATATAGTCAGACCCTGTTTATCCGGAAGATTTGGTGCGGTTAAACGAATCATCATTTGCATAGAAATGTATCATTAATATTTGAAATACTACTGTGCGTATGGCCGGGTGTCTGGGTGTCCAAATATCCGGGGTCTGGTTAAACAAGGTCTGATTTAGATATTTTTAGAAATTTCTTACATCTGATTTGTAATTAATGAAATCAAACTAAACATATATATATATATATCAATGTAAGTAAGTATATATACCTCAACGTCGACGCTCATCATGACGCCCTTCTCTGTGTTGACTTGACAAACTTTAGAGAATGTTTGTTCTCCATAACACAACCAGGTGGAGCCTGCAACACAATGGGAGGAAAGCCTGCAACCAGTCTTGTCACACAATATAATAGAACCTACGAATGCATTTGAAAAAAGATGTTTCCCTTGCTTGACTTTGCATTGTCAAAAATCTATGAGAATGGCAAAAAGCTAACAAAATAGACCTGGAGGAAAGCCTGCGACTATCTTTCATCTGGATCTTCAGTAGAACCTAGAGGTGAGGTAAGGTGAGTTGGAGTTAAATGCCGCTTGAGTGACAATTTTACTCATACCAGGAATGCTAGTATTATTGCAGGGAGAAAGCATGCAACGCCATGTGGCTATGCACTGCGGTGAAACCTGCGAGCAGCGGCTGGAACTAGCGAACCATGGGTTGTACTACGCTGAAATTCAGAAAAGCATTGCACCCAAACCTTACTGCGTGTAGAACAGTTCTCTACTGCAGACAAAGTTGCCATTATATAAGATGAAAATAATATAGAAGGGAAAATGTCTCAAAAATTTAAATTTTGTTATGAAACAGGACTCGAAATATTATACTTGTATATTATAAGTCAATCTTGTCTTCCGCAAACTTTTATTTTCAAAACAGAATCTATTTTAACATTTAGCAAAACATGTTGTGGTTATGTTATGTTATGAAGATTAATTTTAAGTAAAGAAGTGCCAACTAGCCGTTTTAACAAGAATATCACCACTTTAATATGTGTTTCGTACATATTAAACTAATATGAAACTTCACTTTATTTCGCATAACAGTTGTAAAATTGTCAAAAATAACTTTTTCTGACATATGTTTTGCATTTCGCATTAGGACAATGGAAATTATGACAGATCATTTTTCAAAAGAAATTTTATTTGTAAATTTATTACTTTAATGGGGAGGTTGTTATGAATAAGTTTTAATATGAACTAAATAAAATCAAACAGAACTTTTATCAAATGAAAGTAATATTTTATTATAAAGGAAAAGAAAACATAATATTTATTGGACAATGTTGATACTGAACATTTTTACAATTTTTTTTATTACAGACATATTTTAAAGTTTTGTTTAATTCAAATGAAAATTTAAAATAAAGGTTATATGTTGTATTAGTTGGACAAATCCACAATATAATTTGACCTAATGTTGACAGATAAAGATTATCAATAATACAGATACAAATTTTGTGAAAATTCTAAATTTCTAAAGGGCGTTAAACAGATGTTTAAAATTAATTAGTAATTAGCATCATCACAACATTTGTCAAATTCATTAATAAATTACCACAAAAAGTTAATTGCTTTTACAGACCATATTTTTATTCGCAAATTCAGTGTTAAATGACAGATATCTAACCATTAATTGAATATGCCATCATGGAATGTATTAACTCATCGTTTCTGTTACTTAACGATTTCTTAATTGTCCGATATTTGACCAGATTTTTATTGCCTGATTAAAATGTTATTTAAGCAAGCAGGAAGGGGCGCTAAATGTTTACGCAATTAGTTAATGAGATTTCAAGGTTTAGTTCAAGCACTTCCAGTTGTTAACACCTCGTATTCCACACCTTTATAATCTTGGGTGCCTCCCTCAATTAAAATACTTCCTTCCTCCAGGCTAGCTAATAATTATACTTATGTAAGTTTAATGTGAATCTTAATAGCCTAATTAATTTCATAATGTATACCATCTACTTGAGTTCAAATTATAAATTTATTCTCAAGATTTCATGATTTAAATCATATTTTATTTTGAATGTCAACTAAAGTTATAAATTTTACTAAATTTCTTCAAAATAAATCTTAGATTGAAACTTATTTATGTGTAAAAGCTAATTTGTCATAATTATGAAAAATAAAATAAATTAAACCTGATTAATTTAAATTTAAAGAAAAATATTTTTTAAATTTGAAACAAATTCAAGCAAAATGACTTTATTTTTATTAATTTGATTAGCTTGTGAGAAAATGAAACCAATTTGTAATTTCCAAGTTGATAAGAATTATAACATGGTTATATTTGGGATAACACTACCTTCAATAGTACAAATTCCTGTACTTTTTCGGGCCGAGTAACATGCGGGATTCGAACCCACGCCCTCAGAGTAAGGCAACTATTGCCAGCATTGACTGTACCAACAGCTTACCACACGACCATTTCGCCTCGACAAGAATCGAGGTCCAACAATCGGTAGTTAAGCTAATTTTACATTCAATACCCCTCTGATAGACGTAAATTGGCCAGCTCCCTAGGCTGAATGCATTAGAAATACTTGCCATTTAGATAGTGAAGAAATATAACATGGTTATATTTGGGATAACACTACCTTCAATAAGTAAGAATTGAGAAAAAATTATCAAAATTAAAATCAATTAGAAAGAAGAAAAGTTTAATATTTTGAAAAGTAAAATTTATATAAAATGGTAACCTATATTCTGATAAACCAGGAACCTCTGTGGGGGGTCAAAAGACAATGGAGCTCTTGGACCACCTGAGGAGAGCTCATTAGAGACAATGTTATCAGAGATATCACACAAGATGGACACAATGTCCCTGGGGGAGATACACTGATTGGCGGAACCGAGTGATCATGAACTGTGTGTCTCACATATGGGCAGAAAGTGTGTCAACCAATAAACAGGACAGAGGAGGGGGACACAAAATTCATAAATATTATTGATATTTTTCAGTTGATGGGAGTATATAGATACAGGTTTTTGTTTGGGGTCAGAGTTTTTTTGCCTAGGTATCCTATTGGACACTTCTATAAATTGACTTTCAAGCTATTTGCTGCTTTGTCATCCAAATTCTGAGTTTTTAAGAGCTTTGGACTTCCCTAAGCTCAACTGAAAATTTGGAGATCTAAGGGCTCTTTTATTTAATTTTTAAAATTATCAAATTTTTTAATTCAAAACAGGGACTAAATGTTAGTCTAGCAATTTGCATGTTCTTGGGGTTATGTTATGTTTAAAAAAAATAAAATTATTTTTGTATAAAATAACGTACATACAATAGAGTTTCTAGAGTATATTTACAATTTTAAAGTGAATTTTGAAATATATCGAGAAAATTTAAAAAAATACAAATTCAAATTCTTTTCTTCTAGAATAAATAAAAGAAAGACTGAATCATAATTTCCAACATGAACAACATAACGCAAACGATATATTTACCAACCGACTCAGAGAGACACAGTTATATGGTAGGTATAACCTAGATCAAGAGTAAATCCCTTGGGTCTCGTAAAGATGACCAACATAGAGACAATAACCACAAATACTATAATTCTCAGCGGACATTCAACATTTGATCCCATTGTGATGGGATATTTATATTAGGTCTAGAACCGCTTTCATCTCAGATCTAATTTCTATATGAGATACTGAACATGTTCAGTGATCAAAGAGCAATAGGCAACAGTAGGAAGATATTTGTTTAAAGGGGCAGTAGCACATTTTTTCCCTCAAATAAGTTGATGAAATGTATTTGAAAATTAATGTTACCAATACCAATAGTAAAACACCCTTCTCTCTTCGGAAAATCAAGTTAAAAAGTGCATAAAGCCATGGAAATCGTTTTTGTAATTCTAAATAATCAAATGTGTTCATAATAAAATGGCTGCCATGCAATTTTTGCTTTATACGCAACACCATTATTACCACTACAGATAATTGGTTTGCGAATAAAATGTTTTACCGTACGGTCTAAAGTAAATATGGATGACATTAACTATTATTATACAAATTTGAAAAAAAATATGGGCAAATATAGGGGAGTTGGGGTTGCCGAGACGGGATTCGAACCTGGACAACTGACTGATTGAAGAGCCATAGCTCGTGCTATCGTTAAAAATTGATCAGTGAAAGTGGGCCTGAATATTTGTACATGATTTGAATATAATAAAATGGATAATAATTATATCACATTAAAAAGAGTGCCATATGATATTAATGAAAAAGTATAAAACCTTTAACTGACTTCAAGATTTCAATTTCATCGAACAGCTTAGATATATCTTATGAATTAACATTTCAGTTAAGTTAAAACAAGTAAAACTTATTGATATTTTCAATGAAAAATTATTTGACAACATCTTATAAACGGGTATGCAATCATTCAGAATTGAGTTAATTTAAATCCACAAAGCTAGATAAAATTGAATCTTTTTTCATTTTCATGTATTTTAAATTAAATTGACCCTCATCTATGTTATGAAATTCTGTTATGTAAACAAAGGCTACCACTAAAGTATATCCTAAGATGTTCAAAATGATAAAAGAGGCATTTCCTGTCTTTGAAGATGGCGCTAGTTTGACAAGACGTATCTAGTTCAGATCTACCACTGATTTCCACATAAACATCCACCGCTCTTCCTTCTGGAGGTAGAAAAACATCATCTGTGGAGGTTAAACTTCCCACGATCCCCAACCATGCATCAAGGGGTGGTTAAAGTCCGTCAAATCAAGAAATCAAATTGTTAGAGTTTTTATGAACACTCATGATAGTTTGGGTTGCATTTTCATTAAGCACATTGCACTTTCGTTGTCTTTTTCACTGAGGAAATATTGATTGGAATTTATGGAAATAACCCATTTATAGATTTGAGATTTAATTTCCGAACATTTTGCAATTATTATAAACAGATAATTTACCTGATTGATACAATGAAAGGTTGGTATTAAACAAATAGAAGGAATGTCTAATTGCAAATATTTGCTAAATTGTCTATGATGACGCACATTGCATAATGGCATAATTTGAGACTAGCGCTTGACAAACAGAATTGTAATTTGTACAATCTGTGACCTAGTTTCAGGCATCAATCAAATAGATTCAATAAAGTTAAAAGAAGCAGACGTCAAATAGGATCAATATCAAGGTCGTCTGGATATAGTGAGAAGCAGACGTGAATACTGGCCAAACAGAATTCATACAAATGGTTCACATTTAAACCAAATTAAACAACAGTTGAAGTCTATGTTTGATAGAAGCAGACGGACCAACAAGTGAAGGATAAATCTCTATGGATATTTTACTTCTTTGATACACAGTATTAAACAGCATTTCAAGAAACAAGAACTCGAAAATCGCTTGGTAACAAAGAAGTTGAATATCTATAAGAACTTATTATTACTGCCAACTTTAAGAAAACAGATCTATTGTTTTGCAATGTCAAATTAAATTTTCAGAAGAAATAGAGAGTTGAATATTATCTGGTTGTGATTTTGTGAAAGTTTAGTTGTCCCTTTTCATTTTCCACACAGTCAAAATCCATAAACTCAAAAGGAATTCAATTTTTTCTTTGAATATTCATCCTCATCCACAAATGTAATTCTCCAATCTTACGAGTCACCAGGTCATTGGTAAGAGCAGACGTGAACATTATACCATCAATAGAAAAGAGGTAATTTAGAGCAGACGCCAAATTGAAGAGCAGTTGGTCAGTCCAGAGTTGTTGTCATCTGGTTTGAGTGGTCAGTTTGACCAGTACAGGTGTTAATTGCTGGCTGGAACTGACCATGATGGGGAAACAAGCTGGACTGATGACATGAGGTCAGATCTAATACCCCAGACTCAGACAACATCAACCCGATCTCTCTCACTGCTAACTCATTGTTTGTTATTAACTTATTTTCTCAAAACAAACAATTCAATTATTGTCACATGCTCTCTGTAACTGATACTGTGGTACTGTCTTTCATCCAACCAATTATTTATTTCCAATTGCAAAATCGGGTTGCAAGTCCATTGGGCATGTTACAGTATCTCTTATAAACTAATAACTCATATTGGATAGACTTATTCTTAGAAAAGTGTTTATAAAAAAAAACATCATTTACTCTAAATTCAATTTAGATGTTGGTGCAGAATTCCCATAGCTCTGAGGCCCCTATTTTTTCAACAAAAAACTTTTACCGGTAAATGTAATTGAATATATTCTTTTTAGTGAAAGTGTCAATCCATTTGTGGAAAGACTTGTCAGTTTCTTCCTGGAGTTTTTAAAAAAAAAACATATTCCCTACAAGGAACAAGCAAACAGTTTAACTATATTTAATATTGCAGGAACGCTGAGGTCGGTATACTTACATCCAAACTGCTTACAAAATCTGAGCTTACCATTATAGAGTACTGATAAATTATTGAAAATGTATCATATATTCCACATTTTTAGACACAAGAGGGAAAATCTGGACTCACCATTGTCCCCCACGGCACAACATTCGAAGCTGAGATAGTTCCCTGATTCTGACTCAATGGAGAGGAACTGAAATATAAGATTAAAGAACATGGATAATAGAACATGGATCATAGAACATAGAAGAGGAACATAGAACATGGATCATGGATCATGGATCATAGATCGAGTGAGTGAGTGAGTGAGTTATTGTTTAACGCCGCTTCGGCAGTATTGCAGCCATTAGCAGCGAGGATCATAGATCGAAGAACATGGATAATAGAACATGTATAATAGAACAAGGATCATAGAACATAGAAGATGGATCATAGATCATGGATTATAGAAGGATCATGGAATCAGTAATTTCAATGGAAATATACAATTGGTTGGTCTCCTCTTTTCGCTCTATATACATTGTTATGTTGGGAATGAAAACAATTCAGTTGTTGACTCATCAGTGTCAAGGTATTCCGAGTGGCCCATTTATATTAATCACAAGTCATTACAAGGTAATAGTATAAAGTATGCCTGGGAAGCATTTACATCAATTCGTACTCACTCAAAATTACTGTGGGAGTTCAAACAAATTTGAACATTAGAAAATTCAATGAAAATTCACAAACCGATATCCCTTTCTAAATGGTAGATACCAAATTTAAATTCTTATAATATTAGTTTCTACCGAAAAATATTTCTTGTTTATTTGGAATCTCACAATGAATCCATACATTACAAGTTATTTTGCTGTTGGGGATACTTAAAGACAAATTTTCTTGCCAGACGAGTGAGAGATGAATACTCACGAGTTGTTCGCGCTCAGCGAAGGCGAGTTTCTGTATCTCCTTGCGCTTGTACTTCTCCTTGAGCAGATTCAGGTAGTACGTCTGCTTCGTCTGAATGTTCTGTCGGCTCGGGAATGGCTGCATGTCCTCAAACGCAACCTGCAGATGTGATTTGACAAAATATTGAGTATCAGTAACAAAATGTTTTGTTAATTTCGAATAGAAGAAGAAATACCATTTGATTCACCTCAACTGAAGTCTATATTGTATCATCAAAACAACCTTTGATTTTTGTGACTTGTTATATAATATTTGAGTATTAATGAAGAAAGTTTAGTTAAGTCAAGTTCGATCAGGTTTATCTCAGCACACCTTGAACCCTTGCTTTGTAGCCTATAGAGCTAACCGTTGCTCTTTGAAAAATTATGGTAATATATAATAATGAGTATATTTTCCTCATTTACCTCACCGATTCAAGCTGAAATGCACTGAAATACAGAGGGGGTATGCAGGGGTGCGCACACACACCCCCCCTCTTTTCATATGATTTTTGTTTAAACGACCATTGAAAGCATAGTCAAAACAATGGTGCACCCTTTTGCGAGGGAGATGGTTCACACCGTACAAGTACTTTAGTGAATTACTGTAAAAAGTGCACCCTTCCTTAAAATCTTTATCCACCCCTGAAATGTCTGCTCATTGTATGACATCATTATGGTACTCTCGTATAACAACATCAGTCATTTCTTTACATTTTTAGCCTAAGCAGCTCTATAAAAGGTCAACTTTCATATTGTGTTCCCTTTCAAACCAGGTACCCATTTATACTGCCTGGTGAACAAAGGCACATTGAATAGTATCTTGCCGCAGATGACATCAATAGTCTTACAACACATGAGAGGAAAATATAAATTTATCATCGAAACAATCCTTGGATATTTGTGACTTGTCACTCTCGTATTATATTTGATATCAGAAGACTCTTTCCTCAGATTATCTATAAATTTATCCTCACTACAGTGCATTCCTGAAAATCATAAGATATTTTGGGAAGAGGGCGGGGATAAATAGTTACCTTGACAAGACCATCAGTGTCGTATGTGATCTTGGCGCAGGCCTTGAGGTGCCGCATAACGCTGATGGTGTCTGATTTCAGCAGAATCTCCTTCTTGTGCATCTTCAAGATGGCCAGGCAGAAGCGAAACAAAACCTTTGGCCCTTCCAGAAGAAAACAGTCCCATATCCGCAGTAGTGTCTGAAATAGAGACGACAGGATTCAAAATGCTGATTAGATAAACAAAATTAGCTCGAAATATACTAAATGGCAAGTCCAGTTCAGTGGATTAATTTTTATGTGACAACGATTGATGAGAATTTATGCAAAGAGAAAAACGCAAAACTGCACATGTGCACATATAACATATAATGTATATGACACTGGTTTTGTTTAACAATATGAGTTATAGATTTTTTCATATCACTTTTTATATATCAAAAGTATGATCATCTATTTTATTTTGTTTAATTTACATTTGCCTTCTGCTATGCAATGTTTTTTACAATCAACATATTTGACATTAACATCGTTTGATTCTGATACACACATTCCTTAGATTCTTACCATTCTATCAACAAATACACTCATGTATCTATCATCTGTTGCCTCTAAATGATAACACTCGTCACCTGTTGACAAGCTTGTAGTTTAGATTTGGAAAGTGTAGTTGTTTCAAACATTTAATGTATAATTAGATCAAGTTATGAAATATTATTTACCGGTAGTTGATCCTTGGTAATTCAGAATTTTGGTTAATTGTTCATTTGGATGAAAATATTTCTTGTGATTAAATCTTAAAGTTAAAGAACACTGGAAGGAATTAAAAACTTAATTTTCATATTTTGTGATATCTCGATTTTGAATTTATTATTTTCATTTCATGCAAGTATTATATTAACTAATAAATATACAAGTGTAATATGCATAAAAAAAGTAAAAAGTTATATTGCATAAAATTTTCATCAAACGACTATCTTAATGGTACATTTTTTTATATCAAAATGTAAGGTATCAGTGGCTGAACGGATAAGCTGCGGAGATATTCAGTGCTGATGATTTTTATCCATCTCTGGGATGTGTCTAAATACCAAAAAGGACTCGCCCCGAAAAAATACCAAAATTGCTACTATTGCAGATTGTCAGATCCAGAACATACCATGTATTCGTTTACTTTCTTCATGGCATGTATTTATAGAAATTTAAACAACAAAACAAACAAAAGCAATCTTGGTTTTTCCACAACAGATGTTCAGTTTTCCAAATTTTTTTTCTCGGGACCCCCCTTTAATTTTCTTTCAGGGGTTTCAGGACATCAATACTTTTAATAATCAGCTTTAGCGGCCACAATAGATTGTGCCACCCCTGATAACACAACAACAGGCTTTGGCAGGGGCTGGCTTAAAAACTTTATTTGTCAACGTATTCCTTACACAATAAGCTTGTCATCTTAAATAAATATCCTGATTAAAAGAGGCTCCCCAAGGACAGACAGATTTGGGTCAAGTTAAAACTTCTCACAGTAACGAAGGGCTTATATGATGCATTTATAAAGATTTTTGTCTTACATGTGCTTTTTACATTTTTTTTAAATACAGATTTTAAGATTTAACATGATAAATATTTTAAATCATTTAAGGATATTTATCATTATGTAGGAATTGATTTTCATGGCTGTTTATAAACATTGAACAGTATTACTTCAATAAAAATATAAATATAAATATAAAAATTAAAAATATAGAAATATACAAATGTTTTATTACATCAATAAAATATCTAGTCCAATCACAAATACTAGATGCGGATGTCTAATTTGAATTATATAAGAAACTATATATAATATGTAAACTATATAAAACATAATTTCATTTAAATTGTGAAAATCATACATTTTGAAAAAAAATCAAATCAATTTCGCAAACAAGTTCTCACTCAGGTTCCCGAGAGCATTACAAAAACATCATTAATGTAACTAATGTTTTTATAGCATGCAAAGGAACAATATAAATCTCTGACAAGATAAACACCCTAACGGTTATTACACTTTGTTATTTGATCTAAGGCATGATTTAGAGACAAGATTCATTCAAATCTTCCTGGATTAACGCAAACCGAGAAAAACCATTGGTGCCATATGTGTTAAGCACTGCCATGCCCACTGGACAGAGTGTAGAGCCAATAGGAGAGGAATAGGCTGATACCGCTTTCCTACAACTAGTGCTATAAAAGTGACTGCACAATAGCCTGGCTATCTTGTTTAGTTGTAAAGCTAGGCCATGCTTATGGGTAACACAGCAGCCTCCAATATACACAGAGAATGACTTTAAAGAGGACTTTTATCTGTAGTGTTAGACAATGGTTGAGTGTAATATATCATATGAACTGAAAACATTCTAATGGATCATTGCATTATTTTAATCGAGTGAGCGAGTTGCGTTTAGCTCGATATGCAGTGTGTTTTGTTGCTGGCTGTGTTTGGGGGATTGTGTGTGAAGGGAGAGAGGATATCCCCGGTCCCCCTCCCGTCCCCCCCTCCCCTCGGCACTGGATTATACTCTGTCATTCTTAAACTTCAAACTCAGGTGGGAACCTTGGAACAACTCCATGAAAAAGACAGGTGAGAATTTTATTTAAATTTTGAAATTTAAATTTTTTGCAGAATGTAGTTTCTTCAGGTATGATGTTATATTTTTAATTAATAACTTAATGCAATATTTTTCAATTTTTGCAACAAAATTGTCTTTTAAGGAGCAATTTGATCTTGCATATATAATTCATACAAAATGATTTTTTTTAAGTTTTGGGGGGAAGATCTATATACTTTTAAACATTCATTAGAAAAATAATTGCATAATATAAACTTATGACTAGTCAGATTGATTTTATCCAAACACTTCATAACCAATGTTTTAATACCTACATAATCTATGCAATAAGGGTTTATATTGAAAGTGTAAAAGATTTAAAAAGTGTGATATTTTTAATCAATTAACCATATATATATTTATACTATATTCAGATCAAAGTACAATTCTCAATCTTGTTTGGGGGCTAAGCACTCATAATGAACTAAGATGACAAACTCCTTGCACTGATTTCCCTCTTAATCACTGTACCAAAACATTACAGCTCCACCGCACTGCCATAGCACATATCCATGGTGAGGGCCAGTCAAACTGTGAACTAACATTGATAATGTATAAGTATCAAACAGATGTGAACTTTGAAGATATCCAAGCATTTACATCCCTCCAAACATTGTGAACAAACTAGATTTTGTATTCACATAGCACATATCCATGGTGAGGGCAAGTTAAACTGTGAACTCACATTGATAATGTATAAGTATCAAATATTCTGGAGCCTTCAGAATTAAGATAAGAGAATTGATTGTTATGCTCAATTAACAACAAAGTTCTTTTCAACTGTCTGTGGGATATAGATACATTAATAGGATGGTTAAGCTGTAAATTGAAAACAAAATAATGATTAAGTTAATGATGATAAATTGTCTTTTTCTAAAGCTTAAAATATATTTAATATTCTAAGAAAAAAATAATGATTCTAAATGTAGAAAATTAGTAATCAAATATTGTAAAAATAAGAAATAAATTTTGTGTTTCAACTGTCTACAAATGCACCCCCCCCCCCCCCCCCCCCCCCTAAAAAATAATAATAATAAATTCATTTAGACTATCAATAATAGATATAAATAATATCAAATATAGACTGATATTTAGTCTTTGAAAACCATAATAAAAAATTATTGGAAAGAAGTATGTTTATTAATTTTTACTACATAATAAATAAGGGGACATAGGATAGCCTTGGCAAGACCCTGTGTTTATATGTAATAGAAAATGATTCAGGAGCAGAGGACAGTGTAGGTGAGGCCCTGTGTGTAATCAAATGTAGAAAAATTTAAACGGGAACAATAGCACAGTCTAGGCAGAGCCCTTAGTGTGTTTATATGAAATGGATAAACCCATTCTTAGATCACAGCCCTCTTTGTAGGTCACAGGCTCTGGACAAAAGTCAAGGGTTTCTTGGAAGTTAGATCAGGGATCAGGTGAATGAATTGATATACCTAATAAATACTCACAGGTGTTTTACAGCTCAAGGGGGAGGGGGGAGGTTGAGGGGGAGGGGGATAGGGGAGGTTGAGGGGGAGGGGGAGGGGAAGGGGGAGGGGGAGGGAGGGACTCATGTGAGTATACAGATCCGAATCTAATCAAAGTTTTGCAAGATTAGCATTTTTAATTTCAAAGGTGTTTTTTAATAAGTTTACTGATTTAGCTTATTTGAAAAGAGTTAAAAATTTGAAGAGATTTAATTTTGCTATCCTTAAGAATAACCATTTACAGAGCAGGGCTAGTAACAGTGATGTTGACGAGTCCTTTGAAATGGACCTTTTGTGAGTAACCTTTTCATGTTCACTAAATAACATTAATTACATTTCAGAATAAGTAAAATAATTAAGAAAACTTCAAATATGTTTCTGATGCAAGAGAAAGTATGTTACAATGTTACAGAAAGGAGAAAAGAGTTTTATGTGTCTACAGTATGCAAATGTGTGCCTATATGTTACAAGATAGGATCACGACACTCTCTGTAAGACAGCAAACTGACAAGACGTAGCTTTGTTGATGTCAGATTGTGACAGGCCGACAAGATCGTTGTTTTCACAATTCATGAATATGAAATCACTCTCAACATTGTTCCAAGAAAAATCAAAAGAAATTTTTCTATAAAACAAAATCTCTAATTATACATACTATTAAAAAACAAATATATTTTTTTAACTTACTCTCACTAATTGTAATGATTCATTTTTTAATGAGAATTTAAATCAAAACCATATTTTAAATTTCAAATTAAAAGTAATGAAGTTTAATCAAAGACACTGTAATTTTAAGTCAGGATCAACTTCTTAAAAGCATTGCCTTGAAACAAAAATATATATTCCTAAATAATTATTCTTTCATTATTTTAACAAACCTAGTTTTAAAAAGATATAAAAGCAATGTCACCAATTTGATGAAAATCGGTTAAATTTCAAAGGAAATATTGAATTTCACAAACACTGCATCCAACTGAGTCTTGTTTTATAATAGCAGGGTGCAAACATGTGCATGTCGTTTAACAATTTAATGTCAACATTTGCAATATCGCCCTCGGAGTTCACAGAAACTCCACTGTCTTGTGAGGAAGTCATTTAGAACCATGTCTTTTCACCCCTAAGACTGCCTCAAGAATATGTCTGCTTCCTGTGATGCAAGACTGGCATTTGTAACAATTTATCTTATTTTTAAAATGCCTGAGGAAATTTGCATTCAGAAATAAAAGAAACACTCATAAAACTGGTGATTTAAATGAAAAATTATGAAAGAATTTCTTCTGTATTGCTCTGACTGCCTAAAAGATATTTCTCCGTCTTTTTACCCTTTGATGTAAAACTGACATTTGTGACAATTTATTTTATTTCTGGTAGTCCTGAGAGAATAAACCTACAGGCAGAACTAAAAGGAATACTCATAAAACTATAATACACATAAATTTTTATTTTATTTTTTACAACTATTTTCGATGAATAGACATATTTATCTCAGGCTAAAATCAAACATGAAATAATTTATTTACATTCAACCCTTAAATAACCTGAAATTGATAATTTTAGAGTTGTGATTTTACAAAATTGACAGTTTCAATAGATTTGAATATTTTAATGTAACAAACTTTGTTAGTTTCTGTAAATGTAAATGAATGAAAGGGCGTGAATTACAGTAAAAAAATATTTTTAAATATTCCATAGATCTTTGAAATATTACAAGATGTCAAAAGGGGATTCATTATAACCCTAAATATGGACACTGAAAAGTGTAACAGATGTATTCTGGAATACAAAAAAAAAAAATATATATATAAAGATAAACAAAATTCCATATAAACCGCTGCAAGATAAAATCTGCAGTAACCCTAAAAATATTCAATTATTAGATAAAATGCAACATATTTCCAATACAACACAAAGAGTTATCTCCTGCAAATAAGAATAACACTTCTATTCCTTAACACAGATCTCTGTCAAGGTCTCTAAGCTACCCCCCACAAACCAAAATACCTCCTTATTTCTGTCATTCTGAAAAATTTCTTTTCACCAGGAAGTTTTGAGACACCCGGAGTCCAAGAGACGCCTTCTTATACAACAAAGGCAAATTTATTACACGTCAATCGTTGGACTAAAGAGTTGTATCTTTTGTGTCTATCTATCGTCGTTTTGTCTAACGGCTCTCCGTTCAAAGGAAAGCAACAGTGAAATTGATAAAGTGGGTTGATTGTTGCAAAATGTCTCATTATCCTAGCACAGTTTTCTTTTAGTGGTATGCAATTTTACTCTGGGTAAGTGTGTCACTCCTTTTTTTTGTATTGAATTGAAGACGAAACTAAGCTGTGCTAGAAAACATTCTTTTTGCAAACTCATTTTTAATCTAAGCAACAGTGATTATCAAGGTCAATGGAGGATCGAGAGGGGGGAGACCAGGGGGTCAACTTTGAATCCCCTTTTTAAAATTTTTTGTATATAAATTTGGTGTGCCCCAAGGTCAACCCCCCCCCCCCCCCCTTCCTTGCAGAAGGTGTTGGTAGTTAGCCAAAATTACCTATGTTGCTTGGGCTTAATCAAATTTACTTTTTTTTTTATTTATTAGTTTGATTTTTTTTGTGAAACATAAAAATGTATAATATGTTTAATAAATAAATAAATAATGTTTAATATTTATATCAATTTTTATTGTAATAATATATATAAATAAGTTTTGATTATTTACAAAGATCTATTTTTGTAGGACATTATATTGTTTTCACTATAAATCAAATAATCTAATACAGATATAAAAAAAAATTTAAATCATAAAAAATGATTAAAGTGATAATCTTAATGATATTTTTAACACAAGACTGACACACATGACAGGCGGTTGTTAACAAACCTAAACAAACATCTCAATCTGAATGTGATTAAAGTAACAATGAATGTTTAAAGTCGTGAAAACATGTCAACTAGTATAGTGGCGTGTTTGATTATGGGAGGTACAGGTTAAAAAACCTTTACCATAACATCAAAAACAACATATTTGAATCGACAAGCTAACTACGATAATATTTAACAACTAGAGTGGTTTCCAAACTATCAGAACATTTGGTTTGGATTTCCTCCAGTTTTGCTCAATATAAATACACCCTAACAGCAAAGACTTAAGGGAAAGTTCTATCACCGACATATCGGCAGCATCCGCCATTTTTTGACATTTCGTGAAATGAAAACATGATACATTAAACCCAATTTTAATTTTTTTGTGAAAATAAAACCTATACACTGATAGAAATGTCACACAGTAACACATAACATATCATAAAACTAATAAACCATATGCTGTTAAGTCGTAGCGATATTTTCCTGCGAGAATTGGCTGGAACTAGCGAACCATGTGTGGTACCACACTGAAATTCAGTGAAGCTTTGCACCCAAACATTACTGCGTGTAGAACAGTTCTCTACTGCAGACAAAGTTGCCGTGTCCCTGGCGGGATATGAAAAGGGTTAACAATTTGTAAGTCAATGATTATAATAATGAGGATACTTATATACAACGCTAAACTCGATCCACACCACAAGGACATGCTCAAAGCGCATACACATATTGCCGTGGTGTAAGGACCATCAGCGTTCCTTTTTCATTCTCAACTCACTGGGAGTATGCAACATAACTTCTGATTAAGGTGCTTTAAGCTTATCTATCACATTGCCTTCACCAATAAAGTCACTTGCCCAAGCTAATATCACATTGGCGGACCCAGACCCAGGGGTGTACGGGAGGGGAGTTCGAAGCAAAATAAAATTAACAACTGAGAGCTGTGTGGGTCGATCAGGGAATCCAGCAATGAAGTGGATCCTCCACCATTCTTGCTGAATTTGACTGATAGAGGTCAACTTAAGGTTCTTAACACTTTATCCCGATAATCTGTCACATTGCCTTCACTTCCATACCAGGTACCCACTTGTACTGCTGGGTGAACAGAGGCACACTTTGAATAACGTCAGTTGACCACAAGTTTCAAGAGTAACATCTCTGTGAGAGGCACGGAATCAACCCTCAAACTCTAAGATTATCTAGCCATGAAACGGGTCCCCATATGGCAAGCCGTGCTCACTGTGGCTGAACTTTACTGATATTGGTCAACTGAACTATGAACAGCAATGGCTAACCCCATGTACTTTTATGCAATCCCTTATTCCATTCTTACAATTGTAATAAATCATTTAAACCATCTCAATTGCAAATTACTAAGTTTCAAATATCTGAAATTATCTGCACTTTAAGAGTCTATGAAATCATTAATTACCTGTACTTGCAAATATAATTATGAATAATAGATAAACTATCGCTTCTGCTTAGCTGAAGTCAGCCGAATTGCTGAGACAAGTAATTAAGTCGTTGATGATTGTGAGGTAAACAAATTAAGATATATGTAATACCTATAGCAAGTGAAGGATGAGATATTTCCACAAACAAGCTCAACGCTAAGGCAATCTTAGGTGACTGTAGTTTAGGACTTTATGCAAAAGCACCCTTTCTGTTGTACCTAGGGGCGGGATAGCGCAGTGGTTAGCGCATTCGGCTTCGGATCAAGAGGTCCGGGGTTCGAATCCCGCCAGGGGCATGGCAACTTTGTCTGCAGTAGAGAACTGTTCTACACGCAGTAAGGTTTTGGTACAATGCTACACTGAATTTCAGAGTAGTACCACCCATGGTTCGCTAGTTCCAGCCGATGCTCGCAGGTTTCCCCGCAAAGCATAGCCACATGGCGTTACGGGCTTTCTCCCTGTCATAATACTACCAGCCGTGATATAAGTGAAATACTCTTGAAAGCGGCGTTAAACCCCAACTCACTCACTCACTCAAATTCTCACCTCACCTCTGTTGTACCTTGATCAAAAATGATTCCTAGGGCAATATCATATATCAATATCATGATCAAAATGTGAGCTTTAGAAACACTACCATCTCATATCCCAGAACATCAATCCAAATAATTTTCAAGAATATTCTCAGAATGGCAGACAAGTTACAAAATACAAAATTATCTCTCATAAGAACACCTAGTGCAATATCCATGGCCGTCAAGACAAGTAAAGACAGAAACTGATGAACCAGAAAGAATCACAAGATGACACCATGAGCGATCCAAACATTTCTAAAGCAATATTGCAACCATTTTATTCCAAGCTTGGATCAGACCGTAAAGGGCACAGCACAATGTCTAGGTTATGAATATGAAATCGTCTCTGCGAGCACATCTAGCCAAATATCTGACACAGTAAGACTCTATTGCTACCAGATGGCGCTACTTCCAGATGACTTCAGATCAGATCTTTGGAACGTCCGGAACGGAACAGTTTGTTGTTCCTGAAGAAGAACGTTCTTGTGATCTAACTTGATACTTCTTCACATGCTTCAGATAGGAAGTTCTGAGAATGAGTAATTTTTATGATGATCCAATCTGGGATTTTCTCTACATTCTGTGGAAAGGAAAGTGTTCCTCAATGGTAAAAAAGTCTCAGTACTTCTGCTTTGTCAGCCCATTATAAGATCATTCTTGAAGTCGTTCTTGAAGTCGTTCTTGAATTCATTATTGAAGTTGTTATTGAAGTCGTTCTTGAAGTTGTTCTTGAATTCATTATTGAAGTCGTTCTTGAAGTTGTTCTTGAAGTCGTTCTTGAAGTCATTCTTGAAGTTGTTATTGAGGGTTGTCCCTCACAATTCCTAGTTTACACCATAGTTTCCATTACCAAGAATAATTAATTTATTACCAGCAACATTACCTTAAGCATTGTATCAATAAGAATGATTTTAGATGATAAATAGAATCTCACCCTTGTGTCTTCTGATATCAGCTAATGTTGATATATTTGATATATCAGAAGACACTTGAGTGAGATTCTCAATGTTTTCTTTTCTCATAATTCATTTAACAACCAATAACTGCCCGAACTCAAAGAATCTGAAATGATCATTTAATTTTATCTTGGATTATAAGAAAACACTCTTATCAATAATAATAGTAGTAATAATCTTTCAAACCTAATGATTTGGAGATTTATATATTATCTAAAAATTATTCTTCAAAAAGACAATCTAATGAGAGCTCCAAGACAGTTTACATGTCAGTAGATATCCATATCTTCTCTATTATTCCATAATGGGCATTCTACATTGATGGTAAATCATCTGAATTCCGTGGAGACATTTTATGGCACCAGAAATGACTTATATATGGCAGGGAATGGTTACAATAAGACAGCTCTATGCATGGAAAGCAAAGGTTAAGTAGGGGAAGAAAACGGGTCAATAATACATGGACTGCAAGAAATGCATGGAGAAAGTTCCTTTCTGCAAACATCAATACAAGCCGGTAGGTCAAAGGTCAAAGGTCAAATGTTAGATTAGAGGAAGCAATTTGGAATGCTGCATTTGGGAGAAGTCAAGTTAACACTTTAACAGCTGAGTTCATTAATGGAGTATTCTGACTGGTCAATTTGCAGGAATCCCCTTAAAGGGGCAGGAGCAATAGTTTTTTCGCTCAAATAAGTCGATGAAATGTATTTGAGAAATAATGACACCAATGGTAAAACACCCTTCTCTCTTCAGAAAATCAACTTAAAAAATGAGTGTACTTGGTTCCCTTAAAGCCATGGGAATCATTTTTGTCATTAGCAGTAATAATTAAAATGGCCGCCATGCACCACTACAGATAATTGGTGTTTGTAATAAGATGTTTTACCCTCTTAGGTATTTATAAATGACATAAACTATCATTATAAATGAGAAATTTGAAAAAATAAAATTTGAAAAAAAATGTGCTACTACCCCTTTAAAGGGAACAATCTGGGATATACCAGTGTCGGAAAAATTGACTACGGTATTTTTTAAATATATATATATTGCTGACCCTGCATGTAAAGGGTTAAGGAGTTTGTTAAAAGTATATTTAAAAAAAATTATATTAATAAATATAATAAATATGTTTTTTTAAATATTGATAAAAATTTCAACAACTTTCAATAACAAATAAAGAAAGTGTATTATGATGCTAACAGAGTTATTCTGCAATGTCAAGAGTGGGAATTTGGTTTACATAATTCGAGAAAAAAGTTAGAAATACAAATTCTGTAAATGAATGATATATTTGTAGTGTTTTTGTTTATCATGGAAGATATGATTAATTTTATTAGTTTAAATTTTAAAGTGGTTTATAATTTCTTTTTCCAAGAGAAAATTTTGTAACATTGTTTCCATGATTATTGTGATAAAAGCTGAGAGTTTGGTTTAATTACAAATGAATACCAAAGCTCTTATATACACAGAAAGAATCAAATACAAATACTAGCGGTACCTGAACCCATCCCAAACACTGACAAATAATAATTATATTATCAGAAAAAAATATTTTTATATAAACCACATTTGGTACAAAAACATTCCAATACAGGTCGTCTTTTTTATCATTGATATGAACACTTCATTTTAATATTAATTTTTAAATAATATTTTCATAATATAAATCTCAAGTTTTATACATTTAAAGTTTACACAGTTTAATGCAATCAATACTTAAGAAGTTATGATTTTTATATTTCATAAGGACAAAAGTGAAAATTTTACAAGTTATGATTAAATTATCACAAAATATTAAAACAACTCTTAATACATATCTTATTCCACAAAGAATATATAGAGAGATCTATATTCTATACCTATATCTATATCTATAGCAGATAAACACTTTCAGAATTCTGACAAAAGCAAGTTTATAGTTTCGTTTTTTTATTATATGTCATTTATTATAAGAAATAATTTATTATTAAAGAAAATATTACTAACATAACAAGGACTGAATATGGAATTCTTGACTCCTCGAGAATAAGTTTTATTACATTTGGGGTTTCTTATATATCTATATCTATATAGCAGATAAACACTTTCACAATTCTGACAAAAGCTAGTTTATAGTTTCGTTTTTATTATATATATTTATACTCTTTGCAAAGAAAAATTACTATCATCACAAGGACTGAATATGGAATCGACTCAACGGAATACGTATTATCACATTTGGGGTTTCTTATTACCGAGACAGCTTTTGTGGAAGTGAAACAATACACCAATAAGTGAAAGATAGACATACGTCTGGCGTTGATCATCTCGAAATCCTTCTCACGGTCAGAAACATTGATCATTACTCACCCAGTGAATAACATAAAACAGAAACATCTTTCATACGAATATAATCCTGGGATTGTTATGCACCTTGGGGAAAAGGTACTGAATAAACAGCGGTCGCTTTCATACAAAGCATGACTTGGTTGATATTTGGAGCAATTATGAAAAAAAAGTTAATGCCTTGAGAAACTACATTTTCTTGAAAAGAAGAGGAAAGAGGAAAGGCATAATGTTTTTTACCATACGTTAATGTCAAAAGAAGAAATAGCATTATTTGCATGCATTTAAAAAATGTTCAATGTTCTTCATAGTTGTAGAGAAGAGTTCCAAATGAACAATGAGGGCCCATGTGCATGAAGATGTTTTAGACTGGACAGAGTATTTGTTGAATGTAAACTTCCTTAAACACATGTTAATACTTTGATTTCAATTGGAAATAGTTTTAAAAATGTACATGATATTAGATTCTGAACAAAAAGTTTGTAAAAGGTGTTTTGGATAAATGGCTTGAAACAATGAAGTGGTGTATGTGAAGTTGTTTTAGATAAATGCCTTGAAAGATTGAAGGAGTGGATGTAAGAAGATTGAGATGAGATTTGAACAAAAAATTATATAAGAATAATGCAACATTTGCCTTGTGATAATCAATTATATTAAAGTTTCCAATTTGAAATCTATAAAAAAAAAATTATTTGCAAATAACATTTTGCAAAAATATAAGTAAATGGAGTAAATACAAAGAAGAAACTAAACAAAAAAGACCAAAAAAGTTTAATTTAATTCTAAATATTTCATGATTTTGGCAAAGAACATTCAACCCATCTAGCAAAAACTCAAAATAATTTTGTACGCTCTTCACTTGATCCCCAATGGAAAACAGCTCAGTATCTTATAGATTTTCCGTATTAAGAGTGCTAATCGGACCGAACAGCCGTTTACATCATCGGTTAGTCTCTCAACATCAAGTACTCAGATCGTCCGACAAGGAAACAAATATTACGAGCTATTTTGGAGATATCATATTAGGCTGTCGTCGTTGAAACATTTTGACAAACAAATAAGATAATTTGATGAGTGTTCCAATTTCGCTTGCGTGGGAGTCTTAAACACGATTCAGAAAAAAATATTTTCATATAAACCACATTTAGATTTAATAACATTCCAATACAGGTCGTCTTTTTTATTATCGATATGAACACTTCATTTTAATATTAATTTTTTAAATAATATTTTCAAAATATAAATCTCAAGTTTTATACATTTAAAGTTTACACAGTTTAATGCAATCAATACTTAAGAAGTTATGATTTTTATATTTCATAAGGACAAAAGTGAAAATTTTACCATTAGATGTCATCGATATTAAAATACTAAGAAAAATCTATCATATGATCAAGGGGATACCATCTATTGGATCCATTGTAAAATCTAACATGTTTGCCCTGTTTCAATTTCAGAAAAAAACCCATCAGTTTTAAAAAATGTTGAACATTTTTCAGTTCAATTGAATAGTCTTCAACAATGACAGAAAAATCCATTTGGATTTTGATACTCTTTAAATCTTCTACAACACTCGATAATGTTCTCATGTAAATTCAATTATCGAAATCAGGAAATAAATTCCAAAATCAATTTAGAGCTATCTGTTAAACAAAGATTTGCTTTTATCGATTTCAACATGAATGATGTAAATAATGCTGTGCAAACGTTATCCAATCAAAAAATTGAAACTTGGTTAATCAAAGAGAACGATAAATGAAAATTTTATTCACATGAGACATGCAAACATATTTGCATGTGAAAAATAAAAGGAGAACAGATCGAAATCCTTAATGACAGACTACAGGCATAAAATAATTGATAAACAGCCTTTTACCTAATTAGTTGATAAATTTTTACATTCATTTTAAAGAATTTTTGTACATTTCCATCTGTTTAAGTGTCAAATATCATCAACAGTTTTTCAAAAGTGTGAATTTTATTTTAACACTTCTGAAGCATTGACAATTTCAAGTTTTGGTTTAAAAAACAAATTTAGAAATAAGAAGAATGGGAAAAAAATTAATTTAAGATTTTTACCGGTAGAGCCTGAATTAACCAATAAAATTCTTTAAATTGTTAACAAAATACGCTACAAAAACATATAATTTGCTGACAAGGCAAAACGTCCCACACCAATATATATCAGAGTTAAACAAACACTGATGTAGCATTGTAAAAAGGTTAACATAATGTTTCTTCTTTCAGGAACCGATTACGACGTTTAGAGAAGAAAGGTCGGCAATATCGCGACACTGCGGTTAAATCACAGGCAGAGGTCATTCAGCTGAGACAACACATCGTGGAGTTGAAGGAGAGGTTTTCTGCCCTTGAGGAGCTCTCCACCGATGTCAAGTTGGATATTTCCCGTCTGGATTTCGAGAACCGGGAAATGAAGAAGGAGCTCTTAGTGTTGAAGGAAACACCACCTGTGCAGAACGATCAGGTGTTCCAGGTGCAACAAAACATGTCCAGGTTGATGAGCGTGAAGGAACAGATTCATCAAAATTATAAATCTCTTGTGAAGGAGGTGCAAGACTTACATCAAAATGGACGCCAGAATAGTGATGAACTAGCAAGTCTGAAATCAGGGTTTAAAAAAGTTGCGAAAGTCATAACAAATCATGTGAAAGATGAATCCATCCATTGTGTAAACCGATCCCGATCGTCTAGCCCGCTTCCTGCTTGGGACAGTGAAGACCTAGAGTCTGGGGATGGGTCAGGGGACATGATTCTGGAGACCATCCCATCTCGGGAACATGACCTCAGTTCTCCAGATGAGGAGGACGGGAGTGGGGATGCCGGGACAGGCGATCTGGATAGTTTGATTACCTCCCTTCCTTCCAACTCCTCCAGGGGTCAGGGGTGGCCCAAGGGTCATGACCTGGCTGAGCATTTCCAAGAGCTTGAGGATAAGGTCAATGAGAAATTGGATAACGTGAACGCTAAACTTGAAGCAAGGACTGATAGTCTGCTGAGGAAACATGACTCTTACTTTGAGCAGGAGATCCTGAAGCGAGACACAAATATCGAGGACCTGGAGGGGAAGGTCTTCAAGCTGAGTGACAAGGTACACAGTGTGGAGAGCCGGGTCCTCTCTATCCAGCTCGGGGACTTCATGCAGAAGCTGCAGGAGTCTCTCATCAACTTCACCCAGAACGTCATCACCCTGGACCAGTGGAAGATGGCCAGTGACCAGATCATCAACTCCACCCAGTTCAACCAGGAACAGATCGGCAAGATGACCGCAATGATCATGAACAACTCACGGTCAGTCGGTCAGATGGACTGGAAGCTCAATGACCAGCGGTTGCTGAATGACCAACAGTACCGGGTACTAAGGATGCATATCATCCGACTCAACAACAGTGTGCAGGATCTGAGAGAGCACGTCGAATACCTGGGCAGCATCAAGGCGGGGCCACCAGGATCTGGGGTCCAGGGGGCTCCTTCTGGAGACGTCATGTCCAGGATCGAGGACCTTGCGCTCCAGATCATCTACAACGAGAACAGGATCGCAAACATGGAGAGCAAAGTCCTCAATGAGACGCTCTTCCAGTGCCAGAAGTCCAACAAGGATCTGTTTCAAGACTCACGTCTGCTCACCCTTGAGAAGAAGTCTACAGCCCTCTCCAGCCAGGGGGCGCTTCTCAACGAGCTGATAAAACGGGTAGACAGAGCTGTATACAGGGTTCACACGGTCTCTAAGAACAACACAGTGTCCATCAGCAAACTCTGGTCCAAGGCAAACACCTGGCAGCTGTACATCCCTATTATCAACCTGGTGCAGCAGGAGGTCAACAACCTCCTCACTCAGGTTCCCACAGGTAAATCTGTAGATCGCTTGGGCACAATACAGTACATTACACAACAACCTCCTCACTCAGGTCCCCACAGGTAAATCTGCAGATTGCTTAGGCACAATACAGTACATTACACAACAACCTCCTCACTCAGGTTCCCACAGGTAAATCTGCAGATCGCTTAGGCACAATACAGTACATTACACAACAACCTCCTCACTCAGGTCCCCACAGGTAAATCTGCAGATCGTTTAGGCACAATACAGTACATTACACAACAACCTCCTCACTCAGGTCCCCACAGGTAAATCTGTAGATCGCTTGGGCACAATACAGTACATTACACAACAACCTCCTCACTCAGGTTCCCACAGGTAAATCTGCAGATCGCTTAGGCACAATACAGTACATTACACAACAACCTCCTCACTCAGGTCCCCACAGGTAAATCTGCAGATCGTTTAGGCACAATACAGTACATTACACAACAACCTCCTCACTCAGGTCCCCACAGGTAAATCTGTAGATCGCTTGGGCACAATACAGTACATTACACAACAACCTCCTCACTCAGGTTCCCACAGGTAAATCTGTAGATCGCTTGGGCACAATACAGTACATTACACAACAACCTCCTCACTCAGGTTCCCACAGGTAAATCTGCAGATCGCTTAGGCACAATACAGTACATTACACAACAACCTCCTCACTCAGGTTCCCACAGGTAAATCTGCAGATTGCTTGGGCAAAATACAGTACATTACACAATCAGTTGCATCAAAATCACATAGATGCCCAAAAGCTTACAAAACTAACATTTTTGCAATTCAATTGAAACACAACCTTGGCTCAGCCCTAGTTAACATTTAGTTTAGAAATCTAGTTCTCATGAACCATTTTTAATTGACTTGAATCCAGCTTCAGAGTTGATGACAGGTTAGTTTGAGTCAATGCATTTGTCAATAGATCATGGTGCAAAATCTTTCCACTCTATATCCTCTCTTCCAGACTGTGACGGGTACTACAAGCAAGGCTTCCGAGAGTCCAGGAAATACATCATCTATCCACGACGGGCTCTCCAGTCCGTCTTCGTCCACTGCAGTATGGAGTCAGACGGAGGCTGGACCGTCATTCAGAGGAGAATCGACGGCAAAGTGGACTTCAGACGTCCATGGGCCGAATATGCAGTTGGATTTGGCTCTGCTGAAAAAGAATACTGGGTCGGGAACGAATTCATCCATCTGATAACGGTCTTCAAGAACTACTCCCTCAGGATCGAAATGACTGACGTTTTTGATGGATTTTGGCAAGTTGATTACGAACATTTTGCAATTTCCACGAAAGAAGAAAATTACAAGCTGAACATTCAGGGTTACCATGGCAACGCTACAGATGGCCTTGATTACAGCAATGGAATGGCTTTCAGTACCCAAGACAAAGACAATGACTTGAGCAGCACACACTGTGCTCTGTATTTCACGTCAGGATGGTGGTATCGACACTGTCAGTACAGTAATCTGAACGGAAGGTATGAAACCGGTATTGTCTGGTTCAGTACCGACTGGCAGGACTGGATTCAGATGAAGCAGACAGTCATGAAAATTAAACCTCATTTGTGATTAGGAAAATAGTACAATTTTTTAGTATAATATGTTTTTAGGAAAGTATCATTGAATGGCAGACTAGCAAAATTGGATTCGGATGATACAGGCAGTTGTGAAGATTAAACCTGATTTGTGATTGGGGAAAGAGCATAAATTTTTGGTATAAATTGTTTTTAGGAAAGCAGTATATGAACAGCAGTCTGTGCCGACTGGCAAGATTGGATACAGATGATATGAAAATTATGAACATTAAATCTCATTTGTGAATAGCAAGGTATATAAATTTATTGTATAAGTTGTTTTCAGGAAAGAATTAACATGTCAAGCAGACATTTTGTATTCTTTGAATATAGAATTATGTGAAGAAAATATGGCGTTGGTGAAATTAAGACAGTATTTCATATATTTAAGTTGGATGAACAGAGAACGCACAATAAACACATATTCCAGAATGAAAAGACTTGAAGGAAAGAACATTTTTATTAGATATTGTACAGAATTTAAAAATTATATTTGCAAAATTTATCATTTCACCTGCAAAAAATGTTCATGCGTCCAAGAACATCCATAGTGCTCACACTTTACCAAAACTTTCACTTTTCTAAAACGGTCTAAAATTGTGATAAATATGTAGTATGTTTGACGATAAATGCAACATCAGCTCAATCTAACTAATAATTAGATCATTTCACTCAGGGCTTGAAATAATTTAATTTAACAGCAATTATGACCAGCAATTATACTACTTGCTACTTGCAAGAACTACATAAATAGCAAGAGATAGGTCAGTGACCATTTGATTAGTGTCAAATTTGTGCATAATAACATGTAACATTTAAAACCTTGTTATTGTGTCTCCTGCGGTTGAAACTTCAATAATGAAATCACTACAATTATCAATTTAAAATTAATTTAATTTAAAATTATTAATTTACAAATAGCACATTTGCAGGTCACATAAAGACTAGTTTTAATATATTAAAGCATTTAAGACCAAAATCATAAAAAGAACCATACATCCATTTTTCTATTATTCCATGGTGTTAATTCATTCCAATCTCATTAAAATATTTATTACATTTATACCTCTAAACATTTTTGTAATTTCATCACAAACAAATATCAAAATACACCCCACTCTTTCAAACATTTACACATTAACTTTTCCAAAAGTAGCATCGCTTTTACATTTTGATAAATGGATTAAAATTAGTACCAATGAAATTATTTAATTTTTTATATTTATTTCATTTCACATCGTCATAAGCGCGGAAGGAATTACGATGGCCTGGGAAGAATATTTTATTTTTGAAAAATTCCAGTTTTACATTTTATCCTTACTACTTACATAAACCTGTTTAATATCAAAATAAATCTATTGAAGGAAGGTATGTCCTTGATATTAGATTTATAGGCAAATATTTTCTCACATTAAAGGAACGAAAGAGTCCAGCTTAAAAACCTTTGATTCTTTTCATATAAGTGTTTTAAACATGTTCTTGAAAGTGAGGGGCGCTTTAAAGTTTTATATAAAGCGATGTTTGAAAACTTCAAAGAGGTGAATACCTGAGACCAGGTATGATGTTGCACAGGTAGACAAGTTTCTGTCGTCATCTTACCTGCCGAGCTCATCATGTGCAATCACCTTTCATGTTTACCTTACCTGAGACATCAAAGAGTCGTCATGCTTGACTTGGAACATGGTAAAGGTATATTTCTTTTACAAATTTCATGTTCATTGAAAATCGTTTACTTATTATTTTTGAACTTTTAACATTTTAAAACTAATTTTCATTGAAAAGAGCATGTTTACATTTCTATGACTTCAAACAAGTTAATGTAGTTTAAAAATTTTTTAAATTCATTCAAATTGGGTTTATTTTGTAAGATACAGGTGCTATTTCACACAAATAATTTAAATTGACAGGAAGTTCATTATTTATAATTATTGTCATAGTGGATATTATTTAGTTTTGATTTTGAAATTTTAAAAATTTTAATTAATTTGTCGAGTGTTTAAAATATATTTTGTTTTAAGTATAAAACATATTTTGTCACAGCGAAGGAATATTAAGATAAATCCATACTTGTTGAAAACAGTTTTAGTATGATCACTTGTTTTAAATAAAAGGTATGTCTTAACCTGAAATCATCTAAAATTTCATATTGTGTTCATTTGTATGTATGTAAATAGTTTTGGATGATTGTGCTATTTGAATAAACCTTTCATGTCAATGTGCCCATTTTTATTGTATTTTATTAGATTAAACTCATAAAATTGGAGAAAAAAAATCTTGAAATAAATTCAAACAAAATGTAACTTTTTATAAAATATTGGTCAGAATGAAATTTATTTGTCCTGTAAATAAATTGCCTCTTGTTCTTACTGATCATAAAAGTTAAAGTTATTTTAAACTTCTCTTTTCAAGGAGTTTTACGAGAGAGGAGGGCGAAACAGGACGGCTTTTTGTCTATTTTCACGTAATTGCGAACAAAGAAGACTGTATTGTTTTCACTATCCATTACATACAATGAAGAGGATACAAGTTCAAAGCTATATTCTCATAATAATTCTTTATTTACCTCATATCAGAGTTTATTGGCATTCAACATCTTTATTGACTGTTATAAAGAAGTTGAATATCCATAAAATATTGTACTGTATACGTACAGGTATAAACATATATATCAAATATATGACCATTTTGCAGCATAATCTGAAATACGCTTTGGTTTGATGACATACATACATTTATAAACAGAATTATGAACATATGTGAGGTTTGGGTGCAATGCTACACTGAATTTCAGCGAAGTACCACCCATGGTTCGCTAGTTCCAGTCGATGCTCGCAGGTTTCACCGCAATGCATAACCACATGGCGTTGCAGGCTTTCTCCCTGCCATAATACTCTTGAAAGCGGCGTTAAACCCCAAATCACCTCACCTCATTAAAATAACTACATTCTTAAATCAGAAAATGCTTAAATTAAATGTCTCTTTGTCGATCGTGATGAATGATGTTATATATCTAAGTACAAAACACTACTGAAACATGTTTCCTATATGAATTGTTAAAGAAAATATTATTCTCATAAATTGAATTGTAATGCAATATAATTTTTATATATCCCTAAATAACATCGGACAGGGTACATCTGAAAGTTTTCTATTTATTTTTCAGTCTTGCTACAAAGAATTTCTCTCAGGGCCACAGGACAATCAACAAATAAATAAGAAGTTGTAATCTAATAGTATGGTATTGTCCTGTTGTTTTATCACCCTCCCTGATTGTGTTTGATCTTATTACCTCATTAACTGAAGAGGCCCACCCAAGGGCAGATAACCCCTGGACATTGGGCACATGGGAGTTACAGAAACTGTCCATATACATGGGAACAGCGGTTCAATATCAGAATTAACAAGTAATGTATCTACTCACTTAAAACGCCTGAAAATCCACACAAAAATGGAAGTAAAACTTATATTGACATTTTTTTCTGTATTTTGATTTTAAATCTTATTCTCAACATATCACTCTCGTTTAAATATTGTTTTAAAATCAAGCAATTATTTTTAAAATAAATTTTAGTTTTAAAGGGGCAGTAGCACAATTTTTGCTCAAATAAGTTGATGAAATGTATTTGAAAAATTATGTCACCAATAGTAATAAACCCTTCTTATATTCTCTTCAAAATGAGTGTACATTGTTCAGTAAAGTCATGGGAATCGTTTTTGTAATTTGAAATAATAAATGTGTTCACATTAAAATGGACGCCATGCAATTTTTGCTTTATACGGATAATTGGTTTGTGTAATAAGATTTTTACCCTCTAAAGTAAATATAAATGGCATAAACTATCATTATAAATGGGAAATTTGCAAAAATAAAATTTGCAAAAAATGTGCTATAGATGGAGAAAATGCAACCGTTTTGACACAAAATGTTGCATTTGATTCACCATACAGTTATCAATCATCAAGGTTTCATCTTACCGGTAAGCAAACATTAATCGATTACAAACCATTCTGATATTGTTTCACTGGAAATACAAATTGCATTTGCAGACAATTTTATACTCCCACGCATTAGTCTAACTAGATATAAATTGATTTACACTTTATCTAATCAAGACTATTCACCCGACAACTGCCAATGCATTTAGAGATTTCTTTATAGCTTTGATCAATAATGAGTAGTCTAAAGGAAAACGTTATGACATTGAAGTATCTACCATTACTCTCCAACTAAGTGCTATTAAAGATGATTGGTGTGGCATGGCAATGTCAGACAGTAAACACTTCGTCATGAGGTGGATCAAATGGGTTCAGGGACACTTTACTGCAAGAGTTACAGGGAAACTTCTATCATCCGCCATCTTGGTTTCTTGGCATTACGTGAAAAGAAAACGCCCTATATTTAACCCAATTTTATTTTTTTAGATAAAAAAAAATACACACTGATAGAATATTTACATAGTAACCCATAAGGTATCACAGAACTAATAAACAATTTGCTGTTATGCCATAGCCAAGTTTTCCCGACTCACAACGCCGATGAATGGCTTCAATTCTCATTGTTTTTATTTTTCAACAAATGTGTTGTGTGTCTTTATCAACTTGTGAAATGTAAAGTCATCAAAGTATTCACTTCATTAATATCTTCCAATTTGGCTGTGTTTTAAAGATCCACAAACCCCGACCATATCACTTTTCGGTTTTTATTCAAGCATATTCCAAAATGACGAGGATTCCACTTGATATTTTTCAATTCAACCAATAAACAACTTTTATAACGACTTTTTAGAACGCCGCTCAATTACGCCTCATAAAACTTTAGCCGAGAGCGAATTCCGTGTGCTTGGCCTTGTGACGTAATACACAGGAGTCGCTTGGCATCTAATGACAGAATCCACTAGATTTAGCCTTACATAACTGCCTAAATAACATATTTACCTGTGTCCTTATACAACAAAATTACATATATACACGCCCCGTAAAACGTACTACAAATGGCAGCAGATGTCAACACTGTTTAGTACTGGATGTGACCATTGCGGGACCCGTAATTCTGCAATGTGTTTTGGAACAATTCTTATCGTTGCCCAATATGGCGGCGGCACGCATGTCAGATGATGAAGATGTTCAAACGTCACAGAGATCTATTACACATTTCATACGGATTATAACGGTGTTAACACGCCTCATTCATGTTGTATAATTTTTGTTTTCACATTCGTCCTTATGCAAAATAACAAAATATATTTTCAGTATTTTTGTTTATCAATGTAGCGATATGTAATAAGTGATGTAGTTGCGTTATTGACACTGTAAATTAGATAAATATTAAATAAGAGGGGAAATCTACACGACTGAATTATAGCCGGTGTAATATTTTTTAAATTGAGAATCAAACAACACATGTACACACGGCCATGGTGAGTTGATCAAAGTTCTATAGTTCCAATACTTTCATTTGAAATTGGGAAAGATACGTTTTCCATATTTTTATCCGAAGTGATTTAAACATTATTTTATTTCCACAAACATATGAATTGACCATCAAAAACTACATGTAATATAAAATGCATGGCCTTTTATATAACATGCTAGGAAAATGGTAGTGGTATTACACTGAATCTAAGTAATTGTAAATGTACACGACTATAGATTTAAAGATAGCCCGAATATGTTCTTCTAAAAAGTGTAAACCAGTAACATTGATGAAAATTATAGGATTTCTTAGTTGAAATAAAACTATTCTATTAGCAAAATAAAGTCACCATGAGAAATATTTACGCAGTAGATTTTAAGCTATAGACACTCTTCAAACACAAAATCAAGCACAACAAAAAATTAACTAATAATGGGGTTTATAATATAAAAAAAATTGCATGATCTTTTTTATTTTTGAATTGTCAGTTATTCATTTCAAAACATGTTGTAGCTTATAAGATAACATAACACTCCACTCGATTGGGAAAAGAACAAATCTAAAATCAGCGGTTGAATATCGAAACATGCTCCTAAAACTCCGAAATTACTCCCTAGGGACGCACACATACCCATTCTATCGGAAACTTGTAATGTCAAAACGTTCTTATAATGTTTTAAAGGAATTATCAACGAAAATCGACAAATCGCCTAAGGATTTCATTAAGCAACTCCTGTGTATGACGTCACATCGCTAACGAAGGTTATGCTACACTGAGGGGCCGCGGCAAACTGTTTCAAGAATGAGATAATGAGCAGGCTAAATTTACTCACTTTGAAGGGCTATATCTTGATGAGTAGGTGACGCTTCGAAATAATCGTTTGTGTTTTGCTTACTTGAAAGTATTGTCTATATGAATAAACGAATTAACATCGAAAAAAACAGAGAGATGATATTATCTTTAATCATGTATTAACCCTTAACTTGCGGGTCCCAGAATTATCCGGGAGGGCTATAAGCAATTCACTGGTGTCTCATTTACGGATCCCGGATCCAACACTTAGAATAATTCACGGCCGTCTGCTCAGTTTGCTAGGCGTGGCAATGGGCTGCGAGTCGATTGTCTCCAGGAGTCGCTCCATGAGAATGGCTGTATTTATGCTCCACGGTTAGCCATGAGAATGAAACTTTGATCAATGTCTGGTCGAAATGTCCAGCAAAATTCACACCAATTTGCGTGTGCATTGTTGACCCGAAACGCATCGATAATTAGCTTTACAAAAGGCCAATTTTGTCGGGCTTCGCTCCGACGCCTAATCCCCCCCGGGGGCTAATTAATAGTATATATGAGTAAACAGGAATATCCTCTCAAATTTCCCCACAAAAAATATCCCGATAGAACCCTTTTTTTAAAGAGGAAGTAAGCGTTAAAGGCACTGTCGCATGTTTTTTACATTTTTTAGATACTGCTATTTAATAAGAGTTTATGCAGTATATTTTTACTAAGAGTGTAAAACAGCCTGTTATAGACCTGATTATCTGTATTCATAGAAAATGATGTCACGTATAAAATAACTGCTAGCGGTCATTTTAGTGTGAATAATTTTTTATAATTCAGGGATGGGCAATGGATCCTCATTGCTTAAAACGAAACATAACCATTTGTTTAAGAACTTTATTATATGACTAGCAATGAAATACTGGGATTTATCAGTGAAATAACCTGTCTATCAAGCTACAGTGAAAATAACTTATTTGACGTCATAAACCAATGGTCTCACGTGGTGAAATGGCTTATGACGTCACAGTGTTACTGTGGTGACGGGCCATTCCTTGCGGCCGCTCAGCGTGAAAACGACCCTTTTCGGACGTAATTACAAGGATAACATCATATAATAAATAGAATATCCGTCAATTCTTGACAAATACCATGTTTATCTCATCTCGTGAAAATATAACCTTTCTACCTCACTCGATGAGATAAACATGGTATTAGTCAAGAAAAGACAGATATCCTCTATTTATTGATTGAAGAAGATTGTCTTGCATTTCTCTTGCGTTTGTAACATATCTTTTCCATTATATGAGATCTATTTATTTATTTATTTCCATTAGACAACATGCTACAGCCCCTTTAAGCCATTTGAAACATTTCTCTTGTTCTTGAAAGAGACGTATAAGGAGTATTTTTGGGGGAGAAATATTGGTGGTTTTAGATTTTACAACTTGAAAATCTAGTATGTTCATTTAAAAGGAAAATGAATGAGCAGTGAAGTTATTCATTGGCGCTGTCGATCAGTCAGATGACAAATTATATATTACTTGGTAGATATTTTAATCAATAACAAACATTAATACATGTTTGATTTTTAAAAAATTCAACGCATGTAATGCACAGAAAGAAAGCCAAGTTTTTGCTTTTTTTTAAGGTTTGAAGAAAGGGTGAATTTTCAAGAAAAAAATATTCACAATTGATGCAACTGTCAAAACTGACAACTTCAGTTACCGGTAGAAGTTAATTTACGACCATTTCACTATTTTATGGATAGTCTATATGTTACATCTGGGATCAGATAGCAGCCCTATCATTATTCCAGGACGCCAGCCTATTGTCTTTGAACGTTCCCTAAATGGAAGTGGAATTAAAGACAGATTGTCATGGCACTAGAGACAGGCTATAAGTCACCGATCTGGTGGAGTGCTTAGTACTATTGTACTAGTGGATCTCTGTGGAGGGCAACAATAGAGTTCTAGCAATGTCAGAGGTACGTATATCAGAAGATGGGGGTGTTAGGGGAGACCTGTCTTCAACCCCCCCCCCCCCCCCCCAACCTCCCCTTTGCTATTAGAAAAGGATGTAGCTATATTTTATCCAGATTTAAGACTGGAAATCACATTTTGAAAATTTAAAAGAGAAAATGCATTTTAGATAAAGAAATGTAGACTTGCTTAAAATTTCTAAACTTTTCTGCATATGATCAGAGTAGGGAGAAGACGGCCTCTGCTGTGGAAATGGCTTGGTAGTCTAACATAGACTTCCCAAAAAAATGATTCTTGAAATTTTAGTTTTAAGAAATAAAATTTAAAGAAACCCTGCATCCTTAAAAAAATAATTTCACATATAAGGCCAAAAACAAGAAGAATTTGTTTCTGGTTTCCGCCCGCATCAGTTTCAAACCCATGCCTCAGGTCTTTTTTTCCCAGGTTTTAACAAAAGCAAGGAGCAGAACTATAATTTTTTAGCCTCAGAAAACATTGGACATAGAAAATGTCACTTGTTTCTGTTGAGATGGATGGGGTGTAGGAGTGAGATTATTGACTATTTGGAAAAGTAACACATATTTAAGAGGGTTTGTGCTTTATTTATATAAAGAAGTGTATAAATTTTGTTTGTTTATCTCTTCATTCCCAAAAATTCCTATTTCCGTAAATAAATAAAAAATGCGTCATCGCATCATTTTTTTCAGCCTGTAAAGACCAGAAACATTTTAAAAAAATTTTTAGGCCTAAGACTAAAATTTCTTAAGAAAATCACTTAATTTTGCTCTAGAGGCTTTTAAGCAGACTATAGTGAAGGTAATTTCACTCAGTTTTCTGATTTAAAGAGGGGGGTTGGAAGGGGAAGGGGTATCTAAAAGGGGGCACGTGCACTTTACCCTCTTCTGTATCAGTCTGGTAACCTTTGCCAGGTGCATGGAGTTCTCCACATTTCCCAGAATGCACTAGATTTTACCTGTCAGACCACACAAAGTGCTTCAGGTCAAAGGTCGTCAAATTAGACCAGCATGTATCTCTCTGAGGACTGTTCCTCAGACATGGCGGCTGTAAATTGGATAACAGCGACATGTTTGGGTGTCACCTCCATTATTTTCTCCTGAGGAAGATGGAAATGTGATACTGATACCGATGCACCGAGGACCTCCGACATATAGATAACACTTGAACACACTCGTGTCATTGAGTATAAGTGATGACTTGATTCCCTCGTAAACTCTCTTTATCTTATGACAATTCTACTTCACTGGGGCTGGATATCTCTTCAAAGTCAAAGCTCTTCTTGAAAAGTTTATTTTTCCAAAATTTTTAATTGTAAATTAGCTATAATGAATAAACATATTTTCTTTTTAATTTTAGATTTTAGGTAAAGAAAATTACTTATCTGAAATCTATATTATTAAATGAAATGTGTGTGCCAAAAGCCAATCATGTCATGTTTACATGATGACTTATGAAAATATATACTCTCAACATAAAATTAGATTGAAGTGAATTTTCATATATAGTGTTAAAATAATTTCAACTTTATTAAAAAAATAGCAAATACAACCTCTTAAATGGACAGAAATGTTTTTAGAAAATATCATACTCAATAATATATCTTTTGAATAAAATCTTCTGAATTTAAATTGCCAAATTTGTCCTTTAATTAACACAATTAATCCACAAAATTCAGCTGAAATGACACAATTTTACTACTGGAATGGGCCGGAAACATTATTCTATGAATAATTACTCATTTACATATTTTATACATTAAATATTACAGATTTTAATTTGAATCGACATTTCATAACATATGATTAACCAAGTACATATGTAACACCTGTTGGACCAAGCAGAAATCATTACATATCCATATTATATACTTATACATAATACATATACATATTTACCACAACAAACATTCAGTAATGTACCTTGTAAATAACACATCCTGAATTTGAATTAAAACCAACATTTCATAATTTTAAACTATCAAACAATAAACCATAAAACACAAGAGCTTTTACAAAATGTAACAACCCTTTAAATTGGCAGGAAACATTAAAATATTGGGCAATCACTCGTAATGTTAAACTATGACACGTTTTGTGTGTAACCTTCACAGACGACTGCAGTGAGAAGTCTGGCAATAACTATTTAAACAAGAACCACATGAATAAACGTTAATTTCCGCCCTCGCTTTGTGTCTTACGCTATCATCAGTTTCATTCCCGTGTAAACCAAGAACACAACTTATCTCAGGGGATTGTAGTGAAACAAATAACACTTAACATGCTTACCAAACTCATTTAACCCCTAACAGGCTGGTTATTTGTATACCTGGAGCGAGTGCGTTATTACAGAATGCCAATTTGGCAATTTCACAGCCATTAGTGACAACGTATACGTGGATGACTTAACATTTTAGTGTTGAAGTGAAGTGCAAACCATTCCTTGTGGCCAATTTACAGGAATAATCTGAGTTGGCCACCAGTGTTGTCCAGGAGCTGCAGGTAAAGGGTTAACTTTCTCTGTCTAATCCACGTCACGTTTAATATACAATCAGACCTCGTTTTACCGGACCTCGTTTATCCGGAACCCTTGCAATCCGCATGGTAGCATTTCAAAAATTCTCTATGCATTTCTATGCAAATGATGATTTTCTTAACCACACAATAATTTCCCCCGAAAGTTGACCCCGTGGTAGTTTCGGGGTTGATTTCTATCATAGAAAACTTTGTTAAATCAATACATTATATTGGTGCTTTTCTCCTAAAGTTTTGCATGAGCTTTAATTTGAAAGTGTATATTAGAAACATGGAACCATTTGTAAAATTTCTTCATTATAATCATCAAATCATCTGGTTAGATTTATTGTTTTGTATGTTCTTTCTGATGTTTCCAACAGAGAGCCGAATATCAGACAGATTGATTAATTAATTATGACAAATGAGGCAAGCATACAAGTCATTCATCAGCATGATTTTTACCTCTATTAAATTTGTAAGAATGCCCTTGTTCAGTTCACATCACATGATAAAAAATATATTTGTCTACTGACCCGTGTTACTGATGAGGTCAGTTTTGTGACATAAATTTCTGTCACTGACCTGAGATATTGACTCGTCACATGATTTGCGTCACGTGACTGTTTGTTTTGACGTTTTTTGTCCAAGATGGCGTCATCTGATCAGTTCACTGATTTTGTAATGAGATAATATTTTTGATTTACCAGTATGGCTATGTATGTAGTGAAACAGCTAAAATGTTATATTCAAAAGTCTGAAGAAAAAAGAATTTTGGTAAAATAAAACACTTAATTACTCATGGTGAGGTCATTAAGTGAAATACAAGGACACTTGGATCTGACTCCCTCGGTGGTCTGACCTGCGGTCTCGATCAGGTGCAGTCCGCCTCGGGAGTCAGGTCTCGAGTCTTTGTATTTCACGTAATAACATCACCATAAGTAATTAAGAGTTTATTATCCACTTGGATTGGAGTAGATGTAGACCTCCAATTCTGTCATTTGACCAAGTGGATACATTGTAGCACCATTCAGTGCAATGGGCAACCATTGAATTTAGGGTTTAGGTATTCTCTCAAGCTTAAGACCACCCCAACTTTTCGGAGGGTTGTCCTGGTTGGGGTTATTCTCAGGTTATAGCCCATCCACAATTTCGCCAAATGTTCCATGGTCATACATTACATAAATCTATAATACTATTTTAAGTTAAGTGTCACAAACCTACATAAAACCTATTCTGATTGTCTCCGGTATGAATTTTCATCTGAGTTGGGGTCTCTCCCGTCTAAAAGCCCATGTTTTCAAGATGTTTGTTTGCCTTGCCCCCTGGTCTTATGCCTGAGAGAATAGGTATACAAACAGAGTTAATATTACCTGGAATGGGACCGCGTCAAAGAAGATAGCTAGGAACCAGTTGAGAGTGACGGTGGAGACCTCGATGTCGATGTCCTCGAGATGGTCCGAGAGGGATGGCAGCTTCTCCTGGATTAGATCCTTGAGGACAAGCTGGTCCGCCTGCGCTCCCACCAGGTTGTGGTCGAAGTAGTTCGACGAGAAGTAACGCTCCGTGATCGCCACCAGCGTCCTGAAGTTAGGGAGATAGTGTGAGTTAGAGTAGGGTTAAAAATCTATTTTTCAAATAATTTGTTCATAATAAATAAGACTTTAAGTAAATTAGAAGTGACCATTTAAATCACATCGTTGGTAGATCAGGTAGTGACATCTGCATGTTGATTTTATTACTTTTGTAAAATTTGCTCATACATTAATTGAAACAGGTAATTTTTTAATTACTCGTAAATAGTTTAGGATAAATACCACAGAAAATTTATTTACTTGAAACAGAAGTGAACAAGTCATGTTTTTGAGATTTTATGACTGCTTCAAATATGTATGTGTCATGTAGTATATTAGAACGGATAATTCTAAATCTTACTTTCTCATAATCAATTTACGGTAAGAATGATGTAATTGATTTCATTGATTTCCCTAATTATACTATTTAATTTTGTTTCTTTTTAAAATGTTTTTTTAAAATCTAAAATGTATCAATTTGAATTCATAATGTTTTAACCTCCTAGTTTATTTTAATTACATAAACAAAAAATTTCTAGAAAAAAAACATGAATATTTACCAAAACGCATCTTGTGCATCCATGAAGAGGAGCGCCATACCGACAATGAAGTTCATACCCTGACAGTAGCCGATAGCCGGGTTGTGGATACAGAACGCCAGTAGCACGTCTTGCAGATCCATTATCTGAGAAATAACAGAGATATAAGTCAGGTATTAAAATTAATAATCCCCAATTGTCTTTCCTGCAGCTAAGAATCTAGAAACCCAGGTTCAACTCCCCATGGACTCGACAACTTTTCTGCTGAAGAGAACTGTTCTACATGCAGAAAAGTTTGATGCAATACATTAAAATTCTTTACAGTACCACACAGTGTTAACATTTTCTAGCCGATGCTTCTAGTTTTCACCACAAAGTACAATTCAACAACTGTGACATGGCAGATTGTCTCCCTGCAATAATCTTGGGCACTGTGATACAAAGGAAATCATCTTGAAAGTGACAATAAAACAAAATCTCACCCCTCTTGATCCAGCTGTAGCAAATTTGACGTTACTTGGCATTGTCCGCATGAGATCGAGAGATACCTGCTTCCTGTACCTCGCTGCCAACTGGTGGATTAAAAATATATACAACAGTTGGTGACAACGTTGGGAATTTAAAAAAAAAAAAATAACACATCATCAAGATCAACAAGATCATCATTTTGGAGAAGATCAGGACAAAATGAAAAATATCAAGATTTTTTTACAACATACAGAAAAGCTATATTTTTATAATTTTGAGTTTCCAAGGTACCTGGTTTCAGCTAAGAGAACAAAAATTTAGAATCGTAGGGAAAATGCTGGTCTAACTGATATCAAGGTTTAGATAAAAATCAAATTATCAAATTTATATCCTCTAGTATCAAGTAAAAGCAAACACGAGAATTTTGTACAGAAGTAAGATGACCTTAAATTAGTAAATTATGATTCAACCAAATATTTTCAGCTAATGTTGCAATACATACCGGAGAGTCAGGTACGAGGTTGCACAGATTGCGGAAGTAGTGCGGCCCCTTCTCGGTGATGATGTCGATCACCTGCGTGTGTACCATTTGCCTCCACACCTGTTTGCGGTACTGGTCCGGGATCCCCCCTCGACACAACGGCTTCAACTCCTTCCTCTGTAAGACAGTCATAATTCTTTATTGTTAATTTCATAATTTTACAAATATATGTAACTTATCTCTGGGATCACACTATATGTAAACAAATTTGTAATTTTTTCAGGGAAAGTCCCTTGCGGGATTCAAACCTACACCAGCACTGACTGTACTAACAGCTTATCTGCTCGGCCACCGTGACCTTGCAGATAGTGTGACTTAATATATAACTGTTACATTTAATCAAATGGCATGTATTCTATGTCTATTGACAAATTAATTCATGAAATTGTTTTCAGACATATTGTTTGATCCTGCATATCTCCTGAATAAAACATTTCTGTCATTTTATAGGATCATATTAAGTATGTGTCTTGACAATTGATTTTTTATTTTATTCAATAAACTTCTCACTCACACTTTTAATGATACTTTTACCGTTTAGTTTGAGATAGCTTTATCACTGATCAATCAAAAATATGGTAATCCAAGGGAGGTAATTAAGTCATCGGGTTGAGCCATGAAAGAATCCAGGGTGTAAAGTGTAGATTTATCGGGTACTTTGGATCATCAAGGATCTATCACACGTATGTCTCTTTTTAATGAAACACACAATGAATATTTTTTTTAAATATTCTAACCACTCACACTTTTGATGATATTTTTGGCGTTGTGTTTGAGGTAGGTGTGCCACCGGTGCTGGTGCTGCTCGTACGTGCCCGCCTGTGTGAGATAGTGCACACACAGCTCCTGACACAGGTAGTGGAGCAACAGACCGCAGTCCTCAAACTGGTGCTTGAACCCGTAGCAGTCCACGTGCACGTCACGGTTCGCTAGTCTGCAACATAATACATTCGTCAAAATCTGGTAATATTGGATGGACATTTACACGTGGAAAACAAAATAAAATAAAATTTCTAGTGTATGAGATATCAATTCTGTTTTAGAGTTAATATGCTAACACCTTCAACTGCAGTAATTTTGTAAACATTTATCTTTAGTTGAAGGAGCTTGACATTATCTGTAATCCAGAAATCTTCCTTTTCATATGATGAAAATATGTTAAAATTTGTCAATCAAAATTTAACAAGATTGCAAAAGGTAATTTTCAAATACGTTTTTACGTATAAAATGGTAAATTTAAAGTGTTCAGGTTATCCTTAGATTGAACAAAAAAATTCCTTCTGGCTGAAGTATTTCCTGACATTTTTCAAATCGACAAGTTAAGGGTTAACGTTTTCTTTATCAAAGCTGAGATCAAAGAGATTGAGTCTACACTGTAGACTCTACAGATGTATGAAGGTGATGTTAGAGCAGGATTTTTAGCAAGTTTTTGAGATTTTACAAGTGCTTCACTTTTGACAAGCCGTATTGGTATTTGTGTAGGAATTATGGCAAGAAACCTGTTGTTTTAAAGGGGCAGTAGCATGTTTTTTGCAATTTTCATTTTTTCAAATTTCACATTTATAATGATAGTTCGTGTCATTTTTAATTGCTGAAGAGGGTAAAAAATCTTATTTTACAAACCAATTATCCGTAGTGATAATATCGGAGTTGCGTATAAAGCCAAAATTGCATGGCGGCCATTTTATTGTGAACACATTTTATTATTTTGAATGATAAAAAACGACTCTCATGGCTAAACGGAACCAGGTACATGAATTTTAATTGATTTTCCGAAGAGAGGAATGTGTTTTACCATTGGTGACATAATTTTTCAAATACATATCATCAACTTATTTGAGCGTGCTACTGCCCCTTTAATGATTTACCTTTCATATGTTGGTAAACTGGGGTTGATTTTCCTGGCTTCTTCTAGTAACACTTGAACCTTGATCTTGTGCTGAAGAAAAAACATAATTTATATTTACTTGAGGAGCACAGTGGTGTATTGGGTAGCATGCTCGCCTCTCGCATCAACGGCCTGGGTTCAAATCTTGGTGGTGATACAAAATTATTTGTGTTATGTTCCTGGGCAAGGCACTTCATTGCACTCAGTCCACTTAGATGTTTAAAATTTTACCTGAACACAGGAAGTACAGACCTAAACGATTAGGTAACCGACACGTAGCGGCACCGAAAGTACAACTCGGGTAAAAACATGTGAGTAGCACCTTTAGGATGCATTCTTGTGGAAAAGTGTGGCATTAAAATATCCATACTTTTATTATTATATTGCACAAAAAACAGTTCTTTATAATTTGTGAAAAAAAGTACGAGAACTAAACCTAACTAAATTCAAGATTTTAGCGTTTAATATCATTAACTTGATCGTTTAAAGAAAATGGTATTAAATAGAAAGTCATTCAGTATCCTCTGTGTGTGTGTATATATATATATATATATATATATATATATATATATATATATATATATATATATATATATATATATATATATATATATATATATATATATATATATATATATATATATATCACTTTTATACTATAATACTTTATAAGTACTTTATAGTTTATAAAATATTATATCATTTGATGAGGTAAAATAACATTACCCAACTAAATCCAAAACTAAAAGATCAGCAAAAATTTGAACGCCTACCCGATCTCCACCAAAGAGAGACAACTCTGCATCGTCCATGGTGTCGGTGCCGGTGAAGCGTATACTGGACTGTATAAGTGACACATAGTCAAACTTCCACTTCTCAATATCGGCCTCCAGGCTGTGCAACTTGCTGCGGGGGACAAGTGTATTTTAATGAAATTTTATACAATTATGTTTTAGACATGCAATTACACTTCCAAAATTTAAATATTTCAAACTTTTAATCACCAAACCATTTTCAGTGTCCAATTTACAAGAACCACAATATTCACAAAGCCATTATTCCTGTACTGTCCAAAGGTAAAGGATAAATTATCCAAAAATATTGCCGGAGCAGCAGGAAAAGGGTTAAGAAATCTGAGGTTAACTAAGTAATAGATAGAGGACGAGTAGCAGTACATTATCGGGATATAAATGTACGGGTTTGAGAGGGTTGGGCGAGGCGTTAGCCGAGCCTAACCTTCTCAAACCCGTACATTTATATCCTGCGAGTTCTCTATCTATCTTAGAGCACAGTCAAATGCTTGAGTCGTCAAGAAAATGTCTTAAAATGAAGTTATTTCAAATATTTTGTCAACAAAATTGGGAAACATTCGCTCGAACACAACATGCAAAACATTGACATCTCTCATTTTCATATGCAAATGTTAGGGACATTGACGTCAGCTTCGGCACTGTGAGCACTGAATTTCTGAAATTGTCCGAGGTGCATGAGGCGTACATTTTATATAAAGCGTACGAGTCGTGCTACAGCATAAGCGTCGTGCTTGAATCACGCATATGCATGATTTAAGCACGTTTTCATTCAGCAACATTGAGCAGTAATACATTTCATTGTCTATAAAGACTGAGAGGTTTGTGGAATGAATCAGTTCACACAATGGCTTCATCATGGACAGTCCAAGGACAAGTACACTATTCATTCAGGAAAGGTGATTTTTCTTTTTTACTCCTTATTTTTTAAACTCTTTAATTTTAAAATTCAAACTAATTTTCATTAAATTGGTTAATTTTATAACAGTTATCGGTTTTTTTTTGTATTTATTTTTTTTTACCAACAAGATTAGTTGTTTGTTGAGCTGTTTTTATCAATATGCAAGGTTTTTTATCTATTTTCATATGCTAGTGTGCATCCCGTCTATATTGCATATACATTATTTCAGGTTACTGCAGCATAGGAACTCGCACTGTCTGTAGGAAAGAATGTAACGTCGTACTGGACATCGCTCGGACACTGTGTGACGATACAGGATACAGCCTTCATCCTCTAACACTCGAAGAAGGTAATTTGATATCACTTTCTTATTTCTCATTTTTATGTCGTTCTTTATATTATTTTGAATATTATTTTTTATATCGTGGTTGAAAATATATAAAACATTGGTAAAATGGTTTGAAGCTTGTCATTGTTTCACTTACTCGTAATATAAATGAAATACACTTGAAAAAATCCCAATTGACCTCACATTACTTGCTTTATTTACATGCTTTTGTTGTTCTTTTAGGAGTACCAAGCTCCTTAATATAGAAGATCCCCTTCAACGGAAGCGACTACTTCCTTTCGGAAAGAGAACACAGCAGGTCATTTGTCAATGTAATAAGTGTTTAATTGTGTATTATCTCCATAAATAAAACTATCAGTTGACATTGTTTGTTGTTTTTTATGGAAGTCTGTGAACCAGTTTATGAACATGATACCCGAACGCAACCAGACAACCATACATCTATCGGGATATAAATGTACTCCACGTGACCACAATACACTCATATGATTGGACGAAAGCATTTGACTGTGCTCTAACATTTTATAAAGTACTTGAAGATTTCAAAATGCTTTGTTCTCAGTATTGGTCTAAGTTGAGAAAAGACAACTTGGTAGTTATAAACCGTTTCAGTTGACCAATTAAAAGTATTCACAACTTAACAATAAAGGACTAAATCATGTACTGTCCAAAGCTAAACGGTAAACTATCCAAACAAATTTTGGGACCAGCAAAAATTCGGACAAGCAGAATCTGAGGTTAATGAACATTTTATAAAGTCCTTGAAGATTTCAAGAAGCTTTGTTCATATTATTGCTCAAAGTTGAGAAAAAACAACAAGGTCGCACAATTCTTAGTGGTCAGTTTAAAGGAAACATAACTCAGTAATAAAGGAATACATCCTGTATTGGTCAATACCTAAAGATAAACTATCCAAACATATTTCGGGACCAGCAGGAAAAGGGTTAAACTAAGGTACATCCATTGTGTTTCATAAAATTTCATTTGGCTGTAATATGTCCCAACACACCATACATGTTGTTTACAGTACAAATAAATTCACTCAGCTTGCATATTCATTCCCAATCGCAAAATATATCATAATTACTAGTTTCCAATTAAAATCGAGTAAACATCATTATGCATGTGTAGAAACCGAAAGTGCACGACCCATTTACATGTACAGTAGTTAAATGACCTATTAAACATGTTCAACACAAATTTATCTTGTTGCCTTTTGTAACTAAGTTTTGAAAATTACGTTAGACTGTGCATTGTGCATTGTCCGGTTTTCGATCAGAAATCACAACTTTTACCTTCATATGGTCAATATACTACGTCGACTATGACCAAAATGGTAGTTTTCGGTAACAGTCGGTACTTCTCGATAAAGTAACACTATTAGTATCATTTGAATATTTGACCCCCACCAACACAATGGATGTACCTTTAAGAATCTGGGGTTAATGAACATTTTATAAAGTCCTTGAAGACTTCAAAATGCTTTGTTCTCAGTATGGGTCTTAGTTAAGAAAAGACAACTAGGTAGCATCGTTCGGACCAGGGGTCAGTTTAAAGGAATCACAACACAAAAGGAATTAATCCTATATTGGTCAATAGCTAAAGATAAACTATCCAAAATTATTTCATAGCGGCAGGAAAAGGGTTAAGAATCTGAGGCTAATGAACATTTTATAAAGTTCTTGAAAACTTCAAGATGAATTGTACTCAGTATTGCTCAAAGTTGAGAGAATCAGCTAGGTACTTAGTGGCAAACTTCCAGGAACCACAATATATATAATTACAGGAATAGGGTTAATAATCCTGAGGCTAATGAACGTTTTGAAGGATCCTTGGAGACTTGAAGATGTCTTGTACTCAGTATTGGTGAGTTGCGAAGTTGAGAAAGGAAACTAAGTGGCGATGAATTCTGTTTGAGGAACTAATTTGACAAAATGGCCGTGGTATGAATTGTAACAAGCACATACTGGTCCTGATCGTTGAACATGGACTGCTCATTACTGCGTAGTTTGGCCAGTCTCTTCACCTCCTCATTGAGGAAGCGGTTCTGGTTCTGGAGAACTCGTACTCGTTCCTGGAACTCCTTCGATGCCCTCGACGTTCTGTAACAGGTAGATGCATTGTCACAGACATATGAGATTTAAGATGAAATAATAATTGTATTAACAGGAAAAACAACAATAGTTAAATTAATCCATAAACTATACTGGTACAATAAAACCAAATGTCAGAAACTAAAATCTGGCCAATGCAAATTGAGAAACAAGTTTCTTTTTGGTATGAATTCATCAAAACTCAAATTATTTCTCATTTACCCCTTTGACAAAAGCAAGGCTAAAGAATTCATCACGAATTTGCCAAATCTGAAAGAAGCTTGAGCTAATTACGCATTATCAAATGACAAGAAGAAGAGTATAAAATATATCCCATTTGACTTTTCCCTCTGCCCCGCACTTCAATGAGATTTCTTGTATAATTTTGCTACTTAGATCAACAGTTTAATCACACTGGCAACTTTTCAAGCTCATTTCATTCATTCAAACATTTCCCCCCGATTTGACTTGAACTGAACCAACCTCTTCTTGCTATCGTAGGCCTGGTCTCCACTTCCCAGGGTTCCAAGCTTTTCATCAAGGTCAAGGATGATCTCGTCCTTCTGCTTGATGATGTCCTGGAAACACGTCTGACGGTTCATCACTTTCGCAAGCTCGCACTTGGTGGCTCTGTAAATAAATATAGAGGATATTTGACACTTGACAAATACTATCGAGCGAAGTAGATATGTATATTTTCATGAGTGGTGCAGCCAGTGTAAATATATTACCATATTCTCTCAGGTAAAAGACCAGTGGGCCAGGCAAACAAACATCTTGAAAACATGGGGGTGGGCTTTTAGGTGGGAGAGACCCCAACTCAGATGAAAATTTATACCGGAGACCTTCAGACAGTTAGAATAGGTTTTATGTAGGTTTTTGACACTTATCTTATAATGATATTATAGATATATGTAATGTTTGACCATGGAACATCTGGCAAAATTGGGGGTGGGCTATAACCTGAGAATAACCCCAACCAGGACAACCCTCTGAAAAGTGGGGGTGGTCTTAGGCTTGAGTGTGGTCTTTTACGGGTATTTCCAATTCCGGAGATGAGATATTCATGGTATTCAACAAGAAATGTCAAATGATTCTATTTATTAGACTTAACAATAACGAATAAACCCACAATACTGCCAGAGTCGCGTCTATTGGTAGATGGTTCCCCCTGTTGATACATATTTAATCAGAATTGTTGACGACCATTAGATATTTAAGCATAACAAATAACTTATGAATTTAAGGAAAAATCTTAAAACTTCATTATAGATGAAAGATATATATCTAAATTTACAAATAGAAATAATTGTCCAGAAAAACTGTCCTTCAAACTCAGATTATCCAGCATTGAGCGGGTCACCCACCCATACAGTGAGCCACGCACAATGTTGCTGAACTTCACTGATAGCAGTCCAATGAGCAAAGCACAGGACCACGTGCCACCACAATTCAGGATTATTAATACCTAACATATTCTGCCATTGTTCCCCAGATCACCACAACTCAACTCACGTCTCTGCGATTCATCAATATCAAACTTCTATCATCACAGATAAATTTGCAAACAATGACAATATCATTTTTGGACGGCATAAGAAGAACATAAATTCAATCCAAACAACTTATGTGGCCTACTTTATAGGGGCAGTAGCACGTTTTTTGGCTGAAAAAAGTTGATGAAATGTATTTGAAAAATAAAGTCACCAATACTAAAACAGCCTTCTCTCTTTGGAAAAACAAGTTACAAAATGAGTGTACATGGTTTCTTAAAGCCATGGAAATCTTTTTTTGTCATTCGAAATAATAAATTGTGTTCACAATAAAATGGTCGCCATGCAATTTTTGCTTTATACGCAACACTGTTATTACCACTACAAATAATTGGTTTGCGTAATAAGATGTTTTACCTCTTAAGTAAATATAAATGACATAAACTATCATTATAAATGTGAAATTTGAAAAAAATTAAATTTCCAAAAAATGTGCTACTGCCCCTTTAATACCGGTAGTTATTACAAAGATAATTTTAAGGAAAAGTGAAAAATAATATAACATGGTACAATTATTGATAAATTAGAGACACTGAGAATATCATCTTTCATTGCATATGAAGGCTGACATATCAACAACCAACGTATAGATCCTACTGTAAGTTAAACAAATCAACAAAGTAAACAAATCAACAAAGTAAACAAATCAACAAAGTAAACAAAGTACCTCTGCCACTGTTGTAAGGGTTCCATGAAGACTACAAAATACAAAAGTTTTTTCCAAAATCCATGGTAATTTGAAAACATCCACCTTTCCAGAAAGAAGGTGTCCTTTGACTTATACCTCCATTACAGACGTAGGTAGTATTATTCGAACTTTGATAATAGCATTTCTTTGAGGGATTGTTGAAGAGCTATGATAATCAATAGGGAGACAGCTGTCACAGTATAAACCCTGCCTCACTCCACTCGCAAACAACCAATCCAGCCTGGCAAACTAGCGCCATACAATATCATTGTATAATTACAATACAAATTTCACTTGACAATTGATTAATATTGAAAGTGGCATTTTAATAGGTATATAATCAAAACGGGATAGGATGAGATTTTTTTAATTTTCCTAATTTATCGACTGAAATTACCTGAGTAGGCTTCACCATGTGCAGGATATTCTAAAAGTCACAGGATAATTTTGGCAGTTAAAATGCCATGTTCAAGAAGTCTTAGATAAAGTAAAATGCCATAAGCAAATAAATGACATAAAAATAAGCCATGAGCTCTGTAGCTTATCAGGTATTGCAATAACAAAATGTATTGTAATATTCATCATCTCTAAGGTAAAGACTAGCATATCAAATAATAAATAATAAAATAAATAAATAAATAAATAAATAATTGCCCATGTTTCCCTAATTATGGAAACTGGCAAATTAGGATAACATGGCCATGCAGGCTAGATCTTCAATGAGGCTGTAGATAATGGCTCATAGGCTCGGGCCAAGACAAACAATCATTTGATTATTTTTTTTTATAAATAATCAAAGAAAAATTCATTGTTTTACATGACAGGTGTTGGTATCCCCTTCTGAAAATATTAGGGACTTCATAATGTATTTTTATTTACAAATATTTCATATTCATGTATATTTCAGCTGAAACCTACAGCTGGCTAACAAAGATGTCAATCATTCATAGAAATAGACAAGATGATGGATCTTCCCTTCTCTTTGATGATATTTAGGTCATAAGAATAATGCATCAAAATGACAAAATTGGTGTGAATGCATGCACACAAAACATCCAAAATACTGCATATAATATATGAAGAAAATGTTATTAATATAGAAATGCAATTTTTTTTTATTTCAACAGATTTTTATAACTATGATTTTTGGACAATAGATGATTAAAATATCTTTATTCTATATTCATTGGCTATATATATTCAAAGAAAATTCTATTTCAAATTGTATCATCATGTTTGAAATTTCCAATTTAAACAGCAACCTGTTTCCATCCATTGCTTATGTTATTGAATATCTTCATAAAAAAATCAAATTCACAACAAAGATGATTGAATTACTGGTGCATAGGCAATGAAAGTCAATACTGTAACACATGATCATAAACAAGTGAGTCACAGGGAATACAACCCTTATATCTAGTACATGTATATATAGTATGCATACTACCGCACGGATGGCCGGGTTTCCGGATAAACGGGGTCCGGTTAAACGAGGTCTCACTGTATGCAATTTACAACAATAAGAGCTGCATTATTTACATTTGTATTACAAAAAAGCATATGCCACCTGCATTTCAAATTTTTTTAATGTTGTAATAAAAAATTATTTAGAATAGAATATGAAAATTCATTACTTTGACATTACAACTATGACATGATACGTCTGTTACACTGGGTGACTCGGTGCACAGGTATTTGTCATTCTATTCAAACTCATTGAAAAATGTATCGTATTTCCTCGAATGCAAGCCTAAGGTTCTATTTTGTTCAACACACCTTTCTTCCAGGTTCTATTTTGTTTAACACACCTTTCCTCTGGGTTCTATTTTGTTTAACACACCTTTCCTCCAGGTTCTATTTTGTTTAACACACCTTTCCTCTGGGTTCTATTTTGTTTAACACCCCTTTCCTCCAGGTTCTATTTTGTTTAACACACCTTTCCTCTGGGTTCTATTTTATTCAACACACCTTTCCTCCAGGTTCTATTTTGTTCAACACACCTTTCCTCCAGGTTCTATTTTGTTTAACGCACCTTTCCTCCAGGTTCTATTTTGTTCAACACACCTTTCCTCTGGGTTCTATTTTGTTTAACACACCTTTCCTCTGGGTTCTATTTTGTTTAACACCCCTTTCCTCCAGGTTCTATTTTGTTTAACACACCTTTCCTCTGGGTTCTATTTTATTCAACACACCTTTCCTCCAGGTTCTATTTTGTTCAACTCACCTTTCCTCTGGGTTCTATTTTATTCAACACACCTTTCCTCTGGGTTCTATTTTGTTTAACACACCTTTCCTCCAGGTTCTATTTTGTTCAACACACCTTTCCTCCAGGTTCTATTTTGTTTAACGCACCTTTCCTCCAGGTTCTATTTTGTTTAACGCACCTTTCCTCCAGGTTCTATTTTGTTTAACACACCTTTCCTCTGGGTTCTATTTTGTTCAACACACCTTTCCTCCAGGTTCTATTTTGTTCAACACACCTTTCCTCTGGGTTCTATTTTGTTCAACTCACCTTTCCTCTGGGTTCTATTTTATTCAACACCCCTTTCCTCTGGGTTCTATTTTGTTTAACGCACCTTTCCTCCAGGTTCTATTTTGTTCAACACACCTTTCCTCCAGGTTCTATTTTGTTTAACACCCCTTTCCTCTGGGTTCTATTTTGTTTAACACCCCTTTCCTCTGGGTTCTATTTTGTTTAACACACCTTTCCTCCAGGTTCTATTTTGTTTAACACACCTTTCCTCCAGGTTCTATTTTGTTTAACACCCCTTTCCTCCAGGTTCTATTTTGTTTAACACACCTTTCCTCCAGGTTCTATTTTGTTTAACACCCCTTTCCTCTGGGTTCTATTTTGTTTAACACCCCTTTCCTCTGGGTTCTATTTTGTTAACACACCTTTCCTCCAGGTTCTATTTTGTTTAACACACCTTTCCTCCAGGTTCTATTTTGTTTAACACACCTTTCCTCCAGGTTCTATTTTGTTTAACACACCTTTCTTCCAGGTTCTATTTTGTTTAACACACCTTTCCTCTGGGTTCTATTTTGTTTAACACACCTTTCCTCCAGGTTCTATTTTGTTTAACACACCTTTCCTCCAGGTTCTATTTTGTTCAACACACCTTTCCTCTGGGTTCTATTTTGTTCAACACACCTTTCCTCCAGGTTCTATTTTGTTTAACACACCTTTCCTCCGGGTTCTATTTTGTTCAACACACCTTTCCTCCAGGTTCTATTTTGTTTAACACCCCTTTCCTCTGGGTTCTATTTTGTTTAACACCCCTTTCCTCTGGGTTCTATTTTGTTTAACACACCTTTCCTCCAGGTTCTATTTTGTTTAACACATCTTTCCTCCAGGTTCTATTTTTTCAACTCACTTTTCCTCCAGGTTCTATTTTGTTCAACTCATCTTCCTCTGGGTTCTATTTTGTTTAACACACCTTTCCTCCAGGTTCTATTTTGTTCAACTCACCTTTCCTCCAGGTTCTATTTTGTTTAACACCCCTTTCCTCCAGGTTCTATTTTGTTTAACACACCTTTCCTCCAGGTTCTATTTTGTTTAACACCCCTTTCCTCTGGGTTCTATTTTGTTTAACACCCCTTTCCTCTGGGTTCTATTTTGTTAACACACCTTTCCTCCAGGTTCTATTTTGTTTAACACCCCTTTCCTCCAGGTTCTATTTTGTTTAACACACCTTTCCTCCAGGTTCTATTTTGTTTAACACCCCTTTCCTCTGGGTTCTATTTTGTTTAACACCCCTTTCCTCTGGGTTCTATTTTGTTAACACACCTTTCCTCCAGGTTCTATTTTGTTTAACACCCCTTTCCTCCAGGTTCTATTTTGTTTAACACACCTTTCCTCCAGGTTCTATTTTGTTTAACACCCCTTTCCTCTGGGTTCTATTTTGTTTAACACCCCTTTCCTCTGGGTTCTATTTTGTTAACACACCTTTCCTCCAGGTTCTATTTTGTTTAACACACCTTTCCTACAGGTTCTATTTTGTTTAACACCCCTTTCCTCTGGGTTCTATTTTGTTTAACACCCCTTTCCTCTGGGTTCTATTTTGTTTAACACACCTTTCCTCCAGGTTCTATTTTGTTTAACACCCCTTTCCTCTGGGTTCTATTTTGTTAACACACCTTTCCTCCAGGTTCTATTTTGTTTAACACCCCTTTCCTCCAGGTTCTATTTTGTTTAACACCCCTTTCCTCTGGGTTCTATTTTGTTTAACACCCCTTTCCTCTGGGTTCTATTTTGTTAACACACCTTTCCTCCAGGTTCTATTTTGTTTAACACCCCTTTCCTCCAGGTTCTATTTTGTTTAACACACCTTTCCTCCAGGTTCTATTTTGTTTAACACCCCTTTCCTCTGGGTTCTATTTTGTTTAACACCCCTTTCCTCTGGGTTCTATTTTGTTAACACACCTTTCCTCCAGGTTCTATTTTGTTTAACACACCTTTCCTCCAGGTTCTATTTTGTTTAACACCCCTTTCCTCTGGGTTCTATTTTGTTTAACACACCTTTCCTCTGGGTTCTATTTTGTTTAACACACCTTTCCTCCAGGTTCTATTTTGTTTAACACCCCTTTCCTCTGGGTTCTATTTTGTTTAACACACCTTTCCTCCAGGTTCTATTTTGTTTAACACACCTTTCCTCTGGGTTCTATTTTGTTTAACACACCTTTCCTCTGGGTTCTATTTTGTTTAACACACCTTTCCTCCAGGTTCTATTTTGTTTAACACCCCTTTCCTCTGGGTTCTATTTTGTTTAACACACCTTTCCTCCAGGTTCTATTTTGTTTAACACATCTTTCCTCCAGGTTCTATTTTGTTCAACTCACCTTTCCTCCAGGTTCTATTTTGTTCAACACATCTTTCCTCCAGGTTCTATTTTGTTTAACACATCTTTCCTCCAGGTTCTATTTTGTTTAACACACCTTTCCTCCAGGTTCTATTTTGTTTAACACACCTTTCCTCCAGGTTCTATTTTGTTTAACACACCTTTCCTCTGGGTTCTATTTTGTTTAACACACCTTTCCTCTGGGTTCTATTTTGTTTAACACCCCTTTCCTCCAGGTTCTATTTTGTTCAACTCACCTTTCCTCCAGGTTCTATTTTGTTTAACACATCTTTCCTCCAGGTTCTATTTTGTTCAACACACCTTTCCTCTGGGTTCTATTTTGTTCAACACACCTTTCCTCTGGGTTCTATTTTGTTTAACACACCTTTCCTCCAGGTTCTATTTTGTTTAACACACCTTTCCTCCAGGTTCTATTTTGTTTAACACATCTTTCCTCCAGGTTCTATTTTGTTTAACACACCTTTCCTCTGGGTTCTATTTTGTTTAACACACCTTTCCTCCAGGTTCTATTTTGTTTAACACACCTTTCCTCCAGGTTCTATTTTGTTTAACACACCTTTCCTCCAGGTTCTATTTTGTTCAACTCACCTTTCCTCCAGGTTCTATTTTGTTTAACACACCTTTCCTCCAGGTTCTATTTTGTTTAACACCCCTTTCCTCCAGGTTCTATTTTGTTTAACACCCCTTTCCTCCAGGTTCTATTTTGTTTAACACATCTTTCCTCCAGGTTCTATTTTGTTTAACACATCTTTCCTCCAGGTTCTATTTTGTTTAACACACCTTTCCTCCAGGTTCTATTTTGTTCAACACACCTTTCCTCCAGGTTCTATTTTGTTTAACACACCTTTCCTCCAGGTTCTATTTTGTTCAACACACCTTTCCTCTGGGTTCTATTTTGTTCAACACACCTTTCCTCCAGGTTCTATTTTGTTCAACACACCTTTCCTCCAGGTTCTATTTTGTTCAACACACCTTTCCTCCAGGTTCTATTTTGTTTAACACCCCTTTCCTCTGGCTTCTATTTTGTTTAACACACCTTTCCTCCAGGTTCTATTTTGTTCAACACACCTTTCCTCCAGGTTCTATTTTGTTCAACACACCTTTCCTCCAGGTTCTATTTTGTTTAACACACCTTTCCTCCAGGTTCTATTTTGTTCAACACACCTTTCCTCCAGGTTCTATTTTGTTTAACACCCCTTTCCTCTGGGTTCTATTTTGTTTAACACATCTTTCCTCCAGGTTCTATTTTGTTCAACACCCCTTTCCTCTGGGTTCTATTTTGTTTAACACACCTTTCCTCCAGGTTCTATTTTGTTCAACACATCTTTCCTCCAGGTTCTATTTTGTTTAACACACCTTTCCTCCAGGTTCTATTTTGTTTAACACACCTTTCCTTCAGGTTCTATTTTGTTCAACACACCTTTCCTCTGGGTTCTATTTTGTTTAACACACCTTTCCTCTGGGTTCTATTTTGTTCAACACACCTTTCCTCCAGGTTCTATTTTGTTTAACACATCTTTCCTTCAGGTTCTATTTTGTTCAACACACCTTTCCTTCAGGTTCTATTTTGTTCAACACACCTTTCCTCCAGGTTCTATTTTGTTCAACACCCCTTTCCTCTGGGTTCTATTTTGTTTAACACCCCTTTCCTCCAGGTTCTATTTTGTTTAACACACCTTTCCTTCAGGTTCTATTTTGTTCAACACACCTTTCCTCTGGGTTCTATTTTGTTTAACACACCTTTCCTCTGGGTTCTATTTTGTTCAACACACCTTTCCTCCAGGTTCTATTTTGTTTAACACATCTTTCCTTCAGGTTCTATTTTGTTCAACACACCTTTCCTTCAGGTTCTATTTTGTTCAACACACCTTTCCTCCAGGTTCTATTTTGTTCAACACACCTTTCCTCCAGGTTCTATTCAAGGCCCGGGTTATAATCGAGGAAATATGCATGGTAGGCCTTAAATTCATGTTCCAAACCCAGTTTGTTTTTACCTCATCACCCATGCCCTTGGGTTGTATTCAACGCCTGGGTTTTATTCGAGACCCGTGTTTTATTTACCTCAGCACTCATGTCCCCGGGTTGAATTTTGATGCCTAGGTTTTATTCGAGACCCGGATTTTATTTACCTCAACACTCGTGACCCTTGGGTTGTATTCGACGCCTGGGTTTTACTCGAGACCCGGGTTTTATTTTCCTCAGCACCCATACCCCCGGGTTGTATTCGAAGCCTGGGTTTTATTCGAGACCCGGGTTTTATTTACCTCAACACTCGTGACCCTTGGGTTGTATTCAACGCCTGGGTTATATTCGAGACCTGGGTTGTATTCGAGGAAATATGGTAACTTCATGACATCTGTGTCTTGAACTTCATATTCAGGTTAAATTCATCTTAGAAACCCACAAATGTCACATATAAAATGAATTATTAGTAAAACTATTGTTCAAAGCTAACTGAACAAATATGCTTGATACTTATAAAACAGGACATGATTTATTGCACTGTAACGCACAAAATTTGCATATTAATGAGGTTTTCTTGCTCAATAAAAACGTGTTCGTTGTTCACCTTACATGTGATTTAAATGTTTCATTAAATTTTTCTGTAGTACACAAGATTTATACATTATGAGGTTTTCTAATCTAGTAAAACATGTGTTCGTGTTCATATTAAAAGTGATATAAATGTTTTATTATATTTTTCAAAGTACCGAAGGATGAAATAAAAAACGTATTTTCACTCAGTTGAATAAAATGTTATTCTACTGAATGAAAAATAACATAATGTTGTAAAGTCATGATTGGACAATTTACATTATAGTATCTTAACATATTCAAACAAATAACAACTACAGAATATTTGACATTTATCATTGAATACCATGTATTTATTTCTCATCGACTACAGTAGAAGTGTATTTAGCAAATTATGCAAGGCCATAAATGACGTTCATTCTACGATTGACGCATCCAATATCGACATGTCTTATGGCAATCTCATCCCATTGTTAAAATGACGTCAAATGTTATTTCGCTAAATGCCATATTTCACCAATGAAAATGAAACAAAAATGTATATTTTACATTTATATGAAATATCTACCATTAAAGACTTAAGCTAATTTTGGCAAATGAAATCAACATACATGAAAAACACAAATGCAATTTTCAGGTATAAAACAGGCAAAAGTAGATAGGTAGAATCAAATGAAAAACACTTTCATTATCGAAGTAAATGCAGATGAAAAAAAAAGAACAAAAAAAATGAAAAAAGAAATTTCAATCTCACATGACGTTAAGAACAACCATTTAAAATATACAAAAACACTTACATAAGTTCTTTCTCCAGATCTGAGATCCGAGCATATTCTTGGGGACCCATCTCCCCCTTATCTATAGCAGAATCACTGGAGGCCGACATCGAACTGAAATAAATGTTTTGCAATGACAATCTTTTTTTTTAGAAATATATGGTCGTAAGTTAAGACCATATATTTCTAAAAATGTATAAAGGTTATGAACCAACCTGAAAAGTCATGCAGGTGACAATTTAAAAAAAAAATTATGATTCCTGTAAATTGTCCACTTAGAATGGTTTGACCCTAGTAGATGCAAGTTCTTCCTGTGGGCAACAAAAGTCATTAACCATAGATCTGGTTCGAAATGAAACATAAATGCATAGTACATGTTATTTTTTGCCTTTGAAATATAATTCATTCAAATCAATTGAAAAATTACACATATTATATATTATTACAAAAATATTATGTGAGCTTAATTATTCTTATAACTAACCAGAATATGCTGCATAATTATGTTGTGATTAAATTCCTGATTCTTGTGATGTCCTAGACCTTTGTTTACCTGTTCGTATGTAAACATATTAACTATCGATTTTGTTTTGTGACCTACATGGAAATAAAAAGGTCGTCAATCACTCGTTATCAGGTTGTTCATTTCAAAGAGAGGTTCATGATATTAACGTGTAAATCTGCCATAAGTGTATAAAATATTGATATTAAAAATGATTATACATCATGTGAAAATATAATGAAAATATTACCAAACCTGTTACCTTTCCTGATTAAGCTTTTGCATGTATATATCATGAAAATGATTATAATATCAGAAAATACTTCACATACTATGTTTTGATGTCACATTTTATAAATTACAGATTTAATTTTATTTTCCAAAATGCAAATATGAATAATTATTATCTTAAACATTCATAATTTTCAGATGAATTCTAGGGTTCCCACATACGAGGACTTTTGAATATATAAGTATAAAGGTAGCAAATTTAAAGGTTTATTACTTAAAACTTACACCCTGAAGGCTTAAATTTGTTTTATATGCTTTGACACGGTTAGTGCTAAATTCATGTTTCTTCCCTGACAAAAACCTTTTCTTAGTATTTAAATTAGAGGTTTATCATACATAATTATCCTTAATAACAAATAGTAAAAGACAAGAATAAATCATCAAGTAAACACAAACTATTCCAGCTATAAAACTACAATGAGCTAAGAATTAACAAAATATTCTACAAAACTGATACGAAAATACGAAAATTATCTTATTTGTTCATGCAAACATTAGATAATTTTCTAATATTACCAATATTTCTATCAAAATAATTCTATGCATGGAAAATGTTCAAAATTAATTTTTTTTAAATTGGCATATTTTTCACAAAGTATTTATTATTTATCTGACATTATAATCATTACATCAACTGAAATATTACAGTAATAACAAAGATATTATGTTAGAAATCTAACGAACATACCTGTCCGAATAACTCATCTTGAAACAGTGCTACCTGCGCTTCAGATTTAGCTTCACGCCTGAGTGATTTTGTAATGTATTGTCTCCGTGATGTATGGTCCGTTTGACATTTGTACTTATTGCTATGTTTTTACTAATGAGCCTTCATTTTTTATGTATATATATTTATGTTTCGTATAATGGATACCATATATTTAAAATACTGACTTTAATTTATGTTTACATGTATTTTCTTATCAACCATTCTTGGTGCCCAGTTCACAGAAACTTAAACTATTAATTAAGAGAGTACTTGGGGTTGCCACTTGCTTGAAATATACATATATGTATATATACTTGTGGGTCATAGGATCCATTCGAAAAATCACACAGAAAAAAAAAATTGTCTGAAAAATCGTTGTTGACCTATTGAACCATTATTATTTATGTAAATATTTCTTTTTTCTTTTCTCAGAAAGGCATTGAAAGAACACGTAATATCAATACTTTAATTACGTCAAACTCTCACTGACTAAACTCTTAAAGGGGCAGTAGCACGTTTTTTCGCTGAAATAAGTAAATGATGATGATGAAAACTAATGTCACTGATAGTAAACCACCCTTCTCTCTTCAGAAAATCAAGTTAAAAATGAGTGTACATGGTTCCGTAAAGCCATGGGAATAGTTTTTGTCATTCGAAATAATAAATTGTGTTCACAATAAAATGGCCGCCATGCAATCTTTGCTTTATACGCATCATCGTTATTACCACTACGGATAATTGGTTTGTGTAATTAGATGTTTTACCCTCTAAATTAAATAAAGATAACATAAACTATCATTTTGAAAGGGAAATTTGAAAAAATAAAATTTGCAAAAAACGTGCTACTGCCCCTTTAAAGTGGCATTCTAGAAGTTGGTATGATGAAGAATGAAAACAATATTTATGGATATACAACTTCTTTATTCTGCAGAGGCGACGTCACTTGCTCGACAACATGTAGAATACGAGCTGTATGTCCATAATATTGTCTTCTTCCAATATGATAATCAAGGGAAGAAACTCTAGATGAAGTTCTAAGACTGCATACCACAAGCTAAAATTCATTACATTGAATAAAATATGTTTAAACCAAGCTAAAAATCCTCTGAAACATGTACTGTTCTCTAAAACAGCAGGAACATGCAGAAAGAAACTCAAAAAATTTTTTAAAATTCAGTTATAAAAATTTAAACCGACCTGTGACGATTTCTCTCTTCAGATCTTGGTGTATCATAATGTTCGTTATCACTGTCATGGTCAACTGTCTTTGACTTCGCTTTCCTCTTCTGGTTATCTCCCTTTGTTTTGGTTTTCTTCCTCAACGCCATTTCTCCGAAGATTTCATCGCTATCCCCTGTACTCCCGCTACTAGAGTCTCCGTTATATGAGGAACTCTTCAGATAGCCATTTTGTTGTGGGTTGCAGGAATCCATACTGACGGACAGCTGTCGACTATATGGCGGCATCGACATGCCAGGTATTTCTGAAAAAAATTAAAAAATTCTAACATATGAAAATTATTATTCTAAAGCCTGCCTCTCGCCTTAGAATATTTTCTGTTTAATGTTTCTTTAAATGAATGATGAATTATAAGAATGTTTTACGAGAAGAAATGATTTGATTTCATGTGAGCTGGATTAATATTTTGAAGGCCAATATTGTATCTCTGATATTATTTATTCATTAAAACTAAAGTCTAAAATATCAATTCAAATGTAAAGCTCAAAACATGAATAGATTTGATATCAATTTTTGCAAAAATTATCATTGTAATATTTTAGTGTGTTATTTTGGTTGTACATTTTTTTATGAAATTTGAAGATCAGTAATGATCAATTGATCCAAAATGTTGTTGGAAAAGGTGTTTGACATGTGCAGTGACATAAAGAATTTAGAAACACACAGGCACCAACCCTAAATGTAAATTAAAGTATACTCACAGTACCTATCTATATAACATATAAAGAGGTGAGGTGAGTAGGGGTTGAACACCACTTTCAAGAGTATTTCACTTATATCTGTATTATTGTAGTAGGGGTTGAACACCACTTTCAAGAGTATTTCACCTAAATCTGTATTATTGCAAGAAGAAAGCCTGCAACACCACTGTGGCTATGCACCACTGTGAAACCTGTAAGCATGTGTTTAGCATTGGAATGAAACCTGCGAGCATCGGCTGGAACTAGCGAACATAGGTGGTACTGAGCTGAAATTCAGTGTAGCATTGTACCAAAAGTCCAAATGAAAATTTGGAGCAGTCTACAAATTATGCAAAGCCTAATTGAGCAACTAAATCAGTTTAAAATGATTTCTGGACATATGTGAGGATCCAAGATGGCCCACCGTATCCAACCTTCTTATCTAATTCGGATCTAATTGTGAATTATGTATCTTGGTTTATACATGTGTGTATTGTATATATATATTTATCTCTATGTGATATATAAATTTTATGTATTTTTGTTTTGCCTGAAAACAGTGTACAACAAATTTCCAATGGACATTAAAGAATTATCTTATCTTATCTTATCTTATATGTTATATAGATAGATAGGTAAACTGATATGTATATTTTTTAACTGGCGCCTGTGTGTAAATATTCTCTTGATGAAAATGATTTAAAATAATGGAAATGAAATGAACTTAACAGATGATGCAGAGTCATTTTATGGAAATGTTAAATTTGAAAGGATAGTCCCATTTAGCATTTATACTATGATATCATAGCCCATTATAAACACATCCTAGGTAGTTTCTATATGAAAATTTCATGTTACACACAATTGCATAAATACACATATTGGAGTACCATCTGTTTTTAGACCCCCCAAAAAATAATTATGGCACTACCCTTTAAAAACTAGTAAAAACAACTTTATTGAGTATAAACGCTTCGGTTGTATCAGCATATTTATTATCCTCTGTTTACATCGCAGCTTGACAGGGAATCAATGGACGACACAATAACGGTCTGACCTCTCCACGTGTTGCCTTGACCTCACAGGGATGCATACTTAAACTAACTTAGGTGCTGTATGCTATTGTGTAATTCAAATTCAAAAGGATATTTACATTTTCGAAGATTGCCATTAATTCAATCAATTCAAAGTCATTATCTTTTGAATAAGCATTTAAACATAAATACACATTCAGGACTTTGTTTGATTTTACTTTCATTAAAATATACTATGTTTTACTGCCCTCTTTATATTTCTTGAGGGATCGCTGAAAGGTTCTTGGATACATGTATATCTAAACAGGCCATGATAATAAGTTATGATTTAGCTGCATTTTTTCATGAATATGAGAAAATAATTTATGCTGACTTAGGGTTCAAAGTGTATGAGTCTGAGAGAGGAAAATGATTATTGACTTTAATTTAGGAATTTTTTATAAGCCCTTAATGTATATTGTTCATATCTTTCATTGTTCTTTATAAAAATTGTGTCACTAATGTTTTGGTCCAATTCGACACTGGCAACATATGAAGACAACAGAAACACAAGCCACAGGAAGCAACATACTAACACATAAAGCAGGGGTTATCTACCTTTGATACTTCTAATACACTTTAATTACTGTCGTTTATGTTACATTGTTGATATATTTGCTTGTTTGTACAACAATTTGATATAAATATTCAATTCAGTCATTATTTCATCTTAGTTATTCATCCTCATAATAAATGATGATGATGATAATGATGATGATGATCGATGATCGATGATGATGACACTGATGACAATGACTATGATGATGACGATGATGATGATGATGACAATGACTATGATGATGACGATGACGATGATGATGATGATGATGATGATGATGATGATGATGATGATGATGATGATGGCAGTGACATATATTAGGGTGACATGTATCTTTAAGGGTGTATATACACAAAGGAGAAGCGTTAGGCAGAAATTTTCTAAGATTTTGAGAGTTGGCTCAAAATATCATTAGCAATATTTCAGACATTGGATATACAAGGGAGATACAGGGAGGTACAAATACAGGTAGAACACTTGTGAAGGGGAAAGAGATTAATATACAGAGGTAACTACTGCACTTGATGCATCGATCTGATTCAATATCAAATAAAACATGTATATAAACATTCTGGTATAATATTACACAAACTTAATTCAAATATCAAAATGAATTAATTTTAATGTTACATTATTATTACAATGAAAAGATTCAATCAATAAATATTGCATACAAAGACAAGCACATGAAGAAAATATGAATGAAAGCACAGTTGCAAAGGGAGATCACTCTCAGAGAGATGCAAAGGGACATCACTCTTACACAGTGGGTGCATGCCTCTAGTGGGAATACATGCTAGGTTTGTTCCATGCATTACCTAGAGGGTGAGATACGCTGGTTTTCCTCCATATCTTTGGGGGGACTTCTGAGAGGGAGGAGGAAATATGATAATCATAATATTCATCTTCGCATAAGAATAAATGACATAATCACATCTATTTAAATGAAAATAAATAATCGATGATATAATGAATATTCTAACTTGCTATTCTTTCACTATCAACATCTTTCAACAAAAAAAAAAAAAGAGATTAATTTTAAGTTATATTTTGTAGTAAATTCGTATCCTTACAGGTTATCCTGCAAAGTAGTGATTCAATTGTAAGGGAGTTATTGTGTAAAGCTGTTTCGCCAGTATATCTTAGCCATTAGCGACGAGTGATTCAATTGTTACTCTTTTTTTAATAATGATATCTTAAAACAATGAATTTTGAAATGTTCATGTTGATAGTCAAAGAATATGTGAAGAAAATAACATCTAAAAACAGGACCACCATAAAAATCTGAAATAGAAGCACGAAGTAAAAACAAATCACACTGCAACTCAGCCTAAGAATAAAGAAAAATTTATTCAATTATATTAAAAAATATTTGTCATAAAAAGCAAAACATTAAATCACTACCAATTACAGAACAGAATTATACACAGCAACAAAATCTTTGATGGATGAGATATAATCGATAATAAGTCATTTTCAGCCAAGTTTTTATTCTTGCTTTTTGTCAAAATAAATATTTCATATATATGATTTTTTAAAATTATATCATAAATATCTGCAAAATGTTGAGGCCAAAAAGTTAATTAAAATTAGAAAATTAATGAAAAATATTTAGGAAATATTAAATATTAATTGATAATTTCCATGACAATCACCATGCAATACAACACATCTAGAATTTAAAAGAAAATTGGTTAAAAGATTATTATACAAACGAAACAAAAATAAATTGAGGACTTATTTGTTGCTCAAAAGAAAAACATTTTTGGTTTAAATATGAAAAATAAACATAAATTCAATTAGCAGTTTGGTTAATAGAGCTCAAATACATCATATATTTTCAATCTAAAAGCTCAGTACATTACAAACTACAATTTCTACAAGCTAATATAATTTCAGCTACAAATATATACCATCTAAGGCCAATATATTATTCACATTGTAGTTTGGTGTTTATTAAATAAACATAAATCTACTTCCAGATTACAACTACGTCATATATTTATCTAAAAGTTAAATTTCATTAAGTTTCTACAAGCTAATATAATTACAGCTTCAAATATATACGTGATCTAAAGCCAATATATTATTCACATTGTAGTACGGTGTATATTAGAATAAAAATCTATTTGCAGATTACAAATTTGTCATATATTTATCTAAAAGTTAAATTTCATTAACTTTCTACAAGCTAATATAATTTCAGCTTCAAACATATACCATTTAAAGCCAATATATTATTCACATTGTAGTACGGTGTATATTAGAATAAAAATCTATTTGCAGATTACAAATTTGTCATATATTTATCTAAAAGTTAAATTTCATTAACTTTCTACAAGCTAATATAATTTCAGCTACAAATATATACCATCTAAAGCCAATATATTATTGGCAGTGTAGATTGGTGTATATTTTATTGAGAAGGTGAATTCTACAGTTGAAAAAAAGTTAGTAGCCTGCTTGGATATTAATGCTACATAATAACCCATGATGCTTCATTTTCTATGCTGCCATTTTAAAAATAAATTTAGTATATCAAAATCTTCTTGTCACTGCTGCGGAAGAGTACCACCTCAAAATTGCATAAGTTTAATTTTTCCAAAAAATATTTATAATTGCTTACAAGTCTAGCATTTCCTGCAATTTTTGAAATGGAGGGACCAGATTTCCAAACTTCTCTTAGTATTAAGATAGTCATAAGCCATTGACAATGTCACTACTTGGATCTTGCCAAAGATTATAGAAGTTTTTTTATGAGAAACATAATGGGCCAATGATGATAGGCAAGACAACCATATTTCTTAAGCAAAATGACAACCTTCGTTCTGTACGTGACTCTCAGGATTATCTCAGCATAAGAAAGCTTTGCAAACTTGGGGCCACATTTCCAAAGCTCTCTTAGCACTAACATTGTCAGTGATGCTTATGACTATCTTAGCACCAACAGCTTAGGGCCTACTTAATTACAGAGTTTGCATATAAATGATAATTTGTTTTAAATTTTGGTACGTTGTTTTTTTCCAATCATTTTAACCCCTGCGAAATAATTATGTCCCAGTTGCTAAATTCCCACGCTGGATCATTACGTTGTGTCAGCTGAAATCCTGTACCATTTCGTATTGATATTCTCTCTTCTCTTTGGAAAAAATGTTGTTATCTGTAAATCTGTTAGATTTGCGGTGAATTAGTCGGAGAATATGGCATATGTAAAGCTTTGAATAAATACTTTGAATATTAGCGATCAGACTTTCAGTGATTGTTATCAAACTACTTAATAATCTGTCTTCATTGAGATTATGATTATGATTATGATTATGATTATGATTATGATTAGAAACGTGTTATCACAATCATTGTAAATAAATTAGTTTGCCCCCTCCTCCTTATAGCTGCTTTGTCCGGGGTTCGCCAACCCTGGTTTATATTATTTAAGGAGCATCTGGACCTATCCGGGACCCGCAGGTAAAGAGTTAATCAAGGGTGTCAACAAATCTAGTAAGCACTGTGATGCTTCGATGTTGCCAAGCATTTTTAAAATATTAATATCAGTGCGGATTTAGTTCTCTACAGAATGGTTGTCCGTATACGTTAATTTGACAAATTCTAGATCATGGATGTCTCATTACCGTTAGCTTTCCCAAAATGCCAAACTAAATTCTGTTATTGTTTCAAAGAAATTATGTTTCAATAACTTCATGTACCTTCATCGTCATAATGATCATCATAGTCACCGTGATCATGATTCATAACATCTGTAACAAAATTATTCATTTTCTTTACTTTCGTCAAAATATTTAATTTTCTTACTTTTGTCAAAATATTTAATTTTCTTACTTTTGTCATAATTTCTGATAACGATGTACAAAATTTGAATATTCCAATAATAATTGATTTCAAAATTACGAAAATTTTAAAATTATTGTAATTAAAATTAAATTTCAAACAGTATGCATGATTCAAACCAAACCATCGTAAATCATCAAAGAAAGGAGTGATCATGCATATTTAAATTTTGAAACCAAAAAAAGGGTAACCGCCACCTTTGGTTGATGTCAACGACACCCGAGTTTATCACTAACGCAGAGGACAACATTCAACTGGGTTATGAACTTCTGTTTACCTTCAAACACTGGAGGGAGGGATCTCGACCTATCCACCTTCTCATGAGTAGCTTTATAAGACAAGAAAATACCAGTTTACGCTTAAACTCTTCTTTCATTCAAGACAAAATAACTATTGTCGAGGGTCAAAATGTTCTCTCGTATGCCATAAGAGACCTCAACTGCCATTACCTTAAAGGTTCGGAACTTGTGTCAATTCTCAGTACTTACTAGCATAAGTACGAAACTAATTCTTTAGTTTCGTATCTTGAATGATACAAAACTATAACATTACTCTAGCTTTACCTCTCCAATCTATCATTTATCATCATATATGAAAATCATGTCAATGTATACCAATTTATTATATATCTCCCATATATGATGAGTGCCAATCTGTCAATGAGGTATTATAGATCTATGGCATAATTGTAATAAATAATCTTCTCACTTTGGTACTGTTATGCTTAACAACGTAGATTTGTTACACTATTCTTTTGTAGGAAAGGAAGAAAAAATAACCTACAAAGTCTAAATGACCTACTTACCTTCAGAGATTAAATTATTTCTAATAAAACCTGCCAATTGTAAGACATTTTAGAGAAAACACCAATAATAACCGACAAAATCCCAAGATAATCTTCTGATGAAGGCTCTAATGCTCTAAGTGCTCCAAAGGTTCTAGAACACCGATATCACATAGCGATGAAAAGTAACTTTACATCTGACTGAGAAACCAGTCAGCTCAAAGATCAAGCAACATGGAGGTGAGAATTTGTAGAACTCGGACTTAACAGGTGGCCGTCAATCTCTATTGTTACTTTGCCAACTCTGCTTTAGGCTCTGAATCAGAATAAAAACCCAACAAGGTTGAATTTCATTTTTGGATCAAAGCTTTGGAAAGGTTCAAAATTTCTAATTCCTTTTTGGATTTTTTTTCCTTTTACCTTCAAAAAGAAATAAAGTGAGAAAAAAAAAAATTCTAATTCCTACTCTACAAAGAATTATGCACATGTATTTTGGGCTGGTGGCATGTTACTGAATAAAATGTCTGTCTGTCTGTCCGTAATTCCCTGAATGATATCCATAAAGTAATATTTGAAGAAGTACTTTTGTAACTGTTTGTGATCTTAGATGTATTTGGTTGAAACAACTTTTGTGTATAAGATACAGGTCTGATAATTTGTAAAATATGACATAATTAAGTTAAGATTTTACAAAAAAATTACAATGACTTTTGAAGCAATGACATTTGAAACATTTGAAACATCTTTTGAAGTGTATCCACTCCACACACTGACCATGCTTGACCATGAAATACAAACAACTTTATTTTCATGTATTTTCAAGTATTATATGACAAGCAGTAAAATACTGGGATTTATCAGTGAAATAAACTGTCTATCAAGCTACAGTGAAAATAACTTCTATTTTCACTGTGAACGGTGACTGATATAATTTGACGTTATAAAACAATGGTCTCATGCGGCGAATTGGCTTATGACGTCACAGTGTTACTGTGGTGACGGGCTGTTCCCGGTGGCCGTTCGGCGAGAAAACAACCCTTTTTGGACGTAATTACATGGATAGTGTCATATAATAAATAGAATATCCGTCAATTCTTGACAAATACCATGCTTATTTTATCTCGTGAGGGAGAAAAGTTACATATTTTCACTCGTGAAAATATAACCTTTCTACCTCACTCGATGAGATAAACATGGTATTAGTCATGAAAAGACAGATATCTTCTATGTATCTAGTTCTAGCACTTCACCAAGAAACGGTCCATGCAGTTTTCTAACCACTACACGTAAACCATGCCCATTTCAACATGTCTTATCTACATAGCATGTCATGCTTTTTATCAACAAGTCCTCAATACGAATCTACTTAAAGCTAACGAAACATGCTTTAATTTTTATTACCTGCAATTCCTTAATAAAAACTACTTCAAAGCTAATGAAACATGCTTTGTACCTACAATTCCTAAATGAGTCTACTTCAAAGCTAACGACACATGCTTGGTATCAACAATTCCTATATGAATCTATCGTAATCTGACATACAAAATGCTTGCAACAAACAATCGGAAAAATATCATTGTGGCTTTTAACCTTATTGTCGTCACTCTAAGTACACTGTAAGAAACTTTGTCCCATTTAGCTTTGACTGTAGTCAAAAGAATACAAAACTCCGGTGGAACATTTCAGACAATTAAGGAAATGATTTTCACAAACTAATAATATGCAGAGTCAATGGTTACAATTTCAATGAAATCCCTCCATATGCTTTGTAAAGTACAAGCTGATCAGTTGATGAGAGGCATTCTAAAGGTCATCAGAAAAAGTAACAGTGTGTCCCACGATTATGAGGTAACAAGCCAGGCGATTTAAATATTTGATATTTATATTAAAGATATCGGTATATTCATTCAAGCATTCTATTCTCTACTCCAAAACCAAGCCCTAATTTCTAAAAATAATTCATAATAAAAATGCTATATGAAATCGTAATAATACTAACCAACTAAAACACTACTTAAGTCCTATAACAATTCTGAGAACTGTTAATAGGAGTGCATTTAAGTGCTTAAGGTTTCAAAGATGACAAATGTAAACACTGGATTATAAGAAGTGCACGACTAAAAAATAACATGCGATGACAACATTCCATATACATACTCTGTGCAATTCGGGTTATAAACTCGGACTGTGCACTTTGAAGATAATGGCGTTCTGCTACCCAACTTCCTGTTGAAAAACATAATGTTCGGGCCAATCAAAATGGTAATTTATTCCAGAAACCTTGAAACTATGTTAAAACCAAGAACTTCGTATTAAAAATAACTATATAACCTTGAATAACCCATTTGTACGGCTGGGTGAACAGAAGCTATTTTGAATAAAACCTCTTGCCAATGGGGAAACCATAAGTCTCCCAATTCTCATTGTGGGACAGGAAATCAACCCTTCAAACAGAAATTATCTAGCGATGAAGTGGTTCACCAATCCAGTGATAAACTATGCCCATTGTTGCTGAACTTCACTGATAGCGGTAAAGTGATTTATGCGCGGAATAAGACGCAACCATCACAGAGCTATATGACACACAACTTGGACATATTTTTAAAAGCAACATTCAAGATGGCGGACAATTGATTCATGTAAAGGTTCCTCAGCTGATTATGACACATATTTTTCCTCCAACTCATGAGCCAGACGTGAATAATTTTAACAAAATTTCTCCTCTTAAAATATGACTGTTAGTGTTGACAAGAACAAATATGTTAGCCATTCATAGATTGCAAATAAGCATCATATATCGATGAACATACCTTTTTTCCTCCGATATGACAGCCAAACATGAACAATGTTAGTAAAATGTTGTTTTCTCCTCTTAAAATGAGACTTTTTGTGAGGACTTGTGAAATCAGCCATTTTGTTCGAAAACCAAAATTGTATATAAGCAAGATATATTGGTAAACATATGGCGTAAGCTGATGTATGTATGTATGTATGTATGTGGAAACAGGCTGACAGCTGACTCACAATATTGACAGCTTGCAATAGACGATCAATCAGATCATAATCAATTTGTATATTTCATCTCGATCTAATCAGTTACGGTCTATAACCATTACAATCGACCATGTTTATATCTTGAGAGAGAATGAATATTTCCCATTTGAACGACCTAATTATAAATTATATTATCTCATTTTGAACAACTTTTAACAACACATTTGCAATTTTCAGTATTACTTGATTAAGACTTAAAAACCTTATTAGATTGAAGATGAAGATAATCCCATTAATCCAAGAATTTAAACCTGTATGAGAACCAAATATCTGAAGAACAAGAGTAACCCACAGATATAAAAATTCTTATCACCGAAATACTAAAACATCAGCTGAGAGAGAACTAAAATCCCAAATGGAAAATGACAAAAATTCTGTGTGAAAATGTAGGTACCAAAGTTTTAAAAATTGGAAAAATTCCCATTAATTCACTCAATTTTCAAATTACCTCTTCTTTGCATATTTGTTGCATCGAAAGTCTCGCCAATCTTCTGCAGTTGATACTGTCGGTACAACGGACTCATAGAAGCAGACGACACGAGACCATTTGAGTGGAGGGACTGGGTGTAAGCCAGCGGTTTGTGTCTACTGCCTTCAGGATTAGCTGCAGTGATGTCTGACGAACTCTGAAATTAGTAAAAAAATTATTAACATAGTTTATAGATCAAATTTCTTACTGGTCGCTTCAAAAAGGAAGTATTGACTGGAGATTTGATGCTCAATGTTAACCTGGATCTGAAATGGTCGCTTCATGAAGGAAGTATTGACTGGAGATTTGATGCTCAATGTTAACCTGGATCTGAAATGGTCGTTTCATGAAGGAAGTATTGACTGGAGATTTGATGCTCAATGTTAACCTGGATCTGAAATGGTCGTTTCATGAAGGAAGTATTGACTGGAGATTTGATGCTCAATGTTAACCTGGATCTGAAATGGTCGTTTCATGAAGGAAGTATTGACTGGAGATTTGATGCTCAATGTTAACCTGGATCTGAAATGGTCGTTTCATGAAGGAAGTATTGACTGGAGATTTGATGCTCAATGTTAACCTGGATCTGAAATGGTCGTTTCATAAAGGAAGTATTGACTGGAGATTTGATGCTCAATGTTAACCTGGATCTGAAATGGTCGTTTCATGAAGGAAGTATTGACTGGAGATTTGATGCTCAATGTTAACCTGGATCTGAAATGGTCGCTTCATGAAGGAAGTATTGACTGGAGATTTGATGCTCAATGTTAACCTGGATCTGAAATGGTCGCTTCATGAAGGAAGTATTGACTGGAGATTTGATGCTCAATGTTAACCTGGATCTGAAATGGTCGTTTCATGAAGGAAGTATTGACTGGAGATTTGATGCTCAATGTTAACCTGGATCTGAAATGGTCGTTTCATGAAGGAAGTATTGACTGGAGATTTGATGCTCATTGTTAACCTGGATCTGAAATGGTCGCTTCATGAAGGAAGTATTGACTGGAGATTTGATGCTCATTGTTAACCTGGATCTGAAATGGTCGTTTCATGAAGGAAGTATTGACTGGAGATTTGATGCTCAATGTTAAACTGGATCTGTCAGAAGCTAAAAGACCTTTAGACTGAGCTTACTGGAGACCTTTTATCATTGTGCTGTGTGATGAGTTGGGTAGGGGTTTTGACGGTTTTCAAGAGTTTTTCACTTATATCATGACTGCCCACAACGCCATGGTGGATATGCATTGCAGTGAAACCTGCAGGCAGCTGCTGGATCTAGCGAAACATGGGTGGTACTGTACTAAAATTCAGTATCATTGTACCCAAACCTTACTGCATGTAGAACAGTTCTCTACCGCAGACAAAGCAGTCAAGTATATATAGACCTATCACTGAGCAATCAAAAGATATTGAGTTAAATTAAAGGTTAAAGGTTAAAGTTTTCAAAAATGGTTCCTGTGCCAAGGTCAAGGTCACAAGGTAAAAAGTTACGACCTCAACTGAAAAGTTTCATCACAATGGATGTCAAGTATCAAAAGCATATCCCTAACCAATCAAAAGTCCAAAGTTAAAGTTTTTTGGACAAACAGAAAGAATTACAGACAAACAGACAGACAAACAGGGGCATAAAAACATACAGTGATTTTAAAATAAGGTCTTAAATAAATAAAGAAATGGCCTTCTTTTGAGTGTCTTTTAAATGCATGCAATTTTATGTTTCATGTTGAAGGAAATCTGAAAGGAAATAATGATTGAAGTAGCCTACCAGTATATGACATTCCTAAAGACTAAATTGAACACTAATAAAAACCCAATTCAATTCAATTCACTGTTGTTGAATGATAATTAACACTTTTACCATTTTTTACCAATTTATCAACCAAAGTATGTCTTAGAATATTTTTTAAAATATCAACATGGTTGAAAAAAACAAAACAGAAATAGCATAGAAAGTCAAATTACTGCCCTTTATAAAAGCAAATTTTCAAATGTAATTATGCTTTCAAAAGCATTACAAGAGGAAAAGGAACATCTAAACACAATTGTTAGTTCTTAAGATGAAAATAATATATGAAATAAAAATAATCAACACCTGATATATGAAAAATTGAAATTAAGTATGAAATTTATATCAAAATTATATGCTAAAATACCATTGTATTGCAATAAAAATAATGATAAAATGAACAGAAAAACATGAAGATTAAGAAACATATGAATCCATAAAGAAACCAATTTCCTACTTTGAATTTTATATAGGTGATATTATATGTTTCATAAGTAAAGGTACCATCCTGGAGACAAGACCGTTTCGTTTTACTCGCTGCAACTGGAACACTGCCCTGTAGTCACAGCTTCAAATTCATACGATATTTTAGTCGAAAATAGAAAAAATCATGGCCAAAGTGATAAACTGGTGTTGATGCATGGTACTAACAACTATTTTAGCATTAGAAAGCTTGACAAGCTTTTCAATGCGCAGTTGGCACTATGATTATTAAAGGGACTGTAGCACATTTTTAGCTCAAATTAGTCAATGAAATGTATTTGAAAAATAATGTTACCAACAGTAAAACACAGAAAAAAATTTTAAAATAAAATTTGCAAAAAACATGCTACAGCCCCTTTAAGATAGTCGTAATTTAACATATATGCATGGTACTGTTGACTTAGCATTAAGAAAGCTTTGAAAATAGGAGTCCAGGCTTATTAATAGGACCACAGAATTACAGCATGATATGCTGGAGGGTTTGCCTGTTGGTTATTTATTCTATATTTAGCAGTCGAATAAACCCTCTTTAGGTTTCAGATGAATTCGAAGCTGCAACTCCAGGGCAGTGTTCACAAAGAGAGCGAAAGTAAAGTAGATCTCTAGGGTGAGGATAAATACAAGACAAATTTGTAGAAGTCGATCATTCCCATAACCATACTCACATGGAACCAAATATGATCTCTAATAAATGATGTTTCCCTCTTCTGGGTAAAATATAAATATATTTTCTTTAAAAGTTCATTAATAACAGTTTTTCCAAATAGAAGAATATAAATATATGTTAAATATATTTATTGGTATTAATTTTAGTTACATTTTGTCTAAAATGGAATCTCAAGAAAATTAATATTTTTGTTGCCCATACTTCTTCAACAATAAGGAAGATACATATTTTTCATCTATTCTCATATACTATATCTTTTTCGTCTAATATCTTGATGATAGATGACAAACAACACATAAACTATTAAATTGACTAATATATAAATAAAATAAAAGTAACTTGCAATAAATACTGAAAAAGCATTTATATCGATTGAACATATACTACCGGTATGATAACATAAAAATAATTAGAATGAAAAATGAAAAAATATATTTACCCTTTCTCTCTTCAGGACCTCCTTTGGTGATTTCTCCTTCTCGATTTGTGCTTTGGCGTGAAGGTCTCGTTTGGCCTGAAATTATTTTAACATATGAAATATTGAAATAAAAAACATGACGCAAACTCTCTGATTCCCCAGCTGGGGCCATGTCCCTTACGTTATAAATAAAATTTTACATCTTTATACGAGAACCAATGATCAAAATAATATTTAGTTTTTGTGATGCGTTGCGCTGCGCGGGAATTATCACGCTCTAAGCGGATCTGACGTAATTTCATGACATCATTTTGGCTAGCCCTCGCATTTGTCGCCACTTAAATTTCGGATCTCTAGGCGGAAGGACGCTTCAAAATTGGTATTAAAAGCCTCCACCTCCCCAGCCTCCTCCTCTTTTGTTCCTGTATGTTTAACATGTATTTATAGGGCGCTAATTTACCCTCACCTTTGGGGAATAAATTTGCCAATTACCTGTTTATTGAAATGTTCAAGTTCAAATGGATAAATATTACGATATTTACTCATATTATATATTGTTATAAGTGCCCCTAGAAGGCGGTATTCATTTCATATATATGTTAATAAACTTGTCCGCTTTATGCGGGACTTTACAATTTCTCTTGATTTTTCTTCCCCAAATAGAACTGGTCAGCCTTAGGTATTTCTCGGGTTTGAGGATAAATGGTGTTATTTTATCGAGAAGTAATGAACTGTTCCTGAAAATTATCAATTTAATGCTAGTTCATTCTGTATAGTCACAATATAAAGGTGAAAGTGAAAGGTGAAAAAACGGATAACGGTGGCCACCAATTGGTCAAATGTACCGTAATTTTGAAAACTTACCTGTAACAGACAAAAAGACAGATGTGGGTTGGCAGTGTTAAAGAGATCATATAACTACTGTGCATATATGTGGGATGTGTAGTTTTGATTGCACATGAATGATTTTTGTTGGAAACAAGTAATTATCATATATTTGGGTATAACAAGAAGTCAAGTGAAATTCTTTTGATTTAAATGAGCACAAGTGGTCATACGGAACGTATGAAATCAAATATAATATTATGAACAATACCCTTATCTCTTTAATCAATGCTGATGTGAGAATATGTTGCATAGTTTATTCTATCATCCAAAATTGGCTCCCGCAGTAGATATCGGTTGTGTGAGATCAAACGATATCTACAAGCGATATCTACATTGTAGATATCACAACAATCAAATCGTCACAATCCTATTACATCATCAGTTAATGACAGGCTTTGACATCACTCAGAACACTGCTGACAGTGTTATGACATCACAAAGTTGATGACGTAACAGTGCTATGATGCCACAATGCTAATGACGTCACAATGCCATGGCCTCACTGCTGAAGTAGTCAAATGGCAGTTTTCTTTTGCAAATATGTTCATTATTTTGCTAATAATTGTTGAAGAATGATTTTGATTGATAAAAAAATCTCACCCTCGTTGTCTTCTGATATCAAATATATCAACACTCGTTGATTAAAGTGAAAATATCCTCGGCAATTAAGCCTCGGATATTTGTAACTTTATTCAACTCGTGTTGATATATTTGATATCAGAAGTTATTATATGATTGCAGATGAAATACCGAGATCTATCAATGAAAATAAACCGTGTTTTCAGTCACTAGTGAAAGTAACAATGGAACGTGTTATCAGTCACTAGTGACTGATATAACAATGACCTGACGTCATAAAACAATGCTCCAACGTCATGACACGTTCATGACGTCACATTGTTGCTGAGGCGACAGGGGCCTCATTCTGGAGCCGACTTAACGTAAATGCAGGTCTATTTCGGTGAATATGCAAAGATTTGGTCATATAATAAATAGAAAATTTGTCTTTTCTTGACAAATACCATGTTTATCTCAGCACGTGAGGTAGAAAAGTTATATATTTTCACTCGTGGCTGCGCCACTCGTGAAAATATAACCTTTCTATCTCACTCGATGAGATAAACATGGTATTAGTCAAGCAAAGCCAAATATCCTCTAAACACTTGGGTGAGGTTCTCTATATATATACTATTTGTAAAAAGTTGCCAAAATAAATTTTGCAGTTGCGGCCATCACGGACACGATTTCAACACTTTAGATGTTGAATCAACTGCCAAGTCATTCTGAGTAGCTCACGTACAGGAAATACAACCCCTCAACAGATACAACGATCTAATGGTGAAAAATGGGTAATCTTAGAATGTTCTGTGACTCGTCTATTGTAAAATGTTTGTGAAATTCAAATACATTGCATTTGATCAAATAAACATGCAAATTTGTCAGCTTGAAGATTTACTTTCCAATTTTCTTAGAGAGAAGAATTCTAAAAATAATTATAAGAATAAAAGAAGAGGAACCGTGTTGTCTCATTATGAAGGAAAATGTGATTCAGTTTTGAAGCTACCGAATAGTGAATCGCGTAAAAAATAAATGTTAAAACAATGAAAAACCTTAACAGTTTAGGAAAAAGGTAGGGTTGGAGAAAAGATTTTCTTTTTTAAGCAGAAAACATAGAATTTATGAATTTTCAAAAAAAATCATTAACTCATCATGTTAAAATTCAAACATGCAAAATATTATATTTAATAATTTTAAAAAAACATTAGACCCAGGTAATATCTCACCTGAGAATGAACACCATCTATGGACTATTTAAAAACAAAGTGTAAATCACTTTTATGAAAATAGAAATTGACATATTTGGAATTGGCCTGTATTGAAATTATTAGAAAATATATTGTTTTAGTCTCTTTGGAATCAACAATGCAATACTATATGAAAGAAATAATGTTTTGTTTATGAGGTAAAACATAAAAGCAGTCATGGATTCTATATAATTTTAGTGCAATGAAGCAATCAGGTAGGATTGTAACAAGCTGGAGTACACATGATTTGATACACTTAAATCCCCAGTTTTGATACACAAATACACAACATTATTTAAAATACACAAACTATAATACCACAGCAGTTACAATACCTGTGGCTCAACACACAAGTTCAATACACAGGCTCAATACACAGGCTCAATACACAGGCTCAATACAGAGATTAAATTTAGGCTCAATACACAAGCTCAATACACAAGCTCAATACACAAGCTCAATACTCATTTACAATCATCAGTTCCAATACACAAAAGGGAATACACAATAAATCACATTACTATATAATATTGCATAATATAACTGACAATCGTAAGAGGACATTTACTAAATCTATCTTTTAACTACAACAAATCCTATTTCATCAAATTCTGCAAAAATGTCAAATTTGTAAAAAAAATAATTGTCAAGTCCAGGAATCTCTCAAATCTGTCCTTTCCGTCATAAAAGTATATTAAAATAATTTTGCAAAAGCTAGAATATTTTTCATGTTGGAGAATCTTTCTATCTCTTCCTGATCTCAATCAATATCTAACCTAATTTGCTTTCAAAACATTTGTATACTTTGTAGATATTCTATCAAGGATTTGGGCCAATGACATTCACCATTCATAATAGATTCACTGTAATCTTGTTGTAAATGTTCTTACCTGCAGGGCCATCAGCCATATCATCATGGATTCATGGTTCTCTGCTGTTAGCGCTATTTCCTTCCCGTCAGTGCTGTGAAAAAAAAAATAATTAAAATTAAAATTATAATATTTATAGATATACATGCCATAAGATAATGGACAAATGCACTAATGTAGTATTTGGTATCACGCTATATGAAAAGGTACAAATTCTTGTACTTTTTTCAGGATTTGAATCCATGTCATCCTCAGAGTCAGGCACCAACCACCAGCACTGACTGCACCAAATTCCCCATTATGCTATTGTGAATTTTTAAAATACTTTTTTAGGCCAAGTAAATTAAACTCTCAGGGACTGGCACCAATTGGCAGCACTGAATATTCACCATTCAGACACAAAGTTGTCTGTTAAATTGCTTGTTTTGGTTATATATCCTTACATTTTCACCCAAATAAAACATATATAGTAGAGATTTTATTTTTCATTTTTAATAATTAAATGACCATGAACATAATCATAATTGATAAGTAAATACTTTGTTTTATTTTAATTATTTCATTTTATTTACCACAGCCATTCATTGTATTTTTTTTTTCATTTTCTCAGTAAATATCCTAGTTGAGTTTAAACAACAACCTTTGTTTAAAATTTACAATGAATACCATCTGGTAAAGACAATATTGTTATCAGTTATATTGACCAATCAGTGATAAGGATGACATTTCATCAATCCTATTATTAAAGGGAGATAACTTTTGTTGACATAGCAAAGCAACTCTACTGTTTCTGCTATGCAGCAATATTGAGAATAGCAATCACTGGGCAACACAATTCTCAATGCTGTTATGTTAAAGTTATTGCAAACTTGGCAAATTTTGCTCTTGAGAGTGAAACAAGAAAAACTTCCAACATGACAAATTTTCAAATTCTATAAATTAATACTCACTGTATTTATGGATAAAATAATTTATGTATTTGAATAGTAAAGTATAGAATTAATAGGTGAGGTGAGTTGGGGTTCAACATCGATTTAAAGAGTATTTCACGGCTGCTAGTATTATTGCAGGGAGAAAGCCTGCAACGCCATGGTGGCTTTGCATTTCGGTGAAACCTGCAAGCATCGGCTGGAACTAGTGAACCATGGGTGATTATGCGCTGAAATTCAGTGTGGCATTGTGCCTAAACCTTACTGCATGTAGAACAGTTCTCTACTACAGACAAAGGTGCTGAGCGGGATTTGAACCTAGACCGCTTGATCTGAAGCTGAATGCACTAACCACTGCGCTATCCCACCTCCTTTAGAATAAATCAAGTAAATGATATAGAAAATAGTTGATGACCATCAGACAGCTTAATTACTAAGCTTATATCTTTCAAGCCACAAGCCCATTAAACAGCACCATAAAAATTGGTTCAATATAATTTTCACTAATCAATGTTAATGTTTTTAATTTTTATTGAGGCTATAAAGCATCTAAAAAATAAATGAATTATAAAAAGCTTTCTTCTCTGATAATAGAAAATAAAAAAAATTAAAAAATTGATCCACTTTAGAAATAAAATATAAATATCGATTTAGCCTTTTCTAATTATCAAATGACATATTTTATCACCATTTCAGTTGTGCATTACCACTAGAAGAGCTGTATAACTACATGAATGTTAAATAGGGAGCGGGGAGTGCGCTTATCTTAATTACATGGATAACATCAAGCTACTGTTTGAGTGGGTGGTTTGGCAAGGTTCCAACCTTTCCCTACAGTTTTTCATTGCGGCCTCTCAGTGTCACTTTATTGAATTTCACACAACAAAATCCCAGAGAGGATAATCTTAAAGGGAGGATAAAAATGAGTCCCATCTTTATCTCACTAAGCTGATCAGAGTGTCTGCTAGCGAGTTACGCTTCACTTCACTGTCTACATGCAGTAGATGTTATTACCAATTACGCCAGTTGTCTGAAATTTGGTGTCTGTGACTTGTTAGCAGACATGTTAATCAGCATAGGTAGATACACATGATCTGATTTTTATTGTCGACGCGGTGCCCCTTCAAATCATGATAGTTTTGAGATTTTGAGATATTGTGTATCATGTAAAGTATTCCAAAATTAAAGAATCAGTTATTTTCAAATATTATCATCATTATTAGCATTATTTTATAGGATTTTTTTCATTCTTTAAATTAGGGATATATAAGGGATTATAATTCAGGGAATTTTTTGTTGGAAATGTTATACCTGTTTCCTCCTGAAACATTATTTAAGTATTCCTAAGTGGCTGATTTACAGGAATTTATATCATGCTAAGAGATAAGAATACCGGATAATCCCCTCAGTGGGTTAAGTATTAAAGAGAGGGTTCTATCCGGTATATTTTGTGGAAATGAAATTCGAGAGGACATTCCTGTTTACTCATATATGGCAGTAATACATGCTTATTGCACAATCCATGTGAGACATATTACTGAGGGTCATGTTTCTATAACTTTATATTTCAATTTATTTGCTGAAAACACACATTCTTACGAAAAATTTAAAATGAGAACTGAAGCCATTATCAGCGCTATAAGTGTGAAAAACTTTCCTAGAGTACAGTGTCGTTGATTAGTTTAAAGATACAGTATGTGTTACTTTGTGAATATTCAACGCATATGTTTTATTATTTTGAAAAACTAAATTAGTGAAAATACACAGTTTTTCATTTCAAATTCTGCAAAAAGCAAGATGGCGGATAACCAACGACTGGACAGGATTGGTGGATTCAGCAATGACGTAGTTTGCGTTGTTTTGGCAATTGTTTCTGATAACGAGATGAGAGTTCCAAACTTATATAACAAATAATGCAGCTTCAATAGGGTTTACTGTCGGTGAATGACTTTGCGGTGAAACTGCTTTTGTTCTTTAATACATGTATTACATATGAAATGGGGGCGGGATAGCGCAGTGGTTAGCGCGTTCGGCTTCGGATCAAGAGGTCCGTGGTTCAAATCCCGCCAGGTGCACGGCAACTTTGTCTGCAGTAGAGAACTGTTCTACACGCAGTAAGGTTTGGCTACACAGGTTTCACCGCTTTCTCCCTGCCATAATACTAGCTGCCGTGATATAAGTGAAATTCTCTTTAAAGCTCGCTCGCTCACTCACTCACTCACTCACTCACTCACTCACTCACTCACTCACTCACTCACTCACTCACTCACTCACTCACTCACTCACTCACTCACTCACTAACTCACTCACTCACTCACGAACTCACGAACGAACTCACGAACTCACGAACTCACGAACGAACTCACGAACGAACTCACGAACTCACGAACTCACTCACGAACTCACTCACGAACTCACTCACGAATTCACTCACGAACTCACTCACGAACTCACTCACGAACTCACTCACGAACTCACTCACTCACGAACTCACTCACTCACAAACTCACTCACTCACGAACTCACTCACTCACGAACTCACTCACGAACTCACTCACGAACTCACTCACCAACTCACTCACCAACTCACTCACCAACTCACTCACCAACTCACTCACCAACTCACTCACTCACGAACTCACTCACGAACTCACTCATGAAATGTGCTCATAGAGGCGTAAGTTCATTGGGTTTAAAATGACATAAGTGTCATCCATATTTTCAAACAAGACACATGTCAGTCAAACATACAGCTTGTCATGACGTCTTGTCACGTCTAAAACATTGTTATTTAATATGCCAGGTGAATGAACCTACCTGCAAAATACATACCAATTAATTGCTAAATTGTGTACTAAAACATCGCTCATGATAAGCAAAGCTGAACTTTCATGAGGTGCATCAATTAGATATTTTATATATTTAACATTTTTTTCAAATGAAGTAGAGTAAATGGTGCAACATATTATTATCCAGATACTTATTATTTGTAATTAAAATTGTGCACTCAAGTGTATATTGCAAGGGGTATAATTATGAACCTGTAACTAATTTTTAAATGTCAATTATGTGTAATCATCCTGTGAACAGTTCAATTTGAAATGCTACACATGATAAAAGTTATTTCAATTCAGTTCATATATTATTTTTTATACTTACAAGTTTATATTTTCAAGTGTAGATAGACTTGCTAAATGATAAATCGAGTATATGTAAAAGGCTCTGAAAAATTTCATATGGAGAAATGTATTGGGTACTTGTACATCTAATCTCTGTTTTCCCCTCTTTTCCACAGCCTTAAATTTTTTGGGGGAACCAAAATAGAGATGTAAACGTAAATCCAGATATTTAAGACCAAATATAGAGAGAAAAACTTTGATTTTGCAAAGTACCTCACCAAAAATGTCAGGTTTTTTTTATGTAGCGGTTGTTTGGAAGGCAAAAGTGTCCTATATCCGGCTGTAAGGACTAAAATGGCATTGTCAAACACCCAAAATATGACCTGATCTAAAATCATTGGGCTAACTGTAGTAACCTTCAATGCTAAAAGGTTATCTGACACCCAAATATTATCTCTATGACAACCCCCCCCCCCCTTACACACTTCAGGATCTTGCCAGTATTTTTGCAGGGAGAATGCCTGCAACACCAGTGTGACTACGCATTGGCATGAAACCTGCGAGCATTGGCTGGAACTAGTGAACCATGGGTGGTATTCCGCTGAAAATCAGTGTAGTATTGCACCCAAATTTTACTGCATGTGGAACAGTTTTCTACCTCAGGGATGGTTTGGTTTATTTGTTGAAGGGTTTAAGAGACAGTCAACAAGTCTAGTCATAGTGTTGACCTCTGACCTGACCCTTGACCTCTCCAGAGTCCGTCCCTCCCTCTTCCCGATCCTACATCAATGTCTGCCTTACTAAGATCAATCCTGTTGGTGGAACATACAGGATTACCTCTACATTGTCTGTGACACGTCAAGGGTTGACCTTTGACCTGATCGTGACGACACTTCAATAGTAATCAGGCCACACCCTGTCTGCAGCAACACAACATTCAGACGACACGATCTCTTTGGGGACAGACTCAAGTCATTCTACTTCAGCAATATCACTGAAAGCTATATACCTCACTGCCTGAATAAACTTACACCTAGTTATTAAAGCTCCAATTAAAAATGCATATTTTTAATGTTGCATTTATACCTCACATTATAAATTGACATATACTTATGAAAGGTAAAGTTCAACAAATATTATATCAAGAATTAAAAAAACCTTCTGTGTTATATATATATATATTAAAATTACTAGATTTCTTTGAATACTACACCCTCAAATACAAAAGAGGTGCTACGGTAAATTTAAGCTGAGTGACACCCAAACTAGAATATTTATAAGACAAGATGTGTTGACGACATTTAGGGGTGTACATACTAGTACATTGTATTTGAGGATGTATTCAAATTGTATTCAAAAAGTCGGTGTATAAACTATGATATAGAATGTTCACTTCACTTCATTTTGAAGGTATTATAAGAAAACAACCCTTTCATCTCTCAAGGTTTGAAGTGAAAGGGCGTGCAACTATGAAATTCTAGGTACAGGTAGGTGACTAGAGCAAGAACAAAAACATGATGTTTTATTGGCCATGAGTGACTTGTTAAAGTCATTAAAAAATCATGACTTACCTAGATGATACCAGCGTTTAAAGGGGTTGTAGCAAGTTTTTTTGCAAAATTTATTTTTTTCAAATTTTCCATTTATAATGATAGATTATGTCATTTAAATTTATTTTAGAGGGTAAAACATCTGATTCGCAAACCAATTATCTGTAGTGGTAATAACAATGTTGCGTATAAAGCAAAAATTGCATGGCGACCATTTTTTTGTGAACACATTTCATTATTTCGAATTACAAAAACTATTCGCTTTACCGAACCATGTACACTTGATTTTCCGAAGCGATAAGGATGTTTTACTATTGATGACATTATTTTCAAATACATTTCATCAACTTATTGAAAAAACCTGCTACTGCACCTTTAAAGTTTGATAAATTGATACATTTCTGAACTTATTTTAAATTAAAATATTTCCACATTTCAAATATAACCATTATTTTGATTCTGTAATACTTCCAATATTTTAACAATTCCAAACATGATAGACAAATATTCCTTTTGATGATAGTATAAATATACAAATAGTATCCCCTCAAAATTAGTCTCAACAACAAAAATTATCCAGGTGAGGTAAATTAAGCCCAGTGCCATTTTTTAAACCAACTATTAGATGTGGAAACAAAATCCATAAAAAAACAACATTATTATTCCTTTATATGAACATATTGGGAATCATTTGATTTTAGACAAACATAGAATACAATATTCATGCCAATATTATACTTTGTTTATGTTTTGATCCCATATACCGTATTTCCTCTAATAAGTGCCAGGGCCCCTTATAAGCACCGGGGGTCAAGGGTAGTTGAGAAAATAAGCGCCAGGCCTCCAATAAGCGCCGGGTCTAAACCATTAAATTAATGCTTCTTTATTTCACTTCAATGTATTAAAGAAATAAGCGCCGGGTCTCCAAAAAGCGCCGGACCTCTAATAAGCACCCGGGCACTTATTAGAGGTAATACGGTAGCTCTAAAATCCACCAATCACAATTAGAAAGGGAAGTCTGCCAATTCATCCGCAGCTTACATATTGTTTTATCTCAACATCAGAGGAATCAACCCTATCTTGATCTACATGTGTTATCAACACTGTAAGGTGATCGTGGGGTCACGTTAAGCCAGTTCGTCCAACGATTGTATGATAAAAGCTATTGTTCTATTTATAGGCCACTATCGATTTTTCTTTTGATTCTCTCAAAACAATACCCGACCTATATGTATGGATTAATGATTGGTGTTGTTTTTAGCATGTGTTCCATGGATGTAGTGCGGCAGTTGCTAAGAATTTATCATCGGAAAGCATTGCTCTGTATTAGTGACATATTACTTCCAGTAGTTTAACGTCGAATATAATAATGTTCAAGACTATTCATTTTGGGACATTAAGAATCATTTTGATAAATAGTTAAATCATTTTTGCATGCTGGAACATTGGTACTGGTCAAAAGTGTCCAAACTTCGTGAATTGATATACCCAACTAAAACCGTTATTTTTCGGTTAATCTGAGCAATTCTGCATATTTATGGCGAAATTGAGTAAAATACTTCATATTTGATATTTCGATTTGCTGAAATTGACTTTTTATAAATAATTATTTACTACACAGTGTTCCATAATATTTGAATCGGATCACTGTCCAAACTTCGGTCAGTTTGCCTTAAACACAAAATTATGTTTAAAATTCTAATATTTGAAGTTCAGAGAACAACAGAAGTTATATCTATCTAAATTATTTTTCATATTGTTAACATTTCTTATATAATTTAATTTAATTTAATTATTACCCTTTAATTAATTTTGTAAGTTCTTCCCGTGGAGCTGATTTCGCACTTTAACTGCAAGTTTAAATGTTTATATTGGGACTGCCTATCTTTAGCCAGTGGCTTATCCCAGATTATCAGATTGTCAGCCAACTTGCTTTTTTTGCAAAACTTGATTACGATATTTACACTGATTTCATTTTGTTTAAATAATAAAACATATGTGTTGATGGAATATTCACAATGTAACTGTATCATCAAACTGTTCAACAATGTTGTATCATATCGTAAAAAAGCTTAAGTCTCCATAGCTGATAAATAGCTTCACTTCTCATTGTTATTCTATTTTTGAAGAAATGAGTGTTTGCCTTTATCACATTTTCAAATATAAAGTAATAAAAATATTAATCTCAGTAATATGTTTCACATGGATAATGCAATGTAAAGCATGTATTAATACCATATATGAGTAAACAGGACTGTCCTCTCAAATTATTTTTACACAAAAACATACCCGAAAGAATCCTCTCTTTAAAGACTTTCCTACAGTGATACAGGCTTGTAACAAGCAGTTCAAAGATGGCCGACATCCACCATGATAAAAACTTGTTTTGCCAATCCCAATTTTATTCTTTGTTAAGAGTTTTTTCCCCTGTAAATTGGTAACCTAGAATGGTTTGGCACAAAATGATTCAACGGCTTAACCTGAATTAAGAGGCAAATCATACCAAAGCAATTCAAAGATGGCCGACATCCACCATTATGGAATTTCTAATTTGCATTTCAGCATTAAATCTTTTTAGCATTTTTGATTGCACATGGTAAAGGTACAGATTTTGGTTGTAGGAAAACATGTGTTGATTTTATTTTTCTTCTTAATTTTGATAAAGCATGTTGTGTTTAGATAAATTTGATGTAAACAAGATCTGGTGAAGGACATAATTAAAGTTTCTACGTCGTACCTTGAATGTAATTCATCTTCAATATTTTCATTTGAGTAAATATTATGTTATATAATTCTATTCTCCATCTCTGAAGCTCTTTCTTGTTCTCAAGAAATGTATTTGTCAGTAATTTCAATCCTTAATTCTAGATTAAATGACAATGTAAAGTTTTAAGGCCAAAATTGGTTGGTAATTCTTTTATACTATTTTATACTATTATTATGTAACCACTTTAAAATTTTACTCTGTAAAAATATTAGCATTTCTGTTGGTGGATTTTGATTTTTTTTTATAAAATATCTGAATAAATTGGAATATCCCAAAATAATTTGAAACATTTCTCACAAGTGCTGATACGCCTGTAAATATGATTATAACCATTCATTTCACAAATAATTTTAAAAGGAACAATGACTGTTGATCTTAATTGCCTGCTAGTATAATTTTAACTTTTAATTTTAATAGAATGTGTTTGTTGAACATGAAGAGGGACATCTGCTTTTGAGCATCTACAATCTAAAGCAAAAACAAAGAACGTTTTCTTTTTTTACAAGAACATAAACGTAATTAACTTACTTCAATAAACCATATATACAATTCAATCTGATTGAAATCGACCTTGGTCCGAAGAATATAATTTGCAAAATAATTCATCTACCAGGATACGAACAGGTTCTGTAGATTCCTCTCTACAAGGTCTGAGAACACCCTGAATAGGCGCATGTTCTGTACCAGTTTAATGCAGACAAAACCCAGTCTCAAAGCAGACCAATCAGGTCATTGTTTTTAATAGTTGGCATTTTGAAAGCATTCAGAATCATTTGTTGACACGTTCCTCACATTACGGAAACCGACAAAAGTATGGCTGTTGGGGAGTTATCTTCCCCTAGCTTCTCACACCGAAAGCTTTTGTTGGACGTTCTCTGATTGGAGTTTGTATCCTGGTAGATGCAGTATTTTGCAACTTTTATTCCTCGGAAAATGGTCGATTTCAAACAGACTGACAGACAATTCTCATTCTTTCAGCCTATACTGTTAACAAAAGAATCTATACATATAATATAAATAAGACTGGCCAGTTATCTACCTGACAGAAAACCAATCACAAAACCTCCAACAAAAGCTTTCGAGCGAGAAGCTAGGGGTAGATAACTCCAAACAGCTATCATTTCGTCTATTCCGAAAGCTTTCAAAACGGCAAACGTTAAAAAACTATGATGTGATTGGTAAGCTATTTGACTGGGCCTCCTTTCACAAAGCACTAAGGTGATCGTGAGTCACAGTGTAATGTTAAAGAATGGGAGTTAAGGTTAACCTTAGTTGTTTTGTGAAAGGAGGCCCAGGGCTTTAGCTGCGCTAAACTGGTACTGAACACGCGCCTATACGGGATGTTCTCAGACCTTGTGGTGAGGAATCTACAGAACCTGTTCGTATCGCTGTAGATGCATCATTTTGCAAATTTTAATCCTCGAATCAAGGTCGATTTATAATCAGACTGAATCAAAGCAGTATACTCACAGGATGATGAACTGGTTCTGATTGTCGAGGTCAAGGGTGATGGCTGCACCCTTCAGATTTATCTCCCCTGCAGGCGGCTTCGAGCGAGCGTCCTGCTCCGACTTGTAATACAACAGCTGACATTTGCTCTCCTCCAGAGCGCACCACATCCGCTTCCGTGACTTCAACCGGCTCAGGGCTGCCGAAATAAAGATCATAGTCAGAACTTATATAATGATGATACAAATAAAGAGACAGTCAGGACTCTTCTGTCCTTTTTCAGTGAAATCATATTTGCTATCTTGGCTATGCGTAGAAGACAAAAGGGTAACAAAGCTTATGAAAGGTAAACCAGCCTTACAGGGCCTACTGAAAGAAGAATACTTGGTACTAGATGGTACAAGTTTCAATGGATATCAGATACTAACTCACAGAAAAGTCACGGAGGTCACGGGTTCGATTTCGACTAAAGGTGATCTCATAATCACTTTAGAACCACAATGGAGTCCAATTCCTACGTAGGTACTGACTTGTTGCATATGATCATGAATGAAATTTGTTGTATTACAAAGAAAACCTGAGGATGCATATATCCTTGTTTGAACCCTATTTAAGCTACCCTATGCTTGATATAATCAGTAAATATAGTCATAATAAGCAAATTGTTTTGTCAGAACCCTCTTAATGTGCTTTTTAAGAATTTCTGGGCATGAGGTTAAGTATCATGGATTTTAATAGCACATAATATCCAAAATGTCTGATAATGGCACATATTAGCCGAAGATCCTTACATATTATTCTTAGTTTTATATAAGACAAATGCCACATCTTAAGATGAGTGTACAAGAAGACACAGTATTAGACAGTAGTGTCGACATGCTGCTATGCATTTGAAAATCTGGCATTTATTTGGAAATCCACCATGGATTTGAGTCCTGCATATCTAAAAAGACTCAAGGATGCATACAACCCTGTCTGATGCCTACTTACAGAATTTAACATTTTTATATTGATATTTCATCAGAATTACTTTCACACAAACAATATTCCAATGACGACAACCACAAATACACACCACATACAGGTAAGGTCACGTCAACCTTAGGATCAACGAAAACCTTTAAATCTTACCTCCAAAAACATTATTCAATATGGAAGGAGTAAAGTCAATCTCTAAATATCGCGCCCTTAAAGGGACATGAGTTTCGAAATAGTCCCGAAGGACGTCGACGGAAATACGTCTCTTTTCTCGCCTTCTCTTCATGTTGGAAGTTTATCAAGGGACTGTCACGACAGCAGGGCATGTGAGTAGGAATACAGTACTAGTTAGACCACAACAGGTGTGGGAATACTTCAATATACGAAATCCCTCGTCATCATTCAATAGATTGCTGAAGATATCAATATCATATTTGCCTACAAAGGTTGCAAATGAACTAGATGAAATGACCTCCATTTTATAGCATTTTTGCTGATGTGACAATATTTGACAATATTTGATAATATTTGACAATATTTGATAATCTTTGATAATATTTGATAATATTTGATAATATTTGATAATATTTGACAATATATTTTTTTTCAGAGATACAAGGAGAAATTGTTTCAAGGATATTAGGGGAAATCTTATTATATTGTTTGACAACATTTTACAATTTGTTCAAAGAATTTTAACCCTTAATCTGATTGTTCAAATATTCTGTAAGCGGTTGCCATTATCAGATTATTTCCTTTGTTAACAAATTGTGATTCATATAAATTGACCACTAAGAATGGTTTGCCACTAATTAATGTTAAAAAGTTATATTTAGTGATTTTGTCCAAAGTTTCCTTCATTGGATATTTTAAATGTTTTACACATTAATTTATTTCAAAATGATAAATTGTTTTCAAATAAATAACTTTTGTAAATCCTTAACTGTTAAAACTGCGTAGTATGCTAAATATTATCATGTAACAACGTCATGCAGCAAAGATTGAGAATTCTTATCTTCTAAATCACACAATCTGCCACAAGAATTTATTAAGATAAAGCAATGTGACATTTAACAGAGAACTTGTCATTTACACATCAAGGGTGAAAAGTCTGTATAAATTATTCTCAACTCTTAAGTTAACATCTGAGAAACTCACGATACATTAAAACAACGGAACTGAAGGTGAGATGCCTCAGAGGTGAGATGCCTCAGAGGTGAGATGAGATGAGGTGAGGTGAGGTGAGGTGAGGTGAGGTGAGGTGAGGTGAGGTGAGGTGAGGTGAGGTGAGGTGAGGTGAGGTGAGGTGAGGTGAGGTGAGGTGAGGTGAGGTGAGGTGATTTGGGGTTTAACGCCGCTTTCAAGAGTATTTCATTTATATCACGGCTGCTAGTATTATTGCAGGGAGAAATCCTGCAAAGCCATGGTGGCTATGTATTGCGGTGAAACCTGCGAGAATCAGTTTAAACTGCAGAACCATGGGTGGTACTACGCTGAAATTCAGTGTAGCATTGCACCCAAACCTTACTGCGTGTAGAACAGTTCTCTACTGCAGACAAAGTTGCCGTGCCCCTGGCGGGATTCGAAAGAATATCGAGACAGCTACAGAGTACAAAATAAGAATATAAGTAAATCAAAAGTTACCTCCCCCTGGCTTGAAGCTGAGGTAGCCAGTGAGACTGGTCCAGCCTGACATGCTGTTACTTGGGACTCTCGCGTCACACGCTCAGACGTAGCTCACAACATGGCGGCCATCTTGGTTCCAGTAACTCACACCCAACTCAACCTCAACAATAGGGTTCAGGGTCCATCAGAGAGGCCATCATCTGGAATCAAATAAATAATCGTAAAAAGCGTCAAAATAATAAACTAATTGGTGTTTTTTTAAATTGGAGAGTAAAGACCACAACTGTCATCTTTCTCCAAATGGTGTTTCTAAAAAGTTTTTTAAAATATCATAAATTTGTTGGTGGGTATGATCAAAATGAAAATTACTTGACTGTCTTCTAATCAAGGTTATTTACAGCAATTCTGAATAAGTATTCACATCTAGCGTCACTGAGTACATTTTCTGTACAAAATATAAGACCATGACATGACACGGAAGTTGCGGTACGTAAAAAGTTGTTCGCAGACTTTACAGAAAATCTGTCCCATTAAGTAACAGTTAGGATGCTTACTCCTTGAATCATAAACATCACATTGAACAGATTTGCTGAATTGCTGATCTTATGATATCAATCCCATTTTGTACCAATACACATCGCTCACTTTCACTCTCCCAAGATCACACACAACAAAAAGTTGATTATGGATAGATCTGTTGTTGGTCAAACAGAAACTGAACATCTGGTATTGTATCTCTGACCAATTGCCAGTATCAACAGCGTTATCTAAATTAAAGGAAAATTAGGTCAACATTTACATCAAGCCGATTGCTCCAGATATTTTCTCCTTTATTGGATTTGACGTGGCACATAATCACTGACAATTGTTATTACTGCACTTGAACACATTACAATGATAGAATATTGGATCATGTAACGTGATGAAGTGAGGAGAGCCACTCACGAAACTTTAGCCATGACACTCGATGAAATAAACCTTGTATTTGACAAACTCTATTACAGGGGCAGTAGCACGTTTTTTCGCTCAAATACTTAGTCACTGAAATGTATTTGAAAAATAATGTCAGCAATAGTAAAACACCCTTCTCTTTGGAAAATGAAGTTAAAAATTGAATGTATGGTTCAATAAAGCCATCAGAATCGTTTTTGTAATTAGAAATAAAAGGTGTTCACATTAAAATGAACGTGCACTTTTTGCTTTATAAGCAACACCATTATTACAACTATGGATAATTGGTTTGTGTAATGAGATGTTTTACCCTCTAAAGTAAATATAAATGACATAAATCATCATTAGATATGGAAAATTTGACAAAATGAATTTGCAAAAAAACATGCTACAGACCCTTTTATGTTTATGTATGATGTCCCATAGTGCACAGTTATAAGCATCACAATGGTACCCTACTCCTGGACATCTTAGCTTCGGCACTGTTTGCTATCAGTCTGATTAAAATCGACGGTTTTCCGTGGAATAAAAAATGCAAAATAGTGCATCTACCGGGATACGAACTCGTTCGTGGGTTTCCACGCCAAACCGTCTGAAAGCACCCCGTACACTAGCGTGTTCGGGCGCAATTCAGCTAGCCAATCAAAAGATGCCCAACAAATGCTTTCGGTGCGAGAAACTAGGGGCAGATAACTCCAAACAGCTATCCTTTTGTCTGTTCCAAATGCTTTCAAAACCGCAACCGTTTAAATACTATGATGTGATTGGTCAGCTATTTGACTGGGTTTTGGCTGCGCTAAACTGGTTCTGAACACACGTCTATACGGGATGTTCTCAGACCTTGTGGCGAGGAATCTACAGAACCTGTTCGTATCCCGGCAGATGCAAAATTTTGCAAATTTTATTCCTCGGAACAAGGTCAATTTTAATCAGACTGTGTTTGCTATTATGCTTGATTTATGCGCATGGGCAACATTTCAACAAATTGTCAAGCACCATTTTGCTTGACAACGACATTTGATTATAATGTCGAAATGCGCCTATACAGAATAAAGAAGTTGTATATCCATGAATATTGTCTTCATTCTTCATCATGCCAACTTCTAGAATGCCACTTTAAAGGGGCAGTAGCACGTTTTTTGCAAATTCTATTTTTTCAAATTTCCCATTTAAAATGATAGTTTATGTTATCTTTATTTACTTTAGAGGGTAAAACATCTTATTACACAAACCAATTATCCGTAGTGGTAATAACGGTGTTGCGTATAAAGCAAAGATTGCATGGCGGCCATTTTATTGTGAATTAACACATTTTATTATTTTGAATGACAAAAACGATTCCCATGATTTTACGGAACCATGTACACTCATTGTTTACTCAAAGAGTTCTTTCAAATATTTAATGATAAAATTATTCCTTTAACAAGGAACATGGTTTGATTCAATGTTCAACGTAATTAGAAGAGGTGATTAAGTACATTTAGAGTAAGCACCTGTATTTGTATACAAGAAATGTCTATTTTCCCAATGTAGATAACAGCACTATTATGATAAATCAACCACAAAAGCTGACAAGTAATTAATAATAATTGCACTTGAATAATTAATTGTTTGAAATATCTTTTACGCCAACAGACAAAATACGTCAGGCCTCTCGAAACATGACAGTACTTGATAAGAACGTTTATACTGGTGACGAAATGGCGCGTGTAATGAATAAACACTGTCGTAAAACTGACAAGGAGAAATTACAAACTTTTATGCCTCAAAATCTTGATGTTAGCAAATTCTAGGTAAAAGATAGACACACATTTTGAGTACTAGTAATAAACATCCCCTATATTAAATCAATTAAACAATGAGTTTTAATGGTATTCACAACAAGAGATGAGATGACATAGATATTGGATCTAATATTGGATATTGAAATATCTAATATTGGATATTGAGACATCTAATATCGGATATTGAAATATGTAATACTCGAACAAACAAATTATTTTGGCTCATTTCAAAATTGTTTTAAAGCAGTGTTAACCATGAACATTTATTGACAACATAATGAACCAAACAACTGAATGTTAATGATTTTTATAAAATAGGTAAAATGTGTTACGAAATCCAATACAAAAATCGGTTATGTTTATTTCTACTTTACCATATGAAATCAACAACAGTATAAGCAAAGGTAGAACATAGATTACAAATTATGTTTTCCTATGTACTTTGACTACGTTTACTATATAAGCAAAGTAGATTAGCAAACTACTTATAACCAGCCAACGAATCAGTGGCAACACACATATATATAACCAATATCAATATACTGGTAATAATATTGAGTTAACTACTAAACCAAAACCAAATAACCGGAAAATGTATATATATTGCAGAAAATCATATCAATAATGCAAAACCAACACATCGATACAATATAGGCATGTAATTTGAAATTTAAAATTAAAATCTGAAACTTAGTCTAATTATGATAGACAATGCATTACACAATCAAATCCTTGTTATTAAAAACAATTCTTAGATCAAGCTTAAATTTAAAAATAATAAGAAACTTTTCATCCAATAAAGAATTATTATGCCCAAGGCAAAATGTTCTCGAATTTGATTCAATAAAACATCATAAGATCATTTAAGGTTTAAAGGACAAAAACATCAATAAAATAGACTCACCTCAGCAATTATTAATGTTTTAGTAATCCAAGCAAATCTGCTACCAATACGTAATCACAAAAAATAAAAAGATCCAATTCACAAAAATGCTTTTCCAGTCAAATCCAAAACGAAAAGTTCACAAATACACTAATAACCAAGTTGAACAAACAATATCACAGGTAGCCACAAATAGTACTTCAACGACACAATATTTTATAAATATTCCACCGATAGTTTGCAATATAATCCGTTATCGTTAAAAAAACAACGAAAAATGTCCCAAATATGCTTCTCTTCTCTAACAGTCGCCTCAGAATCGCCAACTTCCTCTAGAATGTAGGTATGAATGGTAAATAAAACTCCCAAGATGCTTCGCTGATGTCAGTGCGTCATCAAGACTTCCCCGAGGCCGTGTATGTCAGGTTAGAGATTATAAAACGTACCCATTCCCTTCAACTCTTTACTAACCTGTGTTAGCCACTTCCCACGCGAAGACAAACAACTCCATAAACTGCTGAGTACTAAATTTTGTATGCTCAGTATATTTGCTTTTGTATTTGTATAACTTACATATCTATAAATTTTGATTATATATCTTAATAAATGTTTAAGAGACTTAATAAAGTGTAGGCTAGAGGGTTCTCTAAACTAGATAAGACAGGTTTTTTATTTAGGGCATTGAACCTGTTTCTTTGAAATCTAGAATTAATATTTTTATGAGAATAAAATTGTCTTATTTACTTCTGAAGGGGAGTCTGCAGATTACTATGGTTTAAGAGTTAATTTTTAATTTTTAATATTTTTTCCATCTGTGGGTTCATCTTCCAGGGTTCTAAAAGAGTTTACATTTTAAAATTAATATTTTTATTCAATTGTTTACTGCAGTAAAATGGGCCATAAGACCTATTATGCATTTGACAAATACTTTATATACTAATATAAAAATCTTACAGCAAATTTCATAAATAAATTTTTAAAGTTACGATCTGTAAAATTGCTATGAATTTAAATGATCTTGTTTAATTAATATTTTTATGGGATTATGATAGTCTTGTTTACTTCACTAAGTAAATAATGAAGATGTTAAAATGAAGATGTATGTTATGAATGATATAAATACATTTTATGTTGCTATATATGATATTTTATTCGTTTTAATACAATCAAAGGCCAAAAATAACCTGATTGTTCTTATTATGAATAGTAATAGAATTTATTAACAAAATAATTGTTTGTTTGTCTGGACAAAACCAACAGTGCATATGCCATTTTATCATTCTTAATTGCAATTTGTTTTTCTCAAAGCCATCTGAATAATATTTAATTCAATAATATAGTAATAAAATTCCAATTCATTAAACTTTTGTGGGACAAGCTTTTATGTTATGGTTTGTTCAACAAGAAACGATACAATTGGAGATATACGCATTGACAGTTTATTTATTCATATTTTTACACTAAAGGTTCATGGTAGTACACTGGAAAAAGAAAACGTTAGCAACAATACATAATCGTGACAACTGAATTATTTGTGGTCGTATATAGTGAAATCAATTCATTCATGCTTATTTCAATCAATAATGAATTGATTGAATAAAGCATAGTAGTCACTATGTAATCATTTAATGACAAATTTGTTTGAGTAAAAGATACTGAAAATGAATACCTAGATTTTGACAAAGTTTAGCAACATTTTTGTCAATCAAATGAATCGCAGCATCTTCAATAGAGACGTTTTTTTATATATAGAGTATTCATAATATATGATTTATGAAAAAGAAAATATGAAATTATGAAGTATGTACCTTCTCTACAATGTGTTTAGATGATATTGACAATATAAAATAACATTTTTCACAAAATATACATAATTTCTTAGACGGCAACAGAAAGTCAAAAATAGAAAAACTTCAATATCTTCAATAAATTCAATTCAACATCTATTAAGATTTTTTTAGAAAATATGATTTATGAACAATCTTTGTAAGTAAACAGCCCCGCCTTCATCATTAGAATTATTGCATATAATTTCTCAAATCCACGGTTTACTTCTACAAGAAGTGACACTTCAATATCTATGAATTATGAAGGTAAAACCAAATTCACACCATCAGAATACTCAGGCATCTCATTGAACCGAGATGACGCTAGACGACCTAATGAATATCTTGATTTACGAGACAGATCATCCTGTTGATGTTTACGACATTCATTATTACACCTGGCCAGGTGACATCAGAGCCTGAGGAACATACCTGTACTCAACACACCTGAGTTAGTGAGGAAATTAAAGGTTAGGTAACGGTAATGTTTTGATGGAAATTGAACAATATTCTGAGGCAACTTTCTTGTAAAATATATACTTAAATTCCTAAATTCATTCTTAACTGAACTGACAAGAGGAAAAGGTAAAAATAAGACCCTTAATCAAAAGGTTACCAAATTTAAACAAATAAAGAAGAAAAATTCAAACATTTAATTAATGGATAATGCTGAAAAAGAATCTTTTATTGCAGAAAACATGAGAGTAACTTTGACCTTTGTTGTCATTCTAGTCACAGGAGACTAGGAATTAGAGACATACAACATTTCCGTGAGACATACAAACCCTCTCGGGCGAAATCGACCCCTAACACCCTAACAATTATTAGATTTCATATTTATGATAAGAATGTATTTCTTTTATTTATCCTCACAATTCTCCATGATGCTATAAAAAGCCCCTAAGAATGAACTTATTACAATATCATGAAATCATTACTTTTTAAGTCAAAGTTTGATAAATCCAGATCAAAGTAATTAGTACTATTGGCTCAAACAGAAAAATAATTTCAAAATTCAAATTCTACAATATTAATCATAATCAAATAACCTCAAAAGTAAATAAAAGATAAACCTGTGTTAGAATAATCCTTGTAAATCAGTTAATCCAGTTGACAGATAATCATAAAATCCTGCTGGAAAAGTTAAGCAAACTTTCCAAGGAGTAGGAAAAAAGTTAACGAAACACCCAAAGCATCCAAATATGGTCTGTAAACTTCAGAAATAAACTTCAGAGGACCAACAAGCACGAATGCCAAAACTGATTTCCATAATGTTTTCCACAGATCACATTCTCCATGCTCATCAAACGTTACACACTTTTCAATTCAATCACGGATTTAAAATATTCAACATGGTCAAGCTCCAATGAAGTCATAGAAGTATCTGAAAGTTTCCAATGATCCATGGCAAAGTTCGTGAATAATTAGTCATAGCGGATGACCCGAGTACACTGAATGAGTAACGGTATGGAAACCCACGGCAACATATGGTGCCGGTATATAGAATTGGAAAGCAGAGCGTTCTGAAGGTGTGTAAATTCAATAAGATATACAGTATATTCATAACTGAAGCTACATCACGTCACCTTCATGACTCATGTTATTTTTTTTTATCATGATTGTCATGAAATTGATAAAAAAAATATTAAAAAGACTTTAAAAGTGCAATTATGAGAAATAATTTCTGTTAAATGTTTATTTTTAAAATGCGTGAGAGAATGTAAAAATATTTTATTAATTTTGGATTTTATATTAAATTTATTAAGAACAGGAAGATTTTATGTATACCACTGGTAAATGCCCTTCAAAGGCCTGATTAAATTTATTGCTACAAAGAAAACGTTCTTGAAAAGAATGGAACACAAATGTTATTCTCCAGAGAAAGAAACATCTTGGCGACATTGAAATCATTAGATGCGGTGACCAAACAGGTAGGCTGTTGGTACAGTCCATGCTGGTGGTTGGTGCCTTACTCTGAGGGTGTGGGTTCGAATTCATGAGACTCTCGACGAAAAAGACATTTCATGTAGATGGTGTGATCCCAAATATAACAATATTAAATCATCTTCCACACCCATCGGGCCACATATGCACTTTTAGAAAATGCATATTGACTCTTGCGACAACTCGAAGGGATTCTTGAGACAGGAAGTAACACGACTATTGAGCTATGGTGTAGACCAATCAAATGCGCGTTTACAAATCACGCACAGACACGTTGGGTGAATGTTTCTTCTTCTAATTTGAATTACCCGTACTACGCTGATTGCGCTCGATTAATTAGTGATAAAACTAAATCATAACGTGCTGGGAAATGAAACAAATCACAATTTATTCAAGATCTGATAATTGCTCTCTTGTTTAATTTTCCCATTGACGTTAAGGTCCGTTTTGAACCTGTATTATGCAAATGAGCTTAACATCCGAGATGAAAAATCCCAAAGTAGTAGAAGCAATTTGTAAAGCTGTCGGTGCATTACCAACTTTTAAATCGATTGGGTTGGTAACGACTGATTTGATTGGTCAATAGAGGGGACGTAACTCTCTATGGGGGATAGGTGGCGCTGACCCTGTCTCAGAAATCCCTTCGAGTTGTCGCAAGGGTCAGTATGCATTTTCTAAAAGTGCATGTATGGCCCGATGCATGCAGAAGATGATGTTAAATATGAAATCTGCACATTTTTTAGCTGCTGAACGATATCTAACAAAGCTGTGAGGGCAATTTACAGGAATCACAAAGTGATTATAAAGGGAATAATTTGAATTGACCACAGCCCAAAACTGACTAGTTTTGATGATTCACTGCGCGTTCAGGCTGATATACAGAGTTTGAGGAACTTTCAGCACCAGGTGTTGGGAACTCTTGTATCTATCGACGTACCTAACTGTACTCAGAGGCTACTTTGTTTATATATTTCTTATATATGCCAGGTGTCTATCAGGATCAATAACAACTTAAATGGGTCCCCGATAAATTGAAAAACATGTTTGTTCTATGAGAGAGGAGGGTACCAACCAGCGAACAAGGGAACCCTGGTATTTTTAATGTAATAATTAGAGGATATTTGGCTTTTCTGGACTAATACCATTTTTATCTCATCGAGTGAGGTAGAAATGTTATATTTTCATGAGTGTCACAGCCACGAGTGAAAATTTAGAACTTTTCTACCTCACGAGATGAGATAAACATGGTATTTGTCAAGAAAAGACAAATTTTCTATTTATTATATGACCAAATCTTTGCATATTCACCGAAATAGACTTGCATTTACGTTGAGTCAGCGACAGAATGAGCCTGTCACCTCAGCAACAGCACGTCAGAGCATTGTTTTATGACGTCAGGTCATTGTTATATCAGTCACTATAGTGACTGATAACACGTTCCATTGTTATTTTCACAAGTGACTAATAACACGGTTTATTTTCATTGATAGATCCTGGTATTTCACCTGCAATCATATAATAATAATGATATAATATGCATATTTCTTATATTACGGGCAGTGAAATACCGGGATTTATCAGTGAAATAAACTGTCTATCAAGCTACAGTGAAAATAACTTATATTTTCACTGCGACTGGTGACTGATATAATTTGGCATCATAAAACAATGGTCTCACGCGGCGAATTGGCTAATGACGTCACAGTGTTACTGTGGTTCTAGCGGCCGCTTGGCATGAAAACCACCCTTTTTGGACGTAATTTCATTGATAATATCATATAATAAATAGAATATCCGTCAATTCTTGACAAATACCATGTTTATCTCATCTCATGGGGTAGAAAAGTTATATATAACCTTTCTACCTCACTTGATGAGATAGACATGGTATTAGTCAAGAAAAGACAGATATCCTCTATTTATTTGTGCGCCCAGTCCACCTCAAAAGACATCCTGCAATTTTTACCCTGGAGTTACTTTTGGTACTCTCGACTGAGCCATCTGATGATTGTATAATGTCCAGGTACCCATTTAAACAGCTGAGTGCAAAGTGCCTTGTCCAGGGACACCGACCCCGGTCACGAAGTTTTGGTGTCTTCAACGGGATATGAACCTGGACCTTTGCTAGCAGGCTAACCACTGTCAGTTATATTTACCTTCATCTTTTCTCGATTTCCGAAATAAATCCTGCTTAAAGAGACAGTAAAACCACCATTTATCTTTAAAACAAACTCTTCTTTTTGAGTGTATATCACCCTCAGCAAAATTCTTCAAATCAACTGCTGTTACTAGAATACACAATCAGTTTTTGTTTACGAAAAAAATATAATAGGAGAGAAATCTTTTCTTCATGGTTAGATTTTATTCCCCTAAATCTATTTCTATTCATGTAAGCCAATATAGGGTGTGTTTATGTATTAGTTATAGACATAGATATTCAATCTGAAGATACATATGCATATAAAATGAATAGAGATATTATACATAAATATCTTGTATATTATAATAAATGTACATAATTTAAAAACATTTTGTAAAGTATTTCTGCCAATGACAGTTTTATCAATCATACATAATTCTAGTGAAGGTAAGCACACCTGTTATAACACAGGATTTGGGAAAAACTAATATGAATTTAAACATTGACACTGACAATTCATAAGTGATAGAAAACACTTCTCAGTTTTCTCTGTTAAACAATCCTCAAGACAGAGTACCGCCTTATTAACTCATTAACGCCGAGCACCGATCTTCAGCTGAACGCCTGGCCGTCACGCCTCAGGGTTAGCGTACCACAGCGACACGCTAATTAGCCTGGCACCTCTGATTCAGCGAGAGGAATTTCTTGTTATCAAACGTGTATTTATCGTTAAGCGCTTCCGTCCATTGTGTAGAATGAACTGATTGTATATTCACGGCAAGATGACATTGAAAGCCAAAATTGTGAATAGATTGCATCATTCTACATAACTGCACGTGCACGACTCTTTGTCGTCTTATCAATTATGTAATCCCGTTACATATATCTCTGATATTTGTTTCTGCTTTACCTTTCCAGATCAAACCTTAATATGCTGGGATTATAAGTTATTGACATCAAATACTTATTTATCCTTTCATACGTTTTATAAGTCATATTCAAAATAAAAATCAATTAGTAGTTCGAAACTTGCAAGTAGCATATTCATAAGTCTCAGTTTTTTATCACTCGAGTATGGCTGAAAAGTTCCATGCATGAAACATTTATAAACAATAGCAAACTTTTTTGGATATTAAATTTCTTTATTCTGTAGAGGCGACGTTTCGAAATAGATACTAACGTCGTGTCGTTGACAAGCAAGTGATACTGTGATGGAGAGGAAGATAACATATACAAACATTGTTGTTACAATAAATTAGGATGAATTGTTTATACAGCTGAATAGGTTGATGTACAAAGGTTGTTGAGGAGATTGAGCAGTTGATTAGAAGCCAGTTGTGATGAGCAAAGATAGCTAGAGATTTAACAATTTTGTTCACCAATCGTATAAGATATCCGTCAATGTTAGGGCTCGTGATGGGCGTGGCCAAAATCTCTAAACAGCACGTTTGATTTTTCGCTGAACAGCTTGGTCAGTTGATTGATCTAACAATAACCAATCGATACTGTGGCTCGTGATGGGCGTGGCCCAAATCTCTAAACAGCACGTTTGATATTTTGCAGGTTCACAACCTGAAATGAATTATAACAATTATGTTACTTACGTATAATGTAAGATTGTATTTAGTAACCTGAAGGTGTATAGAAATATTGAAAGGATTTACCAAGTATGTTCTCATGAATAAAACTAACGTAGGCGTGGCTACAATAATCAAGCTCCATCATGATATAACACATGTCACGGGAGAAACGTCAGAATGTAGCCGAAATTACCAGTATGTTATTCCAAGCTAAATTACCTTGATCTTGATTGATTGAATATTCACACGCATAATTGCCGTAACGCAAATTCTAATCTGTTTTGAACATACACATATGTCGACATATACACACAATTACACGGGCGTGACAATGAATCGTGTTGTCTATCTATTGCAGGTGTTTATTCTAGCAGGTGTCACGGATCAAACAGGAGTGCCGAATTACCCCAAGGGATTTACATTTCATGGTCAATTGAGTTTCTCAAATATTGTGTTACCATAGTCTGATTGAATGGTTATTTGCAAGAACATATGTGTATTTACTATAATTTTATTGACGACGGATCACAAGAGACCGGATCCATTGATATATATGACAATGGCATTGGATTATACCAGATTGTGTCAACGTGTTTAGCTAATTTTTGAATGAAAGCATTTTATATTCATGAAAGTACCTAATAACTGTAACGGATTACCGAATCATTGTTGTACGTGCAGAATATCAATACGAATATTTCAATACCCTTGCATGAAATATCATTGAAATGAATTAGATGCAAATTATGCCACACAATGTAACAAGTACAATAAGTATCGGTAACCATGTACAATGGATAGGTTTTTGCAGACTAGTTAGGTAAACTACATTGTATATCTTATCAATAACAACAATGACATGAATGTTTACTGTGGACAACAATATTAACCCAGGAAAGTGTTATAGTACAGAAGTTATAGATAAATGAAAATACTTCAACACTCTTCTATTGGCTTAGATGTGCGTTGCGTCTTTGAAATAGTTACATAATCGTATGTAAACATGCAAAACAATAGGTATTGTAATATTTTAATTATTCTTTCCATACGCTCACTGCATAATACATATTCAGGCATTGCCTTTGTTTACACAAAGTAAAACAGACACAAAATATTCAACGGATATATAGAAAAAGCGATTACTGCAGGTAAGCCTTTGATACCTATTTCTGACTGCTATCAAAACACCTTAAATACTTCCGGCCATCAACTCTATATGTAGCAACTATCTAAAAAAAACATGCATCTCGCATGATAGATACCTAATTGTTTTAAATTATGTGTGTTTGTGATTCAATAGGCAGCACCCCTAAAACGCGTCTCTCGCTGTGAGAAGCTGTTAATCAGCTACCCCTAATACACGTCTCTCGCTGTGAGGAACTGGCAGTTAGCTGACCCCTATAAGCGTCTCTCGCTGTGAGCGAGAGATTAACGGCCCGCCTATACGCGTCTCTCGGCGTTAATGAGTTAAAGCCCTTGGGATTTCTCCTTGAATTAGCTATTTCTTATACCCAAAAGACTTCAGAGTCATGTTTTACCCTTCATTGTTAAGAGGACACAAAAGCATACTCTGCTGTCAGTATCTAATTTAGCTTAAAGGGGCAGTAGCACGTTTTTTTGCTCAAATAAGTCTATGAAATGTATTTGAAAAATAATTTCACCAATCGTAAAACACCCTTCTCTCTTCAGAAAATGAAGTTAAAATTGAGTGTCCATGGCTCAGTATAAGCCATGGGGATCGTTTTTGTCATTTGAAATAATAAAATGTGTTCACAATAAAATGGCCGCCATGCAATTTGTGCTTTATACGCAACACCGTTATCACTACTACGGATAATTGGTTTGTGTTATAGAATGTTTTACCCTCTATAGTACATTTAAATGGCACGAACTATCATTATAAATAGGAAATTTGAAAAAAAAAATTAGCAAAAAACGTGCTGCTGCCCCTTTAAGGATCTTTCCAATATTGGTCATATATGATGAGAACAAAATTATATATAAGCAAATTGTTGATGATAATTTAAGTTGAAAATGCCAGTGATAAAATAACAAATAAATTATTGTAAATTTTGTAAATACTTATATATACACAAGATGCAAGCTAAATGATAACAGAAGAAATAATTGTATTGTTTATAAAATGTCAAATATTTTTTCTGACCAACAAAAGCACTTTTGGACTAGGAAGTATAGAAAATAAATATATCTATTACTTATATACCAGATGTAGCCAGAATGAAAACAGGTCAAAAGGATAACTCGATAATTGATAAATTAAATATATGTCATTCTGTTTTTAGTGGAGGTTTCTGGGTGTTTTACTGTATTTGTTTGTCAGTATTCACATTGGGATCTAAATGGAAGAATCCAGGAATAGGGAAAAACATTCTTAGCAGCATGGAATACATATTTTGCTAAATCTTTATAGATATTAACTTAAGCATAGAAAAATAATTTAAATATAAATTTAATTTAACTTTAAAACTTAAAATATTAGATGGTATCACAATTTGTTTATAAAATGTTCATTTAAGTGGTAATGTACATTTAAGTGGTAATGTACATTTAAGTGGTAACCAGTTGCAGTATGTGCCAAATGCCTTATTCTTGGTAATGAATAAACAGTTTACATTGCTAACTTACATTGTATGACTATAGTGTCAATTAAGAGACTTTCAGTAGTGACGTAGAGACAAATAAATGACAGAATGATTGATGGATGCAATATACAAGTGAAGACAATAGCTTGTAATTATAAAACAACTAATTAGCTTCAGGGTGTTTGGCCTCAGGCAATATCTGAGGAATCAATGGGAAGAAACGGTGCAATAAATTGAAATTATAAATCACGTCAAAGATGACAGGTTTAGAATAAGTAACAAATCTTGGGATTGATTAGGAGCCTACAAATTATACAAATTATGTTTTTCGGATTTTTCAGATCTCTTGGCATTCTCATTCAATATATCAGATAATCTTGGTTGTTTCTCGATTGATATACATTTGTTTATATGAAAGATGAACATGCCACATCGTTGTGGTTGTACTATACACCTTAGCCAAGATAGTTGTACATTACATTATTGTGGTTGTACATTACATTATTGTGGTTGTACATTACATTATTGTGGTTATACATTACATTATTGTGGTTGTACATTACATGATTGAGGTTGCACATTACATTATTGTGGTTGTACATTACATTATTGAGGTTGTACATTACATTATTGTGGTTCTACATTACATTATTGTGGTTGTACATTACATGATTGTGGTTGTACATTACATTATTGTGGTTGTACATTACATTATTGAGGTTGTACATTACATTATTGTAGTTGTACATTACATTATTGTGGTTGTACATTACATTATTGTAGTTGTACATTATTGTGGTTGTACATTACATTATTGTGGTTGTACATTACATTATTGTGGTTGTACATTACATTATTGTGGTTATACATTACATTATTGTGGTTGTACATTACATGATTGAGGTTGTACATTACATTATTGTGGTTGTACATTACATTATTGAGGTTGTACATTACATTATTGTGGTTGTACATTACATTATTGTGGTTGTACATTACATTATTGTGGTTCTACATTACATTATTGTGGTTGTACATTACATTATTGTGGTTGTACATTACATTATTGTGGTTGTACATTACATTATTGTGGTTGTACATTACATTATTGTGGTTGTACATTACATTATTGTGGTTGTACATTACATTATTGTAGTTGTACATTATTGTGGTTGTACATTACATTATTGTGGTTGTACATTACATTATTGTAGTTGTACATTACATTATTGAGGTTGTACATTACATTATTGTGGTTCTACATTACATTATTGTGGTTGAACATTACATGATTGTGGTTGTACATTACATTATTGTGGTTGTACATTACATTATTGTGGTTGTACATTACATTATTGTGGTTGTACATTACATTGTACATTACATTATTGTGGTTGTACATTACATTATTGTGGTTGTACATTACATTATTGTGGTTGTAAATTACATTATTGTGGTTGTACATTACATTATTGTGGTTGTACATTACATTATTGTAGTTGTACATTACATTATTGTGGTTGTACATTACATTATTGTGGTTCTACATTACATTATTGTAGTTGTACATTATTGTGGTTGTACATTACATTATTGTGGTTGTACATTACATTATTGTAGTTGTACATTACATTATTGTGGTTGTACATTACATTATTGTGGTTGTACATTACATGATTGTGGTTGTACATTACATGATTGTGGTTGTACATTACATGATTGAGGTTGTACATTACATTATTGTGGTTGTACATTACATTATTGTGGTTGTACATTACATTATTGTGGTTGTACATTACATTATTGTGGTTGTACATTACATTATTGTGGTTGTACATTACATTATTGTGGTTGTACATTACATTATTGTGGTTCTACATTACATTATTGTGGTTCTACATTACATTATTGTGGTTCTACATTACATTATTGTGGTTGTACATTACATGATATTGGTTGTACATTACATTATTGTAATTGTACATTACATGATTGTGGTTGTACTGTACACCTTATCCAAGTTGTACATTACATTACTGAGGTTCTACATGACATTACTGAGGTTCTACATGACATTACTGTGGTTGTACATGACATTGTGGTTGTACATGACATTACTGTGGTTGTACATTACATTACTGAGGTTCTACATGACATTACTGAGGTTGTACATTACATTACTGAGGTTCTACATGACATTGTGGTTGTACATTACATGATTGTGGTTGTACATGACATTGTGGTTGTACATTACATTACTGAGGTTCTACATGACATTACTGTGGTTGTACATGACATTGTGGTTGTACATGACATTACTGTGGTTGTACATTACATTACTGAGGTTCTACATGACATTGTGGTTGTACATTACATTACTGAGGTTCTACATGACATTACTGTGGTTGTACATGACATTGTGGTTGTACATGACATTACTGTGGTTGTACATTACATTACTGAGGTTCTACATGACATTGTGGTTGTACATTACATGATTGTGGTTCTACATGACATTGTGGTTGTACATGACATTACTGAGGTTCTACATGACATTACTGTGGTTGTACATGACATTACTGTGGTTGTACATGACATTACTGTGGTTGTACATGACATTACTGTGGTTGTACATGACATTACTGTGGTTGTACATTACATTACTGAGGTTCTACATGACATTGTGGTTGTACATTACATGATTGTGGTTGTACATGACATTACTGAGGTTCTACATGACATTGTGGTTGTACATTACATGATTGTGGTTCTACATGACATTGTGGTTGTACATTACATTACTGAGGTTCTACATGACATTACTGTGGTTGTACATGACATTGTGGTTGTACATGACATTACTGTGGTTGTACATTACATTACTGAGGTTCTACATGACATTGTGGTTGTACATTACATGATTGTGGTTCTACATGACATTGTGGTTGTACATGACATTACTGAGGTTCTACATGACATTACTGAGGTTGTACATTACATGATTGTGGTTCTACATGACATTGTGGTTGTACATTACATTACTGAGGTTCTACATGACATTGTGGTTGTACATTACATTACTGAGGTTCTACATGACATTACTGTGGTTGTACATGACATTGTGGTTGTACATGACATTACTGTGGTTGTACATTACATTACTGAGGTTCTACATGACATTGTGGTTGTACATTACATGATTGTGGTTCTACATGACATTGTGGTTGTACATGACATTACTGAGGTTCTACATGACATTACTGAGGTTGTACATTACATGATTGTGGTTCTACATGACATTGTGGTTGTACATTACATTACTGAGGTACTACATGACATTGTGGTTGTACATGACATTGTGGTTGTACATGACATTACTGAGGTTCTACATGACATTACTGAGGTTGTACATTACATGATTGTGGTTCTACATGACATTGTGGTTGTACATTACATTACTGAGGTTCTACATGACATTGTGGTTGTACATGACATTGTGGTTGTACATGACATTACTGAGGTTCTACATGACATTACTGAGGTTGTACATTACATGATTGTGGTTCTACATGACATTGTGGTTGTACATTACATTACTGAGGTTCTACATGACATTGTGGTTGTACATGACATTGTGGTTGTACATGACATTACTCAGGTTCTACATGACATTGTGGTTCTATATTACATTATTGTGGTTGTACATTACATTACTGTGGTTCTACATGACATTACTGTGGTTCTACATTACATTACTGTAGTCCTACATGACATTGTGGTTGTACATTGCACTGCTTCCAACTATAAAGCAAGGATAATAAAGGCACGATCTACGTCAATAACGCTCGCAAGGTTGTCATAACTACATGTAGCATAACTGTTAGCGACACGAAGAGAATCTCAGCTAGACCAGGACACTGACCTATCTACATTATACATACATCCACCTCGGTACAGGTAAACACATCCATCAATACTCGTCAATATCACCTACCTGTCCGACATCCCATAAACATTTTCAAAACTTTCACATCTCATAAATGTGCACATTTGGTCAAATCAGACAATAAAATACAGACAATATAATACAAACCAAATCATTACTCTGCAACAACTGCATGTAAAAAAGTTAAACTGAATCAGTAGTCTTTAGTTTCAGATTTGCCATATCATCAAATGTCACCTTAGCTTGCCATAAACAACAAAAAAAGTTTTATTTCTTTACAAAAACCAAAGACATATGGTTAAATCATGGTCCTTCTTCAAGCAAGTCTCACAATGACGTGACACCATAATATATTAAAACAATATTTATATGACAACGAGCAAAAGAGGACAGCTTACCTTATAAAAATAGTGTAGTTATGCTATATAATCACGTTTTATGTTGTTCCTGTGGTTGTTTATCATAACTACGGCCACAGCGTGTGAGAGAGAGAGCATTTCATGTAACATGTGTGTGTGAGACAGGGAGAGCGCTTACTTCAGTATGTATCTAGGTTCAGCGCGTATCGATCCTACAAGCTGACATGGGGCGTAATTCTCTGCTTCTTTTCATCCGCATTGGTCAATATACTTACAATATAAGTAATAATTTATAGTGGGCTGGTATATTTGTTTGTGCAGTTTTGTACTTTTATTTTGCAAGGTTTTTAGCACTTTCATTTAATAATGTTACAAAAACTATTTGAAAATCCTTAATTCTTGTATTCAATGCATTTTAAAGTTGTAATTTTGTTTCAATGTACCTGGTTTCAAAGCTATTATTAATTTTTATTTCCCATTGTAAAACTTTTATATATATGTTTCCATGTTTTGCTTTGCTTTCTTAAAATCATTTGACAATATTTTAGGTAACAGATAATTGAATTTTAGTCCTTCTGAGTTGACCATACCAATTAATTTACCACACAAATTATAATAATCTTCTTCATTTATATTTCTAATAATAAAGCAATACGCCTTTCTCATAACAACATTAATTTTCACAATACATCACACAAATGCATAAGGATAATACAAATTCATCATTTTGAAGTTAAGACATTCACACAATAGGAGTTTGTTGTGTTTCTTGATCAATCTAATTCTCCCTCAAGGATATGTCTCATATCTGTCTCAAATTGAATAAAACTTGATGAATTATGGTCTTACGTGGTTCACCATCATTGCAACAACTGCTTTTTTGTTTTACTTCCTTTGTTCAAAGCATTTCATTTCTCAAATAATGGTTTATAAAGAAAATATTAAACCATGTCCAAATTAATCGTATATTTATTAAATGAGTCAGTGATTAGTATTTAACAAGCTAAAGCAAAACTAAATACAAGTTTCATGTCTGTGGTATTCAACGAGACCAAAATGAGTATTTTATTTATTACTCACGGATTTAAATCAAGCTAAATTGCCCGAAAATCGTGATAGATATGACACATCATTGCGACCACGGCACTGACATTGTGTCATATTTCTACCATTATAGAATCTACTGAAAAAGTGAAATGTTATTACACAATGTGTAATACCATCTTAAATTTATTAAACAGTTATATTTTTAACGGGCGAGTAATAAATCACATTATAATAATCAATTATAAAATTAATAGTGATCATCACACATTTCAAAGCTCAAATGAAAAAAGTGTTCATACAATTGTTTACCGAAACATGTAACCTTGAATCTTTTACTGCTGATTAGCTTCAAGAGATTTAACCCTTAATCTGTGGGTCCAAGAATTCCTGGATAGTCTATCTTTAGTGTCTGTCCAATCCTGGATGACTCTATTTGTTAACTCCTGTACATTGGTTGCTAAGAATGGTTTAACACTAATTTATTCAAATGTTAAGTCCAAGTTAACTTCCGAATTTTCATAACATAACATTATATAATAAACTGAGGTACAAGGGAAACTTAACGCTCATATATTTCTGTTAAACATTCAAATTTGACCCCAGCGATTTTACTTGCAACGTTTACAATTGTGTTCACTTTAGATTTCAGATGTACTGACCCGTACCAACAATGAAATGAAAATGCTAAAATGCTTTGGATAAATGCTACATAGAAAGAAGACATGACAGACGGGTTAACATTGAAAGATCTGAGTTTGCGCATAAGATAAAGACGCTGCTGGCATTTGTTATATAAAGCTTCAGTGTTAGACTTCCAGTTTAACTTAGAGTCAATGAAAGTTCCTAAATACTTATATTAATGAACTGAAAATGCAACTTAAACGAAAAGGAATATGATTTATCGACATAATTCAGCCATGTTTGGCAATAAATTCATGTAATTATGATTATGTAAACAGAGGTACAAAAGAAACTTTACACCCTATTATTTCACTCATACAGTAAAAATAACAAAACAAATTGATATGATAGAACCGGGATATTATTTAATGTACAATGTTGACTGATTCCGCAAACAATCATACTCGTTTTTTTTTAAACATGCAGAGTTAGAGTCACTGTAAGGACCAAGGGGTATAAAATAATGTTTACACCAACATGACCCCTACCATGTTTATAATGTTGTAAATGTGTGCAGAATGAGGCACATTTATTGATTTTCACTTTGCAGATGTCTTATATGTCGATGAACAGTTGTGTTTTCTCCAAATTAATTTTGGGAGAATTTATGAATTTAAAATTTCATTTTTTCACAAAAAAATTAAAATCACACAGAAATATTCCTTGGCTGATGACTAAACGTCTGCACTTTTCAGTTTTAGTGTATGACTTGGGAAACATAAGATATTTGTAATTGAAAATCAAACATATGATAAAACCAACTGAGGTGTAAACTTTCTTTTGTACCTCAGTTTAGTAACCTATAGCAGATCCAAAGGAAGGGTTCAGGGGTTAGAATTTAATGTAAATTCAATGGACCTCTGGCAAAATTCACCCCCCTTCCTCAATCTGTGATCTCCCCCCATTCAAAATTCATTGACTCATTTGATGTAGCTCAGTTGGTAGAGTGTCCAAGGTCAGGGTTCGATTCCCGGCCGCGTCATACCAAAAGACGTTAAAAGATGGGAGTTGTTGCTTCTTTGCTTGGCGCTCAGCATTATAAGGATAGAACAACGCTGGCGCTGCACTTTTGCTGCCGGGTGCCAAGAGCACAACAAGAATGTCCAATGTACTTTGTATTGAGGACGACAAAGTGTTATTATTAATATTAATTGATCTTGCGGTGTATCAGTAAAATGAAACGCAAATTTCATGTGGTTAAGTTGATGAGAGAACATGTAAATGTCAAAATAATTTTACAAGAAAAGCATTTACAAGATGTGTCAAGTCATCAAATCATCAAAGTGACCAAATATCATAAATAAGAAATCATACAAATATTGTAAAATACCTTGAGTTATTCAAATGTTCCACCTCGCAGTTATGAAGTAAAACATAAACTGACTAGATCAAGAGTGAACGTGCGTCATATGTTAGGGGCACCGACAGACTGATAGATATCTCTTCTTTCAAGATAATCTGTTTACAAGCCAGAGAGCAAGATAGATCGTAGTCTAACACTCGTAGCCTTCAGTTAACCAGGCAGGGAAAGTTATGGTCCGGATTACAGGCTTAACCCTTTCCCTGCCGGACTTTAAAGGGGCAGTAGCACATTTTTCGCTGAAATAAGTTAATGAAATGTATTTGAGAAGTAATGTCACTAATAGTAAAACATCCTTCTCTCTTCGGAAAATCAAGTTAATAATAAGTGTAGATGGTTCGGTAAAGCCATGGGAATAGTTTTTGTAATTTGAAATAATAAAACGTGTTCATATTAAAATGGCCGCCATGCGATTTTTGCTTTATAGGCAACACCGTTATTACCACTGCGGATAATTGGTTTGTGTAATAAGATGTTTTCCCCTCTGAAATTAATATGAAAGACATAAACTATCATTATAAATGGGAAATTTGAAAATTTCCAAAAAACGTGCTACAGCCCCTTTAAATACAGTATTCCAAGGAGACTGTCTTGATCAGGACTAGTTGGCAGCATTAACCTTTAAACTGGTGAATTAAGAATATCCTGACCTTACCACTAGCCATTTTTACCTCGATGAACTATCATGGTTTATCTTTATTGTCAAAATAAGGTAATTTATGCATTTTGCAGCTGGCAGACCTTGTGCAGTTAATACATTGTTGTGTTTTCATAATGCTGAGTGTCAAGCAAGGAAGCAAAAACTCCGTTCTTTTAAATTCTTAGTATGATGAGAGTAGAAATCAAACTGTGCTATTTTGAGTGATGTGTAGACAAACTGCCAATAAATATTCATATCTGTTGTTAATCTCTTATGTATAAGAGATAAGATAATCCCCACCCCCAATCCACCATTTGTCACATATACATACAATGAATGTCTGGACATAAGCAGACAATTACTTATCACGTTGATCAAAATTAGCCCATCTAATGACAACTGCTGTTTGATTTAATTTTAAATCTCTCAGTAGTCATGACACACGGTCTACATGTTAAATGTACATCCATTGTGTTGTTTATAAATGGTGTTATTTTATCGAGAAGTACTGACTGTTACCGAAAACTACCATTTTGATGATAGTAGACTTAGAATATTGACGATATGAAGGTAAAAGTAGTGATTTCTGATCGAAAACCGGACAATGCACTGCGTGTAGCGCGCGTCAATGAGTCAAACATAATTTTTGAATCTTATTTATGACAGACAAAAAGACAAATTTGAGTTGATAATGTTTAATAGGTAATAAAACTACTGTACATGTAAATGGGACGTGCAATTTCAGTTTCTGCACATGCATAATGATGTTACTTAATTTTAATTGGAAACAAGTAATTATGACATATTTAGCAAATGGGGATGAATATGCAAGCTGAGTGGATTTATTTGTACTATAAACAACACATATGGTTAGTTGGAACGTATAAAAAGCCAAATACAATTTTATGAAACACAATGGATGCACCTTTAAGCATTGCCTTCATTTCCTACCGGTAAGTACCAATTTTTTTACAGCTTGGTCAACTGTTAAGGAAAATTTTATGAAACCTACATCTGCTATATGACAGGTTTGCCTATCAGGCCATGCCAGATTATTCTTAAGTAATTCAGCAATCAGTGAGATTTAACATGCAAGGTGAGTCACCCATCCGATGAAAAACGGTGCCAAATCTAGTTGAACTACATCAGACTCTTACAACTGTTAATCCTCCAGCCAAATGATTATTTATTCTGCTGGTAGTTTTACTATCAACTATCATTAATGATGAATAAATACATTAGTTTTAAGGAAAAGGAATAAATGATGACGTCTTTTGACATTAATATTTCTGTCACATCGTCATGAATACCAAATGGCTCTATTCCAGGCAGGAAAGAGAGTCATGAATAATAAGAGATGACACAAACCATGACAAAACATGAACGAATCAGGCTTGTTTTATTGATTTACTTTCACACAAAATCTTGGAAAAAAAACCCATGATTTTCTTTTCTTTTTTTTTTCTTTTTCAATCATTCTTATTTTTTGTTGCCCAAAGTAATAATACAACACTTTCAGGCCTCTGATCTACTGTTATCAAGCCGAGTGCAAAAGGAAGCAACATAGAAATTTTTAGAATACCAGGCTTGGCCCATATTTTCGAAGTTGTTGTAGATAGTTGCAAGTCAATGTTAATGTATGGCACTTACGAAAATCTTAGTGCTAAGAGAGCTTCGAAAATATGGGTCCTGAACTCTTAGTTCCCTATTTCATTCTCAACTCACCAGTAGTAGCCTGTGCAAACTAGTTGCCATTTAAAGGCGCTGTAGCATGTTTTTCTTACTCAAATAAAGTGATCTCATGAAAAGGGTAATAAGCGTTACCAATGGCTAAATAATACTCCTGAATCATTAAAAAGAATTTTAAAATGAATGAACATGGTTTGGTTAAGCCATATGAGTCCATTTCCCTTTGAGCGGACATTTTAACGTGAACACTGCTCGAAGGTAGTTCAAGTGATTTGACCGCTGTAGCAATGCCTAAACACTCAAAGTAGAGTTTTGAATATGGCACCGTGATAGAATGGTTAAGAATCTTGTTGACTGAACACATGAGACCTACAAATCTAACTCTCACACTGAAGAGTTCCACACCACTGTCGCTTTATATGTCACAACATTTTCTTTCAATATGGATAACCATTTTCTATGGATACTGAAATGAGATGTGTTACCCTCTAACATAATATATTGTATAAACTTTAATGATAAATAGCAAATTTGAGAAAACAAAATATGCAAAATATGCTTTCACTCACCAATTTCATAACCTTAGTGCAGTTCCGTTATCCTTCTAATATCCTTATTCAGTCACAAGTTCACTGAAAATAAAGAAAAACTCTGAATTACATGTGCCATTTTAATTTTTTTTTAGCTGTTTCCTAAAATACATAACCTTATGCTCATAAACACAAACTAGCAAAAAAAATTAATGCAATCTGACAAAGCAGTGACATAAAAGCATTAAAAACACTAAAAGTTATGTTCCTAAAAACAACATAAACAGTTAATAAGTCTGTTTAAAAAGCATGAACTTAAACTGTGAGATAATACAACTTCCTTTAATTTTTACCACAGTTGACAATTCTAATTGTTAATTCATCATACATATGGTCTTATATAAGATTTCAAAATGAAAAACATAATTACCTAAAGCGTGACTATATTATAGGTTACAAAAGATAACTGTTATAAACTGTACCATGTTGTGTTTTTGTATGTTCTGTGTATTTTGTGTGTGGTACAATGTGTGTTACAATGTGTGGTGCAATGTGTGGTACAATGTGTGGTACAATGTGTGGTACAATGTGTGGTACAATGTGTGGTACAATGTGTGGTACAATGTGTGGTACAATGTGTGGTACAATGTGTGGTACAATGTGTGGTACAATGTGTACCCATGGTACAATGTGTGGTACAATGTGTGGTACAATGTGTGGTACAATGTGTGGTACTATTTGTGGTACAATGTGTGGTACAATGTGTGGTACAATGTGTGGTACAATGTGTGGTAACATGTGTGGTACTATGTGTGGTACAATGTGTACCCGTGGTACAATGCGTGGTACAATGTGTGGTACAATGTGTGGTACAATGTGTGGTACAATGTGTACCCATGGTACAATGTGTACCCATGGTACAATGTGTGGTACAATGTGTGGTAACATGTGTGGTACTATGTGTGGTACAATGTGTACCCGTGGTACAATGTGTGGTACAATGTGTGGTACTATGTGTGGTACAATGTGTGGTACAATGTGTACCCATGGTACAATGTGTACCCATGGTACAATGTGTGTGGTACAATGTGTGGTACAATGTGTGGTACAATGTGTGGTCATGTAATACCATGGTGTGTCATGTAATACCATGGTGTGTCATGTAATACCATGGTGTGTCATGTAATACCATGGCGTGTCATGTAATACCATGGTGTGTCATGTAATAACATGGTGTGTCATGTAATACCATGGCATGTCCTGTAATACCATGGCGTGTCATGTAATACCATGGCATGTCATGTTATACCATGGTGTGTCATGTAATACAATGGCCTGTCATGTAATACCATGGTGTGTCATGTAATACCATGGCGTGTCATGTAATACCATGGTGTGTCATGTAATGCCATGTTGTGTCATGTAATGCCATGTTGTGTTATGTAATAATGGTGTGTCATGTAATACCATGGTGTGTCATGTAATACCATGGTGTGTCATGTAATACCATGGTGTGTCATGTTATACCATGGTGTGTCATGTAATACCATGGCGTGTCACGTAATACCATGGCATGTCATGTAATGTCATGGCATGTCATATCATGTCATATTGTGTCATGTCATGTCACTGTATATCATGGTGTGTCATGTTATGTAATATCAAGTCACATACCATTAGGTCCCATGTCATGTCAAGTATTCATGTCATATGTCATGACATGTCATTGTTTGCTTGCTTTATGTGCATTGAGGTTTACAGATTAACTACTTTATAAGAACAAGGTTAAAGAAAGTTATCCACAGTTCACATTTCACCTGTGATCCACAGTAAAACATGTTTGAAATATATACTAGACAAGATCATAATCCTTGACAACCAGCACAGAAGCTGGAATGTCTCCTTGATTTTCTCATACGAAAATATTTAAACCAATCAATCATCTCATTTCAGAAGAAATTTAAATAAATGTTAGCACAAGATCAAACCTCCATATACATCTTACATAATGAAAGTCTGCAGTTAACAAATATTCACACAAAAACAAACTAGAATTGAATAACTTGAATTTAGAAATTATTAAAGAAGGACTAATACAAGGTTGTCTGTGAACTGATAGCAGAAATTCTGCATGAAATTTCGAGACTACTGCGAAATTGAGATTATTCATACAGTTCCCCAAATAATCTTCAACGGTAATATCATGCCAATTGAATTCAATTTTTGTGAATGAAATTAATTTCATGTAGATGGACAGAACGAATTAATGAATAAAAGTTTTAATGAGTAGCTTACAACAATGATGGATACATGAGATTAAGCACGACACTATACAGGTATGACATGCGAGATAAATGGAAGTATTTGTACTAATAAGATCAACAGCTGTGGTGCTCTTATCCAAAACAAAATGCTGAATACAGAAAATTATGGTTATATACGAGGTGGTTATAATTATAGAAATTCCAAGGCCATTTTGAAGCACCACATTTTTTAGTGGCATTCCAGAATTTGGAGTGACGAAGAATATATACACTATTTACGATTTACGAACTGGCGCTACAACACTTGAAGTACACAAGAAGTTTATGAAGATTGGAAGCAATTTTGTCTCCATAAGTTGCAGTTTGAAGCAGCATGAGTCAGAATCATGGTCCGTTGCATCTTCCGCACGAATCAGGCCATATATGCACTTTTAGAAAATGCATACTGACCCTTGCGACAACTCAAAGGGATTTCTGAGACAGGGTCAGCGCCACCTATCGTCCAAAGAGAGTTATGTCCCCTCTATTGACCAATCAAATCGGTCGTTACCAACCCAATCGATCCAAAAGTTGGTAATGCACTGACAGCTTTACAAATTGCTTATAATACTTTGGGATTTTTCATCTCGGATGTTAAGCTCATTTGCATAATATACGTTTCAAAACGGATTTTAACTTCAATGGAAAAATCAGATCTTGAATAAATTGTTGTTATTTCATTTACCCGCACGTTGTGATTAAGTTTTGTCAGTAATTAATCGAGTGTAATCAGCATAGTACGGGTAATTCAAGTTAAAAGAAGAAATGTTCACCCAACGTGCCTGTGCGTGATTTGTAAACGCGCATTTGATTGGTCTACACCATAGCTCAATAGTCGTTTAACTTCCTGTCTCAGAAATCCCTTCGAGTTGTCGCAAGGGTCAGTATGCAAGTGCATATATGGCCCGATGCGTGCGGAAGATGGGTCCGTTGTGATGGGCTACATTACAGGTGTTAAAGTGGATATATGCCATATTGATTCACCATAATAAAGATAATAGTCATTCTTGAAGCACATCAGAACCCAATCACAGTGATTCATCTCTACATATTTTATAATACCTATAATATGAAAATTAAAAATTTACACCTATCAAACATAAATACTACACCAAATGATGAATAGTCATTTGAAACAAAAACAAACCTTTTTAGTACAATCCACATTCAAACGTCCATGATACATACAAATATAAAACATTCAAAATCAAAACAAGTTTAACCTTTAAAATCAAGCCCGACATTAAAAAAGGGCAGCAAATTCAAAACAAACTTTTTGTACCTATTTGTACTATTTTAGCAAATAAAACACATACAAACCAAAACAAGTTTAACCTTTCACATATGGCACTGGGTTACACAAATCCGGACAGGAGAGGCAAAATATTCAATTCAGAAAAAAATGCTGCATAATATTTACTGAACGTTTACCAATGGCATGTAAGCACCGTGTCTATGTTTGCCCTGTCAGAGCGGTAGTTCACGTCAAACATACTTTCACCTAATTCGTACGAACACCATCGTGAGAACAAATACGGCCAAATGACTAGACACCTCCACATTGAGCAAGTCAATACGGGGAAAATTTAAATTCAGGGCAAGGATTCTCGTTCTAGTTCTTTTACATTAAAAAAAACACCCTCATTTTCACATTTGAGGTTGAAAATTTAATGGTTTACTCTTCCCCCATCTTTTCCATATTCAGAGATTTTCTCCTCCACTTTAATTTCGTTCTTTCTCTCGATCCTCTCCTCCTTCACAGAAACCCTTTCTATCCTGTTTGGGTTCAACAACCTATCTAAAGGACACATACATCAGTAACAATTGTACTGATCAACCAATCAGAACAAAATAATAATAATGAGGATACTTAATAATAATGAGGATACTTATATTGCGCCAAATCCACAACACAACGGGCCGTGCTTAAAGCGCTACACACAGCTCAAAGCGCTAAATGATAATTTACCATTATTTGATAAATTTTGAATACTAAACGAATGGTAATGTTTACATAACATGATTATATTTGGGATAACACTACCTTCAATAGTACAAATTCTTGTACTGTTTCTGGCCGAGTCCCTTGCGGGATTTGTACCCACGTCCAGAGTAAGGCAACTATCGCTAGCACTGAAAGTACCAGCAGCTTACCACACGACAATTTCACCTCGACAAAAATCAAACTACTTTTACATTCAGTACCCCTCTGATAGATATAAATTGGCGCAGCTCCCAAGGCTAAATGCATTAGAAATACAAGCCATTTAGATAGTGAAGAAATATAATATGATTATATTTCGGATAAAACTACCTTCAATAGTACAAATTCTTGTACTTTTTTTCTTGCGGGATTCGAACCTACTATCCTCTTGGGGTTCAACAAACTATCAAAAGGACACATATATATAATGCACTTGTACTTTGCCTAGTTTGTACTGATGCCGTTGAGCAGGACTAGCCTTGCTGCTTCAAAGTGCAATTTATGGAGACAAAGTTGTTTTGATCTAAGTTTCAATCTTCATAAACTTTTTGTGTTTACGGAGAGCAAAATATACATAATAATAATAAATAATAATGTACATTTTAACGTCTTATATTCAGTGCTAGCACTTCTCAATGGCGGAACAAGTTTTTACCCTGAAGAAAATTGTACTTTTGGTGCCGCTACTAAGCCCTCCGAGCGACCATATTGGTCCGTACTTCCCATTTATACAGCTGGGTGAACTGAGTGCAATGTGGATGAAGTGCCTTGCCCAGGGACACAACACAGTAAAAGACCCAGGTCACAAATGTTTGGTGTTTCCACCGAGATTCGAACCTTTCAGATTTCCAATTTTTAAATCAAATTTAATAAACTGTTTAAATATTAAGGATTACATATTACCATTGAAAATGTTTTCTTACAAATGAATGTGAAGAAATGGTTGGAAAAGCTAAAGCAATATTTGCACATATGATATAAATGACATTGGTTATGTTTACCCAAATTTTCCCTTGAATACTCCCTTTTGTTCTTTTTATAAAAATAATGAGGATACTTATATAATGAGAATACCACACTGAACTCCACACCGTGAAGGGCATGCTAAAAGCTCACACATATATTACCCTAGTGTAATGATAAACAGCGTTCCTTTTTCATTCTCAACTCACTTGGAGCATCCTACCTCCAATTAAGGCATATTAAGGTTATCTCTCACATTGCCTGCACTTCTCTACCAGGTACCCAGTTGTACTGCTGGGTGAATAGACACACATTTTGAATAAAGTCACCTGCCCAAGGTAACACCACAAGTTTCACAACTCGTGTCTCTGTGTGGGGCAGGGAAGCAACCCTTTAAAGGGAAAGTTCTATCAACGATCTATCAGCAGTATCCGCCATCTTGGATCCTTGACATTTCGTGAAATAAAAACACGCTATATTTAACCCAATTTTAATTTTTTGTTATAATAAAACATATTCACTGATAGAATATTCATATAGTAACACATAATGTATCATAAAAGTAATAAACAATATGCTGTTAGGCCGTAGCGAAGTTTTCCCCACTCGCAGCGCCGATGAATGGCTTCAATTCTCATTGTTTTGATTTTTCAACAAATTAGCGCTTGTGTTTCTCAATTTGTCAAATATAAAGTCATCAAAGTACTAACTTCATTAATATCTTTAAATTTGACTGTGTTTAAATCATATAGTAATAGCTTACAAGTGTAAACAGGGATATCCTCTCGAATTTTGTTTCCACAAAAAATACCCCGATAGAACCCTCCTTTTAAACTCTCCTTTTATCAGCAATGAAGCAGGTCACCCATCCATTTGATCAGCCACACTAATTCTTGCTGAACTTCACTGAAAGCAGTAAACTTTGAATGCTCTCTTCACAACATCTATAAATAAATAAATTTTATTTTTTTCAATTTGTCGAGTTAATAACTACCATATATTACGTAAAAGCTATTTATTTTGATTTAATTTTTAAAAATAAATTATACATACAGAAGTGTTTCATTCATTTAAATAACAAATAATTTATGATCTTCAATCTTAATTCCAAACACAGTTTGCAATTAATATGGTTGGCAATTTCAAAACAATGAATCTGCACTTTGAATTTTCAAAGTGGTATTGAAATGTCGGTTTTGTGCTTTATGTGAAATGTGAAGAATAACATACTGTATTTTATTAATTTTACAACTTGGTAATAATAAATAATTATTAGAATATCCACCAATTAGCAAATAACTAATTATTAGACAATGGCTTGTTATGCAGTAACAAATCTTTCTACACTTGAAGCGTCAATTAATTGGTTCAGTCCTATTTGCTTTTCTTTCACGATTTTTTGTCAAATCCAACACAACCAAAATAGTACCCTAAATAATAAGGAATTGCTCCGTCATACCTATGTGACAGTATGAAAGCTTTCTACATTTGTCAATTTATTGGTTCAGTCCCCTTTGTTTCTTTCATGATTTTTGTCAAATCCAAAAACAACTAAAATATTACACAAAGTAATACGTTTAAAGAGGCCGTTCTGTCGGCAAAATCCGCCATATTTGATTTTGTGCATTACGTGAAATGAAAACACTCTATATATTACCTAATTTTACAACATTTTAATGATAAAAGATATACACTGATAGAAAATTCACATAGTAACATATAACAGATAATAAAACTAATAAATAATATGCTGTTAGACTGTAGCGAAATTTTCCCCTCTCGTAGCGTCGATGATTGGCTTCAGTTCTCATTGTTTTTATTTTTCAACGTGTGCGCTTGCCTTTATCAATTTGTTAAATATAAAGTCATCAAAATATTACTTTCATTAGTATCTTTCAATTTCATTGTGTTTCAATCATGTACGGTATTAATAACATATATGGGTAAACAGGAATATCCTCTCGAATTTCATTTCCACAAAAAATACCCCGATAGAACCCTCCTTTTAAAAGATGGAGTTCTTACTCAAAAGCACACCCAACATTATAAGGACAGTTAGAACAACGCTAAACTGACACTGCACTGCCGGGTACAAAATGCACACAAAGAAATTTCCAATGTGCATGATTATGCAGTCAATAAAAATGTATTATTATTATCAGAAAAATGCAATAATTCACTAATTATCAATGATGACACCTCTTGTAAAAATTATTTATGTAATTAATATCAAATGTAATCAACATGTTATTAAAAAAAATATTCACTTACTGTACACCCTTTATCCAACAATTCCAGGATTGACACAAATCCTTTCAATTTGATTGACAGTTGAAAAATTACAACAAGGACCACAAATATTTTTGGTAAAATGTCCAGACTTGTAAATCCAACTTCAGTAAACAACTTTCCAATGCACTTTCAAGAATCCATGCATGCAATCAGCGATGCAATGTACATCTGGTAAACATGGAAGCTATTGCAATCAATCAGGCGAGAAATCAACACGGACAGGCCTCACCGACCCTGGTGATGTGTCGGGGTCGTCAATCACTCTACAGGTAATCTCCAGGTGAGATCCTGTTCCGCCTGAGCGATTCTCCAATCAGCTTCCTTGATAGGGACAGGCAGTAAACACATAAAGCTAATCAGTAAACAATAAACAATGCTGTAATAGAAGCCTGGCACTTGGACCGTTTAGACTTATCTTCGGGCATCATTGAGACAAGTATTGTCTCATTATTGGGTTATGTCATATTGGGTAATATGTTTAGTGTTTACTTTCAATGATTAATAAACTTTACTTGTATCTGTAGTTTATTAGTGGGCCTGTAAATGAATACAGATTTGTTTATTATGGTATTATTGTTAATTGTGCTAATGTTTTATAATCTTGACTTTACCTGAATTTATCCTTGAATTTATCCTTGAATTTACCCTTGAATTTGACTTCAATTTGACTTCAATTTGATTTCAATTTGACTTCAATTTGATTTCAATTTGACTTCAATTTGACTTCAATTTGACTTCAATTTGATTTCAATTTGACTTCAATTGTAGTTTAATTTAAATTTAGCTTTGATTTAACTTGAGAGCAGCATTGATAACTTTTGCATGCTTGTTGGTTTAAATCATAATTATTTTATTATTTACTGTACAGATTGTTTTATCCAAATGTCACTTTGACACATACAACTCATAAATGTGAAATGGATTATAACTTTGATAACGATAAAACTGTGTCAGGTAAAAAATGCTTTATATATTGAGCACAACATTTTTATTTTCTAAAAAAAATTCTAATTCGATTAAACTATTAATCTGTGGCATGCCAAAGTCACAGAGTGTCTACAATCTGTACAATCATATCTGCAGGCAAGTGGGGTTAAGTAATAACAACCAAGTGTTCTCTTTATTGCTTGTGTCATATTGGGTAATAGATTAGATATAAAGTGTGCCACAGTTTATTGTTTATTTCATTGATTGATTGATTGATTGAAATGGATCTGTTTTTGAGCCTTTAATTTGGTTGTAGTGTGTTGCATAATATCATTAGTACCCACCACCATGGGAATGTGGATGAGATTTGCTGTGTATTAAAATATTTAGTGTTCCGTTTGTTATTGTTTTTTATAAGAAGTTTTTGCAGTTGATAACTGTAGGGTAAGTACTGCCTTTGAGGTGAGATGCCTAAGAAGTGTGGAAATTTGGGGTTAAACGTCGCTTTCAAGAGTGTTTCATTGATATCACAGCTGCTAGTATTGTTGCAGGGGAAAAGCCTGCAACGCCATTGTGGCTATGTATTGTGGTGAAACCTGTGAGCAACAGCTGGAACTTGAAAACCATGGGTTGTACTATGCTGCACCCAAACCTTACTGCGTGTAGAACATTTCTCTACTGCAGATCAAGTTGCAGAGCCCCTGGTTGGATTCGAACCCCGGACCTGAAGCCGAACGTGCTAACCACTGTGCTATCCCGTCCCCTCCTGATTCGGGAGAGGGTCATTTAGAGGGAAAGTTCTATCAACGATCTATCGGCAGCATCCTCCATATTGGATTCTTGGCATTACTTGAAATGAAAACACGCTATATTTAACCCAATTCTATACTTTTTTTGAAAATTAAACATATACAATGACAGAAAATTCACATAGTAACACATAACATATATAATAAAACGAATAAACAATATGTGTTTAGTCCGTAGCGAAGTTTTCCCCACTCGCAGCGCCGATGAATGGCTTCAGTTCTCATTGTTTTTATTTTTCAACAAATATGCGCTTGTCTTTACCAAGCTATGAAATATATAGTCATCAAAATATTAACTTCATTAATATCTTTCAATTTGACTATATTTTAATCATATAGTAATAGCATATATGTGTAAACAGGGATATCCTCTCGAATTTCGTTTCCACCAAAAATACCTGATAGAACCCTCCTTTTAAAGGGGCAGTAGCATGTTTTTTCGCTCAAATAAGTCAATGAAATGTATTTGAAAAATCTTTTTACCAATAGTAAAACACCCTTATCTCTTCAGAAAATCAAGTTAAAAATGAGTTTACATGGCTCAGTAAGGCCATGGGAATCGTTTTTGTTGTTAAAGATCCACTAACCCCGACCATATCACTTTTCGGTTTTTATTCAAGCATATGCCAAGATGACGAGGATTCCACTTGATATTTGTCAATTCAACCAATAAACATCTTTTATAACGCCTTTTTAAAACGCCGCTCAATTACGCCTCATAAAACTTTAGCCGAGAGCGAATTCCGCTTGCTTGGCCTTGTGACGTAATACACAGGAGTCGCTTGGCGTCTAATGACAGAATCCACTAGATTTAGCCTTACATAACTGCCTAAATAACATATTTACCTGTGTCCTTATCCAACAAAATTACATATATACACGCCCCGTAAAACGTACTACAAATGGCAGCAGATGTCAACACTGTTAAGTACTGGATGTGACCATTGTGGGACCCCTAATTCTTCAATGTGTTTTGGAACAATTCTTATCGTTGCCCAATATGGCGGCGGCACGCATGTCAGATGATGAAGATGTTAAAACGTCACAGAGATCTATTACACATTTCATACGGATTATAACGGTGTTAACACGCCTCATTCATGTTGAATAATTTTTGTTTTCACATTCGTCCTTATGCAAAATAACAAAATATATTTTCAGTATTTTTGTTTATCAATGTAGCGACATGTAATAAGTGATGTAGTTGCGTTATTGACACTCTAACTTAAATAAATATTGAATAAGAGGGGAAATCTACACGACTGAACTATAGCCGGGGTAATAATTTTTTAAATTGCGAACCAAACAACACATGTACACACGGCCATGGTGAGTTGATCAAAGTTCTATAGTTCCAATACTTTCATTTGAAATTGGGAAAGATACGTTTTCCATATTTTTATCCGAAGTGATTTAAACATTATTTTATTTCCACAAACATATGAATTGACCATCATAAAACTACATGTAATATAAAATGCAAGGCCTTTTATATAACATGCTAGGAAAATGGTAGTGATATTACACTGAATCTAAGTAATTGTAAATGTACACGACTATAGATTTAAAGATAGCCCGAATATGTTCTTCTAAAAAGTGTAAACCAGTAACATTGATGAAAATTATAGGATTTTCTTAGTTGTAATGAAACTATTCTATTAGCACCATGAGAAATATTGACGCAGTAGATTTCAAGCTATAGACACTCTTCAAACACAAAATCAAGCACAACAAAAAAAGATAACTAATAATGGCGTTTATAATATAAAAAAATTGCATCATCTTTTTTATTTTTGAATTGTCAGTTATTCATTTCAAAACATGTTGTAGCTTATAAGATAACATAACACTCCACTCGATTTGAGAAAAGAACAAATCTAAAATCAGCGGTTGAATATCGAAACATGCTCCTAAAACTCCGAAAGTACTCCCTACGGACGCACAAATACCCATTCTATCGGTAACTTGTAATGTCAAAATGTTCTTATCATGTTTTAAACGAATTATCGACGAAAATCGGCAAATCGCCTAAGGATTTCATAAAGCAACTCCTGTATATGACGTCACATCGCTAACGAAGGTTATGCTACACTGAGGGGCCGCGGCAAACTGTTTCAAGAATGAGATAATGAGCAGGCTAAATTTACTCACTTTGAAGGGCTATATCTTAATGAGTAGGTGACGCTTCGAAATAATCGTTTGTGTTTTGCTTACTTGAAAGTATTGTCTATATGAATAAACGAATTAACATGAAAAAAACAGAGAGATGATATTATCTTTAAAAATAATAAATTGTGTTCACAATAAAATGGCCGCCATGCATTTTTTGCTTTATACGCAACACTTTTATTATTACTATGGATAATTGGTTTGCGTAATAAGATGTTTTATTCTCTAAAGTACATTTAAATGACACAAAATATCATTATAAATAGGAAAATTGAAAAAATAAATTTTGCAAAAAACGTGCTACAGCCCCTTTAAGTTGTATAACTTGTACCCAATCCTTTTCTCATGAATGATTAATGTTAGAATGAATGGCCTCCTGTCCTAAATCCTTTAATGTTATCAATTCAAAGGCAGTCTATTAACCAGAAATTTCAGCTAAAATGAAATAAAAACTTATCCACAATAAATAAGTAAATCTTTAAAGCAAGACTGCTCGAGATATCGACCAGTTTATGTGTTTTTAATTGTAATATCATTTATCTCTCATCTCGTGACAGGATAAATCCAATATTTTTACAATCATGAGTGAATATATAAGCTTTACCCCGTCACAAGATGAGAGATAAGTGATAATACACTGAAAACTCAAGATATTCTGTTTATTAAGTGTTCTGTTTTGGGAATGTGCTGTTTTACATCTAACATTGGCACCCTTGAGAAAATTATGGATAGATATAAAAAAAGTTCAGGTTAGCAAAACAGGCACAAAATTGATTAACAAAATTTTAATTTTTCACTAAAATTTTAATTATTCACTAAAATTTTAATTTTTCACTTAAATTTTAATTTTTCACTAAAATTTTAATTTTTCACTAAAATTTTAATTTTTCACTAAAATTTTAATTTTTCACTAAAATTTTAATTTTTCACTAAAATTTTAATTTTTCACGATGCTGAGTGGCATTTTTCCCTCAAATGGATCAAAATCATAGTGGATGAATCCGTAAACCAACCAATTTTGTTTCATCTGACTTAATTTTTGTTTTTGTTTTCCGAGACTGTTTATAACTATATAATATTTATTCACTATTCATATGAAAACAAAAATAAGTGAATTTAAAAAGAATTTAAAAACATGTATAATGATCACACACCTGTTGCGTGTTAAGTACTAAAGAGTAGGATCAGAGTTTATTATTTATGCTGAAAGGTTAGCGAACTCCTGGTTAAATAATCCGACCTCAGGTATATCTTACAGGAACACTAGATGACCTGTTAAGTTTGTGGTCAGTGAAAGCAAAGGTCAAAAGCATTTCCTTCCTCATTTTAAAAACTTTAATACCAACAACTGTTTATTGAAAGGAGACAATCATGGATCATGTCAACTGTTTATGAAAATAATCAAAGTTTGTTAATAAATCTATTGGGTACATAAAATTAATATCTTGATTTAAAAATATATTTGGGCAAATCTTGCAACATTTTCACCTGGGAAGAGACATTTTGCAACATTTTTATTTGGGAGGGATTCTCGATAGCATTTGTTTCCCCCTCTCTCCACAAACCCTCCAAAAAACAACGTCAACTTCATGGTAAAAGATTCGGCAAACCAACTAAATAACTAATTTCTCCTATACCTTTAAAAAAATAATTTATAATTTCTATTTATGTTTTACTCACTAATGTTTTAAATATTTATGAATATTCTTTGAAAGTTCTTTTACAGTGAATTGCCTATTCCCAAATATTCCCTTTCTTAACAAGTTGTTAGTCTGGTATACTGATATTTTTTTCTATTTTTAACTCCCGAGATATATATCATAATAAAGCAAATATTTTTCTTTTGATTTTGTTATATACATTAAAGGATATTATGAGAAAATAGATACAAATTGAGGAATGGATATAAAATTATATGTCCTTCAACTTGGTGATTTAGAGTTGAACAACAAATTGGAGATTATCTCACTTTCATCCTGGTAGAGTAGATAAGAATTTATGAACAATCAACATATTTATTTTCACAATTGCGTCTTTTTGGTGTAGATCCTTATAATTTAAAGGGGCCGTTCTGTCAACAAAATCCGCCATATTGGATTTTTTTTGTGTTGAAAACAAGCTGTATTTTACCCAATTTTACAACATTTTAATGATGAAAGATATACACTGATAGAAAGTTCACATAGTAACACATAGCGTGTCATAAAACTAATAAACAATTTGCTGTTATTTTATGTCATAGCAAACTTGTCCCCACTCGCAGCGCCGATGAATGGCTTCCGTTCTCATTGTTTTTATTTTTCAACAAATGTACGCTTGTCTTTAATTAAGTTGTGAAATATAAATTCATCAAAATATTACCTTTATTTATATCTTTTAACTGGACTGTGTTTTAATCATTTATTAGTAGCATATGTGTGTAAACAGGGATATCCTCTCGAATTTCGTTTCTACAAAAAATACCCCGATAGAACCCTCCTTTTAATCGTTATAAAGTTACTTAGCCTGCAGTCACGGTTTTAGTGTTAGATGTTACTCCATGTAGATGAGATGAGATGAGTTGAGCTTCCAAAAATATTTTACTTACAATGGTGGCTATGCCTTGTGGTGAAACCTGCGAGCATCGGCTGGAACTAGGGAACAATGGGTGGTACTTTGTTGAAATTCAGTGTAGCATATCACCCAAACCTTACTGTGTGTAGAACAGTTCTCTACTGCAGACAAAGTTGTAAAGCCACTATACTGTCCTGCCTGTACTCCTCGAAGAACATATCTCTTGAGTAGATAAATAGAGGTTATCATGCATGTGTGTTTTGGGATGGTCAATATCCTGCATTACGAATAAACATTGTGTTTTGTAAGCCTTAGCAAAGTAAGAATGTTTTTTCTACCATGAATGACAATACACATGTGTTGTGACGCAAAATACTTTAATATTTCATGAGTTGCTGTAGCTGTTATTGTTAACACGGTCTGAATCCATAATGGCTTTTGTATGGATTCTGATGGCAGCATGACTTAAATACCAAATAATGTCTTTTCTAGCTCCGTAAATAAATGTGGCCATAGATAAAAGCAGTGACAGGCAAATTAAACAGAAGTACAAAAGAAAGTACGAACTCAGTTTTGTTTTAGCATATCGGTATGGGTGATTTTCAATTACAAAATATTTTAAATTTTTGACATATTCTTTAAAACTAAATTGTGCAGGCATTTAGTCATCAGTCAAAGAAAGGTTCAACAAGGCTTTTAATTTATTTTGAATTTAAATTGACAAAATCTTCCAAAATTAAATTGAATAAAACACATTTGGACAACGACATATAAGATTATCTATGTGAAAATCAATAAATGTGCGTTATTCTTCACATGTTTACTACATTTACACATGGTTGTCACAGAGTCATGTTGATTTAAATTTCATTTCTTACCCCTATCTTCATGAAACAATGATATTTTGACTTATCATTAACCAAAAACCAATTACTTCACTCAAACGATACGGTATGTGCTATTGTAATCATGTAATAATCTGATGCATCATATTTCTTTTTATTTCACGATTGCTAAATGATAAGAAGTGATATAAGTACAATATTAATACAGGTATGATTGGGTATACAATCTTTGAAAATAATGAATAACACTTCCAGAGTGGTGATGTCATAGCCTCCTGTTTATGATGTCATGACCCTGGGATGACATCATGTTTTTGATGTCAAAGCATTCAGTCATAGCTTGATAATGTAAAAGCATTGTGATGTCATGTGATTGGCGATGACAGAGGGTTATGAAAAATCTCCTGTCAAAATGATATCTCCTGGGATATAATGTTCAATCTCACACAAGCGATATCTTCTGTCAATTCACGACATCAAAGATACTGATGACAGCTAATAAAATATTTTTTCAAAACACATAATTTTCAACTGAAATTGGCATAATTTATAAAAAATCTCCAATCTATATTACTTAAAATTATAAATTTAAAATACAACTATAATTAATATTTTTGATAGAATAACGTATAATTAAATTGCCAACACCTATGCTACCTACATGTCAAAATGCATCCGACAGGTATCCGTCCCTTGCACAGATTCCAAACTGCAAGAGTATCAAAAAGAGTTGACAAACGATCGCGCGAGAGCTGTGGATCACATGACCCGTCAGCCGGTTTGTCCATCTGTCGTCGATAACAATCTACCTGGCTCTATACAACGGCATCACCAGTGTTCCTGGCATGTCTATTGCTATCAATAATCTCGTTGCAATATGCACCACGCAATGAACGCATGTTATAAGCATTTTATGTCCTTTTCAGTTACGCAATCTGTGCCTTATTGCCTAGTGTATTTGAAATCAAATGGAACATTATGTACATCAGTGTTTCACATATTGAACATATCATATTTACTGACATTGAACAAAATAAAACTAAAGAGCATTAACCCTATTATGCAGCACCCAGATTAACCCCTCAACTGAAACTCCTAGGTAAATTAACCACATAATGTATTGCAGATGGAGGAAATCCTCAAACACATTTATCGCTATGCATTGTAGTGAAACCAGCAAGCCAAGCCTGGATATAGAGATTCTTTGGTGGATCATCAAACCAATTCTACTTGAATGTATATTCATTGTAGATAATATTTTTCTTCTGGCCCCAAAGATAATGAAGTAAGTTGAGGTGGGTTTATCAGCTTTCAAGACTATTTCACTTTCAAGGAAATAACATTTCTTGATTACAGCTTTTATATTTTGTAGATACAGAATGTTTTGAAGTAAATGCTCACTCCTACATCAGGTGTTTTCTTATGTATTAATGTGCTATGTCACTTTTATCGTGACTGATATTATTATTGCAGGGAAAAAGCCTGCAACATTATTGTAGCCATGTATTTCAGTGAAACCTGCGAGTGTAGCATTGCACCCAAACCATACAGCATTATAGAACAGTTCTCTACAGCTAGCCAGACAAAGTTGTCGAGCCCCTGGGATTCGAACCCTGTACATCTTAATACAAAGCCAAACACACTAACCACTGCGTTATCCACACTTTTATGCATGACGCACCGAACCGAAAGCAAAATACAGCGGTTCAACTAGCGTAGTTGTGAACCGTTTCACCCTTACATTTAAATCAATACTAAGTAGATAATAGCGATTCACATGCTAAATCAATCATGTTTGCAATAATAAACTCCTTATTGACATTGTCATGGTGCTGATATTTGTAATGGACATTTAAATGTGTAAATAACGACTGGTGTTATCATTATGTACATATCATGTTTCCTATTTACAATTGCTAAGCACAATAATCACTTCTATGGCCAACCTTCCAGCCATGTCATTTTGTCTTTTGATGATTAATAAACAATTATGAATCAAAATAAACTTACATTTATATCAGATTCAGCAACTGGTATCCAATTAGATATGAGCTATCCTTGACACAAGCTGTAAACAAGTTTTTATAATCTCCAGACCATAATGACTTCACCATTGAAGATCTCTCAAAGGGAGATAATCAGGGTAGAAGCATACCACCAAAAAATTCCATCAATTCTAATAAACCTTCTCCGATGTAAAATCAAAAAGAAGGCTGTTAAAGTCAGTGTTCAACAATATGGACAACATTGTCGTCGCGATATAAACTTGGCTGTAACTGTTTAATCGACAACGCTCTGTAATTAATTATTGACAACACTCGTTCAGTTACCTGTGAGATCAATATCAAGGTCCGACAACAATGAACACTCTTACAATTGATCTGATTTATATGATTCGTTTTTTAGAGCCTAATGGCTATTACTTACCATGATTTTTTAAACCTTTTTGGTAGATACATAGAGGATATCTGTCTTTTCTTGACTAATACCATGTTTATCTCATCGAGTGAGGTAGAAAGGTTATATTTTCGCCAGGAATGAAAATATATAACTTTTCTACCTCACGAGATGAGATTTACATGGTATTTTTCAAGAATTGACGGATATTCTATTTATTATATGATATTATCCATGTAATTACGTCCGAAAAGGGTCGTTTTCACGCCGAGCAGCCGCTAGGAACAGCCCGTCACCACAGTAACACTGTGACGACATAAGCCAAATCGCTGCGCGAGACCATTGTTTTATGACGTCAAATGATATCAGTCACCGTTCGCAGTGAAAATATAAGTTATTTTCACTGTAGCTTGATAGACAGTTTATTTCACTGATAAATCCCAGTATTTCACTGCTCGTCATATAATAAAATATTTTAATTTTTCATAGGCTTCAATTCTATTTTATCATTTCCAATATTTCTGACATATTTTACAAGTTGCAATGACAGGTCTGTATGTGCCACTTGACTGAATATCAATACACTTAAATGTAAATTTCGTAAAAAGTAAAATCTCTTTTTGCTAATTTAATTTTCCTCGGTCACATTTGGCACATTATGAGGAGCTACTGTTTAGTTTTCCGTTAGTTATTTATTGAATGACATTTATTTAATCAACATCTGTACATTATTGTATATCGTTGTATAAACATTTAGCATGGTGGTCTATTGGATACCTCTTTCACAAGACTTAAAGATGAAGGTAAATGAGTTCTTTCGTTACAGTCATCAGAATATTCATTCAAAATTATGTACTTTGAACTAAAATTAATTCAAATCTACAAAGTTTTACAACGATCCAAGTTGACTATAATTTCATGAAAATTATTTATGCTACATTAAAACGAAATTCAATAGCATATTCCTGTTTACCCATATATGCTATTAAGACAAATTGTCAAATTGAAAGATATTAATGAAGTTAATATTTTGATGACTTTATATTTCAGAACTTGATAAAGACAAGCGCACATTTGTTAAAAAGTGAAAACAATGAAAACTGAAGCCTCATCTGCGCTGCGAGTGGGGAAAACTTGGCTACGGCCTAACAGCATATTGTTTATCAGTTTTATTATATGTTATGTATTACTATGTGAATACTCTATCAGTGTAGGTCTTTGAAGGGCATTTAGAATTGGTATACATAAGGACATGAAGATTTTCTGGATAACAACTTCTTTAATGTGAAAATACACGACGTTTCGGAGTACATACTAACTCCTTCCACTTGATGAAGGAGTGAGTATGTACTCCGAAACATTGTGTATTTTCACATTAAAGTAGTTGTTATCCAGAAAATCTTCATGTTCTTCTATCAGTGTATGTCTTTAGTTATGAAAAAGTTGCAAAATTAGGTACAATATAGCATATTTTAATTTCAATGTAAAAAAATCCAATATGGTGAAAGAACTCGCCCTTTAAGAATAACAACAGGCTATGTATAGATAGGTAAACACTGAGGTTTAACTCCCCCACACCTACCACTAAGCTTCTGATCAAATAAAACATAGACCGAACGTCTATGTAAATACCTACATTGAAATAGGCTTCTGAAAACCTGTGTTTACGTGGCTACGACTAATATTGGTAGAGATATATAAAATTCATGTTTTGAAGCTGAATGTTATGGTATTGTATATTGTTGATATTTATTATGCAGTTATTATATTTGATCTAATACAACAGCCATAAAAAAATATATATTGCATCCATTCCATCTATATGTAGTAATACATATTCATACATTTTTAAAACATATTCTGCAATATTTATAATATATATTTATATGTCATAAATAATACATGAACAAAAGTATTACTCAAAACATAAATTAGTTAGTATGAAAGTTAGCTTTATTCACGAACCATGCTTTTTCGTTTCCTAAAATAATATGTAAAACTTGTTTTTCTTGCATACCATATTTTGATTTATCTTTTGTAATAGATATAATAATAAATTTTATCTGAAAGTTGTCTCCTATATTCAGATTCCGAAGATTAAAAAGTAATGAAATTTTGACAAAAATATGATAAATTCATCACCGGTGTCATCAAAGGCAGGTATTGACGTCAATACAGGTAAAATCTTGTCTTACCTTGGAGCAGATAGCTATCAGCCCTAAGCTTGAACACCTTTTAACTGCATAATACTACTGCAGAGCCCAAGGGAGATAATTCTAACATAAGTGTGCAGAGGAAACCCACACGAAATCCCTTCCTTGACCCCTGGTATCAGGTCAACCTAAACAACCAGGTTGCCATGGTTTAAAAATTATTTTCGGGTTATACACCGGAAGAAATTACTATAAAGTGTTAAGCTGTTAAGTGTATTTTTGAAAACAGGTAATTTTTTATTAAATAATGTATAATTATACAAATAAATGCCAATAAAGAACAACATTTTTTAACCTTTATTGATAAAAATTGTATGATTACAAAATGTTGTTTCATAAGTACAGTTAGTTACAACGTTTTGTAACAAGTAAATAAGTTAATCACATGTGTAGCTTTTTTCCTCAGAAGTACAACATATCTTGCCAATAACACAAAACATGCTCATAAACAGCAGAAATTCTGCCAGTTATATCTTTCTTTGATGAAGAAGAGAGGTGATGATATTATGAAGACCCATTGATGAATCAACTGATTATAGTTGTAAACTTTAATTTAGGTTCCCATTAACTTTGATAAGTTACCCAATAGACTTACCCATCCCTACATAAATTGTATAAGTGTTGATCCTGTTGCTAATTTCTGTTGATGAACCCATGCTGTGCTAAAGAGCCGTAACTATCCTTTATATCCGACTAATGCTCCTATAGCTATAAAGTGACATAAGTTGTAGGGAAATAGCACTCAAGTTATGCATCCTCAGTGTGATATAGCCCTGAAATGGCCTGTGCTAGGGATATAGCCTTTCATGATGTAATAACAAGTTAAAAAACAGTGGCGGATCCCCCCCCCCCCCCCCCCCCCCCCCCCTCCCCCTTTCTTTCAATCCACAATAAGGCCTTTTAATAATTGCAGGTTTTCAGTTGTATACATGTATCCACTATTTTCAGAGTTTTTCCATCTTTGGTGTGCTAAAATGCTTTTGTAATTATTATTATTATAACACAGCGCTCAAGTAATACACTGTACAATTGGTATTGTTTGTACACAGTTGGTGTACAGTGATGTAGGGATATTAGTTCATGATACACCTGAAATATTTTGGTCACCTTAGATGACATAAGTTGTAAGGAAATAACACCTATTTATCACAAATTGATAACTTTTTCTCAATAGTCATCTATATTTTTTCTATAAAATCTTTGAATTTAATGTCTTGAAAAGGCAAAAGTGATGAACTGAATTAGACATACATCAAAGTAATTCACTGCCCTACAGCATGATTATACTTCAAGGATAGACTAAAGATAAATCGAAGGGGAACATTAAAATTAAATTAAGCTTCATCAAAAAGTATTTACAAATGCAAGTATCACTACATCATGAATTATAGTTGACAATTAAAAAAATGATAAATTTAAAATTCCCACTCACTTTGTTTGAATATATATATAATCAGTTTTCAAGAGAATAGGATATGAGCGGCCATATTGTTCGGCAATAAAAGAAATGTTGAAATGCTTGACACATATATTTAACATTGTATGCATAATGAAGTTCATAGTCAACTTGGTTTATGGAAAGTACTGGTTTATTGCTTGGGGGTATAGCAATTAACTTCTAGGTTATTTTATTTCATCTTCATGACCTATATATATGTGTCAGGTGTTGTTAAAACAATTATCCTCCATTCAAAAATAGTTCATATTTAACAAACAAGGGCATTATTTTATTAGAGAAACGTTACAAGTTCAAAAGAATATTCAGACATGCCAATGTCAGATATCAAAATACACTTTTATGGTTAAATATATTTTCAAAATTATGGAATCATAGTTATCAAGCATATTTGCCTTAAAGAATATGATATCTATTATTTCAAACTTTTAAAAAAATCATCCATTTTAATAATTTAATTAGTTCATGTCAGATTTTGAATATAATTATAAGAATAGATACAATTTATGGTTATTCAAATTAAAAGAAACTGCGGTTATAATACGGAATAAGGTAAAAGAGTATAAAAGAGAATTTGGTAAGACTTATTGAAATTTTGTCTTTGAGGCGGGATCAACAGAACATATCTACAATATAAAATTTTAATGACTCCAGTTTCAAGAAATATAATAATAATAATGAGGATACTTAAACCGCGCTGAACTTCACGCCACAAAGGGTATGCTCAAAGCGCACACACTGTTACCCTGGTGTAAGGACCAACATGGTACCTTTTTGTCAATCTCAACTCACTTGGAGTATGCAAAAAGCGTATTTTCCATTCAACTCCCAAAAAGTAAAACACACGTGTTCAAAAATGAAAAAAATCACTTACGCAGCTTTTACCGAATAACAGTATTACAAGGTTTTTAATAAGTCATTCTATCACACTGTTATCCATCAAAGAAATTCCATATCTGTCAAAAAGATAAACCTTCACCTCTTTATGTCAGTAGGTTTACAGCGGCATATATGCAGTTCGTTCCACGAGTCACATGTCAAACACGTGAGCTCAGAATCAAAACACGTTTCATATCTGCCGACGCCCTCGGTGGTTTGTGTATTCAGTCTATCACTGAAAATAAATCTATAGGTGCTTAAGGTTACAGCTGGTTGTGAAGAAAATAAAGTTTGCATTTTGAAGATAAAGATTGTTAGATACTAATTCACTTATCCAATTATTATTTTTTTAAATTTATAAGTGCCTATTCGTCCATAAAAATCCATATTGTATGCGAAGAGTTAAAGCAACTGAAGATTGTTCATGAGTGACTGGTGTGAATGCATAGCTGTCACGTTGTGTCATATTCTATAAACACGTTGTGTTATATTCTATAAACTTCCCATGTCTCACTTCTGAAAACATATTTACATATCTCACTTAACAGTTCCAACTTTCTAAGGAAAACTAAATTCAATTAATACTTAAGATTTGACAGTACATTACAACAAAACAAAATGAATAAAAAAAAATTTAAAATATTTTTTAGAAAAAAAAATCATGAAAATAATCAAAGTTTATTCTATGAAAACTTTAAGACTTTGAAGACGGTTTACAATTAAATAATTTCTAAATAGGTTACCCCATACAGAATCACAGCTTGATCTGATTTAATCAAATGATTGATGTAGATCTCTAAATTCTTTCACTCAAATGAATTTCAAGCTCAAACATTTACAATATCTCCCACCAGTATTCTTACATAAAAAATATGATTTTAATAAACATTCAAATAAAAAATATCACATTCAAATTGAGCCCTGCATGACCTCAATCTCAAATTAATTCACATAAAAACGTCACATGTTAAATCATAAAGGACGTGTAAATACTTTCAAAGTTCATAATACAATGAAATTGAGACAGCAATTCAATTCAATACTTTATTCAAACAAACCACCATCGATAGTACAGGACCATAACAAATAAAGTATCATAAATAATAAATTGTAGTGAATATTTGCTTACAACTTATGTAGTCTAGTTGTGTATTTCTGTTTATACTTTATTGATTATACTTATTAAACATTAACTTTTTTACATCAGAATAATTATTCAAGTAAAAAAACTTTAAAGATTCAGCCATTTATAATGTAGCTATGCATTGAGGGGAAATTTAACCCTTCATTTACCATCAGACAAGGTGTATATCTAGTGAGTGAGTGAGTGAGTGAGTGAGTGAGTGAGTGAGTGAGTGAGTGAGTGAGTGAGTGAGTGAGTGAGTGAGTGAGTGATGGTTTAACGTCGCTTTCAAGAGTATTTCACTTACTCATATATCGCGGCTGCTAGTATTACGGCAGGGAGAAAGCCCGCAACGCCTTGTGGCTATGCATTGTGGTGAAACCTGCGAGCAGTGGCTGGAACTAGCGAACCATTGGTGGTACTGCATTGAAATTCAATGTAGCATTGCACCCAAACCTTACTGCAGACAAAGTTGCCGAGCCCATGGCAGGATTTGAACCCCAGACCTCTTGATCTGAAGCCAAACACACTAACCACTGCAATATCCGACTCTTCTAACAATGAGAGATCCTTGTTTATAATAATAACAATTTGAACTTTTATTAATAACACTCCTTCATAAAATGATCTTAAAGAGATGATTCTACTTCAGACACCAGCCACTGCTTGGCACAAACGGTATGATAAACAACATAGAAAGTAATGGTCAAGAGATAAGTGTCTTTTCACATGATAAGTATATATATATCTATAGTTGGCTTGGGTAAACAAATGCTGTGTACTTAAACATATGGCAGAATCACACTCATAGTAAACTTATATGAAAACTGGTGTGACTGAAGATACAAGTTTGTTTGAATAAAATACGACAAACTTTGATGACAATTTTTATCATAGATCTATACTGAATTACTGTCTGTCCTGAAGTATTTAGCCACACTGAACAACATTCATTCTTTGGGATATAACATAACACATTAAATTACTCCTTTTGCTCAGGTGCAGTGAATTGAGCCATTGGCAGTTAACTCTTAACCTACTGGTCATAAAATACTCCCTGGGTTAACGAAGTACGATTTCTGTAAATTCCTACTCTGACAAAGAGGAAATTATATGAGGGTACTCCACTCAATTCTTCAATTCTAACCTCTATTGCACATGGGCCATGTTTCACAAATCTCAAAAAATCCCCATGGGTGAAAGTTGGCAAAACAAGTAATGTCCTTATATTTGTCCAATCAAATGTTGTTCCCAACCGAATTTTTGTAAACAAAATGTGCACAAAACTTACAGATGAAACAACTTGAGTCATTTTGACATGCTGTTTTGAACAACTTTGCTGATTGGACAGCTAAGTATAGATGAAACCAATCACGATTCTCAATTTCTAGCAAAGAAAATGCCTGATATGCAACAGAGGTTAGGATGGAAGAACTGAGTGGAGTAACCTCAGTGTGAGGGAATGCACTCCAGTTGTGAGGTGAGGTGAGGTGAGGTGAGGTGAGGTGAGGTGAGGTGAGGTGAGGTGAGGTGAGGTGAGGTGAGGTGAGGTGAGGTGAGGTGAGGTGAGGTGAGGTGAGGTGAGGTGAGGTGAGGTGAGGTGAGGTGAGGTGAGGTGAGGTGAGGTGAGGTGAGGTGAGGTGAGGTGAGGTGAGGTGGGTGAGGTGAGGTTTACGCCGCTTTCAAGAGTATTTCACTTATATCGCGACTGCTAGTATTATCGCAGGGAGAAAGCCTGCAACGCCATGTGGCCATGCATTGCGGTGAAACCTGCGAGCATCGGCTGGAACTAGCGAACCATGGGTGGTACTGCGCTGAAATTCAGTGTAGCGTTGCACCCAAACATGACTGCGTGTAGAACAGCACTTCAGATGTATATGATCTCCTAATAATTGCTATGCAGTGTCATCACCGAGAAGAACTGGAGTTTGAAACCAGCCGTGGTTCATCAAGTACTCAACCAGAACTGAAATGATCCTTGAATCTCTTCGTTGTTTACATCCCGGTGCAGCAATGTGCACCATGTATATCTGGTCGCGCATCTATTGTTATTCAGTGAACCGTAAACTTTGATATCGAATTGATCTGTGTTGTTGAATCAAATATACTGAAAAGATTCACGTTTTAAAATCAAAGTCGATCACTTTGTGCACAACATAAGTCATGTTCTACGTGCACAACTGTTGTTAATCTCTTATTCTACCATGAGATTTTAAAATCCTTGTTTTTGATTGGTTTAAATCAAACTGATTTATAATTTCGCGTTAGGGGATACATATGCAAGTTAGGAAATTTGATATTTTTGTATGTATCACAGACAATAACTTGTTTTCAATGAAACTCGAGCAGCGGCTTAATACACGATGACAAGCCGAATTCATGCGCCCAATTTACAAGTATGCCAGTTATATGTTCCATGAACAGTACCAACCAATATCTGTGTCTTTGCCTGCTACATATTTTCAAAATTACGTTTGAACAATTGACGCGCGACAGCCACGGAACATTGTCTGGTTTTCAAATGATGAGGTACAACAACTCTAAAAGTCCTGAATCCCCAAATCCCCCCTCCTCCTGTTTAGCATGAAATCGTTTTACATTTATCACAACCACAACACTATATCTACTCAATTATTTAGTGTTGAACCATTCAAAGTGGAATCGCAACTTATTAACAATGGGAAACATCATTGATTGCTCACTCACCCATGTACTGTCCAGGATTTACACTTATAGGGTTTATTTACAATTTATTTATCAGTTTTAACATTTTAAACACACATTGAGTACAAAGTCAACACAATTTTCTATAGTTTTTACACACAAGTTTTAACACACATATGCAAGAGGCTTGGTCCTTTCAAAATGGGTGCTAATTTCAAAATAATTTATTTTTGGACATTCAAGATTAAACTTGCTATTTTGTGTATTGTTTGGTTTGTGAACTTATTAAACTTAAGTGCAAAATGTCATGAAATTATATTTATATTATATACATACAGTCCTGCTTTTAAACATACATATTCCACTACTGCGTACAAAGTCAACTGAACACAATTTGTATAGCGTACATATAAATAAACAGTCCTGCTTTGGTTCTGTACAGTATACAATTGAATGAGTTATGTTAACGTGAAGTAAATAAACTGAAAATACGTTTGACAGTAAATTAGTGTGAAAATATTGAGTATTGATGGAAAAGGTATACATTTTCAGTACTGAGTACAAAATCAACTTAACAAAACTTGTTCAGTTTTTACATTCAAGATTAAACTTGCTACTTTGTGTTTTGTTTGTTAGTGAACTTATTAAACTTAAGTGCAAAATGTCATGAAATTATATTTATATTATATATATACAGTCCTGCTTTTAAACATACATATTCCACTACTGCGTACAAAGTCAACTGAACACAATTTGTACAGCGTACATATAAATAAACAAAGTCCAATAGTTATTGAGATATACTCCGGAAACAAGACAAAGTCCAAAAATTGGACCTTTTTTGGTCCAAATTAAAAAAATTATTTAAACCTTGAGTCAAGACTCCAAAAAGGCACAACAGCACCATATAGGTTAATTCCATACCAATTTTGAAGTTTCAAAGTCATACAGTATTTTACATTTGTTCCGGAAACGATTTCGGACGGACACATGCTTTGATTCTGTACAGTATACTGTACACTTGGTCTGTACAATATGCACCTATCAAATACACCCCTGAGAACTGCAATCCAAACCTCATAGTACACAAAGCCTTATAAAGGGTAACAAGGTTTTCTTACCCTACTATGTGTACTTTACCTTGATCAAAAGTTCAAACAAATCTCGTTAGATGTCAGGTGCCTTTTAACCCCTTACCTGCAGAACAAATGTGTTCCACCATTCTGAGAGAACAATTTACAGGAATCACAACTCATCAACAGAATGAAGTAATGGCTACTAACTAAAGGGACATTACATGTTTTTCATGATTTTTTTAAAGATTTGATACATACAAAAATATCAAATTTCCTGAATTACAAAAAATCATCTTACTCGACTTGCATATGTATCGATCCCTTAAAGCCAAATATTTGACAAACTTTTTTCAATGAAACTCGAGCAGCTGCTTACCGGTAATACACGATGACAAGCCGAATTCATGCGCCCAATTTACATGTATACCAGTTATATGTTCCATTGAACAGTACCAACCAATATCTGTCTCTTTGCCTGCTACATATAAGTTTTAAAAATTACGTTGGAACAATTGATGCGTAACAGCCATGGAACATTGTCCGGTTTTCGATCATATTCACAACTAAACATTTTAATAATGCTAAAGGGTAATTTTTGACAACAGTAATTAGATCTTGATACAATAACACCCTTGGTAACATTTGACCTATGTTACTACAATAACATACGGAGTGCCCATAAAATAAACTCAGAAATATTCAGAATAATAATACCAGGACAGCAGGTTAAGGGTTAAGCTACAACACATGCATACACAGATGCCTAGTCTAGAAATCCAAAATAGATTTCTTAAATTCAATTGATTTCATATCATATTTTTAAGGTTTAAACAAACACTTGTTCCATTTATAGCAGGTAATGTTTGCTCACCTGTTGTCATCTCACCTGAAACTTACCTGGACTAAATATAGTTTTACCTATGTTTGCAATTAACTGTTCTTCGATTGCCTGGGAAATCTAGGCTGTGCAACGCAGCATTTAAAATCTCACGTCTCTGCCCCAGCCACAACAAAGAGCAGTCTTAACATATAGATGTGAGGGGCTTGGTTCTTTCAAAATGGGTGCTAATTTCAAAAGAGTTTATTTCTGGACATTCAAGATTAAAATTGAAGTTTTGGGTATTGTTTGGTTTGTGAACTTATTGAACTTAAGTGCAAAATGTATTCTGTATTTAGTCAGTTCAATAATCATGTAATTATTATGTGATAATTAGTATTTACATAATACATAAACAACAATATCTAGCTTAATCATCCCTAATAGATAAAACTAAAAAGGTTTATTCAATAGATGAATATATTAAGGCATTGGTGATTTTTGTCAATAAATAAAATGATTGCATAAATTTATAAATTATTTCCTTTGTTCTGGAATTCATATGTAAGACTACTTATCAATAAAACAAATAATGGGTATTAAAAATGTCATGCGCATTAATGCCTGCATGGAATTTCAAAATCTTCATGTCACATAAAATAGAACGAATACAATATTTATTCTCCTTATTTTGTTTTTAGAAACATTTCCTTCCAAAGTATAGATGAAATCTACAACATCTACCCAAAATTTAAGATTGATAAAAACAAAACGTAATCAGAGTAAAATTAGTTCCAACAACAAATGTTTTCCTCAGAGAAATCTTATAAACAACCACGAAGCCCTCACTGCATAAAATCAAATTATGAACAAAATTACCTTTTGAAATCGATAAAGTTTCAAAATGTAAGTGGAAATACATTATATACTGACACCGAAAGCTCAAAGTATAAAAATCTTAAACAAAACAAAATAACACTGCAAACAAATACTCAAAAACAAATATACAAATGTCATAAAATAAAATTAATATGATCTAAAACAACTATACAAATGTCATAAAATTAATGAAGAATAATCTAAAACAAATATACAAATGTCATAAAATAAATTGAAAATAATTCTAGAAATAAATTTCAGACATGTAGATTAAATAAGTACTTACCTAAACAGAATTATCACTGACCTAAGTGATCGACAGTTGAAATTGACAACAAACTGCACTGTATGTATTCCCAGAGTGACTGACACAGACAGATAGAACAAGCTGAGCTAACGCAGCAGGATGAGACTACCAACGATACTCGCAGGTAGAAAGTTTACATGTGGTGCCACCGGCAGTGATCACCTCTACTCAGGTAGGTTACATCGTTAGGCCAGGTACGCACAGGTGAAAATGAGGTCATGTCTACCTGCTGTTGGATTGATTAACCGTGTGTCTCGGGTTAATGCTTGATTTGGTGGAAACTAGGATATACACACGGGATGTTTGTTTACACATGGGATTTTTAGATTTTTTAGGGGGTGGGGGGGGGATGAAATATGAAGATTAAGATAACAATTAATTTTTTATATTATTTTTATTATTGTATATACTATCACATAGTTATATTTTTCAATTATTTTTTTTAAAAATAATTTTAAAGAATAATAAATTATTTTAGTTCTTTTTCTTACATTTTATAAAATATGATGATATAATTATTATCTATTTCTTTAAAATTAATCAACATTGCAATATGACTTTAGAAGTTTGTTAAAATCAAGATATACTAGAACACAAATTTAATGTTTCTTCTTATTCCAAAACCCTTTGGTTGCTACATTCTTTTAGCCGGAATATTTGTACCCCTACCTCGCAGCCGGGTTTTGCCACTACCGCTAATTATTGGCACTGTTACCTGAATTTCACAGAGAGCGAATCTGGTACAGCAAATATAACTGACCAAGAGTCACCAGCCAGTTTCTCGGTGGTAATGATTGCCTATGAGAAAACTAAGTTCCCTTTCCAGGGTTCGCCTGTTGGGATATATGAATGGACTATTTCCATCCCAGACTAATGCAGGATCCACAAGTTAAGGGTTAATGTTTCCTTATGAATATCATTATGGACTTTCTTGTTATTTTTTTTCTATAGAACAGAAATTTTGATTTTCTTTTAGGAAAGATACTTTCTGACTTCAGCTGAACGCTTTAAACAAATTAATTCAAAATATTATTTCAGGAATTTAAAAAACTTTCAAAAGATTATCAATTATCAATATCAATATAAAGAATATAGCACTCATGTAGATATAAAATGCAAAATGAACAGTGAAATTATGAAAATGAAATGATAACAGAAACTCTATTGGTCAGTTTAATAAATATTACCATTATCATGAGAAAAATAAACACCATTAATGAATTCTACTAAAATACAATTATTAATATATTTTAAAAAACATAAAAATTATTGTTTGAGGTATATGATAAATATATGAATAAATATCACAAAACGACAAAAGGTAAAGTAATTAATGCCTACATAATCACAAGAAAACGAAAAGAAAAGAAGATTTTCTGGATAACAAATATCAGGTTATATATAAGATTATCATAGATATCATATATTTCAACAAAGATAAAATCATGTCCTATCACATTATCTGACGTGTCTCTCAAGTATCAAGGAATATTTCCACTCAATAAACCCACAAGTGTAATCTACATGCAACGTCTATGATATTACCCTGAAATATACACCATCGGAAAGATTCAAACTTCAAAGTCATCTTACCTGTAAAAGGAATCTAATTGCTTTATTACACCTCTGAGGACTATTCAGATTTGGTTGAAAAATCATTAAAACTCTAACACCCAATTTACATGCTAATTGGCCAATGATCATCAGTTTGATTGATATAAACCAGCCAATCAGATCGCAGATAGGTGACCTCCTGGGGGTCAAAGTGTGACACCTGCTGTTTGGGTGTTAAGATGTTAACACCCCAGACCCCAAGCCTGCTGTGATATTATTAAACAAACAGCGGGGTTATGGGAGATAATCCTAAGCTTATTCTAAACTTGTCTTCATTCGAAAGGATTTTGAAGGCTATCTGAATATTTTAAAAAGTTCAATTTTAACTTTGATGTTATTCTTCAAAAAAATAAAAATATTGTTTTGTTTGAAATGTTCTCTAAAATTAAGAAAACTTTGAAAATATACCACTTTTTCAAAGAGAGTTAGAATGAATAAAGAGAAAATATAAAAGTAACCCTGTTACCCCTAATGCATGAAATTCTTGTTTGCATAAAAGTTATAGATATAAAGAGTTATATATACTTCCTGAAAGACAGAAATGTTTTGGCATCGAATGATTAATTGAGCAGGTTTAGTTTAGCTTTGATGATGACTTCACTCTATCTATTTTAAAAACTCAACAGACAGCCCCCCCCCCCCCCCCCCCCCCCAAAAAACCAATATAAATTTGACAGAAACACATCCATAAGGGTAGACAATGCCTCCTTCTCTTGAGTTATTGTCATGAAAATGTGAAATTACGACGATAAAGTTGATTAGTTGGCAGTTACATAAAACACAGTTGAAGACGTATCACAAACAGTAACACTTACAGGCATCAATGTTTACAGATGTAAGGCATTTCAGTGTTTCTAAAGTTATCAAATATATTTTCTCAACCTGTGTGAAGTCACTCTGTCTGTATATGACGAAATGTTTCTAGAATAGTGAAAATACCATATTTACTCATGGTAGTAAACATTTGTTATTTTATCAGATAAAATTTAAATTTTTTTTTAATGATGTCTAAAGCCCTGTATATACGGCAAACTTTGCACATATGCAATATTGCTTATGGTAGTAATATACACACATGAGTAAAAGTAAATTTACTATGCGTTCATACGTGTTTAATTTCTACCTAAGCAAATGGGCTTCCAACTATTTTAATATATGAATAGAGAATTCCTAAAACATGCCAATTAATATGTATTAGATGTAAACTAAATAAATGACATTAATTTATATCTGTCAAGTTCAACATTGGTTTGGCTAAATTGCCCTAATTATAATGAAAATCGAATAGTCAGATGGATTTTGAAGGTCATCGCGTGCAAGAAGGAGATTATCCTACATGGAGAATTTGAAAAACAATTGTAAGAGTTTCTAAAGTTCTCAAATATATTTTCTCAACCTGTGTGAAGTCACTATGTCTGTATACGACGAAATATTACTAGAATAGTGAAAATACCATATTTACTCACGGTAGTAAACATTTGCACCTACCCCTGACTAGGTGCAAATTTGCTTACGGTAGTGAAAAATTTGCTTACGGTAGTAAAATATACATATGTGTAAAAGCATCAATACAGCGAATTATGCTCATGTGGAAATTTCCATATGTGTAATTATACTGCCGTCCAAAAGAAACGCCCACCAGATATTTTATGAGATTTCAGAAAAAGTATCAGGAGCATGTTAACCAAAGTGTGGCATTATGAAGTTGCATTATTTTTGAACAAAATATCGAAGTTTCATAAATTTGCATGTTGTAGGGGGAAAATTAGAGATGGTAACTGTTCAGTTTTCGATCATGGTTTAAAAACAGTTTTGCTGCACCATACTCTGTAAATCCGAAGACCATACCACCAAAGTCCTCCTGACAATGTTCACCTATCCACAAAATACCAAAGTGATAACTCTGCATATGTGGTCATGGTAATAAACTTATTTTACAAATCAAAAACCGGAAGTAGCAGGTTTTTGGGGGGCGTGGTCACGGGTGGTCGTGCAATTCATGGCCAATGGATTGTCATATCAAATATTGTTTCATTATAACCTTGATACGATCATTAATTATGTGTTAAAGTAATATAATTCATCTTAAAGATTCATGTTGGCGTTTCTTTTGGACGGCAGTGTATTTACTCATATGCAAACGCTCGCCGTATAAACAGGGCTTAAGATGGACTAGCCATTCCACTGGGGTTTCCTGTATACTTTTTTATATCCTATCCAAAACTGTACCTTTGTTTACCATTTTAGATACCTGTAAATTGGCCACTCAGATTGGGCACTAATTAATTCAGCAGCTAAAATGTATAATAAGTAGAAAGAGAGATGTGAAATTCTGAGGGCGAAATAGGCACCACTCAAGATTTTGCTTGAATTTTGGACAATAGGGGGCGCAGATTATGGACGGGGATCTATATTACCATAACAAGCATACTGTTTTTTTCATATATCATCTTTCCTGATCTACCTAGTGGCCTAATAATCTACTTAATTCTAATAACATTGATGTCTTAAAATCTGTTGCCATTTTTATAAAACATGTCATGTCCATTTTAAAATCCCGAGCAAAACCAATAAACATGTTACGTGATCTCAAGCTGTCATGATGAAACATCAACTGTACTTTGGGCCACTGTGCCTTAAATACTGAATAAACTTGTCTGTCTGTCTGTCTGTCTGTCTGTAATAAGCATATGACTGTTTCACATGTCACATGAATGGTGTATAATTTATAAGGATGTACTGTTTTGTCAACAGCTGTGTCATTAATGATGTTTATGATGAATAATGTCTATGTATGCATTATGTTAAAAACCATTCACATGATATTCATGTGACGAGTTATGATAATAAATTAACTTGTGAAAGCATGACAATTACGCAGCTACTGTTCAAAACTAAACAATCATTGAGCACAACATACCCACATACACCTGCTTTACAAAGAGGTCGAAGAACAGTATGATTAAAATTTACCCTGTTCCGAGGAATTAAATTAACCTGCAAAATAGTTAATTATCCGGAATTGGGATATGAATTGTTTCTGTAGATTTCTCGCCATAAGGTCTGAGGAAACAGCGTATAGGCGTTTGTTCCATACCAGTTTAGTGCAAACAAAGCACAGTCAAATAGCTGACCAATCACATCATAGTTTTTTCTATTGTTAAAACAGTTTGTGATACGCCGATCGTTTACATCGAAGTGTAAATTATGTGTAAAGTCATATCATTCAGAGGTTTCGATGCTATTAAGTAATGGAGAATGCATGAGGAGCTGTGGATTCGTTAAAAATAATCAACGAGCCCCGTATGACGTCACGAAATATGCATATGTGATCATTTTACATTTGAAACAATAAATTTCAATTATTGGACACCAAAATCAATTATTTTGCAAATTTCGGTGCTCATTCATCGGATATGGTACAAGTAGCTGCGGCCCTCATGAAATGGATTCTTCCACACACGTGCAGCGCAAAACTTCCACTCGATGTGATTGACAGCTAAAAATCTGCCTTTTCATGCCTTCCGTGCATTGAATAGAACGCGGGATTCTTACTGACAAACAATCTTAGGTTTCTAACAGCGTCTTGTGGCCTATAGTGGTTAGAAGCGCCGACTACCAAGCGAAGGGTTGCATGTTCGATTCCAGGTTCATGCATTACAAAAATTAACTTGTCTATAGTTGTCCAGATATTTTAAGATCCTATCCTATACACCAAGACAAAATACATCAGTCTCGAAAAATGTACCATTACTGAAAATGTCTAAACCTAACACCCCTCCTGACTGGGACAGTCAATGACCAGTAGATTCCTAAACAAGAAGACATAGTCATCAACATCCCCCGCCAGAGCCAAGAAATTGGAATAAGGGCAATAATTCGAAATAATTGTGCATTACTCATTTTCATTCCATCAAGGTATGTGTGCCCTCAAGCAACACACCAATTTTGGTTCTCCTATCTTAAATAGTTTCTGAGAAAAACTGTCCCCTTTGGAGATACCATGAACAAATTCCAAAAATACGGAACAAGGGCAATAACTCTGGAAAAAATAATTGCACACTTCTAATTTTTGAACTCCATCAAGGTATTCATGTCTTCAAGCAACACATCAAATTTGGTAACCCTATCTTAAATGGTTTCTGAGAAAAGCTGTCCCCTTTGGAGATAAAGTCCAAAAATATGGAGCAAGGGCAATAACTCCGAAAAAATAATTGCACGCTTCTCATTTTCGAACTCCACCTAGGTATTGATGCCATCAAGCAACTCATCAAATTTGGTAAACCTATCTTAAACGGTTTCTGAGAAAAGCTGTCCCCTTTGGAGATACCATGGACAAAGTCCAAAAATATGGAACAAGGGCAATAACTCCGAAAAAATAATTGCACGCTTCTCATTTTCGAACTCCATCTAGGTATTGATGCCATCAAGCAACTCATCAAATTTGGTAAACCTATCTTAAACGGTTTCTGAGAAAAGCTGTCCCCTTTATCTCGGACGGACGGAAACACGGACGGACGGACGGAGCCCAAACCTATATCCCCCTTCCACTTCGTGGCGGGGGATAATAATTGTGCGCTTCTCATTTTCTTTCCATTAAGGTAACGATATCCTCAAGCCACACAACTGATTTGATGTTAAACAATGTCTGAGAAAAGCTATATCCTTGGATACTTGAAACAGAGTCGAAAAAGCGGAACAAGGGGAATAACTCCGGAAAAAAATCACATGCTTCTTTTTTTCAAACTCCATCAAGGTATCGATGGCCTTAAACCACACACCAAATTTGGTTAAACTATCATAAATAGTTTCTGATAAATGCTGTCCACTTTGGTGATACCTTGAACAGAGTCCAAATATACGTAACAAGGGCAATAACTACGCAAAGATTAATTGTGTGCTTCTCATTTGCGAACTCCATCAAGGTACTTATGCCCTCAAGCCACACACCAAATTGGGTAATCCTATCTTAAATAGTCTCTGAGAAAAGCTGTCCCCTTTAGAGATACCATGAACAGAGTCCAAAATACGGAACAAGGGCAACAACTCCAGAAAAAATAATCACACCGTTATTATTTTCTAACTCCATCAAGGTATTTATGTCCACAAGCCACACACAAAATTTGGAAATCCTATCCTAAACAGTTTCTGAGAAAAGCTGTCCCCTTTGGAGATACCATGAACAGAGTCCAAATTACAGAACAAGGGCAATAACTCCGGAAAAAATAATCACACGGTTCTTATTTTCGAACTCCATCAAGGTATTTATGTCCACAAGCCACACAGCAAATTTGGAAATCCTATCCTAAACAGTTTCTGAGAAAAGCTGTCCCATTTGGAGATACCATGAACAGAGTCCAAATTACGGAACAAGGGCAATAACTCCGGAAAAAAAATCACATGCTTCTTTTTTTCAAACTCCATCAAGGTATCGATGGCCTTAAACCACACACCAAATTTGGAAAGCCTATCTTAAACAGTTTCTGAGAAAAGCTGTCCCCTTTGGAGATACCATGAACAGAGTCCAAATATATATAACAAGGGCAATAACTCCGCAAAGATTAATTGTATGCTTCTCATTTTCGAACTCCATCAAGGTACTTATGCCCTCAAGCCACACACCAAATTGGGTAATCCTATCTTAAATAGTCTCTGAGAAAAGCTGTCCCCTTTAGAGATACCATGAACAGAGTCCAAAATACGGAACAAGGGCAACAACTCCAGAAAAAATAATCACACCGTTATTATTTTCTAACTCCATCAAGGTATTTATGTCCACAAGCCACACACAAAATTTGGAAATCCTATCCTAAACAGTTTCTGAGAAAAGCTGTCCCCTTTGGAGATACCTTGAACAGAGTCCAAATTACAGAACAAGGGCAATAACTCCGGAAAAAATAATCACACGGTTCTTATTTTCGAACTCCATCAAGGTATTTATGTCCACAAGCCACACAGCAAATTTGGAAATCCTATCCTAAACAGTTTCTGAGAAAAGCTGTCCCATTTGGAGATACCATGAACAGAGTCCAAATTACGGAACAAGGGCAATAACTCCGGAAAAAAAATCACATGCTTCTTTTTTTCAAACTCCATCAAGGTATCGATGGCCTTAAACCACACACCAAATTTGGAAAGCCTATCTTAAACAGTTTCTGAGAAAAGCTGTCCCCTTTGGAGATACCATGAACAGAGTCCAAATATATGTAACAAGGGCAATAACTCCGCAAAGATTAATTGTATGCTTCTCATTTTCGAACTCCATCAAGGTACTTATGCCCTCAAGCCACACACCAAATTGGGTAATCCTATCTTAAATAGTCTCTGAGAAAAGCTGTCCCCTTTAGAGATGCCATGAACAGAGTCCAAAATACGGAACAAGGGCAATAACTCAAGAAAAAATAATCACACCGTTCTTATTTTCGAACTCCATCGAGGTATTTATGTCCACAAGCCACACACCAAATTTGGTTGTCCTATCTTAAATAGTTTCTGAGAAAAGCTGTCCCCTTTATAGCGGACGGACGGACGGACACACGGACGGACGGACGGAGCCCAAACCTATATCCCCCTTCCACTTCGTGGCGGGGGATAATAATAATCAATTGATATCACAATAGAGTGACGTCATGACCATGGATTAAGGTAGCAGAATGTCCAACAGAAGGTTTTGTTGCTGGAAGCTAGGGGCAAGTAACTTCCAACGGCCATACTTTCATCAGTTACTGTAACATGGGAATGTGTTAACAAACGATTCCGAATGCTTTCAAAATGCTGACCATTAAAAACTATGATGTGATTGGTCAGCTATCTGACTGGTTTTTGTCTAAACTGAACTGGTACAGAACGCGTGCCTATATGGGGTGTTCTCAGACCTTGCGGAGAGGAATCTACAGAACCTGTTCGTATCCTGGGAGATGCATTATTTTGCAAATTTTATTCCTTGGATTTCAATCAGACTGAATCCTTTTCAATTCTTCATGTAACGTTCAGCATCCCTAATCGAACTTTAATTTGATTAACAACTGTGACTGTAGGAGAGGTGAGATTGTGTTTAACGCCGCTTTCAAGAGTATTTCCCTTATATCGCGGCTGCTAGCATTATGGCAGGGAGAAAGCCTGCAACGCCATATGGCTATACATTGCGGTGAAACCTGCAAGCATCGGCTGGAACTAGCTAACCATGGGTGGTACTACGCTGAAATTCATGTAGCATTGCACCCAAACCTTACTGCATGTAGACAAGTTCTCTACTGCAGACAAAGTTGCCGTGCCCCTGGCGGGATTCGGACCCCGGGCCTCTTGATCCGAAGTCGAACACGCTAACTGTGACTGTATCTCTGAATCCTAATCTACTAAAACTAGAGACACCTTGTAATTAACCTTAGTTTAACCCGAATACACCGTCTCTTCAAACATCCTGTTTAAGACTCTGGAAGATGAAAGTCGCTCTACAGGAAATGCACACAAGACTCTCTTCATTTTTTAATTCTTTCCCCGACAACTGAGAAACGAGTGTTATCTACACTGATGGAAGATACAGATGTGTGGATTTGTAGACTCAAGTAATGGGTAAAACTCGGGGATAAAGGACTGGGGTTTATCTAGAGTTTCTCATAGCTATAACATCCTGGTTTATCACGGTCAAGTCACTTACCGGGGGTAGGCATTTTCCGCAAAAGAAATTGAATCTTGAATGAGATCTTTATTTAAAGTGAGACACTTAATTCAAGAAATTTTAACTTTGTTCAATTATCTTGAATGAGATTTTTAAAGATTGTTAAAGTGAGATATTTAATTTTAAAATTTAATTTAAGGCGAAAAGTTTTAAATCAGTTGGTGTACAACTCTTTTTGACCAATTTGGAAACAAAATTGCTATTCCGAATCCATCCCAAAATAAAATGTTGTTGCGTCCGAACTAAAAATTTAAATCAATTTTAAAAGTGAAATATTATTATTTTCTTAATTAATTCTTCTTTTCTAAATTTTTTTTATCTACACTAGACCACAGTTCCTTTTTATTTTTTTACCTCTTGCCTTTAGACATTTTCCCCCCCAAAAATTTGTAAACCAAGTTATCATTTTTGCCTGGCCTTAGTTATTTTGAATTGCATGCTTACTGAAGAATGATGGATAGCATCTGTAGCTACATACCGTATGTTCTCTAATAGACGCCGATTTCGAGGTGATGCCAAATTTGAAGATGAGCAAAGTTTGTAAACAATGAATAAATATTCACCAAAACAAATTCATATTAAATTGGTCTTGATTGCTTTGCTATGTTTGTAAGAAGGTAATGTATTTGCCAAACATTAATAGATGCCAGTGTCAAATAGATGACGGGGCTGAAGGAGGTCTGAAAAAATAGATGCTGAGGGCGTCTGTTGGAGGAAATTGGGTATAATGCTTTGAAAACATTATGAGTTCTTCAAAATCCTGCATATAGCCAAGCATTTGCATAAACTATATGAGAATTAACAATCTCATATTTTACATAATATATATTTCACCATCAAATTAATTAATTTTGGGAAGATGATAAAACATATGCAGAAAAATGTTTTGTGTGTGATAAATGTACTCTGATAATAATAGATGGATATTAAATAATGAATTTTGTATATATACACTATACAGTGGTGAAAGCGGCTTCTAACACCCCTCGATACCCTTTGAAGAAGCATCCAAAAGACCCTCCCCCCCCCCTAATACATCCTATATAATCACAGGTCAGTATATGGCTTATAACAAAGTTAAATTATGATTATATCAAAAGTACATACGATTTATTTACAGTCAATATAACATGTAATTATCAATTTATAAGTGACTTTTGAAATGGAACTTCAAACAAGCTCTGAGGATAACAAGTTCAGTATGCAGTATGGGAAGGAAGTTGTTATCCAAGAACTTGTCAATAAACATATCATCTATATTATCTAATAAGATTCACAAGTGCATGAGTTACAAATTCTTCCATAGTCACGTTTATAATCTTGTATGACGTCAATGCAAGTACATTTACTATGTGTACATAATTACAAGTACTGATAAAAAAATCACATGTCACGTTGTGGTGAATAATTATTATGAGAACACTTTATCCATTAAAATAATTAATCTTAACCTCGGTCCTTTTCAATAAATAAAAATAACAATTAATTTATAAACAATAAAATAAAATAGTTAATTTGCCTTCTCTTATATTATATATGTTTGAATATTACGACATTTTAATTGATCATCTCAAACATTCTACATTACTATTCTATTCAATGAAAGCTATTTTTATTTAGAAATTTTATATAATGTGTTGTGGGAGATAGATCTAAATTGTGCAAAATAATACAAAAGCATAAATGTTGTCTCCTCTGCTAAAAAAAATTAAGGGTTAAGAACTTGTATGAAATAGAAACTATTTATTTATTTTCTATTTTTATATTAAATTTAATATACTCCATGATGAAAACAAAATAAAAAAACAACAACAAAAAAAACAAATATCAATAACTAAGAGAAATGTAAATATTTCTCATCACATGATGAATCGATTATGAAAAAAGGACGATGAAAACTCAAAACAGATAAAGTTTGAACATTAATTACAAGAAATATACATGTATATATAAACTGCCAGGAAAAAGAAAGTACACACCTCAGTTGGTTTCGATTAATTCAATATTTAAAAGAAATTAGATGCATTTGACTATTACACGATATAATAATACTTATCTGCAGTTGTTTGAATGAATTAATTGGTGACAGTGGTTAAATTTTAGTTAAAATATCTTTGTTTAGTGAAGACAGGGGTAAGAAATGAAATTTACACCAACATGATCCTACATGTTTAAAATGTTGTTAATGTGTGCAGAATAAGGCACATTTATCAATTTCGCATAGAACATATCTTATATGTGGTAAAACAGTAATGTATCATCAAAAATAAAAAATAATTTTTTTAAAATTAAAAATGATGTAAAAGTATACTTTTACTGTTGACTAAACACCTGTACTGTTTAGTTTTAGATTAGGACATCGAAATTTATTTTATTTTTTTATTTGCGACTGAAAATCATGCTCATTATAAAATCAACAGAGGTGAGTACTTTCTTTTGCTTGGCAGTTTGCACATACAGACACATTCAGGTGCATTTCTATCATTAATGATCTACATGCATGAGAGATGGATGTAAGTCAATATTGTGTCATGTCACTATGTACTAAGGCGCCTGGTATAATCACACATCACGACATGTAAATACCTTCTTGACCTACTGAGTACATCTATATAAGTAAGTATATATGAGAAATGTGACAGGTTACTGATGCGGAACTCTGAAGGCCACAGATAGGTAATTGCAAGGGATAAGTTGTTTAATGACATTTTCTTCCTACGCATGGTATAACATGTAATATATCACTACAGTTTTGTCTCTGCTTTTCCACACTTTCAGAACAGTGTACTAGTACAGAAATGGATAGTCCAATAATAATGCTTAGATAGGTAATTGCAAGGGATAAGTTGTTTAATGACATTTTCTTCCTATGCATGGTATAACATGTAATATATCACTACAGTTTTGTTTCTGCTTTTCCACATTTTCAGAACAGTGTACTATTACAGAAATGGATAGTCCAATAATAATGCTCAGATAGGTAATTGCAAGGGATAAGTTGTTTAATGACATTTTCTTCCTACGCATGGTATAACATGTAATATATATCACTAAAGTTTTGTCTCTCCTTTTCCACTTTCAGAACAGTGTACTATTACAGAAATGGATAGTCCAATAATAATGCTCAGATAGGTAATTGCAAGGGATAAGTTGTTTAATGACATTTTCTTCCTACGCATGGTATAACATGTAATATATCACTACAGTTTTGTCTCTGCTTTTCCACGCTTTCAGAACAGTGTACTATTACAGAAATGGATAGTCCAATAATAATGCTCAGATAGGTAATTGCAAGGGATAAGTTGTTTAATGACATTATATTCCTACGCATGGTATAACATGTAATATATCAACAGTTTTGTCTCTGCTTTTCCACTTTCAGGACAGTGTACTATTACAGAAATGGATAGTCCAATAATAATGCTCAGATAGGTAATTGCAAGGGATAAGTTGTTTAATGACATTTTCTTCCTACGCATGGTATAACATGTAATATATCACTACAGTTTTGTCTCTGCTTTTCCACGCTTTCAGAACAGTGTACTATTACAGAAATGGATAGTCCAATAACAGTGATCATACTAACCCACATAGGGGATTATAATTGATGTGATGCAATCATTGGTTTTGGGGTTTATAACCCTTGGTTAACTGTTCAAGCTTTGAAGGAAGTTTGCCAGTTGTACTATATGTTGGAAACAGAAACTTCTTTTACTCTGATTACTTTGCATTGCTTGTATTCTTGCTTGAAGTAAATCATTCAAACGAAATTATTGGCGTAAATATCCCTCTAGTACGTGTTCACTCTTCTAGGGTTTCATTGAGTTTAGAGGTGAGGTGAGTTGGGTTTAACAAGAGTATTTCACTTATATCACGGCTGCTAGTATTATGGCAGGGAGAAAGCCCGCAACGCCATGTGGCTATGCATTGCGGTGAAACCTGCGAGCATCGACTGGAACTAGTGAACCATGGGTGGTACTACGCTGAAATTCAGTGTAGCATTGCACCCAAACCTTACTGCGTGTAGAACAGTTCTCTACTGCAAACCCCGGACCTCTTGATCCGAAGCCGAACGCGCTAGCCACTGCACTATCCCGAGTTTGAGGAAATTATAGAATTCTTCCTTTAGTGGTATGGAATTCTGTGACAGAGTTTTCAACTAGTAAAATTTTTCCAAGTTTGACGCCTTCTGCCATGTAGCTGTTTTTACCAAATGCCGTTGACATGGCATGACGTCATAGTGATAAACATTTTGATGTCACAATGCTAGTGTCATTGTCACAATGGTTAAGGGCAAGTAAGATTTTTGTTAGCTCATCAAGTCTGAAAGGCCCAAAAGGCTTATGGCGTCTGTCCGTCCGCCCATCCGCCCATCCGTTTGTAAACTTTTCGTTTTTTGTCTTTTTCAGAACCACTGGTTCTAGGGAGCTGAAATTTTGTGTACAGACTCCTTGGTCAGTGGAGATTCTAATTTGTAAATTTGGTTACCCTGTGACCCCAAATAGGGTCATAGGAGTCATGACCTTAAAAACCTATTTTCATCTTCTTCACTAGTACCAAAAGGTCAAGCTGAAATGTTGTGTACATATTGTACTATCACAAAGGATTTGAATATAATAATAATAATATATAGCGCACTTATCCATCTACTTATCTACTGGTTGCTCAAGGCGCTATAGGAGTGTTATTACCCTTGTCTAACCCAAGCTGACATATTTGTCGCTAGATGGTCACCTCCACAATCGTTACCAGGTACCCATTTGCTGCTGGGTAAACAGAGGCACATTTTAAATAAGGTCACTTACCAGAGCGAGGTGAGGTGAGGTGAGTTGGGGTTTAATGCCGCCCTCAAGAGTATTTCACTTATATCGTGGCTGCTAGTATTAAGGCAGGGAGAAAGCCCGCAGCGCCATGTGGCTATGCATTGCAGTGAAACCTGCGAGCATCGACTGGAACTAGCGAACCATGGGTGGTACTACGCTGAAATTCAGTGTAGCATTGCACCCAAACCTGACTGCGTGTAGAACAGTTCTCTACTGCAGACAAATTTGCCGTGCTCCTGGCGGGATTCAAACCCCGGACCTCTTGATTCCGAAGCCGTTGGGCTATCCTGCCCCCTTTACCAGAGCAACACCATAAGTCTCTCAACTCATGTCTCAGTGTAAGGCAGGGAATCAACCCTTGAAACTCTCAGTTCTATCCAGCATTGGGTGACCCATCCATCCAGCGAGCTGTGCCCGTTGTTGCTGAATTACACTGATAACGGACTGATCTATGCACATGACCATATAACACTACTTCAAATTAGTTTCAACACAAACTTTGTTGATGAGTGAGTTAGGGTTAAACGCCACTTTCAAGAGTATTTCACTTATATCAAGGCTGCTAGTATTATGGCAGGAAGAAAGCCCACAACACCATGTGGCTATGCACTGCGGTGAAACCTGCGAGCAATGACTGGATCTAATGAACCATGGGTGGTGCTGCACTAAAATTCAGTGTAGCATTGCACCCAAACCTGACTGTGTGTAGAACAGCTCTCTATTGAGCCATCTGTGTACACAAATGAAGTTTGAGTGCACAAGTTAGTTTAACTTTTTTTAAACAAAAAGTTGTCAATGAGATAAGAGTCTACACCAGCTACCTAATGCAGGGATAGAATTAATTAACGAGGACACAAATTTTAAAAAAGCCCATATCATTTAGTTTTCCTGAATTTGTACAAAAAATGCACCAATTTGGCTTGGAAAATTCTCTGTTACTTGGCAAATTAGAAATTCTGTAAAACGAATGTTGCCCTCAACTCAACAAACACCCATGAGGAAAATGTTTGCGGAGAAGTTAAAAGATTAAGAGCAGTAGGACTCATTACAAAGGAAAGTCAAATGAAGATTTCTATTTTGTGTTTGACTTTATTTTTTTAAATGTTGCTTTACTTTATAACAGGAGAACACGGATGTAACAAACTCAAAGGTACCAAAGAATTCACTGTATCCGCTGTTCGTTATTCACATTTGGCATATTATACAAAGCTTTTGATGGGACTTTGGTTGCTATATCCGTGTTCGCTATATCCGTGTTCAACTGTACAATAATTAGTGAAAATTATTTTTATTATATGATTGCAGGTGATATACCGGGATCTATCAATGAAAATAAACTGTGTTATCAGTCACTAGTGAAAACAAGTAGTTGTCACTAAGGTGACATGATCCCCCGCCGCAAATTAATACTTCAAAATTTAAAAACAATGTCAAGATCAGCAAAATCGATTGTCAAACATGTAAAAAAAGTCAAAGCTCCACTGTGACCTTGAGAAAAATTTCAAGGTCACCAAAATTTAATCAACGCTTTGTCTTCCCTAGGAGGTGCATTATGTAAGATATGATGGAATTCCGGTGAATGGTTCTTGAGATATCCCGCTGACAACCTTTACATGTACATTAACATGTCGAGAAATTTTAAATTCCACTGTGACCTTGAGAATAATGACAAGGTCACCAAAATCTAATTAGTCCTTTTGTTTTGATGAAATTCCGGTGAATGGTTCTTGAGATATTCTGCTGACAACCTTTACATGTACATTAACATGTAAAAAATTCAAAGTTCCGCTGTGACCTTGAAAATAATGTCAAGGTCACCAAAATCTAATCAGCCCGTCGTCTTCCCTAGAAGGTGCTTTCTGTAAGAAATGATGGAATTCCGGTGAATGGTTCTTTAGATATCCCGCTGACAAGCTTTACATGTACATTAACATGTCCAAAAATTCAAAGTTCCGCTGTGACCTTGAAAATAATGTCAAGGTCACCAAAATCTAATCAGCCCGTCGTCTTTCCTTGGAGAAGCTATGTGTAAAATATGAAGCAAATCCAGCAAATGGTTATTGAGATATCCCGCTGACAAGGGTAAAATGACAAAGTCTTGTTGTGACCTTGAAATGAAGATCAAGGTCACAAACCTTTGTAGGAACATTACTCTTCCTATGATGAACCCATATGCAAAATATGAAAAGAATCCAGTGAATAGTATTTGAGTTATTCCATTTCGTACGGACGTACGGACGGACGTAAGGACGGACGGACGCAGCCGAATACTATATCCCCCGCTTCGCGCTAAACGTGCGGCGGGGGATAATAACAATGGAACGTGTTATCAGTCACTAGTCACTGGTATAACAATGACCTGACATCAAGACACGTTCATGACGTCACATTGTTGCTGAGGCGACAGGCTCATTCTGGAGCCGACTTAACGTAAATGCAAGTCGATTTCGGTGAATATGCAAGGATTTGGTCATATAATAAATAGAAAATTTGTCTTTTCTTGACAAATACCTTGTTTCTCTCATCTCGTGAGGTAGAAAAGTTTTCACTCTACCTCACTCGATGAGATGAACATGGTATTAGTCAAGAAAAGACAAATATCCTCTATATATAACTCTAAAGTTGCTATATTCTACATTACCCCTGTGGAGGATATATTCGGAACCCATAGCTTATTGCCGGGTTTTGCCTTGGTGATAATTTGCACAGCCTGAGCGTATCTGGAGTCGCTGACCGGTATCTCAACAATAATAATCAGCTGTGCGAAAAACTACCGGTAAGTACCGCTTCTTGGGCTTGTCTGTTGGGATATATTCACTATTTATATCCCTGACGAACCTAGAAACCGCGTCGAGGATAAAAATCAGATTATGTGTATCTACCTATGCTAATTAACATGTCTTCTAATAAGTCACAGACACCCAATTTCAGACAATTGACGTAATTGATAATAAAAACTACTGCAAGTGAAGCGTATAACTCGTTAGCAGACACTCTTATCAGCTTACCGGTAGTTAGATAAAGATGAGACTCATTTTTATCTTCGACGCAGTGTCCCTTTAAGCTCTAGATCCTTAGTCAAAATACAAAACAATAATGTGTTGACTCTAAAAATAATTCAACTTAATGTCAAGTAAATAAATATATAAGAAAGAAAAGAGAATAAGTGGCAAATTTCATATTAAATGAGTAGAATATTTTGGTATTGATTCTGATTCAAGTCTTTGAAGGGCATTTAGAAGTGGTACACATAAAGATTTTCTGGATAACAACTTCTTTAAATTAATGTGAAAATACATGATATTTGGGAGTAAATGCTTACTCTTTCATCAGGTGGAATGTGGAATTCAACCTGATGAAGGAGTTTAAGCATATACCCTGAAACATCACGTTATCCAGAAAATCTTACTGTTATTGATTCTGAATGTTTTAAATGAAAATATAATTTCTAGTCAATAAAGGATATCTATTGTTTTGATATTCAAACAATGCTTTTTTAAATGATCATTTTTGGGTAAATATCCAGATTAAAATATGTTTAAATTCTTGTAATAAATCGATGGATAAAGATAATTTACAATAATGTCATTCAAGCAACGTTTTTATAATTATTCAAAATATTTTAGGAAAAATGATGTTTGCCACTTAAATTTTCCAATTTTCCAATACTGTGATCGTGAAAATCTTTTAATTTACAGCAAAATTTTGATGAAAACAGCCTTGCGGCGAGCCCACACATGTTACGCATGTATAATAAGATTATGTAAATGTCTACATCCTTCCTCCCATAAATAACACAACGCAGGTTCTGCTGACACGGCACATCGTTAATTTATCGTTAATTAGTCACGAGAGTTCGACTCAACACTACATCTGTTTCAGGCGACCATCTAGCCGAAGGGAGTGAGCGTGACCTCTCGGATCACTACCATCGTTTGATTTATGTCAACACGCCTGTGAAATATACGAGTGGAGGGATAAGCAGCTAATCCTTGTCGGATTAGGGCGAAAAGATGGGGCCGACTTTCTTACCCAATAACCCTAAAATATGCTGTTTCACTGTCAAATCATGTTTTGCATGTATATGTAATGCTGTTTAAAATTTTAGTAGGAAAATGTTTTAATATGCATTTATGTGTCTCCAGATTTATATGTGTGGTATGAATTTAATAATTTTAACCTTTAATAAAGAAAATTCAAAGACGACATTGATGGATTGAGATGAGGGGGGGGAGGGGGTGTCCATGGGGTTCGACCCCTCCCCCCCTCCCCCTTTTTAATAATTTGTGCATGTGTGGCAGAGTTTTAAGTTGTATATAATTTTAGTAATAACATGTGATCTTGATAAAGTTGTTTATCATGAGATACACATTCTTATTAAATTAGATATATCTTGTTTGTTTGGTTTTCCTTTGATTTTCTTCAATCGGTCAAGACAGGTCAATTTTCCATTTTGACAAACTGGATTCACAAATAGACCGATTTCTGCATCCGACATCTTAAATTTGCATCCACTGTGTTTCATAAAATTTGATTAGGCTTTAATACGTTCCGACTCACCATATGTGCTGTTTACAGAGCAAATAAATTCACTCAGCTTGCATATTCATCCATAATAGCCAAATATATCATAATTACTAGTTTTCAAATAAAATAGAGTAATATTATTCGTTATGCATGTGTAGAAACCGAAACTACACGTCCCATTTACATGCATAGTAGTTATATGACCTATTAAACATGATCAACCCAAATTTATCAGTTTGTCTGTTATAAATAAGATTCCCAAATTACGTTTGACTCATTGGCGCGCGCCACATGCAGTACATTGTCCGGTTTCCATCAGCAATAATTACTTTTACCTTCATATCGTCAATATACTAAGTCGACTAAGATCAAAATGTTAATTTTCGGCAACATTCAGTACTTCCCGATAACATAACACAATTTATAACGTTTCGCATATGTGACCCCAAACAACACAATGGATGTACCTTTAATCATTTTAATCATCATTTTTATTGGATAAATTGGATCAACCCCTAAGGTAACCCGGGTCACTTTTCAATGACAGGAGGAGGAAAGCCTACTAAACGTTGTACCTCTCAACACAGTGAAACCTGCATACAACATAAAATCCTAGGAAACCATGGGTAGTACTGCAAATGAATTCTATTGGAATAATGAATGTTGAAAAAACAATTTGAAAATCAAACTTGAGCACTACATTCAAATCAAACTTCAACATGGAATTTGTCGTGTGGTTGTTTTGAACTAATATATTTCCGATTTTTTCCTGGAATTTCTCCTTTCAAGGTTAAGATTTTATTTTTACTATACATGAAAACCTCTTTCTCCTAACATCAAAGACAAAACTGCATTCCAAAAATAACAAAAGCAACTGTTCACATTATTATAAATTTCTTTGTAATACATATGAATGAAATATATGAAAAATTTGTTATATAAATAACAATACATAACAGTTGTATAACACCCTTTTTGTATTTAAAAACATTAAAATTATAAAAATATTTAATGGCGATTTACAGAATTATGCTAAAATAAAAAATACAAGAAACCAAAAATAATTCGTAAAGAAAAATATTTATATAGAAAAAATAAATGTATTTGTTTACAATTTTTTTTTAGTTCTATTATTTCTCGATGTATAAATAACCACTTAGCATAATATCAATGTGAGCCTCTGGCTGTATAGAACTCTAGGATCGATTATATGTCAAGTATACATATACATATGATAAACATCTGCACCGGGTTGTGGAGTTGGAGCCACGATATACAAAGGTATTATTCTCATTTTCTCCTTATCTCCACACTTCATTAAACAGACACACAATATCTTCAGCCCATAGCCACATCCCCGCCAGATGTTTATCAAAATTAGGATGTGGGTCAAATTTCATTGGCGATCGGTTATTAAAAAATAATATAATTTTTGATTTTGTACTTGGTATCGAAAGATTTTGGTACTTGGCATTTTAAATTTAAACTTGTATTTGTAAATATTTTCAAAAGACTACTTAGGTTATTTTACAATCATCGACCATTCCACTCACCAAGTTTCATTGAGCTATGCCATACACTTTTTGAGTACGACTGCAGTAACGAAAGTACAAGTTTCGTTTCCATGGAAATGGGAAATTAAAAATGTGATGAAGTTGAAGATAACAAAAGGCACATCTCTACATGATGATTGCTACACACACCAAGTTTTGTTAAGATATGCCTTATGTTTTCTTTGTTCTGCTCCGGAAACAATTTTGAGGCGGACAGATGGAGCACATTTCATTGGGCAGCAGATAACAAAGTGCATTGAAATATTCACATATCACTTTTAACCAATTTCAAATGTTTTTAATCAAAGAATTTGATTTGATTTGATTTGATTTGAATTAGAACTTGTAATGTTTATTCTCTAATGTAATTATTTTTGTGCTCCAGACACTCGTTGCCACTGAGGAGTTCTTTTGTTATCAAACCCTGATCTGAGTGACAATTATATTTATTATATGATTGACGAGTGTTCTGTTTTCTGATTGGCCGAGACGGATGGTCATCGACAATGATCTAACGTTATGTTGACCGCGGGAAGCGTCACGCGAGGTCGACATAATAATCCAATGACCTGGAGCTAAAAATAGATCACCGCTGCGAGGAGCGCTGTTTAATTAATGTTTCCTTTTCATGTTTAGATAGAAAGTTTTTGTTTTCAAAGTGTAAATTGTCATTAACTTCAAGTAAAATTATAAAAAAATGAACTTTTTCTGAAAAAAAAAAAATTTTGAAAAAAAAATGAATTTAAAAAAAATTACACCTTTATGTATCATATGATAAAACAGTTATTGACTTCAGTTATCAGTGAAATCAAATGGTTTATCGACCTCGGAAAGTTATGTTCACCTCGGCTATCGCATCGGTGAATATAACTGTTCCGAGGTCGATAAACCATTTGATTCACCTCAACTGATGTCAACAATTGTATAATAAAGCTCTACCAACTGAGCTTAACAAAGATGTCAGTAAAGATGTTCTGGTTGAGACATGGCCTCAGAAGGACACTTAATTTCTTTATGAACACCTCTTCAATGGAAGCTGTCAGTTGTCATTCACTATTCATCTTATTTGCATATATATGTAAACAACTTCTGGTAAATGTTGTTCAAACACTTATGAACATAGACCCCGACGTCAAGTTGTTGAATATTTGATGTGATGCCTTCAATACCTTGTCTAAGTCAAGTTGACTTCCAATGGAGGAAATTCCTAAGGGACATGCTCCCATGAGCAGTGTATGAAATAGTTTTAAATTGTAACAAGCCAACAGGGCTTGTTAACTAAAAATCTTACAAGCCCTCATCAAGCTTAGCAAGCCCTCAAAGTTTAAAGTGATAATAAAAAGAACACATTATTTAGTTCATACAAATTTACTACTATAAAATTAGCCGGACTTCCAGGCTATTCTACAACTTACCTGTTACAAGATTTGTATTATTTTATTGCATCAATTTTCATGTGCTTTAGATATGGGTGAAGAAGTAAGAGCAGTGTTTTGTGACAGAGTTTTCGTAGTTATCTAACTGACATACTTCAGAAGTCATAAACGGATATAACTCCAAATTTAAACCTGTTTTTCCCGGTGTCCCACAAGGATCAGTTTCAGGACCTTCGTTATTTTAAATATATCAATGACCTTGTTGATAACATTGATTGTAACATACGTCTTTTTGATGATGACATTTCATTGTATGTAATAATTGAAGATCTGGTTTTATCAGCAAACAGCTGCAGTCTGAACGAAGATTTACTTTAAAAAATTGTGGTGGGCAAATAAATGGCAGGTGAAGTATTACCACAAAAAAGAAAACTATTCAATTTAGTCACAAAGTGGGTCGCCAGTCCCAAACCTCAGTTATATCAATGCAAGGGACTCCTATAACTAAAGTTGGAGAACATAAACATTTAGGTGCATTTAGGATGTTTAATTCTTACAACCTTGGACAAACAGACCTTTCTTGTATTTCTCATAGCATACTGCATTGAAAAATTGCTGAGTTTTTAGCTTCAGATATTTCCCGATTTCAATACAAAATTGTTTCCAGATTATTGCTGTAGGTATTCTAATAGTTATAGTGCGATGCAGTGCTACTGAGAAGCTATTGTGACAAAATCTATTTTTCGAACAAGGAAGTAAATGTTCCAACTCCCCACTGCTAAACAGAATGATTCCATAGTTAAATTTCAAAATTAATTTTGTAAATTTCTAATTAAGGTTTGTATCACTCAAGTCTTTGAAAGTCATTTATAGATGAGCTCAAAATTCCAACAAGCCAGTCGGGCTTGCTTGTAATATTTTCTACAAGCCTGATCGGAAAGCAACCAGCAATTGGCAGGCGGGCAGGCAGCTATTTCGAACGCTGCCCATGAGGAGTGCGCCTCACTTTCAAGAGAGTTCCAAATATACAACATCCATTGCTCGAGTTGCCATGGCAACAATATTGTTATTGAAGTGTCTCACAGGTATATTCCCCCTCAAAGGTTGCATCCCCCTGAACCCCGCGATAGTCCCCAGGACCAAGATTTCGAAGCTGTCTTAGCGCTAAGATTGTCGTAAGTGCCATACATTAACATTGGCTTACGACTATCTTAGTCCTAAGACAGCTTCGAAAATATGGGCCCTGGTCCTTCTGAGATCTGTCAATTGTGGATAACTTGAAAGATCATCAAATGTACCATTTATTTGTAAGCATGCATCTTTCACCTTTCATTGTAATGGAATAAATCAAAATTTCAATATTATTGTAAAACTAAACTGAGAGAGCATGAGTTTTCAACTTCAAGTGATTAAAGTAAGCACATCCTTGAAAACAAATTTCACACAACAGAAAGCTAGATGTTATCAAAAAATCTTTAAATTTTAACAGTTTAATAAGAATCTATAAAGCTGACCACAAACCCCTCAAAATAAACATGTATGCACTCATGAATCTGCTGGAGTTGGTAAATCTATTTTATTTTACAAAAGAGGTTGTAAGGTAACTGAATAAGTCTGATGGTGTGAGAAAGCCCAAGAGAGTTCCCTTCACAAGCTTTTTTGTTCGTTGTGAAAGAAGGGATGCACCCCCTCCAAATGAAAATGCGTCCCTGAAATTACCATACGATAAACTGAACCATTTAACATGTTTTATGCAATTCTAAACAGATATTTTGTTTCTAACTTCAAACTGATGAAAGCTAAAAAGATAATTACGTACCTGCATCTTACTTCCACAACATCACAGTATTACACACATTTCTGCGACTAGCGCAGGTAAAACCACGATTAACCTCCATTATGGTTCTGCGTCCGTAACGATCCAACAATCTACATATGTATCGTGAAAGCAGTCCCCCATCCCCGAAATGACGAATACAACTGCTAAAAAGACATAAGACAATAAAACGCGAATATCAAATCGAATTTCTATGACCCGAGCATTAGTTTTACGATCGTAATGTCAAAGGCATACAGGGATATTCACAGGTGTTTATGTGTTATTTGACATCTGACATGTGACATGTTTCTCCAGGTATGAACTTAGTATGTAAGAAATTACGATTAAGTGAAATATCCTGTTATTGTCATAGAAACTTCAAACTCTGAAGTGAGTGACGGTTTGACACTTGTAAACAGGTTCCACCGACATCGGTATGACGGGGGTAAGTGAATAAATCATTTACCGCTTCTTGAATACCTCATTGCTTTGGTAATATTTGAGTCTAAGTTGAGAGGTCATGTCGAAGACATGTTTTTGGTACTAAATATTGCTAAGCCAATCATTTAAAGTTTAGCCAAAGACTCAAAAGATAACAATGAAATTCACATAATAAAAATCACGAAGGTATTTCAAATAAATATTGAGACCAGGCAAAATGAAGAACTTTGTTTACTCATTTTTGGGTGGAAAATGTATGAAAGTAAAACACAACAAAATAAAAACAACTTTGCTTCAGTGTAACTGAAAAGTGCATGTTCATGTAAGCAAAAAAGGCCTAGAATTGAGTAAAAAAAATAAAAATTCACTTACCGGTAATGTTTTTAGGTCGAAAAATATGGCCATATTTGTAATTTGTAGAGTTATTTTGGCCAAAATTTATTAGATGGATTCTGAGTAGCAATTTTTGTTCTCAAATTTGTCACATTCGTGGTAATACAATCTAAACAATCTGGTTCGACTGACATCAGTTTGCTGTGGATATGTGAATAAATCATTTACCACTTCTTGCATACCTCATTGCTTCCATAATTTTCGAGCTTAAAGAGAAGTTACTACCAGGGTTTTTTTTTTTGTGGGAACAAAACTCAAGAGGACATTTCTGTCAACACATACATGATATTGATACTTGTTTATTTCACAATCCAGATGAAACATATTACCGAGGAAACTTTATAAATGAAAATTTGATAAAGGCTAGCAAACATTTATTTAAAAATAAAATAATGAGAAGTGAAATCATTCATTGGCGCTACATGTATGGAAAACCAGACATTGTTGATAAGTTTAATGATACAGTATTTGTTACTTTGTTAATATTTTATCAATACATGTTTTATTATTTAAAAAGATTAAAATTAGTGAAAATATAGTATTTTCAATTTCGCGTAATGCAAAAAAGACAAGATGGCGGACAGACGGCGACAGAACTCGCACTTTAGAGGTCAGGTCAACGTGTGACCCGAAGAAATGTTTTTGCTTAGCCCATATCATTTACAATTTAGCCAAAATAAATAAAAATAAATCACTTAGCTATTTCGATTAAACAATTAGGCCAAGCAAAATCAATTACTTGGTTTACTCAATTTTGTGCGCAAAATACCTAACGGCAGGCAAAAAATATTGGAACTTTTTCATGAAACATGAAACCATGAAAAGAGTAGATTCTGTTGATAGTGAATTTTAAATAGAAGTAGCTTGAAATAGGAAGTATTGGAAAGTATAATCAATATTTGCTAAATTTAATGAAGTTATTCGACTCGGCGATGACACAGAAAGTGGTCAATTATGGCTGGCGATTATTCTGCGATTGTAATTAGAATAAGCTTAACATTTAATCAACAGGTTCTTATCTTATATCTTTCTTTTTTTGTTGTTTCTTTTGGCTTGACAAATTGTAACAAATCTCTTAATTGATTATGACAGTCACATAAGTATGATAATCAAAAACAGAAAAAAAATATCATTACACTACTCCAAAGGAAGTTGAGGATGAAACAGGAACGATGTTGGTCCTTATACCAGGGTAATAATGTCCGTAGCGCTTTGAGCATGCACTTGGTGTATGGAGGCTAGCGCGATATAAGTACACAGTATTATTATTATTATATTATATCTCATTTTGACAAATTTTCTTTTATTTCCATTATCCCTAGTATATTTCGATAGATTGACAGATCGGTCTACACACAACGCTAGGTTCAGAGAATGCAAACAGCTCCCATACTAAGTCGATGTATAGAATCGCCTCATTCTCTCATAATCACTGAGAGCAACAGCTGGCTTCCATTTCATCAAATCGTGATTCTTAGTGACAGGGTTAGCTATTTATAAGTAAATGTATATCAAGCCAGTTTATAGGTCCAAAAATATTTAAGTAAATTTTCATAAACTTGAAAATAAAATTGACGACAACATAACATGTTAATTGCAATTACCAATTTGATGTCAACTGAGTGACAGGGTTAGCTATTTATAAGTAAATGTATATCAAGCCAGTTTATAGGTCCAAAAATATTTAAGTAAATTTTCATAAACTTGCAAATAAAATTGATGACAACATAACATGTTAATTGCAATTACCAATTTGATGTCAACTGAGTGACAGAGTTAGCTATTTATAAGTAAATGTATATCAAGCCAGTTTATCGGTCCCAAAATATTTAAGTAAATTTTCATAAACTTGAAAATAAAATTGATGACAACATAACATGTTAATTGCAATAATTACCAATTATGTCAACTGAGTGACAGTATTAGCTATTTATAAGTAAATGTATATCAAGCCAGTTTATCGGTCTCAAAATATCTAAGTTAATTTTCATACACTTGAAAATAACTTATAAAGACAATATAATGCATTAAGTGTAATGATTACCAAATTGGTGCCAATTTCTTGACTTGATTTCAATCAATTATCACTGTTTACTCCAATTATGTCAATTTCACAACATGCTGTATTCAATACATCATCATCGAAGAATTATTGCAGTTGGTGCAAGAAGTGAGATTATTAATTTGATGCATCATTCAAGAATATTTTGAAGTGGCTAGTATCAATGGAGGAGGAAAGCCTACAACAAGATTGATGTCGTGCATTATGGTGAAACCTGCAAGCATTAATTGAAACTAGCAAGTCCAGGGCAGTACTGCATTAAATCTCACCTATTCCAACCTAACTGCATGTGAAATAGTTGGTAACAAGTTAAGAACTTAAACTCTCCCTGCCTCATGTTGATCCAGAGTCCAACACATCACTTCCATCTTGATCCAAGGGACATAACTCTTGTGAGTCTACCATATTGGGATACTCAAGGGACACAAACAGATGTGAATCTACATGATTCTTAGGATGTGGTGGCACGTGCTCCTGTGCATAGCTCAGTTGACCGCTATTAGTGAAGTTCAGCAATATTGAGCGAGGCATGCCGTACGTATGGGTGACCCACTTCATGGCTGGATAACCAGGGAGTTTGGAGGGTTGAATTCCTGCCACACATGGAGGCGTGAGCTTTAAGTTGTAGTGTAACAAATAGAGATTATTACCCGAGGAAGTGTGTCATAAGATTTTTACGAAACCATCGTGTATTTTTATTTTGCCCGATGTCATATGACACACTTTCGAGTGAAATAATTTCTTTATTGCCATATTTTTATTTATTTACTATTCCATTTGATTCCCGTACAATTAGTCAGGAAATGGCCCACTTCTCTTGCGATGGTGTGAGCTTTGAAGGGGCAGTAGCACATTTTTTTGCTCAAATAAGTTGATGAAATGTATTTGAATTTTTTTTTTACCAATAGTAAAACACCCTTCTCTATACGGAAAATCAATTTAAAAATTAGTGTACATGGTTTGGTAACGCCTGTGGGAATAGTTATTGTAATTCGAAATAATAAAATGTCTTCACAATAAAATGGCCGCCATGCAATGTTTGCTTTATACGCAACATCGTTATTACCACTGCAAGATATTGGGTTTGTGTAATAAGATGTTTTACCCTCTAAAGTAAATTTAAATGACATAAACTATCATTATAAATGGGAAATTTGAAGAAATAAAATTTGCAAAAAACATACTACTGCCCCTTTAAGTTGTTGTGTAACAAAGAGAGATTATTACCAGCGGAAGTGTATCATATGACTTTTACGAAACGAGTGTGAATATTGTTATTGGCCAAGTGTGGATTTTACTTAAATTTGCAAAAGTTTCGTAAACGTCATATGACACACTTTCGAGTGTAATAATTCGACTTTTACAAAACGAGTGTGAATTTTTTTATTGCCCGAGCAAGAGCGACCCCCGACCCCAATGTACCTGTACAATATATGTGATAGATCAACTTTATGTCGTTCTAATTGGGTATCTTTATTAGACACCTTTGAATACTTTTTAACTTATTACATTAGTTATTGTGGTTTGATAAAACAATAAACACAACAAATGAGATTAGGTTTTATTGGAACAGTTTTCAGTAAAACCCATACAAAATGAAAATGAAATTAACATTGATCAAAATCAACAAGTTAATTTCATTTCCTTAAATATTATTTGTCAGATACATTTCAGAAACGAATCACATAAAGTTATTCACATAATAAAAGTTAAATATGAATATTAGTAGAGTTTAAATAAAATGCAGTAAAAAAATTAAAAGAAAGAAATGTTTGTAATTAAAATGTGTATGTAAAAATTAATTTAAATGAAAATACGAAACTTACCATGGTAACCTTCTTTTAGTTTCTGGAGTGACAAATTATTTTTTTACCCTCATATGATAACCATTTAAGACATATTTACAAACAAAATCAACAAATTTCTTTCAATTCACACAAGACCAGTTATGAATCATTAGAATAGGCTCGATTTGAGGTTCGGGGACCTTTCGACTTTATTGTGGTCCTCCATTCTCTTCCCACAGAGGTTACTCCCCTTAGATATCTGATCCTAACCTGTGTTCTAATTGGGCTGGATCAGCCGGCAGAAAAGGAAAAATCTGATTGGTTGCATTTGAATCTAGTTGTGCAATCAGCGATGCTGTTGTAAAAGCCACAATTGTCATATGACACGTCATAATGATAAAATAAACGTAAGATAAACGTTTTCTCGTTTAATGTGTTTTCCTCGAAATATTCTGTTTGAATTTTGCTTGTGTGAAAATAATTGATCATAAACATGCTGATGAATAAAGAAGACCAAATCAGAGACAAATACCGAAAATAGTTAATTTGTGTTATTTACATCAGACATATGCTCATTAGCAAGACCCTTTAGAGTCATATGTCTAGATCTTTGAAGTCAATCGGTCCACATAGCTGCTGAAAGATGAGTTTTCATTGGTTTAGAAGCAGGATACAGTCAACTTCCAAACGCAAGGCATAACTCTTGCCAGTCTGCATTAATTACTGATTTCAGCCTTGCGGTATTTCCCTCGCTTTGTTGTGCTAGATAGTGAATCAGTGCACCAGAAATGCATAGTGGGCCTGGATTTCTAAGCACAGATTTCTTAAGGAAATACTGCAAGGCCTAAATCAGCCAGTAATGGAGACTGGTAAGAGTTATGCCTTGCATTGGGAAGTTGGGATACAGTTTGAGGTATCACACATGTGTGTAACCAACTCATTGTTATCTAATGAGTGATCTCACCACGGTTGAGTAATAAACACATATTGTTTACAGGAGAGATTTCAGTCCCAGATGTAAAACGTGTAAAAATAAGGAAGTAACAGTGCTGCAAGCTTTCACCGCCAGGGGATTATAGGAGAACAGTAAAATATGGCCAATATGCAAAAGAGGTCATGAAAGAAAATCTGAAGAGAGTAACCTCTGTGGGAAGAAAATGATAGCCTTCTTGACTTGATTTTTACGGTTTTGGAACCCTTTTGTCATTTCGTCCTTTGGTCATGTGGCCTTCTATCACCCCTTGTACGACTCATTATTATTATTATCAAATAATTTCATTACTGATTTACTTCTTCAAAATAATGTGTCCTTAGAAATATGATTCTCTCAAAGATTTTACCGTTGTGTTAAAACATCCATCCAAAATCAAGAATTCTTCCAAGTATAGAATCTACTCTCTGTTTATTCACAAGAGTTCAGCCTTTGTCATATCTTCTTTGGATTGAAAAGAGTTAGTGAGTGAGTTGGGGTTTAACGCCGCTTTCAAGAGTATTTCACTTATATCGCGGCTGCTATTATTATGGCAGGGAGAAAGCCCGCAACGTCATGTGGTTATGCATTGCGGTGAAACCTGCTAGCATCGGCAGGAACTAGAGAACCATGGGTGATACTGCACTGAAATTCAGTGTAGCATTGCACCCAAACCTTACTGCGTGTAGAACAGTTCTCTACTGCAGACAAAGTTGCCGTGCCCCTGGCGGAAATCGAACCCCAGACCTCTTGATCCAAAGCCGAACGCGCTAACCACTGCGCTATCCCGCCCCCCACAGCTTTCAGAAAATCATAATGAAGAATCACCATGAAAGATTTAACCCCTGGACCATCAACAACCTTGTACATTGCAAGGTCTTCCTTGGTTGATGCTGGAGTCCCATTTTCCCATTTCCTTCAGTTTCAAGCAATAACTTCAATTTGAAATTTTAATGTTTCACAGGTTAATTTTCCAAATTCATATATTTTTCATGTTCCAAATGTTGACGCTCGACGTTGAAGCACCCTTAAAATGTCCCTGAGAGTTTATTTGTTAGCCGTCTCTCTGGTGATTCTGAAGCGTGCACAGGAATACCATAGGATACCGGTTTGGACTGTTCACCGTGATTCATTTAGAGTTTCACCATTACACCATGTTTTACACTCAATTCTTCAGACAATCAGCGTGAAGAACCACGTTGCTGCTAATTCCTTCAGACAGTCAATGTGAAGAACCTCGAGGCTGCTCTATTCTTCAGACAATAAATGTCTAGGACCTCCAAGTCGCTCAATTCTTCAGACATTTAACATGAAGAACCTCCAAGATGCTCAATTCTTCCCACAATCAACGTTTAGGAACCTCTTTCAGACAAACCAATCATAGTTCCTTGTTATGCTGGAGTTAGCTCAAAGTGTCCCTCAACTCTGTTCATACACATGATGAATCTCCTGAAAACTGTGTCTGAGACAAACTTCACTTCTGCTCTAGAATGAAAGCAGTTCCTCATGTCAAGTTGGAGTCTGTCTGTTCGTCCCCAAGTCGGGACAACTCTTCATCCATCACAGAGTTCACAAAATGTCCCACAACTCCACGGTTCATGCTCACGATGAATCTCCTGAACGCTGAGTCTGAAACAAACAATGTTGTAAGCTCTTTTAGAACACAATGTCAATGTGTGATTGCTTCAACTATCCTAACATAAAGGAAAGCTGTGAAAATTTGGTCCCAAGATAATTATGATTTTATCATGTGCAAGTAAAATTGCAGCGTTGAAGCTAGACATTTTAGTGAAACTTGATTGCAAAACTAGCAAACAGTAAATGATACTTCAAAGAATTTCAAGTCAGCAACTGCAACATAACTTAACTGCATGATAGACTATCTCGTTAAACAGAGCTTTTCCAATGTAAGGCTGGTGATTTTATATCTGGAATGGCAATTTGGATCCACTAAACGATACTGGTGTAAAGTCTGAAAATATACCCCCCCCCCCCTCCCTTCAAAGTATACTCAGGTAGATTCTGGAAGCTCCCAGGATCTACACAGGTATACTTTGAAAGGGGGTACAATCTGGAAGCTTACTGCGGGTGCCACCGCTATCAATAACTCATAATTGTAAAAACATGAGTTGGATGTACAACCGAAAAAAGAAAACAGGTGCCAGGGTAATATTGAATTGCTTATAGTGCTGGTAATCGTTAATTTTGTTCAGATTGATAATCACTAGTACAAGATCGATAATCGATCGATTATAATCGAAGAGACCGTCAATTATTCCTGCTTTCACAGTAAAATGCACACACCTACGTTAGCGAGCCAACTTACGGGTTATTGTCAGCAATGGCTTTAGCTCTGTTTGATTTGCTAATCGATTACGTAAGCTGTTTAGGTAAATCACAGAAATATGTGATGAAACCGGAGTATAAATTTTCAACACATACCCAACTATTCTATAATTTTCATTTCTAAATTACATTAAGTTTTGTATCCATTTCTTGAGTTAAATGTGTTGCTAAATACTTATTTTTAATCAGGTGGCACCTGCTCAATGCAGCGAATGCCGTTTAACTTTCGAATCAAGCAAAGCCCTGGGTTGACGCTGATTGATCACCTGAAGCGTGCAGTAGAACAGCTTCTGATTTCGAAGTAAATAAGCAATGGCGACCACGCCGACCAGATTAGATATTGTTCCGTGAAAGAAAACATGATTACAAGGAATAATAAAATGTTTTATTGTTTATGCATCCCAATAATGATTATTTCCGATTATCGATCTGCAATTTATTAGTAATCAACAATCGTTTATTTCACTTAGATCGATCTATCAACCGATCCTACGATTAATCGCTCCAGCACTAATTGCTTATATAATATTTGCCACTGTGGAAGTGTGGCTACCTACCGTCAATGATGACTTCTTTGGGCACAACCTCCAGTACAGGAGAGTGCTGTACAGGTGTGAGTCTCATCTCCCTCTCCACGTCCTCTAGATAGGTCAACACACTCGGGTGTACGTCGTTCAGAGACTCGAAGTACACGACCTGCTGCAGCCACACTCCGCTCAGATGAGGACACATCGCACCCTGCAAATAGCAAACAGTTACATGGAGGCTGTACCAGGGCACTGGAGATCACATACCACAGTAAATAATGATTAGGAAAATCAAACAAGTCCTATCATCTTCTGGGGAAGCCTATTGTTAGTTTGGATTCCTGTGAACTGGCCTTTCAGAATGTTACAGCACTATTTTCATTGAAGACTGGATCAGGCTACTTGAGACCATTTACCATGGCAGATAATGATTTCGGTAAATTATTACAATGTTAACCAAGTGAGTTCCGTAATCTTCCAAGATCTTATCTTTAATCAGTGGTCAAATCTTTATTATCAACGAAGCCTATTGTTAGTTTTGATTCCTGTGAACTGGCCTTTCAGAATGTTACAGCACTATTTTCATTGAGGTGAGGTGAGTTGGGGTTTAACGCCGCTTTCAAGAGTATTTCACTTATATCGCGGCTGCTAGTATTACGGCAGGGAGGAAGCCCACAACGCCATGTATTTTTATTGAAGACTGTATCAGTCTACTTGAGACCATTTACCATGGCAGATAATGATTTTGGTAAATTATTACAATGTTAACCAAGTGAGTTCCGTAATCTTCCAAGATCTTATCTTTAATCAGTGGTCAAATTGTTATTATCAACGAGTTTTGATCATTGAAATTGGCCTTTCAAAATATTCGGGCACTAATTTCTGCGGCTGGGATTTGAGTCATTATGGATCTACCATTGAGTGTAAACCAAAGTATTTTGTATTCTATTTTTAAAAGAAATCACCTGCTTGATTCAAATTTCATTTACAGAATTGTGCTCACAAAATTCAGCCATTTATTGATTGTGAATGGTTTGGATCTAGATAAATGGGTAAATACAAAGAATTCTCTTTTGATTGTATGTAAGATGTAAAGACATTCATAAAACAATAGCAATGGTAGCACTTTTTAGAACCTTGCAAATTGACAACAGTTAGAGCTTTCAACCAAACATGATATCATATAGTTATTGATAACTCATAAACTATATACATTGGATATGTTACATACTAGGATTTAGAGTATAAAATACCTTGGAGAAAAGACGAGCAATGATGTAGATAAGGTTCGTGGTGAAAAAGGTCAAGGACGTGTACAGATGCAGAACAAGATGGCCGCCCTCCGGGAGAACCTGGAGTTGAGGATATGTATTGTTGATTGGAAGACATGTTGCCAATGCTGAACATTATGTTATCAAAGGAGATATTGAAAGAAGATCAAAATTCTCTTCATTACATCTAAAAAGCAATTTCATTGCATTTCATTTTACCTTCAATGTTTGGATAAGTTTGGACAGGAAGTCCACCCTGACTTGTAACTCTTCGGTCCCAGGAGGAAGATTTGGATCTACAACACTGAGTACAGCTGCCTTTGATTCGAACTCTGAGATGTGGATGTCGTTGAAAGTTGTTTCGTGTTTATCACTGACACACTTCTCTATGACACCTGTCAGTGTGGGGTGGGCGTCGACCCTGATCAGCTGACGAGACTCGTTAACTCCCAGGTGAGAGAGCAGGCGAGACAAAACACCTGTCAGTTCGTCTTTGTACGATTGCTTCTGTGTCTTTTTGAGGTCATCCAGCTTGAAAGACAAATGAGCCATCTTTTATAAGATTTCTAGTTCTTTGGGTATCCATTGTACAACTTAATCATTGCTCCATTAATAATTTTTGGAAAATGAAATGAAAATCTTTTATTAAAAAAATTATTTTGAAATAAAATAGTCTTTGTAATATCCAACCTGAACGTGTTTCCACACAGCATTGAGTTTCTTGACGAACTCCCCCTCACAGAACCTAGAGCTGTGAATGTGCTGGAGTGGTCTCCCCTTGATCACTCTCCAGTCCAGGATTTCACTCGGATGGAGTGTATCTTGGCACTGAATTGAAACACTAATTATGAATAGTTTATCACACATCCGTGGTCAATAAAGTTATTTCACCCTTCTTATACTTATTCCCTACCATTCCAGTTGTGGTGAATTACAGGAGTTACATTAACTGTTTACGCTTGTCAACCTGGATTATTCCTGATGTCATCAAGTTACAATTCCTGAAAGTAAGTATCTCCAGTCTGATTAAAATCAATATTTGAAGGAATAAAAGTCGCAAATATATCCATCAACCGGGATACAAGTTCATATCAGACGGAGGTTACTCTCCACACGGTATAATAATAATAATAACAACACTTTATTGTCCTCATTACAATGTAAATTTGGAAATTCTTTTTGACCCTTGGCACCCGGCAGCCACAGTGAAGCGCCAATTCAAGCGTTGTTCTATCCTTATAATGCTGAGTACCAAGCAAGGAATCTTTTAACATTTTTTGGTATCACGAGGCCGAGAATCGAACCCCGACTTTCCGGGTGATGAGCAGACACTCTACCAACTGAGCTACATCCCCAGTTATTAGCATGTTCTGACACAAGTTCTGTTAGCCAATCACATTTGCTTCAACAAAACCTACGGTGCATCGAGCTAGGGGCAAGTAACTCCAGGCAGTCTGTTTCTATAACAATCGGAACACGTAAACGAATGATTCTGAAGGCGTTCAAAATGAAATACAACATTTAAAAACTATGATGTGGCCAGCTAATGACTTGGTTTTGTCTGCACTAGACTGGTACAGAACAAATACAAGAGAATTAGTGAGCAAAGCTCACTCATGATACCCCCGCTTTTCCATTAACATTGGTCAAAGAGAAATGTTTGAAAATAGCAAAAGGGTATCAATGTTTAAACTTTTGTATGAAAAGACCATTACATATATTATTAAAGCAGAGTAAGTATTACACCTCTAAGCATGTTTTAGAAGTAAAAGTCAAAGTGGTTTCGTAACATTTGAACAACTAGAAGAGCGTTTGCGGGACACCGCAAAAGCAGAGCAGCTCCGAAACTTTGGGTCTCGCCTTTCCCTGTTCCACCTTCTCCTCAGCATAAATAAAATGGGATTTTTTTTGGACCAAAATTTGTTCATTATTCAAGTTATTCTCACAAGTTGAATCATCACTGGGGTCACTTTTCACAAGTTTGTTCTTAAAACCTATTTCTGATTTCAAAATTGGATCAAAGGATTAACATGGCCTGAACCAATATCTCATGACCTTGACCTTGACCTTAGACCTTCAAGGTCACACCATCACTGATTACTTTTCATTGTGTATAACAATCATGCAATGACTCAAAGTGTTCATTGTTAACATAAGGCATATTCACAATAGCATGCTTAAGTTGTGTTCTTGCTGTGACCTTGACCTTTGACAGATTTTAGCGAAAACTTTTTCAAATCTTGGTCTATCTCCATAGTTGATATATACCAAATGAGAGCCTGACAGCACAAAAACGTTTGAAGTTATCATGTTTACAAGGATTATTGTAGTAATTAAAGCACTCATGACCTTGACCTTTGACCTTGAATGTGAACATGTCAAAATCATTTACCAGATTTATAAGAAAGAACCTATGTATATGAGGTGTTAATACCTTCTTGGAAACAAGTAGTATTTGAGTTATGAGCGGAACCAAAAGAGTGACCATAGACGCGCACACAAAGACGCTTAAAAGTGGAAAATCTGAAAAAATAATCATGGAATCTGAGGGAAACATAGAAAAGGCACATCTAGGGACCATAAAGTGTACATGTATAAAGTTTCATAACAATTGAACAAGTAGTATTTGAGTTATGAGCGGAACCAAAAGTGTAAGCATAGACGCGCACACAAAGACGCTTAAAAGTGGAAAATCTGAAAAAATAATCATGGAATCTGAGTGAAACATAGAAAAGGCACATCTAGGGACCATAAAGTGTACATGTATAAAGTTTCATAACAATTGAACAAGTAGTATTTGAGTTATGAGCGGAACCAAAAGTGTGACCATAGACGCGCACACAAAGACGCTTAAAAGTGGAAAATCTGAAAAAATAATCATTGAATCTGAGGGAAACATAGAAAAGGCACATCTAGGGACCATAAAGTGTACATGTATAAAGTTTCATAACAATTGAACAAGTAGTATTTGAGTTATGAGCGGAACCAAAAGTGTGACCATAGACGCGCACACAAAGACGCTTAAAAGTGGAAAATCTGAAAAAATAATCATGGAATCTGAGGGAAACATAGAAAAGGCACATCTTGGGACCATAAAGTGTACATGTATAAAGTTTCATAACATTTGAACAAGTAGTATTTGAGTTATGAGCGGAACCAAAAGTGTGACCATAGACGCGCACACAAAGACGCTTAAAAGTGGAAAATCTGAAAAAATAATCATGGAATCTGAGGGAAACATAGAAAAGGCACATCTTGGGACCATAAAGTGTACATGTATAAAGTTTCATAACAATTGAACAAGTAGTATTTGAGTTATGAGCGGAACCAAAAGTGTGACCATAGACGCGCACACAAAGACGCTTAAAAGTGGAAAATCTGAAAAAATAATCATGGAATCTGAGGGAAACATAGAAAAGGCACATCTAGGGACCATAAAGTGTACATGTATAAAGTTTCATAACAATTGAACAAGTAGTATTTGAGTTATGAGCGGAACCAAAAGTGTGACCATAGACGCGCACACAAAGACGCTTAAAAGTGGAAAATCTGAAAAAATAATCATTGAATCTGAGGGAAACATAGAAAAGGCACATCTTGGGACCATAAAGTGTACATGTATAAAGTTTCATAACAATTGAACAAGTAGTATTTGAGTTATGAGCGGAACCAAAAGTGTGACCATAGACGCGCACACAAAGACGCTTAAAAGTGGAAAATCTGAAAAAATAATCATGGAATCTGAGGGGAACATAGAAAAGGCACATCTAGGGACCATAAAGTGTACATGTATAAAGTTTCATAACAATTGAACAAGTAGTATTTGAGTTATGAGCGGAACCAAAAGTGTGACCATAGACGCGCACACAAAGACGCTTAAAAGTGGAAAATCTGAAAAATTAATCATGGAATCTGAGGGAAACATAGAAAAGGCATATCTAGGGACCATAAAGTGTACATGTATAAAGTTTCATAACAATTGAACAAGTAGTATTTGAGTTATGAGCGGAACCAAAAGTGTGACCATAGACGCGCACAAAAAGACGCTTAAAAGTGGAAAATCTGAAAAATTAATCATGGAATCTGAGGGAAACATAGAAAAGGCACATCTTGGGACCATAAAGTGTACATGTATAAAGTTTCATAACAATTGAACAAGTAGTATTTGAGTTATGAGCGGAACCAAAAGTGTGACCATAGACGCGCACACAAAGACGCTTAAAAGTGGAAAATCTGAAAAATTAATCATGGAATCTGAGGGAAACATAGAAAAGGCACATCTAGGGACCATAAAGTGTACATGTATAAAGTTTCATAACAATTGAACAAGTAGTATTTGAGTTATGAGCGGAACCAAAAGTGTTCCGGACGGACGGACGGACGGACGCAAGGACGGACGGACGCGCTGAGCGCTATATACCCCTGACTACTTCGTAGCGGGGGTATAATAAGCTTTTACAGGGTTTCTTCAAACCTTGTGGAAAGGAATCTTTGTGTCCCGATAGATGCACAATTTGCTGATTTTATTCCCTGAAACTGGGTCAATATTAATCAGACTCTCAGTAATGGATGGTTTGGCACTATTCGTTTCAGCAGATCATGGGTTAAGAGAATGTAGGTCATCTGGATGCTAGGGGTGTAACAATACATCGAACTATCGATGCATCGCAATAGTTGGCTTGGCAATAGTACAACCGGTATATTGATAGTATATAAAAAAATACTATCGCTATCGCAATAGTAAGGTTAACTATCGATACTATCGAAACTATACAATTTCCTTAATAATGAATGATTTACACAAGCCTCACTGCATTAAATTCAAGATTTTCCATTTTAGAAGGTCAAAAGGGAAGAACTATAGAGATAGGAAATAGCAAAATGACAAAAAGTGTTTTCATTTATGATTTCTTTACTGATTTTAGTTCCATAGTCCTTACATCAATTAAACATTTCTATTAAAACCTATAAGAAATCTAGCTGATTATTGCTTATTTGTACCAAAAAACCTGTCGCAATAGTTATTGCAATAGTGAGTTACATTAGTCTATCGCTATTTTAATAGTAAGTGGCAATAGACTTTCGCTATCGCAATAGTCTATTTGGGTCAATAGTCACCCCTAATGGATGACCAAAACAGTAACGTTTAAGAATTCTCAACTTACCACCAAATTGATTTGTTCACTTTTAACATCGCACTTCTCCATGAAGTGTATCTTTTGTTTCCATGGTAACATGTCCCGTTCCTGTCTGCCCCTGAATGACCCCGAGTGAACCCTCTGACAGATGACCTTGTCTTGTTGTAGCTTCTGCTTGACATGGCTGACCGAACTCGGGGAGAGGGACGCATTGAACTTGGATTCGCCTTTCTGGAATTGATTTAACATTTTCTATGAAATATCATAGTTTTGTGGAGCACAGTGGTATAGTGGTTAGCGTGCTTGCCTCTCACCGCAAAGACCCGGGTTCGAATCCCATTGGAGACAAAAATTTGTGACCTGGGTCTCATACTGTGTTGTGTCCTTGGGCAAGGCACTTCATACACATTGCACTCAGTCCACCCAGCTGTCTAAATGGGTACCTGAACAAGGGAAATACGGAACTATACGGTCGCGCGGAGCACTTATATTTTTTATTAGTAGCTGCACCGAAAGTACAATTCCTTCAGGGTAATAATGTACCGCCACTGAACAGCATTGCGTTGGATATTAGGCGTTAAAATTATCATTATCATTATTATTATTATTAGTTTTACATGTCTCAGAAATTAAACATTGCCATGAGTAAAACCATAATGTAACTACAACTTTGTAGACAACCTGAATATCACCAACATTGATTAGAGGTAGCTTCGAGTTCTCCCATTAATGATTTTAAACAACTTATTCTTGCAATATTTGGTGATGTATATTGTGTTTGTATATCAGGAAAGAAACAATTTCGTGGCACTTATATAAATATCTTTGAACATTACAATTGACTTTCATGTTTGGTTCATTTATGAAAAGTAGGTTTCCTTGGATTTTTATGATTCCATTATTTAAATAACCCAAGTATGCATACATTTAACAGCTTCTGACCCCCTTTCATAAAGCTCCCTTTGACCAACGGGATTGTAACTAATTTTTAACGTTAACAATGTCATTAGTTTGCAGGAGTGTTTTGTCGAAGGTCTGTCATCACCGTGAATACTCAAAGGAGATGCAGCACGTTTTTGCATTTTTTCAATGTTCAAATTTACGATTTATAATAAAAGTTTACAGCCCATTACACGACCCAATTATCCGTAGTCATTGAAACGAAAACTGCTAGCGGCCATTTTAGTGTGAACACCTTTTATCAATTCGAGGATTGGAAATTGATCCAAGTTGTTTAAATGAACAATAATCATTTATCTAGAACTCTATTTATTGATTGAGCAGGATTGTTTTGCAATTGGTAACATTTTTTGTCCATTTTGCGAGATCTTCTTATTTCGATAAGAAAACGTGACACAGCCCCTTTAAAGATTGCCAGTTTATGTTCTTTACCTTATGAGAGTAGTGTGTAATCTTGAGGTAGCCGGGTATGGTGGCGAGTTTATAAGAGTTGACGAACACTTCGGAGCAATACTCCCTCATGAGCTGGAGACGACACCGCTGCGACTCCGAGATGTTGCGGTACAGCTCCAGGTTGCTCTGGATCGTGTCTGACTGCAGACCGACGAAGTACCGACAACACTTCCGGTGCTCTTGCAAGAAACCAGGCGGAAGATCAGATTTCCGGAATAATGGAACATCGGAACTGTCACTGGCTGAGAAATAGAAAATTGTTAAAATCTAAATATTTTAGATATTTAAAAATACTTACCCTACTTTTACTAGTGCATATTACCTATATGATCCGATGAAGGATTGAAAACGTGACTGAGACAGGATCCTAACGTAACTGTAGTGAAGTGTAGACAGACTGGCTCTAGGGCACGTCACTACCCGGAAGTGTAGTGCAATCCACATAGCTGCGTGCGCAGTGATATGAAAACCTCACATTTCCTAGAGTCAGTCCGAGCGAGGTCCTAGATGCGGGGAGGTAGTTGATCCAACGATGGGTGGGTATAAACCCTAAAAGTAGGGTAAGTATTTTTAAATATCTAAAATATTTAGATTTTAACAAATTTTTAATACTTACCCTACTTTTACTAGTGCATGTTGATTCGACAGTAGGACGGAGGGAAAGGACCAACAGCGAGGACCCCCAAAAGCACTAGTAATAGCAGGACGTGGCAACTGAGCGGAATCCTACAAACAGGAAACCCAAATCAGAAAATGAAACCACAAAAATGGATTAAAAGGAGAGATCTCGACGGTCCGAGAAATAGTCCTAAATCCACCAAGAATAACTCACCTATGACGAGGAGGGCACAGTGAGCTGCTGCGCCACTACGAGAGGTCCAAACGACTGGAGGCCTTGTACATCCTCCACGGAGACATCTCTCAGATAATGACTCGCAAACACCGTGTTAGATTTCCAAAAGCAACCCTTCATGATGTCAGGCACGGAACAGTTCCTGTGAAGTGCCATTGTTGAAGCTAGAGCTCGAATCTCATGCGGGTTGTTTGCGCAGGGGTGAGGAATTCCTGCTGCATCGTAAGCTGTCAGGATAGTTGACCGAAGCCATAAGGCCAACGTGTTCCGGTTTACCTCTCCCTTAGTCATAGAAGAGAAAGGAATGAACAACCTCTTCCGCCCAGCCCTCTTGTCAGTAGACCGGGAGATGTATTCCTTCAGGGCACGGACTGGGCACAAAGAGAGTTCTTCAGACTCTGACTCATCCACAATCGAAGACAATGGCGGAATCACAAAAGATCTGTCAGGTTGACCAGGCAGTTGGTTTTTCGCGACAAAATCCCACAGCAAACCTAGATGCACTGAGCCATGACGCCGTTGCTCGAACCGGACCCTCGTAACATCAATAGCGTGTAGTTCACTCACTCTGGCAGCTGTTGCCAAAGAAAGTAGGAACGCCGTCTTCCTGGAGAGGTTCTCAAAAGAGGCCTCCGACAGAGGTTCATATGGAGATCCACGAAGGTTCTTCAGGACCAGGTTCAGATCCCAAGCTGGAGGGCGAAACTTGACTTTCTGGTCCTCCAGCTTAAAGGACTTCAGCATGGCTATCAGTTCCCGGAGTTTTAGAAATCTTCCTGTCTGTTTTAACAGCGAGAACTGAATTGAGGGCCGAAAGATAGGTAGAAATCGTTCCACCCTTGAGGTGCCTCTTCGATCGAAGATGGAACAAAAAATCTGCCAGAAACTGTGGTGAAGCTGACAATGGATCTTGCTTATGGGATCTGCAAAAATTCTCAAACGACAGCCACTTATCGTCATAAAGGGCTCTAGTTGAAGGCCGATGTGCTCCAGTAATAGCGCTGGCTACAGGCGCTGAGTACCCCTTATCCCTTAGAGTCTTCTGCAGATGGTCCAAACGCACAGATGAAATCGTTGCGGGTCTGGATGTAACTGCCGACTGTGAGGATGCAGAAGGAGGTTTGGCCACGGGGGCAACGGGTTTGGTTCTCCTTCTGCTAAAAGACGAAGTTCTGGAAACCAAGTTCTGGCCGGCCAAAAGGGCGCGACCAAAAGCAGATTCATCAACTTGGTCTCCCTGATCTTGGCCAGAACCTTTGGCAACAGAATTGGAGGTGGAAACGCGAACGCGTCCAGACCGTGCCAAGACAGGGACAGAGCGTCCACTGCCCACGCCATCGGGTCTGGAAGGGGAGAGACATAAGTTGGCAACTGGTTGTTGAATCTTGTGGCGAACAAATCCATCAGAGGACGATGGTGTTGCTGACAAATCAGGGTGAAAGCTTCCGGGTTGAGCATCCACTCCGTTGGTGATGGCTTGTCCGGTCTGGACAGAGCGTCTGCCAATATGTTCCTGCAACCCGGGATATGACGAGCCCTGATCAAAACGTTGTTGGCGTCTGCCAACTCGAACAGTTGGAAAGTCTGCTTCAATAACTGGCGCGACCGAGTCGTCCCCTGGAAATTGATCAGGTAAACCACTGTCGAGTTGTCCGAGGCTATACGAACCCGAGAGCCTCTGAGGACTCCGATCCAATGCTCGATTGCTAAGATGACTGCCTGCAACTCGAGATTGTTGCTGTGCCAACTGACTTGATGTTGCGCCCACAACCCTGCTGCCGTCCGCTGACCCAGGTGGGCTCCCCACCCTTGATGTGATGCGTCTACAAACAGTTCGTGATGATGACTGAACTCTGTCAAAGAGACTCCTTCGCAAACATTCGATGGGATCGTCCACCACCTGAGGTAACGGTGTAGATGCAGTGGAAGCCAAAGGCTTTCCCTGGGGTCGTCCTCTTGACAAAAAGGAATCAGAAACACTTGCAGAGGGCGCGCCATGAGACGACCTCTGAGAGTGAGGGCCTGAGCTGAAGTCAGAAGGCCTAGAAGGGACTGCCACTGACGAACCGACAAAGCCTGACGAAGACCCCGCAACGCTAACTGCTCTATCTTCTCCCACCTGTCTGGGGGTACTCGGAGAAGATCCATGTTGGTTAAGAACAGACCTCCTATAAACGTCAGCTGCTGGGATGGGACTAGTTGCGACTTCTCTGAATTGACAAGCCATCCCAACTGTCGCAGCAGGTCCAAGGTAAATAGGGTCTGTCTGTGTAAAACTGTTGAGTCCCCGTGGCTCATCAGGCAATCGTCTATATAGGGGTCGAACTCTATCCCCCGAAGATGGAGAAACCTGGCGATCGGAGACGTAATGCGAGTGAAAAGCCACGGGGCCGTAGAGATTCCAAACGGAAGAACCTTCCATTGATAATGTACCCCTTGGAAGAGGAATCTGAGGTACTTCCGATGATGCTTGAAAATTGGTACATGGAGGTAAGCGTCCTGAAGATCTAAACTGACCAGCCAATCGTTGGGTTGAAGCTTGGAACGCAGTAGATCCAGGGTAACCATTGTGAAATGCGGAGGCTCTGGCATATACAGATCGTTGAATAAAGCCATGTTGTGTATCATCCGCATCTTGTCTGAGTTCTTCTTCGGAACCAGGAAGATTGGGGAGTAGTATCCTGGGGAGAAGCTGGGGTCTGGGACCACCTCTATTGCTTTCTTCTCCAACAGTGTCTCGATGTTGGAAGACAACTGAACGATCTGAGTCGGCGAGTACACGCGTGACCGGGGCAGGGTGGTCAGAGGCGGAGGGTTGGAGATTGGCATTTTGTATCCAACCTTGAGGATTTCGGTGACAAAGGGATCTTCTAGGATTGTCCAGTTTGGCCAGAAGATCCCTAGTCTCCCGCCTACGGGTGTAGTTTGGTACGGGACGACTGGAGGCGGGAGAGACCAGTCGTGCATGTCCAACGCTTCAACAGCGTTTCTTGTAGGCTGGGGTCTTGGGAGTTTTTGGCTGATCGAAATCGGGGCGAGGTCTCTGAGGGATGTAGCCTCCCCTACCTGACTTGCCTCGTCCTCCACCACGAGCTCCACGTTGAGCGAGCCTGACGGAATTGCGTCTCCCCACATAGGTTTGGTTGGCCCTAGGGTTTCTGGGGACGAAGGCTATTGACAGAGACTTGATGGCACGAAAAGTGAAGTCTGATTGTGCCAACGAAGCATGTTCCTTGTACACCTCCGGTATCTTGTCCGCAAAGAGGGTAGGAGTGGAGAGAGGAGCTCTTATCAGTGATTTCTTGAATTCTTCTTCCCAAATACAGGGGGCAAGAAGACCGTTCCTACGGATAAGAGTGGTTGAAGCCATAGCCGAGCGAACGTGGTCTACAACGACTGACACAGAGTTGGACACCCACCTAAACATTGTGGACTGGTGATCCATCCTCGATGGGTTGTCCTCCGTAAGGTCCTGCGTGAGGGCATCAGCGGCAGAGGCGATAGCTGAGAGAGGTTTCAACATCCGCTTCAACTCTCTATCCACAGACAACAACCTAACGTCTTGCACTTTATAAGAACCTTGTGGCGCATCTGACAGCCTAGAACAAGAGTCATCCTGAGGGGCACCATGGTCAAATACTTGCAGAGAGTGAACCTTGAAAGTAGCAGAAGAATTCTTGGCTGGCCGAAACGTTGGGTTGAGCGACAGTTTCCTGAACTCATCGTCCAAAGACTCAACTGCATCCGAGACCATCGGGTGTGGAGGGATAAGTAATTCAGACTCATGCCAGACGGCTAAAGAGGCATCAGTATCCGGGCCTGGTGATGGAGACGTTACCAGCCTGTCGGCAATCCAGGAATACACTTCTCCTAAGGGCAGATGAGTACCCTGGGGTTCGCTAGGGTCCACAGACTTAGACGGAGATACCGGGTCATAATAACGGTCATCTGAGTAAGTGGAGGCTGAACGACGTGGAGAAGCCTCCGACTCCAAAGTGTCTCTGATAGGAGATCTGTCACGGAAGAACGAGTCACTGGGGTCCTGAGCAGGCAAGCGCTCTCTTGACAAGCGATCCTTAGAACGCTGGCGCTCCTTCTCCAGAAGCTGACGCTCTTCATCCCTGAGGCGCTGGTGCTCAGCCTCCTTGAGGCGCTGGCGCTCGTCCTCTCGGCACAGGCGCTCATCTTCCCGGCGCTGGCGCTCGTAGTTTTTCTGGCGCTGAGCTTCAATATCCTTGAGGCGCTGGCACTCATCTTCACGGGACAGGCGCTCGTCCTCGCGGCGCTGGCGCTCGTACCCTCTGTGGCGCAAAGCTTCAACCTCCTTGAGGCGTAGGCGCTCCTCATCTCGGTACCGCTCATCCCTGTGCTGGCGGTCAGAGTTCTTGTGGCGCTGGGAATCGATGTCCTTGAGGTGCTGACGCTCCTCCTCCCGGACGCGGCGGTCCTCCTCCAAGCGTAAGTGTTGGCGCTCATCCTCGCGGCGCTGGCGCTCAAGCTCCTGGCGTTGAGCGTTCTCTGCACGTCGAGTGTCCTCCAGGCGCTTCTGTTCCAGACGACGCTCCTCCTGGCGTCTCCTGGTTTCCCTGAGCTCTGCTAAGCGTCTTTCATCCTCCTGGCGCTCGAGGTCCTTTAGAGAAAGTTGATATCTCTCTTCTTCTTTCTCCACCTCGAGCTCCAAGCGCTGGCGCTCACCTAGGCGCTGCTGATCCTCTAGGCGCCGGCGCTCCTCAGAAGAGAGAGATTTCCTGTTGGAAGAGTCCGACAAGGGAGGGTCTGCCACCCCACTCCTGGGCCTCCTATCCGAGCGTGACACGTTCCCGATGGGCGGAGCACCAGGGTTGATCGCGTTCTCTAACTGTTCCATAGAAACACGCTGTGCCTTGGTCTTGGATGGAGCAGTATTCCCAGTAGGGGAAAGAGCATCATGAGGATGATCTCTTGCTGGAGACAACCCGTCAATGGGTTCAGAGATAACAAGAGTATCCTGGTCGAGGTCTGAAGTGGCCATCCTACAGCGTCGCTGGGTGAACCTCTTTCTCCTTGCCCTCAGGTAAGACTTGAATTCTGACGCAGAAAGATGACAACAGTGACCACACCGGGAGAGCCACTCACACGGTGTGTCCGCCAAACAGTCTGGGCAGAGGGGGTGCGGGTCCTTTGCCGACTTGGGGGATTTGCAATCAACGCAAAACACTCTCGGCATGCAAGAACGAGTTCACTGTCAACAAAAAGAGAAGCCAGTGAACACAAATAATCAAGCAAACAAAACCACCATAACATGTTAAAACAACTTTAACATCAGAAAAGGTTGAGTAATGAAAGCTTAATTCAAGCATGAAAAATTACAAAATTGGTAATGAAAAATTTACAAAGAAATTTTAATACCAAAAAATTAAATTCCCATGAAGAAAGAAACAATTGAAGTAAAGAAAAACAACATAGGATACGAACTACACAGACTCAAGGTTAAAAGGGAGATAACCGCTGTGGTCAAAGTTCATACACATGGAATGTAAACACATGAAACTTTCAACAAGAATAAAATTTACAATGTAAAATTAACGACTATAAATAGCCAAGAATTTACACTCACAGTGGAAAACGTAAACAACAAACAAAATTATCCATAAATATGGATAAAATAAAAAACAAAAACGGTAAACAAAAAGTTGTGACGTCACAACAAATCGAGCAAGACGAAGGAGGCCGCCATTTTGAATGGCCAGCGAAAACGTGCTCCGAAGAAAAACAACGAAAATAGCTACCAAAACGCGTAAAAGTGTTAGAAAACACGATAAAACGGTACAGTAGGCTGCGTAGCATAAAAATAGAAGTCAAATTCCTCACGAAAGCCAATGCAAATGGCGACATGAGCGAAGAAAAACATCGTTCTCGAAGAATGAAGAAAAAAATTCTACGACGAGGTAGGTGAAAACTACGCTTGTTACACTTCACAATACAAAAAATAGAGAAAAGACATACCAATGACTAAACCACACGGTTTAGGTAGATAAATAGGTAGAAAAGAGAAAAATTCCCGTCTCAAATACACGTCCGTAATGCAGGTGCGATATAGGAAATGTGAGGTTTTCATATCACTGCGCACGCAGCTATGTGGATTGCACTACACTTCCGGGTAGTGACGTGCCCTAGAGCCAGTCTGTCTACACTTCACTACAGTTACGTTAGGATCCTGTCTCAGTCACGTTTTCAATCCTTCATCGGATCATATAGGTAATATGCACTAGTAAAAGTAGGGTAAGTATTACAAATTTGATAAATAAGTTTTGGAAAATAAAAGGAATGGAATTAAACTCTTTTTTTTTTATTACCATGTTTGATATCAATACTTCAAGATTTTAGCAGAAGCATAACTTTTTTCAACAAGAAAAAATAGAGCCATGGGCTCTGTAGCTCATCAGGATTTGATTTATTATCTAAGGTTGAATATCTAAGTTATCTCAAGTAATACATTGTTAACAAGCAAAAAATAGGTTTTTAGATCATGACCCCTGTGACCCGTATTTGGAGTCACAGGGTCACCAATCCTACAATTAAGAATCACCTTTAACCAAAGAGTCTCTACACAACTTTTCAGCTCTCTTGTGACCCCTGTGACCCCATTTGGAGTAATGGGGTCACACAATCTACAATTAAGAATCCCCATTGGCCAAGGAGTCTGTACACAACTTTTCAGCTCTCTAGAGCTTTTGGAACTGGAGAAGAAGATGAAAATAGGTTTTTAAGGATGTGACCCCTGTGACCCCATTTGGGGTAATGGGGTCACGAAATCTATAATTAGAATCCCCATTACCCAAGGAGTCTGTACACAACTTTTCAGCTCTCTTGACTTTTTGGAACTGGAGAAGAAGATGAAAATAGGTTTTTAACGATGTGACCCCTGTGACCCCATTTAGAATCCCCATTGGCCAAGGAGTCTGCACATAAAATTTCAGCTCTGTGAAGTCATTGGTTGTGGAGAAGAAGTCAAAAAAGCAAAAAGTTTACGGACGGATGGACGGACGGATCGACGGACGGACGCCGGACACCATGCCATGCCATAAGCCCATCGGGCCTTTCAGGCCTGATGAGGTAAAAAGTGAGCATGGCTCACATACCCCCGCCATATGCTATCCGTCCATTGAGAATTATAGATGTGAAGAGTACTATGTTTAAAAAACAGCTTCAAGCATCATAATATTGTCCAAAATAATTTTGGGAACTGGCTTTGTTATTACAAAATTTCATTCACCCAGATGTAATATTTTTCAGGTAACTTAATTTTTCCCATTAGAGCATCACACCGGTAAATTGTACCAAGTTCAATTACAGATTCAAGGGCTTCATAACTCCGTAAATATATTAAATAAATAAATATTATGGAAATGGATTTTAAACTTGATGAAGAGTATCATCTGGAATACCTCCATGTTAAATTTCATTCACCTAGATGTAATAGTTTCCGAGAAAACTTGTCCCCATTGGAGCATCACAGTTCTTCTGATACAAAGTTCAATTTCGGATTCAAGGGCCATACCTCCGTAAAAAATAATATTTCGGAAGTGGTTTTCGAACTCGATAAAGAGTATCATCTGGACTACCCCCTTTTTCAATTTCATTCACCTAGATGTAATAGTTTCCGAGAAAACTTGTCCCCATTGGAGCATCACAGTTCTTTTGGTACTAAGTTCAATTTTGGATTCATGGGCCATAACTCCGTGAAAAATAATATTTCGAAAGTAGTTTTCAAACTCAATAAAGAGTATCATCTGGACTACCTCCATGTTAAATTTCATTCACCTAGATGTAATAGTTTCCGAGAAAACTTGTCCCCATTGGAGGATCACAGTTCTTCTGGTACTAAGTTCAATTTCGGATTCAAGGGCCATAAACTATATAAAAAATAATATTTCGGTAGTGGTTTTCGAACTCGATAAAGAGTATGATAGTGAGTACTCACAACCAAAATTTCATTCACCTAGTTTGAACAGTCTCCGAGAAAACTTGTCCCCATTGAACACAATAAAACGTCCAAAAAGTGACGTTTCCATGGAAACGACAACAAATTTAAATCTCAGAAAGTTGAAAATTGTCTGTGCAATTGGATGTGACGTTGTTACAGCTTTCCATCACAAGTTGAATAAATTTGTAAAAAGATATTATTACACAGGAAAGTGTGTCATTTGACTTTTATTAAACTGGTGCAAATTTGTGTATAACTTTGCTTTCCTGCTTTGTTTCTTGTTTTGGCATCCTCGGTTACCCATGGTTTTATATATGCTTCGCACTCTCCACTATATCACCCATGGGAAACCTTATCAGAAAAATCTGTACTCAAATTACCCGCCCTTGGCCAGCATGACGAAGTCAGTAACCAAAGAAAATGCTCAATGGGATAAGACGGAAATGGTCAAGGGAGATAACCTGTGACGGATGGCTAACACAATGACCTCGCTTGCTTTGAAACAAGTGATATGAATTGTCATTGGCTCGCAGGTCCAAGCTGCGTAGCAGTTTGATTGGCTTAATTTGAGTACAGATTCTCCTGATAAAGTTTCCCATGGGTGATATAGTGGAGAGTAACGGAGCATATATAAAACCATGGGTAACCGAGGATGCGTAAAAGTCAGATGACACACTTCCTCTGGCAATAGTCCCTATGTCTCCACTCACAGAAGAAGTGTTTGTCGAGAGCAGAGAGAGTTCCCTGGTTGAGATGTTTCCTGTAGTTGAGACACACAACATACACCTCGGAGTTCCCCGACTTGCTGGTGGCAGGCTTGAACACATTCACCTGAAAATATAAACAAAATATGTATCTCTGAGGTCAGTAGGTCGAACATGAACAATATTATGACATGCAAACACTGTATATTGCTGTGAAACTTGACTGATTTTTGCAAGCCCTTGATGAATATGACGACACCATTATCTACACAAATTGATGTAAAGATAGGAATCATGTGTAGAAGTGGCTAGCTCCAGGCAGTGAGAAACCTTTCCGAGATGTCACTAATATACTCTCTGGCTTCAGAAGATGCTAGAGTGAGAAGCTCCATCACAGTGTACGCAACCAGTGACTTCAAAATGCAAACTTCTAACGCATAAGATTCACATTACAACTCCGTACAGCATAACAAGAAAAGAGGTTGTTTGCAAAATTGTTTGCGATTGTATTCCGTTTTCCATCACATTGAAACTTTTCAATTTGTTCTTAAATTACCAATGTCACTCAACATAATATATTTACCCCAAAACATCAACAATATAATCTAATGCCTAACAGTTTGCTTGGAATGTTTAGACTTTGGTTCACGGTTATCCATCAAATTCAATTGTTGACAGAAATATGGATAATAATGTCCCGTGTATATAATGGCTGGGCCACTACTTAGAGGTACCAGAAGGAGATCGAACGCCCTGACTTGGGAGGTTGAAGAAGATGCTTAATTGAAGACTACAGTACATTTCTCATTTCACGTAATGCAAAAAAATAACAATGCCCCACACGAATGATGGCAGGGCAGAGGTACAAGAAGAAGAAAGTGCTGATTTGGAGGTTGTAGAAGACACTTATTTGCAAAATTAGTTGTAAAATGAGAAAGACTACAGTGCATTTCTCATTTCATGAAATACAAAAAAACAAGATGGCTGTCGATAGATATTTCCAAGTGCACCTTTGCTGTCAGAAATATGGATAACAATGTCCCACGCTACTACCTAGAGGTACAAGAAGGAAAACTCCCTGACTTGGGAGGTTGAAGAAGATGCTTAATTGAAGACTACAGTACATTGCTCATTTCACGTAATGCAAAATCAATAACAATGCCCCACACGAATGATGGCAGGGCACAGGTACAATAAGAAGAACAACCTGACTTGTAGGTTGTAGTAGACGTTTAATGCAAAATTAGTTGTAGAATGAGAAACACTACAGTGTGTTTCTCAATTCACGAATTGCCAAAAAACAAGATGGCTGCCGATAGATTTCCCTTTAAGTGCAAATGTGCCTTTTGTAAGCCTACCTGTTCAAACTGAGAGCAAAGAAGAAACATGAGGCAGACGGTGGACGACTCGAACATGGTGAAGAGTTTGATGACGAGGGCGCCCCCTGGTGCCAGGATGTGCAGCGCTGTCAACACCTCGCAGTAATGCAAGGAAGAGACGACCACTTCCTGTTCGGCTGGCGTGTTTTGACAGTCAATACTCCCGTCAGCTGTCACCTGCATCATTATAGAGTTGGAAATAATGTCCAGGTTAGATTTCTATTTTACAAGGTCATTTTATACAATGGACGTGGCCATGAAAGGTTTTGACATCTGCTCTCAAACAGAAGACAAACCAAGAGTAGGGGTGAAACGGTACACTTGAGCTTCGGATCAATATGTCCTTACTTCAGTACATTTTTGGTTCGTGTGAGATCAAAGTATGCAACGAACTAAAGCCACAAGAAAACACTTTTCAACTTCAAAATAAAGTCTAATGAACGTTAAAATGGAAAAACTGATAACAAAAATATTTTATGAATTAATCACATAAAGTATGGAATGTGGTATAAAACGAAAATAACTCTGCACGGTATACCAAAACAAAAACAAAATACTAAAACAGTTGTGAACCGTTTTACCCCTATTTAAGACCAGGCACCAATTCGAGACCCGGATGCCAGGAAATACGGAATATTTCAGTATTTCAACAAATAATTCACTAACCAGATGGACAGCCCCCATGCTCTGTGTCCTATCAACGAGCCCCTGCAGGTTGTCGAGATCCATGATGTCCCCCGTCCCGTCCTCTCCGAAGTACCAGTTGTCCAGCGTGGAGCGGATGAACCGGTCATCGTCAATCATTTGCACCAGGTTGTTACCTTCATAATACGGACACAGAGATGTGCCCACCCAGGACCACTGTCCACTGAATCCTACACACATGAGGGTAAAAGATAAAATCATTTAATTTCTTCATTTTGTTTATGTTCGAACTATGACTGAAAATGAGGACGGAAAAAACATCTCCTTGAATAAAGAGAAGTCAGAAGTATTAAAAGAAGAAAAGCAAAATTTTTGTTCAAAACTTCTTTAAAGTGGAAACACAAAAATGTTTTGAGTGTATGCTTATGTTGATTTACCTGTCCAAGTCTGTCCAACTGATTGTCTAACTTTTATGAGATATTTAAGTGGATTGATGTGTTATTTATTGTTTAGAACATTTGGTTTCATTATCATTCTATCCCTGCAAATTCACATTTCACATCAATATTCATTGAAGTAACAATTATTATTGGAGTGATAAAAGTAATATAATATCGCTAACACTGTTATATAGAGTTGTATAGAGAAATCATTATAAAAATCTTGTTGTCAAATTTGTCAACATAAGGGAAAGTCTCTAAAATGATATGTTCTTAACCATATGGATGCAAAGAATAGGTGAGGTGAGGTGAGTTGGGGTTTTAACGCCGCTTTCAAGAGTATTTCACTTATATCGTGGCTGTTAGTATTATGGCAGGGAGAAAGCCTGCAACGCCATGTGGCTATGCATTGCGGTGAAACCTGCGAGCATCGGCTGGAACTAGCGAACCATGGGTGGTACTGCACTGAAATTCAGTGTAGCATTGCACCCAAACCTGACTGTGTGTAGAACAGTTCTCTACTGCAGACAAAGTTGCTGTGCCCCTGGCGGGATTCGAACCCCGGACCTCTTGATCCGAAACCAAACGCGCTAACCACTGCGCTATCCCGCCCCCTGCAAAGAATAACTTGGGTGCATGTGTAATTATTTGTAATAGGATTTCATGGATAAAATCCTAAATCTGTGATTACCATGAGAGATAATGTAGTGATTCAGAGCTGTGATGAAGGCGCCGGGAGCTTCACACAGATGAACAGAACCGATGACGTCTTCACATAAAGGCACTATGGGATAGGACGAGGCCACCTCAAAGAACTTGCTCCACGCCTGTGTGCACAGTTCCACTCGATAGTCTTGCTTCAGCTCACCAACCACACTTCCTGCATAGTTCGTGAAACATGTATGTGTGTGCCACTCGACCACATCTTTATCACTAAGTTTATCCTTCACGGTGTTCAGACTTTTCTTCAGATTCTGGAGATCCTCATCCTGCCAGTGATGCTGATGCTGATGCTGATGCTTCTCCTGAACTCCTGAGAGTTCCTCCGGATCAGCATCAATGATGCTCGGAGGATCTTGATCTCCTTGGCCTCCATATTGTTGTGTATCTCTTGTGTCTCCATCACAATGATTCTCTGCACTGCTTCCATTCTTGTTGCCCTGAATTTCTTCAGGACGATCACGAGTTACCTCCCTTTGTGATTGTTGTGCGTGTTCTGGTAAGTTCTTCAAAGGAACTCCATGAGTTACCTCCCTTTGTGGTTGTTGTGTGTGTTCTGGACAGTTCTTCAAAGGAGCTCCATGAGTTACCTCCCTTTTAGGCACTCCTGTCTTCACTTTCTGTGCATAGCTTGTGACAGTCTGGGGTTGTTCTTCACCTGAACACAACTTAGAGTTATCTCCCCTTTCTGATCCATGAGAGACAGGATTTACATTTTCATGTGGGATTCTCAGTATTTGATGAATGTCATGGTTACTGAAATTTGAATAGGTAAATTTCTTTTGGAAGATGTTTTCAACTTTTTCTCGAGAAGTTGGGTCGAGTTGATACGAAACTGTATTCCAGGAATCAAACCGTTTCCTTTTTGGGCCCATTCTTTACATCTATAACAAAATGAATAATAAACATGAAAAAATGAAATATAAACAATTGAAATGAGATAACTAATTTAAAGGGACACTGCGTCGAGGATAAAAATGAGTCTCATCTTTATCTCACGAAGCTGATTAGAGTGTCTGCTAACGAGTTACGCTTCACTTCACTGTCTACATGCAGTCAATTGTCTGAAATTCGGTGTCTGTGACTTGTTAGCAGACATGTTAATCAGCAAAGGTAGATACACATGATCTGATTTTTATTCTCGACACGGTGTCCCTTTAACAATTAATATTATAATCTTCATAAAAATAAATACAATAAATGATTGTAATCTTTTTAACAATTAAACGGTGAATGACTATGAAAGTTATTATATGTATCGTCAATAAAAGCAATGAGTGTGACATGACATGATTTGACTATATCTTCTATCTATGATGTCATGTGTTCTGCTCTGTTCTCATTCACAATTTGTAACACATTCTGATTGACATTCGCCAGTCAACTACCACGTTTGCTCCATTTTCATTTTTCAAATGAATGGCATTGTGTCAGCGGAACATTGATACTTACATGTGAAGTGTCAAAGTAAATGTTTTGTACATGTACATCAAAACAAAACGCACTACAGTCGTCACCGATCCATGCTGATTTGTTTACGAGATTCACTTTCAAACTCCACACAGTGATGCTTACTCACAACGCTTCGAGTAGTTCATTGCATGCAGTGCGTGGAGTTTTCCCAACTTCCTTTACAAGGGAACTAACTCTTGGAAGAATACAACATTTCTGATATTGAAGCGCTAATAAAATCTAATAAGATCTTTCCCTTTATTGCTGTAAGTCTTTCTTATATTTCAACTTCAATGCTTGTATACTGTTTGCCGCATTTTAAATTTAATGTACTATTAGAAAAAAGATATATTGCAAATATTGTCACAGCTATCCAAATTTCACATATGGCTAATTATTTTCGTTCTTTGTCGTTTTCCCTAAAACGATGTCGTTCCAGTAATATATTCATTTCACTCTCATTCAAAATTTCTGATATCCTTTAAACAAAGGCTACAATATATATATTTGACTGGCTTAACCGCTTATCTGTATCAAGTAAATGCTTTTTTTAATACAGAATGTTTAAACAATCTATATGTAATGAAAGTTATTTATCCTAGTTAAATGTTCGGAAATATAGAATCTCCCTTACAAAATTTCGTTGCTCATGTCATGATTTGCAGATAGAAACAGGAAGATATACTGGATTAAAAAGAGAAGATAGGATTTTAGAATGTGCAATTTGAATTTAATTGAAGATGAATATCATTTCCTTTGTGTATGTCCAGCTTATCACACTTTAAGAAATAAGTATACTAAGAAATATTACTTTACACATCACAGTATTAATAAATTTGTATAACACATTTAGAAAACCTTTCAGTTTAATTCTTTTATATGAATTACCCTTTTGCAAAAGCTTAAGGATACTTCACAAATATAAGCGTAGGCTATACACGTCAGAGATTTCAACTGTATGTCCTTTTTGAAGAGATGGGCGTATGACAATGGTCTAGGCGCTCTCGATACAAGCATCGCAAGTCGACAAGGTCCTATGTACCGCAAATCATTGAATAATCGCCCGGCGATGTTAATTTCAAACACCAATTTGACCCGGCAATTATTCAAGGCAGGCGATTATTTGAGGCAGGCGATTATTTTTTTTTTTCGTAGCCATAATATAAATGTGAAATGTGAAAAATTCATAACAAAGAAATCATTGAAGGATGTTTTAAATTATGAATATTGTAAACGAAGTGCATGTCATGAGGTTAAACTTCGCATATATATGCTTATGTCGGAATTATTGTTGAAAAGGAGATAGCCATTGGTTTATTTACATTTGCTAAATTTAACCTGGCGATTATTCAAGGCAGGCGATTATTTATTTCAAAGAGGGCTTTGACATCATTGAAGGATGTTTTAAATTATGAATATTGTAAACGAAGTGCATGTCATGAGATTCAACTTCGCATATATATGCTTATGTCGGAATTATTGTTGAAAAGGAGATAGCCATTGGTTTATTTACATTTGCTAAATTTAACCGGGCGATTATTCAAGGCAGGCGATTATTTATTTCAAAGAGGGCTTTGACCCGGCGCTTATTCAAGGCAGGCGATTGTTCAAGGCAGGCGATTATTCAAGGATTTACGGTATATTTTCGAATGATTCATAGGACGGAGATGCATTCATATCCACTAAGCATAAACGTATACGTACCCCTTCAACCATGCTGTATGTAGCAAAGTAACACACTCCACTACAGCTACAAAGCTGTCCGAGCTTGTGTTAACTATATAATACTTAGTTTTACATTTGAAGGGGTTAGTTCTAAAAGGTGCAGAAGTCACATTTTAGGTCAAATTGAGCTAAGCAAATAGTTAGAATCAGCTGACCTTTCCGGACATTTTGATTGGTCAACATCATATATGTATTTACTTTTAACACAATAAATAATGTCTTTACGTTTCAATATCACAGATCCAAAAGGGGTACAAGTCCATTTAACAGATTTGTTTTCATAATGTAATGGTATTATTTGCTCAAGATGTGTTCAGGTATAACTCGACAAGTGAATAGTATAGAGATTATCATTTCATTTCAAACAGGTTCTTGTCTTCTAGTCACAAATATTTTCATATATTTTTTGTTGTTTGAACCTGTTTTACTGTTATTCTATGTTTCAGTAAAGTGTTAACTGCTGAAAACCTAGTTAATATTATTTTATCAAATTTATTGCGAGTGGTGTTCAGTTGCTGACATGGACATAGACACCTTTTAGAATTAAGGAACTCATTGAGGAGAACATTTTAAGGGCTTCCTCTGTGATAAAAAGCATACAGTCGCTTATTTTGGGGTATAAAACAATGTAAGAAGGTCAGTTATGCCTTTATTCAGGAACAGTTTTGAAAAGTCACATTTTGCCTCTTTACTCAAAACTTTTGAAAATTGACTTATGCCCTTTTTAGAAATGACCCCTTCATTTGTATTTGTATCCACACATATCATTGACATAAATATAAATACAAACTCCTACGTAATGTACGTCACAATGTTGAACCCAATTTTCCCCTGCAAGGCATAACTCCCGCTAATCTCCATCACTGGCTAATTTAAGACTTGCCACATTCCCTTTACTCTCCTGTTCTAACATAGCGGTGCACTTCACCTGAACTGCATAGTGGGATTTGCTTGATAGAACAGGAAAGCACATGATATGTCGCAAGGCTTAAATTAGCCAGTGATGGAGACTGGCGCGCCCTATTGTGTAGACAAGTTGGAATTATGTCAAATGTTGTTCTTGAAGGTCAGTTAGATCACGGACATAAATTACAGTAATTTAAGTCCGTGGTTAGATTTGGAGATGTCAAGATTTCGCCTGTCTTTAATATTCTCACGCTTCAACATCGACTTGAGAGCTTTCCATCATCTCTATGGGCCTCGTGCATCTATTTACCGAAAATTGAATTGTTTTAGGAAATTGACCTGACTGATGAGTGAGAAAATATTGAGCAGTCCTTAGTTTTAAAGGGGCAGTAGCACGTTTTTTTACACAATTTATTTTTTCAAATTTCCCATTTATAATGTTAGTTTATGTCATTTATATTTACTTTAGAGGGTACAACATCTTATTACACAAACCAATTATCCGTAGTGGTTATACCGGTGTTGTTTATAAAGCAAAAATTGCATGGCGGCCATTTTATTGTGAACACATTTTATTATTTCGAATGACAAAAACGATTCCCATGGCTTTACGGAACCATATACATGTACACTCATTTTTTAACTTGCTTTTCCGACGGGAGGAGGTTGTTTAACTGTTGGTAACATTAGCTTTAAATACATTTCATCAACTGATTTGAGCGAAAAATCGTGCTACTGCCCCTTTAAGGGACACACCCCTGCAACACTGCAATCCTTCGTGCAAGCTCCCATTCATTTAGAAAGTGAATCGCTATTAATATTCTACGCTCTCATCCATATAGAAGATGTATCTGTACGAATTTAGCTTCCACGCTCTCAGCCATAAAGGGTGGATCTTGTACCCGAGAGGCATCGACCGTGTCGGGTTGACATCGCCCGGCTCCGGTACGTCATCAAGCACCTGAAACAGGTAGCGTCACGCCCCAGTGGATTTGGGTTACAGAAGGGCGCTCACGCTGACTTCCAATTTCAGGTAAGCAATATAGCTTTTTCCTCAAAATTCCCAAACCGAATGAAATATATATAGTCTTTATATTTCCATTGAACATGTGTGTGCTATTTTTAAGATTTTTCGAAATTTCGTTATATGATATCGAGATATGATCAACGATCATTTGACGATGGAGTTACGCCTTAAAGAATGTTGTCATTCAACTTGCCATCTTCGTTTATAAGGATTCTTTTGAATTTTAGACTTTTTGTTTAGAGTGGGTTTTAGCTTTACGTGGTTTTACATTATTCTTCCGATTACACGAGTATCTGAAAAAGCACAAATTATCATATGTTTGACTTGTCCATATATATATGTAGTTTGTTTACATTGACTTTGAATAGTGAAAGTACATTCTTCTTTATCATATATGTATAGTTGGTGTTATTGGTAATGAAATCAAGAAGGTTCGGACTTGTTTATAAATACAAATGGTTCCACTTACCAGTTTATTATTTATCTGATTGCGTATTGCTAGACTGTGTTATGGTCCCTTTAGTAGTTGTTCGATCACAGTTAGTCCTGCATTTCTTCAAATTATAAAAACGATTTAACATTGATTGAATGATTGAAAACATATTTTATTCATTTAAGAAATGGATTGGGCACAAGTTATGAAAATTATAGAAGCCCTCTCCACGTAATCAACAACTATTTGACAAGGCTAAAATACATAACACAATATATGCAGAAGAGAGTAAGAAATCTACAAGTGACGAAGTGGGTAAACATGTAATATACATTATTAAGGCAATACACAATTGGAAATGTTATTCTTATGACAAAATGCACTTTGAATATGGTATATACATACATTAGTATGTATGTATTAATTGAACCGTTGACATTTTCCAATGAATTTATGAACATGGTGAAATATGTTTTCATTGACTGTGTGACGATCTAACATTAACCAACAATGAGTAAATTTAGTTACCTTAAACTATTGATTTTGTTGACTTAAAAGCGTTCGATCTCTATTGAATACACGGATGATTATATTGAATACATGATTTATCAATAATCGATTGGTTTCATTGTATAAATGAGTGAGAATATTTGAAGAAATAATTGATTTTAATGACTAAAAGGTTACTTCTAAGAACTAAACTATATATTCTATTAAATAAGGTACTTGAAGTAAAAGTAGACTGTCATCCAGTCCCTAAAAATTATCTTCTTCTCTTCGCCCTAAACCTTAACACAACTCCTGAAAAACATCTCCCATTTCACAAGGAAAATTATAACAATTGACATTCACAAATGTTCCTTTTCAATAATAATTATGTCACACTTTCTCGGAAATGAAATTTACAGCCTAAGATACAGTCTATCCCGACGCAAGAAGATCGCATGTCCCTCTAGTCGCGTGAAGATGTTAGTTGTGTGTCTCTATTATGAACCTCTATACATGACTGATGTCTGTATACTTTATGTGCTATTAATTACATCGCCTCACCCTTTCTGCTCAAGTAGTTAACTTGAGGCGTGTTCAGGACGGCGAGTACTCGCTTGGCGCTCAAGTAGCGCTCAAGTCATTCTCTCTTGAACGACACGGTTCAAATTCGTCGGAGTTTGCTCGCCTTGCTACGTAGCGCTACATTGACCAATCGCGTTTTAGAGAGATTTAAAAGTAATCGCTCATTGAGCGATTACTTTGAAACCTCTCTTGAACATGGCCCTGAGGTCGCGAGTACTTGCCAAGATAATTTCAGAATATCATCACCATTTTGGAAAATATAGGTGCCTTGCACATAGCAATTGACCAAATTTCAACTGAGGGGGTAATAAAAGAAAGAAAATGAGGTAATCAAATTTTGTGACACGCGACTGCATTTCGGATCGTAAATACTCGCTTGGCGAGACTGCTCCAAAGTGATCACGCGCGAATTCGTTGTCGTTCAGAAGCGGGTACTAGCGAATACTAGCGAGTACTCGCGGTTATGAACACGCCTCTGCATCCATCTCTGAGGGGGTTTGGGGACACAAGAATAGGGGTTGGGAAGGAGAGGGGATTGAGGGGAATTGAGGGGGGTGGAGGAAATGAGCACATGTAGTTATGTTGTAGGTGCATACGTTTGTTATCTCTGTCAGGACCGTATAGGCCCGTTTACACTATAGGGTTTGGCGTTACAACTTGTCGTATCAACTGGTAGTATGGGTATAATGATAATGCGATGTTTTTACAGTGCAACTTGGTTGGTTACTACAAATCGTACCGTGAGACCGGGCTTCAACAAACAGGAAGTTGCACCACGTCTTTAAAGGCGCTATAGCAAGTTTTTTGTATATTTGTTTTCTCAAATTTATTATTAACGTCTATACAATAAATTATATTCTTTAATGTTATGTTAGAGGGTAAAACATCTTATTACACGACAAGCCGTATCCATATAAAACAGTAATCCGTATTGAAAGAAAATGATGGGGCGTAACATGAAAGCGACAGTGGTGTGGAACTCAGTGTGAGAGATAGATTTGTAGGTCTTATGCGAATTTGAGAGTTTAGACAACAAGAACATTGACCATTCCATCATGGTACCATATTTAAAACTCTACTTTGAGTGTTCAGGTATCACTACATCAGTCAGATCACTACAATGTGGACACATTAACATGGCCGCTCGAAGGGAAATTGAATTTCATGGCTTAACCGTATGAGAACTCTTTTTATTGATTCAGGAGTATTATTTAGCCATTTGTAACACTTATATACCTTTTCGGGAGATCACTTTATTTCAGTAAGAAAAACGTGCTACAGCGCCTTTATGTAAAGTAGAAAATGGGAGTGATTGACAGAGAAATATTGTTGGTACGTAGCCATTGCAAATTTTTGTAGTCGGTCATCGTGGCCCTTACACAATTTGCAGCCAGAGCACGTTTGTAAGAACAGTGACAATGGAAGAGAATTTTGAAATTGAATGGAACGAGTGGATTGGGAAAGAGAATGTTGATGGCTTTTGCATACCTTTGTAATTTGTCACCAAAATCCTAACACAAAATCGCGATACAGAAGTCCGTGAGTATAAAAGCAAACGATTGGCATATGAGACTTAACAGAAAGGGAAATGAATTTGTAAAGTTAATAGGGAAAGGGATTGTTGGTGCGTGGTCTTTGGGTACTTTGTTGTATGAATCATTGACCTTATTGTAGAACACAGATTTTCTTCATGTAAAGGTGCATTACTAGTTATTTCATAACTTCAGCCTTGTGGAATAAGGGACATATAAATAAGTAATTGTTTTTCAATATATTGGATTCGCACTAAGCCATATTATGTATGCAAAGTTCAGAGATATATTCTTGTGTATTTGAAGTCAGGAAAGAAATTTTGTTTAGTGCCGAAAGGCCTACATTCAATTTCATTTTGGATAAAATGGATTTTTTTTAAGTCTAATAAAATCTGGATTCTTTTGTCTTTTTACATCAGAAAATGATTTCTCCTTGGTACCGATACATTAGTCTCGTTACTGGATAAAATGAAATTTTATCATCAAAGAACACTGTATTTTTTGTAAATAACAGGAGCAGTCTAAAAATTCATTTTTTGTGTGTTTTGTGATGTATTGAGGCGAATGAAGGAAGAAAGAAATCAGTGCAGACGAATACTTGTTTCAGAAATTTAACAATATCTTTGAACAAACCACGCGTGAAATTGCCGGAATCAGCTCACATTAGACGCAAATCACTCTGAAAGCTTAAGCTTATTACTTACTTGTGCTGCGGGCGGGTTTACTGGGAGGGCAGGGGAGTCAATGTACCTTGAGTCTATGTATTAGCAATGCTTGAATCTCTATACCACATGTATAACTGGTTTCTTAAAGTTCACTGACCACTCGACGCTTATGAAAACTGCCAAGCAAAAGAAAATACTCACTTCTGTTGATTTTATCATATGTATGATTTTCAATTGCAAATATCTCAAGTTTTCAATGTCATAATCTAATGTGCTTAGTCAGCAGTCAAAGAATTCTTCTACATGTTTTGTGATTTAAAAAATAATTATAATTTTCGAATTTCTGAATATTTTTGTTTATGGTACACAACTGTTCATCGACATATAAGACATATTCTATGTGAAAATTAATAAGTGTGCCTGATTCTGCACACATTTACAACATTTTAAACATGATTGGGGTCGTGTTGGTATACATTTTATTTATAACCCCTGTCTACATTAAACAAAGATATTTTTACTAAAAAATAATCATTCACCAATTAATTCATTCAAACAACTGCAGGTCAGTGGTGTGTTATCGTGCCATAGTCAAATGCATCTGAATTATTTTAAATATTGGTGAGTACTTTATTTTGCCCGGTATTTTATAACACTTTCCTTTGGTTTGCTGACTTTCCTTGTGCGTGTAGCAACTTTATGATCAATCTCAATCAATTGACAGGTCTCTGCTATTTTCGAAATTTATTTAGATTGCCTTCTGATAAACTGACCGGAAGTGTGTGGCTAGCTGACCACATGGGGGTTGGTGAATAGTTTCTGGATCATATATAGCATTAGGGTCACTGGCCCGTATACAGGTCAGGCAATTCATATACATTAAATGACGTGTGAACAATGTCAATGACAATGAAATGTCAGTTCTTTGAAATTGACAAGGGTCAAGAGCACTGGCCATAGAGACATTAGCTTCGAATAAATAACTAGATTTGGAAACACCATATTTTGAGAATGTAAAAACTGTTAACCGCTGTTAGATATCTTTAAAAATATTAACGTCTTAGTGGATGTATTGGATGTTATTTTAGTATATATACTGACGTTCAAAAGATACTTCCCACTTAAAAAGATGGTTATGCCATGATTTAAAAAAAAAACCTTTTGGATCCAATCTATCTTCAAAGTGATTAAATAAAAAATTTTTTTTTTTATTCTTTTCCACTGATTATAAAACTATTTTAGATTTGGTGTTTATTCTACAAACCTTCAAATTGAATGGGGCGTATCTTTTGAACGGCAGTATATGTCAGACATGCATAATGGTTGTCATTAAGTGATTTGATGGATTGAAATATATTTTTTAGATGTATATATTATTTTTAAAATGATTTCTCCATACAAAATGAGCGTTTGTCTTATTGTTGATGACTGAGTGAAGGAAGGAAAGACTATAACCGTTTTAATAGTTACAATAATAATCACCCATTTAATTGAAAACATATTTTATTCACTTAAGAAATGGATTGGGCACAAGTTGTGAAACTTATAGAAGCCCTCTCCACGTAATCAACAACTATTTGACAAGGCTAAAATACATAACACAATATATGCAGAAGAGAGTAAGAAATCTACAAGTGACGAAGTGGGTAAACATGTAATATACATTATTAAGGCAACACACAATTGGAAATGTTATTTTTATGACAAAATGCACTTTGAATATGGTAAATACGTACATTAGTATTTATGTATTAATTGAACCGTTGACTCTTTCCAATGAATTTATGAACATGGTGAAATATGTTTTCATTGACTGTTTGTGGAAGATTTGGATTTCCATACAGGATTGTATTAAGATCAAATTCTGCCTTTAAATTATAAAATATTTGCTTTAATTCTAAACGGAAATCAGCATGCCTTGGACATCTGACGAAGAAATGATAAACATCTTCAACTAAATTGTCTTACTGTTGATGATGGAGTGAAGGAAAGAACGACTAACCGTTTTGATAGTTACAATTATCACCCATACGTCTAGTCACTGAACATGAGAGCGAATAGTGTGTCTCATCTATCTAATCTAATAGAAAATAGAGTAGTACTATCTCAGTTTAGAAGTTTTCACATCAGTTACGTATTGAAAGCGGCAGGTATTCTATGATTGAAAGAAATGATAGTCTATATTTACAATGGGATGAATAATGATCTTTGAAGATAAATACCATTTCCTATTTGTGTGTTCCAAATTTGAACAGCTCCGCTCAAAACATTTAACTTATGCATATTATAGAAATCCAAATAAACCCAAAACTAGAATAGGATTCACCATGTCAACAAAAGATTGTAAACTTAAAAATAATTTAGCAAATTGTGTTTATCACGCAATGTATCAAAGGTGTAAAATTATTAATTGGCACTGTACACGTTTTGTTATGCTTTGTTATAATGTACCAACTTATGTAGTTAAAGGACGATGGTCTACACTTCAGTAATAAATAATTGAACTGAATTGAGTAAATGTTTTGTTTTATATAATATTGTTTTAGACGATGACTTTTTCAAGATTCGACTATCACTATCAGCCTTAGACTGTTATTTCTGGAATGAAAAACAATTCAAATAACATAATTTGATATATTCTTTTTTTCTCTGTTGACACAGCTCCCAAGATGGCGGATAATGAACTGGTTGGGTTGGTGATATCAGCTGGATTTGCGTTAGTCTTCATTTTCCTCATGATCCTGTCTTGTTACTGGTGCGTTCTACTGTTTGTAAAACACTTATATGAACTAAACTACCAGGCAAAAGAAAGTACACACCTTAGTAGGTTTTGTCATATGTATGATTTTCAATTACAAACATCTTAAGTTTTCGACGTCGTTTTCTAAAACTAAGAAGTGTAGGCCTTTAGTCATCCGAACAAAAATACTTCTAAAAAAATGAAATTTTAAATTTGAATTTTTATTCAAAATTAATTTTGATAAATGACAACTGTTTATCGACATATAAAACATATTCTATGTGAAATCAATAGATGTGCCTCATTCTAGATCTGTACACATTTACAACAGTTAAAACATGGTAGGGGTCATGTTGCATAACTTTTCATTTCTTACCCCTATCTACATTTAACAAAGATATTTTAACTAAAAAATGGTAAATCACCAATTAATATATTCAAATAACTGCAGATCAGTGGTGTTGTATCGTGCCATAATCAAATGAATCTCATTTATTTTAAAATATTGAATAAATCCCGAAAAAATTAGGTGTGTACCTTCATTTGCCTGGCATTTTATAAACATCAATTTGGAGTTATATGCATAGACAATGCCAACCGAATGCTTGTACCTAACATGAATTGATTGGAATTGACATACTTAGACGTGATGTCATTGTTTCCACGTGCATTTCGTGCTTTACATTGACACGTTGGACCCACTAACGCAATGTCAATTTAGTTTGTCATGTGTTGCACGTGAAGCACGAACTTTAACTGTCGCAATCGACATCTGTTTTTACTGCAAAGACAAGAAAATGCCTAAACATGATGTAAATTTCCACGTTTTCCACCTTCTGCACGTTGTTCTTGCTGTCATCATCGTAATGTTTTGACAACAGTTGTATAAAGATTTCAACTACGCCTGTCTACAATCATATAACAGTGGTGTAAAGTTATGATATCGAATTTGTTTATTTGAGGGGAAATTGTCGGAGCAAAAGTAATGAAGGGGTGTAAAATAGACTTGTGCAGTGTAAATATTGTTCGGTTGAGTGAGTAAGGTGAATTGTGCGATGCTCGTAATAGATAACGCCCAGTTTTCACTGTGGTCACACCCAACGAACCTTCGAAAGTGTCATTTTTGCGTTTGCTTGTCGATGACTAAAATAAATAATGGAAAAGGCGAACTACATACGAAAGAAAACATTCGATGGTACAGTGTGTGTACATTTCTTAAAGAGAAAGTAAACAAGCTTAACCTTGGTAAACTGATTTTCGTATCCTGTTGTCCCTCGTTGTAACGTGAGCTGTGGGAGCCAAAGACAGTGGACAATGGACGAGACGGGCACCATATGTAAACTACCGGGCAAAAAAAAAGTACTCACCTGAGTTGGTTTCGATTAAATCAATATTTACAATAGTATTTATCTGCAGTAGTTTGAATGAATTAATTGGTGACTGTGGTTAAATTTTAGTTAAAATATTTTAATATTTAATGAAATGAAATTTACACCAACATGACCCCTACCATGTTTAAAATGTTGTAAATGTGTGCAGAATGAGGTACATTAATTAATTTTCACATAGAATATGTCATATATTTCGATGAACAGTTGTGTATAATGAAAACTATTTTTGGCAGAAATTTTAATTTTAAATTTTCATTTTAATATTAAAAAAAAAACCCATAACATGTAGAAGTATTCTTTGACTGTTGACTAAACACCTGAACTTTTCAGTTTTAGATTATGACATCGAAAGTTTTAGATATTTGCAATTGAAAATCATACGTATGATAAATTCAACAGAAGTAAGTACTTTCTTTTGCCTGGCAGTTAAGCAGAAATACTGCAGTCCGATACAAAATGACGGCAATGACAATTTTAAGCGTATTAAGCCCATGCTTTGTAAAGATAAACACATTTCCATTCATCAGGGTATTATACTTTTAATTTTTTAAATTTTATTTTATTTTTAATCTGTTCCTACATACAAACGGTTGTGAAAACGCTATTTCAAAATCATTTTGGTTCAGAAAGGCTGACATTACAATGAAAAGCACTATGTAAACTATATGAAGGGCATTTAGAAGCGACATCCACAGAACAGGGAGATTTTCTACACGACGTTTCGGAGTATAGGATTAGCACCAAGTTCTCTAAGTTAGAATATTTTCTCCTTGGTATGTACATAGTGACTTATAGTAAATATGTATAAACTCTAAGTCACTATGTACAACCTGGTACCAGTCATAGAATAGGGTAAAGGAGTTTTTGCGTTTTGGTAATGCATACATTTTATTTTTATTTTCAGCTCGCGCATGTGTCGATTTCAACGGAATGATATGGACTATCAAGAAGATATGCAAGTCCGTCGCATGCCCCAGCCTCCGCCTCCGCCCCCATCCAGGCCCATGCCAATGCTTATGCCCCCATCCCCCTCACGACACGCCTCGATGAAGGTCGTCCAACCCATGCCTATAGAAACGAAGCCTTCAATGGGTCCGAGTGTCATGGTACCAAGACAAAGCATGAGAGAGCCACAACACACCTATCTTAAAGTACAGTTGTAACAACATTAAACAATATCTACCTGAATATTTATTGTATAAATTCATTGAAATATGACACCATTTATTTGTTTATACTATTTTTCATAACATTATATTTCTAATATGTAACTAAATATGAATGTGAAATTTAGATTAAATTGATTTTTGTACGTTCACACAGAGTGGTTATGTTAAATCATATATGAAATTACTATATGCAATATTTTATATGTTTATACAGAGGTTGTCCCTGAGTGTATGTAATCATTTAATATATTTGAGTTTCCAAGCACTTATGTTTAACTATTGAACCTGTCTCATTTAGAAATATAGGGTAACATTATTCAGTCAACCTTAACTTGGTGTTTGTTCTAATCAATTATACAATAAGGACAAAACATAAGAGTTTATAAAAGCACCATTTTCTTATAATATCTGGAAAATCAAACATGTCTCATGTAGCGGTGCAGATAAGCAGGGTAACAGTTTTCAGTCAATCCTAACTTGGTGTTAGTCCTAATCGGACATGCACGATTCAATACGGAAAAAGCATGAGAATCTGAGTTTATAAAGGCACCATTTTCTTGTAATATCTGGAAAATCAAACATGTCTCATGTAGCGATGCAGATAAACAGGGTAACATTTCTCAGTCAATATTTACTTGGTGTTCGTCCTAATCGGACATACACGATTCCATTCAGAAAAACGCATGAGAATCGGTGTACAGAAAAAAACACCATTTTCTTGAAATATCTCGAAAATCAAACATGTCTCATATAGCGATGCAGATAAACAGGGTAACATTTCTTAGTCAGTCCTAACTTTGTGTTAGTCCTAATCGGACATGCACGATTCAATACGGAAAAAAGCATGAGAATCTGAGTTTATAAAAGCACCATTTTCTGGTAATACCTGGAATATCAAACATGTCTCATGTAGCGGTGCAGATTAACAGGGTAACAGTTCTCAGTCAATCCTAACACGTCCTGATCTTACATACACAATTCAAACAAAAGCATGATATTTTACCGTTTAACCGTAATTTTCAAGATTGTCTAAAGAGGCGGCATGAGTTTAGGGTACCAGGGGAGAAATCTGAATCAAATTGAACAACTAGTACGCCGACTGTCTGGCGTTATGCAGAACTGAGGATGTTAAAGAAATGCGTTATGGGGGTAACATTTCTCAGTCAATCCTAACCTAGGCCATGTTCAAGAAAGGTTTCAAAGTAATCGCTCAATTAGCGATTACTTTTAAACCTCTGCGATTGCTCAATGTAGCGCTACGTAGCAAAGCGAGCGAACTTCAAGGTTTTGCACTGTGTCGTTCAGGAGAGAATGAGCGCTACATTGAGCAGTCAATGAGCGATTATAAGCGCTCGCTGTTATGGAACGGAGCCCTGGTATTGCTGCTAATCGATTACACAATTCCATTTGAACAAGAGAGGGATTTTATTCGTTTCTCTATATGTTCATGTGGTGACATGTGTTTAGGATATCATTGGATGTTAACGGCAAAATCATGAAGTTAATTGAGCAACTGGTATGCAGACTGTTAGGCCATATAGAATTATGGACCTTATATACATAGCAAAAAAAGTGTTGCACCCCTACATCATATACCGAAAATTTGATGCCTTGGCTGTGTTACGATTTTGGAATTATCTGAGATCTTTTTTAGTTCAATTCTATCAAACACTTCTCTACGATTTAGAGGTGTCATTACAGTCATACGGACCGAATTTTGTCAGTAAGCAACTTTCAAATGTGTCTTTTTTGTTTCTGATTCTGAAGGTTCATACTGCTCTAACTAGTGACTTTTGGTTAAAAGGCACTTACTAAAGGTTCATCATGATCAGTTCAATGGTATTACTCACATTACAACAACCACTATTGACTTTCAATTTTCAGTGTAACAATACTTGTTCCTGGACACCAAAATAGCAGAATTTATGAATGCAAATATCACAAAGTAGTGAAACGCTATTGGAATGAAAATTGCTTTTTTAAACTGGTAGATAATGCTTCTGTCATATCACACAGTTACTTTTTCTGATAATTGTCTACTTTCTTATCAGACGTTTACTGGTGAAAAAACTTAGGGGTGCTACACATTTTTTGCTATGTATAGTAATGGGTATGTTATAGAAATGTGTTATGAGTACCAATGAATGTCAATTGGAAATGTTTTGATTAATATGTATGTCTAACCCCATCACTTGTAAATATGCCACTGATGTTACCATTGTATGTATATTGTAATAAATAATTCTTATTGAATATACCCTGTTTATACATTTTTAGCTTATCAGGCCTGAAAGGTCAGATGGCTTATGACATGGGCCCTTGTCCAACGTCCTGAAAACTTCTGCTCCAGAAACATTGCATCCAAAAGCTGAAATTTTGTTGGAAGGTACCTTTTATCTCAGTGTTCAAAGTTTGATCAGTTGGTCTTGATCCCCCTCAGATATGGGCGTGGCAGGGTGTCTACCCTTAAATATTTAAAGGAGATCTTCCAAAGAAGCAGTAATGCTAGGAAGTTCAAATTTGAGACTATCATCTCCGAGATTTCTAAATTTTAGTGAAAATGAAATAAACAAACAAAAATATATATTTTTAGTTTATTTGAAGCATTTGCATTGTTGTGAAGTTAAACTTCCATTTGATGCACACACAACACTTGATACAACCTGTACCATCCTGTATCATCAGTGTATCTGTATCTGTAACCCTACTATAGTACCCTGATTCACAGAGCCCTATAACTGCTGTTCAGCTGTAGACTCGTTAGTTCAGCTGTAGACTCGTTAGTTCAGCTGTAGACTCGTTACTCATTGCTAAATATAGCACGTAATTTTGTCAGCCAATGAAATGTCATGATTTAAACATAATGCTCATCAGTCTTCTCAGCCAATATTATTTGAACTGAAGTCCTTTCATTGGCTGGTTATTTAAAGCCATGCAAGAGTTAATGAGCTCAGGAAATCAGGTATTGTAGTAGGGTAGCGGACACAAATACACTGATGGAACAGGATGAATATACCAGCTTGCCACATTACATCAATACGACAAATTGTGCCTAAAGGCAAGACTCTAATGCCCATTATGAAATATTAATCTCATCTAAATAATCAATTATATATTCTCACATCACTTCCTTGATGATTTTATCTATATTGCTAAAAGCTTACATCTCGCTGAAATGGACATGATTTTTTTGTAAATGCATCACAGAAAAGATACTAAAATAGTCACAAATATTTCTACTACTATCTTTTCTTTGTTATAATGAAAAATCAAAATGATATTTACCATTTAAATTTGATAGAGAATGTTTCCAAGAAAAATTTCAAGTATAAAATTGAATATGAATAATCCAGAAAACTTATTTTAATGAGGATTCATTAGATGCTAAAACGTCCTTCTGCAAAGCATAACTCAATCACTGGCTAATTTAGGCCTTGCCGCATTTCCTTTACTTACATAGCAGCGCTCTGCACCTGAACTGCTTAGTCAGCTCCGATTTACTAGCACAGGAAAGTAAATGCCTTGCTAAAGGAAGTTATAGGTACTAAAGAAATAGAATTAAGGTAGCATATAGTTAAAAGAATGTGTCTTTAATTAACAAAAAAACAACCTTATTAAGTCAAAACATGGACTTTTCATTAAGGAATGTTATAGTAAATACTTAAAATAAATCATAAAGTCAAATCGGAATGTGAAATAAAATAAAAATAAAATGTACCCAAATCTTTTGAAGAGGTCACACAAGAATAAAACATTGTACACCTAATTAACACAACTTTTAAAACATACAAAACATCTCTAAAACAATGACAAAAGCTTTGAGCTGGAAAGATGAACGACATTTTATACAAATGTTTCTTACAGGTAAATCTATGGTGAAGAAAGCTCTAGGGTTACATGAAAGCACTTGGCATTGTTCAATATCATTACATAATTACATCACAACAAAGAGACAACTATTTTAATCATATATAACAAAATAGGGTTGGGTACCACAAAAATTTCAGTATACCTATTTTTTCCCCAAGTACCACAGTATTTACCACGATATACCGTGCTTGTAATGAATATGATCAGGTTATGTATAATATACAGGTAGAATTGTTCCAGATGTCTTTTTATTCAGAACTCTGTATCATAGAATACCAAAGATGAAGAATTCAAAAGTAGATACAATCATACCAATCATTTCATGTTTTTTTAAAGGAATATCAGCATATCAACATGCAACCAATCAGTTAGCAAATTGCAGACACTTTCATTAGAGATGTATTACATTCAAACTACATCAGATAACAACAGTTTTAAAAACAATTTAAAGAATAGTAAGATATTAAATTTTTCTGACAAATATCATTCTGAAAAAGGTAATGTTTTCTAATGAAAAAAACCCCTGGTTTTCTCCAACGTACCGCGGTACGTACCACTTCATTGAAAAACCACAGTTTTCCGGTATACTGGTAAAACCACCCATCTCTATAACAAAACAATCGTACCTCGTTCATCAATTTGAATACTACCCTGCAGAGGTCATGTCAGGCGACCTTCACAGTGACCTTTCACCTTAAACAAATTCAGCCAATCAGAGGCCTTCTTAGATATGGCATTGAGTGTGGTGCTTTAGTATGCCAACTGTAGTCAGTCCAAAGGCTTTCTAGCCTCGTCACTGATTGGCTTGAGTAAAAGGTCAACTGTCTTGACCTCTATGGTGCAATACTCAGATCACAGAGAGTTACGAGTGTTATGTTTGATCTGATTTAAATGAGATTGCTATTTCTAAAAATAGAGCCATGGGCTCTGTAGCTCACCAGGATTTCATTGATTTACTATCTAAAGTTGAATATTTAAGTTATTTAAGTTATTGTTTACAAGCAAAAGATAGGTTCTTAGATATTGACCACTGTGACCCCATTTGGGGTCACGGGGTCACAAAATCTACAATTTAGAATCCCCATGGGCCAAGGAGTCTGCACACAACTTTTCAGCTCTCTAGACCTTTTGGAACTGGAGAAGAAGATGAAAATATTTTTTTAAGGATGTGACCCCTGTGACACCATTTGGGGTCACGGGTTCACCAAATCTACAATTTAGAATCTCCATTACCCAAGGAGTCTGCACACAACTTTTCAGCTCTCTGGACCTTTTGGAACTGGAGAAGAAGATGAAAATAGGTTTTTAAGGATGTGACCCCTGTGACCCCATTTGGGGTCAAGGGGTCACGAAATCTACAATTTAGAATCCCCATTGGCCAAGGAGCCTGCACATAAAATTTCAGCTCTGTGGAGTCATTGGTTCTGGAGAAGAAGCGAAAAGTTTACGGACGGACGGACGGCGGACACCATGCCATGCCATAAGCCCATCGGGCCTTTCAGGCCTGATGAGCTAAAAATCACACCAACAGCATTTAAATGCTATGCCATACAAATGTGGAGAACAGCATTGTTATATCATTACAGGGTTCATACACAAAGATTGTTGCTTCTTATCCACAGGTAAATTAGCGCTAGTCCTTGCAAGAGTTTAAAGCTTAGAACATTGGACTACAATAAAAACCCAATCGAAAGATGTTACAAAATCAAGATATGAATCAAAACAGCTGTAAACTTTTATTTGTTTCTATATTTTGTTTAACCTCAAATGTCAAGTATTCATTGAAAACTTTAATGAAATAACAATTGAGCCCATTAAACACACATTTGCAAAAACAAATCTTTGTGCAAAATGAAGAATTTTCTGTCCTTAAAACACTTCGTGACAAGCAAGGGTGCAACACCCCTTTACCTTTTTAATTATTTGTGGTTTCAATTGGGGCGGGTATCGAGGTGAAGTGAGTTGGGGTTTAACACAGCTTTCAAGAGTATTTCACTTCGTCACGTCTGCAAGTATTATTGCAGGGAGAAAGCCTGCAAGACCATGTGGCTATGCATTGTGGTGAAACCTGCGAGCAATGACAGGAACTAGCGAACCATGGGTGGTACTGCACTAGGGGTGAAACGGTTGACTACTACAGTAGTTGAACTGCGGTATTTTGCTTTCAGTTCGGTACATGTGATTTTTCGGTGTATACCGAATATATAACTTAATTAAACCATGATGTATTACTAAGATGTAATTACATTTTCAATTGTACAATTTCAAAACCAAATAATTTCTACAACCTTCCAACTAATGTTCAAGAAAAACATGTGCTTTGTTTAGTTTTAGTTTATATATTGAAAGACATTCTTGGTTTTGTACCGTACCGTAATGTCCTGTACCGCAATACCGAACCGAAGCTCAAGCTTTGCATAGCGGTGAAACCTGCTAGCAACGGCTGGAACTAGTGGACTATGGGTGGTACTGCACTGAAATTCAGTGTAGCATTGCACCCAAACCTTACTGCGTGTAGTACAGTTCTCTACTGCAGACAAAGTTGCCTGGCGGGATTCGAACCACGGACCTCTTGATCCGAAGCCGAACTCGCTAACCACTACGCTATCCCGCCCCTAACAGTGTTCGATGTTTACTATCTAAATGGCATGTATTTCCAATTGGTCCTGTACCCTTTGTACAATTGGCTTTTATCTTTAATTTTCCCCCGGATGAGTCCCTTGGATTCGAACCCACACCCTTAGAGTCAGGAACCAACAGCCATAGTCACCTTGACTAAAAAGTATGAGAATTGCAGAGAGTGTGATTTCAAATAAAACATGGTTACTATCTAAATGGCATGTATTACCAATTGGCACATACACTTCAAACAATTTAAATTTCATATAGAGATATACCAAGACAACATACATCATTCTTGAAATAAAGTAACCTCTCTATTTTCCAAAAATTCAATATCTGACAGTCAATGAGCAGTGGACCATAGACGTCCCTCTATTTATTTTACAGTGAACAGAGGATTACTGGTCTTTGACTACCAATCACACCGTGGAATATTTATGTTGCAATTGCATCGAAGAAATCTAATTCATGAGAGTCACAGCTACATGTGTCATATTCGATAAATGAAAATTAATTTTTGTGTCCATAATTGAAATATAATTGTTTAAAATGCAAAATAATCATAAATGCATGAAACGTGGTGTCAGGGCTCGTTGATTATTTTCAACAAATCCACTGCTCTATATACAGAATCAAGTTTTTAAAGACACTGTAGCACATCTATTGAATTTGTTACAGGTTCCAATTTGCCAGTAATAATATAAGATTTTGCAGTATATCCTTACCTAGGGAAAAACATCCCATTACATGTCCCAATTATGCGTAGTTGTAGAAAACGGTGCCATGAATGTGAAGAAAACTGCTGGCAGCCATTTTAGTGTGAACACCTTTTAATTATTTGAGGATGGGAAACAGATCTGCGTCGCTTAAATGAACCATAACCATTCCTTTTAGAATTTCTTTGTTTCAATTAGAAAACATGCTACAGTCCCTTTAACACAACAGAGTGACGTCATCGTCATGGATCGATGACAAACAATGATGTACCTGTATTGAGGGCCATTCCACCTGAACAAACAATAAGAGAGTAATTAAGTAATTAGACTTAAAGGGACACTGCATCAAGGATAAAAATGAGTCTCATCTATATCTCACTAAGCTGATTAGAGTGTTTGCTGATGAGTTATACTTCACTTCACTGTCCACATGCAGTAGCTTTTATTACCAATTACGTCAATTGTCTGAAATTCGGTGTCTGTGACTTGTTAGCAGACATGTTAAACAGCATAGGTAGATACACATGATCTGATATTTATTCCCGACGCGGTGTCCCTTTAATGACGCTAGTGAAAATACACTGTGCTAATTTGGAAGCCAACGTAATAAAGCATCATGAGAACTTCAGCGGTCGATCCTGGATCACCACTGAACTTCATACAGAAAATAATTAATAATAAATAATTATTTGTCTATAGCCAATGATATAAATGTGGTAGCAGTTGAATGACAAACTTTATACACAAGAAATACTAGACGATCATATGGATGGAATGTATCAATAACAAAGACAATTCATTATAACTGGCAGGTTACTTCAATACAGACGCCAACACTATCACAGTGGAGCCAAACAATGAACATTGTAAAAATAATGTCAATATTTTAAAAATTTGCCATGCGTTACAGATCTTGATATAGAGAGATGATTACCGCAGCAGATGATTTATCATGTGGCACAAAAGATTAGTAATGTTTTTGTGACACATTTCATTTCAGGCATTTTATTAATGTAATGATCAGTTTTATGACATCACAGACGACGAAAAACAAGAATGCAAGATGAGGTTAGTTGGTGTTTAATGCCGTTTTCAAGAGTATTTCACTTAAATCACGATTCACTGATAGTATTATTGCAAGAAGAGAGCCTGCAACACCATGTAGCTATGTATTGCGGTGAAACCTGCGGTTGAAATTAGTTTAGCATTGCACCTTACTGCGTGTAGAACATTTCTGTACTGCAGACAAAATTGGCGTGTCCTTGGTGGGATTTGAAGCACGGACCTATTGAACCGAAGCCGAATGTGATAACCACTGAGCTATTCCGCCCCCCAGTTCAGAGATAATGGTTGCTTGGTAAAAGTGATAAGCATATGTGTGCACACATGGTAAATATGACACATCTCATGTTTCACCCTAATTCCTTTTATAGAGTTGTAAAACCACCATCAGAAGTTTTGATGCTTGTTGCTGCTCAACTTATACAAATCATTCATAGTTATTAAATATTGCAATACCTATAACAAGCTTTGTAAATTCTACATTTTGGTGAAGTCTTTTGACTATAGCTCTTAATTGAAATCAACACATCACCTGACTGTCATGCCAGTCATGATTGGCTTTGTTAAATTCATTCTGATTGGACTATAATATTTTCTGATAGTACCATATTTACAAGAAACATAAAGTGCCTATTACAAGCAAGGTGTAATTGACAGGCTTTTAAGAATTATACAGCAAAATTATTTGTTCTTAATCGTTGCATCAACTTATTATGCCTCTAAAAGATGAATCCAAACTACTGATTTCAAATCCACAAAGAGACGTAATTTGACGACATGACAATTCAAGCTGTATCATCGTAAATCAATCTTACAGGATCTGAATTGATGTGTTCACATCGATGTCAACCACTTTTGTTAACAAAATCGAATTCATTAGAACATTTCGCAAAACATATTTTGTCAAGACAACAAAATCACAAATCAGACCTGAACATGAAAATAAATATTAAATCACATCTGCAGATACATATACAGACCAACCATCTATTGCAGGAGACAATAAATACTGCGTGGCATCTCGGCAAGAACGTTAGTGGTTCTCAAGCATTAGGGCGTCATCATCCGACATCTCGCAGTTCTTCAGACACAGGAAGCTCTTGACCGTCACCGGCAAGGGGAGACAACTGATGGCGGATATGATCTCCCGATCGTTGACCGCCTCGGATATATTATCTCTGATCGCCGTTCGACAGAGTATCTTGAGGGAATGTACGGAGTGGTTCAACACTTGGAAGAGTTTGTGGAGGTGACTCTGTTCGGGAGTTTTACCGGGCAGACGCATCCAGTGCTCCGTCTTGAGCTGCCAGCCACACTGGACCAGGTACCGGGCGATGTTCAGGTCTCCCCGGGAACACAGCCAGTACAGGGGCGAGTTCCTGCAAAACAACAACCTACAGGTGGAAACGTTTTCTACAGGAATCTCAAACTTAAAGGGGCAGTAGCACGTTTTTTGCGAAATTTATTTTTTCAAATTTCCCATTTATAATGATAATTTATGTCATTTAAATTAACTTTAAAGAGTAAAATATCTTATTACACAAACCAATTCTCCGTAGCGGTAATAACGATGTTGCGTATAAAGCAAAAATTGCATGGCGGCCATTTTATTGTGAACACAATTTATTATTTCAAATTACAAAAACGATTACAATGGCTTTACAGAACCATGTATACTCATTTTTAACTTGATTTTCCGAAGAGAGAAAGGTGTTTTACTATTGGTGACATTATTTTTCAAATACATTTCATCGAATTATTTCAGCGAAAAAACGTGCTACTGCCCCTTTAAATGCAATGATATCACTGTTCAGACTGTCTTCAGCGCATTGTCAAGTCATAGATGGATCCAACAAATAAAGTGGAAAATTATCCGACTGTATATTTTAGACAGTTGCCAAAAAATAATATGGAACTTTTTAACAATCCATAAAAAGATATATAGAGATTATTACCCGAGGAAGAGTGTTATATGACTTTTACGAAACGAGTGTGAATTTTTGTACTGCCCGAGTGAGAATTTTTGTACTGCCTGAGTGAGAATTTTTGTACCAGTGAGAATTTTTGTACTGCCCGAGTGAGAATTTTTGTACTGCCCGAGTGAGAGCGAGGGTTATACATAAATTCGCACGAGTTTTGTATTTGTCATATGACACTCTACCTAAGGTAATAATTTCTTTATTACCCGTTCTATTCCATGTGCTCATATCCAAAATATTAACTCAGTTATTGTCAACCATATGGGTAATATGGTTATGAAATAAAGGCAGTTATATTTTGAGATTATCAATAGCCAACATCGTAGTTAGCTTATAAGAATGTTTGGCTAATAAAGGTAAATGGTAAAGATGTCATGTGATGGATATACAATTCTACTCTATAGAGTCGGTGTCCATTTAGTTACACATCAACCAAATATGTTCTTAGTTGCCAGTTGGCTGTGTGTTATCTATATATATAAGATACCTACGGCAATAAAGCACAGGCGGTCAATGGGACCGACAGCGCGCTTTATGAGACAATAAAACATGCTCGTGATTTTAGACGCGTTAAAGAGTCGCTTAGCAAATGACGTCATATTTTACGTCACTTTGATTGTTCAATGCTAGAGAATGTGTTCTACGATGGGAGGCATTGATATTTTTAAAATAAAGTTTAAAAAAACAACATATTATCTCCACGGTTTTTATAGAAAAGCGAGTAACTATTTAAGGGTATCTCATTTAAGAAATAAAAGACTCGTTGTTGTGCTTTATCGTAGAATAAAACATATCAGAGAGCATAAAACACTCAGGGCTGTGCCCTTCATGTTTTATGCTCCCTGCTATGTTTTATTCAACGATAAAGCACGCCAACTCATCTTCTATTTCTTAAATAACCTGTATTCAATTCCATAACATTTCACAAATGACTATGCGAATGCATATTATATATAAACTTTAAACTTTAACCTTTCATACATTAGATACTTCAATTGTTAAAGGTGCTGTAGCAGATTTGTTACACCTTTAAAGGTGAGAAATAATTCAAATTTGCTGTGAACGTGAAGCCAGGGTTGTCTCCTGAAAACTGTACAGTGGGTTGTCGCAGAGGTGCAACATCTGATTTTCATGTACAGTCAAATAACCCCTGTGCTTCCAGTAACAAAATAACTCACCGTGTCTGGGCACCGAGATCTGGCCTGAGGTTGGACCCTGCCTCCACCAGCTGTTTGAGACAGGGTCCACATTGGCGGCCCCGGATGGACCCGGTGAAGATGCTGCGGTGCAGGGCGATGTGACCTTGGTTGTCCCGGGAGTTCACCTTGGCACCTGCCTGCAGAAGTAGCTCGGTCATCTGCTCCTTGGTTGAATTCATGTCTGAGAGAAGAGGAAGAGGATGCATGCCATAAATAGAGTTTGTAAGAGAGGTGAGTTGAGGTTTAACGCTGCTTTCAAGAGTATTTCACTTATATTGCGGCTGCTAGTATTATGGCAGGGAGAAAGCCCGCAATGCCATGAAACCTGCGAGCTTCGGCTGGAACTAGCGAACCATGGGTAGAACTTCGCTGAATTTCAGTGCACCCAAACCTTACTGCGTGTAGAACAGTTCTCTACTGCAGACAAAGTTGCCGTGCCCCTGGCAAGATTCGAACCCCGGACCTCTTGATCCAAAGCCGAACGAGCTAACCACTGCGCTATCCCGCCCCGTTTTGTAAGAGAAGAGCAGTACTTATAGATCAAGGTCCTGTTGCACAAAGCTTAAGTCACTAAGATAATCTTAGTGTTATGGGTGTGGAATAATCCCCAAATATGTAGCCTGAAATATTCCTTCTGATGGGGATGTTGCTCAGTTGGTAATGCCCTTTTGTTGTTTCAAGGCCAAATCAGACCAGAAGACATACAAGATGTGACTTGTTGCTTAATTGCTTAGAACTTAAATAAATAAAACAATAAAAGAAACAATGCTACAAATGTATAATGCTCTGCAATTTGTGAGAGAGAAAATGTTGATCAGTAGTTGATATAATTTGATGAGTTCTTAAATATGAATTTTTCTAACACATTAAAATTTTGCTGAGTGGAACAAATCCTATTGCTAAAATGTGCACATCTTACAAAAGATCTAAGGCAAGAATGATACATAAAGATGGACTCACAGCCAATGGTCTGAGATCTGTGCAAAGGAGAATACTGTTTGGAGTCTGGCAAGTTGACGTCTGCTCCGTTGCTAAGCAACAACTGAACAAGGTCAGGGCTACCCATACTGAGAGCCATCATTAGAGGGCTCTCCCGAGTGTCTATCGTCTGACAGTTGATGTTTGCTGAGGCCTTAATCAAGAGGTCTGCTATCTCGTAATTCCTCACAGATATGGACAAATGGAGTGGAGTTAGGTCACGCTTGTCCCCAATATTCACGTCTGCTCCACAGAATATCAGAATCTGAACTATCTCGGGATATCCTTCTTTCACGGCCAGCGCTAAGGGTGTTTTCCCATTTTCATCCCTCAGGTTGATCTGAGCCCCAAACCGAATCAGAACTTCCACACTCGTGACATCTCCCTTTTCTGCAGCATAGTGGAGAGGAGTCTTGAGAGCTGCATCCACGGCATCGAGGGGAGCAAGCCACTCACACAATGTCTCGACCGCAGAGCTCTTACACGCAATCGCTGCTTTGTGGAGAGCTGTGTGTCGTCCAACCTTCTCTACAGTTTTAGTAACAGCGTTGATGTCAGCCCGACCTTCCAGAAGTGTTCGCACAGTTTTGGCATTGCCATTCTTTGCAGCAAGATGAAGTGCAGTCTCATTCTCCTTGTAAGTGCGTGAGGAGTTAATGTGGGCGCCTTCGGAGATGAGGTACTCAACAATGTCCGCCCGTCCGCCCTGACAAGCACACAGCAAAGGGGTAAAACCCTCAATGTCACTGCAGTTAACAATAGACCCTGCTCTTATGAGTCTAGCGACACTCTCGAGGGGTCCGTGCGTCGCAGCGTGATGCAGGGCTCTCCGTCTCATCTTGTCCGTGTAACTCAAACATGGGTGGATCCGAGCCTTCACGTTGAGGATGAAATCCAGAGTGGTGAAGTTTCCGTTCTTGGCTGATTCTATCAGACAGTCTCCGAGAGAGACATGTTGTCTGAAGACCGGGTCCGCAAGGTATGAGATCGCTTGTTCTGGCTCGTTGTTCTTCAAGGCATCTACAAACAGCTCCAGCGGTGTTTCTGGAACAGATTCCATCTCTTCTACTGGTGCCTCCATTTTGATTGAGATTTCTTCTGCAATTAGAATATATATAAGCTCAGAAAAAATCGATTCACATACGGCAATTCTTATTTATAGTTTCAATATGATATATATGTCATATTATATGATCAAATTAATTTACAATTTCATTATAACAGTGGTCTTAACATCTGAACTAAGTGGGAAAATATTGCGGTTATAACCAGATATTTCCAATCAGATCTTTTTCCCAACTGTTATGAAACTGCTTATATGCCCAACACCATTTACACAAAATTGTGTTACTATTCCTTTGAACTAAGTTTTTGTTACAGTTTTTTTTTATATACCAAATTTCTCTATTTTCATTTGCATAATGAGGGTTTGGGAACACTTAGGTATGGTATAATACAGTTAGATAAAAAATGTCTTTACAATTTTTAATGGTTATTTATACAAAAATCAAATTAGACCAAGTACAATGAATCAGTTCCATATTTTACTTCTGACATATGCAAACAATTTCCATAAACATGTGCTTGAGATAAAAGGATCCAGTGGCTTATCAGATAATCTGGGATTAACAGCTAGTATCACCTGCTTACATAAGTGCTCGTTATTCTCCTTTGACAGGTGTTTATCCTAAATTCAGAATTGTTTCGGTCCATTGATTCTAATGGAAATTAAGATAATAAGCATGACTCTCGTTTATTGACTGAAATGAAAAGACGAGTAAAAATAAGACATATTAAGTGTCAGATTTCTTTGTTGGTTACCAAAAATTAAATTGATAGTTGAGAAAATTTCAAATACTTGAAATTAGGTATCAATTCAACAAATGTACAGACATTAAACAAAACTTCATTAAAACAGTGATATCATGTATATAAGAAAACATAAATCTTATGATGATTTTATGATGAACTTCTATTTTATGTCATGTAAAATCAGGAAATGCTAATCATTCATTTGCCAGTATACATTTAAAAAAAATCCCGTCACTTGATAAGTAATTGTTATATCCAGTATAAATGATACAGCTGTATCATAACAAAGGGATTGGCCTACAAACAATATTTTACGTTTTACTTTAAATGTGCCTATAATATCTTGTAAAATGACTTCTGCAACCAATAAATAGTGCTTACATTTGAAAAACGTACACTTTTGGTCGACCAGAGATTGGTAGAAGATTGACGTATTGATGGATTTATGGCGCGCTAAGTATCATCTTCTTTGTTTACGTTTTTAGTATTATGTCATGAACAAAAATAGTTCTTTGACAGGTGCGCGGAACTCTTCACAAAGAAGGTAAAAGGGACCGTTCATTGACCTACCCGGAAATACAGTGCATTTTACAGATGCTTCAATTTTATTTCAAGTATCTTATAAAATTCGGACTCGGAGACGGAAGTGAAATATGAAATTCAATATAACAATGTTGTTTTGGGACTTTTCACAAGGAAATATTGTAGAATAAATATGAGAATTTCATCAAGAGAAACTGTTCCGAACAAAAATGTTAACTCTCTAATAAATTAAAGGTGATTAAGTAAGTGTTTTTGATAGCAAAAAAACCAACAACAATAAACAACATAGTGTGACAAACCTGAGAATGATCAATCCTGATGCAGATAATTCATATCGGTATATAAATATTAAATATAAATATAAATATCGTTATTGCATGGGTTGTTTTTGATAAACAATGTGTAATCGTTCTTCGTTTTATCTTAAGTGCCACCTTTGCATTACCAAGAACAGATAACTCTAGTTGTCCATCCGGCGGCCCTCGTTTTCGGAAACACATGTTGCCCACACCGTGAACGAGTTGTGAAATATTGTAGAGTTAAATTTTCATTATTAGTATCTGTTTCTTTATCATATTCCGAGAAATAAGCAAGAATTAACTAAAATGCCGAAGAAAGGCAAAGGGAAGAAATCGAAGGACGACGATTGGCCAGATGATGAGGAAAAAGCTGTCGAAGATAAAATGAAATCTTTGACAGTCGAAGACGATGCCGAATCAAAGGTAAATATTTTGACTGATCCTTTAGATTATCAATTTAAAAAAACTCAAAGGTAATCTTTTGTCTTTTTTTTTGTAGAGAAATACGAGTCTACATAGAAGAATTCAAGAAAATATGTATTTAATCTAGACAAATTCAAGAAAATATTTCCCATCTGGTAAACTTTTCTTGATTTCGACAGGTTGGGGAAACCTTGAAATGGAAGTATAATACGTCAATCGGCGTATAACAGTCTGATCTACGTATAGAACCATACGTCAATTGGCGACTCGCCGCTAATGGCTGCAATACTGCCGAAGCGGTGTTAAACAATAACTCACTCACTCACTCACTCAATTGGCGTATTCTGAAGAAATTGGTCGTCTGATTAACGTACACCGTTTTCCGAGGATTCGGGAAGTGCCTAATCAAACACGCCGTTTAGCGCTTTGCCAATTATATGCAAGTTTTGCGACGGCAAGACGATAAAAAGTCAGTGGATTTGGTCGTGTAAGTTTTAGATAGGTAGGGGGTGTTTTTGTGTTGATATTTCACTTTTGATTACTTTAGAAATGTACCGTGGTGATGTTTATTGCCTTCAAAATCAATAATTCGAGGGTTTCAAGTCAAAACTTGCATATAATCGGCAAAGTACTAAACAGCGTGTTTGATTAGGCACTTCCCAAATACTCGGAAAACGGTGTAAGTTAATCATCCGGCCAAATTCTTCAGAATACGTTGATCGACATATGGTTCTATGTGTAGAATCCTTATACAGCACAGCATGCCGTTGACTTCACTGTGCAGAGATTGTGAATGTGAAGGTGTAAGTGTCATCTTTTCAGAACGGCAATGTTATATTGACATATGGTATGTTAAAATTGACTTTCCACGAGGACCCACAAAGTTGAAAAACATTTTGTCAACAGAAATTAATTTTTATTTGCAACTGATTAATAATTGGAATTGTAATATTTTCAAGTCAAAATGAACCATGAAAATAATTTGCTACAAAGTGTACGATAAAACTTAGATTTAGCCATATTTCTCAATCTGGTGTTTGCCACTAATGGCTGCAATACTGCCGAAGCGGCATTAAACAATAACTCACTCACTCACTCAATCTGTTGTTTTCTGCTTTCCTCTAAATGGTTTGGGTTATTGAGAAATCTGTTTGTATTGTTAATTCTGTGGTGGCACGTGGTCCTGTGCATAGCTCAGTCGACCGCTATCAGTGAAGTTCAGCAACAATGGGCGCGGGTGGGTCACCCGCTACATTGCTGGATAAACTGAGAGTTGAAGGGTTATTCCCTGCCCCACACTGAGACATAAGTTGAGAGACTTATGGTGTCACCCTGGGTAAGTGTGCCTCTGTCCACCCAGCAGTAAATGGGTACCTGGTATGATACGATGGTAGTCTGAATTTGAACCTTGAGCGCCTGACAGGCGACCGGTTGTAGTCTCCTTAGAGAGTGTTCTGTACTCGTTGACCAGGGGTAATATGTCGACCAGCGCTTTGAGCATGCAATGTGCATGGATATATGCGCTATATAAATGTACTATTATTATTATTATTAATTCTTAGGATGAAGACAAATCGAAAAAGAAACAAAAGAAACCAAAGAAAAGCAAAATGGAATTATTGAGGGAAGAAATGGAGCAGGCGGAGAAAGATAACCCCGTAGATGATGAACCGGAGCCCGTTCCAGAGAAGAAAACCAAAGCAAAGAAGAAAGTTCGACATTACAGTTCAGACGAGGATGATGGCGACGTAGATCGGGATGCAGTCGGTGCAGTTGCTGAACCAGAAGGTCAGAGGTCATTCATATGAACATTATTTATCCTACCGTTCAAAACTAACCACTGTAGCCTGTATTGTTTGTGTAAGGTGAAGCGATATCTACAATGTAGCTTGCAGCTGGGGATGTATACAGTGCCGTGCCATAAGTTAACGGACGGTGACGTTTTTTCCATAGACTTACATGTTAATTTCTACCTGGATAAATAATTTTCATAAAATAAGTTCTTGTTGTATCAATGTCCAATTTCTCAGCTTTATTTGAAATCATTTCAGCTGTAAGGACATAATATAAATTACATTTTCTGACTTCAATTTCACATAGATTCAATTATTTATCCTGGACCAAATTAACATACAAGTCTATGGAAATAACGTCACCGTCCCTTAACTTATGGCACAGCACTGTAGCTTAGTTGGTAGAGTGTCTGCTCATCCCTCGGAAGACCAGGGTTCGATTTTGGTCACATACCAAAAGACGTTAAAAGAGTTGTTGCTTCCTCGTTTGACACTAAGCATTATAAGGATAGAAAAACGCTAGAACTGGTGATATACTGTTGCTGGGTACAAAATGCACAAACTTAATTTCCAATTATTATATGATGAGCAATGAAATACTGGTGCAAGAAGTGAAATCCAAATTTAAAATGTATATTGTATTGCGGACAATAAAGAGTTATCACCCGCTACGAAGTGGAAGGGGATATAGGTTAGGCTCCATCCGTCCGTGTGGGGGTCCATCTGTCGGAAATAAGGGGGCAGCTTTTCTCAGAAACCGTTTAAGATAGGACCACCAAATTTGGCGTGTAGCTTGAGGATATCAATACCTTGATGGAGTTCTAAAATGAGAAGTGTGTGATTATTTATTCTGGAATTATTGTCCTTCTTGGACCAATCTGAACCAATCTGGTGGGGGATATTGATAACTATATCTTCTTGTTATAACAAGTCACAATCGCTTCAATGAAAGCGTCAAATGAGTCGTCAGATAATGATAATTCTTTGACATCACTAAGAACACATCTGATAATGCTTTGACATCGTCTATTATCACTAAATGTTCTTAACTGATAATTTCTCTTCTTGAGTAATTGATAACGGATAAGTAAATAATAATGAATAGAAAATTTATTAAAACTATGCAATACTAATCCTAAATTCTCATCAATGATGTATTTACTATCTACTATTTTTTTATTTTCAGAAGTTAAAGAAGATGAAGAAAATAAACCCAAATTGAGTAAGAAAGAGTTGAAGAAGCTGAAAAAACAGGTGATTGCATTTCCCTTTCTTTTTTGGAAGGTTTATGTGGGGCTTGCACCCAGGGTAGATAAGTGGAGTGAAGCGTATACGTTTTGCCCTAGACAGGATGCAATTTAGCTTCAGAACCAAGCTGCAACAGTGTTACATGTTTGACCCCAGACTTGCCTTTAAAGGGGCAGTAGCACGTTTTTTCGCTGAAATAAGTCAATGAAATATATTTGAAAAATTATGTCACCAATAGTAAAACACTCTTCTCTTTTTGGAAAATCAAGTTAAAAATGAGTTTACATGGTTCCGTAAAGCCATGGGAATCGTTTTTGTCATTCGAAATAATAAATTGTGTTCAAAATAAAATGGCCGCCATGCATTTTTTTGCTTTTTACGCAACATCATTATTACCACTAAGGATAATTGGTTTATGTAATAAGATGGTTTACCATCTAAAGTTAATATTAATGACATAACTATCATCATAAATGGGAAATTTGAAAAAATAAAATTTGCAAAAAACATGCTACTGCCCCTTTAATGATACATTATAAATTGTCTGCTTCCCCATATATTTAAAAAGATCACTTTTATCCTTCCAGTGGATCATTGAGTATTCCGAGCAAATCTATCTTCAGCTAACCTCAGATTATATTCCTTTACAAGTCACGATTCCTGGTTTGGCATACCGTATTCTCTCGGATATAAGACCATACTCAAGCCTTAGACCATCCCCACTTTTCAGGGGTTGTACTGGTTGGGGTTATTCTCAGGTTATAGCCCACCCCCAACTTTGTCAGATGTTCCATGGTCTAACATTACATAAATCTATAATATGATTTCAAGTTAAGTGTCAAAAACCAAAAAAAAAAAATTCTGACTGTCGGACACTCTTCATATGAATTTTCATCTGAGTTGGGGTCTCTCCTGTCTAAAAGCCCACCCCCCATGTTTTCCAGATGTTTGTTTGCCTGGCCCCCCCCCCCCCCCCCCCCCTGGTCTTATACCTGAGAGACTATGGGGTATATTTAAATCAGTAGGAAAATAAACACATAACACTCATGGTTAGTGATTTCATAATTTAGTTCCTCTATCAAATAGATGGACTAAAACTATGAACTCATTAACCAGGAGTGTCATGTGTTTATGCATCGTGAAGTGACCAGTTTGATATTGCTATGTCTGCAGGCTGAGTACAAACAGCAGTTGGAGGCTATGGGGGACCAGGGGCAGTTCTCCGTCTCTCAGGCCGAGAAGTCCTCTAAAGCTGCCGTCCTGGAGAATCAACTCGATATCAAGGTAACGTCCTCATTGTGTGCTTCCTCACTGTTTCTCACATCAAACTTCATTCCTTATAGGGGGTTTTTGCTTGTAATACTTTGACCATACAGCTTTGAATATAGAAGCTGAAAGCTGTATTGTATCTTCCAGGCAATGTAAAATTAAAAAAAGAACGTAAAACGTATATGTTTTTCAATACCAAAAATGACAAGCTTTTGTTTGATTGTTGTGTTGTTTGTGTATATATTTTGTAATTGGTCAAGGATTGATTCATAAGGACGAAATCCAAAGTTCCATTCAAGGTGTTTTTTCTGTCTGAAATTTAATTCCTTATTGCCAACAATAGTTAGAATACTGCCATGTAGGGGGAAATCTTACTTGTTTTGGAGAATATGTGGCAGGGATTGGGAAAGACACCTTTGACAATGGGCCATTTCTAAGGCTTTTAGTCATTTTCGAAATTTTGAATGGGCTGTTCACCTTTCTAGCAATAGTAAAATTTTAAATGTGCAAAATGGCCCATTGTCCCTGCCTTTCCCAATCCTTGATGTGGCAATCTTGAAATCTCCGCAGGTTGAGAACTTCTCAATCTCCGCGCGAGGCAAGGATCTGTTTGTCGGGGCCAATCTCCAGATCACTAATCAGAGAAGATACGGATTGGTCGGACCTAACGGGTGAGTCGTCTACTTGGAAGTGATGTGGGTAGACAGAATGATGACAGAAATTGACCTTCACCTGCAGGGTTCAGAATATTTGGGATAAACTATTTAGCCTGTAACCAACCCTGAATATTTATTCCCTTAATGGAGGAGTTGTCATTCGTGTAATTGCTTCTTTTTGAAGTAAGAAGTCTACAACGACAAGTGTATTTTATTCTGAGAGTACATGGTTTAAGTACAGATTCTTGTGTCGTTTACAGACATGAAAACGGTACAAGAATTTGTATTAAAACATAAAAGTGAAAAATATGTACCAAAACGTTGTGTACTCTCAGAATAAATTTGTCATCCGTGGAGCACAGTGGTGTAGTGGTTAGCATGCTGGCCTCTCGCCCCAAAGGCCCGGGTTCAAATCCCGGTGGAGACACCAAACATTTGTGATCTGGATCTTATACTGTGTTGTGTCCTTGGGCAAGGCACTTCATCCACATTGCACTCAGTCCAACCAGCTGTCTAAATGGGTACCTGAACAAGGGAAGTACGGACCTATACGGTCATGGGGAGCGCTTAGTAGCGGCACCGAAAGTTCAATTCCTTCAGGGTAATAATGTTCCGCCACTGAGCAGTATTGCGTTGGATATTAGGCGTTAAAATTATCATTATTGTTATTATTATTATCCGTACACTTGTCCTTGCCATGTCATTTGGATTTAGAGAGTTTGTAAAGAAAACTTGAAATATTTGAATGACACTGACATTTTTCTCCTTTTGTATCTTCTTGTAAAATTATTTGTCCAAGTTTTGAGTCAAGTTTTGATGCGCTGCTGTGTATATTTTGCCTCCAGTCACGGGAAGACGACGTTGCTGAAACACATAGCCAGCAGAGCTCTGAACATTCCTCCGAACATCGACGTCTTGTACTGTGAACAGGGTGAGAGTCTAAATTTACACTTCTTGTTTCGTGCTTTAATTTGGAGAAGTACACTATTTTAAACATGGCTTTGGCAAAGAAACTGCCTCTCCCTGCTACATCGAAACCCTGTGAAGTAGCACCTTTAAATTAATATTGTCAGTAAAAACAATATTTCAACTCAATATAGTTGCAAGCATTCTTTTTATTCACCAGTTCTAGCTAACGCAGGTAGTTTGCTGGCATTCATCCTAGAATACTGCCCCATTGACACTTGCACACATTTTGAATCCGCCATGGTACACAATAATGGTACACAATAACGGTACACAATAACGGTAAACAATAACGGTAAACAATAACGGTACACATCTACCAATGAAGACAACATTACAGAAGAATGATAAGTACGTCTTACCAATAACCTGCAAATTGTATAGTCCTGTATACCATATTCTCCCGGGTATAAGACAATACTCAAGCCTAAGACCACCCCCACTTTTTGGAGGGTTGTCCTGGTTGGGGTTATTCTCATGTTATAGCTCACCCCCAATTTTGCCAGATGATCCATGGTCATACATTACATAAATCTATAATATTATTTTAAGTTAAGTGTCAAAAACCTACATAAAACCTATTCTGACCGTCTGACGATCTCCAGTATGAATATTCATTTGAGTTGGGGTCTCTCCCATCTAAAAGCCCATCTCCATGTTTTCAAGATGTTTGTTTGCCTGGCCCCTGGTCTTATACCAGAGAGAATACGGTAGTTTCATTCTGTGTGTGTGTGTAGAGGTGAAGTCGGGAGACGCGAAGGCGATCGATGTGGTCCTGAAGGCGGACAAGAAGCGTGTGGAGCTCATGGAGGAGGAGGATAAACTCATGAAGGAACAGGAGGCGGGCAACGTCACCAACATGGAGAGGCTCAAACAGGTAAACTTGTCTCTTACCTGACGCTAACGAAGTGCTAGTTGAGCCAAGAATTCTTGAAAGGTTGTCACTTGACTTGCACAGTTTTGTCTTTAAGTTTATTTTACCTCTCGAAATTGAGTTTATATGTCTCTCCAGCTTATGAGTTTTGGTCTGATGAAGGGGGTCGAAAGACCCCCGAAACGTTATTTAAAATGTGTCATTCATCACAACAAATGTTATTTCATGTTTTGACGGCGCCTCCCCCCTTATACAGCTTATGAGTTAACCTGTTTATCTCTGTTTTAATTTCAAATGCATTTTATGCATGAGGAAAGGAATAAGTACAAATTGTTCAGCTTAGAATACTCTCTCCCTGCTTATCTCCACTACACAATGCTTTTCATGTAATATTATTTTTGTGAAATTTGCAACTCTCAGATTCAGGTCTAGAAAGTTGCGAGTTATGAAGAAGTGATGAGTAATGAGAAAGTTGCGAGTTATGAAGAAGTGATGAGTAATGAGAAAGTTGCGAGTTATGAAGAAGTGATGAGTAATGAGAAAGTTGCGAGTTATGAAGAAGTGATGAGTAATGAGAAAGTTGCGAGTTATGAAGAAGTGATGAGTAATGAGAAAGTTGCGAGTTATGAAGAAGTGATGAGTAATGAGAAAGTTGCGAGTTATGAAGAAGTGATGAGTAATGAGAAAGTTGCGAGTTATGAAGAAGTGATGAGTAATGAGAAAGTTGCGAGTTATGAAGAAGTGATGAGTAATGAGAAAGTTGCGAGTTATGAAGAAGTGATGAGTAATGAGAAAGTTGCGAGTTATGAAGAAGTGATGAGTAATGAGAAAGTTGCGAGTTATGAAGAAGTGATGAGTAATGAGAAAGTTGCGAGTTATGAAGAAGTGATGAGTAATGAGAAAGTTGCGAGTTATGAAGAAGTGATGAGTAATGAGAAAGTTGCGAGTTATGAAGAAGTGATGAGTAATGAGAAAGTTGCGAGTTATGAAGAAGTGATGAGTAATGAGAAAGTTGCGAGTTATGAAGAAGTGATGAGTAATGAGAAAGTTGCGAGTTATGAAGAAGTGATGAGTAATGAGAAAGTTGCGAGTTAGGAGTTATGAGAATGACTTAATTTTAAAACCTGTTTGGTTTCATATTTTAGATGCTGAATTGATTAATGCTAAAAGATTCTGATTGGTGAATTTACATATCCTTAAGAAAAGAAATACTCCAAAATTCACCACTGTAAAAGATTTTACTGCAAGACCTATAGAGAATCTCACCCAAGTGTCTTCTGATATCAAATATATCAACAAGAGTTGATAAAAGTTACAAATATCCGAGGCTTGCCGAGGATATTTTTACTTTTATCAACGAGTGTTGATATATTTGATATCAGAAGACACGAGGGTGAGATTCTATTTATCATCCAAAATCATTATTATTACGTATCAATGAAAATAGTATACATCTCTGAGCACAGTTCTGCCATTTGACTTCCAATGCGGTGATGTCATAGCATTGTGACGTCATCATGCTTATGACGTCATATCATTGTGATGTCATTGATGGATGATGTAAAAGCATTGTGATGTCATGTAGTTGACGGTGACAGGGCATTGTGCAAAATCTACTGCCAAAAAGATATCTCCTAGGAGATATCGCTTGATCTCACACAAGCGATATCTCCTGTGGAACACAGTTTTAGTTGATAAAATATAGTATTCAGCTCTTGATCATCCCTTGAAACAGGAACTAATAAGTAGAACTACTATTGACGAGGTCACAATAATATATGAACTTCTGTTTTCATCCTTTTATGCTTGTACTGTCCCTGTGTATGCAAATTTGTGCCAATACACCAGGAATGCAAGGGTTATATGTACTGGTAAGCACCCTGTCTGTACCTTGTCTGAACAGAGGAACATACTCCTGTTGTAGGTCTACGAGGAGCTGCGAGCTATTGGTGCTGACGCTGCCGAGTCGAAGGCGCGGCGGATCCTGTCCGGTCTGGGCTTCACGAAGGAGATGACGGAGAGATCCACCAAGGACCTGTCAGGAGGTTGGAGGATGAGAGTTTCTCTCGCCAGGTACACCCAACTAGTTCGTCATTAACTTAAACTATGAGTAGCACAAATAAGGTATCGCATCCTCGGTTACCCCGGGTTTTATATATGCTCTGTTACTCTCCACTATATCACCCATGGGAAATTTCATCAGAAATCTGTACTCAAATTACCTGCGTTTGGCCGGCGTGAGCTACGCAGCTTGGACCTGCGAGCCTATGACAATTCATATCACTTCGTTGCAAAGCACGCGAGGTCATTTTGTTAGCCATCCGTCACCGCTTATCTCCCTTGACCATTTCCGTCTTATCGTATTGAGTATTTCCTTTGGTCACTGACTTTGTCATGCCGGCCAAGGGCGGGTAATTTTAGTACATATTTCGCTGACAGAGTTTCCCATGGGTGATATAGTAGAGAGAAACAAAGCATACTCTGGGTAACCGAGGATAGGGGTATCGGGGTAGTTTTGTTAGTGAAATTTGAGGGGACACTCCTGTTTATACATATAAGTTGTGAATAGATGATTATAACATGATCCAGGGCGAAACTAGTGGCTGAGGCTAACATTTTGGAAACTTGATATCTTCAATTTAAAAAAGAATAGTGCATATTTATTAAAAAATAAAAAAGCATGAAAAGTGACATAATTCATGGGCTTGGAAAACTTCATTACGATAACAGGGCATTGTTGTTTAGTTTTATGATACGTTATGCATTACTTTGTGAATATTCTATCAATATTTTATTAATAGTTGTAAAATTAGCAAAAATATGTGTTTCTCATTTCTCATGATGCAAAAAAACAAAATGGCCGTTACTGCAAAGATGTCTTTCCCTGTATGTAGGAAGCTGTGAATATGTGAGCTGTACTTTCTTCTACACTTGTTAGTGATGAATTTGTTGATAGCTGTGTTAACGTCTCAATGAGAACGATGTGCTACAGCCCCTTTAATGTCGCAGTGACTTGTCTGTGTTCCAGAGCTCTGTTCCTTGAACCTACACTCCTCCTGTTGGACGAACCCACGAACCATCTCGATCTCAATGCTGTCATCTGGCTCGACAAGTCAGTAGATCTTCACGTTTTATGTAATACTTTCTTGTTTCATCTTATCCAATATACAAAAACATGTGACTGTAGGTTGTGTGACTTGTAAGCATTTGGATATATTTTATCAAATTTTCAATGGAACTGTTACATTTTGATGTCATTCAGAAAGTGTATTCTTACAAAAGTCTGCATGACCCATCCAACACCATCTCCCCATTTGCATCACTTTAACTCTTCTTTAACTCCTGCCCTTACCCCTACCACCTCTTCAGTACTCAAATTACTCTCTCTCTCTCCCACCCAGCTCTTCAGCCCCCACCCCTACCACCTCTTCAGTACTCAAATTACTCTCTCTCTCTCCCACCCAGCTCTTCAGCCCCCACCCCTACCACCTCTTCAGTACTCAAATTACTCTCTCTCTCTCCCACCCAGCTCTTCAGCCCCCACCCCTACCACCTCTTCAGTACTCAAATTACTCTCTCTCTCTCCCACCCAGCTCTTCAGCCCCCCGCCCCTACCATCTCTTCAGTACTCAAATTACTCTCTCTCTCTCCCACCCAGCTCTTCAGCCCCCACCCCTACCACCTCTTCAGTACTCAAATTACTCTCTCTCTCTCCCACCCAGCTCTTCCGCCCCCACCACTACCACCTCTTCAGTACTCAAATTACTCTCTCTCTCTCCCACCCAGCTCTTCAGCCCCCCGCCCCTACCATCTCTTCAGTACTCAAATTACTCTCTCTCTCTCCCACCCAGCTCTTCAGCCCCCCGCCCCTACCATCTCTTCAGTACTCAAATTACTCTCTCTCTCTCCCACCCAGCTCTTCCGCCCCCACCCCTACCACCTCTTCAGTACTCAAATTACTCTCTCTCTCTCCCACCCAGCTCTTCAGCCCTTACCCCTACCACCTCTTCAGTACTCAAATTACTCTCTCTCTCTCCCACCCAGCTCTTCAGCCCCCACCCCTACCACCTCTTCAGCCCCCACCCCTACCACCTCTTCAGTACTCAAATTACTCTCTCTCTCTCCCACCCAGCTCTTCAGCCCCCACCACTACCACCTCTTCAGTACTCAAATTACTCTCTCTCTCTCCCACCCAGCTCTTCAGCCCCCACCCCTACCACCTCTTCAGTACTCAAATTACTCTCTCTCTCTCCCACCCAGCTCTTCAGCCCCCACCACTACCACCTCTTCAGTACTCAAATTACTCTCTCTCTCTCCCACCCAGCTCTTCAGCCCCCACCCCTACCACCTCTTCAGTACTCAAATTACTCTCTCTCTCTCCCACCCAGCTCTTCAGCCCCCACCACTACCACCTCTTCAGTACTCAAATTACTCTCTCTCTCTCCCACCCAGCTCTTCAGCCCCCACCACTACCACCTCTTCAGTACTCAAATTACTCTCTCTCTCTCTCCCACCCAGCTCTTCAGCCCCCACCACTACCACCTCTTCAGCCCCCACCCCTACCACCTCTTCAGCCCCCACCACTACCACCTCTTCAGTACTCAAATTACTCTCTCTCTCTCCCACCCAGCTCTTCAGCCCCCACCCCTACCACCTCTTCAGTACTCAAATTACTCTCTCTCTCTCCCACCCAGCTCTTCCGCCCCCACCCCTACCACCTCTTCAGTACTCAAATTACTCTCTCTCTCTCCCACCCAGCTCTTCCGCCCCCACCCCTACCACCTCTTCAGTACTCAAATTACTCTCTCTCTCTCCCACCCAGCTCTTCAGCCCCCACCACTACCACCTCTTCAGTACTCAAATTACTCTCTCTCTCTCCCACCCAGCTCTTCAGCCCCCACCACTACCACCTCTTCAGTACTCAAATTACTCTCTCTCTCTCCCACCCAGCTCTTCAGCCCCCACCACTACCACCTCTTCAGTACTCAAATTACTCTCTCTCTCCCACCAAGCTCTTCAGCCCCCACCACTACCACCTCTTCAGTACTCAAATTACTCTCTCTCTCCCACCCAGCTCTTCAGCCCCCACCCCTACCACCTCTTCAGTACTCAAATTACTCTCTCTCTCTCCCACCCAGCTCTTCAGCCCCCACCCCTACCACCTCTTCAGTACTCAAATTACTCTCTCTCTCTCCCACCCAGCTCTTCAGCCCCCACCACTACCACCTCTTCAGTACTCAAATTACTCTCTCTCTCCCACCAAGCTCTTCAGCCCCCAACACTACCACCTCTTCAGTACTCAAATTACTCTCTCTCTCCCACCCAGCTCTTCAGCCCCCACCCCTACCACCTCTTCAGTACTCAAATTACTCTCTCTCTTTCCCACCAAGCTCTTCAGCCCCCACCACTACCACCTCTTCAGTACTCAAATTACTCTCTCTCTCCCACCCAGCTCTTCAGCCCCCACCCCTACAACCTCTTCAGTACTCGAATTACTCTCTCTCTCCCACCCAGCTCTTCAGCCCCCCGCCTCTACCATCTCTTCAGGCCCCACCCCTACCATCTCTTCAGCCCCCACCACTACCACCTCTTCAGTACTCAAATTACTCTCTCTCTCTCCCACCCAGCTCTTCCGCCCCCACCACTACCACCTCTTCAGTACTCAAATTACTCTCTCTCTCTCCCACCCAGCTCTTCAGCCCCCACCCCTACCACCTCTTCAGTACTCAAATTACTCTCTCTCTCTCCCACCCAGCTCTTCAGCCCCCACCACTACCACCTCTTCAGTACTCAAATTACTCTCTCTCTCCCACCAAGCTCTTCAGCCCCCACCACTACCACCTCTTCAGTACTCAAATTACTCTCTCTCTCCCACCCAGCTCTTCAGCCCCCACCCCTACCACCTCTTCAGTACTCAAATTACTCTCTCTCTCTCCCACCCAGCTCTTCAGCCCCCACCCCTACCACCTCTTCAGTACTCAAATTACTCTCTCTCTCTCCCACCCAGCTCTTCCGCCCCCACCCCTACCACCTCTTCAGTACTCAAATTACTCTCTCTCTCTCCCACCCAGCTCTTCCGCCCCCACCCCTACCACCTCTTCAGTACTCAAATTACTCTCTCTCTCTCTCCCACCCAGCTCTTCAGCCCCCAACCCTACCACCTCTTCAGTACTCAAATTACTCTCTCTCTCTCTCTCCCACCCAGCTCTTCAGCCCCCACCACTACCACCTCTTCAGTACTCAAATTACTCTCTCTCTCCCACCAAGCTCTTCAGCCCCCACCACTACCACCTCTTCAGTACTCAAATTACTCTCTCTCTCCCACCAAGCTCTTCAGCCCCCACCACTACCACCTCTTCAGTACTTAAATTACTCTCTCTCTCTCCCACCCAGCTCTTCAGCCCCCACCCCTACCACCTCTTCAGTACTCAAATTACTCTCTCTCTCCCACCCAGCTCTTCAGCCCCCACCCCTACCACCTCTTCAGTACTCAAATTACTCTCTCTCTCTCCCACCCAGCTCTTCCGCCCCCACCCCTACCACCTCTTCAGTACTCAAATTACTCTCTCTCTCTCCCACCCAGCTCTTCAGTACTCAAATTACTCTCTCTCTCTCCCACCCAGCTCTTCAGCCCCCAACCCTACCACCTCTTCAGTACTCAAATTACTCTCTCTCTCTCCCACCAAGCTCTTCAGCCCCCACCACTACCACCTCTTCAGTACTCAAATTACTCTCTCTCTCTCCCACCCAGCTCTTCAGTACTCAAATTACTCTCTCTCTCTCCCACCCAGCTCTTCAGCCCCCAACCCTACCACCTCTTCAGTACTCAAATTACTCTCTCTCTCTCCCACCCAGCTCTTCAGCCCCCACCCCTACCACCTCTTCAGTACTCAAATTACTCTCTCTCTCTCCCACCCAGCTCTTCCGCCCCCACCCCTACCACCTCTTCAGCCCCCACCCCTACCACCTCTTCAGTACTCAAATTACTCTCTCTCTCCCACCCAGCTCTTCAGCCCCCACCACTACCACCTCTTCAGTACTCAAATTACTCTCTCTCTCTCCCACCCAGCTCTTCAGCCCCCACCACTACCACCTCTTCAGTACTCAAATTACTCTCTCTCTCTCTCCCACCAAGCTCTTCAGCCCCCACCACTACCACCTCTTCAGTACTCAAATTACTCTCTCTCTCTCCCACCCAGCTCTTCAGCCCCCAACCCTACCACCTCTTCAGTACTCAAATTACTCTCTCTCTCTCCCACCCAGCTCTTCAGCCCCCACCACTACCACCTCTTCAGTACTCAAATTACTCTCTCTCTCTCCCACCCAGCTCTTCAGCCCCCACCACTACCACCTCTTCAGTACTCAAATTACTCTCTCTCTCCCACCAAGCTCTTCAGCCCCCACCACTACCACCTCTTCAGTACTCAAATTACTCTCTCTCTCTCCCACCAAGCTCTTCAGCCCCCACCACTACCACCTCTTCAGTACTCAAATTACTCTCTCTCTCTCTCCCACCCAGCTCTTCAGCCCCCACCCCTACCACCTCTTCAGTACTCAAATTACTCTCTCTCTCTCCCACCCAGCTCTTCAGCCCCCACCACTACCACCTCTTCAGTACTCAAATTACTCTCTCTCTCTCCCACCCAGCTCTTCAGCCCCACCACTACCACCTCTTCAGTACTCAAATTACTCTCTCTCTCTCCCACCCAGCTCTTCAGCCCCCACCCCTACCACCTCTTCAGTACTCAAATTACTCTCTCTCTCCCACCCAGCTCTTCAGCCCCCACCCCTACCACCTCTTCAGTACTCAAATTACTCTCTCTCTCTCCCACCCAGCTCTTCAGCCCCCACCCCTACCACCTCTTCAGTACTCAAATTACTCTCTCTCTCTCCCACCCAGCTCTTCCGCCCCCACCCCTACCACCTCTTCAGTACTCAAATTACTCTCTCTCTCTCCCACCCAGCTCTTCCGCCCCCACCCCTACCACCTCTTCAGTACTCAAATTACTCTCTCTCTCTCTCCCACCCAGCTCTTCAGCCCCCAACCCTACCACCTCTTCAGTACTCAAATTACTCTCTCTCTCTCCCACCCAGCTCTTCAGCCCCCACCACTACCACCTCTTCAGTACTCAAATTACTCTCTCTCTCCCACCAAGCTCTTCAGCCCCCACCACTACCACCTCTTCAGTACTCAAATTACTCTCTCTCTCTCCAAACCCAGCTCTTCCGCCCCCACCCCTACCACCTCTTCAGTACTCAAATTACTCTCTCTCTCTCCCACCCAGCTCTTCAGCCCCCAACCCTACCACCTCTTCAGTACTCAAATTACTCTCTCTCTCTCCCACCCAGCTCTTCATCCCTTACCCCTACCACCTCTTCAGTACTCAAATTACTCTCTCTCTCTCCCACCCAGCTCTTCAGCCCCCACCACTACCACCTCTTCAGTACTCAAATTACTCTCTCTCTCTCTCCCACCCAGCTCTTCAGCCCCCACCCCTACCCCCTCTTCAGTACTCAAATTACTCTCTCTCTCTCTCCCACCCAGCTCTTCCGCCCCCACCCCTACCACCTCTTCAGTACTCAAATTACTCTCTCTCTCTCCCACCCAGCTCTTCCGCCCCCACCCCTACCACCTCTTCAGTACTCAAATTACTCTCTCTCTCTCCCACCCAGCTCTTCAGCCCCCACCACTACCACTTCTTCAGTACTCAAATTACTCTCTCTCTCTCCCACCCAGCTCTTCAGCCCCCACCACTACCACTTCTTCAGTACTCAAATTACTCTCTCTCTCTCCCACCCAGCTCTTCCGCCCCCACCCCTACCACCTCTTCAGTACTCAAATTACTCTCTCTCTCTCCCACCCAGCTCTTCCGCCCCCACCCCTACCACCTCTTCAGTACTCAAATTACTCTCTCTCTCTCCCACCCAGCTCTTCAGCCCCCACCACTACCACTTCTTCAGTACTCAAATTACTCTCTCTCTCTCCCACCCAGCTCTTCCGCCCCCACCCCAACCACCTCTTCAGTACTCAAATTACTCTCTCTCTCTCCCACCCAGCTCTTCAGCCCCCACCACTACCACCTCTTCAGTACTCAAATTACTCTCTCTCTCTCTCTCCCACCCAGCTCTTCAGCCCCCACCACTACCACCTCTTCAGTACTCAAATTACTCTCTCTCTCCCACCAAGCTCTTCAGCCCCCACCACTACCACCTCTTCAGTACTCAAATTAATCTCTCTCTCTCCCACCCAGCTCTTCAGTACTCAAATTACTCTCTCTCTCTCCCACCCAGCTCTTCAGCCCCCAACCCTACCACCTCTTCAGTACTCAAATTACTCTCTCTCTCTCTCCCACCCAGCTCTTCAGCCCCCAACCCTACCACCTCTTCAGTACTCAAATTACTCTCTCTCTCTCTCTCCCACCCAGCTCTTCAGCCCCCACCACTACCACCTCTTCAGTACTCAAATTAATCTCTCTCTCTCCCACCCAGCTCTTCAGCCCCCACCACTACCACCTCTTCAGTACTCAAATTAATCTCTCTCTCTCCCACCCAGCTCTTCAGTACTCAAATTACTCTCTCTCTCTCCCACCCAGCTCTTCAGCCCCCAACCCTACCACCTCTTCAGTACTCAAATTACTCTCTCTCTCTCCCACCCAGCTCTTCAGCCCCCACCCCTACCACCTCTTCAGTACTCAAATTACTCTCTCTCTCTCCCACCCAGCTCTTCCGCCCCCACCCCTACCACCTCTTCAGCCCCCACCCCTACCACCTCTTCAGTACTCAAATTACTCTCTCTCTCTCCCACCCAGCTCTTCAGCCCCCACCACTACCACCTCTTAAGTACTCAAATTACTCTCTCTCTCTCCCACCCAGCTCTTCAGTACTCAAATTACTCTCTCTCTCTCCCACCCAGCTCTTCAGCCCCCACCCCTACCACCTCTTCAGTACTCAAATTACTCTCTCTCTCTCTCCCACCCAGCTCTTCAGCCCCCACCCCTACCACCTCTTCAGTACTCAAATTACTCTCTCTCTCTCCCACCCAGCTCTTCAGCCCCCACCCCTACCACCTCTTCAGTACTCAAATTACTCTCTCTCTCTTCCACCCAGCTCTTCAGCCCCCACCACTACCACCTCTTCAGTACTCAAATTACTCTCTCTCTCTCCCACCCAGCTCTTCAGCCCCCACCACTACCACCTCTTCAGTACTCAAATTACTCTCTCTCTCTCCCACCCAGCTCTTCAGCCCCCACCACTACCACCTCTTCAGCCCCCACCACTACCACCTCTTCAGCCCCCACCCCTACCACCTCTTCAGCCCCCACCACTACCACCTCTTCAGTACTCAAATTACTCTCTCTCTCTCCCACCCAGCTCTTCAGCCCCCACCACTACCACCTCTTCAGTACTCAAATTACTCTCTCTCTCTCCCACCCAGCTCTTCAGCCCCCACCACTACCACTTCTTCAGTACTCAAATTACTCTCTCTCTCTCCCACCCAGCTCTTCAGCCCCCACCACTACCACCTCTTCAGTACTCAAATTACTCTCTCTCTCTCCCACCCAGCTCTTCAGCCCCCCGCCCCTACCATCTCTTCAGCCCCCACCACTACCACCTCTTCAGTACTCAAATTACTCTCTCTCTCTCCCACCCAGCTCTTCAGCCCCCACCCCTACCACCTCTTCAGTACTCAAATTACTCTCTCTCTCTCCCACCCAGCTCTTCAGCCCCCACCACTACCACCTCTTCAGTACTCAAATTACTCTCTCTCTCTCCCACCCAGCTCTTCAGCCCCCACCACTACCACCTCTTCAGTACTCAAATTACTCTCTCTCTCTCCCACCCAGCTCTTCAGCCCCCACCCCTACCACCACTTCAGTACTCAAATTACTCTCTCTCTCTCCCACCCAGCTCTTCAGCCCCCACCCCTACCACCTCTTCAGTACTCAAATTACTCTCTCTCTCCCACCCAGCTCTTCAGCCCCCACCACTACCACCTCTTCAGTACTCAAATTACTCTCTCTCTCTCCCACCCAGCTCTTCAGCCCCCACCCCTACCACCTCTTCAGTACTCAAATTACTCTCTCTCTCTCCCACCCAGCTCTTCAGCCCCCACCCCTACCACCTCTTCAGCCCCCACCCCTACCACCTCTTCAGCCCCCAACCCTACCACCTCTTCAGCCCCCAACCCTACCACCTCTTCAGTACTCAAATTACTCTCTCCTACCCAGCTCTTCAGCCACCAACCCCTACCATCTCTTCAGCCCCCACCCCTACCACCTCTTCAGTACTCAAATTACTCTCTCCCACCCCTACCACCTCTTCAGCCCCCACCCCCTACCACTTCTTCAGTACTCAAATTACTCTCTCCCACCCCTACCACCTCTTCAGCCCCCACCCCTACCACCTCTTCAGTACTCAAATTACTCTCTCCCACCCCTACTACCTCTTCAGCCCCCAACCCCTACCACCTCTTCAGTACTCAAATTACTCTCTCCCACCCCTACCACCTCTTCAGCCCCCACCCCTACCACCTCTTCAGTACTCAAATTACTCTCTCTCTCTCCCACCCAGCTCTTCAGCCCCCACCACTACCACCTCTTCAGTACTCAAATTACTCTCTCTCTCCCACCCAGCTCTTCAGCCCCCACCCCTACCACCTCTTCAGTACTCAAATTACTCTCTCTCTCTCCCACCCAGCTCTTCAGCCCCCACCCCTACCACCTCTTCAGTACTCAAATTACTCTCTCTCTCTCTCCCACCCAGCTCTTCAGCCCCCACCCCTACCATCTCTTCAGCCCCCACCCCTACCACCTCTTCAGCCCCCAACCCTACCACCTCTTCAGCCCCCAACCCTACCACCTCTTCAGTACTCAAATTACTCTCTCCTACCCAGCTCTTCAGCCACCAACCCCTACCATCTCTTCAGCCCCCACCCCTACCACCTCTTCAGTACTCAAATTACTCTCTCCCACCCCTACCACCTCTTCAGCCCCCACCCCCTACCACTTCTTCAGTACTCAAATTACTCTCTCCCACCCCTACCACCTCTTCAGCCCCCACCCCTACCACCTCTTCAGTACTCAAATTACTCTCTCCCACCCCTACTACCTCTTCAGCCCCCAACCCCTACCACCTCTTCAGTACTCAAATTACTCTCTCCCACCCCTACCACCTCTTCAGCCCCCACCCCTACCACCTCTTCAGTACTCAAATTACTCTCTCTCTCTCCCACCCAGCTCTTCAGCCCCCACCACTACCACCTCTTCAGTACTCAAATTACTCTCTCTCTCCCACCAAGCTCTTCAGCCCCCACCCCTACCACCTCTTCAGTACTCAAATTACTCTCTCTCTCCCACCCAGCTCTTCAGCCCCCACCACTACCACCTCTTCAGTACTCAAATTACTCTCTCCCACCCCTACCACCTCTTCAGTACTCAAATTATTCTCTGCTACCAGTTACCTACAGCTGTGGAAGAAGACTCTGCTAGTTGTGTCCCACGACCAGAGTTTCCTGAACAACGTGTGCACCGACATCATCCATCTGGACATGCAGAAGCTCTTTTACTACCGCGGCAACTTCAACGCCTTCAAGAAGATGTTTGTACAGAAGCGCAAGGAGCAGATCAAGGACTACGAGAAGCAGGAGAAGCGACTGAAGGAGTTGAAGGCCTCCGGTCAGTCCAAGAAGAAGGCGGTCAGTGCTCAGCGGTCATTGGTCTTGCAGTAGTTGGTCAGAGCTTTAGGTCTTGTAGTTCATAACTGCTTCATTGTGGGAATGGGTGCAATGCTACACTGAATTTCAGTGTAGTACCACCCATGGTTCGCGAGTTCAAGCCAATGCTCGCAGGTTTCACCGCAATGCATAGCCACATGGCGTTGCGGGCTTTCTCCCTGCTTTAATACTAGCAGCCGTGATATAAGTGAAATACTTTTAAAAGCGGCGTTAAACCCCAACTCACCTCACCTCATTGTGGGAAAGTTTTGAAATATTACTCGTTCTTCATGGCTTTTTCTGCCCACAGATTATTTGATTACTGGCAGTTATTCAAAGTCTAATTTCTATTTTGGGTAAATGTTAGATCATCGGCAGATCCTGAAATGTTCCAACCCCCTTGATCCATCTCCTGGATCCGCCATTGTTGATTAGGATTATTTTTATGGTAAAGTGGGCTAGGATTGGCCTAAGTGAATGTCTTATCTGATAAACCACAAACCATTAGATTAACAGCTTTCATATATCTTTTGAAAAGACACTGTGAGGATGGTGATGGATGATGTGAGGAAGGCATAACTCTTGAGAGTCTCTATTACTGGCTGATTTAAGCCTTGCAGTATTTCCCTCGTTTTCCGTGCTTAGATTGCTGCACCTGAAATGCATAGTGGGCTCTGATTTCCTGGCACTGAAACCATAAGGAAATACTGCAAGGCTTAAATCAGCCAGTAATAGAGACTCACAAGAGTTATACCTCGCGTAGGGAAGTTAAGTGTGAGTTTGCGCTTTTTGTTGTTGAAGTTAGAGAGTAGTGCAGTTTGTTGTGAAAAGTAGACTAAGAAGCTGGACATGACTCAAAAACTATACGACTTAGAAACTTCTGTGCTCCCTTGTTATAAAAAGTCGACTTAGAAGTTAGACATTTGCATCTGCAGGAAGAGAAGCAAAAAGAAGCACTGACGAGGAAGCAAGCAAAGAACCGGGCGAAGCAGACAGCGTTTGCAGAGGAGGAGAAGCCGACAGAACTACTACAGAAGCCACGGGACTACCTCGTCAAGTTCTCCTTTCCTAAACCAACTCCACTCAGTCCCCCCATCCTCGGTGTGCACAGTAAGTGAATTCTTACACGTGGGCAAAAATGGAAAACACTATAGTGATTGCCATGAACTGTATTGTCTGAAAATTTTATTTTTCACTCATTACAATTCTTTTGTATTTTAGCTATTCATACATCTGCACATTTATTTCGGAAAGAAAGTGCTCTTTTTAATTTTAATCTTGGTTTCTGAAAAACAGTAAGACTTTTAGCTCATCAGGTCTTAAAAGAAATGCATGTTTGGTGACTATTCATTGAATTTATATTATAAACCCATTATTTTAAGTCTTGATTATAAATCATGTAAGTCCTAATGAGCTACATAGGACATGACTCTATTTTATACACATTTGCTTCCGGCACAGTTGTATAGATGTAAGAATATATACTTATAAATCCTTGTTTTAAATATTGAATATAAGATTTTTCAATTGTACAGTAGAACACGGATAAACCGGTAGCAAACAAACGGATATAGCAAACAAATTTATAAGTCCCGTCAAAAGCCCTATGATTAAAATAATAAGTGTATAGCGAACAGCGGATATAGCAAACTAAATTTTTGGTCCCTAGCAGTTTGTTATATCCGTGTTCTACTGCAATTAAATTGTCAAGCTATGTTTTGGTTTGATCTATAGTATTCTTCATTATCAAATACATGTCTTTCATTCTTGTATATGAGAAAATATTTAATACTTACCCCACTTCAGATATTGCATATTACCTTGTACTTCCGATAAGAGATTGGAAAGAGTCGAATCTTTGTCCTTTACGAAGTAATAGTGTGAATAGGACAGGATGCTACGAATCTAGCCGGAAGGCGAGACCAATCTATCACGTGAGAACGTGACGTAATCATATTTCCTTTTATCGGGATTCGGCAAAGACGTGTTTCTTGTCTACAGGTTTTTTGTCTAAGTTTCGCTATTTTTTGCAACTTCTTAAAGGGGCAGTAGCACGTTTTTTCGCTCAAATAAGTTGATGAAATGTATTTGAAAAATAATTTTACCAATAGTAAAACATCCTTCTCTCTTCGGAAAATCAAGTTTAAAATGAGTGTACATGTTTTGGTAAAACCATGGGAATCGTTTTTGTAATACAAAATAATAAATTGTGTTCACAATAAAATGGCCGCCATGCAATTTTTGCTTTATGCGCAACATAGTTTTTACCACTACAGATAATTGGTTTGTGTAATAAGATGTTTTACCCTCTTAAGTTAATTTAAATGACATAAACTATCATTATAAATGGGAAATTTGAAAAAATAAATTTTGCAAAAAACGTGCTACTGCCCCTTTAACCTACGGTATGTATCCTTATTATATACAGTACCAACGAAGTGTGTGAATAAAGCATTGGTTCACTTACCATATCGACGAAATTTTCATCGTTCTTCACTTTGAAATTTTCACCCTTCCCGCATCTCAGCACGTTTTTAGGCCCCATTTTGCTTCATATTTAGCTTCTTGGGGCCCTCTTGTTTCATGTTTTACATGTACAACTTCCTTTTGTTATCCCTATTTCACTGTTTTTAGCCATTTTTGACCACGTAAACATTCTCGCTGTTTTTCATTTTTTCCACTTGTGCGTATTCCTACAGCGAAGCACATGTTATCTAAAATATTTAGATTTTAATTATAAATAAGATTCTTATTTTCAGATTGTACGTTTGCTTATCCCGGTTTGAGGCCTATTTTTAAGACAGTGGACTTCGGTATTGACATGAACTCTCGAGGTAGGAAACAAAACTTTTCTTGTATATGGACAAACATGGAACTAACACATGTTTTTTATGAATTTGTAATGAAAAACAAAGATGGATTTCTTCATTATTGTAAGAAAACAAGATTTTCTGGATGAAAGTTCTTTGATGTGAAGATACTTCAGAGTTTATGTTTAATATAAGAATAAAACTATTTTCTTGATAATAACTTCTTTACTGTGAAGATACACAACGTTTCAGAGTATATGCTGAAATATTACTCAGCTTGAATTAATCTTGAATCCTTTCTCAATTGGAATTAATCTAGATTCAAGAAATGGATATTGGAATGAGTCTTTCCATTATGTGATAGAAAAGTCATTTGGCTTTTTTTCTCAATTTGATCATATTTCAGCAGTGTAAACCAGCCGGCGGTTCAACAAAATGAAGCGCTTCGTTGCGCTCATTGATCGCTCAATGTAGCGCTCAATGAGCGCTTCTTCTCTCTTGAACGCTCATTGAGCGATTACTTTGAAACCTATCTTGAACACATCCCTGTAATGTCAAAGTGTGAAATGCTAAAGGGAGATAATTCTTAAATGCTTATTTGTCAAGGAATGAAGCCCCCAGCTTGAATTATAACCACCTATGTTTTCAGTTGCAATTGTTGGTCCCAACGGTGTCGGCAAAAGTACATTTCTCAAACTGTTAACTGCAGACCTGACGCCAGTAAGTGTTATTTAATGATATTTAAACTAGTAAGTGTTATTTAATGAAATTTAAACTAGTAAGTGTTATTTAATGATATTTAAACTATATCAATTTTTATTCGCAAGAATCTGATCGCGATATTAACACGTAACAACGCTGTTTACTACTAATGTAAAGCTTTTGTGTGATATCATATTTTGATACAGAAATTAGCTCAAAAGCTGTATTTGTTTTTTTCTTGTCTCAATATGTGTTTAAGACCATCATGTGCATGACATATTTTGTGTGGGTTTTTTTGTTCCCCAAAATCATTTGTTCTTTTGTTTCAGCAAGAGGGAGAGGTTAGGAAAAATCACAGATTGGTGAGTGAAAATGATAGATTTAAGGAAAATTCATGGTTTTAGGCAGAATTATCAACATATGTTAAAACAATTGCATGTCAGTTCAGTTATTTTTTCAAGTATGCCTTGATTGCTCACAAAATGATCCATAATCTAAAAAAAACACGGATAATGTTGTGGTGGAAAGTATTTGCTGAGGATAATTATAACATATTCATAGTCAGAAAGTCTTATGATATTCTTTGAAGTATTCGATGTTGGACAAGAAAAAATAGTTTTTGATTGAAAGTTCGGCTTCGGATCAAGAGGTCCGTGGTTTGAATCCCGCCAGGGGTACAGCAACTTTGTCTGCAGTAGAGACTGTTCTACACGCAGTTAGGTTTGGATGCAATGCTACTCTGAATTTCAGCGTAGTAACACCCATGGTTTGCTAGTTCCAGCCGATGCACGCAGGTTTCACCGCAATGCATAATCACATGGCGTTGCAGGCTTTCTCCCTGCCATAATACTAGCAGCCGCGATATAAGTAAAATACTCTTGAAAGCGGCGTTAAGCCCCAACTCACCTCACCTCAATGATGGAAGAGAATTTTTTGTTGTTGAAAGTATGTACTGTATTGGGTTGCAGAGGATCGGCAAGTACGACCAGCACTCGGCGGAACAACTCAACTTGGAGGAGTCACCCGTGGAGTATCTCCAGGTTCGTAGAGTTCATTGATCATGACCAGGTCATCTATTAGATAATTGTTGAGTCAAGCTTTGTGTTCCAGCCTCTTGTAACTTTGTAAATAATCTAAAAACATTACAACCTTAGCTAGTGGGAGAAGTAGCACACTTCCAGCTTTTGATCAAGGTGGTGTGAACCTTCCACAACAACTTTGAGAACTTAGGAGTACACTAGATCTTCAGTTCAATAGATATTGTGGTACAAAACCTTCTTTTCGGTATAGAACCACAAATACAAAAAAAAACTTATGTCTTTTTGAAAGTCCAATGAACCCTAAAAATATAAATAAAATGTTATTAATTAAAAACATCAGATATGATATGTGGTACAAACCGAAAATACACTTTGATGCACCAAACTGAAAGCAAATACTGCAGTTCAACTAAATAATATGTACCCATTCTACATGTAGTAATATTTTTGGTTAATGTTTTAAGATGGAAACACCTGTGCGAAAAAACATTGAAGAAATATTTTTAAATTGTTTGATTCTGAAAATGCTTGATTTTATAAGGTTACACATTAAATGTTGATAACAATATCTTCTTTTGCATTTTGTGAAATTTATTGTAGCATTTCTCTCTTCTCTTCAACATTTTCAATGACGCCAATGAATTCTACATCAATCCTAATGACGAGCCTATGACATTTGTGTTACAGCGGCTCTTCAACATGCAGTACCAGGAAACACGTAAGATGCTCGGCAAGTTCGGATTGTCTAGCCACGCCCACACCATCAAGAACGCTGACCTCTCAGGAGGTCAGAAGGCAAGGGTCGCGCTCGCAGAACTCTCCTGTCGGGCTCCAGACGTCCTCATCCTTGTGAGTCCTTACACTTTATTTTGCGTGTTCTGCAATTTGATGATTTATTTTCAAATCCTTAAGATTTGTTTCGTTTTTCTTCAAAGCTCTCTCCATAATAAATTAGTAACTAAAAAAATAGTAAATAGTAATATTATAGTATTTTATTTATTTAAGTACATTGATACTGTAGTGGTCTACTAGATGTATTTTTCAATTAGTCAATGATTCTTTACTGGATAACTTTACTTCATAACTTCTAGTCTTTCCTCTTTGCATTATTTATGTGGTGAAGTTAAACCTTGCTCTATATCTCCCTGCAGGATGAGCCGACCAACAACCTGGATATTGAATCTATCGACGCACTAGCAGAGGCAATACAGGAGTTCACAGGAGGTGAGACGCTCTTACATTGTGGTTACCCGCTTTACAGGGGCTGTAGCATGTTTCAAATGAAAATCTCACGAAATGGAAAAGATATGTTACCAATTGCAATACAATCCTCCTCAATATGTAGAGTTCTGAAACGAATGGTTATGGCAACGCAAATCCATTTTCATCCTCGAATTATTAAAAGGTGTTCACACTAAAATGGCTGCTAGCAGTTTTCGTTTTAATCACGACACCATATTCTATGATTACGGATTTTGTGTGGAATGGGCTGTTTTTCCCTCATAAGAAAACATATCATGCTGCATAACTGTTATTATAATGGCAAATTTTAACATTAAAAAAATGCAAAAAATGTGATACAGTGCCTTTAAAAGTAATTCATATATAATAAAATATAATAAGAGTAATGTTACCGGACTTAGATATTTGAAGCTCTTTTTATGCTATGATGGTTGGACAGATATTTTAAGGCACAATACTTACCTTCTTAGTGCTAGGACCAAGATCTGTAATTACGTATTGAGAGAATTAATTCCACGCAAAACTAAACCACCAGTTGAATAATTTTGGTGTATCTTTACTACCTTGCTTTGTTAAAGTTACACAGCAGTACAGATGGGTAAATAGTAAGTTGACGTATTCTAAATTAAGTGATATGAACCGTGACAGGGAGTCAGCGGTGAGAATGATTAAAGTTTTGGGGATATGTTTTGCCTGAGTGCTTTGTTGATGAATCAAGCATCTTTAAAAAGTACTCACAAATTGAGTATGATGAAAAACTAAAAACAATTATCTGAAACAAGATCAATCCAAATACTATAAGGGCCAGCTACAGCAGAAAGCCCTGTGAAGTAGTTCTTCATAAATCTAGTTCAGTATTCATGTTTTCTCCTTCCTATACATCCTCGGTTACCCAGGGTTTTATATATGCTATTTTACTCTCCACTATATCACCTCTTGGACACTCCATCAGAGAAACATGATGAAGTCAGTAACCAATGAACATGCTCAATAGGATAAGACCGAAATGGTCAAGGGAGATAACCGGTGACGGGTGGCTAAGAAAATGACCACGCCCAGGAGGTGCGTTCTTTGCTACGAAGTGATATCAATTGTCGTTGGCTTGCAGGTCCAAGCTGCATAGCAGTTTGATTGGCTCACACCTGCCAAGGGCGGGTAACTTGAGTACAGATTTTTCTGATGGAGTGTCCCAGGGGTGATAAAGCGGAGAGTATCAGAGCATATATAAAAACCCTGGGTAACCGAGGATGCTTCCCGTAAGGCATCTCTGGGATGTTCTGGACAACTACTTAATTGAAAGTGTTATTTGGCAGTAAAGTGTATAACCATCCCATCCTCGGTTACCCATGGTTTTATATATGCTCCGTTACTCTCCACTATATCACCAATGGGAAACCTTATCAGAAAAATCTGTACTCAAATTACCCGCCCTTGGCCGGCGTGAGCCAATTAAACTGCTACGCAGCTTGGACCTGCGAGCCAATGACAATTCATATCACTTCTTTTCAAAGCCAGCGAGGTCATTGTATTAGCCATCCGTCACCGGTTATCTCCCTTGGCCATTTCCTTCTTATTCCATTGAGCATTTTCTTTGGTTACTGACTTCGACACGCTGGCCATGAAGCACTTGTAAGCATTATTGCTCTTAACGCTTCATCATCTCTAAACTCTTCCAGGTGTGATCATCGTGAGCCACGACGAGCGACTGATCCGAGAGACAGACTGTCAGCTGTGGGTTGTGGAACAGAAAGGAATCAGCGAGATCGACGGCGACTTCGACGACTACCGCCGAGAGCTCCTAGAAGAACTGGGAGAGGAGATAGCCAAGGCACCAGAGTTATGATGATATGTGGTCTTGTGGACACTTGATGTGATGTGACACGACATTCGGATACTACAACTGTGAACACCAACATTCAAACTACGCAGTGCTACAGACTACCTGATGGATTAAAGCTTACATTGGAACAAGATCATCTTCAAATTATTGTAAATGAATTTCATGTATATGATTGAATTCCGGTTGATTTGATTGACTTTCATGAATCTGAAGATTGCGGATAAAGTTAAGTTTTAATATTAGGCTATATTTAAAAAAAAATAAAAGTTTCTCGGGCATTGGGGCTCACTTTTATTTGCGAGCGAATGCTTTTTATTGCCATTTTAAAAAATAAATGTGCTATTTTCTGCATCATATTGCTAAACCCAAAATCAATTTGTCCACCAAATATTTGGGTCTGCAGAACGGATGCGCTTCTGTTTGTATACTTCTACCATTCAATATATTTCGTATATTCGGATGGAACAAAATTACCTTCTCTTGCATCATTATCTTTTTCAAACAAAAAATAAAAATAAGTTCCTATGAAATAAATGTGCCCGAGAAACTAACCATGTTTTATGCAGCTTTAAGAAAGCATACTTTAGAATTCAAGCTTAAATAAAGATGATCTAGCCAATGGCCTTGTTCACATCTAAAGGGGTTAAGGTTATAAATCAAGTCAAATGGTTTAAATACTGGTATAGGGATGATTGTATTATTGAAAACGACGATGAAGCACTTTTATGGTATTTGCAATATGATGTTGATATGTTGTTACGGTATTGTTATATTTGAGGTAACAAATTCTTTCTAAATAATTGTATATTAATGAAAATATGAAAGAACACAATTAAGAATATACAAATTAGATATGTTGAAATGTTAAGCTAAAAACATTCTCAAAGAACTTTACCATTGAATTAATGTTTAACAACTCAATGTGAATTAAATATTGACATTATGTCAGCGTTGATTAGCAAACGTTAACATGTATTCTGTAAATATGGAAATAAACTCTGGGTCCTCTACGTGTAACTTTTTTCCTTTCTTCAAATTCTCACACAAAATAAAGAACGGGATAGCGCAGTGGTTAGCAGGTTTGGATCAAGAGGTTTGGTGTTTCATCCTGCTAGGGGCTCAGCAACTTAGTCTGCTGTACAGAACTGCTACCGGGTATAAAAGGTGCAATGCCACACTGAATTTCGGTGCAGTACCATCCAAAGTTTGTTCCAGTCGATGCTAGCAGGTTTCACAACAAAGCATTTCAACAATGGTGTTGCAGGCATTTAGTCTGCTTAATCCATGGTCATGACGTCACTCTATTGTGTTATCAGTTGATTAGCTCATCAGGCCTGAAAGGCCCAAACGGCTTATGGCATGGCATGGCGTCCGGCGTCCGTCCATCCGTCCATCCATCCGTCCGTCCATCCGTCCGTAAACTTTGCGCATTTTCGACTTCTTCTCAAGAACCAGTGACTCCACAGAGCTAAAATTTTATGTGCAGACTCCTTGGCCAATGGGGTCACAGGGGTCACATCCTTAAAAACCTATTTTCATCTTCTTCTCCAGTTCCAAAAGGTCTAGAGAGCTGAAAAGTTGTGTGCAGACTCCTTGGCCAATGGGGATACTAAATTGTACATTTCGTGGCCCAATGACCCCAAATGGGGTCACCAGGGTCACATCCTTAAAAACCTATTTTCATCTTCTTCTCCGGTTCAAAAAGGTCAAGAGAGCTGAAAAGTTGTGTACAGACTCCTTGGCCAATGGGGATTCTAAATTGTAGATTTCGTGACCCCGTGACCCCAAATGGGGACACCGGGGTCACAGCCTTAAAAACCTATTTTCATCTTCTTCTCCGGTTCCAAAAGGTCAAGAGAGCTGAAAAGTTGTGTGCAGACTCCTTGGCCAATGGGGATACTAAATTGTACATTTTGTGACCCAATGACCCTAAATGGGGTCACAGGGGTCACAGCCTTAAAAACCTATTTTCATCTTCTTCTCCGGTTCCAAAAGGTCAAGAGAGCTGAGAAGTTGTGTACAGACTCCTTGGCCAATGGGGATTCTTAATTGTAGATTTCGTGACCCCATGACCCCAAATGGGGTCACAGGGGTCACATCCTTAAAAACCTATTTTCATCTTCTTCTCCAGTTCCAAAAGGTCTAGAGAGCTGAAAAGTTGTGTACAGACTCCTTGGCCAATGGGGTTACTAAATTGTAGATTCCGTGACCCCATGACCCCAAATGGGGTCACAGGGGTCTCATCCTTAAAAATCTTCTTCTCCAGTTTCAAAAAGTCTAGAGAGCTGAAAAGTTGTGTGCAGATTTTGTGATCCTGTGACCCCAATCTAGGTCACGGGTCATGACCCAAATATTTTCATCTTTATCTTACGTATGTAAAGCTGTAGAAAAGTGAAATTGTAATTGTAGGATTGGTGACCCTGTGACTCCAAAGTTGGGTCACAGGAGTCATGGTCTAAAAAACCTATTTTTTTCTTGATAACAATGTATTACTTGATATAACTTAGATAGTCAACCTTAGATAATAATCAATGAAATTCTGATGAGCTACAGAGCCCATGGCTCTTTTTTTTATTATTTAGGAATCTACTAGTCATTGACTGTCCCAGTCAGGAGGGGTGTTAGGTTTTAGACATTTTCAGTAATGGCTAATCGATTACATTTTTCGAGACTAATGTATTTTTTCTTGGTGTATTTGAATAGAATCTTAAAATATCTCTCAACTAGACAAATTAATTTTTGTGATGCATGAACCTTGATTCGAACATGACACCCTTCGCTTGGTAGTCAGTGCTCCTATCCATTAGGCCACAAGACGCTGTTAGAAACCTTAGGAATATTTGTCAGTAAGAATCCAACATTCTATTCAAGGCACGGAAGGCATGAAAAGGCAGAGTTTCAGCTGTCAATCACTTCGCTTCAAGTGGAAGTTTTGCGCTGCACGTGCGTTGAAGAATCCATTTCATGAGGGCCGCAGCTACTTGTACTATACCCGATGAATGAGCACCGAAATTTGCAAAATAATTGATTTTGGTATTCCATAATTGAAATTTATTGTTTCAAATGTAAAATAATCACATATGCATATTTCGTGAAGTCATACATGGATTAAGATGGAGAATGCATTCGGAGCAGTGGATTCGGTAAAAATAAAAATAGGTTTTTCGGACTGTGACCCCTGTTGACCCCAAATGAGGCCACAGGGTCACGAAATCTACAATTTAGAATCCCCATTAGCCAAGGAGTCTACACACAACTTTTCAGCTCTCTAGACCTTTTGAAACTGGAGAAGATGAAAATAGTTTTTTAAGGTTGTGACCCCTGTGACCCCAATTGAGGTCACGGGGTCATGAAATTTACAATTTAGAATACCCATTAGCCAAGGAGTCGGCACACAACTTTTCAGCTCCGTAGACTAAGTGGTTCTGGAAAAGAAGATGAAAATAGGTTTTGGGGGTTGTGACCCCTGTAACCCCATATGAGGTCACAAGGTCACCAAATCTACAATTTAGAATCCCCATTAGCCAAGGAGTCTGCACACAACTTGTCAGCTCTTAACCTTTTGGAACTGGAGAAGAAGATGAAAATAGGTTTTTGAAGTTGTGACCCCTGTTGACCCCAATTGAGGTCACAGGGTCACGAAATCTACAATTTAGAATCCCCATTAGCCAAGGAGTCTGCACACAACTTTTAAGCTCCGTAGACTAAGTGGTTCTAGAGAAGAAGATGAAAATAGGTTTTTGAGGTTGTGACCCCTGTGAGGATGATCCTGTCGATGATCGTAAGTCTCATGATAAAACTATAAATAAGTTTGGCCAAATGTTGTTGGATATATGCTATGCTTTTAAGCTATACATTGTTAATGGAAGGGTCTACGGAGACAGGAATGGCGAATTCACTTATAGTGGCCAACAAGGATCGAGTGTAAATGATTATTTTTTAAGTTCCCCAGAATTCTTTCAGTACATTGAGACTTTTAATGTTGGGGATCGATTTGACTCTGATCATTTTCCATTAGAAATGATATGTAAATTCCCAAATATGACTTGTAAAAATCATATGGGTACAAACTCTTGCTCATCTGATAAGATCATATGGAATAATTCATTTTCTAATATTTTTCTTGATAGCCTAAAAAGTATTATTACAGAGAACGAGCAAAATCTGTTTAATGAGATCGACAATACTGTTGAAAAAGCAATTAATCATTTTGTTGAAATTGTATTAGAAGCTGCTACCTGTATGAGGAGGACAAAAAGACATAAACCACAATCCCCTAACCAAAGAGTATTTAATCAAGAATGTAGACAAGCAAAAATGAAAACACGTAGGGCACTCAGAAGATTTAGAACACAACGTTCTACTCCAAATAGAATAACGTATTGTCGAGAAAGAAATCACTATAAATATTGTTGCAGGAAGTTCAAATCTATCTTATGCAGGCAATCAGTGGAAAACTTACAACGAAACATCACAAACCAATCTAACTTTTGGAAACAGATAAGGTCATTGCAAAATAAACCAAAACAGAACAATTTTATATCTAAAACAGAATGGTTAACTCACTTTAAAGATGTTTTTTCAAATAACACTGTTTACTCACAACATTTGGACATTGCAATTGAAACTTTTGTTGATGAATATGATGATATTGATGCATTCATACTTGATTCACCAATAACTGAACAGGAAATTAAATCATCTATAGATAAGTTAAAAAATGGAAAATCTGCCGGACCTGATCAAGTTATAATAGAAATGATTAAGTGCTCTCAATTTGAAATTATGCCATTTCTTCTTAAATGCTTCAACAAACTTTTTGACAGTAGAATATTTCCCAGCAGCTGGTCCCAATCAGAATTAGTCCCTTTGCATCAGAAAGGTAACCCCAGAAACCCTGACAACTACAGAGGGATTTCATTAATGAGTGTTTTGGGTAAAGTATTTACTTCTGTTTTAATGACCGACTCACTAACTGGGCAAATATGAGAGACAAGATTCCTGAGGTTCAAGCTGGGTTTAGAAAGAATTATTCTACAATTGATCACATTTTTACTCTATATGCTGTTATTCAGAAATCTTTATCACGTCGTAAACATAAGGTCTATGTAGCTTTCATTGATTTTAAAAAAGCATTTGATACTGTTGATCGTTTTAAACTATGGCATTGCTTAAGAAAAGCTGGACTGCAGGGGAAGATGTATAACATGTTAAAATCAATGTATTCAAATGTCAAATCGTGTGTACGTAGTGACTATGGTGCTACTGACTTTTTTGATTGCCCATCTGGATTACGTCAGGGATGTATATTGAGTTCTTTGTTATTCTCTTTTTTCATCAGTGAACTATACTATGATATTGTAAGTAACGGTAAACATGGGATACAAATGTTTCCTGATATCATTGAAATCCTTATGCTTCTTTTTGCAGATGATGTTGTTTTAATGTCTGACACTGTTATCGGTTTACAAAATCAGTTAAATATATTACATGAATACACCGAAGAATGGAAATTATCAGTAAATTTAGATAAGACAGAAATTGTAGTATTTAGAAAAGGTGGTCCTTTAAGTTTTAAAGAAAGATGGTATTTAAATTGACATGGCGTTAATGTAGTAAACGGTTATAAATATCTTGGTATAATGTTTAACTCAACTTTAAATATGGAAAAGTGTGTATCAGAATTATCGCTGCGTGCCAAGCGAGCATTACTTAATATTATGTCTGTTTCACATAAACTTGGAGTTTTGACTCCTAATGTCTTCTTCAAGTTATTCGATACTCAGATACAACCAATTCTATTATATGGATCTGAAGTGTGGGGTTACCAAAGATATGAATGCTTAGAAAGAATTCATTTACTAGCCTGTAAAAAGTTCTTATGTGTTGGAATATCAACTCCAAATTGTATGATTTATGTTGAATGTGGTAGATATCCACTTTACGTTAATTAACAGATAAGATGTTTAAAATATTGGTTTAAGATTATTCGTATGTCGGAACATCGGTTTCCGAAGATAGCTTATAATATGATGTTTCACTAAGATAGTATTGGTAAAATAACATGGGTATCGCATATTAGACAATTGATATTTTCCCATGGATATGGTTTTATATGGCTTAATCAAAATGTTGGCGATGTACAAATGTTCTTGAAAGCTTTTCGTAACGTAGCAATTAATATGTTTTTTCAGGGATGGCAATCCAATATAGAAAACAGTTCACGTTATAATTTGTATGGAAAATTTAAGAGTCTATTAGAACCGGAAAAATAGTTGTCAATCCTGACAAATAATCTTTTAAGAAAGTTATATATCAAATACAGACTTGGTTTGCTTAAACTTATGATAAACTATGGAAGGTACGCTTCTCTTGAAAGAGTACAGCGACTTTGTCCATTATGTAATGGTGCTATAGAAGACGAAATACATTTTACATTTGATTGTCCATATTATACTGAATTAAGAATTAAATACATACCAGAAAGTTTCCTATCAAAAACGAGTGCAATAGGATATGTCTCTATTTTGTCATCAAATAAATAAATGAGGATGTTATACTGAAATTATCTCTTTTTATAAAACATGGCATGGAACTAAGACGCAACTTGTTAAATGGAAATTAGTGACTTATGGATTGTTTGTTCATTTTTATCTGGCATACCGCCAAATGAATGTCATTTTACATGAATTTCATTGTTACAAATTACATTTTTTCACACAATTCTGTAAAACTGTATTTTATACATAACATTGTATATGGGCCAGAGGCCTTAAGTACAAATAAACTATCTTTGACTTTGACCCCAGTTTAGGTCACGGAGTCACGAAATCTACAATTCAGCTCCCTAGACAAAGCGGTTCTGGAGAAGAAGATGAAAATGCGAAAAGTTTACAGACGGACGGACGGACGGTCGCCGGACACCATGCCATGTCATAAGCCCATCGGGCCTTTTGGGCCAGATGAGCTAAAAATGTTGTCCCACCTGGCGGGGGATATAGCCAACTCTTTCTGCTTGTTTATAATGAAGTTAATGTAATAAAAGTACAATACAAATTTGTGAAAACTTTTATTTTTCATAACCAAAAACATAGACAATCAACACTATATACAATTCGAATTAATTCTAACAATAAAATTCAAACAATTAAAAGATGTATGTCCTTTAAAAATACATATCAAAACATCGGGTTTAAACTCCTGCAAATCCATGTATTTATAAAGTCCGTCACATCTGGTCAGGAAATTGAACCACAAAACCGGGAAGCATTTTCAGCAACTGTGGAGCCACTGAAGATAATGCCACTGAAGACAAAATGCCCCCCCCCCCCCCCCCCTGCAAGGAATAACTCGCGCCAGTCTCCATCACTTGTTAAGCCTTGCCGCACTTCCTTAAACTTTCTGTGCTCGCGAAACAGAGCCCAAATGCATTTCAGGTGCAGCGCTCCACTTTGCTAGCACGGGAACAGTCTGATTAAAATCGACGGTTTACCGTGGAATGAAAATTGCAAAATAGTGCTGGAGACAGGCGCGAGTTATTCCTTGCGTAGGGACGCTGCTGAAGAGATGCCCTCAAAATGTAGTTGATAGAACCGCCATATTCACATTGAATACTGTTTGGCAACATACAAGCACAAAACCGGACGAATTGCTAAACGGCGCCTCTAAATGACGGCCCCCTCAGATGATGGGGAACCACTGGCCAAGCCGTTTACCATTACATCCATCTCTAGAACAGAAGCACCAGATATCATTGCCCAATACGTCACATCCGTCTTTCAGGTAGCGCTGCAACCACCGGGTCGGCAAACATCCGCGCTGGATTATAGCTGAAACAAGGAAATACATTCTTAATAAAAAAAAAAAAACAAAACATTTTTAGGTTCTTATAAGGTGAGGTAATTTCGGATTTAAAGATCTGATGAAATGCATTTTTCTCAAGAATGACAGATGATTACCTCTACGTATATTGTACATCGGAATCAATAATTTTGACCATAAAATCGAGACAATACACACTTGCAATTGATTATAAAGACGATCTTAATTCACCCATTTTAACACTACCGCAATAAGTGCGGCGATTCATTTTGAAAATGCTCACTGAGGCGTGATAACTCTGATAAGCGACAGACGGGGCCGGCTAGACAGCTACTCCGCCGAGCCTCGTTAATTGATTAATTCTACCATGACATTTCTGGATACTCGATTCTGATTGGTTCTCCAGCAAAATCAAACGTGATCAATTCTGGATTGAACCTCCTCTGATTTTAGCGCCGCTTCACAATCTATCCGAACAAACGGATGTTATACTGGATTGATAGCGCGTTCGGTTTCAATTTTAAATTTACTCGCTATCAATCCAGTATAACATGTCTCTGATTTTCAAACACAGTAGGTTTATCTCCTAATTATAATTATCGCTGCCGCTAAATGAATTTATGAGGTGTATTACATCGCCCAAAAAGACATGTTTAATTACCTAGTTGGATATCTAAACATTCGATATATGGAAAATTTAAGTTAGTTTATTGAACATTTCTTTGTGAAATTAACAATCAAAATGTTGCGAAATTACGTTGAATTATTACTATTGCCGATAATAGGTTACTTCAGTGACGTCACAGAAGTCATCCCTTCAGGGGCCACACCCCCGCAAACTTTCATTCTGGTCGCCGGGGCTAAATTATGCGGTTTTTTAAAAAGCCGTATATAAGTAATTTATAGACCGATTTCAGAAATTTAAAATCGAGCAATAGTCAAATTGACATCCCACTTTAATGAATCCGATTTTGACCATATGTCATTTCATCTATTCTTTAACGCCGCTTTCAAGGGTATCGTGCCTACTAGGATTATACCGGAGAGTCCGCTACCCCATTGTGGATATTTATTAAATAATTTGGAATGAGATACTCGGTTCTATCAGTGAAATAAACCCTCTATCAAGCTACAGTGGTGATAACCTTTATCAACACTCTACTGAGTGACGATAAACTTTAAATACATTTTATATAAACTGTCATCGGGACAGTGTTATGACGTCATATTGTCAGCTGGCGAAGGCTGTACGTTTACCGTTGAAATCCACTTCAACATAAAATACAGAAGTAATAATATAATAAAGAGCATATCTGTTTTCCCTGACAAATACATGTTTATCTCATCTCGTGAGGTAGAAAAGTTAATATATTTCACTCGTGGCTACGTCACTCGTTAAATATCTACTTAAACATATCTACATTAAATTTGTGTTCCCGTGTTGTCATTGACCTGTACAGCGCTTTGTGCATATGACCTGTGAATGAGGCGCTATATAAGTAGTCATTTATTATCATTTATTTAAATAAGTTTACCAACCGCCATTTTTCACTGCCTTCGTTCTGACGTAACACTTTCCGTAACAGGTGGACATCTTGATTTTAGGGTAGGCCACCTGTCCTTCCATTGGACAGTCCAGGTTCGGATTCTTAGGGTTCCCGCTGTCGCACACGAAACACTTCAGGCTCCAGACTGTAAGAATTGAAATCGCAATAAAAACCAAAGCCACAGTTTGTAATTGTAGTGAAACCTACCATAGCTATTGTGTTTATACACCAAATGTACTCTTCCGTGTGTGCTAACCACTTTGTATTTTCACCCCGCGAGTAAACTTTTGTATATATAGATGTGTTATCCGAAAATGTGAGGGAAGGCCTGATGAACTATACATTACTCGCCCAGTATATACACTTAATCCATGGTCATGACGTCTCTCTATTGTGTTATCAGTTGATTATTATTTAGGAATCTACTGGCCATTGAATCATTGACTGTCCCAGTCAGGAGGGGTGTTAGGTTTAGACATTTTCAGTAATGGCTAATCGAGTCCATCATTCGAGACTGACGTAATTTGTCTTGGTGTATCTGAATAGGATCTTAAAATATCTCCCTCAACTAGACAAATTTTTGAAATGCATGAACATGGATTCGAACATGCATCCTTTCACTTCTAGTCAGCGCTTCTGACCATTAGGCCACAAGACGCTGTTAGAAACCTTAGGATTGTTTTTCAGTAAGAATCCCGCGTTTTATTTAAGACTGGTAACGCCGGGGACGGCTTGGAAAGACAGAGTTTTAGCTGTCAATCACTTCGCTTCGCATGGAAGGTTTGCGCTGCACGTGCGTCGAAGAATCAATTATCAATTTCATGAGGGTCGCAGCTACTTGTATCATATCCGATGAATGAGCACCGAAATTAGCAAATTAATTGATTTTGGTGTCCCATAATTGACATTTATTTATTCAAATGTAAAATAATCACATATGCATGTTTCGTGACGAAATACATGAATTAAGATGGAGAATGCATTCGGAGCAGTGGATTCGTTAAAAATAATCAACTCGCCCCTTCGGGGCTGGTTGATTATTTTTAACGAATCCACAGCTCCTCATGCATTCTCCATTACGTCAATAATGAAACTAGTGTGATACCGCACATATGAAGTCGAGTAATAAACTGAATACGATACATTCTTCCATGTAATGTTAGTTTTGTAATTTATGATTTGATATCAATCTCGCTTTCGCTCGTGTGGTACCAAATCATAAACGCGTTCAATAAAATTGATATAACATGGAAGGTCGTTTAGTATCCTCGATCTATGCCAAAAATATAAATCTAGATCATTACAGGCGTTAGGAAATCGTTTCAATGAAACGGTGAAGATTGTTTGTTCATTCAATTACACCATACAGAGTTACATAAGGTAACGTCAGGTTTCCCGTGACATGGCGGGAATCCTTCAAACTCTTAACGGTTACATGTCGTTACCATGGTCACTTTCGAGATTTGTTGAAAAGGGGTTACAATTTGACAACTACTCGACTTTAAATTTTAAAAATCGGCCCGTAATTTATTTATATACGGCTTTTTACATTACATATCACGGTCGACCTATACACTAAGAAACTAAAATCAGATGCAACAACATTAAGTTGTTTAACGTATAGTGCAGTATAATTAAGATCGGGCTTTGATGAGATTGATAACCCCATCAATGTTATAATCAGAATGCAAGAAAGGAACAGCGGCAGAGAAAAAAATCCTGGCACATTGGCACCACAGAATTGTAACGTTGTGGATAATAATAAGCCGTTAAATATTTGCATTGTTGCGAAGGTAAGAATGTGTATGTATGTAAAGTTATGGATGGATGAATTTTATCTATTATCTTAAGGATTTTATTATTGCTTTTATTATGTGTCTCATAGGCCTTGTAGGCCTTGTAGGCCGGACACAGGGTGACACTTTTTAATAATCTATTTTCTTCTTCTTCTTCTTCTTCTTCTTCTTCTTCTTCTATATTGGAAGTTCTGTTTGTAACCTTAGTACCCAACAGCCACAGTGCACCGGCATTTCAAGCGTTGTTTTATCCAAACAAGGAAGCAACAACTCCCATCAGTTAATATTGTTTGTTGTACATGGGCCTCTTGGGTCGTACAACAGTCGTTGGGTATAACGCGACCGGTAATCGAAACCTGTTGAGGGACGCACTACCAGCTGTGCTACATCTCCCGTATATATCGAAACTGAATGTATGTTAAACGTACATATACCATGAGCATAAATGCTTAAACGGAAGTATCCTCTTGCATGCCTTTTATCTTATATTACAAACATACATCATACAGAATGTCAGTACAGTACAGCATAGTTCATACAAGGAGACAGATTACAGGGTACAATATAATTGTAACCCTGATACTGAATTTGCTCAGGACTATTTGATAAATGGACATTTGTTGAAATCATAGTACCAAATGACATACAAATACATTTAAGAATATGTTGTTTTATTAGAAGAATGATGTCATTTAAAGGATTATTATTATCAATTATTAAAAAAACATTGTCAATTGAGAAATTAATTGTTATTCGTACGGTTTATGTGAGCCATTTTGCTATATCGCACCATATCCTTTGAATCATTCAAATCAAGTCTAAAAACCTATCTTTTTGTTCAGTTCTCTGGTACATAAGGACTTTCACAATCGCAACAATTATAAACATGAATTTGTTTTTGCTGTTTGTGTGAACTGAGCACATTCATATGTGCATGACTATTATTATTATTTATTAGCATTATATGTTTTGCGCCTTGAGCATGCTTTCGAGCGTGGATATGTGCGCTTTAAAATATGCACTATTATTATTATATCCTTCTTACCATACCACATTTCTAGAAGAGGCGTTCTAAAATTTCTTTCTTTACAACACTAGGAGCAAAGAGGTGAATATCACCTATATAGAATAATATATAATGCATATATGCCTGAAATTACAATAAATATATATTGGTATAAAATGTTAGTGAATTGTAAACAAATAAAATAATAATGTATATGGATGAGGAATGATGTTGAATCTGTATATTTCGTTCTATGAATTTTTTTGGGCAAAATGTTGTGGGTTACGATGCCTTGTATCAATCTGTATTCCCTGGGATGTCGCCTCTACAAAATAACCAAGTAGTACTGATTCAAATAAAATTAATTTATAAATCACTTACCTCCAGCGACATAGCAAAACACCAACAGTAATAGAGTAAGGTTCATCATTTCTTCACAAGAATTCCTCTTTTAACCCTCGCCTGACTGGCTCCAGTGACGTTATGATTCAGACGGAAAGGAAGAGGACGTGATTTTCCTATTATATAGAACGAGTCTGGGTTCGAGCCTGTTTGGTATACGCCGCTAAGCAAAGTGACCCGACAAACAACGTAGGACCTTGGCGTGAATTAAGCGGGCTCCGATTAGCTGTAGCGTCGATTTAGAAACTTCGATCTTCGAGTCACAAGATGAGAGACGCACTACAGTGAACTGTGAGACAGGCGTACGATAGTTGGCGGTGTTGTGGAAATATTGACAGGAAATAGTTGTAGAAGTGATCTATAAATGATGCAGGATTTGGCTCTCTGATGAATATCTTAAATTTGAAGTTGAATTAATTAGATACTTGCCGTGATAGAGTTTGTTTACCTTTGTATTTTAAGCGGAATGGTTTTAAAACAAAATATAAGCCCTTGCTTTGTCAAAACGCTGTTATTCAGGATAGTTTCTGATACAGTGACTCTTGAATCTAATTGTGATATTTTTTACAGCTATTATTTTATTTATGTATTATGATTCTAAATTATACCAAAGATCGATGTTAAATTAAATTGACAACTGTTGTGATTTATTCAGAGCTTAAAATAATCCTTGCATTATTTACCCATTCCAGTTATTTTTTCTTTTTCCAAAAGTTAAAATTTTGTTTACTTTACGATGACTTACACACAAATCAACAAACTCGTCAAGGCCTGTTGACAAGGGGCCACTAACAAGTGACCATTGGCGAGTAACCTTGGCCAGTGATGTTGATGTTTGTCCATTCTGCTCTAGTAACTGTTCAGTTGATCTTACCAACTGTTTCATTAACAACATGAACTTGTCGTCGACGATGACGTGTTAATGTCATGTACTTTAGAGAGCAACGATTTCATTTGGCTATTCCAGCTGTTGAAGATGCATGGTCAGTTGTGCATGATATTTTATTTGGTTCCAAAATGTTCCAAATTACAACAAGGGCTGGTTTAGCTTATATCTTCTTACTCGAGTTTCATATTCAGCCCTAAATCATTTAATGTTTAATATATCAAATGTTTGTTTCAATGAAAACCAAGGGACAGTCTCATGTATGTGCATGTAAACTACCGGGCAAAAGAAAGGACTCACCTGAATTTGTTTCGATTAATTCAATATTTAAAAGAAATCAGATGTATTTGACTATGGCACGACACAATAATACTTATCTGCAGTAGTTTGGATGACTTTGTTGGTGACTGTGGTTAATTTTTAGTTCAAATATCTTTTTGTAATGAAGACAGGGTTAAGAATTAAATTTACACCAACATGACCCCTACCCTGTTTAAAATGTTGTAAATGTGTGCAGAATCAGGCACATTTATTTATGTTCACATAGGATATATCTTATATGTCGGTGAACAATTGTGTATCATCAAAAATAATTTAAAAACAAAATTAGATTTAAAATTTCATTTAAAATTTTTTTTTAGAAGCAAGCCTGTCTTCCTATCTACCAATCTAATTATCCCCTGCATGCCACAACGAAGTTGGCGGGGAATATAGAAATGAGCTCCGTCCGTCCTCTGTTCGTCTGTCTGTGCGTCCGGGCTTTTCCATTCCGGCCTCAAACTTCAAAACTATTCAATATATTTTGCTGAAACTTTGTACAGATTTTAACCAAGTAGTCTAGATGTGCCTTTTGCTATTTAGAATTTGTTCTTTTAGGAGTTTCAATATTCTTGGATGTTATCCCCCACCATAACAAATTGAGAAATGAAAAAATAATAATAAAACTTACCTTTGTCCATCCATCTGCCCAAGCCATTTCTGAACCATCACTAAAAACTGTAATATCTGAGTCATGAAACTTAGAATATGGAACAATCATCATGTGTCATTGTACCTTTTTGCGTTTTCAACTTCATCGAATTGGTTTTGCCGTTTCCAAGTTTTCCATTAATACTCATCTTTGAATTTTGTTTCCAAACTATAACTCAAACACATGAGACCAACCTCAATGAACCTTGTCATTGTGTCTTTGTGTTAGTTTTCTACTTCTTTGATCTTTTGCTTTGCCGTTTCCTGGAAATGCATCTAAGAATTTTGTTGTTTCCGAAACATAACTCAAGGCAATAAGACCAAGCTCGATGAAACTTGATAGAACAAATATGGTTGGTCACTGTGCCTTTTAAAGTTTTAAACTTGTTTTTGGCTGTTTCAATGGAAAAACATCTTAAAATTGTTTTTCCAGACCTTAACTCCAGAGATGTATGATCAAGGTCAATGAATCTTGGCATGGGCAAAAACATTTATTTCTAGGACACACTGGAAATCGTAAAACTGAGTTCAATCAGACTATCAACGTGTTCAGGTTAGAACTATCACTTATGAGTTATGAGTTATAACAATTTTCAAGAAAGTAAATGCATTATATATTCAAAATGCATAAATATATTCAAAACTAGAAAATGTTTTTACCCGTAAAAACAGATGTCTCCCCCTTCCTCAAATGCTCCAAACCTCTAAATAATACTATCATAAAGCACCATTAATGTTCTCTGTATAATTCAACTTGAATAAATAACCTATCAACTCCACAATTGTAGCAAACAAAATATTTAAAATTCTAAATGATTTGATGCGGAAATAAAAGCCAGTTTTTAAAAAAAAAAGACTGCGTCCAAATCGATGAGGTGGAAATAATTTTTTTTTTTTAAATCTCTAACCCCCAAAAGGCACATCTACATGATGTGGAGAGACAGAATACCAAGTTTGGTGATGATTGGTCACATAGTTTTAGAGATCTGCTCCGGAAACGAACACTACCCTTGAAATAGACCAAGTCCAAATCGTTGCCAAGGAAATAAAAAAAAAAAATTAAAAAAATCTCTAACCCCCAAAAGGCACATCTACACGATATGGAGAGACAGTATACCAAGTATGATTCGGTGCTAGAAAAAACAATAGTCGATTTGAACATTCTGCTAAAAGCGCACATGATATATTGACTATTATTCTAACTGAAACTGCACTTGTGGTCACTCCAACCATCACCGGTTTGAAGTGAGTTTCTTGCCTAAGGTGACACAATAAGTTTCAAAACTAACGTTTCGATGTGGGGCCCTCTCGGGTGTAACTTCCCCAAGCAGGGTGTAACTCTTGCCAGTTTGCCAGTCTCCATAACTGGTTGGTATTTCCTTTAGGTTTCAGTGCTAGAAAATTAGAGCCCACTATGCATTTCAATTGCAGTGCTCCGCTATTTAGTACGGGAAAGGGAGGGAAATACTGCAAGGCTTAAATCAGCCATTTATGGAGACTGGCAAGAGTTATGCCTTCTGTAGGGAAGTTATCTCAGATGGTTTATTCGTAGGAGGTCACATAAAAGGATGTAACAACAAGTACAACTGGAGTCGACTTCATGCAAAAACCTTTAACTAATTGGCCACTAAAATAGGCAAGGTGTGTTTACATAAGGAATAAGTTGCATTAAAAAGTCGGGGAAAAAAAGAAATAAAGGATGGAATAAAAATGAATAAACATTTTCACATACTGTGTACCATTATGTAAAAGCAAATCAGACCCGTAATGGACGAAAGCATGCTTGTGAATAATGATTAAATCATATATATATATATATATATATATATATATATATATATATATATATATATATATATATATATATATATATATATGAACTCTGTGTTCATCTTGGATCGCCGGGCATGTCGCCTATCCAGAAAATGCTCTCAGTTGGGGCATGCATAAGTAAATGTAAGTTCAGAATGTGTGTCATGTATTATCATAGTTGAATAAATCAAAGATGCAGTGACAGTTGGCAGTTGGCAGTGGCAGTGGCAGTGGCAGTGGCAGTGGCAGTGGCAGTGGCATTATTCACAGAATTGTATGCAGATATATACAGAATCATAATTTGTTTCATCAATGATGAATAGGAACAACTGTCTAAAGGCGATTTAGCACATCGTTCTTACTGAAATAAAGTGCTGTCACGAAAAGGTATATACGGGTTACAAAGGACTAAACGATACTCCTCTGTCAATGAAAAGAGTTCTAAAACGAATGTATATGGTTCTGTTAAGGCATGCGAGACTTACCAGTCCATTTCCCTTCCAGTGGTCATTTTAAGGTGTGCACATTAAAATGGCTGTTCGAATATACACTGACGGGCAAAAAAAAGTATATCACTCAGTTGTATTTATCATATGTATAATTTTCAAAGACAAATATCTCGAGTTTTCGACGTCATATTCAAAAACTGACTAGTTTGGGAAATTAGTCCAAAACCTTAAATCAGTCAAAGAATACCTCTACGCTGTTTTAAAAAAAAAAAAAATTTAAATTGAAATTGAAATTTCAAAATTCCCCCAAATTAATTTTGATAAAACACAACTGTTCATCGACATATAACAAATACTCTATGTGAAAATCAATAAATGTGCCTCGCCCTGCACACATTTACAACATTTTAAAACATGGTAGGGGTCATGTTGATTTAAGTTTCATTTCTTACCCCTGTCTACTTTAAATAGGCCTAATGATATTTTAGCTAACAAATAAAACAGTCACAAATTAAGTCATTCAAACTACTGCCGAAAGGTGTTATTGTATCATGCCATAATCAAATGCATCTCATTTCTTTATAATATTGAATTAATCGAAAACAAGTGAGTGTTATACTTTATTTTGCCCGTCAGTTTAGTTCAAGTGATCTGACTGATATGGCCATACTTAAACACTCAGAGTGGAGTTTTAAATATGGCACCATAATTGAATAGTCAGCCATCTTGTTGTCTGAACTCTCAAATTTGCATGAGACTTAAAAATCTACCTCTCGCAGCATTTTCTTCCAATACGGTTAACCGTTGTCTACGTATACGGCTTATCGGGTCGTGAAATGAGATGTTTTACCCTCTAACGAAACAATATATTATATAAACTTTAATAATAAATGGCAAATTTGAGAAAATGTGATATGTCAAAAACGTGCTACAGTGCCTTTAAATGTTAGTTAACTTTTTGCATCTAACGAACCTAGTTAATAAAATATATATAGTCGCCAAAATATCCCAAACAATATACTTATTTTATATTATTGGAATAAATAACATTCGCAAATCCTTGATTTGACCCCTAAATTTCTCAAAAAGTGGGCTTATTCAGGTTTTTCTTGAACATGATACGAACTAGGTAGTGTTCTTAAAATGATTGTTTGAAAACTTATTTATATATTAGCTGACGTATTCCAAAATAGTCTGGAATGGCCTAGTGAACATTCATTAAACACATTTCTCCAATTCTTCATTCTCCGCGTAAATCGTTTTTACGAGTCTGCAAACACTAAATCCACATTTCCACTTTTTGTTTACATCGCAGTTTCTAGCGGTATGCCAATCCTGTCTCCCCGTGTCATAAAAGTCGTGCAAAGCATTCCGAATGTTCAGTTGTTCTATTCTCAAGCACTGTTCAAAATGCTTTTCTATTGGCCATAAACAAACCTCCGCTATAGCTGAAACGGTAGGCCAAGAAATATAAGCTGCATTGACAATATATATATCTAAAAGCATTGTTTAGTGATAAGGCGAAAGATGAAGACGAACATATGTCATATAATTCCCTTGTCATTTGTTGACATAAGATTCGATTTGATTTTAAAAATAATATTGCGATGATCCTGCCGTCTCGTTGCGGCCTTGTACAAACATTTGCATATTTTAATTTGGTTGCATTATTTATGAGAAAAATACCCACTCATCCGATATTGTTGTCTATTAAAAAAAATATGAGACTTTCATATATTTTGTTCTTGTATTAGCCTAGGTAGGTGAGTATTTCAAGAGTATTTCACTTATATCGCGGCTGCTAGTATTACGACAGGGAGAAAGCTATGCATTGCTGTGAAACCTGCAAGCATCGGCTGGAACTAGCAAACCATGGGTGGTACTAAGCTGAAATTCAGTGTAGCATTGCACTCAAACCTTACTATTTTTACGTGTAGGACAGTTCTCTACTGCAGACAAAGTTGCCGTGCCCCTGGCGTATTAGGTAGGCCTACATTCATTGTGTTGTTGGGGCTCACATATTCCAAACGTTATAAATGGTGTTACTTTATAGAAAAGTACCGACTGTTACCGAAAAATACCATTTTGATTATAGTGGCCTCAGTATATTGACGATATGAAGGTAAAAGTAGTGAATTCTGATCGAAAACCGGACCCTACATCGCGATTGACGCCAATGAGTTAAACGTAGTTTTGGAATCTTATTTATAACAGACATAATAATATAAATGACAATTTTGTGTTTATACTGTTAAAAAGTCAATATAATTACTGTGCATGTAAATGGGACGTGCAGTTTCGGTTTCTACACACGCATAATGATGTTACTCGATTTTAATTGGAAACTAGTAATTATTATTTGGCGATAGGAGATAAATATGCAAGTTGAGTGAATTTATTTGTACTGTAAACAGCACATATGGTGTGTTGGAATGTATTAAAGCCAAATACAATTTTATGAAACACAATGGATGCACCTTTAATCATTTAACCTTCCCTCCAAATATGCAACTCTGGCCCTTTTTATTCATGACTGATTTTGTATCTAATGCACAGGGGCGTGCATCGCTTAGAAGACATATACCGACATAGACCCTGCCCTATTCCTGTATAAAATGATATAATAATACGTTAAATCTAAAATGAAAAGAATATCCATTGATGCAAAAGTTCACGCAACGTAACTTCCTTCAATGAAATCACTCTTTTTCCATCAAAGTCCTGGCGCAGCAAACAGCAGCGACGGAGTTCATGACTTCACAACACCGCCGCACAAAACATGCTTTGCACGAATTGTACACGCCTCAACTGAATAGCGCATGCTTTGCACGATTTGCATGCTTTTTCGCACTTTCTGTGATAACGACATGCCCAATAGGCTTAACAGGTCGTTTGAAGCTCCATGCTTTAGTATGTGAGCGTGAAAAACGTGCACTTTGATGATTTATAAAAGTACATTATTCACACGGCTTTCACAGACATTTATTGCAGAGGACATGCTGTTAACTTTAGATAAAGGCATTCTCTAGACTTTAAAATTATGCATTAATGTGTTAAACATTAAAAATAGAAGTGTCTCCAAACTTTGTCCATTTTTGCCAATTTTAGCAAGTTTAAAATCCATTTTAAAGGTATTGGTTGAATTATCAGAATTAGGAAAAATATTATTTATTTAAAAGAAACATCACCTTTAACTGATAAATGTTCTTACGTATTTCTTTCAACTTCATTCACTTTGTTTTTGCGAATAAAAAAGCAAATAACGGCATGCATAACCATTTTAAAAATTGAACTCCTTGTGGGAAAATATTAAGAAATTAAATTAGGATGCATTTAATCAATGAATTAATATCCCTTGAAATGAAAACGGTATATTATGTGTCCTATCAATCGAAATAATAATAATCATCATTCTTGTGAATACTCTCAGATATTATGAATTATGATGTTATTGATTATGTAATATACAATAAATGTGTCCTTGCGCTTAGATCACATTATAACATATAAGCTTCAGTGTCAACAACATCGATGTTGTTGTTTCCCGCCACATACATGCATGTATTACAATCATGCATACAATCCTGTGACATGCATGATAAAAATCAACCCGGGTGTTTGAAGTTCAACCATTGCGTTTAATTAACGTAAGTGACTAAAGATGTCCCATGTTACAATTACTCACATAATAACTTATAATAACAATAATTATGTAACTTATTCTTCGACAGACAAATATCAGGATTTTTAAAAAAGGAAATATAAAAAACAGCAAAGTAATAGTTGAATTAATTTCGTTATTCAGCTGTTAGATTATTCTTCAGTCACATTACGAACTTATTTCTTTACGAACAACCTTTACTATAAATATATTTTATTTATGACTGTGCTTATCTGTGGAATAATCTTTCCTCGAAAATAAGATGTTCAAATTCATTATCGTCATTTAAAGCAAAATTATCTGAAAAAGAATGTAAAATCCCAAAATATTTTCTATTCGGCGATAGGAAGATGAACATTATACACAGTAAGTTAAGAAGTTCTTGTAGTTCCCTAAACGGTGATCTGTATCGTGTCAATTTATCTGAAAGTAAATCTTGCAATTGTGGTGCTTTAGTTGAAGATGTTTATCATTTCTTCTTGAGATGTCCAAGACATGCTGATCTTCGTTTAGAATTAAAGCAAAGATTTTATAATTTAAAGGCAGAATTTGATATTAATACAATCCTGTATGGAAACCCAAATCTTCCACAAACAGTCAATGAAAACATATTTCACCATGTTCATAAATTCATTGGAAAGAGTCAACGGTTCAAATAATACATTAATACTAATGTACGTATTTACCATATTCAAAGTGCATTTTGTCATAAGAATAACATTTCCAATTGTGTGTTGCCTTAATAATGTATATTACATGTTTACCCACTTCGTCACTTGTAGATTTCTTACTTTCTTGTTATGTATTCTAGCCTTGTAAAATAATTGTTGATTACCTGGAGAGGGCTTCTATAAGTTTCACAACTTGTGCCCAATTCATTTCTTAAATGAATAAAATATGTTTTCAATCAATAAATATAACGGTATGCCGTATAAATAAGCATATAACACTTTACTTAATATATTTAACAATTGTTTATGTGTTCATATCTTATCTATCACTTAAACATATTTGAAAAAATACATATGACAATTTTCAATAAAACTTGAAAAAAAACGTCAGAAAAAATAAAAATCAACATTAAAGAAAAATCGAAATAAATTAAAACCAAACGAATCAATTCCACCCTCTTTCTATCTGGTAATCTCGTAATGAACGTGATGGCATGTCAATCAGCACAATGTAAACATGTCAATTTCTCGCCAGCCGGCCTACACAGCTAACGCTGTGCGACTGCGGTGATCTATTCCAGGCAGGGTTAAACGTTGCTTATTTGCAAACTTGGCACAACGCACAACACAGCAAATAGGCAGATGATCTCTGGCAAATAACTAATTCTCTCGTCTCATCTTCCATCGACATCAGCTATGCTCGTCTGATCTGGGAGAAGGTTTGATATGGCGACCCTAGCCATTTGTGTCCAACATTTCGGAATAGGATTTCTGATTTTCCTTGCATTTTCGTCCTTCGCTGTTCATTCTGACGGTAAGTGATTTCTTCTCGACTATCGTAATGCTTTGAATTTGTGTTCGCTTTTCGTCAGATTCTTTAGATTACGTTAGAAATTGATATCCCGAAGTATTTTCAGTCAACAATGAGCTATGTTAATCTTTTCTTGTTAAAATTTAAATTTGGTTGAATTGTTAGTGGTACTAGTAAGTTATTTTAGTTAAGTTTAGTATCTGGAAACATCATAGCAATGTCTTTTGTTAAAATGTATTTGTGGCTCTCTGAAACTGTATTTTATATAGGATTCGAAATGAATCCTATCTTTGTTATATCTTTGTTATTCAAGCTATTGCACGCTGGTAGAATAATCATAAAAATGATTCACGTACACAAGTTCATGGAAAGATAAACTTTGTCAATTTCGAATAAACTAATTAACTGACGAATGAACTATATTAAAGAAATAATAACATAACGGCGATGAGCCATTCAGTGATTTCGAATACAAAATAATCAATTGCAAAAACAAACACATATTCTATATATATGACATGATAATTATCGTATAATGCTAACCTTTCATCATTAAAATAGTGTTGATCTGACATATAAGTTAAGAAATACCACAGGGATATCTGACATGAAGAAAACTTTTTTTTTGATTGATTGAAAACATATTTTATTCATTTAAGAAATGAATTAGGCACAAGTTGTGAAACTAACACTGATGATTTGTGATGGTTTATAGAACTGTGTGTCGTGGTTAATGTGGCGATACAATACATCATGATATCAGTATTACCCAAAGGTACGATATATATCGAGTAAGTATTCATATAAGTAACATGCCAGACGATTATTATCGATATTTGGCGATGAATACATATTCCGATACCCGACACTCTCACATTCTATGTCAGGTTTAAACTTTGAGGTAAATTCACTTGTAATTCAAAGGAGTACTACTTTGAATTATAAGCGAATTCACCTCAAAGGTTAAACCTGACATAAAATGTGCTATTATTAAGGAAAATTTAATTATAGCGGATGTAAACTATTTACAACTTGTCATTTTAAGATATTTAACTCTGAAAATAGACATTTAATGGATTTTTACCAAGTATTATTATTTTTTAGAGATAATTTATAAAGAGTAAAAAATGGTGTTGGGATATCATCATTGATACATACATTGATGTATTGCCAACCTTCCCCATCCTTGTATCGCGATATATCGTTTAGAATGTTTCTGTATCGATACTTGAAATTGAGCTAGGGTCACAATGTCAATATTGCGATAATGTATTGCTAAACCTCTAGGTTCAATATCTAAGATATTTTAAAGACATATTGCATTAGATCTGCTATACGCTGGTTTCTGGTTCTAACAGAAGTGGTGAAACAGTAGAAAATACTTTTAAAACAGTTCAAATATAGGCCTATTTGAATGTCATCAAATATATTACAAAATTGATTTATACTAACTAATAAATTCAAAATAGCGTCAAGTTTGAAATATGATTCAAAATCCATGCATTTTGAATATGACATATCTTAAAGTTTCCAAAAATATAACAAGAATGCTTAACATTGCTTCAATAATGACAAGTGTTGGTCTTTAAAAATTCCGCAAAAGACATTAACATTTGAGCAAAGTAGTCTACATATTTAAATATTTTGTATCCGTATTAAGTACATTAACACAAGGTAAACTCGCTTTCTGGGATGTAAAATGTAAAATATTGTTTTTAAGAAAACAAGTTGGAAACAATTTTGAAACAATACAAATGAAAATGTCACGTCGGCTCAGTTGACAAGCCGCCATCTTGTTTCGGCGGGCGATGTTTTGTTTGCCAATGGGGCGAGTGGCTGGATTAAAGGTTTGAAGCCATTTGGCCAGTCGGCAAAATCCGGCTAATTTGAGTCCTTTTTTCTTGAGCAAACCTCACACTGTTTGAACGTGGAAATACACTTCGTCTTTTGTCAAAGTTTCCAGGGTCAAGGGATTGCCTGTTGTCAAATCACGCCGCTCTTATATACACTAACAAACCCGCGGCCATGATCGTGGGCTATTTCTTAATACGTGCGCTGGAATTACATTTATGTATACTTGATTTTAATCGCTGGTGATTTGGACATGTTTACTTCCTTATTTGTTGTTCTGTTAATTGTATACATTTGCCCCGGTGTTTGCCCATCAAATGTAAAAGGTTACCGTTACGTGTAATGAAGGGGAGTTTTGTACTCGTTCAAAATAACTTCCTTAAATGAAATAGAGAGGGGGTCTGATTTTTTGCATTATAAATGCAGTATAAACGAGTCAATTTCAAAACAAATATTGCATATACATGTATGCTATTGTGATTAGATTTTAAAAAAAAATCAACATTAAATTTCGTTCCCCGTGAAAATATTCCAGTAGCACTGACCCTTTTAGGTAAAAATAATTTAGATATGTAAACACAGAGTTGTATAATAATTAAGATGATACATTTAGACGATACAACGGCCGGCCAGCTTCGACTTGACACACGAATTAGGGATAAAAAGTTCAGTTTCTGCGACGTTTCTTTGTTTAATGAATCAAAATTAACTTTAATTATATACAAGGTAATCATTTAAATAAGTTTCAAATTTCCCAAACATCACGAAACACATGCAGTAGAACCAAAGTATCAGTTCCAATATGGCAACATATAATATAATAAAACATAAACATATGATAATAGTTCATATAACGCATTTATCAAAGCGCAGGTCACCATAATATCCCTCATCAACGAGAACAGAACCCTCCCTGAGTACAATACAACCGACACCATTGGCAAGGTTCACATTGAGACTCAATGGTAATTCTTATCTTTACATATGGTGCAGAAATATGGAGCTTTGTTGAAGTCTTGGAGAAAATACACCTAAAATTCCTTAGACTTATTACTGGTTTAAGAAATTCAACCCCCCGTTCATGTTAGTATGGAGAACTCGGAAGATTCCCTATTAGCATTATGATATATAAACGTTTAATTACGTTCTGGCATAAGTTAACTTACCAAGGGGCCCCTTATAAGCTAACGAATCTAATTTATAACTATTTAGTACACACAAGAACTAGAGACATTCCCTAGTGTTTGCTTGTAAAAAACATACTTGACAATACTGGATTGTCATATGTATTCGAAAACCCTTCTGTTTGTACTACCCAATGGCTCGTCTCGAAAGTTGAACACACTCTCAAAGATCAATTTATGCAAAGCTGGCAAAGTGATGTCATCTCTAGTCCTAAGGGAATTTATTATCAACAATTGAAGCCATCTCCGAACTTCGATGTATATCTCCTCCTTCCAAAATATATTTCCTTACCAATATTGAGATTTAGAACTTCTAACCATAGTTTACCTATCGAGACGGGCCGCTGGTATAATGTTCCAAGGGATGAAAGAACGTGTAAATTATGCACGTCTAAAAGCATCGCAGATGAGTTTCATTACATGTTTAATTGTGTAGCCCTTGATAATTTGAGAACACAATATTTACCTAGTATTCTAACATCTTTTCCGACTATATCAAAGTTCATAAAAATGTTATCTACTAAAAATACCCAAGACTTAGTTAATTTATCAAAATATATTGTACATATCTCCTCTCTTGTTAGAACAAACCATGTCACTATTTAGATTTCGCCTATCTGTTGTTTTGAATCAAAATTTGTATTTATGTCATACCATATCTTGTAAATATGCTCTTGTACCACCATGGTGGTTTTTGGAAAATAAAGAATTGAATTGAATCGAGACTACCATCGTATAATACCGAGTAGCCGCGCCCATTGTTGCTGAACTTCGCTTATAGCCGTCAACTGAGCTATGCACAGGTCCGCGTCTCACCACATCAACATAAAGTATCACAGAACGTGCTTGATCTTTGGATACTATTTAGCTATAAAGACAAATATGTATCAACATAGCAAAATAACTGAATACATCAATAAAACCATAAAATAAACAATGATATGATTCGCATAAATAAATAAAAACGGGTATCAGAATTGGTTTAGTTCTGTTATACACATACACTACTAACATGTATCATTGTCAATTTATGTTAAAAAACATAGCTTGTATCTTAACTTGAAAGTTTCTATAAGAAAATAAAAAATCAAAAGAATGCCAAAAGGAAATGAAATAAAGTATATCTTGCGAGGGCAAGCTACAGTGACGTCACGAACAATCGTTTTATGATGTCACAGTCGACGAAATACTGGAAGTGGCGGTGAAACAATTGTTGCTAGGCACATGTGCTCATATCAATAATATTAACTCGGTTATTTTCAACCATATTGGTAATAAATGTATATATACAATATGCTGTTTGTTATGATACTTTAGAGGCTGCGGCCACAAGTACCAGAAATATATTGCAAACATTGAAACATCAATGTGTACAATAACATAGGTTAAGTCAATGATTTAAGTTGTAGTCATCCATAATTATCAGTATATCTCCATCTTGAAGATAATCAGCAGTGGTGACCTAACAAACACATAAAAATGTGACATGGAAATCACTTAACCATTCACAAAATGCACCAAACTTTTTACCAGTCACCTTATTTAGACCCACGAATCTCTTGAAACTTTAGATTTGGTCTAAAATCTTAAATAACAGCCCTCCCAGACAAGAGAATGTTGCACTTTAAAATTGGTTTATACGCTTTAAAGGAGCAGTAGCACGTTTTTTTCGCTCAAATAAGTCGATGAAATGTATTTGAAAAATAATTTCACCAACAGTAAAACACCCTTGACTCTTCGGAAAATCAAGTTAAAAATGAGTGTACATGGCTCAGTAAAGCCATGGGAAACGTTTATGTAATTTCGAAATAATAAAATGTGTTCACAATAAAATGGTCGCCATGCAAGTTTTGCTTTATACACAACACCGTTATTACCACTATGGGTAAATGTTTTTTGTAATAAAATGTTTTACCCTCTGAAGTAAATTTGAATGACACAAACTATCATTATAAATGGGAAATTTGAAAATATAAATATTGCAAAAAATGTGCTACAGCCTCTTTAAAACAGGGGTGAGACAAGGCAAAAGCAACGCTCATTGAGACGGTGATTATTTCAGTAACGTGATGCATGGCCTGAGCTACAGACGAGATTCTCGTGGATGTAATTGCGAGATTCTCGTGGATGTAATTGCTGGTTGTGACATACTTAAACCTAGCGTAACATATCGCACCTCCACTCGTTAGTAAACAATCCAAACAGAGAAAATAGCTTTTTTCAGGCGATTGGTAACAAATAATGGTTCATATTTGCTTTAGAGTATCATTGAACAGTTCATTTTCTGGCGGATTTTCATGAAATTTGGAGTATTTTTTAATTGCAAAATTATTGTAATGTGAGATAAATCTATCATTTAGGGTTTTATATAACCACTCAGTCACACCGGCGCAGGTTATACGTTGTCTAAATGACTTGATGACGTCTGATATTATAAAAAGAATGCTGGGCAATTAAAACGCCGATATTTGAGCAACTGAGTGATGTAAAGACCATGTACAGAGTTTGGAAATCCCCCTGATAAAAACAAAATTGAATTTAAGAAAACTATCAATATGATAACACAGGACAAAATGGGTGGAATCCATTTGCCAAATTGGCGGATCCGGCAAAGCAGAGTCCATCCCTTTTTGTACTGTGTAGTCATCTTTGCAATAGATTTACACCATGTGTCATTGCACGGATACGTTACATGAGTACGACATGTTAGTATACTGAGGTACAAAAGAAAATTTACACCTCAGTTGGTTTTATCATGTTTGATTTTCAATTACAAATATCTTATGTTTCCGATGTCGTACTCTAAAACTGAAACGTGCAGGCGTTTAGTCATCAGTCAAGGAATAATTTTATGTGGTTTGAATTTTTTGGAAAAAAATGAAATTTTACATTCATAAATTTTTCCAACATATATAAAATACAACTGTTCATCGACTTATAAGACATATGCTAAGTGAAAATCAATCAATATGCCCCATTCTGCACACATTAACAACATTATAAACATGGTAGGGGTCATTTTTTTGTAAAAATGATTTTATACCCCTTCTTCCTTTCAGTGACTCTAACTCTGCATGTTTGAAACAAAACGAGTATGATTATTTGCCGAATCAGTCAACATTGAACATTAAATAATTTGCCGGTTCTATCATATCAATTTGTTTTGTTATTTTTACTGTATGAGTGAAACAATAGGGTGTAAAGTTTATTTTGTACCTCAGTTTATATTATCTTGACATTATTAAACAAACAAACAAAACAAAAATACAAAGCCAATTTTCGCTACTGACTTTATAACATGCTATTAAGCAGTGATAGACTGAGGGGTGTGAATTTTTTCAACACTTTAGAGAGGTAGCACTTTCCCCGTCACGAAACATCTCAGATGGGATTACATGTAGAATCAATGTTATAAAAGGGCTGTTTCTTGTGTCCACCGGCAAGGAAACTCCGTAACAAATCGAGCAGCCTTATTGAAAATAGCTCACTTTTGGCCGTAAAACACCATATTTTCCACAACAGAAGCATATCATAACATACTTTCTTATGGTACTGTTACCCCGTCTATCTTTGAAAGATAGTGATGTTTCCCTGAAAAACGAGCAGTTATCAATAAGGTGACATAATGGCATACTTCAAAATTTAAAAAATAATGTCAAGGTCACCAAAATCGACTGCGTCGTGAATGTTTCCTAGTAGAACATTACTGTAAGATATTGATGGTAATTCAATGAACAGTTCTTGTGATATCCCGCTGACAAGCTGCCGAAAACAGTTCTGCTGTGACCTTAAGAATAATGTCAAGGTCACCAAAGTCTAATCAGTCCTTTGTCCTGTATGTAAGATATAAGCAGAATCAAGCAAATTATTCTTGAAATATCCTGCTGACAAAGGTAAAATGACAAAAGTCTCGTTGTGATCTTGAAAGGAAGGTCAAGGTCACCATACTCAGTGGGACCATTACTCTCACTTCGGTGAACCTTGGCTCCGTTCCATAACAACGAGCGCTTATAATCGCTCATTGATAGCTCAATGTAGCGCTCAAGAAGCGCTCACTCTCTCCTGAACGACACGGTGCAAAACCTCAAAGTTCGCTCGCTTTGCTACGTAGCGCTACATTGAGCAATCGAGTTTAAGAGAGGTTTAAAAGTAATCACTAATTGAGCGATTACTTTGAAACCTCTCTTGAACATATGGCCCTGTATAGGGAAAGAATACAGTGAAAAGTACGTACTTAACTTATTACATTTCCTACGTACGTACGGACGTATGCTGCCGAATACTATATCCCCCGATTCTTGGCGCGCGACATGAAATAACAAAAAAACAATATTCTCTAACAGAAGACTGTGGAGAGAGGTCAATGCGAATTATGATATTGACAACAACCTTTCAAGCAGGGATGTTGGAATGTCTTACAAGAAGGGGGGTTTATGTCCAGGTGAATGGTGCGTTATACCTTTATGTGTGAGGACAGATTAGACCAGAAAGACTGTTAACCTCCGTTCAAACACTGGCGCCACAACCATCGATTGTCCAGTCCCAGAACGAGTCGCTCTTCTGACAACTCACTGTTTGGAAAACTTGTGACATGCATTCGCGTAACTGGACGTACGATTGTGAAGTTTTGTTCCACTAATACGACGATTTTCATGATATTGTTGCATAAAGGTCCTTTGAAACCATTTTTACAACTGCATTGCTCATTAAAACACCGACGGGCAATAGAAAGTATATCACTCAGTTGTATTTATCATATGTATAATTTTCAAAGTCAAATATCTCGACGTAGTATTCAAAAACCGACTTGTTTGGGAAATTAGTTCAAAACATTAAATCGGTCAAAGAATGCCTCTACGCGGGTTTTAAAAAAAAATTAAAATTTTAAAATTAATTTTTGAAATTCTCCCAAGTTAATTTTGATAAAACACAAGTGTTCATCGACATATACCACATGCTTTGTGTGAAGATCAATAAATGTGTGAACATGGTAGGGGTTATGTTGGTGTAAATTTCATTTCTTACCCCTGTCTACTTTAACTATTGATACCTCTACGCTGTTTAAAAAAAAATGAAATTGAAATTTCAAAATACCCCAAATTTAATTTTGATAAAACACAACTGTTCATCGACATATAACAAATAGTCTATGTGAAAATCAATAAATGTGCCTCGTCCTGCACACATTTACAACATTTTAAAACAATGTAGGGGTCATGTTGATTTAAATTTCATTTCTTACCCCTGTCTACTTTAAATAATGATATTTTAGTTAACAAATAAAACAGTCACAAACTAAGTCTTTCAAACTTTTGCCGAAAGGTGTTATTGTATCGTGCAATAATCAAATGCATCTAATTTCTTAAAAATATTAAATTAATCGAAAACAAGTGAGTGTTATACTTTCTTTTGCCCGTCAGTTTAGGTTCTTTGATACAATTTTACTGTTGCATTCAAGAGGTCTTCTGTTATGTCAAATATGAATTTGTAGATTCAAACACATAATTATATCACTTGCTCTTTAATAGGCAGTCTTTATTCTTCCGTTGTGAGTATTAACCATGAAGGATGTGTCGTGAATGAGGCAGACACTTCATGTTTCAGATTGACGCAACATTGATTAATTGAAGTTGACATCGTACTCTTAACTGGAATAGTGCAGGCGTTGAGTCATACTTCTACGTGTTTTTTTTTCAATTTTACAAATTTAAATCATAAAGTTATGAATTATTAGGTTAAACATATACATCGGCATATAAGACATATTCTATGTGAAAATTAATAAATGTGCCACATTCGTCACACATTTACAACACTTTAAACATGGTAGGAGTAATTTGGCATAAATTCCATTTCTTACCCCAAGATGAATAAATTATCAATGTCGACTTGCCAAACATCTACCTATTCTAGATTCTCGTCAACTTCACTGGAGTACCGCCAGAAACATCTAATTACAGGTAAAATGCGAAAAACTTCTTTTCATATATATTCTGATATCTGTTCTTTGACTGCAAATATTACTGGTGTCCCCTTTAAACCCCCAAAAACATTTCCCCAGCATTGCCAACAGTACTTTTAAGCAAATATTGTGAATAACTGTATACTTGTATTTCTATATTCCAGTGGTGAAGGAGTTTAACGCGGCAGAGGGTCAGATTGTGTGTTACGAGTGTTACAACATTGTAGACGGCGTCTACCAGCCGCATTGTCCCAAGAACGGAAGTGTGGGGCCCTGGACATGGAAGATTAACTGTACCGGAAAGTGCTACACCCGGACTGATGACCAGAACACTGACCGTAAGTGACCACTAACTGATCACCAACAGCAGAGACGGTCTCTGGCAAGAGAAACTGTCTTCAGTTGGCTTCGTAATGTGATATAATAGGTTTATTGTTGTTTATTATATGTAACCATTTGCTATTGATTGAAAATATATTTTATTCATTTAAGAAATGGATTGGGCACAAGTTATGAAACTTATTAAAGCCCTCTCCACGTAATCGACAACTATTTGACAAGGCTAAAATACATAACACAATGTATGCAGAAAAGAATAAGAAATCTACAAGTGACGAAGTGGGTAAACATGTAATATACATTATTAAGGTAACACCCAATTAGAAACATTACTATTATGACAAAATGCACTTTGAATATGGTAAATACATACATTAGTATTTATGCATTAATTGAACCGACCGTTGACTCTTTCCAATGAATTTATGAACATGTTTTCATTGACTGTTTGTGGAAGATTTGGATTTCCATACAGGATTGTATTAAGATCAAATTCTGCCTTTAATTATAAAATCTTTGCGTTTTCAGTTAATTTTGCTTTAAATGATGATAATGAATAATATTATTATAATGAAGATTATTCCATAGATAAGCACAGTCGTAAATAAAATACATTTGCTATACCAACAATCGGTATGGAATCTTGGCTAAATATTCGAATCGGGCATGCAAACCAAAATGCTACTGTCCGACAAACTTAGAAAAATCTAATATGATAACTATCCTGGTTACAGGTACTCTATATTTATGAGGAGGCCCTGAATCAGGATAGTTATCATTTTAGAGTTTTCTTCAATTTGTCAGGCAGTACTGACTCGTTCCTTCACGGTCATTTAGGTTGATTTTCTCACTGATTGTTATTTGTATAATCTTTTGACAACCTCCAAGTCAGGGCGCTCTACCTCCGAGTAGCTCTATTTAGTATATTAGTGACGTCACGGAGCGGTTGCTCTGAACTGAACTGAACTTTATTTATTGGTTGGAGGCGCAAACCGCCTCCAACCTGATACGCAGTTGGATTTCACGCTATATTACTGTTGGAATATTCAAAATAAACTTTCGACCAATCATGCTTGGCCTCTTCATACTTTGGATAAAGCATATGACCAACGAACACGGCTGTAACAAATTTGTAACCACGTGACCATGTGGGTTATCCGAAATAATTATCCCCTTTTACTGCGAAAAGAGATTTTGTCTAAACATCTAAAATAGAAACGACCGTTGTGTTATTCTGAGACTGAATGTTAGTAAACATAAGATTTTTCAATTCAAAGCCATTTTACACCTCCATGAGCAGACATGTACCAATTCAAGTGCATAATTTCGCACTGCAGTTTCGGAAAATCCAAGAAACTTTACAAGCTAATGTTATACGCGCGGAGCAAGCATATACTAAACGATAATAGTGGTTGTCAATCAACACACCAACCTTCCACTCAGTTATCAATATTGTCAATGCCAATCAGAATGGTAGGCCTACTCAATGTACTGTTATTGAATTAATGATAGTGAAGCTTGTATTGGATAGAACCATATTTATGTCCAAACTGATAGCACCAAGCATGAGGATACCGGGTCATTATCCTTGAATTAAAAAAGGTCCATATGCCTTCCTTCCACAGATAAAAAGAATATGCTTCATAATCAATCGAATTGGTACACTTTAAATTTGCAAATGTTTAACAAATGGTTGACTGCGTGTTTCAGGGAAAATAGGCCTACATATTCTTATTGCTGGAATCTAACAGTGACACAACTGTCAACAACGTTTTGATCAAATTCATAATATAGGCCTACTTCAAAATTGGAGCAAAAGCACCCGGGAGTTGCGCTTTAAAATAAATCGGGGAAGTTGAATGTTCACTTTCATTTTCAAATGATAGCTTATATATAATTTTATTTTATTTATGAATAAATAATGTATGTAAATTGAAAAGCATATACACAACTTAAATGATCGAGGTAAAATTCTTTTATTTGCGACTTTTGAATTGAATAACTAATTGTGTGATTAGTAATCAAAGCTTTTATCCCCCAAAATGACCATAATGCAGGCTTCATTTTGCTATATGTACATATGACATACATATCCTTTTTATAATATATTTTAGCCTTAACAAGATGCCTCCAACCAGGCTTTTCTTGTTTACATTCAGGCCGCAGGCAGCGGCATATGAGAATACATTTTACATTATATACATACACCATACATACATACATACATACATACATACATACATACATACATTTACATTTGATCTTAAACTGTCATATATACACAGGTAAACAAAATGTTCAGGAATGATGTATTATAAATTATGATATACACAAATAAAGAATGAGAAAAAGAAACATGATTAAGCTCGCTGTCTGGAGCTAGGTCTTTTGATATGATTGATATGACAATAAATGTTTCGTCTTAAACACGAATAATGATAAAACATTACAATATATATGATTTAAGAATAAAGATCATATTCAATTTGGCCGTTTAAGTTTAATATCGTCAGCATTTCAACAACAGTTTTAAGGATTTTAATCAAAATCATCTATCTTTTAAAATCTAATTAGTAATAAGGGAGATACACTGCATGACTTAGCATTCTATAATCACGTGTCTTGTCATCACAGGAAATCGATATCGTTATTAAATATAAATGTAGGTAAAACGTGGGTAAAAAACTCCAGCATAAATACATTTCACGAATAAACTAAACTTTGGTCTATGTGTATAGAATGTGGTTTTAACCTACGTTTTCCCTACATTTTATTTCCGATATCAAATTCATGTGCTTGCCATTCCAAAAACTGATGTAATCATGGCCACTGGACCTGAAAATATCTAATCTGATATTTCTTTAGATTTTTTTACTTGCTTCAGAAAAAAGGTATGATATATGATAAAAAGGTTTCAACATGTTATTTTTCATTCCCAATATACCCCATATCAGCCCTCGATATCTACCAGCCCCATGTGGGGTCTGGGATGATATGGGGTATGGTATGAAACATGACATGTTATAACCTCTACGTATAATACAGACCAGGCCAAATCTTCCCACATAACCACTGTTCTAATGAGTGATACGCGTGTGTCACAAAGTAATCGTCGAGTTGCAATCATTGTATAAGTCCATTCTTTTAACAGAGATTACAGCACGGCAAGACAATGCGGTCAATTCAGCACGTGCAATTAGAATTTCGTACAAAACACGAACAAGTCATGATGCACGTGCACAGGGTGAAATGACACTCACCATGACGCACGTGCAACGCGTGACACGGAGCCTACACAAAGACATGATCACGACTATTCGGCAAGCTGAAATGTACAACCTAATCTAATCTAACCTAACCTTACCTAAGAGATGGTTAGTTATACAAGCATTATAATGGAAATATTTATATAGGGGCAACCCTGCTTATCAATCCCCTTTCCATGTACCATCTGGAAATAAATATCGTTTAAATCAAATATAGGCCTATCTTATCTGAGATTTCGAGCTTTACATGGACAGTATGTTTACAATTTAAAATAAATGTATCAGTACTATTTCTAAGATTATTTTTTTTGTATTTATATTAGTTTCGAAGGTTATAATTTAGAATATAATTACTGATTTAACTCAACCACAATGAAATGTTTTTGTTGATGACATTGCGCATGTTTTAAGTATTTTATAAAACCAAAAATAACATTCTGTAAATACAAACAACTTTTATTACGTCATCAATGACCGGACGTGCTGTTTATTTTGCAAATTCAAACAATTCTTGCCTCGTCTAGCGATGAATGGACTCAGTTTGTTGACTCCCGGCTCGTCAGTGCACATTGCTGTCAACAAAAGTAAATATTCCAGTCCCGCACAAATGCAATAACTGTTTTAGAAGAGAGTTGCTAGTTTTGCGAAAGTACATATTATTTGAGGGTAAATGAATTTAAAGTAGGCTTTTCATTCAGGGAAAATAATAATTGTTGAACATTTTAAACAGGACAAATGATTTAAGTTTTAGAGTAAGATGTAATGGAGAATGCATGAGGAGCCGTGGATTCGTTAAAAATAATCAACGAGCCCCGAAGGGGCGAGTTGATTATTTTTAACGAATCCACGGCTCCGAATGCATTCTCCATCTTAATCCATGTATGACGTCACGAAACATACATATGTGATTATCTAGCATTATAGACAATTCATTTCAATTATGGAACCTAAAAAAAATATTATTTACAAATTTCGGTGCCCATTCATCGGATATGGTACACGTAGCTTCGGCCCTTATGAAACGGATTCTTCCACGCACGTGCATGGCGCAAATCTTCTACGCAAAGCGATTTGACTGACAGCCAAACTCCTGCATTTCATGTGTTTCAGCACGATCCCCACGCGTTTCACACTTTACCAGTCTTGTTTAGAATACAGGGATCTTACTGACAAACAATCAAATGAATACCAGCAGGCCTGGTAGCCGAATAGGTTAAGGCTCTGCGTAACAGTCGAAGGGTCACACGTTCGATTCCCGGGTCAGACATTACAAAAATAATCAGATATTTTAAGATTCTAATCAGATATAGTGAGACAAAATACATCAATCTTGAACAAATTACATTGTGAGCCATTACGAAAATGTCAAAACCTGACACCCCTCCTGACTGGATTAGTCAATGACCAGTAGATTCTTAAAAATAATCCACTGTAAACACAATAGAGTGACGTCATCACCATGGATTAATTGTTTGTAAACAATGCAGGTATAACTAACATCTCTTTGGTACCGAATCTTGTGAACATGATGTATATGTTCGCGGTGATTCGCCCCAAGTAATTTGCGGGTATTCATTGTCATTCAACATAGGCAAATCAACCAATCAGAATCAAGGATACACTGAAATCGTGTTACAATTCATCATACCAAATATGCGTCTTTCTGTCTTTGTGTAGGCTTCGTGTCACAAACTGCACGTGCGTGGGACCCATGTCAACCTGTGCACGTGAATCATGACTATTTCGTGTTTTGTAAGAAAGCCTCAATGCATGTGCTGCATTGACCACCATATCTCATTCATGTATTTTCCACACGCTTCACTCATTAGAACAGTGGCTATGTGGGAAGATATAGTTTGAGGGAGAAAATGGTTATGCTTATGATGTTATGCTTTATACTAATTGATATCATCTTCGATCGTAGTTTTAATACATTGATGTTCAAAGTAAAAAAAAAATTCACAATTTATATAAACTGAGGTACAAAAGAAACTTTACACCCTATTGTTTCACTCATACAGTAAACATAACAAAACAAATTGATATGATAGTACCGGGATAGTATTTAATTTTCAATGTTGACTGTTTCGGCAAACAAACATACTCGTTTTTTTGCCAACATGCAGAGTTGACCAAGGGGTATGAAATCATTTTTACACCAACATGACCCCTACCAAGTTTATAATGTTGTAAATGTGTGCAGAACAAAGCACATTTATTGATTTTCACTTAGCAGATGTCTTATATGTCGATGAACAGTTGTGTATTATCCAAATTAATTTGGGAAGAATTTATGAATTTATAATTTCATTTCACTGATGACTAAACACCTGCACTTTTCAGTTTTAGATTACGACTACGGAAACATAAGATATTTGTAATTGAAAATCAAACATTTGATAAAACCAACTGAGGCTTAAACTTTCTTTTGTACCTCAGTTTATATGAAAGTTTGCTGAGTCCATAAACTTGAAATGAATTTGAAGTTGTTTAGGTATAGAAATGCAACAGATACCCTATGAAACCTAAATAACTCATTATAACCACACGTTGCAGTGATATATCGCGGATGTACTGACAACCAGCCTTTCCTCCCCGATCCCCTCCCTAAGGACGGGTGTTACCCCTTCTACCTGGAGACGTGGTGCATCTGCAGCAAGAACGGGTGTAACGGCCATGCAATGGGTAGGTGTGAAGAATTAAAGGCACTGCTGCACGTTTTTTGGTTTCATTTTTATATGTCCAAATTTGTCATTTATAATAAAAGTTTATGGAGTCTATCTTTACTTAAATCGCCGCAAATGGCTGCGATACTGCCCATGCGGCGTTAAGCAATAACTCACTCACTCACTTTACATAAAGGTACATCCATTGTGTTGTTGGGGGGGGGGGGGGGGGGGGGGGGGTCACATATTTCAAACGTTATAAATGGTGTTACTTTATAGAAAGTACCGACTGTTACCGAAAACTACCATTTGATTATATTCGACTCAGTATATTGACGATATGAAGGTAAAAGTAGTAATTTCTGATCGAAAACCCGGACACTACATCGCGATTGACGCGCGTCAATGAGTTAAACGTAAGTTTGGAATCTTATTTATAACAGACATATAAATGACAATTTTGTGTTTATACTGTTAAATAGGCCATATAATTACTGTGCATGTAAATGGGACGTGCAGTTTCGGTTTCTACACATGCATAATGATGTTACTCGATTTTAATTGGAAACTAGTAATTATTATATATTTGGCAATAGGGGATGAATATGCAAGCTGAGTGAATTTATGGTGTGTTGGAATGTATTAAAGCCAAATAACATTTTATGAAACACACTGGATGCACCTTTTAGAGGATAGAACAGCCCATACACGACCCGTTTATCCGTAGCCTTATAAACGGGGTCGCGTATAAAACAAAGTCCAAACTGCCATTTTAATGTGAACACCTGATAATTATTCGAGGATTGAAATGGATCTGCGTTACTTAACCGAACATAACCATTCGTTTTTAGAACTATGTTTTCATTGATTGAAGAGGACTGTTTTGCAATTGGTAATTTCCCCCCATTTTGTGAGATCCCAAATAAACTAATGTTTTATTAATGCAGGTGAGAGGTGGTTGACTCGGGTTTATCTAGATTCGTCCAAAAAATGTAACCCCAACTAAACCAATGTAATGGCTCGGGTTTTTGTAGATAATCCTATTTCACAGGGGGTAAGCCCTGTCCATGCTAAACCGGAAGTTGGCAGTCGTCAACAACCATTTTCTCGACAGACAGTAGTTTTTCAAATCGGGTGGGTCCCGAAATTGGTTAGTTTTGAGCATTTTCAATTGAATGATGTTATCAATATCAACCTGTTTCAACTCTTGAATAGCTATAGTTTACAATCGCTACATCTTTAGAACATGACATGTAATAAATAATTTAGAAGTTTAACATTTCGGAACTAGTCAATCGTCGCCAGAGAGAAAATCCGCGAAAAGGCGACTTTCAACATGAATAAAGCAAATCTACATGGATGTAGCAGATATTTCATGTAGTTTTAAGTTGAATATGATAATCTAGAACTTTTATCAAAGTTATAGCATTCATAGATTCACCGAAGCCGAGATACTAGCACAATTAAAAACTGTTCACATCCATGGTAGTTGCTCCTGTTGACAAACACACTGTACAGGTTGTTGAAAATGAACTGTACGGGTAATTGGTCTGATAGTTGTCAGTAGGTAACAGGAAAACGTTATGCAGAATTGATTGAAAACATATTTTATTCATTTAAGAAATGAATTGGGCACAAGTTGTGAAACTTATAGAAGCCCTCTCCAGGTAATCAACAACTATTTTACAAGGCTAGAATACATAACAAGAAAGTAAGAAATCTACAAGTGACGAAGTGGGTAAACATGTAATATACATAATTAAGGCAAGACACAATTGGAAATGTTATTCTTATGACAAAATGCACTTTGAATATGGTAAATACGTACATTAGTATTAATGTATTATTTGAACCGTTGACTCTTTCCAATGAATTTATGAACATGGTGAAATATGTTTTCATTGACTGTTTGTGGAAGATTTGGGTTTCCATACAGGATTGTATTAATATCAAATTCTGCCTTTAAATTATAAAATCTTTGCTTTAATTCTAAACGAAGATCAGCATGTCTTGGACATCTCAAGAAGAAATGATAAACATCTTCAACTAAAGCACCACAAATGCAAGATTTACTTTCAGATAAATTGACACGATACAGATCACCGTTTAGGGAACTACAAGAATTTCTTAACTTACTGTGTATAATGTTCATCTTCCTATCGCCGAAAAGAAAATATTTTGGGATTTTACATTCTGTTTCAGATAATTTTGCTTTAAATGACGATAATGAATTTGAACATCTTATTTTCGAGGAAAGAGTATTCCACAGAAAAGCACAGTCATAAATAAAAGACATTTGAAGGACTGCAGTTCGAAATTTTGGAATAGATAAATTTGATTTGTTACGCAAGTTGTAATGAGAAATAGTTTCAGTGGCTGGTGGAAGTAAATTAATCAGATAATCTGGAGCTTGTATATTAATACTTTTGTAAAAAGTACAAAGTTTCTTATTTCCACGTCTAATTTTTAAAGGCAACCAACCATTTTCTTTGTATAAGCTATCTCTTGAAGCAAACTTTGGTAAGCCAGTTACAATTCTTGCAGCTTCAAGTTGGACATTTTCAAGTTTGTCACACAAAACATCCGAACAGTTATCCCAGACCTCAGAAGCATATTCCAAAATGGGTCGAATATACATTTCATACATACGTGATAAAATACTTCTATTCAAAACATACTTTAACACACGTAGAGGAGATTAGTTTTGAAGCCTTTTCTATGGAAAGATCAACATGATTGGACCATTTAGTATTGTCCGAGAAGATAAGGCCAAGATGTTTATGTTAAGGAGAAAACATGACTCCGAGGTCTTCTGCTCTGAGAATAACCTGAAGGGAGGGATAAAGCCCCGAGGGCGTTAGCCCGAGGGGCTATCCCGACCTTGAGGTTATTCTCAGAGCAGAAGACCGAGGAGGAGTGTTTTCTCTAGCTTATAAACCGTCAACTATCAAAATTTACGAGGTATAGTTTCGGACGCTCAAAGGGCCTAATTCCTCCGCTTAGACCATTTTAAAAGCAGAAGACGAAGGAGGAATGTTTTCTTCCTATTTATAAACGTCAAATGTAAAAATTTACATTTTATAATTTGTGATTCCCAAATCGTGTTTTTATAAAGGGTATGTCGCCCTCGGTTGCGTTATATCGAGGCAAAGACGGTATGACTATAAATGGAGTGATTCAACTCCACTCATCATCTCGGTCTGCATAGCCGAGCGGTCTAAGGCGCCAGTTTAGAGAGCGAAGGGTGCCAGGTTCGAATCCAGCTATTTCAACTTGGAAATTTTTAACTGTGTATAATTTTCGATAATAATTGCTGCTTGTTGGCTATTGCGTTGCAAGTCTGAAAAATTATTCTAAGTGCATTTCCAGGTCTTACTTTAAAAAAAAACTTAGGTTCAGGTCTTACTTTAAAAAAAACCTTAGGTTCAGGTCTTACTTTCAAAAGTAAAACCTCATACCGGGTTATTCTCGGAAGTAAGATCTCATTAGAGGTTATTCCAAGAAAAGAAGATACCTACAAAACAACAGACAGAATCCGACCTAGGTTTATAAGTTGATGTACACGTTCCAGTTGATCATTATTGAATACTAATCTAGGTACTTGATGACTATTACTATGGCTAAATAGCATGAATTTAGTTTTATTGGGGTTAAAGTTAACCAACCATTTGTTAGCCCATTCGTGTAATTGGACTAAGTCATTGTTAAGAGAAGTTTCAACAGAATATAAATCTTTTCCAGCAGCTCCGAGTGATGCATCATCAGCAAACAATCTAGTGCAGAATGAAAATGACGGTCATCAGTAACTTAATTTATCTATCCTATTGAAGTAGACCTTGTGTAGGAAGTTATGACTTGTGTAATATATATATATCTTGAGAATGCCACTAAATCTGACTTTTTATGATTCTCTTAAGCGAGTCCGCTTTTAACAGAAGTTACTAATCTTGACCTATCTTATGGAAACAGTGTCATCAATATTTCCTCCGAAAATGTATACAATTGTAGTTCAACATTTTGCATGTGCATTTTTGGTGAATAAACTGTTGCCTTGACTTTAGCTTTTTACCATTATGGAAAAAGCCCGGGTTTACAGTAACACATGCTTTTTTGGTCAGTATTTTTATACCCCCGACCAACTGTTGGGGGTATATAGTAATACCAACGATTCCGTCCGTCCTTCCGTCCGTCCGTCCTTCCGTCCGTCCGAAGACAATTTTTGTCCGATCGATTACAGAAAAACTATTCATCTCATCCTTTTTAAATTTGGTACATGTCTTCTTCACCACTAGGAGAGGTGCAGTGCGAAGTTTCAACCGAATTGGTGATTTTTTGAATTTTTAGCGAATTTTTGTATTTTTTAACTTATTCAAATTCTGAGCATTTTTTGTCCGATCGATTACAGAAAAACTATCCATCTCATCCTTTTCAAATTTGGCACATGTCTTCTTCACCACTAGGAGAGGTGCATTGCAAAATGTAACACAATTTGGTGAATTTTTGAATTTTTGGCGATTATTTATATTTTTGTACTTTATCATAGTTAGAATGAATGAAGCTACTTCTGTGTTGTGATTTGTTGTCTTCATCATTTTCTTTTTCATGTAACTTTCATCAAAAGCTACTTCTGTGTTCTTGTTGATTTTACTATTTTATATTTCCACTGGTTATATTTTGGGAAAAGTTAAATTTTCTTTCCTTTCAGCCATAAAGTGCTATATATCTCTCACTGTGCCTTCAGGGGTGTGCTTCCATGTACCTGTTGTTTAAAGTCACTCGAATGAATCATTATGATGGATTAATTTCCAAAATAAAGTTAAAATCAGTGGTAATAGCAGTAGTGTATTATGTTACCAATACCTTTTCAAGTTACTTTTATTCCTATTTTGACTTAAACCACCTTTTTTACATGAAGATTGAGACTTGTCCTACCATTTTCACAAACAGTTTAATCTTAGCAGTTACATTTCATAGCTTATCAATCCTTAGGTGTGCAAACACCTCTCTCTTTAAGTAAAATAAAAATGTCAAACTTAAACAGTCGGGTGTATTAGTGAGCCACGCTCACTTTTTTGCCCGTTTCTGTTATTTTGAGTTAAATCATTCTCTTCCCACAGAGGTTACCCTCTTCAGATTTCCGATACTGACCTCTATTCTAAACTATATATATTACATGTCATGTTCCACAGATGTAGCGATTGTAAACTATAGCTATTCAAGAGTTGAAACAAGTTGAAATGGTTATTGACGACTGCCAACTTCCGGTTTAGCATGGACAGGGCTTGCCCCCTGTGTATTTTGTGGGTTGCAAATGGTAATTTTACAATAATAGAGTCAGTTGTCTCCCCCGAACTCAATGGTAAATCATCATTCCCATATTTAGGATAAGCCACGTTCCTCCTTTTCATTTTTGCAAGAATCTGATAAGCCACAAAAACATTGCGTCCAACATGCTTTCTGACGAGGATGTATTGCGGGAAATGACAATGACAATGACAATGACAATGGCAATGATATTGACAGCAAAAGTGATCTTATTAATGTGAAACCATCACAAGGAATCAGACTATGAACGTTCTGACGATATAATTAAATTTATATAAAGACTATATTTTTCACCATCGATTATTTTATGTGGTATATCATGTTTTTGCTAAAGTTTGATATTTAAACAAATTTGATATCCCACAAAAAACTTTAAACTCGATTTACTCAAAAGTAACTGTTTGTGGGTTATCGACTTATTACCCCGAGCCATTAACAATTTTGTTCATTGTGTTAATGACATGATTTTCCATTTCCGGTATTTATATCATTGCAGGAAAACCAGGAAAACTTGAACTGGACGCGCATCTTCCTAAAACGACAAAAGGCCCTGCTAACATAGGACTATCCCTTACATCTAACGACTGGATACATACCCTTAAGATTTTGTATATATATCTTCTATTTAAATTATTTCTTTAAATAAACTAATCAATGACTTTTCGTTTGTAATCCAATTCTTATTTTAAATATTTTGCTCAATTGATGTAACGTTATTTAATGTTCTGACCTTGAAAACTTCGATACAAGAAAACTATTATTTGACTTTTACATGACTATAAATATACTCACAGGCATAAGAAACGTCACCACAATGTCAACACAGAAAAAAAACCCACGGAAAATCTGCTTCCGGATAAAATCCATTTTGAAAATCTATGATAAGCATGTCTTTTGTAACGAAGTACTCACAATTTCAAGTACGGGTGCCGAAATCGATATTTCATATTGGTTTTGGACATAATGTGTGGCATTAACATTTTTAGTTAATATTTATATAAAAGTGGTAATTTCATTAATACAACATATTGTCGACTTAAATTACCTTCTTAGACTTCAATACTAAGATTTTCAAATAGATGTTTTTCAGAAAAATTGTCATGATCAGTTTTATTTTTCACTAGTGGATATAAGAATATCTCGTTTTTTTGTTGGAGACGTTTCTATTGCTCGTGAGGTTATGTACATTTTGCAGTATTGATATTTACCGTGTGATTTATTGACATAAAGTTTCCATTCAAAGATATTAATATGTGTTTTGTATTTATTGTTTCATATCGTCATCATTATTGTCAGCACAATGTGCGATAGGAAGAGTACAATACAAAATATATCTAAAGTTACTCTTAAAGGAGCAGATTTTCAGGGGTCATTTTCACAAAACAATCTTAACCTTAATCTAAATTTCTTTAAAATTACACTAAGGTTACCTCAGTGACATATTGCTTTGCGAAAGTAGACCCAGAAGGAAGTAAAAGAAGAAAAATTGTCAAACACTATAGGGTTTGTGAGCAAGAGTTAGTCGGTGAAGTATCCCTGAGGCGTGTTCAGGACCGCGAGTACCTGCGAGTGTTCGCGAGTGTTCGCGAGTACCCGCTTCTGAATGACAACGAGTTCGCGCGTACTCGCGAATTCAGTTTGGAGCAGTTTCGCCAAGCGAAAGTATTTACGATCTAAGATAGAGTCGCGTGTCACAAAGTTTCATTACCTCATTTTTTTCTTTATTTTATTATCCAATCAATTTAAATTTTGTCAAAATGGTGATGATATTCTGAAATTATCTTGGGAAGTACCGTATTTCCTCTAATTGGGGCCCGGGCCCTTATTAACATGTTAAGCCCGGCCCTTATTTCATTATTAGGTTTGACCAGTGCACGTGATAATATCTGATAACTGATGAAAATGTCTCAGAAAAACACAAACTCCTCGCCATTTGACGTAAACCTAATTTAGAATGGTAGTTTAACCCTCTTAGTACCTGGGAACATATATGGGGAATATTATCTAGTAGGGAGTAATTAATAATGCGATATAAACCCAGTCTGATTAAAATCGACGGTTTTCCGTGGAATAATAATTGTAAAACAGTGCATCTACCGGGATACGAACTCATATCTGTAGTAGGTTCCACGCCAAACCGTCTGAAAACAGCCCGTTGACTCGCGTGTTCGAGCGCAATTCAGTTAGCCAACCAAAAGACGCCCAACAAATGCTTTCGGTGCGAGAAGCTAGGGGCAGATAACTCCAAACAGCTATCCTTTGGTCTGTTCCGAATGCTTTCAAAACAGTGACCGTTTCCAAACTACGTTGTGATTGGTAAGCTATTTGACTGGGCTTTTGCTGTGCTAAACTGGTTCGGAACATGCGCCTATACGGGGTGTTCTCAGACCTTGTGGAGAGGAATCTACAGAACATGTTCGTATCCCGGTAGATGCATAATTTTGCAAATTTTATTCCTCGGAACAAGGTCGATTATAATCAGACTGATATAAACCGGACCCCTATCAGAGACCCGGCCCTTATTGGAGGCCCGGCTCTTATTCACCTTTAGGTACCTTTACCCCCCGGCTGCTATTAGAGGCCCGGCTCCTATTTGAGGCCCGGCTCCTATTAGAGGCAATACGGTACTCGCGACCTTAGACGTCAAGCGAGTACTCGCGATCCAGGGCCCATATTTTCAAAGCTGTCTTAGTGCTAAGATAGTCGTAAGTCAGTGTTAATGTATGGCACTTACGCCTATCTTAGCACTAAGAGAGCTTCGAAAATATGGGTCCTGAACACGCCCCGGGTTTGCGGAGGGCAGTTAGAATGAAGATGCACAACTGTTCAAAAGTTCGGGTCCCTTGTTGCGCGGTACACGCGCTCATCTCGTATTTTGGGAAAATCTGTTTATTGCCACGTACAGATCGTTAACATTCGGTAACTCGTTCGTTGGGATAATGTAATGATATGGTAATTACCATTCTCTTCCAACAGAGGCTACTCCCTTCAGATTTCCGATCCCAACCTCTGTTCTAGAAGGGCTGAAGTCGCCGGTTAAAAGAGAGTGTCCTGATTGGTTGCAATTGAATCTAATTGATGCCGTTGTAACAGTGACATTTGCCAATGGCACGCCATAATGATAAAATAAACGTAAGATTTGTTTTCCTCGAAATATGCTATTTGATTTGGGGAAACAATTGATCATAAAAATGATGATAAATAAAGACATATTCGAAGGACATATGCTAATTAGCAAGAGTTAAATGCCTAGATCTTTAAAGTCACTTGATCGACTGGCCCATGAAAGATGTGTTTCCATTGGCTAAGACGTAGGGATACAGTATGAGGTTCCCCTTTCTTCCGCTAGGGAAATTTGCCGAGATCGGAAATCTGAAGGGGGTAACCTCTGTGAGAAGAGAATAGATTATGTGCTTACGGTGGATCATACATGACGCTGTAAATACGCAGAACACCCAGTTTTCAAGACGATTACAACAAGTCACCATTGGCTGTAAAAGCTTTTTATTGTTTCCATTTTAATTATAAATACCCCATAAATTATAATGCATACATAATATAACAACACATAAAGACCAACGAATAGTTTTGCATGAAAATAGGCAACATGTAATTAAAGCACAACCGGCCCCATCATCTTATAAGGCACTACATCATTCTTGGAGACCTTGGTTTGAACATCTGGGCAGGTCGGTGTTCGCATCCCACCACAAACCTTGCTGCCACCTCACGCTGACAATTGTTCTCTGTGTAGTTCACTTTGCGGTAGTAGTAGATGGGTGAACACCTGGACAATTGGTTGGCGTCACAGTAAGCGTTTGCGCATGAGCAGCGGGCCTCTAAAACCATCTGAGGTGACCTCGCGGGGTTATAGTTCAAGATGTAGTACACAGGGCAGGTCACGTGAGAACGAGACTTGGGTTCGTACAGTCCATGAAGGTAAGTTTCAGTTCCGCTACTGGCGTCTGGGTAACCTGCATCTGATAGGATGGACCATTCATTAATTTCTCTTCAAAATAATGTTGTGGCCATATTTCTTATGAAAATGTAAGTGTATACTTTATTAGAATGATGATCATTTACCACCATCATATAGTAAAGCCCCCCCCCCCCCCCCCCCAAAAAAAAAAATTGTTTCTGGTTTCCGCCCGCATCTGTTTCAAACCCACGCCTCAGGTCTTTTTTTCTAGGTTTTCAAAGGAAGGGGCAGATAACTGTAATTTTTTAGCCTCAGAAAACAGTTGACATAGAACATGTCCAACGTTTCTGTTGAGATGGAGTGTAGGGTCGAGATTATTGACTATTTGGAATAGTAACACATATTTAAGACGGTTTGTGTATTATTTTTATAAATAATTGTATGAATTTTGTTTGTTTAACTCTTCATACCAAAAAAAAAAAAATGTAAATTTTTTTTTTCGCGCCATCGCATCATATTTGTCAGCCTGTTAAGATCAGAAACATTTTTATTTTTATTTTTTAGGCCTAATAGGCAAGTTTAAGTTTAGTCTCTTGAAATCCAATTCCCAAAGAAGACGAAGTTAGCTAGTCGGGCAACAAGCTCCCTATTCCACCTTGCATCAATGTAATGCCTTTTTTTAGCTCGATTGTGACATATTGGAATTGTTTCCTGTTTGATTTTTCTATTATGAGAGTAGCGTACTTTTACATTTAGGGAAATGAAGAGCTTAATTGATATTTCTTTAAGCAGATCTTAAATAGTTAATTGGTGTTTTAACTTGCATAAACCGACATTTGTGCAATTACTTTGTTAACGGTTTGAACATGGGAGATGGTTATGGAATAATGGGAATGATAATATAATATACATCAACAGTTTCTGTTTCTGCTGCAAGGTGGAGACAGGAATTGAACGTACCTGTTTTGTGTTAAATCGCCGTTTTAGTCAGGCGCACGCAATTGCTTAACGTTAAAGGGACAGTAGCACGTTTTTTTGCTCAAATAAGTTGATGAAATGTTTTTGATAAAATAATGTCAATAACAGTAATACACCCTTCTCTCTTCAGAAAATGAAGATATAATTTTTTTATACATGGTTCCGTAAAGCCATGGGAATCGTTTTTGTCATTCAGAATAATAAAATGTGTTCACAATAAAATTGCCGCCATGCATTGTTTGCTTTATACGCAACACCATTATTACCACTACGGATAATTGGTTTGATATAAACTATCATTATAAAGGGGAAATTTGAAAAAAATAAAATTTGCAAAAAACGTGCTATTGCCCCTTTAATGTGTTGCTTAACGAATGTGATTATCTTACGAACTTGAAAGTATTTTTTAAATTTCTCAAGCACGAAATAAAAATACCGCGATCTGAATACTGAATAGAATAAACAAAAACTTCTATTTTTTTAAATCTTACTTTGTGAGATGGATGGAAGTAGATAGAAGGATTCGTCTATCATTGACAGACTTGAACAGGTATCACCGTCGGATTGGGCAGACTTGAAACACTGAAAAATTATTTAAACAATTTACATTCCAATGACATTCCGGAATACAGATTTACTTTCTTATTAACACTGCAACCTCTATCCATTACAACACTGACAATGTTTAAACCAAATCATGAGTTACTTCAATTGCTTATAGAATATACAAAAAATACTAAAAACTCAATTAAATTCAGTTTCTACATTTCCAAACAATTAATTACAAACTCAGTTTTTGAAAGTTGCCAGATAAAACGTCTGTTTAATAAAGAAGAAGAAAAAATTGATATCTACTTACAATGATTAAGATCAAGATACAGGTCTTCAATGTAGTCATGGCTGTTGCAAAGTTGAGAAGCGTTCCAAGTTAATGGCACAACACACACCATCATGCTTATATAGCAATATCCCCTAAATAAAAAGGGAATTTAACGATGACAGTGTTCCGTTTCTAAAGTACATGTCTATAGGCCCTGTAGTCCTATGTTATACATGGTAAAAATGAACACATAATTGATTTAAAGCATTCAGATTATTATCCAAATATCTTGGAAAATAGAGAATATTATAATAATTGCGACGACATTATTTGGTGGGAAAATCTCCAATGTTACATCAGGAAGAGCTAGGAATAACGTTATAACGTTTACGACTGGAAGATATCGTTAACCAATCAAATCGTTTCATTTCTCTTCCCACTAAGTGTTTCTCTTAACAGAGGAAATCCTTAAGCTGAAAACTCACGTTTATCACCTATTGATGCACAAAATGTTACACAGTAATCGGAACGGTCATTGATAATTTTATGACCATCTGACATTTTATGATCTATTGCTAAAGTGTTGTATAGAATACTAAACGTGTACAAGTTCCTTATCGCGGACTAAAGAGGCTTAGAATTGAATCTAGCAGAGCTCATTGCTATTGGCCACCGCATCTTGTGTGTGGGAAAACGTTCGACAATAGTGTATAATTCAAAAGAGTATTCTACTCATTGATAATCGAAGGGATACAGGAAGTGATAGGGGCAAACTTTTACATTCTGGCATTGTCCTTTTGAAATATTTGCCAATATGGTGAAATTATGCATTTTTATTTAAGTGTTTCATCTTAGTAAAGCTACACGTTGCTCTTACATTGCATAAAACTCTGTATCAATCAAACAAAGGGGTGTCCACGTTAAACCGTCTGGTAACAGCCCGTAGGCTCTGTTCTGACGCAATTCAGTAAACCAATCACAAGACGTCCAACAAAAGCTCTCGATGCGAGAAGCTTGGGGCAGATAACTCCAAACAGCTATCCTTTTGTCTGTTCCGAATGCTTTCAAAACAGCGACCCTTTAATAACTATGATGTGATTGGTCAGCTATTTGACTGGGCTTTGGCTGCCCTAAACTTGTTCGGAACACACGCCTATACGGGATGTTCTCAGACCTTGTGGCGAGGAATCTACAGAACCTGTTCGTATCCCTTTAGATATATTATTTTGCAAATTTTATTCCTCGGAACAAGGTCGATTTTAATCAGACTGCCCTCTGGTCTTTCGATGTTAATTCCTTTATTCATATATATAATACACAAATATTATTTCGAAGCGTCACCTACTTACCAAGCTATCGCTGATTAAAATTGGCCTGCTTATTATCTCCTTCCTGAAGAAGTCTCTCGTGACCCTCCACTGTAGCATAGCGTTCGTTAGCCATGTGACGTCATACAGGAGTTGCTTACAATGAAATCATTAGACAATTTTTCATTTTTCGTGGATAATTCATTTAAAACATAATAAAAAGTTTTGACATTGCAAGTTTCCGATAGAATGAGTATTTGTGCGTCTGTAGAGGGTAGGGAGTTTGTTGAGCATTATTCTATATTCAATCGCTGATTTTAGATTTGTTCTTTTCCCAATCGAGAAGAAAAGAATGAACTCATATATAACACTGTATAGAGCAACCTTATTTCGGAAGCGGGAGCATAATACTCGCTGTGCTATGTACCACTTTACTTTACTTTACTAGATCTTTGAATAAGATAGGAAGTAGAATGCACCCTTGCTGTATACCTAGAACTTCTAGCGTTGCATGTACCACTTGTTTCTTTACTTTACTAGATCTTTGAATAAGATAGGAAGTAGAATGCACCCTTGCTGTATACCTAGAACTTCTAGCGTTGCATGTACCACTTGTTTCTTTACTTTACTAGATCATTGAATAAGATAGGAAGTAGAATGCACCCTTGCTGTATACCTAGAACTTCTAGCGTTGCATGTACCACTTGTTTCTTTACTTAACTAGATCTTTGAATAAGATCGGAAGTAGAATGCACCCTTGCTGTATACCTAGAACTTCTAGCGTTGCATGTACCACTTGTTTCTTTACTTTACTAGATCTTTGAATAAGATAGGAAGTAGAATGCACCCTTGCTGTATACCTAGAACTTCTAGCGTTGCATGTACCACTTGTTTCTTTACTTAACTAGATCTTTGAATAAGATCGGAAGTAGAATGCACCCTTGCTGTATACCTAGAACTTCTAGCGTTGCATGTACCTCTTGTTTCTTTACTTTACTAGATCTTTGAATAAGATAGGAAGTAGAATGCACCCTTGCTGTATACTTAGAACTTCTACAGCAAGGATGCATTCTAGTTCATATCTTATCCAAAGATGATTGTAAGGTATCACCAGGAAGATTTTATATGCATTTCACCATAATCTTAAAACGCAGTGTATGAAATAAACTTTAAAAGAACTAAGTAAAAAAAAGAGTTATTTTTAAAAATTTAAATGACCGAAGTTCCCAGGTTCCCGACTGAAGGACGGGCCTTATTTCATACACTGCTTCACGCCATGGTCAAGATTTAACCTTAAAGGATTACTTATTAAGTTTCAACGTTACAACCGTGAAAAAGACGACAGCACAAATCAATGATATTAAATCGTTTTTAATATCAACAGGTGTATAAGTAGAAGAAATATATACATGGATTGTAAACAATCGTCCAGATTTTATGGTGATATTAAAAAGTCCAGATTTGTTTTAACAGTTACATTTTGCATATTGAGGTACAACTTCCCTACGCAAGGCATAACTCGCTTCTTTTAAGCCTTGCAGCATTTCCTTTACTTTTCCGTGCTAACATAGCGGATCACTGCGCCTGGTTTGCGTAGTGGGCTCTGATTTGCTAGCACATAAATGTTAAGGAAATGCGGCAAGCCAGTGTTGGAGACTGGCGTGCGTTATGACTTGCGTAAGTTGATTGAGTTGATAAATATGTCTTTTTATAAATGTTAACAATATCAATATTCAAAATCTACCCGTTAAAGCAAAATGAAATGGTCGTCCTTTTTAATATCATCGTAAAATCTGACATATTTCTCTTCACTATGTACATGACTTAGCGTTCCTGTCAACAGGAATAACAAGTATAAACACTCTACCTATACAAATCATAATAACCACTTGTAAAGTCTGCATAGATAAGAACATTTCAAGTGTAAATGCTATAAAACGTTCAACAGCAGGTTCATCTAATCGCAGTATCTATTATAGGAGCTGCCCTCAGAATATCCATTTCCATATCCACATTCCTGTCCATTTCCATATCTGCATCCACATTCCTGTCCATTTCCAAATCCGCATCCATATTCCTGTCCATAATATCCACACCCAGTGGCTTCGGTTCCATATCCAGTGTAACCATATACGGTTGCCTCGTTTCCATATGCAGAAACCATTTCCATCTCTCCGTATCCATGAGCAATGGTGGAGTTGTTGCTATGGTAATATCCGGAATATCCACTTCCGGTATGTGTTCGGGCATCAACTCGGTTGTCTATCATGTTGGTGGCAGCGGTTGCAATCTATGAACGAAATAGGATTGTTATATTAGATAAACAGTTATTATGATGTTTGTTATACATCTGCATAGCGAAATTTTTTATACCTACTTATGTATTTCAGTGCAAATATTATGTACGATGCAACTGTATATCAGAAACGGTTTGTTATTATAAGTTATAACATTCAGTGGAGGGTGACCTCGTAATTTATCAGACCAGGGCCCATATTTTCGAAGCTCTCTTAGCGCTAAGATAGTCGTAAGTCAATGTTAATGCATGGCACTTACGACTATCTTAGCGCTAAGAGAGCTTCGAAAATATGGGTCCAGCTGGATAAACACTAACAAGAGTCTGATAAATTACGATGTCACCCGAACAAACTGAATGTTATAACGTATTTATCTTACCGCATGTCTCAAAATATCATTAAAAAACAAAGAAAAAATGTTGACAGAAAACAGGTGATCCATCGACTATGACCTTTAACTTGTGTCACGTGATATGGAATGATTGACGTGGATGCTTCAAAGACATGATATATGCACTGAGATACACATGTAGGTGAACAAACTTTCGGTTTGCAGCTGAATATCAGAAACGTTTTGTTACTTTAATATATTACTTGTCTTGATACATTAAATGTGTTAATATGTTGTTAATGGTCACGTGGACTAATCTGGGATCGACATTCTTACATGAGGTAGGATAATATAATTATATCACTAATCTTTATACATTAAATGTGTTAATAAATGTTTATACTTTATTGTTTTGTGACAGTGTATATCGAATTTTTTGTTTCACTCCATCGAGCAATGCATGTCAATTCAAGAAAGTTGAAATAGTCTTAGTCTTAGTAGCACGTTTTTTTTCAAATTGTATTTTTTTAAATTTCTCATTTGTAATGATAGTTCATGTCATTTATATAGACTTTAGAGGGTAAAACATCTTATAACCCAAACCAATTATCCGTATTGGTAATAACGGTGTTGCGTATAATGCAAACATTGCATGGCGGCCATTTTATTGTGATTACATTTAATTATTTTAAAGGACATAAACGATTCCCATGGCTTTACGGAACCATGTACACTCATTTTTTTACTTGATTTTCTGAAGAGAGAAGGGTATTTTACTGTTAGTGACATTATTTTTCAAATACATTTCATCAACTTATTTGAGCGAAAAAACGTGCTTCTGCCCCTTTAAAAGCCGTATACATATTGAATTGTTTCAAACTGTGTTCATCTTTTTAACATTACCATTATTTGGGTGATCTGATTAAAACGAAGACCTCAAGTAAAGAAACATACCTCCTCTGGAAAGTAATGCTCGTAGTCATACAGGGGCTCAACATCGCTGTGAAGTGAAGAAATATATAGGTAAATATAAGTAGCTCAAGAAATGCAATAGACCTAAATTTATTGCAAAATTTTATTAGCTTTATGGTCTTTCAATGTCATATTCATGCAGCTAAAGTCATCCTTTAAGAGTACATCACTGTATAAAAGTCTTCTAAATAATGCACAACCATCGTGTGATTAATTAACATTAGGTGAACAATTATTTGAATTTTTTTTATATAATTAAATTCAAATTTGACGCTGTTAAATTTTAAATTATTAATTCTGTATGTATTAAAGTTGAATTGCAAATTTGTAACATTCAATTTCGATGTTTGAAATACATTTATGAGATTGCTGGTACATATGACATTGTTGTCAGGTAGTGTTTTTGTTTGATTGTTTATCCTACATTCCTACTCATATGATTGGCGACTCTTCAAATTCAAAAATTGCATTCACGTTTTAAAATAGAAACAAAAAATATACAGTTTCTCTACCTGGGAGAGATTGACATTTCTTCAACGTCAGATGCAAGCACGTTAACAGTGACGTCACGTGAAGGGGCGTGGTCTGATTGTGGAGCTGAGGTCAATGGCATAAACAAAACATAATCAACAGAAGAAAAAAAAGGAAATTTGATTGAAAGTAGAGATAAAAAAACAAAAGAAAATAAAAAGACAGAATGATATTGAATAAAGAAAGGAAAAAATGATGAAAAATATTTTTGTAATGAAATTAAAATGAAAAAAAGAAGAAGTTGTTATAAATGAAATAAAAATTAAACTTAAAAAATCAAATGAAAATAACATTCGGAAATTAAGGAAATAATTGAGCTTTGATATATGGGACAGGGATTGTTTCTATCTAATTATGTATCATTGATGTATGATACATGTGCAGGAAATGTAATGCAATATGTGAGAGTGGACTGCAGTTACATTTTGACAAGTAAGTACCTTTCGTCTTATGACGGATGTCCTTGATCCACTCGCCTACCACAGACTCCAACATCTTCTGTTCACGCTTTAAATTCTGAGAAAGAACAATTTAATATGTTATGTAAATAAAACAGCAATACTTTTAATAAAACATTTAAACATAAGATAAACAATCATCGTTTATGTTCAGAACTGACTAATTGCTTAAATATTGTGAACATATATGTTTTACTTAGACAACTCATTTCTTAAGTTCAAACATTTAAAGAGGAAAGGGAGATAACTTACCTGAATTCTACGTTTCACACCGCCTCTCTTGCCACGTCTGGTTTTGCGTTTTGCTTTACCAACACCAGATGTCTTTGAATGCAGAACCTGGAAGGATATTGTATGTTGATATTATATTGATATTTCACCATTCCATTAGGATCAGAATTTATTTGCAAATCTATAGATAAAGATGTTGATTCAAATTTTATTTTAAAAAAGTGAGTGACCGCAAAGGGATATATAAAATCTGTAAACAGAATTACTTCCTGAAGCATTCATAGTCTGACGTTACGAATAAACTTACGACACCACATTTATAGCCCAGATATTTTCGACGCTCTCTTAGCGCTAAGATAGTCGTCAGTGCTATACATTAACATTTGCTTACAACTATCTTAGTGCTAAGACAGCGTCTAAAATATGGACGCAGGACCCATATTTTCGAAGCTGATTTAGCTCTAAGATAGTCATAAGCCAATGTTAATATATGGCACTGACGACTATCTCAGCCCTAAGAGTGCTTCGAAAATATACCCCCTGTTCAATAAGGGTTGTTACCTCCCTTTAGAATGGTGCTAATTGGCTCATTGCTGCTGCTTATTATTAATAGGATCCGATTTAGAAATAATCATATCAGATATTTCAATAAAAATATTTGACAATTCTTGACAATTCAACGTTTAACTCATCCCGTGAGACAGAAAGGTACAAACCAACCACAAAAAGATAAACTCTTTATAATATGAGCCATTGACAAAAGAAATGATAAACAAAACCCAGTAAGTACCTCATCAGAAATATCCTGTTTCGAAGTTCGCCAGGTTGTCTGCAAAAAAAGAGCAAAATTGAAATTCTTACCAATGAAATCTTGATATGTGCACTTTTGCAATAAAGTGAAAGTAGACATTGTTATTTTAAGGGATACTATGACGAGTGTTTAGTCAACATTTAATAAAAAATCAACACATTGCAAATTATTTCACATAATTAAATAGAATACAACATTTTTAAAATGTTTTTATTCCCCATCAGATGTTTACATGTACATAAGAAAGAGTGGTCTTATCGTCAATAGAAAACGACATAACATAAACAAATTTATCATGAACAATATTGCAAATCTCATTTTACCTGTTCAGGATTCTCTACAGCCCGTCTCTCAGGTGCTTTGCGAGAATCTGGAAGAATAAACATGTGTTCGCTTACACAATAACAGTAGACGTTTTCGAAAAATGGTGCCAAGGTCAAGGTCACACGGAAAACACTAATGACCTCTCCTCACAATGCAAAAAAACCTATTTTGGTGAAGCAATTGTAGATAGATGCACATTTGAAGTATCAAAGGTCTATCACTTTTCACTAAACAAACAAATGTTATAACCAAATTTTAAGTTTTTTTCAGAAAAAAACGGAAAGCCAGACAAACTGATAGATGGACAGTTGGAAACAATATTTCCCCGGAAACTCAGATTCGGGTGCATAAAATTAAAACCAAGATGGTGGAAGAACAATAGAGAGGACGTCATAGCAATGTTCAACATCAGCGCCGGACAGAATATCCCCTAGCAACCACATTTTGAATTTAGCACTTTTAAAACGTATGTATGAAATTAGAAACAAAGTAATGTAAAGGCATGTCTGTCTCACAACTGTGTCTTACTGGAATGTCGACAATATACTTAATATTTTGTCAATCATTTATTGTAGGAGTCTAAGGGAGCAACCGACACCCTTGGCAACAAGACTAACAGACAGACAGACGCCATTTTGGTTTTCTTTAAAATCTATTAGGCCTAGATCTAGTTATTGGCTCTTACGTTCAAATAGCCTTATAGGTCACAAGATGTCAATTAAATATTAAACGTGAGAGTAAGAGTTAATAGAAGATGATATTATAATGGCTATAAAGCTTACAACAGTCCAAAACAATGAAAATATATCAAAAGAAACGTAGACAGACACACTCACAGAAAGGCCCTTTCTAAAACGTCATTGAACAAATAAACACATTTTGTTGGTTTAAAAAAAATGAAATATGGAAAAAAGGCTTCCTCTCGTTTAATCTATGCAAAACATAAACATGATAATGTCTCGACAAACTGCAGATGTTTATAAGGCATTGAAAACAAAAGCTTGAGAAACAACAGAGGGTAACAGAGTTTCGCCGAATTTTGTCTGCGTATGCAAAATCTTAAATGTTCCACTTCTACCTTTGTTATGTACAAATAAAGGCTCGCTACAACTGACCTTGTACGTTCTGAGTCCTCATGACAGTTTCTGTTAGGTTCACAAGTCGGAAACAGCGGTAATCAGTGAAAATTGGAAGAGCAAAAACATGAGATGTTATTCTCGAAAATGGCTCTGGAACAATGACGATGACGTCATAGACAAGCAACGTCATGAGCGCCATCTACCGAGTGTGATTAGAGTGCTCTCCCCTTGCTAACCTTCACTAAACTCCTTGCAGTGTTGCAAAACTCCTCGCAGTGTTACCACGACGCTCTGAACAATAATTATTGTTTAAGTTGGTGAAGTTCGTTGCGTTTCTAAAACTAAAATTTATTACCTTTTCTTTGCGTTAATAACCGGAAAATGCCACTTAATCGAAAAGGATATGTTTTTTTGATTTAATTCAGCAATGGCTGTCTTCTAAATTGATGAATTAATTATTTTCTTATTTGTGTGTACAACACATACTTTGGATAGAGAACATTACCATTTGTAATGTTTTCATTGGTTTCCTAAATTTAAAAGTTCATAATCCGGAAACTATATGATGCAAAGTAATGTTAAGATAATGAAACAATAATTACTGAGAGAAATGACTGGCATGTAGGCCTACGCATATTTATTTTTGTAGAACGCAACCATTATTACAACTGTAGGCGAAGGGCATTTTGTGGTCACTGGACATTTGGACGATAATGCTTATATAGTTTTCAATGAAACCTTTACATTTAGAAAAATGTAAGTGTGTAAAGTGAAGTTTCACTTGATATTCATAATCGACTATGAAACCAGTTCCAAATTTTTAAAACCAAAATTATGACATTCTCTATCTTAATTTCGTGCCATTTACATCTTTCTATGGACGGATAGTGAGGGAGGTTTCACAGTTTCATATAGTTTAAATATTACCTATAGAAGTGACACGCTGTCCGGAGAGGTATTCGGCTTCACTGGTAGATGGGAGCTACGCCCCCAAGTTTCCTGACATGGTTTTATGCCATGGTTTTAAGTCCATGACACTATTACATATATTTGATATGCAGATAATATATATAGATCCACGATGTTGGGGGTGCTTGTAGGTTATCCCGTTTTATAACCCCACTTAAGGTTTTGTTGTTTTCCTTTTTCATCTGTTACAAGTGTAGGTGTATTAGCGGATACACCTACACTTTTTCTGATATAGGGGATACCGGGGCAGGCTGTTTAACTACCTAAGCAACCAATGGAGTCAATGTTCTAAATTTCCAAATATAAGTGACGATACTTTATAAAATGTCAGATTATGTATGAACATAAAAAGACATTTACCAATGTTTCATATGAAAACCTGGGATCGAACCTGTGTCCTGTTACTTTCTGGCCGAACGAACTAATCATTAGATCACGAGGCCAGTTGAAACTAGGTACAATTTTTTCATGACCAAATGAATAAAGTTCTTCTAATGCGAGACATAATATCACAAATTTATGTATTTCTTTTTATATGTTACTTAATCTTGGGTGAAAAATTTCTTAACATACTGAAAGTTGCTTCTGTTTTCTCTTAACTTTGACCATATTGACATTTGCCATGAAGTTTATGGCGTTAGCTTGTACATTTCAGCGAGATGCACGTGCAGAACGATCGGCCCATGCTTTTAAAAGCTAGCGGACGGTTCAATGAATTTAATTTTGTCGGTACAGAAACTAGCACTGGTAAAAGTCGTGCTTGCTTGCTAATACATTGTATTCACACGGAAACGTTTGACCTGTTGCAATAAAGAAGTTGACTGTCCATAGAACGTGTTCTCCTTCATCACAGCAGCTTCTAAAATGCCTATACAAACCCGATTGCATTATACCGTATTTCCTCTTACAGGGGCCCGATTTATATCGCATCAATTATTAATCCCTTTCAGATACATTTCTACTTAAAGGTACATCCATTGTGTTGTTTGGAGTCACATATTGCAAACGTTATAAATTGTGTTACTTTATCGAGAAGTACCGACTGTTACCGAAAACTACCATTTTGATGATAGTAGATTTAGCATATTGACGATATGAAGGTTAAAGTAGTGATTTGTGATCGAAAACCGGACAATGCACAGCGTGTGGCGCTCGTCAATGACGTAATTTTGGAATCTTGTTTATAACAGACAAAAAGACAAATTTGAGTTGATAATCTTTAATAGGTCACTTAACTTCTGTGCATGTAAATGGGACGTGCAGTTTCGGTTTCTGGACATACAGAAGGATGTTACTCAAATTTAATTGGAAACTAGTAATTATGATATATTTGGCATTTGGGGATAAATATGCAATCTGAGTAAATTTATGTGTGTTGTAGAAGGCAGATTTCTTGAGTTGGAAATTATTAAAGCCAAATCAAATTTTATGAAACACAATGGATGCACCTTTAAATGTTCCCAGGCACAAAGAGGTTTAAAGTACAACATTAAATCCGGTATACATCAAATGACGAGGAGTTTGTGTTATTCCCAGAAATTTAAGTCAGTTATGAGAGGTTATCACGTTTATTGGTCATACCTAAAAATAAAATAAGGGCCGGACCTCAAATAAGGGCCGGACCTCAAATAAGAGCCGGACCTCAAGTAAGGGCCGGACCTCAAATAAGAGCCGGACCTCAAATAAGAGCCGGACCTCAAATAAGAGCCGGACCTCAAATAAGGGCCGGACCTCAAATAAGGGCCGGACCTCAAATAAGAGCCGGACCTCAAACAAGAGCCGGACCTAAAATAAGAGCCGGACCTCAAATAAGAGCCGGACCTCAAATAAGAGCCGGACCTCAAATAAGGGCCGGACCTCAAATAAGGCCGGACCTCAAATAAGGGCCGGACCTCAAATAAGGGCCGGACCTCAAATAAGGGCCGGACCTCAAATAAGCGCCGGACCTCAAATAAGCGCCGGGTGGTAAGAGCCCATGTTAATAAGGACCCGGGCCCTATTAGAGGAAATATGGTATGTCTGTTTCAGGATTCATCTTTAAAGGGGCAGTAGCACGTTTTTGGAAAAAAATATTTTTTCAAATTTCCCATTTATAATGATAGTTTATGTCATTTAAAATAACTTTAGAGGGTAAAACATCTTATTACACAAACCAATTATCTGTAGTGGTAAAAACTATGTTGCGTATAAAGCAAAAATGGATGGCGGCCATTTTATTGTGAACACAATTTATTATTTTGTATTATAAAAACGATTCCCATGGCTTTACCAAAACATGTACACTCATTTATTATTTCATTCATTACACACTTTATTTTCCGAAGAGAGAAGTATGTTTTACTATTGGTGTAATTAATTTTCAAATACTTTTCATCAACTTATTTGAGAGAAAAAACGTGCTACTGCCCCTTTAATATAGCTTGCATTACTTTATTTGGTATCCTATTCCAGGTGTATATTTGTCGGGACAAGAGAGTCCTTGCACGTATGTTGTTATTAAACAGTAATGTTTTAGTCGCTTGTATTATCAATTTGATTGGATTTATTGAATTGTCCATACTTCACAAACAATTGTAATAACGTTATTATCACAGCAAAACGAATAATTATTCGTTAATTTAAGAATTACATGTAAAGTACCCCTATGTGTTTTGTAATAAAGTATAGTTCTGCCCTGAACTATTATAGTTAAAGCACGAGGACGTTAGTTGTTGTATAAGGTCATGTAATCACTTGGAAACAGTTGTTTGTCCCGACCTTCCGCTTCTCAGCAGAGACCATAACAGATTTTGGTCAATGTCCCACGTGTTGTCTAGATCCTTGGTAATGTTTGAAAACAACAGAGAGTAACACTGACTCACTCGAGTTTAATTTTGCGCATGCTCATTTGCCACTTAGCACGAACGACGGTAACTTGTATTCTGTATATACTACTTTTTAGCACAAAATACACAGTACACATAGCACACAATGAATAATATGGTCTCAGCACTTTTTTTCAAAAGCACATAATGTCTCATTAACAACATGACATCTAACCAAGTTAATTAATTTACTCTTATGGACATATTGCTCACTATCACTTGCAAAAAGTTATAATCTTGTTCTGGTCAATGCGTCTATCTCGTTAGTCTATGGGATAGGTCCATTATACCAATGGGTAACAGTAGGTTGTAACCACAGTCACACCTGACTGATTCGTCTGAGTATTGGGCCGTATGGATTATGGGACGTCTAAGTTATGGGGGTAAACCCGAACGACTCGTATTGCTCAACTAAGTGTCACACTTGGTTGGCTGGCGTCAAACAATATGGCCGACAGAAAAAAGGCCTCAGCATTTTATTGAAATGAAATCATTTTTGTCTGATTTATTTATTCATCCATCGAATCCGACCACAGCAAGTCCGATCTACAATCTCTACTAGTTTACTGTTTCGTTCTTCAATTCACCGGATGCGCACATCAGTGAAACTGTAACATTGTATGGTGTCCGAATAAATCTATCATGTCTGTTAGCTATATTTTCCATTAACCCAAATCAAAACCTCCCATAGCGAAGGTACAAACGACAGGGAGAACGGAATACCGGTATGTTATAAGTGTCTAATGACGTACTTCAGTCACTCTCACGTCCACCTTCATTGATTTAGTAGGAAGGGCCTTGAGTGACCCAAGAGAGCACGACATTTGGGTCGTTCAATTAGCAATCCCATCGCACGTGCGACTCACTTTGTGCAAAACGAACGCACCCTTGAAGTATTCAAATGTGTACGTTTGCGCTGTCCCAGAGCTTCCTTGAATCCAACCGCAGTGTTAATAATTATTTTAAAAGATTCAAATTCTATCCCCCTTGGGCACCAATCATCTTTCCAGATTTGCATAGCTTTTCTGTTGTGATGGAATGTTTTATGCTTTTATTCAGTCCGTCCATTTGTCCATCCGTCCATCCACCCATCCCGTTCTTGTTAACGTGATATTTTATAGCATCAAATATTTTCAAATTTAGTGACAGACTTCTTCGGGGGATTACGCAGACACCAGTCGAGTTTGGTGACCTTGACGTAGTTATTTTCAAGGTCACCATAACTCTTGTTGATCTTATAACTCATACTGCTAAATGTCTGAAAATTTGGTGATAACAAAGGCACCAGTTGAATTTGGTGACATTGACCTTATTTTCAAGGTCACATGCTTGTTAACTCGTGAACCATTGTACCCAATGTCTTTAAATTTGGCGGCGGCCTATATTGACGGATTATGCAGACATATGTCATCTTTGGTAACCTTGACCTTAATTTTAAGGTCACACTGCTGATGACATGTTATTTCATTCCCCTTAGCACTCAATATCTTCACATTTGGAGAAACCAATCAACCTTGTGACCTTGACTTTATTTTGAAGGTCAACACAACACGTTCACATTTCAAACTCTTGTTAATACCATATGTCATAGCATCGGATGTCAAGTTTTGTGACAAATATGATATGAGCCTATTTACCAAAAATATAATAAATGCTGCTATATGCGTTTTACGTTAAGTCATGGTTAGTAGAACAGAACAGAACATAATTTATTTCTCATAATTCACACCGATGACATAACGAAGAGTATGTCATAAATAATACAAGTTATGTACACATTTATACATACAGACACATGTAATACAAATATGATGGTTAAGTTATAATTAGTTAGCGGCGGGGGACATTGTCATGTTAGTGGCAAACACTTGTTCGAGTATGGTTTTAAGTAGGTGTTTGGTTGGAGTCGTTCCGATGATGCTTTCTGTCAACTTGAAACAACATACTCATATCTATCTTCTATTTTTCTTCTCGTCGTTTGTGTGGCAAGTAAGTTTCATTCCATAACAACAGAGTGTCGCTTGGCAAATGACTTCAGATTTTAAGTAACTTTGATTGTTAAAATCCTAGGGAATATGTTCTACGAAGGGAGGCATTCATATTTTCAAAATATAGTTTATGCAAATAACATATTATCTCAACGGTTTTTATAGAAAAGAAAGTAAGCATTCAAGGGGCAGTAGCACGTTTTTTTGCAAGTTTAATTTTCAAATTTCCCATTTATAATGATAGTTTATGCCATTTATATTTACTTTAGAGGGTAAAATATCTTAGTACACGAACTAATTATCCATAGCTGTAATAAGGGTGTTGCGTATAACGCAAAACATGTATGGCGGCCATTTTAATATGAAAACATGTTATTATTTCGAATTACAAAAACAATGCCCATGGCTTTACCGAACCATGTACACTCAGATTTTCCTAAGAGAGAAGGTTGTTTTACTATTAATGACATTATATTTCAAATACATTTCATCAACTTATTAGAGCGTGCTACTGCCCCTTTAAGGGCATCTTAATAAGAAAAAGAAGACTTGCTGTTGTGCTTTAATAATGTGAATAAAACATAACATACGCCCATCAACGATAAAGCACGCCAACTCATCTTCTATTTCTTCAACAATTTATGGTTAAACAACTTCTTTGTTCTTTATCCATAAATCAGTGTTGTTCCTAGGTGATCTGCTGAGGGGGTCATTTTGGCCATTTCTAAACAAGTGGGACCCTTTGCAATGGTAAAAGTATCCTACTTGACCAAGCCAAAAAGGTAGCAACATGTCCCCAGGACCCCCTCTAGGAACAACACTGCATAAATGTTTGTTCTCATTTGACTTCCAACTTAAAAAATGCCACTAAAAGAAGTAATATGTAATGTAGTGTATGACGATATGCTGTAATGAAAATAAGAATATTAGACAAGTAGATATTGAAATTGTTCATTTCAGATTCCAGTTTGTCTTTACACATATACACTGGTCAAAATATGTTAGGGTTATTGTTTTTTATAATTTCCATCAAGTCACAAATTATTATCCAATTATATAAGTAATGTACGAAAAATTAACAAAAAATATTGATATACAAACAATGTAACAATTTTCAAGTGTGTTACATTTTTCGCCATTGTTACATATTTGTTGCAACATTCCTTTACCAACGGAACCTACTGATGACAGTGTTCCGCTATCAAAGAATATTTAGTCCCTATAGTTCCATGATAAAATGGTAAAAGTGATTCAAAGCACTGTCAGATATTGATCAAACTATCTTCTAATAATTTGGAAAATATAAATTTTAATTGTGACGACATCATTTGGTGTAAAAAGCTCCAACAATACTACAGTGAGATTATGCATATAACATTTTAGACTACCTACACATGAATTAGCTGAACATAAACGGTTATCACCTAGTCATGTACACAATGTTACTGTAAGTCATCGCAACTGTCATTAATAAATTTATGACTATATGTCAGTTTATGACCTATTGCTGTCATTGTATGACCAATTGCTGTATAGGAGAATAAACGTGTAAAAGTTCCTCATTGCGTGACAAAGGAGGTTAGAATTGTAGCGAACACAGCTCATTGCTATTGGCCACTGCACCGTGTGGTTGCGAAAACGTTGAACAATAGTGTATAATTCAAAAGAGTATTCTACTCATTGATAATCGAAGGGTGTGGGGGGTACAGGAAGTGATAGGGGCAAACTTTTACATTCTGGCATTGTTCTTTTGAAATATTTGCCCATATGGTGAAATTATGCATTTTTATTTAAGTGTTTCATCATAGTAAAGCTACAAGTTGCTCTTACATTGCATGAAACTCTTCACAATTACAGGGGAATCGCTTTTGAGTAAAACAGGAAATAATCATCCATTATGAAGAAGGATATCCCACTGACCAATGACGTCACCAATGTGACTTTTGACCGCAACATATCATTTACACTTCTGCACCATAATTTCGCGTATAAGTATATTGTATATGTTGCTGAAACACTTGTGCAAATTAAGGTCCTTAAGTTAGTAAAGAGTTTTTACATTTTCAAAAGTGAGTTTAATATGTTTCACACTTTCAGAGATATATTATAAAACATTGGTGTCATTTCCTTCCTTGTCAAACTGTTAGTGTCTTTTTATGGATTTTGAAACAGCAAAAGGTACATGGATGGCTCAGCTATAATTTATATATGAAGTTTTGAGAACCTAGCTATAAAGTTTACATGTAGAAGATATGATGAGGACAAAGTTTCGGGATGGAAGGAAAGAATGAACTCGTATAAAACAATGTTTCGAGCAACCTAATTTCGGAAGCGGGAGCATAATACTCGCTGTGCCATGTACCACTTTGTTTCTTTACTTTACTAGATATTTGAATAAGATAGGAAGTAGAATGCACCCTTGCTGTATACCTAGAACTTCTAGCGTTGCATTCACCATTTGTTTCTTTACTTCTAGCTATAGGTATATAGCAAGAGTGCATTCTAGTTCCTTTCTTATTCAAAGTAAATGTCAGGTATCACCAGGTAGAATTTATATGAATTTCATCATAAGCAGTGTATGAAATAAACTTGAAAAGAAGTCAGGCAAAAGAGTTATTTTTAAATTTTAAATGGCCAAAGGTTCCCAGATTCCCGACTAGAGGACTACCCTTATTATATGCAAATGCTCTGTGCTTAATGTTTTGCTCATTTCATGTTAACGCTTATTAACGCCATGTTGAAGATTCGAACACGACCTTGCAACACACACTGACAGACCCAATTAAAAAATCTCATTTTAAAAGTTAATGGAGTGAATTACTACACTGTATGACGAAAGTCAGTTTATTGTTATATACATCTACCCTATCTCTCGCAACATCATGAAGGGTAGCTATTTCGAAACGTTCGTAGCACTACAAGCTATGATCGAAGTTAAGAATTCCCAAGGTTAAGAATGTTTCGATAATAAGGGCTATTCAATGGAGTCTTACATTTAATATTCATGGAGTGAATTATTGCTTTGTAGGATCGACGTCGGTTTACTGTTGTACAAGATTACCAAATCTCTCGCAAAACCAGATTATCCCGCTTTAGTTCAGAAACATGTACATGTAGCTAAACAGTACATAATCGGTTTAACCTTAATGGATTACTTATTAAGTTTCAACCTTACAACCTTGAAAAAAGACAACAACACAAATCAATGATATTAAATCGTTTTTAATATAAACAGGTGTATGAGAAGAAATATATACATGGATTGTAAACAATCGTCCACAGATTTTATGGTGATATTAAAAAGTCCAGAAATGTGTTTCAACAGTTACATTTTGCATATTGAGATAAAACTTACCTACGCAAGGCATAACTCCCGCCAATCTCTATCACTGTCTAATTTAAGCCTTGTCGCATTTCCTTTACTTTTACGTGCTAAGATAGCGGATCACTGCGCCTGGTGTGCTTAGTGGGCTCTGATTTTCTAGCACAGAAATGTTAAGGGAATGCAACAAGACTGGCGAGAGTTATGCCTTGCGTAATGAATTTGATTGAATAAGTAAATGTGTCTTAAATGTTAACAATATCACTATACAAAATGTACCCGTTAAAGCAAAATAAAATGTTCGTCCTTTTTAATATCATCGTAAAATCTGACACATATCTCTTCCAAATGTACATGACTAAGAGTTCCTGTCAACAGGAATAACAAGTATAAACACTCTGCCTATACAAAACATAATAACCACGTGTAAAGTCTGCATAGATAAGAACATTTCAAGTGTAAATGCTATAAAACGTTCAATAGCAGGTTCATCTAATCGCAGTATCTATTGTAGGAGCTGCCCTCAGAATATCCATTTCCATATCCACATTCCTGTCCATTTCCATATCGGCATCCACATTCCTGTCCATTTCCATATCGGCATCCACATTCCTGTCCATTTCCATATCTGCATCCACATTCCTGTCCATAATATCCACACCCAGTGGCTTCGGTTCCATATCCAGTGTAACCATATACGGTTGCCTCGTTTCCATATGCAGAAACCATTTCCATCTCTCCGTATCCATGAGCAATGGTGGAGTTGTTGCTATGATAATATCCGGAATATCCACTTCCGGTATGTGTTCGGGCATCAACTCGGCTGTCTATCATGTTGGTGGCAGCGGTTGCAATCTATGAACGAAATAGGATTGTTATATTAGATAAACAGTTATTATGCTATAATGTTATTAATTAAGTATTTCCGAATTTGCCAAGTTACAGGTCCGAGGTCCGTTGTATTGTCCTGTAAGTCGGCCAAAACGGAAATACTTAATTAATGACAATTTTATTAATTAACTTCTTTTCATTCTTTTTGCACAACACTAGACATCTCATTTATATTGAAATAATAATTATAAACAAGATTGGTGAACAAATAGCACGGGCCAAAGTTGTGAAGCGACAGCTTCAGGCTTTCACCAAATGTGCAACTGCGCATGCTCAGACTCATATTGGCCCAGTTTGTCTCGTATTGGCCCAGTTTTTCCCGTATTGGCCCAGTTTCCCCGTATTAGCCCAGTTGTCGAATCATAATTATGGTCTAGGCCGTAAATGCCGTATACATGCCATAACATTGATAGTTAATTAATCTGCATAGCGAAAATTGGTATACCTACATATGTATTTCAGTGCAAATATTATGTACGATGCTTCAAAGGCATGCCAAATTACATGATATATGCACTGAGATACACATGTAGGTGAACAAACTTTCGTAATTGTATATCAGAAACGTTTTGTTATTTTAATATATTACTTGTCTTGATACATTAAATGTGTTAATAAATGTTTATATTTTATTGTTATGTGTATATCAAATTTTTTGTTTTACTCCATCGAACAATGCATGTCAATTCAAGAAAGTTGAAATAGTCTATCTTAAAAGCCGTATTCATATTGAATTGTTTCCAACTGAGTGTGTTCATCTTTTTAACATAAAAGGGGCAGTAGCACGTTTTTTGCCAAATTTATTTTGTCAAATTTCCTTTTTTATAATGATAGTTTATGTCATTTACATTAACTTTAGAGGGTAAAACATCTTATTACACAAACCATTTATCTGTAGTGGTAAAAACTAGGTTGCGTATAAAGCAAAAATTGCATGGCGGCCATTTTATTGAACACAATTTATTATTTTGTATTTCAAAAACGATGCCCATGGCTTTACCGAAACATGTACACTCATTCCAAACTTTATTTTCCGAAGAGAGAAGGATGTTTTACTATTGGTGAAATTATCTTTCAAAAACGATTCATCAACTTATTTGAGCGAAAAAACGTGCTACTGCCCCTTTAACGTTATATGGGGGGTCTGATTAAAACGAAGACCTCAAATAAACAAACATACCTCCTCTGGAAAGTAATGCTCGTAGTCATACAGGTGCTCAACATCGCTGTGAAAAGAGGAAATATATAGGTAAATATATAGGTAAATATATAGGTATATATATGGGTAAATATTAGCAGCTCAAGAAATGCAATAGATCTAAATTTATTGCAAAAGTTTATTAGTTTTATGGTCTTGCAATGTCATATTCATGCAGCTAAAGTCATCCTGAGTACATCACTGTATAAAAGTCTTCTAAATAATGCACAGCCATCGTGCTGTACTAAGTGTGATTAATCATCCTTAAGGGAACATTTCTTTTAAAACGTTATATATAATCAAAATCAAATTTGTGACTGTTAAATTTGAAATTATTAAATTTTATGTTTTAAAGTTTAATTTAGTTGAATTGCAAATTTGTAATATTCAATCTCCAAGTTTGTAATAGATTTTAGAAGTTGCTGGTGAATATGACAGGTACAGTGATCTATATCGATACATTGCTGTCAGGAAGTATATAAGTATTATATTTAAATATTTAAAGGGACAGTAGCACGTTTTTTGCCAATTTTATTTTTTCAAATTTTGCATTTACAATGATAGTTTATTTCATGTATATTTACTTTAGAGGGTAAAACATCTTATTACACAAACTTATCATCTGTGGTGTTAATAACGGTGTTTCGTATAAAGCAAAAATTGCATGGCAGCCATTTTATTGTGAACACATTTTATTATTTCAAATGACAAAAAACAATTCCCATGGCTTTACTGGGCCATGTACACTCATTTTTAGCTTGATTTTCCGATGAGAGAAGGGTGTTCTACTATTGGTGAAAATTATTTTTCAAATATATTTCATCGACTTATTTGAGCAAAAAAACGTGCTACTGCCCCTTTAACCTACTAACAATTGCGTTTTGTAATCAGCCTTATTATAGACGCCTATAAACTGTCCAATGCATTTATTTTCCTTAATGGAGCGGTCGGTGGCTCTTCAAATTCAATAATTGCATTCAAATTTCGAAAATAAACTAAACTTATTTATATCAGTTTCTCTACCTGGGAGAGATTGACATTTCTTCAACGTCAGATGCAAGCACGTTAACAGTGACGTCACGTGAAGGGGCGTGGTCTGATTGTGGAGCTGGGGACAAGGGTCAAGGTCAAAATAATCAACAGAAGAGAAAAAAAAGGAAATTTGATTAAAAGTAGAGATAAAATAATAAAAGAAAATATAAAGACAGAATGATATTGAATAAAGAAAGGAAAAAAATGCTGAAACATATTTTTGTAATGAAATTAAAATGAAAAAAGAAGTTGTTATAAATGAAATAAAAATTAAACTTAAAAAATCAAATGAAAATAACATTCGGAAATTAAGGAAATAATTGAGCTTTGATATATGGGACAGGGATTGTTTCTATCTAATTATGTATCATTGATGTATGATACATGTGCAGGAAATGTAATGCAATATGTGAGAGTGGACTGCAGTTACATTTTGACAAGTAAGTACCTTTCGTCTTATGACGGATGTCCTTGATCCACTCGCCTACCACAGACTCCAACATCTTCTGTTCACGCTTTAAATTCTGAGAAAGAACAATTTAATATGTTATGTAAACAAAACAGCAATACTTTTAATAAAACATTTAAACATTAGATAAACAATCATCGTTTATTTTCAGAACTGACTGATTGCTTAAATATTGTGAAAATATATTTTTTACTTAGACAACTCATTTCTTAAGTTCAAACGTTTAAAGAGGAAAGGGAGATAACTGACCTGCATTCTACGTTTCACACCGCCTCTCTTGCCACGTCTGGTTTTGCGTTTTGCTTTACCAACACCAGATGTCTTTGAATGTAGAACCTGGAAGGATATCGTATGTTGATATTTTATTGATATTTCATCATTTCATTAGGATCTGAATTTATTTGCAAGATTAATTAGATGTTTATTCAAATTTTATTTTAAAAAAGATGGAGTGACCGCAGAGGGATATATAAAATCTGTAAAAGGAATTACTTCCTGAAGCATTCATCATCTGACGTTACGAATCAAACTTACGACACCACATTTATAGCCCAGATATTTCGTCAGTGCCATATATTGGCTTACAACTATCTTAGTGCTAAGAGAGCGTCTAAAATATGGACGCAGGACCCTTATTTTCGAAGCTGTTTTAGCTCTAAGATAGTCATAAGCCAATGTTAATATATGTCACTGACGGCTATCTTAGCCCTAAAAGAGCTTCGAATATATGGGTCCTGTTCAATAAGGGTTGTTATCTCCCTTTAAAATAGTGCTACATTGGCTCATTACTGCTGTTTAATATCAATATGATCCGATTAAGAAATAATCATATCAGATATTTCAATAAAAATATTTGACAATTCTTGACAAAACAACGTTTAACTCACCCCGACCGTGAGACAGAAAGTTACAAACCAACCACAAAAAGATAAACTCTTTATAATATGAGCCATTGACAAAAGAAATGATAAAAAAAACCAGTAAGTACCTCATCAGAAATATCCTGTTTCGAAGTTCGCCAGGTTGTCTGCAAAAAAAAGAGCAAAATTTAAATTCTTACCAATGAAATCCTGAAATGTGCAGTAGAAAGTAGACATTGTTATTTAATAATTTTTCAGAGAAACATTTAATCAAAATCAACACATTATTTATTTCATAAATAATGAAATAAAATAAAATACATTTACACTTCATCAATAGAGAAATGATATAACATAAACAAATTATCGTGAACAATATTGCAAATCTCATTTTACCCGTTCAGGATTCTCTACAGCCCGACTCTCAGGTGTCTTGCGAGAATCTGGAAGAATAAACATGTGTTCGCTTTAGGGCTGAGTATCATGGGAAATCTTACGATACAATATGTATCACGATACAGACAGGCGATACAGAATGTATCACGATACATTGTTTAAAGTATAACTTCATGCATATTTTGTGAAATATTCAAGATGGTGGAAATTTTGTGTTTTGAGATGATCAAAAATCGAAGATTAAATCAGTTTAAAAAAAAAACAAAAAACAGTTATTTATGAATCAGATTGCTTCATGCTTACTGTAGTTACTGTAAATGCACAACACTAGCTGGTTTTATAGTGTTTACTTAGTTTTTCTTTTCATTTTAAGTAAGTGAAATCTATTTTTAGTGTATCACGATACAGAAAACTCACGATACAATAATCACGATTTCCCAAGCTACGATTGTATCATAGGTATTGATGAATCGTTACAGCCCTAGTTCGCTTACAAACGTTTTCGAAAACTGGTTCCAGTGCCAAGGTCTAGGTCACACGGTAAACACTATAATGACCTCTCCTCACAATGCAAAAAACCTATTTTGGCGAATCATTAGTAGCTAGATGCACATGTTAAGGATGTCCGCTCCTTCCTGTTGAACTTCAAGAATGAAATATAATTAAGTAAAGATTTGTTCTCATGACATCTTTATTGACTTCATGATAATCTACATCATCTAGATACTTTTAAAAAACAACTAAAATAAAGAATAAAGGTACATTTTGTTTCAAAGCTTAAAGGTTAGATGAAATGACATATGGTCACTTTCGGATTCGTTGAAAAGGGGTTTTAATTTGACAATTGCTAGATTTAAAATTTTTGAAATCGACCCATAAATAACTTATATACGGCTTTTTTTAAAAGTGCCCAATTAAGCCCCGGCGACCAGAATGAAAATGGGCGGGGGTGGTCACTGAAGCGTATCGGGCTGTGACGTACGTGAAGGAGCCTCTACATGGCCGCTAATCATAATTTAACGCGTTTTCCCCACTTTAAAACTGCTCATATAAGACAGAAAACTTCATCAAAACAACCCCAATTTTCGATAAACGGATTACTAAACTATTCAACTAGCGATTTTATATGGTTACAACAACCGGGGCGTGCTTTATTAGAGTGCATTCTGTGCTTTTGTATAGTATGTTTGTAGCAATTAATCGCGGAACTAGAAGGGAAGGTATGACAGTTCAAGTGACACTGAAACAAGGGAAGAAGATTATCGCGGGAATCGGGTGAACAGAGATTAAGTAGCATCAATTGATCAAAGTATGTTGAATAATCGGCATGTTAATTTTGTTTTGTATGTATTAATAAATAAATATATATGGTAGGAATAACTTCATATACACTGAACGATTGACTGTTCAAACAAGCGTTGCAGATTTATAAATAACATTTTGTATTTAATATAAAAGATTACTGTATTTTAAGTTTGTCAATTAAAATATTCTATATATGATGTAATGGAATGCAAACCATTTTCACTTCACTTTCATGAATAAATAAATGAACTGTATTGGTCAACAAGCTCAATGAAATTTACATGAAGATTGCTCTATTGTGCACGCTAAACATATACACAGATTGATATAGACAACGAACATTATCGAATAAAAGAATTATGTTACCAGAAGCATTTTAATGAACATATCGTTAATGAAAACGAAATGGTTTAATTAATAGTCTGATAGCTTTTATGTGTCACTTCTGCACATCAACACACAATTCTCAGTTTAGCGGACCATATAGATGTTTCTTCCAGATCAAAGGGGAGAAGTGTTGTTACAGCACATTAGTTTACGCAATTAAGAAGCTGAGTATGTGAGAAGGAAGGAGTGTAATTATGTTTGTACAGATAACAAGTTTACTGGACCGACTGAATTATATAACACAAGTCGGTGACCAGCATGTCATGTTTATTGCAAACGTCCTGTCTTGGTGACACACAATACACTTAACGCGACATTCAGTCTAGAAATTGTCAGCCAATGAGCATATCTCTATCAAGTTATCCAATAAAAACTCTTGTTTAAATCTAATGTACCAATGAAATTAGTTTTAGTGTAAAATCATCATAACTATTTGGTTTTCTATCTTGCCATTTGCGAAAAGACATTTGCTGAAAGAGGGTTATTATTTGACCATCTTCTGTTTCCAAGTACTGCCATTGACGGAATTATAGGTTAACATTTTGTGTCTAATGTGCATTTGGATATTCATATTGTCCTTTTGGATACGTTTATAATAATATAAGGTAAGTTTCTTACATTAAATTGACACTCTTGATGAATTGTCAATTTGATACGATGTTTATTTGATTATATTTGATTAACCACACATTTTATTGAAAACATTATCTTATAAACTATGAAATTCTGAATGTTTTAATGTGTAATAAGTGATAACTTAATCGTAAAATGTAACATTGGGATACGATGTTTTCGTAGGTGGATTCGTAGACGTATTATTCTTTTGATGTTTTAAAATATGTGGTGAGTTATTTTGATTTTTGTAATGTACAGTTAGTAAATAAGGTTGTCGGTTGATTAAGGATGTTTAAAAACAGGATGTTGTGAAGTGCTTTTATTGTCGATGGCTTACAATAGGGTCTACTTCGCCGGCGTGCTTATCTCACGTTTGTTTTTTTTATTTTAAACACAAACAATCTCTTACAAAAAATAACAACACCGACTATCTGATTTCGTTGTCTCAACTGTACTTCGTTCATATTATCATATCTTGGTTTCATTTTGTCATCTTATATATCATTAGCATTGATTTATCCTATGTCTACGAACGTCTATGAATCCACCGTCTCTCACTAGTTATACCAATTATATTTGATTTAATATATATAACGATATTTTGGTGCATTTGTAAAGTGAAACTTGATAACTAACATTACTCGAACAGATTACACAGCAGAACAGCGATGTGGCATCATTGCAAAGCGTAGATATAACAGATTAACTGACCGATTCCCCAGTGTTTGCCATTGTAAATAGTAAGCGAATGTTTCCACCCCGTCCCTTCACGTACGTCACTTCCGGTATCTTCCAACTCTCTAAGCCCCGCCCTATTTTTGGTTTGTTGGTCACGGGTGAAAAGCAGACGATGTTTTTGGGTGTTTTTAAGCCGCTCTAGTTTAATATAGGAACAACATATGGATTTATTTTTGGTCTCATTTTTCACAAAATAGTCTAATGAACCAATTGCAGTTAAGAATTCAATAAAAAAATATTTTATTTCGGCCTTCCTTTAAAAACCCCACACTACCATATATATTTTTTCATCGATTTTGGTAGGGTAACATGAACTTTGTAACATATCAAAAAAGGAAAAAAAGTTTAATACTAGAAATGTAGTATTTTAAAAGTTTTTAGCAGTTTTTTTCTCATTTTCCCATTGACTCCCATGTTAAAATTGTACTTCACCCAAGTATCTTACAGGCGTCATATCTCGAAAAAACCCACACTATTTTTTAATGCTGATTTGAGTTAGAAAAAAAGTTTTATTCTATAAATTTGGAGGAGCGAACATCGATCACTCACTAGATCTATTCACTAACCAATCAAATGTTATAACAAAAGATTGAAGATTTAAAAAAAACAAACCCCGAACAAGACCGACAAACTGATAGACATTTGGAAACAATATTTCCCCGGAAACTCAGATTCGGGGGCATAAAATTAAAACCAAGATGGTGGAAGAACAATAGAGAAGACGTCTTAGCAACAACATCAGCGCCGGACAGAATATCCCCTAGCAACCACATTTTGAATTTAGCACTTTTAAAACGTATATATAAAATTAGAAACAAAGTAATGTAAAGGAATGGGTAGCCTTGTCTGTCTCACATCTTTACTGGAATGTCGACAATATACATAATATTTTGTCAATCATTAATTGTAGGAGTCTAAGGGAGCAACCAACACCCATGGCAACAAGACTAACAGACAGACAGACGCCATTTTGGTTTTCTTTGAAATCTATTATTATTGTCTTTGAATGGCACTTACGTCCATACAGGTCACAAGATGTCAATTAAAATGTTAAACGTGAGAGTAAGAGTTCATAAAAGATGATATTATAATGGTTATGAAGCTTACAACAGTCCAAAACAATGAAAATATATCAAAAGAAACGTAGACAGACACACTCACAGAAAGGCCCTTTCTAAAACGTCATTTAACAAATAAACACATTTTGTTGGTTTAAAAAAAATGAAATATGGAAAAAAGGGTTCCTCGCGTTTAATCTATGCAAAACATAAATATGATAATGTCTCGACAAATTGCAGATGTTTATAAGGCAATGAAAACAAAAGCTTGAGAAACAACAGAGGGTAACAGAGTTTCGCCGAATTTTGTCTGCGTATGCAAAATCTTAAATGTTCCACTTCTACCTTTGTTATATACAAATAAAGGTTCGCTACAACTGACCTTGTACGTTCTCAGTCCTCATGACAGTTTCTGTTAGGTTCACAAGTCGGAAACAGCGGTAATCAGTGAAAATTGGAAGAGCAAAAACATGAGATGTTATTCTCGAAAATGGCTCTGGAACAATGGCGATGACGTCATAGACAAGCGACGTCATGAGCGCCACCTAACGAGTGTGGTTAAGAGTGCTCTCCCTTTGCTGACCATCACTAAACTCCTTACAGTGTTGCAAAACTCCTCGCAGTGCTACCACGCCAATCGAATGTTTAAGTTTGTGAGTTCTTTTTACATACCGTAAACCCTTGAATAAACCCCCGGCGATTATTAATTTCAAACACCGATTTGACCCGGTGATTATATTATTCAAGGCAGGTGATTATTCGAGGTAGGCGATTATATTTTTCGAATCCATAATATATATATGTGATTTGTTTTAAAAAATCATAACAAAATCACCATTGCAGTATGTTTTAAATTATGAATATTGTAAACTAAGTACATATCTTAAGGTTAATATGTTTATGCCGGAATTATTTTGTTTATTTACATTTGCTAAATTTAACCCGGGGATTATTCAAGGCAGGCCTTTAATTATTTATTTCAAAGAGGGCTTAGACCCGGCGATTATTCAAGACAGGCGATTGTTCAAGCCAGGCGATTATTCAAGGATTTACGGTATTCGTTGCTCTTTTAATTTGCTTTAATAAGTGAAAAATGCCACTAAAACGATATGTATTGTTGATTTGATTCAGCAAGGTGCGTCCACTAAATATATGCGTTGATTATTTTCTTATGTGTGTGTACTTTTATCATTTGGATTGAAAAAAATATCGTTTGTAATGTTTTCTGTGGATTGTTGAATTTGAGAATTTATATTATGGAGACCGTATGATGCCATAGCAACATTCAATAGAAGATAATGAAGCAATAATAACCGAGAGAAATGACTGGCAAGAACACATGTTTATTTTTGTAAAACGCTAGCATCATTACAAATATAGGGGAAGGGCATTTTGTGGTCACTGGATGTTTGGATAAATATACTTATATAGTTTTCTATGAAACTATTTCACGTAGATGAATGAAAGTGTGTAATGTGAAATTTCACTTCATACTCATAATCAACTTTGAAAGCCAGTTTCGGAAAAAAATATTTTAACTTTGTTCGTGCCATTAACACCTATCAATTGACCATTTTCCAGTATGGCGAAACGAGCGGGTTTAGAGTGACGTCCCTTTGAAAAGTCACGTGACCGCGGGCAAGCCGTCAAAGCTGACGTTCAGTTCAACGTTATTTTGGTTACAATTTCACGCTCGCTTCGACCTAAACATACCATGCCACGAACATTGACATGTGTCAAAGGATTAACCATCAAAGACCTTGCTTGAAAAAGTCAACGATAGCAGTTATTTTCCTTGAAATTATCAAATGAACAAGGCTACATATGGTGGTATTTACCTTATAGGCCTAACGGCATCATAGACCTACATATCATCACATGTATTGTTTTATGGCAAGGAAGAAATTATCATTCTATAAATAATACATGACATAGTAATTATGGTAGTGCATTAAATTTATTAAAAAGTTGTCTGAATAGCCTACATCGAGAAAGATTAACCGACTGACTCGACCACGGGTATAGATTAATCATTAAAATTCAGTCCAATTTAATTCGGTTAATTATATTTTTCAACAGACAAAACATAATAATTTATTTAATTCATGAAATAAAAAATAAAAATAAAAATAGGTCCTCATTGTTTGAGGGAAAATAAGTTTATTAAATTTATCATTTTGATCTGCAGTTTGTTTCCACTTCTTTAGCAATCTATTGTTAAATTAAATATCATATTCATGATGGCAATGAGCGACTGGTAGTCACAATTTATTACTTTTCATGCCTAGCTTTCATCTCTGAGGAATTCAAAAGAAAGCGTTACAATAGTTATGTTTATGAAAATGTATGTTTAACTGACACTCAAAAGAAGATATATACATGTGACAAACTCAAAAGGAATCAGTTAAATTTCTGGAGACATGTACATGCCCCTTACCTGAAATAGTTTTGACATGTACTTAACTTAACATTAACTTAAATGGATGTATTTGAATATATCTATAGATTAATTTCTTACATTTATAGATAATCTTAAATCTTGTATAGGCTGTATGCGTCACTAGACCTAAAGCGCCAACCACTTCTGTTACATTATATACGCTTTGTAAGATATGATCCAATGTCTATTAAGTTGATACAAAAGTGAAATAAACAGAAACGCCTTAAAGAAAATATCATCTCTCTGGTTTTTTCGATGTTAATTCGTTTATTCATATAGACAATACTTTCAAGTAAGCAAAACACAAAAGATTATTTCGAAGCGTCACCTACTTATCAAGATATGTGAGATTTGGTCAACATATATGTACGGTGCTATATACATTTAATTACAACAAATTCATATTAAGCGATGAATTTGGTAATCAAATTAAATATTAAAAATATAAATCTTCGTTCAATTACACAATACAATACAGGACTTGCACTTTAATATTTTGTTTATAAATAAAATATTTAGACTTGAATTAAAGTAAATGTTGTGCATTTGTAATTTGATTTATTGTGAGAACTGCATTTTAAAAAATGTAATGATTCTCCCTGAACGGTAATTACGTCATAACGTGAGAGAAAAACACGTGTGTTGTTAATTTAATCAACGTGTTTCACTAAGGTGATTATATTTAACTTTCACCCTAAATATGTATATGTAATGTTTTAAGCAATCAACACATTCTAATGTTCTCTATCTTTTGGTTAGATACTTGTACTATGTAGACAACCACACACAACTACAACAGCTATATATCCGTACAATTTTCATCAACATTAACCAAATCGTTGCTGTATATAACTCTGTGTAATAATTATACCCCCGTTTATAGCGGTCATTCCGTCCGTCCTTCCTTCCGGTTAATTTCCTCAAAAGCCGTCAAAGGTACATCAACCAAACTTTGTACAGTTGTTAACCATGTTCTTCCCATCGCGCACATTTTTCTGAGATTTAAATTGTTTGTCATTTCCATGGAAACGTCACTTTTTGGACTTAGTTTTATTGTGTCCAATCCGGACAAGTTTTCTTGGTGAATGATATTTTGGTTGTGAGTACTCATGACCATATTCTTTATCGAGTTCGAAAACCAGTTCTGAAATATTGCGGAGTTATGGCCCTTGAATCCGAAATTGAACTTATTACCGAAAGAGATGTGATGCTCTAATCCGGACAAGTTTTCCCGGCGACTCTTACATCTAGGTGAATGAAATTTAACATGTAGGTAGTCCAGATGATACTCTTTGTCGAGTTCAATGTCCAGTTCCGAAATATTATTTTTACGGAGTTATTGCCGTTGAATCTGTAATTGAAATTGGTACAAATTACCGCTGTGTTGCTCTAATGTAAACAATTAAGTTACCTGAAAAATATTACAACTGGGTGAATAAAATTTTGTAATAACAAAGTCAGTTTCCAAAAATATGTTGGACAATATTATGATGCTTGAATCTGATTTTTAAATATAATGTACCCTTGACATCTATAATGTTCAATTGACGGATAGCGGATGGCGGGGGTATTTGAGCCATGCTCACTTTTTTCTTGTTATGGCTTTATTCAATATTTTCTAGACCATCGGACAATGGGACATGTCCACCTATTCAACACTACCCTCGTGCCGGATCCGAGTTGTTTTGTTGTGATGGATGCAAATTTGGCCAATAAATATCAATCGCCGCTGATCATCGCTGCGATACTGACGAACCTTCGTACATGTAAAACAATAACTCACTCAAAAAAGCATTACGTACATCTTTGTTTGAAACAAGAACAAAAATCATGAGAGTTTATGGATTTTTAAAAACTTCTTTTCTGAATAAAAGCACACCCTCTCTTAGGGTCTGGCTTTGTGTTTATGGAAAACCAAAACATGTTTTTGAGAAATCTCCAAAACCAAAAAACCCGCACATCTGCAATGGTTGTTTTTCGAGTTTTAGAACAAAACGAAAACACACACATGCTCAATGGGGGTATTATAAGGACTCTTGGTGTTGTAGCGGACGATAATAACTAAAGATACTTTTTCAATATTCCCGTTTGGACAACATGAAGAAACACACACAAATATATCATACATAAAATATACGTAATTGTAAACACCAAAAATGTTCGTTTCGACTTGTATACACTATTTGAACGTTAACAATTCTGAAGGTTGATTTCTACAATTTTATAAATTATGAATGAACGAAATTAAATTCTCTGCATGTAGGACTACTTTAATTACATATGGGGATGCGTTGTTTTCGTAGGCCAGACCAGTTCGTAGGACCCGTGAATAGGTAGGACCCGTGAATTCGTAGGAGGATAAAAAAAATATATCATGAAGTGATATTTGAACTTTGAATATTCGTTCGATTCGAGATCATGTCATGTTGATAGATTGCAGTACGAAACTAACAATGTCAGTATACGAAACGATCAGTATTCATTATCCGCAAACTAGTGATAATGTTAATACGAACATAATCGCAGCAATACATCATTAAAACAAAGCGTTTAAGCCAAAAGGTTATGAGGCTAATTTTGAAATTTGGAATATGAAGAAGAAGAAATGTTTATTTGTGTGTCACGCCACAATCAAGCATATAAAAATGTTAATTATGCGAAATCATTCCTTCCGGATACCGTTAAATTATGGAACTCTTTACCAAATGAACACAGAAATTCGCAAAATTTATTAAGTTTCCAAAATATAATCCGAAACATATGGAAATCCAAATTGTTCTTCGACTTTATAAATTTAACAGGCAGATTTGAACAATAGTACGTTTTTGATTAAACGTAATTATTTATACTTACCTGTTGACTAGACCTACTTTGCCTTACCTCCCAGGGGTAATGCTATTTCAACCTTAATACAGACGAACTTGAAGAATGGATGAGGGGTGCGTAAAATCCCTTATCCAAGGGCCGGTAAGTCTAGATGGTCTCGTGACGTCACTACCGGTTCATATCACTCTCCGAAAGTCCCAAAGGCAAGACAGACCAAGTGGGGAGGATGGGAGGGCCTAGAGCGTAGGTCTAGTCAACAGGTAAGTATAAATAATTACGTTTAATCAAAAACGTACTATTATTTAAATACCTATCTGTTGACTAGACCTACTTTGCCTAGAATCCCACCGCAAGGAGGCGGGTCAGTAGATACATGGTAGTGACGAGACCAGCGACTAGCCCTGAGTGTAAGCTAACCTACGAGTCCTCCACCCTGTGGTGAGGACAAGGCACAGCCCGGGAGATACCATCTCTACCGCTAAGCGGATCGAAGAGACAACCCTGCCACTCAACTTTCGATCAACATACCGCCCCCCAAACCCCAACAGGGAGGGGGGTCAAAACGAAGTTAAAGAAAAAACCAACAGACACGAGAGTAAGCAATGTAAACCCTGTTTATTTACAATAAGTCCCAAACGCGTCTAAGAAGGATGACCCCTTCTTGGTCTGGTTGGGGGGACCACCTTCGTCTGCGCGAAGACCTGTGGACCCAGCCTAGAGATGCCTTCAAGATCAGCAGTGGAGACATCTCGTAGGTAATGGTTGGCGAAAACCTCTGATGAACGCCAAAAACACCCTGCCATGACATCCGAAACCGCGATGTTGCAGTGATACGCCATCGTGGCTGAAACTGCGCGGATCTCATGAGGATTGGAACGCGACGGCGGAGGCAAATCAGCGGCCTTGTACGCATCAATTACCGCCGATCTTAGATACACCCCCAACGCTCGCTTGTCTAGTTCCTTGGTGCTCCTGGGTGAGTGAGGCAAGAACAGACGACGCCTGCCATCCCTCAGCCTGCGGGTACGCTGCGTGTACACCCTCAAGGCTCTTACTGGACACAAAGAGAGATCCACCTCATCTGAGTCCGAACCCAGAGCTGGGATAGAGAACGTACGTCCCGCTTCATCCGCTGCTTGGTTCTTACAGACAAAATCAGGAGCCAACCCCAGCGAGGCGGAGCCCCCCTCCCTGACCTCAAAACGTAGCAGGTCCGCCTGCAACGCATGGATCTCTGAAATCCGCGCTGCAGAGGCCATGGCCACCAGAAAAATGACCTTGATGTTGAGAGGGAGGAGAGGCACGTCGGAGAGCGGTTCATACCTATCGGAGCGCAGGTGGTTGAGCACAATGGCTAAGTCCCATTCAGGTGGGCGAAGCCTGGACCTGCCGTCCACCGAACGGAAGGTCTTAATTAGGCCCTTGAGGACCGACACATCCAATCCTGGCGATCTCTTCCTGAGAACCGACAGGATGGCCGACATGTTGGTGTTAATTGACGACGCCTTAAGATGTCTAGTGTTGCGAAGGTACACCAAGTACTCCGCAACCTGAGGCACTGAAGCCTCTGCCGGAATGAAATCCCTCTGAGCACAGAACGAGGCGAAGGCCTGCCACTGGAAATCATAGAGCTTCCTAGTGGTTTTCCTATGCGAGGTAGCTATTGCGTTGGCGACGCACTTAGAGTATCCACTACTCCTTAACCCTCTCTTAATACAAGCCAAGCGTGAAGGGAGAACACCTGAGGGTTCTCGTGTAACCTTCCGCTTGGCCTTCTGATGAGCAGATCCCTCCGTATCTGAATCGGGACCGGTTCCTGCCGACAGAGCCGACGGAGAGGAACGAACCACGGCCGGGCTGGCCACCAAGGGGCGACCAGCAGGAGACGAAGAATCCGAGTTTCCCCTATCTTGGCTACAACTTGGGAGAGGATGGCCGGCGGCGGAAAAGCATAGGCGTCCATCCCCTCCCACCCTAACGAGAGCGCGTCTAAGCCCATCGCTAGCGGGTCTGGCACTGGGGAGATGTAGGTTGGCAGTTGGTGGTTGAGACACGTCGCGAACAGATCTATCAGCGGGGTGCCGAACTGGAGACACAACCCCCTGAAAACCACCGGATTCAGTTGCCACTCCGTTGGGGGAGGGGCATCCGGACGTGACAACGCGTCCGCCAAGACGTTCTTGGCACCTGGAATGTGGACCGCTCGAATGTCCAGGTCCACCTCGTCCACCAACTCGAAGAGCTGGAGTGACACGCGTAGCAGAGACTGTGCCTTGGTGGACCCCTGCTTGTTTATCGACCAAGCAGCCGCCGAACTGTCCGTGTGTACTAGCAGGCACTGGCCCCTCAAGGGGACCTGCCAGTGCTGAATGGCAAGACGTACTGCGTCCAACTCGAGGACGTTGATGTGTAGGCTCCGCTCTGATGGGGACCAAACTCCCGCCACCTGTTCGTGACTCATGTGCGCTCCCCACCCTTGGGTGGAGGGGTCTACAAACAGGTGAGCTGAGGGGGGGCGAGGACGAAGTGGAACGCCTGCGAACACACTCTCGTCTACCCGCCACCAAGCTAGGAACCGATGTAGGTCTGGGGTTAAGACTATGTCGTGACGACAACGCGTCTCCCTGATGTGGGGATTCAGGAACACCTGTAACGGGCGAAGGAACAACCTCCCCCTGCGGGTCAGGTCCTGAGCTGACGTTAATAACCCCAACACTCTTTGCCACTGACGTAGGGAGAGCGAGGCATCGAGCGCGCGATCCATAAGGCGATCGTAACGAGCCATCCGCTCCCTCGTGACGAAACCGCGGAACAGCCGGGTGTCTAGGATAGCCCCTAGGAACTTCAGACGAGTTGCCGGAACCAAGTCCGACTTCTCTAAGTTCACTAGCCACCCCAGACGACGGAACAGGTCCATCGTGAACCTGAGCTGCGCCTCGAGAACGACCGGGGAGCGGTCGTGAGCGATCCCATCGTCCAAGTACATTAGGAACTGAATGTCGCATTGGTGAAGGAATTGGACGATGGGCTGAGTCACCCGTGTGAATAACCAGGGGGCGGACGAGATCCCGAACGGGAGCACGCACCACTGAAAATGTCTGCCGTCCAGGATGAAGCGGAGGTACCTGCGGTCCCGATAGTGAATCGGCACGTGCAGGTACGCATCCTGTAGATCGAGAGACACCATGCAGTCTGAGCGCTCCAAGGACCGCATCACTGAGGGAAGCGTCAAGAGTCGAAAATATGGCGGCCGAAGGAGGAAGGAGCGGTTGAACACCTTCAAATCGTGAATTAGCCGCCATTTTTTCGAGTTCCTTTTGGGTATTACGAACACTGGGGAGTAAAACCCCGGCGTTAGATGCGGGGTCAGGACCTCCTGCACCGCCCGTTTGGAGATTAATATCTCCACCTGTTCCAATGTCAATTTGAGCCGGTCCCCTGCTAAGGGACGCTCCATTGGAGTACAGGTGAGGGGCGGCGGAGACGAGACGGGAATGCGGAACCCCTGACCCAGAATCCGACACACGTAAGGGTCTAACCCTAACTGTACCCAGTTGCTGACAAAGTCTTGGAGGCGACCCCCCACCAAGCCCTCCGACACCGGAACGAGTGGAGGAGGGAGCAGCGGGGGTGACCACGAGTCACTTCCTCCACTTCTTTTGCGGGGTACGACCTCCGGCGCCAGGCCGGGGGGACTTGGGGGACTGACACGTGGATCCACGGCCACGACCTCCCCGCCGAAAGTCCGTTTTCGCTTTCTTGGGGGAAGGTTGGCCACTGCCCTGGCCTTGCCCCTGACGAAAATTGGTCTGCGGACGCTTTGGTGTCGTTTGCCTCTGCGTGACGAGCCGATTAGTGAGGTCTTGCTGTTGGGCCTCCTGTCGTGCTCTCAAAACCTCCGGGATACGACCACCAAACAGAGTTTCAGCTAAGCAGGGGCATGTCGAAGGAAGTTCTTATGATCTGGGTTGAGACCTGACCGGTAGAGGAAATTGTCTCTGCGAAGCACTGTTATACTCGATGAAATCCGCGACGCTGACAACATGATCTGCGCAAGGTCCGCAGCCACATCACCAAACGCTTTGAACAACACCGGGTCCCCCGCCTCCATGCCCGCCTGCTTAGCACAAGCCAGCATCGCCTGACATGTGAAAGCCACGTTGTTCCCCAAGCCTAACACCGAACGCGCCTCCCTGTCAAGATGAGAGAACTGTGCCTCAGACACGCGGTGAAGCAGGTTGGTGGTAAACAACCGGGACGCCCCCTGATCAAGGGGAGGCGGAACAAGCTGAAAAGGGACCGGATACAAGGGCAGACGCCGTCTGCGCTTGTCCGGCACCACCAAAGGCGGAAGCAAACGATTGGGCATCGCAGATGATACGACTTGCTCCATATCCTCGGTGGCCTCCAAAAGAAGCCTATGAGGTGGAAGGGCAAGACGCGCGGGAGGTACCTCGCCATCGGGGCCAAAGGAAGTCCTCCTGGCCGCCGACGTGCGCGGACCCGTCACGCTGACTTGGCTAAGTGGAACGTCCGCGAACGAAGCCACTTCGGATAGCATAGCTATTGCGTCAACCACTGGAGGATCCTCCGACGATCCCGTACCCTCCGCCTCCGTTTCTATACTGATGAACGGAGGGTTCGACACGTCCACGTAGCGGGTGTCACGTTCCGGTGAGTCCGGCGAGGAGTCACGTAAGGGTGACATCACCGTGACACGCCGCTCCGGGGTGCGAGGGGTACGCGAAGGAGTCGCGGGTGCGGAGGCCCTAGCGGACGAGGAACGCGCACCCTGAGGTACGTCATCCGCATAGGGCTCACACGATCGCGTAGTCGTAGTGTGAGTAGGTAAGTTCCGCGGACCCAAACGCGCATCGAGCAAGGAAGAGACCATATCCTTGACGGATGCCAGAAGGAGGGAAGGATCGACCTTGTCGAACCTAGCCTTCTTGGACTTCTTCTTCTTGCTCTTGGGCGTAGCGGGTCCGCCCACCTTAAGTCTAAGCGGAGACAACCGTTGGTCCGGCGAAGGAGGGGACAACGGGTGAGTCCGCGAACGAGAACCGGAACACGACGGCGGAGGGGGGGAGCGTAACTTCGACCCCCCAGCGGGTTCGGACAGGTCCGATTCCCTGTCGAATTCATCCGCCCGTTCCGTGAGGACAATGTCAACATCCTCCACCGGAGACGGATGACGAATGGGAGACACCTCCCTACGTTGAGCTGACGACGTACGCTTCTGTGACGCAGCCCTATCGGCCACCGACTTGCGTATGGCGGAAACGTACGCGTGGAACTCCGATTCGGAGAGAGGAGCGCACTCGTCGCAACGGTAATCCTCTTCGCAAAGGTCCTTGCACTTTCTGCATAACAAGTGCGGATCCTTAGAGGCGGACTTCCTGCCTCCGCAGTTCGTGCAGAAGGCGGAGTACATGGCGAACGGTAACGATAAAACGCGTAACGTAAGCGAAGGTAGAGACAGTCGAGTCACCTACACGGCGTCGCAACAAAAACTCTGAACTCGAAGAGCACAAAGTCAAAATCAAGTAACCACCCGCCAAGGTAAACAAAGACGAACAAGCCAAACCAAAAAATAGGCTAAACACTAACAAGATAATTCAATCTTTATTCACATAACATTCGTGCGTGAACCAAACCTTAAGTGACTGGCGTAGCGAGTCACTTGAACCAAAGTGAGTCACCCTAAGGGTGAGTCACGTATAATCGACCTAAGTCGAACCAAACCCTAAGCGACTGGCGTAGCGAGTCACTTGAACCAAAGTGAGTCACCCTAAGGGTGAGTCACGTATAATCGACCTAAGTCGAACCAAACCCTAAGTGACTGGCGTAGCGAGTCACTTGAACCAAAGTGAATCACCCTAAGGGTGAGTCACGTAGAATCGACCTAAGGCGAATGGTAGGCGAAAGCTAGCAACGGGCAACGCGAGTCACTGACGAGGAGTGTATCCACTGCTCCTTAACCAAGCTAGTGACTCACCTAAGGCGAACAACTAGCGAGCCAGTGACAGGCGAGGCGAGAAGCCAAGCGAGACGCGAAGCACTTGAGTACGGACCGCAGGCGAATGACAAGCGACAAGCGAATGACAAGCGAGGCGAGTCACCCGCGTAGGAGAGATACCACTGCTCCTTTACCTTACGCAAGTCAAACCCACAGTTTCCTAAGGTACAGACCGATAAGCGTAAGCCAAGCGAGAGCGAATGACAAACGAAGCAAGCCAAACGAATTAGGAGAGATACCACTACTCCTCTACGATACGCAAGACAAACACTTAACAGTTAGCACTAGAGTACAACCGACAGGCGTATGACAAGCGAATTAGGAGTAATTCCACTAGCTCCTTTACCGTACGCAAGTCAACAACCCACAGTTAACACTAAAGTACAGACCGAAAGCGCGTGACAAGCGAAAGCGAATGGCCAGCGAAGCGAGTCAAACGATTAGGAGAGATGCCACTACTCCTCTACCAGACGCAAGACAAACACCTAACAGTCAGCACTCGGAACGAATGGCGAATGACCAAGCGAAAGCGGATGACAAGCAAGCGAGTCACCCGCGTAGGAGAGATACCACTGCTCCTTTACCCTACGCAAGTCAAACACCCAACAGTCAGGTGAGAGAAAACAAAGAATCACGAGCTGCACGTGCGGCGCATGCAATCCACCTACTCCGGATGGTCGCTAGCTAGCACATGTCAACAAGGCCCCTTGAAATCTAACACCTACTTGAAAAACAGATTGTAAACACAACCTGCACTAACGAAGAACAACGTTGATGATATCTCTTGAACTAACAAGAGAAAAATAGCAAGTTAGCAACCCAAGTCGCTAAAACCCCAGTCACAGAACAAAACACGTCTGCCTTGCTCTGCAACTTTTAGGAGAGTGATATGAACCGGTAGTGACGTCACGAGACCATCTAGACTTACCGGCCCTTGGATAAGGGATTTTACGCACCCCTCATCCATTCTTCAAGTTCGTCTGTATTAAGGTTGAAATAGCATTACCCCTGGGAGGTAAGGCAAAGTAGGTCTAGTCAACAGATAGGTATTTAAATAATAACTTGTTTACTAATGTAATTGATACATACTGATGAAGATTAATGGCATTTGTTGAAGTTGTCTTTAGAAATGTTATATGCCTACCGTAAGTAAGTAGCCTACAATGAATTTCATTATTTCTTGTATTACTGTTGGCTTTTGTAAATTTATGATGTACTGTAAATTCACCATGACATGCCGTATTTCTGTGAACATATAGGTGATAAAAATTTTTGATTAATATACGATATTTATATGTACGGTGTCAATAGCAAACATCACCATGATAAAACTAGCTGCGTCTGTATGATACTATTTAAAATGTTGCTGACGTCTAAATAACCGTCAAAACAATTACACTGTAATTATATAATATAGCTGAGTTTAATTCTGACACGGTAAAACATATTTGAAACAAATTGACTGAAAGTATAATTATGACAATTTTTTTCGCAACGGATTAACAACGCCTTACGGTCGCTTAGAGCCGTATGGTCGCTGTCAGAATGCTTTATTTTTATAAAATAGAAGAAAAGGCTTGAAAAATACACTAAATTGTTGAAGTGTAAATCTTTGTCATTTTGCTTTTTCAAACTACGACCTTCTCAAGCTCATCAATTGTTATTTCCACATCGCCCGGTCGCGAGGTAACGCTGTTTCCCATTAGCATCAAGCGTGACGTTGCCCGCGGTCAAGGGCGGATAACTCTAAACGTCAAAACTGGAAAATGGTCAATTGGTGGATGGCGGGGGTTTATGAGTTCTCTTTGTCGTAAATCCTGGATACTGAACAAGCACGGGTTGGATATAGTTCTTTTTAAACTGTTTAAAATTGGTGTGCATTTGGAAAAGGTCGGTTGTCCTTAACTGCTGTGTCCTCCAGTCTACTATTGTTTCAAATAGTTTAAATAATACTGGTAGAAGTGACACATCCTGTATGAGTCTGGAGACGTCTCCAGCTTCCCAGCACCATTGTACAGCTACGTGAGGTGAGGTGAGTTGGTGTTTAACGCCGCTTTCAAGAGTATTTCACTTATATCGCGACTGCTAGTATTACGACAGGGAGAAAGCCCGCACCGCCTTGTGGCTATGCATTGCGGTGAAACCTGCGAGCAACGACTGGAACTAGCGAACTATGGGTGGTACTGCGCTGAAATTCAGTGTAGCATTGCACTCCTGCATGTAGAACAGTTCTCTACTGCAGACAAAGTTGACGTGTCTCGGGCGGGATTCGAACCCCGGACCCGGACCTCTTGATCCGAAGTCGATTTGCTGAGTGGGGGAGGTTCATTGTAACTCGGATATTGGTATGATGCATGGTGTATTCATTACCAATAGGTGAGCGACCATTAATTTTGAATAACGTTTTACCATACTATATATAACTATATATGTTTTGAAGACAAATAAAAGAAAAAAAAAATCATGTAAAAGCTGTTTTATTGCCACATACAGTTATGAAATACCTCGTAATACATACATATGTACATGACATAAACAAAGCATCGAGACCAACGCAAGAATTATGTTAAATAAACACAAAAACCAATACCGACTAGAGATTTTGTTTAACAAATATTTTCTGGGTTTGATCACAGGTGAAGTTTAGCGCAAATATGTTGCGCAACAGAGATGAACGACCAGTTTCCATATGTGCGACGTTCATGTGGTTGGATATAACATGTATTGTTGTGAAAAAGCAAAAAAAAAGAGAGAAACTAGCAAAGAATATTATTAACATGGATTTGATCAAATATTGGTAGAGTTCAAAGCATACTGTCCTACTCAATGCCAATGTTCATTTGAATATGCATGTAAATAATCCAAAACTGGTTCCACCATCTTGTAGGACACTACAGCATTCTAGGAGGGGACAGCTGGGCGGGTCGGTGTTCGCAACCCACCACAAACCTTGCTACCACCTCACGCTGACAATTGTTCTCTGTGTAGTTCACTTTACGGTAGTAGTAGATGGGTGAACACCTGGAATTTTGGTTGACGTCACAGTAAGCGTTTGCGCATGAGCAGCGGGCCTCTAAGACCATCTGAGGTGACCTCGCGGGGTTATAGTTCAAGATGTAGTACACAGGGCAGGTCACGTGAGAACGAGACTTGGGTTCATACAGTCCGTGAATGTAGGTTTCACTTCCGCTCCTAGCGTCTGGGTTACCTGCATCTGAATGGATGGACTATTCATTAATTTCTCTTGAAAATGATGTTTTTTTTCTTATTCACATGGATAAGTTATGATGATGATATGCTATTTTACTAACCAAGACGAAACGTGTGCTAATTGGGTAAACTCTCTATTCTACCTTGCACCAGTGTGATGCATGCGCATTTTCTTAGCTTCATGGAGAGTTAAAAATTGCCCCCTGTCTTTATGGAAAGTATTCACTTTCTCTTTGTTACCCTTTCGGTAATTAAGTTAAATGAACATTGAGGGAAATATAGTCAATTGATATTCCCCCAGGCAGATTTTAATTGGTGGTGTTCTGACTTGTACAAACACAAACTTACTTGGCAAAAGTGCAATTACTTTGTTTCGGTGTCATAATTATGAAAGTTTGAAATGGGAAACAAGTTTTTGTATCAGCGTCAAGGAATGGACAGTCTTGCAGGCTAAATTGTTTATGTTTAACGAATGTGTTAACTTGGAAGTATTTTTAATATCTCAAGCACAATAATAAAAAAAAAACACACACAACTACTGAGTAGAATAAACAGAAAGTTAAAATAAATCATACCTTGCTGCATGGATGGAAGTAGATAGAAGGATTCGTCTATCATTGACCGACTTGAGCAGGTATCACCGTCGGATTGGGCAGAGTTGAAACACTGAAATAGTTTTAACAATTTCCTGTCATGAAAAACATAAATGTAAAACATATCAAACTGTTACTTCTATCAATTACCACACTAGCGATGTTTATCCAACGAAATGAGTTAATTAAATTCTTTATAATGTGTAGAATAAATACCATTAGTTCATAACAATACATCATAGAATTACATTTAAAAACGTAGAAACAACGCAGTCCATTCTATACATTTCCATCCAAACAAAATTAAAAATTCTTTTAGGTCGTTTCGAGAACAAAAATGCCCATTTGATCAAGTACTCAAGTAGACGGTGTTCGATAAATACTTACAATGATTAAGATCATAACACAGGTCTTCATAAAGGTAGCCATGGTTGTTGCAAAGTTGGGAAACGTTCCAAGGTAATGGAACTACACACCATCATGCTTATATGGCAATATCACCCATAACTAAAAGATGACCGTGTTCCTCTACATATCTATAGTCCCATATCAAAGCAAAAATACCCACTTAGTTGATTCCAAACATTTTCAGATTATGATCTAAATATCTTCCCATAATTTGGAAAATAGAGCTTATTATAATAAACCACTCTGACGATATCAGTTGGTGGGAAAAGCTCCAACATTAATAAAGGAGTAAGAAATATAATGTTTACGACTACCAACACATGAGTTTGAAAGATTTCGTCAACCAATAAAATCATTTCATTTCTCTTCACACTAGTGTTTCTCTTGACAGAAGAAATCCGCTGAAAACAAACGTTTATCAACTTTTGATGCACAACATGTTACTCATCGGAACTGTCATTGATAATTTTATGATCCTTCCATGTTATGACCTTTTGTTGAAGTATTGTTAAGAAGTCTAAACGTGTACAAGTTCCTTATCGCTGACTAAAGAGGCTTAGAATTGTAGCGAACAGAGCTCATTGCTATTGACCACTGCACCGTGTGGATGGGAAGACGTTCGACAATAGTGTATAATTCAAAAGAGTATTCTACTCATTGATAATAGGGTGTGGGGGATATAGGAAGTGATAGGGACGAGTCTACACATCCTGGCATCGATCTCTTGAAATATTTAATGCCTGTTAAGCTGATCTAAAAGCTTTTAATCCCTTGTAATGGTTTACAATATATAATACCTTATGCTCCAAAATATTCGGAAATGTCCTCGTGTGTCCTTTATCAAAGTATTGTAATGGTTTATAATATATAATACATTATAATAGCCAAGCGAACTGAGCAAGAGCAGAATGGTTTTATGTTTTGCAATGACTATGATAAACAAATAGTAAGCTACCGGCCGGGAGTTGTGGGAAACTCCTGTAATCCAGCTACTTTGAGGCCTGGACTGGGGACGATTTGAGGGCGGGGGTTCTGTCTTCAGACGCTCTATGTAGATCGGGTGTCCGCGCTAAGCCCGACATCAATATGGTGCCATTGGAGGAATCTGATGTTACCAGGTTGACTAAGGAGGGACGTACTGGCCCAGGGCAGAAATGCAGCAGGCAAAAGTCCCCGTGTCGCGCAGTAGTGGGTTCGCATCTGTGAATAGACGTCTGCTGGCAGCCCGTCCAATATAACTGGACTCACCCCTTTTGCATCCTTTTAATGTCTATTTAACTTTTGTACACTAATAACGCTTGTGTTTTTACAAGTATTTTGTTGAGATAATGATGTCACACTAAACAATAGCCCTTTGAAATCCTAGGCTCTTGTTCCCAACATGTCTAGTTTTAATACGACATTTATCACAGTTATCATTCACATATAAGGAATCTTTATATTTTCTTATTTTAGAAAAATGTCAAAAGAGTAAATCGTAAAAAGTTGGGATTTGCCTTGCACAAGTGTCTCCCTTTTTACCTTTTTGTTAGACACTGTCATGTAACTGCACTCAGTTGGCAAAACGCAAATTTTCTAAGTAAAAAACTACATAAACTGACAGCAAGCCGGATATTTTCCTTCAAAATTAATATTTCAGGACCAAACTTGGAGGAGATGTACATTACAATAAGTTCTATCGACTGGTCATTTCGAATTTCCTCTATCTTACTTAGGTTTTTCTACAGATTCGGTCTTACAGAGGTTCGCACATCCGAATTGGCCAAAGCACGGAAATTGTTCTAAGTAAAAAACTACATAAACTGACAGCAAGCCAGATATTTTCCTTCAAAATTATCATTTCAGGACCAAACTTGGTGGAGATGTACATTACAATAAGTTCTATCGACTGGTCATTTCGAATTTCCTCTATCTTACTCAGGTGTTTCTCCAGATCCGGTCTTACAGAGGTTCGCACATCCGAATTGGCCAAAACACGGCAAATTTTCTAAGTAAAAAACTACATAAACTGACAGCAAGTCGGATATTTTCCTTCAAAATGAATATTTCAGGACCAAACTTGGTGGAGATGTACATTACAATGAGCTCTATCGACTGGTCATTTCGAATTTCCTCTATCTTACTTAGGTTTTTTTTTTACAGATTCGGTCTTACAGAGGTTCGCACATCCGAATTGGCCAAAACACGGCAATTGTTCTAAGTAAAAAACTACATAAACTAACAGCAAGCCCGATATTTTCCTTCAAAATTATTATTTCAGGACCAAACTTGGTGGAGATGTACATTACAATAAGTTCTATCGCCTGATCATTTCGAATTTCCTCTATCTTACTTAAGTGTTTCTCCAGATTCGGTCTTACAGAGGTTCGCACATCTGAATTGGCCAAAACACGGCTATTGTTCTAAGTCAAAGAAGTACATACACTAACAGCAAGCCCGATATTTTCCTTCCCAATAAATATTTCAGGACCAAACTTGGTGGAGATGTACATTACAATGAGTTCTATCGACTGGTCATTTCGAATTTCCTCTGTCTTTCTTGGGTTTTCTTAAGATTCGGTCTTAAAGAGGTCTTAAAGAGGTTCGCCAAAACACGCCAAATTTTCTAAATAAAAAACTACATAAACAGAATCACAGAACAATTGTGTTCAACCACAGAACAATTGTGTTCAATCACAGAACAATTGTGTTCAATCACAGACCGATGTACAGTCTCATGTTTCTCACCTATATGTATGAATACCAAGCAAGACAATGCATAAGGCGAGCATAAGGCGAGCATAAGGCGAGCATTCCCAATAACACCCCTATTTCTTTGCAATAAACCCGCCCAACACTGATCATTGATGCGAGGTAGCATCTCGTGCCATACAACTTCCCACTTTGTTAAAAACTGTCCATATTCGTAAATACCTAACTTTAACTTATATTATTAACCCCGAAACATCTTAAACATCCCTATATAATAATCTTTTACCAAGAAACCAATAACTAACGATATTAATGCTAAACATAACCCATTCCCGTTTCACAACAAAGAACTGTTTTGGGCGGAATAGTGATTGGATAAGAAGAGTGATTGGCGACTTCAACCATAACCCTAGTTCTTACTGACCTGGCCTGAAGTTCACAATACCATTAGGGGGGCGGGATAGCGCAGTGGTGAGCGAGTTCGGCTTCGGATCAAGAGGTCCGGGGTTCGAATCCCGCCAGGGGCACGGCAACTTTGTCTGCAGTAGAGAACTGTTACGCAGTAAGGTTTGGTTGCAATGCTACACCTGAAATTCAGGGTAGTACCACCCATGGTTAGCTAGTTCCAGACGCTGCTCGCAGGTTTCACCGCAGTGCATAGCCACATGGCGTTGCGGGCTTTCTCCCTGCTGTGATATAAGTGAAGTACTCTTGAAAGCGGCGTAAAAAACCCAACTCACCTCACCTCACCTGCCATAATACCCCAACTTACTCACTCACTCACTCACTCACAAGACCATTAACTAGGTTAAGGGACCCGGGGAGTGGTACGGAGGACCATGGGCACTTTGTGATGGTATTGGGTTGTAGGTATGAATGGGAGATAGTAACTCAACTACTTCACCAATAATGTCGATGGGGATACAAATAACTGCATTAACATACCCCAAATATGGTAGCTTGCAGTCACTTGCGCTTTTTAAATCCAGAAGTGACCCAAGGTCGTAAAGTTGGTTGAGGTTCTGCACATGGAAGGCCCCCCACATGCTCGAAATCTCCGAGCCCATGTCCAACAGAACACTGCAAGAAATGCCTTCAACCTCAACAGCAGCTAGATTGGAAGGTCCCACATGATTTGGAGGCAGTCAGTTTGAGCTAACATCGGAGTCCAAAACACGCTCCATGGTTTGGACTCCTAGGAGTTTAAAGAATGCAACCGAAGTGCCGTCTCCTAACTCCTTGAGATCCACAATCAAAACAATATATATGATTGGAAGAGAGTGGTGTTGGTTGTGGGGTAGCTGATGAAAAAGAGGAACCTAAAGTCAAAGAGGGGCAAGGAGGTGGCCCTCAAGGAGGGTTAGAATTTGAATTTGAAGGTTTGGCCTTGTAAGGTGGATTGTTTAGTGGTTTTGTTTTGTGGATTGTTGCGTTGGGTATGTGTCTCCAACGTCTTCACCTGATTTCCTAGGACACTTAGAATCTTACCAAGGTCAATTAACCGAGGAAAGCACATCATCCATCTGTTGGCATGTTTGTGAAGATGTAGTCTGCAATTGATGTGCCTCTCGAGGGGTGGACGACTCCTCTGTCCATAGATAGATATTCTTTATTTCCTCCAAATAATGTTGAAGATACAATATGGTATATAAATGTCAGATTAATTAACATCACATCAGAAAATAACAATAGCATATGAGACTATTTACACATGTAACAAATGCTTCCATTGTTTCACATATTGTGCAATGAGGATTATCATATTCCTCCAGCTTCCATACGACAGATCATTAATGCACATCGGAATCCCACCAAGCATTGCTTGCATAATCACATCATCATCCTCACTCCAGAGTTGTACATACAATGTCACATCAAGATGATCACACAGCCTTTCAAACAATTCATTTCTGGAACACATATTTAATGGACATGATAGAAATACATGACGCACAATGTCATATGCAAACACACCACATTTGCATTCTTTTGATTGGATCTTTAGACAACTTAGCATTGCAAGATATGACACACCATAGAAGTACACAGGTTCAAGCGTTACGAGCTCCAATAGTCTGTTTTTGATATCATTTGGCTTGCTTCAGGTCATCTCGTGAGAGACCCATCCAAAATCGGCCACGATCTGAGAAGGCAACTCAAAATGCAAAAAATAAGCCGGAACTCCGATAGAAGAACCGGATGTCGAATAAGGTGCAATAAATTTACCCTACAATAATAAATTAATGTTATTAACTATGGAGAATAATTAATTTCTGCAATTACCAATTACCTACTAAATGTGATAATATACTTGTTATCTTAAAATATTACTATTTTTTACCTGATTAGAATAAAATCAATTAGAAATGAGAATTACAATAACACAATCATATTTAGAAATTTGTGAATGTGTATAGTTGTAATGTAAAAATAGCAAGTTCTTTAAAATTGTAGAAATATAACTCTTATGTAAGTAGGATTTTGATGATTGAATTAAGACACATAAAACGATAAAGTTGATAAGATGAAGTTTTTTCTAGATGACATCACATCAATATTTATTCAATAAAGTCAATCAAAGAATCACATATAGAATCAACACATAAATCAAGTTCATTCAATCAATAATAAATGTTAATTCAATTATGATAATGAAATTCAAGTGTTTATTCAATGGCCAGGAGCACATGGAAAAAGAGTGAAAAATTCTTGTAGCTTAAATCTGTGAGAGAGTCTGTGAATTAACCGCAGGCTGTCAACATCAAGTCTGAGCCTCTGCACATATATGATACTCACAGTTTATGAAACACTCAATGAAAACACTCCACGAAAAGAACATTTATAAATCCATGAAGAGACTCCTTGAATGATAGGTTGATTATGATGTTATGATTCCTGTTAAATAAGTCATCCAACGATGTTGATACTCAGTATGAAAGATGAAAAGATGGATGGACGTCTTGACTTTAGCAGCCCCACGTTGGACAATAATTTGTGGCCGAGTGTTTACTTGTTCAGCACTGGGCCGCTTGTCAAGACGTAACAAACACGATAGATGGCGATATGATGGTTTATTGATGTGGTTGATGGATCTGTCATAAATTGGAGTCATAAAATATATTTCTAACTAGGACTGCCTGGGCAGTACTGACGGTCTTCAGACTGCTGCATTGTAGCCAGAGCAATCTATCCTTCTTGTCCACGTTTTACATAATGTTGAAGAGATTGGAGCTTTCCGCTAGCTCCTGACAAGGTGCATGTCGCCAAAATAAGACCAGGCATTGGAACGATGGAAATGTTGAATTATACAACTTTTACCCCTGCATCGAATATTATAAGCATTATTAATTAGCAGGAAAGGTTATTGTGTATCTTTTAAAGAAGTTGCAAGTCTGTAAGTGGATATTTAGAAATAATAAATACTGAAAAGATGCAAGGTTCCTGCAAGCTCTTGCCAAGGAGCTTCGAAGGGGAACAAAGGAAATGCATTATGATATAGAAACCATGTGACCTACGATTTCGTCTTGATGAACTTTTTTTGACACAAGGACATTAGCTATCGTTTAAACTAAGTTGCAAGTCGCTAGTTTTATTCTGAAAATTTTTACCATGTTAAAAAATAAAAATTAAAAAAATGACAATTTTTCGACATTCCTACAGACCGTAAATGACTGTACGTGAGCAATTTTATTATTGATACCTGTACATGGCATATGTGTCCTCCTTCCCTGAAAAACTGATAAAGTTTGCTAGGTGGGTATTTGAGTCACCCGCACTTGAATTTTGCGATGTTTCATATTTTCTCATTTTCAGACAAATTGAATGGTCACTGTGACAAAAGTATTAACATTTCACATTTGCTAGACACATTTTTAGTACAATGCAACAGCTACATTCTGTGAAAGTTTCAGTTCTGTAGTACCAGTATGTTCAGAGGAGACGATTTTTTAAAATCGCTGTGGTCGGAAAGGCTGAAAATGCAATAAAATGCAGTAAAATCAAAATGGCGTCTAAGTCACGCGACTCACAACTTTCTCATGATTTACTTGTTTGCTTCGAAGATATAAACGCATCTTTTGCAAAAAGTTGCAAATCTCTAAGTGCATTTTGAAACAAATTGCCATGTTAAAAATCGAAATGTAAAGGAGCTGTAACACAAAAACAGAAATCGGAAGTCAGCATTGGTTGTCAAATGTACACCTTCCAGCCCAGAAGCTATCATCCCTGAAAGTTTCATGGACTAAAGTCTGAAGACCTAATAATAACAAGAAAAATCCGGTAATAACGATAGGTCTTTCAGACCTGAAGTCTGAAGGCCTAATGAATAATTTTAACAATATTCATTTAGTATAATATCACATTCATATTGCTTAAAGGCGCTGTAGCACGTTTTTTCGCTCAAAAAAGTTGATGAAATGTATTTGAAAAATAATTTCACCAATAGTAAAACATCATTCTCTCTTCGGAAAATAAAGTTTAAAATAAGTGTACATGTTTCGGTAAAGCCATGGGAATCGTTTTTGTTACACAAAATAATAAATTGTGTTCACAATAAAATGGCCGCCATGCAATTTTTGCTTTATACGCAACAGAGTTTTTACCACTACAGATAATTGGTGTAATAAGATGTTTTACCCTCTAAAGTTAATTTAAATGACATAAGCTATCATTATAAATAGGAAATTTGAAAAAATAAATTTTGCAAAAAACGTGCTACTGCCCCTTTAATATATCACATGAACATAATTCATGTTAAAGATATAAATATTGCACTTTGTTGGCAAGGCTCCTGAAGCAGAAGAGTGAAGGTAAACATGTATAGCGGTGGCGTTTGATGGCAAACACAGGCAACAGAAGACATATGAACATTTAAAATGATGAAATTATATCAATGATGACTTAAGTAGTGGATGATATAGGCATATATTGAATATGCCCTGTCACATATGTATCACACTGGTATCAAACTCGTTGTATGCATCACGCTTCTATCAAATTCGTTGTATGCTTCACACTTCTATCAAATTCGCTGTATGCTTCACACTACTGTCAACTTCGTTGTATGCTTCACACTTCTTATCAAATTCGTTGTATGCTTCACACTTCTATCAAATTCGTTGTATGCTTCACACTACTGTCAACTTCGTTGTATGCTTCACACTTCTTATCAAATTCGTTGGATGCTTCACACTACTGTCAAATTCGTTGTATGCTTCACACTTTTTATCAAATTCGTTGTATGCTTCACACTTCTATCAAATTCGTTGTATGCTTCACACTACTGTCAACTTCGTTGTATGCTTCACACTTCTTATCAAATTCGTTGTATGCTTCACACTTCTATCAAATTCGTTGTATGCTTCACACTTCTTATCAAATTCGTTGTATGCTTCACACTTCTATCAAATTCGTTGTATGCTTCACACTTCTATCAAATTCGTTGTATGCTTCACACTTCTTATCAAATTCGTTGTATGCTTCACACTTCTATCAAATTCGTTGTATGCTTCACACTTCTTATCAAATTCGTTGTATGCTTCACACTTCTATCACATTCGTTGTATGCTTCACACTTCTATCAAATTCGTTGTATGCTTCACACTACTGTCAAATTCGTTGTATGCTTCACACTTCTTTCAAATTCGCTGTATGCATCTCACTTCTGTCAAATTCGCTGTATGCATCACACTTCTATCAAATTCATTGTATGCTTCACACTTCTATCAAATTCGTTGTATGCATCACACTACTGTCAAATTCGTTGTATGCTTCACACTTCTATCAAATTCGTTGTATGCATCACACTTCTGTCAAATTCGCTGTATGCATCACACTGCTATCAAATTCGCTGTATGCATCTCACTTCTTTCAAATTCGTTGTATGCTTCACACTTCTATCACATACGTTGTATGCTTCACACTTCTTTCAAATTCGCTGTATGCATCTCACTTCTGTCAAATTCGCTGTATGCTTCACACTTCTTTCAAATTCGTTGTATGCATCTCACTTCTTTCAAATTCGTTGTATGCATCACACTACTGTCAAATTCGTTGTATGCTTCACACTTCTTTCAAATTCGTTGTATGCATCTCACTTCTTTCAAATTCGCTGTATGCATTTCACTTCTGTCAAATTCGTTGTATGCTTCACACTTCTTTCAAATTCGCTGTATGCATCTCACTTCTGTCAAATTCGTTGAATGCTTCACACTTCTTTCAAATTCGTTATATGCATCACACTTCTGTCAACTTCGTTGTCCTTCCAGTGGGATAATTACCCACAGGACAAAAAGTGGAGGAATCCATTTGCCGGATTCTCCCAAATATTGGCGGATCCTTACGAATCCATACGAGTGAGTGAGTTGGGGTTTAACGCCGCTTTCAAGAGTATTTCACTTATACCCAGCTGCCAGTATTACGGCATGGAGAAAGCCCGCAACGCCATGTGACTATGCATTGCGGTGAAACCTGCGAGCAGCGGCTGGAACTAGCGAATCAGGGGTGGTACTACGCTGAAATTCAGTGTAGCATTGAACCCAAACCTTACTGCGTGTAGAACAGTTCTCTACTGCAGAAAAAGTAGCCGTGCACCTGGCGAGATTCGCGAATCCATAAGAATCTGGAAGGATCCGACAAGCGGATTCCATCACTTTTTGTCTTGTGACCTGGAGAATACATTCTATAGTAATGCCAAAAGCATCACGGAATGCATTGATCGTCCAGTGGAATATTTCCTTGTGAATACATGGATCATGCTGCAGTTCTTGAATATCTCTACTGCTTCGAATTTGGTATTTTGGTGGGTGAAATATAGAATATTATCAGACATAACAAATGAATGTATCAGTATTCTTTTAAAATGTATAATTTCCTTCTGCTTGCAGATTTTTTGGTGTGTTTCAGTGTTGACCAAGGTTACATAAAATGCATGTATTTCAGCAAAAACAATCATGTTGATGTTTTGAAATGTCTGAACAGCCACATATTGTATAAAGTGTTCCCTCTGAAGTACTGTGTGCGTTTCATTCGAGGGGAGATTAGCACACAGCATGTTATTTACATTCTCAATCCAACATATCAAATTCCTGTCCAGAGACATATGTGAAATACACCCGTATCCATTCCTGCATCTATACCACGTATGTCCATGCTTTGTGAAAGTGAACCGTGAGATCATTCCAATACACTTATTTGTGAAGAAAACAATGTCATATTTGTATATGCTCATACCAAGTATACTTCTCGTTCTTGAGTGTACTTGTGAGAATGATTCTTCAAAAGTTTGTTTCATAACGTTGTGTTTATTTGACCAGAATAGTGTATCCGTATCTTTATCATACACAATAGAGTTGATAAACGAAGTTGAAATGTTCATACTGGTCTGTTGTATCCTGCTTGATGTTACTGATCCTCTCAAAACGATCCAATTCAATCGTCTGACCACCAGGAGAAAGGATGATGACTTTGTAACACGAGGTTTTTTAACATTCTCTCTCTTGTGGTCAGTGTTCAATTGTTCAGAGATCAGTTTATCTTTAATTCCCTCACCTACATCTTCTGTATCATCTCTGACGAGTGTACAGCCTGATGTTGCAGCGCATCCAACTTCACATTTGATTATATGTCCTGAAGTTCCAATTAGTCCAACCACAAAGAGCAACACACTCCACATCGACATGGTCTCTATGTTTTCCCAGTCTTGTATAACGCTCTTCTTGCAGCAGTCACTTGTCCTTCTCCTTGGAATCGACAACGTTATTACAATTCAAAATCAGACAACGTTTGGAAGCTGACAGTAAAGTAACGTTTAATAATCGTTCAGCTAACTTACAGTTACAAAGTGATATTTTCATTGTATTTTCACCATCTTAACTTGGAATAGAATAATTGCATCATTTCATTCTTATCTCAGTTTTGAAGCCATCCTGATAATCTGTTAAACCATCTCTTATCATTCGTCACCAGCGATGTAACAATTAAGAGGAAAGTAATCATGTAAAATGAACCTTCGATTTGTCATTATTGACAGTTACAAATGGAAATATCACAAATAAACTACGACAATGTATTTAGAGTTCGCGAACAATATCATCAAAATCATTATCATTTCGTTTATTTTTTAAAACAGTTTTGATGAAAAATTATGTAATATGAATTATATCTCTATGAACTATTAATTCCAGCTATTAACTGTCACGTAACGTAAATTAGTTTACATTAACTAATGTGATTCTGCTTTATTTTTATTATCAGTAACAAAAAAAAAATTAAAATAGCTTTCAAGGCACTTTACCACGTCTTTTTGTACATTTTGTTTCCTCAAATTTGCTATTTATTTTGAAAGTTACAATATATTGTTATGTTAGATGGTAAAATTTATCATTACAAGACCTGATAAGCCGTATCCATAGAACACCGTTATCAATATTGAAAGAAAATGGTGTGACATATAAAAGCGATTGTGTGGAAATCTTTAGTGTGAGAGTCAGATTTGTAGGTCTCATGCGAATTTGAGAGTTCAGACAGCAAGACGGTTGACCATTATATCATGGTACCATATTTAATTTTTTGTTTAGGTATCAGATCATTCGAATTACATTTAAGCAGCCATTTAATGTGAACACCTTAAAATGGCAGCTCGAAGGGAATTGGACTCGAATGGCTGAACTGAACAATGCACGTTCGTTTTAGAAGTCGTGTTATTGATTCAGGAGTGTTATTTAGCCATTGGTAACACTTGTTTAGCTTTTCGTGAGATCAGTGCCTTTAAAATATGCCAAATCCTTGTTTCTTATATAAGTTTTGTTTTGAATAAGGTCTTCAAGACGTATGTCTCAAAGAACTATTGTTATTATCCTGATTTCATTGTTATTATTATTTGTACCGAAATATTTGCAGCATGAAACTTTCAGGAGTGGTAGCCTGCAATCTGACTTAGATGTACTCGAGCCACTTTTTGGTTTTCGACCTCTTTCGTGAGTTATCTCCCCTTTAAGTTGAAACTTCAAACATTAATAGCTCAATAACTATTCAAGATATTTCCATAAGACCTTCACCAAAATGTGGGCAACAACATTGCCATTGAATTAGGCCTATAGTGAACTTTCGCAGTTTTGAAGGTACGCATCTTAAAAAATCTGCTCCTAAATAATGGCAATACATACGACCCCATGCAATAGCTGAATGAATGTAGTACCCCTCAAACCATTGGTCTATTTTCAGCCATTAACGAACGACAGCCATTATTAAAATGAACTTTTTAAAAATAAATTTAATTTTAGGGCTCGTATTCAGAGAGACATTCCCTAATCAGGAAAACTCCGAACCAAAGTATGTTAGTAGCAATCTGTTCTGCGTATCGTGTTTAACAATTTCATTACAGAACATGTAAAAATTGATAGTTTGAGCACAATTTGACATATTCCCCAAACAGTAAAATAGTGTCATTTTAAGCATTTTCGAGGGGTATATCGTATGGAGAATTATTGGTCATGAACCTCTGAAGATAGGAAGACGTTTAATAGGTCATTATCATGTATAAACGTCATTTATAAAGAACACTAATTTTCAAGCACGTATCTGTCACAGTTTATGTGTGACCATCATAGAAGATTGTCTTTTTTCGAAAATCGCAATTTTCAGCAAAGTTGAAAGGTTCATAGCTGCTTTTTATGCTATTGAAATTTTACTCAAACCTACGTATGCACATTTTCAAGAAGAACAACTTTTCTGTTAAATTTTGATCACGCACTTCAGGTAATAAAATATAGTTACAACATAGAAAGATATATATTTGGCAAAGACAATAAAACTGTTATTAGAAAGTGGTCCGGATGTTTCTCAACATAATCTATTATCTCACTCTCTCGTCTCGTCTCGTCTCGTCTCGTCTCGTCTCGTCTCTCTCTCTCTCTCTCTCTCTCTCTCTCTCTCTCTCTCTCTCTCTCTCTCTCTCTCTCTCTCTCTCTCTCTCTCTCTCTCTCTCTCTCTCTCTCTCTCTCTCTCTCTCTCTCTCTCTCTCATTTATTTTACACCCCTCCCTTTTTCCCCCAAAATCATTCCTTTACATTGCAAAATTAAGTTCTGCTTATATTTCTGCTTTATATAATTTTTAATTTCACTTTAAAAATAAATTCAAATGACAGAAGGAAATGAGCATATCCTTTCGAGCAATAGTCATCAATATTTAAGACTAGATATGTCTGTAAATATCTACGCTTAGCTTTAGTAGATGTTACTGATTGATATGAACACTAATTAAATTAGCTTTCTGCAATCTGTTTACTCAAATTATGCCTTGTAAATTATTAGGACGTGACCTTAGTTGTGAAATCACTCACAACTGACAAATTAACCAAATATTTCAAGATGCATTAAGCTATGTTTTAATCCTGGTCATGTAGCTTTAAATTTCGAAAAGATTCAGAGGGCCATGCAGTCAGTCAAACCAGTTCACCGAAGTTTCAATCTTAAACGTCCTTTAATGTTGCTGGGTGATTGTAAATACCTGAATTTGTTTTATTTATTATTCACCGTCATCCTATCATCATGTCTTTGAGAGAGGACATTGTATTTACACATCGGTATGTATAATTCACAAATGAAGACAGACGCCTTTAAAATAATTAATGATGCATGGAATAATATCTTTGTCGTAATTGTTTTTTGTGAAATGGTAATGTTTTTTAATGCCTTAATATTTACTATACATGGAATATTATTCAGGGAGCAACGCCTGCAGAAACATGCTGTAAAAGAAGAATGTTCTGAGAACGCATTTGACTCCATTCTCTTCCCACATAAGTTACTCCCTTAAGATTTCCGATCCTAACCTCTGTTTTATATAGCTTGAAATCGAGGTCTTCAGCAACATGTCCTAGCGGGGGAAATGGGAACCTCATACTCTACCCCTGCTACTTAACCAATGACAACTCACCCAACAACGGCCATGTCGACCGAGTGACTTCAAAGATCTAAGCATTTGACTGTAAAGGCTTTTGCTCATTAGAATATGTCCTTCGAATATGCCTGATGTAAATAACATAAATGAACTATTTTTGGTCTTCTTTATTTGTAAGCATGTTTATGATCAATAGTTTTCACAAAATCAAATACCATATCTCGATGAAAACACATGAAGCGATCATTGGCAAATGTCACTTTTACAACGGCGTCGCTGATTACACACCTAGATTCAATTGCAACCAATGAAGACACTCCATTTCTACTCTCGATTTCAAGCGATAAAGAACAGAGGTTAGTATCGGAAATCTGAAGAGAGTAACCTCTGTGGGAAGAGAATGAATTGACTCAAAATATCAGAAAAAATATTGACCAAAAAATCATGTGTAAACCCGGGCTTTTTCCATAATGGCAAAAAGACAAAAGTCAAGGCAAACGTTTAATCACCAAAAATGCACATGCAAAATGTTGAACTATGATTGTATACCTTTTCGGCGGATATATTGGTGACACTGTTTCCATAAGATAGGTCAAGGTTAGTAACTTCTGTTAAAAGCGGGACTCGCTTAAGAGAATCATAAAAAGTGGCATTCTAAAGGAGCAGTACTCAAGTCATAACTTCCTACACAAGGTTTACTTCATTAGGATAGATAAATTAAGTTACTGATGACCATCATTTTCATTCTGCATAACGTTTTCCTGTTACCTACTGACAACTATCAGACCGACTACCCGTACAGTTCATTTTCAATAACTTTACAGTGTGTTTGTCAACAGGAGCAACTACCATTGATGTGTACAGTTTTTAATTGTACTTATATCTCGGATTCGGTTAATCTATGAATGCTATAACTTTGATACAAGTTCTAGATTATCATATTCAACTTAAAACTACATGAAATATCTGCTACATCCATGTAGATTTGCTGTATTCATGTTGAAAGTCGCCTTTTCGCGGATTTTCTCTCTGACGACGATTGACTAGTTCCGAAATGTTAAACTTCTAAATTATTTATTACATGTCATGTTCTAAAGATGTAGCGATTGTAAACTAAACTGACTTGCAAAAGAAACGCCACCAGAATACAAAAGGTTATTATTTTTCGAGGAACGAAGCCTACCGATTGAAATTACTTTAAACATGTCTTCTAAATGTAACCTGTACATTCACTGTACGCAAATGCAAGTTTTCGTAGTAATTTTCGAGAAAAATGAACTTATTGGGCAACACTTTCAGATTGTGTACAAAGTTAACCAAATAAAATTCGGGGACAAAACATCAACAGAATCGAGGTTTTGCATTAAACTATACGATTGCAAGCGACGAACATGGCTTTTTAAAGTGCTACAGAAAAAGAGAGAACAATTTGCACCCTGCAGGTTGGAGCGACGCTTAACCAAGTTGCCTTATCATGGATTGCATCAAGTGTACAATAGCCAGACTCGCTAAATTTTACAGACGAACTGACAGCATTGAGTACAAGCCACGGAGTGGAAACCAAAGTTATCCACTCCGTAGAAAGACTGATCTGCTGACTTGTCACCCATTGAACAACTTTTGCAATTCCAACCTCGGCCATTAACAATAGAGATTTGGCCTTTTCCTCATGTGTCTATTAGCCTTCTTACACAATTAAGCTTAAAATATCGTTATTCTATTCAATGTTCTAAAAATCCTGATGATCGAAAACTGGACAATTGACCCTTTACGTCACGTCAATTAATGGTTATTTTTACTGAAACCCTTCCAATTGTATGTATTTTCGATACATACTATTATAATATGAGTTTAATTGATTTGGGACCAAAAATGTCATGGTTGCGTTTCTTTTGCAAGTCAGTTTATAGCTATTCAAGAGTTAAAACAGGTTGATATTGATAACATCATTCAATTGAAAATGTTCAAAACTAACCAATTTCGGGACCTACCCGAGTTGAAAAACTACTGTCTGTCGAGAAAATGGTTGTTGACGACTGCCAACTTCCGGTTTAGCATGGACAGGGCTTACCCCCTGTGTAAGCTATGTTATTACGTGGTACTGTTGTTACGCTGAGAGGCAGCACGCTATGAGATCTGACATTCAGCTTAATGTTCAATGTGATTGGACTCTCTTTGTTTCTTGAAATTGTGGATAAAGTTTCTCATATTTCTGTTACTATGTGTGTTTTAAGTTTGATATTGGGCTTGAAGTTGACCGACAATATTCCCCCTACTCAAGAGATCACCTGACGGAGCTACAATCAAGGGTGCAAGGTTTGAGACAAAGGTGTGGTCTACTCTGATTGAACTTAATATCAATCAGCAAGCACGGATCAAACGTGGCAAGCAGGATCGACTGGAACAGAAAGCAGAACTGGAAAGAGAGCAGTTGGACTTGAGAATTTAATAGTCCTCACAGATGGCTGGTGATTCAAATTGTAACCCTTTAAATTTCTGCTCCTTAATGCACGTAGTGTTAAAAACAACACTTCAGTTATCAATAATTATGTACCTGAACATGGCATTGACCTTTTGGCTATAACAGAAACATGGCTGACGAGCAAGGATACAATGGCAGTGAATGAGATGCTTTCAAATAGTCATGACACTGTGACAATTAACATAGCAAACAGAAAGGGCGGTGGGATTGCATTAATCTACATAAAGGACCCTTAATGCATGCCCTTCAAAGTTAACAGTGTTAGGTCCATGGAAGAGCTTTTCGAGATTCGAACCCCGGACCTCTTGATCCGAAGCCGAACGCGCTAACCACTACGCTATCCCCTGATCATCTGTCGATACATGTTCGTCACACTATCAAACACAGAAATACTTGAAGTATAAAGACTGACTTGCTTAAAAAGGACAATAAGTGTTAGGACATTAGTAATTGACCAACCTTTTGCCATTTCTGGTCCTCATTTTATGATAATCTAGAATGTTTATTTTTTTAATTTATATTTGTTTTTATTTAATAGACTTCTTATATATATATATATATATATATATATATATATATATATATATATATATATATATATATATATATATATATATATATATATATATATATATATATATATATATATATATATATATATGATATAACTACGTAGAAATGTCTCTATATTGGCAGTTGTATAAAAGGAATCCATGATTTATATGTTTTCTACTAATCCCAAACATTTGTAAACTACCGGGCAAAAGAAAGTACTCACCTCAGTTGATTTTACCATATGTATGATTTTCAATTGCAAATATCTCAAGTTTTCGATGTCATAATCCAAAACTGATAAGTACAGGTGTTTAGTTAGCAGTCAGAGTATATATTTTTTACATGTTTTTGATTATTTAAAAAAAAATGAAATTTTAAATTTAGTTTTGTTTTTTTAATTATTTTTGATGAAACACAACTGTTCATCGACATATAAGACAAATCCTATGTGGAAATAAATAAATGTGCCTGATTCTGCACACATTTACAACATTTTAAACAGGGTAGGGGTCATGTTGGTGTAATTTTCATTCTTAACCTTCATTACAAAAAGATATTTGAACTAAAATTTAACCTCAATCACCAACAAAGTCATTCAAACTACTGCAGATAAGTATTATTGTATCGTGCCATAGTCAAATACATCTGATTTCTTTTAAATATGGAATTAATCGAAACAAACTTAGGCGAATACTTTCTTTTGCCCGGTAGTTTACAATTTTATAATAACTTTTGTTAATATTCATTTCTTGATAAACTTTAAAAAGACAACAGATTATCAACCCCAATCTGTTGTATCCTCTTGGAATTATGTTAAATGTTTTTGGATATTTTCGATATTCTTTTGGAGGTGAGATGTGCTCGAGGTTGAACGACACTTTGAAGATTATTTCACTTATATCACGGCTGCTAGTATTATTGCAGGGGGAAAAAGCGTTATTATCCATTTGAGCACTTCTCATAATGAGCGTTTGATAATTATGAATCAAATATTATATATAATAATATAATTTTGAAAGATAAATCAGAAACTGATATTTCAATACTCTGAGTGAGTTATTGTTAAACCCGTGAGGTGAGATGAGGTGAGGCGAGGTGAGGTGAGTTGGGGTTTAACGTTGCTTTCAAGAGTATTTCACTTATATCGCGACTGCTAGTATTATGGCAGGGAGAAAGCAGCTATTAGCGGCGAGGAGTTCATAGAGGGGTAACACTAAATGACAAACTACCCATGTCAGATGTATCAATTAAAATAGCGTTATTTCATGTACTTACAGAGTTGCAGAAAATCATAACATATACATGTTTCAAACAGCATATGATGAGGACAGTTTCAAAATGTAAGTGAGAGAACATGTCAAATATTTGGATTAATTAACCATAGTCTTGTCGGATTTTAAAAACAATAAGCGATAGGATGTCCAGCTACAATTTCAAATCTGAAGGAAATATTCAAACCATGTTTTAATAGTGAACGAAATTGGTTATGATATTTAAAGTAATGATAAAATGAAAAAGATCCACGAACGTGTAATGCACGTGTTATTATCGAGCATGACAAGGTCACGATTATGAGTGAGTGAGTGAGTGAGTTGGGGTTTAACGCCGCTTTCAAGAGTATTTCACTTACATCGCGGCTGCTAGTATTATGACAGGGAAAAAACCCGCAACGCCATAATAATCACTTTAATAATAATCACTTTATTTCCTCCAAAATGAAGAGTTGAACACAAAAGAAATGCGACAGGAAAGTCTATATCATGTCAGGCGCCAGGAGGCTGGGGTAGAGTCAGGATACTATAGTGCTAGTCTGGATGCACAGCATACAGAGAATATGTACCGCACTGCCAGGCACGCGAACATCATCATATCTGGTTGGGACAGTCCGTAACTAGGGTCACATGACAGCAGACAGAGAGTCAGGTCTGTGTCACTCAGATTGTGGAGCTGCACGTTGAGCTCCACCGGGAACAGGTCGATGAGGTTGCACCAGAGTTTGTCCCTCAACTCTGATACTTGATCACATTGTGTTGCAATGTGACAGATTGGATCTTTAAAGAATTTGCCACATTGGTCACACAGTCTTAAATCATATAGCTCTCTAATTGAAACACATATTTTTATCACAAAGGCTGCTGCTTTCCTAATCGAAGGATCCGAGTGAATGACTTGCCAGGCCGGATGTATCTGCAGGTTCCTGTGAATCTGACTGAAGAGTCGGAGATCTGGATCAGAAATCAGCCTGCTTCTCCACGAGTTGTGCTCATACTCAAGTATTTTCGACTTGACAACAGTTTTCCACTTATCCTGACTTATAAAGCTTCCAGATGTTTTAAAGTCTGAGAGATAAGTTGCCAGCTTATACTTATTTAGTATACTGTGGACTTCTTGAATGAAACCATGAGATATTGCTGAAGCGTTGTGACTATACTGCATCAGCCGTGTGAGGAATATTTTGTGCGGTAGATAGTTCGAGTCCATATGAATGAGGCGCTCCATGAAAAATAACTTTCTCCTATCGATATGTGAAACCAAAGTGGTGGCACCAAGTAATCCAAGACTGATATCAGTTCTACATCTTTTAGGAAGACACTGGACACGTTTGAGTACATATCGATATGCTCGTTCTAACATTGTTATTTGAGTATTTGTCAGATCACACCATAGCTCACATCCATATAGTGCACGTGGAAGAACTATATTGTGAATTAGTCTTAAACACACAATTGGGCTAACAAATTCTGCTGTGAAGCCACGTCTTATAAGCGAATGAATACTTGCTTTCATTTTTGTGCAGGAACTGAGTATATGCTCCATTGGTGAAAGAGTTTCAGTAAGAAGCATACCGACATGTCTCACACACTTGTTGTAGGGCAGTGGTTCGCTGTATAGCTTCAAAGAAGCCATTGTATTGTGGAGGTGTGATGGACTGGTGGGCCTGAAAGTCATCACTTCACTTTTTGAAGCGTTGAAGGTAAACCGCCACTGACAGCTGTACAGTTCACAAACTCCTATCATTTCATGAAGTGATGCCTTATTTGAGCTCAACAAGGCAACATCATCAGCTTGGGCTGGTGTTCCTGTATGTAGGTCTGTGATGAATGTTCCAAGATTTCTCTTTGCTATGCGTTTAAGCATGCCATTTATGTAAAGGAGATATAGCCGAGAGGACAACACACCCCCTTGACGAATTCCTTGCTCAAGCCCGATACTTCTTGATATTTGACCCCCTACAAGGACTCGGCAGGTCATGTTTCTGTACATACTGTCAATGATAGTCCACAATTTACCAGACACATCACTTTCGTGCAGTTTGAATAAAAGGCCAGAGTGCCACACGGTGTCAAATGCTTTTGATGTATCTAGGAATGTAGCATAAACGGGAGATTTTCTCTCTTTGTAGTAGCTGACAGTCTCGTGGAGATTGAAAGAACAATGCAGAGCTGACAGTCCCTTTTGGTATGCCATCTGTTGTGTACTAGGAAATCTATCTGAGTTTTGTATTCCTTCCATACGTGAGAGCAAAACCGTTTCAAAGATCTTGCATATAACAGGGCTTAAGGATATTCCACGGTATGAGTTAGGATCACGACGGGACTTATTGGCACCTTTGTAGATCGGGACGATGAGACTATCTTTCCACTGTGATGGAATACATCCACTTTTCAAGATCATATTAAAAAGTTGAGATAGGTGCTGCATCAGAACTTTCCCTCCATACTTAAAATGTTCATAAACTATTCCATCTGGTCCCCCAGCTTTGTTCATTTTCAGAGAGGAGCAAATCCTTGTAACTTCTTCGGGTGTCACAGAAGGTCCATCATAATCAGCAGTTAAATATTTGGCTCTAATCATGTTCACAGTTTGCTCAATATCTCTCTTAAACGCATTGTCAAAATGATCTTTGTCCTTATCTTCTAATCCCAAACATTTGTAAACTACCGGGCAAAAGAAAGTACTCACCTCAGTTGATTTTACCATATGTATGATTTTCAATTGCAAATATCTCAAGTTTTCGATGTCATAATCCAAAACTGATAAGTACAGGTGTTTAGTTAGCAGTCAGAGTATATATTTTTTACATGTTTTTGATTATTTAAAAAAAAATGAAATTTTAAATTTAGTTTTGTTTTTTTAATTATTTTTGATGAAACACAACTGTTCATCGACATATAAGACAAATCCTATGTGGAAATAAATAAATGTGCCTGATTCTGCACACATTTACAACATTTTAAACAGGGTAGGGGTCATGTTGGTGTAATTTTCATTCTTAACCTTCATTACAAAAAGATATTTGAACTAAAATTTAACCTCAATCACCAACAAAGTCATTCAAACTACTGCAGATAAGTATTATTGTATCGTGCCATAGTCAAATACATCTGATTTCTTTTAAATATGGAATTAATCGAAACAAACTTAGGCGAATACTTTCTTTTGCCCGGTAGTTTACAATTTTATAATAACTTTTGTTAATATTCATTTCTTGATAAACTTTAAAAAGACAACAGATTATCAACCCCAATCTGTTGTATCCTCTTGGAATTATGTTAAATGTTTTTGGATATTTTCGATATTCTTTTGGAGGTGAGATGTGCTCGAGGTTGAACGACACTTTGAAGATTATTTCACTTATATCACGGCTGCTAGTATTATTGCAGGGGGAAAAAGCGTTATTATCCATTTGAGCACTTCTCATAATGAGCGTTTGATAATTATGAATCAAATATTATATATAATAATATAATTTTGAAAGATAAATCAGAAACTGATATTTCAATACTCTGAGTGAGTTATTGTTAAACCCGTGAGGTGAGATGAGGTGAGGCGAGGTGAGGTGAGTTGGGGTTTAACGTTGCTTTCAAGAGTATTTCACTTATATCGCGACTGCTAGTATTATGGCAGGGAGAAAGCAGCTATTAGCGGCGAGGAGTTCATAGAGGGGTAACACTAAATGACAAACTACCCATGTCAGATGTATCAATTAAAATAGCGTTATTTCATGTACTTACAGAGTTGCAGAAAATCATAACATATACATGTTTCAAACAGCATATGATGAGGACAGTTTCAAAATGTAAGTGAGAGAACATGTCAAATATTTGGATTAATTAACCATAGTCTTGTCGGATTTTAAAAACAATAAGCGATAGGATGTCCAGCTACAATTTCAAATCTGAAGGAAATATTCAAACCATGTTTTAATAGTGAACGAAATTGGTTATGATATTTAAAGTAATGATAAAATGAAAAAGATCCACGAACGTGTAATGCACGTGTTATTATCGAGCATGACAAGGTCACGATTATGAGTGAGTGAGTGAGTGAGTTGGGGTTTAACGCCGCTTTCAAGAGTATTTCACTTACATCGCGGCTGCTAGTATTATGACAGGGAAAAAACCCGCAACGCCATGTGGCTCTGCACTGCGGTGAAACCTGCGAGCAGCGGCTGGAACTAGCAAACCATGGGTGGTACTACTCTGAAATTCAATGTAGCATTGCACCCAAACCTTACTGCGTGTAGAACAGTTCTCTACTGTAGACAAAGTTGCAGTGTCGCTGGCGGGATTCGAACCCCGGACGTCTTGATCCGAAGCCGATCGAACGCGCTAACCACGGCGCAATATGGCAATATGGCTGCCCTTGCTCCTTTACTCTATGTTATATAGGGGGTAGGTTTGTTTTACCTACGTTTTACTTACGATATCGATTTCCTGTGGTACAACGATGGAGGGATCTGAGGGGAGGCGTGTTAAATGATAATGTTTGCCTATTTCAGGCATATTTAAGCTGTATCTTAAATGACACATAGAGCTATATCTTTAGATTGTCAGTCGGACAACAGTGACACAATAGAAGAAACTCTGTTAATATCAGGACCACTTTATTTCCAATTACACGGAAAGGAGGTCATAAAAGTGTCCAGGAGAGCTAAGAAGAAGACATTCTCTTCCCACAGAGGTTAGTTAGTCCCTACAGTTTTCCGGTTCAACCTCTGTTACATTACGCTTGAAATTGAGAGCAGAACCTAAGTCCCCTAGCGGTGGAAAGAGACATCTCATACCGTATCCCTGGTTCTTAACCAATGAACATTATTCTTTATCTGGCCATGTCGACAGGGTGACTTCATAGATAGAGGCATTTTACTCTGAAGGGTCTTGCTCATTAGCATATGTCATTTGAATATGTCTGATGAAAATAACGCAAATGAACTGTTTTTGGTATTTGTCTCTGATTTGGTCTTCTTTATTTATAATTATGTTTATGATCAATAGTTTTCACAAAATCAAATAGCATAGTTCGAGGAAAACACAGAAAACACAGGAAAACGAGAAAACGTTGGCCTTACGTTTATTTTATCATTATGACGTGTCATTGGCAAATGTCACTATTACAACGGCGTCGCTGATTGCACAACTAGATTCAATTGCAACCAATCAGGACACTCCCTTCCCGCTCCCGATTTCAAGCGTAAAGTAACAGAGGGTAGAACCGGAAAACTGTAGGGACTAACCTCTGTGGGAAGAGAATAAGAAGAAGATAACATAGAAGATGTGAACATGTTTCATCAGCTGTCCTGTTAGTAGAAGCGTATACAGATTCGGCGGCAAGTTATTTCAGATGACAATGTGTATACTTTGAGAGATAAGCCACGAATGTAGTCCAGTCGGAGTTTTGAAAACGAATCCAACTTTACGGATGTCGCTCCTTTAGCCTATTGGTATAGACAGGTGTTAATACTTTAGCCTATTGGTATAGACAGGTGTTGATACTTTAGCCTATTGGTATAGACAGGTGTTGATACTTTAGCCTATTGGTATAGACAGGTGTTGATACTTTAGCCTATTGGTATAGACAGGTGTTAATACTTTAGCCTATTGGTATAGACAGGTGTTGATACTTTAGCCTATTGGTATAGACAGGTGTTGATACTTTAGCCTATTGGTATAGACAGGTGTTGATACTTTAGCCTATTGGTATAGACGGGTGTGGATACTTTAGCCTATTGGTATAGACGGGTGTGGATGCTTTAGCCTATTGGTATAGACAGGTGTTGATACTTTAGCCTATTGGTATAGACAGGTGTTGATACTTTAGCCTATTGGTATAGACAGGTGTTGATACTTTAGCCTATTGGTATAGACAGGTGTTGATACTTTAGCCTATTGGTATAGACGGGTGTTGATACTTTAGCCTATTGGTATAGACGGGTGTTGATACTTTAGCCTATTGGTATAGACAGGTGTTGATACTTTAGCCTATTGGTATAGACAGGTGTTGATACTTTAGCCTATTGGTATAGACAGGTGTTGATACTTTAGCCTATTGGTACAGACAGGTGTGGATACTTTAGCCTATTGGTATAGACGGGTGTTGATACTTTAGCCTATTGGTATAGACGGGTGTTGATACTTTAGCCTATTGGTATAGACAGGTGTTGATACTTTAGCCTATTGGTATAGACAGGTGTTGATATTTTAGCCTATTGGTATAGACAGGTGTTGATACTTTAGCCTATTGGTATAGACGGGTGTGGATGCTTTAGCCTATTGGTATAGACGGGTGTTGATACTTTAGCCTATTGGTATAGACAGGTGTTGATACTTTAGCCTATTGGTATAGACGGGTGTGGATGCTTTAGCCTATTGGTATAGACAGGTGTTGATACTTTAGCCTATTGGTATAGACAGGTGTTGATACTTTAGCCTATTGGTATAGACAGGTGTTGATACTTTAGCCTATTGGTATAGACGGGTGTGGATGCTTTAGCCTATTGGTATAGACGGGTGTTGATACTTTAGCCTATTGGTATAGACGGGTGTGGATACTTTAGCCTATTGGTATAGACAGGTGTTGATACTTTAGCCTATTGGTATAGACGGGTGTGTATACTTTAGCCTATTGGTATAGACGGGTGTTGATACTTTAGCCTATTGGTATATACGGGTGTGGATACTTTTATATACACTGGTTACGTCGAGATATTGAGTATCCACAATTTCCTGTGGGATGTGCAGATATATGTTAAAGGATAGATGAAATGCATTTTTCTCAAGAATGACAGATGATTACCTCTACGTATATTGTATATCGGAATCAATTGAGCATAAAATCGAGACAATATACACTTGCAATTGATAATTAAGACGATTTTAATTCACCCATTTTAACACTATCGCATTTTGTTCGGCGAATCCTTTTGAAAATGCTCACTGAGGCGTGACTGTGATAAGCGTTAGGCGGGGCGGCAAGATAGCTTCTCCGCCGGTGTCTCGTTAATTAATTAATGATAATTATCACTGCCGCTAAATGAATTTATGAGGTGTATTACATCGCCAAAAAGACATGTTTATGTAATAATTGTGTAATTGTCATCTGCGGAATTACCTAGTTGGATATCTAAACATTCGATATATGGGAAATTTAAGTTGGTTTATTGAAGATTTCTTTGTGAAATTAACAATCAAAATGTTGCGAAATTACGTTGAATTGTGACTATCGCTGAAAATCAAATTCCTCCACAAACGTCACAGAAGTCATCCCTTCACGGGTCACACCCCCGCAGACTTTCATTCTGGTCGCCGGGGCTAAATCAGGCGGTTTTTTAAAAAGCCGTATATAAGTAATTTATGGACCGATTTCAGAAATTTAAAATCAAGCAATTGTCAAATTGACATCCCATTTTAAAATCGAGCAATTGTGAAATTGACATCCCATTTTAATGATTCCGATTTGGACCATATGTCATTTCATCCATCCTTTAATCTGTATCTATTCATGTGGTTTTTACTGATTAAAAAAACTCTTTGACCTAAGCGGGGGAATATGAGCTAAGCTCGCTTCGGATCCTACACTTGTATTAACGGGCATTTCGTCACAGCGAGGCCTTGTGTTAAGGTTTACCAGCTGATACAATGACATAATTAAACGAAATTTGGCGACATTACACATAAAGGCCTTCTAACGAGCAAAATAACAGAACGTGATACGTTTAAAATTTCGTTCCAACTTGTCTAGATAAACCACTTTAAACGTGCATATCCAATTTTTAGTACTATTGTTAATAGTTAGTCTGAATTTAGACATAGTTAGCTTATCGTTAAAGTCAATGAACAAACACATAGACTATCTTCTCACGTGGAATCTAACTTCATATCTTCAAGAGATCCTCAGCAAGTGTGGTGTCAAGTTGACGAACTTCACTGGGAGCACGAGAAAGTCGTGGCGCACGTGCAGCACGATGAAATGTACACGATATCCTGACATGTTGACGTCGTCTACAGCAACAGTGCTACCGTTTGCACGTGAGACATATGCGAGAACGTTTGAAATTCAACTGGCAGCACACTGAAATGCATCCTGGAAGCCAGGGGTACTTTGTTTCGGTCGCTTCTCTTTGAAACTAACCCCTGGATTCCTAGGTGGTAAAAGGCTCGACGCGCTGGGTTCACAAAAAAATGGAAAGTCCCTTTTGCTAATTATAGCACACCAATGGCGAACCGTGTTTCTAAATTCCTTGGCGTAACCAAATAAGGAGGTAAATTATGATTTAAACAATGACCTTGAAGCGAGTGTCAGTGTCGACAGTCCAACTTCGTCTTAATTGCCTGAAATTGTATTTTATACTTCTGGCATTGAAAGAGCGACATTTGTTCAAATAAGTTCTAACATTAACTCCTGTCCATATACTATCCACTCGTTCTAAAGAGAACATTCATATGGCATGAGATCTAACGAGCGCTTTCCCGCGGAGCAGATTTCGCACTGTTGAAATATCAGAAGTATTTTTTGTCATGTACTGACAATGACAAACATTCGCGCATTTTAAAATAATTTGCATACATTAATAATACTTCATCAAACAAAAATTTAACGTAATAACATGATAGACTTTGGATAACATAATGTGTTGTTATAGATTGTCAACAAATTTATGATACATATATGCAATGAACAATATACACAGAAAAGGTGAAATAATGCAATAATGTACTGAAAATGAAGCCTCGGTGTCATAACGAACGGCAGTAATTATTGTCCACGTAAACTCCAAGGGGAGGGGCGTGTATAAAAGGAAAACGCTGATTGGATCTATAGAAAAGCCATAGACTTTTCTGTGATTGGTAGTTATATTTAACGCGCGTCGAGCCTTTTGCCACCTAGGAATCCAGGGGTAAGTTTCAAAGTGAAGCGACCGAAACAAAGTACCCCTGGTTTCCAGGTTGACTGATATGCTCAAACCAGGAAAACACAAATATTCACTCGCAAACAATATATCATACGGTCACCCCTGACTGTATTACAGGTGTAACATTCTTTCCCCACAGAGATTATGCAAATCATACCTTCCCAAGTAAACTCTCGTTCATTCTCTCCTCACAGAGGTTACATAAATCACACCTTTCCATGTAAAAGGTGTTACATTCTCTCCCCACAGTGCTCAATAGTTCCATACCTTCACATGCAACAACCGGTTATATAACTTAATGTTGGGCGAAATGGCTGTAAGATGGTTGCCAAGGTAACTGCCGCGTACTTCTCTAATAATCTATTACAGTCAGCAATACATGTATTTCTGATGCATCTGCACAGTTATAACAGAGCGTCACTGTTCAGAGACATCAACTATACATATGGAAAAAAAATAAACACCCCCAAAATTCAAAACTGAAATGTTATTATGTGGGGGTGTTATCATAATTTGAGAGAATTAATTACTCCCGATATGACAAAATGAGATTATTTTACCCTATTTCTTCAAAAGAAAAAATACTCAAATTGACATTTTGAGATCTATTATCCTTACCATTGTCCTTATGCCTAAACGACATAATACAATTTAGGTTTCCGATATAACAAAACTCGTCTGATACCAAGTTGAGTTTCACACACCAAGGTGAGGTGCTGTATTTCAGAGTATTTCACTTATATCGCGGCTGCTAGTATTATGACAGGGAAAAAAACCGCAACGCCATGTGGCTCTGCACTGCGGTGAAACCTGCGAGCAGCGGCTGGAACTAGCGAACCAAGGGTGGCACTTCGCTGAAATTAAGTGTAGCATTGCACCCAAACCTTGCTGCGTGTAGAACAGTTCTCTCCTGGCGGTATTCGAACCCCGGACCTTTTTATCCGAAGCTGAACACGCTAACCACTGCGCTCTCCCGCCCGTTCATACAGCAAAACACACATTATATTCTTATTAGACAACCTTTAATGGTGCTTAACTTTTTCCCCATACGTATACACAAAGAACTTAATTAAGCACCACCTAAACTTTCCAGTGATACAAATATACATAGTAACGGATATGTATTGTTAGATGGTAATTGGTATGGAACTGCATTTCCTCTCAACAGTGTTCGGGTTTTCTGTGAGGTCAATCGTACAAACACACCCCACAATGCATGTGAAGCACACCAACCACGAATTTCTGAAATTGCAGTTTTAAATCGTTCTTGAAATCAGTATAAATCTTGGAAATCTTCAATGATTGTGTCATTACCTCTGAACATGGCTCGAAGGAGACTTACTGAAGCAAAAATATGGCAAATTATTAGAATGAGTTCCAACGGAATGTCTTGTAGAGCTATTGGATGACAGTTGGACATTCACCACACTGTGATAAGCCGTCTTGTCCAGAAATATCGTCAAACAAACGTTGTGAAGGATCGTTCAAGATTAGGTCAACCACGGAAAACCTCTCGAGTTAAAGACCGTGATTTAGAACGCCTTGTTCGACGTCATCCGTTTGCCGAAAGTGGTGTGTTGAAGTGATTATGGCTGCCCAACCGACGTGTTTGCAACAAAACAGTGCAAATCGATTAACGTTGATAGGACTAAAGTCAAGAAGAGTGGTTAAGGGGCCACGTTTGATTAATCTCCATAAAAGAACTCGTTTGAAATTGTGTGTCACCCGACGTCACTGGAATCTTGCGTCTTGGAGGAATATTCATTGGTCAGATGAAAATCGTCACAGACGGGCGCCAGCGTGTTTGGAGAACCAAGAACACAGAATATACACCAAAGAACATCCAAACATCAGTCCCATTCGGTGGTGGATATGTAATGATCTGGGGATGCATCTCTCATGACTGTAAGCTCGATTTGTTGACTGTGAGAGGTAATCTCAATGGCGATTGTTACATCCGGGAATTTCTGCAGCCTGTTCTCGTGCCACATTTTGACAATCATCCATTGGCCACTTGTCCTGTATAACGCTCAGCCTCACCGTTCTCGACTTGTGATTGATTTTCTAAAAAACAATGCAGTATCCAAAACTCCATGGCCTGCCATGAGCCCAGATATCAATCCACTGGAACACATTTGATATGATTGGACGCCGAGTGCAAGCCATTGACCCACCAGTACAGGATTTAGTCGGTTTAGAAGCAGATAAAAATCATGAGTGGAAGCTGTTACCTGTAAAACCACTGTTCATGTTCATCTGGCAATATAATGAGATACATGTTACACATTGTATTCAGTGTTGTCTGTGTGTTTGCTAAGATGATGCACTTTCATAAAATAACAGCATTTCTAAGAATAATTTCACAATATTTTCATAGTAGTTTGGCATCGTCACACAAATCTGAAAATATGAGGTGGAGCTTGATTAAGTTCTTCGTGTATATATCTTTACAACTGTAAAGTTTTACTCATTCCAAACTGCAAATACGAGCAATTGTGCAGTGTTTTAGTACACGTCGATAGGAATTAGTTATAATGTATTTAGCAGTGTTTTGTTTTGTTATATTGCCATCTGTAGATTGCACTTATTCCGCTATTTTCACAATACTTACTTTGTTCATAACTGCACATTATCAACTATAGCATATTGGTTTACGATGAACCAACTAACTGAAATGATAATATTGAAATATTACGACTTCATCCTTGAGCTTTTAAAACATAAATGCGTTTCTGACATAACAGCTTATATGAGTGCTTCATATTGACAACATCAACTTTGTAGGTGTTGTTAGAGGTCACATATTCCAAACGTTATGAAATGTATTAATTTTTCGAGAAGTACCGAATGTTACCGAAAACTACCATTTTGATGAACGTCGACTTAGCGTATTGACAATGTGAAGGTAAAAGTAGTTATTTCTGATCGAAAACCGGACAATGCATCGCGATTGACGCACGCCAATGAGTTAAACGTAATTTTAGAATCTTATTTACAACAGACAAAATGACAAATTTGGGTTGATAATGTTCGATAGGTCATATAATTACCCTGCATGTAAATGGGTCGTGCAGTTTCGGTTTCTGCACATGCATAATGATGTTACTCGATTTTAATTTGAAACTAGTAATTTTGATATTATTGGTGATTTGAGATAATTATGCAAGCTAAATGGATGTCATCCTCGATAATCCAGCGCTATTGTTCCGATAACTCTAGATTTAGATTATCGAGGATGAATGGATGTATGTATACACTAAACAGCACATATGGTGAGTTGGAACGTATTAAAAACAAATACAAGTTTTATTCAACAGGGTGCCGCAGCGACGCATTGTCCGGTTTTCGATCAGAAATCACTTTTTTTACTACTTTATATTGCCTCTACTCAGAACTCGAGAGAAAACGGTTATTATCGGCAAGAGTCAATAGGCCTACATCTCGACACAGTTTATAATGTTCGGTATAATATTCTGTTACTCAAGAAACATACAGTATGGATGTCCTTGCAACACTATTGATCTTGGCTTATGACAATTTGAAAAATGTAAATTATTAAGTAATTGCATTCACCTAGACTCTAGCTCTGAGTCTTCACAAGGTATGTTTAATATAAAGCTCTTAGCATGGGTCATGGTCCAGCAGCCTTTTGTCATTTCACTTTGATAGTTTTTTTTGTTGTGTTTTTTTTAATGTTTTTATTCCCAAGAAATCACATTATATGGCATATGTATACAAGCATATAAGACAATGTTTACACTTGTTTGTATATAGGAATATGAAGATAAAACAAAAACCTGTTGATTTGCATGATGTCATCTCAAATTAAGAAGAGTGTTGACATTCTTCGTACACAATGATATGGCCTATTCATTGTAAACAGTAGTTTCTTGCACATGAAATAAAGGGAATTGAAATAGAAGAAACATTGGAAGATCATTGTGAATAAGGTTATATTAATAGAGTGTGGAGTGATGACCAAAACGCAAAGAATTTTGTTTGTTCATTGTTTGAGTAAGCGATGTATTTGCATAATTTATAGTATCTTCTTATTTCATTTTTAATCTGATTAAAATTTGGCTTTGAATCTTTTCTGCTCATATTGTAAATGGTTTTTTTCACAATCAGGCAGATTACATTTAATGGATTGTTATTTTTCTCTTTAAAGCCAAAAAGTATATTTTCAAGATTTAATTCAATATGTCCTTCACTCAAGGTTGCAAGACATGATGCCAAAGTTCTCCACACTCCATATACAATGTTACATTCAAATAGTAAATGCTGTACAGATTCTTGCGTCTGTTTACAGAATGTACATAGTGGTGAATCAATCAAACCAATCTTGTACAAAAACTTATTGGTTGTTAAAATGTTTTGAGTTACCTTGTATTGAAAATATTTCAAATTCACACTTTGTGTGCATCTATTGGGCATTAAATTAATATTTTCCCATTCGGTCTGTGTAAGTTCTCGTCCCAATCTTTCTTCCCATTTCAGCTGACCTGATGTTCTAGCAAATGCAAAATTACATAGTATTTGATAATAATATTTACTTTTCTTACCCATGCTCATCACACCTATGTTAAAAGGGAGAAGAGGATATAGTTTATTTTCAAGCATCTTGACTGTTATACTTTTTTTCTTCAAGTAGTCAGCTACTGCTTTTTTTTATACTAAGATTTTCAAGGAAGTTGATATTAATGTTAAACGTATCTTTCAGATGCCCTTGGGAAGCAAAATTTCCATCTTCTTTTAAAATATGACAGAGAAATACAATTCCCTTTTCTTAAAGTAAACTGGCTTCCAATCTATCAAAATATTATTATTGCACCATAGTGCCTGGCATAGAATATCTTTTCCTTCAGTAATGTTTTTATAGTGAATATTTAGGTATTCTGACCATATCTTTAGTGTCTCTCTCCAAAATCTATTATTAAGTGTTGGTAAAATATTTTTTAAGATATAATATCCGTCAGCCATCCATATCCTTGGCATATTTGCTATGGTCTCCATTACATTATTTTTCCAAAATGTGTCATCATAGCATAGTCTTCGAACCCATAGTACCTTTTGGGCCTTAATAGTATTTTTAATATTTGGAACATTAAACCCTCCAAATTTTGTAGTGGATGATATGGTTGCCCGTTTTACCTTATCTGTTTTACCTTGCCAAATAAAGTTAAAACATTTCTTCTGCAACCAGTCAATTATCTCATCTGGTGGGCTTGGAATAGAGGAGAAAAGATGATTTAATTTTGCAAAAGTAGTGATTTCAATACAACATTTCTTCCCATTGGTGTGAGGGATCTCAATGACCAAATTTGCATCTCCTTATCTATTTTACCTAGTTTTTCTGTGTAATTAAGTTCTACCATTTCGTCTAAATCAACATCGAAAGTAATGCCCAAAAGTTTGAAATTTGTTTGTGACCAATCAAGATTATAATCTTTACATAGTTTGTGTCTAGATCTCTTTTTTGATCCAATCCAAATCAACCTAGTTTTGTCTGTATTTACCTTTAGGCCGGAAAATCTGGCAAAGAAATTTAAAGTATTAAGTACTCCATACAGACTTCTTTCTGTTCCATCTAGTAACACTGTTGTGTCATCTGCAAATTGTGCTAGGAGGCTTTCAATATTTCCAATTTTGATACCTTTGATATTCTTGTTATTCTTTATCAGAAGGGCTAGTATTTCAGCGCATAGAATAAATATATATGGTGAGACAGGATCTCCTTGTCGGCAGCCTCTAGAAATTTTGAAGAAGGAACTCCCAAATCCATTTACCAAAACACTAGACTCTATATCATTGAATAAAGTTGTAATCCATTTTTGTATGCTATGTCCAAAATTAAAGAAATTTAAGACATTTAAGATAAATTTTCTGTCCACCGAGTCAAAAGCTTTTTCAAAATCTATCATAAGTAATAATCCCGGGATCTGATAGTCTTCTGTATGGTCCATAACATCGTAGATTAATCTCGTTACCTCACCTATATATATCTGCCTGGGACAAAACCTTTTTGATCTTCATTTATAATAAGAGGTAGGATAGGTTTTATTCTATTTGCGATAACAGCTGATGCTAGTTTATAGGAAGTATTTAGTAGGCTTATAGGGCGCCAAGATTTCAGAAATTGTTTTGGTTTGTTACTTTTTGGTAAGCAGGCTATTAGTCCTTGTTTTTGTGATACAGAGAGGGAACCGCAGACATAAGCATAATTTAGGGAATTTATTAAATATTTATTTATGTCATTCCAGAAAAATTTAAAAAACTCAGAAGTGAATCCATCTGGTCTTGGGGTTTTGTCATTTTTCATATTTTTAAGTGCCAGCAAACATTCCTGATATGTCAATATCCCTTCTAGTTTCACAGATTCTTCATCTGGCAATTTTTTAACACTATTTTCTAAAAATAAAGTGTCAAGATCAATTTGAGTACATTCTTCACTTGTGTATAATTTCTTAAAAAATGTCTTTGTTTCTTCTAGTATATGTTTCTGGTCTTCTAAAGTTGTACCGTCATTTTTTTCTAGTTTTGTTATAGATTTATTAAGGAAGTTCCTAGCTTCTAATCTAAAGAAATATTTATTTAGTTTTTCTCCATATTCTATCCATTTTGCTCTTGATCTTATTATCAAACCTTTGGTTTTTTCCTTTTCTATTTGATCTATTTCTAGTCTCAAATTATTTATCAAGTCCAAACTCAATTGTTTTTTCTCAATATTTTCTTCTGAATCCATCTGTATTTCTGCCTCCTGTAGTTTGTCCTTAGTTCAGTCTCCTTTTTATTTTTTATCTTCTTTTTTGTTGAAGTATAATATATTGTCATACCTCTTATTTCTAGCAGTATCATTTCCCAAAATAATTGATCATTAATGTTATATTTATCTTCTTCCCCATTTTGTTGTGGTAATTTGTATTTTACAAGTGTTTGTTTTAATGTTTCTTTACCTTTTGTTACATAGTCCACGTCATGTAAAAGAGAATTGTTAAATTTCCAAAACCCCTTACCTTTTTCAAGCTCTGTGTAATTTAAATTGAGGCTTATGACAAAATGATCAGAGTTAATACTAGGGGTAATATCTGCATTATCCACTGAGTAACTTAAGGTATGGGATATCAAGAAAAAATCCAATCTGGATTGTTTTAGGGGAGTTGGTTGCCTCCATGTAAATCTCCTATCATTTGGATGTAGATCACGCCACGGGTCTTTTAAATCAAGAAGATCAAGCATATTTATCACCTCACTTCTAGCCTTTGGATTGTTGATATGTTTGTAATTATAGGTATCTTTATCCGTATCAAGAACAAGATTCCAGTCTCCACAAAGAATTGTTTTCATACTTTCCATTTCACTTACAATATTTTTAATATTAGCATAGAATTCTGGCTTGTCTTCATTTGGTCCATATATATTAACTAATGAGTAGGTAGTTTCATTTATTTCCATTTTTAGTGCTACAAAATTTCCTTCTGCTTTATCTACATCGGTCTCCAGTACTTTAAATTCAAAGTTATTATTAAACAGAATAGCAGTGCCCCTGGCATTGCTTTTATAACAACTGAAATAGCATTCTTTATACCCCCATTGTTGCTTTATTAATTGTTCTTGTTCTTCAGTAAAATGTACATCTTGAAGACAGATAATGTCGGCCTTTTTTTTCAAAAATCTGAAAACCTGTTTTCTCTTTATAAATGTTTTAAGCCCCGGTAATTAAGAGATAACATTTTCAATTTATCCTTGTTACCCATTATCATTGTGATTCTGATTGATTGGTATCATAGTGTAGGCTACCATCGGAAATAGTAAGAGTTTAATTCTATATATACACAAGGGTTTCATTGTAATATGATTCTTGGTTTTTCTTGTAAACAATAACAAAAGGTATAAATAAAAGTCTTTCTGCTTCGACTTCCCTTGTATTTCCTTGGTGTTCTGCCTTAATATTTACAATGAAAATGTAAACTGAAATTGGCATCCCCATTTGGGCCTGTACTAAGGTCCATTTGGTTCACTGCTCCGTAAAGAATCATCCCCATCCATACCGGTATAAATACACTGCCCACCAGCTCAAAGAGCTTTAGTATAACCTTGTAGTGATTATTAACATTAAAAAAGATCATTGTTACACAGCATACATGTTATTAAGTAGTATTTGTGTATTATAAAGATATCCAGATAATTGATATGGCTCACGCCGGCCAAGGGCGGGTAATTTGAGTACAGATTTTCCTGATAGAGTTTCCCATGGGTGATATAGTGAAGAGTAACGGAGCATATATAAAACAATGGGTAGCGAGGATGATCTAGGTTCTAAAAACTGAAACATTTGGTATTTACCAACCTCAAATATAATAGTTTTCATCTAGGAATTACGAATTATGAATAGTGCAATACACGATGAGATACAGAACCAATGGATATATATAAACTCCTCCAAAAAAGAAACGCAACCTGGAAAATTTTAATTTTTTTAATTGTGGCTTTAAGACAATGTAAATCAAGTTACGTTAGAGGTATTGGCATGGAATTTTGAATGGACATCACCTGAGTTCATATGGAAGCGTACATGTGAAAACATTTCATGTGATTTGAGAATTGTGTCCGTAAGATGGCGTTGAAGTCAGTACCTCGTATGGCCACCTCGTGCTGCTCGCACTGCACGGCACCTGCGTGGAACAGACTGAACAAGTCTTTGAATGACAGCTTGTGGAATTCTTTCCCATTCCTCCCGCAATGCATTGGCCAACTCTGGTAACGTTTGAGGTTGATGTTGCCGTCCACGTACACGTCTGTCAAGAATATCCCACAGGTGTTCGATAGGATTAAGATCAGGGGATGTTGAAGGCCATGGTAAGACATTGATGTTTTCCTGGGCTAGATAGGCCACCGTAGCACGTGCAGTATGAGGTCTGGCATTATCGTGTTGAAAGATATGCCTCTGTCGGTTGATGATCGGCAGCAGGTGAGGCCTGAGAACTTGGTTTATGTAGCGATCCGCGTTGATATTCCCTTGTAGGATTACAAGTTCGGATTTTCGGTTGTAGGTTTTGCCCCCCACGCCATCACACTCCCTCCGCCGAAATTGTCCACCTGGCGAACGCAGTTTCGTGCAAAACGTTCATTTTGACGTTGGTAAACACGTTGCCTTCCATCTCGACGTTGAAGAAGAAACCGCGACTCATTGCTAAACCAAATGCGCCGCCAGTTCCTCAGATTCCATGCCTGTACATTACGGCACCACCTGACACGTTGAAGTCGATGTTGTAGTCGTAGAACAGGTCCGACAACAGGTCTTCGTGTACGAATTCCTGCCTCTCGAAGACGATTCCGTACTGTTTGGCCCGATATTCTTCGCAGTCCGGGTATTTGTGTTGCGGTTGATGTGGCCGTAGCATGTCTATCACGTAGGTGGCGCAACCGGATGTAACGATCCTGGCCCGGAGTGGTGATTCGAGGTCGTCCACCTCTGGGTCGATCTTGGGTTGTGCGAAACTGTCTGTATCGATTCCATACACGTGAAATTGTGCTCTTGTGAACCTGGAAATGTCTTGCCATGGAAATCTGTGTTTCTCCAGCTTCAAGGCGTCCAATGGCGATATTTCGATCCGCAGCATTCATTCGTGGCATTACGTAATTGCATGTCAAACGATGGATAAAATGATGAGTACACATTGTGTATTTTATAGTCATTGTATCCAGCGATACCTAGCATGAACTGCACTAGCGCAACGTGTGTGAATTTAATCGTGCGATCATTTCATGCAATTGTCTAAAGGTTGGTTGCGTTTTGGCAATATGTTATCGTTTACCGGTAATGAGACACAAACATCTTTTAGAAGGTATATGTAACTACACTTAAGCAAAAATTACCCTTTAAAGTAAGTTGATTACTAATTATTGAAAAATAAAAATTCCAAATCTAGGTTGCGTTTCTTTTTTTTGAAGAGTTTATTTCTTATCTTGATAACCTCACACAAATACTTCAGGTACCCATATAATATAATTACCATGCATGTATATTGATGTGTATGTATCAAGAAGGTTAGTGTGCTGAGTGCAATGTGGATGAAGTGCCTTTACCCTTCGACACAAAACAGTATGAGTGCATTGTTAATAATTGTTGGTGTCTTAGCTGGGATTCGAACCCAACGTTAGCGAGAGAGGCCAGCAGACCTGCGACTAAAATACATATTGTATGATATGAAAAACTCAATATATAATCAAATATGCACATTCATATATATATTTTATAAAAACAAGTCATAACATTGGTGAAAATATTTTTTCTCAGATCGAGTCCAGATTCTATTTTGAGAAGTTCATGTTATAAAACTCGCGGCTCTCTGCAAAACGCCTGGTGTTTACGTTATATAGCCAGACGAAGAGCACGATCTGCACGTGCAAAATGTATATTTCCAAACCCATCAATGTCAAGTTTAGCGAGACGGGGCAATTTTTAAGAGAACTTTAACTGTCGCCTTTATAACCTATAACTGAATTGCAAAACAAATCGAAAAAAGGTTGACCTTGTTTTACCTATTAAAACTAATTTATCTTTACACAGTATGTATTCAACAGACATTATAAATGTATATGTGTGGTTCATTAAATAAAAATTAATTAAATCTTGATTATCTGGTGAAAACAGAAACTGTCATATCATATTGTGGGTGCTTACAATTACAATATGACGGCACTATAAATCACTAACAGAAATAACATGCTGGTTAAATCAGGTTATTATTTCAATATCAATGAACATGTTTGTTTTTAATGCAAATTTGGTCTCAAATTATAAATTCCAACTTGTACGGAAGCGGGGTCGGGGTAAGTATGGATGAAAATGCCCCCTCCTCCCGGTTCTTACGACCATGATTCTCTAGGGCTGTGCAATATTATCGATATACCGGTATATATCGGTACAAAGTGTGTATTGCAATAATTGCAATATGATTTGTGATATCGCAATATATCGCACCAATGCATTTCAAGTAAAATTATGTTTAAAATCTTGCTTTTAGGCACAGACACATTGTTTAATTCTCCAAAAAATGTTTGATGTGTAGAAAAATGTGTTGGATAAATGATGGGAGACATTTTTTTTAATGTAAATATTATTAGAATGTGCTTACATATATATGTACCTTAATAACTTGTTGTATATAGTTTGTAAGATCTGAAAGGCATTTTATCAAATTATTCATGTTTAAATCGCATAACGATGTATAAAAGCTCAATGTAGAAGTCATTCAATATATCGCAGTATTATTGCAATATGTGTGCTATATATCGCAATATATCGCAATATGAATTTTGTCACAATATCCAGCCTTAGTTTCAATTAGATTAGAATCTGTCATAAATTCACAAAATAAAATAGCTGCATATCCATAAACAATAACCCCTATATTTTATTTTTGTAATCCCCTTCATACGAAAGCCTGTTACCGCCAAATTCGAAAGAGAAAAACTATTTTAAACTCTTAATTACGAGTTTTAATCTCGTAATTACGACTTTCTGTCTCGTAATTATGACTTTCGTTCTCGTAATTACGAGTTTTAATCTCGTATTTACAACTTTATTTCTCGTACTTACGAGTTTTAACCCCTCTTATCCAAATAAAGTAATCATTTTCAAAACATATTTCTTTGATTTTTTGTTATTGGGAAAAGAAATGAGGCGACGTTTCTTGTGTACTTCAGTTTAATACGACTATGTTAAAGCTCCCCCTTATCTCATTTACTCTTATATTGAATTCGTTTCACATAAATGGTATTTAATGGATAGGTCTACGCTTATTTTAGCCTTACCTTCATCTCACCTCGGACATGTCAGGTATCACAAGTTGGGAATGATTACCTGAAACGTTGTGTACACAGACAGCTTGTCTCATACCATCACTGTCTGCCCCATATCAGTATTTCCATGAGTACTTCCCGAATAGTAAATCAATTAAAGGGGCAGTAGCACGTTTTTTCGGTGAAATAGGTCGATGAAATGTATTTGAAAAATAATGTAACCAATAGTAAAACACCCTTCCCTCTTCAGAAAATCAAGTTAAAAAATGAATCTACACGGTTCCGTACAACTTCCAAACGCAAGGCATAACTCTTGCCAGTCTGCATTACTGGCTGATTTAACCCTTGCGGTATTTCCCTAGCTTTCTTGTGTCGAGGCAGTGAATCGCTGCACTGGAAATGCATAGCGGACCTGGATTTCTAAACACAGATTTCTTAAGGAATTACTGCAAGGCCTAAATCAGCCAGTAATGGCGACTGGCAAGAGTTATGCCTTGCATTGGGAAGTTGGGTTCCGTAAAGCCAAGGGAATCTTTTTTGTCATTCGAAATAATAAAATGTGTTAACAATAAAATGGCCGCCATGCAATTTTTGCTTAATATGCAGCACTGTTTTTACCACTACGGGATATTGGTTTGTGTAATAATATGTTTTACCCTCTAAAGTGAATATAAATGACATAAACTATAATTATAAATAAAAATAAAATTTGCGAAAAATCGTGCTACTGCCCCTTTAATAGGAGAAGACCACTCCACTTCAATTGTTGGACACGAACACTGTGAGACTACACGTGAACAATATGAACAAGATACCCTAATCTGTTATTCTAAAAACGTGTCATTACACACACATTCTGTATTATGAACATCCCTCAAGGTGCAAATTACAAAAGATGTCAGATAAAAAATGCTAGGGCGTGGAGTCCTGAAGGTTCTAATTCCAGGGTTTGGTAGAACGGGATGAATAAATACTGTTTCCAACTGCAAAAGGACGCAATGATAAAACTAGCCCATCATTTAGTGCATACATGTGCATTGCATTTCTAAGTGATGGCCGACATATGGTTAATGAGTACAGTAAATCCCCGAGGAGAAGACAAGTGGTCGCCTGTCAGGTGCTCAAGGTTTACATTCTGATTAACATTCTGTCATATGAGGTGCCCCATTGCCATTAGGCCTACCTATTGGATGGATAGAGACGCACTTGGAACGAAGTAACTTACCCAGAGTGATTACCATGCTATTCTCACACCATGTCTCAGTGTAGTAAAGGAATTCAGCCCATAAAATGTTCGATTACCAAGCAATGAAGCAGGTCACCAATCCAGCGAGCCACGCCCATTGTTGCTTCACCCATAGTGGCCCACCGAGGATTGTAACAATACAAACAGAACAAACTAACACAACAACATCATGATATTTCAATCCTATCAAACTTTCAAAAACTTGTTCACACTCACGGCCCTCTGATAGATATCGAGACAAGCTCCCAAAACTAAAATCATTAGAACTACGTCTTTCAGTTGCATTCTAAAATATAGAGGTCAAAGCCGAACAATGGTTTATTGATAAACGACTTCTTTATGCTAAGAGAATGACGTTTTGATAATATCATTATGTCGTTTTCAAGTATGAATGTTACAGCATGTTATAGTAAGAAGAAGAAGGTTATTACATTCTTTAACAGTCATACTAAAAACCATGTAGTAATCTGCATCGACATATCAAGCTCTCAGAATAAAGAAGTCGTTTATTAATAAAGCACTGATCTGTCTTTTTCTTATTTTGTTTTGTTCTTATTAGAAATACATGCTTGTAAAAATATCTTAACAAAATTATCATCGCTGGATATCAGTTATTGTTGAAACGGTGATGGCTGAAAGGATAGAAAGTTTCCACAGTCAATGCTGGTGCCTGACACTGAGGGTGTGGGTTCGAATTCCGCAAGGAAACAAATATATATTATTGTAATACTATTCCAGATGGTGTGATCTCAAAGGAAATATTGTTGTTTTCGGGGTAACTTTCTAAATGGTGTATTTATCAAAGTAGTACTTAATTGTTAAATATCTTTTTAAAGGGGCAGTAGCACGTTTTTTGCAAATTTTATTTTTTCATATTTCCCATTTATAATGATAGTTTATGTCATTTATATTTACTTTAGAGGGTACAACATCTTATTACACAAACCAATTCTCCGTAGTGATAATACCGGTGTTGTTTATAAAGCAAAAATTGCATGGCGGCCATTTTATTGTGAACACAATTTAATCATTTCGCATTACAAAAACGATCCCCATGGCTTTACCGAACCATGTACACTCATTTTCAATTTGATTTTCCGAAGAGAGAATGTTGTTTTACTATTGGTGACATTATTTTTCAAATACATTTCATCGACTTATTTGAACGAAAAAACGTGCTAGTGCCCCTTTAATAGGAATATTTTCCCACTACCTTCGATTATAAAGTGAAACACGCTATTGACATGACTACTTAGAGTTGGAAACATATTTGTACTCTTACACGGTAAATTTGCCAAACAAGAACATTAATTTATAAACTAGCATATTTTATTACCAATATTGAATACCAGATAGCCATGATTCGCAACATAGCTAAAGGGAGATGAACAGAGAAAAGCATTGATTACACTTATGTGTGTACTCCTTACTTTAACATGTTTAACGTGTATTGCAGATAGAAGTAGCAATATTTATGTTGCTTATGCGTCCAGAAGAATTTATTAATATTTCATTCACTTGTTTGTAATCTTCATAGAACCAACATCGACAAATTCACTTTCTCTAAGAGCTTCTTTCTCTTTTTGTTAAACAGCAAATATAGAGAAAGATTAATACCCAAGAGTGGATGTCATGTTTTTTTTTTTTAAAACACGAGAATAAAAAAAGAATTTTTTCGGGACAACTCGTATCTAAGCACTGCAGTTATTAGGCTCATGGGTTTAATAACGAGTTTTAATTTCTAATTTTAGCCAAAGCACCTAAAATTTTAAAATATGTTTAGAGTGACCCGCTCACTGTTCAGTTATACATATTAAGATCATTATTGTGATGTAATAGTTCGATTCCCATAGACAATAACATAAAATTACTATATAATACAAAGTTAACTTTCTTAGAAATTTGATATCATTCTATATTATTCGAAATTAAACTTTTGCTTAAGACATGGCTTGAGAAATTTACACTTTCCCATCGAGTAACCCGTCCTCCCGTTAGTTGACAATATTCTTCACGTGCTGCATGCTTTTCACAAGCTATCCCCCCCCCCCCCCCCCCCCCCCCCCGGGAGCTCCTTGCCGTTGCTAAGCAACCGAAGTTCCCGCACAATTTATTTGTCGAAATTGTCAGCATATTTGTGTATTTGTAAAATGTGATGAACTTAATAATTTTAAAAATAATACAATATTTCACTTCAATAAAATGTCCGTGTTAATCACACCTTTTATTTCAACTGATATAATACTTGTATTAATACTTATAAGCTTAAAATACAAAATGGCTGAGACAAATGGATAATAAACACATATTTTTGAAAGCTATAACACTTAAACTAGTACAAACACAATATTACTCTTGATTTATTTTACCAAATATGTAAACCACACCCTGGGGCGCTCGAGGGTCAAATTCTGACTATCTGGACTATTATGGTACCGGGTAGACAGATGGACAGTTCAACCATAGTGGCTTTATCAAGGATTACATCAACCCAAGTCTCCGTGAAGGGAAAAAACTCAACCCATGTCTCGGTGTGTGGAAGAGACTCTACCCATGTCTCAGTTTAGGGAAGAGACTCTACCCATGTCTCAGTTAAGGGAAGAGACTCTACCCATGTCTCAGTTAAGGGAAGGGAAGAGACTCTACCCATGTCTCAGTTTAGGGAAGAGACTCTACCCATGTCTCAGTTTAGGGAAGAGACTCTACCCATGTCTCAGTTTAGGGAAGAGACTCAACCCATGTCTCAGTTTAGGGAAGAGACTCAACCCATGTCTCAGTTTAGGGAAGAGACTCTACCCATGTCTCAGTTTAGGGAAGAGACTCAACCCATGTCTCAATGTAGTGAAGAGACTCAACTCATGTCTCAGTTTAGGGAAGAGACTCTACCCATGTCTAAATGTAGGGAAGAGACTCTACTCACGTCTCAGTTTAGGGAAGAGACTTTACCTATGTCTCAGTTTAGGGAATAGAGTCCACCCAAGTCTCTGTGTAGGGAAAAAACTCAACCCATGTCTCAGTTTAGGGAATAGAGTCTACCCATGTCTCAGTTTAGGGAAGAAATTCTACTCATGTCTCAGTTTAGGGAAGAGACTCTCCCATGTCTCGGTGTGTGGAAGAGACCCAACCATGTCTCAATGTAAGAAAGAGACTCAACCCATGTCGCAGTGTAGGCAAGAGACTCAACCCATGTCTCAGTGTAGGGAAGAGACTTAACCCATGTCTCAATGTAGGGAAGAGACTCAACCCATGTCTCAATGTAGGGAAGAGACTCAACCTATGTCTCAGTGTAGGGAAGAGACTCAACCTATGTCTCAGTGTAGGGAAGAGACTCAACCTATGTCTCAGTGTAGGGAAGAGACTCAACCAATGTCTCGGTGTAGGGAAGAGACTCAATCCATGTCTCGGTGTAGGGAAGAGACTCAACCATGTCTCAGTGTAGGGGTAGGACTCAACCAAAGTCTCAGCGTATGGAAGAGATTCAGCCCATGCCTCAGTGTAGAGTAAGGACTCCACCATGTCCCAGTGTATGGAGTGAGTGAGTGATCCCCATGAGTTGGGGTTTAACGCAGCTTTCAAGAGTATTTCACTTATATCGCGGCTGCAAGTATTATGGCATGGAGAAAGCCCGCAACGCCATGTGGCTATGCACTGCGGTGAAACCTGCGAGCAGCGGCTGGAACTAGCGAACCATGGGTGGTATTACGCTGAAATTCAGTGTAGCATTGCACCCAAACCTTACTGCGTCTAGAACAGTTCTCGACTGCAGACAAAGTTGCCTGGCAGGATTCGAACCCCGGACGTCTTGATTCGAAGCCGAACGCGCTAACCACTGCGCTATCCCGCCCCCAGTGTATGGAATAGACTCTACCATGCCTCAATGTAAGGAAGAGACACACCCCATGCCTCAGTGTCTGGAAGAGACTCAGTCCATTCTCAGTGTCTGGAAGAGACTCAGTCCATTCTCAGTGTCTGGAAGAGACTCAGTCCATTCTCAGTGTCTGGAAGAGACTCAGTCCATTCTCAATGTACGGAAGGTGTTCAACACATGGCTCCATGTAGGGGAGGGACTCAACACATGGCTCCATGTAGGGGAGGGACTCAACACACGGCTCCATGTAGGGGAGGGACTCAACCATGTCTCAATGTTAGGAAGAGACTCCACCCATGTCTCAATGTTAGGAAGAGACTCCACCCATGTCTCACATCCCAGGATAACAAGACTGTCATAACCCCAAGAATAGTTATGAGTCCATCACATGAATCTGTACAATAAGCATGTGGATAGACAGACTCTAGCCTATATCATTAATAAGTAGTTTATGAATAGGCAAAATTATTCATAATACAGATAATGGAGATATTAATATTCACACTTTTCCAACATTTAATGTATGCTTGAGGCACTATCTTGGTCCGAACTTAACTAGTTATATGATTCTAGAAGGCTGCTCAATCACAAAAAAACATTAGGTACCCCGTTATACGGCTGAGAATATGGGTCATATTTTTAAAAAAGTCATTTACCCTAAGTATCAAGTAGTCAATTGTTCATCCGATAGCCGCGCCTGTTGTTGCTGAACTTCACTGAGAGCGCTCAGCTGAGTTATGTGAAGGACCCTTGCAAAAATAAGGTTTTGACCAACGCTGTAGTTAAAACAATGTTGTGTCATTTAGATCATGTAACATTATTTTACTTGGAGTCACACTAACTAACATACTGTAAATACTGTTCGGGTTCATTGATTAGCAACATGACTCAATGGCACTGTTGATAAGTTGATTGGACAGTGCTCAGTGCTTGCAGGTGGTGCCTGACTCTGAAGGTGTGCTACTCTAAGGAAGGAAAGAAAACCTGTTATAACACAAAACAGCAGAACGTTAGTTGGCAAGTCGTTGAGACATTTAGTGCTCAGTGTTGATGGTTGGTGTCTGACTCTCAAGGTGTTCTATTCAAAGGAGTGGAAGAAGACCTATTATAACACACAACAGCAGAACGTAAGATATTAAAGGATAGATGAAATGACATATGGTCAAAATCGGATTCATTAAAATGGAATGTCAATTTGACAATTGCTCGATTTTAAATTTCTGAAATCGGTCCATGAATTACTTATATACGGCTTTTTAAAAAACCGCCTTATTTAGCCCCGGCGACCAGAATGAAAGTCTGCGGGGGTGTGGCCCCTGAAGGGATGACTTCTGTGACGTATCAAGAGGAATCTGATTTTCGGCAATAGTCATAATTCAACGTAATTTCGCAACATTTTGATTGTTAATTTCACAAAGAAATCTTCAATAAACCAACTTAAATTTTCCATATATCGAATGTTTAGATATCCAACTAGGTAATTCCGCAGATGACAATTACATAATTATTACATAGACATGTCTTTTTGGCGATGTAATACACCTCATAAATTCATTTAGCGGCAGTGATAATCATCATTAATTAATAAACGAGACTCGGCGGAGTAGCTGTCTAGTCGGCCCCGTCTGTCGCTTATCATAGTCACGCCTCGGTGAGCATTTACAAAATGAATCGCCCAACTGATTGCGCTAGTGTTAAAATGGGTGAATTAAAATCGTTTTAATTATCAATTACAAGTGTATATTGTCTCGATTTTATGTTCAATTGATTCCGTTGTACAATATACGTAGAGGTAATCATCTGTCATTCTTGAGAAAAATCAGATCTTTAAGTTGTTGGTACGTTCGGCGTTCAGTGCTGGTGGTTGGGGCCTGACTCCGAGGGTGTACTACTCAAGGGAAAGGAAGGAGACGAATTATAATACAAGATTTGAAAATTACGAAAGTGACTAGAGAAATATCATTATAAGTTTCTGAAGGAAGGTTAACTTCCTTCTCACTTTCACGCAACTTGCATATTCATCCAAAACATATGTTAATAACTTGCTTCCAGCATCAGCCTTTTAGATGTGCAGAAACCATTTCACATGCATATTAGTAATATGAACTATTAAAGGGGATGATATCCCACGTATCCCTCGTCTTTCTGTCCTTTGTAGATAAGTTTCAAAATAACGACTAAATCAGTCTGATGAAAATCGACCTTGTTCCGAGGAATACAATTTGCAAAATAATATATCTACCAGGATACGAACAGGTTCTGTAGATACATCCCGTATAGGTGTGTGTTCCGAACCAGTTTAGCGCAGCCAAAGCCCACTCAAATAGCTGACCAATCACATCATAGTATTTAAACGGTCGCTGTTTTGAAAGCATTCGGAACAGACACAATGATAGCTGTTTGGAGTTATCTGCCCCTAGCTTCTCGCACCGAAAGCATTTGTTGGGCATCTTTTGATTGGCTACCTGAATTACGCTCGAACACTCGAGTCAACGGGCTGTAATCAGACGGTTTGGCGTGGAACCTACGACTGATATGAGTTCGTATCCCTGTAGATGCACTATTTTGCATGTTTTAATCCACGGAAAACCGTCGATTTTACTCAGACTGACGACTAAATATATAATAATAGCGACACATTGTCCAGTTTTTTCGATCAGAAATAACTTGTTTTACTAGTTTGTATTGTCTCTATACAGAACCGACTTGCAAGAAAACGGTAATTATCGACAGAAGTCAGTAGACCTACTTTTCGACACAATTTATAAGTTTGGCATAATATAATGTTACTCCAGAATCACACAGCATGGAGTGAGTGAGTGAGTGAGTTATTGTTTAACGCCGCTTCGGCAGTATTGCAGCCATTAGCGGCGACACAGCATGGGTGTCCCTGTAACACTCTTAACAAATGTACCGCGACTGGATTATCGGATCATCTGACATCTAGCTCTGTGTTTTTACATGACATGTTTAATATAAAACTTTTGGACTTTGGCGTGGGACATGGTCCAGCAGCCATCCGTCATTTCACTTTTGAGAGTTTAGACTTCTTTCCAAAAACTACTGCACCCAAAAAGCTGTTATTTTATGGGCATGCACCTCGCATCTTGGGGCTCAAGGTTTATACATTATGGTCTTGACCCAACTTCAAATTTAGAAATATAAATATATTAGTCATCACCATATATATATATAATATGAATTATTAATAGTGTAATGCCTGATGAGCTACATAGCCAGTGGATATATATTTTCCCTATTTTGATGACAACACATATATACTGTTAGTTCAAGTGATCAAGTTATATAACTACCATGCATATACACCAGCATGTATGACTGAGATTTGGTTTTACTTCTTATGGTAAATGAATAACAGATCCGTACTCCCCATGAACAGGTACCCATTTAAACAGCTTAGTGAACTGAGTGCAATGTCGATGAAGTGCCTAACTCTTGAACACAACACAGTATGTGTCCACTGTTAAAAATTGTTGGAGTTTCAGCCGGGATTCGAACCCAACGTTAGCGTAAGAGGTCAGCAGGCCTACGACTACATCACTTTGCTATTGAATATTGTATGATATCAAAACCTCAATATATAATGATACATGTATATGCATATGTGTATATATATTTTTCTATTAAAACAAGCCTTGACATTGGTGAAATATTTTTTCTCAGATCGGGTCACGATTCTATTTGGACAATTACGTTATAAAACTCGCCGGTCTCTGCAAGACGGCCGATGTTTACGTGATGTAACCAGACCAGAAGAGCACGATCTGCACGTGCATCATGTCTATTTCCAAACCCATCAATGTCAAGTTTAGCGAGACGGGGCAGTTTTTAAGAGAACTTAACTGTCTGTTTTAAAACCAAGAAGGCTAGAACGGAGTTGGAAAACAAATTGTAAAATATATGTTGATCTTGTTTTACCAATTAGAACTTATTTATCTTTATCTATTATATATTCAACATACAAGTCTTATATGTATATGTGTGGTTACTTAAATAAAAAATTGTAGACGCAAGAAGTAACAAAAGTTCATCACTCGCATCCACAGGATTTATTCTTTGAAAGTCGTTCAACGTTGACCAATGGGTGTATTATACAATTATGAACAATCACAATTATTGTTAGTAATTATAAGTAAACATACCTCTAGATTGAGTTTGCCTACATCTCCAAGTCTGGAGAGGTTATACAGAGTAAAAGAATAAAATTCTATTGTGGTGTGTGTGTGTGTTGTTCTTTCCCTGAGTTATCTCCCCTGGCTGAAGTTATCTTCCCCTGTCAACCGGATGTTTACCTCATTCTATTCGAAGTATAATTTGGATGACGGGGAGGAGGGTGGGAGTACATCCTCAATCTAGAGGTATGTTTACTTATAATTACTAAAAATAATTGTGATTGTTCATAATTATTGCGTAAACTATCCCTCTAGTATGAGTTTGCCAGAATAACACATAAGGCTGGAGGGAGTCCAAATTCCTAAACCACTCCAAGCCTAGTCCCAATCCTAAGGACTTGATAAGACAAACTCATATTCATGGAGGAATAAAGGGAGATAACTCTTCCAAAAGATCGTACTTTTGTTCCAAATTCCGTAAAATATCCTATTTTGGTAGTAGATCGTATTTCCAGCATTGAATATCTTCCTATTTAATGCTTAAAAGATCGTATTTTTCCCTATTTAGGGGTTAAAATAAGGTCTAATTTGGTATAAATACGCTATTTTACGTAATATTCCGAGGTAATCGGACATAATTTACCGTTATTCCTTGACTCAGATAAGGAATTCAGGCTTAAACTGACTTTTGATAATATTCCCGGGAATTTCCTCAAATTTACCGTTATATTCACGAAAATAGCCGATAATACCCAGGAATTTACCGTTATTCCTACACTTAGATCGGTAAAAGCATAAACCAGACACGTCTCACTTAGGGGGAAATACGATTCGCTGCCGTATCTCACCAACCTTAGCTCACTGAGAGACTGATAATACTTCCCCTAACGGGATATTTGGTACAATAACAACTAGGTCTTTGAATATGCCCACCTTCTAATGGAATAGAAGTCACCACTTTCCGAGGACAGCTAGAGGCTGGACACTATCCCCGGGTCACTCCCCTCCCCCTTTTTTCCCCTGGGGAGGGGGTCAGGCAGAGAGGTGCTGAGCCGCCACCAAGGGCCCCAGGGACGATAGGCCCCCAATCATTGGGGCTACGTCTCTTAGGTAAGCTCTGGTGAAAGCTGAGGAGGACTTCCACTGGCACGAAGCAACGACCTGGTCAACTGACACTGACTTCCAGGCGGCCAGAGAGGTAGAGAGAGCTCGAATTTCGTGAGGAGAGTAAGTAGATTCTGCTTCAGAGAACTCCGCATTGGAATACGCTAGCACAATAGTCTTCCTCAACCATGAAGCGATAGTGGATCTTTGATATTTCTGACTCCATAGCTTGCTTGCAGGATAGAAATAGTCTTCTTCGCTTTTTCCTGAAAGTTTGTGTTCTCTCTAGATACCAACGTAAGGCTCTAACTGGGCACAAAAGGCGATTCTTGTCTAGTTTCCCATTGGGTCTTGGGAGCGCTGGGATGGAGTATACCCTGGTACCCAGGGGGCCTGCTGCTGTTGATTGGTTTTTGGCAAGGAACTCTGGGATTGCTCTAAAAGATGCAGACTTGTAATGCTCGGAGAAGGCAACATATGACACGTCTATGGCATGTAACTCAGACACTCTTGCGGCAGACGCAAAGGCTATAAGAAATGCAGTTTTCCAGGATAAAAACTTTAGTGATGGTAGAGTTCAGAGGTTCGTAAGGAGGTTGCTGAAGCGATTTGAGAACCAGAACTAAATCCCACTTGGGGAAAACTGACGGAGATCTGATGTCTTGCAACTTGAAAGATCTGATCAACTTGGTTAGGGGAACGTCTGAACCAACAGAGAGACCCTCTAGATCCGTGACAGAGGCGATAGCAGATCTGTAGCCTTCTATGGTACCTGCCTTGAGGTTACAGTCCTTGCGAAGATGATTTAGAAAATCTGCAATTATGGGGATGGAGAGGGGGACGAGGGATAACTGGTGCTCTCGTCTCCAGAGCTGGAATCTATCCCATTTGTTGTCGTATAGTGCAGAAGTTGATGGTCTGATAGATCTGGTAATAGCTGAGCTAGTGTCCTTGGCGAACCCTTTCTGCTGTAGGGACTGCTCGATATGCGCCAAACGTGAAGGTTGAATGCTTGCAAGTTGACGTTGTGGGGTTGCCAAAGTGGCTGTTGCAGAAGATTGGGCCACAGTGGAAGACGTAGTGGGGGATCTGACGCTAGATCCAGAAGCGACGGGAACCATGGTCTCTTGGGCCAGAAGGGGGCTACCAAGAATAGGGTACATTGATGTCTCCTGATCTTGCTTAACACGTCCGGGATTAACTTGAACGGGGGGAAGGCATAAGCTAAGAGATTGTCCCACGGGTAAGATAGAGCATCCACTGCTAGAGCTTGAGGGTCGGGGACTGGACTGATGTACTTCGGAAGTCGATAGTTGAGAGCTGTCGCGAAAAGATCTACCTGTGGACGTTCCCATCTGTCCTCTATGAGATCTATGACACTCTGATGCACAGTCCATTCCGAGGACACTACTTGATTCGTTCTGGAAAGTGAATCTGCCAGAAAATTCAGCTTGCCCGGAATATGTCTCGCTTGAATAGATATCTGAAGAGAATCGACTAGGTGGTAAAGATCTCTCGTGCTCTGCATTAGAGAAGGGGATCTGGTGCCCCCTTGTTTGTTGATATAGGCTACCACTGTCGAGTTGTCTGTGGCAACCACTACGCTGTTGTGAGACAGAAGGGACCTCCAATGGGTAAGAGCCCGTATCACTGCTAGAAGCTCTAGATGGTTGATATGAAACTCTGATTCCAACTGAGTCCAAGTGCCCTTGACTTGAAGGTCGTTGCAGTGAGCACCCCAGCCCAGGTTGGAGGCGTCGGTATAAATGATCTGAGTTGGTGTCGGCAACACGAACGGGCAGCCTGTCATGACATGTGTCCACCATTGTATCTCGTACAGCACTTGTTGAGTGGGGGAGATCAAATGCGAAAGGTCTAGATTTCGATGATCGTTTATCCAGGACTGAAGGTGTCTCAGATTCAGCCTTCCTCTCTGAGTAAAGTCCTGCATTGACGTAAGAGAGCCCGCTAGAGACATCCACTTCCTGAGCGTGTGGGGTTTCCCGTCTGTTAGCTGAGCAATCAATGACTGTGCTCCTGTCCATCGATCTTCTGTTGGCCAGGTCATTGACATAGAGGAGTCCAGCATGGCGCCTAGGAACCTTATGCGATGTGTAGGCGTGAATTCTGATTTCTCTGGATGAATGACCCAACCCAAGTGGCTGAATACGAGAGCCACGAAGTCTAGGTGGAGTCTCAATACCTCTGTTAGCTGATGACGCAGTAGAAAGTCATCGAGATAGCCGTGAATGAACACTTGTTTCAGATGCAGAAACTGTAGCACGGGAGCCATGATCATAGTGAATAGCCAGGGGGCGACGGAAATACCAAACGGTAGCACTTTGAATTGGAACCGGCGGCCGTTCACACTGAATCTGAGAAACTTCCTGGAGTTCTGATGAATCGGAACATGGAGATAAGCGTCCTTTAAATCCAGGCTTGCAAACAGAGAATGAGGCTGAATCAGCTTGCGAATAGCCCTGAGAGAGTCCATCGTAAACTTTGGTGGTCTTTTGAGAAATGACTTGTTGAGCACCTTTAAGTCTATTATCATCCTCATATCTTTGCAGTCCTTCTTGGGTACCAGGAAGACTGGTGAGTAGAACCCCCCCGAGCTGTCTAAAGGGTCTAGCTCTGTGACGGCGCCTTTTTCTAAGAGTAGATCTATAGCAACGAGAGCGGCATCTAGTTTGGGTCCCTTTAAGAAGAAGCGTTTCCCTTGTGGAATTGCCGTAAGTGGAGGTACAATGTTCCACTGGAGACGATAACCCTCCGATATCACCGAGAGAATCCATGGATCCTGTGTGATGGTTCCCCAGTTGCGTTGGTATGACATCAGTCGGCCTCCCACTGGGGAGGGGGAGGTCGGTTGGGGGAACTCGCACTTCAAAATCATGTCGGAGGACGGAAGCGGCCGTAAGGGGGGAGACAGAACGGGAGGGACGGACGAGTCACCGTCGCTGCTGACCTCTGTGGAAGCGACCCCTAAACTGACCCCTGGTCTGCTGTTGTCTAGCTTGGTTTCTGTTGGGTCCCGGCTGGTTGTCCCTTTTCGCTTTGAAAGTAGTTCTTGGTAGGTGCTGGCGGTGCCGACGGCTTGGCATACGACTGCTTGGGGGGAGCCCTGGGCCCTCCGTTACCCCTGTGGGACTCGTTAAACTTGCCCTTGTTCAACAGTGCTTGCGAAAGTTTAAGGTTCAAGCTCTTAGTAGTCATGGTCTCCTGCGTGACACTCGCTTCTATGCAGGCTCCATTAAACAAGGTGGGAGATTGCACTGGCTGAGACAACAAAGAATCTCTCACATCTTGTGGTAAGTCTCGAACACGAGAAAGTTGGAAGTCCCTTTCGTGGAGAACAGATTTGGCAATCGTGTTAGCAGATGCACTTGCTAAATCTTGGGAAGCTAAAAAGATGCTGTCCAGGAACCCATGAGCCATCGCGGCGTCGTCAGCCCTCATGGTCACTAGCGTATCTGGAGAAATGCCCTCATAGGAAGCAAACTTGGGAGGGAGTAACTCTCTAATTCCAGCACAGAACCAGTTGATGTACGAGAGAGTGTCCATGGAAAATCTGGCATTCGCATCCATTTCCAAAATGTCAGACCTAGACATCGGTTTGCTATTCACACTGGCTGGTCGAGGGTTAAGTCTATCGAATTCTTGGTCCAAGGCGGGAAGACTGGTAGACATGTATCTGTTGTGAATAACATAAGGTAACCTTGACTTAGACTTGGCTAAATGCGAAGGAAGGTTGGGAGTGATCCTCTCATTTACTGATAAAAAGGCTGTCTTCACAACAGTAGAATGAGGCAGAGATAATTTAGGGAGCTTAGGGGTTGGAAGCAGTCCCGAATTCCCAAGTTCGTCCGGTTTAGTAACTTCCAATTGCTCCGTGGGAATTGGCATAGTTGACGGTTTGAGGTGATGTACAGAGTCCAACTTGTCTACAAAAGACCATTCCGGAACTAAGTCGGCAGCTTGAAAATCCGATTTAATAATCAAATGGCCTTCATGATCAAGGACTGACACATCCACAGAGTCCGTACTGGTAGACACATGTAGGGGCTGAGTCAGGATAGGGATGAATGGTGGCCTGTTGACATCAACCAAGTCAGCTAAACCGTTAGGTAGCTGGCTTTGGCCCCAGTCTCCATCAGCTAGGTCACCCGTGCCGCCCGTGCTAACATTTAACGGGATCGACCTGCTGGGGCACGTGAGTTCTCCCGCCTCGGTCGGCCAGTGGCTCAACAGACTGAGTGGCCTCGTCCGTGTCGCCCGTGCTAACGGGACGCGTAACGGTATGAGCCGACCCAGCTGTCTTGCCACGGTTAGCCCGTGCGTCCGTGGACACCGTGGCTTCCCCTCTGGCCCGGGAAACCCGTGCTCCGACCTGAGCGTTGGGTTCCCCGCCACCCAGGCCAGGATTGGTCGGGGGTGTCCGTGTTCCGTGAGAGACCGTGACACCGTCCCTGACCGAGACGCCTGGCTGGGTGGTGATGACCGTGGTTGGGTTTTGGGTCTTCATGCGCTCCCCGCGCAACCCACGACCCGAACCAACGGCAGGCAGTCCCCCTTCCTTGTCCACTGCCAGGGATTTTGGAGGTGGGGGACTGGACCCAACGGTCCCAAGAAGACCAGAACCGCGGCCTGCTACCGACGGCTCTGCCAACCTGGCCCCTATCTCCTCAAACTTCTTCTCATTCGTCTCCTTGATAGATGATACAGAAGTAGATAAAGCCACTAACATAGCTTTCAATTCTGATAGTTCAGAGGAGGGTTTATCAAGAGTGGGGGTGACAGATCTCGATCTCTTGCTAGCAGACGAATCTGACTCCTTCTTCCTCTTAGGGGTCTTAGGCTTAGATCTAAGTTTGTTCATCTCAATCCAGTCTTTATCAGGCATGTCTTTACACAACAAACATCGAGAGTCAAACATGCATGGTAGATCCTTAAAACAAGCATAGCAGGATGAATGGGGATCCCCCTTATGTAAATACTTCTGACACGATAGACACTTGTTTTGATTGGCAGACATCTTGGATGAATGAAAAATGGCGGGAAAGTTGAAGGAAAATTTTTTCACACACAAGGAAAAATCAAAAACGATCTCACCCAGTTGAATCCACTTGAAATCCAAAGCAGAAAGTCACAAGGATGAAAACAGAAGCTCTTCAAGTGAAATCCCAAAGGGATACTCAAGAAGACAGACAAATTTTACTCTCTCACTCAGTGAACCTCTACCCAGTCCATACAGAGAATAGAATGAGGTAAACATCCGGTTGACAGGGGAAGATAACTTCAGCCAGGGGAGATAACTCAGGGAAAGAACAACACACACACACACCACAATAGAATTTTATTCTTTTACTCTGTATAACCTCTCCAGACTTGGAGATGTAGGCAAACTCAATCTAGAGGGATAGTTTACGCAATAATTATAGCTCGTTGTTCATTATCGCCATAGCGTTGAGAGGATGAGGTTTGGAAAACTTCAATAAATAGAAAAATAGCGTTCATTACTTGTATTACAGTTCAATAGTTGAGTATGAAATACAATACAATGCGTTAATATACTCATTTGCAATAACAATTATCCACTTTGACGATTGCATGAACGTTATCAAGCCAAATTACATATAGTATCATTGAACAAGAAATAATGACAATTTCCATAAAGAATGCATATAGAATTGAAGATGCATATAGAATATGTAATAATAATGCAATAATAATGATACAACACTCGCATTTGTGTTCCTGTGTGGCTACATTAAATTTGACAGTCAAAGGACAGATCCTTTCAAGATGGAGGCTGCTAACACACTGAAAATGCTATCACAGCACTACGTGTGGTTTATGAGATCATGTGACAGGAAATGGGTATTGTGGGATCTGAAATATTACTTTTAAATTTGCAAAAGTTCTATGAAGAAAGTGGGGCTTGAACCCTAGCTGGCAGGATTACCAACCTCAAAGGGAGATAATTAATGATTCATGGTTTCAGTAACAGTTGCAGTAGGCTACCAGGCCAGTGAGAAAATATGAGAAGATTAAAATGCATCGAATATTTATGCAAATTAATATTATGAAATGATAAAAGTGGAAATTGTGCAGAAAAGTATTTGTATATGAATTGTGCATTTACCCACTCGGCCTCTTAAACATACCAAGGGTAGTTTAACAAAAACACATACATAATGCAGGATTCATCAAATACCATACACTGAATACCTTTGAACCTCAGATACCCACCTATGCTGAGCTCGACGGGAGGAGCAGAACCAGTTTGTGGATAGGTCGTCGAAATTAGGCACCTCTGGCTCTCAACAACACGCTTCTCACAATTCCATGAGAATCCACCTCAGTCTGGATAACGCGGCCCATGGACCATGCACTCCTGGGTAAAGTTTCATCTTTAATGAGGACAATGTCATCAAGCTGAAGGTTCCTCTTAGGAAAGTTCCATTTTTGTCTTTGTTGAAGAGACTGAAGGTACTCTTTCCTCCATCTGGACCAGAAAACGTTGGCCAGATACTGGATACGCTTCCAAGTGGTTCTGCTGAAACGTGCCGGGCGGTGGGATGAAAACATCAGGCTTCATCACGAGGAGATGATTTGGAGTCAGCGGGTTGAGATCATCTGGATCTCCTGAGACAGTTGTGAGGGGTCTTGAATTCAGTATAGCCTCGATTTCACTGAGTAACGTCGAGGTATGAACCAAACTCGTGAAGCATGGGATTAAGGATATTGCGGACGGATCTGATCAACCGCTCCCAAACACCACCCATATGGCTTGCTGATGGAGGGTTATAGTTGAAATTGATTTCCTTGTGAAGCATGTCTGAATGAATTTTCTCTCGGTCAAGCTGATCCAAGGATTCTCTCGATCCACCTACAAAGTTTGTCCCATTGTCGCAGAAGATTTCTTGAACCGGTCCCCTCCTGGCGATAAGACGACGAAGAGAGTTTATCAAGGAACTTGTATCTAGTGAGTTGGCTGTTTCAATATGGACGGCTCGGCTACTGAAACACGTGTAGAGCACGCCATAACGGTTAACACACTTCCTACCTTCCTTCACGACAAAAAAGTCAACTCCTGTGAAAGTGAATGGACAAGCTGGATTCACTCTACATGCTGGAACATCCGACATCATCTGCGTACTTGTCGGGGTCTTGAATCTTCTGCAAAATACACATTTGTCAAGCACACTTCTAATTGCAGAATTTGCCCTAGTGATCCAAAACCTGGTTCTCAAAGATAACAGAACATGGTTCCTTCCTACGTGTCCAAGCCTATCATGACTGTCTCTGATAATCAGCATAGATACATGGTTCTTTTGAGGAAGAATGATGGGATACTTTGTATCTTCAGGTATGTTGGCTCTGCGCAGGCGTCCACCCACGCACAGCATACCATCTCTGATAACTGGGTTAAACTTGTACAGTGGACTGGTTCTAGATACATGTGTGTTCTGTGCTCGACCTCGTTCATCTGCTGCTTCACCAACAAGTTCATCTCAGACTGGTACCCCTGATGCTGGAGAAACTTAAGGATCCTTTCTCTAGCACTAGACAACTCTTGGACAGTAAACGATGAAGACGTTGGGTTACTGACCTTAACGTTCTGTGCATTGTACTGGAGGTAAGAAAAGAACCTTCTGTAGAAGCAATATCAGCAGGATTACTTTTAGTGTCCACATATTTCCACTGTTGAGGATCAGTGTAATCTCGTATGAGCTTTACTCTATTGGCAACAAACACTGGGTACCTGTTTTGTTCGTTGGTCATGTAGTGCAGAACTGTAGTGGAGTCTGTATACTATGTAGTACTATCGATCACCATGTCCAGTTCTTTTAGAAGAAATGCGCTAATCTTCATCGCAGTAGTTGCTGCTGTCAACTCGAGTCGTGGAATGGTTATGGCCTTGAGAGGTGCAAGTCGTGCTTTACCCATCACTAGAGCGGTGTGTATGTTGTCTTCGCTGCAGAGTCGAATGTAGGCAGCACATTCGTAACCTGTAACGCTTGCATCAGAGAATATATGAAGCTGACGAGAGACAACATTACCAAAGGCTTGTGGTTTAAAGTAACGTCTTACCTCAATATCTCTTTGTTGCGAGGAGCATCGTTAGTCTTGCGAGGATGATCATTGCCCATAGAAAGTGCTTGCTTACCAAATGTTTGCTCGTTCGCTGATCTCGCTGCAAAGTCTATGAAATTAACAAGATGACCAAAATCGACGTTTTGCGTTCCATCCATTCTGGTTCGGGTGACATGATCTCTCCATCGTGTCTGTAGATGCTGTGGGAACTTCTGTACAATGGACTGCATATAAGGACCATGGCTGAGCGCAGACATATGAGATATATACTATTCATCACATGAAAACACCTGACCAGAAGGTAAGAAAACTGCTTTAGCCCAGAGTAATCATCCTGTTTCAGTGTCGGCAATGAGAGCACTTTGTTCAGATATGCTGATGATACTTTATATGGATCTCCATATTCCCTGAATAGCAAATCTCTTGCAGATTGATAACCTACAGCCGTGTCCATATAAAGACAACCAGATACAAGATCCAGAGGCTCACCTTTTAAGTGCTGGTTCAGGTAGTACAACTTGTCTGCCTCGGTACTTGCATGTGGGATGACCCGAGCATCAAAGGCCATGATGAACGATGCAAACTCTGTAGGGTCACCTTGAAACTTCGGAACTTCAGGCTTGGGGAGAAACATTGCACTGACCATCTGCTTCTGAGTTGACTTGAATTAACATCCTGAGCAAGAGAATCATTCTTCACTTTATCCTTAGTAGTATTACAACTTTGAGGTGTAGGTTGAAAGTCTTCTTGGAGAGGCATTTTAGAAGCTGGTATGGTGAATAAGAACAAGTTATCCATAGAACTTGTTCTTATTCAGGTTGAAAGTCGTTAGCATCAGGATTGAGAACTTTACTGTTTGTTTCACATGCCGAGGAATGCCTCTGATTTCGAATGTCAACACTGCCAGTAGATGTTGGTACTTTAAGCTTAGTCTCACCGAGAAATGTTTCTAAAGAGTTATGTTCGATACCACCATCAGTGACATTGAAGCTATTTGCTTAGGCTTTGACTCACGTGACTGTATATCGTCGACTGTTGTGAAGTCCTGACCTTCTGCTTCAGCAAACACTCTTTCCCGGGCAGCAGTCCTGGCGATGGCAATGTCCTTGAATCCCAGCATGGAGCTCACCATGGTATCCACAATTTGCTGCATACCCTGCTTCTCCACTGGTTCTAACTCACTGCAATAGAGCTCAGCACAGGTGTGGTATCTAAAATACAGATCGGTAAAGGTATCAGAAGCAGTCTTAACTAAATGCAAATTATCAAAGCTTTTCATCAAATCATTAAGCGTATTTCTACATTTAGTAACAGCTGAAAGAGAAGCAGTAGCCTTATTTCAATTTTGGCTTTTTCTATGTAGATCGGGTGTCCGCGCTAAGCCCGGTATCAATATGGTGCCATTGGAGGAATCTGATGGTACCAGGTTGACTAAGGAGGGACGTACTGGCCCAGGGCAGAAATGCAGCAGGCAAATGTTCCCGTGTCGCGCAGTAGTGGGTTCGCACATGTGAATAGACGTCTGCTGGCAGCCCGTCCAATATAACTGGACTCACTCCTTTTGCACCCTTTTTAATGTCTATTTAGCTTATGTAAAAGCCTTTAATCCCCATTCACACACTTATAACGCTTGTGTTTTTACAAGTATTTTGTTAAGATAACAATGTCACACTAAACAATAGACCTTTGAAATCCTAGTCTCTTGTACCTAACATGTCTATTTTTAATACGACATTCATCAGTTATCATTCACATATAATGATTCTTTATATTTGCTAATTTTAGAAACATGTCAAAAGAGTAAATCGTAAAAAGTTGGGATTTGCCTTGCACAGGTGTCTCCCTTATAACCTTTTAGTTAAACACTGTCATGTAACTTCACTCAGTCGGCAAAGAAGCAACACTTTCTCACAGGAAACAGCCTCTGTAATCACCAAAAATCACCAAAATATTCGGAAAAGGTCCTCGTGTGTCCTTACGTATTGTAATGGTTTATAATATATAATACATTATAATAGCCAAGCGAACTGAGCAAGAGCAGAATGGTTTTATGTTTTGCAATGACTATGATAAACAAATAGTAAGCTACCGGCCGGGAGTTGTGGCAAACTCCTGTAATCCAGCTACTTGGAGGCCTGGACTGGGGACGATTTGAGGGCGGGGGTTCTGTCTTCAGACGTTCTATGTAGATCGGGTGTCCGCGCTAAGCCCGGCATCAATATGGTGCCATTGGAGGAATCTGATGGTACAAGGTTGACTAAGGAGGGACGTACTGGCCCAGGGCAGAAATGCAGCAGGCAAATGTTCCCGTGTCGCGCAGTAGTGGGTTCGCACATGTGAATAGACGTCTGCTGGCAGCCCGTCCAATATAACTGGACTCACTCCTTTTGCACCCTTTTAATGTCTATTTAGCTTATGTAAAAGCCTTTAATCCCCATTCACACACTTATAACGCTTGTGTTTTTACAAGTATTTTGTTAAGATAACAATGTCACACTAAACAATAGCCCTTTGAAATCCTAGTCTCTTGAACCTAACATGTCTATTTTTAATACGACATTCATCAGTTATCATTCACATATAATGATTCTTTATATTTGCTAATTTTAGAAACATGTCAAAAGAGTAAATCGTAAAAAGTTGGGATTTGCCTTGCACAGGTGTCTCCCTTATAACCTTTTAGTTAAACACTGTCATGTAACTTCACTCAGTCGGCAAAGAAGCAACACTTTCTCACAGGAAACAGCCTCTGTAATCACCAAAAATCACCAAAATATTCGGAAAAGGTCCTCGTGTGTCCTTTATCAAAGTATTGTAATGGTTTATAATATATAATACATTATAATAGCCAAGCGAACTGAGCAAGAGCAGAATGGTTTTATGTTTTGCAATGACTATGATAAACAAATAGTAAGCTACCGGCCGGGAGTTGTGGCAAACTCCTGTAATCCAGCTACTTGGAGGCCTGGACTGGGGACGATTTGAGGGCGGGGGTTCTGTCTTCAGACGTTCTATGTAGATCGGGTGTCCGCGCTAAGCCCGGCATCAATATGGTGCCATTGGAGGAATCTAATGGTACCAGGTTGACTAAGGAGGGACGTACTGGCCCAGGGCAGAAATGCAGCAGGCAAAAGTCCCCGTGTCGCGCAGTAGTGGGTTCGCACCTGTGAATAGACGTCTGCTGGCAGCCCGTCCAATATAACTGGACTCACTCCTTTTGCACCCTTTTAATGTCTATTAAGCTCATGTAAAAGCGTTTAATCCCCATTCACACACTAATAACGCTTGTGTTTTTACAACTATTTTGTTGAGATAACAATGTCACACTAAACAATAGTCCTTTGAAATCCTAGTCTCTTGTACCAAACATGTCTAGTTTTTATACGAGATTTATCACAGTTATCATTCACATATAAAGATTCTTTATATTTGCTAATTTTAGAAACATGTCAAAATCGTAAACATTGAGATTTGCCTTGCACAAGTGTCTCCCTTATTACCTTTTAGTTAGACACTGTCATGTAACTGCATTCAGTCGGTTAAGCAGCAACACTTTCTCAAAGGAAACAGCCTCTGTATTCACCGGATTTAACCTGCCATATGGTCCAAAACATTCGGAAAAGGTCCTCGTGTGTCCTTACGTATTGTAATGGTTTAGAATATAATACATTATAAAAGCCAAGCGAACTGAGCAAGAGCAGAATGGTTTTATGTTTTGCAATGACTATGATAAACAAATAGTAAGCTACCGGCCGGGAGTTGTGGCAAACTCCTGTAATCCAGCTACTTGGAGGCCTGGACTGGAGACGATTTGAGGGCGGGGGTTCTGTCTTCAGACGTTCTATGTAGATCGGGTGTCCGCGCTAAGCCCGGCATCAATATGGTGCCATTGGAGGAATCTGATGGTACCAGCTTGACTAAGGAGGGACGTACTGGCCCAGGGCAGAAATGCAGCAGGCGAAAGTCCCCGTGTCGCGCAGTAGTGGGTTCGCACCTGTGAATAGACGTCTGCTGGCAGCCCGTCCAATATAACTGGACTCACTCCTTTTGCACCCTTTTAATGTCTATTTAGCTTATGTAAAAGCCTTTAATCCCCATTCACACACTTATAACGCTTGTGTTTTTACATTTTTTTGTTGAGATAACAATGTCACACTAAACAATAGTCCTTTGAAATCCTAGTCTCTTGTACCAAACATGTCTAGTTTTTATACGAGATTTATCACAGTTATCATTCACATATAAAGATTCTTTATATTTGCTAATTTTAGAAACATGTCAAAATCGTAAACATTGAGATTTGCATTGCACAAGTGTCTCCCTTATTACCTTTTAGTTAGACACTGTCATGTAACTGCATTCAGTTGGCAAAGCAGCAACACTTTCTCACAGGAAAAAGCCTCTGTATTCACCGGATTTAACCTGCCATATGGTCCAAAATATTCGGAAAAGGTCCTCGTGTGTCCTTTATCAAAGTATTGTAATGGTTTATAATATATAATACATTATAATAGCCAAGAGAACTGAGCAAGAGCAGAATGGTTTTATGTTTTGCAATGACTATGATAAACAAATAGTAAGCTACCGGCCGGGAGTTGTGGCAAACTCCTGTAATCCAGCTACTTGGAGGCCTGGACTGGGGACGATTTGAGGGCGGGGGTTCTGTCTTCAGACGTTCTATGTAGATCGGGTGTCCGCGCTAAGCCCGGCATCAATATGGTGCCATTGGAGGAATCTGATGGTACCAGGTTGACTAAGGAGGGACGTACTGGCCCAGGGCAGAAATGCAGCAGGCAAAAGTCCCCGTGTCGCGCAGTAGTGGGTTCGCACCTGTGAATAGACGTCTGCTGCCAGCCCGTCCAATATAACTGGACTCACTCCTTTTGCACCCTTTTAATGTCTATTTAGCTTATGTAAAAGCCTTTAATCCCCATTCACACACTTATAACGCTTGTGTTTTTACAAGTATTTTGTTGAGATAACAATGTCACACTAAACAATAGTCCTTTGAAATCCTAGTCTCTTGTACCAAACATGTCTAGTTTTTATACGAGATTTATCACAGTTATCATTCACATATAAAGATTCTTTATATTTGCTAATTTTAGAAACATGTCAAAATCGTAAACATTGAGATTTGCCTTGCACAAGTGTCTCCCTTATTACCTTTTAGTTAGACACTGTCATGTAACTGCATTCAGTCGGCAAAGCAGCAACACTTTCTCACAGGAAACAGCCTCTGTATTCACCGGATTTAACCTGCCATATGGTCCAAAATATTCGGAAAAGGTCCTCGTGTGTCCTTACGTATTGTAATGGTTTATAATATATAATACATTATAATAGCCAAGCGAACTGAGCAAGAGCAGAATGGTTTTATGTTTTGCAATGACTATGATAAACAAATAGTAAGCTACCGGCCGGGAATTGTGGCAAACTCCTGTAATCCAGCTACTTGGAGGCCTGGACTGGGGACGATTTGAGGGCGGGGGTTCGGTCTTCAGACGTTCTATGTAGATCGGGTGTCCGCGCTAAGCCCGGCATCAATATGGTGCCATTGGAGGAATCTAATGGTACCAGGTTGACTAAGGAGGGACGTACTGGCCCAGGGCAGAAATGCAGCAGGCGAAAGTCCCCGTGTCGCGCAGTAGTGGGTTCGCACCTGTGAATAGACGTCTGCTGCCAGCCCGTCCAATATAACTGGACTCACTCCTTTTGCACCCTTTTAATGTCTATTTAGCTTATGTAAAAGCCTTTAATCCCCATTCACACACTTATAACGCTTGTGTTTTTACAAGTATTTTGTTGAGATAACAATGTCACACTAAACAATAGTCCTTTGAAATCCTAGTCTCTTGTACCAAACATGTCTAGTTTTTATACGAGATTTATCACAGTTATCATTCACATATAAAGATTCTTTATATTTGCTAATTTTAGAAACATGTCAAAATCGTAAACATTGAGATTTGCCTTGCACAAGTGTCTCCCTTATTACCTTTTAGTTAGACACTGTCATGTAACTGCATTCAGTCGGCAAAGCAGCAACACTTTCTCACAGGAAAAAGCCTCTGTATTCACCGGATTTAACCTGCCATATGGTCCAAAATATTCGGAAAAGGTCCTCGTGTGTCCTTTATCAAAGTATTGTAATGGTTTAGAATATAATACATTATAATAGCCAAGCGAACTGAGCAAGAGCAGAATGGTTTTATGTTTTGCAATGACTATGATAAACAAATAGTAAGCTACCGGCCGGGAGTTGTGGCAAACTCCTGTAATCCAGCTACTTGGAGGCCTGGACTGGGGACGATTTGAGGGCGGGGGTTCTGTCTTCAGACGTTCTATGTAGATCGGGTGTCCGCGCTAAGCCCGGCATCAATATGGTGCCATTGGAGGAATCTGATGGTACCAGGTTGACTAAGGAGGGACGTACTGGCCCAGGGCAGAAATGCAGCAGGCGAAAGTCCCCGTGTCGCGCAGTAGTGGGTTCGCACCTGTGAATAGACGTCTGCTGCCAGCCCGTCCAATATAACTGGACTCACTCCTTTTGCACCCTTTTAATGTCTATTTAGCTTATGTAAAAGCCTTTAATCCCCATTCACACACTTATAACGCTTGTGTTTTTACAAGTATTTTGTTGAGATAACAATGTCACACTAAACAATAGTCCTTTGAAATCCTAGTCTCTTGTACCAAACATGTCTAGTTTTTATACGAGATTTATCACAGTTATCATTCACATATGGTTTAAACATATTTTTATTTCCGAAGAAGAAATCTGGATTGGCGAACAAGCCTTTAGGCTTATTTGAACGCCGCTCCAGTACATAGATTATAAAACTGGTCACACACAAAACAAGGTAGAAAATATGATACAAATATGATATATGAATATGATACAAAAACAAAATCTTTGTAAGTCATAAACTAACGAGTACGTAATACAAATCAATTGATGTTGGTCATGCCTAGTGATACGGTTGCCTGCAGCTATAGATAAAACAGATTAGTTTCAAAATACATGTAGTTCAGATTATTGAGATATCACGAAAATCGGTTACTTTGGTTGATAAACTGATGTAAGGATTTGAGAATGTTAATGTTTGTCAAATTACTAAAGTTACGGATTCCGTATAAAATTGTCGTTAGGTCGAATCCTTGATTGTAAAAATACATACTTGTTCTTAGATTTTGATAGTTCCGGCAGATAAACAGATAATGAATTACATCTTCATAAGGGTGACCACATGAACACCTGGATGTTTCGGATATATGTCGATTATATTTGTGTGCATTTAGATCACTACAATCAAGCTTGAGGCGGCAATGTATGATTTGACAGAATCTGGTACCTGCATTTAAGTTTAAGTAATTCGGGGTTTCTTTTGAAATTATCATTGTTTTGAAATGACTTGTGGATGGGGCGTTGATAATTTCGTCTGGTAAAGAATTCCAGAGGGTAATGGTACTTGGTAGGAATGATTGCAAATATCGCTGTCTTCTACAATTAATAGTTTGAATGGAAGACCTATTTCTAAGGTTGTAATTACTTTGTTCTGATACTCTTCCTGGTATGAGATTGCTCAAGTAGTCTGGAGCCAGATTATGATACATTTTGTAAAAGGTAATGAGTTTAAACCGTTGTCTTCTATCCTTAAGACTACTGTACTTTGTTTCTTTATATATTTTATCATGGCTAGTGCCGCGTACCGCGCCGCAAATCGTACGTAATGCGTCTAACTGTAAATTTTCTAATAAGATGGTCTGTTCAATTGTGCAATTATCCCATATATGACAGCAGTAATCAAATAGAGGTAAAATAAATGACTTATACAATGTGTCTAACGTTTTTCGAGATAAACGGTATTTCAAACTTCTCAGACAATTGATCATTGGACTAATTTTCTTTAACATTTCGTCAATATGTGCTTTCCATGAACAATCACTTTGAAGTGTTATACCTAGATGTTTGTGACTATCAACTTCTTTAATAGTTTCGCTGTTCATGGTTAAATTGGGTTTAACAACATTTTGCTTTTTGCGTGTGAATGTTATACTTTCAGTCTTGCTAGGGTTAAAATTAACTTGCCACTTTTTTGCCCAATCTGAAATTTTAGCTAAATCATTATTTAACATTGCAGCTGCAGTAACATGATCATCTATTATAACATAGATCGATGTATCATCGGCAAAAAGGCGAATGTTGCTATCTATCCCATCTACGATATCATTTATATATATAAGAAAAAGAAGAGGTCCTAAGACGGAGCCCTGTGGTACACCAGCTTCTACATATTTATATTCTAAACTATACCCATTTATTACAACTTTTTGCTGTCTGCTGTCCAAGTAGCTTTGAAACCATTCCAAAAGTTCACCCTGTATACCGCATGCATGAAGTTTATGTATTATACCCTTGTGCCAAACTTTATCAAACGCTTTACTTATGTCATAAGCTAAATAGACATTAAAAGGGTGCAAAAGGAGTGAGTCCAGTTATATTGGACGGGCTGGCAGCAGACGTCTATTCACAGGTGCGAACCCACTACTGCGCGACACGGGGACTTTCGCCTGCTGCATTTCTGCCCTGGGCCAGTACGTCCCTCCTTAGTCAACCTGGTACCATCAGATTCCTCCAATGGCACCATATTGATGCCGGGCTTAGCGCGGACACCCGATCTACATAGAACGTCTGAAGACAGAACCCCCGCCCTCAAATCGTCCCCAGTCCAGGCCTCCAAGTAGCTGGATTACAGGAGTTTGCCACAACTCCCGGCCGGTAGCTTACTATTTGTTTATCATAGTCATTGCAAAACATAAAACCATTCTGCTCTTGCTCAGTTCGCTTGGCTATTATAATGTATTATATTCTAAACCATTACAATACTTTGATAAAGGACACACGAGGACCTTTTCCGAATATTTTGGACCATATGGCAGGTTAAATCCGGTGAATACAGAGGCTTTTTCCTGTGAGAAAGTGTTGCTGCTTTGCCGACTGAATGCAGTTACATGACAGTGTCTAACTAAAAGGTAATAAGGGAGACACTTGTGCAAGGCAAATCTCAATGTTTACGATTTTGACATGTTTCTAAAATTAGCAAATATAAAGAATCTTTATATGTGAATGATAACTGTGATAAATCTCGTATAAAAACTAGACATGTTTGGTACAAGAGACTAGGATTTCAAAGGACTATTGTTTAGTGTGACATTGTTATCTCAACAAAATACTTGTAAAAACACAAGCGTTATAAGTGTGTGAATGGGGATTAAAGGCTTTTACATAAGCTAAATAGACATTAAAAGGGTGCAAAAGGTACAATATGGTGCCATTGGAGGAATCTGATGGTACCAGGTTGACTAAGGAGGGACGTACTGGCCCAGGGCAGAAATGCAGCAGGCAAAAGTCCCCGTGTCGCGCAGTAGTGGGTTCGCACCTGTGAATAGACGTCTGCTGCCAGCCCGTCCAATATAACTGGACTCACTCCTTTTGCACCCTTTTAATGTCTATTTAGCTTATGTAAAAGCCTTTAATCCCCATTCACACACTTATAACGCTTGTGTTTTTACAAGTATTTTGTTGAGATAACAATGTCACACTAAACAATAGTCCTTTGAAATCCTAGTCTCTTGTACCAAACATGTCTAGTTTTTATACGAGATTTATCACAGTTATCATTCACATATGGTTTAAACATATTTTTATTTCCGAAGAAGAAATCTGGATTGGCGAACAAGCCTTTAGGCTTATTTGAACGCCGCTCCAGTACATAGATTATAAAACTGGTCACACACAAAACAAGGTAGAAAATATGATACAAATATGATATATGAATATGATACAAAAACAAAATCTTTGTAAGTCATAAACTAACGAGTACGTAATACAAATCAATTGATGTTGGTCATGCCTAGTGATACGGTTGCCTGCAGCTATAGATAAAACAGATTAGTTTCAAAATACATGTAGTTCAGATTATTGAGATATCACGAAAATCGGTTACTTTGGTTGATAAACTGATGTAAGGATTTGAGAATGTTAATGTTTGTCAAATTACTAAAGTTACGGATTCCGTATAAAATTGTCGTTAGGTCGAATCCTTGATTGTAAAAATACATACTTGTTCTTAGATTTTGATAGTTCCGGCAGATAAACAGATAATGAATTACATCTTCATAAGGGTGACCACATGAACACCTGGATGTTTCGGATATATGTCGATTATATTTGTGTGCATTTAGATCACTACAATCAAGCTTGAGGCGGCAATGTATGATTTGACAGAATCTGGTACCTGCATTTAAGTTTAAGTAATTCGGGGTTTCTTTTGAAATTATCATTGTTTTGAAATGACTTGTGGATGGGGCGTTGATAATTTCGTCTGGTAAAGAATTCCAGAGGGTAATGGTACTTGGTAGGAATGATTGCAAATATCGCTGTCTTCTACAATTAATAGTTTGAATGGAAGACCTATTTCTAAGGTTGTAATTACTTTGTTCTGATACTCTTCCTGGTATGAGATTGCTCAAGTAGTCTGGAGCCAGATTATGATACATTTTGTAAAAGGTAATGAGTTTAAACCGTTGTCTTCTATCCTTAAGACTACTGTACTTTGTTTCTTTATATATTTTATCATGGCTAGTGCCGCGTACCGCGCCGCAAATCGTACGTAATGCGTCTAACTGTAAATTTTCTAATAAGATGGTCTGTTCAATTGTGCAATTATCCCATATATGACAGCAGTAATCAAATAGAGGTAAAATAAATGACTTATACAATGTGTCTAACGTTTTTCGAGATAAACGGTATTTCAAACTTCTCAGACAATTGATCATTGGACTAATTTTCTTTAACATTTCGTCAATATGTGCTTTCCATGAACAATCACTTTGAAGTGTTATACCTAGATGTTTGTGACTATCAACTTCTTTAATAGTTTCGCTGTTCATGGTTAAATTGGGTTTAACAACATTTTGCTTTTTGCGTGTGAATGTTATACTTTCAGTCTTGCTAGGGTTAAAATTAACTTGCCACTTTTTTGCCCAATCTGAAATTTTAGCTAAATCATTATTTAACATTGCAGCTGCAGTAACATGATCATCTATTATAACATAGATCGATGTATCATCGGCAAAAAGGCGAATGTTGCTATCTATCCCATCTACGATATCATTTATATATATAAGAAAAAGAAGAGGTCCTAAGACGGAGCCCTGTGGTACACCAGCTTCTACATATTTATATTCTAAACTATACCCATTTATTACAACTTTTTGCTGTCTGCTGTCCAAGTAGCTTTGAAACCATTCCAAAAGTTCACCCTGTATACCGCATGCATGAAGTTTATGTATTATACCCTTGTGCCAAACTTTATCAAACGCTTTACTTATGTCACAGAAAACTGCTCTGATTTCTTTTCCTTTGTCTACTGCACTTGCGATAAAATTATAAAGATATGTTAATTGATTTACCGTTGAATCGCCAGGCATAAATCCAGATTGTAAATTGGATAGAATATTGTTATCTCTAAAGAAATTAAATACATATTTAAAGACGCATTTTTCAAAAACTTTAGCAACACAGCTAGTTAGTGCAACTGGTCTATAATTTGAGCAGTCATGTTCATCTCCTTTCTTATATAATGGAATTACAGATGCTAGTTTCCAAGATGATGGGAAAGTTTTATTATGAAGTGAAATGTTAAATAACTCTGCTAACAGTGGAGTTAGGGAAGTTGAAGATAGTTTCAGAACATTGTTACCAATGCCATCCGGTCCCGTCGCTTTGGATGTATCTAGACTCATAATAATATCCCGTACATCATCATTACTAACGGTTATTCTTGACATGGGATGTTCGATATCACGCGGTTCGATATACGGCAAATCGGCGTTTTGATCTGCAACTTTAGATTGTTCTGTAAAAAACGAGTTTAGAACATCAGCAATATCTTGTGCGTTATCATATACTATGTCATCGGAAACAATCGAAGGAAAGCATGATTTGATGGAATTTGTTTTCATATAACTTTTTACTAATCGCCACCACATCTTTGTACCATGAGTATTGTTTATTGTTTCATCTACTTTGGCATAGAAGTCACGTTTTGCTTTTCTTACTGATGAAATTACTTTATTGCGGAGCTGCCTAAACTTAGTCCAATCGTTAGGACTATTTCGGGTTTTGGCTTTCTTGTGCGCACGATTTCGTTTCCGTATCAAGAATCTTATTTCATTATTCATCCACGCTGGATCTCTGGTTCTTATTGTTACAGTTTTATTAGGGATATATTCATTCATAATATTAACTATAATTAATGTTAACTTTTCTGTGATATGATTTACATTCATTGAAGAAAAAAGCATATTAAAATCTATCTTTTTAATACTCTCATTAAAACCATTTACATCTGCTGAAGAATAATCAAAAATTTTCCTTTTGAATGTATGATTGTTATGTATAGTTTCTGAAATATAAACAAACACAGGGCAGTGATCACTACATATAGGATCTAAGACACCAAAATCTCTAACATCATCAGCGCACGATACAAATATCAAATCGATCAAAGTTTCACTGTTAGGAGTTATTCTAGTAGCCTCTGTGATGATTTGTTTAAACGGTTTGTATATTGTCTATCTTTTGCTTGTTTCCTTTTAGAATGTCAATGTTAAAATCACCAGTAATAATTGTCGGCATATTAAGATCGACTGCATTACCAATCGACTCATCGATTAATTTCCAGTAATCGGAGCTCATGTCAGCGCGATAAAATGTTCCGATCAGATAGTTCTTTGCTTTACATTTGATTTGTATCCATATCGCCTCAAGCCCAACTATATCCAAATCATTCACATATAAAGATTCTTTATATTTGCTAATTTTAGAAACATGTCAAAATCGTAAACATTGAGATTTGCCTTGCACAAGTGTCTCCCTTATTACCTTTTAGTTAGACACTGTCATGTAACTGCATTCAGTCGGCAAAGCAGCAACACTTTCTCACAGGAAAAAGCCTCTGTATTCACCGGATTTAACATGCCATATGGTCCAAAATATTCGGAAAAGGTCCTCGTGTGTCCTTTATCAAAGTATTGTAATGGTTTATAATATATAATACATTATAATAGCCAAGAGAACTGAGCAAGAGCAGAATGGTTTTATGTTTTGCAATGACTATGATAAACAAATAGTAAGCTACCGGCCGGGAGTTGTGGCAAACTCCTGTAATCCAGCTACTTGGAGGCCTGGACTGGGGACGATTTGAGGGCGGGGGTTCTGTCTTCAGACGTTCTATCTAGATCGGGTGTCCGCGCTAAGCCCGGCATCAATATGGTGCCATTGGAGGAATCTGATGGTACCAGGTTGACTAAGGAGGGACGTACTGGCCCAGGGCAGAAATGCAGCAGGCAAAAGTCACCGTGTCGCGCAGTAGTGGGTTCGCACCTGTGAATAGACGTCTGCTGGCAGCCCGTCCAATATAACTGGACTCAGTCCTTTTGCACCCTTTTAATGTCTATTTAGCTTATGTAAAAGCCTTTAATCCCCATTCACACACTAATAACGCTTGTGTTTTTACAAGTATTTTGTTGAGATAACAATGTCACATTAAACAATAGTATTATGAAATCCTAGTCTCTTGTACCCAACATGTCTAGTTTTTATACGAGATTTATCACAGTTATCATTCACATATAAAGATTCTTTATATTTGCTTATTTTAGAAACATGTCAAAATCGTAAATATTGAGATTTGCCTTGCACAGGTGTCTCCCTTATTACCTTTTAGTTAGACACTGTCATGTAACTGCATTCAGTCGGCAAAGCAGCAACACTTTCTCACAGGAAACAGCCTCTGTATTCACCGGATTTAACCTGCCATATGGTCCAAAATATTCGGAAAAGGTCCTCGTGTGTCCTTACGTATAGTAATGGTTTATAGTATATAATACATTATAAGCCAAGCGAATCGAGCAAGAGCAGAATGGTTTTATGTTTTGCAATGACTATGATAAACAAATAGTAAGCTACCGGCCGGGAGTTGTGGCAAACTCCTGTAATCCAGCTACTTGGAGGCCTGGACTGGGGACGATTTGAGGGCAGGGGTTCTGTCTTCAGACGTTCTATGTAGGTCGGGTGTCCGCGCTAAGCCCGGCATCAATATGGTGCCATTGGAATCTGATGGTACCAGGTTGACTAAGGAGGGACGTACTGGCCCAGGGCAGAAATGCAGCAGGCAAAAGTCCCCGTGTCGCGCAGTAGTGGGTTCGCACCTGTGAATAGACGTCTGCTGGCAGCCCGTCCAATATAACTGGACTCACTCCTTTTGCACCCTTTTAATGTCTATTTAGCTCATGTAAAAGCCTTTAATCCCCATTCACACACTAATAACGCTTGTGTTTTTACAAGTATTTTGTTGAGATAACAATGTCACATTAAACAATAGTCCTTTGAAATCCTAGTCTCTTGTACCCAACATGTCTAGTTTTTATACGAGATTTATCACAGTTATCATTCACATATAAAGATTCTTTATATTTGCTTATTTTAGAAACATGTCAAAATCGTAAATATTGAGATTTGCCTTGCACAGGTGTCTCCCTTATTACCTTTTAGTTATATTAGACACTGTCATGTAACTGCATTCAGTCGGCAAAGCAGCAACACTTTCTCACAGGAAACAGCGTCTGTATTCACCGGATTTAACCTGCCATATGGTCCAAAATATTCGGAAAAGGTCCTCGTGTGTCCTTACGTATAGTAATGGTTTATAGTATATAATACATTATAAGCCAAGCGAATCGAGCAAGAGCAGAATGGTTTTATGTTTTGCAATGACTATGATAAACAAATAGTAAGCTACCGGCCGGGAGTTGTGGCAAACTCCTGTAATCCAGCTACTTGGAGGCCTGGACTGGGGACGATTTGAAGGCGGGGGTTCTGTCTGCAGACGTTCTATGTAGATCGGGTGTCCGCGCTAAGCCCGGCATCAATATGGTGCCATTGGAGGAATCTGATGGTACCAGGTTGACTAAGGAAGGACGTACTGGCCCAGGGCAGAAATGCAGCAGGCAAAAGTCCCCGTGTCGCGCAGTAGTGGGTTCGCACCTGTGAATAGACGTCTGCTGGCAGCCCGTCCAATATAACTGGACTCACTCCTTTTGCACCCTTTTAATGTCTATTTAGCTTATGTAAAAGCCTTTAATCCCCATTCACACACTAATAACGCTTGTGTTTTTACAAGTATTTTGTTGAGATAACAATGTCACATTAAACAATAGTATTATGAAATCCTAGTCTCTTGTACCCAACATGTCTAGTTTTTATACGAGATTTATCACAGTTATCATTCACATATAAAGATTCTTTATATTTGCTTATTTTAGAAACATGTCAAAATCGTAAACATTGAGATTTGCCTTGCACAGGTGTCTCCCTTATTACCTTTTAGTTAGACACTGTCATGTAACTGCATTCAGTCGGCAAAGCAGCAACACTTTCTCACAGGAAACAGCCTCTGTATTCACAGGATTTAACCTGCCATATGGTCCAAAATATTCGGAAAAGGTCCTCGTGTGTCCTTACGTATTGTAATGGTTTATAATATATAATACATTATAATAGCCAAGCGAACTGAGCAAGAGCAGAATGGTTTTATGTTTTGCAATGACTATGATAAACAAATAGTAAGCTACCGGCCGGGAGTTGTGGCAAACTCCTGTAATCCAGCTACTTGGGGGCCTTGACTGGGGACGATTTGAGGGCGGGGGTTCTGTCTTCAGACGTTCTATGTAGATCGGGTGTCCGCGCTAAGCCCGGCATCAATATGGTGCCATTGGAGGAATCTGATGGTACCAGGTTGACGAAGGAGGGACGTACTGGCCCAGGGCAGAAATGCAGCAGGCAAAAGTCCCCGTGTCGCGCAGTAGTGGGTTCGCACCTGTGAATAGACGTCTGCTGGCAGCCCGTCCAATATAACTGGACTCACTCCTTTTGCACCCTTTTAATGTCTATTTAGCTCATGTAAAAGCCTTTAATCCCCATTCACACACTAATAACGCTTGTGTTTTTACAAGTATTTTGTTGAGATAACAATGTCACATTAAACAATAGTCCTTTGAAATCCTAGTCTCTTGTACCCAACATGTCTAGTTTTTATACGAGATTTATCACAGTTATCATTCACATATAAAGATTCTTTATATTTGCTTATTTTAGAAACATGTCAAAATCGTAAATATTGAGATTTGCCTTGCACAGGTGTCTCCCTTATTACCTTTTAGTTAGACACTGTCATGTAACTGCATTCAGTCGGCAAAGCAGCAACACTTTCTCACAGGAAACAGCGTCTGTATTCACCGGATTTAACCTGCCATATGGTCCAAAATATTCGGAAAAGGTCCTCGTGTGTCCTTACGTATAGTAATGGTTTATAGTATATAATACATTATAAGCCAAGCGAATCGAGCAAGAGCAGAATGGTTTTATGTTTTGCAATGACTATGATAAACAAATAGTAAGCTACCGGCCGGGAGTTGTGGCAAACTCCTGTAATCCAGCTACTTGGAGGCCTGGACTGGGGACGATTTGAAGGCGGGGGTTCTGTCTGCAGACGTTCTATGTAGATCGGGTGTCCGCGCTAAGCCCGGCATCAATATGGTGCCATTGGAGGAATCTGATGGTACCAGGTTGACTAAGGAAGGACGTACTGGCCCAGGGCAGAAATGCAGCAGGCAAAAGTCCCCGTGTCGCGCAGTAGTGGGTTCGCACCTGTGAATAGACGTCTGCTGGCAGCCCGTCCAATATAACTGGACTCACTCCTTTTGCACCCTTTTAATGTCTATTTAGCTTATGTAAAAGCCTTTAATCCCCATTCACACACTAATAACGCTTGTGTTTTTACAAGTATTTTGTTGAGATAACAATGTCACATTAAACAATAGTATTATGAAATCCTAGTCTCTTGTACCCAACATGTCTAGTTTTTATACGAGATTTATCACAGTTATCATTCACATATAAAGATTCTTTATATTTGCTTATTTTAGAAACATGTCAAAATCGTAAACATTGAGATTTGCCTTGCACAGGTGTCTCCCTTATTACCTTTTAGTTAGACACTGTCATGTAACTGCATTCAGTCGGCAAAGCAGCAACACTTTCTCACAGGAAACAGCCTCTGTATTCACAGGATTTAACCTGCCATATGGTCCAAAATATTCGGAAAAGGTCCTCGTGTGTCCTTACGTATTGTAATGGTTTATAATATATAATACATTATAATAGCCAAGCGAACTGAGCAAGAGCAGAATGGTTTTATGTTTTGCAATGACTATGATAAACAAATAGTAAGCTACCGGCCGGGAATTGTGGCAAACTCCTGTAATCCAGCTACTTGGAGGCCTGGACTGGGGACGATTTGAGGGCGGGGGTTCGGTCTTCAGACGTTCTATGTAGATCGGGTGTCCGCGCTAAGCCCGGCATCAATATGGTGCCATTGGAGGAATCTAATGGTACCAGGTTGACTAAGGAGGGACGTACTGGCCCAGGGCAGAAATGCAGCAGGCGAAAGTCCCCGTGTCGCGCAGTAGTGGGTTCGCACCTGTGAATAGACGTCTGCTGGCAGCCCGTCCAATATAACTGGACTCACTCCTTTTGCACCCTTTTAATGTCTATTTAGCTCATGTAAAAGCCTTTAATCCCCATTCACACACTAATAACGCTTGTGTTTTTACAAGTATTTTGTTGAGATAACAATTTCACATTAAACAATAGTATTATGAAATCCTAGTCTCTTGTACCCAACATGTCTAGTTTGTATACGAGATTTATCACAGTTATCATTCACTTAAAACAAAGTTACGTAAACATTAGGATAGTTGTGTGATCGTATTTTGGTGACACAAGTCTCCAATAGTTTACTATTTCACGAAAAGTCTCCAATAGTTTAGGAACCCAAACCAGGAATTGTTCCCGTCAGATTGAATGCGCTCGAACGCAACCGCCTGAATCCCGAGAAACGTGATGTAATACAAAAGCCCGTGCAAACCTATTGGCGACTTCGAGTAAACGAGGTCAACGAAAATCGCAACAGTTCAAAGGTGACCATAGAGTGGATACATTACACTACCAGGAGAAAGAATAGCTAACTCCACAAAACGATAATATAACTACGGTCTACCGGCCAACATACGTCAGAATTCAAAGTAAATGTATGAATAAACAGATCCCCGTTCGATTCGTAAATTATCGTATTTATTAAATTATCGTATTATATCAACCTGATAACACATACCATGAGAACGAAATTATTTAAGAAACCTTTGTTTTACCTTCTTGACAGATTGACTCATCTGGCGTTATAAATTATAATACTTAATCAAACGCAAATATAGACATCTCGACAGGACGGTTTAATAATTATAAGTGCATATTTATATTGCGCTGAATCCATGCTTGGCATGCTCCAAGCGCTACACATATTATTACCCTGATATAATTGTACTTTCGATGCTGCTACTAGCGCTCCGTTCCGTACCCTGTGTTCAGGTACCCATTTAAACAGCTGCATGGGTGGACTGAGTGCTATAAGGATGAATGCCTTGCCCATGGACGTAACACAGTATGAGACCCAGGCCACAATATGGGATTCGAACCCGGGTCTCTGGCGTGTAAGGTCAGCACGCTAACCACATCACAAATGAAAGAAAAAGTAGTCTTGCTTAATTGTAATTACACATACTTTTCTACTTAATATGATAAACTTATCTCCTAATTTGGTGCAAAATGTACGAATTAAGATAGGCTTATGACATCGTTAAAACTGATAATGATGTCTTTATGAGAGAATATACATGTATATAAATATAGCAACTCATACAGACGAATTTTTCATGAACTGATAAAGAGATATGTAAAGGAGATATTAGTCCTGAATAAGACAGACATGTCCGTCCGTCTGTCCGGAAAACTTTAAAGGCCCCGTAGCACATTTTTCTTACTGAAATAAAATGATTTCACGAAAAGGTAAATAAGTGTTCCAAATGGCTAAATAATACTCTTGAAACAATACGTTCTCAAGCGAATGTTCATTGTTTGGTTAAGCCATGCGAGTCCATTCCCCTTCGAGCGGGCATTTAAGGTGTTTTAAATATGGTACCATGACAGAATGGTCAAACATCTTGTCTAAAATCTCAAATTCGCATGAGGCCTACACATCTACCTCTCACACTGAAGAGTTCCACACCACTGTCGCGTTATATACGTCGCACCATTATCTTTCAATACGGATAACCGATTTCTATGGATACGGCTTATCGGGCCGTGTAATGAGATGTGGCACAGCGCCTTCGAGGGCATTAAGCACAGAGGTTCGAATCGCTGTTTTGACAATATTTTCAAAATTCAAAGTCTAGATTGTTGCATTCATATGGTGTTTATGTACGATATTGTGAGCTCATATTCCAAATTTGAGCGAAATCGGATAAGAAATAAGTATTTGAGATAATAACCCCGCTATTGATAACCACGCCCCCTCAATCAAGGGAGATAACGGTTGTTTTGCCCGAAAAACAAACGCACGTTACCAGTTTGGCCAAGGCGAGTCACTTACATTCCGAATGATTTGCTTAGTTATTGTCTGCGAAACGGAAATATCGAATGAAATAAATCATTAGGTATTCTGATTATTAGTTCGATAAATGTTAAACACATTTCTAATTGCTAGTTGATCCAAACAAACAGATGTTTGTCAACACTGGTCAACACACGATAATTCTTTTCAATATCACGATTTTGTTATTGTTGGCGTGGTTAACCGACGTCATAATTGACCAATGAGAGGCGCTTTCTACCTCCGAGCGATTTGAGAGCGGCGTGTTTGAATTACGGAAAAGACGATGATTTCCCGATGTCGTCCACTGTTATGTACACAAAGGAGGGTCGGCTACTTGCGAGGGTCAGTGGTCAAATGTGAAGGTCGATACACTGACACACCTTTGGACGAGAGAACATGCATATTCTGCGACGACCTAATAGAAGATGAAACCCACGTTTTAATTACATGTCCTCAATATGAACTGGAGAGTACGGAGCTTTTACATCTGTGCCAAACCAAGATTGAAGATTTTACAAACCTCTGTGATATTGAATAAGTAGGTCTTATACTCTCACACCCGGATGTTTTAAACATGGCTGCCAAAACCTGCTATTCTATTTTATCCAAACGTTCGAATATCTTATACTCTTGATTTACTTTTAGTTTTTGTACACTTTATTTCTATACGTCTGTATCTTATGTAATCCATTGTATATATTTTAAATGTTTTTGATGTTTTTTATTTGTACATAGTCTCTCATAACCCCATGGTGGGTGGCTCGATATATTTTACCAGTTTTCTTTTAACCATGATGTAAATATTTTCACTAGATGTATCGAGGTGAGACTTGAATAAAATATCTGTCTGTCTGTCTGTCTGTGAAATGAAGTTAGAGAAAAATCAATGGGACGCACAGAAAGGCAAAAGACGGGTCTATATGTTCAATACATTTTTTTGTGAGAAAAGCAAAGGTTTATTGAACCGCACGTAGGAATAGTTTGGCCTTCCGGTTTTCGATCAGAACTTTGTAGAGCAAGTGTCCTCCCTTGTGTCTTTATATCAATAGCGGGGATATGTATCTCAAATCTGTATTTCTTAACCGATTTCGCTCAAATTTTGAATATGAGCTCACAATATCGTACATCAACATCAAATGAATGCAACAATCTAGATTTTGAATTTTGAAAATATTGTCAAAACAGCGATTCGAACCCCTGTGGCATTAAGCATCCTATCTTGAGAATTCAAATGATAATCTAGAAAATTCAACTTAGTATTTTGCAAATTCAACTTAGTATCATGACAATTCATGTTATTATTTTCAAAATTCAACTGAAATAGGGCCAAGCTACGATATTATTCCGCACATTTTATCTTGAAAGTCCTATTTTGACAAATAGTCCCTTGAAAATTAAACTTGAATAGTGAACTTGGTGTCTTGAAAATTCAACATATTTTCTTCAAAATTCAACTTAATAATTTCAAAAATCATCTAAATGTCTTGAAAAATCAACTTATTATCTCGAATGTTTACAAGGTGATGCCAATGATAAAACAATGTAATTACAAGATTTGAACGTTTTACCTATTGAAGTTTAAAAGTTTAAATAAGAATATTTTAAAGTATAATTACAATTTGTTATTGTTGTTTATTCAAGTTGTAGTTACAAATTAACATTAATTATCTTGAAATTTAGGGTTAAATATTCAACAAAATTGAGTTTAATTTTCCAAATAGTCATATGAATTTTCCAAACAGTAAATTAAATTTTCAAGATACTAAGTTAATGTTTTAAGATACTTAGTTAAATTTAGAATAGTAAGTTGAATTTTCAAGATACCTACTTGATTTGTCAAAAAATTAAATTGAATTTTCAACAAAGTATCTTGAATATCAAGGTAAAACCTGAACATTTCAAGATAAAATATACTGAATAATAGCGTAGTGTAGGGTTAATGAATCTGTGTAATTTAAACATTTAAAACAACATACATTCGATGAAGTGTCATAACCTTACCAATATGAAATAAAACATGGCGGTATAAGTAAATAAGTAAAGAGATGAATTGCCCATCAATTTATCAATCAATTATGAATACTATGCATGGTGTTTTTGATTTTCTAATTCGAAAACCTTTTCTATAGAATAAAAATTTTCATCATAGTTTACTTTTCCTTTTAAAAATAAAATATAACTTGCAAAACCCCATTCACTAGGAAAACGCCTGATTTGTTCTACATGTTATAACTTGGAGGAGAGGAAATGCAACTGACAATTCGGAGAAGATCATGAAATACAAACAGAGCAAAAGTCGCCATTAGTTTTGCGCATGATCAGGTGCGTTGTTGCGTGCATTTCAGTAGCAAGAACATGTTTACTTAAACTTTGTTTTAAGTAGGAGAATGTCCTCAAACTGGCCATTAGTTTTGCTCGTGGAGCATGTTTTCGGCCTATTCTCACAGGAAACAGCCTCTGTATTCACCGGATTTAACCTGCCATATGGAAATATTCGGAAAAGGTCCTCGTGTGTCCTTACGTATAGTAATGGTTTATAATATAAATTACATTATAAGCCAAGCGAACTGAGCAAGAGCAGAATGGTTTTATGTTTTGCAATGACTATGATAAACAAATAGTAAGCTACCGGCCGAGAGTTGTGGCAAACTCCTGTAATCCAGCTACTTGGAGGCCTGGACTGGGGACGATTTGAGGGCGGGGGTTCTGTCTTCAGACGTTCTATGTAGATCGGGTGTCCGCGCTAAGCCCGGCATCAATATGGTGCCATTGGAGGAATCTGATGGTACCAGGTTGACTAAGGAGGGACGTACTGGCCCAGGGCAGAAATGCAGCAGGCAAAAGTCACCGTGTCGCGCAGTAGTGGGTTCGCACCTGTGAATAGACGTCTGCTGGCAGCCCGTCCAATATAACTGGACTCAGTCCTTTTGCCCCCTTTTAATGTCTATTTAGCTTATGTAAAAGCCTTTAATCCCCATTCACACACTAATAACGCTTGTGTTTTTACAAGTATTTTGTTGAGATAACAATGTCACATTAAACAATAGTCCTTTGAAATCCTAGTCTCTTGTACCCAACATGTCTAGTTTTTATACGAGATTTATCACAGTTATCATTCACATATAAAGATTCTTTATATTTGCTTATTTTAGAAACATGTCAAAATCGTAAATATTGAGATTTGCCTTGCACAGGTGTCTCCCTTATTACCTTTTAGTTAGACACTGTCATGTAACTGCATTCAGTCGGCAAAGCAGCAACACTTTCTCACAGGAAACAGCCTCTGTATTCACCGGATTTAACCTGCCATATGGAAATATTCGGAAAAGGTCCTCGTGTGTCCTTACGTATAGTAATGGTTTATAGTATATAATACATTATAAGCCAAGCGAATCGAGCAAGAGCAGAATGGTTTTATGTTTTGCAATGACTATGATAAACAAATAGTAAGCTACCGGCCGGGAGTTGTGGCAAACTCCTGTAATCCAGCTACTTGGAGGCCTGGACTGGGGACGATTTGAGGGCAGGGGTTCTGTCTTCAGACGTTCTATGTAGGTCGGGTGTCCGCGCTAAGCCCGGCATCAATATGGTGCCATTGGAATCTGATGGTACCAGGTTGACTAAGGAGGGACGTACTGGCCCAGGGCAGAAATGCAGCAGGCAAAAGTCCCCGTGTCGCGCAGTAGTGGGTTCGCACCTGTGAATAGACGTCTGCTGGCAGCCCGTCCAATATAACTGGACTCACTCCTTTTGCACCCTTTTAATGTCTATTTAGCTCATGTAAAAGCCTTTAATCCCCATTCACACACTAATAACGCTTGTGTTTTTACAAGTATTTTGTTGAGATAACAATGTCACATTAAACAATAGTCCTTTGAAATCCTAGTCTCTTGTACCCAACATGTCTAGTTTTTATACGAGATTTATCACAGTTATCATTCACATATAAAGATTCTTTATATTTGCTTATTTTAGAAACATATCAAAATCGTAAATATTGAGATTTGCCTTGCACAGGTGTCTCCCTTATTACCTTTTAGTTAGACTCTGTCATGTAACTGCATTTAGTCGGCAAAGCAGCAACACTTTCTCACAGGAAACAGCCTCTGTATTCACCGGATTTAACCTGCCATATGGAAATATTCGGAAAAGGTCCTCGTGTGTCCTTACGTATAGTAATGGTTTATAGTATATAATACATTATAAGCCAAGCGAATCGAGCAAGAGCAGAATGGTTTTATGTTTTGCAATGACTATGATAAACAAATAGTAAGCTACCGGCCGGGAGTTGTGGCAAACTCCTGTAATCCAGCTACTTGGAGGCCTGGACTGGGGACGATTTGAGGGCGGGGGTTCTGTCTTCAGACGTTCTATGTAGATCGGGTGTCCGCGCTAAGCCCGGCATCAATATGGTGCCATTGGAGGAATCTGATGGTACCAGGTTGACTAAGGAAGGACGTACTGGCCCAGGGCAGAAATGCAGCAGGCAAAAGTCCATGTGTCGCGCAGTAGTGGGTTCGCACCTGTGAATAGACGTCTGCTGGCAGCCCGTCCAATATAACTGGACTCACTCCTTTTGCACCCTTTTAATGTCTATTTAGCTTATGTAAAAGCCTTTAATCCCCATTCACACACTAATAACGCTTGTGTTTTTACAAGTATTTTGTTGAGATAACAATGTCACATTAAACAATAGTCCTTTGAAATCCTAGTCTCTTGTACCCAACATGTCTAGTTTTTATACGAGATTTATCACAGTTATCATTCACATATAAAGATTCTTTATATTTGCTTATTTTAGACACATGTCAAAATCGTAAACATTGAGATTTGCCTTGCACAGGTGTCTCCCTTATTACCTTTTAGTTAGACACTGTCATGTAACTGCATTCAGTCGGCAAAGCAGCAACACTTTCTCACAGGAAACAGCCTCTGTATTCACCGGATTTAACCTGCCATATGGAAATATTCGGAAAAGGTCCTCGTGTGTCCTTACGTATAGTAATGGTTTATAGTATATAATACATTATAATAGCCAAGCGAATCGAGCAAGAGCAGAATGGTTTTATGTTTTGCAATGACTATGATAAACAAATAGTAAGCTACCGGCCGGGAGTTGTGGCAAACTCCTGTAATCCAGCTACTTGGAGGCCTGGACTGGGGACGATTTGAGGGCGGGGGTTCTGTCTTCAGACGTTCTATGTAGATCGGGTGTCCGCGCTAAGCCCGGCATCAATATGGTGCCATTGGAGGAATCTGATGGTACCAGGTTGACTAAGGAGGGACGTACTGGCCCAGGGCAGAAATGCAGCAGGCAAAAGTCCCCGTGTCGCGCAGTAGTGGGTTCGCACCTGTGAATAGACGTCTGCTGGCAGCCCGTCCAATATAACTGGACTCACTCCTTTTGCACCCTTTTAATGTCTATTTAGCTTATGTAAAAGCCTTTAATCCCCATTCACACACTAATTACGCTTGTGTTTTTACAAGTATTTTGTTGAGATAACAATGTCACATTAAACAATAGTATTATGAAATCCTAGTCTCTTGTACCCAACATGTCTAGTTTTTATACGAGATTTATCACAGTTATCATTCACATATAAAGATTCTTTATATTTGCTTATTTTAGAAACATTTCAAAATCGTAAACATTGAGATTTGCCTTGCACAGGTGTCTCCCTTATTACCTTTTAGATAGACACTGTCATGTAACTGCATTCAGTCGGCAAAGCAGCAACACTTTCTCACAGGAAACAGCCTCTGTATTCACCGGATTTAACCTGCCATATGGAAATATTCGGAAAAGGTCCTCGTGTGTCCTTACGTATAGTAATGGTTTATAGTATATAATACATTATAATAGCCAAGCGAATCGAGCAAGAGCAGAATGGTTTTATGTTTTGCAATGACTATGATAAACAAATAGTAAGCTACCGGCCGGGAGTTGTGGCAAACTCCTGTAATCCAGCTACTTGGAGGCCTGGACTGGGGACGATTTGAGGGCGGGGGTTCTGTCTTCAGACGTTCTATGTAGATCGGGTGTCCGCGCTAAGCCCGGCATCAATATGGTGCCATTGGAGGAATCTGATGGTACCAGGTTGACTAAGGAGGGACGTACTGGCCCAGGGCAGAAATGCAGCAGGCAAAAGTCCCCGTGTCGCGCAGTAGTGGGTTCGCACCTGTGAATAGACGTCTGCTGGCAGCAATACAACTGGACTCACTCCTTTTGCACCCTTTTAATGTCTATTTAGCTCATGTAAAAGCCTTTAATCCCCATTCACACACTAATAACGCTTGTGTTTTTACAAGTATTTTGTTGAGATAACAATGTCACATTAAACAATAGTCCTTTGAAATCCTAGTCTCTTGGACCCAACATGTCTAGTTTTTATACGAGATTGATCAGTTATCATTCACATATAAAGATTCTTTATATTTTCCTAATTTTAGAAACATGTCAAAATCGTAAACGTTGAGATTTGCCTTGCACAGGTGTCTCCCTTATTACCTTTTAGATAGACACTGTCATGTAACTGCATTCAGTCGGCAAAGCAGCAACACTTTCTCACAGGAAACAGCCTCTGTATTCACCGGATTTAACCTGCCATATGGTCCAAAATATTCGGAAATGTCCTCGTGTGTCCTTACGTATTGTAATGGTTTATAATATATAATACATTATAATAGCCAAGCGAACTGAGCAAGAGCAGAATGGTTTTATGTTTTGCAATGACTATGATAACAAATAGTAAGCTACCGGCCGGGAGTTGTGGCAAACTCCTGTAATCCAGCTACTTGGAGGCCTGGACTGGGGACGATTTGAGGGCGGGGGTTCTGTCTTCTGACGTTCTATGTAGATCGGGTGTCCGCGCTAAGCGCGGCATCAATATGGTGCCATTGGAGGAATCTGATGGTACCAGGTTGACTAAGGAGGGACGTACTGGCCCAGGGCAGAAATGCAGCAGGCAAAAGTCCCCGTGTCGCGCAGTAGTGGGTTCGCACCTGTGAATAGACGTCTGCTGGCAGCCCGTCCAATACAACTGGACTCAATCCTTTTGTACCCTTTTAATGTCTATTTAGCTTATGTAAAAACCTTTAATCCCCATTCACACACTAATAACGCTTGTGTTTTTACAAGTATTTTGTTGAGATAACAATGTCACATTAAACAATAGTCCTTTGAAATCCTAGTCTCTTGGACCCAACATGTCTAGTTTTTATACGAGATTTATCACAGTTATCATTCACATATAAAGATTCTTTATATTTTCCTAATTTAAAAACATGTCAAAATCGTAAACATTGAGATTTGCCTTGCACAGGTGTCTCCCTTATTACCTTTTAGTTAGACACTGTCATGTAACTGCATTCAGTCGGCAAAGCAGCAACACTTTCTCACAGGAAACAGCCTCTGTATTCACCGGATTTAACCTGCCATATGGTCCAAAATATTCGGAAAAGTCCTCGTGTGTCCTTACGTATTGTAATGGTTTATAATATATAATACATTATAATAGCCAAGCGAACTGAGCAAGAGCAGAATGGTTTTATGTTTTGCAATGACTATGATAAACAAATAGTAAGCTACCGGCCGGGAGTTGTGGCAAACTCCTGTAATCCAGCTACTTGGAGGCCTGGACTGGGGACGATTTGAGGGCGGGGGTTCTGTCTTCAGACGTTCTATGTAGATCGGGTGTCCGCGCTAAGCCCGGCATCAATATGGTGCCATTGGAGGAATCTGATGGTACCAGGTTGACTAAGGAGGGACGTACTGGCCCAGGGCAGAAATGGAGCAGGCAAAAGTCCCCGTGTCGCGCAGTAGTGGGTTCGCACCTGTGAATAGACGTCTGCTGGCAGCCCGTCCAGTAGAACTGGACTCAATCCTTTTGCACCCTTTTAATGTCTATTTAGCTTATGTAAAAACCTTTAATCCCCATTCACACACTAATAACGCTTGTGTTTTTACAAGTATTTTGTTGAGATAACATTGTCACATTAAACAATAGTCCTTTGAAATCCTAGTCTCTTGGACCCAACATGTCTAGTTTTTATACGAGATTTATCACAGTTATCATTCACATATAAAGATTCTTTATATTTTCCTAATTTTAGAAACATGTCAAAATCGTAAACATTGAGATTTGCCTTGCACAGGTGTCTCCCTTATTACCTTTTAGTTAGACACTGTCATGTAACTGCATTCAGTCGGCAAAGCAGCAACACTTTCTCACAGGAAACAGCCTCTGTATTCACCGGATTTAACCTGCCATATGGTCCAAAATATTCGGAAATGTCCTCGTGTGTCCTTACGTATTGTAATGGTTTATAATATATAATACATTATAATAGCCAAGCGAATCGAGCAAGAGCAGAATGGTTTTATGTTTTGCAATGACTATGATAAACAAATAGTAAGCTACCGGCCGGGAGTTGTGGCAAACTCCTGTAATCCAGCTACTTGGAGGCCTGGACTGGGGACGATTTGAGGGCAGGGGTTCTGTCTTCAGACGTTCTATGTAGGTCGGGTGTCCGCGCTAAGCCCGGCATCAATATGGTGCCATTGGAATCTGATGGTACCAGGTTGACTAAGGAGGGACGTACTGGCCCAGGGCAGAAATGCAGCAGGCAAAAGTCACCGTGTCGCGCAGTAGTGGGTTCGCACCTGTGAATAGACGTCTGCTGGCAGCCCGTCCAATATAACTGGACTCACTCCTTTTGCAGCCTTTTAATGTCTATTTAGCTTATGTAAAAGCCTTTAATCCCCATTCACACACTAATAACGCTTGTGTTTTTACAAGTATTTTGTTGAGATAACAATGTCACATTAAACAATAGTCCTTTGAAATCCTAGTCTCTTGTACCCAACATGTCTAGTTTTTATACGAGATTTATCACAGTTATCATTCACATATAAAGATTCTTTATATTTGCTTATTTTAGAAACATTTCAAAATCGTAAACATTGAGATTTGCCTTGCACAGGTGTCTCCCTTATTACCTTTTAGTTAGACACTGTCATGTAACTGCATTCAGTCGGCAAAGAAGCAACACTTTCTCACAGGAAACAGCCTCTGTATTCACCGGATTTAACCTGCCATATGGAAATATTCGGAAAAGGTCCTCGTGTGTCCTTACGTATAGTAATGGTTTATAGTATATAATACATTATAAGCCAAGCGAACTGAGCAAGAGCAGAATGGTTTTATGTTTTGCAATGACTATGATAAACAAATAGTAAGCTACCGGCCGGGAGTTGTGGCAAACTCCTGTAATCCAGCTACTTGGAGGCCTGGACTGGGGACGATTTGAGGGCGGGGGTTCTGTCTTCAGACGTTCTATGTAGATCGGGTGTCCGCGCTAAGCCCGGCATCAATATGGTGCCATTGGAGGAATCTGATGGTACCAGGTTGACTAAGGAGGGACGTACTGGCCCAGGGCAGAAATGCAGCAGGCAAAAGTCCCCGTGTCGCGCAGTAGTGGGTTCGCACCTGTGAATAGACGTCTGCTGGCAGCCCGTCCAATATAACTGGACTCACTCCTTTTGCAGCCTTTTAATGTCTATTTAGCTTATGTAAAAGCCTTTAATCCCCATTCACACACTAATAACGCTTGTGTTTTTACAAGTATTTTGTTGAGATAACAATGTCACATTAAACAATAGTCCTTTGAAATCCTAGTCTCTTGTACCCAACATGTCTAGTTTTTATACGAGATTTATCACAGTTATCATTCACATATAAAGATTCTTTATATTTGCTTATTTTAGAAACATTTCAAAATCGTAAACATTGAGATTTGCCTTGCACAGGTGTCTCCCTTATTACCTTTTAGTTAGACACTGTCATGTAACTGCATTCAGTCGGCAAAGAAGCAACACTTTCTCACAGGAAACAGCCTCTGTATTCACCGGATTTAACCTGCCATATGGAAATATTCGGAAAAGGTCCTCGTGTGTCCTTACGTATAGTAATGGTTTATAGTATATAATACATTATAAGCCAAGCGAACTGAGCAAGAGCAGAATGGTTTTATGTTTTGCAATGACTATGATAAACAAATAGTAAGCTACCGGCCGGGAGTTGTGGCAAACTCCTGTAATCCAGCTACTTGGAGGCCTGGACTGGGGACGATTTGAGGGCGGGGGTTCTGTCTTCAGACGTTCTATGTAGATCGGGTGTCCGCGCTAAGCCCGGCATCAATATGGTGCCATTGGAGGAATCTGATGGTACCAGGTTGACTAAGGAGGGACGTACTGGCCCAGGGCAGAAATGCAGCAGGCAAAAGTCCCCGTGTCGCGCAGTAGTGGGTTCGCACTTCTGAATAGACGTCTGCTGGCAGCCCGTCCAATATAACTGGACTCAGTCCTTTTGCCCCCTTTTAATGTCTATTTAGCTTATGTAAAAGCCTTTAATCCCCATTCACACACTAATAACGCTTGTGTTTTTACAAGTATTTTGTTGAGATAACAATGTCACATTAAACAATAGTCCTTTGAAATCCTAGTCTCTTGTACCCAACATGTCTAGTTTTTATACGAGATTTATCACAGTTATCATTCACATATAAAGATTCTTTATATTTGCTTATTTTAGAAACATTTCAAAATCGTAAACATTGAGATTTGCCTTGCACAGGTGTCTCCCTTATTACCTTTTAGTTAGACACTGTCATGTAACTGCATTCAGTCGGCAAAGAAGCAACACTTTCTCACAGGAAACAGCCTCTGTATTCACCGGATTTAACCTGCCATATGGAAATATTCGGAAAAGGTCCTCGTGTGTCCTTACGTATAGTAATGGTTTATAGTATATAATACATTATAAGCCAAGCGAACTGAGCAAGAGCAGAATGGTTTTATGTTTTGCAATGACTATGATTAACAAATAGTAAGCTACCGGCCGGGAGTTGTGGCAAACTCCTGTAATCCAGCTACTTGGAGGCCTGGACTGGGGACGATTTGAGGGCGGGGGTTCTGTCTTCAGACGTTCTATGTAGATCGGGTGTCCGCGCTAAGCCCGGCATCAATATGGTGCCATTGGAGGAATCTGATGGTACCAGGTTGACTAAGGAGGGACGTACTGGCCCAGGGCAGAAATGCAGCAGGCAAAAGTCCCCGTGTCGCGCAGTAGTGGGTTCGCACCTGTGAATAGACGTCTGCTGGCAGCCCGTCCAATATAACTGGACTCACTCCTTTTGCACCCTTTTAATGTCTATTTAGCTTATGTAAAAGCCTTTAATCCCCATTCACACACTAATTACGCTTGTGTTTTTACAAGTATTTTGTTGAGATAACAATGTCACATTAAACAATAGTATTATGAAATCCTAGTCTCTTGTACCCAACATGTCTAGTTTTTATACGAGATTTATCACAGTTATCATTCACATATAAAGATTCTTTATATTTGCTTATTTTAGAAACATTTCAAAATCGTAAACATTGAGATTTGCCTTGCACAGGTGTCTCCCTTATTACCTTTTAGTTAGACACTGTCATGTAACTGCATTCAGTCGGCAAAGAAGCAACACATTCTCACAGGAAACAGCCTCTGTATTCACCGGATTTAACCTGCCATGTGGAAATATTCGGAAAAGGTCCTCGTGTGTCCTTACGTATAGTAATGGTTTATAGTATATAATACATTATAAGCCAAGCGAACTGAGCAAGAGCAGAATGGTTTTATGTTTTGCAATGACTATGATAAACAAATAGTAAGCTACCGGCCGGGAGTTGTGGCAAACTCCTGTAATCCAGCTACTTGGAGGCCTGGACTGGGGACGATTTGAGGGCAGGGGTTCTGTCTTCAGACGTTCTATGTAGGTCGGGTGTCCGCGCTAAGCCCGGCATCAATATGGTGCCATTGGAGGAATCTGATGGTACCAGGTTGACTAAGGAGGGACGTACTGGCCCAGGGCAGAAATGCAGCAGGCAAAAGTCCCCGTGTCGCGCAGTAGTGGGTTCGCACCTGTGAATAGACGTCTGCTGGCAGCCCGTCCAATATAAATGGACTCACTCCTTCTGCACCCTTTTAATGTCTATTTAGCTTATGTAAAAGCCTTTAATCCCCATTCACACACTAATAACGCTTGTGTTTTTACAAGTATTTTGTTGAGATAACAATGTCACATTAAACAATAGTATTATGAAATCCTAGTCTCTTGTACCCAACATGTCTAGTTTTTATACGAGATTTATCACAGTTATCATTCACATATAAAGATTCTTTATATTTGCTTATTTTAGAAACATTTCAAAATCGTAAACATTGAGATTTGCCTTGCACAGGTGTCTCCCTTATTACCTTTTAGTTAGACACTGTCATGTAACTGCATTCAGTCGGCAAAGAAGCAACACTTTCTCACAGGAAACAGCCTCTGTATTCACCGGATTTAACCTGCCATATGGAAATATTCGGAAAAGGTCCTCGTGTGTCCTTACGTATAGTAATGGTTTATAGTATATAATACATTATAAGCCAAGCGAACTGAGCAAGAGCAGAATGGTTTTATGTTTTGCAATGACTATGATAAACAAATAGTAAGCTACCGGCCGGGAGTTGTGGCAAACTCCTGTAATCCAGCTACTTGGAGGCCTGGACTGGGGACGATTTGAGGGCAGGGGTTCTGTCTTCAGACGTTCTATGTAGGTCGGGTGTCCGCGCTAAGCCCGGCATCAATATGGTGCCATTGGAATCTGATGGTACCAGGTTGACTAAGGAGGGACGTACTGGCCCAGGGCAGAAATGCAGCAGGCAAAAGTCCCCGTGTCGCGCAGTAGTGGGTTCGCACCTGTGAATAGACGTCTGCTGGCAGCCCGTCCAATATAACTGGACTCACTCCTTTTGCAGCCTTTTAATGTCTATTTAGCTTATGTAAAAGCCTTTAATCCCCATTCACACACTAATAACGCTTGTGTTTTTACAAGTATTTTGTTGAGATAACAATGTCACATTAAACAATAGTCCTTTGAAATCCTAGTCTCTTGTACCCAACATGTCTAGTTTTTATACGAGATTTATCACAGTTATCATTCACATATAAAGATTCTTTATATTTGCTTATTTTAGAAACATTTCAAAATCGTAAACATTGAGATTTGCCTTGCACAGGTGTCTCCCTTATTACCTTTTAGTTAGACACTGTCATGTAACTGCATTCAGTCGGCAAAGAAGCAACACTTTCTCACAGGAAACAGCCTCTGTATTCACCGGATTTAACCTGCCATATGGAAATATTCGGAAAAGGTCCTCGTGTGTCCTTACGTATAGTAATGGTTTATAGTATATAATACATTATAAGCCAAGCGAACTGAGCAAGAGCAGAATGGTTTTATGTTTTGCAATGACTATGATAAACAAATAGTAAGCTACCGGCCGGGAGTTGTGGCAAACTCCTGTAATCCAGCTACTTGGAGGCCTGGACTGGGGACGATTTGAGGGCGGGGGTTCTGTCTTCAGACGTTCTATGTAGATCGGGTGTCCGCGCTAAGCCCGGCATCAATATGGTGCCATTGGAGGAATCTGATGGTACCAGGTTGACTAAGGAGGGACGTACTGGCCCAGGGCAGAAATGCAGCAGGCAAAAGTCCCCGTGTCGCGCAGTAGTGGGTTCGCACTTCTGAATAGACGTCTGCTGGCAGCCCGTCCAATATAACTGGACTCAGTCCTTTTGCCCCCTTTTAATGTCTATTTAGCTTATGTAAAAGCCTTTAATCCCCATTCACACACTAATAACGCTTGTGTTTTTACAAGTATTTTGTTGAGATAACAATGTCACATTAAACAATAGTCCTTTGAAATCCTAGTCTCTTGTACCCAACATGTCTAGTTTTTATACGAGATTTATCACAGTTATCATTCACATATAAAGATTCTTTATATTTGCTTATTTTAGAAACATTTCAAAATCGTAAACATTGAGATTTGCCTTGCACAGGTGTCTCCCTTATTACCTTTTAGTTAGACACTGTCATGTAACTGCATTCAGTCGGCAAAGAAGCAACACTTTCTCACAGGAAACAGCCTCTGTATTCACCGGATTTAACCTGCCATATGGAAATATTCGGAAAAGGTCCTCGTGTGTCCTTACGTATAGTAATGGTTTATAGTATATAATACATTATAAGCCAAGCGAACTGAGCAAGAGCAGAATGGTTTTATGTTTTGCAATGACTATGATTAACAAATAGTAAGCTACCGGCCGGGAGTTGTGGCAAACTCCTGTAATCCAGCTACTTGGAGGCCTGGACTGGGGACGATTTGAGGGCGGGGGTTCTGTCTTCAGACGTTCTATGTAGATCGGGTGTCCGCGCTAAGCCCGGCATCAATATGGTGCCATTGGAGGAATCTGATGGTACCAGGTTGACTAAGGAGGGACGTACTGGCCCAGGGCAGAAATGCAGCAGGCAAAAGTCCCCGTGTCGCGCAGTAGTGGGTTCGCACCTGTGAATAGACGTCTGCTGGCAGCCCGTCCAATATAACTGGACTCACTCCTTTTGCACCCTTTTAATGTCTATTTAGCTTATGTAAAAGCCTTTAATCCCCATTCACACACTAATTACGCTTGTGTTTTTACAAGTATTTTGTTGAGATAACAATGTCACATTAAACAATAGTATTATGAAATCCTAGTCTCTTGTACCCAACATGTCTAGTTTTTATACGAGATTTATCACAGTTATCATTCACATATAAAGATTCTTTATATTTGCTTATTTTAGAAACATTTCAAAATCGTAAACATTGAGATTTGCCTTGCACAGGTGTCTCCCTTATTACCTTTTAGTTAGACACTGTCATGTAACTGCATTCAGTCGGCAAAGAAGCAACACATTCTCACAGGAAACAGCCTCTGTATTCACCGGATTTAACCTGCCATGTGGAAATATTCGGAAAAGGTCCTCGTGTGTCCTTACGTATAGTAATGGTTTATAGTATATAATACATTATAAGCCAAGCGAACTGAGCAAGAGCAGAATGGTTTTATGTTTTGCAATGACTATGATAAACAAATAGTAAGCTACCGGCCGGGAGTTGTGGCAAACTCCTGTAATCCAGCTACTTGGAGGCCTGGACTGGGGACGATTTGAGGGCAGGGGTTCTGTCTTCAGACGTTCTATGTAGGTCGGGTGTCCGCGCTAAGCCCGGCATCAATATGGTGCCATTGGAGGAATCTGATGGTACCAGGTTGACTAAGGAGGGACGTACTGGCCCAGGGCAGAAATGCAGCAGGCAAAAGTCCCCGTGTCGCGCAGTAGTGGGTTCGCACCTGTGAATAGACGTCTGCTGGCAGCCCGTCCAATATAAATGGACTCACTCCTTCTGCACCCTTTTAATGTCTATTTAGCTTATGTAAAAGCCTTTAATCCCCATTCACACACTAATAACGCTTGTGTTTTTACAAGTATTTTGTTGAGATAACAATGTCACATTAAACAATAGTATTATGAAATCCTAGTCTCTTGTACCCAACATGTCTAGTTTTTATACGAGATTTATCACAGTTATCATTCACATATAAAGATTCTTTATATTTGCTTATTTTAGAAACATTTCAAAATCGTAAACATTGAGATTTGCCTTGCACAGGTGTCTCCCTTATTACCTTTTAGTTAGACACTGTCATGTAACTGCATTCAGTCGGCAAAGAAGCAACACTTTCTCACAGGAAACAGCCTCTGTATTCACCGGATTTAACCTGCCATATGGAAATATTCGGAAAAGGTCCTCGTGTGTCCTTACGTATAGTAATGGTTTATAGTATATAATACATTATAAGCCAAGCGAACTGAGCAAGAGCAGAATGGTTTTATGTTTTGCAATGACTATGATAAACAAATAGTAAGCTACCGGCCGGGAGTTGTGGCAAACTCCTGTAATCCAGCTACTTGGAGGCCTGGACTGGGGACGATTTGAGGGCAGGGGTTCTGTCTTCAGACGTTCTATGTAGGTCGGGTGTCCGCGCTAAGCCCGGCATCAATATGGTGCCATTGGAATCTGATGGTACCAGGTTGACTAAGGAGGGACGTACTGGCCCAGGGCAGAAATGCAGCAGGCAAAAGTCCCCGTGTCGCGCAGTAGTGGGTTCGCACCTGTGAATAGACGTCTGCTGGCAGCCCGTCCAATATAACTGGACTCACTCCTTTTGCAGCCTTTTAATGTCTATTTAGCTTATGTAAAAGCCTTTAATCCCCATTCACACACTAATAACGCTTGTGTTTTTACAAGTATTTTGTTGAGATAACAATGTCACATTAAACAATAGTCCTTTGAAATCCTAGTCTCTTGTACCCAACATGTCTAGTTTTTATACGAGATTTATCACAGTTATCATTCACATATAAAGATTCTTTATATTTGCTTATTTTAGAAACATTTCAAAATCGTAAACATTGAGATTTGCCTTGCACAGGTGTCTCCCTTATTACCTTTTAGTTAGACACTGTCATGTAACTGCATTCAGTCGGCAAAGAAGCAACACTTTCTCACAGGAAACAGCCTCTGTATTCACCGGATTTAACCTGCCATATGGAAATATTCGGAAAAGGTCCTCGTGTGTCCTTACGTATAGTAATGGTTTATAGTATATAATACATTATAAGCCAAGCGAACTGAGCAAGAGCAGAATGGTTTTATGTTTTGCAATGACTATGATAAACAAATAGTAAGCTACCGGCCGGGAGTTGTGGCAAACTCCTGTAATCCAGCTACTTGGAGGCCTGGACTGGGGACGATTTGAGGGCGGGGGTTCTGTCTTCAGACGTTCTATGTAGATCGGGTGTCCGCGCTAAGCCCGGCATCAATATGGTGCCATTGGAGGAATCTGATGGTACCAGGTTGACTAAGGAGGGACGTACTGGCCCAGGGCAGAAATGCAGCAGGCAAAAGTCCCCGTGTCGCGCAGTAGTGGGTTCGCACTTGTGAATAGACGTCTGCTGGCAGCCCGTCCAATATAACTGGACTCAGTCCTTTTGCCCCCTTTTAATGTCTATTTAGCTTATGTAAAAGCCTTTAATCCCCATTCACACACTAATAACGCTTGTGTTTTTACAAGTATTTTGTTGAGATAACAATGTCACATTAAACAATAGTCCTTTGAAATCCTAGTCTCTTGTACCCAACATGTCTAGTTTTTATACGAGATTTATCACAGTTATCATTCACATATAAAGATTCTTTATATTTGCTTATTTTAGAAACATTTCAAAATCGTAAACATTGAGATTTGCCTTGCACAGGTGTCTCCCTTATTACCTTTTAGTTAGACACTGTCATGTAACTGCATTCAGTCGGCAAAGAAGCAACACTTTCTCACAGGAAACAGCCTCTGTATTCACCGGATTTAACCTGCCATATGGAAATATTCGGAAAAGGTCCTCGTGTGTCCTTACGTATAGTAATGGTTTATAGTATATAATACATTATAAGCCAAGCGAACTGAGCAAGAGCAGAATGGTTTTATGTTTTGCAATGACTATGATTAACAAATAGTAAGCTACCGGCCGGGAGTTGTGGCAAACTCCTGTAATCCAGCTACTTGGAGGCCTGGACTGGGGACGATTTGAGGGCGGGGGTTCTGTCTTCAGACGTTCTATGTAGATCGGGTGTCCGCGCTAAGCCCGGCATCAATATGGTGCCATTGGAGGAATCTGATGGTACCAGGTTGACTAAGGAGGGACGTACTGGCCCAGGGCAGAAATGCAGCAGGCAAAAGTCCCCGTGTCGCGCAGTAGTGGGTTCGCACCTGTGAATAGACGTCTGCTGGCAGCCCGTCCAATATAACTGGACTCACTCCTTTTGCACCCTTTTAATGTCTATTTAGCTTATGTAAAAGCCTTTAATCCCCATTCACACACTAATTACGCTTGTGTTTTTACAAGTATTTTGTTGAGATAACAATGTCACATTAAACAATAGTATTATGAAATCCTAGTCTCTTGTACCCAACATGTCTAGTTTTTATACGAGATTTATCACAGTTATCATTCACATATAAAGATTCTTTATATTTGCTTATTTTAGAAACATTTCAAAATCGTAAACATTGAGATTTGCCTTGCACAGGTGTCTCCCTTATTACCTTTTAGTTAGACACTGTCATGTAACTGCATTCAGTCGGCAAAGAAGCAACACATTCTCACAGGAAACAGCCTCTGTATTCACCGGATTTAACCTGCCATATGGAAATATTCGGAAAAGGTCCTCGTGTGTCCTTACGTATAGTAATGGTTTATAGTATATAATACATTATAAGCCAAGCGAACTGAGCAAGAGCAGAATGGTTTTATGTTTTGCAATGACTATGATAAACAAATAGTAAGCTACCGGCCGGGAGTTGTGGCAAACTCCTGTAATCCAGCTACTTGGAGGCCTGGACTGGGGACGATTTGAGGGCGGGGGTTCTGTCTTCAGACGTTCTATGTAGATCGGGTGTCCGCGCTAAGCCCGGCATCAATATGGTGCCCTTTGAGGAATCTGATGGTACCAGGTTGACTAAGGAGGGACGTACTGGCCCAGGGCAGAAATGCAGCAGGCAAAAGTCCCCGTGTCGCGCAGTAGTGGGTTCGCACTTGTGAATAGACGTCTGCTGGCAGCCCGTCCAATATAACTGGACTCAGTCCTTTTGCCCCCTTTTAATGTCTATTTAGCTTATGTAAAAGCCTTTAATCCCCATTCACACACTAATAACGCTTGTGTTTTTACAAGTATTTTGTTGAGATAACAATGTCACATTAAACAATAGTCCTTTGAAATCCTAGTCTCTTGTACCCAACATGTCTAGTTTTTATACGAGATTTATCACAGTTATCATTCACATATAAAGATTCTTTATATTTGCTTATTTTAGAAACATTTCAAAATCGTAAACATTGAGATTTGCCTTGCACAGGTGTCTCCCTTATTACCTTTTAGTTAGACACTGTCATGTAACTGCATTCAGTCGGCAAAGAAGCAACACTTTCTCACAGGAAACAGCCTCTGTATTCACCGGATTTAACCTGCCATATGGAAATATTCGGAAAAGGTCCTCGTGTGTCCTTACGTATAGTAATGGTTTATAGTATATAATACATTATAAGCCAAGCGAACTGAGCAAGAGCAGAATGGTTTTATGTTTTGCAATGACTATGATAAACAAATAGTAAGCTACCGGCCGGGAGTTGTGGCAAACTCCTGTAATCCAGCTACTTGGAGGCCTGGACTGGGGACGATTTGAGGGCGGGGGTTCTGTCTTCAGACGTTCTATGTAGATCGGGTGTCCGCGCTAAGCCCGGCATCAATATGGTGCCATTGGAGGAATCTGATGGTACCAGGTTGACTAAGGAGGGACGTACTGGCCCAGGGCAGAAATGCAGCAGGCAAAAGTCCCCGTGTCGCGCAGTAGTGGGTTCGCACTTGTGAATAGACGTCTGCTGGCAGCCCGTCCAATATAACTGGACTCAGTCCTTTTGCCCCCTTTTAATGTCTATTTAGCTTATGTAAAAGCCTTTAATCCCCATTCACACACTAATAACGCTTGTGTTTTTACAAGTATTTTGTTGAGATAACAATGTCACATTAAACAATAGTCCTTTGAAATCCTAGTCTCTTGTACCCAACATGTCTAGTTTTTATACGAGATTTATCACAGTTATCATTCACATATAAAGATTCTTTATATTTGCTTATTTTAGAAACATTTCAAAATCGTAAACATTGAGATTTGCCTTGCACAGGTGTCTCCCTTATTACCTTTTAGTTAGACACTGTCATGTAACTGCATTCAGTCGGCAAAGAAGCAACACTTTCTCACAGGAAACAGCCTCTGTATTCACCGGATTTAACCTGCCATATGGAAATATTCGGAAAAGGTCCTCGTGTGTCCTTACGTATAGTAATGGTTTATAGTATATAATACATTATAAGCCAAGCGAACTGAGCAAGAGCAGAATGGTTTTATGTTTTGCAATGACTATGATAAACAAATAGTAAGCTACCGGCCGGGAGTTGTGGCAAACTCCTGTAATCCAGCTACTTGGAGGCCTGGACTGGGGACGATTTGAGGGCGGGGGTTCTGTCTTCAGACGTTCTATGTAGATCGGGTGTCCGCGCTAAGCCCGGCATCAATATGGTGCCATTGGAGGAATCTGATGGTACCAGGTTGACTAAGGAGGGACGTACTGGCCCAGGGCAGAAATGCAGCAGGCAAAAGTCCCCGTGTCGCGCAGTAGTGGGTTCGCACCTGTGAATAGACGTCTGCTGGCAGCCCGTCCAATATAACTGGACTCACTCCTTTTGCACCCTTTTAATGTCTATTTAGCTTATGTAAAAGCCTTTAATCCCCATTCACACACTAATTACGCTTGTGTTTTTACAAGTATTTTGTTGAGATAACAATGTCACATTAAACAATAGTATTATGAAATCCTAGTCTCTTGTACCCAACATGTCTAGTTTTTATACGAGATTTATCACAGTTATCATTCACATATAAAGATTCTTTATATTTGCTTATTTTAGAAACATTTCAAAATCGTAAACATTGAGATTTGCCTTGCACAGGTGTCTCCCTTATTACCTTTTAGTTAGACACTGTCATGTAACTGCATTCAGTCGGCAAAGAAGCAACACTTTCTCACAGGAAACAGCCTCTGTATTCACCGGATTTAACCTGCCATATGGAAATATTCGGAAAAGGTCCTCGTGTGTCCTTACGTATAGTAATGGTTTATAGTATATAATACATTATAAGCCAAGCGAACTGAGCAAGAGCAGAATGGTTTTATGTTTTGCAATGACTATGATAAACAAATAATAAGCTACCGGCCGGGAGTTGTGGCAAACTCCTGTAATCCAGCTACTTGGAGGCCTGGACTGGGGACGATTTGAGGGCGGGGGTTCTGTCTTCAGACGTTCTATGTAGATCGGGTGTCCGCGCTAAGCCCGGCATCAATATGGTGCCATTGGAGGAATCTGATGGTACCAGGTTGACTAAGGAGGGACGTACTGGCCCAGGGCAGAAATGCAGCAGGCAAAAGTCCCCGTGTCGCGCAGTAGTGGGTTCGCACTTGTGAATAGACGTCTGCTGGCAGCCCGTCCAATATAACTGGACTCAGTCCTTTTGCCCCCTTTTAATGTCTATTTAGCTTATGTAAAAGCCTTTAATCCCCATTCACACACTAATAACGCTTGTGTTTTTACAAGTATTTTGTTGAGATAACAATGTCACATTAAACAATAGTCCTTTGAAATCCTAGTCTCTTGTACCCAACATGTCTAGTTTTTATACGAGATTTATCACAGTTATCATTCACATATAAAGATTCTTTATATTTGCTTATTTTAGAAACATTTCAAAATCGTAAACATTGAGATTTGCCTTGCACAGGTGTCTCCCTTATTACCTTTTAGTTAGACACTGTCATGTAACTGCATTCAGTCGGCAAAGAAGCAACACTTTCTCACAGGAAACAGCCTCTGTATTCACCGGATTTAACCTGCCATATGGAAATATTCGGAAAAGGTCCTCGTGTGTCCTTACGTATAGTAATGGTTTATAGTATATAATACATTATAAGCCAAGCGAACTGAGCAAGAGCAGAATGGTTTTATGTTTTGCAATGACTATGATAAACAAATAGTAAGCTACCGGCCGGGAGTTGTGGCAAACTCCTGTAATCCAGCTACTTGGAGGCCTGGACTGGGGACGATTTGAGGGCGGGGGTTCTGTCTTCAGACGTTCTATGTAGATCGGGTGTCCGCGCTAAGCCCGGCATAAATATGGTGCCATTGGAGGAATCTGATGGTACCAGGTTGACTAAGGAGGGACGTACTGGCCCAGGGCAGAAATGCAGCAGGCAAAAGTCCCCGTGTCGCGCAGTAGTGGGTTCGCACCTGTGAATAGACGTCTGCTGGCAGCCCGTCCAATATAACTGGACTCACTCCTTTTGCACCCTTTTAATGTCTATTTAGCTTATGTAAAAGCCTTTAATCCCCATTCACACACTAATAACGCTTGTGTTTTTACAAGTATTTTGTTGAGATAACAATGTCACATTAAACAATAGTCCTTTGAAATCCTAGTCTCTTGTACCCAACATGTCTAGTTTTTATACGAGATTTATCACAGTTATCATTCACATATAAAGATTCTTTATATTTGCTTATTTTAGAAACATGTCAAAATCGTAAATATTGAGATTTGCCTTGCACAGGTGTCTCCCTTATTACCTTTTAGTAAGACACTGTCATGTAACTGCATTCAGTCGGCAAAGCAGCAACACTTTCTCACAGGAAACAGCCTCTGTATTCACCGGATTTAACCTGCCATATGGAAATATTCGGAAAAGGTCCTCGTGTGTCCTTACGTATAGTAATGGTTTATAGTATATAATACATTATAAGCCAAGCGAATCGAGCAAGAGCAGAATGGTTTTATGTTTTGCAATGACTATGATAAACAAATAGTAAGCTACCGGCCGGGAGTTGTGGCAAACTCCTGTAATCCAGCTACTTGGAGGCCTGGACTGGGGACGATTTGAGGGCAGGGGTTCTGTCTTCAGACGTTCTATGTAGGTCGGGTGTCCGCGCTAAGCCCGGCATCAATATGGTGCCATTGGAATCTGATGTTACCAGGTTGACTAAGGAGGGACGTACTGGCCCAGGGCAGAAATGCAGCAGGCAAAAGTCCCCGTGTCGCGCAGTAGTGGGTTCGCACCTGTGAATAGACGTCTGCTGGCAGCCCGTCCAATATAACTGGACTCACTCCTTTTGCACCCTTTTAATGTCTATTTAGCTCATGTAAAAGCCTTTAATCCCCATTCACACACTAATAACGCTTGTGTTTTTACAAGTATTTTGTTGAGATAACAATGTCACATTAAACAATAGTCCTTTGAAATCCTAGTCTCTTGTACCCAACATGTCTAGTTTTTATACGAGATTTATCACAGTTATCATTCACATATAAAGATTCTTTATATTTGCTTATTTTAGAAACATGTCAAAATCGTAAATATTGAGATTTGCCTTGCACAGGTGTCTCCCTTATTACCTTTTAGTTAGACACTGTCATGTAACTGCATTCAGTCGGCAAAGCAGCAACACTTTCTCACAGGAAACAGCCTCTGTATTCACCGGATTTAACCTGCCATATGGAAATATTCGGAAAAGGTCCTCGTGTGTCCTTACGTATAGTAATGGTTTATAGTATATAATACATTATAAGCCAAGCGAATCGAGCAAGAGCAGAATGGTTTTATGTTTTGCAATGACTATGATAAACAAATAGTAAGCTACCGGCCGGGAGTTGTGGCAAACTCCTGTAATCCAGCTACTTGGAGGCCTGGACTGGGGACGATTTGAGGGCGGGGGTTCTGTCTTCAGACGTTCTATGTAGATCGGGTGTCCGCGCTAAGCCCGGCATCAATATGGTGCCATTGGAGGAATCTGATGGTACCAGGTTGACTAAGGAGGGACGTACTGGCCCAGGGCAGAAATGCAGCAGGCAAAAGTCACCGTGTCGCGCAGTAGTGGGTTCACACCTGTGAATAGACGTCTGCTGGCAGCCCGTCCAATATAACTGGACTCACTCCTTTTGCACCCTTTTAATGTCTATTTAGCTCATGTAAAAGCCTTTAATCCCCATTCACACACTAATAACGCTTGTGTTTTTACAAGTATTTTGTTGAGATAACAATGTCACATTAAACAATAGTCCTTTGAAATCCTAGTCTCTTGTACCCAACATGTCTAGTTTTTATACGAGATTTATCACAGTTATCATTCACATATAAAGATTCTTTATATTTGCTTATTTTAGAAACATTTCAAAATCGTAAACATTGAGATTTGCCTTGCACAGGTGTCTCCCTTATTACCTTTTAGTTAGACACTGTCATGTAACTGCATTCAGTCGGCAAAGAAGCAACACTTTCTCACAGGAAACAGCCTCTGTATTCACCGGATTTAACCTGCCATATGGAAATATTCGGAAAAGGTCCTCGTGTGTCCTTACGTATAGTAATGGTTTATAGTATATAATACATTATAAGCCAAGCGAACTGAGCAAGAGCAGAATGGTTTTATGTTTTGCAATGACTATGATAAACAAATAGTAAGCTACCGGCCGGGAGTTGTGGCAAACTCCTGTAATCCAGCTACTTGGAGGCCTGGACTGGGGACGATTTGAGGGCGGGGGTTCTGTCTTCAGACGTTCTATGTAGATCGGGTGTCCGCGCTAAGCCCGGCATCAATATGATGCCATTGGAGGAATCTGATGGTACCAGGTTGACTAAGGAGGGACGTACTGGCCCAGGGCAGAAATGCAGCAGGCAAAAGTCACCGTGTCGCGCAGTAGTGGGTTCGCACCTGTGAATAGACGTCTGCTGGCAGCCCGTCCAATATAACTGGACTCACTCCTTTTGCACCCTTTTAATGTCTATTTAGCTCATGTAAAAGCCTTTAATCCCCATTCACACACTAATAACGCTTGTGTTTTTACAAGTATTTTGTTGAGATAACAATGTCACATTAAACAATAGTCCTTTGAAATCCTAGTCTCTTGTACCCAACATGTCTAGTTTTTATACGAGATTTATCACAGTTATCATTCACATATAAAGATTCTTTATATTTGCTTATTTTAGAAACATTTCAAAATCGTAAACATTGAGATTTGCCTTGCACAGGTGTCTCCCTTATTACCTTTTAGTTAGACACTGTCATGTAACTGCATTCAGTCGGCAAAGAAGCAACACTTTCTCACAGGAAACAGCCTCTGTATTCACCGGATTTAACCTGCCATATGGAAATATTCGGAAAAGGTCCTCGTGTGTCCTTACGTATAGTAATGGTTTATAGTATATAATACATTATAAGCCAAGCGAACTGAGCAAGAGCAGAATGGTTTTATGTTTTGCAATGACTATGATAAACAAATAGTAAGCTACCGGCCGGGAGTTGTGGCAAACTCCTGTAATCCAGCTACTTGGAGGCCTGGACTGGGGACGATTTGAGGGCGGGGGTTCTGTCTTCAGACGTTCTATGTAGATCGGGTGTCCGCGCTAAGCCCGGCATCAATATGGTGCCATTGGAGGAATCTGATGGTACCAGGTTGACTAAGGAGGGACGTACTGGCCCAGGGCAGAAATGCAGCAGGCAAAAGTCCCCGTGTCGCGCAGTAGTGGGTTCGCACCTGTGAATAGACGTCTGCTGGCAGCCCGTCCAATATAACTGGACTCACTCCTTTTGCACCCTTTTAATGTCTATTTAGCTCATGTAAAAGCCTTTAATCCCCATTCACACACTAATAACGCTTGTGTTTTTACAAGTATTTTGTTGAGATAACAATGTCACATTAAACAATAGTCCTTTGAAATCCTAGTCTCTTGTACCCAACATGTCTAGTTTTTATACGAGATTTATCACAGTTATCATTCACATATAAAGATTCTTTATATTTGCTTATTTTAGAAACATGTCAAAATCGTAAATATTGAGATTTGCCTTGCACAGGTGTCTCCCTTATTACCTTTTAGTAAGACACTGTCATGTAACTGCATTCAGTCGGCAAAGCAGCAACACTTTCTCACAGGAAACAGCCTCTGTATTCACCGGATTTAACCTGCCATATGGAAATATTCGGAAAAGGTCCTCGTGTGTCCTTACGTATAGTAATGGTTTATAGTATATAATACATTATAAGCCAAGCGAATCGAGCAAGAGCAGAATGGTTTTATGTTTTGCAATGACTATGATAAACAAATAGTAAGCTACCGGCCGGGAGTTGTGGCAAACTCCTGTAATCCAGCTACTTGGAGGCCTGGACTGGGGACGATTTGAGGGCGGGGGTTCTGTCTTCAGACGTTCTATGTAGATCGGGTGTCCGCGCTAAGCCCGGCATCAATATGGTGCCATTGGAGGAATCTGATGGTACCAGGTTGACTAAGGAGGGACGTACTGGCCCAGGGCAGAAATGCAGCAGGCAAAAGTCACCGTGTCGCGCAGTAGTGGGTTCACACCTGTGAATAGACGTCTGCTGGCAGCCCGTCCAATATAACTGGACTCACTCCTTTTGCACCCTTTTAATGTCTATTTAGCTCATGTAAAAGCCTTTAATCCCCATTCACACACTAATAACGCTTGTGTTTTTACAAGTATTTTGTTGAGATAACAATGTCACATTAAACAATAGTCCTTTGAAATCCTAGTCTCTTGTACCCAACATGTCTAGTTTTTATACGAGATTTATCACAGTTATCATTCACATATAAAGATTCTTTATATTTGCTTATTTTAGAAACATTTCAAAATCGTAAACATTGAGATTTGCCTTGCACAGGTGTCTCCCTTATTACCTTTTAGTTAGACACTGTCATGTAACTGCATTCAGTCGGCAAAGAAGCAACACTTTCTCACAGGAAACAGCCTCTGTATTCACCGGATTTAACCTGCCATATGGAAATATTCGGAAAAGGTCCTCGTGTGTCCTTACGTATAGTAATGGTTTATAGTATATAATACATTATAAGCCAAGCGAACTGAGCAAGAGCAGAATGGTTTTATGTTTTGCAATGACTATGATAAACAAATAGTAAGCTACCGGCCGGGAGTTGTGGCAAACTCCTGTAATCCAGCTACTTGGAGGCCTGGACTGGGGACGATTTGAGGGCGGCGGTTCTGTCTTCAGACGTTCTATGTAGATCGGGTGTCCGCGCTAAGCCCGGCATCAATATGATGCCATTGGAGGAATCTGATGGTACCAGGTTGACTAAGGAGGGACGTACTGGCCCAGGGCAGAAATGCAGCAGGCAAAAGTCACCGTGTCGCGCAGTAGTGGGTTCGCACCTGTGAATAGACGTCTGCTGGCAGCCCGTCCAATATAACTGGACTCACTCCTTTTGCACCCTTTTAATGTCTATTTAGCTCATGTAAAAGCCTTTAATCCCCATTCACACACTAATAACGCTTGTGTTTTTACAAGTATTTTGTTGAGATAACAATGTCACATTAAACAATAGTCCTTTGAAATCCTAGTCTCTTGTACCCAACATGTCTAGTTTTTATACGAGATTTATCACAGTTATCATTCACATATAAAGATTCTTTATATTTGCTTATTTTAGAAACATTTCAAAATCGTAAACATTGAGATTTGCCTTGCACAGGTGTCTCCCTTATTACCTTTTAGTTAGACACTGTCATGTAACTGCATTCAGTCGGCAAAGAAGCAACACTTTCTCACAGGAAACAGCCTCTGTATTCACCGGATTTAACCTGCCATATGGAAATATTCGGAAAAGGTCCTCGTGTGTCCTTACGTATAGTAATGGTTTATAGTATATAATACATTATAAGCCAAGCGAACTGAGCAAGAGCAGAATGGTTTTATGTTTTGCAATGACTATGATAAACAAATAGTAAGCTACCGGCCGGGAGTTGTGGCAAACTCCTGTAATCCAGCTACTTGGAGGCCTGGACTGGGGACGATTTGAGGGCGGGGGTTCTGTCTTCAGACGTTCTATGTAGATCGGGTGTCCGCGCTAAGCCCGGCATCAATATGGTGCCATTGGAGGAATCTGATGGTACCAGGTTGACTAAGGAGGGACGTACTGGCCCAGGGCAGAAATGCAGCAGGCAAAAGTCCCCGTGTCGCGCAGTAGTGGGTTCGCACCTGTGAATAGACGTCTGCTGGCAGCCCGTCCAATATAACTGGACTCACTCCTTTTGCACCCTTTTAATGTCTATTTAGCTCATGTAAAAGCCTTTAATCCCCATTCACACACTAATAACGCTTGTGTTTTTACAAGTATTTTGTTGAGATAACAATGTCACATTAAACAATAGTCCTTTGAAATCCTAGTCTCTTGTACCCAACATGTCTAGTTTTTATACGAGATTTATCACAGTTATCATTCACATATAAAGATTCTTTATATTTGCTTATTTTAGAAACATGTCAAAATCGTAAATATTGAGATTTGCCTTGCACAGGTGTCTCCCTTATTACCTTTTAGTAAGACACTGTCATGTAACTGCATTCAGTCGGCAAAGCAGCAACACTTTCTCACAGGAAACAGCCTCTGTATTCACCGGATTTAACCTGCCATATGGAAATATTCGGAAAAGGTCCTCGTGTGTCCTTACGTATAGTAATGGTTTATAGTATATAATACATTATAAGCCAAGCGAATCGAGCAAGAGCAGAATGGTTTTATGTTTTGCAATGACTATGATAAACAAATAGTTAGCTACCGGCCGGGAGTTGTGGCAAACTCCTGTAATCCAGCTACTTGGAGGCCTGGACTGGGGACGATTTGAGGGCAGGGGTTCTGTCTTCAGACGTTCTATGTAGGTCGGGTGTCCGCGCTAAGCCCGGCATCAATATGGTGCCATTGGAATCTGATGTTACCAGGTTGACTAAGGAGGGACGTACTGGCCCAGGGCAGAAATGCAGCAGGCAAAAGTCCCCGTGTCGCGCAGTAGTGGGTTCGCACCTGTGAATAGACGTCTGCTGGCAGCCCGTCCAATATAACTGGACTCACTCCTTTTGCACCCTTTTGATGTCTATTTAGCTCATGTAAAAGCCTTTAATCCCCATTCACACACTAATAACGCTTGTGTTTTTACAAGTATTTTGTTGAGATAACAATGTCACATTAAACAATAGTCCTTTGAAATCCTAGTCTCTTGTACCCAACATGTCTAGTTTTTATACGAGATTTATCACAGTTATCATTCACATATAAAGATTCTTTATATTTGCTTATTTTAGAAACATGTCAAAATCGTAAATATTGAGATTTGCCTTGCACAGGTGTCTCCCTTATTACCTTTTAGTAAGACACTGTCATGTAACTGCATTCAGTCGGCAAAGCAGCAACACTTTCTCACAGGAAACAGCCTCTGTATTCACCGGATTTAACCTGCCATATGGAAATATTCGGAAAAGGTCCTCGTGTGTCCTTACGTATAGTAATGGTTTATAGTATATAATACATTATAAGCCAAGCGAATCGAGCAAGAGCAGAATGGTTTTATGTTTTGCAATGACTATGATAAACAAATAGTAAGCTACCGGCCGGGAGTTGTGGCAAACTCCTGTAATCCAGCTACTTGGAGGCCTGGACTGGGGACGATTTGAGGGCAGGGGTTCTGTCTTCAGACGTTCTATGTAGGTCGGGTGTCCGCGCTAAGCCCGGCATCAATATGGTGCCATTGGAGGAATCTGATGGTACCAGGTTGACTAAGGAGGGACGTACTGGCCCAGGGCAGAAATGCAGCAGGCAAAAGTCCCCGTGTCGCGCAGTAGTGGGTTCGCACCTGTGAATAGACGTCTGCTGGCAGCCCGTCCAATATAACTGGACTCACTCCTTTTGCACCCTTTTGATGTCTATTTAGCTCATGTAAAAGCCTTTAATCCCCATTCACACACTAATAACGCTTGTGTTTTTACAAGTATTTTGTTGAGATAACAATGTCACATTAAACAATAGTCCTTTGAAATCCTAGTCTCTTGTACCCAACATGTCTAGTTTTTATACGAGATTTATCACAGTTATCATTCACATATAAAGATTCTTTATATTTGCTTATTTTAGAAACATGTCAAAATCGTAAATATTGAGATTTGCCTTGCACAGGTGTCTCCCTTATTACCTTTTAGTAAGACACTGTCATGTAACTGCATTCAGTCGGCAAAGCAGCAACACTTTCTCACAGGAAACAGCCTCTGTATTCACCGGATTTAACCTGCCATATGGAAATATTCGGAAAAGGTCCTCGTGTGTCCTTACGTATAGTAATGGTTTATAGTATATAATACATTATAAGCCAAGCGAATCGAGCAAGAGCAGAATGGTTTTATGTTTTGCAATGACTATGATAAACAAATAGTAAGCTACCGGCCGGGAGTTGTGGCAAACTCCTGTAATCCAGCTACTTGGAGGCCTGGACTGGGGACGATTTGAGGGCAGGGGTTCTGTCTTCAGACGTTCTATGTAGGTCGGGTGTCCGCGCTAAGCCCGGCATCAATATGGTGCCATTGGAGGAATCTGATGGTACCAGGTTGACTAAGGAGGGACGTACTGGCCCAGGGCAGAAATGCAGCAGGCAAAAGTCCCCGTGTCGCGCAGTAGTGGGTTCGCACCTGTGAATAGACGTCTGCTGGCAGCCCGTCCAATATAAATGGACTCACTCCTTCTGCACCCTTTTAATGTCTATTTAGCTTATGTAAAAGCCTTTAATCCCCATTCACACACTAATAACGCTTGTGTTTTTACAAGTATTTTGTTGAGATAACAATGTCACATTAAACAATAGTCCTTTGAAATCCTAGTCTCTTGTACCCAACATGTCTAGTTTTTATACGAGATTTATAACAGTTATCATTCACATATAAAGATTCTTTATATTTGCTTATTTTAGAAACATGTCAAAATCGTAAATATTGAGATTTGCCTTGCACAGGTGTCTCCCTTATTACCTTTTAGTAAGACACTGTCATGTAACTGCATTCAGTCGGCAAAGCAGCAACACTTTCTCACAGGAAACAGCCTCTGTATTCACCGGATTTAACCTGCCATATGGAAATATTCGGAAAAGGTCCTCGTGTGTCCTTACGTATAGTAATGGTTTATAGTATATAATACATTATAAGCCAAGCGAATCGAGCAAGAGCAGAATGGTTTTATGTTTTGCAATGACTATGATAAACAAATAGTTAGCTACCGGCCGGGAGTTGTGGCAAACTCCTGTAATCCAGCTACTTGGAGGCCTGGACTGGGGACGATTTGAGGGCAGGGGTTCTGTCTTCAGACGTTCTATGTAGGTCGGGTGTCCGCGCTAAGCCCGGCATCAATATGGTGCCATTGGAATCTGATGTTACCAGGTTGACTAAGGAGGGACGTACTGGCCCAGGGCAGAAATGCAGCAGGCAAAAGTCCCCGTGTCGCGCAGTAGTGGGTTCGCACCTGTGAATAGACGTCTGCTGGCAGCCCGTCCAATATAACTGGACTCACTCCTTTTGCACCCTTTTGATGTCTATTTAGCTCATGTAAAAGCCTTTAATCCCCATTCACACACTAATAACGCTTGTGTTTTTACAAGTATTTTGTTGAGATAACAATGTCACATTAAACAATAGTCCTTTGAAATCCTAGTCTCTTGTACCCAACATGTCTAGTTTTTATACGAGATTTATCACAGTTATCATTCACATATAAAGATTCTTTATATTTGCTTATTTTAGAAACATGTCAAAATCGTAAATATTGAGATTTGCCTTGCACAGGTGTCTCCCTTATTACCTTTTAGTAAGACACTGTCATGTAACTGCATTCAGTCGGCAAAGCAGCAACACTTTCTCACAGGAAACAGCCTCTGTATTCACCGGATTTAACCTGCCATATGGAAATATTCGGAAAAGGTCCTCGTGTGTCCTTACGTATAGTAATGGTTTATAGTATATAATACATTATAAGCCAAGCGAATCGAGCAAGAGCAGAATGGTTTTATGTTTTGCAATGACTATGATAAACAAATAGTAAGCTACCGGCCGGGAGTTGTGGCAAACTCCTGTAATCCAGCTACTTGGAGGCCTGGACTGGGGACGATTTGAGGGCAGGGGTTCTGTCTTCAGACGTTCTATGTAGGTCGGGTGTCCGCGCTAAGCCCGGCATCAATATGGTGCCATTGGAGGAATCTGATGGTACCAGGTTGACTAAGGAGGGACGTACTGGCCCAGGGCAGAAATGCAGCAGGCAAAAGTCCCCGTGTCGCGCAGTAGTGGGTTCGCACCTGTGAATAGACGTCTGCTGGCAGCCCGTCCAATATAACTGGACTCACTCCTTTTGCACCCTTTTGATGTCTATTTAGCTCATGTAAAAGCCTTTAATCCCCATTCACACACTAATAACGCTTGTGTTTTTACAAGTATTTTGTTGAGATAACAATGTCACATTAAACAATAGTCCTTTGAAATCCTAGTCTCTTGTACCCAACATGTCTAGTTTTTATACGAGATTTATCACAGTTATCATTCACATATAAAGATTCTTTATATTTGCTTATTTTAGAAACATGTCAAAATCGTAAATATTGAGATTTGCCTTGCACAGGTGTCTCCCTTATTACCTTTTAGTAAGACACTGTCATGTAACTGCATTCAGTCGGCAAAGCAGCAACACTTTCTCACAGGAAACAGCCTCTGTATTCACCGGATTTAACCTGCCATATGGAAATATTCGGAAAAGGTCCTCGTGTGTCCTTACGTATAGTAATGGTTTATAGTATATAATACATTATAAGCCAAGCGAATCGAGCAAGAGCAGAATGGTTTTATGTTTTGCAATGACTATGATAAACAAATAGTAAGCTACCGGCCGGGAGTTGTGGCAAACTCCTGTAATCCAGCTACTTGGAGGCCTGGACTGGGGACGATTTGAGGGCAGGGGTTCTGTCTTCAGACGTTCTATGTAGGTCGGGTGTCCGCGCTAAGCCCGGCATCAATATGGTGCCATTGGAGGAATCTGATGGTACCAGGTTGACTAAGGAGGGACGTACTGGCCCAGGGCAGAAATGCAGCAGGCAAAAGTCCCCGTGTCGCGCAGTAGTGGGTTCGCACCTGTGAATAGACGTCTGCTGGCAGCCCGTCCAATATAAATGGACTCACTCCTTCTGCACCCTTTTAATGTCTATTTAGCTTATGTAAAAGCCTTTAATCCCCATTCACACACTAATAACGCTTGTGTTTTTACAAGTATTTTGTTGAGATAACAATGTCACATTAAACAATAGTCCTTTGAAATCCTAGTCTCTTGTACCCAACATGTCTAGTTTTTATACGAGATTTATAACAGTTATCATTCACATATAAAGATTCTTTATATTTGCTTATTTTAGAAACATGTCAAAATCGTAAATATTGAGATTTGCCTTGCACAGGTGTCTCCCTTATTACCTTTTAGTAAGACACTGTCATGTAACTGCATTCAGTCGGCAAAGCAGCAACACTTTCTCACAGGAAACAGCCTCTGTATTCACCGGATTTAACCTGCCATATGGAAATATTCGGAAAAGGTCCTCGTGTGTCCTTACGTATAGTAATGGTTTATAGTATATAATACATTATAAGCCAAGCGAATCGAGCAAGAGCAGAATGGTTTTATGTTTTGCAATGACTATGATAAACAAATAGTAAGCTACCGGCCGGGAGTTGTGGCAAACTCCTGTAATCCAGCTACTTGGAGGCCTGGACTGGGGACGATTTGAGGGCAGGGGTTCTGTCTTCAGACGTTCTATGTAGGTCGGGTGTCCGCGCTAAGCCCGGCATCAATATGGTGCCATTGGAATCTGATGTTACCAGGTTGACTAAGGAGGGACGTACTGGCCCAGGGCAGAAATGCAGCAGGCAAAAGTCCCCGTGTCGCGCAGTAGTGGGTTCGCACCTGTGAATAGACGTCTGCTGGCAGCCCGTCCAATATAACTGGACTCACTCCTTTTGCACCCTTTTGATGTCTATTTAGCTCATGTAAAAGCCTTTAATCCCCATTCACACACTAATAACGCTTGTGTTTTTACAAGTATTTTGTTGAGATAACAATGTCACATTAAACAATAGTCCTTTGAAATCCTAGTCTCTTGTACCCAACATGTCTAGTTTTTATACGAGATTTATCACAGTTATCATTCACATATAAAGATTCTTTATATTTGCTTATTTTAGAAACATGTCAAAATCGTAAATATTGAGATTTGCCTTGCACAGGTGTCTCCCTTATTACCTTTTAGTTAGACACTGTCATGTAACTGCATTCAGTCGGCAAAGCAGCAACACTTTCTCACAGGAAACAGCCTCTGTATTCACCGGATTTAACCTGCCATATGGAAATATTCGGAAAAGGTCCTCGTGTGTCCTTACGTATAGTAATGGTTTATAGTATATAATACATTATAAGCCAAGCGAACTGAGCAAGAGCAGAATGGTTTTATGTTTTGCAATGACTATGATAAACAAATAGTAAGCTAACGGCCGGGAGTTGTGGCAAACTCCTGTAATCCAGCTACTTGGAGGCCTGGACTGGGGACGATTTGAGGGCGGGGGTTCTGTCTTCAGACGTTCTATGTAGATCGGGTGTCCGCGCTAAGCCCGGCATCAATATGGTGCCATTGGAGGAATCTGATGGTACCAGGTTGACTAAGGAGGGACGTACTGGCCCAGGGCAGAAATGCAGCAGGCAAAAGTCCCCGTGTCGCGCAGTAGTGGGTTCGCACCTGTGAATAGACGTCTGCTGGCAGCCCGTCCAATATAACTGGACTCACTCCTTCTGCACCCTTTTAATGTCTATTTAGCTTATGTAAAAGCCTTTAATCCCCATTCACACACTAATAACGCTTGTGTTTTTACAAGTATTTTGTTGAGATAACAATGTCACATTAAACAATAGTCCTTTGAAATCCCAGTCTCTTGTACCCAACATGTCTAGTTTTTATACGAGATTTATCACAGTTATCATTCACATATAAAGATTCTTTATATTTGCTTATTTTAGAAACATTTCAAAATCGTAAACATTGAGATTTGCCTTGCACAGGTGTCTCCCTTATTACCTTTTAGTTAGACACTGTCATGTAACTGCATTCAGTCGGCAAAGAAGCAACACTTTCTCACAGGAAACAGCCTCTGTATTCACCAGATTTAACCTGCCATATGGAAATATTCGGAAAAGGTCCTCGTGTGTCCTTACGTATAGTAATGGTTTATAGTATATAATACATTATAAGCCAAGCGAACTGAGCAAGAGCAGAATGGTTTTATGTTTTGCAATGACTATGATAAACAAATAGTAAGCTACCGGCCGGGAGTTGTGGCAAACTCCTGTAATCCAGCTACTTGGAGGCCTGGACTGGGGACGATTTGAGGGCGGGGGTTCTGTCTTCAGACATTCTATGTAGATCGGGTGTCCGCGCTAAGCCCGGCATCAATATGGTGCCATTGGAGGAATCTGATGGTACCAGGTTGACTAAGGAGGGACGTACTGGCCCAGGGCAGAAATGCAGCAGGCAAAAGTCCCCGTGTCGCGCAGTAGTGGGTTCGCACCTGTGAATAGACGTCTGCTGGCAGCCCGTCCAATATAACTGGACTCACTCCTTTTGCACCCTTTTAATGTCTATTTAGCTTATGTAAAAGCCTTTAATCCCCATTCACACACTAATAACGCTTGTGTTTTTACAAGTATTTTGTTGAGATAACAATGTCACATTAAACAATAGTCCTTTGAAATCCTAGTCTCTTGTACCCAACATGTCTAGTTTTTATACGAGATTTATCACAGTTATCATTCACATATAAAGATTCTTTATATTTGCTTATTTTAGAAACATGTCAAAATCGTAAACATTGAGATTTGCCTTGCACAGGTGTCTCCCTTATTACCTTTTAGTTAGACACTGTCATGTAACTGCATTCAGTCGGCAAAGCAGCAACACTTTCTCACAGGAAACAGCCTCTGTATTCACCGGATTTAACCTGCCATATGGTCCAAAATATTCGGAAAAGGTCATCGTGTGTCCTAACGTATTGTAATGGTTTATAATATATAATACATTATAATAGCCAAGCGAACTGAGCAAGAGGAGAATGGTTTTACGTTTTGCAATGACTATGATAAACAAATAGTAAGCTACCGGCCGGGAGTTGTGGCAAACTCCTGTAATCCAGCTACTTGAAGGCCTGGACTGGGGACGATTTGAGGGCGGGGGTTCTGTCTTCAGACATTCTATGTAGATCGGGTGTCCGCGCTAAGCCCGGCATCAATATGGTGCCATTGGAGGAATCTGATGGTACCAGGTTGACTAAGGAGGGACGTACTGGCCCAGGGCAGAAATGCAGCAGGCAAAAGTCCCCGTGTCGCGCAGTAGTGGGTTCGCACCTGTGAATAGACGTCTGCTGGCAGCCCGTCCAATATAACTGGACTCACTCCTTCTGCACCCTTTTAATGTCTATTTAGCTTATGTAAAAGCCTTTAATCCCCATTCACACACTAATAACGCTTGTGTTTTTACAAGTATTTTGTTGAGATAACAATGTCACATTAAACAATAGTCCTTTGAAATCCCAGTCTCTTGTACCCAACATGTCTAGTTTTTATACGAGATTTATCACAGTTATCATTCACATATAAAGATTCTTTATATTTGCTTATTTTAGAAACATTTCAAAATCGTAAACATTGAGATTTGCCTTGCACAGGTGTCTCCCTTATTACCTTTTAGTTAGACACTGTCATGTAACTGCATTCAGTCGGCAAAGAAGCAACACTTTCTCACAGGAAACAGCCTCTGTATTCACCGGATTTAACCTGCCATATGGAAATATTCGGAAAAGGTCCTCGTGTGTCCTTACGTAAAGTAATGGTTTATAGTATATAATACATTATAAGCCAAGCGAACTGAGCAAGAGCAGAATGGTTTTATGTTTTGCAATGACTATGATAAACAAATAGTAAGCTACCGGCCGGGATTTGTGGCAAACTCCTGTAATCCAGCTACTTGGAGGCCTGGACTGGGGACGATTTGAGGGCGGGGGTTCTGTCTTCAGACGTTCTATGTAGATCGGGTGTCCGCGCTAAGCCCGGTATCAATATGGTGCCATTGGAGGAATCTGATGGTACCAGGTTGACTAAGGAGGGACGTACTGGCCCAGGGCAGAAATGCAGCAGGCAAAAGTCCCCGTGTCGCTCAGTAGTGGGTTCGCACCTGTGAATAGACGTCTGCTGGCAGCCCGTCCAATATAACTGGACTCACTCCTTTTGCACCCTTTTAATGTCTATTTAGCTTATGTAAAAGCCTTTAATCCCCATTCACACACTAATAACGCTTGTGTTTTTACAAGTATTTTGTTGAGATAACAATGTCACATTAAACAATAGTCCTTTGAAATCCTAGTCTCTTGTACCCAACATGTCTAGTTTTTATACGAGATTTATCACAGTTATCATTCACATATAAAGATTCTTTATATTTGCTTATTTTAGAAACATTTCAAAATCGTAAACATTGAGATTTGCCTTGCACAGGTGTCTCCCTTATTACCTTTTAGTTAGACACTGTCATGTAACTGCATTCAGTCGGCAAAGCAGCAACACTTTCTCACAGGAAACAGCCTCTGTATTCACCGGATTTAACCTGCCATATGGAAATATTCGGAAAAGGTCCTCGTGTGTCCTTACGTATAGTAATGGTTTATAGTATATAATACATTATAATAGCCAAGCGAATCGAGCAAGAGCAGAATGGTTTTATGTTTTGCAATGACTATGATAAACAAATAGTAAGCTACCGGCCGGGAGTTGTGGCAAACTCCTGTAATCCAGCTACTTGGAGGCCTGGACTGGGGACGATTTGAGGGCGGGGGTTCTGTCTTCAGACGTTCTATGTAGATCGGGTGTCCGCGCTAAGCCCGGCATCAATATGGTGCCATTGGAGGAATCTGATGGTACCAGGTTGACTAAGGAGGGACGTACTGGCCCAGGGCAGAAATGCAGCAGGCAAAAGTCCCCGTGTCGCGCAGTAGTGGGTTCGCACCTGTGAATAGACGTCTGCTGGCAGCCCGTCCAATATAACTGGACTCCTTTTGCACCCTTTTAATGTCTATTTAGCTTATGTAAAAGCCTTTAATCCCCATTCACACACTAATAACGCTTGTGTTTTTACTAGTATTTTGTTGAGATAACAATGTCACATTAAACAATAGTCCTTTGAAATCCTAGTCTCTTGTACCCAACATGTCTAGTTTTTATACGAGATTTATCACAGTTATCATTCACATATAAAGATTCTTTATATTTGCTTATTTTAGAAACATGTCAAAATCGTAAATATTGAGATTTGCCTTGCACAGGTGTCTCCCTTATTACCTTTTAGTAAGACACTGTCATGTAACTGCATTCAGTCGGCAAAGCAGCAACACTTTCTCACAGGAAACAGCCTCTGTATTCACCGGATTTAACCTGCCATATGGAAATATTCGGAAAAGGTCCTCGTGTGTCCTTACGTATAGTAATGGTTTATAGTATATAATACATTATAAGCCAAGCGAATCGAGCAAGAGCAGAATGGTTTTATGTTTTGCAATGACTATGATAAACAAATAGTAAGCTACCGGCCGGGAGTTGTGGCAAACTCCTGTAATCCAGCTACTTGGAGGCCTGGACTGGGGACGATTTGAGGGCAGGGGTTCTGTCTTCAGACGTTCTATGTAGGTCGGGTGTCCGCGCTAAGCCCGGCATCAATATGGTGCCATTGGAATCTGATGTTACCAGGTTGACTAAGGAGGGACGTACTGGCCCAGGGCAGAAATGCAGCAGGCAAAAGTCCCCGTGTCGCGCAGTAGTGGGTTCGCACCTGTGAATAGACGTCTGCTGGCAGCCCGTCCAATATAACTGGACTCACTCCTTTTGCACCCTTTTGATGTCTATTTAGCTCATGTAAAAGCCTTTAATCCCCATTCACACACTAATAACGCTTGTGTTTTTACAAGTATTTTGTTGAGATAACAATGTCACATTAAACAATAGTCCTTTGAAATCCTAGTCTCTTGTACCCAACATGTCTAGTTTTTATACGAGATTTATCACAGTTATCATTCACATATAAAGATTCTTTATATTTGCTTATTTTAGAAACATGTCAAAATCGTAAATATTGAGATTTGCCTTGCACAGGTGTCTCCCTTATTACCTTTTAGTAAGACACTGTCATGTAACTGCATTCAGTCGGCAAAGCAGCAACACTTTCTCACAGGAAACAGCCTCTGTATTCACCGGATTTAACCTGCCATATGGAAATATTCGGAAAAGGTCCTCGTGTGTCCTTACGTATAGTAATGGTTTATAGTATATAATACATTATAAGCCAAGCGAATCGAGCAAGAGCAGAATGGTTTTATGTTTTGCAATGACTATGATAAACAAATAGTAAGCTACCGGCCGGGAGTTGTGGCAAACTCCTGTAATCCAGCTACTTGGAGGCCTGGACTGGGGACGATTTGAGGGCAGGGGTTCTGTCTTCAGACGTTCTATGTAGGTCGGGTGTCCGCGCTAAGCCCGGCATCAATATGGTGCCATTGGAGGAATCTGATGGTACCAGGTTGACTAAGGAGGGACGTACTGGCCCAGGGCAGAAATGCAGCAGGCAAAAGTCCCCGTGTCGCGCAGTAGTGGGTTCGCACCTGTGAATAGACGTCTGCTGGCAGCCCGTCCAATATAAATGGACTCACTCCTTCTGCACCCTTTTAATGTCTATTTAGCTTATGTAAAAGCCTTTAATCCCCATTCACACACTAATAACGCTTGTGTTTTTACAAGTATTTTGTTGAGATAACAATGTCACATTAAACAATAGTCCTTTGAAATCCTAGTCTCTTGTACCCAACATGTCTAGTTTTTATACGAGATTTATAACAGTTATCATTCACATATAAAGATTCTTTATATTTGCTTATTTTAGAAACATGTCAAAATCGTAAATATTGAGATTTGCCTTGCACAGGTGTCTCCCTTATTACCTTTTAGTAAGACACTGTCATGTAACTGCATTCAGTCGGCAAAGCAGCAACACTTTCTCACAGGAAACAGCCTCTGTATTCACCGGATTTAACCTGCCATATGGAAATATTCGGAAAAGGTCCTCGTGTGTCCTTACGTATAGTAATGGTTTATAGTATATAATACATTATAAGCCAAGCGAATCGAGCAAGAGCAGAATGGTTTTATGTTTTGCAATGACTATGATAAACAAATAGTAAGCTACCGGCCGGGAGTTGTGGCAAACTCCTGTAATCCAGCTACTTGGAGGCCTGGACTGGGGACGATTTGAGGGCAGGGGTTCTGTCTTCAGACGTTCTATGTAGGTCGGGTGTCCGCGCTAAGCCCGGCATCAATATGGTGCCATTGGAATCTGATGTTACCAGGTTGACTAAGGAGGGACGTACTGGCCCAGGGCAGAAATGCAGCAGGCAAAAGTCCCCGTGTCGCGCAGTAGTGGGTTCGCACCTGTGAATAGACGTCTGCTGGCAGCCCGTCCAATATAACTGGACTCACTCCTTTTGCACCCTTTTGATGTCTATTTAGCTCATGTAAAAGCCTTTAATCCCCATTCACACACTAATAACGCTTGTGTTTTTACAAGTATTTTGTTGAGATAACAATGTCACATTAAACAATAGTCCTTTGAAATCCTAGTCTCTTGTACCCAACATGTCTAGTTTTTATACGAGATTTATCACAGTTATCATTCACATATAAAGATTCTTTATATTTGCTTATTTTAGAAACATGTCAAAATCGTAAATATTGAGATTTGCCTTGCACAGGTGTCTCCCTTATTACCTTTTAGTTAGACACTGTCATGTAACTGCATTCAGTCGGCAAAGAAGCAACACTTTCTCACAGGAAACAGCCTCTGTATTCACCAGATTTAACCTGCCATATGGAAATATTCGGAAAAGGTCCTCGTGTGTCCTTACGTATAGTAATGGTTTATAGTATATAATACATTATAAGCCAAGCGAACTGAGCAAGAGCAGAATGGTTTTATGTTTTGCAATGACTATGATAAACAAATAGTAAGCTACCGGCCGGGAGTTGTGGCAAACTCCTGTAATCCAGCTACTTGGAGGCCTGGACTGGGGACGATTTGAGGGCGGGGGTTCTGTCTTCAGACATTCTATGTAGATCGGGTGTCCGCGCTAAGCCCGGCATCAATATGGTGCCATTGGAGGAATCTGATGGTACCAGGTTGACTAAGGAGGGACGTACTGGCCCAGGGCAGAAATGCAGCAGGCAAAAGTCCCCGTGTCGCGCAGTAGTGGGTTCGCACCTGTGAATAGACGTCTGCTGGCAGCCCGTCCAATATAACTGGACTCACTCCTTTTGCACCCTTTTAATGTCTATTTAGCTTATGTAAAAGCCTTTAATCCCCATTCACACACTAATAACGCTTGTGTTTTTACAAGTATTTTGTTGAGATAACAATGTCACATTAAACAATAGTCCTTTGAAATCCTAGTCTCTTGTACCCAACATGTCTAGTTTTTATACGAGATTTATCACAGTTATCATTCACATATAAAGATTCTTTATATTTGCTTATTTTAGAAACATGTCAAAATCGTAAACATTGAGATTTGCCTTGCACAGGTGTCTCCCTTATTACCTTTTAGTTAGACACTGTCATGTAACTGCATTCAGTCGGCAAAGCAGCAACACTTTCTCACAGGAAACAGCCTCTGTATTCACCGGATTTAACCTGCCATATGGTCCAAAATATTCGGAAAAGGTCATCGTGTGTCCTAACGTATTGTAATGGTTTATAATATATAATACATTATAATAGCCAAGCGAACTGAGCAAGAGGAGAATGGTTTTACGTTTTGCAATGACTATGATAAACAAATAGTAAGCTACCGGCCGGGAGTTGTGGCAAACTCCTGTAATCCAGCTACTTGAAGGCCTGGACTGGGGACGATTTGAGGGCGGGGGTTCTGTCTTCAGACATTCTATGTAGATCGGGTGTCCGCGCTAAGCCCGGCATCAATATGGTGCCATTGGAGGAATCTGATGGTACCAGGTTGACTAAGGAGGGACGTACTGGCCCAGGGCAGAAATGCAGCAGGCAAAAGTCCCCGTGTCGCGCAGTAGTGGGTTCGCACCTGTGAATAGACGTCTGCTGGCAGCCCGTCCAATATAACTGGACTCACTCCTTCTGCACCCTTTTAATGTCTATTTAGCTTATGTAAAAGCCTTTAATCCCCATTCACACACTAATAACGCTTGTGTTTTTACAAGTATTTTGTTGAGATAACAATGTCACATTAAACAATAGTCCTTTGAAATCCCAGTCTCTTGTACCCAACATGTCTAGTTTTTATACGAGATTTATCACAGTTATCATTCACATATAAAGATTCTTTATATTTGCTTATTTTAGAAACATTTCAAAATCGTAAACATTGAGATTTGCCTTGCACAGGTGTCTCCCTTATTACCTTTTAGTTAGACACTGTCATGTAACTGCATTCAGTCGGCAAAGAAGCAACACTTTCTCACAGGAAACAGCCTCTGTATTCACCGGATTTAACCTGCCATATGGAAATATTCGGAAAAGGTCCTCGTGTGTCCTTACGTAAAGTAATGGTTTATAGTATATAATACATTATAAGCCAAGCGAACTGAGCAAGAGCAGAATGGTTTTATGTTTTGCAATGACTATGATAAACAAATAGTAAGCTACCGGCCGGGATTTGTGGCAAACTCCTGTAATCCAGCTACTTGGAGGCCTGGACTGGGGACGATTTGAGGGCGGGGGTTCTGTCTTCAGACGTTCTATGTAGATCGGGTGTCCGCGCTAAGCCCGGTATCAATATGGTGCCATTGGAGGAATCTGATGGTACCAGGTTGACTAAGGAGGGACGTACTGGCCCAGGGCAGAAATGCAGCAGGCAAAAGTCCCCGTGTCGCTCAGTAGTGGGTTCGCACCTGTGAATAGACGTCTGCTGGCAGCCCGTCCAATATAACTGGACTCACTCCTTTTGCACCCTTTTAATGTCTATTTAGCTTATGTAAAAGCCTTTAATCCCCATTCACACACTAATAACGCTTGTGTTTTTACAAGTATTTTGTTGAGATAACAATGTCACATTAAACAATAGTCCTTTGAAATCCTAGTCTCTTGTACCCAACATGTCTAGTTTTTATACGAGATTTATCACAGTTATCATTCACATATAAAGATTCTTTATATTTGCTTATTTTAGAAACATTTCAAAATCGTAAACATTGAGATTTGCCTTGCACAGGTGTCTCCCTTATTACCTTTTAGTTAGACACTGTCATGTAACTGCATTCAGTCGGCAAAGAAGCAACACTTTCTCACAGGAAACAGCCTCTGTATTCACCGGATTTAACCTGCCATATGGAAATATTCGGAAAAGGTCCTCGTGTGTCCTTACGTATAGTAATGGTTTATAGTATATAATACATTATAATAGCCAAGCGAATCGAGCAAGAGCAGAATGGTTTTATGTTTTGCAATGACTATGATAAACAAATAGTAAGCTACCGGCCGGGAGTTGTGGCAAACTCCTGTAATCCAGCTACTTGGAGGCCTGGACTGGGGACGATTTGAGGGCGGGGGTTCTGTCTTCAGACGTTCTATGTAGATCGGGTGTCCGCGCTAAGCCCGGCATCAATATGGTGCCATTGGAGGAATCTGATGGTACCAGGTTGACTAAGGAGGGACGTACTGGCCCAGGGCAGAAATGCAGCAGGCAAAAGTCCCCGTGTCGCGCAGTAGTGGGTTCGCACCTGTGAATAGACGTCTGCTGGCAGCCCGTCCAATATAACTGGACTCCTTTTGCACCCTTTTAATGTCTATTTAGCTTATGTAAAAGCCTTTAATCCCCATTCACACACTAATAACGCTTGTGTTTTTACTAGTATTTTGTTGAGATAACAATGTCACATTAAACAATAGTCCTTTGAAATCCTAGTCTCTTGTACCCAACATGTCTAGTTTTTATACGAGATTTATCACAGTTATCATTCACATATAAAGATTCTTTATATTTGCTTATTTTAGAAACATGTCAAAATCGTAAACATTGAGTTTTGCCTTGCACAGGTGTCTCCCTTATTACCTTTTAGTTAGACACTGTCATGTAACTGCATTCAGTCGGCAAAGCAGCAACACTTTCTCACAGGAAACAGCCTCTGTATTCACCGCATCTAACCTGCCATATGGAAATATCGGAAAAGGTCCTCGTGTGTCCTTACGTATAGTAATGGTTTATAGTATATAATACATTATAATAGCCAAGCGAATCGAGCAAGAGCAGAATGGTTTTATGTTTTGCAATGACTATGATAAACAAATACTAAGCTACCGGCCGGGGGTTGTGGCAAACTCCTGTAATCCAGCTACTTGGAGGCCTGGACTGGGGACGATTTGAGGGCGGGGGTTCTGTCTTCAGACGTTCTATGTAGATCGGGTGTCCGCGCTAAGCCCGGCATCAATATGGTGCCATTGGAGGAATCTGATGGTACCAGGTTGACTAAGGAGGGACGTACTGGCCCAGGGCAGAAATGCAGCAGGCAAAAGTCCCCGTGTCGCGCAGTAGTGGGTTCGCACCTGTGAATAGACGTCTGCTGGCAGCCCGTCCAATATAACTGGACTCACTCCTTTTGCACCCTTTTAATGTCTATTTATCTTATGTAAAAGCCTTTAATCCCCATTCACACACTAATAACGCTTGTGTTTTTACAAGTATTTTGTTGAGATAACAATGTCACATTAAACAATAGTCCTTTGAAATCCTAGTCTCTTGTACCCAACATGTCTAGTTTTTATACGAGATTTATCACAGTTATCATTCACATATAAAGATTCTTTATATTTGCTTATTTTAGAAACATGTCAAAATCGTAAATATTGAGATTTGCCTTGCACAGGTGTCTCCCTTATTACCTTTTAGTTAGACACTGTCATGTAACTGCATTCAGTCGGCAAAGCAGCAACACTTTCTCACAGGAAACAGCCTCTGTATTCACCGGATTTAACCTGCCATATGGAAATATTCGGAAAAGGTCCTCGTGTGTCCTTACGTATAGTAATGGTTTATAGTATATAATACATTATAAGCCAAGCGAATCGAGCAAGAGCAGAATGGTTTTATGTTTTGCAATGACTATGATAAACAAATAGTAAGCTACCGGCCGGGAGTTGTGGCAAACTCCTGTAATCCAGCTACTTGGAGGCCTGGACTGGGGACGATTTGAGGGCGGGGGTTCTGTCTTCAGACGTTCTATGTAGATCGGGTGTCCGCGCTAAGCCCGGCATCAATATGGTGCCATTGGAGGAATCTGATGGTACCAGGTTGACTAAGGAGGGACGTACTGGCCCAGGGCAGAAATGCAGCAGGCAAAAGTCCCCGTGTCGCGCAGTAGTGGGTTCGCACCTGTGAATAGACGTCTGCTGGCAGCCCGTCCAATATAACTGGACTCACTCCTTTTGCACCCTTTTAATGTCTATTTAGCTCATGTAAAAGCCTTTAATCCCCATTCACACACTAATAACGCTTGTGTTTTTACAAGTATTTTGTTGAGATAACAATGTCACATTAAACAATAGTCCTTTGAAATCCTAGTCTCTTGTACCCAACATGTCTAGTTTTTATACGAGATTTATCACAGTTATCATTCACATATAAAGATTCTTTATATTTGCTTATTTTAGAAACATGTCAAAATCGTAAACATTGAGATTTGCCTTGCACAGGTGTCTCCCTTATTACCTTTTAGTTAAACACTGTCATGTAACTGCATTCAGTCGGCAAAGCAGCAACACTTTCTCACAGGAAACAGCCTCTGTATTCACCGGATTTAACCTGCCATATGGTGCAAAATATTCGGAAAAGGTCCTCGTGTGTCCTTACGTATTGTAATGGTTTATAATATATAATACATTATAATAGCCAAACGAACTGAGCAAGAGCAGAATGGTTTTATGTTTTGCAATGACTATGATAAACAAATAGTAAGCTACCGGCCGGGAGTTGTGGCAAACTCCTGTAATCCAGCTACTTGGAGGCCTGGACTGGGGACGATTTGAGGGCGGGGGTTCTGTCTTCAGACGTTCTATGTAGATCGGGTGTCCGCGCTAAGCCCGGCATCAATATGGTGCCATTGGAGGAATCTGATGGTACCAGGTTGACTAAGGAGGGTCGTACTGGCCCAGGGCAGAAATGCAGCAGGCAAAAGTCCCCGTGTCGCGCAGTAGTGGGTTCGCACCTGTGAATAGACGTCTGCTGGCAGCCCGTCCAATATAACTGGACTCACGCCTTTTGCACCCTTTTAATGTCTATTTAGCTTATGTAAAAGCCTTTAATCCCCATTCACACACTAATAACGCTTGTGTTTTTACAAGTATTTTGTTGAGATAACAATGTCACATTAAACAATAGTCCTTTGAAATCCTAGTCTCTTGTACTCAACATGTCTAGTTTTTATACGAGATTTATCACAGTTATCATTCACATATAAAGATTCTTTATATTTGCTTATTTTAGAAACATTTCAAAATCGTAAACATTGAGATTTGCCTTGCACAGGTGTCTCCCTTATTACCTTTTAGTTAGACACTGTCATGTAACTGCATTCAGTCGGCAAAGAAGCAACACTTTCTCACAGGAAACAGCCTCTGTATTCACCGGATTTAACCTGCCATATGGAAATATTCGGAAAAGGTCCTCGTGTGTCCTTACGTATAGTAATGGTTTATAGTATATAATACATTATAAGCCAAGCGAACTGAGCAAGAGCAGAATGGTTTTATGTTTTGCATTGACTATGATAAACAAATAGTAAGCTACCGGCCGGGAGTTGTGGCAAACTCCTGTAATCCAGCTACTTGGAGGCCTGGACTGGGGACGATTTGAGGGCGGGGGTTCTGTCTTCAGACGTTCTATGTAGATCGGGTGTCCGCGCTAAGCCCGGCATCAATATGGTGCCATTGGAGGAATCTGATGGTACCAGGTTGACTAAGGAGGGACGTACTGGCCCAGGGCAGAAATGCAGCAGGCAAAAGTCCCCGTGTCGCGCAGTAGTGGGTTCGCACCTGTGAATAGACGTCTGCTGGCAGCCCGTCCAATATAACTGGACTCACTCCTTTTGCACCCTTTTAATGTCTATTTAGCTCATGTAAACGCCTTTAATCCCCATTCACACACTAATAACGCTTGTGTTTTTACAAGTATTTTGTTGAGATAACAATGTCACATTAAACAATAGTCCTTTGAAATCCTAGTCTCTTGTACCCAACATGTCTAGTTTTTATACGAGATTTATCACAGTTATCATTCACATATAAAGATTCTTTATATTTGCTTATTTTAGAAACATGTCAAAATCGTAAATATTGAGAATTGCCTTGCACAGGTGTCTCCCTTATTACCTTTTAGTTAGACACTGTCATGTAACTGCATTCAGTCGGCAAAGCAGCAACACTTTCTCACAGGAAACAGCCTCTGTATTCACCGGATTTAACCTGCCATATGGAAATATTCGGAAAAGGTCCTCGTGTGTCCTTACGTATAGTAATGGTTTATAGTATATAATACATTATAAGCCAAGCGAACTGAGCAAGAGCAGAATGGTTTTATGTTTTGCAATGACTATGATAAACAAATAGTAAGCTACCGGCCGGGAGTTGTGGCAAACTCCTGTAATCCAGCTACTTGGAGGCCTGGACTGGGGACGATTTGAGGGCGGGGGTTCTGTCTTCAGACGTTCTATGTAGATCGGGTGTCCGCGCTAAGCCCGGCATCAATATGGTGCCATTGGAGGAATCTGATGGTACCAGGTTGACTAAGGAGGGACGTACTGGCCCAGGGCAGAAATGCAGCAGGCAAAAGTCCCCGTGTCGCGCAGTAGTGGGTTCGCACCTGTGAATAGACGTCTGCTGGCAGCCCGTCCAATATAACTGGACTCACTCCTTCTGCACCCTTTTAATGTCTATTTAGCTTATGTAAAAGCCTTTAATCCCCATTCACACACTAATAACGCTTGTGTTTTTACAAGTATTTTGTTGAGATAACAATGTCACATTAAACAATAGTCCTTTGAAATCCCAGTCTCTTGTACCCAACATGTCTAGTTTTTATACGAGATTTATCACAGTTATCATTCACATATAAAGATTCTTTATATTTGCTTATTTTAGAAACATTTCAAAATCGTAAACATTGAGATTTGCCTTGCACAGGTGTCTCCCTTATTACCTTTTAGTTAGACACTGTCATGTAACTGCATTCAGTCGGCAAAGAAGCAACACTTTCTCACAGGAAACAGCCTCTGTATTCACCGGATTTAACCTGCCATATGGAAATATTCGGAAAAGGTCCTCGTGTGTCCTTACGTATAGTAATGGTTTATAGTATATAATACATTATAAGCCAAGCGAACTGAGCAAGAGCAGAATGGTTTTATGTTTTGCAATGACTATGATAAACAAATAGTAAGCTACCGGCCGGGAGTTGTGGCAAACTCCTGTAATCCAGCTACTTGGAGGCCTGGACTGGGGACGATTTGAGGGCAGGGGTTCTGTCTTCAGACGTTCTATGTAGATCGGGTGTCCGCGCTAAGCCCGGCATCAATATGGTGCCATTGGAGGAATCTGATGGTACCAGGTTGACTAAGGAGGGACGTACTGGCCCAGGGCAGAAATGCAGCAGGCAAAAGTCCCCGTGTCGCGCAGTAGTGGGTTCGCACCTGTGAATAGACGTCTGCTGGCAGCCCGTCCAATATAACTGGACTCACTCCTTTTGCACCCTTTTAATGTCTATTTAGCTCATGTAAACGCCTTTAATCCCCATTCACACACTAATAACGCTTGTGTTTTTACAAGTATTTTGTTGAGATAACAATGTCACATTAAACAATAGTCCTTTGAAATCCTAGTCTCTTGTACCCAACATGTCTAGTTTTTATACGAGATTTATCACAGTTATCATTCACATATAAAGATTCTTTATATTTGCTTATTTTAGAAACATGTCAAAATCGTAAATATTGAGAATTGCCTTGCACAGGTGTCTCCCTTATTACCTTTTAGTTAGACACTGTCATGTAACTGCATTCAGTCGGCAAAGCAGCAACACTTTCTCACAGGAAACAGCCTCTGTATTCACCGGATTTAACCTGCCATATGGAAATATTCGGAAAAGGTCCTCGTGTGTCCTTACGTATAGTAATGGTTTATAGTATATAATACATTATAAGCCAAGCGAACTGAGCAAGAGCAGAATGGTTTTATGTTTTGCAATGACTATGATAAACAAATAGTAAGCTACCGGCCGGGAGTTGTGGCAAACTCCTGTAATCCAGCTACTTGGAGGCCTGGACTGGGGACGATTTGAGGGCGGGGGTTCTGTCTTCAGACGTTCTATGTAGATCGGGTGTCCGCGCTAAGCCCGGCATCAATATGGTGCCATTGGAGGAATCTGATGGTACCAGGTTGACTAAGGAGGGACGTACTGGCCCAGGGCAGAAATGCAGCAGGCAAAAGTCCCCGTGTCGCGCAGTAGTGGGTTCGCACCTGTGAATAGACGTCTGCTGGCAGCCCGTCCAATATAACTGGACTCACTCCTTCTGCACCCTTTTAATGTCTATTTAGCTTATGTAAAAGCCTTTAATCCCCATTCACACACTAATAACGCTTGTGTTTTTACAAGTATTTTGTTGAGATAACAATGTCACATTAAACAATAGTCCTTTGAAATCCCAGTCTCTTGTACCCAACATGTCTAGTTTTTATACGAGATTTATCACAGTTATCATTCACATATAAAGATTCTTTATATTTGCTTATTTTAGAAACATTTCAAAATCGTAAACATTGAGATTTGCCTTGCACAGGTGTCTCCCTTATTACCTTTTAGTTAGACACTGTCATGTAACTGCATTCAGTCGGCAAAGAAGCAACACTTTCTCACAGGAAACAGCCTCTGTATTCACCGGATTTAACCTGCCATATGGAAATATTCGGAAAAGGTCCTCGTGTGTCCTTACGTATAGTAATGGTTTATAGTATATAATACATTATAAGCCAAGCGAACTGAGCAAGAGCAGAATGGTTTTATGTTTTGCAATGACTATGATAAACAAATAGTAAGCTACCGGCCGGGAGTTGTGGCAAACTCCTGTAATCCAGCTACTTGGAGGCCTGGACTGGGGACGATTTGAGGGCAGGGGTTCTGTCTTCAGACGTTCTATGTAGATCGGGTGTCCGCGCTAAGCCCGGCATCAATATGGTGCCATTGGAGGAATCTGATGGTACCAGGTTGACTAAGGAGGGACGTACTGGCCCAGGGCAGAAATGCAGCAGGCAAAAGTCCCCGTGGCGCGCAGTAGTGGGTTCGCACCTGTGAATAGACGTCTGCTGGCAGCCCGTCCAATATAACTGGACTCACTCCTTTTGCACCCTTTTAATGTCTATTTAGCTTATGTAAAAGCCTTTAATCCCCATTCACACACTAATAACGCTTGTGTTTTTACAAGTATTTTGTTGAGATAACAATGTCACATTAAACAATAGTCCTTTGAAATCCTAGTCTCTTGTACCCAACATGTCTAGTTTTTATACGAGATTTATCACAGTTATCATTCACATATAAAGATTCTTTATATTTGCTTATTTTAGAAACATGTCAAAATCGTAAACATTGAGATTTGCCTTGCACAGGTGTCTCCCTTATTACCTTTTAGTTAGACACTCTCATGTAACTGCATTCAGTCGGCAAAGCAGCAACACTTTCTCACAGGAAACAGCCTCTGTATTCACCGGATTTAACCTGCCATATGGTCCAAAATATTCGGAAAAGGTCATCGTGTGTCCTTACGTATTGTAATGGTTTATAATATATAATACATTATAATAGCCAAGCGAACTGAGCAAGAGGAGAATGGTTTTACGTTTTGCAATGACTATGATAAACAAATAGTAAGCTACCGGCCGGGAGTTGTGGCAAACTCCTGTAATCCAGCTACTTGGAGGCCTGGACTGGGGACGATTTGAGGGCGGGGGTTCTGTCTTCAGACATTCTATGTAGATCGGGTGTCCGCGCTAAGCCCGGCATCAATATGGTGCCATTGGAGGAATCTGATGGTACCAGGTTGACTAAGGAGGGACGTACTGGCCCAGGGCAGAAATGCAGCAGGCATAAGTCCCCGTGTCGCGCAGTAGTGGGTTCGCACCTGTGAATAGACGTCTGCTGGCAGCCCGTCCAATATAACTGGACTCACTCCTTCTGCACCCTTTTAATGTCTATTTAGCTTATGTAAAAGCCTTTAATCCCCATTCACACACTAATAACGCTTGTGTTTTTACAAGTATTTTGTTGAGATAACAATGTCACATTAAACAATAGTCCTTTGAAATCCCAGTCTCTTGTACCCAACATGTCTAGTTTTTATACGAGATTTATCACAGTTATCATTCACATATAAAGATTCTTTATATTTGCTTATTTTAGAAACATTTCAAAATCGTAAACATTGAGATTTGCCTTGCACAGGTGTCTCCCTTATTACCTTTTAGTTAGACACTGTCATGTAACTGCATTCAGTCGGCAAAGAAGCAACACTTTCTCACAGGAAACAGCCTCTGTATTCACCGGATTTAACCTGCCATGTGGAAATATTCGGAAAAGGTCCTCGTGTGTCCTTACGTATAGTAATGGTTTATAGTATATAATACATTTTAAGCCAAGCGAACTGAGCAAGAGCAGAATGGTTTTATGTTTTGCAATGACTATGATAAACAAATAGTAAGCTACCGGCCGGGAGTTGTGGCAAACTCCTGTAATCCAGCTACTTGGAGGCCTGGACTGGGGACGATTTGAGGGCGGGGGTTCTGTCTTCAGACATTCTATGTAGATCGGGTGTCCGCGCTAAGCCCGGCATCAATATGGTGCCATTGGAGGAATCTGATGGTACCAGGTTGACTAAGGAGGGACGTACTGGCCCAGGGCAGAAATGCAGCAGGCAAAAGTCCCCGTGTCGCGCAGTAGTGGGTTCGCACCTGTGAATAGACGTCTGCTGGCAGCCCGTCCAATATAACTGGACTCACTCCTTTTGCACCCTTTTAATGTCTATTTAGCTTATGTAAAAGCCTTTAATCCCCATTCACATACTAATAACGCTTGTGTTTTTACAAGTATTTTGTTGAGATAACAATGTCACATTAAACAATAGTCCTTTGAAATCCTAGTCTCTTGTACCCAACATGTCTAGTTTTTATACGAGATTTATCACAGTTATCATTCACATAAACTAACGGGCAAAAGAAACGATACCAAACTTTGAAATTTAATATTTTGTTAGCAGAATGTTAAAATTTTAAATGCACGACATTGAAATGATTTCCCTATTTCAGTAGTCATATGTGTCACGAAAATTGTTGTGTTTTGGCGATCCGTTTCCGGCAAATTGTATTAAAGTGTGATTTTTTTGCATCAAAAGCACGTGCTGCACGTGCATTATTTGCGTATAAAAGATGTGTCGAATCACTCAACGACATACCACTACTTCAACTGCATCGAGAAACATGGCAAGATTATCACCTGAAGAAAGATGGAGAGCCGTCGGAATGGTGCAGATGGGTGCAACGCATGCACACGTGGCTACGACGCTGGGCTGTGCACGCATTACCATCACCAGACTGATGAGACGCTACAGGCAGACGGGGAGAACAGTGGACATGCCAAGGAGTGGAAGACCCCGTGTAACGACCGCCAACGAGGACCGCCATTTAAGAATTCTGCATTTGAGGAACCGGTTCCTGACAGTGACGGAATCAGCGACGACTGGGCTTGGACACGCTATCAGTCGAAGAACAGCGGCCAGACGTCTCAGACAGCATGGTATCCGCGCCTACAGACCCAACCGGGGCGTGCACCTGACGCGTCAACATCGACGTCAACGTCTCCAATGGGCACGTAACGTTCGGCAATGGCAGGCTCGGAACTGGCGAAGGGTAATCTTTTCGGATGAGAGTCGGTTCCAACTGTACAAGAATGATGGAAGAACGCGGGTGTATCGACGTCGGGGTGAACGTTTTCGACGTTGTTGTATTCAGACTGTTGTACCATTTGGCGGTGGCAGCGTCATGGTGTGGGGAGGAATTAGCGGACAAGGGAAGACTGATCTTGTTGTCGTGGATGGGAATCTCAACGCACAGAGGTACATTGATCAGATTCTCCGCCCAGTTCTCCTACCATTCCTGCAGCAGCACAACAACAGAACGCTCTTCCAGCAGGATAACGCCCGTCCCCATACAGCCCGTATAACCAGGGAGTTTCTCCAAAGAAACAACGTCAATGTGTTGCCATGGCCTGCCAGATCACCTGACCTTTCACCTATTGAACATTTATGGGACCATTTGGGACGTCAAATCCGCCAAAGAGCTGTGGTTCCAGGAAACCGACAAGAGCTCGCTCGAGCCCTGAGAGAGGAATGGCAGAGAATACCAGACCGTGTTATCATCCGTCTCATATTCTCAGCACGACGTCGAGTTCATGCATGCATCGAGGCCCGTGGTGGCCATACGCGATACTGAGAACTTGTTGGGGCATGCACCGAGGCCCGTTGTGGCCATGCAAGATACTGAGGACGTGTTGGTGTGGATTCTGTTTTCGAAGGTGCTGATCGAATTCAGGGCAATTTCATGTCTGTACTTTAACAAGCTGTACTTGTTAACACATTGATCGGAAAGACATCAATATTTGATTGTTTGATAAACTATTCAGTTGTTTACAGATGAGAAATGAAATAAAATTTGTATCATTTTGTATTTGTCATTTATTGGTCAATTATACGTGGTATCGTTTCTTTTGCCCGTTAGTTTATAAAGATTCTTTATATTTGCTTATTTTAGAAACATGTCAAAATCGTAAACATTGAGATTTGCCTTGCACAGGTGTCTCCCTTATTACCTTTTAGTTAGACACTGTCATGTAACTGCATTCAGTCGGCAAAGCAGCAACACTTTCTCACAGGAAACAGCCTCTGTATTCACCGGATTTAACCTGCCATATGGAAATATTCGGAAAAGGTCCTCGTGTGTCCTTACGTATAGTAATGGTTTATAGTATATAATACATTATAATAGCCAAGCGAATCGAGCAAGAGCAGAATGGTTTTATGTTTTGCAATGACTATGATAAACAAATAGTAAGCTACCGGCCGGGAGTTGTGGCAAACTCCTGTAATCCAGCTACTTGGAGGCCTGGACTGGGGACGATTTGAGGGCGGGGGTTCTGTCTTCAGACGTTCTATGTAGATCGGGTGTCCGCGCTAAGCCCGGCATCAATATGGTGCCATTGGAGGAATCTGATGGTACCAGGTTGACTAAGGAGGGACGTACTGGCCCAGGGCAGAAATGCAGCAGGCAAAAGTCCCCGTGTCGCGCAGTAGTGGGTTCGCACCTGTGAATAGACGTCTGCTGGCAGCCCGTCCAATATAACTGGACTCACTCCTTTTGCACCCTTTTAATGTCTATTTAGCTTATGTAAAAGCCTTTAATCCCCATTCACACACTAATAACGCTTGTGTTTTTACTAGTATTTTGTTGAGATAACAATGTCACATTAAACAATAGTCCTTTGAAATCCTAGTCTCTTGTACCCAACATGTCTAGTTTTTATACGAGATTTATCACAGTTATCATTCACATATAAAGATTCTTTATATTTGCTTATTTTAGAAACATGTCAAAATCGTAAATATTGAGATTTGCCTTGCACAGGTGTCTCCCTTATTACCTTTTAGTTAGACACTGTCATGTAACTGCATTCAGTCGGCAAAGCAGCAACACTTTCTCACAGGAAACAGCCTCTGTATTCACCGGATTTAACCTGCCATATGGAAATATTCGGAAAAGGTCCTCGTGTGTCCTTACGTATAGTAATGGTTTATAGTATATAATACATTATAATAGCCAAGCGAATCGAGCAAGAGCAGAATGGTTTTATGTTTTGCAATGACTATGATAAACAAATAGTAAGCTACCGGCCGGGAGTTGTGGCAAACTCCTGTAATCCAGCTACTTGGAGGCCTGGACTGGGGACGATTTGAGGGCGGGGGTTCTGTCTTCAGACGTTCTATGTAGATCGGGTGTCCGCGCTAAGCCCGGCATCAATATGGTGCCATTGGAGGAATCTGATGGTACCAGGTTGACTAAGGAGGGACGTACTGGCCCAGGGCAGAAATGCAGCAGGCAAAAGTCCCCGTGTCGCGCAGTAGTGGGTTCGCACCTGTGAATAGACGTCTGCTGGCAGCCCGTCCAATATAACTGGACTCACTCCTTTTGCACCCTTTTAATGTCTATTTAGCTTATGTAAAAGCCTTTAATCCCCATTCACACACTAATAACGCTTGTGTTTTTACAAGTATTTTGTTGAGATAACAATGTCACATTAAACAATAGTCCTTTGAAATCCTAGTCTCTTGTACCCAACATGTCTAGTTTTTATACGAGATTTATCACAGTTATCATTCACATATAAAGATTCTTTATATTTGCTTATTTTAGAAACATGTCAAAATCGTAAATATTGAGATTTGCCTTGCACAGGTGTCTCCCTTATTACCTTTTAGTTAGACACTGTCATGTAACTGCATTCAGTCGGCAAAGCAGCAACACTTTCTCACAGGAAACAGCCTCTGTATTCACCGGATTTAACCTGCCATATGGAAATATTCGGAAAAGTTCCTCGTGTGTCCTTACGTATAGTAATGGTTTATAGTATATAATACATTATAAGCCAAGCGAATCGAGCAAGAGCAGAATGGTTTTATGTTTTGCAATGACTATGATAAACAAATAGTAAGCTACCGGCCGGGAGTTGTGGCAAACTCCTGTAATCCAGCTACTTGGAGGCCTGGACTGGGGACGATTTGAGGGCGGGGGTTCTGTCTTCAGACGTTCTATGTAGATCGGGTGTCCGCGCTAAGCACGGCATCAATATGGTGCCATTGGAGGAATCTGATGGTACCAGGTCGACTAAGGAGGGACGTACTGGCCCAGGGCAGAAATGCAGCAGGCAAAAGTCCCCGTGTCGCGCAGTAGTGGGTTCGCACCTGTGAATAGACGTCTGCTGGCAGCCCGTCCAATATAACTGGACTCAATCCTTTTGCACCCTTTTAATGTCTATTTAGCTTATGTAAAAGCCTTTAATCCCCATTCACACACTAATAACGCTTGTGTTTTTACAAGTATTTTGTTGAGATAACAATGTCACATTAAACAATAGTCCTTTGAAATCCCAGTCTCTTGTACCCAACATGTCTAGTTTTTATACGAGATTTATCACAGTTATCATTCACATATAAAGATTCTTTATATTTGCTTATTTTAGAAACATTTCAAAATCGTAAACATTGAGATTTGCCTTGCACAGGTGTCTCCCTTATTACCTTTTAGTTAGACACTGTCATGTAACTGCATTCAGTCGGCAAAGAAGCAACACTTTCTCACAGGAAACAGCCTCTGTATTCACCGGATTTAACCTGCCATATGGAAATATTCGGAAAAGGTCCTCGTGTGTCCTTACGTATAGTAATGGTTTATAGTATATAATACATTATAATAGCCAAGCGAATCGAGCAAGAGCAGAATGGTTTTATGTTTTGCAATGACTATGATAAACAAATAGTAAGCTACCGGCCGGGAGTTGTGGCAAACTCCTGTAATCCAGCTACTTGGAGGCCTGGACTGGGGACGATTTGAGGGCGGGGGTTCTGTCTTCAGACGTTCTATGTAGATCGGGTGTCCGCGCTAAGCCCGGCATCAATATGGTGCCATTGGAGGAATCTGATGGTACCAGGTTGACTAAGGAGGGACGTACTGGCCCAGGGCAGAAATGCAGCAGGCAAAAGTCCCCGTGTCGCGCAGTAGTGGGTTCGCACCTGTGAATAGACGTCTGCTGGCAGCCCGTCCAATATAACTGGACTCACTCCTTTTGCACCCTTTTAATGTCTATTTAGCTTATGTAAAAGCCTTTAATCCCCATTCACACACTAATAACGCTTGTGTTTTTACAAGTATTTTGTTGAGATAACAATGTCACATTAAACAATAGTCCTTTGAAATCCCAGTCTCTTGTACCCAACATGTCTAGTTTTTATACGAGATTTATCACAGTTATCATTCACATATAAAGATTCTTTATATTTGCTTATTTTAGAAACATTTCAAAATCGTAAACATTGAGATTTGCCTTGCACAGGTGTCTCCCTTATTACCTTTTAGTTAGACACTGTCATGTAACTGCATTCAGTCGGCAAAGAAGCAACACTTTCTCACAGGAAACAGCCTCTGTATTCACCGGATTTAACCAGCCATATGGAAATATTCGGAAAAGGTCCTCGTGTGTCCTTACGTATAGTAATGGTTTATAGTATATAATACATTATAATAGCCAAGCGAATCGAGCAAGAGCAGAATGGTTTTATGTTTTGCAATGACTATGATAAACAAATAGTAAGCTACCGGCCGGGAGTTGTGGCAAACTCCTGTAATCCAGCTACTTGGAGGCCTGGACTGGGGACGATTTGAGGGCGGGGGTTCTGTCTTCAGACGTTCTATGTAGATCGGGTGTCCGCGCTAAGCCCGGCATCAATATGGTGCCATTGGAGGAATCTGATGGTACCAGGTTGACTAAGGAGGGACGTACTGGCCCAGGGCAGAAATGCAGCAGGCAAAAGTCCCCGTGTCGCGCAGTAGTGGGTTCGCACCTGTGAATAGACGTCTGCTGGCAGCCCGTCCAATATAACTGGACTCCTTTTGCACCCTTTTAATGTCTATTTAGCTTATGTAAAAGCCTTTAATCCCCATTCACACACTAATAACGCTTGTGTTTTTACAAGTATTTTGTTGAGATAACAATGTCACATTAAACAATAGTCCTTTGAAATCCTAGTCTCTTGTACCCAACATGTCTAGTTTTTATACGAGATTTATCACAGTTATCATTCACATATAAAGATTCTTTATATTTGCTTATTTTAGAAACATGTCAAAATCGTAAACATTGAGATTTGCCTTGCACAGGTGTCTCCCTTATTACCTTTTAGTTAGACACTGTCATGTAACTGCATTCAGTCGGCAAAGAAGCAACACTTTCTCACAGGAAACAGCCTCTGTATTCACCGGATTTAACCTGCCATATGGAAATATTCGGAAAAGGTCCTCGTGTGTCCTTACGTATAGTAATGGTTTATAGTATATAATACATTATAAGCCAAGCGAACTGAGCAAGAGCAGAATGGTTTTATGTTTTGCAATGACTATGATAAACAAATAGTAAGCTACCGGCCGGGAGTTGTGGCAAACTCCTGTAATCCAGCTACTTGGAGGCCTGGACTGGGGACGATTTGAGGGCAGGGGTTCTGTCTTCAGACGTTCTATGTAGGTCGGGTGTCCGCGCTAAGCCCGGCATCAATATGGTGCCATTGGAATCTGATGGTACCAGGTTGACTAAGGAGGGACGTACTGGCCCAGGGCAGAAATGCAGCAGGCAAAAGTCCCCGTGTCGCGCAGTAGTGGGTTCGCACCTGTGAATAGACGTCTGCTGGCAGCCCGTCCAATATAACTGGACTCACTCCTTTTGCAGCCTTTTAATGTCTATTTAGCTTATGTAAAAGCCTTTAATCCCCATTCACACACTAATAACGCTTGTGTTTTTACAAGTATTTTGTTGAGATAACAATGTCACATTAAACAATAGTCCTTTGAAATCCTAGTCTCTTGTACCCAACATGTCTAGTTTTTATACGAGATTTATCACAGTTATCATTCACATATAAAGATTCTTTATATTTGCTTATTTTAGAAACATGTCAAAATCGTAAACATTGAGATTTGCCTTGCACAGGTGTCTCCCTTATTACCTTTTAGTTAGACACTGTCATGTAACTGCATTCAGTCGGCAAAGAAGCAACACTTTCTCACAGGAAACAGCCTCTGTATTCACCGGATTTAACCTGCCATATGGAAATATTCGGAAAAGGTCCTCGTGTGTCCTTACGTATAGTAATGGTTTATAGTATATAATACATTATAAGCCAAGCGAACTGAGCAAGAGCAGAATGGTTTTATGTTTTGCAATGACTATGATAAACAAATAGTAAGCTACCGGCCGGGAGTTGTGGCAAACTCCTGTAATCCAGCTACTTGGAGGCCTGGACTGGGGACGATTTGAGGGCAGGGGTTCTGTCTTCAGACGTTCTATGTAGGTCGGGTGTCCGCGCTAAGCCCGGCATCAATATGGTGCCATTGGAATCTGATGGTACCAGGTTGACTAAGGAGGGACGTACTGGCCCAGGGCAGAAATGCAGCAGGCAAAAGTCCCCGTGTCGCGCAGTAGTGGGTTCGCACCTGTGAATAGACGTCTGCTGGCAGCCCGTCCAATATAACTGGACTCACTCCTTTTGCAGCCTTTTAATGTCTATTTAGCTTATGTAAAAGCCTTTAATCCCCATTCACACACTAATAACGCTTGTGTTTTTACAAGTATTTTGTTGAGATAACAATGTCACATTAAACAATAGTCCTTTGAAATCCTAGTCTCTTGTACCCAACATGTCTAGTTTTTATACGAGATTTATCACAGTTATCATTCACATATAAAGATTCTTTATATTTGCTTATTTTAGAAACATTTCAAAATCGTAAACATTGAGATTTGCCTTGCACAGGTGTCTCCCTTATTACCTTTTAGTTAGACACTGTCATGTAACTGCATTCAGTCGGCAAAGAAGCAACACTTTCTCACAGGAAACAGCCTCTGTATTCACCGGATTTAACCTGCCATATGGAAATATTCGGAAAAGGTCCTCGTGTGTCCTTACGTATAGTAATGGTTTATAGTATATAATACATTATAAGCCAAGCGAACTGAGCAAGAGCAGAATGGTTTTATGTTTTGCAATGACTATGATAAACAAATAGTAAGCTACCGGCCGGGAGTTGTGGCAAACTCCTGTAATCCAGCTACTTGGAGGCCTGGACTGGGGACGATTTGAGGGCGGGGGTTCTGTCTTCAGACGTTCTATGTAGATCGGGTGTCCGCGCTAAGCCCGGCATCAATATGGTGCCATTGGAGGAATCTGATGGTACCAGGTTGACTAAGGAGGGACGTACTGGCCCAGGGCAGAAATGCAGCAGGCAAAAGTCCCCGTGTCGCGCAGTAGTGGGTTCGCACTTGTGAATAGACGTCTGCTGGCAGCCCGTCCAATATAACTGGACTCAGTCCTTTTGCCCCCTTTTAATGTCTATTTAGCTTATGTAAAAGCCTTTAATCCCCATTCACACACTAATAACGCTTGTGTTTTTACAAGTATTTTGTTGAGATAACAATGTCACATTAAACAATAGTCCTTTGAAATCCTAGTCTCTTGTACCCAACATGTCTAGTTTTTATACGAGATTTATCACAGTTATCATTCACATATAAAGATTCTTTATATTTGCTTATTTTAGAAACATTTCAAAATCGTAAACATTGAGATTTGCCTTGCACAGGTGTCTCCCTTATTACCTTTTAGTTAGACACTGTCATGTAACTGCATTCAGTCGGCAAAGAAGCAACACTTTCTCACAGGAAACAGCCTCTGTATTCACCGGATTTAACCTGCCATATGGAAATATTCGGAAAAGGTCCTCGTGTGTCCTTACGTATAGTAATGGTTTATAGTATATAATACATTATAAGCCAAGCGAACTGAGCAAGAGCAGAATGGTTTTATGTTTTGCAATGACTATGATAAACAAATAGTAAGCTACCGGCCGGGAGTTGTGGCAAACTCCTGTAATCCAGCTACTTGGAGGCCTGGACTGGGGACGATTTGAGGGCGGGGGTTCTGTCTTCAGACGTTCTATGTAGATCGGGTGTCCGCGCTAAGCCCGGCATCAATATGGTGCCATTGGAGGAATCTGATGGTACCAGGTTGACTAAGGAGGGACGTACTGGCCCAGGGCAGAAATGCAGCAGGCAAAAGTCCCCGTGTCGCGCAGTAGTGGGTTCGCACCTGTGAATAGACGTCTGCTGGCAGCCCGTCCAATATAACTGGACTCACTCCTTTTGCACCCTTTTAATGTCTATTTAGCTTATGTAAAAGCCTTTAATCCCCATTCACACACTAATTACGCTTGTGTTTTTACAAGTATTTTGTTGAGATAACAATGTCACATTAAACAATAGTATTATGAAATCCTAGTCTCTTGTACCCAACATGTCTAGTTTTTATACGAGATTTATCACAGTTATCATTCACATATAAAGATTCTTTATATTTGCTTATTTTAGAAACATTTCAAAATCGTAAACATTGAGATTTGCCTTGCACAGGTGTCTCCCTTATTACCTTTTAGTTAGACACTGTCATGTAACTGCATTCAGTCGGCAAAGAAGCAACACATTCTCACAGGAAACAGCCTCTGTATTCACCGGATTTAACCTGCCATATGGAAATATTCGGAAAAGGTCCTCGTGTGTCCTTACGTATAGTAATGGTTTATAGTATATAATACATTATAAGCCAAGCGAACTGAGCAAGAGCAGAATGGTTTTATGTTTTGCAATGACTATGATAAACAAATAGTAAGCTACCGGCCGGGAGTTGTGGCAAACTCCTGTAATCCAGCTACTTGGAGGCCTGGACTGGGGACGATTTGAGGGCGGGGGTTCTGTCTTCAGACGTTCTATGTAGATCGGGTGTCCGCGCTAAGCCCGGCATCAATATGGTGCCATTGGAGGAATCTGATGGTACCAGGTTGACTAAGGAGGGACGTACTGGCCCAGGGCAGAAATGCAGCAGGCAAAAGTCCCCGTGTCGCGCAGTAGTGGGTTCGCACTTGTGAATAGACGTCTGCTGGCAGCCCGTCCAATATAACTGGACTCAGTCCTTTTGCCCCCTTTTAATGTCTATTTAGCTTATGTAAAAGCCTTTAATCCCCATTCACACACTAATAACGCTTGTGTTTTTACAAGTATTTTGTTGAGATAACAATGTCACATTAAACAATAGTCCTTTGAAATCCTAGTCTCTTGTACCCAACATGTCTAGTTTTTATACGAGATTTATCACAGTTATCATTCACATATAAAGATTCTTTATATTTGCTTATTTTAGAAACATTTCAAAATCGTAAACATTGAGATTTGCCTTGCACAGGTGTCTCCCTTATTACCTTTTAGTTAGACACTGTCATGTAACTGCATTCAGTCGGCAAAGAAGCAACACTTTCTCACAGGAAACAGCCTCTGTATTCACCGGATTTAGCCTGCCATATGGAAATATTCGGAAAAGGTCCTCGTGTGTCCTTACGTATAGTAATGGTTTATAGTATATAATACATTATAAGCCAAGCGAACTGAGCAAGAGCAGAATGGTTTTATGTTTTGCAATGACTATGATAAACAAATAGTAAGCTACCGGCCGGGAGTTGTGGCAAACTCCTGTAATCCAGCTACTTGGAGGCCTGGACTGGGGACGATTTGAGGGCGGGGGTTCTGTCTTCAGACGTTCTATGTAGATCGGGTGTCCGCGCTAAGCCCGGCATCAATATGGTGCCATTGGAGGAATCTGATGGTACCAGGTTGACTAAGGAGGGACGTACTGGCCCAGGGCAGAAATGCAGCAGGCAAAAGTCCCCGTGTCGCGCAGTAGTGGGTTCGCACCTGTGAATAGACGTCTGCTGGCAGCCCGTCCAATATAACTGGACTCACTCCTTTTGCACCCTTTTAATGTCTATTTAGCTTATGTAAAAGCCTTTAATCCCCATTCACACACTAATTACGCTTGTGTTTTTACAAGTATTTTGTTGAGATAACAATGTCACATTAAACAATAGTATTATGAAATCCTAGTCTCTTGTACCCAACATGTCTAGTTTTTATACGAGATTTATCACAGTTATCATTCACATATAAAGATTCTTTATATTTGCTTATTTTAGAAACATTTCAAAATCGTAAACATTGAGATTTGCCTTGCACAGGTGTCTCCCTTATTACCTTTTAGTTAGACACTGTCATGTAACTGCATTCAGTCGGCAAAGAAGCAACACTTTCTCACAGGAAACAGCCTCTGTATTCACCGGATTTAACCTGCCATATGGAAATATTCGGAAAAGGTCCTCGTGTGTCCTTACGTATAGTAATGGTTTATAGTATATAATACATTATAAGCCAAGCGAACTGAGCAAGAGCAGAATGGTTTTATGTTTTGCAATGACTATGATAAACAAATAATAAGCTACCGGCCGGGAGTTGTGGCAAACTCCTGTAATCCAGCTACTTGGAGGCCTGGACTGGGGACGATTTGAGGGCGGGGGTTCTGTCTTCAGACGTTCTATGTAGATCGGGTGTCCGCGCTAAGCCCGGCATCAATATGGTGCCATTGGAGGAATCTGATGGTACCAGGTTGACTAAGGAGGGACGTACTGGCCCAGGGCAGAAATGCAGCAGGCAAAAGTCCCCGTGTCGCGCAGTAGTGGGTTCGCACTTGTGAATAGACGTCTGCTGGCAGCCCGTCCAATATAACTGGACTCAGTCCTTTTGCCCCCTTTTAATGTCTATTTAGCTTATGTAAAAGCCTTTAATCCCCATTCACACACTAATAACGCTTGTGTTTTTACAAGTATTTTGTTGAGATAACAATGTCACATTAAACAATAGTCCTTTGAAATCCTAGTCTCTTGTACCCAACATGTCTAGTTTTTATACGAGATTTATCACAGTTATCATTCACATATAAAGATTCTTTATATTTGCTTATTTTAGAAACATTTCAAAATCGTAAACATTGAGATTTGCCTTGCACAGGTGTCTCCCTTATTACCTTTTAGTTAGACACTGTCATGTAACTGCATTCAGTCGGCAAAGAAGCAACACTTTCTCACAGGAAACAGCCTCTGTATTCACCGGATTTAACCTGCCATATGGAAATATTCGGAAAAGGTCCTCGTGTGTCCTTACGTATAGTAATGGTTTATAGTATATAATACATTATAAGCCAAGCGAACTGAGCAAGAGCAGAATGGTTTTATGTTTTGCAATGACTATGATAAACAAATAGTAAGCTACCGGCCGGGAGTTGTGGCAAACTCCTGTAATCCAGCTACTTGGAGGCCTGGACTGGGGACGATTTGAGGGCGGGGGTTCTGTCTTCAGACGTTCTATGTAGATCGGGTGTCCGCGCTAAGCCCGGCATCAATATGGTGCCATTGGAGGAATCTGATGGTACCAGGTTGACTAAGGAGGGACGTACTGGCCCAGGGCAGAAATGCAGCAGGCAAAAGTCCCCGTGTCGCGCAGTAGTGGGTTCGCACCTGTGAATAGACGTCTGCTGGCAGCCCGTCCAATATAACTGGACTCACTCCTTTTGCACCCTTTTAATGTCTATTTAGCTTATGTAAAAGCCTTTAATCCCCATTCACACACTAATAACGCTTGTGTTTTTACAAGTATTTTGTTGAGATAACAATGTCACATTAAACAATAGTCCTTTGAAATCCTAGTCTCTTGTACCCAACATGTCTAGTTTTTATACGAGATTTATCACAGTTATCATTCACATATAAAGATTCTTTATATTTGCTTATTTTAGAAACATGTCAAAATCGTAAATATTGAGATTTGCCTTGCACAGGTGTCTCCCTTATTACCTTTTAGTAAGACACTGTCATGTAACTGCATTCAGTCGGCAAAGCAGCAACACTTTCTCACAGGAAACAGCCTCTGTATTCACCGGATTTAACCTGCCATATGGAAATATTCGGAAAAGGTCCTCGTGTGTCCTTACGTATAGTAATGGTTTATAGTATATAATACATTATAAGCCAAGCGAATCGAGCAAGAGCAGAATGGTTTTATGTTTTGCAATGACTATGATAAACAAATAGTAAGCTACCGGCCGGGAGTTGTGGCAAACTCCTGTAATCCAGCTACTTGGAGGCCTGGACTGGGGACGATTTGAGGGCAGGGGTTCTGTCTTCAGACGTTCTATGTAGGTCGGGTGTCCGCGCTAAGCCCGGCATCAATATGGTGCCATTGGAATCTGATGTTACCAGGTTGACTAAGGAGGGACGTACTGGCCCAGGGCAGAAATGCAGCAGGCAAAAGTCCCCGTGTCGCGCAGTAGTGGGTTCGCACCTGTGAATAGACGTCTGCTGGCAGCCCGTCCAATATAACTGGACTCACTCCTTTTGCACCCTTTTAATGTCTATTTAGCTCATGTAAAAGCCTTTAATCCCCATTCACACACTAATAACGCTTGTGTTTTTACAAGTATTTTGTTGAGATAACAATGTCACATTAAACAATAGTCCTTTGAAATCCTAGTCTCTTGTACCCAACATGTCTAGTTTTTATACGAGATTTATCACAGTTATCATTCACATATAAAGATTCTTTATATTTGCTTATTTTAGAAACATGTCAAAATCGTAAATATTGAGATTTGCCTTGCACAGGTGTCTCCCTTATTACCTTTTAGTTAGACACTGTCATGTAACTGCATTCAGTCGGCAAAGCAGCAACACTTTCTCACAGGAAACAGCCTCTGTATTCACCGGATTTAACCTGCCATATGGAAATATTCGGAAAAGGTCCTCGTGTGTCCTTACGTATAGTAATGGTTTATAGTATATAATACATTATAAGCCAAGCGAATCGAGCAAGAGCAGAATGGTTTTATGTTTTGCAATGACTATGATAAACAAATAGTAAGCTACCGGCCGGGAGTTGTGGCAAACTCCTGTAATCCAGCTACTTGGAGGCCTGGACTGGAGACGATTTGAGGGCGGGGGTTCTGTCTTCAGACGTTCTATGTAGATCGGGTGTCCGCGCTAAGCCCGGCATCAATATGGTGCCATTGGAATCTGATGGTACCAGGTTGACTAAGGAGGGACGTACTGGCCCAGGGCAGAAATGCAGCAGGCAAAAGTCCCCGTGTCGCGCAGTAGTGGGTTCGCACCTGTGAATAGACGTCTGCTGGCAGCCCGTCCAATATAACTGGACTCACTCCTTTTGCAGCCTTTTAATGTCTATTTAGCTTATGTAAAAGCCTTTAATCCCCATTCACACACTAATAACGCTTGTGTTTTTACAAGTATTTTGTTGAGATAACAATGTCACATTAAACAATAGTCCTTTGAAATCCTAGTCTCTTGTACCCAACATGTCTAGTTTTTATACGAGATACATCACAGTTATCATTCACATATAAAGATTCTTTATATTTGCTTATTTTAGAAACATTTCAAAATCGTAAACATTGAGATTTGCCTTGCACAGGTGTCTCCCTTATTACCTTTTAGTTAGACACTGTCATGTAACTGCATTCAGTCGGCAAAGAAGCAACACTTTCTCACAGGAAACAGCCTCTGTATTCACCGGATTTAACCTGCCATATGGAAATATTCGGAAAAGGTCCTCGTGTGTCCTTACGTATAGTAATGGTTTATAGTATATAATACATTATAAGCCAAGCGAACTGAGCAAGAGCAGAATGGTTTTATGTTTTGCAATGACTATGATAAACAAATAGTAAGCTACCGGCCGGGAGTTGTGGCAAACTCCTGTAATCCAGCTACTTGGAGGCCTGGACTGGGGACGATTTGAGGGCGGGGGTTCTGTCTTCAGACGTTCTATGTAGATCGGGTGTCCGCGCTAAGCCCGGCATCAATATGGTGCCATTGGAGGAATCTGATGGTACCAGGTTGACTAAGGAGGGACGTACTGGCCCAGGGCAGAAATGCAGCAGGCAAAAGTCCCCGTGTCGCGCAGTAGTGGGTTCGCACCTGTGAATAGACGTCTGCTGGCAGCCCGTCCAATATAACTGGACTCACTCCTTTTGCACCCTTTTAATGTCTATTTAGCTCATGTAAAAGCCTTTAATCCCCATTCACACACTAATAACGCTTGTGTTTTTACAAGTATTTTGTTGAGATAACAATGTCACATTAAACAATAGTCCTTTGAAATCCTAGTCTCTTGTACCCAACATGTCTAGTTTTTATACGAGATTTATCACAGTTATCATTCACATATAAAGATTCTTTATATTTGCTTATTTTAGAAACATTTCAAAATCGTAAACATTGAGATTTGCCTTGCACAGGTGTCTCCCTTATTACCTTTTAGTTAGACACTGTCATGTAACTGCATTCAGTCGGCAAAGAAGCAACACTTTCTCACAGGAAACAGCCTCTGTATTCACCGGATTTAACCTGCCATATGGAAATATTCGGAAAAGGTCCTCGTGTGTCCTTACGTATAGTAATGGTTTATAGTATATAATACATTATAAGCCAAGCGAACTGAGCAAGAGCAGAATGGTTTTATGTTTTGCAATGACTATGATAAACAAATAGTAAGCTACCGGCCGGGAGTTGTGGCAAACTCCTGTAATCCAGCTACTTGGAGGCCTGGACTGGGGACGATTTGAGGGCGGGGGTTCTGTCTTCAGACGTTCTATGTAGATCGGGTGTCCGCGCTAAGCCCGGCATCAATATGGTGCCATTGGAGGAATCTGATGGTACCAGGTTGACTAAGGAGGGACGTACTGGCCCAGGGCAGAAATGCAGCAGGCAAAAGTCCCCGTGTCGCGCAGTAGTGGGTTCGCACCTGTGAATAGACGTCTGCTGGCAGCCCGTCCAATATAACTGGACTCACTCCTTTTGCACCCTTTTAATGTCTATTTGGCTCATGTAAAAGCCTTTAATCCCCATTCACACACTAATAACGCTTGTGTTTTTACAAGTATTTTGTTGAGATAACAATGTCACATTAAACAATAGTCCTTTGAAATCCTAGTCTCTTGTACCCAACATGTCTAGTTTTTATACGAGATTTATCACAGTTATCATTCACATATAAAGATTCTTTATATTTGCTTATTTTAGAAACATGTCAAAATCGTAAATATTGAGATTTGCCTTGCACAGGTGTCTCCCTTATTACCTTTTAGTAAGACACTGTCATGTAACTGCATTCAGTCGGCAAAGCAGCAACACTTTCTCACAGGAAACAGCCTCTGTATTCACCGGATTTAACCTGCCATATGGAAATATTCGGAAAAGGTCCTCGTGTGTCCTTACGTATAGTAATGGTTTATAGTATATAATACATTATAAGCCAAGCGAATCGAGCAAGAGCAGAATGGTTTTATGTTTTGAAATGACTATGATAAACAAATAGTAAGCTACCGGCCGGGAGTTGTGGCAAACTCCTGTAATCCAGCTACTTGCAGGCCTGGACTGGGGACGATTTGAGGGCAGGGGTTCTGTCTTCAGACGTTCTATGTAGGTCGGGTGTCCGCGCTAAGCCCGGCATCAATATGGTGCCATTGGAATCTGATGTTACCAGGTTGACTAAGGAGGGACGTACTGGCCCAGGGCAGAAATGCAGCAGGCAAAAGTCCCCGTGTCGCGCAGTAGTGGGTTCGCACCTGTGAATAGACGTCTGCTGGCAGCCCGTCCAATATAACTGGACTCACTCCTTTTGCACCCTTTTGATGTCTATTTAGCTCATGTAAAAGCCGTTAATCCCCATTCACACACTAATAACGCTTGTGTTTTTACAAGTATTTTGTTGAGATAACAATGTCACATTAAACAATAGTCCTTTGAAATCCTAGTCTCTTGTACCCAACATGTCTAGTTTTTATACGAGATTTATCACAGTTATCATTCACATATAAAGATTCTTTATATTTGCTTATTTTAGAAACATGTCAAAATCGTAAATATTGAGATTTGCCTTGCACAGGTGTCTCCCTTATTACCTTTTAGTAAGACACTGTCATGTAACTGCATTCAGTCGGCAAAGCAGCAACACTTTCTCACAGGAAACAGCCTCTGTATTCACCGGATTTAACCTGCCATATGGAAATATTCGGAAAAGGTCCTCGTGTGTCCTTACGTATAGTAATGGTTTATAGTATATAATACATTATAAGCCAAGCGAATCGAGCAAGAGCAGAATGGTTTTATGTTTTGCAATGACTATGATAAACAAATAGTAAGCTACCGGCCGGGAGTTGTGGCAAACTCCTGTAATCCAGCTACTTGGAGGCCTGGACTGGGGACGATTTGAGGGCAGGGGTTCTGTCTTCAGACGTTCTATGTAGGTCGGGTGTCCGCGCTAAGCCCGGCATCAATATGGTGCCATTGGAGGAATCTGATGGTACCAGGTTGACTAAGGAGGGACGTACTGGCCCAGGGCAGAAATGCAGCAGGCAAAAGTCCCCGTGTCGCGCAGTAGTGGGTTCGCACCTGTGAATAGACGTCTGCTGGCAGCCCGTCCAATATAAATGGACTCACTCCTTCTGCACCCTTTTAATGTCTATTTAGCTTATGTAAAAGCCTTTAATCCCCATTCACACACTAATAACGCTTGTGTTTTTACAAGTATTTTGTTGAGATAACAATGTCACATTAAACAATAGTCCTTTGAAATCCTAGTCTCTTGTACCCAACATGTCTAGTTTTTATACGAGATTTATAACAGTTATCATTCACATATAAAGATTCTTTATATTTGCTTATTTTAGAAACATGTCAAAATCGTAAATATTGAGATTTGCCTTGCACAGGTGTCTCCCTTATTACCTTTTAGTAAGACACTGTCATGTAACTGCATTCAGTCGGCAAAGCAGCAACACTTTCTCACAGGAAACAGCCTCTGTATTCACCGGATTTAACCTGCCATATGGAAATATTCGGAAAAGGTCCTCGTGTGTCCTTACGTATAGTAATGGTTTATAGTATATAATACATTATAAGCCAAGCGAATCGAGCAAGAGCAGAATGGTTTTATGTTTTGCAATGACTATGATAAACAAATAGTAAGCTACCGGCCGGGAGTTGTGGCAAACTCCTGTAATCCAGCTACTTGGAGGCCTGGACTGGGGACGATTTGAGGGCAGGGGTTCTGTCTTCAGACGTTCTATGTAGGTCGGGTGTCCGCGCTAAGCCCGGCATCAATATGGTGCCATTGGAATCTGATGTTACCAGGTTGACTAAGGAGGGACGTACTGGCCCAGGGCAGAAATGCAGCAGGCAAAAGTCCCCGTGTCGCGCAGTAGTGGGTTCGCACCTGTGAATAGACGTCTGCTGGCAGCCCGTCCAATATAACTGGACTCACTCCTTTTGCACCCTTTTGATGTCTATTTAGCTCATGTAAAAGCCTTTAATCCCCATTCACACACTAATAACGCTTGTGTTTTTACAAGTATTTTGTTGAGATAACAATGTCACATTAAACAATAGTCCTTTGAAATCCTAGTCTCTTGTACCCAACATGTCTAGTTTTTATACGAGATTTATCACAGTTATCATTCACATATAAAGATTCTTTATATTTGCTTATTTTAGAAACATGTCAAAATCGTAAATATTGAGATTTGCCTTGCACAGGTGTCTCCCTTATTACCTTTTAGTTAGACACTGTCATGTAACTGCATTCAGTCGGCAAAGCAGCAACACTTTCTCACAGGAAACAGCCTCTGTATTCACCGGATTTAACCTGCCATATGGAAATATTCGGAAAAGGTCCTCGTGTGTCCTTACGTATAGTAATGGTTTATAGTATATAATACATTATAAGCCAAGCGAACTGAGCAAGAGCAGAATGGTTTTATGTTTTGCAATGACTATGATAAACAAATAGTAAGCTAACGGCCGGGAGTTGTGGCAAACTCCTGTAATCCAGCTACTTGGAGGCCTGGACTGGGGACGATTTGAGGGCGGGGGTTCTGTCTTCAGACGTTCTATGTAGAGCGGGTGTCCGCGCTAAGCCCGGCATCAATATGGTGCCATTGGAGGAATCTGATGGTACCAGGTTGACTAAGGAGGGACGTACTGGCCCAGGGCAGAAATGCAGCAGGCAAAAGTCCCCGTGTCGCGCAGTAGTGGGTTCGCACCTGTGAATAGACGTCTGCTGGCAGCCCGTCCAATATAACTGGACTCACTCCTTCTGCACCCTTTTAATGTCTATTTAGCTTATGTAAAAGCCTTTAATCCCCATTCACACACTAATAACGCTTGTGTTTTTACAAGTATTTTGTTGAGATAACAATGTCACATTAAACAATAGTCCTTTGAAATCCCAGTCTCTTGTACCCAACATGTCTAGTTTTTATACGAGATTTATCACAGTTATCATTCACATATAAAGATTCTTTATATTTGCTTATTTTAGAAACATTTCAAAATCGTAAACATTGAGATTTGCCTTGCACAGGTGTCTCCCTTATTACCTTTTAGTTAGACACTGTCATGTAACTGCATTCAGTCGGCAAAGAAGCAACACTTTCTCACAGGAAACAGCCTCTGTATTCACCAGATTTAACCTGCCATATGGAAATATTCGGAAAAGGTCCTCGTGTGTCCTTACGTATAGTAATGGTTTATAGTATATAATACATTATAAGCCAAGCGAACTGAGCAAGAGCAGAATGGTTTTATGTTTTGCAATGACTATGATAAACAAATAGTAAGCTACCGGCCGGGAGTTGTGGCAAACTCCTGTAATCCAGCTACTTGGAGGCCTGGACTGGGGACGATTTGAGGGCGGGGGTTCTGTCTTCAGACATTCTATGTAGATCGGGTGTCCGCGCTAAGCCCGGCATCAATATGGTGCCATTGGAGGAATCTGATGGTACCAGGTTGACTAAGGAGGGACGTACTGGCCCAGGGCAGAAATGCAGCAGGCAAAAGTCCCCGTGTCGCGCAGTAGTGGGTTCGCACCTGTGAATAGACGTCTGCTGGCAGCCCGTCCAATATAACTGGACTCACTCCTTTTGCACCCTTTTAATGTCTATTTAGCTTATGTAAAAGCCTTTAATCCCCATTCACACACTAATAACGCTTGTGTTTTTACAAGTATTTTGTTGAGATAACAATGTCACATTAAACAATAGTCCTTTGAAATCCTAGTCTCTTGTACCCAACATGTCTAGTTTTTATACGAGATTTATCACAGTTATCATTCACATATAAAGATTCTTTATATTTGCTTATTTTAGAAACATGTCAAAATCGTAAACATTGAGATTTGCCTTGCACAGGTGTCTCCCTTATTACCTTTTAGTTAGACACTGTCATGTAACTGCATTCAGTCGGCAAAGCAGCAACACTTTCTCACAGGAAACAGCCTCTGTATTCACCGGATTTAACCTGCCATATGGTCCAAAATATTCGGAAAAGGTCATCGTGTGTCCTAACGTATTGTAATGGTTTATAATATATAATACATTATAATAGCCAAGCGAACTGAGCAAGAGGAGAATGGTTTTACGTTTTGCAATGACTATGATAAACAAATAGTAAGCTACCGGCCGGGAGTTGTGGCAAACTCCTGTAATCCAGCTACTTGAAGGCCTGGACTGGGGACGATTTGAGGGCGGGGGTTCTGTCTTCAGACATTCTATGTAGATCGGGTGTCCGCGCTAAGCCCGGCATCAATATGGTGCCATTGGAGGAATCTGATGGTACCAGGTTGACTAAGGAGGGACGTACTGGCCCAGGGCAGAAATGCAGCAGGCAAAAGTCCCCGTGTCGCGCAGTAGTGGGTTCGCACCTGTGAATAGACGTCTGCTGGCAGCCCGTCCAATATAACTGGACTCACTCCTTCTGCACCCTTTTAATGTCTATTTAGCTTATGTAAAAGCCTTTAATCCCCATTCACACACTAATAACGCTTGTGTTTTTACAAGTATTTTGTTGAGATAACAATGTCACATTAAACAATAGTCCTTTGAAATCCCAGTCTCTTGTACCCAACATGTCTAGTTTTTATACGAGATTTATCACAGTTATCATTCACATATAAAGATTCTTTATATTTGCTTATTTTAGAAACATTTCAAAATCGTAAACATTGAGATTTGCCTTGCACAGGTGTCTCCCTTATTACCTTTTAGTTAGACACTGTCATGTAACTGCATTCAGTCGGCAAAGAAGCAACACTTTCTCACAGGAAACAGCCTCTGTATTCACCGGATTTAACCTGCCATATGGAAATATTCGGAAAAGGTCCTCGTGTGTCCTTACGTAAAGTAATGGTTTATAGTATATAATACATTATAAGCCAAGCGAACTGAGCAAGAGCAGAATGGTTTTATGTTTTGCAATGACTATGATAAACAAATAGTAAGCTACCGGCCGGGATTTGTGGCAAACTCCTGTAATCCAGCTACTTGGAGGCCTGGACTGGGGACGATTTGAGGGCGGGGGTTCTGTCTTCAGACGTTCTATGTAGATCGGGTGTCCGCGCTAAGCCCGGTATCAATATGGTGCCATTGGAGGAATCTGATGGTACCAGGTTGACTAAGGAGGGACGTACTGGCCCAGGGCAGAAATGCAGCAGGCAAAAGTCCCCGTGTCGCTCAGTAGTGGGTTCGCACCTGTGAATAGACGTCTGCTGGCAGCCCGTCCAATATAACTGGACTCACTCCTTTTGCACCCTTTTAATGTCTATTTAGCTTATGTAAAAGCCTTTAATCCCCATTCACACACTAATAACGCTTGTGTTTTTACAAGTATTTTGTTGAGATAACAATGTCACATTAAACAATAGTCCTTTGAAATCCTAGTCTCTTGTACCCAACATGTCTAGTTTTTATACGAGATTTATCACAGTTATCATTCACATATAAAGATTCTTTATATTTGCTTATTTTAGAAACATGTCAAAATCGTAAACATTGAGATTTGCCTTGCACAGGTGTCTCCCTTATTACCTTTTAGTTAGACACTGTCATGTAACTGCATTCAGTCGGCAAAGCAGCAACACTTTCTCACAGGAAACAGCCTCTGTATTCACCGGATTTAACCTGCCATATGGAAATATTCGGAAAAGGTCCTCGTGTGTCCTTACGTATAGTAATGGTTTATAGTATATAATACATTATAATAGCCAAGCGAATCGAGCAAGAGCAGAATGGTTTTATGTTTTGCAATGACTATGATAAACAAATAGTAAGCTACCGGCCGGGAGTTGTGGCAAACTCCTGTAATCCAGCTACTTGGAGGCCTGGACTGGGGACGATTTGAGGGCGGGGGTTCTGTCTTCAGACGTTCTATGTAGATCGGGTGTCCGCGCTAAGCCCGGCATCAATATGGTGCCATTGGAGGAATCTGATGGTACCAGGTTGACTAAGGAGGGACGTACTGGCCCAGGGCAGAAATGCAGCAGGCAAAAGTCCCCGTGTCGCGCAGTAGTGGGTTCGCACCTGTGAATAGACGTCTGCTGGCAGCCCGTCCAATATAACTGGACTCCTTTTGCACCCTTTTAATGTCTATTTAGCTTATGTAAAAGCCTTTAATCCCCATTCACACACTAATAACGCTTGTGTTTTTACTAGTATTTTGTTGAGATAACAATGTCACATTAAACAATAGTCCTTTGAAATCCTAGTCTCTTGTACCCAACATGTCTAGTTTTTATACGAGATTTATCACAGTTATCATTCACATATAAAGATTCTTTATATTTGCTTATTTTAGAAACATGTCAAAATCGTAAACATTGAGTTTTGCCTTGCACAGGTGTCTCCCTTATTACCTTTTAGTTAGACACTGTCATGTAACTGCATTCAGTCGGCAAAGCAGCAACACTTTCTCACAGGAAACAGCCTCTGTATTCACCGCATCTAACCTGCCATATGGAAATATCGGAAAAGGTCCTCGTGTGTCCTTACGTATAGTAATGGTTTATAGTATATAATACATTATAATAGCCAAGCGAATCGAGCAAGAGCAGAATGGTTTTATGTTTTGCAATGACTATGATAAACAAATACTAAGCTACCGGCCGGGGGTTGTGGCAAACTCCTGTAATCCAGCTACTTGGAGGCCTGGACTGGGGACGATTTGAGGGCGGGGGTTCTGTCTTCAGACGTTCTATGTAGATCGGGTGTCCGCGCTAAGCCCGGCATCAATATGGTGCCATTGGAGGAATCTGATGGTACCAGGTTGACTAAGGAGGGACGTACTGGCCCAGGGCAGAAATGCAGCAGGTAAAAGTCCCCGTGTCGCGCAGTAGTGGGTTCGCACCTGTGAATAGACGTCTGCTGGCAGCCCGTCCAATATAACTGGACTCACTCCTTTTGCACCCTTTTAATGTCTATTTATCTTATGTAAAAGCCTTTAATCCCCATTCACACACTAATAACGCTTGTGTTTTTACAAGTATTTTGTTGAGATAACAATGTCACATTAAACATTAGTCCTTTGAAATCCTAGTCTCTTGTACCCAACATGTCTAGTTTTTATACGAGATTTATCACAGTTATCATTCACATATAAAGATTCTTTATATTTGCTTATTTTAGAAACATGTCAAAATCGTAAATATTGAGATTTGCCTTGCACAGGTGTCTCCCTTATTACCTTTTAGTTAGACACTGTCATGTAACTGCATTCAGTCGGCAAAGCAGCAACACTTTCTCACAGGAAACAGCCTCTGTATTCACCGGATTTAACCTGCCATATGGAAATATTCGGAAAAGGTCCTCGTGTGTCCTTACGTATAGTAATGGTTTATAGTATATAATACATTATAAGCCAAGCGAATCGAGCAAGAGCAGAATGGTTTTATGTTTTGCAATGACTATGATAAACAAATAGTAAGCTACCGGCCGGGAGTTGTGGCAAACTCCTGTAATCCAGCTACTTGGAGGCCTGGACTGGGGACGATTTGAGGGCGGGGGTTCTGTCTTCAGACGTTCTATGTAGATCGGGTGTCCGCGCTAAGCCCGGCATCAATATGGTGCCATTGGAGGAACCTGATGGTACCAGGTTGACTAAGGAGGGACGTACTGGCCCAGGGCAGAAATGCAGCAGGCAAAAGTCCCCGTGTCGCGCAGTAGTGGGTTCGCACCTGTGAATAGACGTCTGCTGGCAGCCCGTCCAATATAACTGGACTCACTCCTTTTGCACCCTTTTAATGTCTATTTAGCTCATGTAAAAGCCTTTAATCCCCATTCACACACTAATAACGCTTGTGTTTTTACAAGTATTTTGTTGAGATAACAATGTCACATTAAACAATAGTCCTTTGAAATCCTAGTCTCTTGTACCCAACATGTCTAGTTTTTATACGAGATTTATCACAGTTATCATTCACATATAAAGATTCTTTATATTTGCTTATTTTAGAAACATGTCAAAATCGTAAACATTGAGATTTGCCTTGCACAGGTGTCTCCCTTATTACCTTTTAGTTAAACACTGTCATGTAACTGCATTCAGTCGGCAAAGCAGCAACACTTTCTCACAGGAAACAGCCTCTGTATTCACCGGATTTAACCTGCCATATGGTGCAAAATATTCGGAAAAGGTCCTCGTGTGTCCTTACGTATTGTAATGGTTTATAATATATAATACATTATAATAGCCAAACGAACTGAGCAAGAGCAGAATGGTTTTATGTTTTGCAATGACTATGATAAACAAATAGTAAGCTACCGGCCGGGAGTTGTGGCAAACTCCTGTAATCCAGCTACTTGGAGGCCTGGACTGGGGACGATTTGAGGGCGGGGGTTCTGTCTTCAGACGTTCTATGTAGATCGGGTGTCCGCGCTAAGCCCGGCATCAATATGGTGCCATTGGAGGAATCTGATGGTACCAGGTTGACTAAGGAGGGTCGTACTGGCCCAGGGCAGAAATGCAGCAGGCAAAAGTCCCCGTGTCGCGCAGTAGTGGGTTCGCACCTGTGAATAGACGTCTGCTGGCAGCCCGTCCAATATAACTGGACTCACGCCTTTTGCACCCTTTTAATGTCTATTTAGCTTATGTAAAAGCCTTTAATCCCCATTCACACACTAATAACGCTTGTGTTTTTACAAGTATTTTGTTGAGATAACAATGTCACATTAAACAATAGTCCTTTGAAATCCTAGTCTCTTGTACTCAACATGTCTAGTTTTTATACGAGATTTATCACAGTTATCATTCACATATAAAGATTCTTTATATTTGCTTATTTTAGAAACATTTCAAAATCGTAAACATTGAGATTTGCCTTGCACAGGTGTCTCCCTTATTACCTTTTAGTTAGACACTGTCATGTAACTGCATTCAGTCGGCAAAGAAGCAACACTTTCTCACAGGAAACAGCCTCTGTATTCACCGGATTTAACCTGCCATATGGAAATATTCGGAAAAGGTCCTCGTGTGTCCTTACGTATAGTAATGGTTTATAGTATATAATACATTATAAGCCAAGCGAACTGAGCAAGAGCAGAATGGTTTTATGTTTTGCAATGACTATGATAAACAAATAGTAAGCTACCGGCCGGAAGTTGTGGCAAACTCCTGTAATCCAGCTACTTGGAGGCCTGGACTGGGGACGATTTGAGGGCGGGGGTTCTGTCTTCAGACGTTCTATGTAGATCGGGTGTCCGCGCTAAGCCCGGCATCAATATGGTGCCATTGGAGGAATCTGATGGTACCAGGTTGACTAAGGAGGGACGTACTGGCCCAGGGCAGAAATGCAGCAGGCAAAAGTCCCCGTGTCGCGCAGTAGTGGGTTCGCACCTGTGAATAGACGTCTGCTGGCAGCCCGTCCAATATAACTGGACTCACTCCTTTTGCACCCTTTTAATGTCTATTTAGCTCATGTAAACGCCTTTAATCCCCATTCACACACTAATAACGCTTGTGTTTTTACAAGTATTTTGTTGAGATAACAATGTCACATTAAACAATAGTCCTTTGAAATCCTAGTCTCTTGTACCCAACATGTCTAGTTTTTATACGAGATTTATCACAGTTATCATTCACATATAAAGATTCTTTATATTTGCTTATTTTAGAAACATGTCAAAATCGTAAATATTGAGAATTGCCTTGCACAGGTGTCTCCCTTATTACCTTTTAGTTAGACACTGTCATGTAACTGCATTCAGTCGGCAAAGCAGCAACACTTTCTCACAGGAAACAGCCTCTGTATTCACCGGATTTAACCTGCCATATGGAAATATTCGGAAAAGGTCCTCGTGTGTCCTTACGTATAGTAATGGTTTATAGTATATAATACATTATAAGCCAAGCGAACTGAGCAAGAGCAGAATGGTTTTATGTTTTGCAATGACTATGATAAACAAATAGTAAGCTACCGGCCGGGAGTTGTGGCAAACTCCTGTAATCCAGCTACTTGGAGGCCTGGACTGGGGACGATTTGAGGGCGGGGGTTCTGTCTTCAGACGTTCTATGTAGATCGGGTGTCCGCGCTAAGCCCGGCATCAATATGGTGCCATTGGAGGAATCTGATGGTACCAGGTTGACTAAGGAGGGACGTACTGGCCCAGGGCAGAAATGCAGCAGGCAAAAGTCCCCGTGTCGCGCAGTAGTGGGTTCGCACCTGTGAATAGACGTCTGCTGGCAGCCCGTCCAATATAACTGGACTCACTCCTTCTGCACCCTTTTAATGTCTATTTAGCTTATGTAAAAGCCTTTAATCCCCATTCACACACTAATAACGCTTGTGTTTTTACAAGTATTTTGTTGAGATAACAATGTCACATTAAACAATAGTCCTTTGAAATCCCAGTCTCTTGTACCCAACATGTCTAGTTTTTATACGAGATTTATCACAGTTATCATTCACATATAAAGATTCTTTATATTTGCTTATTTTAGAAACATTTCAAAATCGTAAACATTGAGATTTGCCTTGCACAGGTGTCTCCCTTATTACCTTTTAGTTAGACACTGTCATGTAACTGCATTCAGTCGGCAAAGAAGCAACACTTTCTCACAGGAAACAGCCTCTGTATTCACCGGATTTAACCTGCCATATGGAAATATTCGGAAAAGGTCCTCGTGTGTCCTTACGTATAGTAATGGTTTATAGTATATAATACATTATAAGCCAAGCGAACTGAGCAAGAGCAGAATGGTTTTATGTTTTGCAATGACTATGATAAACAAATAGTAAGCTACCGGCCGGGAGTTGTGGCAAACTCCTGTAATCCAGCTACTTGGAGGCCTGGACTGGGGACGATTTGAGGGCAGGGGTTCTGTCTTCAGACGTTCTATGTAGATCGGGTGTCCGCGCTAAGCCCGGCATCAATATGGTGCCATTGGAGGAATCTGATGGTACCAGGTTGACTAAGGAGGGACGTACTGGCCCAGGGCAGAAATGCAGCAGGCAAAAGTCCCCGTGGCGCGCAGTAGTGGGTTCGCACCTGTGAATAGACGTCTGCTGGCAGCCCGTCCAATATAACTGGACTCACTCCTTTTGCACCCTTTTAATGTCTATTTAGCTTATGTAAAAGCCTTTAATCCCCATTCACACACTAATAACGCTTGTGTTTTTACAAGTATTTTGTTGAGATAACAATGTCACATTAAACAATAGTCCTTTGAAATCCTAGTCTCTTGTACCCAACATGTCTAGTTTTTATACGAGATTTATCACAGTTATCATTCACATATAAAGATTCTTTATATTTGCTTATTTTAGAAACATGTCAAAATCGTAAACATTGAGATTTGCCTTGCACAGGTGTCTCCCTTATTACCTTTTAGTTAGACACTCTCATGTAACTGCATTCAGTCGGCAAAGCAGCAACACTTTCTCACAGGAAACAGCCTCTGTATTCACCGGATTTAACCTGCCATATGGTCCAAAATATTCGGAAAAGGTCATCGTGTGTCCTTACGTATTGTAATGGTTTATAATATATAATACATTATAATAGCCAAGCGAACTGAGCAAGAGGAGAATGGTTTTACGTTTTGCAATGACTATGATAAACAAATAGTAAGCTACCGGCCGGGAGTTGTGGCAAACTCCTGTAATCCAGCTACTTGGAGGCCTGGACTGGGGACGATTTGAGGGCGGGGGTTCTGTCTTCAGACATTCTATGTAGATCGGGTGTCCGCGCTAAGCCCGGCATCAATATGGTGCCATTGGAGGAATCTGATGGTACCAGGTTGACTAAGGAGGGACGTACTGGCCCAGGGCAGAAATGCAGCAGGCAAAAGTCCCCGTGTCGCGCAGTAGTGGGTTCGCACCTGTGAATAGACGTCTGCTGGCAGCCCGTCCAATATAACTGGACTCACTCCTTCTGCACCCTTTTAATGTCTATTTAGCTTATGTAAAAGCCTTTAATCCCCATTCACACACTAATAACGCTTGTGTTTTTACAAGTATTTTGTTGAGATAACAATGTCACATTAAACAATAGTCCTTTGAAATCCCAGTCTCTTGTACCCAACATGTCTAGTTTTTATACGAGATTTATCACAGTTATCATTCACATATAAAGATTCTTTATATTTGCTTATTTTAGAAACATTTCAAAATCGTAAACATTGAGATTTGCCTTGCACAGGTGTCTCCCTTATTACCTTTTAGTTAGACACTGTCATGTAACTGCATTCAGTCGGCAAAGAAGCAACACTTTCTCACAGGAAACAGCCTCTGTATTCACCGGATTTAACCTGCCATGTGGAAATATTCGGAAAAGGTCCTCGTGTGTCCTTACGTATAGTAATGGTTTATAGTATATAATACATTATAAGCCAAGCGAACTGAGCAAGAGCAGAATGGTTTTATGTTTTGCAATGACTATGATAAACAAATAGTAAGCTACCGGCCGGGAGTTGTGGCAAACTCCTGTAATCCAGCTACTTGGAGGCCTGGACTGGGGACGATTTGAGGGCAGGGGTTCTGTCTTCAGACGTTCTATGTAGATCGGGTGTCCGCGCTAAGCCCGGCATCAATATGGTGCCATTGGAGGAATCTGATGGTACCAGGTTGACTAAGGAGGGACGTACTGGCCCAGGGCAGAAATGCAGCAGGCAAAAGTCCCCGTGGCGCGCAGTAGTGGGTTCGCACCTGTGAATAGACGTCTGCTGGCAGCCCGTCCAATATAACTGGACTCACTCCTTTTGCACCCTTTTAATGTCTATTTAGCTTATGTAAAAGCCTTTAATCCCCATTCACACACTAATAACGCTTGTGTTTTTACAAGTATTTTGTTGAGATAACAATGTCACATTAAACAATAGTCCTTTGAAATCCTAGTCTCTTGTACCCAACATGTCTAGTTTTTATACGAGATTTATCACAGTTATCATTCACATATAAAGATTCTTTATATTTGCTTATTTTAGAAACATGTCAAAATCGTAAACATTGAGATTTGCCTTGCACAGGTGTCTCCCTTATTACCTTTTAGTTAGACACTCTCATGTAACTGCATTCAGTCGGCAAAGCAGCAACACTTTCTCACAGGAAACAGCCTCTGTATTCACCGGATTTAACCTGCCATATGGTCCAAAATATTCGGAAAAGGTCATCGTGTGTCCTTACGTATTGTAATGGTTTATAATATATAATACATTATAATAGCCAAGCGAACTGAGCAAGAGGAGAATGGTTTTACGTTTTGCAATGACTATGATAAACAAATAGTAAGCTACCGGCCGGGAGTTGTGGCAAACTCCTGTAATCCAGCTACTTGGAGGCCTGGACTGGGGACGATTTGAGGGCGGGGGTTCTGTCTTCAGACATTCTATGTAGATCGGGTGTCCGCGCTAAGCCCGGCATCAATATGGTGCCATTGGAGGAATCTGATGGTACCAGGTTGACTAAGGAGGGACGTACTGGCCCAGGGCAGAAATGCAGCAGGCAAAAGTCCCCGTGTCGCGCAGTAGTGGGTTCGCACCTGTGAATAGACGTCTGCTGGCAGCCCGTCCAATATAACTGGACTCACTCCTTCTGCACCCTTTTAATGTCTATTTAGCTTATGTAAAAGCCTTTAATCCCCATTCACACACTAATAACGCTTGTGTTTTTACAAGTATTTTGTTGAGATAACAATGTCACATTAAACAATAGTCCTTTGAAATCCTAGTCTCTTGTACCCAACATGTCTAGTTTTTATACGAGATTTATCACAGTTATCATTCACATATAAAGATTCTTTATATTTGCTTATTTTAGAAACATGTCAAAATCGTAAACATTGAGATTTGCCTTGCACAGGTGTCTCCCTTATTACCTTTTAGTTAGACACTCTCATGTAACTGCATTCAGTCGGCAAAGCAGCAACACTTTCTCACAGGAAACAGCCTCTGTATTCACCGGATTTAACCTGCCATATGGTCCAAAATATTCGGAAAAGGTCATCGTGTGTCCTTACGTATTGTAATGGTTTATAATATATAATACATTATAATAGCCAAGCGAACTGAGCAAGAGGAGAATGGTTTTACGTTTTGCAATGACTATGATAAACAAATAGTAAGCTACCGGCCGGGAGTTGTGGCAAACTCCTGTAATCCAGCTACTTGGAGGCCTGGACTGGGGACGATTTGAGGGCGGGGGTTCTGTCTTCAGACATTCTATGTAGATCGGGTGTCCGCGCTAAGCCCGGCATCAATATGGTGCCATTGGAGGAATCTGATGGTACCAGGTTGACTAAGGAGGGACGTACTGGCCCAGGGCAGAAATGCAGCAGGCAAAAGTCCCCGTGTCGCGCAGTAGTGGGTTCGCACCTGTGAATAGACGTCTGCTGGCAGCCCGTCCAATATAACTGGACTCACTCCTTCTGCACCCTTTTAATGTCTATTTAGCTTATGTAAAAGCCTTTAATCCCCATTCACACACTAATAACGCTTGTGTTTTTACAAGTATTTTGTTGAGATAACAATGTCACATTAAACAATAGTCCTTTGAAATCCCAGTCTCTTGTACCCAACATGTCTAGTTTTTATACGAGATTTATCACAGTTATCATTCACATATAAAGATTCTTTATATTTGCTTATTTTAGAAACATTTCAAAATCGTAAACATTGAGATTTGCCTTGCACAGGTGTCTCCCTTATTACCTTTTAGTTAGACACTGTCATGTAACTGCATTCAGTCGGCAAAGAAGCAACACTTTCTCACAGGAAACAGCCTCTGTATTCACCGGATTTAACCTGCCATGTGGAAATATTCGGAAAAGGTCCTCGTGTGTCCTTACGTATAGTAATGGTTTATAGTATATAATACATTATAAGCCAAGCGAACTGAGCAAGAGCAGAATGGTTTTATGTTTTGCAATGACTATGATAAACAAATAGTAAGCTACCGGCCGGGAGTTGTGGCAAACTCCTGTAATCCAGCTACTTGGAGGCCTGGACTGGGGACGATTTGAGGGCAGGGGTTCTGTCTTCAGACGTTCTATGTAGATCGGGTGTCCGCGCTAAGCCCGGCATCAATATGGTGCCATTGGAGGAATCTGATGGTACCAGGTTGACTAAGGAGGGACGTACTGGCCCAGGGCAGAAATGCAGCAGGCAAAAGTCCCCGTGGCGCGCAGTAGTGGGTTCGCACCTGTGAATAGACGTCTGCTGGCAGCCCGTCCAATATAACTGGACTCACTCCTTTTGCACCCTTTTAATGTCTATTTAGCTTATGTAAAAGCCTTTAATCCCCATTCACACACTAATAACGCTTGTGTTTTTACAAGTATTTTGTTGAGATAACAATGTCACATTAAACAATAGTCCTTTGAAATCCTAGTCTCTTGTACCCAACATGTCTAGTTTTTATACGAGATTTATCACAGTTATCATTCACATATAAAGATTCTTTATATTTGCTTATTTTAGAAACATGTCAAAATCGTAAACATTGAGATTTGCCTTGCACAGGTGTCTCCCTTATTACCTTTTAGTTAGACACTCTCATGTAACTGCATTCAGTCGGCAAAGCAGCAACACTTTCTCACAGGAAACAGCCTCTGTATTCACCGGATTTAACCTGCCATATGGTCCAAAATATTCGGAAAAGGTCATCGTGTGTCCTTACGTATTGTAATGGTTTATAATATATAATACATTATAATAGCCAAGCGAACTGAGCAAGAGGAGAATGGTTTTACGTTTTGCAATGACTATGATAAACAAATAGTAAGCTACCGGCCGGGAGTTGTGGCAAACTCCTGTAATCCAGCTACTTGGAGGCCTGGACTGGGGACGATTTGAGGGCGGGGGTTCTGTCTTCAGACATTCTATGTAGATCGGGTGTCCGCGCTAAGCCCGGCATCAATATGGTGCCATTGGAGGAATCTGATGGTACCAGGTTGACTAAGGAGGGACGTACTGGCCCAGGGCAGAAATGCAGCAGGCAAAAGTCCCCGTGTCGCGCAGTAGTGGGTTCGCACCTGTGAATAGACGTCTGCTGGCAGCCCGTCCAATATAACTGGACTCACTCCTTCTGCACCCTTTTAATGTCTATTTAGCTTATGTAAAAGCCTTTAATCCCCATTCACACACTAATAACGCTTGTGTTTTTACAAGTATTTTGTTGAGATAACAATGTCACATTAAACAATAGTCCTTTGAAATCCCAGTCTCTTGTACCCAACATGTCTAGTTTTTATACGAGATTTATCACAGTTATCATTCACATATAAAGATTCTTTATATTTGCTTATTTTAGAAACATTTCAAAATCGTAAACATTGAGATTTGCCTTGCACAGGTGTCTCCCTTATTACCTTTTAGTTAGACACTGTCATGTAACTGCATTCAGTCGGCAAAGAAGCAACACTTTCTCACAGGAAACAGCCTCTGTATTCACCGGATTTAACCTGCCATGTGGAAATATTCGGAAAAGGTCCTCGTGTGTCCTTACGTATAGTAATGGTTTATAGTATATAATACATTATAAGCCAAGCGAACTGAGCAAGAGCAGAATGGTTTTATGTTTTGCAATGACTATGATAAACAAATAGTAAGCTACCGGCCGGGAGTTGTGGCAAACTCCTGTAATCCAGCTACTTGGAGGCCTGGACTGGGGACGATTTGAGGGCGGGGGTTCTGTCTTCAGACGTTCTATGTAGATCGGGTGTCCGCGCTAAGCCCGGCATCAATATGGTGCCATTGGAGGAATCTGATGGTACCAGGTCGACTAAGGAGGGACGTACTGGCCCAGGGCAGAAATGCAGCAGGCAAAAGTCCCCGTGTCGCGCAGTAGTGGGTTCGCACCTGTGAATAGACGTCTGCTGGCAGCCCGTCCAATATAACTGGACTCACTCCTTTTGCACCCTTTTAATGTCTATTTAGCTTATGTAAAAGCCTTTAATCCCCATTCACACACTAATAACGCTTGTGTTTTTACAAGTATTTTGTTGAGATAACAATGTCACATTAAACAATAGTCCTTTGAAATCCCAGTCTCTTGTACCCAACATGTCTAGTTTTTATACGAGATTTATCACAGTTATCATTCACATATAAAGATTCTTTATATTTGCTTATTTTAGAAACATTTCAAAATCGTAACATTGAGATTTGCCTTGCACAGGTGTCTCCCTTATTACCTTTTAGTTAGACACTGTCATGTAACTGCATTCAGTCGGCAAAGAAGCAACACTTTCTCACAGGAAACAGCCTCTGTATTCACCGGATTTAACCTGCCATATGGAAATATTCGGAAAAGGTCCTCGTGTGTCCTTACGTATAGTAATGGTTTATAGTATATAATACATTATAATAGCCAAGCGAATCGAGCAAGAGCAGAATGGTTTTATGTTTTGCAATGACTATGATAAACAAATAGTAAGCTACCGGCCGGGAGTTGTGGCAAACTCCTGTAATCCAGCTACTTGGAGGCCTGGACTGGGGACGATTTGAGGGCGGGGGTTCTGTCTTCAGACGTTCTATGTAGATCGGGTGTCCGCGCTAAGCCCGGCATCAATATGGTGCCATTGGAGGAATCTGATGGTACCAGGTTGACTAAGGAGGGACGTACTGGCCCAGGGCAGAAATGCAGCAGGCAAAAGTCCCCGTGTCGCGCAGTAGTGGGTTCGCACCTGTGAATAGACGTCTGCTGGCAGCCCGTCCAATATAACTGGACTCCTTTTGCACCCTTTTAATGTCTATTTAGCTTATGTAAAAGCCTTTAATCCCCATTCACACACTAATAACGCTTGTGTTTTTACAAGTATTTTGTTGAGATAACAATGTCACATTAAACAATAGTCCTTTGAAATCCTAGTCTCTTGTACCCAACATGTCTAGTTTTTATACGAGATTTATCACAGTTATCATTCACATATAAAGATTCTTTATATTTGCTTATTTTAGAAACATGTCAAAATCGTAAATATTGAGATTTGCCTTGCACAGGTGTCTCCCTTATTACCTTTTAGTTAGACACTGTCATGTAACTGCATTCAGTCGGCAAAGAAGCAACACTTTCTCACAGGAAACAGCCTCTGTATTCACCGGATTTAACCTGCCATATGGAAATATTCGGAAAAGGTCCTCGTGTGTCCTTACGTATAGTAATGGTTTATAGTATATAATACATTATAATAGCCAAGCGAATCGAGCAAGAGCAGAATGGTTTTATGTTTTGCAATGACTATGATAAACAAATAGTAAGCTACCGGCCGGGAGTTGTGGCAAACTCCTGTAATCCAGCTACTTGGATGCCTGGACTGGGGACGATTTGAGGGCGGGGGTTCTGTCTTCAGACGTTCTATGTAGATCGGGTGTCCGCGCTAAGCCCGGCATCAATATGGTGCCATTGGAGGAATCTGATGGTACCAGGTTGACTAAGGAGGGACGTACTGGCCCAGGGCAGAAATGCAGCAGGCAAAAGTCCCCGTGTCGCGCAGTAGTGGGTTCGCACCTGTGAATAGACGTCTGCTGGCAGCCCGTCCAATATAACTGGACTCACTCCTTTTGCACCCTTTTAATGTCTATTTAGCTTATGTAAAAGCCTTTAATCCCCATTCACACACTAATAACGCTTGTGTTTTTACAAGTATTTTGTTGAGATAACAATGTCACATTAAACAATAGTCCTTTGAAATCCTAGTCTCTTGTACCCAACATGTCTAGTTTTTATACGAGATTTATCACAGTTATCATTCACATATAAAGATTCTTTATATTTGCTTATTTTAGAAACATGTCAAAATCGTAAATATTGAGATTTGCCTTGCACAGGTGTCTCCCTTATTACCTTTTAGTTAGACACTGTCATGTAACTGCATTCAGTCGGCAAAGCAGCAACACTTTCTCACAGGAAACAGCCTCTGTATTCACCGGATTTAACCTGCCATATGGAAATATTCGGAAAAGTTCCTCGTGTGTCCTTACGTATAGTAATGGTTTATAGTATATAATACATTATAAGCCAAGCGAATCGAGCAAGAGCAGAATGGTTTTATGTTTTGCAATGACTATGATAAACAAATAGTAAGCTACCGGCCGGGAGTTGTGGCAAACTCCTGTAATCCAGCTACTTGGAGGCCTGGACTGGGGACGATTTGAGGGCGGGGGTTCTGTCTTCAGACGTTCTATGTAGATCGGGTGTCCGCGCTAAGCCCGGCATCAATATGGTGCCATTGGAGGAATCTGATGGTACCAGGTCGACTAAGGAGGGACGTACTGGCCCAGGGCAGAAATGCAGCAGGCAAAAGTCCCCGTGTCGCGCAGTAGTGGGTTCGCACCTGTGAATAGACGTCTGCTGGCAGCCCGTCCAATATAACTGGACTCACTCCTTTTGCACCCTTTTAATGTCTATTTAGCTTATGTAAAAGCCTTTAATCCCCATTCACACACTAATAACGCTTGTGTTTTTACAAGTATTTTGTTGAGATAACAATGTCACATTAAACAATAGTCCTTTGAAATCCCAGTCTCTTGTACCCAACATGTCTAGTTTTTATACGAGATTTATCACAGTTATCATTCACATATAAAGATTCTTTATATTTGCTTATTTTAGAAACATTTCAAAATCGTAAACATTGAGATTTGCCTTGCACAGGTGTCTCCCTTATTACCTTTTAGTTAGACACTGTCATGTAACTGCATTCAGTCGGCAAAGAAGCAACACTTTCTCACAGGAAACAGCCTCTGTATTCACCGGATTTAACCTGCCATATGGAAATATTCGGAAAAGGTCCTCGTGTGTCCTTACGTATAGTAATGGTTTATAGTATATAATACATTATAATAGCCAAGCGAATCGAGCAAGAGCAGAATGGTTTTATGTTTTGCAATGACTATGATAAACAAATAGTAAGCTACCGGCCGGGAGTTGTGGCAAACTCCTGTAATCCAGCTACTTGGAGGCCTGGACTGGGGACGATTTGAGGGCGGGGGTTCTGTCTTCAGACGTTCTATGTAGATCGGGTGTCCGCGCTAAGCCCGGCATCAATATGGTGCCATTGGAGGAATCTGATGGTACCAGGTTGACTAAGGAGGGACGTACTGGCCCAGGGCAGAAATGCAGCAGGCAAAAGTCCCCGTGTCGCGCAGTAGTGGGTTCGCACCTGTGAATAGACGTCTGCTGGCAGCCCGTCCAATATAACTGGACTCACGCCTTTTGCACCCTTTTAATGTCTATTTAGCTTATGTAAAAGCCTTTAATCCACATTCACACACTAATAACGCTTGTGTTTTTACAAGTATTTTGTTGAGATAACAATGTCACATTAAACAATAGTCCTTTGAAATCCCAGTCTCTTGTACCCAACATGTCTAGTTTTTATACGAGATTTATCACAGTTATCATTCACATATAAAGATTCTTTATATTTGCTTATTTTAGAAACATGTCAAAATCGTAAATATTGAGATTTGCCTTGCACAGGTGTCTCCCTTATTACCTTTTAGTTAGACACTGTCATGTAACTGCATTCAGTCGGCAAAGCAGCAACACTTTCTCACAGGAAACAGCCTCTGTATTCACCGGATTTAACCTGCCATATGGAAATATTCGGAAAAGTTCCTCGTGTGTCCTTACGTATAGTAATGGTTTATAGTATATAATACATTATAAGCCAAGCGAATCGAGCAAGAGCAGAATGGTTTTATGTTTTGCAATGACTATGATAAACAAATAGTAAGCTACCGGCCGGGAGTTGTGGCAAACTCCTGTAATCCAGCTACTTGGAGGCCTGGACTGGGGACGATTTGAGGGCGGGGGTTCTGTCTTCAGACGTTCTATGTAGATCGGGTGTCCGCGCTAAGCCCGGCATCAATATGGTGCCATTGGAGGAATCTGATGGTACCAGGTTGACTAAGGAGGGACGTACTGGCCCAGGGCAGAAATGCAGCAGGCAAAAGTCCCCGTGTCGCGCAGTAGTGGGTTCGCACCTGTGAATAGACGTCTGCTGGCAGCCCGTCCAATATAACTGGACTCACTCCTTTTGCACCCTTTTAATGTCTATTTAGCTTATGTAAAAGCCTTTAATCCCCATTCACACACTAATAACGCTTGTGTTTTTACAAGTATTTTGTTGAGATAACAATGTCACATTAAACAATAGTCCTTTGAAATCCTAATCTCTTGTACCCAACATGTCTAGTTTTTATACGAGATTTATCACAGTTATCATTCACATATAAAGATTCTTTATATTTGCTTATTTTAGAAACATGTCAAAATCGTAAATATTGAGATTTGCCTTGCACAGGTGTCTCCCTTATTACCTTTTAGTTAGACACTGTCATGTAACTGCATTCAGTCGGCAAAGCAGCAACACTTTCTCACAGGAAACAGCCTCTGTATTCACCGGATTTAACCTGCCATATGGAAATATTCGGAAAAGTTCCTCGTGTGTCCTTACGTATAGTAATGGTTTATAGTATATAATACATTATAAGCCAAGCGAATCGAGCAAGAGCAGAATGGTTTTATGTTTTGCAATGACTATGATAAACAAATAGTAAGCTACCGGCCGGGAGTTGTGGCAAACTCCTGTAATCCAGCTACTTGGAGGCCTGGACTGGGGACGATTTGAGGGCGGGGGTTCTGTCTTCAGACGTTCTATGTAGATCGGGTGTCCGCGCTAAGCCCGGCATCAATATGGTGCCATTGGAGGAATCTGATGGTACCAGGTCGACTAAGGAGGGACGTACTGGCCCAGGGCAGAAATGCAGCAGGCAAAAGTCCCCGTGTCGCGCAGTAGTGGGTTCGCACCTGTGAATATCAATCAATCAATCTTTTTTCCTCAAAAACCACCCACGGTGGTACAAGAGAATATAAACATACATATATATTACATAAACAGACAAGAATGGTGTTAACATAGTTCATTTTAACTTTTCCGAAGCAATACGAAGATACTTTGACAATGCCTTCAATTCTGATATTTTTGTTGAACTTATCAATCTTTTATATTTGTAAGGATTTGGCCACTTGAAATAGGATTCTTTAATATAAATGCGACGTTCTGTTTCAAATGCTTTACATTTAAATAGATAGTGAATCTCATCTGCAATAGCCGGGGAGTCGCACAGAGGGCATGTTCTATCCACGCGGGGTAGGCCACGCCATCTACCGGTTTCAACCGGAAAATTATGGTTGCTTGTTCTTAGTTTCAGAATTGGGAGATACGTGGTTTTTTGGAGAAGAAGGTAATGTAATGTTCGAAGGAAGGTACCTCTTTTACCAAAATATAATTAATCCCTTTAGAGCTATTAGAAACAGAACTTCGCCAGGATTGATAAAAATGATCTCTTAATGCAATTTCTACTTGCGATGAGACCCATTTGGGGGAGTAGTTGTATGGATTACTAAACACATAGCTCATTCCGCATCTATTAAGAATATGCTCCACATTATTAAGCCAAACGTTTTCTTTATCGTTGTTCAATTTATCACACATTAGGTATTCTATGACTGTTTTAGATATCTTAGTTTTGTTAGTGATAAGAGTATTATGCCAGAAATTAACAACTCTCTTAGCTATTTGTATACTCATTGGTTCACTCCCAAGCTCACCATAAACAAAGAAATTTGCTGTTGAGTTTCTTAAACCAGATGATAACTTTAGAAATTTAAGATGCAATCTTTCGATTAATTCAATATTTTCATGCCCCTATATTTCACACCCATACAATAAAATCGGAGCTATCATGACATCAAATGCTTTGAAGAGAGTATCCAGGGGTAAATGATTATTCTTTGCTCTACGTAGTAGACAAAACATGGCTTTGGATGCATTATGCGTCAACTGTTTAATGGCGAAACTGAATTTTCTATTTCGGTGTAAGGATATGCCGAGGTAAGTATAGGAGTCTTGAAATTGGATTTCTTGATCACCTAGCCAAAACTTTGTTCTATACTTATTGATATGACCAGCTCCAAACACTACTACCTTGGTTTTAGAAATATTAACTTCCAACTTCTAATGCCTACAGTATTCGTTAAATGCATCCAGAGAGCGTTGCATAGCAACAGGGGTGTCCCCAAATAAAACAGTGTCATCTGCATAGAGCAGAACTAGGACTTGTAACAATAAACACATTTCATCATAAACACACTCAATTTGAACACCTTTGGAATCTGCTTTGAGCAGTTGTGTCTCTAGGTCATTTATAAATAATGAGAATAAGAGAGGTGATAAGTTTTCACCTTGTCGTACTCCAGAGTAACATGGGAAATATTCTGACTTTTCATAGTTAACAGTGATACACGATTTAATGTTTTTATAGATGTTTTCAACAACATAAAGAAATTTACCTGTAATACCATACCTCCGTAATTTATGCCACATTCCAGCTCGCCAAACGTTATCAAAGGCTTTAGAGAAATCTATGAAAGTGCAATACAATTTTTTCTTTACAGATTTAAAGAATTGAATAAGCATATTCATTGTAAATAAATTGTCTATTGTCGAAAATCCCTTTCTAAATCCTGACTGAGATGGTGATATTATGTTATTAATTTCTGTAAACTTCGTCAACCGGTCGTTCAAAATACTTGTAAACAGTTTACCAAAACAACTCATTAATGTTATCGGTCGGTAGTTATTTGGATCTTTTTGGTCACCCTTTTTCTTGTAAATAGGCTTAATGACGCCACATACCCATGAGTCAGGGACATAACCTGTGTCTCAAACTAAGTTAAAGAGCGTCACATATGCATGTCCAAGCTTAACAAATGACTCAATGAGATATTCGTTGATGATTTGATCTGTACCCGCCGTCTTATTTCTTTTTAAGCGCTTTATAGCACTTTCTACCTCACTTAAAGTAATTTCCTGATTTAACAATGTATCGTAAAAATCTTGCTCGTCGGGGTTCTCTGGTAGTTCCGTGTCCGTATGAATTTTATTGTTCATATCTTTAAAATAATTATAAAAGATGTTTAGGTCAACATTAACATCATTTGCCGATTTGGGATTTAGAATCTTCCAGAACTCTTTAGGTGATTTTGAACTCAATTGCCGTAATTTTTTCCCCGCCGCGTTTCTGTATTTCCGTGCATTTTGTTTTATACAACGTTTGTAATTTTTGGCTTTCGTATGAAAATTTAGTTTGTTGTTTTCATTATTGAATCTCTTATAGCGACATTTGGCTTTCTTGTATTCTCTTCTCTGTCTTTTGCATTCGGAGTCGAACCACGGCTTATCTGACTCTGAGCTAACGCGAGTGTTGGTGTGAGTTGATCTTACTCCGAACGTAGTGCATGCAGAGTCCGTGAGAGTGTGCGCGATGCTGTTTGTGAGCGTGTTTATGAACTCAGGAGTGATACTGTGTTCGCGTGCGGGTGCTATTTGTAGAAGAATATCATCGATATGTTTTGTGTCTATATTTGAGCGAAATAGCTCACCTTTATCTTGTGTGAATTTTCGTGGACTTTGTGTTGAAGAGGATTTACCGGTGGATTCGTGCGGATTTAGTGTGTCAGAGGTAATGTCATTTATAAGGTCATTTCTATTGTTTCCAATTTTCAGCGTAAAATTAAGAGGACAATGTACGTCAGAAAAAAGAGGGTTAAAGTCTTGAATGCTAAAGTTATCGAAAAGTTTTAAACAAGACGGGGAGGCTATAACGTAATCTACAACGCTTTTGTCTCTACATGTCGTCTTCCCTGTAAGTCCGTCGTCTCCGACACGGCCATTACATATAAACATATTCAAGTCTTTACATATGCTAAGAAGCCTGTAATAGACGTCTGCTGGCAGCCCGTCCAATATAACTGGACTCACTCCTTTTGCACCCTTTTAATGTCTATTTAGCTTATGTAAAAGCCTTTAATCCCCATTCACACACTAATAACGCTTGTGTTTTTACAAGTATTTTGTTGAGATAACAATGCCACATTAAACAATAGTCCTTTGAAATCCTAGTCTCTTGTACCCAACATGTCTAGTTTTTATACGAGATTTATCACAGTTATCATTCACATATAAAGATTCTTTATATTTGCTTATTTTAGAAACATGTCAAAATCGTAAACATTGAGATTTGCCTTGCACAGGTGTCTCCCTTATTACCTTTTAGTTAGACACTGTCATGTAACTGCATTCAGTCGGCAAAGCAGCAACACTTTCTCACAGGAAACAGCCTCTGTATTCACCGGATTTAACCTGCCATATGGAAATATTCGGAAAAGGTCCTCGTGTGTCCTTACGTATAGTAATGGTTTATAGTATATAATACATTATAATAGCCAAGCGAATCGAGCAAGAGCAGAATGGTTTTATGTTTTGCAATGACTATGATAAACAAATAGTAAGCTACCGGCCGGGAGTTGTGGCAAACTCCTGTAATCCAGCTACTTGGAGGCCTGGACTGGAGACGATTTGAGGGCGGGGGTTCTGTCTTCAGACGTTCTATGTAGATCGGGTGTCCGCGCTAAGCCCGGCATCAATATGGTGCCATTGGAGGAATCTGATGGTACCAGGTTGACTAAGGAGGGACGTACTGGCCCAGGGCAGAAATGCAGCAGGCAAAAGTCCCAGTGTCGCGCAGTAGTGGGTTCGCACCTGTGAATAAACGTCTGCTGGCAGCCCGTCCAATATAACTGGACTCACTCCTTTTGCACCCTTTTAATGTCTATTTATCTTATGTAAAAGCCTTTAATCCCCATTCACACACTAATAACGCTTGTGTTTTTACAAGTATTTTGTTGAGATAACAATGTCACATTAAACAATAGTCCTTTGAAATCCTAGTCTCTTGTACCCAACATGTCTAGTTTTTATACGAGATTTATCACAGTTATCATTCACATATAAAGATTCTTTATATTTGCTTATTTTAGAAACATGTCAAAATCGTAAATATTGAGATTTGCCTTGCACAGGTGTCTCCCTTATTACCTTTTAGTTAGACACTGTCATGTAACTGCATTCAGTCGGCAAAGCAGCAACACTTTCTCACAGGATTTAACCTGCCATATGGAAATATTCGGAAAAGGTCCTCGTGTGTCCTTACGTATAGTAATGGTTTATAGTATATAATACATTATAAGCCAAGCGAATCGAGCAAGAGCAGAATGGTTTTATGTTTTGCAATGACTATGATAAACAAATAGTAAGCTACCGGCCGGGAGTTGTGGCAAACTCCTGTAATCCAGCTACTTGGAGGCCTGGACTGGGGACTATTTGAGGGCGGGGGTTCTGTCTTCAGACGTTCTATGTAGATCGGGTGTCCGCGCTAAGCCCGGCATCAATATGGTGCCATTGGAGGAATCTGATGGTACCAGGTTGACTAAGGAGGGACGTACTGGCCCAGGGCAGAAATGTAACAGGCAAAAGTCCCCGTGTCGCGCAGTAGTGGGTTCGCACCTGTGAATAGACGTCTGCTGGCAGCCCGTCCAATATAACTGGACTCACTCCTTTTGCACCCTTTTAATGTCTATTTAGCTTATGTAAAAGCCTTTAATCCCCATTCACACACTAATAACGCTTGTGTTTTTACAAGTATTTTGTTGAGATAACAATGTCACATTAAACAATAGTCCTTTGAAATCCTAGTCTCTTGTACCCAACATGTCTAGTTTTTATACGAGATTTATCACAGTTATCATTCACATATAAAGATTCTTTATATTTGCTTATTTTAGAAACATGTCAAAATCGTAAATATTGAGATTTGCCTTGCACAGGTGTCTCCCTTATTACCTTTTAGTTAGACACTGTCATGTAACTGCATTCAGTCGGCAAAGCAGCAACACTTTCTCACAGGATTTAACCTGCCATATGGAAATATTCGGAAAAGGTCCTCGTGTGTCCTTACGTATAGTAATGGTTTATAGTATATAATACATTATAAGCCAAGCGAATCGAGCAAGAGCAGAATGGTTTTATGTTTTGCAATGACTATGATAAACAAATAGTAAGCTACCGGCCGGGAGTTGTGGCAAACTCCTGTAATCCAGCTACTTGGAGGCCTGGACTGGGGACTATTTGAGGGCGGGGGTTCTGTCTTCAGACGTTCTATGTAGATCGGGTGTCCGCGCTAAGCCCGGCATCAATATGGTGCCATTGGAGGAATCTGATGGTACCAGGTTGACTAAGGAGGGACGTACTGGCCCAGGGCAGAAATGCAGCAGGCAAAAGTCCCCGTGTCGCGCAGTAGTGGGTTCGCACCTGTGAATATCAATCAATCAATCTTTTTTCCTCAAAAACCACCCACGGTGGTACAAGAGAATATAAACATACATATATATTACATAAACAGACAAGAATGGTGTTAACATAGTTCATTTTAACTTTTCCGAAACAATACGAAGATACTTTGACAATGCCTTCAATTCTGATATTTTTGTTGAACTTATCAATCTTTTATATTTGTAAGGATTTGGCCACTTGAAATAGGATTCTTTAATATAAATGCGACGTTCTGTTTCAAATGCTTTACATTTAAATAGATAGTGAATCTCATCTGCAATAGCCGGGGAGTCGCACAGAGGGCATGTTCTATCCACGCGGGGTAGGCCACGCCATCTACCGGTTTCAACCGGAAAATTATGGTTGCTTGTTCTTAGTTTCAGAATTGGGAGATACGTGGTTTTTTGGAGAAGAAGGTAATGTAATGTTCGAAGGAAGGTACCTCTTTTACCAAAATATAATTAATCCCTTTAGAGCTATTAGAAACAGAACTTCGCCAGGATTGATAAAAATGATCTCTTAATGTAATTTCTACTTGCGATGAGACCCATTTGGGGGAGTAGTTGTATGGATTACTAAACACATAGCTCATTCCGCATCTATTAAGAATATGCTCCACATTATTAAGCCAAACGTTTTCTTTATCGTTGTTCAATTTATCACACATTAGGTATTCTATGACTGTTTTAGATATCTTAGTTTTGTTAGTGATAAGAGTATTATGCCAGAAATTAACAACTCTCTTAGCTATTTGTATACTCATTGGTTCACTCCCAAGCTCACCATAAACAAAGAAATTTGCTGTTGAGTTTCTTAAACCAGATGATAACTTTAGAAATTTAAGATGCAATCTTTCGATTAATTCAATATTTTCATGCCCCTATATTTCACACCCATACAATAAAATCGGAGCTATCATGACATCAAATGCTTTGAAGAGAGTATCCAGGGGTAAATGATTATTCTTTGCTCTACGTAGTAGACAAAACATGGCTTTGGATGCATTATGCGTCAACTGTTTAATGGCGAAACTGAATTTTCTATTTCGGTGTAAGGATATGCCGAGGTAAGTATAGGAGTCTTGAAATTGGATTTCTTGATCACCTAGCCAAAACTTTGTTCTATACTTATTGATATGACCAGCTCCAAACACTACTACCTTGGTTTTAGAAATATTAACTTCCAACTTCTAATGCCTACAGTATTCGTTAAATGCATCCAGAGAGCGTTGCATAGCAACAGGGGTGTCCCCAAATAAAACAGTGTCATCTGCATAGAGCAGAACTAGGACTTGTAACAATAAACACATTTCATCATAAACACACTCAATTTGAACACCTTTGGAATCTGCTTTGAGCAGTTGTGTCTCTAGGTCATTTATAAATAATGAGAATAAGAGAGGTGATAAGTTTTCACCTTGTCGTACTCCAGAGTAACATGGGAAATATTCTGACTTTTCATAGTTAACAGTGATACACGATTTAATGTTTTTATAGATGTTTTCAACAACATAAAGAAATTTACCTGTAATACCATACCTCCGTAATTTATGCCACATTCCAGCTCGCCAAACGTTATCAAAGGCTTTAGAGAAATCTATGAAAGTGCAATACAATTTTTTCTTTACAGATTTAAAGAATTGAATAAGCATATTCATTGTAAATAAATTGTCTATTGTCGAAAATCCCTTTCTAAATCCTGACTGAGATGGTGATATTATGTTATTAATTTCTGTAAACTTCGTCAACCGGTCGTTCAAAATACTTGTAAACAGTTTACCAAAACAACTCATTAATGTTATCGGTCGGTAGTTATTTGGATCTTTTTGGTCACCCTTTTTCTTGTAAATAGGCTTAATGACGCCACATACCCATGAGTCAGGGACATAACCTGTGTCTCAAACTAAGTTAAAGAGCGTCACATATGCATGTCCAAGCTTAACAAATGACTCAATGAGATATTCGTTGATGATTTGATCTGTACCCGCCGTCTTATTTCTTTTTAAGCGCTTTATAGCACTTTCTACCTCACTTAAAGTAATTTCCTGATTTAACAATGTATCGTAAAAATCTTGCTCGTCGGGGTTCTCTGGTAGTTCCGTGTCCGTATGAATTTTATTGTTCATATCTTTAAAATAATTATAAAAGATGTTTAGGTCAACATTAACATCATTTGCCGATTTGGGATTTAGAATCTTCCAGAACTCTTTAGGTGATTTTGAACTCAATTGCCGTAATTTTTTCCCCGCCGCGTTTCTGTATTTCCGTGCATTTTGTTTTATACAACGTTTGTAATTTTTGGCTTTCGTATGAAAATTTAGTTTGTTGTTTTCATTATTGAATCTCTTATAGCGACATTTGGCTTTCTTGTATTCTCTTCTCTGTCTTTTGCATTCGGAGTCGAACCACGGCTTATCTGACTCTGAGCTAACGCGAGTGTTGGTGTGAGTTGATCTTACTCCGAACGTAGTGCATGCAGAGTCCGTGAGAGTGTGCGCGATGCTGTTTGTGAGCGTGTTTATGAACTCAGGAGTGATACTGTGTTCGCGTGCGGGTGCTATTTGTAGAAGAATATCATCGATATGTTTTGTGTCTATATTTGAGCGAAATAGCTCACCTTTATCTTGTGTGAATTTTCGTGGACTTTGTGTTGAAGAGGATTTACCGGTGGATTCGTGCGGATTTAGTGTGTCAGAGGTAATGTCATTTATAAGGTCATTTCTATTGTTTCCAATTTTCAGCGTAAAATTAAGAGGACAATGTACGTCAGAAAAAAGAGGGTTAAAGTCTTGAATGCTAAAGTTATCGAAAAGTTTTAAACAAGACGGGGAGGCTATAACGTAATCTACAACGCTTTTGTCTCTACATGTCGTCTTCCCTGTAAGTCCGTCGTCTCCGACACGGCCATTACATATAAACATATTCAAGTCTTTACATATGCTAAGAAGCCTGTAATAGACGTCTGCTGGCAGCCCGTCCAATATAACTGGACTCACTCCTTTTGCACCCTTTTAATGTCTATTTAGCTTATGTAAAAGCCTTTAATCCCCATTCACACACTAATAACGCTTGTGTTTTTACAAGTATTTTGTTGAGATAACAATGCCACATTAAACAATAGTCCTTTGAAATCCTAGTCTCTTGTACCCAACATGTCTAGTTTTTATACGAGATTTATCACAGTTATCATTCACATATAAAGATTCTTTATATTTGCTTATTTTAGAAACATGTCAAAATCGTAAACATTGAGATTTGCCTTGCACAGGTGTCTCCCTTATTACCTTTTAGTTAGACACTGTCATGTAACTGCATTCAGTCGGCAAAGCAGCAACACTTTCTCACAGGAAACAGCCTCTGTATTCACCGGATTTAACCTGCCATATGGAAATATTCGGAAAAGGTCCTCGTGTGTCCTTACGTATAGTAATGGTTTATAGTATATAATACATTATAATAGCCAAGCGAATCGAGCAAGAGCAGAATGGTTTTATGTTTTGCAATGACTATGATAAACAAATAGTAAGCTACCGGCCGGGAGTTGTGGCAAACTCCTGTAATCCAGCTACTTGGAGGCCTGGACTGGAGACGATTTGAGGGCGGGGGTTCTGTCTTCAGACGTTCTATGTAGATCGGGTGTCCGCGCTAAGCCCGGCATCAATATGGTGCCATTGGAGGAATCTGATTGTACCAGGTTGACTAAGGAGGGACGTACTGGCCCAGGGCAGAAATGCAGCAGGCAAAAGTCCCAGTGTCGCGCAGTAGTGGGTTCGCACCTGTGAATAGACGTCTGCTGGCAGCCCGTCCAATATAACTGGACTCACTCCTTTTGCACCCTTTTAATGTCTATTTATCTTATGTAAAAGCCTTTAATCCCCATTCACACACTAATAACGCTTGTGTTTTTACAAGTATTTTGTTGAGATAACAATGTCACATTAAACAATAGTCCTTTGAAATCCTAGTCTCTTGTACCCAACATGTCTAGTTTTTATACGAGATTTATCACAGTTATCATTCACATATAAAGATTCTTTATATTTGCTTATTTTAGAAACATGTCAAAATCGTAAATATTGAGATTTGCCTTGCACAGGTGTCTCCCTTATTACCTTTTAGTTAGACACTGTCATGTAACTGCATTCAGTCGGCAAAGCAGCAACACTTTCTCACAGGATTTAACCTGCCATATGGAAATATTCGGAAAAGGTCCTCGTGTGTCCTTACGTATAGTAATGGTTTATAGTATATAGTACATTATAAGCCAAGCGAATCGAGCAAGAGCAGAATGGTTTTATGTTTTGCAATGACTATGATAAACAAATAGTAAGCTACCGGCCGGGAGTTGTGGCAAACTCCTGTAATCCAGCTACTTGGAGGCCTGGACTGGGGACTATTTGAGGGCGGGGGTTCTGTCTTCAGACGTTCTATGTAGATCGGGTGTCCGCGCTAAGCCCGGCATCAATATGGTGCCATTGGAGGAATCTGATGGTACCAGGTTGACTAAGGAGGGACGTACTGGCCCAGGGCAGAAATGTAACAGGCAAAAGTCCCCGTGTCGCGCAGTAGTGGGTTCGCACCTGTGAATAGACGTCTGCTGGCAGCCCGTCCAATATAACTGGACTCACTCCTTTTGCACCCTTTTAATGTCTATTTAGCTTATGTAAAAGCCTTTAATCCCCATTCACACACTAATAACGCTTGTGTTTTTACAAGTATTTTGTTGAGATAACAATGTCACATTAAACAATAGTCCTTTGAAATCCTAGTCTCTTGTACCCAACATGTCTAGTTTTTATACGAGATTTATCACAGTTATCATTCACATATAAAGATTCTTTATATTTGCTTATTTTAGAAACATGTCAAAATCGTAAATATTGAGATTTGCCTTGCACAGGTGTCTCCCTTATTACCTTTTAGTTAGACACTGTCATGTAACTGCATTCAGTCGGCAAAGCAGCAACACTTTCTCACAGGATTTAACCTGCCATATGGAAATATTCGGAAAAGGTCCTCGTGTGTCCTTACGTATAGTAATGGTTTATAGTATATAATACATTATAAGCCAAGCGAATCGAGCAAGAGCAGAATGGTTTTATGTTTTGCAATGACTATGATAAACAAATAGTAAGCTACCGGCCGGGAGTTGTGGCAAACTCCTGTAATCCAGCTACTTGGAGGCCTGGACTGGGGACTATTTGAGGGCGGGGGTTCTGTCTTCAGACGTTCTATGTAGATCGGGTGTCCGCGCTAAGCCCGGCATCAATATGGTGCCATTGGAGGAATCTGATGGTACCAGGTTGACTAAGGAGGGACGTACTGGCCCAGGGCAGAAATGTAACAGGCAAAAGTCCCCGTGTCGCGCAGTAGTGGGTTCGCACCTGTGAATAGACGTCTGCTGGCAGCCCGTCCAATATAACTGGACTCACTCCTTTTGCACCCTTTTAATGTCTATTTAGCTTATGTAAAAGCCTTTAATCCCCATTCACACACTAATAACGCTTGTGTTTTTACAAGTATTTTGTTGAGATAACAATGTCACATTAAACAATAGTCCTTTGAAATCCTAGTCTCTTGTACCCAACATGTCTAGTTTTTATACGAGATTTATCACAGTTATCATTCACATATAAAGATTCTTTATATTTGCTTATTTTAGAAACATGTCAAAATCGTAAACATTGAGATTTGCCTTGCACAGGTGTCTCCCTTATTACCTTTTAGTTAGACACTGTCATGTAACTGCATTCAGTCGGCAAAGCAGCAACACTTTCTCACAGGAAACAGCCTCTGTATTCACCGCATTTAACCTGCCATATGGAAATATTCGGAAAAGGTCCTCGTGTGTCCTTACGTATAGTAATGGTTTATAGTATATAATACATTATAATAGCCAAGCGAATCGAGCAAGAGCAGAATGGTTTTATGTTTTGCAATGACTATGATAAACAAATAGTAAGCTACCGGCCGGGAGTTGTGGCAAACTCCTGTAATCCAGCTACTTGAAGGCCTGGACTGGGGACGATTTGAGGGCGGGGGTTCTGTCTTCAGACGTTCTATGTAGATCGGGTGTCCGCGCTAAGCCCGGCATCAATATGGTGCCATTGGAGGAATCTGATGGTACCAGGTTGACTAAGGAGGGACGTACTGGCCCAGGTCAGAAATGGAGCAGGCAAAAGTCCCCGTGTCGCGCAGTAGTGGGTTCGCACCTGTGAATAGACGTCTGCTGGCAGCCCGTCCAATATAACTGGACTCACTCCTTTTGCACCCTTTTAATGTCTATTTATCTTATGTAAAAGCCTTTAATCCCCATTCACACACTAATAACGCTTGTGTTTTTACAAGTATTTTGTTGAGATAACAATGTCACATTAAACAATAGTCCTTTGAAATCCTAGTCTCTTGTACCCAACATGTCTAGTTTTTATACGAGATTTATCACAGTTATCATTCACATATAAAGATTCTTTATATTTGCTTATTTTAGACACATGTCAAAATCGTAAACATTGAGATTTGCCTTGCACAGGTGTCTCCCTTATTACCTCTTAGTTAGACACTGTCATGTAACTGCATTCAGTCGGCAAAGCAGCAACACTTTCTCACAGGAAACAGCCTCTGTATTCACCGGATTTAACCTGCCATATGGAAATATTCGGAAAAGGTCCTCGTGTGTCCTTACGTATAGTAATGGTTTATAGTATATAATACATTATAATAGCCAAGCGAATCGAGCAAGAGCAGAATGGTTTTATGTTTTGCAATGACTATGATAAACAAATAGTAAGCTACCGGCCGGGAGTTGTGGCAAACTCCTGTAATCCAGCTACTTGGAGGCCTGGACTGGGGACGATTTGAGGGCGGGGGTTCTGTCTTCAGACGTTCTATGTAGATCGGGTGTCCGCGCTAAGCCCGGCATCAATATGGTGCCATTGGAGGAATCTGATGGTACCAGGTTGACTAAGGAGGGACGTACTGGCCCAGGGCAGAAATGCAGCAGGCAAAAGTCCCCGTGTCGCGCAGTAGTGGGTTCGCACCTGTGAATAGACGTCTGCTGGCAGCCCGTCCAATATAACTGGACTCACTCCTTTTGCACCCTTTTAATGTCTATTTATCTTATGTAAAAGCCTTTAATCCCCATTCACACACTAATAACGCTTGTGTTTTTACAAGTATTTTGTTGAGATAACAATGTCACATTAAACAATAGTCCTTTGAAATCCTAGTCTCTTGTACCCAACATGTCTAGTTTTTATACGAGATTTATCACAGTAATCATTCACATATAAAGATTCTTTATATTTGCTTATTTTAGAAACATGTCAAAATCGTAAATATTGAGATTTGCCTTGCACAGGTGTCTCCCTTATTACCTTTTAGTTAGACACTGTCATGTAACTGCATTCAGTCGGCAAAGCAGCAACACTTTCTCACAGGATTTAACCTGCCATATGGAAATATTCGGAAAAGGTCCTCGTGTGTCCTTACGTATAGTAATGGTTTATAGTATATAATACATTATAAGCCAAGCGAATCGAGCAAGAGCAGAATGGTTTTATGTTTTGCAATGACTATGATAAACAAATAGTAAGCTACCGGCCGGGAGTTGTGGCAAACTCCTGTAATCCAGCTACTTGGAGGCCTGGACTGGGGACGATTTGAGGGCGGGGGTTCTGTCTTCAGACGTTCTATGTAGATCGGGTGTCCGCGCTAAGCCCGGCATCAATATGGTGCCATTGGAGGAATCTGATGGTACCAGGTTGACTAAGGAGGGACGTACTGGCCCAGGGCAGAAATGCAGCAGGCAAAAGTCCCCGTGTCGCGCAGTAGTGGGTTCGCACCTGTGAATAGACGTCTGCTGGCAGCCCGTCCAATATAACTGGACTCACTCCTTTTGCACCCTTTTAATGTCTATTTATCTTATGTAAAAGCCTTTAATCCCCATTCACACACTAATAACGCTTGTGTTTTTACAAGTATTTTGTTGAGATAACAATGTCACATTAAACAATAGTCCTTTGAAATCCTAGTCTCTTGTACCCAACATGTCTAGTTTTTATACGAGATTTATCACAGTTATCATTCACATATAAAGATTCTTTATATTTGCTTATTTTAGAAACATGTCAAAATCGTAAATATTGAGATTTGCCTTGCACAGGTGTCTCCCTTATTACCTTTTAGTTAGACACTGTCATGTAACTGCATTCAGTCGGCAAAGCAGCAACACTTTCTCACAGGATTTAACCTGCCATATGGAAATATTCGGAAAAGGTCCTCGTGTGTCCTTACGTATAGTAATGGTTTATAGTATATAATACATTATAAGCCAAGCGAATCGAGCAAGAGCAGAATGGTTTTATGTTTTGCAATGACTATGATAAACAAATTGTAAGCTACCGGCCGGGAGTTGTGGCAAACTCCTGTAATCCAGCTACTTGGAGGCCTGGACTGGGGACTATTTGAGGGCGGGGGTTCTGTCTTCAGACGTTCTATGTAGATCGGGTGTCCGCGCTAAGCCCGGCATCAATATGGTGCCATTGGAGGAATCTGATGGTACCAGGTTGACTAAGGAGGGACGTACTGGCCCAGGGCAGAAATGTAACAGGCAAAAGTCCCCGTGTCGCGCAGTAGTGGGTTCGCACCTGTGAATAGACGTCTGCTGGCAGCCCGTCCAATATAACTGGACTCACTCCTTTTGCACCCTTTTAATGTCTATTTAGCTTATGTAAAAGCCTTTAATCCCCATTCACACACTAATAACGCTTGTGTTTTTACAAGTATTTTGTTGAGATAACAATGTCACATTAAACAATAGTCCTTTGAAATCCTAGTCTCTTGTACCCAACATGTCTAGTTTTTATACGAGATTTATCACAGTTATCATTCACATATAAAGATTCTTTATATTTGCTTATTTTAGAAACATGTCAAAATCGTAAACATTGAGATTTGCCTTGCACAGGTGTCTCCCTTATTACCTTTTAGTTAGACACTGTCATGTAACTGCATTCAGTCGGCAAAGCAGCAACACTTTCTCACAGGAAACAGCCTCTGTATTCACCGCATTTAACCTGCCATATGGAAATATTCGGAAAAGGTCCTCGTGTGTCCTTACGTATAGTAATGGTTTATAGTATATAATACATTATAAGCCAAGCGACAGTTAGACACTGTCATGTAACTGCATTCAGTCGGCAAAGCAGCAACACTTTCTCACAGGATTTAACCTGCCATATGGAAATATTCGGAAAAGGTCCTCGTGTGTCCTTACGTATAGTAATGGTTTATAGTATATAATACATTATAAGCCAAGCGAATCGAGCAAGAGCAGAATGGTTTTATGTTTTGCAATGACTATGATAAACAAATAGTAAGCTACCGGCCGGGAGTTGTGGCAAACTCCTGTAATCCAGCTACTTGGAGGCCTGGACTGGGGACTATTTGAGGGCGGGGGTTCTGTCTTCAGACGTTCTATGTAGATCGGGTGTCCGCGCTAAGCCCGGCATCAATATGGTGCCATTGGAGGAATCTGATGGTACCAGGTTGACTAAGGAGGGACGTACTGGCCCAGGGCAGAAATGTAACAGGCAAAAGTCCCCGTGTCGCGCAGTAGTGGGTTCGCACCTGTGAATAGACGTCTGCTGGCAGCCCGTCCAATATAACTGGACTCACTCCTTTTGCACCCTTTTAATGTCTATTTAGCTTATGTAAAAGCCTTTAATCCCCATTCACACACTAATAACGCTTGTGTTTTTACAAGTATTTTGTTGAGATAACAATGTCACATTAAACAATAGTCCTTTGAAATCCTAGTCTCTTGTACCCAACATGTCTAGTTTTTATACGAGATTTATCACAGTTATCATTCACATATAAAGATTCTTTATATTTGCTTATTTTAGAAACATGTCAAAATCGTAAACATTGAGATTTGCCTTGCACCGGTGTCTCCCTTATTACCTTTTAGTTAGACACTGTCATGTAACTGCATTCAGTCGGCAAAGCAGCAACACTTTCTCACAGGAAACAGCCTCTGTATTCACCGCATTTAACCTGCCATATGGAAATATTCGGAAAAGGTCCTCGTGTGTCCTTACGTATAGTAATGGTTTATAGTATATCATACATTATAATAGCCAAGCGAATCGAGCAAGAGCAGAATGGTTTTATGTTTTGCAATGACTATGATAAACAAATAGTAAGCTACCGGCCGGGAGTTGTGGCAAACTCCTGTAATCCAGCTACTTGAAGGCCTGGACTGGGGACGATTTGAGGGCGGGGGTTCTGTCTTCAGACGTTCTATGTAGATCGGGTGTCCGCGCTAAGCCCGGCATCAATATGGTGCCATTGGAGGAATCTGATGGTACCAGGTTGACTAAGGAGGGACGTACTGGCCCAGGGCAGAAATGCAGCAGGCAAAAGTCCCCGTGTCGCGCAGTAGTGGGTTCGCACCTGTGAATAGACGTCTGCTGGCAGCCCGTCCAATATAACTGGACTCACTCCTTTTGCACCCTTTTAATGTCTATTTATCTTATGTAAAAGCCTTTAATCCCCATTCACACACTAATAACGCTTGTGTTTTTACAAGTATTTTGTTGAGATAACAATGTCACATTAAACAATAGTCCTTTGAAATCCTAGTCTCTTGTACCCAACATGTCTAGTTTTTATACGAGATTTATCAGTTATCATTCACATATAAAGATTCTTTATATTTGCTTATTTTAGAAACATGTCAAAATCGTAAATATTGAGATTTGCCTTGCACAGGTGTCTCCCTTATTACCTTTTAGTTAGACACTGTCATGTAACTGCATTCAGTCGGCAAAGCAGCAACACTTTCTCACAGGAAACAGCCTCTGTATTCACCGGATTTAACCTGCCATATGGAAATATTCGGAAAAGGTCCTCGTGTGTCCTTACGTATAGTAATGGTTTATAGTATATAATACATTATAATAGCCAAGCGAATCGAGCAAGAGCAGAATGGTTTTATGTTTTGCAATGACTATGATAAACAAATAGTAAGCTACCGGCCGGGAGTTGTGGCAAACTCCTGTAATCCAGCTACTTGGAGGCCTGGACTGGGGACGATTTGAGGGCGGGGGTTCTGTCTTCAGACGTTCTATGTAGATCGGGTGTCCGCGCTAAGCCCGGCATCAATATGGTGCCATTGGAGGAATCTGATGGTACCAGGTTGACTAAGGAGGGACGTACTGGCCCAGGGCAGAAATGCAGCAGGCAAAAGTCCCCGTGTCGCGCAGTAGTGGGTTCGCACCTGTGAATAGACGTCTGCTGGCAGCCCGTCCAATATAACTGGACTCACTCCTTTTGCACCCTTTTAATGTCTATTTATCTTATGTAAAAGCCTTTAATCCCCATTCACACACTAATAACGCTTGTGTTTTTACAAGTATTTTGTTGAGATAACAATGTCACATTAAACAATAGTCCTTTGAAATCCTAGTCTCTTGTACCCAACATGTCTAGTTTTTATACGAGATTTATCACAGTTATCATTCACATATAAAGATTATTTATATTTGCTTATTTTAGAAACATGTCAAAATCGTAAATATTGAGATTTGCCTTGCACAGGTGTCTCCCTTATTACCTTTTAGTTAGACACTGTCATGTAACTGCATTCAGTCGGCAAAGCAGCAACACTTTCTCACAGGATTTAACCTGCCATATGGAAATATTCGGAAAAGGTCCTCGTGTGTCCTTACGTATAGTAATGGTTTATAGTATATAATACATTATAAGCCAAGCGAATCGAGCAAGAGCAGAATGGTTTTATGTTTTGCAATGACTATGATAAACAAATAGTAAGCTACCGGCCGGGAGTTGTGGCAAACTCCTGTAATCCAGCTACTTGGAGGCCTGGACTGGGGACTATTTGAGGGCGGGGGTTCTGTCTTCAGACGTTCTATGTAGATCGGGTGTCCGCGCTAAGCCCGGCATCAATATGGTGCCATTGGAGGAATCTGATGGTACCAGGTTGACTAAGGAGGGACGTACTGGCCCAGGGCAGAAATGTAACAGGCAAAAGTCCCCGTGTCGCGCAGTAGTCGGTTCGCACCTGTGAATAGACGTCTGCTGGCAGCCCGTCCAATATAACTGGACTCACTCCTTTTGCACCCTTTTAATGTCTATTTAGCTTATGTAAAAGCCTTTAATCCCCATTCACACACTAATAACGCTTGTGTTTTTACAAGTATTTTGTTGAGATAACAATGTCACATTAAACAATAGTCCTTTGAAATCCTAGTCTCTTGTACCCAACATGTCTAGTTTTTATACGAGATTTATCACAGTTATCATTCACATATAAAGATTCTTTATATTTGCTTATTTTAGAAACATGTCAAAATCGTAAACATTGAGATTTGCCTTGCACAGGTGTCTCCCTTATTACCTTTTAGTTAGACACTGTCATGTAACTGCATTCAGTCGGCAAAGCAGCAACACTTTCTCACAGGAAACAGCCTCTGTATTCACCGCATTTAACCTGCCATATGGAAATATTCGGAAAAGGTCCTCGTGTGTCCTTACGTATAGTAATGGTTTATAGTATATCATACATTATAATAGCCAAGCGAATCGAGCAAGAGCAGAATGGTTTTATGTTTTGCAATGACTATGATAAACAAATAGTAAGCTACCGGCCGGGAGTTGTGGCAAACTCCTGTAATCCAGCTACTTGAAGGCCTGGACTGGGGACGATTTGAGGGCGGGGGTTCTGTCTTCAGACGTTCTATGTAGATCGGGTGTGCGCGCTAAGCCCGGCATCAATATGGTGCCATTGGAGGAATCTGATGGTACCAGGTTGACTAAGGAGGGACGTACTGGCCCAGGGCAGAAATGCAGCAGGCAAAAGTCCCCGTGTCGCGCAGTAGTGGGTTCGCACCTGTGAATAGACGTCTGCTGGCAGCCCGTCCAATATAACTGGACTCACTCCTTTTGCACCCTTTTAATGTCTATTTATCTTATGTAAAAGCCTTTAATCCCCATTCACACACTAATAACGCTTGTGTTTTTACAAGTATTTTGTTGAGATAACAATGTCACATTAAACAATAGTCCTTTGAAATCCTAGTCTCTTGTACCCAACATGTCTAGTTTTTATACGAGATTTATCAGTTATCATTCACATATAAAGATTCTTTATATTTGCTTATTTTAGAAACATGTCAAAATCGTAAATATTGAGATTTGCCTTGCACAGGTGTCTCCCTTATTACCTTTTAGTTAGACACTGTCATGTAACTGCATTCAGTCGGCAAAGCAGCAACACTTTCTCACAGGAAACAGCCTCTGTATTCACCGGATTTAACCTGCCATATGGAAATATTCGGAAAAGGTCCTCGTGTGTCCTTACGTATAGTAATGGTTTATAGTATATAATACATTATAATAGCCAAGCGAATCGAGCAAGAGCAGAATGGTTTTATGTTTTGCAATGACTATGATAAACAAATAGTAAGCTACCGGCCGGGAGTTGTGGCAAACTCCTGTAATCCAGCTACTTGGAGGCCTGGACTGGGGACGATTTGAGAGCGGGGGTTCTGTCTTCAGACGTTCTATGTAGATCGGGTGTCCGCGCTAAGCCCGGCATCAATATGGTGCCATTGGAGGAATCTGATGGTACCAGGTTGACTAAGGAGGGACGTACTGGCCCAGGGCAGAAATGCAGCAGGCAAAAGTCCCCGTGTCGCGCAGTAGTGGGTTCGCACCTGTGAATAGACGTCTGCTGGCAGCCCGTCCAATATAACTGGACTCACTCCTTTTGCACCCTTTTAATGTCTATTTATCTTATGTAAAAGCCTTTAATCCCCATTCACACACTAATAACGCTTGTGTTTTTACAAGTATTTTGTTGAGATAACAATGTCACATTAAACAATAGTCCTTTGAAATCCTAGTCTCTTGTACCCAACATGTCTAGTTTTTATACGAGATTTATCACAGTTATCATTCACATATAAAGATTATTTATATTTGCTTATTTTAGAAACATGTCAAAATCGTAAATATTGAGATTTGCCTTGCACAGGTGTCTCCCTTATTACCTTTTAGTTAGACACTGTCATGTAACTGCATTCAGTCGGCAAAGCAGCAACACTTTCTCACAGGATTTAACCTGCCATATGGAAATATTCGGAAAAGGTCCTCGTGTGTCCTTACGTATAGTAATGGTTTATAGTATATAATACATTATAAGCCAAGCGAATCGAGCAAGAGCAGAATGGTTTTATGTTTTGCAATGACTACGATAAACAAATAGTAAGCTACCGGCCGGGAGTTGTGGCAAACTCCTGTAATCCAGCTACTTGGAGGCCTGGACTGGGGACTATTTGAGGGCGGGGGTTCTGTCTTCAGACGTTCTATGTAGATCGGGTGTCCGCGCTAAGCCCGGCATCAATATGGTGCCATTGGAGGAATCTGATGGTACCAGGTTGACTAAGGAGGGACGTACTGGCCCAGGGCAGAAATGCAGCAGGCAAAAGTCCCCGTGTCGCGCAGTAGTGGGTTCGCACCTGTGAATAGACGTCTGCTGGCAGCCCGTCCAATATAACTGGACTCACTCCTTTTGCACCCTTTTAATGTCTATTTATCTTATGTAAAAGCCTTTAATCCCCATTCACACACTAATAACGCTTGTGTTTTTACAAGTATTTTGTTGAGATAACAATGTCACATTAAACAATAGTCCTTTGAAATCCTAGTCTCTTGTACCCAACATGTCTAGTTTTTATACGAGATTTATCACAGTTATCATTCACATATAAAGATTCTTTGTATTTGCTTATTTTAGAAACATGTCAAAATCGTAAATATTGAGATTTGCCTTGCACAGGTGTCTCCCTTATTACCTTTTAGTGAGACACTGTCATGTAACTGCATTCAGTCGGCAAAGCAGCAACACTTTCTCACAGGAAACAGCCTCTGTATTCACCGGATTTAACCTGCCATATGGAAATATTCGGAAAAGGTCCTCGTGTGTCCTTACGTATAGTAATGGTTTATAGTATATAATACATTATAATAGCCAAGCGAATCAAGCAAGAGCAGAATGGTTTTATGTTTTGCAATGACTATGATAAACAAATAGTAAGCTACCGGCCGGGAGTTGTGGCAAACTCCTGTAATCCAGCTACTTGGAGGCCTGGACTGGGGACGATTTGAGGGCGGGGGTTCTGTCTTCAGACGTTCTATGTAGATCGGGTGTCCGCGCTAAGCCCGGCATCAATATGGTGCCATTGGAGGAATCTGATGGTACCAGGTTGACTAAGGAGGGACGTACTGGCCCAGGGCAGAAATGCAGCAGGCAAAAGTCCCCGTGTCGCGCAGTAGTGGGTTCGCACCTGTGAATAGACGTCTGCTGGCAGCCCGTCCAATATAACTGGACTCACTCCTTTTGCACCCTTTTAATGTCTATTTATCTTATGTAAAAGCCTTTAATCCCCATTCACACACTAATAACGCTTGTGTTTTTACAAGTATTTTGTTGAGATAACAATGTCACATTAAACAATAGTCCTTTGAAATCCTAGTCTCTTGTACCCAACATGTCTAGTTTTTATACGAGATTTATCACAGTAATCATTCACATATAAAGATTCTTTATATTTGCTTATTTTAGAAACATGTCAAAATCGTAAATATTGAGATTTGCCTTGCACAGGTGTCTCCCTTATTACCTTTTAGTTAGACACTGTCATGTAACTGCATTCAGTCGGCAAAGCAGCAACACTTTCTCACAGGATTTAACCTGCCATATGGAAATATTCGGAAAAGGTCCTCGTGTGTCCTTACGTATAGTAATGGTTTATAGTATATAATACATTATAAGCCAAGCGAATCGAGCAAGAGCAGAATGGTTTTATGTTTTGCAATGACTATGATAAACAAATAGTAAGCTACCGGCCGGGAGTTGTGGCAAACTCCTGTAATCCTACTACTTGGAGGCCTGGACTGGGGACGATTTGAGGGCGGGGGTTCTGTCTTCAGACGTTCTATGTAGATCGGGTGTCCGCGCTAAGCCCGGCATCAATATGGTGCCATTGGAGGAATCTGATGGTACCAGGTTGACTAAGGAGGGACGTACTGGCCCAGGGCAGAAATGCAGCAGGCAAAAGTCCCCGTGTCGCGCAGTAGTGGGTTCGCACCTGTGAATAGACGTCTGCTGGCAGCCCGTCCAATATAACTGGACTCACTCCTTTTGCACCCTTTTAATGTCTATTTATCTTATGTAAAAGCCTTTAATCCCCATTCACACACTAATAACGCTTGTGTTTTTACAAGTATTTTGTTGAGATAACAATGTCACATTAAACAATAGTCCTTTGAAATCCTAGTCTCTTGTACCCAACATGTCTAGTTTTTATACGAGATTTATCACAGTAATCATTCACATATAAAGATTCTTTATATTTGCTTATTTTAGAAACATGTCAAAATCGTAAATATTGAGATTTGCCTTGCACAGGTGTCTCCCTTATTACCTTTTAGTTAGACACTGTCATGTAACTGCATTCAGTCGGCAAAGCAGCAACACTTTCTCACAGGATTTAACCTGCCATATGGAAATATTCGGAAAAGGTCCTCGTGTGTCCTTACGTATAGTAATGGTTTATAGTATATAATACATTATAAGCCAAGCGAATCGAGCAAGAGCAGAATGGTTTTATGTTTTGCAATGACTATGATAAACAAATAGTAAGCTACCGGCCGGGAGTTGTGGCAAACTCCTGTAATCCAGCTACTTGGAGGCCTGGACTGGGGACGATTTGAGGGCGGGGGTTCTGTCTTCAGACGTTCTATGTAGATCGGGTGTCCGCGCTAAGCCCGGCATCAATATGGTGCCATTGGAGGAATCTGATGGTACCAGGTTGACTAAGGAGGGACGTACTGGCCCAGGGCAGAAATGCAGCAGGCAAAAGTCCCCGTGTCGCGCAGTAGTGGGTTCGCACCTGTGAATAGACGTCTGCTGGCAGCCCGTCCAATATAACTGGACTCACTCCTTTTGCACCCTTTTAATGTCTATTTATCTTATGTAAAAGCCTTTAATCCCCATTCACACACTAATAACGCTTGTGTTTTTACAAGTATTTTGTTGAGATAACAATGTCACATTAAACAATAGTCCTTTGAAATCCTAGTCTCTTGTACCCAACATGTCTAGTTTTTATACGAGATTTATCACAGTTATCATTCACATATAAAGATTCTTTATATTTGCTTATTTTAGAAACATGTCAAAATCGTAAATATTGAGATTTGCCTTGCACAGGTGTCTCCCTTATTACCTTTTAGTTAGACACTGTCATGTAACTGCATTCAGTCGGCAAAGCAGCAACACTTTCTCACAGGATTTAACCTGCCATATGGAAATATTCGGAAAAGGTCCTCGTGTGTCCTTACGTATAGTAATGGTTTTTAGTATATAATACATTATAAGCCAAGCGAATCGAGCAAGAGCAGAATGGTTTTATGTTTTGCAATGACTATGATAAACAAATTGTAAGCTACCGGCCGGGAGTTGTGGCAAACTCCTGTAATCCAGCTACTTGGAGGCCTGGACTGGGGACTATTTGAGGGCGGGGGTTCTGTCTTCAGACGTTCTATGTAGATCGGGTGTCCGCGCTAAGCCCGGCATCAATATGGTGCCATTGGAGGAATCTGATGGTACCAGGTTGACTAAGGAGGGACGTACTGGCCCAGGGCAGAAATGTAACAGGCAAAAGTCCCCGTGTCGCGCAGTAGTGGGTTCGCACCTGTGAATAGACGTCTGCTGGCAGCCCGTCCAATATAACTGGACTCACTCCTTTTGCACCCTTTTAATGTCTATTTAGCTTATGTAAAAGCCTTTAATCCCCATTCACACACTAATAACGCTTGTGTTTTTACAAGTATTTTGTTGAGATAACAATGTCACATTAAACAATAGTCCTTTGAAATCCTAGTCTCTTGTACCCAACATGTCTAGTTTTTATACGAGATTTATCACAGTTATCATTCACATATAAAGATTCTTTATATTTGCTTATTTTAGAAACATGTCAAAATCGTAAACATTGAGATTTGCCTTGCACAGGTGTCTCCCTTATTACCTTTTAGTTAGACACTGTCATGTAACTGCATTCAGTCGGCAAAGCAGCAACACTTTCTCACAGGAAACAGCCTCTGTATTCACCGCATTTAACCTGCCATATGGAAATATTCGGAAAAGGTCCTCGTGTGTCCTTACGTATAGTAATGGTTTATAGTATATCATACATTATAATAGCCAAGCGAATCGAGCAAGAGCAGAATGGTTTTATGTTTTGCAATGACTATGATAAACAAATAGTAAGCTACCGGCCGGGAGTTGTGGCAAACTCCTGTAATCCAGCTACTTGAAGGCCTGGACTGGGGACGATTTGAGGGCGGGGGTTCTGTCTTCAGACGTTCTATGTAGATCGGGTGTCCGCGCTAAGCCCGGCATCAATATGGTGCCATTGGAGGAATCTGATGGTACCAGGTTGACTAAGGAGGGACGTACTGGCCCAGGGCAGAAATGCAGCAGGCAAAAGTCCCCGTGTCGCGCAGTAGTGGGTTCGCACCTGTGAATAGACGTCTGCTGGCAGCCCGTCCAATATAACTGGACTCACTCCTTTTGCACCCTTTTAATGTCTATTTATCTTATGTAAAAGCCTTTAATCCCCATTCACACACTAATAACGCTTGTGTTTTTACAAGTATTTTGTTGAGATAACAATGTCACATTAAACAATAGTCCTTTGAAATCCTAGTCTCTTGTACCCAACATGTCTAGTTTTTATACGAGATTTATCAGTTATCATTCACATATAAAGATTCTTTATATTTGCTTATTTTAGAAACATGTCAAAATCGTAAATATTGAGATTTGCCTTGCACAGGTGTCTCCCTTATTACCTTTTAGTTAGACACTGTCATGTAACTGCATTCAGTCGGCAAAGCAGCAACACTTTCTCACAGGAAACAGCCTCTGTATTCACCGGATTTAACCTGCCATATGGAAATATTCGGAAAAGGTCCTCGTGTGTCCTTACGTATAGTAATGGTTTATAGTATATAATACATTATAATAGCCAAGCGAATCGAGCAAGAGCAGAATGGTTTTATGTTTTGCAATGACTATGATAAACAAATAGTAAGCTACCGGCCGGGAGTTGTGGCAAACTCCTGTAATCCAGCTACTTGGAGGCCTGGACTGGGGACGATTTGAGGGCGGGGGTTCTGTCTTCAGACGTTCTATGTAGATCGGGTGTCCGCGCTAAGCCCGGCATCAATATGGTGCCATTGGAGGAATCTGATGGTACCAGGTTGACTAAGGAGGGACGTACTGGCCCAGGGCAGAAATGCAGCAGGCAAAAGTCCCCGTGTCGCGCAGTAGTGGGTTCGCACCTGTGAATAGACGTCTGCTGGCAGCCCGTCCAATATAACTGGACTCACTCCTTTTGCACCCTTTTAATGTCTATTTATCTTATGTAAAAGCCTTTAATCCCCATTCACACACTAATAACGCTTGTGTTTTTACAAGTATTTTGTTGAGATAACAATGTCACATTAAACAATAGTCCTTTGAAATCCTAGTCTCTTGTACCCAACATGTCTAGTTTTTATACGAGATTTATCACAGTTATCATTCACATATAAAGATTCTTTGTATTTGCTTATTTTAGAAACATGTCAAAATCGTAAATATTGAGATTTGCCTTGCACAGGTGTCTCCCTTATTACCTTTTAGTTAGACACTGTCATGTAACTGCATTCAGTCGGCAAAGCAGCAACACTTTCTCACAGGAAACAGCCTCTGTATTCACCGGATTTAACCTGCCATATGGAAATATTCGGAAAAGGTCCTCGTGTGTCCTTACGTATAGTAATGGTTTATAGTATATAATACATTATAATAGCCAAGCGAATCAAGCAAGAGCAGAATGGTTTTATGTTTTGCAATGACTATGATAAACAAATAGTAAGCTACCGGCCGGGAGTTGTGGCAAACTCCTGTAATCCAGCTACTTGGAGGCCTGGACTGGGGACGATTTGAGGGCGGGGGTTCTGTCTTCAGACGTTCTATGTAGATCGGGTGTCCGCGCTAAGCCCGGCATCAATATGGTGCCATTGGAGGAATCTGATGGTACCAGGTTGACTAAGGAGGGACGTACTGGCCCAGGGCAGAAATGCAGCAGGCAAAAGTCCCCGTGTCGCGCAGTAGTGGGTTCGCACCTGTGAATAGACGTCTGCTCGCAGCCCGTCCAATATAACTGGACTCACTCCTTTTGCACCCTTTTAATGTCTATTTAGCTTATGTAAAAGCCTTTAATCCCCATTCACACACTAATAACGCTTGTGTTTTTACAAGTATTTTGTTGAGATAACAATGTCACATTAAACAATAGTCCTTTGAAATCCTAGTCTCTTGTACCCAACATGTCTAGTTTTTATACGAGATTTATCACAGTTATCATTCACATATAAAGATTCTTTATATTTGCTTATTTTAGACACATGTCAAAATCGTAAACATTGAGATTTGCCTTGCACAGGTGTCTCCCTTATTACCTTTTAGTTAGACACTGTCATGTAACTGCATTCAGTCGGCAAAGCAGCAACACTTTCTCACAGGAAACAGCCTCTGTATTCACCGGATTTAACCTGCCATATGGAAATATTCGGAAAAGGTCCTCGTGTGTCCTTACGTATAGTAATGGTTTATAGTATATAATACATTATAATAGCCAAGCGAATCGAGCAAGAGCAGAATGGTTTTATGTTTTGCAATGACTATGATAAACAAATAGTAAGCTACCGGCCGGGAGTTGTGGCAAACTCCTGTAATCCAGCTACTTGGAGGCCTGGACTGGGGACGATTTGAGGGCGGGGGTTCTGTCTTCAGACGTTCTATGTAGATCGGGTGTCCGCGCTAAGCCCGGCATCAATATGGTGCCATTGGAGGAATCTGATGGTACCAGGTTGACTAAGGAGGGACGTACTGGCCCAGGGCAGAAATGCAGCAGGCAAAAGTCCCCGTGTCGCGCAGTAGTGGGTTCGCACCTGTGAATAGACGTCTGCTGGCAGCCCGTCCAATATAACTGGACTCACTCCTTTTGCACCCTTTTAATGTCTATTTATCTTATGTAAAAGCCTTTAATCCCCATTCACACACTAATAACGCTTGTGTTTTTACAAGTATTTTGTTGAGATAACAATGTCACATTAAACAATAGTCTTTTGAAATCCTAGTCTCTTGTACCCAACATGTCTAGTTTTTATACGAGATTTATCACAGTTATCATTCACATATAAAGATTCTTTATATTTGCTTATTTTAGAAACATGTCAAAATCGTAAATATTGAGATTTGCCTTGCACAGGTGTCTCCCTTATTACCTTTTAGTTAGACACTGTCATGTAACTGCATTCAGTCGGCAAAGAAGCAACACTTTCTCACAGGAAACAGCCTCTGTATTCACCGGATTTAACCTGCCATATGGAAATATTCGGAAAAGGTCCTCGTGTGTCCTTACGTATAGTAATGGTTTATAGTATATAATACATTATAAGCCAAGCGAACTGAGCAAGAGCAGAATGGTTTTATGTTTTGCAATGACTATGATAAACAAATAGTAAGCTACCGGCCGGGAGTTGTGGCAAACTCCTGTAATCCAGCTACTTGGAGGCCTGGACTGGGGACGATTTGAGGGCGGGGGTTCTGTCTTCAGACGTTCTATGTAGATCGGGTGTCCGCGCTAAGCCCGGCATCAATATGGTGCCATTGGAGGAATCTGATGGTACCAGGTTGACTAAGGAGGGACGTACTGGCCCAGGGCAGAAATGCAGCAGGCAAAAGTCCCCGTGTCGCGCAGTAGTGGGTTCGCACCTGTGAATAGACGTCTGCTGGCAGCCCGTCCAATATAACTGGACTCACTCCTTTTGCACCCTTTTAATGTCTATTTAGCTTATGTAAAAGCCTTTAATCCCCATTCACACACTAATAACGCTTGTGTTTTTACAAGTATGTTGTTGAGATAACAATGTCACATTAAACAATAGTCCTTTGAAATCCTAGTCTCTTGTACCCAACATGTCTAGTTTTTATACGAGATTTATCACAGTTATCATTCACATATAAAGATTCTTTATATTTGCTTATTTTAGAAACATGTCAAAATCGTAAACATTGAGATTTGCCTTGCACAGGTGTCTCCCTTATTACCTTTTAGTTAGACACTGTCATGTAACTGCATTCAGTCGGCAAAGCAGCAACACTTTCTCACAGGAAACAGCCTCTGTATTCACCGGATTTAACCTGCCATATGGAAATATTCGGAAAAGGTCCTCGTGTGTCCTTACGTATAGTAATGGTTTATAGTATATAATACATTATAATAGCCAAGCGAATCGAGCAAGAGCAGAATGGTTTTATGTTTTGCAATGACTATGATAAACAAATAGTAAGCTACCGGCCGGGAGTTGTGGCAAACTCCTGTAATCCAGCTACTTGGAGGCCTGGACTGGGGACGATTTGAGGGCGGGGGTTCTGTCTTCAGACGTTCTATGTAGATCGGGTGTCCGCGCTAAGCCCGGCATCAATATGGTGCCATTGGAGGAATCTGATGGTACCAGGTTGACTAAGGAGGGACGTACCGGCCCAGGGCAGAAATGCAGCAGGCAAAAGTCCCCGTGTCGCGCAGTAGTGGGTTCGCACCTGTGAATAGACGTCTGCTCGCAGCCCGTCCAATATAACTGGACTCACTCCTTTTGCACCCTTTTAATGTCTATTTAGCTTATGTAAAAAGCCTTTAATCCCCATTCACACACTAATAACGCTTGTGTTTTTACAAGTATGTTGTTGAGATAACAATGTCACATTAAACAATAGTCCTTTGAAATCCTAGTCTCTTGTACCCAACATGTCTAGTTTTTATACGAGATTTATCACAGTTATCATTCACATATAAAGATTCTTTATATTTGCTTATTTTAGAAACATGTCAAAATCGTAAACATTGAGATTTGCCTTGCACAGGTGTCTCCCTTATTACCTTTTAGTTAGACACTGTCATGTAACTGCATTCAGTCGGCAAAGCAGCAACACTTTCTCACAGGAAACAGCCTCTGTATTCACCGGATTTAACCTGCCATATGGAAATATTCGGAAAAGGTCCTCGTGTGTCCTTACGTATAGTAATGGTTTATAGTATATAATACATTATAATAGCCAAGCGAATCGAGTAAGAGCAGAATGGTTTTATGTTTTGCAATGACTATGATAAACAAATAGTAAGCTACCGGCCGGGAGTTGTGGCAAACTCCTGTAATCCAGCTACTTGGAGGCCTGGACTGGGGACGATTTGAGGGCGGGGGTTCTGTCTTCAGACGTTCTATGTAGATCGGGTGTCCGCGCTAAGCCCGGCATCAATATGGTGCCATTGGAGGAATCTGATGGTACCAGGTTGACTAAGGAGGGACGTACTGGCCCAGGGCAGAAATGCAGCAGGCAAAAGTCCCCGTGTCGCGCAGTAGTGGGTTCGCACCTGTGAATAGACGTCTGCTGGCAGCCCGTCCAATATAACTGGACTCACTCCTTTTGCACCCTTTTAATGTCTATTTAGCTTATGTAAAAGCCTTTAATCCCCATTCACACACTAATAACGCTTGTGTTTTTACAAGTATTTTGTTGAGATAACAATGTCACATTAAACAATAGTCCTTTGAAATCCTAGTCTCTTGTACCCAACATGTCTAGTTTTTATACGAGATTTATCACAGTTATCATTCACATATAAAGATTCTTTATATTTGCTTATTTTAGAAACATGTCAAAATCGTAAATATTGAGATTTGACTTGCACAGGTGTCTCCCTTATTACCTTTTAGTTAGACACTGTCATGTAACTGCATTCAGTCGGCAAAGCAGCAACACTTTCTCACAGGAAACAGCCTCTGTATTCACCGGATTTAACCTGCCATATGGAAATATTCGGAAAAGGTCCTCGTGTGTCCTTACGTATAGTAATGGTTTATAGTATATAATACATTATAATAGCCAAGCGAATCGAGTAAGAGCAGAATGGTTTTATGTTTTGCAATGACTATGATAAACAAATAGTAAGCTACCGGCCGGGAGTTGTGGCAAACTCCTGTAATCCAGCTACTTGGAGGCCTGGACTGGGGACGATTTGAGGGCGGGGGTTCTGTCTTCAGACGTTCTATGTAGATCGGGTGTCCGCGCTAAGCCCGGCATCAATATGGTGCCATTGGAGGAATCTGATGGTACCAGGTTGACTAAGGAGGGACGTACTGGCCCAGGGCAGAAATGCAGCAGGCAAAAGTCCCCGTGTCGCGCAGTAGTGGGTTCGCACCTGTGAATAGACGTCTGCTGGCAGCCCGTCCAATATAACTGGACTCACTCCTTTTGCACCCTTTTAATGTCTATTTAGCTTATGTAAAAGCCTTTAATCCCCATTCACACACTAATAACGCTTGTGTTTTTACAAGTATTTTGTTGAGATAACAATGTCACATTAAACAATAGTCCTTTGAAATCCTAGTCTCTTGTACCCAACATGTCTAGTTTTTATACGAGATTTATCACAGTTATCATTCACATATAAAGATTCTTTATATTTGCTTATTTTAGAAACATGTCAAAATCGTAAATATTGAGATTTGACTTGCACAGGTGTCTCCCTTATTACCTTTTAGTTAGACACTGTCATGTAACTGCATTCAGTCGGCAAAGCAGCAACACTTTCTCACAGGAAACAGCCTCTGTATTCACCGGATTTAACCTGCCATATGGAAATATTCGGAAAAGGTCCGCGTGTGTCCTTACGTATAGCAATGGTTCATAGTATATAATACATTATAATAGCCAAGCGAATCGAGCAAGAGCAGAATGGTTTTATGTTTTGCAATGACTATGATAAACAAATAGTAAGCTACCGGCCGGGAGTTGTGGCAAACTCCTGTAATCCAGCTACTTGGAGGCCTGGACTGGGGACGATTTGAGGGCGGGGGTTCTGTCTTCAGACGTTCTATGTAGATCGGGTGTCCGCGCTAAGCCCGGCATCAATATGGTGCCATTGGAGGAATCTGATGGTACCAGGTTGACTAAGGAGGGACGTACTGGCCCAGGGCAGAAATGCAGCAGGCAAAAGTCCCCGTGTCGCGCAGTAGTGGGTTCGCACCTGTGAATAGACGTCTGCTGGCAGCCCGTCCAATATAACTGGACTCACTCCTTTTGCACCCTTTTAATGTCTATTTAGCTTATGTAAAAGCCTTTAATCCCCATTCACACACTAATAACGCTTGTGTTTTTACAAGTATTTTGTTGAGATAACAATGTCACATTAAACAATAGTCCTTTGAAATCCTAGTCTCTTGTACCCAACATGTCTAGTTTTTATACGAGATTTATCACAGTTATCATTCACATATAAAGATTCTTTATATTTGCTTATTTTAGAAACATGTCAAAATCGTAAATATTGAGATTTGACTTGCACAGGTGTCTCCCTTATTACCTTTTAGTTAGACACTGTCATGTAACTGCATTCAGTCGGCAAAGCAGCAACACTTTCTCACAGGAAACAGCCTCTGTATTCACCGGATTTAACCTGCCATATGGAAATATTCGGAAAAGGTCCTCGTGTGTCCTTACGTATAGTAATGGTTTATAGTATATAATACATTATAATAGCCAAGCGAATCGAGCAAGAGCAGAATGGTTTTATGTTTTGCAATGACTATGATAAACAAATAGTAAGCTACCGGCCGGGAGTTGTGGCAAACTCCTGTAATCCAGCTACTTGGAGGCCTGGACTGGGGACGATTTGAGGGCGGGGGTTCTGTCTTCAGACGTTCTATGTAGATCGGGTGTCCGCGCTAAGCCCGGCATCAATATGGTGCCATTGGAGGAATCTGATGGTACCAGGTTGACTAAGGAGGGACGTACTGGCCCAGGGCAGAAATGCAGCAGGCAAAAGTCCCCGTGTCGCGCAGTAGTGGGTTCGCACCTGTGAATAGACGTCTGCTGGCAGCCCGTCCAATATAACTGGACTCACTCCTTTTGCACCCTTTTAATGTCTATTTAGCTTATGTAAAAGCCTTTAATCCCCATTCACACACTAATAACGCTTGTGTTTTTACAAGTATTTTGTTGAGATAACAATGTCACATTAAACAATAGTCCTTTGAAATCCTAGTCTCTTGTACCCAACATGTCTAGTTTTTATACGAGATTTATCACAGTTATCATTCACATATAAAGATTCTTTATATTTGCTTATTTTAGAAACATGTCAAAATCGTAAATATTGAGATTTGCCTTGCACAGGTGTCTCCCTTATTACCTTTTAGTTAGACACTGTCATGTAACTGCATTCAGTCGGCAAAGCAGCAACACTTTCTCACAGGAAACAGCCTCTGTATTCACCGGATTTAACCTGCCATATGGAAATATTCGGAAAAGGTCCTCGTGTGTCCTTACGTATAGTAATGGTTTATAATATATATTACATTATAATAGCCAAGCGAATCGAGCAAGAGCAGAATGGTTTAATGTTTTGCAATGACTATGATAAACAAATAGTAAGCTACCGGCCGGGAGTTGTGGCAAACTCCTGTAATCCAGCTACTTGGAGGCCTGGACTGGGGACGATTTGAGGGCGGGGGTTCTGTCTTCAGACGTTCTATGTAGATCGGGTGTCCGCGCTAAGCCCGGCATCAATATGGTGACATTGGAGGAATCTGATGGTACCAGGTTGACTAAGGAGGGACGTACTGGCCCAGGGCAGAAATGCAGCAGGCAAAAGTCCCCGTGTCGCGCAGTAGTGGGTTCGCACCTGTGAATAGACGTCTGCTGGCAGCCCGTCCAATATAACTGGGCTCACTTCTTTTGCACCCTTTTAATGTCTATTTAGCTTATGTAAAAGCCTTTAATCCCCATTCACACACTAATAACGCTTGTGTTTTTACAAGTATTTTGTTGAGATAACAATGTCACATTAAACAATAGTCCTTTGAAATCCTAGTCTCTTGTACCCAACATGTCTAGTTTTTATACGAGATTTATCACAGTTATCATTCACATATAAAGATTCTTTATATTTGCTTATTTTAGAAACATGTCAAAATCGTAAAAATTGAGATTTGCCTTGCACAGGTGTCTCCCTTATTACCTTTTAGTTAGACACTGTCATGTAACTGCATTCAGTCGGCAAAGAAGCAACACTTTCTCACAGGAAACAGCCTCTGTATTCACCGGATTTAACCTGCCATATGGAAATATTCGGAAAAGGTCCTCGTGTGTCCTTACGTATAGTAATGGTTTATAGTATATAATACATTATAAGCCAAGCGAACTGAGCAAGAGCAGAATGGTTTTATGTTTTGCAATGACTATGATAAACAAATAGTAAGCTACCGGCCGGGAGTTGTGGCAAACTCCTGTAATCCAGCTACTTGGAGGCCTGGACTGGGGACGATTTGAGGGCGGGGGTTCTGTCTTCAGACGTTCTATGTAGATCGGGTGTCCGCGCTAAGCCCGGCATCAATATGGTGCCATTGGAGGAATCTGATGGTACCAGGTTGACTAAGGAGGGACGTACTGGCCCAGGGCAGAAATGCAGCAGGCAAAAGTCCCCGTGTCGCGCAGTAGTGGGTTCGCACCTGTGAATAGACGTCTGCTGGCAGCCCGTCCAATATAACTGGACTCACTCCTTTTGCACCCTTTTAATGTCTATTTAGCTTATGTAAAAGCCTTTAATCCCCATTCACACACTAATAACGCTTGTGTTTTTACAAGTATTTTGTTGAGATAACAATGTCACATTAAACAATAGTCCTTTGAAATCCTAGTCTCTTGTACCCAACATGTCTAGTTTTTATACGAGATTTATCACAGTTATCATTCACATATAAAGATTCTTTATATTTGCTTATTTTAGAAACATGTCAAAATCGTAAATATTGAGATTTGCCTTGCACAGGTGTCTCCCTTATTACCTTTTAGTTAGACACTGTCATGTAACTGCATTCAGTCGGCAAAGCAGCAACACTTTCTCACAGGAAACAGCCTCTGTATTCACCGGATTTAACCTGCCATATGGAAATATTCGGAAAAGGTCCTCGTGTGTCCTTACGTATAGTAATGGTTTATAATATATATTACATTATAATAGCCAAGCGAATCGAGCAAGAGCAGAATGGTTTAATGTTTTGCAATGACTATGATAAACAAATAGTAAGCTACCGGCCGGGAGTTGTGGCAAACTCCTGTAATCCAGCTACTTGGAGGCCTGGACTGGGGACGATTTGAGGGCGGGGGTTCTGTCTTCAGACGTTCTATGTAGATCGGGTGTCCGCGCTAAGCCCGGCATCAATATGGTGCCATTGGAGGAATCTGATGGTACCAGGTTGACTAAGGAGGGACGTACTGGCCCAGGGCAGAAATGCAGCAGGCAAAAGTCCCCGTGTCGCGCAGTAGTGGGTTCGCACCTGTGAATAGACGTCTGCTGGCAGCCCGTCCAATATAACTGGGCTCACTTCTTTTGCACCCTTTTAATGTCTATTTAGCTTATGTAAAAGCCTTTAATCCCCATTCACACACTAATAACGCTTGTGTTTTTACAAGTATTTTGTTGAGATAACAATGTCACATTAAACAATAGTCCTTTGAAATCCTAGTCTCTTGTACCCAACATGTCTAGTTTTTATACGAGATTTATCACAGTTATCATTCACATATAAAGATTCTTTATATTTGCTTATTTTAGAAACATGTCAAAATCGTAAACATTGAGATTTGCCTTGCACAGGTGTCTCCCTTATTACCTTTTAGTTAGACACTGTCATGTAACTGCATTCAGTCGGCAAAGAAGCAACACTTTCTCACAGGAAACAGCCTCTGTATTCACCGGATTTAACCTGCCATATGGAAATATTCGGAAAAGGTCCTCGTGTGTCCTTACGTATAGTAATGGTTTATAGTATATAATACATTATAAGCCAAGCGAACTGAGCAAGAGCAGAATGGTTTTATGTTTTGCAATGACTATGATAAACAAATAGTAAGCTACCGGCCGGGAGTTGTGGCAAACTCCTGTAATCCAGCTACTTGGAGGCCTGGACTGGGGACGATTTGAGGGCGGGGGTTCTGTCTTCAGACGTTCTATGTAGATCGGGTGTCCGCGCTAAGCCCGGCATCAATATGGTGCCATTGGAGGAATCTGATGGTACCAGGTTGACTAAGGAGGGACGTACTGGCCCAGGGCAGAAATGCAGCAGGCAAAAGTCCCCGTGTCGCGCAGTAGTGGGTTCGCACCTGTGAATAGACGTCTGCTGGCAGCCCGTCCAATATAACTGGACTCACTCCTTTTGCACCCTTTTAATGTCTATTTAGCTTATGTAAAAGCCTTTAATCCCCATTCACACACTAATAACGCTTGTGTTTTTACAAGTATTTTGTTGAGATAACAATGTCACATTAAACAATAGTCCTTTGAAATCCTAGTCTCTTGTACCCAACATGTCTAGTTTTTATACGAGATTTATCACAGTTATCATTCACATATAAAGATTCTTTATATTTGCTTATTTTAGAAACATGTCAAAATCGTAAACATTGAGATTTGCCTTGCACAGGTGTCTCCCTTATTACCTTTTAGTTAGACACTGTCATGTAACTGCATTCAGTCGGCAAAGCAGCAACACTTTCTCACAGGAAACAGCCTCTGTATTCACCGGATTTAACCTGCCATATGGTCCAAAATATTCGGAAAAGGTCATCGTGTGTCCTTACGTATTGTAATGGTTTATAATATATAATACATTATAATAGCCAAGCGAACTGAGCAAGAGGAGAATGGTTTTACGTTTTGCAATGACTATGATAAACAAATAGGAAGCTACCGGCCGGGAGTTGTGGCAAACTCCTGTAATCCAGCTACTTGGAGGCCTGGACTGGGGACGATTTGAGGGCGGGGGTTCTGTCTTCAGACGTTCTATGTAGATCGGGTGTCCGCGCTAAGCCCGGCATCAATATGGTGCCATTGGAGGAATCTGATGGTACCAGGTTGACTAAGGAGGGACGTACTGGCCCAGGGCAGAAATGCAGCAGGCAAAAGTCCCCGTGTCGCGCAGTAGTGGGTTCGCACCTGTGAATAGACGTCTGCTGGCAGCCCGTCCAATATAACTGGATTCACTCCTTTTGCACCCTTTTAATGTCTATTTAGCTTATGTAAAAGCCTTTAATCCCCATTCACACACTAATAACGCTTGTGTTTTTACAAGTATTTTGTTGAGATAACAATGTCACATTAAACAATAGTCCTTTGAAATCCCAGTCTCTTGTACCCAACATGTCTAGTTTTTATACGAGATTTATCACAGTTTTCATTCACATATAAAGATTCTTTATATTTGCTTATTTTAGAAACATTTCAAAATGGTAAACATTGAGATTTGCCTTGCACAGGTGTCTCCCTTATTACCTTTTAGTTAGACACTGTCATGTAACTGCATTCAGTCGGCAAAGAAGAAACACTTTCTCACAGGAAACAGCCTCTGTATTCACCGGATTTAACCTGCCATATGGAAATATTCGGAAAAGGTCCTCGTGTGTCCTTACGTATAGTAATGGTTTATAGTATATAATACATTATAAGCCAAGCGAACTGAGCAAGAGCAGAATGGTTTTATGTTTTGCAATGACTATGATAAACAAATAGTAAGCTACCGGCCGGGAGTTGTGGCAAACTCCTGTAATCCAGCTACTTGGAGGCCTGGACTGGGACGATTTGAGGGCGGGGGTTCTGTCTTCAGACGTTCTATGTAGATCGGGTGTCCGCGCTAAGCCCGGCATCAATATGGTGCCATTGGAGGAATCTGATGGTACCAGGTTGACTAAGGAGGGACGTACTGGCCCAGGGCAGAAATGCAGCAGGCAAAAGTCCCCGTGTCGCGCAGTAGTGGGTTCGCACCTGTGAATAGACGTCTGCTGGCAGCCCGTCCAATATAACTGGGCTCACTCCTTTTGCACCCTTTTAATGTCTATTTAGCTTATGTAAAAGCCTTTAATCCCCATTCAAACACTAATAACGCTTGTGTTTTTACAAGTATTTTGTTGAGATAACAATGTCACATTAAACAATAGTCCTTTGAAATCCTAGTTTCTTGTACCCAACATGTCTAGTTTTTATACGAGATTTATCACAGTTATCATTCACATATAAAGATTCTTTATATTTGCTTATTTTAGAAACATGTCAAAATCGTAAACATTGAGATTTGCCTTGCACAGGTGTCTCCCTTATTACCTTTTAGTTAGACAATGTCATGTAACTGCATTCAGTCGGCAAAGCAGCAACACTTTCTCACAGGAAACAGCCTCTGTATTCACCGGATTTAACCTGCCATATGGAAATATTCGGAAAAGGTCCTCGTGTGTCCTTACGTATAGTAATGGTTTATAGTATATAATACATTATAAGCCAAGCGAATCGAGCAAGAGCAGAATGGTTTTATGTTTTGCAATGACTATGATAAACAAATAGTAAGCTACCGGCCGGGAGTTGTGGCAAACTCCTGTAATCCAGCTACTTGGAGGCCTGGACTGGGGACGATTTGAGGGCGGGGGTTCTGTCTTCAGACTTTCTATGTAGATCGGGTGTCCGCGCTAAGCCCGGCATCAATATGGTGCCATTGGAGGAATCTGATGGTACCAGGTTGACTAAGGAGGGACGTACTGGCCCAGGGCAGAAATGCAGCAGGCAAAAGTCCCCGTGTCGCGCAGTAGTGGGTTCGCACCTGTGAATAGACGTCTGCTGGCAGCCCGTCCAATATAACTGGATTCACTCCTTTTGCACCCTTTTAATGTCTATTTAGCTTATGTAAAAGCCTTTAATCCCCATTCACACACTAATAACGCTTGTGTTTTTACAAGTATTTTGTTGAGATAACAATGTCACATTAAACAATAGTCCTTTGAAATCCTAGTCTCTTGTACCCAACATGTCTAGTTTTTATACGAGATTTATCACAGTTATCATTCACATATAAAGATTCTTTATATTTGCTTATTTTAGAAACATGTCAAAATCGTAAACATTGAGATTTGCCTTGCACAGGTGTCTCCCTTATTACCTTTTAGTTAGACACTGTCATGTAACTGCATTCAGTCGGCAAAGCAGCAACACTTTCTCACAGGAAACAGCCTCTGTATTCACCGGATTTAACCTGCCATATGGAAATATTCGGAAAAGGTCCTCGTGTGTCCTTACGTATAGTAATGGTTTATAGTATATAATACATTATAAGCCAAGCGAATCGAGCAAGAGCAGAATGGTTTTATGTTTTGCAATGACTATGATAAACAAATAGTAAGCTACCGGCCGGGAGTTGTGGCAAACTCCTGTAATCCAGCTACTTGGAGGCCTGGACTGGGGACGATTTGAGGGCGGGGGTTCTGTCTTCAGACGTTCTATGTAGATCGGGTGTCCGCGCTAAGCCCGGCATCAATATGGTGCCATTGGAGGAATCTGATGGTACCAGGTTGACTAAGGAGGGACGTACTGGCCCAGGGCAGAAATGCAGCAGGCAAAAGTCCCCGTGTCGCGCAGTAGTGGGTTCGCACCTGTGAATAGACGTCTGCTGGCAGCCCGTCCAATATAACTGGACTCACTCCTTTTGCACCCTTTTAATGTCTATTTAGCTTATGTAAAAGCCTTTAATCCCCATTCACACACTAATAACGCTTGTGTTTTTACAAGTATTTTGTTGAGATAACAATGTCACATTAAACAATAGTCCTTTGAAATCCTAGTCTCTTGTACCCAACATGTCTAGTTTTTATACGAGATTTATCACAGTTATCATTCACATATAAAGATTCTTTATATTTGCTTATTTTAGAAACATGTCAAAATCGTAAACATTGAGATTTGCCTTGCACAGGTGTCTCCCTTATTACCTTTTAGTTAGACACTGTCATGTAACTGCATTCAGTCGGCAAAGCAGCAACACTTTCTCACAGGAAACAGCCTCTGTATTCACCGGATTTAACCTGCCATATGGTCCAAAATATTCGGAAAAGGTCATCGTGTGTCCTTACGTATTGTAATGGTTTATAATATATAATACATTATAATAGCCAAGCGAACTGAGCAAGAGGAGAATGGTTTTACGTTTTGCAATGACTATGATAAACAAATAGGAAGCTACCGGCCGGCAGTTGTGGCAAACTCCTGTAATCCAGCTACTTGGAGGCCTGGACTGGGGACGATTTGAGGGCGGGGGTTCTGTCTTCAGACGTTCTATGTAGATCGGGTGTCCGCGCTAAGCCCGGCATCAATATGGTGCCATTGGAGGAATCTGATGGTACCAGGTTGACTAAGGAGGGACGTACTGGCCCAGGGCAGAAATGCAGCAGGCAAAAGTCCCCGTGTCGCGCAGTAGTGGGTTCGCACCTGTGAATAGACGTCTGCTGGCAGCCCGTCCAATATAACTGGACTCACTCCTTTTGCACCCTTTTAATGTCTATTTAGCTTATGTAAAAGCCTTTAATCCCCATTCACACACTAATAACGCTTGTGTTTTTTAACAAGTATTTTGTTGAGATAACAATGTCACATTAAACAATAGTCCTTTGAAATCCTAGTCTCTTGTACCCAACATGTCTAGTTTTTATACGAGATTTATCACAGTTATCATTCACATATAAAGATTCTTTATATTTGCTTATTTTAGAAACATGTCAAAATCGTAAACATTGAGATTTGCCTTGCACAGGTGTCTCCCTTATTACCTTTTAGTTAGACACTGTCATGTAACTGCATTCAGTCGGCAAAGCAGCAACACTTTCTCACAGGAAACAGCCTCTCTATTCACCGGATTTAACCTGCCATATGGTCCAAAATATTCGGAAAAGATCATCGTGTGTCCTTACGTATTGTAATGGTTTATAATATATAATACATTATAATAGCCAAGCGAACTGAGCAAGAGGAGAATGGTTTTACGTTTTGCAATGACTATGATAAACAAATAGGAAGCTACCGGCCGGGAGTTGTGGCAAACTCCTGTAATCCAGCTACTTGGAGGCCTGGACTGGGGACGATTTGAGGGCGGGGGTTCTGTCTTCAGACGTTCTATGTAGATCGGGTGTCCGCGCTAAGCCCGGCATCAATATGGTGCCATTGGAGGAATCTGATGGTACCAGGTTGACTAAGGAGGGACGTACTGGCCCAGGGCAGAAATGCAGCAGGCAAAAGTCCCCGTGTCGCGCAGTAGTGGGTTCGCACCTGTGAATAGACGTCTGCTGGCAGCCCGTCCAATATAACTGGACTCACTCCTTTTGCACCCTTTTAATGTCTATTTAGCTTATGTAAAAGCCTTTAATCCCCATTCACACACTAATAACGCTTGTGTTTTAACAAGTATTTTGTTGAGATAACAATGTCACATTAAACAATAGTCCTTTGAAATCCCAGTCTCTTGTACCCAACATGTCTAGTTTTTATACGAGATTTATCACAGTTTTCATTCACATATAAAGATTCTTTATATTTGCTTATTTTAGAAACATTTCAAAATCGTAAACATTGAGATTTACCTTGCACAGGTGTCTCCCTTATTACCTTTTAGTTAGACACTGTCATGTAACTGCATTCAGTCGGCAAAGAAGCAACACTTTCTCACAGGAAACAGCCTCTGTATTCACCGGATTTAACCTGCCATATGGAAATATTCGGAAAAGGTCCTCGTGTGTCCTTACGTATAGTAATGGTTTATAGTATATAATACATTATAAGCCAAGCGAACTGAGCAAGAGCAGAATGGTTTTATGTTTTGCAATGACTATGATAAACAAATAGTAAGCTACCGGCCGGGAGTTGTGGCAAACTCCTGTAATCCAGCTACTTGGAGGCATGGACTGGGACGATTTGAGGGCGGGGGTTCTGTCTTCAGACGTTCTATGTAGATCGGGTGTCCGCGCTAAGCCCGGCATCAATATGGTGCCATTGGAGGAATCTGATGGTACCAGGTTGACTAAGGAGGGACGTACTGGCCCAGGGCAGAAATGCAGCAGGCAAAAGTCCCCGTGTCGCGCAGTAGTGGGTTCGCACCTGTGAATAGACGTCTGCTCGCAGCCCGTCCAATATAACTGGACTCACTCCTTTTGCACCCTTTTAATGTCTATTTAGCTTATGTAAAAGCCTTTAATCCCCATTCACACACTAATAACGCTTGTGTTTTTACAAGTATTTTGTTGAGATAACAATGTCACATTAAACAATAGTCCTTTGAAATCCTAGTCTCTTGTACCCAACATGTCTAGTTTTTATACGAGATTTATCACAGTTATCATTCACATATAAAGATTCTTTATATTTGCTTATTTTAGACACATGTCAAAATCGTAAACATTGAGATTTGCCTTGCACAGGTGTCTCCCTTATTACCTTTTAGTTAGACACTGTCATGTAACTGCATTCAGTCGGCAAAGCAGCAACACTTTCTCACAGGAAACAGCCTCTGTATTCACCGGATTTAACCTGCCATATGGAAATATTCGGAAAAGGTCCTCGTGTGTCCTTACGTATAGTAATGGTTTATAGTATATAATACATTATAATAGCCAAGCGAATCGAGCAAGAGCAGAATGGTTTTATGTTTTGCAATGACTATGATAAACAAATAGTAAGCTACCGGCCGGGAGTTGTGGCAAACTCCTGTAATCCAGCTACTTGGAGGCCTGGACTGGGGACGATTTGAGGGCGGGGGTTCTGTCTTCAGACGTTCTATGTAGATCGGGTGTCCGCGCTAAGCCCGGCATCAATATGGTGCCATTGGAGGAATCTGATGGTACCAGGTTGACTAAGGAGGGACGTACTGGCCCAGGGCAGAAATGCAGCAGGCAAAAGTCCCCGTGTCGCGCAGTAGTGGGTTCGCACCTGTGAATAGACGTCTGCTCGCAGCCCGTCCAATATAACTGGATTCACTCCTTTTGCACCCTTTTAATGTCTATTTAGCTTATGTAAAAGCCTTTAATCCCCATTCACACACTAATAACGCTTGTGTTTTTACAAGTATTTTGTTGAGATAACAATGTCACATTAAACAATAGTCCTTTGAAATCCTAGTCTCTTGTACCCAACATGTCTAGTTTTTATACGAGATTTATCACAGTTTTCATTCACATATAAAGATTCTTTATATTTGCTTATTTTAGAAACATGTCAAAATCGTAAACATTGAGATTTGCCTTGCACAGGTGTCTCCCTTATTACCTTTTAGTTAGACACTGTCATGTAACTGCATTCAGTCGGCAAAGCAGCAACACTTTCTCACAGGAAACAGCCTCTGTATTCACCGGATTTAACCTGCCATATGGTCCAAAATATTCGGAAAAGGTCATCGTGTGTCCTTACGTATTGTAATGGTTTATAATATATAATACATTATAATAGCCAAGCGAACGGAGCAAGAGGAGAATGGTTTTACGTTTTGCAATGACTATGATAAACAAAAAGGAAGCTACCGGCCGGGAGTTGTGGCAAACTCCTGTAATCCAGCTACTTGGAGGCCTGGACTGGGGACGATTTGAGGGCGGGGGTTCTGTCTTCAGACGTTCTATGTAGATCGGGTGTCCGCGCTAAGCCCGGCATCAATATGGTGCCATTGGAGGAATCTGATGGTACCAGGTTGACTAAGGAGGGACGTACTGGCCCAGGGCAGAAATGCAGCAGGCAAAAGTCCCCGTGTCGCGCAGTAGTGGGTTCGCACCTGTGAATAGACGTCTGCTGGCAGCCCGTCCAATATAACTGGATTCACTCCTTTTGCACCCTTTTAATGTCTATTTAGCTTATGTAAAAGCCTTTAATCCCCATTCACACACTAATAACGCTTGTGTTTTTACAAGTATTTTGTTGAGATAACAATGTCACATTAAACAATAGTCCTTTGAAATCCTAGTCTCTTGTACCCAACATGTCTAGTTTTTATACGAGATTTATCACAGTTATCATTCACATATAAAGATTCTTTATATTTGCTTATTTTAGAAACATGTCAAAATCGTAAACATTGAGATTTGCCTTGCACAGGTGTCTCCCTTATTACCTTTTAGTTAGACACTGTCATGTAACTGCATTCAGTCGGCAAAGCAGCAACACTTTCTCACAGGAAACAGCCTCTGTATTCACCGGATTTAATCTGCCATATGGTCCAAAATATTCGGAAAAGGTCATCGTGTGTCCTTACGTATTGTAATGGTTTATAATATATAATACATTATAATAGCCAAGCGAACTGAGCAAGAGGAGAATGGTTTTACGTTTTGCAATGACTATGATAAACAAATAGGAAGCTACCGGCCGGGAGTTGTGGCAAACTCCTGTAATCCAGCTACTTGGAGGCCTGGACTGGGGACGATTTGAGGGCGGGGTTCTGTCTTCAGACGTTCTATGTAGATCGGGTGTCCGCGCTAAGCCCGGCATCAATATGGTGCCATTGGAGGAATCTGATGGTACCAGGTTGACTAAGGAGGGACGTACTGGCCCAGGGCAGAAATGCAGCAGGCAAAAGTCCCCGTGTCGCGCAGTAGTGGGTTCGCACCTGTGAATAGACGTCTGCTGGCAGCCCGTCCAATATAACTGGACTCACTCCTTTTGCACCCTTTTAATGTCTATTTAGCTTATGTAAAAGCCTTTAATCCCCATTCACACACTAATAACGCTTGTGTTTTTACAAGTATTTTGTTTAGATAACAATGTCACATTAAACAATAGTCCTTTGAAATCCTAGTCTCTTGTACCCAACATGTCTAGTTTTTATACGAGATTTATCACAGTTATCATTCACATATAAAGATTCTTTATATTTGCTTATTTTAGAAACATGTCAAAATCGTAAACATTGAGATTTGCCTTGCACAGGTGTCTCCCTTATTACCTTTTAGTTAGACACTGTCATGTAACTGCATTCAGTCGGCAAAGCAGCAACACTTTCTCACAGGAAACAGCCTCTGTATTCACAGGATTTAACCTGCCATATGGAAATATTCGGAAAAGGTCCTCGTGTGTCCTTACGTATAGTAATGGTTTATAGTATATAATACATTATAAGCCAAGCGAATCGAGCAAGAGCAGAATGGTTTTATGTTTTGCAATGACTATGATAAACAAATAGTAAGCTACCGGCCGGGAGTTGTGGCAAACTCCTGTAATCCAGCTACTTGGAGGCCTGGACTGGGGACGATTTGAGGGCGGGGGTTCTGTCTTCAGACGTTCTATGTAGATCGGGTGTCCGCGCTAAGCCCGGCATCAATATGGTGCCATTGGAGGAATCTGATGGTACCAGGTTGACTAAGGAGGGACGTACTGGCCCAGGGCAAAAATGCAGCAGGCAAAAGTCCCCGTGTCGCGCAGTAGTGGGTTCGCACCTGTGAATAGACGTCTGCTGGCAGCCCGTCCAATATAACTGGACTCACTCCTTTTGCACCCTTTTAATGTCTATTTAGCTTATGTAAAAGCCTTTAATCCCCATTCACACACTAATAACGCTTGTGTTTTTACAAGTATTTTGTTGAGATAACAATGTCACATTAAACAATAGTCCTTTGAAATCCTAGTCTCTTGTACCCAACATGTCTAGTTTTTATACGAGATTTATCACAGTTATCATTCACATATAAAGATTCTTTATATTTGCTTATTTTAGAAACATGTCAAAATCGTAAACATTGAGATTTGCCTTGCACAGGTGTCTCCCTTATTACCTTTTAGTTAGACACTGTCATGTAACTGCATTCAGTCGGCAAAGCAGCAACACTTTCTCACAGGAAACAGCCTCTGTATTCACCGGATTTAACCTGCCATATGGTCCAAAATATTCGGAAAAGGTCATCGTGTGTCCTTACGTATTGTAATCGTTTATAATATATAATACATTATAATAGCCAAGCGAACTGAGCAAGAGGAGAATGGTTTTACGTTTTGCAATGACTATGATAAACAAATAGGAAGCTACCGGCCGGGAGTTGTGGCAAACTCCTGTAATCCAGCTACTTTGAGGCCTGGACTGGGGACGATTTGAGGGCGGGGGTTCTGTCTTCAGACGTTCTATGTAGATCGGGTGTCCGCGCTAAGCCCGGCATCAATATGGTGCCATTGGAGGAATCTGATGGTACCAGGTTGACTAAGGAGGGACGTACTGGCCCAGGGCAGAAATGCAGCAGGCAAAAGTCCCCGTGTCGCGCAGTAGTGGGTTCGCACCTGTGAATAGACGTCTGCTGGCAGCCCGTCCAATATAACTGGACTCACTCCTTTTGCACCCTTTTAATGTCTATTTAGCTTATGTAAAAGCCTTTAATCCCCATTCACACACTAATAACGCTTGTGTTTTTACAAGTATTTTGTTGAGATAACAATGTCACATTAAACAATAGTCCTTTGAAATCCTAGTCTCTTGTACCCAACATGTCTAGTTTTTATACGAGATTTATCACAGTTATCATTCACATATAAAGATTCTTTATATTTGCTTATTTTAGAAACATGTCAAAATCGTAAACATTGAGATTTGCCTTGCACAGGTGTCTCCCTTATTACCTTTTAGTTAGACACTGTCATGTAACTGCATTCAGTCGGCAAAGCAGCAACACTTTCTCACAGGAAACAGCCTCTGTATTCACCGGATTTAACCTGCCATATGGAAATATTCGGAAAAGGTCCTCGTGTGTCCTTACGTATAGTAATGGTTTATAGTATATAATACATTATAAGCCAAGCGAATCGAGCAAGAGCAGAATGGTTTTATGTTTTGCAATGACTATGATAAACAAATAGTAAGCTACCGGCCGGGAGTTGTGGCAAACTCCTGTAATCCAGCTACTTGGAGGCCTGGACTGGGGACGATTTGAGGGCGGGGGTTCTGTCTTCAGACGTTCTATGTAGATCGGGTGTCCGCGCTAAGCCCGGCATCAATATGGTGCCATTGGAGGAATCTGATGGTACCAGGTTGACTAAGGTGGGACGTACTGGCCCAGGGCAGAAATGCAGCAGGCAAAAGTCCCCGTGTCGCGCAGTAGTGGGTTCGCACCTGTGAATAGACGTCTGCTGGCAGCCCGTCCAATATAACTGGACTCACTCCTTTTGCACCCTTTTAATGTCTATTTAGCTTATGTAAAAGCCTTTAATCCCCATTCACACACTAATAACGCTTGTGTTTTTACAAGTATTTTGTTGAGATAACAATGTCACATTAAACAATAGTCCTTTGAAATCCTAGTCTCTTGTACCCAACATGTCTAGTTTTTATACGAGATTTATCACAGTTATCATTCACATATAAAGATTCTTTATATTTGCTTATTTTAGAAACATTTCAAAGTCGTAAACATTGAGATTTGCCTTGCACAGGTGTCTCCCTTATTACCTTTTAGTTAGACACTGTCATGTAACTGCATTCAGTCGGCAAAGAAGCAACACTTTCTCACAGGAAACAGCCTCTGTATTCACCGGATTTAACCTGCCATATGGAAATATTCGGAAAAGGTCCTCGTGTGTCCTTACGTATAGTAATGGTTTATAGTATATAATACATTATAATAGCCAAGCGAATCGAGCAAGAGCAGAATGGTTTTATGTTTTGCAATGACTATGATAAACAAATAGTAAGCTACCGGCCGGGAGTTGTGGCAAACTCCTGTAATCCAGCTACTTGGAGGCCTGGACTGGGGACGATTTGAGGGCGGGGGTTCTGTCTTCAGACGTTCTATGTAGATCGGGTGTCCGCGCTAAGCCCGGCATCAATATGGTGCCATTGGAGGAATCTGATGGTACCAGGTTGACTAAGGAGGGACGTACTGGCCCAGGGCAGAAATGCAGCAGGCAAAAGTCCCCGTGTCGCGCAGTAGTGGGTTCGCACCTGTGAATAGACGTCTGCTGGCAGCCCGTCCAATATAACTGGACTCACTCCTTTTGCACCCTTTTAATGTCTATTTAGCTTATGTAAAAGCCTTTAATCCCCATTCACACACTAATAACGCTTGTGTTTTTACAAGTATTTTGTTGAGATAACAATGTCACATTAAACAATAGTCCTTTGAAATCCTAGTCTCTTGTACCCAACATGTCTAGTTTTTATACGAGATTTATCACAGTTATCATTCACATATAAAGATTCTTTATATTTGCTTATTTTAGAAACATTTCAAAGTCGTAAACATTGAGATTTGCCTTGCACAGGTGTCTCCCTTATTACCTTTTAGTTAGACACTGTCATGTAACTGCATTCAGTCGGCAAAGAAGCAACACTTTCTCACAGGAAACAGCCTCTGTATTCACCGGATTTAACCTGCCATATGGAAATATTCGGAAAAGGTCCTCGTGTGTCCTTACGTATAGTAATGGTTTATAGTATATAATACATTATAATAGCCAAGCGAATCGAGCAAGAGCAGAATGGTTTTATGTTTTGCAATGACTATGATAAACAAATAGTAAGCTACCGGCCGGGAGTTGTGGCAAACTCCTGTAATCCAGCTACTTGGAGGCCTGGACTGGGGACGATTTGAGGGCGGGGGTTCTGTCTTCAGACGTTCTATGTAGATCGGGTGTCCGCGCTAAGCCCGGCATCAATATGGTGCCATTGGAGGAATCTGATGGTACCAGGTTGACTAAGGAGGGACGTACTGGCCCAGGGCAGAAATGCAGCAGGCAAAAGTCCCCGTGTCGCGCAGTAGTGGGTTCGCACCTGTGAATAGACGTCTGCTGGCAGCCCGTCCAATATAACTGGACTCACTCCTTTTGCACCCTTTTAATGTCTATTTAGCTTATGTAAAAGCCTTTAATCCCCATTCACACACTAATAACGCTTGTGTTTTTACAAGTATTTTGTTGAGATAACAATGTCACATTAAACAATAGTCCTTTGAAATCCTAGTCTCTTGTACCCAACATGTCTAGTTTTTATACGAGATTTATCACAGTTATCATTCACATATAAAGATTCTTTATATTTGCTTATTTTAGAAACATGTCAAAATCGTAAACATTGAGATTTGCCTTGCACAGGTGTCTCCCTTATTACCTTTTAGTTAGACACTGCCATGTAACTGCATTCAGTCGGCAAAGCAGCAACACTTTCTCACAGGAAACAGCCTCTGTATTCACCGGATTTAACCTGCCATATGGAAATATTCGGAAAAGGTCCTCGTGTGTCCTTACGTATAGTAATGGTTTATAGTATATAATACATTATAATAGCCAAGCGAATCGAGCAAGAGCAGAATGGTTTTATGTTTTGCAATGACTATGATAAACAAATAGTAAGCTACCGGCCGGGAGTTGTGGCAAACTCCTGTAATCCAGCTACTTGGAGGCCTGGACTGGGGACGATTTGAGGGCGGGGGTTCTGTCTTCAGACGTTCTATGTAGATCGGGTGTCCGCGCTAAGCCCGGCATCAATATGGTGCCATTGGAGGAATCTGATGGTACCAGGTTGACTAAGGAGGGACGTACTGGCCCAGGGCAGAAATGCAGCAGGCAAAAGTCCCCGTGTCGCGCAGTAGTGGGTTCGCACCTGTGAATAGACGTCTGCTGGCAGCCCGTCCAATATAACTGGACTCACTCCTTTTGCACCCTTTTAATGTCTATTTAGCTTATGTAAAAGCCTTTAATCCCCATTCACACACTAATAACGCTTGTGTTTTTACAAGTATTTTGTTGAGATAACAATGTCACATTAAACAATAGTCCTTTGAAATCCTAGTCTCTTGTACCCAACATGTCTAGTTTTTATACGAGATTTATCACAGTTATCATTCACATATAAAGATTCTTTATATTTGCTTATTTTAGAAACATGTCAAAATCGTAAACATTGAGATTTGCCTTGCACAGGTGTCTCCCTTATTACCTTTTAGTTAGACACTGTCATGTAACTGCATTCAGTCGGCAAAGAAGCAACACTTTCTCACAGGAAACAGCCTCTGTATTCACCGGATTTAACCTGCCATATGGAAATATTCGGAAAAGGTCCTCGTGTGTCCTTACGTATAGTAATGGTTTATAGTATATAATACATTATAAGCCAAGCGAACTGAGCAAGAGCAGAATGGTTTTATGTTTTGCAATGACTATGATAAACAAATAGTAAGCTACCGGCCGGGAGTTGTGGCAAACTCCTGTAATCCAGCTACTTGGAGGCCTGGACTGGGGACGATTTGAGGGCGGGGGTTCTGTCTTCAGACGTTCTATGTAGATCGGGTGTCCGCGCTAAGCCCGGCATCAATATGGTGCCATTGGAGGAATCTGATGGTACCAGGTTGACTAAGGAGGGACGTACTGGCCCAGGGCAGAAATGCAGCAGGCAAAAGTCCCCGTGTCGCGCAGTAGTGGGTTCGCACCTGTGAATAGACGTCTGCTGGCAGCCCGTCCAATATAACTGGACTCACTCCTTTTGCACCCTTTTAATGTCTATTTAGCTTATGTAAAAGCCTTTAATCCCCATTCACACACTAATAACGCTTGTGTTTTTACAAGTATTTTGTTGAGATAACAATGTCACATTAAACAATAGTCCTTTGAAATCCTAGTCTCTTGTACCCAACATGTCTAGTTTTTATACGAGATTTATCACAGTTATCATTCACATATAAAGATTCTTTATATTTGCTTATTTTAGAAACATGTCAAAATCGTAAACATTGAGATTTGCCTTGCACAGGTGTCTCCCTTATTACCTTTTAGTTAGACACTGTCATGTAACTGCATTCAGTCGGCAAAGCAGCAACACTTTCTCACAGGAAACAGCCTCTGTATTCACCGGATTTAACCTGCCATATGGAAATATTCGGAAAAGGTCCTCGTGTGTCCTTACGTATAGTAATGGTTTATAGTATATAATACATTATAATAGCCAAGCGAATCGAGCAAGAGCAGAATGGTTTTATGTTTTGCAATGACTATGATAAACAAATAGTAAGCTACCGGCCGGGAGTTGTGGCAAACTCCTGTAATCCAGCTACTTGGAGGCCTGGACTGGGGACGATTTGAGGGCGGGGGTTCTGTCTTCAGACGTTCTATGTAGATCGGGTGTCCGCGCTAAGCCCGGCATCAATATGGTGCCATTGGAGGAATCTGATGGTACCAGGTTGACTAAGGAGGGACGTACTGGCCCAGGGCAGAAATGCAGCAGGCAAAAGTCCCCGTGTCGCGCAGTAGTGGGTTCGCACCTGTGAATAGACGTCTGCTGGCAGCCCGTCCAATATAACTGGACTCACTCCTTTTGCACCCTTTTAATGTCTATTTAGCTTATGTAAAAGCCTTTAATCCCCATTCACACACTAATAACGCTTGTGTTTTTACAAGTATTTTGTTGAGATAACAATGTCACATTAAACAATAGTCCTTTGAAATCCTAGTCTCTTGTACCCAACATGTCTAGTTTTTATACGAGATTTATCACAGTTATCATTCACATATAAAGATTCTTTATATTTGCTTATTTTAGAAACATGTCAAAATCGTAAATATTGAGATTTGCCTTGCACAGGTGTCTCCCTTATTACCTTTTAGTTAGACACTGTCATGTAACTGCATTCAGTCGGCAAAGCAGCAACACTTTCTCACAGGAAACAGCCTCTGTATTCACCGGATTTAACCTGCCATATGGTCCAAAATATTCGGAAAAGGTCATCGTGTGTCCTTACGTATTGTAATCGTTTATAATATATAATACATTATAATAGCCAAGCGAACTGAGCAAGAGGAGAATGGTTTTACGTTTTGCAATGACTATGATAAACAAATAGGAAGCTACCGGCCGGGAGTTGTGGCAAACTCCTGTAATCCAGCTACTTGGAGGCCTGGACTGGGGACGATTTGAGGGCGGGGGTTCTGTCTTCAGACGTTCTATGTAGATCGGGTGTCCGCGCTAAGCCCGGCATCAATATGGTGCCATTGGAGGAATCTGATGGTACCAGGTTGACTAAGGAGGGACGTCCTGGCCAAGGGCAGAAATGCAGCAGGCAAAAGTCCCCGTGTCGCGCAGTAGTGGGTTCGCACCTGTGAATAGACGTCTGCTGGCAGCCCGTCCAATATAACTGGACTCACTCCTTTTGCACCCTTTTAATGTCTATTTAGCTTATGTAAAAGCCTTTAATCCCCATTCACACACTAATAACGCTTGTGTTTTTACAAGTATTTTGTTGAGATAACAATGTCACATTAAACAATAGTCCTTTGAAATCCTAGTCTCTTGTACCCAACATGTCTAGTTTTTATACGAGATTTATCACAGTTATCATTCACATATAAAGATTCTTTATATTTGCTTATTTTAAAAACATGTCAAAATCGTAAACATTGAGATTTGCCTTGCACAGGTGTCTCCCTTATTACCTTTTAGTTAGACACTGTCATGTAACTGCATTCAGTCGGCAAAGCAGCAACACTTTCTCACAGGAAACAGCCTCTGTATTCACCGGATTTAACCTGCCATATGGAAATATTCGGAAAAGGTCCTCGTGTGTCCTTACGTATAGTAATGGTTTATAGTATATAATACATTATAATAGCCAAGCGAATCGAGCGAGAGCAGAATGGTTTTATGTTTTGCAATGACTATGATAAACAAATAGTAAGCTACCGGCCGGGAGTTGTGGCAAACTCCTGTAATCCAGCTACTTGGAGGCCTGGACTGGGGACGATTTGAGGGCGGGGGTTCTGTCTTCAGACGTTCTATGTAGATCGGGTGTCCGCGCTAAGCCCGGCATCAATATGGTGCCATTGGAGGAATCTGATGGTACCAGGTTGACTAAGGAGGGACGTACTGGCCCAGGGCAGAAATGCAGCAGGCAAAAGTCCCCGTGTCGCGCAGTAGTGGGTTCGCACCTGTGAATAGACGTCTGCTGGCAGCCCGTCCAATATAACTGGACTCACTCCTTTTGCACCCTTTTAATGTCTATTTAGCTTATGTAAAAGCCTTTAATCCCCATTCACACACTAATAACGCTTGTGTTTTTACAAGTATTTTGTTGAGATAACAATGTCACATTAAACAATAGTCCTTTGAAATCCTAGTCTCTTGTACCCAACATGTCTAGTTTTTATACGAGATTTATCACAGTTATCATTCACATATAAAGATTCTTTATATTTGCTTATTTTAGAAACATGTCAAAATCGTAAATATTGAGATTTGCCTTGCACAGGTGTCTCCCTTATTACCTTTTAGTTAGACACTGTCATGTAACTGCATTCAGTCGGCAAAGCAGCAACACTTTCTCACAGGAAACAGCCTCTGTATTCACGGATTTAACCTGCCATATGGAAATATTCGGAAAAGGTCCTCGTGTGTCCTTACGTATAGTAATGGTTTATAGTATATAATACATTATAAGCCAAGCGAATCGAGCAGGAGCAGAATGGTTTTATGTTTTGCAATGACTATGATAAACAAATAGTAAGCTACCGGCCGGGAGTTGTGGCAAACTCCTGTAATCCAGCTACTTGGAGGCCTGGACTGGGGACGATTTGAGGGCGGGGGTTCTGTCTTCAGACGTTCTATGTAGATCGGGTGTCCGCGCTAAGCCCGGCATCAATATGGTGCCATTGGAGGAATCTGATGGTACCAGGTTGACTAAGGAGGGACGTACTGGCCCAGGGCAGAAATGCAGCAGGCAAAAGTCCCCGTGTCGCGCAGTAGTGGGTTCGCACCTGTGAATAGACGTCTGCTGGCAGCCCGTCCAATATAACTGGACTCACTCCTTTTGCACCCTTTTAATGTCTATTTAGCTTATGTAAAAGCCTTTAATCCCCATTCACACACTAATAACGCTTGTGTTTTTACAAGTATTTTGTTGAGATAACAATGTCACATTAAACAATAGTCCTTTGAAATCCCAGTCTCTTGTACCCAACATGTCTAGTTTTTATACGAGATTTATCACAGTTATCATTCACATATAAAGATTCTTTATATTTGCTTATTTTAGAAACATTTCAAAATCGTAAACATTGAGATTTGCCTTGCACAGGTGTCTCCCTTATTACCTTTTAGTTAGACACTGTCATGTAACTGCATTCAGTCGGCAAAGAAGCAACACTTTCTCACAGGAAACAGCCTCTGTATTCACCGGATTTAACCTGCCATATGGAAATATTCGGAAAAGGTCCTCGTGTGTCCTTACGTATAGTAATGGTTTATAGTATATAATACATTATAAGCCAAGCGAACTGAGCAAGAGCAGAATGGTTTTATGTTTTGCAATGACTATGATAAACAAATAGTAAGCTACCGGCCGGGAGTTGTGGCAAACTCCTGTAATCCAGCTACTTGGAGGCCTGGACTGGGGACGATTTGAGGGCGGGGGTTCTGTCTTCAGACGTTCTATGTAGATCGGGTGTCCGCGCTAAGCCCGGCATCAATATGGTGCCATTGGAGGAATCTGATGGTACCAGGTTGACTAAGGAGGGACGTACTGGCCCAGGGCAGAAATGCAGCAGGCAAAAGTCCCCGTGTCGCGCAGTAGTGGGTTCGCACCTGTGAATAGACGTCTGCTGGCAGCCCGTCCAATATAACTGGACTCACTCCTTTTGCACCCTTTTAATGTCTATTTAGCTTATGTAAAAGCCTTTAATCCCCATTCACACACTAATAACGCTTGTGTTTTTACAAGTATTTTGTTGAGATAACAATGTCACATTAAACAATAGTCCTTTGAAATCCTAGTCTCTTGTACCCAACATGTCTAGTTTTTATACGAGATTTATCACAGTTATCATTCACATATAAAGATTCTTTATATTTGCTTATTTTAGAAACATGTCAAAATCGTAAACATTGAGATTTGCCTTGCACAGGTGTCTCCCTTATTACCTTTTAGTTAGACACTCTCATGTAACTGCATTCAGTCGGCAAAGCAGCAACACTTTCTCACAGGAAACAGCCTCTGTATTCACCGGATTTAACCTGCCATATGGTCCAAAATATTCGGAAAAGGTCATCGTGTGTCCTTACGTATTGTAATCGTTTATAATATATAATACATTATAATAGCCAAGCGAACTGAGCAAGAGGAGAATGGTTTTACGTTTTGCAATGACTATGATAAACAAATAGTAAGCTACCGGCCGGGAGTTGTGGCAAACTCCTGTAATCCAGCTACTTGGAGGCCTGGACTGGGGACGATTTGAGGGCGGGGGTTCTGTCTTCAGACGTTCTATGTAGATCGGGTGTCCGCGCTAAGCCCGGCATCAATATGGTGCCATTGGAGGAATCTGATGGTACCAGGTTGACTAAGGAGGGACGTACTGGCCCAGGGCAGAAATGCAGCAGGCAAAAGTCCCCGTGTCGCGCAGTAGTGGGTTCGCACCTGTGAATAGACGTCTGCTGGCAGCCCGTCCAATATAACTGGACTCACTCCTTTTGCACCCTTTTAATGTCTATTTAGCTTATGTAAAAGCCTTTAATCCCCATTCACACACTAATAACGCTTGTGTTTTACAAGTATTTTGTTGAGATAACAATGTCACATTAAACAATAGTCCTTTGAAATCCCAGTCTCTTGTACCCAACATGTCTAGTATTTATACGAGATTTATCACAGTTATCATTCACATATAAAGATTCTTTATATTTGCTTATTTTAGAAACATGTCAAAATCGTAAATATTGAGATTTGCCTTGCACAGGTGTCTCCCTTATTACCTTTTAGTTAGACACTGTCATGTAACTGCATTCAGTCGGCAAAGAAGCAACACTTTCTCACAGGAAACAGCCTCTGTATTCACCGGATTTAACCTGCCATATGGAAATATTCGGAAAAGGTCCTCGTGTGTCCTTACGTATAGTAATGGTTTATAGTATATAATACATTATAAGCCAAGCGAACTGAGCAAGAGCAGAATGGTTTTATGTTTTGCAATGACTATGATAAACAAATAGTAAGCTACCGGCCGGGAGTTGTGGCAAACTCCTGTAATCCAGCTACTTGGAGGCCTGGACTGGGGACGATTTTAGGGCGGGGGTTCTGTCTTCAGACGTTCTATGTAGATCGGGTGTCCGCGCTAAGCCCGGCATCAATATGGTGCCATTGGAGGAATCTGATGGTACCAGGTTGACTAAGGAGGGACGTACTGGCCCAGGGCAGAAATGCAGCAGGCAAAAGTCCCCGTGTCGCGCAGTAGTGGGTTCGCACCTGTGAATAGACGTCTGCTGGCAGCCCGTCCATTTTAACTGGACTCACTCCTTTTGCACCCTTTTAATGTCTATTTAGCTTATGTAAAAGCCTTTAATCCCCATTCACACACTAATAACGCTTGTGTTTTTACAAGTATTTTGTTGAGATAACAATGTCACATTAAACAATAGTCCTTTGAAATCCTAGTCTCTTGTACCCAACATGTCTAGTTTTTATACGAGATTTATCACAGTTATCATTCACATATAAAGATTCTTTATATTTGCTTATTTTAGAAACATGTCAAAATCGTAAATATTGAGATTTGCCTTGCACAGGTGTCTCCCTTATTACCTTTTAGTTAGACACTGTCATGTAACTGCATTCAGTCGGCAAAGCAGCAACACTTTCTCACAGGAAACAGCCTCTGTATTCACCGGATTTAACCTGCCATATGGTCCAAATTTTCGGAAAAGGTCATCGTGTGTCCTTACGTATTGTAATGGTTTATAATATATAATACATTATAATAGCCAATCGAACTGAGCAAGAGGAGAATGGTTTTACGTTTTGCAATGACTATGATAAACAAATAGTAAGCTACCGGCCGGGAGTTGTGGCAAACTCCTGTAATCCAGCTACTTGGAGGCCTGGACTGGGGACGATTTGAGGGCGGGGGTTCTGTCTTCAGACGTTCTATGTAGATCGGGTGTCCGCGCTAAGCCCGGCATCAATATGGTGCCATTGGAGGAATCTGATGGTACCAGGTTGACTAAGGAGGGACGTACTGGCCCAGGGCAGAAATGCAGCAGGCAAAAGTCCCCGTGTCGCGCAGTAGTGGGTTCGCACCTGTGAATAGACGTCTGCTGGCAGCCCGTCCAATATAACTGGACTCACTCCTTTTGCACCCTTTTAATGTCTATTTAGCTTATGTAAAAGCCTTTAATCCCCATTCACACACTAATAACGCTTGTGTTTTTACAAGTATTTTGTTGAGATAACAATGTCACATTAAACAATAGTCCTTTGAAATCCCAGTCTCTTGTACCCAACATGTCTAGTTTTTATACGAGATTTATCACAGTTATCATTCACATATAAAGATTCTTTATATTTGCTTATTTTAGAAACATTTCAAAATCGTAAACATTGAGATTTGCCTTGCACAGGTGTCTCCCATATTACCTTTTAGTTAGACACTGTCATGTAACTGCATTCAGTCGGCAAAGAAGCAACACTTTCTCACAGGAAACAGCCTCTGTATTCACCGGATTTAACCTGCCATATGGAAATATTCGGAAAAGGTCCTCGTGTGTCCTTACGTATAGTAATGGTTTATAGTATATAATACATTATAAGCCAAGCGAACTGAGCAAGAGCAGAATGGTTTTATGTTTTGCAATGACTATGATAAACAAATAGTAAGCTACCGGCCGGGAGTTGTGGCAAACTCCTGTAATCCAGCTACTTGGAGGCCTGGACTGGGGACGATTTGAGGGCGGGGGTTCTGTCTTCAGACGTTCTATGTAGATCGGGTGTCCGCGCTAAGCCCGGCATCAATATGGTGCCATTGGAGGAATCTGATGGTACCAGGTTGACTAAGGAGGGACGTACTGGCCCAGGGCAGAAATGCAGCAGGCAAAAGTCCCCGTGTCGCGCAGTAGTGGGTTCGCACCTGTGAATAGACGTCTGCTGGCAGCCCGTCCAATATAACTGGACTCACTCCTTTTGCACCCTTTTAATGTCTATTTAGCTTATGTAAAAGCCTTTAATCCCCATTCACACACTAATAACGCTTGTGTTTTTACAAGTATTTTGTTGAGATAACAATGTCACATTAAACAATAGTCCTTTGAAATCCCAGTCTCTTGTACCCAACATGTCTAGTTTTTATACGAGATTTATCACAGTTATCATTCACATATAAAGATTCTTTATATTTGCTTATTTTAGAAACATTTCAAAATCGTAAACATTGAGATTTGCCTTGCACAGGTGTCTCCCTTATTACCTTTTAGTTAGACACTGTCATGTAACTGCATTCAGTCGGCAAAGAAGCAACACTTTCTCACAGGAAACAGCCTCTGTATTCACCGGATTTAACCTGCCATATGGAAATATTCGGAAAAGGTCCTCGTGTGTCCTTACGTATAGTAATGGTTTATAGTATATAATACATTATAAGCCAAGCGAACTGAGCAAGAGCAGAATGGTTTTATGTTTTGCAATGACTATGATAAACAAATAGTAAGCTACCGGCCGGGAGTTGTGGCAAACTCCTGTAATCCAGCTACTTGGAGGCCTGGACTGGGGACGATTTGAGGGCGGGGGTTCTGTCTTCAGACGTTCTATGTAGATCGGGTGTCCGCGCTAAGCCCGGCATCAATATGGTGCCATTGGAGGAATCTGATGGTACCAGGTTGACTAAGGAGGGACGTACTGGCCCAGGGCAGAAATGCAGCAGGCAAAAGTCCCCGTGTCGCGCAGTAGTGGGTTCGCACCTGTGAATAGACGTCTGCTGGCAGCCCGTCCAATATAACTGGACTCACTCCTTTTGCACCCTTTTAATGTCTATTTAGCTTATGTAAAAGCCTTTAATCCCCATTCACACACTAATAACGCTTGTGTTTTTACAAGTATTTTGTTGAGATAACAATGTCACATTAAACAATAGTCCTTTGAAATCCTAGTCTCTTGTACCCAACATGTCTAGTTTTTATACGAGATTTATCACAGTTATCATTCACATATAAAGATTCTTTATATTTGCTTATTTTAGAAACATGTCAAAATCGTAAACATTGAGATTTGCCTTGCACAGGTGTCTCCCTTATTACCTTTTAGTTAGACACTCTCATGTAACTGCATTCAGTCGGCAAAGCAGCAACACTTTCTCACAGGAAACAGCCTCTGTATTCACCGGATTTAACCTGCCATATGGAAATATTCGGAAAAGGTCCTCGTGTGTCCTTACGTATAGTAATGGTTTATAGTATATAATACATTATAATAGCCAAGCGAATCGAGCAAGAGCAGAATGGTTTTATGTTTTGCAATGACTATGATAAACAAATAGTAAGCTACCGGCCGGGAGTTGTGGCAAACTCCTGTAATCCAGCTACTTGGAGGCCTGGACTGGGGACGATTTGAGGGCGGGGGTTCTGTCTTCAGACGTTCTATGTAGATCGGGTGTCCGCGCTAAGCCCGGCATCAATATGGTGCCATTGGAGGAATCTGATGGTACCAGGTTGACTAAGGAGGGACGTACTGGCCCAGGGCAGAAATGCAGCAGGCAAAAGTCCCCGTGTCGCGCTAAGCCCGGCACCTGTGAATAGACGTCTGCTGGCAGCCCGTCCAATATAACTGGACTCACTCCTTTTGCACCCTTTTAATGTCTATTTAGCTTATGTAAAAGCCTTTAATCCCCATTCACACACTAATAACGCTTGTGTTTTTACAAGTATTTTGTTGAGATAACAATGTCACATTAAACAATAGTCCTTTGAAATCCTAGTCTCTTGTACCCAACATGTCTAGTTTTTATACGAGATTTATCACAGTTATCATTCACATATAAAGATTCTTTATATTTGCTTATTTTAGAAACATGTCAAAATCGTAAACATTGAGATTTGCCTTGCACAGGTGTCTCCCTTATTACCTTTTAGTTAGACACTGTCATGTAACTGCATTCAGTCGGCAAAGCAGCAACACTTTCTCACAGGAAACAGCCTCTGTATTCACCGGATTTAACCTGCCATATGGAAATATTCGGAAAAGGTCCTCGTGTGTCCTTACGTATAGTAATGGTTTATAGTATATAATACATTATAATAGCCAAGCGAATCGAGCAAGAGCAGAATGGTTTTATGTTTTGCAATGACTATGATAAACAAATAGTAAGCTACCGGCCGGGAGTTGTGGCAAACTCCTGTAATCCAGCTACTTGGAGGCCTGGACTGGGGACGATTTGAGGGCGGGGGTTCTGTCTTCAGACGTTCTATGTAGATCGGGTGTCCGCGCTAAGCCCGGCATCAATATGGTGCCATTGGAGGAATCTGATGGTACCAGGTTGACTAAGGAGGGACGTACTGGCCCAGGGCAGAAATGCAGCAGGCAAAAGTCCCCGTGTCGCGCAGTAGTGGGTTCGCACCTGTGAATAGACGTCTGCTGGCAGCCCGTCCAATATAACTGGACTCACTCCTTTTGCACCCTTTTAATGTCTATTTAGCTTATGTAAAAGCCTTTAATCCCCATTCACACACTAATAACGCTTGTGTTTTTACAAGTATTTTGTTGAGATAACAATGTCACATTAAACAATAGTCCTTTGAAATCCTAGTCTCTTGTACCCAACATGTCTAGTTTTTATACGAGATTTATCACAGTTATCATTCACATATAAAGATTCTTTATATTTGCTTATTTTAGAAACATGTCAAAATCGTAAATATTGAGATTTGCCTTGCACAGGTGTCTCCCTTATTACCTTTTAGTTAGACACTGTCATGTAACTGCATTCAGTCGGCAAAGCAGCAACCCTTACTCACAGGAAACAGCCTCTGTATTCACCGGATTTAACCTGCCATATGGAAATATTCGGAAAAGGTCCTCGTGTGTCCTTACGTATAGTAATGGTTTATAGTATATAATACATTATAAGCCAAGCGAATCGAGCAAGAGCAGAATGGTTTTATGTTTTGCAATGACTATGATAAACAAATAGTAAGCTACCGGCCGGGAGTTGTGGCAAACTCCTGTAATCCAGCTACTTGGAGGCCTGGACTGGGGACGATTTGAGGGCGGGGGTTCTGTCTTCAGACGTTCTATGTAGATCGGGTGTTCGCGCTAAGCCCGGCATCAATATGGTGCCATTGGAGGAATCTGATGGTACCAGGTTGACTAAGGAGGGACGTACTGGCCCAGGGCAGAAATGCAGCAGGCAAAAGTCCCCGTGTCGCGCAGTAGTGGGTTCGCACCTGTGAATAGACGTCTGCTCGCAGCCCGTCCAATATAACTGGACTCACTCCTTTTGCACCCTTTTAATGTCTATTTAGCTTATGTAAAAGCCTTTAATCCCCATTCACACACTAATAACGCTTGTGTTTTTACAAGTATTTTGTTGAGATAACAATGTCACATTAAACAATAGTCCTTTGAAATCCTAGTCTCTTGTACCCAACATGTCTAGTTTTTATACGAGATTTATCACAGTTATCATTCACATATAAAGATTCTTTATATTTGCTTATTTTAGAAACATGTCAAAATCGTAAACATTGAGATTTGCCTTGCACAGGTGTCTCCCTTATTACCTTTTAGTTAGACACTGTCATGTAACTGCATTCAGTCGGCAAAGCAGCAACACTTTCTCACAGGAAACAGCCTCTGTATTCACCGGATTTAACCTGCCATATGGAAATATTCGGAAAAGGTCCTCGTGTGTCCTTACGTATAGTAATGGTTTATAGTATATAATACATTATAATAGCCAAGCGAATCGAGCAAGAGCAGAATGGTTTTATGTTTTGCAATGACTATGATAAACAAATAGTAAGCTACCGGCCGGGAGTTGTGGCAAACTCCTGTAATCCAGCTACTTGGAGGCCTGGACTGGGGACTATTTGAGGGCGGGGGTTCTGTCTTCAGACGTTCTATGTAGATCGGGTGTCCGCGCTAAGCCCGGCATCAATATGGTGCCATTGGAGGAATCTGATGGTACCAGGTTGACTAAGGAGGGACGTACTGGCCCAGGGCAGAAATGCAGCAGGCAAAAGTCCCCGTGTCGCGCAGTAGTGGGTTCGCACCTGTGAATAGACGTCTGCTGGCAGCCCGTCCAATATAACTGGACTCACTCCTTTTGCAGCCTTTTAATGTCTATTTAGCTTATGTAAAAGCCTTTAATCCCCATTCACACACTAATAACGCTTGTGTTTTTACAAGTATTTTGTTGAGATAACAATGTCACATTAAACAATAGTCCTTTGAAATCCTAGTCTCTTGTACCCAACATGTCTAGTTTTTATACGAGATTTATCACAGTTATCATTCACATATAAAGATTCTTTATATTTGCTTATTTTAGAAACATGTCAAAATCGTAAACATTGAGATTTGCCTTGCACAGGTGTCTCCCTTATTACCTTTTAGTTAGACACTGTCATGTAACTGCATTCAGTCGGCAAAGCAGCAACACTTTCTCACAGGAAACAGCCTCTGTATTCACCGGATTTAACCTGCCATATGGAAATATTCGGAAAAGGTCCTCGTGTGTCCTTACGTATAGTAATGGTTTATAGTATATAATACATTATAATAGCCAAGCGAATCGAGCAAGAGCAGAATGGTTTTATGTTTTGCAATGACTATGATAAACAAATAGTAAGCTACCGGCCGGGAGTTGTGGCAAACTCCTGTAATCCAGCTACTTGGAGGCCTGGACTGGGGACGATTTGAGGGCGGGGGTTCTGTCTTCAGACGTTCTATGTAGATCGGGTGTCCGCGCTAAGCCCGGCATCAATATGGTGCCATTGGAGGAATCTGATGGTACCAGGTTGACTAAGGAGGGACGTACTGGCCCAGGGCAGAAATGCAGCAGGCAAAAGTCCCCGTGTCGCGCAGTAGTGGGTTCGCACCTGTGAATAGACGTCTGCTGGCAGCCCGTCCAATATAACTGGACTCACTCCTTTTGCACCCTTTTAATGTCTATTTAGCTTATGTAAAAGCCTTTAATCCCCATTCACACACTAATAACGCTTGTGTTTTTACAAGTATTTTGTTGAGATAACAATGTCACATTAAACAATAGTCCTTTGAAATCCTAGTCTCTTGTACCCAACATGTCTAGTTTTTATACGAGATTTATCACAGTTATCATTCACATATAAAGATTCTTTATATTTGCTTATTTTAGAAACATGTCAAAATCGTAAACATTGAGATTTGCCTTGCACAGGTGTCTCCCTTATTACCTTTTAGTTAGACACTGTCATGTAACTGCATTCAGTCGGCAAAGCAGCAACACTTTCTCACAGGAAACAGCCTCTGTATTCACCGGATTTAACCTGCCATATGGAAATATTCGGAAAAGGTCCTCGTGTGTCCTTACGTATAGTAATGGTTTATAGTATATAATACATTATAATAGCCAAGCGAATCGAGCAAGAGCAGAATGGTTTTATGTTTTGCAATGACTATGATAAACAAATAGTAAGCTACCGGCCGGGAGTTGTGGCAAACTCCTGTAATCCAGCTACTTGGAGGCCTGGACTGGGGACGATTTGAGGGCGGGGGTTCTGTCTTCAGACGTTCTATGTAGATCGGGTGTCCGCGCTAAGCCCGGCATCAATATGGTGCCATTGGAGGAATCTGATGGTACCAGGTTGACTAAGGAGGGACGTACTGGCCCAGGGCAGAAATGCAGCAGGCAAAAGTCCCAGTGTCGCGCAGTAGTGGGTTCGCACCTGTGAATAGACGTCTGCTGGCAGCCCGTCCAATATAACTGGACTCACTCCTTTTGCACCCTTTTAATGTCTATTTAGCTTATGTAAAAGCCTTTAATCCCCATTCACACACTAATAACGCTTGTGTTTTTACAAGTATTTTGTTGAGATAACAATGTCACATTAAACAATAGTCCTTTGAAATCCTAGTCTCTTGTACCCAACATGTCTAGTTTTTATACGAGATTTATCACAGTTATCATTCACATATAAAGATTCTTTATATTTGCTTATTTTAGAAACATGTCAAAATCGTAAACATTGAGATTTGCCTTGCACAGGTGTCTCCCTTATTACCTTTTAGTTAGACACTGTCATGTAACTGCATTCAGTCGGCAAAGCAGCAACACTTTCTCACAGGAAACAGCCTCTGTATTCACCGGATTTAACCTGCCATATGGAAATATTCGGAAAAGGTCCTCGTGTGTCCTTACGTATAGTAATGGTTTATGGTATATAATACATTATAAGCCAAGCGAACTGAGCAAGAGCAGAATGGTTTTATGTTTTGCAATGACTATGATAAACAAATAGTAAGCTACCGGCCGGGAGTTGTGGCAAACTCCTGTAATCCAGCTACTTGGAGGCATGGACTGGGACGATTTGAGGGCGGGGGTTCTGTCTTCAGACGTTCTATGTAGATCGGGTGTCCGCGCTAAGCCCGGCATCAATATGGTGACATTGGAGGAATCTGATGGTACCAGGTTGGCTAAGGAGGGACGTACTGGCCCAGGGCAGAAATGCAGCAGGCAAAAGTCCCCGTGTCGCGCAGTAGTGGGTTCGCACCTGTGAATAGACGTCTGCTGGCAGCCCGTCCAATATAACTGGACTCACTCCTTTTGCACCCTTTTAATGTCTATTTAGCTTATGTAAAAGCCTTTAATCCCCATTCACACACTAATAACGCTTGTGTTTTTACAAGTATTTTGTTGAGATAACAATGTCACATTAAACAATAGTCCTTTGAAATCCTAGTCTCTTGTACCCAACATGTCTAGTTTTTATACGAGATTTATCACAGTTATCATTCACATATAAAGATTCTTTATATTTGCTTATTTTAGAAACATGTCAAAATCGTAAACATTGAGATTTGCCTTGCACAGGTGTCTCCCTTATTACCTTTTAGTTAGACACTGTCATGTAACTGCATTCAGTCGGCAAAGCAGCAACACTTTCTCACAGGAAACAGCCTCTGTATTCACCGGATTTAACCTGCCATATGGTCCAAAATATTCGGAAAAGGTCATCGTGTGTCCTTACGTATTGTAATGGTTTATAATATATAATACATTATAATAGCCAAGCGAACTGAGCAAGAGGAGAATGGTTTTACGTTTTGCAATGACTATGATAAACAAATAGGAAGCTACCGGCCGGGAGTTGTGGCAAACTCCTGTAATCCAGCTACTTGGAGGCCTGGACTGGGGACGATTTGAGGGCGGGGGTTCTGTCTTCAGACGTTCTATGTAGATCGGGTGTCCGCGCTAAGCCCGGCATCAATATGGTGCCATTGGAGGAATCTGATGGTACCAGGTTGACTAAGGAGGGACGTACTGGCCCAGGGCAGAAATGCAGCAGGCAAAAGTCCCCGTGTCGCGCAGTAGTGGGTTCGCACCTGTGAATAGACGTCTGCTGGCAGCCCGTCCAATATAACTGGACTCACTCCTTTTGCACCCTTTTAATGTCTATTTAGCTTATGTAAAAGCCTTTAATCCCCATTCACACACTAATAACGCTTGTGTTTTTACAAGTATTTTGTTGAGATAACAATGTCACATTAAACAATAGTCCTTTGAAATCCTAGTCTCTTGTACCCAACATGTCTAGTTTTTATACGAGATTTATCACAGTTATCATTCACATATAAAGATTCTTTATATTTGCTTATTTTAGAAACATGTCAAAATCGTAAACATTGAGATTTGCCTTGCACAGGTGTCTCCCTTATTACCTTTTAGTTAGACACTGTCATGTAACTGCATTCAGTCGGCAAAGCAGCAACACTTTCTCACAGGAAACAGCCTCTCTATTCACCGGATTTAACCTGCCATATGGTCCAAAATATTCGGAAAAGATCATCGTGTGTCCTTACGTATTGTAATGGTTTATAATATATAATACATTATAATAGCCAAGCGAACTGAGCAAGAGGAGAATGGTTTTACGTTTTGCAATGACTATGATAAACAAATAGTAAGCTACCGGCCGGGAGTTGTGGCAAACTCCTGTAATCCAGCTACTTGGAGGCCTGGACTGGGGACGATTTGAGGGCGGGGGTTCTGTCTTCAGACGTTCTATGTAGATCGGGTGTCCGCGCTAAGCCCGGCATCAATATGGTGCCATTGGAGGAATCTGATGGTACCAGGTTGACTAAGGAGGGACGTACTGGCCCAGGGCAGAAATGCAGCAGGCAAAAGTCCCCGTGTCGCGCAGTAGTGGGTTCGCACCTGTGAATAGACGTCTGCTCGCAGCCCGTCCAATATAACTGGACTCACTCCTTTTGCACCCTTTTAATGTCTATTTAGCTTATGTAAAAGCCTTTAATCCCCATTCACACACTAATAACGCTTGTGTTTTTACAAGTATTTTGTTGAGATAACAATGTCACATTAAACAATAGTCCTTTGAAATCCTAGTCTCTTGTACCCAACATGTCTAGTTTTTATACGAGATTTATCACAGTTATCATTCACATATAAAGATTCTTTATATTTGCTTATTTTAGAAACATGTCAAAATCGTAAACATTGAGATTTGCCTTGCACAGGTGTCTCCCTTATTACCTTTTAGTTAGACACTGTCATGTAACTGCATTCAGTCGGCAAAGCAGCAACACTTTCTCACAGGAAACAGCCTCTGTATTCACCGGATTTAACCTGCCATATGGAAATATTCGGAAAAGGTCCTCGTGTGTCCTTACGTATAGTAATGGTTTATAGTATATAATACATTATAATAGCCAAGCGAATCGAGCAAGAGCAGAATGGTTTTATGTTTTGCAATGACTATGATAAACAAATAGTAAGCTACCGGCCGGGAGTTGTGGCAAACTCCTGTAATCCAGCTACTTGGAGGCCTGGACTGGGGACGATTTGAGGGCGGGGGTTCTGTCTTCAGACGTTCTATGTAGATCGGGTGTCCGCGCTAAGCCCGGCATCAATATGGTGCCATTGGAGGAATCTGATGGTACCAGGTTGACTAAGGAGGGACGTACTGGCCCAGGGCAGAAATGCAGCAGGCAAAAGTCCCCGTGTCGCGCAGTAGTGGGTTCGCACCTGTGAATAGACGTCTGCTCGCAGCCCGTCCAATATAACTGGACTCACTCCTTTTGCACCCTTTTAATGTCTATTTAGCTTATGTAAAAGCCTTTAATCCCCATTCACACACTAATAACGCTTGTGTTTTTACAAGTATTTCGTTGAGATAACAATGTCACATTAAACAATAGTCCTTTGAAATCCTAGTCTCTTGTACCCAACATGTCTAGTTTTTATACGAGATTTATCACAGTTATCATTCACATATAAAGATTCTTTATATTTGCTTATTTTAGAAACATGTCAAAATCGTAAACATTGAGATTTGCCTTGCACAGGTGTCTCCCTTATTACCTTTTAGTTAGACACTGTCATGTAACTGCATTCAGTCGGCAAAGCAGCAACACTTTCTCACAGGAAACAGCCTCTGTATTCACCGGATTTAACCTGCCATATGGAAATATTCGGAAAAGGTCCTCGTGTGTCCTTACGTATAGTAATGGTTTATAGTATATAATACATTATAATAGCCAAGCGAATCGAGCAAGAGCAGAATGGTTTTATGTTTTGCAATGACTATGATAAACAAATAGTAAGCTACCGGCCGGGAGTTGTGGCAAACTCCTGTAATCCAGCTACTTGGAGGCCTGGACTGGGGACGATTTGAGGGCGGGGGTTCTGTCTTCAGACGTTCTATGTAGATCGGGTGTCCGCGCTAAGCCCGGCATCAATATGGTGCCATTGGAGGAATCTGATGGTACCAGGTTGACTAAGGAGGGACGTACTGGCCCAGGGCAGAAATGCAGCAGGCAAAAGTCCCCGTGTCGCGCAGTAGTGGGTTCGCACCTGTGAATAGACGTCTGCTGGCAGCCCGTCCAATATAACTGGACTCACTCCTTTTGCACCCTTTTAATGTCTATTTAGCTTATGTAAAAGCCTTTAATCCCCATTCACACACTAATAACGCTTGTGTTTTTACAAGTATTTTGTTGAGATAACAATGTCACATTAAACAATAGTCCTTTGAAATCCTAGTCTCTTGTACCCAACATGTCTAGTTTTTATACGAGATTTATCACAGTTATCATTCACATATAAAGATTCTTTATATTTGCTTATTTTAGAAACATGTCAAAATCGTAAACATTGAGATTTGCCTTGCACAGGTGTCTCCCTTATTACCTTTTAGTTAGACACTGTCATGTAACTGCATTCAGTCGGCAAAGCAGCAACACTTTCTCACAGGAAACAGCCTCTGTATTCACCGGATTTAACCTGCCATATGGAAATATTCGGAAAAGGTCCTCGTGTGTCCTTACGTATAGTAATGGTTTATAGTATATAATACATTATAATAGCCAAGCGAATCGAGCAAGAGCAGAATGGTTTTATGTTTTGCAATGACTATGATAAACAAATAGTAAGCTACCGGCCGGGAGTTGTGGCAAACTCCTGTAATCCAGCTACTTGGAGGCCTGGACTGGGGACGATTTGAGGGCGGGGGTTCTGTCTTCAGACGTTCTATGTAGATCGGGTGTCCGCGCTAAGCCCGGCATCAATATGGTGCCATTGGAGGAATCTGATGGTACCAGGTTGACTAAGGAGGGACGTACTGGCCCAGGGCAGAAATGCAGCAGGCAAAAGTCCCCGTGTCGGGCAGTAGTGGGTTCGCACCTGTGAATAGACGTCTGCTCGCAGCCCGTCCAATATAACTGGACTCACTCCTTTTGCACCCTTTTAATGTCTATTTAGCTTATGTAAAAGCCTTTAATCCCCATTCACACACTAATAACGCTTGTGTTTTTACAAGTATTTTGTTGAGATAACAATGTCACATTAAACAATAGTCCTTTGAAATCCTAGTCTCTTGTACCCAACATGTCTAGTTTTTATACGAGATTTATCACAGTTATCATTCACATATAAAGATTCTTTATATTTGCTTATTTTAGAAACATGTCAAAATCGTAAACATTGAGATTTGCCTTGCACAGGTGTCTCCCTTATTACCTTTTAGTTAGACACTGTCATGTAACTGCATTCAGTCGGCAAAGCAGCAACACTTTCTCACAGGAAACAGCCTCTGTATTCACCGGATTTAACCTGCCATATGGAAATATTCGGAAAAGGTCCTCGTGTGTCCTTACGTATAGTAATGGTTTATAGTATATAATACATTATAATAGCCAAGCGAATCGAGCAAGAGCAGAATGGTTTTATGTTTTGCAATGACTATGATAAACAAATAGTAAGCTACCGGCCGGGAGTTGTGGCAAACTCCTGTAATCCAGCTACTTGGAGGCCTGGACTGGGGACGATTTGAGGGCGGGGGTTCTGTCTTCAGACGTTCTATGTAGATCGGGTGTCCGCGCTAAGCCCGGCATCAATATGGTGCCATTGGAGGAATCTGATGGTACCAGGTTGACTAAGGAGGGACGTACTGGCCCAGGGCAGAAATGCAGCAGACAAAAGTCCCCGTGTCGCGCAGTAGTGGGTTCGCACCTGTGAATAGACGTCTGCTCGCAGCCCGTCCAATATAACTGGACTCACTCCTTTTGCACCCTTTTAATGTCTATTTAGCTTATGTAAAAGCCTTTAATCCCCATTCACACACTAATAACGCTTGTGTTTTTACAAGTATTTTGTTGAGATAACAATGTCACATTAAACAATAGTCCTTTGAAATCCTAGTCTCTTGTACCCAACATGTCTAGTTTTTATACGAGATTTATCACAGTTATCATTCACATATAAAGATTCTTTATATTTGCTTATTTTAGAAACATGTCAAAATCGTAAACATTGAGATTTGCCTTGCACAGGTGTCTCCCTTATTACCTTTTAGTTAGACACTGTCATGTAACTGCATTCAGTCGGCAAAGCAGCAACACTTTCTCACAGGAAACAGCCTCTGTATTCACCGGATTTAACCTGCCATATGGTCCAAAATATTCGGAAAAGGTCATCGTGTGTCCTTACGTATTGTAATGGTTTATAATATATAATACATTATAATAGCCAAGCGAACTGAGCAAGAGGAGAATGGTTTTACGTTTTGCAATGACTATGATAAACAAATAGGAAGCTACCGGCCGGGAGTTGTGGCAAACTCCTGTAATCCAGCTACTTGGAGGCCTGGACTGGGGACGATTTGAGGGCGGGGGTTCTGTCTTCAGACGTTCTATGTAGATCGGGTGTCCGCGCTAAGCCCGGCATCAATATGGTGCCATTGGAGGAATCTGATGGTACCAGGTTGACTAAGGAGGGACGTACTGGCCCAGGGCAGAAATGCAGCAGGCAAAAGTCCCCGTGTCGCGCAGTAGTGGGTTCGCACCTGTGAATAGACGTCTGCTGGCAGCCCGTCCAATATAACTGGACTCACTCCTTTTGCACCCTTTTAATGTCTATTTAGCTTATGTAAAAGCCTTTAATCCCCATTCACACACTAATAACGCTTGTGTTTTTACAAGTATTTTGTTGAGATAACAATGTCACATTAAACAATAGTCCTTTGAAATCCTAGTCTCTTGTACCCAACATGTCTAGTTTTTATACGAGATTTATCACAGTTATCATTCACATATAAAGATTCTTTATATTTGCTTATTTTAGAAACATGTCAAAATCGTAAACATTGAGATTTGCCTTGCACAGGTGTCTCCCTTATTACCTTTTAGTTAGACACTGTCATGTAACTGCATTCAGTCGGCAAAGCAGCAACACTTTCTCACAGGAAACAGCCTCTCTATTCACCGGATTTAACCTGCCATATGGTCCAAAATATTCGGAAAAGATCATCGTGTGTCCTTACGTATTGTAATGGTTTATAATATATAATACATTATAATAGCCAAGCGAACTGAGCAAGAGGAGAATGGTTTTACGTTTTGCAATGACTATGATAAACAAATAGTAAGCTACCGGCCGGGAGTTGTGGCAAACTCCTGTAATCCAGCTACTTGGAGGCCTGGACTGGGGACGATTTGAGGGCGGGGGTTCTGTCTTCAGACGTTCTATGTAGATCGGGTGTCCGCGCTAAGCCCGGCATCAATATGGTGCCATTGGAGGAATCTGATGGTACCAGGTTGACTAAGGAGGGACGTACTGGCCCAGGGCAGAAATGCAGCAGGCAAAAGTCCCCGTGTCGCGCAGTAGTGGGTTCGCACCTGTGAATAGACGTCTGCTCGCAGCCCGTCCAATATAACTGGACTCACTCCTTTTGCACCCTTTTAATGTCTATTTAGCTTATGTAAAAGCCTTTAATCCCCATTCACACACTAATAACGCTTGTGTTTTTACAAGTATTTTGTTGAGATAACAATGTCACATTAAACAATAGTCCTTTGAAATCCTAGTCTCTTGTACCCAACATGTCTAGTTTTTATACGAGATTTATCACAGTTATCATTCACATATAAAGATTCTTTATATTTGCTTATTTTAGAAACATGTCAAAATCGTAAACATTGAGATTTGCCTTGCACAGGTGTCTCCCTTATTACCTTTTAGTTAGACACTGTCATGTAACTGCATTCAGTCGGCAAAGCAGCAACACTTTCTCACAGGAAACAGCCTCTGTATTCACCGGATTTAACCTGCCATATGGAAATATTCGGAAAAGGTCCTCGTGTGTCCTTACGTATAGTAATGGTTTATAGTATATAATACATTATAATAGCCAAGCGAATCGAGCAAGAGCAGAATGGTTTTATGTTTTGCAATGACTATGATAAACAAATAGTAAGCTACCGGCCGGGAGTTGTGGCAAACTCCTGTAATCCAGCTACTTGGAGGCCTGGACTGGGGACGATTTGAGGGCGGGGGTTCTGTCTTCAGACGTTCTATGTAGATCGGGTGTCCGCGCTAAGCCCGGCATCAATATGGTGCCATTGGAGGAATCTGATGGTACCAGGTTGACTAAGGAGGGACGTACTGGCCCAGGGCAGAAATGCAGCAGGCAAAAGTCCCCGTGTCGCGCAGTAGTGGGTTCGCACCTGTGAATAGACGTCTGCTCGCAGCCCGTCCAATATAACTGGACTCACTCCTTTTGCACCCTTTTAATGTCTATTTAGCTTATGTAAAAGCCTTTAATCCCCATTCACACACTAATAACGCTTGTGTTTTTACAAGTATTTTGTTGAGATAACAATGTCACATTAAACAATAGTCCTTTGAAATCCTAGTCTCTTGTACCCAACATGTCTAGTTTTTATACGAGATTTATCACAGTTATCATTCACATATAAAGATTCTTTATATTTGCTTATTTTAGAAACATGTCAAAATCGTAAACATTGAGATTTGCCTTGCACAGGTGTCTCCCTTATTACCTTTTAGTTAGACACTGTCATGTAACTGCATTCAGTCGGCAAAGCAGCAACACTTTCTCACAGGAAACAGCCTCTGTATTCACCGGATTTAACCTGCCATATGGAAATATTCGGAAAAGGTCCTCGTGTGTCCTTACGTATAGTAATGGTTTATAGTATATAATACATTATAATAGCCAAGCGAATCGAGCAAGAGCAGAATGGTTTTATGTTTTGCAATGACTATGATAAACAAATAGTAAGCTACCGGCCGGGAGTTGTGGCAAACTCCTGTAATCAAGCTACTTGGAGGCCTGGACTGGGGACGATTTGAGGGCGGGGGTTCTGTCTTCAGACGTTCTATGTAGATCGGGTGTCCGCGCTAAGCCCGGCATCAATATGGTGCCATTGGAGGAATCTGATGGTACCAGGTTGACTAAGGAGGGACGTACTGGCCCAGGGCAGAAATGCAGCAGGCAAAAGTCCCCGTGTCGCGCAGTAGTGGGTTCGCACCTGTGAATAGACGTCTGCTCGCAGCCCGTCCAATATAACTGGACTCACTCCTTTTGCACCCTTTTAATGTCTATTTAGCTTATGTAAAAGCCTTTAATCCCCATTCACACACTAATAACGCTTGTGTTTTTACAAGTATTTTGTTGAGGTAACAATGTCACATTAAACAATAGTCCTTTGAAATCCTAGTCTCTTGTACCCAACATGTCTAGTTTTTATACGAGATTTATCACAGTTATCATTCACATATAAAGATTCTTTATATTTGCTTATTTTAGAAACATGTCAAAATCGTAAACATTGAGATTTGCCTTGCACAGGTGTCTCCCTTATTACCTTTTAGTTAGACACTGTCATGTAACTGCATTCAGTCGGCAAAGCAGCAACACTTTCTCACAGGAAACAGCCTCTGTATTCACCGGATTTAACCTGCCATATGGAAATATTCGGAAAAGGTCCTCGTGTGTCCTTACGTATAGTAATGGTTTATAGTATATAATACATTATAATAGCCAAGCGAATCGAGCAAGAGCAGAATGGTTTTATGTTTTGCAATGACTATGATAAACAAATAGTAAGCTACCGGCCGGGAGTTGTGGCAAACTCCTGTAATCCAGCTACTTGGAGGCCTGGACTGGGGACGATTTGAGGGCGGGGGTTCTGTCTTCAGACGTTCTATGTAGATCGGGTGTCCGCGCTAAGCCCGGCATCAATATGGTGCCATTGGAGGAATCTGATGGTACCAGGTTGACTTAGGAGGGACGTACTGGCCCAGGGCAGAAATGCAGCAGGCAAAAGTCCCCGTGTCGCGCAGTAGTGGGTTCGCACCTGTGAATAGACGTCTGCTCGCAGCCCGTCCAATATAACTGGACTCACTCCTTTTGCACCCTTTTAATGTCTATTTAGCTTATGTAAAAGCCTTTAATCCCCATTCACACACTAATAACGCTTGTGGTTTTACAAGTATTTTGTTGAGATAACAATGTCACATTAAACAATAGTCCTTTGAAATCCTAGTCTCTTGTACCCAACATGTCTAGTTTTTATACGAGATTTATCACAGTTATCATTCACATATAAAGATTCTTTATATTTGCTTATTTTAGAAACATGTCAAAATCGTAAACATTGAGATTTGCCTTGCACAGGTGTCTCCCTTATTACCTTTTAGTTAGACACTGTCATGTAACTGCATTCAGTCGGCAAAGCAGCAACACTTTCTCACAGGAAACAGCCTCTGTATTCACCGGATTTAACCTGCCATATGGAAATATTCGGAAAAGGTCCTCGTGTGTCCTTACGTATAGTAATGGTTTATAGTATATAATACATTATAATAGCCAAGCGAATCGAGCAAGAGCAGAATGGTTTTATGTTTTGCAATGACTATGATAAACAAATAGTAAGCTACCGGCCGGGAGTTGTGGCAAACTCCTGTAATCCAGCTACTTGGAGGCCTGGACTGGGGACGATTTGAGGGCGGGGGTTCTGTCTTCAGACGTTCTATGTAGATCGGGTGTCCGCGCTAAGCCCGGCATCAATATGGTGCCATTGGAGGAATCTGATGGTACCAGGTTGACTAAGGAGGGACGTACTGGCCCAGGGCAGAAATGCAGCAGGCAAAAGTCCCCGTGTCGCGCAGTAGTGGGTTCGCACCTGTGAATAGACGTCTGCTGGCAGCCCGTCCAATATAACTGGACTCACTCCTTTTGCACCCTTTTAATGTCTATTTAGCTTATGTAAAAGCCTTTAATCCCCATTCACACACTAATAACGCTTGTGTTTTTACAAGTATTTTGTTGAGATAACAATGTCACATTAAACAATAGTCCTTTGAAATCCTAGTCTCTTGTACCCAACATGTCTAGTTTTTATACGAGATTTATCACAGTTATCATTCACATATAAAGATTCTTTATATTTGCTTATTTTAGAAACATGTCAAAATCGTAAACATTGAGATTTGCCTTGCACAGGTGTCTCCCTTATTACCTTTTAGTTAGACACTGTCATGTAACTGCATTCAGTCGGCAAAGCAGCAACACTTTCTCACAGGAAACAGCCTCTGTATTCACCGGATTTAACCTGCCATATGGAAATATTCGGAAAAGGTCCTCGTGTGTCCTTACGTATAGTAATGGTTTATAGTATATAATACATTATAATAGCCAAGCGAATCGAGCAAGAGCAGAATGGTTTTATGTTTTGCAATGACTATGATAAACAAATAGTAAGCTACCGGCCGGGAGTTGTGGCAAACTCCTGTAATCCAGCTACTTGGAGGCCTGGACTGGGGACGATTTGAGGGCGGGGGTTCTGTCTTCAGACGTTCTATGTAGATCGGGTGTCCGCGCTAAGCCCGGCATCAATATGGTGCCATTGGAGGAATCTGATGGTACCAGGTTGACTAAGGAGGGACGTACTGGCCCAGGGCAGAAATGCAGCAGGCAAAAGTCCCCGTGTCGGGCAGTAGTGGGTTCGCACCTGTGAATAGACGTCTGCTCGCAGCCCGTCCAATATAACTGGACTCACTCCTTTTGCACCCTTTTAATGTCTATTTAGCTTATGTAAAAGCCTTTAATCCCCATTCACACACTAATAACGCTTGTGTTTTTACAAGTATTTTGTTGAGATAACAATGTCACATTAAACAATAGTCCTTTGAAATCCTAGTCTCTTGTACCCAACATGTCTAGTTTTTATACGAGATTTATCACAGTTATCATTCACATATAAAGATTCTTTATATTTGCTTATTTTAGAAACATGTCAAAATCGTAAACATTGAGATTTGCCTTGCACAGGTGTCTCCCTTATTACCTTTTAGTTAGACACTGTCATGTAACTGCATTCAGTCGGCAAAGCAGCAACACTTTCTCACAGGAAACAGCCTCTGTATTCACCGGATTTAACCTGCCATATGGAAATATTCGGAAAAGGTCCTCGTGTGTCCTTACGTATAGTAATGGTTTATAGTATATAATACATTATAATAGCCAAGCGAATCGAGCAAGAGCAGAATGGTTTTATGTTTTGCAATGACTATGATAAACAAATAGTAAGCTACCGGCCGGGAGTTGTGGCAAACTCCTGTAATCCAGCTACTTGGAGGCCTGGACTGGGGACGATTTGAGGGCGGGGGTTCTGTCTTCAGACGTTCTATGTAGATCGGGTGTCCGCGCTAAGCCCGGCATCAATATGGTGCCATTGGAGGAATCTGATGGTACCAGGTTGACTAAGGAGGGACGTACTGGCCCAGGGCAGAAATGCAGCAGACAAAAGTCCCCGTGTCGCGCAGTAGTGGGTTCGCACCTGTGAATAGACGTCTGCTCGCAGCCCGTCCAATATAACTGGACTCACTCCTTTTGCACCCTTTTAATGTCTATTTAGCTTATGTAAAAGCCTTTAATCCCCATTCACACACTAATAACGCTTGTGTTTTTACAAGTATTTTGTTGAGATAACAATGTCACATTAAACAATAGTCCTTTGAAATCCTAGTCTCTTGTACCCAACATGTCTAGTTTTTATACGAGATTTATCACAGTTATCATTCACATATAAAGATTCTTTATATTTGCTTATTTTAGAAACATGTCAAAATCGTAAACATTGAGATTTGCCTTGCACAGGTGTCTCCCTTATTACCTTTTAGTTAGACACTGTCATGTAACTGCATTCAGTCGGCAAAGCAGCAACACTTTCTCACAGGAAACAGCCTCTGTATTCACCGGATTTAACCTGCCATATGGAAATATTCGGAAAAGGTCCTCGTGTGTCCTTACGTATAGTAATGGTTTATAGTATATAATACATTATAATAGCCAAGCGAATCGAGCAAGAGCAGAATGGTTTTATGTTTTGCAATGACTATGATAAACAAATAGTAAGCTACCGGCCGGGAGTTGTGGCAAACTCCTGTAATCCAGCTACTTGGAGGCCTGGACTGGGGACGATTTGAGGGCGGGGGTTCTGTCTTCAGACGTTCTATGTAGATCGGGTGTCCGCGCTAAGCCCGGCATCAATATGGTGCCATTGGAGGAATCTGATGGTACCAGGTTGACTAAGGAGGGACGTACTGGCCCAGGGCAGAAATGCAGCAGGCAAAAGTCCCCGTGTCGCGCAGTAGTGGGTTCGCACCTGTGAATAGACGTCTGCTCGCAGCCCGTCCAATATAACTGGACTCACTCCTTTTGCACCCTTTTAATGTCTATTTAGCTTATGTAAAAGCCTTTAATCCCCATTCACACACTAATAACGCTTGTGTTTTTACAAGTATTTTGTTGAGATAACAATGTCACATTAAACAATAGTCCTTTGAAATCCTAGTCTCTTGTACCCAACATGTCTAGTTTTTATACGAGATTTATCACAGTTATCATTCACATATAAAGATTCTTTATATTTGCTTATTTTAGAAACATGTCAAAATCGTAAACATTGAGATTTGCCTTGCACAGGTGTCTCCCTTATTACCTTTTAGTTAGACACTGTCATGTAACTGCATTCAGTCGGCAAAGCAGCAACACTTTCTCACAGGAAACAGCCTCTGTATTCACCGGATTTAACCTGCCATATGGAAATATTCGGAAAAGGTCCTCGTGTGTCCTTACGTATAGTAATGGTTTATAGTATATAATACATTATAATAGCCAAGCGAATCGAGCAAGAGCAGAATGGTTTTATGTTTTGCAATGACTATGATAAACAAATAGTAAGCTACCGGCCGGGAGTTGTGGCAAACTCCTGTAATCCAGCTACTTGGAGGCCTGGACTGGGGACGATTTGAGGGCGGGGGTTCTGTCTTCAGACGTTCTATGTAGATCGGGTGTCCGCGCTAAGCCCGGCATCAATATGGTGCCATTGGAGGAATCTGATGGTACCAGGTTGACTTAGGAGGGACGTACTGGCCCAGGGCAGAAATGCAGCAGGCAAAAGTCCCCGTGTCGCGCAGTAGTGGGTTCGCACCTGTGAATAGACGTCTGCTCGCAGCCCGTCCAATATAACTGGACTCACTCCTTTTGCACCCTTTTAATGTCTATTTAGCTTATGTAAAAGCCTTTAATCCCCATTCACACACTAATAACGCTTGTGGTTTTACAAGTATTTTGTTGAGATAACAATGTCACATTAAACAATAGTCCTTTGAAATCCTAGTCTCTTGTACCCAACATGTCTAGTTTTTATACGAGATTTATCACAGTTATCATTCACATATAAAGATTCTTTATATTTGCTTATTTTAGAAACATGTCAAAATCGTAAACATTGAGATTTGCCTTGCACAGGTGTCTCCCTTATTACCTTTTAGTTAGACACTGTCATGTAACTGCATTCAGTCGGCAAAGCAGCAACACTTTCTCACAGGAAACAGCCTCTGTATTCACCGGATTTAACCTGCCATATGGAAATATTCGGAAAAGGTCCTCGTGTGTCCTTACGTATAGTAATGGTTTATAGTATATAATACATTATAATAGCCAAGCGAATCGAGCAAGAGCAGAATGGTTTTATGTTTTGCAATGACTATGATAAACAAATAGTAAGCTACCGGCCGGGAGTTGTGGCAAACTCCTGTAATCCAGCTACTTGGAGGCCTGGACTGGGGACGATTTGAGGGCGGGGGTTCTGTCTTCAGACGTTCTATGTAGATCGGGTGTCCGCGCTAAGCCCGGCATCAATATGGTGCCATTGGAGGAATCTGATGGTACCAGGTTGACTAAGGAGGGACGTACTGGCCCAGGGCAGAAATGCAGCAGGCAAAAGTCCCCGTGTCGCGCAGTAGTGGGTTCGCACCTGTGAATAGACGTCTGCTCGCAGCCCGTCCAATATAACTGGACTCACTCCTTTTGCACCCTTTTAATGTCTATTTAGCTTATGTAAAAGCCTTTAATCCCCATTCACACACTAATAACGCTTGTGTTTTTACAAGTATTTTGTTGAGATAACAATGTCACATTAAACAATAGTCCTTTGAAATCCTAGTCTCTTGTACCCAACATGTCTAGTTTTTATACGAGATTTATCACAGTTATCATTCACATATAAAGATTCTTTATATTTGCTTATTTTAGAAACATGTCAAAATCGTAAACATTGAGATTTGCCTTGCACAGGTGTCTCCCTTATTACCTTTTAGTTAGACACTGTCATGTAACTGCATTCAGTCGGCAAAGCAGCAACACTTTCTCACAGGAAACAGCCTCTGTATTCACCGGATTTAACCTGCCATATGGAAATATTCGGAAAAGGTCCTCGTGTGTCCTTACGTATAGTAATGGTTTATAGTATATAATACATTATAATAGCCAAGCGAATCGAGCAAGAGCAGAATGGTTTTATGTTTTGCAATGACTATGATAAACAAATAGTAAGCTACCGGCCGGGAGTTGTGGCAAACTCCTGTAATCCAGCTACTTGGAGGCCTGGACTGGGGACGATTTGAGGGCGGGGGTTCTGTCTTCAGACGTTCTATGTAGATCGGGTGTCCGCGCTAAGCCCGGCATCAATATGGTGCCATTGGAGGAATCTGATGGTACCAGGTTGACTAAGGAGGGACGTACTGGCCCAGGGCAGAAATGCAGCAGGCAAAAGTCCCCGTGTCGGGCAGTAGTGGGTTCGCACCTGTGAATAGACGTCTGCTCGCAGCCCGTCCAATATAACTGGACTCACTCCTTTTGCACCCTTTTAATGTCTATTTAGCTTATGTAAAAGCCTTTAATCCCCATTCACACACTAATAACGCTTGTGTTTTTACAAGTATTTTGTTGAGATAACAATGTCACATTAAACAATAGTCCTTTGAAATCCTAGTCTCTTGTACCCAACATGTCTAGTTTTTATACGAGATTTATCACAGTTATCATTCACATATAAAGATTCTTTATATTTGCTTATTTTAGAAACATGTCAAAATCGTAAACATTGAGATTTGCCTTGCACAGGTGTCTCCCTTATTACCTTTTAGTTAGACACTGTCATGTAACTGCATTCAGTCGGCAAAGCAGCAACACTTTCTCACAGGAAACAGCCTCTGTATTCACCGGATTTAACCTGCCATATGGAAATATTCGGAAAAGGTCCTCGTGTGTCCTTACGTATAGTAATGGTTTATAGTATATAATACATTATAATAGCCAAGCGAATCGAGCAAGAGCAGAATGGTTTTATGTTTTGCAATGACTATGATAAACAAATAGTAAGCTACCGGCCGGGAGTTGTGGCAAACTCCTGTAATCCAGCTACTTGGAGGCCTGGACTGGGGACGATTTGAGGGCGGGGGTTCTGTCTTCAGACGTTCTATGTAGATCGGGTGTCCGCGCTAAGCCCGGCATCAATATGGTGCCATTGGAGGAATCTGATGGTACCAGGTTGACTAAGGAGGGACGTACTGGCCCAGGGCAGAAATGCAGCAGACAAAAGTCCCCGTGTCGCGCAGTAGTGGGTTCGCACCTGTGAATAGACGTCTGCTCGCAGCCCGTCCAATATAACTGGACTCACTCCTTTTGCACCCTTTTAATGTCTATTTAGCTTATGTAAAAGCCTTTAATCCCCATTCACACACTAATAACGCTTGTGTTTTTACAAGTATTTTGTTGAGATAACAATGTCACATTAAACAATAGTCCTTTGAAATCCTAGTCTCTTGTACCCAACATGTCTAGTTTTTATACGAGATTTATCACAGTTATCATTCACATATAAAGATTCTTTATATTTGCTTATTTTAGAAACATGTCAAAATCGTAAACATTGAGATTTGCCTTGCACAGGTGTCTCCCTTATTACCTTTTAGTTAGACACTGTCATGTAACTGCATTCAGTCGGCAAAGCAGCAACACTTTCTCACAGGAAACAGCCTCTGTATTCACCGGATTTAACCTGCCATATGGAAATATTCGGAAAAGGTCCTCGTGTGTCCTTACGTATAGTAATGGTTTATAGTATATAATACATTATAATAGCCAAGCGAATCGAGCAAGAGCAGAATGGTTTTATGTTTTGCAATGACTATGATAAACAAATAGTAAGCTACCGGCCGGGAGTTGTGGCAAACTCCTGTAATCCAGCTACTTGGAGGCCTGGACTGGGGACGATTTGAGGGCGGGGGTTCTGTCTTCAGACGTTCTATGTAGATCGGGTGTCCGCGCTAAGCCCGGCATCAATATGGTGCCATTGGAGGAATCTGATGGTACCAGGTTGACTAAGGAGGGACGTACTGGCCCAGGGCAGAAATGCAGCAGGCAAAAGTCCCCGTGTCGCGCAGTAGTGGGTTCGCACCTGTGAATAGACGTCTGCTCGCAGCCCGTCCAATATAACTGGACTCACTCCTTTTGCACCCTTTTAATGTCTATTTAGCTTATGTAAAAGCCTTTAATCCCCATTCACACACTAATAACGCTTGTGTTTTTACAAGTATTTTGTTGAGATAACAATGTCACATTAAACAATAGTCCTTTGAAATCCTAGTCTCTTGTACCCAACATGTCTAGTTTTTATACGAGATTTATCACAGTTATCATTCACATATAAAGATTCTTTATATTTGCTTATTTTAGAAACATGTCAAAATCGTAAATATTGAGATTTGACTTGCACAGGTGTCTCCCTTATTACCTTTTAGTTAGACACTGTCATGTAACTGCATTCAGTCGGCAAAGCAGCAACACTTTCTCACAGGAAACAGCCTCTGTATTCACCGGATTTAACCTGCCATATGGAAATATTCGGAAAAGGTCCTCGTGTGTCCTTACGTATAGTAATGGTTTATACTATATAATACATTATAATAGCCAAGCGAATCGAGCAAGAGCAGAATGGTTTTATGTTTTGCAATGACTATGATAAACAAATAGTAAGCTACCGGCCGGGAGTTGTGGCAAACTCCTGTAATCCAGCTACTTGGAGGCCTGGACTGGGGACGATTTGAGGGCGGGGGTTCTGTCTTCAGACGTTCTATGTAGATCGGGTGTCCGCGCTAAGCCCGGCATCAATATGGTGCCATTGGAGGAATCTGATGGTACAAGGTTGACTAAGGAGGGACGTACTGGCCCAGGGCAGAAATGCAGCAGGCAAAAGCTTGTGTTTTTACAAGTATTTTGTTGAGATAACAATGTCACATTAAACAATAGTCCTTTGAAATCCTAGTCTCTTGTACCCAACATGTCTAGTTTTTATACGAGATTTATCACAGTTATCATTCACATATAAAGATTCTTTATATTTGCTTATTTTAGAAACATGTCAAAATCGTAAATATTGAGATTTGCCTTGCACAGGTGTCTCCCTTATTACCTTTTAGTTAGACACTGTCATGTAACTGCATTCAGTCGGCAAAGCAGCAACACTTTCTCACAGGAAACAGCCTCTGTATTCACCGGATTTAACCTGCCATATGGAAATATTCGGAAAAGGTCCTCATGTGTCCTTACGTATAGTAATGGTTTATAGTATATAATACATTATAATAGCCAAGCGAATCGAGCAAGAGCAGAATGGTTTTATGTTTTGCAATGACTATGATAAACAAATAGTAAGCTACCGGCCGGGAGTTGTGGCAAACTCCTGTAATCCAGCTACTTGGAGGCCTGGACTGGGGACGATTTGAGGGCGGGGGTTCTGTCTTCAGACGTTCTATGTAGATCGGGTGTCCGCGCTAAGCCCGGCATCAATATGGTGCCATTGGAGGAATCTGATGGTACCAGGTTGACTAAGGAGGGACGTACTGGCCCAGGGCAGAAATGCAGCAGGCAAAAGTCCCCGTGTCGCGCAGTAGTGGGTTCGCACCTGTGAATAGACGTCTGCTCGCAGCCCGTCCAATATAACTGGACTCACTCCTTTTGCACCCTTTTAATGTCTATTTAGCTTATGTAAAAGCCTTTAATCCCCATTCACACACTAATAACGCTTGTGTTTTTACAAGTATTTTGTTGAGATAACAATGTCACATTAAACAATAGTCCTTTGAAATCCTAGTCTCTTGTACCCAACATGTCTAGTTTTTATACGAGATTTATCACAGTTATCATTCACATATAAAGATTCTTTATATTTGCTTATTTTAGAAACATGTCAAAATCGTAAACATTGAGATTTGCCTTGCACAGGTGTCTCCCTTATTACCTTTTAGTTAGACACTGTCATGTAACTGCATTCAGTCGGCAAAGCAGCAACACTTTCTCACAGGAAACAGCCTCTGTATTCACCGGATTTAACCTGCCATATGGAAATATTCGGAAAAGGTCCTCGTGTGTCCTTACGTATAGTAATGGTTTATAGTATATAATACATTATAATAGCCAAGCGAATCGAGCAAGAGCAGAATGGTTTTATGTTTTGCAATGACTATGATAAACAAATAGTAAGCTACCGGCCGGGAGTTGTGGCAAACTCCTGTAATCCAGCTACTTGGAGGCCTGGACTGGGGACGATTTGAGGGCGGGGGTTCTGTCTTCAGACGTTCTATGTAGATCGGGTGTCCGCGCTAAGCCCGGCATCAATATGGTGCCATTGGAGGAATCTGATGGTACCAGGTTGACTAAGGAGGGACGTACTGGCCCAGGGCAGAAATGCAGCAGGCAAAAGTCCCCGTGTCGCGCAGTAGTGGGTTCGCACCTGTGAATAGACGTCTGCTCGCAGCCCGTCCAATATAACTGGACTCACTCCTTTTGCACCCTTTTAATGTCTATTTAGCTTATGTAAAAGCCTTTAATCCCCATTCACACACTAATAACGCTTGTGTTTTTACAAGTATTTTGTTGAGATAACAATGTCACATTAAACAATAGTCCTTTGAAATCCTAGTCTCTTGTACCCAACATGTCTAGTTTTTATACGAGATTTATCACAGTTATCATTCACATATAAAGATTCTTTATATTTGCTTATTTTAGAAACATGTCAAAATCGTGAATATTGAGATTTGACTTGCACAGGTGTCTCCCTTATTACCTTTTAGTTAGACACTGTCATGTAACTGCATTCAGTCGGCAAAGCAGCAACACTTTCTCACAGGAAACAGCCTCTGTATTCACCGGATTTAACCTGCCATATGGAAATATTCGGAAAAGGTCCTCGTGTGTCCTTACGTATAGTAATGGTTTATAGTATATAATACATTATAATAGCCAAGCGAATCGAGCAAGAGCAGAATGGTTTTATGTTTTGCAATGACTATGATAAACAAATAGTAAGCTACCGGCCGGGAGTTGTGGCAAACTCCTGTAATCCAGCTACTTGGAGGCCTGGACTGGGGACGATTTGAGGGCGGGGGTTCTGTCTTCAGACGTTCTATGTAGATCGGGTGTCCGCGCTAAGCCCGGCATCAATATGGTGCCATTGGAGGAATCTGATGGTACCAGGTTGACTAAGGAGGGACGTACTGGCCCAGGGCAGAAATGCAGCAGGCAAAAGTCCCCGTGTCGCGCAGTAGTGGGTTCGCACCTGTGAATAGACGTCTGCTGGCAGCCCGTCCAATATAACTGGACTCACTCCTTTTGCACCCTTTTAATGTCTATTTAGCTTATGTAAAAGCCTTTAATCCCCATTCACACACTAATAACGCTTGTGTTTTTACAAGTATTTTGTTGAGATAACAATGTCACATTAAACAATAGTCCTTTGAAATCCTAGTCTCTTGTACCCAACATGTCTAGTTTTTATACGAGATTTATCACAGTTATCATTCACATATAAAGATTCTTTATATTTGCTTATTTTAGAAACATGTCAAAATCGTAAACATTGAGATTTGCCTTGCACAGGTGTCTCCCTTATTACCTTTTAGTTAGACACTGTCATGTAACTGCATTCAGTCGGCAAAGCAGCAACACTTTCTCACAGGAAACAGCCTCTGTACTGATACAGTAACAATATGACAAGCAGTATCATCACTATCAGGTGATCTCAAGTCCTCTTTCACCAGTCTAAGTTTAAGGATAGACAATTTAGAGAGTAAAATTGAGGACACAATTGAGAACAAACTTGTAGAAAAGTTTACTGAAATAGCAACAAAAGTTGTGTGTGAGGAAATCAAAGATGTGAAAAAAGATTTTGAAACCAAGTATGATAAGCTCAGTGCATCTGTAAGTTCTCTGAAGGAGAAATGTGATAAACTTGGACAAACCTATGCAAAAACAGTTCAATCAAACCATGTAAACAAACACATTGAAAACAACATTGTGATAAAGAATCTCAAGCTTGACACAAATGAATTTAAAGATCAAACTGTCACTCTACACAAGGTAGCTGCATTACTAAAAGATGGACTTAAGCTGCATAATGTTCAAATAACAAAAGCAGAGAGAAGACGAGGCAGGGATGATAAGCCAGGCATAGTGATAGCTACGGTAGACACAAGTGAACACAAGCGACAGATACTTCAAACTAAGAGAAAATTGAAGGAATCAAACAACTACAAGTCAGTTTACATTGACAGTGAACTTACACCTGAGGACCTGAAAAGCCAACATGCTCTGAGGACAATAATAAAGGAGATAGGGAAGGATAAAAAGTACAGAGTCTATGGATCTCGTCTTGTGTCATTGAAACAATAGGATGGACTTGAAGTTTGTGTATGGAACTGTGGAGGCTGGTCTATCAAGGATAATGAAAATTCAAATTTTAGAAAAAACATTATAGAACAAAAAAATGGTGATATTGTAGGAATTTGTGAAACATTTTTAAAACATGATGAAGAATTGGATTTGCCAGGTTATACCTGGTATGGCAACAATAGAAAACAGATTCATGCAAAAGCTCGGCGAGGTTCAGGAGGAGTAGGGTTTTTTATACGAAATGAGATTTTAGACACTTTTACAATATCTATTTTAGACAAATCTGAAGAAGATATATTGTGGTTGAAGTTAAACTCTAAGCATTCTGAGTTTACAATAGTAGTGTGTGTCTGCTATCTGTGCCCTGCAGGATCATCGTATGTGAGAGATGCTGAGGAATTCTTTAACACACTGAGGAGGCAGGTGTATATGTATCAGAGAGAAGGTGTTATGCTCATCACTGGCGATTTTAACTCCAGAGTAGGGGATGCTGCTGACTACATAGAAGGTGTTGATTGTGTTCCTGCTAGACGTGTTTTAGATCAAACAGAAAATTCACACGGCTCATATCTCACAGACTTCCTTGTTGACACAAACCTGTGTATGTTGAATGGGAGACTAGGATGTAATGATTTTACGTACGTTACAACCCAAGGGAGGTCAGTCATCGACTACATTCTTGTCCCACAGGAACAGCTCCACGTGTTCACAGATTTCTCTGTTCAGCCTATGTCAACACTAATAAACAGTTTGGAAGTCAGTGTACCAATATCTATACCCGGACATTCTCTTTTGTCAGCCAATCTGTGTACTTCAGGTTTCATGGAAACAGCCAAACATGTACATATACAAAATGGAAATAATACACCCCCACCAAGTTGTAAGCCAGGTTTTAAACTAAATAACTTTCCTAAAGATTTCCTACAGACTAAAGAGACAGAAGAAGCTCTTAAATCAACTATCAAGAAAATGGATCATGATCTAGAAGTGATGAAAGACATTGATGTGGTTTATGAAGAGTTTCACTGTTTACTTATGAATGAACTTGACAAACGTGTACCACGTAAAAGTACCATATTCAAACATGGAAAGAAACATAAATGTCACACTAAACCTTACTGGGATACACATTTACAGGAGGAATGGAAGAAAGTGTGCATTAGTGAGAGGAACTGGCTAAAGTGTACAAGTTCTGCAGGCAAGAAAACTTTAAGACAAAAATTCCAAACTAAACGAAACATATTTGACAAACTGCACAAGAAATACAAAAGGCGACACCAACTTGAAAAACAGGAATCTTTAACATCCCTTCTAAATGAACACTCTGACAAGGACTTTTGGAGAGAAATTGGGAAACTGGGCATTGTGAATGATAGAAAAACATGTATACCTATGGAAGTTCTGAATTCTGATGGAGTACTCACTACAGATATTGAAGAAGTTATGCATCAGTGGAAACAGGACTATGATAACTTGTTTAATGAGAAAGTGAACACTGAAGACTCCCCCCACATTCAGCAGATAAAATTACAACTACATGCCATGGAAAACTGTGTGACAACTTGTGAAAGAGAGGACGAACTAACATTTCTTAATGGACCAATCACACTAGAAGAAGTAAGAGTAGCAGTAAACCATTCTAGGACGAATAGGGCAGTGGGCATCGACGAAATACCAGCAGAAGCTCTTAAAAACCCCAACTGTATTAAACTGCTGCATAAAATATTCACTTTCTGTTTCGAAAACGGAACCATACCAAACCAGTGGAGACATGGAATCATACACCCGATCATCAAACCAGGCAGTACCGACTTAAGAAAGCCATCAACTTTTAGAGCTATTACCCTTATATCTGTGCCATGTAAACTGTACTGTTATATTTTAAACCAGAGACTATCACATTTCTTAGAAGATAATAATATATTAAAAGATGAACAGAACGGATTCAGAAGGAAAAGGGGCTGCATTGAACATATGTACACTCTATTTTCAGTTATTCAGGACAGGAAAACGTCTAACCAATCAACATATGCTGGATTCGTAGATCTGAAGAAAGCGTTTGACAATGTTGATCGAGAGTGCATGTGGTATAAACTGTGTAAGACTGGAGTTAGTGGTAAGATATATGACTCAATAAGATCCCTTTACACGGATGTGCAGTGTTCAGTGAGAGTAAATGGTTACACAAGCTCAAGTTTCAGTTTAACTAAGGGTGTGAAGCAGGGATGCTCACTGTCGCCAACACTGTTTTCTCTATATATTAACGACTTGGTTGAAGATGTAAACTCTCTCAAATGTGGTATAGAAATTGACAGCACCTCAATATCGCTATTGCTCTTTGCGGACGACATTGTGTTGTTAGCTCCGAATGAAAAGAGTCTACAATCCATGTTAAATGCTGTTGACAAGTGGTGTATTAAGTGGAAACTCCAAGTGAATGCAGATAAAACAAAAATCGTACATTTTCGACCCAACAATTGTCAAGCTACGTGTGTAACATTTTCATGTGGAAAGGAAGAACTCGAATTAGTTGACAAATATAAATATTTAGGACTTTGGTTTGATCAATATTTAGATCTTCGTGTGACAGTGAAAGAAATTTCTAAATCAGCAAGTCGGGCTCTATCTTGTTTACAGACAAAGTGCATTGAAGCTGGAGGAATGACATATGAAACATTCACAAAACTGTATGAAGCGCTTGTTCAGCCAGTATTATTATATGGATCAGCGATATGGGGTACGAAGGAGTACAGCTGCATTAATTTAGTTCAAAACAGGGCCTGTAGATTTTTCCTTGGACTCACTCGTTCAACTTCTAATTGCGCAATACGTGGTGAAATGGGGTGGAGAAGTTGCCTTACTAAGCAAAGAATTGAAATATTCAGACTTTTCTCTAAACTGACGCTCCAAGAAAATACCATATCAAGGGTAGTATTCAGCTGGTCACGTCGGAAAAGGAAATCCTGGATCCACAAAGTTACCACCCTTGCCGTCAAAATGTCTATAAATGATGTTATGAATTATTCATCTATTGACTGTTTTATGCGCCATGTGAAATATAGATGTAATGTTACTGACGATGAACAGTGGTTCAGTGACCTGTGGAACGACAAAAAACTACAAAATGGAAATAAGTTAAGGACATATAGAAAGTTCAAAAAAGACAGGGAACCAGAGAACTATCTTTTCTACACTATGTCACGATATCAGCGAAAACTGTTAGCAAAACTCCGATGTGGTACCCTCCCATTATGTATAGAAACTGGCAGATATACCCGGCCACCGACACCTCTTGAATCGCGCTACTGCCCTTTCTGTACATCTATTGTCGAAGACGAAGAACATTTCCTGATAGACTGCTCTATGTATGCCGACATTAGATATGAACTTTTTAATAATGACCTTTTACCTGATAACTTCATGAACTTCAACTCTACCCAAAAGTTAATAACTGTGATGCAGTGTTCCGGAATTCAGCAGAGTCTAGCTAACTGTATTGATAAGATGTTCCAGAGAAGAAAGAACCTGATTAAATAATTTTAATATAATTATTACAAATATATTGGTAACTTATTTTATTTTATGTTTATCATGTACATGTACCTTTATTTATACATGATTGTGAGTGCTTGAGTGTATGTGGGTAGATACATGTGTGAATATTGTATACGTATGTTTATGTATGTATATTGTGTATGTTTGTGTGTGTATGCGTGTATTTTGGTGTGTCGTGTGGGGGGGGGGGGGGGGGGGGGGGGGGGGGGTGTCTGTGTCTGTGTCTGTGTATGAATGTGTAGTGGTGCGCACGTGTATGAGTGTATGAATATTCTTGTGTGAATGTGTGCATGTGGGCGTGTACTGATTCAAGTGTGATTATATATACATGAAGAAATGCATACATGTGTATATGCACATATTGTCAGTATGATTGATTGAATGTATGTACTGCACAGAATGAGTGCAGCTCTTGGTGACGCTAGTGTGAGTAATGTGTGTATGACTGAAGTGTGTGTGAGTGGGTTGGTGAATATGATGGAGTGGGTGTGTATATATGCTTTCATATAAATTTTTATATTTTAAACATACATGCAAAGTATATTTATAATATCTTAATTTCTATTTTAATATATTTAATGTAACTTTTTGTGTATTTATATTGCATTACTGCATTTGTCTCTTATAGCCTTTTGGCGGCTTGTACATTAATATTTTATCAACATGTGTATTAACAATGTGTATGTACGGGATGAGACGTTAATAAACAAATTCTCTCTCTCTCTCTCTGTATTCACCGGATTTAACCTGCCATATGGAAATATTCGGAAAAGGTCCTCGTGTGTCCTTACGTATAGTAATGGTTTATAGTATATAATACATTATAATAGCCAAGCGAATCGAGCAAGAGCAGAATGGTTTTATGTTTTGCAATGACTATGATAAACAAATAGTAAGCTACCGGCCGGGAGTTGTGGCAAACTCCTGTAATCCAGCTACTTGGAGGCCTGGACTGGGGACGATTTGAGGGCGGGGGTTCTGTCTTCAGACGTTCTATGTAGATCGGGTGTCCGCGCTAAGCCCGGCATCAATATGGTGCCATTGGAGGAATCTGATGGTACCAGGTTGACTAAGGAGGGACGTACTGGCCCAGGGCAGAATTTCAGCAGAAAGAAGAAGGAGAAATATATTTTATTAAGGTGTCACATGCTGCATGGTACAATAAAATTCAGTTTGTATAAAATCATGTTTATAAAAGCAGCATCCGGCCATGTGGCCTATGAGACACGATAAAACTTTAAAAGTAACAGTGTTCTAAAATAACACTTAAACATATACACACAGATACTCGCACACACTCATGCACACACTCATTCACGCACTCATACATCCATACATACGTTGGCATACATACATATACATATTTAAAAATGAAAGTGAAGATAAAATCCTATTCTGCCGAAATATTTCGGCGCCTAAACATAGTATATAGTACAGCGGCAAGGGGCTTTACATACTGATTATTATTGAGTAAGAAAACCATTTTATCCATTGATGACATGGACTGGAATGTAGGATGAGCTGTCGTTACATCTATCCAAAGAATATATCTGAGATCTGAATAAAAATCACAGTCAACCAAAAAATGCAATACATCCTCGACAACATTACTGCTACAACGGGTACACACCCTATCATGAAGAGCAACTTTAGGACGAGAATATCTACCCACTTCTACCTCTAATGGCAAAGTGCCACAGCGAAATTTACTCAATACACTACGGTGAGCCCGAGGCATAATAATTTCAACATACCGTTCAACCTGCAGAAAATCTTTGAAAAGACGATATGAACGTAGTTTATTTCCATTTTCTTGCCCGCTATCATTCCAAAGTCCAGAAAACCAATTATAACAGTCTAAGGCCTTAAGATGTTCTCTAGCCACAGTAAACTCCTCATAAGAAATATTAAACAAATCAGTTACAGGTAAATGATAGCTGACCAATAATTTATGAACTCCATTATACCAAGATCTTCGCCAACGACCTGACCATCTACTGATAATACTAGGTATTCTATAAGACTCGAGAATATTAAGTTTACGCCAAAAACGAAGAACCTCGATCTTTTGCTTAGTATATTGAGACACCCAGCCCATTTCGCCACGTATTGCTAAATTAGGGGTTTTGCTACCTACTGCTAAAAAGAACCGAGCTGCACGATTTTGAACTGCATTAATGCAACTATATTGCCGTGTTCCCCAAACAGCAGCTCCGTATGAGAGAATGGGCTGAACGAGATTATCGTATAACTTATTGTAAACCTTATAATCCATGCCACCAACTGCTTTAAACTTACAAAATATTACACCCAATGCCCTATTGGCAGACTTAGATATTTCTCTAGCCGTAAAATTCAAATCAAGATTCTCATGAAACCATAAACCCAAGTATTTATAAGCACAGCTATAAGTTAAAACATCACTACCTAATGAAAATACAAACTCGGAGCGTTTAACTGAACAAGGACGGTAATGTACAACTTTAGTCTTATTTATATTAACCAATATGCGCCAACGAGAACACCATCGATCAACACAATCTAGCATACGCTGTAGAGACTCCTCATCCGGTGCAAACAATGCAACATCATCAGCATAAAACAAAGAACTCAACATATGCCCATCGATGTTTATACCACAATGCAAACTTTCCAATTCGTAAGCCAAATCATTAATATAAACTGAAAAAAGTGTCGGTGACAAAACACAACCTTGACGAACACCCGAGTTTACTTCAAACACATCAGTGAGACTATCATTAATACGAACCCGAGATGACGTGCCATCATACATTGACTAAACTGCATGGAGAATTTTACCGTTAATACCCATCTTCAACAACTTATACCATAAACAATTCCTATTTACGTCATCAAAAGCTTTCATTGCATCGATAAAACAAACAAATGTAGATTGCTTAGATAACTTTCTGTTATTCACAATGGAGAAAAGACTATATAAATGTTCATATGTACTTCTTGAAGTGCGGAAACCATTTTGAACTTCAGCCAATATATCGTTATCTTCCAGCCACTTACTAAAGCGAAAGTTTAAAATGTCTGAATAAATCTTACAAGGCACACATAATAGAGAAATGTCTCTGTATCCAAGGGGATCACGTGCGTCACTATCCGCTTTTTTGATTGGGTAAATTATACTATTTTGCCAGAGTTCAGGACAAACACCATTTTCAAAACAAAATGTCATTAATTTAAACAGAAGTTGTAAGCAGGTATTGTTTTTAAGAGACTCAGCAGGGAGCAAGTCAACACCAGCAGACTTTCCACGCTTGGCACGTGCTAGCGCACGCTCGACTTCTTGGAGAGTGATCGGCGAATTTAGGTCAGTGGTGTCATAAGTTACATTACATGTCACGTGGTCGTTGTCTATTGCATTCCGGATGTTTTGATAGTGAATGTCATCGTGACCTGGGGAGGATGATTCAGCAAAAAGAGAAGAGTACTCATGTTTCCATTTATCCAGAACGATTGTTTTATCCGTACAAATGTTGCCATTTACTTCCACCTCCCAAGGAATTACATTTGTCCTATCGTTGGCGATACCAAGCTTACCGATCGTCCTCCAGAAACTTCGGGAATCATTGTCATTATATTTATCTAGTAACTTCTGTTGTTCAGATAACTGATATGCACGTTTGTGTCGTCGTAATAGTTTATCAAAGCACTTTCTCTCTGACACAAAAAGTTCCCTGAGATGTTTACGTCTTCCAGAACCTTTACTAGATAAATAGTTCTTTTCATACTCACAAGACCTGTCCCATTGGAGTTGCAGTTCGTCGCACCAGAAAGGTTTATACTTGGATTTAGACTTAGATCGAGTAAACACTTTGGGTTTGGCAACCTTATCTAGTTCTGAATGCATGAAACTTACGAATTCAGTATATGCTTCTTTTATATGTCTTGATATGGTGAGTTTTGATTCGATTTTCGAAATTACAGAGTTTATCTTCTCTACTAGCTCACTCCCATGTAGAAACTGACTTGAAATTTTACTGGCGTTGTACTGTTCAGATTTACTGGTAGGAATATTGTCACACTTATGTTGGCTGACTGGGAACAACATTCTCCATGTAAGAACAGAATGATCAGGAATACTTACAGGAACGTTCGAGCCATCAATGATATCAGACATTTTTATCACATCGAAGTCCTTAAAGTAAGGTAAATGCTCGTGTGCAGTCACAACGTAATCCACTACAGATGATCCACTCCTGATACACGTATAATCCTGTCTGCCCAATCTCCCATTCAATACACACAAGTTGGCTTCCACCAGAAAATCCAGGAATAACTGACCATATGAATTCTCCTTGTGATCTATCACCTCTCTGTCTGGTACTCCATCTACACCCTGAACATAATCCAAGTGATCACTTATCCTGGCGTTAAAGTCGCCACAGATACACAAAATCCCTTCATTTTGGTAAAGATATATTTTTTCAAGTAACTTATTAAAGAACAATTCTGCATCGTTTATCCGTGTTGACCCTAAAGGTGGTAGATAACATATACATAACACGATGTTAACACTATTATCACTTAATGGAATAAGCTTTATCCACATGACGTCGTCATCTTCACGGTCCAGTACTTCACACACTACTTAATGATTCCAGTAGAGAGTTACTAATACGCCGACACCGACACCACCAGATCCTCTCCTGGCGCGTTTGCTGATTTTTCTCCTGTTATTCCCGAACCATGTATATCCGTCTAGTGTGAGGCTTGCCTACCCCTGCAAAAATGTCTCACAGACCCCAAAAACGTTAACAACATTTTCACGGAATTGACTATTGTCCAGATCGCGTTGTGCCCAGCCCCCTACATTCCAGAATCCGAGCCGCAAAGGATCCTAGGTCTTGTTTTTGTTTGCGACCAATCGGTTTCCATGGAAACGGAATGACTTATCCTTTCCAATTTCCTTGATCAGTGTTTGCATATTGGCCCTTGTAGCGAGTTCTTCTTGTGAAAGAGCAGAGTCAATATAAACACGGGAGAACTCTTTAGTATTCTTAAGATACTTTTTGTTCTTTAAAAGTTGGTTTCTCTGTTCGCAGTTATGCACAACACAAACAACCACACCCGGTTTTGTGTCAGTACGAGTTTTACGTGTCGCACTTACCACCTGAACGTCTTTTAACTTGAGTCCGTCCCTGATTAGCTGATTGACTCGGTTGCACAGCACGTTTGCGTCGTCTGCTTCTCGTCAACCCACCGGCAGATTCCGGATGATGAAACTTCGTTGTACTTCACTCTCGGGGGTGCCCTCAGTCTCTAGTTTCTCCACCCGACGTTCTACCGAAGCTCGCTGGGTTGTTTCATTCTCCATCATCTTTTCCAAGTGTTTCATTTTATCTGTTAACGTGCGTGTCTGCGCTTCAAAGTCATTTCTTAGCTTTATCGTTTCTTTTCTGAGAATGTCAGTCATGTTTTCGGTCACTCTCTTTTCGCTGTCTTTTATCTCCTGACGGAGTTCCGTGAAACTATTCTGCATGCTTTTTATTGCGTTCATAATTTCAAAGTTCGACACCGACATGTTACCGTCCTGTGATCGTGAATTTGTCTCACTCATATTTGCTTTCTGTTTCTTAGCTGCTGACGGTTTACACAATTCATTCTCATTGCTTTCACTGATAGAGTTTGATGTCATTACAGCTTGCACATAGTTTGTTGAGTCCATTAATCACCCATTTGAGACATATCACACACAAAGTTCTCAAATATGTCTTTTTTGTCAAAAATTCACGCAAATATTGGTCAGGACTGTTACCAGTGGTGATAAAAAGCATAAATCGTTTGTATTAAAGTACCTGGCTAGTAGGATGGCTTGAATTTTAACAGATTTATGTTTAACTTTTCGGAGCTCACAGAAACAGGTCAGGGGAAGTAACTCTTATGCAGCAGGCAAAAGTCCCCGTGTCGCGCAGTAGTGGGTTCGCACCTGTGAATAGACGTCTGCTGGCTCTGAGATTTGCCTTGCACAGGTGTCTCCCTTATTACCTTTTAGTTAGACACTGTCATGTAACTGCATTCAGTCGGCAAAGCAGCAACACTTTCTCACAGGAAACAGCCTCTGTATTCACCGGATTTAACCTGCCATATGGAAATATTCGGAAAAGGTCCTCGTGTGTCCTTACGTATAGTAATGGTTTATAGTATATAATACATTATAATAGCCAAGCGAATCGAGCAAGAGCAGAATGGTTTTATGTTTTGCAATGACTATGATAAACAAATAGTAAGCTACCGGCCGGGAGTTGTGGCAAACTCCTGTAATCCAGCTACTTGGAGGCCTGGACTGGGGACGATTTGAGGGCGGGGGTTCTGTCTTCAGACGTTCTATGTAGATCGGGTGTCCGCGCTAAGCCCGGCATCAATATGGTGCCATTGGAGGAATCTGATGGTACCAGGTTGACTAAGGAGGGACGTACTGGCCCAGGGCAGAAATGCAGCAGGCAAAAGTCCCCGTGTCGCGCAGTAGTGGGTTCGCACCTGTGAATAGACGTCTGCTGACAGCAAGTCCAATATAACTGGACTCACTCCTTTTGCACCCTTTTAATGTCTATTTAGCTTATGTAAAAGCCTTTAATCCCCATTCACACACTAATAACGCTTGTGTTTTTACAAGTATTTTGTTGAGATAACAATGTCACATTAAACAATAGTATTATGAAATCCTAGTCTCTTGTACCCAACATGTCTAGTTTTTATACGAGATTTATCACAGTTATCATTCACATATAAAGATTCTTTATATTTGCTAATTTTAGAAACATGTCAACATCGTAAACATTGAGATTTGCCTTGCACAGGTGTCTCCCTTATTACCTTTTAGTTAAACACTGTCATGTAACTGCATTCAGTCGGCAAAGAAGCAACACTTTCTCACAGGAAACAGCATCTGTATTCACCGGATTTAACCTGCCATATGGTCCAAAATATTCGGAAAAGGTCCTCATGTGTCCTTACGTATTGTGATGGTTTATAATATATAATACATTATAATAGCCAAGCGAACTGAGCAAGAGCAGAATGGTTTTATGTTTTGCAATGACTATGATAAACAAATAGTAAGCTAACGGCCGGGAGTTGTGGCAAACTCCTGTAATCCAGCTACTTGGAGGCCTGGACTGGGGACGATTTGAGGGCGGGGGTTCTGTCTTCAGACGTTCTATGTAGATCGAAGTCCGCGCTAAGCCCGGCATCAATATGGTGCCATTGGAGGAATCTGATGGTACCAGGTTGACTAAGGAGGGACGTACTGGCCCAGGGCAGAAATGCAGCAGGCAAAAGTCCCCGTGTCGCGCAGTAGTGGGTTCGCACCTGTGAATAGACGTCTGCTGGAAGCCCGTCCAATATAACTGGACTCACTCCTTTTGCACCCTTTTAATGTCTATTTAGCTTATGTAAAAGCCTTTAATCCCCATTCACACACTAATAACGCTTGTGTTTTTACAAGTATTTTGTTGAGATAACAATGTCACATTAAACAATAGTCCTTTGAAATCCTAGTCTCTTGTACCCAACATGTCTAGTTTTTATACGAGATTTATCACAGTTATCATTCACATATAAAGATTCTTTATATTTGCTAATTTTAGAAACATGTCAAAATCGTAAACATTGAGATTTGCCTTGCACAGGTGTCTCCCTTATTACCTTTTAGTTAAACACTGTCATGTAACTGCATTCAGTCGGCAAAGAAGCAACACTTTCTCACAGGAAACAGCCTCTGTATTCACCGGATTTAACCTGCCATATGGTCCAAAATATTCGGAAAAGGTCCTCGTGTGTCCTTACGTATAGTAATGGTTGATAGTATATAATACATTATAAGCCAAGCGAATCGATCAAAAGCAGACTGGTTTTATGTTTTGCAATGACTATGATAAACAAATAGTAAGCTACCGGCCGGGAGTTGTGGCAAACTCCTGTAATCCAGCTACTTGGAGGCCTGGACTGGGGACGATTTGAGGGCGGGGGTTCTGTCTTCAGACGTTCTATGTAGATCGGGTGTCCGCGCTAAGCCCGGCATCAATATGGTGCCATTGGAGGAATCTGATGGTACCAGGTTGACTAAGGAGGGACGTACTGGCCCAGGGCAGAAATGCAGCAGGCAAAAGTCCCCGTGTCGCGCAGTAGTGGGTTCGCACCTGTGAATAGACGTCTGCTGGCAGCCCGTCCAATATAACTGGACTCACTCCTTTTGCACCCTTTTAATGTCTATTTAGCTTATGTAAAAGCCTTTAATCCCCATTCACACACTAATAACGCTTGTGTTTTTACAAGTATTTTGTTGAGATAACAATGTCACATTAAACAATAGTCCTTTGAAATCCTAGTCTCTTGTACCCAACATGTCTAGTTTTTATACGAGATTTATCACAGTTATCATTCACATATAAAGATTCTTTATATTTGCTAATTTTAGAGACATGTCAAAATCGTAAACATTGAGATTTGCCTTGCACAGGTGTCTCCCTTATTACCTTTTAGTTAGACACTGTCATGTAACTGCATTCAGTCGGCAAAGCAGCAACACTTTCTCACAGGAAACAGCCTCTGTATTCACCGGATTTAACCTGCCATATGGAAATATTCGGAAAAGGTCCTCGTGTGTCCTTACGTATAGTAATGGTTTATAGTATATAATACATTATAATAGCCAAGCGAATCGAGCAAGAGCAGAATGGTTTTATGTTTTGCAATGACTATGATAAACAAATAGTAAGCTACCGGCCGGGAGTTGTGGCAAACTCCTGTAATCCAGCTACTTGGAGGCCTGGACTGGGGACGATTTGAGGGCGGGGGTTCTGTCTTCAGACGTTCTATGTAGATCGGGTGTCCGCGCTAAGCCCGGCATCAATATGGTGCCATTGGAGGAATCTGATGGTACCAGGTTGACTAAGGAGGGACGTACTGGCCCAGGGCAGAAATGCAGCAGGCAAAAGTCCCCGTGTCGCGCAGTAGTGGGTTCGCACCTGTGAATAGACGTCTGCTGACAGCAAGTCAAATATAACTGAACTCACTCCATTTGCACCCTTTTAATGTCTATTTAGCTTATGTAAAAGCCTTTAATCCCCATTCACACACTAATTACGCTTGTGTTTTTACAAGTATTTTGTTGAGATAACAATGTCACATTAAACAATAGTATTATGAAATCCTAGTCTCTTGTACCCAACATGTCTAGTTTTTATACGAGATTTATCACAGTTATCATTCACATATAAAGATTCTTTACATTTGCTAATTTTAGAAACATGTCAAAATCGTAAACATTGAGATTTGCCTTGCACAGGTGTCTCCCTTATTACCTTTTAGTTATGTAACTGCATTCATTCGGCAAAGAAGCAACACTTTCTCACAGGAAACAGCCTCTGTATTCACCGGATTTAACCTGCCATATGGTGCAAAATATTCGGAAAAGGTCCTCGTGTGTCCTTACGTATTGTAATGGTTTATAATATATAATACATTATAATAGCCAAGCGAACTGAGCAAGAGCAGAATGGTTTTATGTTTTGCAATGACTATGATAAACAAATAGTAAGCTACCGACCGGGAGTTGTGGCAAACTCCTGTAATCCAGCTACTTGGAGGCCTGGACTGGGGACGATTTGAGGGCGGGGGTTCTGTCTTCAGACGTTCTATGTAGATCGGGTGTCCGCGCTAAGCCCGGCATCAATATGGTGCCATTGGAGGAATCTGATGGTACCAGGTTGACTAAGGAGGGACGTACTGGCCCAGGGCAGAAATGCAGCAGGCAAAAGTCCCCTTGTCGCGCAGTAGTGGGTTCGCACCTGTGAATAGACGTCTGCTGGCAGCCCGTCCAATATAACTGGACTCACTCCTTTTGCACCATTTTAATGTCTATTTAGCTTATGTAAAAGCCTTTAATCCCCATTCACACACTAATAACGCTTGTGTTTTTACAAGTATTTTGTTGAGATAACAATGTCACATTAAACAATAGTCCTTTGAAATCCTAGTCTCTTGTACCCAACATGTCTAGTTTTTATACGAGATTTATCACAGTTATCATTCACATATAAAGATTCTTTATATTTGCTAATTTTAGAAACATGTCAAAATCGTAAACATTGAGATTTGCCTTGCACAGGTGTCTCCCTTATAACCTTTTAGTTAAACACTGTCATGTAACTGCATTCAGTCGGCAAAGAAGCAACACTTTCTCACAGGAAACAGCCTCTGTATTCACCGGATTTAACCTGCCATATGGTCCAAAATATTCGGAAAAGGTCCTCGTGTGTCCTTACGTATAGTAATGGTTGATAGTATATAATACATTATAAGCCAAGCGAATCGATCAAAAGCAGACTGGTTTTATGTTTTGCAATGACTATGTTAACAAAGAGTAAGCTACCGGCCGGGAGTTGTGGCAAACTCCTGTAATCCAGCTACTTGGAGGCCTGGACTGGGGACGATTTGAGGGCGGGGGTTCTGTCTTCAGACGTTCTATGTAGATCGGGTGTCCGCGCTAAGCCCGGCATCAATATGGTGCCATTGGAGGAATCTGATGGTACCAGGTTGACTAAGGAGGGACGTACTGGCCCAGGGCAGAAATGCAGCAGGCAAAAGTCCCCGTGTCGCGCAGTAGTGGGTTCGCACCTGTGAATAGACGTCTGCTGGCAGCCCGTCCAGTATAACTGGACTCACTCCTTTTGCAGCCTTTTAATGTCTATTTAGCTTATGTAAAAGCCTTTAATCCCCATTCACACACTAATAACGCTTGTGTTTTTACAAGTATTTTGTTGAGATAACAATGTCACATTAAACAATAGTCCTTTGAAATCCTAGTCTCTTGTACCCAACATGTCTAGTTTTTATACGAGATTTATCACAGTTATCATTCACAGATAAGGATTCTTTATATTTGCTAATTTTAGAAACATGTCAAAATCGTAAACATTGAGATTTGCCTTGCACAGGTGTCTCCCTTATTACCTTTTAGTTAAACACTGTCATGTAACTGCATTCAGTCGGCAAAGAAGCAACACTTTCTCACAGGAAACAGCCTCTGTATTCACCGGATTTAACCTGCCATATGGTGCAAAATATTCGGAAAAGGTCCTCGTGTGTCCTTACGTATTGTAATGGTTTATAATATATAATACATTATAATAGCCAAGCGAACTGAGCAAGAGCAGAATGGTTTTTATGTTTTGCAATGACTATGATAAACAAATAGTAAGCTACCGGCCGGGAGTTGTGGCAAACTCCTGTAATCCAGCTACTTGGAGGCCTGGACTGGGGACGATTTGAAGGGGGGGGTTCTGTCTTCAGACGTTCTATGTAGATCGGGTGTCCGCGTTAAGCCCGGCATCAATATGGTGCCATTGGAGGAATCTGATGGTACCAGGTTGACTAAGGAGGGACGTACTGGCCCAGGGCAGAAATGCAGCAGGCAAAAGTCCCCGTGTCGCGCAGTAGTGGGTTCGCACCTGTGAATAGACGTCTGCTGGCAGCCCGTCCAATATAACTGGACTCACTCCTTTTGCACCCTTTTAATGTCCATTTAGCTTATGTAAAAGCCTTTAATCCCCATTCACACACTAATAACGCTTGTGTTTTTACAAGTATTTTGTTGAGATAACAATGTCACATTAAACAATAGTCCTTTGAAATCCTAGTCTCTTGTACCCAACATGTCTAGTTTTTATACGAGATTTATCACAGTTATCATTCACATATAAAGATTCTTTATATTTGCTAATTTTAGAAACATGTCAAAATCGTAAACATTGAGATTTGCCTTGCACAGGTGTCTCCCTTATTACCTTTTAGTTAAACACTGTCATGTAACTGCATTCAGTCGGCAAAGAAGCAACACTTTCTCACAGGAAACAGCCTCTGTATTCACCGGATTTAACCTGCCATATGGTCCAAAATATTCGGTAAAGGTCCTCGTGTGTCCTTACGTATAGTAATGGTTGATAGTATATAATACATTATAAGCCAAGCGAATCGATCAAAAGCAGACTGGTTTTATGTTTTGCAATGACTATGTTAACAAATAGTAAGCTACCGGCCGGGAGTTGTGGCAAACTCCTGTAATCCAGCTACTTGGAGGCCTGGACTGGGGACGATTTGAGGGCGGGGGTTCTGTCTTCAGACGTTCTATGTAGATCGGGTGTCCGCGCTAAGCCCGGCATCAATATGGTGCCATTGGAGGAATCTGATGGTACCAGGTTGACTAAGGAGGGACGTACTGGCCCAGGGCAGAAATGCAGCAGGCAAAAGTCCCCGTGTCGCGCAGTAGTGGGTTCGCACCTGTGAATAGACGTCTGCTGGCAGCCCGTCCAATATAACTGGACTCACTCCTTTTGCACCCTTTTAATGTCTATTTAGCTTATGTAAAAGCCTTTAATCCCCATTCACACACTAATAACGCTTGTGTTTTTACAAGTATTTTGTTGAGATAACAATGTCACATTAAACAATAGTCCTTTGAAATCCTAGTCTCTTGTACCCAACATGTCTAGTTTTTATACGAGATTTATCACAGTTATCATTCACAGATAAGGATTCTTTATATTTGCTAATTTTAGAAACATGTCAAAATCGTAAACATTGAGATTTGCCTTGCACAGGTGTCTCCCTTATTACCTTTTAGTTAGACACTGTCATGTAACTGCATTCAGTCGGCAAAGCAGCAACACTTTCTCACAGGAAACAGCCTCTGTATTCACCGGATTTAACCTGCCATATGGAAATATTCGGAAAAGGTCCTCGTGTGTCCTTACGTATAGTAATGGTTTATAGTATATAATACATTATAATAGCCAAGCGAATCGAGCAAGAGCAGAATGGTTTTATGTTTTGCAATGACTATGATAAACAAATAGTAAGCTACCGGCCGGGAGTTGTGGCAAACTCCTGTAATCCAGCTACTTGGAGGCCTGGACTGGGGACGATTTGAGGGCGGGGGTTCTGTCTTCAGACGTTCTATGTAGATCGGGTGTCCGCGCTAAGCCCGGCATCAATATGGTGCCATTGGAGGAATCTGATGGTACCAGGTTGACTAAGGAGGGACGTACTGGCCCAGGGCAGAAATGCAGCAGGCAAAAGTCCCCGTGTCGCGCAGTAGTGGGTTCGCACCTGTGAATAGACGTCTGCTGGCAGCCCGTCCAATATAACTGGACTCACTCCTTTTGCACCCTTTTAATGTCTATTTAGCTTATGTAAAAGCCTTTAATCCCCATTCACACACTAATAACGCTTGTGTTTTTACAAGTATTTTGTTGAGATAACAATGTCACATTAAACAATAGTCCTTTGAAATCCTAGTCTCTTGTACCCAACATGTCTAGTTTTTATACGAGATTTATCACAGTTATCATTCACAGATAAGGATTCTTTATATTTGCTAATTTTAGAAACATGTCAAAATCGTAAACATTGAGATTTGCCTTGCACAGGTGTCTCCCTTATTACCTTTTAGTTAAACACTGTCATGTAACTGCATTCAGTCGGCAAAGAAGCAACACTTTCTCACAGGAAACAGCCTCTGTATTCACCGGATTTAACCTGCCATATGGTCCAAAATATTCGGAAAAGGTCCTCGTGTGTCCTTACGTATTGTAATGGTTTATAATATATAATACATTATAATAGCCAAGCGAACTGAGCAAGAGCAGAATGGTTTTATGTTTTGCAATGACTATGATAAAGAAATAGTAAGCTACCGGCCGGGAGTTGTGGCAAACTCCTGTAATCCAGCTACTTGGAGGCCTGGACTGGGGACGATTTGAGGGCGGGGGTTCTGTCTTCAGACGTTCTATGTAGATCGGGTGTCCGCGCTAAGCCCGGCATCAATATGGTGCCATTGGAGGAATCTGATGGTACCAGGTTGACTAAGGAGGGACGTACTGGCCCAGGGCAGAAATGCAGCAGGCAAAAGTCCCCGTGTCGCGCAGTAGTGGGTTCGCACCTGTGAATAGACGTCTGCTGGCAGCCCGTCCAATATAACTGGACTCACTCCTTTTGCACCCTTTTAATGTCTATTTAGCTTATGTAAAAGCCTTTAATCCCCATTCACACACTAATAACGCTTGTGTTTTTACAAGTATTTTGTTGAGATAACAATGTCACATTAAACAATAGTCCTTTGAAATCCTAGTCTCTTGTACCCAACATGTCTAGTTTTTATACGAGATTTATCACAGTTATCATTCACAGATAAGGATTCTTTATATTTGCTAATTTTAGAAACATGTCAAAATCGTAAACATTGAGATTTGCCTTGCACAGGTGTCTCCCTTATTACCTTTTAGTTAAACACTGTCATGTAACTGCATTCAGTCGGCAAAGAAGCAACACTTTCTCACAGGAAACAGCCTCTGTATTCACCGGATTTAACCTGCCATATGGTGCAAAATATTCGGAAAAGGTCCTCGTGTGTCCTTACGTATTGTAATGGTTTATAATATATAATACATTATAATAGCCAAGCGAACTGAGCAAGAGCAGAATGGTTTTATGTTTTGCAATGACTATGATAAAGAAATAGTAAGCTACCGGCCGGGAGTTGTGGCAAACTCCTGTAATCCATCTACTTGGAGGCCTGGACTGGGGACGATTTGAGGGCGGGGGTTCTGTCTTCAGACGTTCTATGTAGATCGGGTGTCCGCGCTAAGCCCGGCATCAATATGGTGCCATTGGAGGAATCTGATGGTACCAGGTTGACTAAGGAGGGACGTACTGGCCCAGGGCAGAAATGCAGCAGGCAAAAGTCCCCGTGTCGCGCAGTAGTGGGTTCGCACCTGTGAATAGACGTCTGCTGACAGCCCGTCAAATATAACTGAACTCACTCCATTTGCACCCTTTTAATGTCTATTTAGCTTATGTAAAAGCCTTTAATCCCCATTCACACACTAATTACGCTTGTGTTTTTACAAGTATTTTGTTGAGATAACAATGTCACATTAAACAATAGTATTATGAAATCCTAGTCTCTTGTACCCAACATGTCTAGTTTTTATACGAGATTTATCACAGTTATCATTCACATATAAAGATTCTTTATATTTGCTAATTTTAGAAACATGTCAAAATCGTAAACATTGAGATTTGCCTTGCACAGGTGTCTCCCTTATTACCTTTTAGTTATGTAACTGCATTCAGTCGGCAAAGAAGCAACACTTTCTCACAGGAAACAGCCTCTGTATTCACCGGATTTAACCTGCCATATGGTCCAAAAAGTTCGGAAAAGGTCCTCGTGTGTCCTTACGTATTGTAATGGTTTATAATATATAATACATTATAATAGCCAAGCGAACTGAGCAAGAGGAGAATGGTTTTATGTTTTGCAATGACTATGATAAACAAATAGTAAGCTACCGGCCGGGAGTTGTGGCAAACTCCTGTAATCCAGCTACTTGGAGGCCTGGACTGGGGACGATTTGAGGGCGGGGGTTCTGTCTTCAGACGTTCTATGTAGATCGGGTGTCCGCGCTAAGCCCGGCATCAATATGGTGCCATTGGAGGAATCTGATGGTACCAGGTTGACTAAGGAGGGACGTACTGGCCCAGGGCAGAAATGCAGCAGGCAAAAGTCCCCGTGTCGCGCAGTAGTGGGTTCGCACCTGTGAATAGACGTCTGCTGGCAGCCCGTCCAATATAACTGGACTCACTCCTTTTGCACCCTTTTAATGTCTATTTAGCTTATGTAAAAGCCTTTAATCCCCATTCACACACTAATAACGCTTGTGTTTTTACAAGTATTTTGTTGAGATAACAATGTCACATTAAACAATAGTCCTTTGAAATCCTAGTCTCTTGTACCCAACATGTCTAGTTTTTAAACGAGATTTATCACAGTTATCATTCACAGATAAGGATTCTTTATATTTGCTAATTTTAGAAACATGTCAAAATCGTAAACATTGAGATTTGCCTTGCACAGGTGTCTCCCTTATTACCTTTTAGTTAAACACTGTCATGTAACTGCATTCAGTCGGCAAAGAAGCAACACTTTCTCACAGGAACCAGCCTCTGTATTCACCGGATTTAACCTGCCATATGGTCCAAAATATTCGGAAAAGGTCCTCGTGTGTCCTTACGTATTGTATTGGTTTATAATATATAAAACATTATAATAGCCAAGCGAACTGAGCAAGAGGAGAATGGTTTTATGTTTTGCAATGACTATGATAAACAAATAGTAAGCTACCGGCCGGGAGTTGTGGCAAACTCCTGTAATCCAGCTACTTGGAGGCCTGGACTGGGGACGATTTGAGGGCGGGGGTTCTGTCTTCAGACGTTCTATGTAGATCGGGTGTCCGCGCTAAGCCCGGCATCAATATGGTGCCATTGGAGGAATCTGATGGTACCAGGTTGACTAAGGAGGGACGTACTGGCCCAGGGCAGAAATGCAGCAGGCAAAAGTCCCCGTGTCGCGCAGTAGTGGGGTCGCACCTGTGAATAGACGTCTGCTGACAGCCCGTCCAATATAACTGAACTCACTCCTTTTGCACCCTTTTAATGTCTATTTAGATTATGTAAAAGCCTTTAATCCCCATTCACACACTAATTACGCTTGTGTTTTTACAAGTATTTTGTTGAGATAACAATGTCACATTAAACAATAGTATTATGAAATCCTAGTCTCTTGTACCCAACATGTCTAGTTTTTATACGAGATTTATCACAGTTATCATTCACATATAAAGATTCTTTATATTTGCTTATTTTAGAAACATGTCAAAATCATAAACATTGAGATTTGCCTTGCACAGGTGTCTCCCTTATTACCTTTTAGTTATGTAACTGCATTCAGTCGGCAAAGAAGCAACACTTTCTCACAGGAACCAGCCTCTGTATTCACCGGATTTAACCTGCCATATGGTCCAAAATATTCGGAAAAGGTCCTCGTGTGTCCTTACGTATTGTAATGGTTTATAATATATAAAACATTATAATAGCCAAGCGAACTGAGCAGGAGGAGAATGGTTTTATGTTTTGCAATGACTATGATAAACAAATAGTAAGCTACCGGCCGGGAGTTGTGGCAAACTCCTGTAATCCAGCTACTTGGAGGCCTGGACTGGGGACGATTTGAGGGCGGGGGTTCTGTCTTCAGACGTTGTATGTAGATCGGGTGTCCGCGCTAAGCCCGGCATCAATATGGTGCCATTGGAGGAATCTGATGGTACCAGGTTGACTAAGGAGGGACGTACTGGCCCAGGGCAGAAATGCAGCAGGCAAAAGTCCCCGTGTCGCGCAGTAGTGGGTTCGCACCTGTGAATAGACGTCTGCTGGCAGCCCGTCCAATATAACTGGACTCACTCCTTTTGCACCCTTTTAATGTCTATTTAGATTATGTAAAAGCCTTTAATCCCCATTCACACACTAATTACGCTTGTGTTTTTACAAGTATTTTGTTGAGATAACAATGTCACATTAAACAATAGTATTATGAAATCCTAGTCTCTTGTACCCAACATGTCTAGTTTTTATACGAGATTTATCACAGTTATCATTCACATATAAAGATTCTTTATATTTGCTTATTTTAGAAACATGTCAAAATCATAAACATTGAGATTTGCCTTGCACAGGTGTCTCCCTTATTACCTTTTAGTTATGTAACTGCATTCAGTCGGCAAAGAAGCAACACTTTCTCACAGGAACCAGCCTCTGTATTCACCGGATTTAACCTGCCATATGGTCCAAAATATTCGGAAAAGGTCCTCGTGTGTCCTTACGTATTGTAATGGTTTATAATATATAAAACATTATAATAGCCAAGCGAACTGAGCAGGAGGAGAATGGTTTTATGTTTTGCAATGACTATGATAAACAAATAGTAAGCTACCGGCCGGGAGTTGTGGCAAACTCCTGTAATCCAGCTACTTGGAGGCCTGGACTGGGGACGATTTGAGGGCGGGGGTTCTGTCTTCAGACGTTGTATGTAGATCGGGTGTCCGCGCTAAGCCCGGCATCAATATGGTGCCATTGGAGGAATCTGATGGTACCAGGTTGACTAAGGAGGGACGTACTGGCCCAGGGCAGAAATGCAGCAGGCAAAAGTCCCCGTGTCGCGCAGTAGTGGGTTCGCACCTGTGAATAGACGTCTGCTGGCAGCCCGTCCAATATAACTGGACTCACTCCTTTTGCACCCTTTTAATGTCTATTTAGCTTATGTAAAAGCCTTTAATCCCCATTCACACACTAATAACGCTTGTGTTTTTACAAGTATTTTGTTGAGATAACAATGTCACATTAAACAATAGTCCTTTGAAATCCTAGTCTCTTGTACCCAACATGTCTAGTTTTTATACGAGATTTATCACAGTTATCATTCACATATAAAGATTCTTTATATTTGCTAATTTTAGAAACATGTCAAAATCGTAAACATTGAGATTTGCCTTGCACAGGTGTCTCCCTTATTACCTTTTAGTTAAACACTGTCATGTAACTGCATTCATTCGGCAAAGAAGCAACACTTTCTCACAGGAAACAGCCTCTGTATTCACCGGATTTAACCTGCCATATGGTCCAAAATATTCGGAAAAGGTCCTCGTGTGTCCTTACGTATAGTAATGGTTGATAGTATATAATACATTATAAGCCAAGCGAATCGATCAAAAGCAGACTGGTTTTATGTTTTGCAATGACTATGATAAAAAATAGTAAGCTACCGGCCGGGAGTTGTGGCAAACTCCTGTAATCCAGCTACTTGGAGGCCTGGAATGGGGACGATTTGAGGGCGGGGGTTCTGTCTTCAGACGTTCTATGTAGATCGGGTGTCCGCGCTAAGCCCGGCATCAATATGGTGCCATTGGAGGAATCTGATGGTACCAGGTTGACTAAGGAGGGACGTACTGGCCCAGGGCAGAAATGCAGCAGGCAAAAGTCCCCGTGTCGTGCAGTAGTGGGTTCGCACCTGTGAATAGACGTCTGCTGACAGCCCGTCCAATATAACTGGACTCACTCCTTTTGCACCCTTTTAATGTCTATTTAGCTTATGTAAAAGCCTTTCATCCCCATTCACACACTAATTACGCTTGTGTTCTTACAAGTATTTTGTTGAGATAACAATGTCAGAGGAAACAGCCTCTGTATTCACCGGATTTAACCGGCCATATGGTCCAAAATATTCGGAAAAGGTCCTCGTGTGTCCTTACGTATTGTAATGGTTGATAATATATAATACATTATAATAGCCAAGCGAACTGAGCAAGAGCAGAATGGTTTTATGTTTTGCAATGACTATGATAAGCAAATAGTAAGCTACCGGCCGGGAGTTGTGGCAAACTCCTGTAATCCAGCTACTTGGAGGCCTGGACTGGGGACGATTTGAGGGCGGGGGTTCTGTCTTCAGACGTTGTATGTAGATCGGGTGTCCGCGCTAAGCCCGGCATCAATAGAGGAGGAATCTGATGGTACCAGGTTGACTAAGGAGGGACGTACTGGCCCAGGGCAGAAATGCAGCAGGCAAAAGTCCCCGTGTCGCGCAGTAGTGGGTTCGCACCTGTGAATAGACGTCTGCTGGCAGCCCGTCCAATATAACTGGACTCACTCCTTTTGCACCCTTTTAATGTCTATTTAGCTTATGTAAAAGCCTTTCATCCCCATTCACACACTAATTACGCTTGTGTTCTTACAAGTATTTTGTTGAGATAACAAAGTCAGAGGAAACAGCCTCTGTATTCACCGGATTTAACCTGCCATATGGTCCAAAATATTCGGAAAAGGTCCTCGTGTGTCCTTACGTATTGTAATGGTTGATAATATATAATACATTATAATAGCCAAGCGAACTGAGCAAGAGCAGAATAGTTTTATGTTTTGCAATGACTATGATAAGCAAATAGTAAGCTACCGGCCGGGAGTTGTGGCAAACTCTTGTAATCCAGCTACTTGGAGGCCTGGACTGGGGACGATTTGAGGGCGGGGGTTCTGTCTTCAGATGTTGTATGTAGATCGGGTGTCCGCGCTAAGCCCGGCATCAATATGGTGCCATTGGAGGAATCTGATGGTACCAGGTTGACTAAGGAGGGACGTACTGGCCCAGGGCAGAAATGCAGCAGGCAAAAGTCCCCGTGTCGCACAGTAGTGGGTTCGCACCTGTGAATAGACGTCTGCTGGCAGCCCGTCCAATATAACTGGACTCACTCCTTTTGCACCCTTTTAATGTCTATTTAGCTTATGTAAAAGCCTTTAATCCCCATTCACACACTAATAACGCTTGTGTTTTTACAAGTATTTTGTTGAGATAACAATGTCAGAGGAAACAGCCTCTGTATTCACCGGATTTAACCTGCCATATGGAAATATTCGGAAAAGGTCCTCGTGTGTCCTTACGTATAGTAATGGTTTATAGTATATAATACATTATAAGCCAAGCGATTCGAGCAAGAGCAGAATGGTTTTATGTTTTGCAATGACTATGATAAACAAATAGTAAGCTACCGGCCGGGAGTTGTGGCAAACTCCTGTAATCCAGCTACTTGGAGGCCTGGACTGGGGACGATTTGAGGGCGGGGGTTCTGTCTTCAGACGTTCTATGTAGATCGGGTGTCCGCGCTAAGCCCGGCATCAATAGAGGAGGAATCTGATGGTACCAGGTTGACTAAGGAGGGACGTACTGGCCCAGGGCAGAAATGCAGCAGGCAAAAGTCCCCGTGTCGCGCAGTAGTGGGTTCGCACCTGTGAATAGACGTCTGCTGGCAGCCCGTCCAATATAACTGGACTCACTCCTTTTGCACCCTTTTAATGTCTATTTAGCTTATGTAAAAGCCTTTAATCCCCATTCACACACTAATAACGCTTGTGTTTTTACAAGTATTTTGTTGAGATAACAATGTCACATTAAACAATAGTCCTTTGAAATCCTAGTCTCTTGTACCCAACATGTCTAGTTTTTATACGAGATTTATCACAGTTATCATTCACATATAAAGATTCTTTATATTTGCTAATTTTAGAAACATGTCAAAATCGTAAGCATTGAGATTTGCCTTGCACTGGTGTCTCCCTTATTACCATTTAGTTAAACACTGTCATGTATCTGCATTCAGTCGGCAAAGAAGCAACACTTTCTCACAGGAAACAGCCTCTGTATTCACCGTATTTAACCTGCCATATGGTCCAAAATATTCGGAAAAGGTCCTCGTGTGTCCTTACGTATTGTATTGGTTTATAATATATAAAACATTATAATAGCCAAGCGAACTGAGCAAGAGGAGAATGGTTTTATGTTTTGCAATGACTATGATAAACAAATAGTAAGCTACCGGCCGGGAGTTGTGGCAAACTCCTGTAATCCAGCTACTTGGAGGCCTGGACTGGGGACGATTTGAGGGCGGGGGTTCTGTCTTCAGACGTTCTATGTAGATCGGGTGTCCGCGCTAAGCCCGGCATCAATATGGTGCCATTGGAGGAATCTGATGGTACCAGATTGACTAAGGAGGGACGTACTGGCCCAGGGCAGAAATGCAGCAGGCAAAAGTCCCCGTGTCGCGCAGTAGTGGGTTCGCACCTGTGAATAGACGTCTGCTGGCAGCCCGTCCAATATAACTGGACTCACTCCTTTTGCACCCTTTTAATGTCTATTTAGCTTATGTAAAAGCCTTTAATCCCCATTCACACACTAATAACGCTTGTGTTTTTACAAGTATTTTGTTGAGATAACAATGTCACATTAAACAATAGTCCTTTGAAATCCTAGTCTCTTGTACCCAACATGTCTAGTTTTTATACGAGATTTATCACAGTTATCATTCACATATAAAGATTCTTTATATTTGCTAATTTTAGAAACATGTCAAAATCGTAAGCATTGAGATTTGCCTTGCACTGGTGTCTCCCTTATTACCATTTAGTTAAACACTGTCATGTATCTGCATTCAGTCGGCAAAGAAGCAACACTTTCTCACAGGAAACAGCCTCTGTATTCACCGGATTTAACCTGCCATATGGTCCAAAATATTCGGAAAAGGTCCTCGTGTGTCCTTACGTATTGTATTGGTTTATAATATATAAAACATTATAATAGCCAAGCGAACTGAGCAAGAGGAGAATGGTTTTATGTTTTGCAATGACTATGATAAACAAATAGTAAGCTACCGGCCGGGAGTTGTGGCAAACTCCTGTAATCCAGCTACTTGGAGGCCTGGACTGGGGACGATTTGAGGGCGGGGGTTCTGTCTTCAGACGTTCTATGTAGATCGGGTGTCCGCGCTAAGCCCGGCATCAATATGGTGCCATTGGAGGAATCTGATGGTACCAGATTGACTAAGGAGGGACGTACTGGCCCAGGGCAGAAATGCAGCAGGCAAAAGTCCCCGTGTCGCGCAGTAGTGGGTTCGCACCTGTGAATAGACGTCTGCTGGCAGCCCGTCCAATATAACTGGACTCACTCCTTTTGCACCCTTTTAATGTCTATTTAGCTTATGTAAAAGCCTTTAATCCCCATTCACACACTAATAACGCTTGTGTTTTTACAAGTATTTTGTTGAGATAACAATGTCACATTAAACAATAGTCCTTTGAAATCCTAGTCTCTTGTACCCAACATGTCTAGTTTTTATACGAGATTTATCACAGTTATCATTCACATATAAAGATTCTTTATATTTGCTAATTTTAGAAACATGTCAAAATCGTAAGCATTGCGATTTGCCTTGCACTGGTGTCTCCCTTATTACCATTTAGTTAAACACTGTCATGTATCTGCATTCAGTCGGCAAAGAAGCAACACTTTCTCACAGGAAACAGCCTCTGTATTCACCGGATTTAACCTGCCATATGGTCCAAAATATTCGGAAAAGGTCCTCGTGTGTCCTTACGTATTGTATTGGTTTATAATATATAAAACATTATAATAGCCAAGCGAACTGAGCAAGAGGAGAATGGTTTTATGTTTTGCAATGACTATGATAAACAAATAGTAAGCTACCGGCCGGGAGTTGTGGCAAACTCCTGTAATCCAGCTACTTGGAGGCCTGGACTGGGGACGATTTGAGGGCGGGGGTTCTGTCTTCAGACGTTCTATGTAGATCGGGTGTCCGCGCTAAGCCCGGCATCAATATGGTGCCATTGGAGGAATCTGATGGTACCAGGTTGACTAAGGAGGGACGTACTGGCCCAGGGCGGAAATGCAGCAGGCAAAAGTCCCCGTATCGCGCAGTAGTGGGTTCGCACCTGTGAATAGACGTCTGCTGACAGCCCGTCCAATATAACTGAACTCACTCCTTTTGCACCCTTTTAATGTCTATTTAGCTTATGTAAAATACTTTAATCCCCATTCACACACTAATTACGCTTGTGTTTTTACAAGTATTTTGTTGAGATAACAATGTCACATTAAACAATAGTATTATGAAATCCTAGTCTCTTGTACCCAACATGTCTAGTTTTTATACGAGATTTATCACAGTTATCATTCACATATAAAGATTCTTTATATTTGCTTATTTTAGAAACATGTCAAAATCGTAAACATTGAGATTTGCCTTGCACAGGTGTCTCCCTTATTACCTTTTAGTTATGTAACTGCATTCAGTCGGCAAAGAAGCAACACTTTCTCACAGGAACCAGCCTCTGTATTCACCGGATTTAACCTGCCATATGGTCCAAAATATTCGGAAAAGGTCCTCGTGTGTCCTTACGTATTGTATTGGTTTATAATATATAAAACATTATAATAGCCAAGCGAACTGAGCAAGAGGAGAATGGTTTTATGTTTTGCAATGACTATGATAAACAAATAGTAAGCTACCGGCCGGGAGTTGTGGCAAACTCCTGTAATCCAGCTACTTGGAGGCCTGGACTGGGGACGATTTGAGGGCGGGGGTTCTGTCTTCAGACGTTCTATGTAGATCGGGTGTCCGCGCTAAGCCCGGCATCAATATGGTGCCATTGGAGGAATCTGATGGTACCAGGTTGACTAAGGAGGGACGTACTGGCCCAGGGCAGAAATGGAGCAGGCAAAAGTCCCCGTGTCGCGCAGTAGTGGGTTCGCACCTGTGAATAGACGTCTGCTGGCAGCCCGTCCAGTACAACTGGACTCAATCCTTTTGCACCCTTTTAATGTCTATTTAGCTTATGTAAAAGCCTTTAATCCCCATTCACACACTAATAACGCTTGTGTTTTTACAAGTATTTTGTTGAGATAACAATGTCACATTAAACAATAGTATTATGAAATCCTAGTCTCTTGTACCCAACATGTCTAGTTTTTATACGAGATTTATCACAGTTATCATTCACATATAAAGATTCTTTATATTTGCTTATTTTAGAAACATGTCAAAATCATAAACATTGAGATTTGCCCTGCACAGGTGTCTCCCTTATTACCTTTTAGTTATGTAACTGCATTCAGTCGGCAAAGAAGCAACACTTTCTCACAGGAAACAGCCTCTGTATTCACCGGATTTAACCTGCCATATGGTCCAAAATATTCGGAAAAGGTCCTCGTGTGTCCTTACGTATTGTAATGGTTTATAATATATAAAACATTATAATAGCCAAGCGAACTGAGCAAGAGGAGAATGGTTTTATGTTTTGCAATGACTATGATAAACAAATAGTAAGCTACCGGCCGGGAGTTGTGGCAAACTCTTGTAATCCAGCTACTTGGAGGCCTGGACTGGGGACGATTTGAGGGCGGGGGTTCTGTCTTCAGACGTTGTATGTAGATCGGGTGTCCGCGCTAAGCCCGGCATCAATATGGTGCCATTGGAGGAATCTGATGGTACCAGGTTGACTAAGGAGGGACGTACTGGCCCAGGGCAGAAATGCAGCAGGCAAAAGTCCCCGTGTCGCGCAGTAGTGGGTTCGCACCTGTGAATAGACGTCTGCTGGTAGCCCGTCCAATATAACTGGACTCACTCCTTTTGCACCCTTTTAATGTCTATTTAGCTTATGTAAAAGCAAATACTATTACAGAATTTACATAATCTTTGTTAAAGAGGTACTTTTGGACGGGAAAACCTACCTAATTCTATTGCTAAGGGAAGAGTGCCACATCGTAATTTGCTGAGTATACTGAGGTGTGAACGCTGAAGACAAGCAGATGGTACCAGGTTGACTAAGGAGGGACGTACTGGCCCAGGGCAGAAATGCAGCAGGCAAAAGTCCCCGTGTCGCGCAGTAGTGGGTTCGCACCTGTGAATAGACGTCTGCTGGCAGCCCGTCCAATATAAATGGACTCACTCCTTTTGCACCCTTTTAATGTCTATTTATCTTATGTAAAAGCCTTTCATCCCCATTCACACACTAATTTCGCTTGTGTTCTTACAAGTATTTTGTTGAGATAACAATGTCAGAGGAAACAGCCTCTGTATTCACCGGATTTAACCTGCCATATGGTCCAAAATATTCGGAAAAGGTCCTCGTGTGTCCTTACGTATTGTAATGGTTGATAATATATAATACATTATAATAGCCAAGCGAACTGAGCAAGAGCAGAATGGTTTTATGTTTTGCAATGACTATGATAAGCAAATAGTAAGCTACCGGCCGGGAGTTGTGGCAAACTCCTGTAATCCAGCTACTTGGAGGCCTGGACTGGGGACGATTTGAGGGCGGGGGTTCTGTCTTCAGACGTTGTATGTAGATCGGGTGTCCGCGCTAAGCCCGGCATCAATATGGTGCCATTGGAGGAATCTGATGGTACCAGGTTGACTAAGGAGGGACGTACTGGCCCAGGGCAGAAATGGAGCAGGCAAAAGTCCCCGTGTCGCGCAGTAGTGGGTTCGCACCTGTGAATAGACGTCTGCTGGCAGCCCGTCCAGTACAACTGGACTCAATCCTTTTGCACCCTTTTAATGTCTATTTAGCTTATGTAAAAGCCTTTAATCCCCATTCACACACTAATAACGCTTGTGTTTTTACAAGTATTTTGTTGAGATAACAATGTCAGAGGAAACAGCCTCTGTATTCACCGGATTTAACCTGCCATATGGTCCAAAAAATTCGGAAAAGGTCCTCGTGTGTCCTTACGTATTGTAATGGTTTATAATATATAATACATTATAATAGCCAAGCGAAGTGAGCAAGAGCAGAATGGTTTTATGTTTTGCAATGACTATGATAAGCAAATAGTAAGCTATCGGCCGGGAGTCGTGGCAAACTCCTGTAATCCAGCTACTTGGAGGCCTGGACTGGGGACGATTTGAGGGCGGGGGTTCTGTCTTCAGACGTTGTATGTAGATCGGGTGTCCGCGCTAAGCCCGGCATCAATATGGTGCCATTGGAGGAATCTGATGGTACCAGGTTGACTAAGGAGGGACGTACTGGCCCAGGGCAGAAATGCAGCAGGCAAAAGTCCCCGTGTCGCGCAGTAGTGGGTTCGCACCTGTGAATAGACGTCTGCTGGCAGCCCGTCCAATATAACTGGACTCACTCCTTTTGCACCCTTTTAATGTCTATTTAGCTTATGTAAAAGCCTTTAATCCCCATTCACACACTAATAACGCTTGTGTTTTTACAAGTATTTTGTTGAGATAACAATGTCAGAGGAAACAGCCTCTGTATTCACCGGATTTAACCTGCCATATGGAAATATTCGGAAAAGGTCCTCGTGTGTCCTTACGTATAGTAATGGTTTATAGTATATAATACATTATAAGCCAAGCGATTCGAGCAAGAGCAGAATGGTTTTATGTTTTGCAATGACTATGATAAACAAATAGTAAGCTACCGGCCGGGAGTTGTGGCAAACTCCTGTAATCCAGCTACTTGGAGGCCTGGACTGGGGACGATTTGAGGGCGGGGGTTCTGTCTTCAGACGTTCTATGTAGATCGGGTGTCCGCGCTAAGCCCGGCATCAATATGGTGCCATTGGAGGAATCTGATGGTACCAGGTTGACTAAGGAGGGACGTACTGGCCCAGGGCAGAAATGCAGCAGGCAAAAGTCCCCGTGTCGCGCAGTAGTGGGTTCGCACCTGTGAAGAGACGTCTGCTGACAGCCCGTCCAATATAACTGAACTCACTCCTTTTGCACCCTTTTAATGTCTATTTAGCTTATGTAAAAGCCTTTAATCCCAATTCACACACTAATTACGCTTGTGTTTTTACAAGTATTTTGTTGAGATAACAATGTCACATTAAACAATAGTATTATGAAATCCTAGTCTCTTGTACCCAACATGTCTAGTTTTTATACGAGATTTATCACAGTTATCATTCACATATAAAGATTCTTTATATTTGCTTATTTTAGAAACATGTCAAAATCGTAAACATTGAGATTTGCCTTGCACAGGTGTCTCCCTTATTACCTTTTAGTTATGTAACTGCATTCAGTCGGCAAAGAAGCAACACTTTCTCACAGGAACCAGCCTCTGTATTCACCGGATTTAACCTGCCATATGGTCCAAAATATTCGGAAAAGGTCCTCGTGTGTCCTTACGTATTGTAATGGTTGATAATATATAATACATTATAATAGCCAAGCGAACTGAGCAAGAGCAGAATGGTTTTATGTTTTGCAATGACTATGATAAGCAAATAGTAAGCTACCGGCCGGGAGTTGTGGCAAACTCCTGTAATCCAGCTACTTGGAGGCCTGGACTGGGGACGATTTGAGGGCGGGGGTTCTGTCTTCAGACGTTGTATGTAGATCGGGTGTCCGCGCTAAGCCCGGCATCAATAGAGGAGGAATCTGATGGTACCAGGTTGACTAAGGAGGGACGTACTGGCCCAGGGCAGAAATGCAGCAGGCAAAAGTCCCCGTGTCGCGCAGTAGTGGGGTCGCACCTGTGAATAGACGTCTGCTGACAGCCCGTCCAATATAACTGAACTCACTCCTTTTGCACCCTTTTAATGTCTATTTAGATTATGTAAAAGCCTTTAATCCCCATTCACACACTAATTACGCTTGTGTTTTTACAAGTATTTTGTTGAGATAACAATGTCACATTAAACAATAGTATTATGAAATCCTAGTCTCTTGTACCCAACATGTCTAGTTTTTATACGAGATTTATCACAGTTATCATTCACATATAAAGATTCTTTATATTTGCTTATTTTAGAAACATGTCAAAATCATAAACATTGAGATTTGCCTTGCACAGGTGTCTCCCTTATTACCTTTTAGTTATGTAACTGCATTCAGTCGGCAAAGAAGCAACACTTTCTCACAGGAACCAGCCTCTGTATTCACCGGATTTAACCTGCCATATGGTCCAAAATATTCGGAAAAGGTCCTCGTGTGTCCTTACGTATTGTAATGGTTTATAATATATAAAACATTATAATAGCCAAGCGAACTGAGCAAGAGGAGAATGGTTTTATGTTTTGCAATGACTATGATAAACAAATAGTAAGCTACCGGCCGGGAGTTGTGGCAAACTCCTGTAATCCAGCTACTTGGAGGCCTGGACTGGGGACGATTTGAGGGCGGGGGTTCTGTCTTCAGACGTTGTATGTAGATCGGGTGTCCGCGCTAAGCCCGGCATCAATATGGTGCCATTGGAGGAATCTGATGGTACCAGGTTGACTAAGGAGGGACGTACTGGCCCAGGGCAGAAATGCAGCAGGCAAAAGTCCCCGTGTCGCGCAGTAGTGGGTTCGCACCTGTGAATAGACGTCTGCTGGCAGCCCGTCCAATATAACTGGACTCACTCCTTTTGCACCCTTTTAATGTCTATTTAGCTTATGTAAAAGCCTTTAATCCCCATTCACACACTAATAACGCTTGTGTTTTTACAAGTATTTTGTTGAGATAACAATGTCACATTAAACAATAGTCCTTTGAAATCCTAGTCTCTTGTACCCAACATGTCTAGTTTTTATACGAGATTTATCACAGTTATCATTCACATATAAAGATTCTTTATATTTGCTAATTTTAGAAACATGTCAAAATCGTAAACATTGAGATTTGCCTTGCACAGGTGTCTCCCTTATTACCTTTTAGTTAAACACTGTCATGTAACTGCATTCATTCGGCAAAGAAGCAACACTTTCTCACAGGAAACAGCCTCTGTATTCACCGGATTTAACCTGCCATATGGTCCAAAATATTCGGAAAAGGTCCTCTTGTGTCCTTACGTATAGTAATGGTTGATAGTATATAATACATTATAAGCCAAGCGAATCGATCAAAAGCAGACTGGTTTTATGTTTTGCAATGACTATGATAAACAAATAGTAAGCTACCGGCCGGGAGTTGTGGCAAACTCCTGTAATCCAGCTACTTGGAGGCCTGGAATGGGGACGATTTGAGGGCGGGGGTTCTGTCTTCAGACGTTCTATGTAGATCGGGTGTCCGCGCTAAGCCCGGCATCAATATGGTGCCATTGGAGGAATCTGATGGTACCAGGTTGACTAAGGAGGGACGTACTGGCCCAGGGCAGAAATGCAGCAGGCAAAAGTCCCCGTGTCGTGCAGTAGTGGGTTCGCACCTGTGAATAGACGTCTGCTGACAGCCCGTCCAATATAACTGAACTCACTCCTTTTGCACCCTTTTAATGTCTATTTAGCTTATGTAAAAGCCTTTAATCCCCATTCACACACTAATTACGCTTGTGTTTTTACAAGTATTTTGTTGAGATAACAATGTCACATTAAACAATAGTATTATGAAATCCTAGTCTCTTGTACATAACATGTCTAGTTTTTATACGAGATTTATCACAGTTATCATTCACATATAAAGATTCTTTATATTTGCTTATTTTAGAAACATGTCAAAATCGTAAACATTGAGATTTGCCTTGCACAGGTGTCTCCCTTATTACCTTTTAGTTATGTAACTGCATTCAGTCGGCAAAGAAGCAACACTTTCTCACAGGAACCAGCCTCTGTATTCACCGGATTTAACCTGCCATATGGTCCAAAATATTCGGAAAAGGTCCTCGTGTGTCCTTACGTATTTTAATGGTTTATAATATATAAAACATTATAATAGCCAAGCGAACTGAGCAAGAGGAGAATGGTTTTATGTTTTGCAATGACTATGATAAACAAATAGTAAGCTACCGGCCGGGAGTTGTGGCAAACTCCTGTAATCCAGCTACTTGGAGGCCTGGACTGGGGACGATTTGAGGGCGGGGGTTCTGTCTTCAGACGTTCTATGTAGATCGGGTGTCCGCGCTAAGCCCGGCATCAATATGGAGTCATTGGAGGAATCTGATGGTACCAGGTTGACTAAGGAGGGACGTACTGGCCCAGGGCAGAAATGCAGCAGGCAAAAGTCCCCGTGTCGCGCAGTAGTGGGTTCGCACCTGTGAATAGACGTCTGCTGGCAGCCCGTCCAATATAACTGGACTCACTCCTTTTGCACCCTTTTAATGTCTATTTAGCTTATGTAAAATCCTTTCATCCCCATTCACACACTAATTACGCTTGTGTTTTTACAAGTATTTTGTTGAGATAACAATGTCAGAGGAAACAGCCTCTGTATTCACCGGATTTCACCGGCCATATGGTCCAAAATATTCGGAAAAGGTCCTCGTGTGTCCTTACGTATTGTAATGGTTGATAATATATAATACATTATAATAGCCAAGCGAACTGAGCAAGAGCATAATGGTTTTATGTTTTGCAATGACTATGATAAGCAAATAGTAAGCTACCGGCCGGGAGTTGTGGCAAACTCCTGTAATCCAGCTACTTGGAGGCCTGGACTGGGGACGATTTGAGGGCGGGGGTTCTGTCTTCAGACGTTGTATGTAGATCGGGTGTCCGCGCTAAGCCCGGCATCAATAGAGGAGGAATCTGATGGTACCAGGTTGACTAAGGAGGGACGTACTGGCCCAGGGCAGAAATGCAGCAGGCAAAAGTCCCCGTGTCGCGCAGTAGTGGGTTCGCACCTGTGAATAGACGTCTGCTGGCAGCCCGTCCAATATAACTGGACTCACTCCTTTTGCACCCTTTTAATGTCTATTTAGCTTATGTAAAAGCCTTTCATCCCCATTCACACACTAATTACGCTTGTGTTCTTACAAGTATTTTGTTGAGATAACAAAGTCAGAGGAAACAGCCTCTGTATTCACCGGATTTAACCTGCCATATGGTCCAAAATATTCGGAAAAGGTCCTCGTGTGTCCTTACGTATTGTAATGGTTGATAATATATAATACATTATAATAGCCAAGCGAACTGAGCAAGAGCAGAATAGTTTTATGTTTTGCAATGACTATGATAAGCAAATAGTAAGCTACCGGCCGGGAGTTGTGGCAAACTCTTGTAATCCAGCTACTTGGAGGCCTGGACTGGGGACGATTTGAGGGCGGGGGTTCTGTCTTCAGACGTTGTATGTAGATCGGGTGTCCGCGCTAAGCCCGGCATCAATATGGTGCCATTGGAGGAATCTGATGGTACCAGGTTGACTAAGGAGGGACGTACTGGCCCAGGGCAGAAATGCAGCAGGCAAAAGTCCCCGTGTCGCACAGTAGTGGGTTCGCACCTGTGAATAGACGTCTGCTGGTAGCCCGTCCAATATAACTGGACTCACTCCTTTTGCACCCTTTTAATGTCTATTTAGCTTATGTAAAAGCCTTTAATCCCCATTCACACATTAATTACGATTGTGTTCTTACAAGTATTTTGTTGAGATAACAATGTCAGAGGAAACAGCCTCTGTATTCACCGGATTTAACCTGCCATATGGTCCAAAATATTCGGAAAAGGTCCTCGTGTGTCCTTACGTATTGTAATGGTTTATAATATATAATACATTATAATAGCCAAGCGAACTGAGCAAGAGCAGAATGGTTTTATGTTTTGCAATGACTATGATAAGCAAATAGTAAGCTATCGGCCGGGAGTCGTGGCAAACTCCTGTAATCCAGCTACTTGGAGGCCTGGACTGGGGACGATTTGAGGGCGGGGGTTCTGTCTTCAGACGTTCTATGTAGATCGGGTGTCCGCGCTAAGCCCGGCATCAATATGGTGCCATTGGAGGAATCTGATGGTACCAGGTTGACTAAGGAGGGACGTACTGGCCCAGGGCAGAAATGCAGCAGGCAAAAGTCCCCGTGTCGCGCAGTAGTGGGTTCGCACCTGTGAATAGACGTCTGCTGGCAGCCCGTCCAATATAACTGGACTCACTCCTTTTGCACCCTTTTAATGTCTATTTAGCTTATGTAAAAGCAAATACTATTACAGAATTTACATAATCTTTGTTAAAGAGGTACTTTTGGACGGGAAAACCTACCTAATTCTATTGCTAAGGGAAGAGTGCCACATCGTAATTTGCTGAGTATACTGAGGTGTGAACGCTGAAGACAAGCAGATGGTACCAGGTTGACTAAGGAGGGACGTACTGGCCCAGGGCAGAAATGCAGCAGGCAAAAGTCCCCGTGTCGCGCAGTAGTGGGTTCGCACCTGTGAATAGACGTCTGCTGGCAGCCCGTCCAATATAAATGGACTCACTCCTTTTGCACCCTTTTAATGTCTATTTATCTTATGTAAAAGCCTTTCATCCCCATTCACACACTAATTTCGCTTGTGTTCTTACAAGTATTTTGTTGAGATAACAATGTCAGAGGAAACAGCCTCTGTATTCACCGGATTTAACCTGCCATATGGTCCAAAATATTCGGAAAAGGTCCTCGTGTGTCCTTACGTATTGTAATGGTTGATAATATATAATACATTATAATAGCCAAGCGAACTGAGCAAGAGCAGAATGGTTTTATGTTTTGCAATGACTATGATAAGCAAATAGTAAGCTACCGGCCGGGAGTTGTGGCAAACTCCTGTAATCCAGCTACTTGGAGGCCTGGACTGGGGACGATTTGAGGGCGGGGGTTCTGTCTTCAGACGTTGTATGTAGATCGGGTGTCCGCGCTAAGCCCGGCATCAATATGGTGCCATTGGAGGAATCTGATGGTACCAGGTTGACTAAGGAGGGACGTACTGGCCCAGGGCAGAAATGCAGCAGGCAAAAGTCCCCGTGTCGCGCAGTAGTGGGTTCGCACCTGTGAATAGACGTCTGCTGGTAGCCCGTCCAATATAACTGGACTCACTCCTTTTGCACCCTTTTAATGTCTATTTATCTTATGTAAAAGCCTTTAATCCCCATTCACACATTAATTACGATTGTGTTCTTACAAGTATTTTGTTGAGATAACAATGTCAGAGGAAACAGCCTCTGTATTCACCAGATTTAACCTGCCATATGGAAATATTCGGAAAAGGTCCTCGTGTGTCCTTACGTATAGTAATGGTTTATAGTATATAATACATTATAAGCCAAGCGAATCGAGCAAGAGCAGAATGGTTTTATGTTTTGCAATGACTATGATAAACAAATAGTAAGCTACCGGCCGGGAGTTGTGGCAAACTCCTGTAATCCAGCTACTTGGAGGCCTTGAATGGGGACGATTTGAGGGCGGGGGTTCTGTCTTCAGACGTTCTATGTAGATCGGGTGTCCGCGGTAAGCCCGGCATCAATATGGTGCCATTGGAGGAATCTGATGGTACCAGGTTGACTAAGGAGGGACGTACTGGCCCAGGGCAGAAATGCAGCAGGCAAAAGTCCCCGTGTCGTGCAGTAGTGGGTTCGCACCTGTGAATAGACGTCTGCTGACAGCCCGTCCAATATAACTGAACTCACTCCTTTTGCACCCTTTTAATGTCTATTTAGCTTATGTAAAAGCCTTTAATCCCCATTCACACACTAATTACGCTTGTGTTTTTACAAGTATTTTGTTGAGATAACAATGTCACATTAAACAATAGTATTATGAAATCCTAGTCTCTTGTACCCAACATGTCTAGTTTTTATACGAGATTTATCACAGTTATCATTCACATATAAAGATTCTTTATATTTGCTTATTTTAGAAACATGTCAAAATCGTAAACATTGAGATTTGCCTTGCACAGGTGTCTCCCTTATTACCTTTTAGTTATGTAACTGCATTCAGTCGGCAAAGAAGCAACACTTTCTCACAGGAAACAGCCTCTGTATTCACCGGATTTAACCTGCCATATGGTCCAAAATATTCGGAAAAGGTCCTCGTGTGTCCTTACGTATAGTAATGGTTGATAGTATATAATATATTATAAGCCAAGCGAATCGATCAAAAGCAGACTGGTTTTATGTTTTGCAATGACTATGATAAACAAATATTAAGCTACCGGCCGGGAGTTGTGGCAAACTCTTGTAATCCAGCTACTTGGAGGCCTGGAATGGGGACGATTTGAGGGCGGGGGTTCTGTCTTCAGACGTTCTATGTAGATCGGGTGTCCGCGCTAAGCCCGGCATCAATATGGTGCCATTGGAGGAATCTGATGGTACCAGGTTGACTAAGGAGGGACGTACTGGCCCAGGGCAGAAATGCAGCAGGCAAAAGTCCCCGTGTCGTGCAGTAGTGGGTTCGCACCTGTGAATAGACGTCTGCTGACAGCCCGTCCAATATAACTGAACTCACTCCTTTTGCACCCTTTTAATGTCTATTTAGCTTATGTAAAAGCCTTTAATCCCCATTCACACACTAATTACGCTTGTGTTTTTACAAGTATTTTGTTGAGATAACAATGTCACATTAAACAATAGTATTATGAAATCCTAGTCTCTTGTACCCAACATGTCTAGTTTTTATACGAGATTTATCACAGTTATCATTCACATATAAAGATTCTTTATATTTGCTTATTTTAGAAACATGTCAAAATCGTAAACATTGAGATTTGCCTTGCACAGGTGTCTCCCTTATTACCTTTTAGTTATGTAACTGCATTCAGTCGGCAAAGAAGCAACACTTTCTCACAGGAAACAGCCTCTGTATTCACCGGATTTAACCTGCCATATGGTCCAAAATATTCGGAAAAGGTCCTCGTGTGTCCTTACGTATTGTAATGGTTTATAATATATAAAACATTATAATAGCCAAGCGAACTGAGCAAGAGGAGAAAGGTTTTATGTTTTGCAATGACTATGATAAACAAATAGTAAGCTACCGGCCGGGAGTTGTGGCAAACTCCTGTAATCCAGCTACTTGGAGGCCTGGACTGGGGACGATTTGAGGGCGGGGGTTCTGTCTTCAGACGTTCTATGTAGATCGGGTGTCCGCGCTAAGCCCGGCATCAATATGTTGCCATTGGAGGAATCTGATGGTACCAGGTTGACTAAGGAGGGACGTACTGGCCCAGGGCAGAAATGCAGCAGGCAAAAGTCCCCGTGTCGCGCAGTAGTGGGTTCGCACCTGTGAAGAGACGTCTGCTGACAGCCCGTCCAATATAACTGAACTCACTCCTTTTGCACCCTTTTAATGTCTATTTAGCTTATGTAAAAGCCTTTAATCCCAATTCACACACTAATTACGCTTGTGTTTTTACAAGTATTTTGTTGAGATAACAATGTCACATTAAACAATAGTATTATGAAATCCTAGTCTCTTGTACCCAACATGTCTAGTTTTTATACGAGATTTATCACAGTTACCATTCACATATAAAGATTCTTTATATTTGCTAATTTTAGAAACATGTCAAAATCGTAAACATTGAGATTTGCCTTGCACAGGTGTCTCCCTTATTACCTTTTAGTTATGTAACTGCATTCAGTCGGCAAAGAAGCAACACTTTCTCACAGGAACCAGCCTCTGTATTCACCGGATTTAACCTGCCATATGGTCCAAAATATTCGGAAAAGGTCCTCGTGTGTCCTTACGTATAGTAATGTTTTATAGTATATAATACATTATAAGCCAAGCGAGTCGAGCAAGAGCAGAATGGTTTTATGTTTTGCAATGACTATGATAAACAAATAGTAAGCTACCGGCCGGGAGTTGTGGCAAACTCCTGTAATCCAGCTACTTGGAGGCCTGGACTGGGGACGATTTGAGGGCGGGGGTTCTGTCTTCAGACGTTCTATGTAGATCGGGTGTCCGCGCTAAGCCCGGCATCAATATGGAGTCATTGGAGGAATCTGATGGTACCAGGTTGACTAAGGAGGGACGTACTGGCCCAGGGCAGAAATGCAGCAGGCAAAAGTCCCCGTGTCGCGCAGTAGTGGGTTCGCACCTGTGAATAGACGTCTGCTGGCAGCCCGTCCAATATAACTGAACTCACTCTTTTTGCACCCTTTTAATGTCTATTTAGCTTATGTAAAAGCCTTTCATCCCCATTCACACACTAATTACGCTTGTGTTCTTACAAGTATTTTGTTGAGATAACAATGTCAGAGGAAACAGCCTCTGTATTCAACGGATTTAACCTGCCATATGGTCCAAAATATTCGGAAAAGGTCCTCGTGTGTCCTTACGTATTGTAATGGTTTATAATATATAATACATTATAATAGCCAAGCGAACTGAGCAAGAGCAGAATGGTTTTATGTTTTGCAATGACTATGATAAACAAATAGTAAGCTACCGGCCGGGAGTTGTGGCAAACTCCTGTAATCCAGCTACTTGGAGGCCTGGACTGGGGACGATTTGAGGGCGGGGGTTCTGTCTTCAGACGTTGTATGTAGATCGGGTGTCCGCGCTAAGCCCGGCATCAATATGGTGCCATTGGAGGAATCTGATGGTACCAGGTTGACTAAGGAGGGACGTACTGGCCCAGGGCAGAAATGCAGCAGGCAAAAGTCCCCGTGTCGTGCAGTAGTGGGTTCGCACCTGTGAATAGACGTCTGCTGGCAGCCCGTCCAATATAACTGGACTCACTCCTTTTGCACCCTTTTAATGTCTATTTAGCTTATGTAAAAGCCTTTAATCCCCATTCACACATTAATTACGCTTGTGTTCTTACAAGTATTTTGTTGAGATAACAATGTCAGAGGAAACAGCCTCTGTATTCACCGGATTTAACCTGCCATATGGAAATATTCGGAAAAGGTCCTCGTGTGTCCTTACGTATAGTAATGGTTTATAGTACATAATACATTATAAGCCAAGCGAATCGAGCAAGAGCAGAATGGTTTTATGTTTTGCAATGACTATGATAAACAAATAGTAAGCTACCGGCCGGGAGTTGTGGCAAACTCCTGTAATCCAGCTACTTGGAGGCCTGGACTGGGGACGATTTGAGGGCGGGGGTTCTGTCTTCAGACGTTCTATGTAGATCGGGTGTCCGCGCTAAGCCCGGCATCAATATGGTGCCATTGGAGGAATCTGATGGTACCAGGTTGACTAAGGAGGGACGTACTGGCCCAGGGCAGAAATGCAGCAGGCAAAAGTCCCCGTGTCGCGCAGTAGTGGGTTCGCACCTGTGAATAGACGTCTGCTGGCAGCCCGTCCAATATAACTGGACTCACTCCTTTTGCACCCTTTTAATGTCTATTTAGCTTATGTAAAAGCTTTTAATCCCCATTCACACACAAATAACGCTTGTGTTTATACAAGTATTTTGTTGAGATAACAATGTCACATTAAACAATAGTTTTATGAAATCCTAGTCTCTTGTACCCAACATGTCTAGATTTTATACGAGATTTATCACAGTTATCATTCACATATAAAGATTCTTTATATTTGCTTATTTTAGAAACATGTCAAAATCGTAAACATTGAGATTTGCCTTGCACAGGTGTCTCCCTTATTACCTTTTAGTTAAACACTGTCATGTAACTGCATTCAGTCGGCAAAGAAGCAACACTTTCTCACAGGAAACAGCCTCTGTATTCACCGGATTTAACCTGCCATATGGTCCAAAATATTCGGAAAAGGTCCTCGTGTGTCCTTACGTATAGTAATGGTTGATAGTATATAATACATTATAAGCCAAGCGAATCGATCAAAAGCAGACTGGTTTTATGTTTTGCAATGACTATGATAAACAAATAGTAAGCTACCGGCCGGGAGTTGTGGCAAACTCCTGTAATCCAGCTACTTGGAGGCCTGGACTGGGGACGATTTGAGGGCGGGGGTTCTGTCTTCAGACGTTCTATGTAGATCGGGTGTCCGCGCTAAGCCCGGCATCAATATGGTGCCATTGGAGGAATCTGATGGTACCAGGTTGACTAAGGAGGGACGTACTGGCCCAGGGCAGAAATGCAGCAGGCAAAAGTCCCCATGTCGCGCAGTAGTGGGTTCGCACCTGTGAATAGAAGAAAGAAGAAGAAAGAAGAAAAGTAGTTTATTACGGTGTCACGTGCTTACATACATTTCACATATGGCATAATAAAACAACATTCACATTATATAAAAAACATTGCAGATAAAAGTATAGCACCCGGCCTTCAAAGGCCTATGAGACACCATATTACTTTTTCACTTTAAAATATAGATAAATATGGGTATAAAAACATTGAATATACAAGGATGGAGTAAACATTTAAATTAAAATTAAGTGAGGCGCGACCTCCGTCTATACATATTATATATTAATGCAGCCAGTTGCTTACATAACTTACTGTTAGATAATAGATATACAGCCTGGTCAGTTGGATTAAGATGTAGAAAGGAAGGGTCAGCAGACGATACACATTTCCAAAATTCATACCTTAAATCTGAGTAGAAATTACAAACAGTGAGAAAGTGAATTTCATCCTCTATACAAATACTATTACAGAATTTACATAATCTTTGTTAAAGAGGTACTTTTGGACGGGAAAACCTACCTAATTCTATTGCTAAGGGAAGAGTGCCACATCGTAATTTGCTGAGTATACTGAGGTGTGAACGCTGAAGACAAGCAGATGGTACCAGGTTGACTAAGGAGGGACGTACTGGCCCAGGGCAGAAATGCAGCAGGCAAAAGTCCCCGTGTCGCGCAGTAGTGGGTTCGCACCTGTGAATAGACGTCTGCTGGCAGCCCGTCCAATATAACTTGACTCACTCCTTCTGCACCCTTTTAATGTCTATTTAGCTTATGTAAAAGCCTTTAATCCCCATTCACACACTAATAACGCTTGTGTTTTTACAAGTATTTTGTTGAGATAACAATGTCACATTAAACAATAGTCCTTTGAAATCCTAGTCTCTTGGACCCAACATGTCTAGTTTTCATACGAGATTTATCACAGTTATCACTCACATATAAAGATTCTTTATATTTGCTAATTTTAGAAACATGTCAAAATCGTAAACATTGAGATTTGCCTTGCACAGGTGTCTCCCTTATTACCTTTTAGTTAGACACTGTCATGTAACTGCATTCAGTCGGCAAAGCAGCAACACTTTCTCACAGGAAACAGCCTCTGTATTCACCGGATTTAACCTGCCATATGGTCCAAAATATTCGGAAAAGATCCTCGTGTGTCCTTACGTATTGTAATGGTTTATAATATATAATACATTATAATAGCCAAGCGAACTGAGCAAGAGCAGAATGGTTTTATGTTTTGCAATGACTATGATAAACAAATAGTAAGCTACCGGCCGGGAGTTGTGGCAAACTCCTGTAATCCAGCTACTTGGAGGCCTGGACTGGGGACGATTTGAGGGCAGGGGTTCTGTCTTCAGACGTTCTATGTAGATCGGGTGTCCGCGCTAAGCCCGGCATCAATATGGTGCCATTGGTGGAATCTGATGGTACCAGGTTGACTAAGGAGGGACGTACTGGCCCAGGACAGAAATGCAGCAGGCAAAAGTCCCCGTGTCGCGCAGTAGTGGGTTCGCACCTGTGAATAGACGTCTGCTGGCAGCAATACAACTGGACTCACTCCTTTTGCACCCTTTTAATGTCTATTTAGCTCATGTAAAAGCCTTTAATCCCCATTCACACACTAATAACGCTTGTGTTTTTACAAGTATTTTGTTGAGATAACAATGTCACATTAAACAATAGTCCTTTGAAATCCTAGTCTCTTGGACCCAACATGTCTAGTTTTTATACGAGATTGATCAGTTATCATTCACATATAAAGATTCTTTATATTTTCCTAATTTTAGAAACATGTCAAAATCGTAAACATTGAGATTTGCCTTGCACAGGTGTCTCCCTTATTACCTTTTAGTTAGACACTGTCATGTAACTGCATTCAGTCGGCAAAGCAGCAACACTTTCTCACAGGAAACAGCCTCTGTATTCACCGGATTTAACCTGCCATATGGTCCAAAATATTCGGAAAAGGTCCTCGTGTGTCCTTACGTATTGTAATGGTTTATAATATATAATACATTATAATAGCCAAGCGAACTGAGCAAGAGCAGAATGGTTTTATGTTTTGCAATGACTATGATAAACAAATAGTAAGCTACCGGCCGGGAGTTGTGGCAAACTCCTGTAATCCAGCTACTTGGAGGCCTGGACTGGGGACGATTTGAGGGCGGGGGTTCTGTCTTCAGACGTTCTATGTAGATCGGGTGTCCGCGCTAAGCCCGGCATCAATATGGTGCCATTGGAGGAATCTGATGGTACCAGGTTGACTAAGGAGGGACGTACTGGCCCAGGACAGAAATGCAGCAGGCAAAAGTCCCCGTGTCGCGCAGTAGTGGGTTCGCACCTGTGAATAGACGTCTGCTGGCAGCAATACAACTGGACTCACTCCTTTTGCACCCTTTTAATGTCTATTTAGCTCATGTAAAAGCCTTTAATCCCCATTCACACACTAATAACGCTTGTGTTTTTACAAGTATTTTGTTGAGATAACAATGTCACATTAAACAATAGTCCTTTGAAATCCTAGTCTCTTGGACCCAACATGTCTAGTTTTTATACGAGATTGATCAGTTATCATTCACATATAAAGATTCTTTATATTTTCCTAATTTTAGAAACATGTCAAAATCGTAAACGTTGAGATTTGCCTTGCACAGGTGTCTCCCTTATTACCTTTTAGATAGACGCTGTCATGTAACTGCATTCAGTCGGCAAAGCAGCAACACTTTCTCACAGGAAACAGCCTCTGTATTCACCGGATTTAACCTGCCATATGGTCCAAAATATTCGGAAATGTCCTCGTGTGTCCTTACGTATTGTAATGGTTTATAATATATAATACATTATAATAGCCAAGCGAACTGAGCAAGAGCAGAATGGTTTTATGTTTTGCAATGACTATGATAAACAAATAGTAAGCTACCGGCCGGGAGTTGTGGCAAACTCCTGTAATCCAGCTACTTGGAGGCCTGGACTGGGGACGATTTGAGGGCGGGGGTTCTGTCTTCTGACGTTCTATGTAGATCGGGTGTCCGCGCTAAACCCGGCATCAATATGGTGCCATTGGAGGAATCTGATGGTACCAGGTTGACTAAGGAGGGACGTACTGGCCCAGGGCAGAAATGCAGCAGGCAAAAGTCCCCGTGTCGCGCAGTAGTGGGTTCGCACCTGTGAATAGACGTCTGCTGGCAGCCCGTCCAATACAACTGGACTCAATCCTTTTGTACCCTTTTAATGTCTATTTAGCTTATGTAAAAACCTTTAATCCCCATTCACACACTAATAACGCTTGTGTTTTTACAAGTATTTTGTTGAGATAACAATGTCACATTAAACAATAGTCCTTTGAAATCCTAGTCTCTTGGACCCAACATGTCTAGTTTTTATACGAGATTTATCACAGTTATCATTCACATATAAAGATTCTTTATATTTTCCTAATTTAAAAACATGTCAAAATCGTAAACATTGAGATTTGCCTTGCACAGGTGTCTCCCTTATTACCTTTTAGTTAGACACTGTCATGTAACTGCATTCAGTCGGCAAAGCAGCAACACTTTCTCACAGGAAACAGCCTCTGTATTCACCGGATTTAACCTGCCATATGGTCCAAAATATTCGGAAAAGTCCTCGTGTGTCCTTACGTATTGTAATGGTTTATAATATATAATACATTATAATAGCCAAGCGAACTGAGCAAGAGCAGAATGGTTTTATGTTTTGCAATGACTATGATAAACAAATAGTAAGCTACCGGCCGGGAGTTGTGGCAAACTCCTGTAATCCAGCTACTTGAAGGCCTGGACTGGGGACGATTTGAGGGCGGGGGTTCTGTCTTCAGACGTTCTATGTAGATCGGGTGTCCGCGCTAAGCCCGGCATCAATATGGTGCCATTGGAGGAATCTGATGGTACCAGGTTGACTAAGGAGGGACGTACTGGCCCAGGGCAGAAATGGAGCAGGCAAAAGTCCCCGTGTCGCGCAGTAGTGGGTTCGCACCTGTGAATAGACGTCTGCTGGCAGCCCGTCCAGTACAACTGGACTCAATCCTTTTGCACCCTTTTAATGTCTATTTAGCTTATGTAAAAACCTTTAATCCCCATTCACACACTAATAACGCTTGTGTTTTTACAAGTATTTTGTTGAGATAACATTGTCACATTAAACAATAGTCCTTTGAAATCCTAGTCTCTTGGACCCAACATGTCTAGTTTTTATACGAGATTTATCACAGTTATCATTCACATATAAAGATTCTTTATATTTTCCTAATTTTAGAAACATGTCAAAATCGTAAACATTGAGATTTGCCTTGCACAGGTGTCTCCCTTATTACCTTTTAGTTAGACACTGTCATGTAACTGCATTCAGTCGGCAAAGCAGCAACACTTTCTCACAGGAAACAGCCTCTGTATTCACCGGATTTAACCTGCCATATGGTCCAAAATATTCGGAAAAGTCCTCGTGTGTCCTTACGTATTGTAATGGTTTATAATATATAATACATTATAATAGCCAAGCGAACTGAGCAAGAGCAGAATGGTTTTATGTTTTGCAATGACTATGATAAACAAATAGTAAGCTACCGGCCGGGAGTTGTGGCAAACTCCTGTAATCCAGCTACTTGGAGGCCTGGACTGGGGACGATTTGAGGGCGGGGGTTCTGTCTTCAGACGTTCTATGTAGATCGGGTGTCCGCGCTAAGCCCGGCATCAATATGGTGCCATTGGAGGAATCTGATGGTACCAGGTTGACTAAGGAGGGACGTACTGGCCCAGGGCAGAAATGGAGCAGGCAAAAGTCCCCGTGTCGCGCAGTAGTGGGTTCGCACCTGTGAATAGACGTCTGCTGGCAGCCCGTCCAGTACAACTGGACTCAATCCTTTTGCACCCTTTTAATGTCTATTTAGCTTATGTAAAAACCTTTAATCCCCATTCACACACTAATAACGCTTGTGTTTTTACAAGTATTTTGTTGAGATAACATTGTCACATTAAACAATAGTCCTTTGAAATCCTAGTCTCTTGGACCCAACATGTCTAGTTTTTATACGAGATTTATCACAGTTATCATTCACATATAAAGATTCTTTATATTTTCCTAATTTTAGAAACATGTCAAAATCGTAAACATTGAGATTTGCCTTGCACAGGTGTCTCCCTTATTACCTTTTAGTTAGACACTGTCATGTAACTGCATTCAGTCGGCAAAGCAGCAACACTTTCTCACAGGAAACAGCCTCTGTATTCACCGGATTTAACCTGCCATATGGTCCAAAATATTCGGAAATGTCCTCGTGTGTCCTTACGTATTGTAATGGTTTATAATATATAATACATTATAATAGCCAAGCGAACTGAGCAAGAGGAGAATGGTTTTATGTTTTGCAATGACTATGATAAACAAATAGTAAGCTACCGGCCGGGAGTTGTGGCAAACTCCTGTAATCCAGCTACTTGGAGGCCTGGACTGGGGACGATTTGAGGGCGGGGGTTCTGTCTTCAGACGTTCTATGTAGATCGGGTGTCCGCGCTAAGCCCGGCATCAATATGGTGCCATTGGTGGAATCTGATGGTACCAGGTTGACTAAGGAGGGACGTACTGGCCCAGGGCAGAAATGCAGCAGGCAAAAGTCCCCGTGTCGCTGTACACCTGTGAATAGACGTCTGCTGGCAGCCCGTCCAATACAACTGGACTCACTCCTTTTGCACCCTTTTAATGTCTATTTAGCTTATGGAAAAGCCTTTAATCCCCATTCACACACTAATAACGCTTGTGTTTTTACAAGTATTTTGTTGAGATAACAATGTCACATTAAACAATAGTCCTTTGAAATCCTAGTCTCTTGGACCCAACATGTCTAGTTTTTATACGAGATTTATCACAGTTATCATTCACATATAAAGATTCTTTATATTTTCCTAATTTTAGAAACATGTCAAAATCGTAAACATTGAGATTTGCCTTGCACAGGTGTCTCCCTTATTACCTTTTAGTTAGACACTGTCATGTAACTGCATTCAGTCGGCAAAGCAGCAACACTTTCTCACAGGAAACAGCCTCTGTATTCACCGGATTTAACCTGCCATATGGTCCAAAATATTCGGAAATGTCCTCGTGTGTCCTTACGTATTGTAATGGTTTATAATATATAATACATTATAATAGCCAAGCGAACTGAGCAAGAGGAGAATGGTTTTATGTTTTGCAATGACTATGATAAACAAATAGTAAGCTACCGGCCGGGAGTTGTGGCAAACTCCTGTAATCCAGCTACTTGGAGGCCTGGACTGGGGACGATTTGAGGGCGGGGGTTCTGTCTTCAGACGTTCTATGTAGATCGGGTGTCCGCGCTAAGCCCGGCATCAATATGGTGCCATTGGTGGAATCTGATGGTACCAGGTTGACTAAGGAGGGACGTACTGGCCCAGGGCAGAAATGCAGCAGGCAAAAGTCCCCGTGTCGCTGTACACCTGTGAATAGACGTCTGCTGGCAGCCCGTCCAATACAACTGGACTCACTCCTTTTGCACCCTTTTAATGTCTATTTAGCTTAAGGAAAAGCCTTTAATCCCCATTCACACACTAATAACGCTTGTGTTTTTACAAGTATTTTGTTGAGATAACAATGTCACATTAAACAATAGTCCTTTGAAATCCTAGTCTTTTGGACCCAACATGTCTAGTTTTTATACGAGATTTATCACAGTTATCATTCACATATAAAGATTCTTTATATTTGCTAATTTTAGAAACATGTCAAAATCGTAAACATTGAGATTTGCCTTGCACAGGTGTCTCCCTTATTACCTTTTAGTTAGACACTGTCATGTAACTGCATTCAGTCGGCAAAGCAGCAACACTTTCTCACAGGAAACAGCCTCTGTATTCACCGGATTTAACCTGCCATATGGTCCAAAATATTCGGAAAAGGTCCTCGTGTGTCCTTACGTATTGTAATGGTTTATAATATATAATACATTATAATAGCCAAGCGAACTGAGCAAGAGCAGAATGGTTTTATGTTTTGCAATGACTATGATAAACAAATAGTAAGCTACCGGCCGGGAGTTGTGGCAAACTCCTGTAATCCAGCTACTTGGAGGCCTGGACTGGGGACGATTTGAGGGCGGGGGTTCTGTCTTCAGACGTTCTATGTAGATCGGGTGTCCGCGCTAAGCCCGGCATCAATATGGTGCCATTGGTGGAATCTGATTGAACCAGGTTGACTAAGGAGGGACGTACTGGCCCAGGACAGAAATGCAGCAGGCAAAAGTCCCCGTGTCGCGCAGTAGTGGGTTCGCACCTGTGAATAGACGTCTGCTGGCAGCAATACAACTGGACTCACTCCTTTTGCACCCTTTTAATGTCTATTTAGCTCATGTAAAAGCCTTTAATCCCCATTCACACACTAATAACGCTTGTGTTTTTACAAGTATTTTGTTGAGATAACAATGTCACATTAAACAATAGTCCTTTGAAATCCTAGTCTCTTGGACCCAACATGTCTAGTTTTTATACGAGATTGATCAGTTATCATTCACATATAAAGATTCTTTATATTTTCCTAATATTAGAAACATGTCAAAATCGTAAACATTGAGATTTGCCTTGCACAGGTGTCTCCCTTATTACCTTTTAGTTAGACACTGTCATGTAACTGCATTCAGTCGGCAAAGCAGCAACACTTTCTCACAGGAAACAGCCTCTGTATTCACCGGATTTAACCTGCCATATGGTCCAAAATATTCGGAAAAGGTCCTCGTGTGTCCTTACGTATTGTAATGGTTTATAATATATAATACATTATAATAGCCAAGCGAACTGAGCAAGAGCAGAATGGTTTTATGTTTTGCAATGACTATGATAAACAAATAGTAAGCTACCGGCCGGGAGTTGTGGCAAACTCCTGTAATCCAGCTACTTGGAGGCCTGGACTGGGGACGATTTGAGGGCGGGGGTTCTGTCTTCAGACGTTCTATGTAGATCGGGTGTCCGCGCTAAGCCCGGCATCAATATGGTGCCATTGGAGGAATCTGATGGTACCAGGTTGACTAAGGAGGGACGTACTGGCCCAGGACAGAAATGCAGCAGGCAAAAGTCCCCGTGTCGCGCAGTAGTGGGTTCGCACCTGTGAATAGACGTCTGCTGGCAGCAATACAACTGGACTCACTCCTTTTGCACCCTTTTAATGTCTATTTAGCTCATGTAAAAGCCTTTAATCCCCATTCACACACTAATAACGCTTGTGTTTTTACAAGTATTTTGTTGAGATAACAATGTCACATTAAACAATAGTCCTTTGAAATCCTAGTCTCTTGGACCCAACATGTCTAGTTTTTATACGAGATTGATCAGTTATCATTCACATATAAAGATTCTTTATATTTTCCTAATTTTAGAAACATGTCAAAATCGTAAACGTTGAGATTTGCCTTGCACAGGTGTCTCCCTTATTACCTTTTAGATAGACGCTGTCATGTAACTGCATTCAGTCGGCAAAGCAGCAACACTTTCTCACAGGAAACAGCCTCTGTATTCACCGGATTTAACCTGCCATATGGTCCAAAATATTCGGAAATGTCCTCGTGTGTCCTTACGTATTGTAATGGTTTATAATATATAATACATTATAATAGCCAAGCGAACTGAGCAAGAGCAGAATGGTTTTATGTTTTGCAATGACTATGATAAACAAATAGTAAGCTACCGGCCGGGAGTTGTGGCAAACTCCTGTAATCCAGCTACTTGGAGGCCTGGACTAGGGACGATTTGAGGGCGGGGGTTCTGTCTTCTGACGTTCTATGTAGATCGGGTGTCCGCGCTAAACCCGGCATCAATATGGTGCCATTGGAGGAATCTGATGGTACCAGGTTGACTAAGGAGGGACGTACTGGCCCAGGGCAGAAATGCAGCAGGCAAAAGTCCCCGTGTCGCGCAGTAGTGGGTTCGCACCTGTGAATAGACGTCTGCTGGCAGCCCGTCCAATACAACTGGACTCAATCCTTTTGCACCCTTTTAATGTCTATTTAGCTTATGTAAAAACCTTTAATCCCCATTCACACACTAATAACGCTTGTGTTTTTACAAGTATTTTGTTGAGATAACAATGTCACATTAAACAATAGTCCTTTGAAATCCTAGTCTCTTGGACCCAACATGTCTAGTTTTTATACGAGATTTATCACAGTTATCATTCACATATAAAGATTCTTTATATTTTCCTAATTTAAAAACATGTCAAGATCGAAAACATTGAGATTTGCCTTGCACAGGTGTCTCCCTTATTACCTTTTAGTTAGACACTGTCATGTAACTGCATTCAGTCGGCAAAGCAGCAACACTTTCTCACAGGAAACAGCCTCTGTATTCACCGGATTTAACCTGCCATATGGTCCAAAATATTCGGAAAAGTCCTCGTGTGTCCTTACGTATTGTAATGGTTTATAATATATAATACATTATAATAGCCAAGCGAACTGAGCAAGAGCAGAATGGTTTTATGTTTTGCAATGACTATGATAAACAAATAGTAAGCTACCGGCCGGGAGTTGTGGCAAACTCCTGTAATCCAGCTACTTGGAGGCCTGGACTGGGGACGATTTGAGGGCGGGGGTTCTGTCTTCAGACGTTCTATGTAGATCGGGTGTCCGCGCTAAGCCCGGCATCAATATGGTGCCATTGGAGGAATCTGATGGTACCAGGTTGACTAAGGAGGGACGTACTGGCCCAGGGCAGAAATGGAGCAGGCAAAAGTCCCCGTGTCGCGCAGTAGTGGGTTCGCACCTGTGAATAGACGTCTGCTGGCAGCCCGTCCAGTACAACTGGACTCAATCCTTTTGCACCCTTTTAATGTCTATTTAGCTTATGTAAAAACCTTTAATCCCCATTCACACACTAATAACGCTTGTGTTTTTACAAGTATTTTGTTGAGATAACATTGTCACATTAAACAATAGTCCTTTGAAATCCTAGTCTCTTGGACCCAACATGTCTAGTTTTTATACGAGATTTATCACAGTTATCATTCACATATAAAGATTCTTTATATTTTCCTAATTTTAGAAACATGTCAAAATCGTAAACATTGAGATTTGCCTTGCACAGGTGTCTCCCTTATTACCTTTTAGTTAGACACTGTCATGTAACTGCATTCAGTCGGCAAAGCAGCAACACTTTCTCACAGGAAACAGCCTCTGTATTCACCGGATTTAACCTGCCATATGGTCCAAAATATTCGGAAATGTCCTCGTGTGTCCTTACGTATTGTAATGGTTTATAATATATAATACATTATAATAGCCAAGCGAACTGAGCAAGAGGAGAATGGTTTTATGTTTTGCAATGACTATGATAAACAAATAGTAAGCTACCGGCCGGGAGTTGTGGCAAACTCCTGTAATCCAGCTACTTGGAGGCCTGGACTGGGGACGATTTGAGGGCGGGGGTTCTGTCTTCAGACGTTCTATGTAGATCGGGTGTCCGCGCTAAGCCCGGCATCAATATGGTGCCATTGGTGGAATCTGATGGTACCAGGTTGACTAAGGAGGGACGTACTGGCCCAGGGCAGAAATGCAGCAGGCAAAAGTCCCCGTGTCGCTGTACACCTGTGAATAGACGTCTGCTGGCAGCCCGTCCAATACAACTGGACTCACTCCTTTTGCACCCTTTTAATGTCTATTTAGCTTAAGGAAAAGCCTTTAATCCCCATTCACACACTAATAACGCTTGTGTTTTTACAAGTATTTTGTTGAGATAACAATGTCACATTAAACAATAGTCCTTTGAAATCCTAGTCACTTGGACCCAACATGTCAAGTTTTTATACGAAATTTATCACAGTTATCATTCACATATACAGATTCTTTATATTTGCTAATTTTAGAAACATGTCAAAATCGTAAACATTGAGATTTGCCTTGCACAGGTGTCCCCCTTATTACCTTTTAGTTAGACACTCTCATGTAACTGCATTCAGTCGGCAAAGCAGCAACACTTTCTCACAGGAAACAGCCTCTGTATTCACCGGATTTAACCTGCCATATGGTCCAAAATATTCGGAAAAGGTCCTCGTGTGTCCTTACGTATTGTAATGGTTTATAATATATAATACATTATAATAGCCAAGCGAACTGAGCAAGAGCAGAATGGTTTAATGTTTTGCAATGACTATGATAAACAAATAGTAAGCTACCGGCCGGGAGTTGTGGCAAACTCCTGTAATCCAGCTACTTGGAGGCCTGTACTGGGGACGATTTGAGGGCGGGGGTTCTGTCTTCAGACGTTCTATGTAGATCGGGTGTCCGCGCTAAGCCCGGTATCAATATGGTGCCATTGGAGGAATCTGATGGTACCAGGTTGACTAAGGAGGGACGTACTGGCCCAGGACAGAAATGCAGCAGGCAAAAGTCCCCGTGTCGCGCAGTAGTGGGTTCGCACCTGTGAATAGACGTCTGCTGGCAGCCCGTCCAATATAACTGTACTCACTCCTTTTGCACCCTTTTAATGTCTATTTAGCTTAAGGAAAAGCCTTTAATCCCCATTCACACACTAATAACGCTTGTGTTTTTACAAGTATTTTGTTGAGATAACAATGTCACATTAAACAATAGTCCTTTGAAATCCTAGTCTCTTGTACCCAACATGTCTAGTTTTTATACGAGATTTATCACAGTTATCATTCACATATAAAGATTCTTTATATTTGCTAATTTTAGAAACATGTCAAAATCGTAAACATTGGGGTTGCATTGCACAGGTGTCTCCCTTATTACCTTTTAGTTAGACACTGTCATGTAACTGCATTCAGTCGGCAAAGCAGCAACACTTTCTCACAGGAAACAGCCTCTGTATTCATCGGATTTAACTTGCCATATTGTCCAAAATATTCGGAAAGGTCCTCTTGTATCCTTACGTATTGTAATGGTTTATAATATATAATACATTATAATAGCCAAGCGAACTGAGCGAGAGCAGGATGGTTTTTTGCAATGACTATGATAAACAAATAGTAAGCTACCGGCCGGGAGTTGTGGCAAACTCCTGTAATCCAGCTACTTGGAGGCCTGGACTGGGGACGATTTGAGGGCGGGGGTTCTGTCTTCAGACGTTCTATGTAGATCGGGTGTCCGCGCTAAGCCCGGCATCAATATGGTGCCATTGGAGGAATCTGATGGTACCAGGTTGACTAAGGAGGGACGTACTGGCCCAGGGCAGAAATGCAGCAGGCAAAAGTCCCCGTGTCGCTCAGTAGTGGGTTCGCACCTGTGAATAGACGTCTGCTGGCAGCCCGTCCAATACAACTGGACTCACTCCTTTTGCACCCTTTTAATGTCTATTTAGCTTATGTAAAAGCCTTTAATCCCCATTCACACACTAATAACGCTTGTGTTTTTACAAGTATTTTGTTGAGATAACAATGTCACATTAAACAATAGTCCTTTGAAATCCTAGTCACTTGGACCCAACATGTCAAGTTTTTATACGAAATTTATCACAGTTATCATTCACATATACAGATTCTTTATATTTGCTAATTTTAGAAACATGTCAAAATCGTAAACATTGAGATTTGCCTTGCACAGGTGTCCCCCTTATTACCTTTTAGTTAGACACTCTCATGTAACTGCATTCAGTCGGCAAAGCAGCAACACTTTCTCACAGGAAACAGCCTCTGTATTCACCGGATTTAACCTGCCATATGGTCCAAAATATTCGGAAAAGGTCCTCGTGTGTCCTTACGTATTGTAATGGTTTATAATATATAATACATTATAATAGCCAAGCGAACTGAGCAAGAGCAGAATGGTTTAATGTTTTGCAATGACTATGATAAACAAATAGTAATCTACGGGCCGGGAGTTGTGGCAAACTCCTGTAATCCAGCTACTTGGAGGCCTGGACTGGGGACGATTTGAGGGCGGGGGTTCTGTCTTCAGACGTTCTATGTAGATCGGGTGTCCGCGCTAAGCCCGGCATCAATATGGTGCCATTGGAGGAATCTGATGGTACCAGGTTGACTAAGGAGGGACGTACTGGCCCAGGGCAGAAATGCAGCAGGCAAAAATACCCGTGTCGCGCAGTAGTGGGTTCGCACCTGTGAATAGACGTCTGCTGGCAGCCCGTCCAATATAACTGTACTCACTCCTTTTGCACCCTTTTAATGTCTATTTAGCTTAAGGAAAAGCCTTTAATCCCCATTCACACACTAATAACGCTTGTGTTTTTACAAGTATTTTGTTGAGATAACAATGTCACATTAAACAATAGTCCTTTGAAATCCTAGTCTCTTGTACCCAACATGTCTAGTTTTTATACGAGATTTATCACAGTTATCATTCACATATAAAGATTCTTTATATTTTCCTAATTTTAGAAACATGTCAAAATCGTAAACATTGAGATTTGCCTTGCACAGGTGTCTCCCTTATTACCTTTTAGTTAGACACTGTCATGTAACTGCATTCAGTCGGCAAAGCAGCAACACTTTCTCACAGGAAACAGCCTCTGTATTCACCGGATTTAACCTGCCATATGGTCCAAAATATTCGGAAATGTCCTCGTGTGTCCTTACGTATTGTAATGGTTTATAATATATAATACATTATAATAGCCAAGCGAACTGAGCAAGAGGAGAATGGTTTTATGCAATGACTATGATAAACAAATAGTAAGCTACCGGCCGGGAGTTGTGGCAAACTCCTGTAATCCAGCTACTTGGAGGCCTGGACTGGGGACGATTTGAGGGCGGGGGTTCTGTCTTCAGACGTTCTATGTAGATCTGGTGTCCGCGCTAAGCCCGGCATCAATATGGTGCCATTGGAGGAATCTGATGGTACCAGGTTGACTAAGGAGGGACGTACTGGCCCAGGGCAGAAATGCAGCAGGCAAAAGTCCCCGTGTCGCGCAGTAGTGGGTTCGCACCTGTGAATAGACGTCTGCTGGCAGCCCGTCTAATACAACTGGACTCACTCCTATTGCACCCTTTTAATGTCTATTTAGCTTAAGGAAAAGCCTTTAATCCCCATTCACACACTAATAACGCTTGTGTTTTTACAAGTATTTTGTTGAGATAACAATGTCACATTAAACAATAGTCCTTTGAAATCCTAGTCTTTTGGACCCAACATGTCTAGTTTTTATACGAGATTTATCACAGTTATCATTCACATATAAAGATTCTTTATATTTTCCTAATTTTAGAAACATGTCAAAATCGTAAACATTGAGATTTGCCTTGCACAGGTGTCTCCCTTATTACCTTTTAGTTAGACACTGTCATGTAACTGCATTCAGTCGGCAAAGCAGCAACACTTTCTCACAGGAAACAGCCTCTGTATTCACCGGATTTAACCTGCCATATGGTCCAAAATATTCGGAAAAGTCCTCGTGTGTCCTTACGTATTGTAATGGTTTATAATATATAATACATTATAATAGCCAAGCGAACTGAGCAAGAGCAGAATGGTTTTATGTTTTGCAATGACTATGATAAACAAATAGTAAGCTACCGGCCGGGAGTTGTGGCAAACTCCTGTAATCCAGCTACTTGGAGGCCTGGACTGGGGACGATTTGAGGGCGGGGGTTCTGTCTTCAGACGTTCTATGTAGATCGGGTGTCCGCGCTAAGCCCGGCATCAATATGGTGCCATTGGAGGAATCTGATGGTACCAGGTTGACTAAGGAGGGACGTACTGGCCCAGGGCAGAAATGGAGCAGGCAAAAGTCCCCGTGTCGCGCAGTAGTGGGTTCGCACCTGTGAATAGACGTCTGCTGGCAGCCCGTCCAGTACAACTGGACTCAATCCTTTTGCACCCTTTTAATGTCTATTTAGCTTATGTAAAAACCTTTAATCCCCATTCACACACTAATAACGCTTGTGTTTTTACAAGTATTTTGTTGAGATAACATTGTCACATTAAACAATAGTCCTTTGAAATCCTAGTCTCTTGGACCCAACATGTCTAGTTTTTATACGAGATTTATCACAGTTATCATTCACATATAAAGATTCTTTATATTTTCCTAATTTTAGAAACATGTCAAAATCGTAAACATTGAGATTTGCCTTGCACAGGTGTCTCCCTTATTACCTTTTAGTTAGACACTGTCATGTAACTGCATTCAGTCGGCAAAGCAGCAACACTTTCTCACAGGAAACAGCCTCTGTATTCACCGGATTTAACCTGCCATATGGTCCAAAATATTCGGAAATGTCCTCGTGTGTCCTTACGTATTGTAATGGTTTATAATATATAATACATTATAATAGCCAAGCGAACTGAGCAAGAGGAGAATGGTTTTATGTTTTGCAATGACTATGATAAACAAATAGTAAGCTACCGGCCGGGAGTTGTGGCAAACTCCTGTAATCCAGCTACTTGGAGGCCTGGACTGGGGACGATTTGAGGGCGGGGGTTCTGTCTTCAGACGTTCTATGTAGATCGGGTGTCCGCGCTAAGCCCGGCATCAATATGGTGCCATTGGTGGAATCTGATGGTACCAGGTTGACTAAGGAGGGACGTACTGGCCCAGGGCAGAAATGCAGCAGGCAAAAGTCCCCGTGTCGCTGTACACCTGTGAATAGACGTCTGCTGGCAGCCCGTCCAATACAACTGGACTCACTCCTTTTGCACCCTTTTAATGTCTATTTAGCTTAAGGAAAAGCCTTTAATCCCCATTCACACACTAATAACGCTTGTGTTTTTACAAGTATTTTGTTGAGATAACAATGTCACATTAAACAATAGTCCTTTGAAATCCTAGTCTCTTGTACCCAACATGTCTAGTTTTTATACGAGATTTATCACAGTTATCATTCACATATAAAGATTCTTTATATTTGCTAATTTTAGAAACATGTCAAAATCGTAAACATTGGGGTTGCATTGCACAGGTGTCTCCCTTATTACCTTTTAGTTAGACACTGTCATGTAACTGCATTCAGTCGGCAAAGCAGCAACACTTTCTCACAGGAAACAGCCTCTGTATTCATCGGATTTAACTTGCCATATTGTCCAAAATATTCGGAAAGGTCCTCTTGTATCCTTACGTATTGTAATGGTTTATAATATATAATACATTATAATAGCCAAGCGAACTGAGCGAGAGCAGGATGGTTTTTTGCAATGACTATGATAAACAAATAGTAAGCTACCGGCCGGGAGTTGTGGCAAACTCCTGTAATCCAGCTACTTGGAGGCCTGGACTGGGGACGATTTGAGGGCGGGGGTTCTGTCTTCAGACGTTCTATGTAGATCGGGTGTCCGCGCTAAGCCCGGCATCAATATGGTGCCATTGGAGGAATCTGATGGTACCAGGTTGACTAAGGAGGGACGTACTGGCCCAGGGCAGAAATGCAGCAGGCAAAAGTCCCCGTGTCGCGCAGTAGTGGGTTCGCACCTGTGAATAGACGTCTGCTGGCAGCCCGTCCAATACAACTGGACTCACTCCTTTTGCACCCTTTTAATGTCTATTTAGCTTATGTAAAAGCCTTTAATCCCCATTCACACACTAATAACGCTTGTGTTTTTACAAGTATTTTGTTGAGATAACAATGTCACATTAAACAATAGTCCTTTGAAATCCTAGTCACTTGGACCCAACATGTCAAGTTTTTATACGAAATTTATCACAGTTATCATTCACATATACAGATTCTTTATATTTGCTAATTTTAGAAACATGTCAAAATCGTAAACATTGAGATTTGCCTTGCACAGGTGTCCCCCTTATACCTTTTAGTTAGACACTGTCATGTAACTGCATTCAGTCGGCAAAGCAGCAACACTTTCTCACAGGAAACAGCCTCTGTATTCACCGGATTTAACCTGCCATATTGTCCAAAATATTCGGAAAAGGTCCTCGTGTGTCCTTACGTATTGTAATGGTTTATAATATATAATACATTATAATAGCCAAGCGAACTGAGCAAGAGCAGAATGGTTTAATGTTTTGCAATGACTATGATAAACAAATAGTAATCTACGGGCCGGGAGTTGTGGCAAACTCCTGTAATCCAGCTACTTGGAGGCCTGGACTGGGGACGATTTGAGGGCGGGGGTTCTGTCTTCAGACGTTCTATGTAGATCGGGTGTCCGCGCTAAGCCCGGCATCAATATGGTGCCATTGGAGGAATCTGATGGTACCAGGTTGACTAAGGAGGGACGTACTGGCCCAGGGCAGAAATGCAGCAGGCAAAAATACCCGTGTCGCGCAGTAGTGGGTTCGCACCTGTGAATAGACGTCTGCTGGCAGCCCGTCCAATATAACTGTACTCACTCCTTTTGCACCCTTTTAATGTCTATTTAGCTTAAGGAAAAGCCTTTAATCCCCATTCACACACTAATAACGCTTGTGTTTTTACAAGTATTTTGTTGAGATAACAATGTCACATTAAACAATAGTCCTTTGAAATCCTAGTCTCTTGTACCCAACATGTCTAGTTTTTATACGAGATTTATCACAGTTATCATTCACATATAAAGATTCTTTATATTTGCTAATTTTAGAAACATGTCAAAATCGTAAACATTGGGGTTGCATTGCACAGGTGTCTCCCTTATTACCTTTTAGTTAGACACTGTCATGTAACTGCATTCAGTCGGCAAAGCAGCAACACTTTCTCACAGGAAACAGCCTCTGTATTCATCGGATTTAACTTGCCATATTGTCCAAAATATTCGGAAAGGTCCTCGTGTATCCTTACGTATTGTAATGGTTTATAATATATAATACATTATAATAGCCAAGCGAACTGAGCGAGAGCAGAATGGTTTTTTGCAATGACTATGATAAACAAATAGTAAGCTACCGGCCGGGAGTTGTGGCAAACTCCTGTAATCCAGCTACTTGGAGGCCTGGACTGGGGACGATTTGAGGGCGGGGGTTCTGTCTTCAGACGTTCTATGTAGATCTGGTGTGCGCGCTAAGCCCGGCATCAATATGGTGCCATTGGAGGAATCTGATGGTACCAGGTTGACTAAGGAGGGACGTACTGGCCCAGGGCAGAAATGCAGCAGGCAAAAGTCCCCGTGTCGCGCAGTAGTGGGTTCGCACCTGTGAATAGACGTCTGCTGGCAGCCCGTCCAATATAACTGTACTCACTCCTTTTGCACCCTTTTAATGTCTATTTAGCTTAAGGAAAAGCCTTTAATCCCCATTCACACACTAATAACGCTTGTGTTTTTACAAGTATTTTGTTGAGATAACAATGTCACATTAAACAATAGTCCTTTGAAATCCTAGTCACTTGGACCCAACATGTCTAGTTTTTATACGAAATTTATCACAGTTATCATTCACATATACAGATTCTTTATATTTGCTAATTTTAGAAACATGTCAAAATCGTAAACATTGAGATTTGCCTTGCGCAGGTGTCCCCCTTATTACCTTTTAGTTAGACACTGTCATGTAACTGCATTCAGCCGGCAAAGCAGCAACACTTTCTCACAGGAAACAGCCTCTGCATTCACCGGATTTAACCTGCCATATGGTCCAAAATATTCGGAAATGTCCTCGTGTGTCCTTACGTATTGTAATGGTTTATAATATATAGTACATTATAATAGCCAAGCGAACTGAGCAAGAGCAGAATGGTTTTATGTTTTGCAATGACTATGATAAACAAATAGTAAGCTACCGGCCGGGAGTTGTGGCAAACTCCTGTAATCCAGCTACTTGGAGGCCTGGACTGGGGACGATTTGAGGGCGGGGGTTCTGTCTTCAGACGTTCTATGTAGATCGGGTGTCCGCGCTAAGCCCGGCATCAATATGGTGCCATTGGAGGAATCTGATGGTACCAGGTTGACTAAGGAGGGACGTACTGGCCCAGGGCAGAAATGGAGCAGGCAAAAGTCCCCGTGTCGCGCAGTAGTGGGTTCGCACCTGTGAATAGACGTCTGCTGGCAGCCCGTCCAATATAACTGTACTCACTCCTTTTGCACCCTTTTAATGTCTATTTAGCTTAAGGAAAAGCCTTTAATCCCCATTCACACACTAATAACGCTTGTGTTTTTACAAGTATTTTGTTGAGATAACAATGTCACATTAAACAATAGTCCTTTGAAATCCTAGTCTCTTGTACCCAACATGTCTAGTTTTTATACGAGATTTATCACAGTTATCATTCACATATAAAGATTCTTTATATTTGCTAATTTTAGAAACATGTCAAAATCGTAAACATTGGGGTTGCATTGCACAGGTGTCTCCCTTATTACCTTTTAGTTAGACACTGTCATGTAACTGCATTCAGTCGGCAAAGCAGCAACACTTTCTCACAGGAAACAGCCTCTGTATTCACCGGATTTAACTTGCCATATTGTCCAAAATATTCGGAAAGGTCCTCGTGTATCCTTACGTATTGTAATGGTTTATATTATATAATACATTATAATAGCCAAGCGAACTGAGCGAGAGCAGAATGGTTTTTTGCAATGACTATGATAAACAAATAGTAAGCTACCGGCCGGGAGTTGTGGCAAACTCCTGTAATCCAGCTACTTGGAGGCCTGGACTGGGGACGATTTGAAGGCGGGGGTTCTGTCTTCAGACGTTCTATGTAGATCTGGTGTGCGCGCTAAGCCCGGCATCAATATGGTGCCATTGGAGGAATCTGATGGTACCAGGTTGACTAAGGAGGGACGTACTGGCCCAGGGCAGAAATGCAGCAGGCAAAAGTCCCCGTGTCGCGCAGTAGTGGGTTCGCACCTGTGAATAGACGTCTGCTGGCAGCCCGTCCAATACAACTGGACTCACTCCTTTTGCACCCTTTTAATGTCTATTTAGCTTAAGGAAAAGCCTTTAATCCCCATTCACACACTAATAACGCTTGTGTTTTTACAAGTATTTTGTTGAGATAACAATGTCACATTAAACAATAGTCCTTTGAAATCCTAGTCACTTGGACCCAACATGTCTAGTTTTTATACGAAATTTATCACAGTTATCATTCACATATACAGATTCTTTATATTTGCTAATTTTAGAAACATGTCAAAATCGTAAACATTGAGATTTGCCTTGCACAGGTGTCCCCCTTATTACCTTTTAGTTAGACACTGTCATGTAACTGCATTCAGCCGGCAAAGCAGCAACACTTTCTCACAGGAAACAGCCTCTGCATTCACCGGATTTAACCTGCCATATGGTCCAAAATATTCGGAAAAGGTCCTCGTGTGTCCTTACGTATTGTAATGGTTTATAATATATAATACATTATAATAGCCAAGCGAACTGAGCAAGAGCAGAATGGTTTTATGTTTTGCAATGACTATGATAAACAAATAGTAAGCTACCGGCCGGGAGTTGTGGCAAACTCCTGTAATCCAGCTACTTGGGGACGATTTGAGGGCGGGGTTCTGTCTTCAGACGTTGTATGTAGATCGGGTGTCCGCGCTAAGCCCGGCATCAATATGGTGCCATTGAAGGAATCTGATGATACCAGGTTGACTAAGGAGGGACGTACTGTCCCAGGGCAGAAATGGAGCAGGCAAAAGTCCCCGTGTCGCGCAGTAGTGGGTTCGCACCTGTGAATAGACGTCTGCTGGCAGCCAGTCCAATACAACTGGACCCACTCCTTTTGCACCCTTTTAATGTCTATTTAGCTTATGTAAAAGCCTTTAATCCCCATTCACACACTAATAACGCTTGTGTTTTTACAAGTACTTTGTTGAGATAATAATGTCACATTAAACAATAGTCCTTTGAAATCCTAGTCTCTTGGACCCAACATGTCTAGTTTTTATACGAGATTTATCACAGTTATCAGTCACATATAAAGATTCTTTATATTTGCTAATTTTAGAAACATGTCAAAATCGTAAACGTTGAGATTTGCCTTTCACAGGTGTCTCCCTTATTACCTTTTAGTTAGACACTGTCATGTAACTGCATTCAGTCGGCAAAGCAGCAACACTTTCTCACAGGAAACAGCCTCTGTATTCACCGGATTTAACCTGCCATATGGTCCAAATATTCGGAAAAGGTCCTCGTGTGTCCTTACGTATTGTAATGGTTTATAATAGTATGTTTTTGTTTAAACATCATTATTTATACTCACCGTTGATAGTTAACAATATGCCCAATTATCCTAATCTGTCTAATCCCGACAATCTTTACACAGATTAAAGACAGAGTTATCGCTCAAGTGAACTGCACTCACCACTCACCGGCAGGTGGCCTACCTTATATGGTCATTGCTTCTTCTGATGAACAGACACGAAGCCGAGCGCGACCGAGGGGAGGCCGGGAGGGAACTTACGATTGTTAACTATCAACGGTGAGTATAAATAATGATGTTTAAACAAAAACATACTATTATTTAATATACTCTCCGTGATAGTTAACAATATGCCCGATTGCCACAGAGGTGGAGGGGAGCGAGAGGCCCCTAAGAGGGATAGCTCTGTCTTAACAAGAGTCAAGTTGGTGAGCCAACACAGCGTAACCAGCCTGAACCCCGATGGGGTTCATCTGTCCACCGGAGGGTTAAGCTTGACCCAACTCGTAACCGGAGGGACTCTCACCCGCGTGGTCACCAACTAAGAAAAGACAACAAACGCATCACTAAAATCATCGAGACTAGGTTTATTGCATACTCTAGACTGGCTCAAGGAGCAGCCGAGTTAACGAGGGGGGGGTAGGCCTCTTCGGTACGAGGCCGACGGAACTCGTTGCTGGGCGTACACCTGTGCGCCCAACCGATGAATCCCCTCCATGTCCTCGTTGGATATGTCTCTAAGATAGTGATTGGCGAACACCAGGCCCGACTTCCAGAAACAGCCGGCCATGATGTCCGCCACTGCCATGTTACTGTGAAGAGCCATCGTAGCCGAGATGGCTCTGATCTCGTGTGGATTGGCCTTCGCTGGCGGATCGAGGCCCGCGGCCTTGTAGGCGTCCAACACTGCCGAGCGGAGATAGACGCTGAGTTGACGCTTGTCTAACTCCCGAACACTAGTCTGGGAGTGCGGGAGAAAAAGTTTCCTTCTCCCTTGACGTAGTGTCTTGGTCTTTTCGGTGTAGATCCGCAGGGCTCTCACCGGACAAAGGAGCCGATCCTCGTCCGTCGGATCTATGCTACCGGAAAGAGACGGTAACGAAAAGGTTCTACCCCTTTCGTCTGCGGCTTGGTTCTTGCAGATGAACTCAGGGGCTAACCCCAGTGACGCCGACCCACCGTCTCTCACCTCAAAACGCAAGAGGTCCGCCTGGAGAGCGTGAAGCTCTGAAATCCTGGCTGCGGACCCCATCGCAACCAAAAAGGCTGTTTTGATGGTGAGACGGAGAAGAGTCGACTCTGTCAATGGCTCATAGTGGTCCGACTTGAGATGGTTGAGCACCACTGTCAGGTCCCACTCCGGAGGCCTGAGCTTCCTCCGCCCGTCCTCATTCCGGTAGGTCTTAATAAGTTCTTTAAGAACCGAGATGTCAACCTGGGGCTCACGCTTCCTAAGGACTGACATGACCGCCGCCAGGTTGGTGTTAATTGAGGAAGCTTTGAGCTTCCTCACCTCTCGTAGGTACACCAGGTACTCAGCTACCTGCGGGACCGTTACCGCCTGGATAGCATACCCCTCCTTCGCGCAGAAGGCGGCGAAAGCACCCCACTGGGCGTCATAGAGATTCCTCGTGGAGGGTCTCTGCGAAGATGCGACCGCCTCGGCGACGGACTTGGAAAACCCCGCCCCTGTCAACCCCCTTTGGAGACAAACCAGGCGTGAAGGTGGAGCGCCTGGGGGTTCTCGTGAACCCGCCCGCTTGGTTTGCTCGTCAATAGGTCCCATCTCAGAGGGAGGGGGACAGGGTCTTGGCGGCACATCCTCCTCAGGGGAACGTACCAGGCCCTGGCTGGCCACAACGGAGCTATTAGGAGGAGTTGAAGTACTTGTGTCTCCTGTACCTTCGCCACCACGTGACTCAGGATGGCGTGAGGGGGATAGGCGTAGGCGACCATCCCCTCCCATCCTAACGCGAGCGCATCGAGAGCCCACGCGGCCGGGTCCGGTACGGGGGACACGTACGTCGGCAACTGGTGGTTGAGCCGAGTCGCAAAGAGGTCTATGTGAGGTTTGCCGAACCTCAAACACAGACTCTCGAACACCCTCGGGTGCAACATCCACTCCGTCGAAGGAGGTTTGTCCGGCCGAGACAAGGCGTCCGCCAGGACGTTCTTGGCTCCCGGGATGTGCACCGCCCTGAGAGAGAGTCCGAGACTGTCCACTAGGTGAAACAGCTCCGCCACCAGTTGAAGTAGAGAGTCTGCCTTGGTTGACCCCTGCTTGTTTATGGCCCAGGCCGCCGCTGAGCTGTCCGTGTGAACACACAGGACCTGCCCCCGCAGGTGACCTGACCAATGGCTGATCGCCAGCCTTATGGCGTCCAGTTCGAGGACGTTGATGTGGCGTCGCGATTGCGCTGGCGACCACACCCCCGCCGTTTGGTCTGAATCTAGGTGGGCTCCCCACCCCTGGGTGGAGGCATCCACGTATAGCTGAGACGTCGCTTGGGGTTGCCTGAGGGGCACTCCCCCCAGCACGTTGGACTCCTGCTGCCACCAGGAGAGGTGATGTCTCAACTCGGTAGGAATCGGGAAGACATGACGGCAAGTCTTCTCCCTGACGTGCGTGTTTACGAAAACCTGCAGGGGCCTGAGCTGCAACCGACCCCTTCGAGTGAAGTGTTGGGTTGCGCTCAAGAACCCCAACAGCCTCTGCCACTTGCGGAGTGACAGCGGCTCCCGGAGCGCTAATTCCAGGAGATCTTTGTAGCGCCCCATCCGTTCTGTAGTGACGAAAGCTCTGTAGGTCACGGTATCCAGGCGAGCTCCCAGAAAGACCAGCGATGTCGTTGGCTCCAGGTCTGACTTGTCTAGGTTGACTAGCCAACCCAGCCGCCTGAACAACGTTATCACAAAGTCTCGTTGCGCCTCCAGAACAGATGGGGATCTGTTGTGAGTGAACCCGTCGTCCAGATACATCGCGAACTGCACGTCCACTCGATGAAGGTATTGGACGATGGGCTGGGTCACGCGAGTGAAAAGCCATGGAGCCGACGATATCCCGAACGGTAGAACGTTCCACTGAAAGTGGCGACCCGCCAGGACAAACCGGAGGTATCTGCGATCGCCATGGTAGATGGGAATGTGCAGATACGCGTCCTGCAGATCGAGGGATATCATCGAATCCAAGGGCTCCAGCAACCGCATCACTAATGGTACGGTCAAGAGACGAAAATATGGCGGCCGCTCTAGGAAGGAGAGGTTGAACTCCTTCAAGTCGTGGATCAGCCGCCACTTTTTCGGGTCTCGCTTCGGTCGCACGAAGACCGGAGAATAGTATCCTGGAGTGAGGTTTTGGGGCAGGAGTTCCTCCACCGCCCGTTTGGAGATGAGTGTCTCCACCTGTTCCAGCGTCAGTGCGAGCCGATCTCGTTCTAGCGGCCTCTCTGTTGGAAAACAGGTTAGCGGGGGGCGGTGTGCCACGGGAATACGAAACCCCCGCTCCAAAACCTTGCAGACGAAAGGATCGAGCCCCAATTGCGCCCAGTTGGCCACAAACCGAGAGAGTCGACCTCCCACTGGCCCTTCCCACGCCGGGACCACCTGTGGAGGCAGCTCGGGGGCCACCCACGAGTCACTGCTTCCTCGGGGTACCTCCATAAGCGCGGCCCCTGCCACGCTGACTTCCCTTCTTGGGGGTGTGCTTGGGAGAGGGGCCGGCATTGAAGTCACGACTTCTGTCCTGCCGACCCCCAAACCGAAAGGAAACTCCGCCAGTCTTGGCGTTACCCACGGGAGTGTTCGCGCCTCCCTTCCTCTTCTTGGGCGTATGCGTCTGAGAAGAGGCTCTACCCCCGCCAGCGGCCAGTCTGTTGGTCAATTCCTGCTGCTGACACTCCTGCCGCTGCCGGAGGACCTCGGCAATCTGCCCATCAAAGAGAGAGGAAGATGACGCGGGAGCGGCCCGCAAGCGGTTCCGGAGCTCCGCCGGAAGGTTTGTCCGGGCAAGGAAACCATCTCTCCTGAGATTTGTGACCCCCGCCGAAATGCGGGAGGCGCACAACATCATCTGAGCGATGTTCCCCGCCACGGCGCCGAAACCGCGGTAAAGAGCCTTCGCCCCTCCCTCCATCCCCGCCTCCTTCGCAAAGGATGCCATACCCTGACAGGCATGCGCCACGTGATTGGCCAACCCCAGGATGCTCCTAGCCTCTTTGTCAAGATGGCTCAAGTGAGCGTCCGACACCTGGTGAGGTACGGAGGGGACGGCCACCCGGCGAATATCGTCGTCCAGGACAGGGGGACAGAGGGGGAAAGAAGACTGCGCTACTGGGAGGGAAACGCGCTGCTTCTCACCCAGAACCAGGGGGGGCAGGAGACGGCCTGGCGCCGCCGCGGCGACATTGGCGTCGTAATCCCTGCCCGCCGCCTGAAGGAGTCTGTGTGGCGGCAGTGCCACGATTCGTTGGGTAGGCGCCTCTTCCTCTGCGCAGAATGTCTCCATTCTGGCCAGCTTGGTAGAGGAGGGTTCATCCTCAACCTCAACTAGGTCCACTTGACACCAGTCGGCGATAGCCGCCAGGCGTTCCTTGAGGTCAGGGGCATCCACTTGAGGCGTCTCCACAATGGCCAACTCGGGAGAGGATCTCCCTGGAGTGGACATCCCACCCTCCTGGGGAGCCACCTCCGGGGCCGACCTGTCTGGATCTGAGGAGGTGCCGGCAGGTGAAACAACCACCACCCTCCTCCTCTTGGGCGTGGACGGCGGGGAGGTCGGGGGCGAAGTAACCCCTTCCTCAACCCTAGTCTGCGCCGGCAGTCGTCTGTCCAGCATGGAGGAAACCATGTCCTTGACTGAGGACAGAATATCCTCAGTCAATCTCCTTGTATCAAAGGGAGGAGGAGAAGGAGGCCTCAACCTCCTCTTCTTGGACTTGTGTTTCCTCTTCCTCCTAGGCGAAAGTCGCCTGTCTGGAAACGACTCGGCGTCAGGGGAGGATCTCCTGATGGGAGATCTCTCACCCCCACTACCCTGTGAAGAGACGTAGGTGTCCTTGGTGGCCGCCTCTCGACCCGCTCCCGCCCCTGCCTCCGGCAAATCGAATTCCGCCGTGTCCTCCGAGATCACCAGGTCTGAAGCCGGCGACCTGGGGTCGGACATGGCGGTGCCGGCGCTAGCGGTAGCGGTGGCGGTAGCGGACGGAGAGGGCCGCCTGGACGCCCTCAGCTTAGACTGACTCTCACTCTTCTTAACGGAGTTGCGATACTCGCGATGCTCCGCCACCGAGAGGTCAGCACATTCCTCACACCTGTCCGCGTCCGGACAAAGGTTGCGGCACAGGCGGCAAAGGGAGTGGGGATCAAATCGCGCTGACTTCCTATAGCCACACGTCCCACAGAACGCCGAGTATGGCGAAGTCATACTCAGCAAGCAAAAAGAGAGAACGCGCGAGCGGCCGGCGCTATCCCCGCGCAAGCGCGCTAAACGAACGCTGGCGGCAGCGCAAGCCAACCCAGGCGACAAGCGCTGTCCAACCCAGGCGACAATCTACCGAGAGGAGGCGGCAGGCGCTATCCCCGCGCAAGCGGCAAGCGCTAAACAAACGCAGGCGGCAGCGCAATCCAACCCAGGCGACAAGCGCTGTCCAACCCAGGTGACAACCTATCAAGAGGAGGCGGCAGGCGCTACCCACGCGCAAGCGGCAAGAGCAACCAAGCGCAGGCGGCAGGCGGCAAGCGCCACGCAAGGGACAGGCGGCACGCGCAAGCGGCCCCGAGATCACCGACCTGCACGGACTGCACGTGCAGAACGAGCACCCCGAAATCAACAACAGTTGACTCGTCAACTGCAGTCAACAACTACTAAACCTGTCTAAAGGAGAGAGACTACTTCGCGAAAGGCAGTCTAACCACCCTCAGACAGAAAATACAACTGAGAAAGAGAACAAAGTCGAGACAAAAATCTTATTACTATCGAATTAGAGAGCTATCAAAACACAACATGCTTCGATGGCCGACAGAAAAGCAATGACCATATAAGGTAGGCCACCTGCCGGTGAGTGGTGAGTGCAGTTCACTTGAGCGATAACTCTGTCTTTAATCTGTGTAAAGATTGTCGGGATTAGACAGATTAGGATAATTGGGCATATTGTTAACTATCACGGAGAGTATATTAAATAATATATAATACATTATAATAGCCAAGCGAACTGAGCAAGAGCAAAATGGTTTTATGTTTTGCAATGACTATGATAAACAAATAGTAAGCTATCGGCCGGGAGTTGTGGCAAACTCCTGTAATCCAGCTACTTGGAGGCCTGGACTGGGGACGATTTGAGGGCGGGGGTTCTGTCTTCAGACGTTCTATGTAGATCTGGTGTGCGCGCTAAGCCCGGCATCAATATGGTGCCATTGGAGGAATCTGATGGTACCAGGTTGACTAAGGAGGGACGTACTGGCCCAGGGCAGAAATGCAGCAGGCAAAAGTCCCCGTGTCGCGCAGTAGTGGGTTCGCACCTGTGAATAGACGTCTGCTGGCAGCCCGTCCAATACAACTGGACTCACTCCTTTTGCACCCTTTTAATGTCTATTTAGCTTAAGGAAAAGCCTTTAATCCCCATTCACACACTAATAACGCTTGTGTTTTTACAAGTATTTTGTTGAGATAACAATGTCACATTAAACAATAGTCCTTTGAAATCCTAGTCTCTTGTACCCAACATGTCTAGTTTTTATACGAGATTTATCACAGTTATCATTCACATATAAAGATTCTTTATATTTGCTAATTTTAGAAACATGTCAAAATCGAAAACATTGGGGTTGCATTGCACAGGTGTCTCCCTTATTACCTTTTAGTTAGACACTGTCATGTAACTGCATTCAGTCGGCAAAGCAGCAACACTTTCTCACAGGAAACAGCCTCTGCATTCACCGGATTTAACCTGCCATATGGTCCAAAATATTCGGAAAAGATCCTCGTGTGTCCTTACGTATTGTAATGGTTTACAATATATAATACATTATAATAGCCAAGCGAACTGAGCAAGAGCAGAATGGTTTTTTGCAATGACTATGATAAACAAATAGTAAGCTACCTGCCTGGAGTTGTGGCAAACTCCTGTAATCCAGCTACTTGGAGGCCTGGACTGGGGACGATTTGAGGGCGGGGGTTCTGTCTTCAGACGTTCTATGTAGATCGGGTGTCCGCGCTAAGCCCGGCATCAATATGGTGCCATTGGAGGAATCTGATGGTACCAGGTTGACTAAGGAGGGACGTACTGGCCCAGGGCAGAAATGCAGCAGGCAAAAGTCCCCGTGTCGCGCAGTAGTGGGTTCGCACCTGTGAATAGACGTCTGCTGGCAGCCCGTCCAATACAACTGGACTCACTCCTTTTGCACCCTTTTAATGTCTATTTAGCTTATGTAAAATCCTTTAATCCCCATTCACACACTAATAACGCTTGTGTTTTTACAAGTACTTTGTTGAGATAACAATGTCACATTAAACAATAGTCCTTTGAAATCCTAGTCTCTTGGACCCAACATGTCTAGTTTTTATACGAGATTTATCACAGTTATCATTCACATATAAAGATTTTTTATATTTGCTAATTTTAGAAACATGTCAAAATCGTAAACATTGAGATTTGCCTTGCACAGGTGTCCCCCTTATTACCTTTTAGTTAGACACTGTCATGTAACTGCATTCATTCGGCAAAGCAGCAACACTTTCTCACAGGAAACAGCCTCTGTATTCACCGGATTTAACCTGCCATATGGTCCAAATATTCGGAAAAGGTCCTCGTGTGTCCTTCCGTATTGTAATGGTTTATAATATATATTACATTATAGTAGCCAAGCGAACTGAGCAAGAGCAGAATGGTTTTATGTTTTGCAATGACTATGAGAAACAAATAGTAAGCTACCGGCCGGGAGTTGTGGCAAACTCCTGTAATCCAGCTACTTGGAGGCCTGGACTGGGGACGATTTGAGGGCGGGGGTTCTGTCTTCAGACGTTCTATGTAGATCGGGTGTGCGCGCTAAGCCCGGCATCAATATGGTGCCATTGGAGGAATCTGATGGTACAAGGTTGACTAAGGAGGGACGTACTGGCCCAGGGCAGAAATGGAGCAGGCAAAAGTCCCCGTGTCGCGCAGTAGTGGGTTCGCACCTGTGAATAGACGTCTGCTGGCAGCCCGTCCAATATAACTGGACTCACTCCTTTTGCACCCTTTTAATGTCTATGTAGCTTGTGTAAAAGTCTTCAATCCCCATTCCCACACTAATAACGCTTGTGTTTTTACAAGTATTTTGTTGAGGTAACAATGCCACACTAAACAATAGTCCTTTGAAATCCTAGTCTCTTGGACCCAACATGTCTAGTTTTTATACGAGATTTATCACAGTTATCATTCACATATAAAGATTCTTTATATTTGCTAATTTTAGAAACATGTCAAAATCGTAAACATTGAGATTTGCCTTGCACAGGTGTCTCCCTTATTACCTTTTAGTTAGACACTGTCATGTAACTGCATTCAGTCGGCAAAGCAGCAACACTTTCTCACAGGAAACAGCCTCTGCATTCACCGGATTTAACCTGCCATATGGACCAAAATATTCGGAAAAGGTCCTCGTGTTCCTTACGTATTGTAATGGTTTATAATATATAATACATTATAATAGCCAAGCGAACTGAGCAAGAGCAGAATGGTTTTATGTTTTGCAATGACTATGATAAACAAATAGTAAGCTACCGGCCGGGAGTTGTGGCAAACTCCTGTAATCCAGCTACTTGGGGACGATTTGAGGGCGGGGTTCTGTCTTCAGACGTTCTATGTAGATCGGGTGTCCGCGCTAAGCCCGGCATCAATATGGTGCCATTGGAGGAATCTGATGGTACCAGGTTGACTAAGGAGGGACGTACTGGCCCAGGGCAGAAATGCAGCAGGCAAAAGTCCCCGTGTCGCGCAGTAGTGGGTTCGCACCTGTGAATAGACGTCTGCTGGCTGCCCGTCCAATACAACTGGACTCACTCCTTTTGCACCCTTTTAATGTCTATTTAGCTTATGTAAAATCCTTTAATCCCCATTCACACACTAATAACGCTTGTGTTTTTACAAGTACTTTGTTGAGATAACAATGTCACATTAAACAATAGTCCTTTGAAATCCTAGTCTCTTGGACCCAACATGTCTAGTTTTTATACGAGATTGATCACAGTTATCATTCACATATAAAGATTTTTTATATTTGCTAATTTTAGAAACATGTCAAAATCGTAAACATTGAGATTTGCCTTGCACAGGTGTCTCCCTTATTACCTTTTAGTTAGACACTGTCATGTAACTGCATTCATTCGGCAAAGCAGCAACACTTTCTCACAGGAAACAGCCTCTGTATTCACCGGATTTAACCTGCCATATGGTCCAAATATTCGGAAAAGGTCCTCGTGTGTCCTTCCGTATTGTAATGGTTTATAATATATATTAAATTATAGTAGCCAAGCGAACTGAGCAAGAGCAGAATGGTTTTATGTTTTGCAATGACTATGAGAAACAAATAGTAAGCTACCGGCCGGGAGTTGTGGCAAACTCCTGTAATCCAGCTACTTGGAGGCCTGGACTGGGGACGATTTGAGGGCGGGGGTTCTGTCTTCAGACGTTCTATGTAGATCGGGTGTGCGCGCTAAGCCCGGCATCAATATGGTGCCATTGGAGGAATCTGATGGTACAAGGTTGACTAAGGAGGGACGTACTGGCCCAGGGCAGAAATGGAGCAGGCAAAAGTCCCCGTGTCGCGCAGTAGTGGGTTCGCACCTGTGAATAGACGTCTGCTGGCAGCCCGTCCAATATAACTGGACTCACTCCTTTTGCACCCTTTTAATGTCTATGTAGCTTGTGTAAAAGTCTTCAATCCCCATTCCCACACTAATAACGCTTGTGTTTTTACAAGTATTTTGTTGAGGTAACAATGCCACACTAAACAATAGTCCTTTGAAATCCTAGTCTCTTGGACCCAACATGTCTAGTTTTTATACGAGATTTATCACAGTTATCATTCACATATAAAGATTCTTTATATTTGCTAATTTTAGAAACATGTCAAAATCGTAAACATTGAGATTTGCCTTGCACAGGTGTCTCCCTTATTACCTTTTAGTTAGACACTGTCATGTAACTGCATTCAGTCGGCAAAGCAGCAACACTTTCTCACAGGAAACAGCCTCTGTATTCACCGGATTTAACCTGCCATATGGTCCAAAATATTCGGAAAAGGTCCTCGTGTTCCTTACGTATTGTAATGGTTTATAATATATAATACATTATAATAGCCAAGCGAACTGAGCAAGAGCAGAATGGTTTTATGTTTTGCAATGACTATGATAAACAAATAGTAAGCTACCGGCCGGGAGTTGTGGCAAACTCCTGTAATCCAGCTACTTGGAGGCCTGGACTGGGGACGATTTGAGGGCGGGGGTTCTGTCTTCAGACGTTCTATGTAGATCGGGTGTGCGCGCTAAGCCCGGCATCAATATGGTGCCATTGGAGGAATCTGATGGTACCAGGTTGACTAAGGAGGGAAGTACTGGCAGAGGGCAGAAATGGAGCAGGCAAAAGTCCCCGTGTCGCGCAGTAGTGGGTTCGCACCTGTGAATAGACGTCTGCTGGCAGCCCGTCCAATATAACTGGACTCACTCCTTTTGCACCCTTTTAATGTCTATGTAGCTTGTGTAAAAGTCTTCAATCCCCATTCCCACACTAATAACGCTTGTGTTTTTACAAGTATTTTGTTGAGGTAACAATGCCACACTAAACAATAGTCCTTTGAAATCCTAGTCTCTTGGACCCAACATGTCTAGTTTTTATACGAGATTTATCACAGTTATCATTCACATATACAGATTCTTTATATTTGCTAATTGTAGAAACATTTCAAAATTGCAAAAATTAGCTAAAATCTATTTAGCTTGTGTAAAAGCTTTTAATCCCAATTCACACACTAATAACGCTTGTGTTTTTACAAAGTGGTTAGATATTCATTATTTCCTCCAGTAAATGAAGATACAATGTGATTTGATATATTTACAGGTTGATTCATACAATTACAGACATTTTGTAAAGAAATGTTTCCATTGGTTAACAGTGTTACATATGTGAATCATACAATTAAACCATATATTATGCTCAAGGGAAATGCAGTGTTCAGTTGTCAGTTCCCCCAGTAAAAAAACATAAGGTAAACTCCTCATTATTGTTCCAGAGGTTGGAAAATGTATTTACATCTAAAACATCAATTATCTTATCAATTAGAAGATCTCTCTGATGTCTTGTCATATCGCAATACATAAAAACATGTTTAACAATATCATATGCAAATGTGCCACTTATGAATTCTTTTGATTGAACAAATAGACAACTGATTTTCATTAAATTTGCAAGACAGTGAAATAAATCAGGTCGTAAGATCGACATTTGTCTTAGTCTACGTACATTTTGATCTCGTATTGAAAAATATCTATTTTGGCTTATTCTTGAAGTTAATGCTTTAGAAACGATTTTATTTTCAACATCATGAACGGTTTTTGTAACATGGACATTCCGTTTGGACTTGCAGAGAAAGCTTCTAGATAATAGGTATGCATTTACATGATCTGTCAATTCATATTTATATGTTAATAGTAACATTTGATAAATCGGCAATTTTGCACTTTCAGCTTCCCTTTCCAGGCATGAGTCAAATAATACTAAGTCTGTAGTTTAAAGGCGCTGTAGCACGTTTTTTTCGCTCAAATAAGTCGATGAAATGTATTTGAAATATAATGTCACCAATAGTAAAACACTCTTCTCTCTTCGGAAAGTCAAGTTACAAATGAGTGTACATGGTTCCGTAAAGCCACGGCTATCGTTTTTGTCATTCGAAATAATAAAATGTGTTCACAATAAAATGGCCGCCATGCAATTTTTGCTTTATACGCAACACCGTTATTACCACTACGGATAATTGGTTTGTATAATAAAATGTTTTACCCTCTAAAGTAAATATAAATGACATAAACTAGCATTATAAGTGGGAAATTTGAAAAAATAAAATTTGCAAAAAACGTGCTACAGCGCCTTTAATATGTTCTTGAATACAAAGTTTAAATTACTTCTAAATAATTTACCTAGAGATAAGACAACGCTTTTTTATGTATGCTTGGACTGATATTAGGTCTTAACAATCTCGTGCAACAACCGAGGAAAAATATTTAGAAAATCCCGGGATATTTTTACAAAAGTAGGATTGTGCTTTTTCAAGTATGACATATTCTTAAGATGTAAAGTTACACCACAATTCGCAGGCAAAATGGGCACATGGTAAAATAACTCTGTTCCAGACTCCAGAGGCAGTTATGGGGTTGAGATCACCAAATAATAAACCACGATTTGTGTTGACTAACATTCTAAGTTTGTCATAATTAATAGTAATAATAATTATATATTTTAACGCCTATTATCCAGTGCAAGCACTGCTCAATGGCGGTACAATTATTACCCTGAAGGAATTGTACTTTCGGTGCAGCTACTAAGCGCTCCGCGCGACCATATATGTCCGTACCGGGGTAGTCCCCCCAGTTCGACCTTGGGGTCGAGGTAGAAATCCTTTGAAGTTTGGTGTTGTGACAAGGATGTTGTTTTAAGGGATTAACGCACTGGTTTTCGATAAAATGTGGAATGCGTGAAATATGTTCACTCAGGAAACGAAAAAAGAGATAATTAGTAAGCTCACTCTTTCGCTGGATTTGAGTAATAATATGAACATGAATTCACTCCGTGGATTTGATAAATGAGATCAAAGGGAGTTCACTCAATCTTAAAGTGAGCTTTTCAATTAATTCTGTAACGTTCATGCTGTAAGACTGTTGAAAGTGACAATTTTCATTATCATTCTCACCATTGCAGTTATGGCGAATGCACATTTGAGAATGAATGTTTTACTCATGGATATTATATGATGATTCATTGTCATTGTATGTGACGTAATTTTATTGACGTTAAAATGAACCTCAAATTACATGATATTTGCACTAAGATACACATGTAGGTGAAAAAACTTACGTACGCAGCTATATAAGCTTTTACCAACCCATCGTGGTGGAGGATATCTCTGTATAAATGGATACAGTGTAAATATGAAGAAAAAGGGAAGATGGATATCATGGAAATCTCCACAACCAACGACATCATCTACTGGTGACCATAACCATGGTGTATGTACTTATATAACATAAATCACTGTATTGTGGTTTTGAAAGATTGTAGTGATGTATGTATTTACTCGTGTAAATAAAATATTGCAGTCGGATCCTTGTTCAGTTCTTAACCAGTGAACAATTTAACAATAACCGCACACTTGTAAAAACAAAATCAGTCCTTTGTTGAGAAGCAGTCGACCCTACCGATAAAACCCTGCGTCCCGACCTGTGTGTTGTTACAATCCCCAAAAGGTGCGGTCCGCGGGACCTAACCTCCGTACCTCCCGTGTACAGGTACCCATTTAAACAGCTGGGTGGACTGAGTGCAATGTGGATGAAGTGCCTTGCCCAGGGGCACAACACAGTATAAGACCCAGGTCACAAATGTCTCCACCGGGATTCGAACACGGGCCGTTGGCGTGAGAGGCAGGCATGCTAACCACTACACCACTGTGTCATATGACATTTGAGTACGCACAGAGGTTGAGGTTGCAGTTGTTACATACAAGCCAGCATACACGACATGATCATTTTGGGCTAACTGTCTCTTCTCAATGTAAAATGATGGACATTTATTCTTTTGAGCGTTACCAAATAAGAGAAATTCACTTTTGTGGGCATTATACTTAAGATGCCATTTACAAGAGTACTCAAAGCACACATTCAGTGCACCTTGTAGGCCATCTGGGGCTCCACTTACAATATTTGTGTCATCTGCTAGTAAAATACCGGGTACATCACCCCATGGTTCACATAAGCCTTGTTGTAATTTTTCAAGTTAATATAAAAGGTCATGTATTTAAAAATGAGAATAGCCAAACTGATAAAATACATCCTTGACCAACACCTTGTTTTATAGGAAATGGAGAAGATGCAAATCCCCTTATTTTAACACACGACTGCATTGAAGTATATTTAGTAGGTAATATACGCCAAAGCCTAACCTAATTGGAGCATGTATACATTCTGTTATTTATATCTTTACCATTGACGTCACTTTGTATTTCATTCTGTATCATATGTTGTATGGGAGCGGTGTTAATATAAGCTACACAGCTTGTTCACCAATCCCAATTCATTTTCATGAGTAAAAATACGTTTAAACCATACGTCAAAGAATTGATACCATTGATACAAAAGTGATGGAGCTTATAAAATAGGCCATTGAGCCATATTCTATCAAACGCCTTCTCATTATCTAGAAAAACACAGTATACTGGTGAATTTCTTTCCCTGGAAAAGATTATACTTTCTAGTAATGTTAATGCAGCTGTTTCAGCCCAAGCACCTTTACGAAATCCAAACTGATACTTGTGTCGAAATGATTTACCGTTAATACTTCAGTTTTCTATTCTTTCTAAGATGACTCTTTCAAATAGTTTGTTGAGCACAGGCATTAAAGGGGCAGTAGCACGTTTTTTCGCTCAAATAAGTCGATGAAATGTATTTAAAAAATAATGTCACCAACAGTAAAACACCCTTCTCTCTTCGGAAAACCAAGTTATAAATGATTGTACATGGTTCCGTAAAGCCATGGCAATCGTTTTTGTCATTCAAAATAATAAAATGTGTTCTCAATAAAATGGCCGCCATGCATTTTTTGCTTTATACACAACACTGGTATTACCATTACGGATAATTGGTTTGTGTAATAAGATGCTGTACCCTCTGAAGTAAATATAAATGACATAAACCATTATTCTAAATGGGAAACCTTTTAGTTAAACACTGTCATCTAACTGCATTCAGTCGGCAAAGAAGCAATACTTTCTCACAGGAAACAGCATCTGTATTCACCGGATTTCACCTACCATATGGTCCAAAATATTCGGAAAAGGTCAACGTGTGTCCTTTATCAAAGTATTGTAATGGTTTAGAATATAATACATCATAATAGCCAAGAGAACTGAGCAAGAGCAGAATGGTTTTATGTTTGTTAATGACTATGATAAACAAATAGTAAGCAACAGGACGGGAGTTATGGCAAACTCCTGTAATCCAGCTACTTGGAGGCCTGGACTGGGGACGATTTGAGGGCGGGGGTTCTGTCTTCAGACGTTCTATGTAGATCGGGTGTCCGCGCTAAGCCCGGCATCAATATGGTGCCATTGGAGGAATCTGATGGTACCAGGTTGACTAAGGAGGGACGTACTGGCCCAGGGCAGAAATGCAGCAGGCAAAAGTCCCCGTGTCGCGCAGTAGTGGGTTCGCACCTGTGAATAGACGTCTGCTGACAGTCCGTCCAATATAACTGGACTCAATCCTTTTGCACCCTTTTAAAGTCTATTTAGCTTATGTAAAAGCTTTTAATCTCCATTTACTCACTAATCAGTCAGGGACATCACGGCTTTCTAAAAATTATCATGAAATTATTGTTTTATGACGATGGCATGCCCTCAATAAAACGTATTCGACGGTAATCCGTCTTAATGATTCAGGGAGAGTTCATTGTGTCAAAATACTAAAATTAAGGCGGCATGCCAGCTTCATATTTCACAAGACGGCATGCTGTCTCATATTTTAAAATATAGAAGCGTGACAGTCTTGAGCTTGCGTGGTTCCTACCGACTGAGATCGAGGTGTGCCAGTTAGAACCCTCGCGCACGTGAATCATAAGGCCGAGATGTTCATGTTTCACGTGCTCGATGGTTCATCTGACTTGAACCATAGCTCAACACGACATCAAATCACAAACAGAATTGACAAAAGTTTAGTTTTAATTTCAGTTTTCGTTTGTTTAACATAATAGGGTAAAAGAAACCGTGTCCTTGTTAGAAAAATGTGTCTATATTAGGCAGCTCACACAAAGCATGAACTAATCGTGATGCACGTTAAACGCGTGGAAATGTACAAGTTGGTACTGTCAATGTCAATATCGTCAGCTTACATAACATAAAAAATACAACATATTGTAAAAATTCCGTTTTAAGCTAGTGCAGGACAATTGTTTTCCATATAAATTTTTATCAATTGTGTCGTTTATTTACCTATTAAATTTTATACAATATATTACGTTTAGAGGGTAAAACATCTCATTACCCGACCCAAGCCGTATCAGTAGAAAATGGTTATCCGTATTGATTTATATTGGTGCGATCTGTTTGCTTGGTCTCATGCAATTTGGAGAGGTTAGACAGCAAGATGACAATGCCATCATGCCATAATTTAAAATCCACTCTGAGCGTTTAAGAGCCATCGAGTATGATGAGTTTAAGAGTATATATTTCAAAACGATTGTATTTTACAAATGTCAATTATCATAATCAATGGCTTTTACAGAAATAGCTAAATCAGTCTGAACGCTTTAACTACTTTCGAATGTTTAGTGTGAACACCTTAAAATGGCCGCTAAGGGAAACATTCGTTTTAAGATTATTTTATTGTTTCAGGGGTCTTATTTCGCCATTGGAAACACTTATGTTTCTTTTCGTGAGAGCAATGTACATTGTATTTTAGTAAGAACAGCGTGCTACAGTTCCTTTAAGGTTACAAAAATAAAACTACTATGCAAACTTATAACCGTTGTGATGAAATCAAATCTAATACTCTTTTCAATTGCTTAGAGATGTCCTTCTCATGTCATCTGGTTGCAGTGTTAGTTCACTCGCCCAGAAACCATCATATTGCCGGTTCGATCCCACATTTCCCGGAACGTATTTGTAATCAGTGTGAAAGTGCCAAATCATTTGCCATCTTATACAAAAGTTTGATGTCAAATGAGGAAGATTGTAACAGTATTAAAATTTTACATCGAAATATTAACATTTTTGTCTGTGGTAATCGAATTATTACATAACAACAGTGATCTTTCTGAGTTTAAATTATGTTTTTTCAAAATAGCCTGCATCATTAGCGTTTTGATTTTCAATAGCAACAGTGTAAGAGATGTTTCCATATGTGTATACAAGAAATAAAATTCACCATTGATCATTGATGATTTTTTGTAATGAAGGCCTTCAGTGGTATAGATAATTAAAATATGTCACATATGGTATCATACTGAAAGAGGCGCACATAAAATACTCGCTACCTCGCCAGTCCTCGCATTGTCTAGACTGGGCCGCTTGTATCATTGTGTATGATTGTGCATCTAAGCGACATGGAATAAACGTCTTCCGTTCTCACCATGTCTGTTGTTGACCCGTACATAACAATATATAAATAAAGACATTAACCCACTCTCAGGGATGTCATTCATGTTGTTTTACAACACTCGTGCCAGTAAAATTATGTTTCCCTTACTTTTCCTCGGAAAAAGATGTAAAAACATTATGACATACCCACTTGAATATGAATCTCTATATATTCGATTGTGGAGAACTTGGTTCACCACACCATATAAACAATGTTAAGATAGTTTACAATTACCAAAACTAAAATATCATAAAAAATTGTAAAACGACATACTGTCAAAACATACTTGGCCCTATAACTGATCAGACCTTAAAAAAATATATGAGGTTGAAAACTTACATTTTCAAAACCGACAATTTATAACCCATCGACGGCCATATTTACCAAGACGACTGTACACTCATTTGGGGAGCAACACCAGAACTACAACTACAACAATCCCCATATGCCAAGCTGTCGACGAAGAAGACGACTTATGATGATTGTTTTACCTGTGGTCCTTGCTTGGGGTCACAGAATCCACAAATCTACAATAATTCCAATGGCCATGTATTATTTGACAAAATCTGCTGCCATGGTTTAAGTCAAAATGACTGTATGTGTCAGTATCCTGAAGGATAGCGTTTTTGAAAGTCATTAACGATGGCGAATTTTCATGTTCTATAGGTAATGAGTTCCATAGTTTAACAGTGTCGGGAAGGAAAGATCTCGAATAATTTACAGTTTTACAGTAAATGGTCTGGAGTTTTGAGTCGTCGCGAAGATTATAGCCAACAACATCTGCTATTTTAGGAGGTACTAGGTTGCTTAGATAACTTGGTGTGTTATTGTTGACCATTTTATAAAACAAAGTCATTTTATGAACGTACGTGTCGTCTGTGGCATAATGGTCTACAATTTGTTTCATTATATAACTTATGATGGCTCGCGCCACAAATGGTTCTCAAAGCATCAAGGTTAAGTTTTTCAAGTATATCTGCTTGCTGTTTTGTACAATTATCCCATATATGACTGCAGTAGTCGAACACAGGTAAAAAGAATTGTTTGTACATGGTTTCCAATGTTTTTCGGCTTAATCGATATTTGAGACTTCTCAGACAATTCACCATTGTGGCAACTTTTTTTGCAGTTTCGTCTATTTGATCATTCCAAGAACAATCTTGTTGTAACATAAGACCGAGATGTTTATGACTTCGGACTGAGTCAATAATATTACCATTCATGATTAAATCTGGCATTTGAATTGGTTGTTTTTTACGGGTAAAGCGAATAGATTTTGTTTTATTTGGATTAAATTATACTTGCCATTTATCTGCCCATTCTGCAATTCGCTGCAAATCCTCATTTATATCAATTGCTGTTTCGACGGGGTCACTAATAATCGCGTTTAAAGATGTATCATCAGCGAAAAGACGTATATTACTGTTTATCATATAATGGAGGGTGTTATCGATGCAATAAAGCAATCTGATAAACTTGCAATTGGTATCCAAATCTGATAAATATGCAAAACAGGTCAAAGGTCAAATACACGAACTACTTTTGCAGAATTCCACTCTTTTCATGCGAATCCTTAAACTGTTTACGAATCATTGAAAAGCGTAACCGGGAGTTTACCCGAGTATTTCCGCTTGAAAGAATTGATATTCGAAAACACGAAATCATCTGATATGGTACACTATGTGCATTTATAGTGTTAACAAAGTCAAGATAATTGTAGATTTGTTTTTAAAATCATTCAAAAATTCAGTGCGCTATTGACCAAGAGCATCAGCAAGTAGCTGCAGTGTCCTGTGTACAAAATGAATCTCGATGTGTCAGTGTGGCCTACCGACGCGCCTAGTCAATCGCATTAGCAATTTTGGTAGTTCTTGAGGGCTGAGTACACAGTGTTATAGGTACATTAATAGGTATTTATTGTCATAAACAAAGGAATCAACCACACCTCACAAATAATTACCGTTAAAGTGCGAAAGATACTGTTGTTATGCAGCAATCCGAATCAACCCGGCAACGCAGCTTCCAAAACGTTGAAACTAGAGTTACTTCCCTTGTTCTAGCAACGCGAGTGCTTTAGATGCTTATGAACTGCTTGAAAATATCTCCATGAATAAGAAACCAGGGATCAATTGTTGATTTTTGAAAGAATCGGGCACAAGTGTTTTTAAATTGTTTTAATTAAGAACTATTTTTAGGCACTTCACAGCCGATGTCGTAACTTCACTTTGATGTACCGTCTGTGATATTACTCCGCTAAAACTAGGTCAATAAAAAATAATGTATTATGCTCGCCAGAGGCTCGCATAATACAATTTTTATTCCAAATATATGATATTAATGATACGGAAACACACGAGGTTAATATTCTCTATTTATACCCTCAACTATATCATTTATGTATACAATAAATAAGAGCGGTCCTAAAACTGAACCCTGGGGTACACCTGCAAAGACAGATCTTTTATCAGAACGGAATCCATTAATTACCACACACTGTTTTCTATTGTCTATTGTCTATTTTTTCGAGATATGACGCCTTTAAGATAGTGGGGTGAAGTACAATTTTAACATTGGAGTCTATGGGAAAATGAGAAAAAAACTGCTAAAAACTTTAAAATACTACATTTCTAGTATTAATTTTTTTTACTTTTTTTTTGATATGTTACAAAGTTCATTTTACCCTACCGAAATCGATGAAAAAATATATATGATAGTGTGGGTTTTTAAAGCTTTGACACAAAATGTACCTGAAAACCCCCTTTCTTAGTCAAATTTAGGCCATTTATGCTGTTTAAGCATTTTTAGAGGTTCTAAAGTCACAATTTCTTTATAACATTTGTTTTTTAAAAGTATGTAGATGATGTAGAATATCATGAAGTAAATAAAGATGAGACAAAATCTTTACTTAATCATATTTCATTTTTGAAGTTCAACCGGAAGGAGCGGACATCCTTAAGGCGGCGAATAGTACATAGAACTTCGTCAAATGTAAATGGAGATTGAATCAGTGCAGAAGTATCATCACAATTATCAAACATGTTTTCAAGTTGCGATACAAACTTATTTACATGATCAGTAAATTCTGATTCAAAAGTTACATCTGTACATGGCATCGAAATATCTCTGAAATATTTAGCAAATAGATCACATATACCTTCTTGTGTATCACAAGATTTGTTTTCATAAGTGAGAACTTGGGTAAGGTCCCTTTTACGTTTGTACATTTTGGTAGCTTTAAAATACTCCTGTATACCTAGTTCAGAGGCTTCATAAATTCTTTTAAATTTTAGATCATCCTCAAACTTCTTCCGGTGCTGTTTTCTGAAAATACGTTTCGCATCCTTATATGCGATGTAATAGCTGTCATCCTTATCATGACTTTACCATTACAAATGTATACAGTATATTGTTATTAGAAGGTAATAACGTGATTGCATGACCTAATAAGCCGTTTCCAAGAAAACGGTTAAATTGTGTGGCAATTTTGTGATAGGTAGATCTGCGATTGTCGCCTATATAATTTCAAGCATAAATGCATTATTCTATATAGGCGATACGATCATGAAATTTCAGACAGCAAGATGTTTCACCATTCCATCATTGTACCGTAATGTTTTCTATTCTGGGTGTTTAGGTGCCATATCAGTCAGATTACTTTAAAGGCGCTGTAGCACGTTTTTTCGTTCAAATAAGTCGATGAAAAGTATTTGAAAAATAATGTCACCAATAGTATAACACCCTTCTCTCTTCGGAAAGTCAAGTTACAAATGAGTGTGCATGGTTCCGTAAAGCCACTGGAATCGTTTTTTGTCATTCGAAATAATAAAATGTGTTCACAATAAAATGGCCGCCATGCACCTTTTGCTTAATACGCAATACCGTTATTACCACTACGGATAATTGGTTTGTGTAATAATATGTTTTACCCTCTAAAGTAAATATAAATGATATAAACTATCATTATAAATGGGAAATTTGAAAAAATAAAATTTGCAAAAAACGTGCTACAGCGCCTTTAACTAACTTCAAGCGGCCATTTTGATATGAACACCTTAAAAGGGCAGCTCAGTGGGAAATGGACTCGCTGGGCGTAAGCATATAGAACGTCTTTTTATTGAATCAGGCTATTATGTGGCCATTGGTAACGTATTTATATTTATGTGATAGCACTTTATTTCAGTGAGAACGGCGCGCCAGACCGTCTTTGAAATTATACATTATAAGTTACCATGGGTCCGCCAGTATGACATGGAGATTTCTCATGTGTCCTAATTACATAAAAAAAACCTGGGTAATAAAGGTGAATCTATCGAACGATTAAGATAGATCTATATTCAATAATATTTTGGAATGAAAGTATAAGTTGTTATTATATGTTTAAAATTAATTGCTTGATTAGGCCCTTACTAAACTTAAACAATAAAGACGATTATCACTTGTTTACCAACCTATTAAAAACAATTAGCGTTAAATGTCTGCAAATTCACAGGGTACCAGGGGGTCTTGTTAAGTTTGCAAGTCTAAAATTCAATAACCACAAATATTTTTAAATGCTTTTCAAGATCAAAAGTAACTTCAGAAAATGAGTAAACTAGTAATATATAACACGAGGACAATGCTTTTTTGCATTTATTAGAAGAAAACAATTTGACAGACACTTCTTAAAGGGGCAGTAGCACGTTTTTTTTCGCTCAAATAAGTCGATGAAATGTATTTGAAAAATAATGTCACCAATAGTAAAACACCATTCTCTCTTCGGAAAATATAGTTTAAAATGAGTGTACATGGCTCAGTTAAGCCATGGGAATCATTAATGTCATTAGAAATAATAAAATGTGTTCACAATAAAATGACCGCCATGCAATTTTTGCTTTAAACGCAACACCGTTATTACTACTACGGATAATTGGTTCGTGTAGAAAGACTCTGAAATAAAATCGATGTTCCTTTTTCTTTTGGTTATCAACAGACATTTTTTTAAATAAACGCCCCCTTTTTACGATTTTTTAAAGTCATTTTAATAAACGCCCCCTTTTTCCTATTTTTTAAACGCCCAGGGCTTCTATTACGGCGAATACGGTATATGTATTTGTATGTACATTTGTATACCACATGACATTGACAATAATAATGTTTCATTATAATGTCAATAAAAAGCAGATTTAACGTTGTCGTACAACAAAAGGAAGTTGATCACCAAGTTTACACTTGTTGTCTACCTTCATTCTTTCCACATGTTTGAACCACAATAAGAATAATACAAAACATAATCCCGTATGGTAACTGATGTTTTGGATCCCATACTCGTACTTCCCTGGCATATATCTTTCTTTCTGCTATTATCAAAGGTAGTTACTTTAATAAGGTTTATTAAATGTTGGACCCAAGCCATAACGGTGACGTGTTCAATTCTGAGAACAGCCTAGTGAGCGATTGAACCAGAATAGTGTGTGATTATGCGTGTGTTATTCGAAGGAAGGTCGGCACAAAAGACAATTGAATAAAACGATGCTGTTGACTCAACCCAATACATAAGATCTTCATCAAGACTTAGATATGTAATTATCCGATCTTTCTTGCATTGCTACCATGCCATGCCACAGCGTCTTTCAAATTATACGTTACCATGGGTCTGCCAGTATGATATGGAGATTTCTCAGGGGTCCTAATTACATCTTGTATTGCTACCATTATTAGTGTCTATGTATCATATACGGACTGTAATTTAGATATAACATTAATATTAGTTATTAGTGTCTATGTATCATATTCGAACTATAATTTAGATATAACATTAGTTCTTAGTGTCTATATGTATCATATTCGGACTGTAATGTAGATATAACATTAGTTCTAAGTGTCTATATGTATCATATTCGAACTGTAATTTAGATATAACATTAGTTCTTAGTGTATATTATATCATATTCGAACTGTAATTTAGATACAACATTAGTTCTTAGTGTCTATATGTATCATATTTGAACTGTAATTTAGATATAACATTAGTTCTTAGTGTCTATATGTATCATATTCGGACTGTAGTTTAGATATAACATTAATATTAGTTCTTAGTGTCTATGTATCATATTCGAACTGTAATTTTGATATAACATTAATATTAGTTATTAGTGTCTATGTATCATATTCGGACTGTAATTTAGATATAACATTAATATTAGTTCTTAGTGTCTATGTATCATATTCGAACTGTAATTTAGATATAACATTAGTTCTTAGTGTCTATATGTATCATATTTGAACTGTAATTTAGATATAACATTAATATTAGTTCTTAGTGTCTATGTATCATATTTGAACTGTAATTTAGATAAAACATTAGTTCTTAGTGTCTATATGTATCATATTCGAACTGTAATTTAGATATTACATTAGTTCTTAGTGTTTATATGTATCATATTTGAACTGTAATTTAGATATAACATTAATATTAGTTCTTAGTGTCTATGTATCATATTCGGTCTGTATTTTTTATATAACATTAGTTCTTAGTGTCTATATGTATAATATTTGAACTGTAATTTAGATATAACATTAATATTAGTTATTAGTGTCTATGTATCATATTCGGACTGTAATGTAGATACACCATATGCTTTTGTTGTATACTTATCATATTCGGACTGTAATGTAGATATAACATTAGTTCTTAGTGTCTATATGTATCATATTCGAACTGTAATTTAGATACAACATTAGTTCTTAGTGTCTATATGTATCATATTTGAACTGTAATTTAGATATAACATTAGTTCTTAGTGTCTATATGTATCATATTCGGACTGTAGTTTAGATATAACATTAATGTTAGTTCTTAGTGTCTATGTATCATAGTCGGACTGTAATTTAGATACAACATTAGTTCTTAGTGTCTATATGTATCATATTCGAACTGTAATTTTGATATAACATTAATATTAGTTATTAGTGTCTATGTATCATATTCGGACTGTAATTTAGATATAACATTAATATTAGTTCTTAGTGTCTATGTATCATATTCGAACTGTAATTTAGATATAACATTAGTTCTTAGTGTCTATATGTATCATATTTGAACTGTAATTTAGATATAACATTAATATTAGTTCTTAGTGTCTATGTATCATATTTGAACTGTAATTTAGATAAAACATTAGTTCTTAGTGTCTATATGTATCATATTCGAACTGTAATTTAGATATTACATTAGTTCTTAGTGTCTATATGTATCATATTTGAACTGTAATTTAGATATAACATTAATATTAGTTCTTAGTGTCTATATGTATCATATTCGGTCTGTATTTTTGATATAACATTAGTTCTTAGTGTCTATATGTATAATATTTGAACTGTAATTTAGATATAACATTAATATTAGTTATTAGTGTCTATGTATCATATTCGAACTGTAATTTAGATATAAAGTTAGTATTAGTTCTTAGTGTCTATATGTATCATATTCGAACTGTAATTTAGATATAACATTAACATTAGTTCTTAGTGTCTATATGTATCATATTTGAACTGTAATTTAGATATAATATTAGTTATTAGTGTCTATATGTATCATATTCGAACTGTAATTTAGATATAACATTAGTTCCTACTGTCTATATGTATCATATTTGAACTGTAATTTAGATATAACATTAATATTAGTTCTTAGTGTCTATGTATCATATTTGAACTGTAATTTAGATATAACATTAGTTCTTAGTGTCTATATGTATCATATTTGAACTGTAATTTAGATATAACATTAGTTCTTAGTGCCTATATGTATCATATTCGAACTGTAATTTAGATATAACATTAGTTTTTAGCGTCTTTATGTATCATATTTGAACTGTAATTTAGATATAACATTAATATTACTTATTAGTGTCTATGTATCATATTTGAACTGTAATTTAGATATAACATTAGTATTAGTTATTAGTGTCTATGTATCATATTTGAACTGTAATTTAGATATAACATTAGTTCTTAGTGTCTATATGTATCATATTTGAACTGTTATTTTGATATAACATTAGTTCTTAGTGTCTATATGTATCATATTTGAACTGTAATTTAGATATAACATTAGTTCTTAGTGTCTATATGTATCATATTTGAACTTTAATTTTGATATAACATTAGTTCTTAGTGTCTATATGTATCATATTTGAACTGTAATTTAGATATAACATTAGTTCTTAGTGTCTATATGTACCATATTTGAACTGTAATTTAGATATAACATTAGTTCTTAATGTCTATATGTATCATATTTGAACTGTAATTTAGATGTAACATTAGTTCTTAGTGTCTATATGTATCATATTTGAACTGTAATTAAGATATAACATTAGTTCTTAGTGTCTATATGTATCATATTTGAACTGTAATTTAGATATAACATTAGTTCTTAGTGTCTATATGTATCATATTTGAACTGTAATTTTGATATAACATTAGTTCTTAGTGTCTATATGTATCATATTTGAACTGTAATTTAGATATAACATTAGTTCTTAGTGTCTATGTATCATATTTGAACTGTAATTAAGATATAACATTAGTTCTTAGTGTCTATATGTATCATATTTGAACTGTAATTTAGATATAACATTAGTTCTTAGTGTCTATATGTATCATATTTGAACTGTAATTTAGATATAACATTAGTTCTTAGTGTCTATATGTATCATATTTGAACTGTAATTTAGATATAACATTAGTTCTTAGTGTCTATATGTATCATATTTGAACTGTAATTTTGATATAACATTAGTTCTTAGTGTCTATATGTATCATATTTGAACTGTAATTTAGATATAACATTAGTTCTTAGTGTCTTTGTATCATATTTGAATCGTTATTAAGATATAACATTAGTTCTTAGTGTCTATATGTATCATATTTGAACTGTAATTTAGATATAACATTAGTTTTTAGCGTCTTTATGTATCATATTTGACTGTAATTTAGATATAACATTAGTTCTTAGTGTCTATATGTATCATATTTGAACTGTAATTTAGATATAACATTAGTTCTTAGTGTCTATATGTATCATATTTGAACTGTAATTTAGATCTAACATTAGTTCTTAGTGTACATATGTATCATGATCGAACTGTAATGTATATATAACATTAGCTCTAGGTGTGTATGTATCATATTTTGACTGTAATGCAGATTATTTCATTATTTCATGGTGTGTGTATGTATCATATTCGGCTGTACATTAGTTCTTGGTGTGTATGTATTATATTCGTTTTGATATGTAGATATAACATTCGTTCTTAGTGTCACTCATCATATTAATATTATTATATTAATGACTGTATGTAGATATAACTTTAGCTTTGAAAATCAGTATCATCTATCCGACTGCTAAACATTACCATGACGTCACACTGCAATATGTGTTGCATCCTCATATAGCAAAACGACACCACTATTGAATTACAATAGTACTTGACAAATTCCTGTTTTATCAACATCATTTTATTTATTTATGAAACACTCTTACAGTCAAATGTGCAGGAAAAACAACAAGTGATAAGTGTAGTAAAACACGTATTGTTTTCAAAATAGCTAGAGTTTGGATCAAACATTGATAGTGAGAACAATGCCTGTGGCAGACAAGAGAGACACTGCGACAAGAAGAGGCGTCATGTTATTGTGTAGACTGGTGTTTCCGGGTAAATCTATTGTGTTTGATAGTAACAATGACACAACTGGGCTATTTGTGCACTATTAGGATATACGCACAATAGAACTGGTAGTTCCTCGAAAACTACAATGCATATTGTTACAAGTACACTGTAAATATCAAATGATGACAATTCTCAATACATCCCGTCAAATACTGACAATTCTTTATACATCCTGTCAGATTTCTGGAAAATTCATGTTTTGCCTAAAATGTGTAATGCCCTTTTTTCTAAATTAAATCAAGTATCGAAAATTACATTACGAGGTTAAACTACGTTTCGCAATTTTCATTTCCATATTTTTCAGTTAGGTTTCTGTTAAAATTTATCGATACGTTTTCACTACGAACAGACTATGAATGTAAACATAATGTATTTAAATGCATTTAACATACGAAATAATGTTCTTATGTATTATAATTGTCCTTATGGTACATGTATCTCCATCTTGTGAACCTTGGATTACTAAATTAACGGTACAATGAGATGTGCATAGAAAGTGTACAATTAATGGTTTAGGTTTATTTGGTTTATTTTGGTTTACTATAGTGTCACATATGTACACACATAAAATACATAAAGATTTACACAGGTAAAATATACATACAACCAGCCTACAAAGGCTTATGAGACAATGTTAGATAAAAAAAATATCAATAAAACAGGGGCAAATAGTAAAAATGGATGTTAAAAATGTAAAGTGAAATAAATTAATTTTGTTTAGATCGCCTCTATCTATAAATTATTTCCCGGGAAAATCCTCATACAAATGTCACATTACATTAGTGCTATAATCAAACTTTTAATTGGCATCGCAAAAGCCAACTTAGTATTACATGTTACTGTCCATATTTCTGAACAACAACCCGGCTTGTAAAGAACATGTCAAAATATACAAGGTAGGATGGGAGATCCGTGTTTTACACGAGAACTCACCAGATGATTAAATTTCAAAACAATATAAAAAGTGTTTAAAGACAACACATTATCATTTCAAACACATTCTTAGCAAAACCAATTTAAAGATTTTCAAAATTTCATAAAAGATTAAAAAGTTGAATATGACGTTTTTAATTTACGTTATGGGCTGAAATTGAGCTGTAGTTCAAATATTATTTGAAACTAAATATTCACATGTAATTTGGTAGAGAAATGAAAAGCATAACTTCTTTTAAAGTGAGTTTATTACGTTGTTTAGTCTTACATTTTCCTGTAAGACATTATCATAGGCATGATAAAGCATGTTTTCTATGTTATGGCCTTTCAAAATTGATATTACAAATAAGATAAGTAATGCTTGTCGTTAATTAGGTCTTCAAGACGAAACTGAAGATAGAGACACGTTAGATAGCTCATTTTAAAGCAGAGGAATTGAGGATTAACCTAGAGTCCGACATGGAGTTCAAGGTCAAGCAGACGTCTTGAGGACCTAAGTACTGCCGCGGCAGTCCTAGTTACATGCTGATATTACGAAATGGCAAAACATTTTTAAAAGCTGCAATATACATTAGTTTGCCGCCAGACATAAGTCTTTGCATTATACATTATGTATTCTATGTTATGTATTCTACGTTATGTATTCTACTTTATGTATTCTACTTTATGTATTCTACGTTACGTATTCTACGTCATGTATTCTATGTTATGCATTCTACGTTATGTATTCTACATTATGTAGTTTACGTTATGTATTCTATGTTATGTATTCTACATTATGTATTTTACGTTATGTATTCTACGTTACGTTTTTTACATTATGTATTTTACGTTATGTATTCTACGTTACGTACTTTACGTTATGTATTCTACGTTATTACCCATATAGTTGAAAATAACCGAGTTAATATTATTGATATGAGCACATGTGCACATATCACGTTTGCCTAGTAACGATTGTTTCACCGCGGCTTCCCGTATTGAGTTTCCTGTGACGTCATAAAACGATTGTTCATGACATCACTGTTGCTTGACGTCGCAAGAGAAGTGGGCCCCTTTCTGACTATTTTTTTCGCGAATCACATGGAATAGAACGGGTAATAAAGAAATTATTACACTCGAAAGTGTATCATATGACTTTTACGAAACTCGTCCGAATTTGTGTATAACCCTCGCTCTCGCTCGGGCAATACAAAAATTCGTAAAAGTCATATGACACACTTCCTCGGGTAATAATCTCTATTTATGTCTTCTACCTTATGTATTCATGGGCGTATAGATTATTGCACTTGACGTAAAATGGTACATTTTATAGTGATTGCGTAGCTGAATTAAAATGTGTCTCTATACACATGTCATTATATCATATTTTTTTGGTTTGTTTTGATAATGCACAGACGGGCAAGAAATACATTAATGTAATGTTAGTTGGTCGAGTAAACTTGCAATTTACGTGCGTGTTCTGACATCAAGTTAATAGGTTGTGCTTGATTCGGGGCCCGGCGTACTACCAGACTAATCACTTGATTGGAAACCGGCGTACACCGGTCGAATGTTCCGGTTTCAAATGACGGCGATGGCGGCGTATACTGGTGGAAAAATTTTATCCTTGCAACATTCAATAACTATTTTTATGACTTTTCTTTTGACATCATTAACCATGACGTCATTTGGTGACGTAAATTACTCTCCTGTAATGCATTCCAACAGAGCGATTGTCAGTTCACGTTTTTACTAATTTTCTCTCATTCTGCGACATTGTTTACAAGATAAACGAGTTGTTTACTATGTCAGTCAACCATTTCGGGAAAAAAATGCAGCAGCAACTTGAGCGCAGTTTGCAAACTATTTAGACTTGGGCATCTTGAAGGTTAAAGAGAGTCAATGAATTGCGTATGAGTACACTTTGTATTTTACAGTATAATCAAAGGTAGCGAATTCGCGTCTTGTTTTTCGATTGGTAAGCATTAAAATGATCTTGGGTAAGAATAAGAATAACAAACTCGGTGCTCGGAATTACGGATTATTGTCCCTTGTGCATTATTAAGTCAAACTCCTCGCTAAAGCTCAGAGTTTATCACAATAATTAACTTGGGACAGATAATCCGTAATTCCTCGCAACTCGTTGATTATTCTTGATATATTACAAGCTGAACACCAATCGTTTAAAGGGACAGTAGCACGTTTTCTTCAAAATGTATTTTCTTTAATTTCCCATTTATAGTGATAGTTTATGTCATTTTAATTAACTTTAGAGGGTAAAACATCTTATTACACAAACAAATTATCTGTAGTGGTAAAAACTATGTTGCGTATAAAGCAAAAATTGCATGGCGCCGATTTTATTGTGAACACAATTTATTATTTTGTATTACAAAAACGATTCCCATGGCTTCGTACACTCATTTTAAACTTTATTTTCCGAAGAGAGAAGGATGTTTTACTATTGGCGAAATTATTTTTCAAAAACATTTCATCAACTTATTTGAGCGAAAAAAAACATGCTACTGCCCCTTTAAAACACCACTTCACTGTCCATGCGTCTTATTTAACATATACATCAAAACCTTACCTTCCACATTTACATTCTCATCTGCCATTAACCGAACACCTGAGTTTATTGTCTTCAAAATAACTTTTGACGTTCATAGTTAAATACATCAAAAGGTTAAATGATATGTTTTGTAATCAAATATATTCACAAAATTGATATCAAATCCATATCGATTATTTATCTTGATTTTCCCATTCCGTTGCATATAAAACAATTTTGTCGTGGTTAAAGTGTATTTTAACATTTTAAGGCTGGGTTGCAGTTTTGTCAGTTTTCATGTGTTGATAAATAGTATTCATTATTTTACAAAGCTTTCTTTTTACACAAATTCGGATGCAAAACTAATTTCCTAGAAATACAAGGAGTAATAGAAGCTGTTAAATATTATTGTAAATCTGTAAAAGTCATCTTGCAAAAGAAACTACAACTACCTATTTTACCGTACTTCTTGCAAAATATTGTTGGAAATCCAAAAGGTTGTAGAGACATCTATGACATACTCATACACAGAAAAAACACCAAAACACAAACATACCGAGAAAAATGGCAGAAAGAATTAAACGAACTCATCGATGACAAAACATGGGAAACGATAGAACGAATAACATTTAAGTCTTATAATAGTGTAAAACATTCTTGGTTCCAATATAGCATATTGCACAGGTTTTTACCAACGAATGATCTACTAAACAAAATGAGATACAAAGAAACTGATACATGTACTTTCTGCAAAACCGAGAAAGAATCAATTATACATCTGTTACATGACTGTAAAGCTGTTAAAACCATATAGAAAGACATAGAAAAATGGTTATTTGAGAAAACGGGATGTAGTATAAGCTTCACCAGAAAAAACATACTCCTAGGTATTGCGAAAAGCGAAACTATGTACTGAACTTGATAATAATAGTCGTAAAATACAATATATTCAAAATGAAACAACAAGAAAAATTACCAAATTTGAAACATGTTAAAGAAGACATAAAGACCATGTACTATATAGACCGATTTAACTCCTATTCAAATTGCAAATATGACAGCTTCATAAAATTCTGGTCGATCTGTCATGATCTATTTTGAGTATTTTCAGCAATGTTGTACATCAAATATTCCATATACTTGTCCACTTTCGGTATATATATATATATATATATATATATATATATATATATATATATATATATATATATATATATATATATATATATATATAAATGCTTACTAAGTATACCTGTTTACATCATCAAGATTGATTTATACACCCATGTTAAATTGAACTGTTTACTGTAAGTTTGCCATGTATGGAGTTCCAAAAATAAAAAATTATAATAAAAAAAAAACATCATCATCATTATCATCATTATCATCATCATCATTGTCATCATCATCACCATCATCATCATCATCATCATCATCATCATCATCATCATCACCATGCATTATTATCATATTCATCAACATCATCATCATTATCATCATTATCATCATTATCATCATCATCATCATCATCGTCACTGTCATCATCATCATCATTATCATCATTATCATCATCATCAACATCATCATCATTATCACCATCATCATCATCATCATCATATTCATCAACATCATTATCATTATCATTAGAAATGTTTCAGCAGGCCAATGTTGGACAACGTCTTTGCATTTTCTTTCTTGAAATGTTCGTTGAAGATTGAAACTTTTAATGAAGGGTTTTGATTTATTTGTTCGGCGGTCAGAATACTTTTGCTAAAATCCGTTGCATATAAAACAAATACGTCGTGGTTAAAGTGTAGTTTAAAATTTTAAGGCTGGGTAGCAGTTTTGTCAGTTTTAATGTGTTGATAAATAGTATTCATTATTTGACAAAGCTTCCTTTTTACACAATACATGTAACTGTAATCATTTAAACTTGAAGTTGACCACTCATATTTTTTATTGAACAATTTAATTAAAGTTTTATTATACTGACAAGTGAATTCAGCTGGGCATTTTACATTTTTTTTTTCTGCGCTGGGCCTACAAATTAAATTATTCTGTTCCATTGGACAGATACAAGGATCTAAAACATCTACAGGAAAGTATCTGTCATATTAGGCACAGCCCTCTCATCCGCTCGGTGGGTATATAGCACAACTTGTGGAAAACCTCCAGCCACACGTCTTCAGCAAGCAGTCAGAGAAGCGCTTCTCTCTCAACAACTTCACCATTCGGTCTGACGATGCATTCTGATACAATGTGTTTCACTACAATGTTCCTGCTCTGCACACTGGCATGTTCAGTTTCATCGGCCATCTACCAGGATCTACAACTTGTACATAAGACTATATTTGCTGACTACAACCCTCTCTTTCCACCGGTGAATATTTCATCACAGCCAGTGAACATCAGCGCTAACATATCCATCTCCAAGATAGAAGAACTGGAGGAAGCAGACGAAATGTTGGTCACGTGGTTAGACCTGCAACTGACGTGGACCGACGAGAGACTGGCTTGGGTCGAAGCTGGCAGGTTCCCGGATGTGCCGAGTATGACTCTGCTCGTGGACAAGGTGTGGACTCCTCGGCTGCACGTGCAGGACTCCTTTGACAGGGAGGAGGAGAGACCAGATGGGAGACAGGAAGACTTCGTGGAGGTGAGATATAATCTAGCTCTATTCCAAACTATGCGTCAGTCATTCACTGTTGTCTCAAGCCATGGGTAATGAACAGTATATCTAATATCTCTTACGATCGACAGAGGTGTAGAGGGGTTGATGGGGGCCCAGTTAGTTTTTACCCAAGGTATTGCACTGCACAGCTGGCAATTCCAGTTAGTTTCAACTAATGCGAATTTTAGGATGAGTTATTGAAAACAATTATGAATGAAGTGTAGGAGCAGGGGTGTGTCAGAGTGATGAGTTGAGTTGTTGCATGGCTATGGGGTAGTGAGACCAGAATGATTTTCTGCTTATATGATTAACTTTCTTTTTGTCCGCCTATCCAATGATATTGAATCTAGTGTACTTGTAAATGGTTTTGGAAGTAGTTTCTTTAAGGTAACAAGGGGCTGTCGTCAAGGTGACCCAATATCTCCATATATTTTTATCCTATGTGCTGAAATTCTAGCCCTTATGTTAAGAAAAAATAAAAAAATAAAGGGAATAAAGATAGGAAATATTGTAAGCCTCTTAGCTCAATTTGCTGATGATACAACTGTAACGCTAGATGGCACAGAATTAAGCCTCTATGCTGCTTTAAATACACTAGCTTTTTTTGCAAGATTTTCGGGTTTGAAGATTAATGCAGACAAAACCAGATTGATATGGATAGGCTCAAAAAAGAGAACCAGATATAAGATGTGCAAAGAGTGGAATTTAGATTGGACACAGTCTAACTTCAAACTACTTGGTATAGATTTTGATGTTGAGCTTGGCAATACGGTAGACCTAAACTATAAGAAAAAATTTGAACATATATCAAAAGAAATGAATCTTTGGTCCTTAAGATACCTAACACCTATGGGGAGGAACGTGATTCTAAAATCTCTACTTCTACCAAAACTTAACCACTTGTTTTCATCCATTCCAAGCCCACCAGATGAAATACTAGAAAATTTCCAAAAAAAGTGTTTAAACTTTGTATGGAAAGGCAAGAGGGATAAAATTAGAAGAGAAATTATTCAACTCAAACCCAAAGATGGAGGTATTAGTGTACCTATTATTAAAAATATTATACATGCTCAAAAAGTGATGTGGATTAAAAGACTACATACAGAAAACTCTAAATGTATTTTCATAATAAATGAAAATTTGACTGATGTAAAGAAGATTTTGTTAGCAGATGCGGAATACATATATCATAATGTTATTCCAAAAGTTACAAACCACTTCTGGAGAGATATGTTGTTGGCATGGAATCAATATTTAAAGAGATGTTATTGCAATATAAACACAAAGTCTGATATTCTTTGTCAATCAATATGGTTCAACAATAATGTTCAGATTGATGGAAAGTGTATTTATAATAACAACATGGCAAGAGGAGGGGTAAACTTCATTTGCGATATCGTAAACACAAATGGAAATTTTATGCAAAAATCTGACATAGAAGAAATATATGGAATTCCAAAAATAAATTTCCTTCATTTTGAAGGCATAAAGAGATCAATTACAGCTTATTGTAAATCAAAAAATATTTCTTTGATAGACAAGGCCGTTGAGATCCAGCGTCCATACTTACCTTTTAACGTCAGTTGCATTTCTGGACATAACATAAATAGCAAGTATGTTTACAATACACTATTGCCATGTTGCAAAAATAAACCAAATGGACAAACAAAATGGGAAAACACTTTCAACAAACAATATGACAAAGAGTTTTGGTCAAATGTTTATTTGATGGCAAATAGATGCACTGAAAGTATACAATTAAGATGGTTTCATTACAAAGTTGTACATAATATTCTGGCAACTAAACACAAATTGTACCAAATGAAAATAAAGGAGTCTCCACTGTGTGCCTTATGTAATTCAGCTGCTGAAACAACAATGCATCTGTTATGCGAATGTCCATATACAACAAATATATGGAGGGAATTATCAGAATGGTTAAATGAATTATCAGAAGGAAATATTAGTTTCACCCATGAGAATATAATATTTGGCTTTCAAGGCAAAAACAATAATCCACTAAATGTGGTATGTCTGTTAATAAAATACACCTTATACAAAATAAGCCTAAAAAATATTAAGCCAAAATTTGATTTCTTCAAAAGAGAAATAATTCAATATTACAATGTAACAAAATATATAGCATTCTCAAATGCTGTGCAAGACCGCTTCTACACATTCTGGTCCTCCCTCCATACTTTATTTAAAAAATTATAGCTTTATTTGTGTCTACCTATAGCTCTTATTTACTCTAGCATTTTTGCTATTCATTGCCAATATTGCATATGCATATCATATCTGATACTTTTTGAAAAATGTATTATGTCTCCTCAATAGAGTTTTGTGACATTGTGTACTGCATTATGTATTATTCGAAATGTTCAATAATATATATACTTCATAATGTATGTATGACATGCTTCAAGGAATAAAATCTTTTAAAAAAAAAAACAAAAAAAACTTTCTTTTTGTCTGCTGTTTGTTTGTATTTTGACAAACAAGATAGCAATACATTAACTTCAGAAATTTCTTCAACCTTAAGTAATAAATCATCATTTAAACCCATTGTTTAACAGAAGCTTAGGAAATAACTGAAGTGCGTGACTATTTAAAGAGAACGTTCTGGCAGAGTATCCGCCATTTTGTATTTGTGCCATGGTACGTCAGGGAAAACACTATATATGTGTACTAGTTTAAGGGCTTTTGATAATAAAACATATACACTGTCGGCCAAAAGAAACGCCTACTTGAATTTCCTTAAAATGAAGATGAAATAATTCTGGAATTCATGAAAACCAAGCCCAGTGAAGACCGCTATTTCAGAATGATTCACTTACGCACCGTAACCACATACATATGTAGCGTCATCGCCACTTAAATGCGAATGCGTTCCTGTATTGTTGCTCCTGGTTGTATGAAAATCTGTTTCAAATGTTTTTCTGATCAAACACTGTTCGAAAACTGAACAATTACTGTTATCTCATTTCAACAATCGCCATTTTTTGTAACATGACAACTCTTGAAATGCAAATTTATTATGAAGTTACCGTGCAACTTCATATTGCTATAATTGTGTTAAACTGTTCATTATAGTTTTTACGAATTCTGATAAGATATCTGGTAGGCGTTTCTTTTGACCGACAGTGTTGATAGACTATCCACAGGGCAAGAAATAGTTTATCATTAGACTGATCAACAATACCTTTATAAGCCAAAGTGAACATTTTCCACAGTCGTAGTATTGATGTAGGACTTCACTGCACATTGTTTTAATTAATTTTTTTAATGAATAATCGTTGTTTGCCAAAAAGGCATCAAAATATTATCCTCAGTAAAATGTTCCAACTGTATTGTGGTAAAAATATGTAAAAAAATATGTATTTGTAACACCTGTATAAAAAGTGTATATGTACATATATAAGATACCCACGGAAATAAAACCCCCAATGGGACCGACAGCGTGCTTTATGAGACATTCTACCATAACTTTGCGAAATAGTCGTTTCTGATTGGCTACTGTGAAAAATCAGAGACTGTATAATTTTGTTATACAGTGCTCTGTTTACTTTGTCTATTACGCAAGAATACTGTACGCTTGTTGCCAGGCAACAACAGCGAATGCATTAATTCTTCGAATAATTGCATGCACGAATATTTTTCAATATGAACTGTTGCTGTGAACAAAAGGACACAAATAAATAATTATGATAATAAAGTTAGCAATGTAGTTAGAAAAATATGTCATTCAACAACTTGGCATTTCATAAACGTTCCTGAATAAACTCAATTCCGATGACAAAAGCTTAAAACCGGACAGTATATCACCCGGAAATGTCGAAATGTAGTATAAACTTACCTAAAACTTTCTTTACAAAATTGACACAATAATAACTGTGTCAATTGTAATGTATTGATATTAAAAACTTCGGTATAGAGGTTATCACGTGCAATAGTAACCGCATGCCCGGGTTTAATAGACTATATCAAAGAGTGCGTGTAATGTGACGTCACTCGGCGGCCATATTTGAACATGTAATATTGTACCTTGAATCTCTTGGGGTTACTTAAAGTATGTGAACTAAAGAAGATGTTGTGTTGTATTATGAGAAGGTGAGATACTACACAATTTTGAAAATACTGCAGAAATTATCCCGAACGCTAACGCCGGTTGCAAAACGCTATCGTCTACAGAATAGAGTGACCTCCCTTTAATGCATTCGGAAACTTTCGCTGTTTTCCGAAGCCTTATGACAAGCTTCGTCATTTGAGATTACCAAATACGTCACATCTTTAATTTGTAAATGTCGGGCCGTGGCATTTCTACACGGTGTCGAATGACAATTCACTGCCGATTCAATGCGTCTGAATATAGTTCAATATTAAATCGTTGATATGGTAGAATGGAGATAAACATACTGTGTTTAAAAACAGCGGCATATAACTGAATTTCACCGCAATGCATAGCCACATATCATATCGGGCTTTCTCCCTGTCATACAAGCAGCCGTGATAGCTCTTGCTACTCTTGAAAGTGACGTTAAACCCCTAACTCACCTCACCTCACCTCTTTCTCTCAAAATGTTCTACCATTTTGTTTGATGACTTCTGGAATATGTTTATTCAATTTTTAATTGGGAGGATCACCTTTTCCTTATTATATCTTTAAATATCTTTTTGATACCTGGACAACCCAATTTATCAAAATTTAGAGTCGCGTCATGTTTTTGCTATGCACCGACAATTTCAAGACTGCAATTTTTCAGGGCTAGGAGTTGTGCTTTATATTGAGAACAATCTATTTCAGTCTACAACATCAGACAATATAAACCCTAATGAGCTATAGAGCCCATGGCTCTATCATTAAACTCGTGCTTGTATTTATTTCAGTTGTACAGTAGTGGGCTAATCGACTGGCATCAACGTGTGCGCAGTAAAACCTCCTGTTCCATGGACTTGAATAAATTCCCCTTAGACAAGCAATCATGTACTGTCACATACACCATCAAGAACGCTAAGACGACAGAGGCAAGATTTACAGAAGTCAACATGGATGACACTCACAACATGGTGAAAGGAAAGTGGAAAGTAAAAAATGTGACCTCTTTAATAACCATCGTCGATGAGAACCAGCGGAACTTTAGCGGCTTCACATTGGTCTTCAGCTTAGGCAGGAAAGGGTCGTACTATACATGCTTTACCTTGTATGGCCCATATTTGTCCTCGTCTTATTATGTCCGATAGCTCTATTGATCCAACGTACTAGTGGGGAGAGGATTTCTGTCTCGGTCACTCTCTTCCTCTCCTTCATTATAATCATGTCTCAGCTCAGCTACATACTGCCCAACTCCTCCAGTAATCTACCTGCTTTAGCGTTGTTTCTTTACTTCGAATTCACTTTGAGTTCCCTCGTTGTCCTATGTTCGATATTTCTTCCTCATTGGAGAGAGCAAGAGCGGCAACTATTACATCGAATAAAGTTGCCAAATCTTTCATTAGATTGGATATGTTTTATAACCTTGAACCTCATCACTTTGGTCGCTTCTTCAGTTTTCTTTTCATATCTTCTGGGTGAATGATGTACCACTCGTAAACATGTAGTTTGAACGTCATGTTCTGTGTGCACATTGTTATTCAAAGAGACTAAAGGGAAATGAGCATAATTGGGCGGTTGCGTTTTTATTGACTCAACTCAGTTTCAAACATGTACTGCAATGCATGTCCGTTTTTATTTTATATTAGCAACTGACAACCATGTTTAGAGAAGTCTTTATATAATCAACGTCTTGTACTTGACGTATGACGTATGACGTATGACGTATATTGACGATATGTTATTGTTACTATTTACATTCCCTGTAACGATGTTTAAGCCGATTCCCTTATTTTTCAAAAAAGTAAAAATAGAAGTCAAAGGCAATTGTCAATCATGAAATAATTCACCATCATACACTCCTATTGTTTCTGTTTTGTTAAATTCCACCCTGAATAATACGCGAACTGTTTTCCTTTACTGATGACATGCTTTTCCAAAAAAGAGAAATTTCGATATACGTTTTTTCGTTAAATTTGAAAACTTTTCCATATATCCCCGTACTGCCAAATTGGACAACTGCTACCCACTCCTAATAGAACGGGTTACTGAACACCACATTCAGAAATAGTAGGGTTACTTAACAACGACATTAGGAAATAGTAGGGTTATTAAACATCGACAAAAGCCTCTGTGAGGGCCCATAAAACTCTTGTCCTGGAGTACAAAAGGTAGACAAAGGTAAAATCACCTCGGAAAACGTTTGATAAGGATTTAATTGGGTTTACCAAGGCTTAACGTGCGGAAAACGGCGGAGGAAAAATTCAAACAAGTTTGAATTTCTGCTCGGCAAATTGCTTATGAAAGTATGCGCAAACTGTTTTACTCAGCGCGGACAAGTGGTAACGCAAATTTCCAAGCCATTATCCGCCAACATGTGAACGCTGTCCTCCGCCGTTCTCCGCCGCCATTAAAAGTCCCGACAAAACTATTTCTGCTAAGGACCGCCGAGTGTCATTTGTTGACACGCATTCCTCACTTCTTCTGATGTAAGCCAGGTGCCGATTGACAAAAGCACCCGGGCTCCTCCGCTCAGATCTCAGCCTGGCCAGGTCTTTGTCCGCCAGTCTATTACTGATTAAGTAAAACTTATTTTAAAAACTAATCACATGTACCGCTGTTTGCCGCCGTTGTCCGAACTGTGGCACGTGGCGCCGACAGTGTCCTGCAGAGCCAGGCCCTCTCTAGAGTCCCCGATAGAGCACATATATATATATATATATATATATATATATATATATATATATATATATATATATATGAACATAAAAATGAGTCGTTTCTCACGTGAAGTAAGGTTATATATAGAAAAGAGTAAACATCAGATGGGTTTGACTGGTATTAAAGAAGATTGATCCAGTCAAACCCATTGATGTTTACTCTTTTCTATATATATATATATATATATATATATATATATATATATATATATATATAAAAGTAATTTTTTAATAATACACTGAAGAGGTATATCAACTTTCATAATCAATACTTTATATTCCGATATGCATATTTCTGCTTCTTGTTTCGAAGCTTCATCAGGGAATAATTGTTTGAAGCATAGCAGTAGTCTTATAGTCTATGTACAGATGGTCTGCCTTGGCAACACAGGTTGCCAATGACGTCAAAGCAATCAACAAACGTCTTTGAGAGTTATCCCCACTATAATCTGATTACTCTTAATTGGCCGTGATAGGATTAGGGATTATGGTGTTAACTGTTGTTTAATGAAGGGGAAAATTTGGAAATGAAATACTGTTCTTTTGTTACTAATTGTGTCGTTATATATATATGCGGTACATGTGATTAGTTTTAAAAATAAGTTTTACTTAGTTTAATATATATATTTATACACACATAAATATATATTGTTGGTTAAATATGTAAATATGTTATTTTTTTGTTATTGCGTTTAGTTTAATAAACTTGTGATGATCCGCATATGTATATATATATATATATATATATATATATGTATGTATATATATATATATATATATATATATATATATATATATATATATATATATATATATATTGTTGGTTAAATATGTAAATATGTTATTTTTTTGTTATTGCGTTATGTTTAATAAACTTTGATGAACTTATCAGTTTTGGTCTTCATTTCTTTAATTTCTCCGTGGGGTGAGGCTTCCCCTTAACGCAGATATGTTGGTTCTTCAATTTTGTAGTATGCGGTACATGTGATTAGTTTTAAAAATAAGTTTTACTTAGTTTAATATATATATTTATACACACATAAATATATATTGTTGGTTAAATATGTAAATATGTTATTTTTTTGTTATTGCGTTTAGTTTAATAAACTTGTGATGAATCGCATATATATATATATATGTTGGTTCTTCAATTTTGTAGTAAAGGGATGTTTTAAATTTGAAATACATATATGCGCCAACATAACTAAGTTATATCTGGCTGGTTCATGCTTATCGTACTGGAAGTCGGTGTTCAGTTGTCAACATGTGACCTTTTTCAAGTGACAATAATCTTTTTCAATTGACAAGATGTCTTCAAGTTATTTCAACAAACTTCTTCAAGAGAACCTGCTGTTATTCCTCCCCACTATGTTGGTGCTAGTTCCGTGGTTACAGTATCAGTATTATCTGCACCATTATATACCTTAAAGGGGCAGTAGCACGTTTTTTGCCAAATTTATTTTTTCAAATTTCCTATTTAAATGATAAGTTGTGCCATTTATATTTACTTTAGAGGGTAAAACATCTTATTACAAAAACCAATTATCCGTAGTGGTAATAAAGGTGTTGCGTATAAAGCTAAAATTTCTTTTTTATTATTTATTGTTTATTAACAATTTATTATTTCGAACAACAAAAACGATTCCCATGGCTTTACTGAGCCATGTAAACTCATTTAAACTTGATTTTCCGAAGAGAGACGGGTGTTTTACGATTGGTTAAATTAATTTTCAAATACATTTCATCGACTTATTTGAGCGAAAAAACGTGCAACTGCCCCTTTATTGTCCTTTTAACAGTCTTTGGATTCAGTTGTTTTTTTTTCGGGAGAACTTCCCTACGAAAGGAACTAGGGCCTTGCAATTCCTATTGAGAAGGCCTTATACTGGATAATACCCCGCTGGGAGGGCCTCGAACAGAATAATAACCTTCCACGGGAGTATTATCCAGTATAAGTCCCTCCAAATGCAATCCTTTACACCCAAATAATTGTAAGTCCCATTTAGTAAGGTAATCAATCCACAAAATTGCCAAGTTTAAAATTTTAATAGCATACAATGCGGGATTGGAACCCGCAACCCTTCGCTTTGTAGCCCTCTACCACTAGACCACGAAGGATTGGTGACTGAGAAGGGTTGATCAGTATTCTGCTGTACCTTCCATATTATTGTATGTGCGCTTTAGTTTCGGAATGCCACTTAGCCATTCGGCGAGCAAGTGTAACCGAGGCATAAGGTTCCCACGAATCATCTCCAATTGTGACTGCGGTACGACCACTGTGACGTCACGTTTGTACAATATCATCATTTCATAGAGTTGCAGCAGAATTACACGTGTTTATCATCCAAAACTGGCTCCCACAGTAGATATCGCTTGTGTGAGATCAAGCGATATCTACAAGCGATATCTACATTGTCGATATCGCTACAATCAAATCGTCATAATCCTAATACATCATCAGTTAATGACATCACAAAGATTTTGCATCACTGAGAACACTGCTGACAATGCTATGACGTCACAATGGTGATGACGTAACAATGCTATAATGTCAATGCTTATGACGTCACAATGCTATGACCTCACTGAGATCACTGCTGAAGAAGCAAAATGGCAGTTTTGTGTTTCAGCTATGTCATTCTCTGGCTAATAATTGTTGAAGAATGATTTGAATGATAAATAAAATCTCACCCTCGTGTCTTCTGATATAAAATATATCAACACTTGTTGATTAAAGTAAAAATATTCTCGTCAAGCCTCGGATATTTGTAACTTTAATCAACTCGTGTTGATATATTTGATATCAGAAGACACGAGAGTGAGATTCTCTATTTAACTATAATGTTATTAAGTAAGTATTTCCGCATTGACCTACAAATGTAGTTACAGGTCCGGGGTCCGTTGTATTGGCACGAGACGAAGTAGCCAAAGACGAAGTCGAGGGCCAATACAACGGACCGAGGACCTGTAATTCGGCCAATAGTGAAAAACTTAATGACAATTTCATCAATTAACTTCATTTCATTAAATTTGCACAACACTCAACACCTCATTTACATTAACATAACAATTATTAACAAGATTGGTGAATAGTAAGCACGGGTCAAAGTTGTGATGTGATGTGCGACTGTGCATACTCAGACTCATATTGGCCCAGTACAGCCAGGGTAGACTCCCATTGCCCTACATTCCATTACCCCTACAGTGTGTCAAAACATGTTACCGGAATCCCTAGCCTGTTACCTCTCACAATACAATGGAACGGCCCAGATTGAACAGAGACAATTTATAGTATCAGTAAAAAGGTTTAATGAGATATATGTATGATTTAAACGGTATTTATTTAGGAGATAAACCTACTGTGTTTGAAAATCAGAGATATGTTGTACTGGATTGATAGCGAGTAAATTTTAAATTGAAATCGAACAGCAGCGATTTCGTACAAATACTATTGTTGTTATACACAAACTGTCCCCCCATAAGTTGTCTTTAACTATTAAAATATCCAATATATGTGTCATTTATTACGGGAGTTTTAATTATATTTTCCCAACATTCACGTTCATACAATCAGGATTCGTTTCTCCTGAAATCCGTATTTTTGGAATAACCCGCTAAGTATATCACGCGACATTCAAAATGGCTACCGTTTGCAGGTCGCTGTGAATGACGAGCTTGCGGGTTTGTATTTATTGAAAGGAAGCGTTACAGGTGATGGTAATTGTCTCATTCGGGTATGGAATGTACATTCTAGTTATCGACGTAGGTGTGCAGATGACATGACATATGTATTTCTTATTTTGCATCAAAACGTTACGCTCGGTTTTCAGAAACGGCTGACCATTGCGTCAATGACCATGCGTTTGCTCGCCTTCTCAACTGCATCAAGTGTCGCTATTTGGATAGATCTTGATACTGACGCAGTTTGTCTTGCTAATCTATCTGATGTAGCTCTAAAACACGCTACAGGAAAAAATAATTTGATTGTATCAGTTATTTTGATTCCACAAATAGAAATCGGCCGTTTGTTCGGATAGATTGTGACGGCACAATGTAGATTTGTCAATACGCGGTGAAGCGGCTCTAAAATCAGAGGAAGTTCAATCCAGAATTGATCACGTTTGATTTTGCTGGAGAACCAATCAGAATAGAGTATCCAGCAATGTCATGGTAGGGATGAAACATGGCAAGGGGGATTGACGGACTTTTACGGCTAGGGCTAACCGCAGGTGAAGTTGAGCGCAAATATGATGCGCAACAGAGATGAACGACCAGTTTTCCCTATGTGCGACTCACTTCGTTTGCACATATTACCGGCTATGTCGGGATATATTCACATATCTATTTAAGTATCCATATGTTGTTTTTGCATGGATGTGAGTTGAATGTGAAATGTAATTGGAGATTAGCTGGGCGTAGCAATGTATGAATCTTGTGTTGATGATAAATCTCAATAACAGTCGAAATATGTTGTTTTATCTTAATCACATTCGGAATGTGAAACATACACACCAAGAACTTATTTTGTATCTAAATTACAGTCCAAATATATACTTACACCCACACCTACAGAAAATTGTGTATCTGAAATACAGTCCGAATATGATACATACACACCAAGAACTAATGTTATATCTAAATTACAATCCGAATATGATACATGCACACCAAGAACTAATGTTATATCTAAATTACAATCCGAATATGATACATACACACCAAGAACTAAGGTATTATATCTAAATTACAATCCGAATATGATACATACACACCAAGAACTAATGTATTATATCTAAATTACAGTCCGAATATGATACATACACACCAATAACTAATGTTATATCTAAATTACAATCCAAATATGATACATGCACACCAAGAACTAATGTTAGATCTAAATTGCAATCCGAATATGATACATGCACACCAAGAACTAATGTTATATCTAAATTACAATCCGAATATGATACATGCACATCAAGAACTAATGTTATATCTAAATTACAGTCCGAATAGGATACATATACACCAAGAACTAATGTTATATCTAAATTACAATCCGAATATGATACATGCACACCAAGAACTAATGTATTATATCTAAATTTCAATCCGAATATGATACATGCACACCAAGAACTAATGTTATATCTAAATTACAATCCGAATATGATACATGCACACCAAGAACTAATGTTATATCTAAATTACAATCCGAATATGATACATACACACCAAGAACTAAGGTATTATATCTAAATTACAATCCGAAAATGATACATACACACCAAGAACTAATGTATTATATCTAAATTACAGTCCGAATATGATACATACACACCAATAACTAATGTTATATCTAAATTACAATCCGAATATGATACATGCACACCAAGAACGAATGTTATATCTAAATTACAATCCGAATATGATACATGCACATCAAGAACTAATGTTATATCTAAATTACAGTCCGAATATGATACATATACACCAAGAACTAATGTTAGATCTAAATTACAATCCGAAAATGATACATGCACATCAAGAACTAATGTTATATCTAAATTACAATCCGAATATGATACATACCCACCAAGAACTAATGTTATATCTAAATTACAGTCCGAATATGATACATGCACATCAAGAACTAATGTTATATCTAAATTACAATCCGAATATGATACATATACACCAAGAACTAATGTTATATCTAAATTACAATCCGAATATGATACATGCACATCAAGAACTAATGTTATATCTAAATTACAATCCGAATATGATACATACACACCAAGAACTAATGTATTATATCTAAATTACAGTCCGAATATGATACATACACACCAAGAACTAATGTTATATCTAAATTACAATCCGAATATGATACATGCACACCAAGAACTAATGTTAGATCTAAATTACAATCCGAATATGATACATACACATCAAGAACTAATGTATTATATCTAAATTACAGTCCGAATATGATACATACACACCAAGAACTAATGTTATATCTAAATTACAATCCGAATATGATACATACACACCAAGAACTAATGTATTATATCTAAATTACAGTCCGAATATGATACATACACACCAAGAACTAATGTTATATCTAAATTACAATCCGAATATGATACATGCACACCAAGAACTAATGTTATATCTAAATTACAATCCGAATATGATACATACACACCAAGAACTAATGTTATATCTAAATTACAGTCCGAATATGATACATGCACACCAAGAACTAATGTTATATCTAAATTACAATCCGAATATGATACATACACACCAAGAACTAATGTTATATCTAAATTACAGTCCGAATATGATACATGCACATCAAGAACTAATGTTATATCTAAATTACAATCCGAATATGATACATGCACATCAAGAACTAATGTTATATCTAAATTACAATCCGAATATGATACATACACACCAAGAACTAATGCATTATATCTAAATTACAGTCCGAATATGATACATGCACATCAAGAACTAATGTTATATCTAAATTACAATCCGAATATGACACATGCACATCAAGAACTAATGTATTATATCTAAATTACAATCCGAATATGATACATGCACACCAAGACCTAATGTTATATCTAAATTACAGTCCAAATATGATACATACACACCAAGAAATAATGTTATATCTAAATTACAATCCGAATATGATACATACACACCAAGAACTAATGTATTATATCTAAATTACAATCCGAATATGATACATGCACATCAAGAACTAATGTTATATCTAAATTACAGTCCGAATATGATACATACACACCAAGAACTAATGTTATATCTAAATTACAATCCGAATATGATACATACACACCAAGAACTAATGTATTATATCTAAATTACGGTCCGAATATGATACATACACACCAAGAACTAATGTTATATCTAAATTACAATCCGAATATGATACATACACACCAAGAACTAATGTATTATATCTAAATTACAGTCCGAATATGATACATACACACCAAGAACTAATGTATTATATCTAAATTACAATCCGAATATGATACATGCACATCAAGAACTAATGTTATATCTAAATTACAGTCCGAATATGATACATACACACCAAGAACTAATGTTATATCTAAATTACAATCCGAATATGATACATACACACCAAGAACTAATGTATTATATCTAAATTACAGTCCGAATATGATACATACAAACCAAGAACTAATGTTATATCTAAATTACAATCCGAATATGATACATGCACACCAAGAACTAATGTTAGATCTAAATTACAATCCGAATATGATACATACACATCAAGAACTAATGTATTATATCTAAATTACAATCCGAATATGATACATACACACCAAGAACTAATGTATTATATCTAAATTACAGTCCGAATATGATACATACACACCAAGAGCTAATGTTATATCTAAATTACAATCCGAATATGATACATGCACACCAAGAACTAATGTTATATCTAAATTACAATCCGAATATGATACATACACACCAAGAACTAATGTTATATCTAAATTACAGTCCGAATATGATACATGCACACCAAGAACTAATGTTATATCTAAATAACAATCCGAATATGATACATACACACCAAGAACTAATGTTATATCTAAATTACAGTCCGAATATGATACATGCACATCAAGAACTAATGTTATATCTAAATTACAATCCGAATATGATACATGCACATCAAGAACTAATGTTATATCTAAATTACAATCCGAATATGATACATACACACCAAGAACTAATGTATTATATCTAAATTACAGTCCGAATATGATACATGCACATCAAGAACTAATGTTATATCTAAATTACAGTCCGAATATGATACATGCACACCAAGAACTAATGTTATATCTAAATAACAATCCGAATATGATACATACACACCAAGAACTAATGTATTATATCTAAATTACAATCCGAATATGATACATGCACATCAAGAACTAATGTTATATCTAAATTACAATCCGAATATGATACATACACATCAAGAACTAATGTATTATATCTAAATTACAATCCGAATATGATACATGCACATCAAGAACTAATGTTATATCTAAATTACAATCCGAATATGATACATGCACACCAAGAACTAATGTATTATATCTAAATTACAATCCGAATATGATACATGCACATCAAGAACTAATGTTATATCTAAATTACAATCCGAATATGATACATACACATCAAGAACTAATGTATTATATCTAAATTACAATCCGAATATGATACATGCACATCAAGAACTAATGTTATATCTAAATTACAATCCGAATATGATACATGCACATCAAGAACTAATGTATTATCTCTAAATTACAATCCGAATATGATACATGCACACCAAGGACTAATGTTATATCTAAATTACAGTCCGAATATGATCCATACACACCAAGAACTAATGTATTATATCTAAATTACAATCAGAATATGATACATGCACATCAAGAACTAATGTTATATCTAAATTACAATCCGAATATGATACATACACACCAAGAACTAATGTTACATCTAAATTACAGTCCGAATATGATACATGCACACCAAGAACTAATGTTAGATCTAAATTACAATCCGAATATGATACATGCACACCAAGAAATAATGTTAGATCTAAATTACAATCCGAATATGATACATGCACACCAAGAACGAATGTTATATCTAAATTACAGTCCGAATATGATACATACATACCAAGAACTAATGTTATATCTAAATTACAATAAGAATATGATACATGCACACCAAGAACTAATGTTATATCTTAATTACAATCCGAAAATGATATATACACACCAATAACTCATGTTATATCTAAATTACAATCCGAATATGATACATACACACCAAGAACTAATGTTATATCTAAATTACAATCCGAATATGATACATGCACATCAAGAACTAATGTTATATCTAAATTACAATCCGAATATGATACATGCACATCAAGAACTAATGTTATATCTAAATTACAATCCGAATATGATACATACACACCAAGAACTAATGTATTATATCTAAATTACGGTCCGAATACGATACATGCACATCAAGAACTAATGTTATATCTAAATTACAGTCCGAATATGATACATGCACACCAAGAACTAATGTTATATCTAAATAACAATCCGAATATGATACATACACACCAAGAACTAATGTATTATATCTAAATTACAATCCGAATATGATACATGCACATCAAGAACTAATGTTATATCTTAATTACAATCCGAATATGATACATACACATCAAGAACTAATGTATTATATCTAAATTACAATCCGAATATGATACATGCACATCAAGAACTAATGTTATATCTAAATTACAATCCGAATATGATACATGCACACCAAGAACTAATGTATTATATCTAAATTACAATCCGAATATGATACATGCACATCAAGAACTAATGTTATATCTAAATTACAATCCGAATATGATACATACACATCAAGAACTAATGTATTATATCTAAATTACAATCCGAATATGATACATGCACATCAAGAACTAATGTTATATCTAAATTACAATCCGAATATGATACATGCACATCAAGAACTAATGTATTATATCTAAATTACAATCCGAATATGATACATGCACACCAAGGACTAATGTTATATCTAAATTACAGTCCGAATATGATACATACACACCAAGAACTAATGTATTATATCTAAATTACAATCCGAATATGATACATGCACATCAAGAACTAATGTTATATCTAAATTACAATCCGAATATGATACATACACACCAAGAACTAATGTTACATCTAAATTACAGTCCGAATATGATACATGCACACCAAGAACTAATGTTAGATCTAAATTACAATCCGAATATGATACATGCACACCAAGAAATAATGTTAGATCTAAATTACAATCCGAATATGATACATGCACACCAAGAACGAATGTTATATCTAAATTACAGTCCGAATATGATACATACATACCAAGAACTAATGTTATATCTAAATTACAATAAGAATATGATACATGCACACCAAGAACTAATGTTATATCTTAATTACAATCCGAAAATGATATATACACACCAATAACTCATGTTATATCTAAATTACAATCCGAATATGATACATACACACCAAGAACTAATGTTATATCTAAATTACAATCCGAAAATGATATATACACACCAAGAACTCATGTTATATCTAAATTACAGTCCGAATATGATACTTACACCCACACCTACAGTAATTTGTGTATCTAAAATACAGTCCGAATATGATACATTCACACCAAGAACTAATGTGTTATATCTAAATTACAATCCGAATATGATACATATACACCAAGAACTAATGTATTATATCTAAATTACAGTCCGAATATGATACATATACATGTACGACAAGAACTAATGTTATATCTAAATTACAATCCGAATATGATACATATACACCAAGAACTAATTATTATATCTAAATTACAGTCCGAATATGATACATACACACCAAGAACTAATGTTATATCTAAATTACAGTCCGAATATGATACTTACACCCACACCTACAGTAATTTGTGTATCTGAAATACAGTCCGAATATGATACATACACACCAAGAACTAATGTTATATCTAAATTACAATCCGAATATCGTACTAACACCCACACCTACAGGAATTTGTGTATCTGGAATACAGTCCGAATATGATACATTCCATCCTCGATAATCCAGCGCTATTGTTCCGATAAATCTACACACAAGCGCTGGAAAACAGTGAGGGTATTTATCCTTAACCTAGTTACCTCCCTTCGCAATGACTCAGCGAAACGCTTGCTTTCTAACAACCAATGAGATTACTTGAAATCAAGGGTGAAATAACAAGCACTCTCGTGTCAGGAACGCCAGGTAGCACAGGGGTTTTAAATATTTACCTCCACCCGTTTTGATGGACATGAATACACCCTTCTTCTCGTACAGACTTCTTAAAACTTTCTTTTGAGTTTTTGTCAGGTTTTCTACGCTGAATTTGTTACAAACTTTATCGTAATCGAGTGAGTCGGCCGCTGCCATGTTTGTTTCTATAAACAACGGTAGTGATGCGTTTTGATTGGTCGAGTTGTTTACGCAGATAGTGTCTGCGTTTCGCTTCTGATTGGATAACATGGACCCAAGAGGAGGTAACTAGGTAAGGGATAAATACCCTTACTGTTTTCCAGCGCTTGTGCGTAGATTTATGAGAAACAATAGCGCTGGATTATCGAGGATGGATACATTCACACCAAGAACTAATGTGTTATATCTAAATTATAGTCCGAATATGATACATACACGCAAAGACCTAGTGTTCTATCTAAATTACAGTCCGAATATGATACATACACACAAAGAACTAGTGTTATATCCAAATAACAGTCCGAACATGATACATACACGACAAGAACTAGTGTTATATCTGAATTACAGTCCGAATATGATACATACACACCAAGAACTAATGTTATATATAAATTATAGTCCAAATATGATACTTACACCCACACCTACACTAAATTGTGTATCTGAAATCCAGTCCGAATATGATACATACACACCAATAACTAATGTGTTATATCTAAATAACAGTCCGAATATAATGCATACACACAAAGAACTAGTGTTCTATCTAAATTACAGTCCGAATATGATACATACACACCAATAACTAATGTGTTATATCTAAATTACAATCCGAATATGATACATACACACAAAGAACTAGTGTTCTATCTAAATTACAGTCCGAATATGATACATACACACAAAGAACTAATGTTATATCTAAATAACAGTCCGAATATGATACATACACACAAAGAACTAATGTTATATCTAAATTACAATCCGAATATGATACATACACACAAAGAACTAATGTTGTATCTAAATTACAGTCCGAATATGATACATACACACAAAGAACTAATGTTATATCTAAATTACAATCCGAATATGATACATACACGCAAAGAACTAATGTTATATCTAAATAACAGTCCGAATATGATACATACACACAAAGAACTAGTGTTCTATCTAAATTACAGTCCGAATATGATACATACACACAAAGAACTAGTGTTCTATCTAAATTACAGTCCGAATATGATACATACACACAAAGAACTAATGTTATATCTAAATAACAGTCCGAATATGATACATACACACAAAGAACTAGTGTTCTATCTAAATTACAGTCCGAATATGATACATACACACCTAGAGCTACTGTTATATCTAAATTACAATCCGAATATGATACATACACACCAAGAACTAATGTGTCATACATTTTTTATCTAAATTACAGTCCGAATATGAAACATACACACCAAGAACTAATGTTATATATAAATTACAGTCCGAAAATTATACAAACACACCAAGGACTAATGTGGTGTCTAAATTTAAGTTCGAATATAATGCATACACAAAGTATTTGTTCAAAACTCTTTCATTTGAGGAAACGAGTATACCAGGAATGTGTCCTTAACTGTGAATATATAGATGAATGTCAATCATTACAACACAGAGGAGCCGGCCCCGTTCATCCAGTTAAGGAGTTTCTAGTCCTAGTCTCTTGTACCTAACATGTCTAGTTTTAATACGACATTCATCAGTTATCATTCATATATAATGAATCTAGAAACATGTCAAAAGAGTAAATCGTAAAAAGTTGGGATTTGCCTTGCACAGGTGTCTCCCTTATTACCTTTTAGTTAAACACTGACATGTAACTGCACTCAGTCGGCAAAGAAGCAACACTTTCTCACAGGAAACAGCCTCTGTAATCACCGGATTTAACCTGTCTTATGCTCAAAAATATTCGGAATAGGTCCTCGTGTGTCAACGTATTGTTCATGGGTTCGATATATGATGATGGTGGGTGTTAAAGCACGTGTTTAACGTCAGCTTTGGCATAAAAGTCTTTTCGGAGTGCAAAAATAAAATAGAGAGTAAAAGAGAAGATTAAAAAGTTATTTATTAAGATTATTAAAAGGGTTAAAGAACGTAAAAGCACTCAAAAGTTAGTAATGAAAAAAAAAGTTAACAAGAATATTAAAAATAAAATGAGTAAGATGAGAGGTGGGAAACAAAATGTTTTGGGGTTATATCTTTTGTATACAAATTGGATAAAAGCCTGGTTTGCCGCAGTTTGCATTATTTCTTTTGTTCATTTTATGAAGATAGAGATGTGTACAACAGTGACCCAGTTTTATTTTAGTTATAGCTTTGTCCGTTGCTCTGTTTTTGCTGTAGTTTATACATTTCTAGTTAATTGTGGGCAATGTTTCTTGAAGCCATTGTTTGCCATGAATGTATTTATATATATATATATATATATATATAGAAAAACAGTTTAAAACATCTTCCAACTCCCAGGTCTCATATAGAAAAAATAAAATGTATCTATGCAATGTATTGTGACGTCATAATACACTTTATGACGCATCAACCGACTCAACGTCATTCACCTGATGAGACCCGTAATGGTCGAAAGCATGCTTGTGAATCTGATTAAATCATCGTAATTTCTTCGAACATTTTATTTTTTCTATATATATATATATATATATATATATATATATATATAGAGAGAGAAAATAGTAAACATCAGATGGTTTTGACTGGATCAATCTTCTTTAATACAATACGATGAGCTCATTTCGACCAGTATATCGGTCTTTTCAAGCACATATATATATAGATTCTTGATACAGTTTTGATTTGATATATTTTGAGTAAATTCCAATGACTGTTACGTTTGTTTATTAGCTGCAGCATCCGAGAAGATGGAAATAACATGTTTGTGATTTTAAAGGTATTCCTCAAATTCTTCTTTAGAAATGTCTGTTTTGCGTTGGGTAGTTCACCACTTTCAGCAAGTAGTAGTTGAAGTGACGTTTGCTGAAGGGTACCAAGGGCTAATTTTAGGGATTGGAATTGAATTGAGTTTAGCTTATTTATAAGGCTAGGTGCAGCATATCTCTACGCTTGGCATCCGTATTCTAATTTTGATATGATGAGCCTTTTATACAATAAGAGAATGCTATCTTTATTGGCACCCCATTTAGTGCTTGTAATACGTTTTAATATATTGATATCCTTGTCACACCTGGTTACTATGTTATTTATGTGTTCTTTCCAAGTTAATATTTTATCAAAAGTAACTCCCAGAAATTTGATACTGTTGACATAATTTAACTGTTTGCCATTTAAGGATAATTGTGGGGGCTATGGTCTCTTTCCTTTCTTATGAAATAAAATGCATACAGTTTTTTCGAGTGAGAGCTTAAAACTCAAGTTTCCAGTCCATTCACACGCTTGATTTAATTAAAGCATTCTGAATTTGTTTTTGACGATAATCAAGTTTATTTGACAGGCGCCATAATGCTGCATCGTCAGCATATTGAGATTTTTCAACTTTGTTATTCATCGATTCAAATAAGTCATCAACCATTATATTAAATAAAGTTGGGGAGATGATACTTCCTTGTGGGGTCCCGTTCTCTTAGTCATATTTATCCGATAGTTCACCATTTACTTTGGTTGTTATTTTCCTATTGGATAGAAAGTCTTTGATATAGTTGAGAAGGTTTTCCTTAATGCCTTTGTTTAAACATCTTTTAGAAGGCCGTCGTGATCTATCATATCGAAAGTCTTACTGAAATCTAGGAATCAAGCAAGTGTGTATTCGAAGTATTTTGTGCTTTTCTTTTTCAACATCTTTTAATTGATATTTATTGAATTGAGATTGGTAGTCGACCAGTCGGCGGTTTTGAAGTTCCATCTTTACTGAAATTCAGGTTGTTGAAGGGAGATTTTGTAGGTAATTGAGACATTTATAAGAAAGTGATCGCTACCCCATGTATTTCCTTCAATGGCCCACGCACATTTGCTGGCTTCATTTGATTGAGAAATAATTTCGTCCAATTTGTGGTGTCTACATTACATTTCGGTCACTTTTTGCATGTTTTCAAAGTTACATCCCATGTTAGTTCCTGTGTCAACGTAAAATCCCCTCTCAGTTACTATGTCAACGTAATATTTCACTTCAGTTACTCCGTCAACGTTACATCCCACCTACGTTACGGTGTCAACATTACATTTCATCTAAGTTATGTTGTCAACATAAATTGTCGCCTCAGTTGCCGTGTTGATGTGACATTTCACCTCAGTTACTGTGTCAGCATCATAACATTTCACCTCAGGTACTTTGTCAATGTTACAGGTTCACCTCAGCTATTCTGTAAACATTACATTTCACCTCAGTTACTGAGTCAACATTACATTTCACCCCAGTTACCGCGTTATTGTGACATTTCGCCTCAGTTACTGTGTCAACATAACATTTCTCCTCAATCACTTTGTCAATGTTAAATTTACCTCAGTTACTGTTTCCACATTACATTTCACCTCAGTTACTGTGTCAACCTAACATCCCATCTCAGTTACTGTGCCACAATACATTTCACCTTAGTTACTCTCTCCACATTACAGTTCACCTCAGTTACTTTGTCAACATTACATTTCACCTCAATTCCTGTGTCAACCTAACATCCCATCTCAGTTACTGTGTCAACGTAACATTTTTTCTCAATCACTTTCTTAATGTTAAATTTACCTCAGTTACTGTTTCCACATTACATTTCACCTCAGTTACTGTGTCAAAATTACAGTCACCTCAATTCCTGTGTCAACCTAACATCCCATCTCAGTTACTGTGCCACCTTAGATTTTACCTCAGTTACAGTGTCAACGGTACATTTCGTCCAATTTGTTGTGTCTACATTACATTTCGGTCACTTTTTACATGTTTTCAAAGTAACATCCCATTTTAGTTCATGTGTCAACGTAACATCCCCTCTCAGTTACTATGTCAACGTAATATTTCACTTCAGTTATTCTGTCAACGTTACATCCCACCTACGTTACGTAGTCAACATTACATTTCATCTCAGTTATGATGTCAACAAAAAATTTCGCATCAGTTGCCGTGTTGATGTGACATTTTGCATCAGTTGCCGTGTTGATGTGACATTTCACCTCAGTTACTGTGTCAGCAGCATAACATTTCACCTCAGGTACTTTGTCAATGTTACAGGTTCACCTCAGCTATTCTGTAAACATTACATTTCACCTCAGTTACTGAGTCAACATTACATTTCACCTCAGTTACCGCGTTATTGTGACATTTCGCCTCAGTTACTGTGTCAACATAACATTTCTCCTCAATCACTTTGTCAATGTTAAATTTACCTCAGTTACTGTTTCCACATTTAATTTCACCTCAGTTACTGTGTCAACCTAACATCCCATCTCAGTTACTGTGCCACATTACATTTCACCTTAGTTACTCTCTCCATATTACATTTCACCTCAGTTACTGTGTCAACATTACATTTCACCTCAATTCCTGTGTCAACCTCACATCCCATCTCAGTTACTGTGCCACCTTAGATTTTACGTCAGTTACAGTGTCAACGGTACATTTCGTCCAATTTGTTGTGTCTACATTACATTTCGGTCACTTTTTACATGTTTTCAAAGTAACATCCCATTTTAGTTCATGTGTCAACGTAACATCCCCTCTCAGTTACTATGTCAACGTAATATTTCACTTCAGTTATTCTGTCAACGTTACATCCCACCTACGTTACGTAGTCAACATTACATTTCATCTCAGTTATGATGTCAACAAAAAATTTCGCATCAGTTGCCGTGTTGATGTGACATTTTGCATCAGTTGCCGTGTTGATGTGACATTTCACCTCAGTTACTGTGTCAGCAGCATAACATTTCACCTCAGGTACTTTGTCAATGTTACAGGTTCACCTCAGCTATTCTGTAAACATTACATTTCACCTCAGTTACTGAGTCAACATTACATTTCACCTCAGTTACCGCGTTATTGTGACATTTCGCCTCAGTTACTGTGTCAACATAACATTTCTCCTCAATCACTTTGTCAATGTTAAATTTACCTCAGTTACTGTTTCCACATTTAATTTCACCTCAGTTACTGTGTCAACCTAACATCCCATCTCAGTTACTGTGCCACATTACATTTCACCTTAGTTACTCTCTCCATATTACATTTCACCTCAGTTACTGTGTCAACATTACATTTCACCTCAATTCCTGTGTCAACCTCACATCCCATCTCAGTTACTGTGCCACCTTAGATTTTACGTCAGTTACAGTGTCAACGGTACATTTCGTCCAATTTGTTGTGTCTACATTACATTTCGGTCACTTTTTACATGTTTTCAAAGTAACATCCCATTTTAGTTCCTGTGTCAACGTAAAATCCCCTCTCAGTTACTATGTCAAGGTAATATTTCACTTCAGTTACTCCGTCAACGTTACATGTTGATGTGACATTTCGCATCAGTTGCCGTGTTGATGTGACATTTCGCCCCAGTTACTGTGTCAGCAGCATAACATTTCACCTCAGGTACTTTGTCAATGTTACAGGTTCACCTCAGCTACTCTGTTAACATTACATTTCACCTCAGTTACTCTGTCAACGTAACATACCCTCTCAGTTACTGTGTCAATGTTTTAGTTCACCTCAGTTACAATGTCAATGGTACATTAATTCCGTACAGTAGTGTACTGTGTCAATGTAATATTTCACCTCGGTCACCTTTTCAATGTAAGATCCCAACGAAACATTCATTTCGTCTCATATGTTGTGTCAACGTTACTTTTTAGCCCAATTAATGTATCAACGTCAATCCGTTTGATTACATCTCATCTCAGTCACTTTGTAAACGTAACATCCACTCCCAGTTACTTTGTCAACGTAACATCCCCTCTCAGTTACCGTGTCAACGTAACATCCCCTCTCAGTTACTGTGTCAACGTAACACGACCTCTCAGTTACTGTGTCAACCTAACATCCCATCTCAGTTACTGTGTCAACCTAACATCCACTCCCAGTTACTTTATCAACATTACATTTCACCTCAGTTCACGTGTCAACGTAACATCCCCTCTCAGTTACTGTGTCAACGTAACACGACCTCTCAGTTACTGTGTCAACCTAACATCCCATCTCATGACCAGTTACTGTGTCAACGTAACATCCCCTCTCAGTTACTTTGTCAACGTAACACCCCCTCTCAGTTACTGTGCCCACAATAAGTTTCGGTCCCTTTTTCAACGTAACATCCCCGGTCAGTTACTGTGTCAACGTAACACGCCCTCTCATTACTGTGTCAACGTAACAGTCGTCAGTAGAGAACACGAGTGTAAAGCGTGTCAGTTGCACTGACGATATATATATATATATATATATATATATATGCACACCCTTTCACCGACTTCAACCCAGACGCAACAGACGAGGCAGCACTTTAGAGTGTTCGAACTCTAGCTAGGTCAGATATACATGTATATAACAGGGAAGGTTAGCGCTTTCGGCTTCGGATCAAGAGGTCCGGGGTTCGAATCCCACCAAGGGCACGGCAACTTTGTCTGCAGTAGAGAACTGTTCTACACGCAGTAAGGTTTGGGTGCAATGCTACACTGAATTTCAGCGTAGTACCACCATGGTTCCAGCTACTTCCAGGCGATGCTCACAGGTTTCACCGTAATGTATAACCACATGGCATTGCCCTGCCATAATACTAGCTGCCACGGTATAAGTGAAATACTCTTGAAAGTGGCGTTAAACCCCAACTCACCTCACCTATAAGATAATGTGTTGTTTCCAATGAAAGCCGAACCACACGCCCAGTGTACACGCAGAGTACTTATATATGACTTATCAAACATACCAACCCAACTTTTAGTCTGGTGTACACATAAGCCTCCAAAATTACGTTTGACTAATTAGAGCGCGCCAGCAGCGGTGCATTGTCCGATTTTCGATCAACTATCGGCACTTTAACCTCATATCATACCCGAACTTGTGTGTGCATCAAGTCTGGATGGACGCTTAGAGGATACCATCCTGTAGAGCAGTAGCTAACTTTGTGGTGCAGACTTGTTCTGTGATTAAGGAGAGTCAGGGTGAACGTGACGTGTGCCATAGATATCCTCACCCACATTCTCCTGAACTGTAAACACGTAACTGGACTCCCTCATGAACTGTGGTGCGAGATGATAGGTATAGGTAGTGTGTAGTTCAGTGTGCACAGTCACCATGTCGCTGTTGGCTTTCTCCCTGCAATAAATCAGCCGTGATATATTCTTGAAGCAGCGTTAAACCCTAACTCATCTCACCTCCATAAGGTGGTACGGAACTTGTTGTATCATGTGCAAGAACGTGTCACAGATTAGGAGAAGAGGTAATAAACTCAGATTGTAGGAGTCCAGTTTCATTAAAAAGGACCCTGTTCCGAAAATAAAAGTGGCAAAACATTGATCCTAATGTGTTCCGAACTCGGCCCGGTGTTCATCTCCTCGCGTGTGAAAAGAATACCCACGAGCGGTCTGTCCGTATCCCAGTACAAGCAATACCACTGTCGTGCATCCGTTATAGAGGGGACATGCCAAGATAGGGAGTGGACATAATAAGGTTAAGAGGCAACTACATTTAAAATATGATGATGGTATTATAATCCCATTTGCAAAATAAAATGTAAATTACTAAACCTCGGCAATAAGGAGAACCGGACATTGAAGCAGACACCTACCTATGTCGATCAGTTTCGGCCGCCATCTTGGAATGTCCCCCACCTACCGGGTGTATACACGCCAGTGAATCCTTTGCGACTTTGAACAGGGTCGATTGAAATAAATCTGGCATGAATCGCACGTGCGACTTTTCCTCCTACATTCTGGAAACTTTAATCTGTACGTGATGCAGCTATGATTGGCACGCTTTAAACTGCTAAAGATCCGTGATTGCATGGTCTGCACGTGCAATCTAGCCTGCATAAGATAATATACCAATCAATGTCGCTGTATATCTCACCTTTGGAAACGGATTATCGCATTGTTCGCCCTGCAAAATCTTGAATAATTTTCTTTGGTAAAAATAAAATTGAATAAGTGTCTTTGGTAAAAAGAAACTTGTATCAATTTCTTTGGTAAAAACAAGTAAAAACAGTATAATGGAATGTCCCAAACAGTGCCAAAATGCAGAAAGCTAAACGCAGAACAATGAAATAATACTGGATCTTGTGTTGTTTTAAACGTATTTTTTTCATAAATAATGTACATATTGTGAAAGGGGTTGGTCAACAAGCTTACAACGCTTATGCCAAGGCCGTTGAACATAATATCAATACATGTTTAATACATACAAAACAGAACAAAGTAAATATAAATAAGTGACATGGTTTTCATTTCTACCAGCATCATGACATATCACCCAAACGTAAAAGCAAGGCACGTTGTACGAAATTCTATTTAAATCTACAAGTTTCAATAATGAATTCATGTACAGATTGTATAATACATTGATTAATAGTGATTTTTCACTAAGGATTGATTCCAGGATTGATATCCTTTTTTGGAACCAAATCTGAAAGATAGGATGGAGATACTTTTTATAGAACGAAAACAAGTTGCGCCATATACGCCTATCGCTAAGTGAAGTCTCGTTAAGTGAAGTGAAAGTTGTTTCTTATATATATATTGTTATGACTTGTGCCTTTTACAGCTCCGCATATCGATCTTAATGCATCTAGGTGAAGATTTGCTTCATGAATGCATAGTACAATTGTCCCATACATTTGAACAGTACTAAAATATAGGGAAAATGTACGATTTATACAATATTTCAAGGCTTTTTCTATTCAATCGGTATTTTAGACTTCTTACCTTTCTTTACCATTATCGATTCTTTTGATATAAAGTTATACAAGCATGTAAGCTGATTTAGTCACTTGGTATGAACCCAGACTGCAGGTGAGTCAAAAGATTGTGGTCTCCAAAATAGTTTAGAAGATATTTAAATAAACATTTGTGGAATGAGGGACGTATTTAAAATGAAAGCAAGTGAATGCACACTTTTAAGATGCACACTTTTGAATGATTTTATTAACAACACCGTCCGGACCGGTTGGTTTATTCGTATAAACTTAAGACCTCTTTGGGTGATACAGTAACTGATGAGAGCGATTGCTGTGTTGTTTGGCTAATAGAAGGTGGGTGGCAGGAAGATATAAAATAATTGTTTAGTATATTTGTAATATCAATACCATCATCTGACTGTTCCCCTCTACTCCCTGGATGTGTGGGGGCGGGAAAGCGCAGTGGTTAGCGCGTTCGGCTTCGGATTAAGAGGTCCGGGGTTCGAATCCCGCCAGGGGTACGGCAACTTTGTCTGCAGTAGAGAACTGTTCTACACGCATTCAGATTTGTGTGCAATGCTACACTGAATTTCAGTGCAGTACCACCCATTATTCGCTAGTTCCAGTCGATGCTCGCAGGTTGCGGACCTTCTCCCTGCCATAATACTAGCAGCCGATATATAAGTGAAATACTCTTGAAAGTGGCGTTAAACCGCAACACACCTCACATCACCTCACCTGGATGTGTGTGGACAGGTCCTGGCCGTCAACCAATTCATTCTGCATCATGGCAATTCTGCGTTTTAGCTTTCTGCCTTTTGGAGGGCAACCTATTGCCAGGTTGAGATGTAGACAGACATCTCACATCATTACATTAAAAGACAAACTTACAGACATGTATTAAAAATGAAATGAGCCACTATATATAAATAGTTATTAGCGACTATTAAGACATCCAGTAGGTACATGTTTTACCCAAAAAATAATCGAAACTGATACGTTACGTTGTTTATATAACATTTCATTCCTGTTACTATTAGGGGGTGTCAACCAGTTTTACCATGAGTATATACAGATCTACTAATTACATACTTTAAAGGATATATACACATATATAGTTAAAATAAAGTTATAAACTGTTAGTTATGATACATATATGAATAAAATAGACCGACTTGTTTACTGTAGGACGAGATACTTGTATAAATAAAATACAAAAAAGGTATCACACAATTTTACAGACTGACATTTATTCAATAAAAGGCCATTGGCCCACAATACAGACATATATCAAACATACATGGTATAAAAATAGGCATAAATTAGTTATAACATTTATATTTGTTGAAGACATGAGATTAACAAAACTGTATTGTGATAATGGGTGTCTCAAATATTCATCAAGAAATATATTCCTTATATCTAGGTAGGGCTCACAATAAAGTAGGACATAAGACATGTACTTCATCTTCAATTTGATTAAGATTAGATTTTTTATTCATAATTCACTCTTAATTCATAGGGGACATCGCTATATCTACCAGTCTCTAAACTACGTTTAAATCTACCACATCTAAAATGAATCAAACATTTTTTTTTATCTAAACTGAGATATGTTTCACCATTCAAGAGGGACTTAAAAAGTATATAATTAGAGCATGAAGCTGTATTATGAAGAGATGAATACCAATCTTGTGAAAGATTATCAGATAGTCTTTGTTTAATATCAATAATATCAATATCCTAAGAACTCCAAATAAATCCAAAGCGAAATTATAAAATATAAATACTTCAATGTATAAAAAACTTAACGTTGTAAAGGAAACATTTTCTTCGTTTTAAAATAGAAGTGCAGGTTTTGGAAGCTGAATGATATATCACAGGGTTCGATAGAATAACACTAACACGCTCTGCATGGAGCACAGTGGTGTAGTGGTTAGCATGCCCGCCTCTCACGCCAACGGCCCGGGTTCGAATCCCGGTGGACCATTTGTGACCTGGGTCTTACACTGTGTTGTGCCCCTGGGCAAGGCACTTCATCCACATTGCACTCAGTCCACCCAGCTGTTTAAATGGGTACCTGAACACGGGAGGTACGGACCTATATGGTCGTGCGGAGCGCTTAGTAGCTTCACCGAAAGTACAATTCCTTCAGGGTAATACTTGTACCGCCATTGAGCAGTGCTTGCTTGATAATAGGCGTTAAAATGTATATTATTATTGTTATTTATTAATATTACATCCTGGCATCCAGAGAAGTCTTCTCTCATAGTTTCACCGCATCTCATTAAAACATAGCGGATATCATCGTAAAGCAAAACACGGCACTCATCTTCAACCGATTCTATATATGCATGTTCTTTCTTCTGCAAATTGAACAAGATGTATACATCGTTATGAACTAATTTAACGGGGCAGTAGTACGTTTTTCTCTCAAATTAGTTAATGAAATGTATTTGAAAAAGAATGTCACCAACCGTAAAACACCCTTCTCTCTTCGGAAAATCAAGTTAAAAATGAGTGTACATGGTTCTGTAAAGCCATGGTAATTGTTTTTTGTAATAAAAAATAATAAAATGTGTTCACAATAAAATCGCCGCCATGCAATTTTTGCTTTATACGCAACATCGTTATTACCACTACGGATAATTGGTTTGTGTAAAAAGATATGTTACCCTCTAAAGTTAATATAAATGACATAAACTAATATAATTATAAATGAGAAATTTGAAAAAATAAAATTCGCAAAAAAACGTGCTACTGCCCCTTTAAGAGCTAATCAAAGGGGGTGTCAATGCTTATTATCAAAGTCCTGTCACTGACCAATGAAAAGACAGGCCACAGTTAAAGTTTTCAATAAAATAAGTCTGCGCAAGGTCTCATCCATTCTCTTCCCACAGAGGTTAGTCCCTACAGTTTTCCGGTTGAACCGGAAAACTGTAGGGACTAACCTCTGTGGGAAGAGAATGGGTCTCATCACAAATATCTTTGTTCCCTTATTTTTCAGGAATACTTCTCGGGGACTATCCCTATCCCTTCTAGGAATATTAATTTAAACTCACGGGCAAAAGACAGTATAGCTACAACAACGCAAGATATTTTAATCAACGAGTGATGAACAAGCTTGAAACATAGTAACACCATGTCTCTAAAAGCAAACTAAGTTTGTCTGTAAATTTTGAAACATGATGTGTTCATAATTCTGAAAAACACGACTTTCTAAAAATCGTCGTTATAGAATCTCCTTAACCAGGCAAGATAGGGGAGTGAAATGTGGCTTTCTGACTTGTTTTATTACGTTCTACAGCAGCGATGCGTCATTGATCTAAAGTCAAAGGAAGTACATTATGTCGATACCATATTGTACTAACATAATTTCCATATTTCATAAAATTTTACCTTAAATACCCAATTATTTCCCAAAATAGCTATATTAGCACCCCATATTAAGTATTAATATTATACTCTCATGAATGAAATTGTGTATATCCCTTAACGAGATATATCCACATCACAAAGATTCAAAACCGAGTTTATCCGGCAGAAATATTTTGTGTTTGACTCTGTTGAAAAGAATATATACTTTCCTTTGCCCGTGAGTTTACTACTGCCCTTGGATATCCGAACTTCTTGGGAGTCTTTAGAATTAAAGGTACTTATCTGCCGTACCTCCCCTCGTTTGTGGAATGTAGGAAAAAAAGTAACAGGAAAAAGTAACAGGGAAAATATAGAGTCATGGGCTCTGTAGCTCAACAGGAATCCATTGATTTATTATCTAAGGTTGAATATCTACTTTATCTAAAGTATTACATTGTTAACAAGCAAATAATAGGTTTTTAGATTGTGACCCTTGTGACTCACAAATGGGGTTACAGGGTCACTAAATCTACACTTTAGAATCCCCTGTCTGCCAAGGAGTCTGTAAACAACATTTCAGCTTTATGTACTGAAGAAGAAGATGAAAACAGGTTGTTAAGGTCTTGACCCGTGTGACCCTATTTGGGGTCACGGGGTCACGAACCCCGCAATTGAGAATCCCCATTTACCAAGGCATCTGCACGCAACTATTCAGCTCTCTAGGCATTTTGGAACTAGAGAAGAATATGAAAATAGGTGTTTACGGTCACGGGGTCACGGGGTCACGAATTCTACAATTAAGAATCTCCATTGGCCACAACTCTGCACACAACTTTTCAGCTCTCTAGACTTTTTGGAACTGAAGAAGATGAAAATACATTTTTAAGGATATGACCCCTGTGACACTATTTTGGGTCATGGAGTCACGAAATCGACAATTTTGCCATCCCCATAGGCCAATAAGTGTGCACATAACTTTTCAGCTCTCTAGACAATTTGGAACGGGAGGAGAAGAAGGTTGCGACCCCGACATGAAAAGTGCAGGCATTTAGTCATCAGCCAAGGAATACTCCTGGATATTGGATAAAACACAACTGTTCATCGATCGACCTATAAAGCTTCTTATTTGTGAAAATCGGTAATTGTGCCTCGTTCTGCACACATTTACAACAATTTAAACATGGTAAGGGTCATATTGGTGTAAATTTCATTTCTTGCCCCTGTCAACATTAAAGTCTGGAATTAAGTTGTTAATTACTGTTTAAATTACCGTTCAATGCGCTGTCTGGCGACTAAAGCCCAGTTTATACGGCGAGCGTTTGCATATGAGTAAAGCATTACACATATGCAAATTTGCTCATATGAGCAAAATTCGCAGTATGGACGCATTTGCACATATGTATATTTTACTATCGTAAGCAAATTTGCATCTAGTCAGGGGCAGGTGCAAAAATTAATGTTTACTACCGTGAGTAAATATGTTATTCTCACTTTTCTAGTAAAAGTTCGTCTATACAGACTAATGCCCTGTTTATTCGACGAACTTTGCACATACGCGATATTGCTTATGGTAGTAGTATACACACGTGAGTAAAAGTAAATTTAATATGCGTTCATACCTGTTTAATTTCTGCCTAAGCAAATGGGCTTCCAACTCTTTTAATATATGAATAGCTAATTCATAAAACATGCCAATTAATATTTATTAGATGTAAACTAAGTAAATGACATTAATTTGTATCTGTCAACATTGGTTTGACTACATGTATATCGCCCTAATTATTATGAAAATCGGATAGTCAGATGGATTTCGAAACTGATTGCGTGAAAGAAGGAAATTATCCTAAAAAGAGAATTTGAGGCTGTGGCGGGGAAATACTGACCAGTGGGAGCCGTCCCCCTATCGTTTCAACGTGCTCTCGGTTCGGCCCCGCGCTGACTCACAGCAATAGTAATTTTCCAGTTCCCGCCCACCCTCTCCATGTATATAGCCCTGTTTATACGGCGAACTTTGCACATATGCAATATTGCTTATGGTAGTAATATACACACATGAGTAAAAGTAAAATGTGTTTATTATTATTTTATGTGTTTATTATTATTTTATTAATTTGCTTACGGTAGTGAAAATTTTGCTTACGGTAGTTAAATATACATATATGCAAATGCTTTACTCATATGCAAACGCTCGCCGAATAAACAGGGCTAATGTAACTCTAGTTTATCTTAAACCTTACTATTTTAACCACCCAGATAGAACAAAACTATTGTCATTGTTAACAAATACCAATCAGTCATTACAGAACCTTGCAATGTTTATCTATTATGCAATGTTATTTAGAAAGAATATTATGAATGCAACTGATTTTATCATGTGACCTACCATTGATTGTACTACAGGCCTGTGGCCTTCTAAGTACAGAAATAAAGATTGAACTCTAGTTTAGTTTTATGTATTTATCTAGTGTGAGAGCTGTGTTACATTATATTACAAAACTTCATTTCAGTATCATTGCTTATAATTGGTAATTAATATCTCTCTAATTATGTATCATAATTATTAAATACTTTGGTAATTGGCATTGCTTCATGTTGTGTAATAAAATGTCTCATTTGTACCATATTATGCTTCTGTCATTTCTTGAAAAGGTGTAATTTAACAAAGATATTTTAACTACCAATCACCAATGTCATTCATTCAAACTACTGCATATATGAAATGCATCTAAACAAATAACATTGAATTAATCGAAACTAACTGAGGTGTCTACTTTCTTTTGTATTTCAGTTTATGTAGAGAAAAGCTTTAAAAATAAAAAATTACAACATGTCAATTGTTAAGGATGAGAATAACTGAAACTAAAAGTGAACGCGAGGACAGGGTTGTTTCTAGGAAACTGTACAAAGAAAAATGGGTTGTTGCAGGGGGATAATATCAGGGCCGTGTTCAAGAGAGGTTTCAAAGTAATCGCTCAATTAGCGATTATTTTTTTTACCTCTCTTGTACGCGATTGCTCAATGTAGCGCTACGTAACAAATAGAGCGAACTTTGAGGTTTTGCACCGTGTCGTTCAGGACAGAATGAGCGCTACTTTGGCGCTACATTGAGCAATCAATGAGCGATTATAAACGCTCTCTGTTATGGAACGGAGCCCTGGTTTTCATGTACAGTCGAATACCCCCTGTGAAAACATAAACATCCTGTTTCATTGCAAATCCTCATCATTCTCATGCTTCATCTCCATCATGTTTGTATTACAAATCCCCATTGTATACCATTCTCATGCATGTTAATCCCCCTGATTGAGTTTCCTCACCATTGTTTTGTTTGCTATATAAATGTACCATAGTTTGTTATTTCCTTACATTCCACCTGCTGAAGGAGTGAGTATGTACTCCGAAACGTCGTGTATTTTCACATAAAAGAAGTTGTTATCCAGAAAATCTTCATGTTCTTATCCTGTTTCTTTGTTTAAAATTTCGTTGAAGCGGAGTAAAATCATTTTGTTTTCGAGATCTTGATATATTCAGTGGTAGCGATTGAGGCTTTACTCTGTAGGTGTGGGTTCGAAACCAGTAATGGACTCGGCCTGAAAGGAACAAGAATCTGCACTATAACATATAGCATGATTTTCATTGTTTCATTACATACATTGTATATGTGAAGGCGTCAAGGATAAAATGAAAACGATGATAGTTAATTTACGATATGAATCATTGTGTTGTATAACATAGATCCGTTATATATTTCATTTCACGTTTAGTCATGTGTCTTAAAATATTTCAATCAGTTTCATGTGAACATTTTACAGGAACTTTTAATTTCCAACCAGGGAGGAACATGAAATACATGGGAACAGGGGAGGTTCATTCTATTCACTACAAAACCAACTGGTTGTATAATGGTGTGTGCAGTTATCACGTCGTTGTAGATGTTACTGTGCGAAGGTGGCCTGTTTTGCCGATATAGTTCATGTACATAACAATCTACAGATGCATCCCGAAAGTTTATTCACCTACTTCTGTATTTTAGTGCAAATGTCATGTAAGTTGAGATGTCTTTGAGGCATCGTATCAACGCGAAAACTAATATGAAGACAGCAGGGTGTTCCGTAACTTAATATAATTGTATACCTTATAGAAATCAATTACACTCTTTTGAAGATCTTTGAAGTGACTAGGGTCAATCTGTCCTAAACCGCAGTTTTATTTTCTTCTTTAAAGCGGTAGTAGCACGTTTTTTGCAAATTTTATTTTTTCAAATTTCCCATTTATAATGATAGTTTATGTCATTTATATTTACTTTAGAGTGTAAAAAATCTTATTACACAAACCATTTATCTGTAGTGACAGTTACAATGTTGCATATAAAGCAAAAATTGCATGGTGGCCATTTTATGGTGAACACATTTTATTATTTTGAATTACAAAAATGATTCCCATGGCTTTACGGAACCACGTACACTCATTTTTAACTTGATTTTCCGAAGAGAGAAGGGTGTTTTACTAATGGTGACATTATATTCCAAATACATTTCATCAACTTATTTCATCGAAAAAACGTGCTACTGCCCCTTTAAAGTATTCAGTAAGTGATAAAATTGGTCAAACATGCATAATGTATTTCCTCATGCTCGTTTAAAGTATTTGTGATAATTTTGTTTTCATTTTTTTATATTATAATATATATTTTAATTAATATGAGAATTTGTATTTAAAAAATAATGCAATTTAATTTTCAAAAGTGTATCCCTTCTGTATATTTCAGTATGCTAAAGTTCGAAAAAAACGCACCACTGACTATCACATGGTACGTTTGAGACTGGTTATTGTACACATGGCTATAGGACTATACTTAGCCATTGTATTTAATGACATTATATAGTCGTTACAATAAAAGCGAATTTGCATGATTTTTGCACTAAGATATCGAGTAGGTGAACCGACCTTTGGGATGCAGCTGTATGTGGGTAATTTACAGACATATATAGATTTGTATGTATTAATGAAACCAGGAAAATATACCAGAGGAAACAGGATAAAGGAAATTTTCCAGTCATCCTTTTGCGAGAATCCATTGTTATGATATGACTTGCTTGGGAAATTACTGAGCAGATTAATTCAAAAGTCATTGTGTTGTATAATGATGAATGTTGTTACAAGTACCCGTTGAATTGTAAAATATATATAAATTGTTACTATCGGTTGGACATGACCTCTATGAGTTAACAGCAATTTGATGAAATTAAAACTAGGAATATTTTCAAAAAGAAATAATGAAACTGGAAAATTCCAAAATAAATGGCAATCACTCATCCCACTATTCAGCAACTGACAATGATTATATTATATGACATATATCCTTCAGCAGTTTATTTACTTCCTTACCTTATCTTGTATTGCACTGTTCGATGTAAATATACCTTGTAACCTATAGGAACAAATAAAAAAAAAATTTAAATTTAAAAATCAAAAAAAAATTAATCACGGAAACTGTCTACAATGTACTATTAGACACATCTGCAATGTTTCGACCTATCAGTGCCACAATCTTCGTTAATACGTCGTTTTATCAAAGAATGCTATTTATTTGTCTTCAAACACTAAACTTGATTAACGTGTCATTTGAGCCGAAAGACAATGTAAACAAGCTTTTTATAAAATCAACAATAATACACTGTCAGTCAAAAGAAACGACTACTTGATTTCCCTTAAAATGAAAAATGAAATGATTTCTGAAATATAATTAATGGTGGTCTCCACGTTATGATGAAACAATAATTAATATGGAGGTCCATTGAAATCGTGGAAAAGAGTGGACGATTCAATAACATTAATGAAAACCACGCCCACTGAAGACCGATATCTCCTGTTGATTCACTGAGGCACAGTACATCTGTAGCGTCAACGCAATTTTAATGCGAATGCATTCTATCTAAACGTAAATCTTATGTATATACTTCCTAATTTTAGCAGATTTGAATTAGATGTGTAGATATAGGTATCGTAATTGTTTTTATGTTATCGCCTGTTGGTGTTAAATTATACGAATTTTAGTCTCTCATAACTCCTTGGGGTGGCTCAATTTTATTTGTTTTAATGCATTGAACATATTTCATTATGAGGCGAGACTTTAATAAACAATCTGTCTGTCTGCGTGCCTGTACTGTTGCTCATGATTGTATGAAATTCTGTTTCAATTTTGTTCTTCTGATCAAGCACTATTGGATAACTAAATAGTGTCTGTTGTCTCATTTCAACAATCGTCATTCTTTTGTGACATGACAACTTCTGGAATTTAAATATATTATGTAGATATGGTGCAACTTCATAACGGTATACTATTGTTAAACTGTTCATTAAAGTGTTTACGAAATCTGATAAGATATCTGGTAGGCGTTTCTTTTGGTCTACAGTGTACAGCTGGATATGCAACTGTCGTGCATTAGAAACAATACCAAATGTCCAACAATCTCAAAACACTGCCACCATATAAAGCAGATTTTTAATATCTTTGATAAGCATAAGTTTTGTATTAAACTATTTACAAATTTATCGTAGGGACATGCATCTTGAAAACAAAAAGCTAAAACTAAAACACGCATGTAATCGAAGGTCAAAGCTACTTATACTATTACCGGTAAATGGATGTCACGAGATGAACATCCCATAACTGTTTGAAATGCTATTTTAAATTATAGCCATCATCTTGTTCTAAAGTAGCAATATGAAATAACATTGTCATTTAAAGTAACAAATACAAGTCGATCGGGTACTTTGTTTCAAAGATTGACATTTTACTATATCTGTTATGAGCTATCTGCCTGACCCACAATTTTAATTTAAAAAAGTGACTGAAATAATTGATATAAATTCGCTGAAAATCAGCAAATATGTAGCCATTTACAAAGCATGTTACTCGTAGCATCAGATTGCGCAGGAATTAATAATAATTATGATAATAATACTTTATTGTCCGCAATACAAAGTACATTGGAATTTCGGTTTCGGCAGCCACAGAGCAGCGCCAGTTCATGTTGTTCTGTCCTAATAATGAGTGTCAAGCAAGGAAGCAACAACTCCCATCTTTTAACGTCTTTTTTGGTATGACGAGACCGGGAATCGAACCATTGACTTCCGGGTGATGAGCAGACACCCTACCAACTTAGCTTCATCCCCGGTTTTATAATCCGGTTGGTTCTTACATAACGAAATGACGTACTGTTACATATTTATGATATTCTAGCTTTTACATACATGATACATGTATATGAAAATGTCGATATGATGATAACACATTCCTAAATTTCATTTAATAAAATTATCAAAATCCTCCCCATATTCATATAGCAACAGGGGTAGGGCGAGGAATGCCTTTCCTGCCCCTGTTATTTAACATTCGTATGTCCCTTACGGGAATCGCCAACCCGAATCCAATGGGATGGTTTTATCAGTTATCAGCCTCACCTACTCGATGTACCTGGATTAATATAAACACACCTTGCCTGGAGCTTGTATTTGCGTGGGTAGCTTCTTTATAATGGAAATACCTTATTTCCTAAGTCAACTATAGGAAAACGAAACTATAAATGCAGCCACCCTTTGCGTGTAAAACTGGCTGTTTACGTTCCCTTTTCAATATACCACCGAAACAATTAATAACTTTATATTATAAAGTTTAAGGTGTGCTCTGAATCAAAATGCTATTTCATATCTATGTCATTGACATACAGGCAAATCCATACATACGAATTAAACGAAGCGGCAAAATACCACAAGTAACACTAGCGGTTGTGAGAGTAGTGTTTCGGGGAGTGCCTTACAACAAACGAATAGTGTGTTTATACAATTTTAAATCATTCTACATGTAAAACCAAAGACAGTTTTATCTACAATGTACTTGAAACAGGGGATAGTCGAAAGTGTGGGTGTTTGATAAAACATAGACACACCTTAGTTGCCTATAATCGCCGGGAATGCACATTTTGTGCTGTTCTCGTGATATTTATGCGCATATATATTAGATAGAGCAAGTGCTTGCTGTCAAACTGATAACCAGGTGTTTTCAAGTACATGCGTTCTTAAAGGCGCTGTAGCACGTTTTTTGCAAAATTTATTTTTTCAAATTTCCCATTTATAATGATAGTTTATGTCATTAAAATTAATTTTAGAGGGTAAAACATCTTATTACACAAACCAATTATCTGTAGTGGTAAAAACTATGTTGCGTATAAAGCAAAAATTGCATGGCGGCCATTTTATTGTGAACACAATTTACTATTTTGTATTACAAAACCGATTCCCATGGCTTTACCGAAGCATGTACACTCATTTTCAACTTTATGAGAGAAGGATATTTTACTATTGGTGAAATTATTTTTCAAATACATTTCATCAACTTATTTGAGCAAAAAAACGTGCTACTGCCCCTTTAAAGTCGTGTGTTGGAGATTTAATCACATGATATTTATCACATATTTTATAAAAAAAATTATTTTTTTTATCAGATAATATTTCATCACACATTTAATTTTAAACATAATATTTTATCATATAATAATCACATAAATCTACCTGTCTCCCTTGATTATGTTTTTCCCAGGGCATTTCCAATAAACACGTGGATCTATGAATAGATGAAGAACACTAGAATTGAACAGATTATCATGAAGATTGGAGAGGGGTAGTTCTCTTTCATGTTTGCTAAAGTAACGACAGACCGGAGACACTTGAACCTGCGTGTACATATAGCGTATATAAGATGATTCAGCTGAGACAAAAGGACCCGCCCAGAATTTATTCGTATACGGTTTGTATTCAGTGGCATGCAAATGAAAAACGTTATTTGATTTTATTATATTATCGTTTTGACTGTATATCATAAATTGCCTTTATGAAAATTGCTTGAGGGAAACTCAATCTTTATTCTATTTATATTCATTGTATTTAAGTCGATTAAACGTTTGTCAATCGAAGTGTTTGTTTTCTTCACTTACGATCTTTAATTTGTGAGATTTCTACTTCAATCACTTTATTCAGATATAACTTGACGGGTGTGATCATTTATATGATCATAATCATAATTGTATGTTTATAACTGTATCCAAACTTCTCCAATAAAATATAGATCAGAGATGTGTCACTCGATATGAGCTGGTGGTCATTGTTTATAAAACAAATTAAAAATTGTAAAAAGCTTCACCAATTCAAAACAATTCTATTTCATGTTATGTCCTTTCCCCCTGCTCGCCGTCATTAGTAAGACTATACTTTTACGGAAGAGGAAGTAATACACTGTACATCTATATAAGAGCGACGCCTCTGTGGTAGGCTAACTCCTCACAATGCTAGTCCTCGTGATGTTGTGTTGGTCACTTCTGGCAGGTAGGTGGTATTTAAACTCAGACTAATTACAAAGGAAAAAATATGATTATAAAACTGTGTGTTATTGTTTTGTAGTTATGTATCATGCTTATCACTAAACTGATACATACATATATGTATGTAGGTTCATTTCGCCTCCATGTCATTTTCATTTATTTGTTCTGTCATTCTCACCTATTCTCACACACGTTCCAAGCCATCGAATGTGTTTGTCTCTGTTTATATAGAGTTAGGTTCTCTTACAGAGTGTGTCGATATGGTCCCTGTATCTTTCATTCTACTCCTGTCTATCTGGATGCCTTCTCTACACTCTCAATGGTTCTATCTCTCTGTCTTTGTCTCACTACCCTCTCCCTGTCTATATCTTTCTGCCTCTGTCTCTCTCTCTCTCTCTCTCTCTCTCTCTCTCTCTCTCTCTCTCTCTCTCTCTCTCTCTCTCTCTCTCTCTCTCTCTCTCTCTCTCTCTCTCTCTCTCTCTCTCTCTCTCTCTCTCTCTCTCTCTCTCTCTCTCTCTCCTCTCTCTCTCTCCTACTATGACAAATTTTATAAAGTTACAAAGTAACAATGCCAGTATCATGAAGGGTGTTCGCCTTACTATACGTTGTTCATAAGAAACACAAAACTAAATGAAATATATGTTACAATGTGCTCATACTATACAAATAATGATGTACATGTATTTTGGGCCGGTGGCCTGTTACTGAATAAAATGTCTGTCTGTCTGTCTGTCTGTCTGTCTGTCTGTCTGTCAGTCTGTATGTCTGTCTGTCTGTCTGTCTGCCTGCCTGCCTGCCGGTATGTCTAAGTCATGTTTAATAGATTCATGTAGTGATTTCACATGTAATGATTAAATGTTAACTGAAGAAGAATTTGTGTGGTTGAAATGAAGTAGATGGAATTGCTGAGTTTTAATATTTTGGGTTATCGCATGTCTAAGTAACAGTTGGCAAAATTTATAAAGACATGTATTATAAACTCATTCAAATCAGATCGAACGTGTAGCACCCCGAAGCGATCCTGACCTGATACTGCGCCAGAGAGGTCATGCCTTGTGACCCTTTACTCTAGCCAATCAGCGACGTGGCTAGAAAACAATCGAACCGACTTGAATTGACGTACTAGAACAGGGCCCCGTTCCATAACAGCGAGCGCTTATAATGGCTCATTGATTGCTCAAGTAGCGCTCATTCTCTCTTGAACGACACGGTGCAAATTCCTCTAAGTTTGCTCGCCTTGTTACGTAGCGCTACATTGAGCAATCGAGTTCAAGAGAGGTTTAACTTTGAAACCTCTCTTGAACACGGCCCTGATTCAATGCCATATCTGAGAAGGCCTCTGATTAGTTGAATTTATGGAAGGTGAAATGTCACACTGAAAGTCACTTGATATGACCTCCGTGGGATAGCACTCAGATACCGATGGACGAGGTACGATTGTTACATTCGATCTGAATTAAATGAGAATGGTTAACTCATTCATTATATAAATGTGTGTGTTACAAAGTGTTACAAGCCCAGTAGCATATATACTTTTTTCCCAAAAGTACATTCACCTTCAAAACCACCCTCTGCTATCAGGGTCTTTAAGCCATAAGACTTCTTTATACCCTGAGTGTGTAAGACGGAAGATGCTCGTAAAGCTCACCAGCTGGTTACGCACCTCTATGTACATCACATATTTTGTCAGCCAATAAAATGTTGTTAATCTAAGGTTGAATGTCGCTTTTCGTTCTTCTCATCCGGGGTCTGCTAAAACTTCTCGATTTTAGGTCATTTCATTGGTTGGTTATTTCAAGCCGAGCATTTTTCTCCTTAGGATAGTCAGAGTATAAGAAAGCCTCACAGGTTAAAAACACTGATGGCGCAGGATGTTTCAAAACCTAATACAGGCCCCCCCCCTAAGTAATTGAAGGAAATGCGTCAATTTTGAAGAAAATCCATCCAAATTTGAAAGAAATGCGTCCATTACGGAAGAAAATGCTTCTTTTCTCGAAACAATCGCGGCAATATCGGTGAATTCACGGTCATCACAGAAACAATCAGTCTGATGTTGGTAGGACCAACATCCCTATCGGAAACGACATCGGCCATTTCCGTAAATTCTCGGTTGATGCCGGAAATGCACACGTCAAAAAATGGCGTCGGAAGAATGTTCTTCAGCTTCGGTGAGTAAAGTTTTTACTGATTACAGTCAGTTCTTTACATGAATCGAAGTTAAATTACTTTTGTTGAATGCGTCTTGGTATAAGGAATCAACAAGACTTTAGGTTACTGTCATGAAAATGAGAAGTTACGGTGCTAATGTTAAAAAGTTCGCGATTCACCGATTGTTTACATCGAAGTCAGGTGAAGCCGTATCACTAACAGAAAGACTAAAAAGCATAGATGATCTCTGAAGCGTGTAAGACGTTTCAGGGTTATTTCATAAGTATATGTAATTTAGGACATTCATTTTGATAATTTCGTCACTTTATATGTGAATCCATGTCGATGGGATTGCTTATAGTGGGTTATTTATTTCGGGTTTTCTTCACCGAGAGCAGCAACCGAAATGACTTGTAAAACAAAACTTTTTTGTTTGTTATCCCAACAATTATAACTCAAAATTACAAAACTGTTGTATCTAAACTCAAAATTATTATCTTCTTTTTTCGTTAATAAATATGTGATAGCCTAAAGAGCAGTTTGAGTTAAAGTTATTCCAGATGTTATATGGGAATATAATTACACTATATATATGACATACATTTCAAAGTTGTGGCACCATGGAATACGGCGATAATTTGTCTGTTGATAATTTTAAACTATATAAATAACTATACACTTATTACACGCTTCAGAGATCGTCTATGCTTTTTAGTCTTTCTGTTAGTGATACGGCTTCACCTGACTTCGATGTAAACAATCGGCAAATCGCGAACTGTTTTAACATTAGCACCGTAACTTCTCATTTTCATGACAGTAACCTAAAGTCTTGTTGATTCCTTATACCAAGACGCATTCAACAAAAGTAATTTAACTTCGATTCATGTAAAGAACGGACTGTAATCAGTAAAAACATTACTCACCGAAACTGTAGAACATTCTTCCGACGCCATTTTTTGATGTGTGCATTTCCGGCATCGACCGAGAATTCACGGAAATGGCTGATGTCGTTTCCGATAGGGATGTTGGTCCTTCCAGCATCAGACTGATTGTTTCTGTAATGACCGTGAATTCACCGATATTGCCGCGATTGTTTCGAGAAAAGAAGCATTTTCTTCCGTAATGGACGCATTTCTTTCAAATTTGGATGGATTTTCTTCAAAATTGACGCATTTCCTTCAATTACTTAGGGGGGCCTGTAATATATATCTATACATACACAAGATACACCTGGAGGTAACTATAGTCACGTAGGTGATTTTACAAGAGACACTTTAATTGTACTTGGAGTAACTCACGAGTTAACAACATACACTTTGATTGTACTTAGAGTAACTTATGAGTTAACAACAGACACTTTGATTGTACTGAGAGTAATTCATCAGTTAACAATGGACACTGTGATTGTACTTAGAGTAATTCATCAGTTAACAATGGACACTTTGATTGTACTAAGACTAACTCATCATTTTACAATGGACACTTTGATTGTACTGAGAGTAATTCATCAGTTAACAACAGACACTTTGATTGTACTAAGAGTAACTTATGAGTTACCAACATACACTTTGATTGTACTTAGAGTAACTCCTGAGTTAACAATGGACACTTTGATTGCACCGAGAGAAATTCATCAGTTAACAATGGACGCTTTGATTGTACTGAGAGTAATTCATCAGTTAACAATGGACACTGTGCTTGTACTGAGAGTAATTCATCAGTTAACAATGGACACTTTGATTGTACTAAGACTAACTCATCATTTAACAATGGACACTTTGATTGTACTGAGAGTAATTCATCAGTTAACAACGGACACTGTGATTGTACTGAGAGTAATTCATCATTTAACAATGGACACTTTTGATTGTACTGAGAGTAATTCATCAGTTAACAACAGACACTTTGATTGTAGTAAGAGTAACTCATGAGTTAACAACATACACTTTGATTGTACTTAGAGTAACTTAGAAGTTAACAACATACACTTTGATTGTACTTAGAGTAACTTATGAGTTAACAACATACACTTTGATTGTACTTAGAGTAACTCATGAGTTAACAACATACACATTGATTGTACTTAGAGTAACTTATGAGTTAACAACAGACACTTTGATTGTACTTAGAGTAACTCATGAGTTAACAATGGACACTTTGATTGCACCGAGAGTAATTCATCAGTTAACAATGGACACTTTGATTGTACTGAGAGTAATTCATCAGTTAACAATGGACACTGTGATTGTACTTAGAGTAACTTATGAGTTAACACCATACACTTTGATTGTACTTAGAGTAACTTATGAGTTAACAACATACACTTTGATTATACTTAGAGTAACTTATGAGTTAACAACATACCCTTTGATTGCACTTAGAGTAACTTAGTAGTTAACAACATACACTTTGATTGTACTTAGAGTAACTCATGAGTTAACAATGGACACTTTGATTGCACCGAGAGTAATTCATCAGTTAACAATGGACACTTTGATTGTACTGAGAGTAATTCATCAGTTAACAATGGACACTGTGATTGTACTGAGAGTAATTCATCAGTTAACAACAGACACTTTGATTGTACTAAGAGTAACTTATGAGTTAACAACAGACACTTTGATTGTACTAAGAGTAACTTAGAAGTTAACAATGGACACTTTCATTGTACTTAAATTAACTTATGAGTTAACGACCTACACTTTGATTGTATTTAGATTAACTTATAAGTTAACAACATACACTTTGATTGTACTTAGAGTAACTTATGAGTTAACACCATACAATTTGATTGTACTTAGAGTAACTTATGAGTTAACAACATACACTTTGATTGTACTTAGAGTAACTTATGAGTTAACACCATACACTTTGATTGTACTTAGAGTAACTTATGAGTTAACAACATACACTTTGATTGTACTTAGAGTAACTCATGAGTTAACAACATACACATTGATTGTACTTAGAGTAACTTATGAGTTAACAACAGACACTTTGATTGTACTTAGAGTAACTCATGAGTTAACAATGGACACTTTGATTGCACCGAGAGTAATTCATCAGTTAACAATGGACACTTTGATTGTACTGAGAGTAATTCATCAGTTAACAATGGACACTGTGATTGTACTTAGAGTAACTTATGAGTTAACAACATACACTTTGATTGTACTTAGAGTAACTTATGAGTTAACAACATACACTTTGATTATACTTAGAGTAACTTATGAGTTAACAACATACACTTTGATTGCACTTAGAGTAACTTAGTAGTTAACAACATACACTTTGATTGTACTTAGAGTAACTCATGAGTTAACAATGGACACTTTGATTGCACCGAGAGTAATTCATCAGTTAACAATGGACACTTTGATTGTACTGAGAGTAATTCATCAGTTAACAATGGACACTGTGATTGTACTGAGAGTAATTCATCAGTTAACAACAGACACTTTGATTGTACTAAGAGTAACTTATGAGTTAACAACAGACACTTTGATTATACTTAGAGTAACTTATGAGTTAACAACATACACTTTGATTGTACTAAGAGTTACCTATGAGTTAACGACAGACACTTTGATTATACTTAGAGTAACTTATGAGTTAACAACATACACTTTGATTGCACTTAGAGTAACTTAGTAGTTAACAACATACACTTTGATTGTACTTAGAGTAACTCATGAGTTAACAATGGACACTTTGATTGCACCGAGAGTAATTCATCAGTTAACAATGGACACTTTGATTGTACTGAGAGTAATTCATCAGTTAACAATGGACACTGTGATTGTACTGAGAGTAATTCATCAGTTAACAACAGACACTTTGATTGTACTAAGAGTAACTTATGAGTTAACAACAGACACTTTGATTGTACTAAGAGTAACTTAGAAGTTAACAATGGACACTTTCATTGTACTTAAATTAACTTATGAGTTAACGACCTACACTTTGATTGTATTTAGATTAACTTATAAGTTAACAACATACACTTTGATTGTACTTAGACTAACTTATGAGTTAACACCATACACTTTGATTGTACTTAGAGTATCTTATGAGTTAACAACATACACTTTGATTGTACGTAGAGTAACTCATGAGTTAACAACATACACATTGATTGTACTAAGAGTAACTTATGAGTTAACAACAGACACTTTGATTGTACTTAGAGTAACTCATGAGTTAACAATGGACACTTTGATTGCACCGAGAGTAATTCATCAGTTAACAATGGACACTTTGATTGTACTGAGAGTAACTTATGAGTTACACCATACACTTTGATTGTACTTAGAGTAACTTATGAGTTAACAACATACACTTTGATTATACTTAGAGTAACTTATGAGCTAACAACATACACTTTGATTGTACTTAGAGTAACTTAGTAGTTAACAACATACACTTTGATTGTACTTAGAGTAACTCATGAGTTAACAATGAACACTTTGATTGCACCGAGAGTAATTCATCAGTTAACAATGGACACTTTGATTGTACTGAGAGTAATTCATCAGTTAACAATGGACACTGTGATTGTACTGAGAGTAATTCATCAGTTAACAACAGACACTTTGATTGTACTAAGAGTAACTTATGAGTTAACAACAGACACTTTGATTGTACTGAGAGTAATTCATCAGTTAACAACAGACACTTTGATTGTACTAAGAGTAACTTATGAGTTAACAACAGACACTTTGATTGTACTGAGAGTAACTTAGAAGTTAACAATGGACACTTTCATTGAACTTAAATTAACTTATGAGTTAACGACCTACACTTTGATTGTATTTAGATTAACTTATAAGTTAACAACATACACTTTGATTGTACTTAGTGTAACTTATGAGTTAACACCATACACTTTGATTGTACTTAGAGTAACTTATGAGTTCACAACATACACTTTGATTATACTTAGAGTAACTTATGAGTTAACGACATACACTTTGATTGTACTTAGAGTAACGTATGTGTTAACAACATACACTTTGATTGTACTAAGAGTAACGTATGAGTTAACAACAGACACGTTGATTGTACTAAGAGTTACTTATGAGTTAACGACAGACACTTTGATTATACTTAGAGTAACTTATGAGTTAACAACAGACACTTTGACTGTACTTAGAGTAACTTATGAGTTAACACCATACACTTTGATTGTACTTAGAGCAACTTATGAGTTAACAACAGACACTTTGATTGTACTGAGAGTAATTCATCAGTTAACAATGGACACTGTGATTGTACTGAGAGTAATTCATCAGTTAACAACAGACACTTTGATTGTACTAAGAGTAACTTATGAGTTAACAACAGACACTGTGATTGTACTGAGAGTAATTCATCAGTTAACAACAGACACTTTGATTGTACTAAGAGTAACTTATGAGTTTACAACAGACACTTTGATTGTACTAAGAGTAACTTAGAAGTTAACAATGGACACTTTCATTGTACTTAAATTAACTTATGAGTTAACGACCTACACTTTGATTGTATTTAGATTAACTTATAAGTTAACAACATACACTTTGATTGTACTCAGAGTAACGTATGAGTTAACAACATACACTTTGATTGTACTAAGAGTAACGTATGAGTTAACAACAGACACTTTGATTGTACTAAGAGTTACCTATGAGTTAACGACAGACACTTTGATTATACTTAGAGTAACTTATGAGTTAACAACAGACACTTTGATTGTACTTAGAGTAACTTATGAGTTAACACCATACACTTTGATTGTACTTAGAGTAACTTATGAGTTAACAACAGACACTTTGATTGTACTAAGTGTACTAAGAATCCCTCGTACTTCATTTTACTTTTAGAGTATTCCATTCTTCTGCATACATTAAATACAACAAACAACTTTTAAAAAAAAAACAGAAATAAAAATTACAGATACCGGAGCGAGAGTCCCAGAACCAGAACTTTATTAACAAAGTAATTTTCTTCTGTCTACTTCAGGTGCCGGAGCGACTGTCTCCAAGTGCATCCGAAAAGAAGACACGGTAACGTTCAACTGCCCAAGAGGTCACGTAATTTACCAACCCAGCATATTCGTTGGTCAGAGCTCGAGAAACACGTGCACATTTAGCGAGGGTGACTGCATAGGTTTGACCTATGAACTGAAACTTCAAAAGAATAAATGCTGGTGGCAAGAGAGGTGTTCCTTAAGATGGCGGGACCAGCTGCCCATTATTGAATCCAACAACAGAAAGTGCATCACGAAGATGCCAAACTACGTGAATATGGAAAATCCTCTTTGCATCCCTTCTGGTAAGTATACTAATAAAATAGGAGAGAATATTCTAGAATGTATGTACAATGTACAATGTCGCAAACAAACTTATGTTGTATAAATGAATATAAAACGCCTTCAAAATAACGTTAATTCGACGTTATTTAGACGTTGTTTGCAACATCGACACTTCGTTGGAAGAACACAGTTATATTGCTCACTTCTATAGTTTACACTAGTTTTTTTTTTAATTTTCAAAATTGACAGTTTCTACAGAATTGAATATTGAAAAGTGCTACGATTTTGTAATCGGGTAAAAGTACTCACGCTATAAACAATATTGATTGCGTAATTTCTTTCAGCGTAAAATCGACCTCTTTCATGAAAACATATTTTATAATGAAAGTCTTATTTACAAATATTTTTAAAGCATTCTACATAATAGGCCTATCCTGCATTTAAAAACAATATTTCGTGGATTTTCTCTCATAATACTTTGAGATTTGCTAATGACGGAATTGTATAAATTGTTCTCTTTTAAAAGAGTGTTTCCCTTTTATCTATTTGACATAAATGTATGTCTTATAGATACATTACCTAACATAGAAGCCCGATTTCTTAGAAAAAACTATTTACAAGAGTCTAACTATTCTCAGAAGCCATTAATCCCCCGATTGTTTGTGTTCGTGTTCAAATTTGTTCCGCGTGAAATACCTTACGTGCTTAGAGGTCATTTGACATTAAAATCGTCTGAAGTTAGAGTATACTTTATCGAACCCATTGTACGTGTATGCAATGCATTCAGAATGCTTGTAGCGAACACTTCAAAGTATAGTTCTACTGTTCATAGGATTGTAAAGTTACAAGGGTTACAAAGGGTTACAAAGCTATAAATGTTACAAGTACGTAGGAAGTTTTGTGCAAGTGTATATTTCATGGAGCTCTTTTTCAACATTCCTCGTAAAGACCATTCTCTTCCTACACAGGTTACTCTCTTCAGATTGGATAGCGTTACGATAGAAAATATTAAGGGAGTAACCTGAACTGAACTGAACTTTATTAAGAAAATCAGGCTGCAAACAGCAGCATAACAGGTACACATATATATAGAATACTAAACGACGTCCCGTTTGATAAACCAAAACCAAAAACGACTATGACGTCACGCGCCGATTATGACGTTACGGCAGCGAGCGCTGGTATCACACATGTGTGTAACCAACTCATTGTTATCTAATAAGTGATCTCACCACGGTTGAGTAATAAATACATTTATACAATATACAATATAATAGGTATGTACAGATGGTGCTTTCAGTAAAGGTACATATGAGGATTATAAAACTTATTTCTTGAACAAAGACATAATGATTTTACACAAATTTGAGAGTTTTCTTAAAGTTCCTAGCATATTAGAATTAATTAATATTAATTTTGTACATATTTGGCCTATGTGGGAGAGAATGGAAAAGACCTTGCGATCACATTTTATCGCCTTTTATTTACGATGCAAAGCTTTTGCGATTAGATATAGAACGTTCAAGGAGATATATATCGTCTTCTCTGAACTGAACGTTTGACCCAATCATTTCCAAGAAGAAATTCTTTCCTGGAATTTGACTCTAAATTGCCAATATTTCTGTCAATTGCCTTTTACTGCGTTGAAGCCTGGTTTATAAACTTTAGACTATAGACGATACAATATAATGGTTCCTGCAATGGTTTAGCTAGAGGAAAAAGTTATTCGTATAATATTGATTATCTTTCCTTACAGTAGAATACTCGTTTTTGATTGGCTAATGGTCGTTACGTTTTTCTTATGTAGATCTACCCTGTCACTCTCACGGTGTACAAATTTCATGTACTCCGCTGCCATAGTAACAGCTCCTAGCTAAGAGTAGGCGTCGCATTATGGTCAGATGACGTTATAAGATGACGCACGCGGTGTACGGAGTTTTGAACAGTTCGATCCGCTGTTTACGAGTCGTTTAATTACAAACTTATTTTCGCCTTATTTGCAGCTTGGTTTGGAAACACATTTTATTATGCAGTGCTTGCACACTCAATTAAACTAACATTAACTTGTTTTAAGGCATTTAAAGCTTCCAGTAATACGTTATACTACTTTTAACATTTAAGTCGAGACGGATGACACCATTTTGTTTACGTTTAGGGTCAAGGTCATTCAAACGATTTCAGTCACTCGCAATCAAAACGCAAACAAGTATAGAAATACGAATGTTATTGACATGACGGAAAGATAAATACGTTGTATACTTCTCCCTCGGGTAATACGTTCTTATGTACCATTACATCATGAAATTAATCCCTCAAATTGTACACATAAAACGTTGCACTACCTCATAAACATGTTTGTATTTGTGTTTCATATATTTAAAAAAACAGTGCTTAATACATAAACAATTTACACAAATTTAACGGAATTGAGAAGGATTTTAATCATGATAGACGGTGCTACTGAATAATTTTAGTGACGCTAAATGAATGAGGAATTCTCAACGTCACGTAAGTAATATTATACAAGGACCCCTATACAATTACGATCGTCTCACGTCAAAATAATATTTAATATCTTCCTGGTCTTACTTGCAAACTCTCACACACACACACATCTATGTCTTGTTCTCTCTACCCTCTCTATGTCTCTGTCTCTACAGAATGCACCAAATAACCCGTCCATTTTATATTGTCAGACACAACAACACATACAACGTGTTCTAGTGACACAGTCTCTTGACCTGACAGTCAGTGTACGTGACCTATACAGGACGAGGAAGCCACACATTACACGCCCGTTAGCCAATCAATGTCTGTTAAGATATAATATGCACATTTTGAGGAGGATCTTATTTTTTTAGCTCAAATCCGTGTTTCGCTGTTGATTGAAGAAACTTTGCCACCAGTGTCGATTGGCTGTCAATATTTATTAAAAATAACATCCTTAAACAACGTGTTTAAAATTGATTGTTTTTATATCATTAATTTTCAGCATAAATTTACAAACAGGAAAATATATATTTACAAACCGCATGAGCCACATTGTCATTTAAATAGGGTACATTTGCTTTGCAAAATGGTAGAAAGAAAACATTTTAGTATTTTAGGACTTGCATCTTAGTAACTGTTGATATTGTTGCTGCCTCAGAATTTATTTTGCATGTTCTTGATGTCGTAATCAAGTATACAACTTATCATCATTAAATGGAGGGAACTGATAGAGGATGAACAGGTGGTAAAGGAAAGGAAATTTAAAAGTGAAATAACTGCTTGTTTACATTAAGTAAAAAGTAACAACTACGCAGCATTATATTTTTTTTCTAAAATCGACTGTAAAGTTAATTAGAATATGTCGATTTTGCAAATAACATCCTCAACAATGTAGACTGACAGCCTCTCATCATGTATTAAAGGGACACTCCGTGGAGGATAAAAATGAGATCACTTCTATCAACCAATGCTGATTAAAGTGTCTGCTAACGAGTTAATCTTCATTTCACTGTCTACAAGCAGTAGTTTGTATTACTAATTACATCATTTGTCTGAAATTTGGGGTCTGTGACCCGTTACAAGACAAGTTGATCAGCAAAGGTAGATAAATCTGATCTCATTAATTCATTCATGTATATTTTGTTAAGCATCTATCATTGAATGAACTGGTGTTATCTACACCGTAACGTTGCACTGCTTGTAACCAGGAAGTCGGTGAACGTATTGGATGAATGGGTCAAGGTTTTGATTTCTTAATTCTTGGTTTACAACTGTTTTTAAGGAATGAGGAAGAACGTGATCGATTATAAACTTGAGAGTACTTTTGGATAAGATGTGTTTTAGTTAAGGACACTCAAATTACACGTATGAACCGAGGGGGTAATATTTTGAAACTTCCTTGTTGATTCATGAAGACTGAATGTGAATATTTCACTATTTATTTTTCTTATTCAAAATAATTTATCTTATTATTCATTTATTTATGTCTTTATCCACTCCCATCAGTCAACCACGGTCTTCGACCACTAGTAATTCATTCAGGTTTCGTCCAAACTTACCATTTATTTCTTATTTAAAATATAATGTATCTAATTATTCATTTATTTATGTATCTATCCACTCCATAAGTCAACAAAGGTCTTCGACCACTAGTAGTTAATTCAGGTTTCGTCCAACATACCAATTGGTCTTATTCAAAATATAATGTATCTAATTATTAATTTATGTATGTATCTATCTACTCCATCAGTCAACCAAGGTCTTCGACCACTAGTAGTTAATTCAGGTTTCGTCCAACTTTACTATCCTCTACAGTCATCCACAACCACCACACATCTTTATTTATCCCTTCAAACAGTCATCCAGTCACTCGTCTATCCGCCTAGCGACTATCCATTCACTCATTTACATAGCCATTCGTTCACTCAACAACTCAGCAATATACATTAATCACCCATACCACCAGTTAATCTACTAAATCATGCATATATCCACCATCAAAACAACAACCCACCAATCTATTAATGCAATATATATAATTATAAATCAATATAAATCAACAATACAACAACCTATCCATCCATTAATTCAACCACCCATGGCCATTCTTTAATACAAAAACCGATCTATCCATTCGAATGCACATCCATCCATTAATAAAACATCGCATCCATCGTATATCCGTCCATCCATTAATACATCATTCGTATAACCATTCATCAATTATTACAACAATCTATCTTTCCATTCATATACCGTCCATCCATTAATAAAACATCGCATCCATCGTATATCCATTCATTAATAAAACATTGCATCCATCGTACATCCATCCATCCATTAATACAACATTCGTATAACCATTCATCAATTATTACAACAATCTATCTTTCCATTCATATACCGTCCATCCATTAATAAAACATCGCATCCATCGTATATCCATCCATTAATAAAACATTGCATCCATCCATCCATTAATACAACATTCGTATAACCATTCATCAATTATTACAATAATCTATCTTTACATTCATATACCGTCCATCCATTAATACAGCAACCTATTTATCCATTCGTATACCCATTCATCCATTAATACAGCAAACCCATTTATCCATTCGTATAACCTCAATCCATTAATACAGCAACCCATTTATCAATTCGTATAACCTCAATCCATTAATACAGCAACCCATTTATCCATTCGTATACCCATCCATCCATTAATGCAGCAACCTATTTATCCATATGTATACCCATCCATCCATTAATACAGCAACCCATTTATCAATTCGTATAACCTCAATCCATTAATACAGCAACCCATTTATCCATTCGTATACCCTACAGCATCCCATTTATCAATTCGTATAAACTCAATCCATTAACACAGCAAACCCATTTATCCATTCGTATACCCTACAGCATCCCATTTATCAATTCGTATAACCTCAATCCATTAACACAGCAAACCCATTTATCAATTCGTATACCCATCCATCCATTAATACAACAACACGTTCACCCATGCTTTTACTAGGATCCATCCACACTTAGATACAACCTTCTGTGCATTCATGCATATACCCATCCATCATTTATCCACTCCCTCATTTATCCATTCATCCTCCAACCTAACCCTTATCTAGATATACATTATTCTATTCCAGAAAAAGTCTACGACATCTGCGATCTGCATCCAGATGTATCCAGAGTTGAACACGGCGTTGTACGGTCTCACTTAGACTTCCCCTGGAACTATCCGGCGTCCAGAAGGCACTGCAAATTGGTACTTCCGGCCAAGAGGGAAACTCGCCTCGTTCTCGATATAGATGACCTGGATATCGATGTGGCTGGAGGGGACACATTCAACATTAAGAGACTATCAATAGGCAAAGGGGAGCAACTCTTGAAGAGCACAGGGAAGGGAACAAGACTAGAAGTGTCTGGTGATGCTGTGGAGATCTCCTATAAAGTAAACGTGGAAGATGGAGAGACTGGCCAAGAAAAGATGGGTAGTGGATTTGTCGTCAGATTCGAATGTGAGTCGATAGCTCCTTAACTGCTGAAAAAGAATTGATCATATTTCATTGGTTGATATTTTAAGATCATAACCTCTTGCAAGCTCCCATCCTCTACAATCCAGCGTTTGAAGTTCATGTGCCAATATGAAATTTCGTTCTCAGTGTTGACAAATGATAATCTAATTATCTGTACATGTATATGACGAATTCAAGACCAGTGTTATGTTGTAAAATGTGATGCGTGTAAAGAATGTGCTACGTAAAAAGAATGATTTCTAGATTTCTAATCTACAAAAATTATATTTTCCTCAGATAAACCTTTGCTGACAGTTGGACAAAACAAAAGTGAAGTTTCTGAATTGGCCAGAAATATATTTAGCAATTCCTTGTTTAATGGTAAGTTATAAGTTACATAGCCCCGTATATGGGGTATATAGTGTAATGTTACATAACATTTTACAATTTATTGAAATCGTTTATTGTTTTTTTTTTATTTTCATGTCTTTACATATATTCTAAATACATCTTTATATGAAAATTACAATCAAGTAGCATACTTCATTGGTATCTAACATAGCCACCTTATGGATGTAAGTTTTTTAATTCGTGGATAGCCATCATGTGTGTTTATCTTTACTTGTTAAACTTTGATAAGATATGTCTGTCTATATGTCTGATAAATAGGAATTGGAATGTTGTAATAAAATGGACACTAAAAATATACACGAGTGTCTTACGCAATTGGTTTTATTATTTGCGGATTCATTAGGAATAAACACTGCTTTCCTAATTGAATAAACTCTCCTTCCCAAATCAATTAACTTTTCTTTCCTATTTAAAAAAATGTTGCTTTCCTAATTCAATTAACTCGGCTTTCCTAATTCAATAAACTCGGCTTTCCTTATTTAATAAACTCTGCTTTCCTTATTCAATAATCTCTGTTTTTCTAATTCAATTAACTCGGCTTTCCTAATTCAATAAACTCGGCTTTCCTTATTTAATAAACTCTGATTTCCTTATTCAATAATCTCTGTTTTTCTAATTCAATTAACTCGGCTTTCCTAATTCAATAAACTCGGCTTTCCTTATTCAATAAACTCGGCTTTCCGTATTCAATAATCTCTGTTTTTCTAATTCAATAAACTCGGCTTTCTAATTCAATAAACTCGGCTTTCCTTATTCAATAAACTCTGCTTTCCTTGTTCAATAAACTCTGTTTTTCTAATTCAATAAACTCGGCTTTCCTAATTCAATAAACTCGGCTTTCCTTATTCAATAAACTCGGCTTTCCTTATTCAATAATCTCTGTTTTTCTAATTCAATAAACTCGGCTTTCCTAATTCAATAAACTCGGCTGTCCTTATTTAATAAACTCTGCTTTCCTTATTCAATGATCTCTGTTTTTCTAATTCAATAAACTCGGCTTTCCTAATTCAATAAACTCGGCTTTCCTTGTTCAATAAACTCTGTTTTTCTAATTCAATTAACTCGGCTTCTCTAATTCAATAAACTCTGTTTTTCTAATTCAATAAACTCGGCTTTCCTTATTCAATAAACTCGGCTTTCCTTGTTCAATAAACTCTGTTTTCCTAATTCAATAAACTCGGCTTTCCTTGTTTAATAAACTCTGTTTTCCTAATTCAATAAACTCGGCCTTCCTTGTTCAATAAACTCTGTTTTCCTTGTTCAATAAACTCGGCTTTCCTAATTCATTAAACTCTGTTTTTCTAATTCAATTAACTCGGCTTCTCTAATTCAATAAACTCGGCCTTTCCTTGTTCAATAAACTCTGTTTTCCTTGTTCAATAAACTCGGCTTTCCTAATTCAATAAACTCTGTTTTTCTAATTCAATTAACTCGGCTTCTCTAATTCAATAAACTCTGCCTTCCTTATTCAATAAACTCGGCTTTCCTTGTTCAATAACCTCTGTTTTCCTAATTCAATAAACTCGGCTTTCCTTGTTCAATAATCTCTGTTTTCCTAATTCAATTAACTCGGCTTCTCTAATTCAGTAAACTCTGCTTTCCTTATTCAATAATCTCTGTTTTTCTAATTCAATAAACTCGGCTTTCCTAATTCAATAAACTCGGCTTTCCTTGTTCAATAAACTCTGTTTTTCTAATTCAATTAACTCGGCTTCTCCAATTCAATAAACTCTGCTTTCCTCATTCAATAATCTCTGTTTTTCTAATTCAATAAACTCGGCTTTCCTAATTCAATAAACTCGGCTTTCCTTGTTCAATAAACTCTGTTTTTCTAATTCAATTAACTCGGCTTCTCTAATTCAATAAACTCTGCTTTCCTTATTCAATAATCTCTGTTTTCCTAATTCAATAAACTCTGCTTTCCTTATTCAATAAACTCTGTTTTCCTAATTCAATTAACTCGGCTTCTCTAATTCAATAAACTCTGTTTTTCTAATTCAATTAACTCGGCTTTCCTAATTCAATAAACTCGGCTTTCCTAATTCAATAAACTCTGCTTTCCTTATTCAATAAACTCGGCTTTCCTAATTCAATGAACTCTGTTTTTCTAATTCAATAAACTCGGCTTTCCTTATTCAATAATCTGTGTTTTTCTAATTCAATAAACTCGGCATTCCTAATTCAATAAACTCGGCTTTCCTTATTCAATAAACTCGGCTTTCCTAATTCGATGAACTCTGTTTTTCTAATTAAATTAACTCGGCTTTCCTAATTCAATAAACTCGGCTTTCCTTATTCAATAAACTCTGTTTTTCTAATTCAATTATAAGTCGGCTTTCCTAATTCAATTAACTCGGCTTTCCTAATTCAATAAACTCGGCTTTCCTAATTCAATAAACTCGGCTTTCCTTGTTCAATAAACTCTGTTTTTCTAATTCAATTAACTCGGCTTCTCCAATTCAATAAACTCTGCTTTCCTTATTCAATAATCTCAGTTTTTCTAATTCAATAAACTCGGCTTTCCTAATTCAATAAACTCGGCTTTCCTTGTTCAATAAACTCTGTTTTTCTAATTCAATTAACTCGGCTTCTCTAATTCAATAAACTCTGCTTTCCTTATTCAATAATCTCTGTTTTCCTAATTCAATAAACTCTGCTTTCCTTATTCAATAAACTCTGTTTTCCTAATTCAATTAACTCGGCTTCTCTAATTCAATAAACTCTGTTTTTCTAATTCAATTAACTCAGCTTTCCTAATTCAATAAACTCGGCTTTCCTAATTCAATAAATTCTGCTTTCCTTATTCAATAAACTCGGCTTTCCTTATTCAATGAACTCTGTTTTTCTAATTCAATAAACTCGGCTTTCCTTATTCAATAATCTGTGTTTTTCTAATTCAATAAACTCGGCTTTCCTAATTCAATGAACTCTGTTTTTCTAATTCAATTAACTCGGCTTTCCTAATTCAATAAACTCGGCTTTCCTTATTCAATAAACTCTGTTTTTCTAATTCAATTAAATCGGCTTTCCTAATTCAATTAACTCGGCTTTCCTAATTCAATAAACTCGGCTTTCCTAATTCAATAAACTCGGCTTTCCTTGTTCAATAAACTCTGTTTTTCTAATTCAATTAACTCGGCTTCTCTAATTCAATAAACTCAGCTTTCCTTATTTAATAAACTCTGCTTTCCTTATTCAATGAACTCTGCTTTCCTAATTCAATCATATCTGCTTTCCTAATTCAATCATATCTGCTTTCCTTATTCAATCATATATGCTCTCCTAATTCAATCATATCTGCTCTCCTAATTCAATCATATCTGCTCTCCTAATTCAATCATATCTGCTCTCCTAATTCAATCATATCTGCTCTCCAAATTCAATCATATCTGCTCTCCTAATTCAATCATATCTGCTCTCCTAATTCAATCATATCTGCTCTCCTAATTCAATCATATCTGCTCTCCTAATTCAATCATATCTGCTCTCCTAATTCAATCATATCTGCTCTCCTAATTCAATCATATCTGCTCTCCTAATTCAATCATATCTGCTCTCCTAATTCAATCATATCTGCTCTCCTAATTCAATCATATCTGCTCTCCTAATTCAATCATATCTGCTCTCCTAATTCAATCATATCTGCTTTCCTAATTCAATCATATCTGCTCTCCTAATTCAATCATATCTGCTCTCCTAATTCAATCATATCTGCTTTCCTAATTCAATCATATCTGCTCTCCTAATTCAATCATATCTGCTCTCCTAATTCAATCATATCTGCTCTCCTAATTCAATCATATCTGCTCTCCTAATTCAATCATATCTGCTCTCCTAATTCAATCATATCTGCTCTCCTAATTCAATCATATCTGCTCTCCTAATTCAATCATATCTGCTCTCCTAATTCAATCATATCTGCCCTCCTAATTCAATCATATCTGCTCTCCTAATTCAATCATATCTGCTCTCCTAATTCAATCATATCTGTTCTCCTAATTCAATCATATCTGCTCTCCTAATTCAATCATATCTGCTCTCCTAATTCAATCATATCTGCTCTCCTAATTCAATCATATCTGCTCTCCTAATTCAATCATATCTGCTCTCCTAATTCAATCATATCTGCTCTCCTAATTCAATCATATCTGCTCTCCTAATTCAATCATATCTTCTTTCCTAATTCAATCATATCTGCTCTCCTAATTCAATCATATCTGCTCTCCTAATTCAATCATATCTGCTCTCCTAATTCAATCATATCTGCTCTCCTTATTCAATCATATCTTCTTTCCTAATTCAATCATATCTGCTCTCCTAATTCAATCATATCTGCTCTCCTAATTCAATCATATCTGCTCTCCTAATTCAATCATATCTGCTCTCCTAATTCAATCATATCTGCTCTCCTAATTCAATCATATCTGCTCTCCTAATTCAATCATATCTGCTCTCCTAATTCAATCATATCTGCTCTCCTTATTCAATCATATCTTCTTTCCTAATTCAATCACTTCTGCTCTCCTAATTCAATCATATCTGCTCTCCTAATTCAATCATATCTGCTCTCCTAATTCAATCATATCTGCTCTCCTAATTCAATCATATCTGCTTCCTAATTCAATCATATCTGCTCTCCTAATTCAATCATATCTGCTTCCTAATTCAATCATATCTGCTCTCCTAATTCAATCATATCTGCCCTCCTAATTCAATCATATCTGCTTCCTAATTCAATCATATCTGCCCTCCTAATTCAATCATATCTGCTCTCCTAATGAAAATGATGTCATAACCGAACACGTATATATGTTGGCGCGATTACGTCACGCCAATACACTTTTATATGAGCTGTAAGGCAGTGTATGTATATATAGTTTTACTATCGTAGGGGTATTATTTTACCTTGCTTGAAGTGAAATACATTCTTGATGGCAAATAACCAAGGATGTAATATAAGTTCTTGTAATAGCCATTTCTATAGGCATTGCTTTCCAATACCTCTGGTATCTCTCATCTAACAAACATTAATGTTTATTAATAACCACAACTCTCGTGCTTTTAATTATTAACCAAATTACCTTATATTTCAGTTTTTGGCGCAATCGAAGAATGCATCACGCCAAAAGAGGAACAACTCAACATCACATGTCCTTTAGGTCACGTGATCTTCAAACCGGAAGTGAAGGTTGGAGTCAGCACTGACGGTCGGTGTAGCTTCCGATTGGGTGACTGCCTTGGTATGACCCACACGTTCCTGACCCAGAAAAACGTGTGTTACTGGAAGGGGACATGTGAACTCTCCTGGGTGGCTGGGATCCCCATCACCATGTCTCAGTCTCTTCGATGTCTCTCCCAGCCACCCAAATATGTCTCTTTCTCAGGATACCGCTGCATAAAGGAAGGTGAGAGAAGGAAGGCAGCTAATTTTGAAACGGAACATCCATAATTCCTTCCCATTAGCGTTTACCTCAGTAAATCTTAAATACTTCCTTAGAAGAATTTCCCACTGAATTTGAAGGCTTGTAAAAGAAACAGAAAAACTTAAACAGTTTTTAGAATCAGAGGATTATTATTTTCATTTTATCATAAAAAGAATAATAATCAACAAATAATCAATAAATGAATTATTGAAGATACGTGGGTCCAAAAAGGTTTTTAAAAGCTTATTGCAATAACCAGTTATTAAAATTGGGAAGTTGTTAAAACATCAGTATAATATTACCTCTGGTTTAACAAATTACATGAAGGTCTGAAATACCTTCAATCATGAACTATCTAACGTTTTACAATGAAATTGAGGAAGTCTGGTCCTTCGTGTACATAAACATACTGATTGAACATTGCTAATACACCCCCGGCCAAAAGAAACGCCTACAAGATACATGTATCTTATCAGATATTGTAAAAACTGTTATGAACAGTTTAGCAATATTATAACATAATGAAGTTGACCATTTCTGCATTATATATTTGAATTTCAGAAGTTCATGTCACGAAAAAAGGGTGATTGTTGAAATGAGAAAACAATAATTGTTCAGTTTTCGATCAGTGCGTGATCAAAAAAACATTTTAAACAGAGTTTCATACAACCACGAGCAACAATACAGGCACGCATTCGCGTTAAAGTGGTGATGATGCTACCGATGTACGTGGTTAAGGTGCGCAAGTGAATCAACCGAAAATAGCAGTTTTCATTGAGCGTGGTTTTCTTGAATGTTATTGACTCGAATCACAGTTTTCCACGATTTCAATGGACTTTCATATTAGTTATTGCTTCAGCATAACGTGGAGACCGCCATTAATTATATTTAAGAAAGTATTGCATCTTTCATTTTAAGGAGCATAAAGTAGGCGTTTCTTTTGGCCGGGGTTGCAGTTGTAGCCAATCAGATTTATTTATCAATCGTACATTAAAAGTGCACGTAAGCTGTGCAGTTAGTCGAATTTTTAATTTTAAAAAATGAATGTTATATTTGAATAATAATTTTTTTTAAATATAGTTTGACATGAATTTTATTCGAATATTTACATAAAACATATACATGTCTGTGAGGATAATGTATTTTACAATTTATCTGATATAATCTCTTTTTCCAGATAAAGTGGTTGACCTTTGTGATAAAGAAACAGTTTTAATAAATGGAACCTTAGGATTGATAAAGAGTCATGAAAATTATCCGTGGCATTACAGACCAGTGAAGAAGGTGTGTCGGAAGAGAATACGGGTGCCCAAGAACGGGATACTGCGCATGCGTACACAAGATATCGACCTTGACCCTGATACAAAGGGAGATAATATAAAACTGTATCATATAAGAGACCGCAAAAGAACATTGAGGCAGAAAGTTAGAGGCGATAAAGCAATAGATGAGTCCTTTTCTGGAGGGTGTGTGGAAATTAACTTTCGTATTTCTCCTAAAAGTAAAGCAGGGCGAGGATTTGTTATTAAATTTGAGAGTAAGTATCAATATAAATGTTTCGAATTTGTAAAGAGACCTACATTACCGGGCAACTTTGGAAACTTCTTCATAAAGCTTTAATATTGCTAACATGTTCTTTATAGGGTTATCGAAACTTGATATGATATCTGGTAGAAGTTTCATCTTTCCGTTGATGTAGATTTGGATGAGTTACTGTATTGTATATCGTATTAAAGTATTATATACTCAGAGGAGTTGATAACGCAAATACGGGTGTTACGGACTCTTCTACAATATTAGCAACATAGAAGTTAAAGTATGTAATAAAAAGACTTGTATGCAAAAGTAATTAAATGCAGTTTGTTCATTTGCAATATAATGTAGGATGAGACACTTTTTATTATATGCGTTTTGTATTGCAGCAAACACATTACAGAATTTAGATGACTCATTATTTGGCGACTGCGGGATGAAAAATAAAAAGACAAAAAGAAGTAAGAAAAGGAAAAATCGACGAAAAAATAAGGGTATGTTGATTTCAACTCTCCATTACTTTGACATTTCTACACCATTACTTCATAATTACTACACTATTACATCATAATTACTACACCATTACTTCATAATTACTACACTTTTACTTCACCACTACTACACCATTACTCCACCACAACTTTACAATTACTACACCATTACTACACATTACTTCACCATTAAGTCACCATTACTACACCGTTACTGTACACTAACTTTGTCATAACTACACGATTACTTCACCATCACTACACCATTACTTCACCCAAACTACACAATTACTACACCATTACTACGCTATTACTTCACCATTTCTTCACCATTACTTCTCCATTTCTTAACCACATTTACACTATTACTACACAATTACCACTCCATTACTTCACCATTACTTCACCATTACTCTTCCACAACAAACAATTACTACACCATTACTATACGATTACTGCAAAACCAATACTATTAATTCACCATTAGATCACCATTACTTCACCATTACCACAAAATTACTACATCATTACTAAACATGCTACATAATTCTAAACCATTACTTGACCATTACTACAACAAAATTACTACACTATAAGTTCACCATTAGTTCACAATTACCTCAACACAAATACACAATTACTACACAATTACTACACTATTACTCCACAATTACTACGCCATTATTTCGCAATACTTACACCATTATCTCACCATTACTACAACATTACTACCCGTGTTGTACATGAATAATGCTGTGCGACTCTGAACGTAACGGAAATTGCCAATTATTAAAAATCATATCATATCACCAACGTCTACACGCTGTTCAGTCTGTTATGTTGATATTACATAATTGTAACATTATAGGAAACATCTCTTTTAGATCCAAATGTTGATACTTTTTGGTAGTTTGTTGTATGTAGGAATATTCCCACGGTGCTTGTCAGTACAATGGTACTCTGACCTTCAAGCTGCATGCTGTGACACCCCATAAAGTTTCCCCCCTTATGTGAGCTGTCCAATGTTTAGATAGTTCAAATTAGTTAAGCAAATTAACGGAACATTTTCCTTTAACGTTTTATTTGTCCTGTCAGCTTCGAAATTGTCCTTGTAAAACAATTGGTTGTTAAGTCTAAGACTGGCTAGCTTGAAGATCTGAACCCTGATAAGCATCGTGGCTAAATACTGCCCCTGGGAAAGTTCCCTCAGAGTTCAGTAAGATTTCATCAAAGTAAGAAGTAAGATCCGAATAGTAAGAAGCTAAGAAAGTCTATGGTTTTTCAACCAAACCATCAAAGCATTAAGTTATCAAATCAGCAAACTGATCGAATAAGCAAATCAACATCGTCAAAGTATCATACATCGAGGAATTATTGGACTGTATCTGTACCGGATTAAATCTATATGGAATCATCATCTGTGTTTGTGTTGGAAACCTGAATACCAAAGTGACTAGAAATAATAAGAAAAAACACATCCTACATCCTCATAAACCCTTTTTGTCACCAGGTTCCAAGGCGCGACGAAGGAAGAAGAACTCCAGAGGACGACCCAGGAAGTCAAGGAAAGGCAGGAAGCGACACAGGAGAATTGATGGAATATAGATAAATATGATTATTATGAAATTTATAACTTTTATAATAGTTTTTAACAAATTGATATTTTTACACTTCTATTTTTTAAAAACATATTTTTATACAGAAGTATTCTTGAACTTTATTTTGTGTGCGAATATATGCTGTTCCTTGTCTCATTTCACGTGTCAGCTAATATCTGCCAACACTTACATTTATATAAAGCGTAGCAAATTGTCATGATCTTTAACCAGTGGATTATACAATTAATAACTTAAAGGGGCAGTAGCACGTTTTTTTTCGCTCAAATAAGTCGATGAAATGTATTTGAAAAATAATGTCACCAATAGTAAACCACCCTTATCTCTTCGGATAATCAAGTTAAAAAATGAGTGTACATGGCTAAGTAACTCCATGGGAATCGTTTTTGTAATTTGAAATAATAAAATGTGTTCACAATAAAATGGCCGCCATACAAGTTTTGCTTTATACGCAACATCTTCATTACCACTACGGATAATTGATGTGTGTAATCAAATGTTTTACCCTCTAAAGTAAATTTCAATGAAATAAACTATCATTATAAATGGGAAATTTTAAAAAAATAAAATTTGCAAAAAAACGTGCTACAGCCCCTTTAGGTTCGTTAACTCTGATGAGTTACCGAGCAAATGGTTCTCTTTCTCTATTCACGACTGTGTCCTTTTAACTTGTCTTAACATTTTATGAATAATTACCAAAGTTGCTCACCCTTCTTGGAGCAGTCTGTTCTCTCCATCCGAAAACATGCAATTATTAGTGTGTGGGCTTATAATCATAGGAACAGTTTATTCCATCGTATTTTGTTTTATATGTAGTAATGATATTATCTTAATAGCTGTGTTTGTTATATTGAAAAAAGTAGTATCTCAATTTCTTGAGATGTGACCGGTTATATTCATGACCAAGATGTGTGCTGTAAATACTATGTATTTGCATGTTTAGTAATACAACTTAGTCAACATTCTATATCCTGGGCCATGTTCAAGAGGGGTTTCAAAGTTATCGCTTCAATTAGCGATTACTTTTAAACCTCTCTTGAACGCGATTGTTCAATGTAGCGCTACGTAGCAAGGCGAGCAAACATCGAGGAATTTGCTTCGTGTCGTTCAGGAGAGAATGAGCGCTTCTTGAGCGCTACTTGAGCGCTACTTGAGCGCTACATTGAGCGATCAATGAGCGATTATAAGCGCTCGCTGTTATGGAACGGAGCACAGGTGTAACGTCCCAGAAAATTTACATTCATCAAAACTAATAGTTTTAGTTCTTTTCGTGAGGTCAATGACGTAACTTCAGTTCACGAACCAATCGGATCGCAAGAAATCTCCTCATAATCATATTTATAAATCACTTATATGCACGCTCCAAGATGCTTTCTTTCGTCCTCGATATTTATGTTCTTTAACATCTTTGTGTTAAATATCTCAACTCTCAGATAAGCATACTCGTGCAGCCAACAGGGCACCAATTTCAGGTGACTTGTTCATCCTTACCAGGTACCCACTCACAACAGGGTTGACTAGGACACATGGCTACTTTGACCAAGTATACGTCACGTAGCTGTACCTCAAGTAGGTGTCTGAAAGTATTAAGGCACTGTAGCACGTTTTGGGCATATTGTTTTCGTTTTAGGACTCTATTCATTAGTTGAGGAGAATTACATCCCCGGCCAAAAGAAACGCCTACTTTATGTTCCTTAAAATGAAAGATGCAATAATTTCTTAAATATAATTAATGGCGGTCTCCACGTTATGCTGAAGCAATAACCTATATGAAAGTCCATTGAAATCGTGGAAAACTGTGATTCGAGTCAATAACATTCATGAAAACCACGCCCAATGAAGACTGCTTTTTTCGGTTGATTCACTTGCGCACCTTAACCACGTACATCGGTAGCATCATCACCACTTTAACGCGAATGTGTGCCTGTATTGTTGTTCTTGGCTTTATGAAAATCTTTTTAAAATGTTTTTCTGATCAAGCACTGATCGAAAACTGAACAATTTTTGTTTTCTCATTTCAACAGTCGCCCTTCTTTCGTGACATGAACTTCTGAAATTCAAATATATAATGCAGAAATGGTGCAACTTCATTATGTTATAATATTGATAAACTGTTCATAACAGTTTTTACAATATCTGATAGTATATATAGTAGGCGTTTCTTTTGGCCGGGGGTGTATTTAGCCATTGGTAAGTGACAGGTAACATTTATTTACGTTTTTTAGAGAATACTTTATTTCAGTAAGAATGGCGTGCTACAGCGCCTTTAATGTGGCAACATTCTGGTCATCTGGAATCGTTGATTGTTTAAAAGGCTGTTGAGTATGATGTTGGAGACACATTATGTCAAACGTTATGAATACTGACTGTTGCTGAAAATTATCAATTTGATGTCAGTTAATTCTAATAATAAAAAAAAAAAAACTTGAAATACAAATCTCCCCGTTTTGTTTTCGGCCCTCAATTGTGTTGATGCATGGTTATTTTCAAAAGTTCATTCATAACTTTGATTGTCATTTGGACAGTTGCTATGACAACGCACGTGCAGTCGATAGTGCTGCAGTTGTTCTTTTCAATGACTGCTTACTGTGACGTAAGTAACGTGTTTATAAGTGTGTTGATATATGCACACATCTGCATTTTATCTGTGAAACATGTTTTTGTCCTAGGCCTACCTGTCTATAGGAAAACATTTGATGGAATTACTTATCTTGTAATGGTTATAACTAGGTAGGTATATATGGTACATAACACTGGAACTCTAAAGTAATATTATGATATTGCTGATCAAGTAAGAAACCAATTCTTATACTCCCCTACATCTTAGAGTATGTCCCTTCTGTGATAAAGTAGAGTCCGAGATTCATTTCCTCTTAAAGTGTAGCTTTTATTCAGACTTCCGTTTTAAAATCTTTCCCGCACATGTAATACTCTTAATAATCTATTTACGTCTGTTGATTTTACAAAATTTAAAAATATAGCTTGAACTGTAAGAAGTGTGTTTCTAAGAGTCAATCTTTTAACTAATTTTTACATTTTACCCTTTTATTGCTTTATTTCCTTTACATCGTTTAACCATTTACCTATCAGTTCCTATGATGTTCCTATATTATGTAATATTGTTTTTAACAGTGTATCATAAGCCAAACAATGGCTGGTTGTTAAACATATTTTAGTTCTTACAACGTTTATATTCATGTACATGGTTAACTTGTGACACTTAAATAAGCTATGTCTGTCTGTCTGTCGTATGTCTGTCGACATTTGTTTCATTGACGCAAAAATAAAAATACATTGATTTTTCTTCCAATGTTTTTCAAGATAAACTTTTAACCCGAAATCGACAAATATGTTGTAAGTTCGATACTGAAGTATATCAGGTGTTTAGTTACACACGGAGACAGAACCCGGTCTGATTAGAAGAACATTTATAGGCTGTGAAGTCAACCAATGAGAAGGAACCAGGAAGAGACGATGTTTCTGGTTGGTTGATCACAGAATAGGAAGTGAGGACATGGTGACCTACTTTAAACAATGCAGGGGACATAATATGTTCATATCTACACATTTGGTATTGTACATATCATTTCAACCTACACATGATTGGATATCAGTTCACATGACACAAGATCCAAGAATCCAGACCAATGTGTAACTATCCACAACTTGCCAGGGGTCACCGAAAAAGAAACGTCACCACACAAAATACAAGATATTCTATTCATCCACTGATAAACACGATTGAAACAGAGTAACATCATGTCTTCAGAAGCTAAATAAACTCAAATGAAATTTTCAAATACTATCTGTTCATGTTTCTGAAAAACAAGCATTTAAAAAATCGTCCTTTTGTAGTACTAGTCTACTTAAAAGGACGGTTCTATCGGGGTATTTTTTGTGGAAACGAAATTCGAAGGTATTCCTGTTTACACATATATGTTATTAATACACGACAGTCAAATTGAAAGATACTAATGAAAGTAATATTTTGGTGACTTTATATTTCACAAATTGATACAAGCAAGCGCACAGTTGTTGAAAAATAAAAACGATGAGAACTGAAGCCATTCATCGGCGCTGCGAGTGGGGAAAATTTCGCTACAGTCCAACAGCATATTATTTATTAGTATGTGTTATCTGTTACTATGTGAATTTTCTATCATCGTATATGTTTTATTTTTTAGAAAGTATAAAATTGGGTTAAATATAGCGTGTTTTAATTTCACGAAATCCCAAGAATCCAATTTGGCGGATGCTGCTGACAGATCGGTGATAGAACTTTCCATTTTATTAGGCGTGATAGATGAGGCGAAAGGGGCCTTTTGACTTGTTTTATTACGTCCTAAAGTAATGATGCGTCAACAAAGATTATTTTAGGTCATGTCGACAACATCTTTAATGAATACATATTCTGCATTTATTTTTTTAAATCTTCAATACCAAATATCATTGCCAAAACATTTTGAAAAAAACCATTTTAGCACCCAAAGGTATTTGAATAGACAAGATACAAATGTTTTGTGTCTCTACCGGGATTCGAACCATGGCCATTGACGTAAAAGGCCAGCAAGCTAACCACTTTCCCGCCTTCCACCACCAATAGAAACAATTTTGAAAGGAACTGTCAACATCACCATGTCAAAAATATGTTATCAATAAAACTAATATAGGTTGATTATCTATTCAGTCATTACGTATATGCAACCATTTTACATGTTCTTGAAAATTAGCATGTCTAATTATAATTACATTAAGTATATATCATAGTGTACTTCAAACACATATTTTGTAAATTATATTTTCTTCTTGAAATTGAAGTGTCTACGCCAAGTATATTCCTTTTACATTATTGGTATATAAATACTTTGAGAACTGAATTTACATTTTATTATATTGCACATATCATAATGTTACATGTAAAATAAATATACTAAACGATGTCCCGTTTGATAACATGTTTATGAAATGAGTGAATGGTTTAGTATTTTAACGAGCGAAAGCGAGTTAAATACCGATGCCATTCACGAGTTTCATAAACATGTTATCAGACGAAACCGAATTTTGTATTTTATTTATTACTCAACGTTGTAAATAGCGCTGAATTGAAGGAAATTGGTGTTAGTGACGCTCAATTGCAAATAGGTCATCCGCTATTGCAGTCGCGCGGCTAACATTGTGAGTCAACCAAAAAGGACTGTGACGTCACGCGCCGATTATGACGTTACGTGGTAGCACACATGTGTGTAACCAACTCATTGTTATCTAATGAGTGATCTCACCACGGTTGAGTGATAAAATATATTTATTCACATTTGTTATATATTTATGATTTTAGGAGAAGGCCTAGTGAGTGTCTTTATGTCAATAAAATATGTTTAACAAACCGCTACACTACACTGCGCTCGACGCCTTTATAACTGACCACATAATGAAACATACACACATCTGCAGTAACACAGTCTTATTACTCAACCGTGGTGAGATCACACCTGAAATTATTGGAATTTCTCTAGAAAATCAAGGAAAACATTAGAATGGTTTACACCAGTTATGATGAGTTGTTCAAGTCGTGTGTTTTGGGGACCATTGTTTCTTGTTTATTGACGTCGTGAAAAAATGTACTGCTATTTAGAACTTGATGAAGTATGCATGTTTTCGTGTAGGCCTATTCGTGCAGCTGTCGATGTTTATTAACTTTTCAGCAAGTGTTGTGGCATCAGTAAAATACACGAATCAATTGGATTGAAATGCCATCAGATCAGAGGTTTGAATCATTTTAAGTAATGGAGAATGCATGAGGAGCCGTGGATTCGTTAAACATAATCAACGAGCCCCGAAGGGGCGAGTTGATTATTTTAACGAATCCACGAAGGGGCGAGTTGATTATTTTTAACGAATCCACGGCTGCTCATGCATTCTCCATCTTAATCCATGTATGACGTCACGAAACATACATATGTGATTATCTAGCATTATAGACAATACATGTCAATTATGTAATCTAAAAACATATTATTTTGAAAATATCGGTGCCCATTCATCGGATATGGTACACGTAGCTTCGACCCTTATGAAATGGATTCTTCCACGCACGTGCATGGCGCAAATCTTCCACGCAAAGCGATTTGACTGACAGCCAAACTCCTGCATTTCATGTGTTTCAGCACGATCCCCATGCGTTTCACACTTTACCAGTCTTGTTTAGAATGCAGGGATCTTACTGACAAACAATCAAATGATTACCAGCAGGCCTGGTAGCCCAATAGGTTAGGGCGCTGCGTAACAGTCGAAGGGTTACATGTTCGATTCCCGGGTCAGACATTACAAAAATAATCAGATATTTTAATATTCTAATCAGATATACTAAAACAAAATACATCATTCTTGAACAAATTACTTTGTGAGCCATTACGAAAATGTCAAAACCTGACACCCCTCCTGACTGGATTAGTCAATGACCAGTAGATTCTTAAAAATAATCCACTGTTAACACAATAGAGTGACAGCATTGCAAACTGTAACCAAGGACCATAAGGCTCCAGTGCAGTATGTCATGTTTGAATGAAGTTACGTCAATATACGTATATGTCCATGCAACCAAACATTTACAGGAATAGTACGAAGCGTTAAAGGGGCAGTAGCACGTTTTTTCGCTCAAATAAGTCGATGACATGTATTTGAAAAATAATGTCACCAATAGTAAAACACCCTTCTCTATTCGGAAAAGTAATTCAGTAAAGCCATGGGGATCTTTTTTGTCATTCGAAATAATAAAATGTGTTCACAATAAAATGGCCGCCATGCAATTTTTGCTTTATACGCAACACCGTTATTACTACTACGGACAATTGGTTTGTGTAATAAAATGTAAATTTAAATGGCACAGATTATCATTATAAATAGGAAATTTGAAAAAATGAATTTTGCAAAAAAACGTGCTACTGCCCCTTTAAAGGTGCATCCATTGTGGTTCATAAAAGTTCATTTGGCTTTAATACGTTCCGATTCACCATATGTGCAAATAAATTCACTCAGCTTACTTTCATCCCCAATCGCCAAATATATCATAATTACTAGTTTCCAATTAAAATCTAGTAAAATAATTATGCGTGTGTAGAAACCGAAACTGCAGGTCCCATTTACATACACAGTAGTTATATGACCTACATGTATGAAACATTATCAACCCAAATGTGTCTTTTTGTCTGTTATAAATAAGATTCCAAAATTATGTTTGACTCATTGGCGCGCGTCAATCGCGATGTATTGTCCGGTTTTCGATCCGAAATCACTACTTTTATAATAATAATAATGAGGATACTTATATGGCGCTGAATCCACAACACAAAGGGCCATGCTCAAAGCGCTACACACATTATTACCCTGGTGTAAGGACCAACATCGTTCCTTTTTCATTCTCAACTCCCTAGGGAGTATGCAACCTGGGCTGCCAATTAAGGCGCTCGAAGGTTATCTATCACATTGCCTGCACTTCCAAACCAGGTACTCAATTGTACTGCTGAGTGAACAGAGGCACATTTCGAATAAAGTCCCTTGCCCAAGGTGACACCATGGGCCTCTCAACTCATGTCTCAGTGTGGGGCAGGGAAAACTGTCAGTTTTCATTCAGCAATGAGGCGGGTAACCCACCCATCCAGCGGACACGCCCGTTGTTGCTGAACTTAACTGATAGCGGTCGACTGAGCTATGCACAGGACCACGTATATCATAATATATTCATATATCGACAATATACTAAGTCAACTATCATCAAAATGGTAGTTTTCGGTAACAGTCGGTACTTCTCGATAAAATAACACCATTTAGAACGTTATAATGAATATATGACCCCAACAACACAATGGATGTACCTTTAACGTTGTTAAAAAAATCCGAGGGGAAATGTAGATTTTGAAGTAAAGGCCATTCCAAGCTAACGTATATATTAAAAAATGGCAGTATTTCAATCTTGAGTATGTCGTTAGTGCACAGACAGGAGTACCATTATTTGAAGCGCTCGTAAAATATGTTTATCACTCTAACATTGATTGATGCATTGTTACGCTTTCCACGGTGAAGAACGCCGTCTGGTTTGATTAAACCATTGGAAATCATTTTGCTTGATTTATGACTAGTAAACAACACTAAACATGCCAGTGACAAAACGTGTTTTTGTAAGGCATAGGGTAAATAGATGTGTACGTATCCAGGCGAATGGTGCGCAAATAAAACCTCTAAAGCGGCAGTAAAATCTAAAATAATCCTGACAGGTTAGATCGTCTCATCGTTTTAGGTGGAAATTTGAAAAAATAAAATTTGCAAAAAACGTGCTACTGCCCCTTTAATGTCAATGGAACTAGAAACTATATCATCCAAAATAACTTGCTTATATATTTTTTCGCGAATTACCCCCTAACGAGGAGTGGACAAAGTGAGAGGGTGATCAAAAGCTCATTTTATTTATCCGCGTTGAAATGTTTTCTCTTGGCAATGAACACATGGTTCGTTTCCTCGTAACATCAGACATTCAAAATGGCCGCTTTTTGTTGAAACATTACGCTTCATAGCTTTTAGCTCCGTACCCGAACTGTTGAAATATATTATTCACAAGTATAACTGGTGATAAGCCTTGCTGCATTTGCTTTACTTGTTTGTGCTAGCGCTAGCGCTAGCGTAGCAGCGAGTATAAAGAAGGTGCAGCGAGGCTTAAATTAGCCAGTGATGGAGACTGGCGCGAGTTATGAGAAGGAGAGCGTGACAAGAGTAGTTCGTAAAAACAACATTCCAGTGGTTGTCACCCCCTGAATATTTTACGATTTTCTGTGCTGTAGCACGTTTTTTTTTGCAAATTTTATTTTTTCAAATTTCCCATTTATAATGATAGTTTATGTCATTTATATTTACTTAAGAGGTTAAAACATCTTATCACACAAACCAATTATCCATAGTAGTAGTAATAAGGGTGTTGCGTATAAACCACAAATTGCATGGCGGCCATTTTATTGTGAACACATTTTATTATTTAGAATTGCAAAAACGATTCTCATGGCTTTACCGAACCATGTACACTCATTTTTTAACTTGATTTTCCGAAGTAATAAGGATGTTTTATTATTGGTGACATTTTTTTCAATTACATTTCATCGACTTATTTGGGCGAACAAACGTGCTACTACCCCTTTAATGTGCAAATGAATTGTAGATATTTTATCATGATATATTTCATGCAGAAGCCAGGTGACAAAGTGTCATATTGAAAAAAAATCTTTCACACTACTCACGTAATTAACGTTTACACTCGTGAAAAAATGTCACATGCTGGACTCTTTGTATTTTACATAATACATTGTACAGGCGATGTGTGGTCCATAAAGGGGCAGTAGCACGCTTTTTCGCTCAAAAAAGTTGATGAAATGTATTTGAAAAATAATTTCACCAATAGTAAAGTAATAGTAAATAAAGTTTAAAATGAGTGTACATGTTTCTAATACAAAACAATAAATTGTGTTCACAATAAAATGGCCGCCATGTAATTTTTGCTTTATACGCAACATAGTTTTTACCACTACAGATAATTGGTTTGTGTAATGAGATGTTTCACCCTCTAAAGATAATTTAAATGATATAAAATATAATTATAAATGGGAAATTTAAAAAAATAAATTTTGCAAAAAACGTGCTACTGCCCCTTTAAGCAACTGCAATACGTATTCAGATCATTGGAATGAGTTGTACAAGGTCAACCAATAGCCTCATTGCTGCTAACTGCAGTGTTAGTTTAAGAACTATGAAAATGATATTTTTAAATGTCGAAAATTCAACACGATATATTTCTAGTCAACAGGTCGACCATGTAAAACTACAGACCGTCAAGTAGGATTGTTATGGTGATCCGGGGATGCCAGCAACTAGACAGTGCACCTCTTGCTTTAGCGCCACCAAAACCTTCGATGACAACATGTGCGTCACAAAGTTTTCACTGCTTCACATTTCAGCTTCATCGTGTATATAGAAGAATGCGTGTGCGATGGTAGAATGAACGAAAGTAGATCCAAATATAGCAGGTTCCGTACATGTATGGGCTGGAATTCACTATAACGGTAAATATGGATAATTGCGCTATATACATAAACGTAATCGAAACAATGTTGTCACCACATTATCGTGTTCGGAAACAACTTCTTACCAGTAAATGTCAATGCACCTGCTCACAAAGCATGGATGGGGTGGCTTGGGGTGGATTAATGTGGATGAATTTTTTTTAATTTGATGACTGGGAAATTCCTTATTGTTTTACAAAGTCTTTACCTTTAGCGTACATTTAATATCCTTTACCTGAGAGATATATATTGAATAATGCAATACACATAATAATATGTATGTGATGAGCTACAGATTGGATCTGTTTTACAGATACTTTTAACACTAGACATTACACGTCATGTTAAATCCATTACTGGTATGTTAAGTGTGTATTTTCCAACATTCTATTAACTATTCTATTCTAAGTGTCAAGAAAACAAATGTTAAATGCAGAACCGAATATATCTTCAAAAATGTTTATATATGTATTAAAAAAATACAGTTAAGTGGGGAGGGCCGTCAAAAAAATTACATCAAGCCGGAGAAGGTCATATGTTTAAGTACAAACTCAAGTAAAAATCCTCCCTGACCTTATCATTACTTTTAAGGTGGATGATTACATATATACATATATTGATGAAGATGTTAAATGATAGTCAAATGACAGATAAAACTCCATTCTTACAGTGCGACTTGTAGCAACAACTTTAGGTTGTTGAACTCAGTATCGGGTTGAGGACAACTCAGTTTCGAACAACGTTAACTCTCCCAAGGTATACATGTATTTACTCAATCTAGTTAAAACTAGCTGTAATGTGATACGTATAACATTACAGCTAGTTTAAACTAGATTGGTATTTACTTGACGCTCATCTCATGTGCTCAATTAGATAGATTTTTCATCATACAGCATATCATTAATACAAAAAAGACTTTGATATTAAAAGTGGTTTTTTTTTTGGATTAAATAGGGACAATAAAAACTATATTAAAATACAATAAATCGTATGAATACAAGTTGGCAATACAGAGGATACATAACTCGTCCCAATTTCAAATCAGGTTTATGTCCCTCGTCGTTTAAGTTTGGTTTGTCCCTCGCCAAGGCGAATTTATTTCACTTTGGACATTAACTGGATACGAAAGGGGACGTTTGTTATGTATCCTATGAACAACGATAAACATACATGTACCAATTAATTCTTTGGAAATTAAGCATTAAATTTAAGTAAAATAGAAGATACCTGTCAGTCAGAGGATCCAGTACAAGACCCTGTCCTTAGCGTACCAGTGTGTGCACGGCACAGCTCCATCCTACCTGTGCGATCTTGTACACGTGTACTCCCCAGGCAGAACCTTGAGATCAAGCAGTCAAGGCCAACAACAAGTCCCAAGGATCCATTTGCAGACTTTTGTAGCACGCTCCTTCGCATACGTTGTTGCCCAAAATGGAATTCCCTTCCACAAGTTCTGAAAGACTTGGACTCTCTTATCCAAAAAACACTTGAAAACATTCCTGTTCAGTTGTGTCTAGACTTATGTAAGCGCTTTGAGCACAATTATTGTGGAGTTTAGCGCTTATTATTATTATATTCATCTAATTGTTTTTAAGAAAATACTCTGGGTAAGACAAAGTATACATGTCATTATACATGATTAAGGCAGAAACAGCGCAGAAACAGGGCTGAAAACGGTTGTCCGTTGTTTTTATGTTTTTTTTTATACCAAACATGTTGCTAGGCAACATTATTCACAGGAAAAGACTAAAAGTCAGCCAACATATCACAAACATTTTGTTAATGATTCGTATCCAGAGTTATTTACGTGTACATAAAACATTCCATATGAAGCGTACATAATTCATATCCACAGTTATTTGCATTTCAAATTTCTTATCAAGTGTATATGACCAGCTTAGCCATGCTTGAACTCTCAGCTGTGTCATCACGAAGCCTACACCCTACTTTACCTTGTTTCCTTTGTTTCCTTTTTTCCTTTGTTTCTTCACTAGATGTGTCAGACCGTACACTCATATTTGTTTCACACTTTACTATATATACTTTACCCAATACACTTAGATAATTGTCTCCACTAGTCTAAATACACATATAGTTTCCTCAACACATCTTCAAAGTCGCACATGGCTGGTCCTTTTTCAAATAATAAAGTGTTCTGTCGCGAATGTGAATAGGATCTTAAAACATCTCAAATATGATAAAGTATGCTTTATGAAAGAATTTGGAATCAAACTTGCAACCCTTCGTTTATTATGGCATGCTCTTATCCATTAGGCTACCAAGGGTTGTGAGAACCTCTACGATTGGTTGTCAGTATGAATTTGGAGGTGTCGGCAGCCATTTTGGACGCCATATTTGATTTCTGTGTTGTATTATAGACAAACACCATTTTTAATAATCTTAATGTGTTCGTTGCCCCCAAAACCCTAGGGGTAGACACCATTATCATCACATTCGAGTTTATGGTTGCAGAGTTATGATCATTAAGAGGTATTGGCGGCCATCTTGGACGCCACCTTGAAAAAAACACTTTTCCGGGGGTACCCTACCAGAATCAGTTGAGAAACCTTTTGTAGCAATTTGTTGGGGGTTGAGGTTTTTTTTCTCCATATATTGACCCGACTAGTATGAATTGTGCGTTCTCCTGTACACGGGAAATTCACGAAACGCATTTGGGGATCGTGCTAACCACATGAGCACAAATGCACGTGCATTCACAGGAATAATATGGCATTGCATTGCACGTGCGTCTTACAAGGTGTCACACATGAAATGTGCAACGATCAAAATTTAAATGAAAGTGGATGATGAATGACATAAATTATGATAACAATATGAAATCTGTTATGCATACATTCTATACGTTATATATAAAAACATATCATGTTATCATTTATATGTGATGTAAACAATTTATACATGTAGATGTATGGTATATAATGTGAAAAAAATGTACTGAATGTAGGTGACATAAAAATGTGAAATCTGTTTTGTAAATATTGCATACTTTATATTATGATATCTACAACAATTAACATTATAAAACTATGCTGTGTTTTGGTGTCAGATATGGTAAAATTCACTTCTAAGATAGGGGTGGTCTGTTTTTTCTCGGTCTGCCTACACTTTTGTTTGAATGTAGGCAGATAGAGACGTAGGCAGATCGAGAGTAAACCAATGAGATTGGGTCCGGTCACGGTTTTGAATACTGTTGAAACAACAACATCGATAATCGGTAAAATTGTATTAACTCGACCAACATAAGGTGAAATTAATGTATACCTATACTTTTCCGACTGCATGAGCTGATTCACCTACAGATTGACGAGGGGGCCCTTATCACATATCTGGGTTCAGAACAGTTGTTATTAGCTATAGGCGGATATCATTGGCGTATAATATACGACATGACATAGTGCACCAGATAAATACATGTCAGGGGAATCTGTCAAAATGTGACACAAGCACCAAACTTATCACAAAAACGCTGGACATCTGAGATTCAAGATGGCTGCCACTTCTTCAAGATGGCGACCATAACGAGTACCAAAGTTACACTTTCTAACATAGTTATTCACGAACTTGCCAAAAATTTGACGAATATGGCAGTAAAGTACCGTAAGGTCATGCAGATTCAGATTTTGAATTTAATTTTTTTTAAATAAACGGATTGTGTATTAACAAACATTATGCTGAAAAGATTGAAGTGTTTGAATTAAAAATATATATTGTATACGGTTATATATCCAGCTCCGGATATTGTAAACTAACGCTACATTAAAACCTTGAGTGAATACACTTTTATGTGAATATTAACGTATCGAAGTCGACATAAGCCGATTAAGAAAATTTCCACTGACTATATGAAAACAAACAACGCTTCAACCAATGCATACGGATACCATGAGTTGGGCACACCTTAGGAAAATCGCGCTCTTGTCAGATCGAAGTCAGTCAAGGTGCGGAGTTGAGTTCTTAGAAACGGCCTGTGACGTCACAAGTCATGACCTTTGTCAAAAGAGATTAATTGCTAACGGATTATAGTCTGTTTCAGGGAATTGGACATTCAATAGTAATCATATGACACGGATATCGAATACCCTTCAGAAAACGTCAGTGTTCTGTATAGAAACAAACCTTCCTTGACATGGTTTGCCATTTGAATCCGTTTGTATGATTTTAACTTATATTGTAGGACCCAAACATTTATGGGCAACATTAGTTCAACGTTTTTTTCTTAATAAAACAAAAAATTCCTCATGATAACAAGCAAACTGGACAGTCCAAACTTCTATTTAGTGTTTGAACCAAAGGTCATAATTCATATATATTTTTATATATACTTTAAAGAAACCTTATTCTCCCTTTAGAGGTTACCAAATACAGCCCCACCCACGTAACTTTTATTAAAAGTGGAGCATATTTTAGATAGTATATATATATATATATATATATATATATATATATATATATATATATATATATATATATATATATATCCTGATTGATTGCCATCAACGTTAATTGTGCAATCAGCGACATCGTTAACAAGTCTGCAGTTCCTTCATCTGTGAGACGTGCACATATTCACAGCTTGAGGGGGTTGCTAAGAATATAACCCACTTGTAATAGAGGTTACATGAGAAGAAATGACTCAGTGGTAATGAGAGAGCAGAAAACTGGTCGTTCATCTCTGTTGCGCAACATATTTGCGCTAAACTTCACCTGTGCTCTAACAAAAGCACAAGTCAACGTATTGGACTATTTGCCAATCCCAAAAGATTACTTCACTGTTATACATAAAGCAATTTGCCAAATGTGGCAAAGTGACTGGGAACATGGCACCAATGCCAGACATATGTACAACTTATGCCCTAAAGTCAATAAGCATGTAAAGATTCGTCGTCAAAAGAGAAGAGATGATTCGTTTTGACTCGATTAAGACTCGGCCACTGTGGCTTAAATGCATACAAACACATTTTAGACAAGGATAAATCTCCAATGTGTAAGGATTGTGCTGGCAATTGCCCAGAAACTGTTTTTCATTTTTTAATTGAGTGCGAGGGACATAATATCCATCGTCAAGAACTTATAGAGGTGGTGTCATCAAGATCAAGTACCTTCGATCTGAGGTCTATTCTTGGAGAAAACCTGCTGTATGGTGACATTCAAAGAGCCCTTTTAGATTACGTATGCAATACGGGCAAATATGACTGCATATGAATCTTTTTTAACCTCTTGTATCATTATTTTCTAATCTTTTTAATCCTTTTATATGCCGGGCGCATATAGGCCATTTGTTGGCCCAACGTCGCCCTTAATTCCACCTACCTACCTACCTACCTACCTAACAAAATGACCTCACGTGCTTTGCAACGAAGTGATATGAACTGTCATTGGCTCGCAGGTCCAAGCTGCGTAGCGGTTTGATTGGCTCACGCCGTCCAAGGGCGGGTAATTTGAGTACATTTCAATTTGATGAAATTTCCCATGGGTGATATAGTTGAGAGTAACGGAGCATATATAAAACCATGGGTAACCGAGGATGGGTTACTGTTAATAGATATGTTAACATGAGCAACAGCCATATTGGTCCATGTATTGACGAGAGCGTTGGAATATATTTCAAGCAGGGTATATTAGGTTCATTATCCATACGCCGAATGGCATATTGATAATACAAAACGGCCTTCGTAAAGCATTTGACTTTTATTTGTCTTGCGTCTTCTACAGAGCGGCGTATGCTGAAACGCTTGAATTGTAGGTATCTGCGTCTGTTACAGAAAAACGGAGATCTAGGCCGTGTTCAAGAGAGGTTTCAAAGTAATCGCTCAATTAGCGATTACTTTTAAACCTCTCTTGAACGCGATTGCTCAATGGAGCGCTACGTAGCAAGGCGAGCAAACTTCGAGGAATTTGCACTGTGTCGTTCAAGAGAGAATGAGCGCTACTTGAGCGCTACTTGAGCGCTACTTGAGCGCTTCATTGAGCGATCAATGAGCAATTTAAGCGCTCGCTGTTATTGAACGGAACCCTGGCGCTTGTTCGTACGCTGATGACTTGACGTTTGGGTGTGGTGTGGTCGTTTCAGAGCGGCGGACGTATTTATGATGTTTCTGCACCCGGCTACACATTCAGATAACGATTAATTTTCTGCATACGTAAGATGAGGAAAACTGAAAAATTTCCTGTATCATAATCAATGTATTACGTGGATTGATATTTCCCAGGTGAAAATACCCAGTTGGAGTTGTACTACGCAGTTGGTAAGGTTTTTAACGTAATGCACTGCACCTAGAAATGTCCTTATAGGGTAAACAATTTAACAAGCTGTTATATTCAGTTCTGCAAAGGCAAACTACGTTAAATGTGTTAATGGTTGTGAATACAATTATGTTAATAAGTCCAGTTTGTTGATTAAAACTGCCGATTAAAAGTTGATTACCCATATAGGGAAACATAAGCCGTGTAATATTTCGTATAATGTGCACATTAATAATTAATAGTGCATATTTATAAAGCGCACATATCCACGCTCGAAAGCATGCTCAAGGCACACATCACTTTTAATTTACAATGACTGTTTCAACGCAAGTTTCCTTGTTTCAACGCCTGTGACGTCATAAACATGAGTGTTAGTGACGTCATTGTAACAGGCATTGACGAGAGAAGACGTTTTCTGTCTGTGAAATAGAATGAGTAGTAAAGATAGTATTACACTTGAAAATGATTCATAAGAATTCTATATAACTGTTTGTGCATAACCTTGATGCTTAAATCTTACATTGCCGTTTTAGAAAAAGACTACCTCGTATAAAACGTGTATTTATTGTAGCTACAACCACTATTCAGACTTAAAGGGACAGTAGCACGTTTTTTCGCTGAAATAAGTTGATGAAATCTAATTGAAAAATAGTGTCACCAATAGTAAAGACATCCTTCTGTCTTCGGAAAATCAAGTTAAAAATGTTTACATGTTCAGTAAAGCCGTCGTTTATGTAATTCGAAATAATAACTTGTGTTCACGATAAAATGGCCGCCATGCAATTTTTGCTCTATACGCAGCATCGTTATTACCAATACGGATAATTGGTTTGTGTAATAAGATGTTTTACCCTCTAAGGTTAATTCAAATGACATAAACTAAAATTTAAATTTAAAATTCCATACGTGAAAGGAACAGTACGACCGGGTATGTGTGTGGAGAGTAAATGTAAAGGGACATCCATGTTTACATGTATGGATTTATACTATTGTGCTTATGAATAATATCAAAGATTGTTTAATGATATAACCCGTATACGCGTTTTAACAATATTTTAATTTTTTACATTCAGAACAGAAGTTTTCCAACGTCAATAATACTTTTATTTACTATGCCACCATTCTTCGAAGCTTATTTAGGTCAAGCAATTATAAGGAAAGGCAAACAATGAGAAACATCTGGAGAACTTCCAATGAAAAAGGCCCTTGCCCTGTGTACTCTATGTTAAGGAGAAAGTACGAGTATCTGTCCATTCCTTGAAAATAACGGAGACGAGGGCCCGAAGGGCCCGAGTCCCATTATTTTCAAGGAATGGACAGATACGAGAATTTTTTCCTACTTAAAGTACACTCAAGTTATTGCTTATGTGAAGAAACATAAAGTATGTGTGTAGCAAGTCATTTAATCACGAACTATATAATATATTGAGTCAACGAGTCGATGACCCAACCACAAATGAAATCGACACCACAACAAACCATGGAGCTCGTGAAATGTGCGCGAAAGCGTGCTTCCCCCAACTTGCACGTGCGGAACTCAATCCGACGTGCTAGACATGACCCAAAAGAAATTACATCCGAAAGTATGGATCCTCCATAGCACAATGGTTAGCGTGCTAGGTTAGCAAACAAGAGGTCCCGGGATCGAACCCCCCTTTCGTTGACAACATTTTCAGATTTTAAAAAGTGTTAAAAAATATTTGCAAGGCGTTCTAACGCAAAGTAGTTCCGTGCGTGGCATAAGTCTACAAATTAGAATACAGTTACTACAGCTTAAACCCTAGGTCACCCGTGCAACTGTCCATTACTGGAAAATAATGGAGAGATAGAACAATAGAATGTCGTCAGAAGTGTACTTTAACACCTGTTCGCTAACAAAGCTTCAAGAACAAAGAACATTTCAAATGCTAAGATTCCGCGTCCTAAATTATTTTTCCTCATCGTTTGACATCTTGTGGGCGACACGGATGTAGTATCTCTCCGTATAAATGTGAAATGTGAAATTGCTTCCTTACCTAAAGCTCTTACCCTGCAAGGATGCAAGTAGACGCCTTGCTAATGATTCTCGCGGCTGCCGTTACAGGTATGTGAGTTCACGTGTATAGGGACTGCTTTTGTAGAACATGGACACGTGTGTCATTATTTATAGGTAATACATTATCCGACACCTATCTTAAGAGGTTTGTGTTTGCTTGTGGGGAGACTGTTGAACTTGTGTAATTTGAACCGTTGTTTATTTTTCATGTTATTGTTTACATCCGGCACAGATAATTATTATCTGAAAATCAACACTGACAGATGCTTGCACGTAATGACATGTGTTCGTTTTACACGTCCCGGTCTATGGCATGCAGATTCATAATGACAAATAGAGTGTGACTATGTTGATAAAATAGTTGGTATGTCGGGTTTTATTATTCAGTTACAGATTTAGACATGTGTCTTGTTACGATATTAGTCGTTCACATTGAATTCAATTGTTCAAATTAAATTCTCTCTTGCTCAACTTTGCAATAATTTGCCATAAGTTATGCAATATTGTAAATTGATTAATTAGTTATTAAATTTTAGATCAAGCTAATAATAATCAACAATTAAAACACCAACAATTGTGTTTTCATTAAGTAAATTTAATTAAATACCAACATAACATTTTTTATTAATTTTTACAAAAACTATTTCTCACGAAGTGTCTCATTTCACAAATTGTTCAAAGCGATTTTTACACTAATTGTACAAACAAACGCTTAAAAAATAGTTATTTTTTCTAATGCAAAATGTTTAAGCACAGCAACACATGACAATACATAACTTTTAAGGTAGTCCCGTTAGGATCTATGTACCTTTCAGAAGTAAGATATTTCCTTGTATGTCTTCTCAATCAATACCATACCTGTGAGCACCCTCGATATCAGGTTTATCTCTCTTAAAGCAGGTGTTCTACCTGAAACGTTACTTTTTGTTATGAAGTTATGAAGGCAAAATAACAACTAAGCGAATCGTTCGTAACAGGGCACAGTTCTCATTTCTATAACAACATGTAGCTAACTAAAATCGTATTACGATGTGGTAGGACTAGAAGTTGATATGTAAATAACCCTGTTCTAATTTTTATATCTCTTTATAGCTTCATGTTGTCACATTGAGTCTTATTTTTCATGTATAGTCTACCAGTGATTTTTCCTTGCATCCAATTTACCAAAACACTGCATCATCGAAACTTCAACTAAAACTACTCATACATTGCATAAAGTAAGTTGGTAATGCATGGACGATGAAATGCTCTAGCTCTTTCTTTACCATCATTATTATGTTGCATTGTCAGTAATGGGTGCTGTGGTTGAAGTGCTAGAGTGACAGCGCAGATTCATTCAAATCTTCTGTTAATGTCGTGGCTCGTCTGCCTTTAATATGATCCATTTAAACAAAGTGCGCTTTTAAAGGTACATCCATTGTGCTGACTGTTGACTGTTTGATCATATTCGACTCAGTATAAGAACGATATAAAGGTAAAAGTATCGATTTCTGATCGAAAACAGGGCAATGCACCGCGTGTGGCGCACGTCAAAGTCAAACGTAATTTTTAAAACTTATTTACAACAGACTAAAAGAAAACATTAACTTGATAATGTTTAATAGTCTTTTAACTACTGTGCATGTAACACGGCCCAGATACTGCCTCAGTGCAATATTCTTGCTCGACATCAATGGCGATCTTTAAACCAGACTACACAGAACCAATCATGCAAATGGAATGACGTCATTCATCATCTTTGCAACCCGATTCAAATCATCTTCTCTCGGTACTAAATTTACGGCCCAAACCATTCCTCTCCTTTTCAATATCTAATAAAATGGTGATATTTTAAGAATAAATTCTTTTTTCATAACCTGAGTGTGAGACTAACCTATTTAGCAACGATTGATGTTACTGGCATCACCTAATAACCGTGGACAAAGTGTTGTTCAAGATAACAATGCCCATAAAAAAATGCAGATTTTATCAATAATATTTGTGTCATTGTCTCAAAGGTAATTGAACTGCATGTCACAGGCGAAGTTTAGTGCAAATATGTTGAGCAACAGAGATGAACGACCACTTTTTCCCACTTCGTTCGCGCATAGGAAAAACTGGTCGTCCATCTTTGTTGCGCAACATATTTGCGCTACACTTCACCTATGGACACATGAACTATGGTCCTAATGATCCTAATGATAGGTCGTCAAGGCCACCCAGCATCTTTGACAAGTGATCATGATTGGACTACTTTCGGCAAATATTGAATTAGTCCTCATAATCATTTAAGGCTGGTGTGGGCAATTATTTACAATCATCCAGATTTAAGGGTCAACAATCATTGGCTACTTTCAGTACAATATTATTATACCAACTTTAAAAAAAAATTAAATCAAATTAAATTACGAGGTCGCACTAAAGACAAACACATTTTTAAGGGCCTTTGGGATCCGAACTAGGAGGTATGCGGGTTAAAGGGACACCACATAGAGGATAAAAAATCAAATAATGTGCTATGCTAATTAACATGTCTTCTAACAAGTCATAGACACGCAATTTCAGACAATTGACGTAATTGGTAATAAAAACCTCTGCATGTAGACAGTGAAGCGAAGCGTACTCGTTAGCAGACACTGTAATCAGCTTAGTTGGATAAAGATGAGACTCGTGTTTATCCTCGACGCGGTGTCCCTTTAAGAAGGTGAAAATCAGTCGTGTGTTGAGTATCTTATCCTTGACATGATACATCAACGATGGGTTCATGTCATGTACAATTCAGTACTTCCATATTGTCATACCTCAAAACTGTACAAACAGATTGTGGCTTAAAGGTACCGTTAAATCTATATTATGTAACCAGTTTGTTCAACGCTGGAACGATTGTAAATCTAAATCTTCTTAAGGCTACTACTATCGTATGTTTAAACAATCCCTAAATCTAGAAACATACCTATTACAATTTCCATTAAATGTTCGTATTTGGTTTACTAAAATTAGAACTTGTAATCATAGACTTCCTGTTGAAATTGGAAGATGGTATAATGTTAACAAAGAAGATAGATTATGTACATTTTGTAATAGTGCTCTCGGTGATGAGGCTCATCTCCTGTTGTTTTGTCCATATTTTAATAATATAAGAAGGTCATTTTTACCACTTTATTATTGTAATACTCCTTCTATAGATAAATTCATATCTCTTATGTCCTGAAAGCATAATGCACTACTGTGGAAAGTTTGTAACTAAGTAAAAACTTGTTTACGTATGCTCCCATAATAATATTGTACATTGTAATTATTTCTCTATGTCACTTTTGTGAGAATAAACCATTCATTCATACATATTCAGGATTACGTTATAAACGGAACAAGACGAACGCGTGTTTAGACTGAATAGTAGACTAAAACTTAGTTTCAGAAATATTTGTTCTCACCAACAACATTTTACAAACAATTCAAATAATTATACAAATGGAGCCTCAAAATGTCTTAATTCATAGAGGTGACTAATCTAGAATTGCTAACTTTCTAGACTTGGCTGGTCGTCAATTGAATATTTTGACCTAGGGTCTGGATGACAGACTAACATTATTAGATATCCCCGTACTATGATTACTGATATAAATGAAGGACTAATATACACTTCACATATTAGAAAACAAGAATAGAACTTCCCCCCAAAGTTATAACTCGCCTCACTCCCTGGCTACTTGCTGCCTTTTGTTCACTTTCCTGTGTTAGCTTAGTATCATGTTACCAAGTTCAGGAACAACGCAGTGATGTAGGTAGCCCAGGAAAGTTACCGAAATGCAACAAGGCTTAATTTAGCCAGTAATTGATGGAGACTGACGATAGTAAAACAATACAAACGAAAATATACTTTTTTAATTTCGTTTTCACAAAATACTCGGTATTGTTGTGCTTTAAAGGGACAATAGCACGTTTTTTTGGCTCAAATAAGTCAATGAAATGTATTTGAAAATTAATTTCACCAATAGTAAAACTACCTTCTTTCTTCGGAAAATTAAGTTTAAAAATGAGTGTGTATGGTTCGGTAAAGCCATCGGAATCGTTTTTGTAGTTCGAAATATTAAAATGTGTTCATATTGGAATGGCCGCCACGCAATGTTTGCTTTATTCGCAACACCGTTATTACCACTACGGTTAATTGGTTTGTGTAGTAAGATGTTTTACTCTCTTAAATAAATTTAAATGACATATACCATCATTATAAATAGGAAATTTGAGAAAAATAAAATTTGCAAAAAACGTGCTACAGCCGATTTAAATTGAAAGAAATAAGGTTAAGTTTGTTTCATTTTAAAAAATTGATACTGATGTTTGAATACAGCCATGTTCTTTCTGTTCCAGGTGTGAGCGCGAAGATCACACAGTGCATTGACCGGAAGCAGCACAGCGTCACATTGAACTGCCCCAGAGATCACGTGATCTATCGACCAATCGTTTCCATGGGATCCGGCACAGACAGCACGTGCCGAGAGCAAGATGGCGATTGCACTGGCTTGTCCTTGGACTTGGAAAACATGATAAAATCATGTTACTGGGGAACAAGTTGCAAACTGTCCTGGAGTAAAACCCAAACGATAACGATAGCGAAGAACTCAAGCTGTCGTGGCTCCCCGCCAACGTATGTCATGTACGATAACCCGACTTGCATCCCCACTGGTGAGATTCAAGGAGATTTCCCCAAATTACTTCCCATTTATGTTCTTTCCTGATTTGAGATAGTCACTGTGATGTAAACATTCATGTGAGGTAAATGAGGGCCACACATAGCTACGTGCCGACTAGCACGGGTTATTACTCAGGTCTGATACTGTAGAAATGAGAACATCTTAAAGGGGCAGTAGCACGTTTTTTCGCTCAAATAAGTTGATGAAATGTAATTGAAAAATAATTTCACCAATAGTAAAACATACTTCTCTCTTCGGAAAATAAAGTTTAAAATGAGTGTACATGTTTCGGTAAAGCCATGGGAATCGTTTTTGTAATACAAAATAATAAATTGTGTTCACAATAAAATGGCCGCCATGCAATTTTTGCTTTATACGCAACAAAGTTTTTACCACTACAGATAATTGGTTTGCGTAATAAGATGTTTTACCCTCTAAAATTAGTTTAAATGGCATAAACTATCATTATAAATGGGAAATTTGAAAAAATAAATTTTGCAAAAAACATGCTACTGCCCCTTTAATGAGTTGCTGTACATATGGATAAACTTATCAGAATACGTAATTCACATTTTACCAACTACGGAATTATACACAGATAACCTATAAACCTATAAATTCAACACGCGTGTTCCTCAAAAGGATTCATATACATATTTCATGTTTTGAGATGAAAACACATCATATATATTCTAGAAAATGGAATAGTACTTATTCTGAAAATCTTATTAAGACGACAGGGGAAAAGAATACTCCTTGTCGTATTTCCACAAATTGATTTTTTTAATGATTTCAAGTATGTGTTTTCTATATCTTGAATGGTATTAACATTGATCTTACTAGTAGATATTCATAATAGCAAGTTGAGCCATCTGCAAATCCCAAAGTAAATCGTACTATGAAGGTGACAGTAATGATGTTGGGTTTAATGTTGTTGTCAAGAGAATTCCATTTATATCACGGCGGCTATAATGGTCGCATAAACGAGGCCCGCAACACCATTGTTGCTTTGCATTGAATGAAACCTGGGCTCCGTTCCATAACAGCGAGCGCTTATAATCGCTCATTGATCGCTCAATGTAGCGCTTAAGTAGCGCTCAAGTAGCGCCCAGGTAGCGCTCATTCTCTCTTGAACGACACGGTGCAAATTCCTCGAGGTTTGCTCGCCTTGCTACGTAGCGCTATATTGAGCAATCGCGTTCAAGAGAGGTTTAAAAGTAATCTTTCATTCAGCGATTACTTTGAAACCTCTCTTGAACATGGCCCTGGAGCATCCGCTCGAACTTGCAAAACATGGGCGGTATTGATCTCAAATTCAGTGTAGCAATATTAAACCGTATGTAGAACAGTTCCCTACAACAGTCAATGTTGCGGCTTGGATTCGAACCCCGGACATAATGAGCCGAACGCACTAACCACTCCGGCTTCCTGAGACGCAAAATGCCTTACACCAAACCCAACTTCACAAATTTACATAGTCCCATATAAAGGATATTTTATGAAAAATATGTCATGTTTACGGCACGAGTACCTGAGCGAGAGCGAGGGATATGCCTATATTCAAGCCCAAGCGTCGTTAGCATAGTTTGACGAAGACGCGGATATAACTTTTATTTATTACTAAGTCATACCATCGTCCATGCTGGCTGACTGCCAGCCACTTTAGAACGTAACGTCAAAAACCCTGTTTATACGGCGAGCGAATGCATATGATCATGAGTAAAGCATTACACATATGCAAATTTGCTCATATGAGCAAACTTCGCCGTATGGACGCGTTTGCACATATGTATATTTTACTACCGTAAGCAAATTGTTCACTACCGTAAGCAAATTTGCACCTAGTCAGGGGCAGGTGCAAATTTTTACTACCGTGCGTAAATATGGTATTTTCACTTTTCTAGTAAAAGTTCGTCGTATACAGACATAGTGACTTCACACAGGTTGAGAAAATATATTAGAGAACTTTAGAAACTCTTAATATTGTTTTTCAAATTCTCTACATATAGGATAATCTCCTTCTTGCACGCGATGACCTTCGAAGTCAATCTGGCTATCCGATTTTCATTATATAATTAGACAGATTTAATTAATGTCATTTATTTATTTTACATCTAATAACTATTAATTGGCATGTTTTAGGAATTCTCTATTCATATATTAAAATAGTTGGAAGCCCATTTGCATAGGCAGAAATTAAACACATTTGAACGCATAGCAAATTTACTTTTACTCACGTGTGTATATTACTACCATAAGCAATATTGCATATGTGCAAAGTTCTCCGTATAAACAGGGCTATAGAAAAAGCGTGACGTCATAACAATCAAGTCACCACAAAGTGATATTTTGCCCAAGGTTCGTATGGAAAATATAAACCCCGATATGAATGCCCTCATAGGTAATATAAAATGGTTGTACAATTATGTTTTCATTCCAGATAATATACTTGACATCTCGACTGCATCTGACTACGTGTCCACTCTGAGCAAGGGCATCATCCGGAGTAGCCCCAACTATCCTTACCACTTCAAAGACCTGCGGTCATCCTACCGGACTCTACTCCGGCCACGGCCTGGTCACTTCCTCGCCTTGACTGTGGACAGTCTTAATGTCAGGGGTCAGAACAGTCTCAACATCTTTACGGAGACTGAGAAGGGGCGGAAACTCATACTCAGAAAGAAGATGGCGACCGATGAAGACTTTCAAGTGACGGAGGAGAACGTGACGATTCAGTTTGACGTCACTGCGGGGGAACGAGAAGGGGGCTTTGTCATCAGATTCGAATGCAAGTATTGTTATTTTATACACTAAACAATAGATAATAGACAAAACTATTATTTACTGAGCCATGTACACTCATTTTAAACTTGATTTCCCGAAGAGGGAAGGGTGTTTTACGATTGGTGAAAATATTTTTCAAATACATTTCATTAACTTATTTGAGCCCAAAAACGTGCTACTGCCCCTTTAAAAAGTTTAAAACGACTAGGATGAAAAACTAGACATTTAACGTTTGTTTTAAAGTGAAATACTTTGAGAGATACAAGACAGTGTGTGCTCGTTTAGTGTTGGTGATTGGCACTCGGCCGGAAGCAAAAGTTTATACTCTTGATTTAAACATTAGTTGGGTCATTGTTGATTTTTGAGATGTTGAAAGTATTTGCCGCTCATAAAGCAGTAAAAGATTATCGAAAGTGAGACCAGCTCTTTCACCAGCTGGTTATACAAAATCTTTTTAGTTATGATTTGTTTTTGACTGAAAAAGACTCGAACCAGCAATGTTTCTAGGACAGTTTACTTTGTCGACAGATGAAGCTATAACATGTCATCGAATGAAGACATTATTTTTTCTATTTATAGAGTTGCCACTCCCCGTTTTGTCAACAAAACATTTAAGTTTACCGTTATTTCCCAATTGTTTGATGTGATAAACTGAGAACAATTCATTTACCACACATGCATATGAATGTTACACATGTACTTTCTTTTACAGGTTGAATATAATTCTGGTTGTTGTTTTATTTTTTCAGATAGGAAAAATGAACTCCCGAATAACGTCAAGATAAGCAATCACGTCGACCAAAAGCCAAGATTTAATGGTAAGTTTAGGTTTAGTTGGATTTAATTTGTGTCATTTCACGAAATGAAATCGTGAATCTAGATCTGGTATGGTAGACAGATTTGGTGTTCTTAGGTCTTTGAATCCATGGCGCCTGCGAATAACTTTTCTCTACAGAAATAACATTCTTCCGGAAACAACATTTTAAGTCCGTTAGTCTCTCAATATGTAGGGACTATTATCTTGTAGGTGACGTTGACACTGGTTTCAAGGTCACAGCGAAACATAGAGCTTTCATGTCACTTTTGACTAATGAAATTACTCAATGAGTTTGGAAAATGTATTTTGAATATCAACAATCACATAGCTCTGTGGTATTTATAGATAACATAATGTTCTGATGAAATTGAATTTCATCTTAGCATATTACTCGCGGCAAGAACTCATGTCACTTTAGTTTCAGGTTAATTTGACAATTGCAAAATGTCACTTATTCCATATTTCTATTTCTAAAATTCATTTTCAGTTAAAGGATCGGTCGACTCCTGTATCGGCCGAAGAGATTCCATGAATATCGTGTGTCCTTCCGGTCACGTGATATACAATGCTGACGTCACTTCCGGTGTCAGCAATGGCGGCCAGTGTATGTTGAAGGGAGGAGACTGTCAGGGGTTAACGCACACATTAATAACTCAGATTAATAAATGCTACTGGATGAATACGTGCAAACTGAGTTGGAGTAAAGGCGTCCCCTTGACGATGACCAATACGCTGAACTGCCTGGCTCAATTTCCTGACTACATTGCAGTGAAGAGTTACCAGTGTTTCAATGAAGGTGAGGGGGTTATTTGTTGTCCATATAATGTTCCAAGGGGTAGCATCCTCGAGAGAGGGTATTGGTTGTGGAAAGGGTAGGCAATATGGGTTTTTTGTCAGTCTCATATATCTTGATTGTTCAATTTTGGAATTGCGCATTTTCAAGATGCAGTTTCTTCAGATAATCACAGTCATTACTTGACTTGAAGACCAATCGTTTTTACGACTCTGATACCAACAGCAACCAGTTCTTACAGCTGAGTACCGAAAGTGCAAATATCACGTAAATTGACGTGCAATTTAACGTCAATAAAATTACATCACATACAATTACAATTTATCATCATATATACATGAGTAAAACAATAATTCTTAAACGTATTCTGTGATCGTCACGGCAGTTGTGCATGTTCATGAAATTTGGCATAATGAAAAAAAGGGGTCAAATTTTGAAAATTCAATTTTCATTAATTTTCGAACACAAGCTTTCATATTGACTAAATGAGAACAAATTCATCAAAAATGCATTGAATGACCATAAGATGAAATATATTATGTATGTTAGAAACTTACTGAATATCTCACAAAAGAAAAGAAAAACTGTAGTTTTGAAAAGATGACCCCTGGTCACTTCAAAGAGCTGCCAAAACTGTAACTGTATACTATAAGGATAACCCATGATACCGAGAATATGGTAAGGTTGTAGACCCTGATAGGAAGGAAAAACCCGAGGATGCGAAGCATCCGAGTGTTTTTCCTGACTATCAGGGTCTACAACCTTACCATATCCGAGGTAGAATCATCTTCACAACGTCACGGGCGTAACGAGAAGATTTTCAAATCATCTCCCTCCGCCCTTGACCTCACGACCCGCTTTTTCTGCGCTAAGATTTTAGCGTACTGCAGGCTTAGTCGATAGTCCAATCAGAAGAAAGCTTGCAATATGAACTTCTATATTTAGACTGGAAAACACCTTTTCTAATTCGTCCAATTTCTCCGCTTATTTTGGGTCGCAAACTGTAGCACACTTTTTGACAGTATTTTGATCAGTCCCGGACTTGTATAAACTTTCAATTGATGCAATAAAATAATTACAATTCGCTTTCATAAACCCGTAATCGATAATCAAAACGTCGAAGCGGACAGCTTCAAAAGCCATAAAGTTGGCACATGGAGTGGACCCACTGTAACGATGTTACTGTCTGATAACTGCCAAACTGGATATATTCATAAATTTCGCGTATGATTTTGCGCATGTTATCAGGTATCGTTTGTTAATTTCACAACATTGCAGCTGGAAGTAGGTTGAGTGATTCAATTTAGTTGGTTTTCATAGTTTTTAAAAAGTCATATAAGCTAACAAAAATAACTAGCACATGTTATTCACTCCGAAATCGAACAAATCAAGTGTTGAGTTTGAATGAAACTAATCTTTAATGATTTCACACCAGCTTTTTTTACAAAATACAAAATAACGCGTGTGGCATCATGGTATTTCGATTTAACAATCTCAATTATTTAATACTGAACTACATACCGAAAATAAAGGTTGTATAACGTTTTTAAAAACTGTGATTTGATTTCTTGCTTGATAAACTGTGCCTATAACTCTTAATAACTCTTTTTTATAAATGTTACAATTAGCACGCTATACTAATTGAAATATTCTTATTCAACGCGACGATTTGTATTCAAATCTTTTAACTTTGTTTGAACGTGGGTATTTCTCATTTGCATATGAACTACATGTGTCTCAGTTATAAACTTAACAATCAACTAATAACACTTCCTGGCTCGCATTTGGTCTTCTTATTTAATAAGCATGTTTATGATGATATATGTTCATGTATTTAAGTACTATACGACAAGTATTGCAATGTACAAGAAGAAACGTTTACCCAACGTATGTTTCTAAAAATAACAATTTTAGAATTATCGCTTCTGCAGTACCGAATGTAAACGGTGATTTCATTGGCTGTATGTAAGCAGCTGGTAAGGGGCATAACTCGTGATCACAATAGATGTCGCTGCTTCGTTACACTGTTATCTGGGCTGTTGAGGGCAAGGTAAAAAAATGCATAGAATTTATTTCTATACGTTTTCACCTTGCCGTGGGAAGATGAGGTAGAATGGGCTATCTGTATTATCAACCGTTTTTAAGTGTAAAACAGGCTTTTTACTTGTTATCGCGTTATATTGAGGATCTTGCGGATCCCTGGCGTTATATTGAGGATCCCTCGGTGATGTCAGCCTGTTAACAGCCGCGCTATATATGAGTTTCTTTTGTACCGTTGTTTCTCGTCTGTCCCCTTAGCGCAGTAGTCTGAGGCGTTGACTCAGTAACTACAGGTGATAGTGGATACGGATTCGAGACGCACTTTCTGCAAAACATTTGCTGTACATATTCTGTCGTAAACTTATGAAATTTTTCAAAATTAGTCTAAGTTAGTTTCTTCAGACATTTACTTTCAAGCCGTCATCTGAACAGATATATCAGGGTTTACAATCATTATAATTCCTTCTAACAGTGTTTACAACTGTCTGTGTAAACCCTCCTGGAGGGAATTACAAGGTTGTAAGTCCCTCGTACCGGGTGATACGGTTGAGAAAGGTCGTTTTAGTATCACGTCATATGGCTGGTAGGTTGATAAAATGATATATCAAATTATGTTATGGAATACTCAACTGTCTTTTTATAATACAAAACTGCAAAATGACCGCTGTAATTTTCTCGTTGATATGATGCTTCAAAGACATGCCAAATTACATGATATTTGCATTAAAGGGACACCGCGCCGAGGATAAATATGAGATCAGATTTATCTACCTATGCTGATTAACGTGTCTGGTAACGAGTTCACAGATAATAATAAAACTATACTGCATGTAGACAGTGAAGCCAAGCGTAACTTGTTAGCAGACAAGTTAACCAGCATAAGCAGATAAAAGTAACCCTTTAAACTACACAAGTAGGTGAACAAACTTTCGGTACGGAGCTCTATTCTGTTAACTGAACAAAACGTACATATAAAAGTTTCATTACTTCGATGTTCACAAAGCGTTGTCGAGTTATCACGTTCGTGTTTATCACTTATGGTACCCTTTCATTTCAGATGATGTATACACCATCTGTGACGATAAAAACAAGACGATTTATTCTACAGCAGGTATCATAAGAAGCCATAGTAACTATCCTTGGCATTATCAGGCGGAGGGACTGGTTTGCCGGAAGTACATATCGTTTGACAAGGACATGGATCTGAGAGTCACTACACTTAACGTTGACCTTGACCCCGACGTAAAGGGAGATAATCTCAAATTCTACGAAGGGAGGTCGAAGAAACCTGTCACGACGGTGATAGCTGGTCGTCATGCTGTCGTCTTCATCCGCGGAGGCTGTGCTAAAATTGAATTCAGAATTTCTAAGAGGTCAAAGGGGGGGCAAGGGTTCATTTTGAAATTTGAACGTAAGTGTCCATTCATCTATAATGATGATTTGTTTCGAGGGTTTAAATCTAACCTATTTAACAAAAACCCGAAAACTTACCACATCTAATTACGGTTTATATCAATGTTAAAACACATTACAACAACTTTATGTAGACCCCGGCTTCTATTTGGTTTTTGATGTATAACGGTACAATGTACAAAGTATTTGGCTGTTATGAATCGACTACTCACGGATTTCATGGAGTCTATTTCATTGTTTTTGCTGAATATCATTTCTATCTCATCGAGTGGAGTGAGAAAGTGATATTTTCACGAGTGGCGCAGCCACGAGTGAAAATGTCACTTTCTCACTCCACGAGATGTGATAGAAACGATATTCGGCAAAAACAATGAAATAGTCTATTTATTATATAACTTTAATATGCATAAAAATAATGACATTGAAAGGTTAGAGCGGTCTTGGTTGTCATAATCCGAACAATTTCCCGCTATAGTTCACGGTAAATGCAGTGAGAAAATAATTCGACTGAAATAAGTCCATATAAAACAGGACAGTGTATTACAAAAATAAATATGTTGTAAATGTTTATCTACTGTACCATCTAGTCAAGTGAAGATGCCTAAGACATTGAAAAGCGCAAGTTTTGTCGTTATTTCAAACGCGAAGTGATACAGTGACTGACGTTCGTTTTTGCCTGTCACATACCTCTCGCCTCACCAAAGTTTTCACGAGTAAAATAACTACTATGCAACATATCAACAATAAATGAAGTTCAGAATGTTATGGAATATTGAATATGATATTAACACCTCAAAAGGTCAACAGTAATTGACTGAAACATCATAACAGCGTCGTTCACCGTCAGACGTGGAAGGCAAGGGAGGTAATCACTTTACAAAGGGAGATAATTTCATTTGATAGGGAGACAATCATGAAAAGTATTTCCGGCCAAACGTTAGTCACTGCAGTGAAAATATAACTTTCTACTGCTTATGTGCAAATATGGATTATATTTTCATCGTATAACCACACATTTCATTGCTAGTTATATAATAAAATGGTTTATTTCATTCCAGCTCAAGCAAAACATCTGACGAAAAGGAAGGAAGCAGACCAAATGTCATGTGACGAAGTTACCAAAGGTGAATCATGTAAGTTCGTAATATGATATATAATATACCGATAGAGTTGAAAATAACTAAGTAAATTTTATTGATATGAGCACGTGTGCACATATCACGTTTGCCTAGCAACCATTGTGTCACCGCGACTTCCAGTCTGCGACGTCATAAAACGATTGTTCGTGACGTCAGTGTAGCTTGTCCTCGCAACAATAGTTGGCCGTTTCCTGGCTAATTTTACGTGAATCAAATGGAGTAGAATGGGTAATAAAGAAATAATTATACTCGGAAGTGTGCCATATGACTCGCTCTCGCTCGGGCAATACACAAATTCACACTCGTTTCGTAAAAGCCATATGACACACTTGCTCAGGAAATAATCTCTATATATATATAATATAATATAATATAAATGAAAGTGTTTTGATGATATTTTTTTTTATTTCGATTTTTAAAAAATTTAGTTTTAGATCTTATCTTTATAAAGTTTCAAATGTCTCCATTTCCATCTATTCAGTTATCAATATGTTACCAATAAAATAGTAAACAGAACGACTATACAGTAATTTTTAGCTTCTGACGGTTCTACTTGCCATGGCCAACACGTGTTCCTTTTTCAAGTCTACCCAACTACAATGTAAACTCCAGGCATGACTCTTTAAACTATGTACGAACCATAGGTACTTTATGAAATAAACCCCGATCAATCTATTATCTTATGTCCTTCAACTTGCAGCTACACAAAAGGTCAAATCTGTTGCCGATCAGACTGCTGAGAAACGCAAGACGTCGGGAAAAGTAAAAAGACAAAGAAAATATAGGAAGAAGTATACATCCTTGTCTAACACCAAACAGCAAGATGCATCGAGTACTTCCCGGGCCAGAGGAAGTTTAGGGAAGAAGAGGAGGAGGAAGGGGAGGAAAGGAAGAAAGCAACGGAGAGAGAAAGGCAGACGGAGGAAGCAAAAAAAGAATAACAGAAGAAAACGGAGAAGAAAGGGGAAGAAGACAAGGCGACGGCAAAAGCTTCGCAGAGTTTAGCGGATACTTAACTATATGCTTTGTTACATATTTTAGCCTTTTAATTTCTAATGTAAAACGAGAAAATTTCCTATGCGTTTGCCTTTTCTCATTATTTCTTATCGAAAATTTTTATAACTTTTTTAGACCAATAATGAATTATTCCCAAGGTGTTTACTTGGCTTTTATTTTATTTCAGCATAACACATATTTGTTTCTTTTTTAACATTGCAAGTATTTTTTAAAAGTTACCTCATTCTGCTACTCAAAGTACGTACATAAGTAATGGAATAATTAACTGGAGTGGTTATTATTGGCGGTTTATATTTTATTTATAAAAAATATATACTGCAACATGACATGGAATGATACACTTATTTACTGTCAAATGTGTTGTTCTTTGCCTAGTTTATGTCATTGTTGCGAACCATATGTTTCTTAGTTCAATAATCCAATTTCGATTCTTGACCACATTGAAGTATACATAGACTTCATCTATCTTTGATGAGCACTGAGGAAATTTCAATTCCATTCCAGCCTCATGAAAGTTCAAATTTCAAAGTTTATTTCTTATATTTTACTTATTCCATATCTTTCAAAACAGTTTCAATTAAATATTCTTCAGGCACCAAGTTCACTTTCAAATTTCAATGTACACATCCACATGCAAATCATGCATGTACATTTCTAAGTTCCAATTTTAATTTTTCCTTATCAGAATATCTAACATTATGTCTCACACTTTTTATTTCAATATCGATATGTAAATTTCATTTTCAAATTCAAATCCAAAGTCAGATATGTTATGCTTTCTCATCCACAGGTTAACACTACTAAGTCATTCTTACGGTTTAAACACTTACCAATCGTTGTAGGATTATTAAAAGGTAATAAGGGTAATTAAACGAAATAGGTTTCACATTAATCTTATTTTGCTTTTTAAAAACTTGCAACTTAACGAAACATAATTTTAGAATATATTTTTTTTAGAAAAATGTTTTTTTAGACATAAAGTCATATGTTTTATAGTCATAAATCATTATCAAGTCATATCAAACCTAATAATTTAACATATTGTGTATTCGCAAATTCACTCATGTGTTCCCACTATTTACCTAGTCAATTAAGTATTTGCCTGCTCATTTCAGGGTTAACCAGGACAAGTCAGGAATTTATACAAGCATAAAGTGAACCTACTAATATCACCTTTTCGTGTATTTGTTTATTTTGTTATTGTTTTGTTTGTTAAACTATTTGTCGTCATTTTTTGCATTAAATCCTGTTTTAAAGGTTTCTTTCTTTTCTTAATGTCCAGGACCTAGATTTGAAACCTCTCTTAAAATTAAGATAGTCAGGGGTAACGTATGGTTCTTACGAAGATCAAAAGTCTCTTTCTACTAAGAGAGCTTTGAAAAGCTATGCCCAGTTGTGAAGTGACATCAATCAAGGATGTTTTTAAAACTAATTTGATGACTGAGACCTCTCAACGTTATTATGTGAAACTCAGTTTTCTTGAGATATCACACGAATTCAAGTATATCTTAAGAGGATACATTTTATGTTGTAAATTAAATTTATTGTACACTCAGTATTATGTTGCGGAAAAAGGAAATAACCTTCCTTTATGAACTTTAGCTTCAAATTGACAAAATTTGTTGGGATCGTTCCTTAGGTCACTGAATGTTTTCAGAAATCCTGTAACTTAGGCTTAAAACTAAGCAAATTTTAGAATTAATAGAATAGATGTCTTCTAGTCGCGTATTGATGTAAATTATACAGGTGGAAGACAAAAGCTTATATATAAAATCTGCCAATATATTTTAATATTTTTTACTGGTGAAAGTTGTTACATAAGACTGACGAAAGAGGTGGTTTATTATGACAGACCAGTTTCTAGCAGCATAATAAAATAATTCAATTAATTCTTCACTGTTATTGGACATTTGCTTGTCAAATAATCCTGGCATTTTGTTGTTCAATAATAAGTTTGGAGTTAGTTCTGGAGTCATGAATTCGAAAGTCCGGGCCACGGTCATCCCTCTGACCCTTACAGAGTTACTTAAAGTGTTCTCTGAACAGAATGAGGCAAACACTATCCAATATCCCTTCCAAAATTGAATAATTTTTGGTAAATATTGAAAACACAGAACCTCTGCACCCTTGCACCTAGGGGGTCAAAGCTTGTCGATATGGTCCTGTCCCTACCCCTACCCCTCCCCCCCCCCCCCCCCCCCCCCCTCTCAGTCCCAGTTGACTTAGATTTTAACATGGAGACTAAACTGTGTTCATTTGCTCTTGACCCCCCCCCCCCCCCCCCCCCCCCCCCAATCCTCTCCCCGATCCTCACATATATATTTGGCGAGATATCAATCCTAAACTCTATTACTTATAGACCTACTACTACACGGTCAAGAGTTAATTTTGTAAAATATTCAGATTCGTGTTAATTGATATTATCTTTCCATCTGTATAATTTTAGAAACATGTCTAACTGTTTATTCTCGAAATACTTTTGCATTAAAAACGGTATTAACTTACCATAACGATTTCATCGCCCATAAATAGTCACATCTTGCAAGCAAGTGTAATGCGTAACGTGGAAGTAAGGGTCCTTGTCGAACTCCTTGTTCCAACTTCTTCACATCTGTAAAGAGAGCAACACAACTGGGGTACTTTTGAGGAGGCGAACTTCTAAAGAAGAATCATGTTTGTACAAATCTGTAAAAATTCAACAAAATAACATATCCATCAGTATATTCTAAACGGAATGTGTATATCGTAAACGGACTGTGTTTAAACATACAGTTTACCATGAATATAAGACGGAGTCAACCGACTCCCTGGAGTGTCGTTCCCAAAAAAATTTACCATGAGTCAACCGACTTTGGAGTGTCGTGCCACAACTACAACAAGGTCCGTAAATAAACCGGGGAAAGTCTGGTGTTTTCCCTTGTCAAGTTCAGATTTCCCGGAGTCAGTTGCAATGGACACCAACTCATTATGAATACGATAGTGTCGTTATTGAACAATAACATAGCTTATCTTCAGAAATAAGCCTACAAACGTTCTAAACATTCGAATGATGACGTACTATTAATCAAGCAAACTCAAAAAAGTTGATTCCAGTCACGAGGAAGTCACTTTCTTAGAGATGTTTGTATCTACATTCATAAAAAGAATGATTGACATACCACGTTGGTGGCTCCAAGATGGCCGTCAAGGAAAGGAAACTTCCTTAATTTTCTCTTAAGGGCGTAAATATTACTATTGTCGGTCTCTTAGGCAAATTATTCAATAAAATAGGTAACAACACCGAAGCTGTTAATAAACGTCTACAACTACATAGAAACCAAAACGTTCATCATTTAAACAGAACAATCTTGGATTGCCGCCAAGAAAAAGATAATTTTTCAAAAATGTTTGCCTTTCAAACTCACGTTCAGCCTAAATGAAAAAGAAGTAATAAGTCAATATAAAAAAATGTTTTAATTCATAAGTGAAAACAAGGCAAATCAAAAAGCCTGTAAGAGGCAATATTGTAATATCTTGGATTTCTCTCATTGTAAGCACAGGCACATTTACTGAACATTCGGAAAACCTACACCCCCGGCTAAAAGAAACGCCTACAAGATGTCTTATGAGATATTGTAAAAACTGTTATGAATAGTTTAGCAATATTATAACACAATGAAGTTCCACCATTTGTGCATTATATATTTGAATTTCAGAAGTTCATGTCACGAAAGAAGGGCGACTGTTGAAATGAAAAAACAATTATAATTGTTCAGTTTTCGATCAGTGCTTGATCAAAAAAAAACATCTTAAAAACATTTTCAAACAACCACGAGCAACAATACAGGCACGCATTCGCGTTAAAGTGGTGATGATGCTACCGATGTACGTGGTTAAGGTGCGCAAGTGAATCAACGGAAAATAACAGTCTTCATTGGGCGTGGTTTTCATGAATGTTATTGACTCGAGTCATAGTTTTCCATGATTTCAATGGACTTTCATATCAGTTATTTCTTCAGCATAACTTGGAGACCGCCATTAATTATAATTAAGAAATTATACATCTTTCATTTTAAGGAGCATAAAGTAGGCGTTTCTTTTGGCCGGGGGTGTAGTAGAAATTCAAAATGAAACATTAGAAACTGAAACACGAGAAAATCAAAATGAAACAAGACATACTCACAACGACATTCCAAGAAACTACCTTCTCTGCACAAATATACATTATGATAGATTTTAAAAGAAATATTATTTCCTCGAAATTGCATTTGAAATAAAGACAATTGAACATGACCAAAAATTAGTTGAGGTGAATATGGTTTCCAGCTCAACTAATATTTAAGGGTCTACTGAAATTGTGAATTGGTCCCTGAGAAGAAGTCCTACAGATGAGTTTTGGAAAATACCTACCACGCCTATAATTGATAAGGGGGAGGCGTCAGGGCCATATGAACAAACTTTGATCCACTAGGTACACGGTGAAATTGTGGGTTCAGCGAAGAAGAGAGGGTTTTGATTTCATTTCATTCAAATGGTCATCCTGGACTTAACCTCGTTCTGAGTTTGAGCTACAAATTGAAATATCTATCAAACCTTTTAGATATAGAAAACCAAAGGGAATATTTTTTAAAACACCGAAACAATTGTTCCCTCTTAGTGGTACCAGTATGCACATTTTCATACACCCTCTAGTGGGGTCAATATATGGAGAGAAAAACAACAAATTGCTACAAAAGGTTTGTCAACTGATTCTGGTAGGGGTTAGTGTACTTTATGACATACTAAAAGTTTACCATACTATACGTTATATAATGTGAATGCCATTCATCAAAAGTTTGGAGACAATTGTGCATTAGCTCTTCCTTTTCTCCATGCATTTACAGGACGTGACACAACTTCCGGGAAACAAAACGTTAAGCCTATACAAGTATCCCACCCACAGGTAGCAGAAGCTTTTATTTTCCCTACCAGTCTATTGACAGAGATGGGGAACAATTGGCTCTCATAGAACGATTTGTCTGCATCACGTATGACCACACCACCTCACTTAGTGAATGTTGTTAAACAAGACTTATTCTGCCAAGGACAGCACACGAAACTCAAACATATGTTTCCACCAACATAGGATGCCCCTATTTGGCACACAAATAGGGACATCTACCAAGCAAGTATTTGGACAAAGAGTGTACATTTGCGGAGAAAACTTCTCCTAGCCCTCGGGATTTTGGATGGTACCAAAAGGAAGAAGATTGGTATCCACTATGGGTGAATGTTCCACAAGTGTCCAGGTTGTGCATAGAAATGGTAAAATGTGCGTGCAAAGTACAACCTGTGTGCTCAGGAAATGCATGTATAGGCCTTCACAGTTGCAAATGGTAATGAGTGCTTCTTGACCCCCCCAAACCAGGGGATAGATCTAGACCCACATTTAATCAAATTAGACTGAAACGGAAGTAAAATGGTATTGCTATACTGGACAGAGTTAGATTTACTTGTAATACAATGGTTCAATTGCATGTTTAATGGCCCTAGTGTGTCCCTTGCCCCAAAAAACGTTGAAATAGACATCTAGATCATCAAATTTGAGTGAATGGTTATAGATTTGCGGTCATTCGGAGGTGTCGGCGACCATTTTTGACGCCATACTGGACTTTTGTAATCCATAATAGACACACACCATTTTTATAATCTTAATGTGTTCGTTGCCCCCAAAAACCTACGGATAGACACCAAGATCATCACATTTGAGCTTAGGGTTACAGAGTTATGATCATTAAGAGGTTTCGGCTGCCATCTTGTACGCCCTCTTGAAAAAAAAAACAATTTTCCGGGGTCTAACTTTGGTAAACTTTTAGTATGCCATAAGTACCCTTAACCCTACCAGAATCAGTTGAGAAACCTTTTGTAGCAATTTTTGGGGGGGTTCAACTGTATTTTGACCTGACTACTCGTAACTTTCTCATAAAATCCCTGCTTTTATTCGTTTTAATAAATGTATTCATACAGACATTACTTGTAATTATAAACAATGAAAGAATTATGGCGAAGCGGCCACTCATAAAGACCCCAGTCGTATTTATACGGATAAGTGAGGTTGACTCTACTACGAATTCCGGAAGTGAGTTGATGACGAAAAAAAGAGTATGGCGGCGATGAATATTCTGTGATGGGTCGCATTCCTCTACATTTTCATTGCTTAGGAGACATGCTTTCTATCTGCCTTTCTGTTAACTGTTCGAATACAATGACTTGAGATATTGTCATCAATAACCAATTAAAATAAAATTATGATATTAGGAATATAATTGTTCATACGACAGCATGCATGTCCTAAGGAAACACAGTAGGATTTGTCCCCTATTTATATTATTCGTGGGTATCTTCTTTCCCCTATTTAGATAGAGATGTTCATCCCAGAGTTTGAAAACGTTTCTCAAAAGTTTGCTCGAAGCAGCTATATCCCAGCAAACACAGGAACGTTTCTACAACGTTTCTGGAACGTTTCTTTAAAGTTTCAGAAACGTTTAAAAAAACGTTTCTGAAACGTAAGTTTGTGGAGTTTTTTTTTCGTTTTAGAAACGTTTCAGGGAAACGTTTTGAAGAAACATTCAGGAAACCTTTAGAAAACTTTCGACCTGGTACGGTTTATAGGATGTTATAGTGTTAAATTATTGACATATTTTGTACTGTTAAATTAGGATACCATCAACTGTTTTATTCTCAGTACAAACCTACAATGGTGCTTTATACTGTCATTGTCTGTTTCTCGCGTCACAAGAAGTGCTTTGCAGTAACATAAACAAATACCGTAAATCCTTGAATAATTGCCTACTCTAAGCCTGTACTGAAGTAAATAATAAATGTAATGATGTCATTCAAGTTTAAATAATTCTTGATTATAGTCCAAATCGTTTAACAACATGGCAATAAATCATATATTTAACAGTTTAACATTATGATATTTGTAACACATTAGAAACAAGAGCACAAATTCCTCAATAATATGTAATTCCTGGTCAATTATTCAATGATTTACGGTATATCTATTGAACTGGGAAGTGCTTATTCAAAATTGTACAAAGTCTACCTTACAATTTACCGTATTTGCTCTAATAATCGCTCGAGATTAATCACGGCCTTATGTACATGTATGATTATTGTAAGATCATACACATTGCTTGCAATATCAGGTTTTTTTATTCAAATTAATTAACCAAAGTGACAGCAATTATTATATTGCATTGGCAAAAGGGTTCTTTTAACAACAGACTCTGGGCCTAAAAATAACAGAATATCGATGCGTGTATGAGAGCAAATACAGTAATAGACATGACACATTTTACAAAGATGAAAGTAAGATCTCTTCTTCATTCAAACACTTTATTTCACTGAAATTACAAGAACGACTTCGCGTAATATTCATAAACTTGCAATCTTCTTCAACTTCTGTGTTGTCCATCGCTGAAAAAAAAAATAAAAACTTAGCACATATATGCGGCATAGTAAGAATGTTAATTTCATATTCATTTCATTTCGTTTTCTAATATTACGATATTTTATTTCTTAAATAATTATTGAAAAACAACAAGCCATAGTACGTTTCCATCTAATAGACTGTACATGTATATCACGGCCATGTAGGCTAAATATAGGCAGAGGGTACAGTCTACCCGCATTCACGCCAAATTCAACCTATTATTATATAATGAATTAACTTAGGCCCAGCGCTTATTGGAGGAAATACGGTATTCCTAATGTTACCATCCTTGCACGGCTTGCGTGTCACGCTGTGTACAAGTGAATGCCCTCGAATGTACAACATTGTTCCTATTACTACAACAACTGTCGTCTTCATGTTTTCGCTTTAACCCCCAGACTGCTGCAACTGCTATTCGTTACTGTTATTTTTGGTTGAACTTATACGAAAGCATTACAGCCAATCTAGCGCCACCAGGTATACCAGGATGTTTTGTATTAGCCAATGCAGTGTATCACAATTCAAACATTCCTTTAGGACTAAGGTACTCAATCGCACCATAAGATTCCGTCACAAGGCATACTTTCCAAACCCTGATTACATTTATTAAAGAAATTTAACAATCTTCGGAATACATTCAGTATTTACAGACAGAAGTTTAATTGTATTTCAATTATCATCAATGCTTTATGATATATCCAAAGCTATCAATGACTGCATTTATACGTTATATATTTCGAACCGGAATGATTTTAACCTATACACTTTAGCATTGACATGTATACACATGTGGAAAGAAATTATCTTATGACAAGTACCGTATTTCCTCTAATAACTCCCTATTTTCCTATTAGAGGCCCGGTCCCTATTACAGGAAATATGGCATGTGCACGTACTCTAAGTAGGCCTGAAATACAAATAATAACTTCAAATCACCTATACTTAGGGCGGCCCATTGTATGCAGGGTGATCCAAAATGTATTCACCGTTATTTCCATAGACTTAAGCCTACATGTTAATTCAATCAAGGATACATAATTTTCATTGTTAGGATTTTTGTCTTATCCTATTCACATTTATATAAGTTTGTGAGGAGTCATCTTGACTACAACGACATAATTTATGTTTTTCTGTTTTCTATATACATAACATAGTTATGAAAATATTAAACATGGCGATCTATGGAAACCGTTTTTATTTAAAGGGGCAGTAGCACGTTTTTTCGCTCAAAAAAGTTGATGAAATGTGTTTGAAAAATAATTTCACCAATAGTAAAACATCATTTTCTCTTCGGAAAATAAAGTTTAAAATTAGTGTACATGTTTCGGTAAAGCCATGGGAATCGTTTTTGTAATACAAAATAATAAATTGTGTTCACAATAAAATGGCCGCCATGCAATTTTTGCTTTATGCGCAACATAGTTTTTACCACTACAGATAATTGGCTTGTGTAATAAGATGTTTATGCTCTAAAGTTAATTCAAATGACATAAACAATCATTATAAATGGGAATTTTGAAAAAATAAATTTTGCAAAAAACGTGCTACAGCGCCTTTAATGTACACATGTAGGTTATTCGGATGACATTTGTTAAATTGTTGTCAGAAAAAATTCATCGTAAGAATGTACTTTAATGATGATTTCCAATCAAGCTGGATAACTTGACATTGTTTCAGCTACAACCTATTTTATGAAAAGTAATACTAGACTAATAAATTAGCATGCAAGTCTATGAGTCTCCGTCCGAATAGATTTTGCATCACTCTGTTCATCGTGGCAGTAAGGGGGTTAAACCCGTAATGATAACATTATCTGGCTTCCGAGGCCAGTTTGAACAGACAAATTTACAGGCTCATGCAGGGTGAATTAAATACTTACTTTCTGCGAAGTTCATGTTAATCCTTGTCAGCAACAGCAAGAAATCATCATCGTAGTGCAAGTGGAATCTGTAGAAAAACACAATTACAATAACGATACATGACACAAAGTTAAGTTTAAAAACATTTCACAAACATGTATTTAGTCTATTGTATTATATATAATTATTCACATCGCTACTGGCATACGAATACATATTTAACACTGTTATTTTATAGCATATTGTAATATACATATACTGATTTTATAAGTAAATATAGATCCATTGTGGAAATGCCTTACAAATTATTATCAAACCTCGCGTTTATTTAGAATTGTTTTCTTTTAGAACAAATAAATATATGGGTATGCTAGATTAGGCCAAGCTATTTATTCCAGACTAAATTAACATGCAAGTCTGTAGAAATAACGTCACCGTACGAATATACATTGGCACGACACTGTATTTTCACAACATATTGCACATGGGCATTGGCATGAAAGTTTACACTTTTATAGATTCTACGGTAATTTAAAAACTTACTGACTGACTGACATCTGCAGGACACGGTTGGAATCTAAATAACAACAAAGAGGGCGTCAACATTATAAATCAAGCCCTACTCAACAGTACATTTCCAAATCAAACGGAGTAGCGTTCCTACAAATTGCCGTACATGCCCTTTTTCCTTGTTACAAGCTATTTATCAAAACATGCACTCATGAAAATATATAAACACAACATGTATAACTGAATAAACATGATTGGCGACCTTATTGACCTGTTTATAATGTAAATGCAGGTCATACACTTACCTTGTGATCAGCTGCATGACACTTCGCCTTCCCGTTACATCCGCAGCGAATCAAGACTGTGTGACGTAATGTTATGACGTCATAATACTCTGTGACGTAAGACGCATCACTCGTCGAGATGTCAGTCAACTTTACAGATTAAGGATGGCGTAGCAAGGATTGTTGTCCACTTTCTACTGATATCACTTGAATGTTATAACAATTAATATCGCCGAATTAAGCACATCCTGTTTAAAATCAACATAACATGAATACAAGAAAGGAAAAATGTCCCATGCACAGTTTCCCATATTAACATGGAAAACGTTTCATAAACGTTTTTGAAACGTTATTTGGATCGAGTAACCCAAATGTTTTAGAAACGTTTTTAAAACATTCGAAACATTTCTGTAAAGTTTCATAGCATCGTTTTAAAAACGTTTTTTTGTACGTTTTAAAAACGTTGTGGAAAAACGTTTTCAGAAATGTTTTAGAAACGTTTTTAAAACATTCGTAATGAACGTTTCTGTAAAGTTTCATAGCATCGTTTTAAAAACGTTTTTTTGTTACGTTTTAAAAACGTTGTGGAAAAACGTTTTTTTGAGAAATGTTTTATTAACGTTTCGAAAACGTTTTGTGGAAACGTTTTGCTTGGAAACTTTCAGGAAACGTTTTTAAAACGTTTTGTGTTTGCTGGGATGTCAGTCATACAAGACTTCTCCCATGTAGCATTTACAGTAGTGACAGAAAGCACGGACTTAAGTCGTAATTTAGGTCCGTGCAAAAAGTCACAATCAGACTGTTTTTCCAAGTGCTTCCAGTTTATAAAATTTTTATACTTTTTAAACAACTCATCTAATTATCCATTATTTAGATGTTATGTGTTACATTTTTTGAAAACTTTTTCTTTATTACATCTTGTATATTATGTATGATAACTTCAATCACAACGAGCCCATTGCGGTTTGTAAAATCTGCGACAAATTTCCTTACAAACTTCAAAATCATTCATGAAAAGTCATGTTTCCTTCTGAAAGAGTCGGTCTTTGTCAAATGCATAGTCAACCAGGTAATCATATCCGCAATTCTACTACAATCGTGAATGACTACTCGCCCTGGTTCGCTACAGTAGCGCAGCGTCACTGACACAGGGAACCAGCTCTATAATGCGCATTGATTTTAAAACAGCCAATCAAATGTCTTAAAATATATCAGTATCGGCAGTACCCGGATGATAATTCCGTCCGGTAATTTTCCTGTGTAGGAAAAGTTTCATATTGGAAAGGATATCTTCAGACCTTTGTCATGATTGTTTTAACTTTCAGTCCGTTGTGTCCGGTTTGTCGAAATTTGTTATGAAAAAAGTTCACTTTTTAACACTACCTAGGGGGATTAAGTTGATAGACGAATTGTTTTATTAAATAGGACCCAGTTGTTAGCCATTGACAATTTAAATATCTTCGGTTATGCATACACATTCTATGTCATATAAATTGAACTTTAATGTATTACTTATATATTAAACATATGCACATTCATGCATCCATTCATTTAAATCACTTAAATTCGCATAATTCTGTAAGGTGATTTACGTCCAAAGCTGCATCAATTTAGAGAGTTCTAACGACGTCATACCACCGTTGTTCTGTTACTTAGCAACGGCGATGACGTTGCGTTGATATGTAGATATGACGCCATATCATTGTAAACATGACGTCAGCCTCTCTGTGATATTTCCTCAGTGAAAGTGATATCACTGCAGTGGTGAGAACAATTTTCTCAAAGTGAGAAACCCCAGTATTTCACTGGTTAGGATATAAGAAATTCTCATCAGAAATACCGTAAAAATTGTCTATTAGAAGAAAAGACCTTTTACAAAGAAAAAGGACATCAGATAAATTATACCAACAGTTTCTAGGTTGAAACAAGAAGATATTAAAAGATGTAGATAGAGGAGGGACTAAGGGGGCGCCACAGGTCCATATTACAAGGACCTCCTATGGTCCCTGTAGACAACATCCCCGAAAGGATCAGAGCAAGACAACCGCGAGTGTTAACCAGCATGCATTAGACCTCCATCTCTGAAAGTCTACGCCTTCCAAAATGGCCTTGTTGACGTCATCAGAGCATGACGTCACTCATTTGTTCAAGATGCAGTTTCTTCCTTGAGAAAATGCACAGAACATGGTGAAGAAAAATAGCGTCAAATTCTGCTGTAACGTATTCTCCTAACTGGTTGAACGCAGAAGGAAAAGGATAACTTTGACACGGAAAATATGAACAAGGAATTATATCAATCGAGATAAAAATTCAACCTGTGTGAGTGAGTTCCGCTGATGAAATGACGATGATAGGACTCGTGTACTTTCTGGGGATTTTCTGGGCATTAATAACTGGTGAGTAATGAAGACTTTATTTTCTATTTCAAAACAAGTTTTTGTTTCTTACTTTGATCACTTTTATATACACAATTGCCTGTTAAGATGGGGAAGCAATATTTGCAATGATGTTTTGACCAATTATCATAAATGTAAATGTATGTGTTTATGAAAAAGATATATGATACAAATAATTTGCCAATGAAAAGGGGATATCAATGAGGGTAGAGCGATTAATATGGTTAACATCATTATTAATCTAGTGATTAATTTGGTATCAAACTTTGAGTTGGTGGAAGTTTTATCCCTCGGGTAATCGTTTACTTTAGTATCGTCTATATGCCCGACTTATAAACTCATTAAAGGTTTGAAAAACATATACATTTCAAATTTGTGTCAGTATTGTGTCATGTAATCAAATATCGCATTTTCCTCATCTTGAACATGCTTATATGACAATCTATTCAAGCATGCATATAACGTTATCAACTATCAGTTTCAAACATAGGAACTCGATATCGTAATTAAATCATAGGTAAAACGTTGGTAAAAAAAAAACTTCACCCTAGATTAGATAGAGTAAAGGAGCAAATGCAGCCATATTGCCGATCGATGGGTCCATTCCATCGTTGAGTACCCGTGGTTTCACATTAAATGAGATCATATACTATATAATGCGCTTTTGACATGATCATGTATTCCCATTGCTCCAAGAGAGGAACGACTTTGCCCTATCCGCAACTATGTGTTTAAATGTGAAGCTTTTATTTCTGAAATTTTATAAAGCCAAATTAAGCAGTACTACGACATAACAAACTACATTTATGTAGTTTCTGGTGAAAATGATGCGTTTATTAAATTCTGGAAATCGGTACATTTGATTTATGTTCACTTTCTGTAAAACCTAAACGTGTATTCCTGTATACAGTGTTTAAATGTGACTTAACGTGTATGTATCTTATTGACTGTATGGTTTTAGGTCACTGTAACCTGTGTCGTATATGTGTATTTTGAATATGTACACTGTTTTCAAACCGAATTAATGTAAAAACTATTGTGCTTGTTATTGTGATACTTGGACAACCAATTCTATAAAAAAATAAGTGTCAAGTCATTTTTTGTTATGCACTGACAAGACTAAGATTACAATTTTGTCAGGCTAAGGATTGTGCATTATATTGGAAACAATCTATTTCTTCATCATTAAAAAATATAAACCCTGTTGAGTTACAGAGCACATGGCTCTATTTCTAACTCATCAGGCCTGAGAGGCTCGATGGGCTTATGGCATATGGCTTATGGCATGGCGTCCGGCTTCCTGCGTCCGGCGTCCGGCGTCCGGCGTTCGCCCGTCCGTCCGTCCGTCCATCCGTCTGTAAACTTTTCATAGTCTCTAGTCGATGAGGATTCTAAATTGTAAATTTGACCGTGAACTCAAATAAGACACAGTGATCACGACTCCTTAGACAACAGTGATTCTAAATTGTAGAACTGGTTACCCTGTGATTCATAATATGAGTCTACGCTGTCACATCTTCTCCAGTATGAACAGCTCTAGAACAAGCTGAGAAAAAACCATTTGGGATTTTGCTACTTTAAACTGTACAAATCCTACAGAGCCCATGGCTCTTTTTTTTTATAGAATACAGCCCCTATGCTACAATTACCATCACAACGAAATTGTCCGAGGAGACAACAATGCTTTACGCTTGAATATAATAGACTTGTTTTATATTAGGACTGGAACAACCTTTTCAAATTAGTGCAATTTCTCCTAAAAATTCCGCGAAAAATTAAGAGTTTATATTTCAACAAGATACATTTTTGGCAATTTCCCTGTATGTCTCTCAACATACTCTAACAAAACGGCAAAATCGACATCGAAAAAAACGGGTCGAGTTTATCGCGATACGATCTCATCTTACCGTGGGAATATGGATTCAAAGGATAGGTCTTCGAATCTCGGTGTCTTAAAGGGGCAGTAGCACGTTTTTTCGCTGAAATAAGTTGATGAAATGATTTGAAAAATAATTTCACCAATAGTAAAACATCCTTCTCTCTTCGGAAAATAAAGTTGAAAATGAGTGTACATGCTTCGGTAAAGCCATGGGAATCGTTTTTGAAATACAAAATAATAAATTGTGTTCACAATAAAATGGCCGCCATGCAATTTTTGCTTTATACGCAACATTGTTTTTACCACTACAGATAATTGGTTTGTGTAATAAGATGTTTTACCCTCTAAAGTTAATTCAAATGACATAAACTATAATTATAAATGGGAAATTTGAAAAAAATATAAATTTTGCAAAAAACGTGCTTCTGCCTCTTGAAAGAACGACTGACATGGAATATTGACATGATTGCAGAACAAATATTTCTGGAATGTACATCTCTTTCTCTTCCGTGTTTCAGTTAGCGAACCACTTCTGACTCGCTGTACTGAACGCATTACGGACATGGTCAGTTTCCAGTGTCCACGTCGAATGGTCATCTACCAGACACAGATAGCCCTAGGGGTCAGTCCCACCAACTCTTGCACAAGAGGACATGAAGACCTGGTTGGTACAACGACTGGACTCAGTGAGCAGAGAGACGCGTGTTTCTGGAAGAACAACTGCAAGATCAAATGGAATACAAGAAGTCCCATAGTGACGTCATACAAGAGTCTGGTGAAATCATCACTTGATGATGTCAAAGCAACTTACGTGACCTACGATCGACCAAAGTGCCTTAGAAAAAGTATAAACATGTGTTCTTATCCATACATTTCACCGTTTAAAACCTCCTGTTTATTACCAATCTTTCCCCACATGTTGTAGTGTGCGCCAAGCCTAACCACTGCCAAAAGCGATCGTCTTGACTGGACAGCCAACTTTGTATACGTCCCACAATCCTTTGCGCGACCTCGCAAATACTAGTAACGCACCCCTTTCTATTTATACCAATAGGCCAATGCCAAAGTATGTATTTTCACGAATAACGTCCAGATTTTCTTGGGGCCGGTTGCAATATTTTGCTAAATATGAAAGGAAAACGTTTACGTGGGAAGAAATTCGAGCTACCTATTTTGTGGTAGGTCTAAATTCCACGTATTTCTTTCTTGTAATGACAGCTCGTAAACTTCGTGTTCTCATCAAAACCTAATTCCTAGATCTTTTCTTTGTTTTTGTCCAGTTTCCAGCATGTAAAATTGCTTTGTTTCCAGGTCAAATATTCGACATATGCTCAATCAACGACTCAATCAGCAAGGTGAAAGATGGTATGATCAGGAGCCACGCCCTCTACCCCGGGGGGTACGGACATCTGAGAGGCTCTGTGTGTAATGCCAGACTCAAACCCCGACCCCACCATCACCTCAAAGTGCATGTCATCCACGTGGACCTTCAGGAAAACGATTTGTTCCGGGTTCGAACCTTCAACCCAGACCAGACCCTTCTGGAGACCAGAGAAGGAACAAACACTACATTCATCGTCAACACCGGTTATGTGGTCATCAGCTTCTTCACGTCCCTTAATACGACTAATGGGGGCAAAGGTTTCCTCATTTATTTTGAGAGTAAGTACATATTGAGGTGAAGGGAGTTAGTACAGGATATATACCCAGGAGGAAAAGAAACGATACACAATATTTCAATCCACGAGTAATACATACGACTGAAATAGAGTTACACCAACTAAATTAAATTTTAAGTTAAATTTTAAAATTAAATTACATTTCAAAACATTAGTTGTTCATATTGCTGAGAAACGTTTTAAGAAATCCTCTTAACGTCTACACGAGATAGGAGAGTCACAGATGCCTTTTTGGCTTGTTTTATGACGTCCTATAGTAATGATGAGTCAACAACATTAAGCCCAAGAAGGTAACTATTATGCCGACAACATCTTAACCTGACATGATGCCCATATTTAATTATTGAAATACGCTGAATTGCAAACTTTCTAGATATGTCCTCATCACAAACATTTAAAATCGTCTTTATCTGGCAGAAATATTTTATGGTTGATTGTTGAAAATTTGGTATTGTTTCTTTCGCCCCTCGGAGTACTCCATTACTTAAGCTTTGTTATCAAACGGTGGTTAACGTTATTTTAAGTTAACGTCAATGACCTGGCGGATTATGATAATACTCGATGTTCAAGAAAACAGAACAAATGAAATCTTATAGTACACTTTTAGACAATTTGTCTCGATCCTGTTTACAGACGTGAAGAATGACGCTGTGTTCCCTGTTCCTGGAAAATATTACATATCGCCAAGACGTCACCCTTCAAAAAAATCATCAAAATGTAAGTTTTTTACATCACTATAAATGTATTTCACCAATGATTCCCTTCCTACTGAATATTTTACACAGATTATACGAATCAGTCGCATATTTCTTTATAATTTGTCTTTCGCATTTTGCTAACATGTATGTTTTTATATTTGTAATTCGATAACAGTCTAAAATCGCAGATATGGCAGCTCATCTTGCCTGGGACGACTTAAGCCATCAGTGAACCGTTGACATGGCTATGTGAACCGTTGACCTAGCTATGTGAACCGTTGGCCTAGCTATGTGAACCGTTGACATAGCTATGTGAACCGTTGGCCTAGCTATGTGAACCGTTGACATAGCTAGGTGAACAGCTGACCTAGCTATGTGAACCGTTAACATGGCTATGTGAACCGTTGACATAGCTATGTGAACCGTTGACATAGCTATGTGAACAGCTGACCTAGCTATGTGAACCGTTGACATAGCTATGTGAACCGTTGGCCTAGCTATGTGAACCGTTGACATAGCTATGTGAACAGCTGACCTAGCTATGTGAACCGTTGACATGGCTATGTGAACCGTTGACCTAGCTATGTGAACCTTTGACCTAGCTATGTGCACCGTTGACCTAGCTATGTGAACCGTTGACCTAGCTATGTGAACAGCTGATATAGCTATGTGAACCGTTGGCCTAGCTATGTGAACCGTTGACATAGCTATGTGAACAGCTGATCTAGCTATGTGAACCGTTGACATAGCTATGTGAACCGTTGGCCTCACTATGTTAATCGTTGACCTAGCTATGTGAACCGTTGACATAGCTATGTGAACCGTTGACCTAGCTATGTGAACCTTTGACCTAGCTATGTGCACCGTTGACCTAGCTATGTGAACCGTTGACCTAGCTATGTGAACAGCTGATATAGCTATGTGAACCGTTGACATAGCTATGTTAACAGCTGACCTAGCTATGTGAACCGTTGGCCTAGCTATGTGAACCGTTGACATAGCTATGTGAACAGCTGATCTAGCTATGTGAACCGTTGACATAGCTATGTGAACCGTTGGCCTAACTATGTTAATCGTTGACCTAGCTATGTGAACCGTTGACATAGCTATGTGAACAGCTGATATAGTTATGTGAACCGTTGACATAGCTATGTGAACAGCTGACCTAGCTATGTGAACATTTGACCTAGCTATGTGAACAACTGATATAGCTATGTGAACCGTTGACCTAGCTATGTGAACCGTTGACATAGCTATGTGAACAGCTGATATAGCTATGTGAACCGTTGACATAGCTATGTGAACAGCTGACCTAGCTATGTGAACCGTTGGCCTAGCTATGTGAACCGTTGACATGGCTATGTGAACAGCTGATATAGCTATGTGAACAACTGACCTAGCTATGTGAAGCGTTGACATGGCTATGTGAACCGTTGGCCTAGCTATGTGAACCGTTGACATATCTATGTGAACCGTTGACCTAGCTATGTTAACAGCTGACCTAGCTATGTGAACCGTTGACATGGCTATGTGAACCGTTGGCCTAACTATGTTTATCGTTGACCTAGCTATGTGAACCGTTGACATAGCTATGTGAACAGCTGACCTAGCTATGTGAACCGTTGACATAGCTATGTGAACCGTTGGCCTAGCTATGTTAATCGTTGACCTAGATATGTGAACAGCTGACCTAGCTATGTGAACAGCTGACCTAGCTATGTGAACCGTTGACATAGCTATGTGAACCGTTGACATAGCTATGTGAACCGTTGACCTATCTATGTGAACCGTTGACATAGCTATGTGAACAGCTGATCTAGCTATGTGAACCGTTGACATAGCTATGTGAACCGTTGGCCTAACTATGTGAACAGCTGACATAGCTATGTGAACCGTTGACATAGCTATGTGAACAGCTGACCTAGCTATGTGAACATTTGACCTAGCTATGTGAACAACTGATATAGCTATGTGAACCGTTGACATAGCTATGTGAACAGCTGACCTAGCTATGTGGACCGTTGACCTAGCTATGTGAACCGTTGACATAGCTATGTGAACAGATGACCTAGCTATGTGAACCGTTGACATAGCTATGTGAACAGCTGATATAGCTATGTGAACCGTTGGCCTAGCTATGTGAACCGTTGACATGGCTATGTGAACAGCTGATATAGCTATGTGAACCGTTGACCTAGCTATGTGAACCGTTGACATAGCTATGTGAACCGTTGGCCTAGCTATGTGAACCGTTGACATAGCTATGTGAACAGCTGGCCCTTACTATGTTAATCGTTGACCTAGACTTGTGAACCGTTGACATGGCTATGTGAACAGCTGACCTAGCTATGTGAACCGTTGACATAGCTATGTGAACCGTTCGCCTAGCTATGTGAACCGTTGACATAGCTATGTGAACAGCTGACCTAGCTATGTGAACCGTTGACATAGCTATGTGAACAGCTGACCTAGCTATGTGAACAGCTGATATAGCTATGTGCACCGTTGACCTAGCTATGTGAACCGTTGACATGGCTATGTTAATCGTTGACCTAGCTATGTGAACCGTTGACCTAGCTATGTGAACCGTTGACCTAGCTATGTGAACCGTTGACCTAGCTATGTGCACCGTTGACCTAGCTATGTGAACCGTTGACCTAGCTATGTGAACAGCTGATATAGCTATGTGAACCGTTGACATAGCTATGTTAACAGCTGACCTAGCTATGTGAACCGTTGGCCTAGCTATGTGAACCGTTGGCCTAGCTATGTGAACCGTTGACATAGCTATGTGAACAGCTGATCTAGCTATGTGAACCGTTGACATAGCTATGTGAACCGTTGGCCTAACTATGTAAACAGCTGATATAGCTATGTGAACCGTTGACATAGCTATGTGAACAGCTGACCTAGCTATGTGAACATTTGACCTAGCTATGTGAACAACTGATATAGCTATGTGAACCGTTGACATAGCTATGTGAACCGTTGGCCTAACTATGTTAATCGTTGACCTAGCTATGTGAACCGTTGACATAGCTATGTGAACAGCTGACCTAGCTATGTGAACCGTTGACATAGCTATGTGAACAGCTGACCTAGCTATGTGAACCGTTGACATAGCTATGTGAACAGCTGACCTAGCTATGTGAACCGTTGACATAGATATGTGAACCGTTGACCTAGCTATGTGAACCGTTGACATAGCTATGTGAACAACTGACCTAGCTATGTGAACCGTTGACATAGCTATGTGAACAGCTGATATAGCTATGTGAACCGTTGACATAGCAATGTGAACCGTTGACCTAGCTATGTGAACAGCTGACCTAGCTATGTGAACAGCTGATATAGCTATGTGAACCGTTGACATAGCTATGTTAACAGCTGACCTAGCTATGTGAACATTTGACATAGCTATGTGAACCGTTGACATAGCTATGTGAACCGTTGACCTAGCTATGTGAACCGTTGGCCTAGCTATGTGAACCGTTGACATGGCTATGTGAACCGTTGACCTAGCTATGTGAACCGTTGGCCTAGCTATGTGAACCGTTGACATGGCTATGTGAACAGCTGATATAGCTATGTGAACAGCTGCCCTAGCTATGTGAACCGTTGACATAGCTATGTGAACCGTTGGCCTAGCTATGTGAACCGTTGACATAGCTATGTGAACAGCTGACCTAGCTATGTGAACCGATGGCCTAGCTATGTGAACCGTTGACATAGCTATGTGAACCGTTGACCTAGCTATGTGAACCGTTGACATGGCTATGTGAACAGCTGATATAGCTATGTGAACAGCTGACCTAGCTATGTGAACCGTTGACATGGCTATGTGAACCGTTGGCCTAACTATGGTAATCGTTGACCTAGACTTGTGAACCGTTGACATAGCTATGTGAACAGCTGACCTAGCTATGTGAACCGTTGACATAGCTATGTGAACCGTTGACATAGCTATGTGAACAGCTGACCTAGATATGTGAACAGCTGACCTAGATATGTGAACAGCTGACCTAGATATGTGAACAGCTGATATAGCTATGTGAACAGCTGACCTAGCTATGTGAACCGTTGACATGGCTATGTGAACCGTTGGCCTAGCTATGTGAACCGTTGACATGGCTATGTGAACCGTTGGCCTAACTATGTTAATCGTTGACCTAGACTTGTGAACCCTTGACATAGCTTTGTGAACCGTTGACTTAGTTCAACAATTATGCGTGCTAGATTAATGAATATAACATTGAATTGGACATTTGTAATATCGAGATACACTTGATTGATTATGGTTAACTAATATTTTTTTTTTTTTAATGTGTCTATACGTTTCATTAACAGATGAATCATCAGTATCCGAAGAGTTAACGCGTAAAGAGCTGCTGGCAGTTTCCTGTCCGGCGGGTCACGTGATCAACAAACTGACGGTCTCTGCCGGCAGAGGGCGAGCGTGGAAGCGCACTGACGTCAATAAATGTGAAGGTCAATACACAAGCCTCATAACGAGTGTCAACAACTGCATGTGGAAGCGTTCGTGCATGATCCTCAAGACCACCCGCGAGCCTATGATTGCTGTCCCAGAGAATTGTCTCCGGTATCTGGGTAGACGACCCAACTTCATATCTGTGAAGAATCATCAGTGTATCCCGGAAGGTAACTCCTACTTCTTTAAACTTACGTTGAAGGTCACAAAAGTTCAAAATCTAGGATTCGTGAGATCCCCTGATAACATATCTGAACATTTCTACTAGTAGTAATGGTCACGTTGAATATAATTCTCGTTAGATGTAACAATGTGCAGAAATGACGTCAGTATTTTACGATGTAACTTTTAAGAAACTGTTTTTTTTTTATCCTAGACACACAGAATGAGATAAACACTTATTCTAAGAATTATTTAGGTGTTAGGTATTATTTTGTTCCCTCTCCCTAATTCTTAAATGCATTGGGTCAACCTCAGTATATAACATGATCCTATATCAACATGTCGACTGTTTCTAAATCGTGACAGTGTCGGCCCGTACTTAATGGGATTGTAAAACGTTTTGCCTAACAAAAATTTAAAATCATTTTTTTAAGAATTATATGTAATTTTCTGTAATTTATCGAGTAAAATAATTAAAGGAAATATGTTGATCAAGTATAAGTATATAAGTATATGTACTTCATGCGACGGAGACGGACGGAATTATCAAGTTTAAAAACATACTAAAAAACATGACCTTTTTTCCAGATAATGTAATCGACATGTGTGATCACAGCTCCAAGGTCATCAAAGTCAATGAAGGGATCATCAAGAGTCATTTCAACTATCCCTGGCATTATAGGTCTCGCAGGACGATCTGTCGGAAGAAATTTAGAGTTGACCAGATGAGCGGTCTGCGCATATTCACGGAATCAATCGACCTTGACACTGGAACAAGGGGAGATAATGTTAAGTTCTATCACCAGGGTGGCCAAAAAACATTAATTAAGAAACTTGTAGGAGGTCAAGAAGTGGATATGGAGATCAGGTCCGGAGTTTTAGAGATTGTATTTCGGGTGTCAAGAAGGAGCATTGGAGGCCAAGGCTTTATTTTGCGGTTTGAACGTAAGTTCCGATAACTTGGAGTGTATTTTTTAAATGGACATTCGAGACAGTGCCAAATAAAGTAAAGGCAAATAAGGCAATGATAGTGAATTTGAACACTGAACTAATATTTAACTAGCTTTGGATTTTGACGGATCATCTTATGTTTTTTGAAGGGCATTTAGAAGTGGTATACATAAAAACAGGAAGATTGTCTGGATAACAACTTCTGTAATGTGGAAATACTTGACGTTTCGGAGTATATACTCACTCCTTAATCAGGTGGAATGTAAGGAAAAAATCTTAGATCCTTAAAGCTCAGGTAATCTGCTCGATATCATCCACAGAACTCATACTCAAATATACTTGATCAATTGAATTTTATTTCATGTCAAGGTTTAAGTAAAAAAACCAACAGATATTCCCTCCCTCCTAACGTACAATAATGTATTTTTCCTTCAGTGTATATGATTTAAACACATTTTTATTACAAAAAAAAACGGATTGGAAAACAAGCTGTAATAGATTGTCTGAATACAACTGCAGAATACCGCAACATATAGTTTCTGGTCAGTGTATGTCTGAACAGGAGTGAACCTTTCCAATCTGATCCTCAGCCCTGGTGAAGCAGTACGGAGAGATTCACCGCTCTGACGTCACGGAGTACCTCCCTGGAGAGATCAGCGCTATAGCCGTCTCCAAGAAGAAGAAGAAACCCTGCTCCAGAAATTATCAGAACAGTATCAGTAAGTTTATGTTCTTTACATTCATCGCATACCGTAAATCCTTGAATAATCCGCCGGCGAATATTAATTTCAAACACCGATTTGACCCGGCGATTACTCGAGGCAGGCGATTATTTTTTTCGAAGCCTAAATATATATGTGAAATTTTTAAAATCATAACAAAAAACATCGTTGCAGTATGTTTTGATTTATGAATATTGTAAACGAAGTACATGTAATGAGGTTAAACTTCGCATATATATACGCTTATGCCGGAATTACGTTTGAAAAAGAGATACCTATATAGCTATTACTTTATTTACATTTGCTAAATTTAACCCGGCGATTTTTCAAGGCAGGCGATTATTCATTTCAAAGCGGGCTTAGACCCGGCGATTATTCAAGGCAGGCGATTATTCAAGGATTTACGGTCAAGGCCGGCAAAGATTTACGGAATATCTTTTGAAAACTGAGGGAAAATGATGAATAATAACCAACGTATATATGCGCAGGTGTTTATGTGTCTAATTTGATGGACGAATGCCTGTTAAGACAATCAAAATCGACTCTCTCCGACAGCAGTATTTTATTTATTACTCTTTGGAAAATATGTTGATGTTTTTGGTTCTTCAGTGAAGTGCATTTCATCTAATACATCTGTTTCCCGAAAATCAAAGAGGTGTCAAAACGTTTACTGTTGACTATTAGGTATAACATTAGATTATGTTATAGATCATTCAATTTTCTTTTCCCGAAGCGAAAGTGCACAAGGATTGGTTTCGTTTTCGTTTATACGAATGCTTTAAAGATATCCAATATTACATGACATTTGCACTAAGAAATACAAGTTAGGTGAAGAAACGTTAGGGATGTAGCTATACTATTTTCTTAGCTTGGTGAATAAAATCTGCGATAACTTGAATTATATTAAATAACAACAATTTATTAGCAAGGAACAGTCAACAATTGATGAATGGACCAACTTAAAGTCTGCAATATATATATATACTATATTTTTATTTTATATACCGTATATACTATATTTTTATTTTGAGATATCAACGGAAATAGCTATCTACATGTGTGGTCTCAATTTGATAACATTAATAACGTGCAAATTATGATTGAGATAAAGTAGTTTTAGTTTTGTTTGGTAATTATAAACCACAGTGTATTTCGCATCATTGCAATATATAAGAAATTGTGACTCTTTAACTATATTAAAGGGGCAGTAGCACGTTTTTTTCGCTGAAATAAGTCCATGAAATTGTTTTTGAAAAATAATATCACCAATTGTAAAACAACCCTCTCTCCTCGGAAAATCAAGTTAAAAATGAGTTTACATTGTTCAGTAAAGCCGTGGGAATAGTTTTTGTCATTCGAATTAATAAAATGTGTTCACAATAAAATGGCCGCCATGCAATTTTTGCTTTATACGGAACACCGATATATCCACTACGAATAATTGGTTTGTGTAATAAGATGTTTTACCCTCTAAAGTAAATATAAATGACATAAACTATCATTATAAATGGGAAATTTGAAAAAATAAAATTTGCAAAAAACGTGCTACTGCCCCTTTAACCTATAATCTTTTCTGACACTGAAACCCCTTACAGTGTAATCCACTGTGAAGGATAAGTGCTCGTTTGTCTGGTGTAGGTATTTCTTTGTTTAGCATTATAGCAGATGGAAATAATACATATTTATGGATTCCAATTTCTTCATTGGGAAAGCATGTCTTGCGTAGATTATAAACTACCGGGCAAAAGAAAGTACTCACCTCAGTTGATTTTATCATATGTATGATTTTCAATTGCAAATATCTCAAGTTTTCGATGTCATAATCCAAAACTGATAAGTACAGGTGTTTAGTTAGCAGTCAAAGAATACTTCTACATGTTTTTTAATTAGTATTTTAAAAATGAAATTTTAAGTTTAATTTTGTTTTTAAATTATTGTTGATGATACACAACTGTTCATCGACATATAAGACATATCCTATGTGAAAATAAATAAATGTGCCTGATTCTGCACACATTTAAAACATTTTAAACAGGGTAGGGGTCATGTTGGTGAAAATTTCATTCTTAACCCTGTCTTCATTACCAAAGGTATTTGAACTAAAATTTAACCTCAGTCACCAACAAAGTCATTCAAACTACTGCATATAAGTATTATTGTATCGTGTCATGGTCAAATACATCTGATTTCTTTTAAATATTGAATTAATCGAAATAAACTTGGGTGAAAACTTTCTTTTGCCCGGTAGTTAAGTTTACAAGAAAAAAAAATAACAAATGAAACAAGAATCTGAATTCTCACTTCGTGCTTTCGGAATAAAGAAGTTTCTATCCATAGACTCGATCGTTAGCTATATTATATAGGTGTTGTCATAAAAACGACTTTGCTTGCAGGAGCCATCATATTCCAAGTAGTCAAGAAAGTGAAGATACCAGAACGTTTGTTGTGTAAAAGAACGAGACGAAACAGAAGACGGAAGAAGATTGCAAGACGCCCCGTGATGAGCTCTGAGACTATTGACATTCTTCGCAAGATTTCTACAGACAGGAAAAGTAAGAAGCCACTTCTCAACATCAACTGGGCATCAATCTCCGACTGGACGCCTTCCTGATTACCTCAAACGTTTGTAGTTTAAAGGCGCTGTAGCACGAGTTTTGCATATTATGTTTTCTCAAATATGTCATTTATTATCAAAGTTTATACAATATAGTTGTCCTTTAAAGGGGCGGTAGCACGTTTTTTAGCTGAAATAAGTTGATGAAATGTTTTTGAAAAATAATGGCACTAATAGTAAACCAACCTTTTCTCTTCGGAAAATTAGTTAAAAAATGAGTGTACATGGTTCAATAAAGCCATTGTCATTCGAAATAATAAATTGTGTTCACAATAAAATGGCCGCCATGCAATTTTTACTTTATAGGCAACCTCTTTATTACCACTAAGGATAAATGGTTTGTGTAATAAAATGTTTTACCCTCTAAAGTAAACATAAATGACATAAACTATCATTATAAATGTAAAATTTGAAAAAATAAAATTTGAAAAAAAACGTGCTACTACCACTTTAATGGGTAGACATCTCATTACAGGACCCGATAAGCTGTATCCATAGAAAAACGGCTATACCGACGTATAAAGCGACAGTGGTGTGAAACTCTTCGTGTGTGAGTTAGATTTGTAGGTCTCATGAGAATGTTGTAGTTCAGACAACAAGATGGTTGACCATTCCATCATTATTGTCATATCTAAAACTTTACTCTGGTTGTTTAGGTATGGCTATATCAGTCAGATCACTTGTACTATGATCGAGCGGCCATTTAATGTGAACACATTAAAATGGCCGCTCGAAGGGAGATGGACTCGCATGCCTTAACCGAACCATTTACATTCGTTTTAGAACTATTTTTATTGATTCAGGAGTATTAGTTAGCCATTTGTCTCACTGGCACTTTATTGCAGTAAGGATGGCGTGCTACAGCGCCTTTAATTTGTCATAATTATTTAATCATTAAAGGGGCAGTAGCACGTTTTTTCGCTCAAATAAGTTAATGAAATGTATTTGAAAAATAATTTCACTAAAAGTAAAACATCCTTCTCTCTTCGGAAAATAAAGTTTAAAATGAGTGTACATGTTTCGGTAAAGCCATGGGAATCGTTTTTGCAATACAAAATAATAAATTGTGTTCACAATAAAATGGCCGCCATGCAATTTTTGCTTTATACGCAACATAGTTTTTACCACTACAGATAATTGGTTTGTGTAATAAGATGTTTTACCCTCTCAAGTTTATTTAAATGACATAAACTATCATTATAAATGGGAAATTTGAAAAAACAAATTTTGCAAAAAATGTGCTACTGCCCCTTTAACATATCACATATTCATTCTCTTTCAGATAATCATAATGAGGCATATCGTGTATATAATTGTTATTCATTTTATTCAATTTGTCTTTTGTAAATATATTATTCCAATATGTTACTGCGCCTGCAATTTAAATTGTGAAATATTTTGAAGTGTATCGTACCAATCTTTATTCCTAACCGTCATATCATCATTTTGTTTAGTACCAATCTTTATTCCTAACGGCCATGTCATCATTTTGTTTAGTACCAATCTTTATTCCTAACCGTCATATCATCATTTTGTTTAGTACCAATCTTTATTCCTAACGGCCATGTCATCATTTTGTTTAGTACCAATCTTTATTCATAACCGTCATATCATCATTTTGTTTAGTACCAATCTTTATTCATAACGACCATGTCATCATTTTGTTTAGTACCAATCTTTATTCATAACGACCATGTCATCATTTTGTTTAGTACCAATCTTTATTCATAACGGCCATGTCATCATTTTGTTTCGTACCAATCTTTATTCATAACGGCCATGTCATCATTTTGCTTAGTACCAATCTTTATTCATAACGGCCATGTCATCATTTTGTTTAGTACCAATCTTTATTCCTAACCGTCATATCATCATTTTGTTTAGTACCAATCTTTATTCATAACGACCATGTCATCATTTTGTTTAATACCAATCTTCATTCATAACGATCATGTCATCATTTTGTTTAGTACCAATCTTTATTCATAACGACCATGTCATCATTTTGTTTAGTACCAATCTTTATTCATAACGACCATGTCATCAATTTGTTTAGTACCAATCTTTATTCATAACGGCCATGTCATCATTTTGTTTCGTACCAATCTTTATTCCTAACGGCCATGTCATCATTTTGTTTAGTACCAATCTTTATTCCCAACGGCCATGTCATCATTTTGTTTAGTACCAATCTTTATTCATAACGGCCATGTCATCATTTTGTTTAGTACCAATCTTTATTCATAACGACCATGTCATCATTTTGTTTAGTACCAATCTTTATTCATAACGGCCATGTCATCATTTTGTTTCGTACCAATCTTTATTCCTAACGGCCATGTCATCATTTTGCTTAGTACCAATCTTTATTCATAACGGCCATGTCATCATTTTGTTTCGTACCAATCTTTATTCATCACTAAAGGAGACGACATCAATTAGTTAGATTGGGTTACGTCCTTTTTGTACATTGAAACTTGGATAATACAAAAACTACGATAACCCCGCAAATGAACCTCTCACAAGTGAAGCAAAACATCTGAATTCATATAAGCAGAAATACTGTCGGCCTAGAACGATCTGATATGCCATCATTTCAAGATAAACTATTTCTGGTGCGAAAACACGATAAATATAGCTTCGATCGGTCACATTGGAATCCACATGGAATCTCTCGTGTTGACCCTCACCGAGTTGCCCCAAATCAGATTAAATCAGACTGTAATTTACATTCACTGCCATGGTATCGATGATATTTCGTAACAAGACAACTCTGATAGCACAACCCTCTTCCTTGAATTCCCAATGCATGCGCATTTTAAATTTATGAAAACATATTTACATGATATGACAAATCAACAAAAACGTAACGGGGTATATATAAAACGAACTTTGAAATTATCGCATTATTGATAGTCAAAGTCAACCCAAAAACTTAAGGAAAATATTGACAAAATCTAAATATGACTCAAATACGGATACCCCTCAGGTTTTAAAAATAATGTGGCGACAAACGATGTTGTAAAAAATAAATATGCCATGCGACTAAAAAAAATTGTTTTTATGGTGTTTTGGCATGGTTGTCAAGAAATATAAATCGGAAAAAAAACAGAACTAAAATTAAAGAATGAATCTTCATCGTTCTCAACAAAAACACAATCGCACTATTCCTCGAAGTGCGCATTTAGAAACATGTAAAAAAATAAATATTCCGTTTTCCCGATAAACAAAGTTGATTCTAGCTACTGAATCGGATTGCTTGGCTGAAAGAGAATGGATTTAAGCCAAATCTAAACTCTAAAATGTAATCTTACCTTCAATTTGATATACATCTGTATTTATTTATGGTATCTTTGTATGTAGGTTTGTCTGTTTTTGTATAAAATGTGTTTTGTACGTGGGCCTAAGGCCTTTTACTGTACTAAACGAATTATATATATATGTATATATCTATGCAATGTATTGTGACGTCATAATGACAAACTGTGACGTTGTAGCAGACTCAACGCCATTCACCTAATTAGACCTTCATGGGTCGAAAGCTAGCTTGGGAATTATGAATAAATTATCGTGATTTCTTCGAAAATAATTGTATTTTTTTTAATATGAGACCTGAGGGTTTGAAAATTTTGAACTGATTTTTGTATATATTGTAAGAAATAGAGGGTTAGGATACTTTTGGATAATGTAAGGCAAATGCGCTGATCGAACGTATTAGTGATATTGTAATATTTAGTGGTTTGTATTTTGGAATTGCAGTGGCTGTTTTCGTAAATTATATTCCAAATTCGTAATGTCATCTGTTAATTACCTTTTAGAAGTAAAGTAGTAACGTTTGTGCTTCGTATTTTGGCATAAGTACAGTCACTACTGCGTTTTAATAAATGTTATTGCGTAAAGAATCTATTCGCTCAATGCGCTCGATCAGTCACCGCCATCTTTCAGCATCATTAGGGAAGTGACGTCATTTCTCGCGTGGGCGTAACTACGGGTGATTTGGGCCGGGCCAAAGGGTATATAAGGGGGCCGGGCCGGCCTTGAGTTTGAATTTGCTGCCGTTTGTTTCAGCTTTGTTTCAGCTTTAGTTTCAGCTAGCAACTCCCCTTTCGTAAGAAAGGTATGCCTCTCTGGTTATGGTTATAGTTATGGTTATGGTTTAGGTTAAGTTTTATTTAATCGGAATTATTCTAAGTTCTCGTAGGTTTAATTTGTCTAAGTTCTCAAAGTAGTCTGGGAAATATATTACAAGTTTAAACGAGTTTCTGAGTTCTTAGTTTAGCACGTAATGTAGAATTAGCGTCACTTAGATTCATCACAGCGTTGTTTGAATGCATAACTTTTGTGTCTTGTAAATAAATCTTATTGAAATAATATACTCGTATGTTTATATTTCAAGTTTGTTTTCTGATCGTTACGAATTAAGTTCGTACAAGTGAACGTTGAATGACGTTGAATGTCGAAGGTACAGTGATAGCGGCCGATATTCTAAATTCATGTTTGAGATGGTCCCTGACCCGTAATTCGCTTATCCGAACGTAACGTTAAATTACTATGTACAAATAAGCGAGTCTGTTCCTGTGTAAACAAACATGGCTGCGCCCGTAGTTTTTATCGCTATCACTTTGCTCTCGAGTCATTATAAATCACACTCGTTTGGAATATGGAAATGATGGTTTATTGACTTCAAATAAAGTTGAAGGTTGATCCGCACTCATGTTGAGAAAGATTGCACAATTATTCCTGGAGGAACAGGCGAACTTGTAGTACACACTAACGAAGGTTCATAATGTAAACATGGTCAATTAGTTCAAAGTCCAAGATTGTCTTAGTGAATCACGCTACCACATATTCTCACTTAGATAGTCAAATACAACATCACCTTTCATGCACACGTACATATATACATTTGTAGTTAATTGGACGTAAATAAGTCCTGTTTATCATAGTTTGCATAAGACCTACCCCCGTTGGTGTTACAATATGTATTACTGACCCGTCGAAGATCCTGCATTAACATTTATAAAAGTTATGTGGCAACATTAAACAAATGTAATATCGCTGTAAATATAACTTGACAATAATGTGCAGTTGTGATGTTACAATGACAGCAACGCCATCACATGACTTACTTGGGCAAGTTATAAACAGAATACTATACTTCGTTAAACTCGTTAATGATATGGTATCAAACTCGCTTTCGTTCGTTTAATAACAAATTATTAACTCGTTTGATAAAATGGTATTAAATGGAAGGTCGTGTCCATTCTATGTCTTTCATAATTAAAATGTAGCTTTTACCTCTCTACATATATATAATTTTGTTCATATTGAATTTGAAAGAATGGCCAAGACATACTGACTTTGCAGAGCTGCATGCATTCTTTGAATAAAGGACCACAGGCGCCAGAACCTAAATGTAAATAAACATATATATTTACCTACCTATCTACCTATATATACAGAGGGTTTGACACGGCGGTGGAAATGGAAAGTTGGATCAGTCTACGAATTATACAATGTTTAAGCCAGCAAACCAATGTAACCATTTTACGGTCCTGTAACAGGATCTAAGATGGGAGACCATGTCATCTTCTTTGCAATGCTATATAGGTAGACTGGTATACAAACATTTGGCTCTAGTGCCTGTGTGAAGGACGGAAGGAAGACGCTATGACATAATCTCTATTCGGCTTTTCCGATGGAGAAGTAAAACATAAATGATCAAATGATATGTACATGTGAACGATTATGCAGGTCTGAAATTAACATTATAAAGCCACGGGCGACAATCACGATACCTACAACAATGCAAGATAGTTTAGTTTCACTAGGAAAAGATACGGATGAACCATAGTTACACAATGTCTCTCAAAGCCAACTAAACTTAATTTGTAATTTGAAAAACATTATCTGGGCTCCGTTTCATTACAACGAGCGCTTATAATCGCTCATTAGTCGCTCAATGTAGCGTTCAAGTAGCGCTCATTCTCTCCTGAACGACACGGTGCAAAACCTCAAAGTTAGCTCGCTTTGCTACGTAGCGCTACATTGAGCAATCGCGTTCAAGAGAGGTTTAAAAGTAATCGCTAATTGAGCGATTACTTTCAAACCTCTCTTGAACACGGCCCTGTTCATGTTACTGAAAAACAAGGCTTTAAAAAGTGTGGTTTTCACGTCTCCTTAATCGGGCTAGAGTGAAATATGTTTTTCGGGCTTATTTTATGACATCCTACAGCAACGATGCGTCTTCGATTTAAATTACAAGCAGGTACATTATGTCGGCAACATTTTGTACAAAAATAATTTTCATTACCTTAAATATCAAACATTATTTCCCCCAAACCCTTTGAAAAATCAATTTCAGCACAGGTGCGTTTTTACAGATACAAATCAGTAAGTATCATGCTCTCATGAATGAAGTTGTGTATATCTCTTTACAAGATATATATGTATCACAGACATTCAAAGTCGACTTCAGAAACAGTTTTGTTGGATTCTGTTGAATATTTGTTAACGTTCATTTTGTCCCTCGGTGAAGAATGGGCGTCTGTTAACATCACACGTGATACCGCCCAGTCTATTTCCTTATCTTTACGTCATAAACACCAAACACCCCCTAGGACAGCGCTAGTTTTGTTTGAAATACATTTCGAGAGATATTAACGTCGGTTCTTTTACATGAAACGCCTGATTAAACCACTATCCATGTTATACAAATTTGTTAAACTATTTTTTATGCGTATACATATACTGAGTTCAGTGAGGTCTTTAATTGTTAATTTATCAACAATATGACGTCATAGAATTGTTTCATCATCAATATATTTTATTCAATAAGAAAAAGATTAGGAACAAGTTCTCCAACTTAGAATACCTTCTCCTTGGTATGTATATAGTGAATTTGAAAGTTTTTTGACCGATAGACATAATTGACAGCAGTGAAAGAAGAATAAAGACATAATACATCATCAATTCATTGACGTCATAGTATTTTCGAAATTGTTCTTGATGATGTATATCAAAGCCTTGTTCGATCATATATCGTATCGAAACCTTTTTGTTCAGAAGCAAATCAAAGGCATCATTGCATATCAATTAAGTCATAACAAATGAAAACACAGATATCGAAACAGACAATAGGACAAAAGGATAAAATGGGTAAAACATAAGGGGAAACTTTTTGCTGTCAGTGTGTTAAACATGATGACAACACGGCATATAAAGTGACCAAGAAGTAAATAAATGTTCCTCATCACGTGGTGAAAATAAACAAATTCAAATCCCCAAGTGTTAAAACATGTTACATATGTCAATGGATGCAACATGTTCTTTCATTTTTTCAATGAAATCCGATAACCCTTTTTTTTTAAATTGTCGACCCTATATTCGGTTAAACTTAACATGATAAGCGAGTGAAATATTCCATAATTGTTAACAAAGACACACAGGACTTCCGTGGTACGAGTTTAAACTAAATGTTTTAAAGAAAAGTTATTCTTGTACTTTCTTATCAAAGGAAGAATTCCGTATAAAAATTGGATTTGGCTCCTTTTAGTTGAATTTGCAATTATGTATTCAATTTACCCAAATGTTAGGTCCAAAACCCCTTATATAACCATCAACTGATTACATTATTCTCACTTTGCATGTTCAACCAAAGCATCCAAGAGTTCCAAGAACCAAGCGAGTGGATATTAAATCTGTTAAGATGAATGCTGCAATGCTGTGTATGAACGGATTGGTGATTATGATATGTGTGGCGAACTCAAAACTGATAAGAGGTAAGTTATATCGGTTATCTCATTATCTCAAGGGGTTATCTCATTATCTCAAGGGGTTATTTCATTATCTCAAGGGGTTATCTCATTATCTCAAGGGGTTATTTCATTATCTCAAGGGGTTATCTCATTATCTCAAGGGGTTATCTCATTAAATCAAGGGATTATCTCATTATCTCAAGGAGTTATCTCATTATCTCAAGGGGTTATTTCAGTATCTCAAGGGGTTATCTCATTATTTCAAGGGGTTATCTCATTATCTCAAGGGGTTATCTCATTATCTCAAGGGGTTATCTCCCAGATTGAAGGGGTTGGGGAAGATACACCCCCGGCCAAAAGAAACGCCTACTGGATATCTTATCAGATATTGTAAAAACTGTTATGAACAGTTTAGCAATATTATAACATAATGAAGTTGCACCATTTCTGCATTATATATTTGAGTTTCAGAAGTCCATGTCACGAAAGAAGGGCGATTGTTGAAATGAGAAAACAATAATTGTTCAGTTTTCTATCAGTGCTTGATCAGAAAAAACATTTTAAAAAGATTTTCATACAACCACGAGCAACAATGCAGGCACGCATTCGCGTTAAAGTGAAGGTATTGCTACCGATGTACGTGGTTAAGGTGCGCAAGTGAATCAACCGAAAATAGCCGTCATCATTGGGCGTGTTTTTCATGAATGTTATTGACTCGAATCACAGTTTTGCACGATTTCAATGGACTTTCATATTAGTTATTGCTTCATTAAATCATAATCATATTTAAGAAATTATTGCATCTTTCATTTTTAGGAGTATAAAGAAGGCGTTTCTTTTGGCCGGGGGTGTAGTGATAACCCATAATAAGAGAAACTAAAAAAATGCAGTTTGAAGATATCAGTTTTACAAGCAGGCATTTCGGGAAAATATGTGATATACCACGCGATTTTTTAAATATCCGAAATTACTCAAAATAATGAACTTCATTTATAGTCTGTCAACCTAACTTTTGGGACTGCATTTTTCGCAAATATCTCTTTTGTTATGCGTTCATGTGTAAACGTGAATACATGTACTTTCATATTTCTTCGTGACGTAACAGAAACTTATGTTTAATGTCATGGTTATCTCCTATTAATAAAGTTACTTATATAGCTATCATTATTTTTCCTTGATGTTTTGATCTACTGAAACCGGGCGTACGATCAATGAATGTAATGCCTGACTGATGACGTAAGCATGTATTTCACGTGCATGACCTCGGGTCAGATTTACTATAATGTCGAGTCGTTTGTAAACCGATAGGGAATATCTCAAAACTCAAAACTACACTCACTCAGTCATCTTCAGAGAGTCCCGCCTCGAAATCTGACTGGTCTGAATCTGTATCTGAATGCAAGTTGATGACTATAGGATTCACACGAGTTTTCCTAAGTCCATCTTTTGTCCAGTAATCTATCTCTACTTGAAGGACATGGCTTACACAATTCTGCCAGTGGTCTGCTGTTATTTTGGACATTTCTAAGTTGACAATATGTTTCACATCCTTCAACTTAAACGTTGTATTTTGCTTGGTAACTCTTTCTTTCAAGTTTTCCCAAATCAACTCAATGGGGTTAAGGTCACAGTGGTATGGGCTAAGCGTAACACCTCATGTCCATTCGTCCTCAAAAGAGTATCTATTAAGTAGACAGGCGGAGGTTTGTTGGACAGAATGATCTCATAGAGTTTTGGTTTGGTTGCTTTCTCTGAGTTTTGCAAATTATGCTTTGACAACCATGAAACCATTTCGGCTTTCCTAGAAGCTGACGTTAGTGTTTTCTGGTGCGGGTCTCTGGCACTTTGGTAAGGATCATTGTCGATGACAACCAGACACTTATCTGGAAGGGCAGGTAGTAGCTGTTCTGTAACATACTCGGTGAACACAATGGCATTCATTTCTGTTGACTTTGACCTAAACACGAGATCACAGCCAGGTAAAAACCCTTAGTGCGACCCCACATGGACAATTATAAGTCGCTCTTCTTTCCCTGGTGTTATATATTCCTGTTCTGGTCACATCTGGTATAAAAGCAAAAAACGTGATAACAGGGTGTGCCATATTTTCCCATTGGTTTACGCCTATAAAATTATTAACTCTATTAACAGAGGAAAAGGAAGTCACTCTAAGAATGAAAAAAACTCGAAGGACGGCGACATTGAGGTGCGAGAAAGGGGAGGTAATCCACGATGTGCAGGTCAACAGCTATACCAGATCCAAGGGAGGGAACCGGTGCCATGGACTCCAGCCAAGTGTCTTGGTCAGTGCAAACAACTGCTACTGGTCAAGGCGGTGTCGCCTGGCCTACAGCAACAGGGAGCCCATCGTGGTCACAAACATCACCAGTTGTCTTGGACGTAGGCCGCAAAAACTTAAACTCAGTTACGCTTGCATTGAGAGAAGTAAGGGTTTTGATTTATCATTTTAAAATTGATGTAAATTTTGTAAAGTTGACGAATCGATCCTGACATTTTCTCAATAATCCTCTAATCGAAATTGATAAATTAATATACAAATTTTGACATAACCTATTTAACATTTGCTTGATTGAATACCATCAAGATGAACGACATTTACTTATATTAATTATCGTATGCGTAGGTCTTATGATTGTTCCTTTCAACTGCCTTCTTTCATCAAGTTTGACGTATAATCTATAATTTTTCAATAATTACCCATTTGTATATCTTCATCAAAGTCATACACAAACTACTAAACCTTTTCCAGACAGGGTTATCTTCATCCATGATGAAGCAGAGTCTGACCACACAGTCCGAGTGGAGTCCTCAAACTATGGACTGATTGTCAGTCACACTATGTTTCCATGGCAATACAGGCCTGGGGTTGAAGCGGAAGTGATCCTGAAGCCGGCAAACACGAACTTCCGGTTCCTGCATTTGACCGTCATGTCGATTGATTTAGAGCAACATGACCGCGCAGAGTTCAAGACCGAACGCAGCGCCACCTGGGCGCCTTTAGCAGAAGCAAGGAACATCAACATGATGGCGACACAGGCTAGGTTCCGGCTCTTCACTGACCGAACTCCCTTTGCTGCGTCAGGATTTTTGCTTTGCTTTTATTGTAAGCCTGTGTTTTTGTAGTGTTTTAACGTGTTAAGATATTATTGCAATGATGTGGTGAACAAAGATATTAGTTACGATGGCAACTGTTCTAGCTAAAAGTCAATTGTTAAATAAAGTTCAGGAATGACACATTTCTAGTTTAAAATATTTCTGGTGTTCCTTCCGGCCGTCTGTTTTTACAGATACCGGATTAGTCAATTGTAGTTTTATTTGTATTTTATATGGTGATGTTTCTTTTGCTGGTGAGTGTAGGTTACATGACTTCAGAACTGATTGATGAACTCGTGATGTTGTCTGTACACACATTATGGTTAACGAAATATGTTTCAGGGACCTATGATGCGCTGTCTGAAGAGGATATATGCAACAGTAAGTTTGCGAACATATAAGTCTGAAAATCGATGAACTGAGGTCATTGTCTACCGCCCAGCTAGTTTGGGACACTTTTCTGTTTCCTATGAAGGAAGGAGATACGTAGATATAGAGAGATGTATAGATGTGCTTTCCGCAGGTATGAATTAATTTTTGGTTGTACAATAACCAACAAATATTCAGCTAAGCTGTACCGGAAGTATGCTAAACTAGGTCGCCAGGCGATCTGATTGACTGATAATGTATTTTATTCCGTGGGTTATCCACAACCCTTAGTTCTTCGATTTTCAAACCAACAATGAGGGTCTATTAAAGAAACTGAATGTATGCATTGTTTATGGTTAAAAAGTCACGTGACCTCTATGTAAAGCCAAATACAGATGAATATACAGTCATGGGCATACATGTATATATAAAACACAAAGTCAACTCCTTGACAACGTTTATAATCTGCAATGGTTTCCGTGACATTGAAGAAAGTAGGGTAATAGGGTAACATATGATAATGATGTTTTGGGTTGATTAATATGCATTCTCTATGTAGGCATTCACTTGTAAACAGTTTGTGAATAAGCGAATGCTTTCTGTTATAAACCTTTGCTATGTCTATCCACAAGTCTATGTAAACGTGTAGTGCTGCGCTGCATTTACGACACAGGATACTGCAATTATAGACTTGACTATCATAAGGAGTGTTTGAAACACTATAACCGAGTCTGAATATTCTGTTTCTTCCAGAGGTGAGGAATCCAGGAAAACTGAAGGAGTAGTTGCAGGACTGACATCTACATCGTTATGATCACACAAGGCTGACCCAGCTAAAACCTGACTTTCACACAAAGTTATCCAAGCTAACACGCGACGTTCACACAAGGTCAACCCAGCGAACATGCCACGTTCTCACAAGGTCAAACCAGCCAACACGCGACATTCTCATAAGGTCATCCGAGCCAACACGCGACGTTCTCCCTAGGTCAGCTTAGACCCGACGTTCTCACAAGGTCATCCCAGCTTAGACCCGACGTTCTCCCTAGGTCATCCCAGCATATACACGACGTTCTCTCAAGATCATCCCAGCTAACACGAGACGTTCTCTCAAGGTCATCCGAGCCAACACGCGACGTTCACACAAGGTCATCCCAGCTAACACGCCAGGTGGCAATTTATTGTTGTGAATAAGTCTCAAAATATATGGATTACGTTGTTTTGGCCATAGGCTTATCTGTACACTAACGGGAAGCGCTTAAATTTACCGTAACGCCTTTATAACGTTCATTTAACGACATGCTGCATAACGTTACCGTCACCTATATTCGCGGTAAATATGTTACTGCGCGTGTTATTCGAATTACATGCGTATCTCAAGTTAGTGACGAATTTAAATACCCCGGTATAATCAGTTGATAGTTACTCTTTCGCCGTGCACTCTTAGATTGATAAGATGTGCAATAATGATTACACGGTTGGCCGTCAAAGTTACACATGAAATCATCAAAACTGCCGTGACGTCAGGTTTATGTAGGTAATTTTTAAAATGACGTTTAAGTGATGAAAAAGGTTCGGTGACCCCCTATTGTTATTTCTGAATTCGTTTGTTCAGTTCACTGCGCACATCATATTAAAGTTTTAGCAATATCTAAAATATATGTGTTAGTGGAAAATCCTGTTGAACATGCGAAACACGATGACAAAAATGCCGTTATAAATTTTAAATTGCATATTTAATTTTGTTTCTCTTTCCATCGTCATTAATTGCTAAACATCCCCGAATGTGATCGAAATGTATCCTAAAGGATTCGGAGTTTATTCGTTGAAAGCGAACGCTTAATTTAAATACACCAAATCAGTCAAAAATAACGTAATTTGCCGACGGGTGTATTATTATTAAAGCCGATAACTCTTTAAATAGTTCGGTGACCCCCAAATTTTCTTACATTTTTTAAAACTTGCTATTTTGAAAAAAAAAAAGAATTCTAAGATATTTGATCTCATCGCCCCATCTCTCCTTAAAGGTACATCCATTGTGTAGTTGGGGGGGGGGGGGGGGGGGGGGGGGGGGGTGGGGGGTCACATATTCCAAACATTATAAATGGTGTTACTGTATCGAGAAGTACCGACAGTTACCGAAAACTACCATTTTGATTATAGTCGACTTAGTATATTGACGATATGAAGGTAAAAGTAGTGATTCTTTTATCGAAGACCGGACAATGCATCGCGATTGAATTTTGGAATTTTATCTTATAAACTGACAAATTTGGGTTGATCATGTTTAATAGGTCATATAACTACTGTGCATGTAAATGGGACGTGTAGTTTCGGTTTCTGCACATGCATAATGATGTTACTCGATTTTAATTGGAAACTAATGATTATGATATATTTGGCGATTGGGGATGGATATGGAAGCAGAGTTAATTTATTTGCACTGTAAACAGCACATATGGTGAGTTGGAACGTATTTAAGCTTAATAAAATGATATGAAACACAATGGATGCACCTTTAAGTCGTGATTTGGTTACGTCAGGAAAATACGTAAGTAGGACGAGGTTTGAACCTGCTTGGGTAAAGTTATTCAAATACCTTGACAAAACGTTACACATAACGTTATTAGAACGTCCTGGCAACGTTTACATACGTAATAAGGTCACTTTATCTAAAATATTCATTATTTTAAGGGTGCTTATATTTTGATTGTGTTTGTGTTTGATATTACTTTTTGAAACAATTATTGATAGTTTAAACAATATATTGTAAATTTGTCATGGTTGTGTTTTTAAATCATTGAAAAGAAATGAAACATAGAAAGTTCTCCGAACGTAACTTTTTTAATGTTAACAACGTATAACGTATTTTGAAGTCAAATGCTCATCATTCATGACGTAATTCACAACACAATATTCAATACGCACAGTATGATTTTTAAAAATAATTATTTTGTAAATCATAGATATACTTACACAATTGTTTAATATCAAACTATGCATTGGTTATTAATCCGAATAATTATATAGGTTTACATGTTCATTCAAATATATGTAAGTTATTTATTGTTCGACTTCTTTATATTAGTGTGAACAATTCTAACATTGATGTATCTGGGATTACACTATCACCATAGCACATATTCCTGAACTTTGGTGCGGGATTCGAACATAAAAGCTCTGAGTCAACCACCCACCGACATCACTGACTATACCAACAGCTTTCCATTCGGCCACCATGACCTCGACAAAAATGAGATCCAAGGACCGATAGTTAAGCTATTTTAAATTCAGTACCCCTCTGATTGAACGTGGAACAGTTCCCAAGGCTGAATGGATAAGAAATGCATTCCACTTAGGCAGCGAACACCTGTTGTTTATATTTCCAGAGTAATTCAATCTTTTAATAGAAAATTGCACAAAGATACAAGTAGATAATATCCATGTACATATTTAATTTATTTTTATTTATTATGTTGTTATAAACTCGTTATAGTTTTATATGTATTTGTTCCTGACCCATCAGTCATGTATACGAGAACTTGAATAAAAGTTGTTTCTTCACGAACGTAAGGTTGCTTCTGAGAGCAAATTCTTCTGTCTGTCTGTCTGTCTGGAGAGCTCCTCGTTACGATATCTGTGTTTATTTAGAGAAAGTGCTAACCTTCAAGTATTTACGTCAGATTTCTCTGCAAAACCAGATTTACTCCGTTATTAAACTACGGCTGGTAGAGTATGAATTCCGCCATCAATGTTCTCCTTGTGTGTGGAATAATTACGTTGCTGCATGATTCCCCGGTATGTGCCAAAAAGAAAAACAAGGGTCTCAAACCAGGTACGTGATTCATGCTTCTCAATTTCTACAGCTGTTCTATAGATAGTGATCTAACAAGTTAGATCGCGATATCTTCCACTTCATGTGTCGGGTATAAGAGAAAGAAGGAGTTATGAAGAAATGTCCAGTTCACGTACTATGACATTTGTCTGTAAAATAGTATGGATTATATACTACCAAATGTGATAACCATCAAACGAAGTCACTCATGTGGGTTTTAAAAGATATCTCGACTAACACCATTTTCTTATCGTATATCGTAACGTACGAAGGAAACGTTGAAGAATAAACAGCATGCATCTATAGATATCCGGTACTGACTTCAGTTGAACATCAGTGGCCTCCTTGGTGAATATGTTTACTGTGTCTAACGTTGGCTAAGCCGTATATATTTGGTGCGATTCGGGGTTTGTCAATCATTAACTGCTCACCACATTTTACTTAATCGTCTCGGCTGTAGCAACATACACTGAAGTCATTGCTATTTATACAAAAAGTATTTGAGACGACCCCTGGCTTGAACGGCTTCAGAACGACTAATGTTAGTAGTACTAAAGGCGTAAAGTCAGGGGTCGTCTCAAAAGACTTTCAGCGTGTGAAAAGCAATTACGTTTACATAGTTATACTAATAACATCACGTTTCCTAAACAATGAAGATATGACATATAATCTAAAACAAGGGATCGGTATATCTTGCTTGAAAAAAAGCTGATTCCATCAAAGTCTTTCTTAATCGTTATGGATGGACCTCAATATAATATAAAAACATAACAAAAATAAAAAATTAATATGATGCTGAATGAGCGCTTTTCATTCCCTCCATTCATTTCCATACACATATTTGTTTATTTATCTTAATTGTGAGTGCTTGTGTGAATTTAACCTTTGTTATATTCTCTTAAATTATATTCTCTCGAAAATTTCGTTGAAGCCTGTTTTAGCACATACATGTATTGGTTTTGAACGATTTTAGGGAAATGACTTTATTTCACGTTAGAGCACAGTCAAATGCTTTCGTCCAATCATATGATTTTATTGTGGTCACGTGGAGTACATTTATATCCCGATAGATGTACGGTTGTCTCGTTGCGTTCGGGTATCATGATCATAAAACTGGTTCACAGACTTCTATAAAAACAACAAACAATGTCAACTGATTGTTTTATTTATTTATGGATAATACACAAATAAACACAGTCACATATTACATTAGTAATACTTGCCATTTACATAGTGAAAAAAATATAACATGGTTATATTTGGGATAACACTACCTTCAATAGTACAAATTCTTGTACTTTTTCGGGCCGAGTCCCATGCAGGATTCGAACCCACGCCCTCAGAGTAAGGCAACTATCGCAAGCATTGACTGTACCAACAGCTTACCACACGACCATTTCGACTCGAGGCGATGCGAGGTAGTGTTATCCCAAATATAACCATGTTACAAATTACATTGACAAATGATCTGCTGTGTTCACTTTCCGAAAGGAAATAGTCGCTTCCGTTGATCGGGGTCTTTTATGTTAAGGAGCTTGATATTCATAAAAGAAGAATAAAAGCATGTAAATAAAACAAGTAATGTGAGGTAAATTGGGATTTTGTAAGTGTGTTTCATTTATATCACGAGTAAGTGAAACAACGACAAGCATCAAACCATGTTACCAATGTTTTAAACACTATAATAATATCCAGAAGTTATATAGGACGACATTAAAAAAATGAGAAGAAAGTGATATAAAATTACCTTCTAGGGGTGTTAGAGGATGGAGGGTGCATTGTCGTCTCACTGAAACCCCTGTATCGTCACACAGCGTCCGAGCGATGTCCAGTACGACGTTACATCCTTTCCCATAGAGAGTTCGAGTATTATTTCGTTGCTGAAGTAACCTGAAATACTTTATATGCTACATAGACGGGATGCACAATAGCATATGCAAAAATATAAATTACAACTCGCATATTGATAAATACAGCTCAACAAACAACTTAACGTGATGGAAACATATTTGAAATTAAAAAAAAAACAATAACTGTTATTAAATAAACCAATTTAATGAAAATTAGTTTGAATTTTAAAAATACACATTTTAAAATGTAAGGAGTAAAAGTGAATAACCTTTCCTGAGTGAATAGTGTACGTGTCCTTGGATTGGTCATGATGAAGCCATTGTTTGAACTGATTCATTCTAAACAAAAAAACACTCAAGTATTTGTAGGCAATGACATGTTTTACTGTTCAATGTTGCTGAATATAAACGTGCTTAAATCATGCATGTTCGTGATTCAAGCACGACGCTTATGCTGTAGTAGCACGACCCGTACGCTTTTTATAAAATGTACGCCTCATGCATGCGGACAATTTAATAAATTCAATTCGCATTGTAGATGACCCTAACATTTGCATATGAAAATGAGAAATGTCAATGTTTTGCATGTTGTGTTCGAGAGAATGTTTCCCAAATTTGTTGAAATTCATTTGAAATATATTCTTTTTAAGACATTCTCTTGACGATTCAAGCATTTGACCCGTAGCAGTACATTATTGGGATATAAATGTACGCCTCGCCCAACCCTCTCAAACCCATTATATACATTTATATCCCGATAATGTACTGCTACTCTTCTTCTATCTGTTACGTAATATATTATAAGTTGTATGCTTCTCTTGCGGGTGAATACGTTACCATATGCTATCTAAGTAACAATGTCTCCAGAGCCGTTAGGCGAGGGGTACCACTGATACAACGACGATACATCAGACAGTAAAAGCCGCCCTCACATTGCAGGTTGATAACAAATAGACTCAATTTTATACTGACCGTCAATAACGAAGAATTTCGCTATCGTTGGAAAGCCTTGACTCTAATGGTAAACAAGAAGTTACACGCCTCGACTGAAAAATAAGTTTAACGTATTTTAAATTTTAACGGTGCTAGTACATTTTCTAATGGAAAAAAGAGATCTCGCAAAATTGAAAACAAATGCAATGCAATCATCGTCAATGTTCTAAATGGAATGGGTTATGGTTGGGTTATGGTTGGATCCATTTCCCATTATCTAATTATTAAAAGGTGTTCACACTAAAATGGCGATCAACAGTTTTTGTTTTACATGTGACATGTTTTCTACGACTACGGACAATCGGATCATGTGTTTTTTCCCTCTTGAGTAAAGATAAACTACTGCATGAATTAAATTTTAAAGGATAGATGCAATGACATATGGTCAAAATCGGATTAATTAAAATGGGATGTCAATTTGACAATTGCCCGATTTTAAATTTCTGAAATCGGTCAATAAATTAGTTATATACGGCTTTTTAAAAAACCGCCTAATTTAGCCCCGGCGACCAGATTGAAAGTCTGCAGGAGTGTGGCCCGTGAATGACTTCTATGACGTATCTGGAGGAATCTGATTTTCGGCGATAGTCACAATTCAACGTAATTTCGCAACATTTTGATTGTTAATTTCACAAACAGATCTTCAATAAACCAACTTAAATATCGAATGTTTAGATATCCAACTAGGTAATTCCGCGGATGATAATTACACACTAATTACATAAACATGTCTTTTTAACGATGTAATACACCTCATAAATTCATTTAGCAGCAGTGATAATCATCAATAATTAATTAACGAGACTCGGCGGAGTAGCTGTCTAGCCGGCCCCGTCTGTCGCTTATGGCAGTCACGCCTCAGTGAGCATTTTCAAAATGAATCGCCAAACTAATTTGCGGTAGTGTTAAAATGGGTGAATTAAAATCGTCTTAATTATCGATTGCAAGTGTATATTGTCTCGATTTTATGATTATTTATTAATTGATTCCGATATACAATAAACGTAGAGGTAAGCATCTGCCATTCTTGAGAAAAATGCATTTCTTCAGATTTTTAACATATAAAATAAAAAAATAGAGGGTAATATTTGGTAAATTGAAAATATAAACTTAATTAAGTGTAACTTGTCCAAAAATTAAGCAAGAAAATTCTAAAACACCTGATTGAACTATTTTCAATCTAAGAACTACGCAAGCGTCATCATAAAATAAAAATGTAATCTGATTTTATGGCTGCGTTTGATTTAACAACACTAGGGTCGAGTCGACGCATGCGCTTTGGCGTTTCTAATCAAACGCTTTCGAACACGACTCAAATTCGCCTAAGCTCTCAAAACAAGATTTTTTTTCTTTTCCGTTGAATAAATATAACTAAATATAAAGACGTCTATACAATGTATATATCTATGTCATAGTTTTTAATTTAATGCGTGACTCGTTTATAGAGAAATCTGCACTACCCATTATGCATGTGACGTCATAACTAGAGGTGCCAGGTGGCACTTGGTCCATGTCTGCACTGACTTTCACTACTGTTAAGCTCGAGTTACAGTGCTGTAAGGTACCAAGTGACAATTCACTTTGTAAATGTACATAATTTAATATGTCAATGATTACTGAAGATACAGTCTCAAAATTTTACAAAACATGAGGAACATTGAAGAAATCAATAATTACTAAAAAAGTGAAAATGTGCCAAAAATGCACCTTGTACGGCTTTGACACATATACTCTGGACAACTCGGTACTAATTTTTCCGATTTATGCTTTGTGGACCAAAATGTTACCATACACGTATATTCCATGCAAATATTTTACCATTTAACAAGTTTGAACAACTTTATTTAACTAGTATCATGAAACACTGAACTATTATTTGAATTGAATTTTCATTTCTTAATAACATTTAAATATTCTGATAAGTTGAAGCTCACATGACAATTGGACGGTGTCAGATTGGAATGAGTCGTCAATGGCGTCATACATTTTTAATGTTTCGGAATATTTTCCAAAAAATTAAAACCATGTTTTTGTACTAATTATCAAACATCGAATATCAATTAAAACGTCCCATAAGTTTGTCATTAATACAGTGAATTACTGATTTAGGTCATGTTAAGCTGACTTTTGTAGAACATTTCCCGACCAATGATATAAAGATTCGTTTCTTCAGCATCTTGGCTACTGCCACAAACAATTGTCAGCCAGACGAGAGTCCATATTTTTCTGAAAAATTCTTCAACTATTTTGTTCGAAATTCAACGGAAACAATCGGGTTTTCAATCGAGACCCACACGAAAAGCAAAATCGTTTAAATTCGTTCAACTGCGTTTAATGCAAAAGTCAAATGAGCGTTGTTATGATTATGATGAGGATAACAGGAAGTATAACATTACAGCTAGGTTTAACTAAACTAACGTTCAAAAGAAAGTATACATCGTGTGATTTTCGATTAATTCAACAGTTTAAAAGACAGGCCCCCGAAAGTAATTGAAGGAAATGCGTCAATTTTGAAGAAAATTCATCCAAACTTGAAAGAAAAGCGCCCATTACGGAAGAAAATTCTTCTTTTCTCGAAACAAACGCAGCAATATCAGTGAATCGATTAATCGATTAAAACAATCGGCGAATCGTGAACTGTTTCAACATTAGCACCATAACTACTCATTTTCATGACAATAACCTATAGTCTTGTCGATTCTTTTTTACTAGCCGCATTCAACAAAACTATTTTAACTTCGATTCATGTAAAGTACGGACTGAAAACAGTAAAAACATTATACTCACCGAAACCTGAGAACCTTCTTCGGACGCCATTTTGTGATGTGTGCATTTCCGGCATCGACCGAGAATTCACGGAAAAGGACGAAGTCGTCTCCGATAGAGACGTTCTTCCTTCCGAAATCGGAATGATTGTTTCAGTAATTACCGTGGATTCACTGATATTGCTGCATTTGTTTCGAGAAAAGAAGCATTTTCTTCCGTAATGGGCGCTTTTCTTTCAAGTTTGGATGGATTTTCTTCAAAATTGACGCATTTCCTTCAATTACTTAGGGGGCCTGAAAGAAATGTGATTATGGTACGATAAGAGTAACAGTGACATATCTCCAGTATTTTGAATGAATAAATTGGTGTCTGGTTAATCTCTGAAGAATGAGACACATTTATTGATTTTCATATAGAAATCTCACATGTCGATGAGCAGTTGTGTTTCGTCAATTTAATTTTGGAAGAATTTATTAACCTTAAATTATTTTTTTCTAAATCAAACTCTTAGAAGTATTCTTTCACTGGACCCATGGTCTTATATATGCTCCATTGCTCTCCACTATATCACCAATGGGAAACCTTATCAAATTAACCGCCCTTGGCCGACGTGAGCCAATCAAACTGCTACGCAGCTTGGACCTGCGAGACAATGACAATTCATATCACTTCGTGTCTTATCAAAGCGAGGTCATTGAGTTAGCCATCCGTCACCGGTTATCTCCCTTGACCATTTTAGTCTTATCCCATTGAGCATTTTCTTTGGTTACTGACTTCGTCACGCCAGCCAAGGGCGGGTAATTTGAGTACAGATTCCCCTGATAAGGTTTCCCATGGTGATACAGTTTCGAGAAAAGAAGCATTTTCTTCCGTAATGGGCGCTTTTCTTTCAAGTTTGGATGGATTTTCTTCAAAATTGACGCATTTCCTTCAATTACTTAGGGGGCCTGAAAGAAATGTGATTATGGTACGATAAGAGTAACAGTGACATATCTCCAGTATTTTGAATGAATAAATTGGTGTCTGGTTAATCTCTGAAGAATGAGACACATTTATTGATTTTCATATAGAAATCTCACATGTCGATGAGCAGTTGTGTTTCGTCAATTTAATTTTGGAAGAATTTATTAACCTTAAATTATTTTTTTCTAAATCAAACTCTTAGAAGTATTCTTTCACTGATGACGGAGATTTTGGAGTACGGGACGTCAGACACTTGGAATATTTCATATTAGTATGATAAAACCAACTGAAGTGTATACTTTCTTTAGAACCTCAGTTTACATAAGTAGATATGTGAACCTCCGACCTCTACTATTGCAGGTCATCAGACTTGCAAAGCTGTGGCGGACAAAACCTCCAGTGTCAGACTGAAATGCGGCTCTAAAGACGTCATATACTCCCTCAGCATCCAAACGTATAACGGAAGCGGATGTGACGTCACTGCGTGTTCTGGTCTCCAGCCCAAAGTGTTAACCGACTCGCTCTTGTGCTACTCGAGGCGAAACTGTACAATCAGCTTCAATAACCGAGCCCCTATAGTGAAGACACAGAATGTTCTCTGCATTGGGAAAACTCCTTCCTCCCTTCAATTGTCTTATCTCTGTGTCAGGAAAAGTGAGGATATTTTAAAGGGGCAGTAACACGTTTTTTCGCTCATATAAGTTGATGAAATTCATTTGAAAAATAATGTCACTCATGGAAAAACATCCTTCTCTCTTCGGAAAATCAAGTTAAAAAATGAGTGCTTTATACACAAATCCCGCTATTACCACTACGGATAATTGGTTTGTGTAATAAAGATGTTTTACCTTCTAAAGTTAACATATATGATATTAACTATCATTATAAATGGGTAATTTGAAAAAATAAAATTTGCAAAAAAAACGTGCTACAGCCACTTTAACGTTCAGAAGAATAAAATCAAGTTTGCGTAATTCTGCCCCAATAGGGATAATTCACTTAAATATCCCATTATAATAATAGATAGAACATATACAGAATTAACATTTGTGAATAAATTCTTGTAGACCTTGATGATGAATGTTTATTATAAACGATAATATGCCCTTTTCCACTAGTTCCACTCCGTAACAAGACATTCTTCTTGCAATGCGTTGAAGTGTACAAACACAACTTGTTAAAAGTATTTAGAATACAAATAAAAGGAAATACTCTTACGAGAAAATACAGTAGCCCAGTTTCAAAATTCCTCATTACAAACAATCTTTATCTAACTTACAAACCATCAATCAATAGGGAAAAACTCAGCTTGTTTTCTATCCACAGAAATCTTCCTCGCTCTGAACCGGAAAGGTCTGGACAAGGGCACAGACGAAGTGACGCTTGACCAGGGGATGGTGGTCAGTCACGCTACCTACCCCTGGCACTACTCACCTGGACACATGCTCAACCTGACCATCAGGCCAAAGTCGCTGGACAGACGGACACCGTACGTGAGTGTTCCTGTGCTGGAGATAGACAGTCTTGATAAGGTGAAGATGACCAATTACACTCAAGATGGGGATCCGGTGTTGAGAGATCTTGCCGTTACCAAGACAGGAAGTCAGAAGTTCCAAGCTTCCTCTGAATCTAGCCTACTCCTTGTGTTCAACACGGATAACAGTTCCTCCACTGGGAAGGGATTTCTCATATGTTTCTATTGTAAGTTATTCTATCTACAGAGCCCCATCCTCTGTTACCCATGGTCTTATATATGCTCCATTGCTCTCCACTATATCACCAATGGGAAACCTTATCAAATTAACCGCCCTTGGCCGACGTGAGCCAATCAAACTGCTACGCAGCTTGGACCTGCGAGCCAATGACAATTCATATCACTTCGTGTCTAATCAAAGCGAGGTCATTGAGTTAGCCATCCGTCACCGGTTATCTCCCTTGACCATTTTAGTCTTATCCCATTGAGCATTTTCTTTGGTTACTGACTTCGTCACGCCAGCCAAGGGCGGGTAATTTGAGTACAGATTCCCCTGATAAGGTTTCCCATGGTGATACAGTGGAGAGTAACGGAGCATATATTAAACCATGGGTAACCTCTGTTCTAATCTCGTTACCACCATCCAGAAATAGATCATTCTGATTGGTTGCACACAAAGTAAGGTGTTTCATCAGTGACGTTTTATCAAACTGAACATTCTGCGTGTAACCGTAACAACGGAAACGACTACACATATACACACTACACTTATGCGATGGGCACATTTATTACTCAACCGTGGTGAGATCACTCATTAGATAACAATGAGTTGGTTACACACATGTATGATACCATCGCGTGCTGTCGTACCGTCATAATCGGCGCGTGACGTCATAGTCGTTTTTGGTTGACGTCACAATAGCGAGTGACCTATTTTTTCCTATAAGTTGCCGTCACTAAAAACGATTTTCTTGCAATTCAGCGCTATTTACATCATTGAGTAATAAATAAAATACTAAACTCGGTCCCGTTGGATAACATGTTTATGAAACTCGTGAATGGCATTAGTATTTAACTCGCTTTCGCTCCGTTGAAATACCAAACCCTTATGTTTTACTCGTTTCATAAACATGTTATCAAACGGGACCGAGTTTAGTATTCTATATGTATCTTACAAGAGGAAACGTTACAGAGGGATTTTTGAAAGAGAAATGTGAAATAGGACACCACTTGTATCAGGGATGGCGTGTGAAATTTTGCATTTACTCACCTCAGTTGGGAGAGAATGGCTGTAAACACTTAGATATACGATGTAAGGGGTTCGTTTTCAACATGATATTGTAGTAACGACAGAAGTAAGGATATAGATCATTGATTTGCTTAGTTATCATATTTCAATGTATGAATACAATTATGTTTATCTCTTTGAAAACGGGTATATGTTGACTATCGGACCAATTTACATAAACATTTGTAGAAGTTTGTTGAAACCAATTTGTTTTATTTTAGGGGCAAAACCTGATGAAGATATGTCAAAGGAGGACATTTGTTCGAGTGAGTGTTTTTTGGTTTTTTTTCAATTTCGTAATTTTACCAATAACGACACGTTGAACGACACGTTGTTTTCGTTCTAAACACAAGTTTTACATTATTTAAACACATCTCAATAATAAAGTTTTACATTATTTTAACACGTTTTAATTATGCCTCAACATGTTAATATGTACTCTGCTATATGTTATGATTGGGAAGTTTTGATGGCATATCAATATGTTGTAAGAAAATTGCTATTAGCTCCAGGTCTCAATAAGCCAGGTCTCAATAAGCGCTTGGTCTCAATAAGCGCAAGGTCCCAATAAGCGATGGGTCCATATAAGCGCAAGGTCTCAATAACTGCTGATTTTTAAAATAAGTTCAGGGTCTCAAAAAGCACCAGGTCTCTACATATACATTGTGTAGGCGTAAAGTCTCAGAGATTTCAGAGTTAATAAACTAATTACAGGGAAAAAATAAACTTGGTTTTATATCATGCAGTTATATAAGATGCAAAAATTGCAACATTTACTAAAATTTCGTTTTCATAAACAATACACCAGTCCCTTTAAAGAGTGAATGAAGAGAGCGAACTTAACGCGGTAAACATTCTACTTAAATATTTCGTTGACAGAACTGACCTCGAAGAAACAGAAAGGAAGAAAGAGAAAGAAGGGTGACAGGGGCAACAGAAAATCTAAATCCAAAAGTGGGAAAAAGAGAAAAGGCAGAGAAGAAAAGAAACGAAGGGGCAAGAGACGAAACAAGAAAACCTAATCAGAACCACACAGGGTTTATTCCTGGAAAGTGAAGTTGAGAAGGCGACTGAATTCATTTATAATGAATTTATGTTTCGAATTTGCATCTGATTTCAGCAATGTATGCACGATTATAAGTATAATTTCGGTCTCCTATTTGACAAAGGAGTTGATTTGTTTGTAAATAAACAATATAAGAATTTATTACTTCTTGTTTGTTTTTTGAAAATATACGAGGTACTTGAGATTGAGTGAAGGTGAGAGATTAAGTTGTAGTGAGTTGAATTTTATTTAGAGACATATAATTATTACTTCTGTTTACATTAGGAGGGCAACTTGATGTTTGTTGGTATTTGTGTTAGTTGCTTTGAATGGCCAAACTCCTCAAATCATTAATTATATAGGAACATTAAAGGTGCATCCATTGTGTTTCATAAAATTTTATTTAGCTTTAATACGTTCCCACATGTGCTGTTTACAATACAAATAAATTCACTCAGCTTGCATATTTATTCCCAATCGCCAAATATATCATAATTACTAGTTTTCAATTAAAATGTGCATGTGCAGAAACCGAAATTGCACGTCCCATTTACATGCACAGTAGTTAAGTGACCTATTAAACATTAAACTCAAATTTGTCTTTTTGTCTGTAATAAACAAGATTCCAAAATAACGTTTGACTCATTGACGCGCGCCACACGCTGTGCATTGTCCGGTTTTCGATCAGAAATCACTACTTTTACCTTCATATCGTCAATATGCAAGTCTACTATCGTCGAAATGGTAGTTTTTGGTAACAGTCGGTACTTCTCGATAAAGTAACACCATTTATAACGTTTGCAATATGTGACCCCAACAACACAATGGATGTACCTTTAAAACATTTTACATCTGAGATTGACTTTAAAGTAGCTCATGAAACAAACACTACATAGTCCTACTATACGTATATTAATAATAAATTCGTTAGAAAACATTAGACTTGTTTGCATACGATCTTTAACTGTTGAATAGTTTCAAAAGAATCTACGAATCTTCTAAGAATGTTCCTTAGTAGGTTTAGTTTGTACAATACTATATACGTATTATGTTAATGTTTATCATTTCCCAATTAATCACGCGGATATCTTTGTGCACATGGGATGTATGCTGTACCCCTCATGTAACGGGACACTACAACCGAAAATTTACTCAAAGCGTCATGTTTATTTATCTATGCTAATGTATGATAGAAACACATTGTTAATTTTACTGCCAAAACGTGCAAATTTATTCTTAAAGCGCGCAATCATTTGCTGTTTAATCAATGATTGTTTTACCACTTGATATGTACTGTTTATTATTTCGTATTTTACTAATCCTACTATATTTTATGTGTGCTGTATACTATTGTTTTTATAAGTCTTTGTTCTTAAATAAGCCTATTTGGGTGGCTCACGTTTTATCTTGTACTTTTATATGTATATATTTACTCCTGTATCATACATGTGAGGTGAAACTTAAATAAATAATATGTCTGTCTGTCTGCCATTTGAACAATTTTAAAAATATATAAAATTGACACCCTAGTTATGTGAATGTACATGTATATATGCATGATGTGTCTTTTCAAGACGTACACATAACAAGACGTTATTATTCATACAAATCGTTACCGTATATATTCTTTCCTACTCATAATTAACATAATGTATTTTGCCTTTCTCAATTGACGAAACAAACCCTTCCAAAACCTCTCTCTAAAATCATTAATCTACCACGGTATCTGCAGCTTTGTCTTTTCCTTCCACGTGGTGAAACATAGCTCATGAATTATTAAAGAGCCATCACGGATGTTGATGAAAATATCAAAATTTCTCCAAAAATCTATCTCCGTGAAATAAATACACTTAATTTTTCCCTAATTTTTCCAACTTAAAATAAGCCGAGAAATTGCATTAATTAGTAAAGGTGTTTTCCAGTCTAAATATAGATCCAGTCTATTATTTTCAAGCGCAAAGCATTATGGTCTAGCTCACACACAGTAAACAAAGACACGAAAGAATAAAAAAAATATGAGCAATGAAAGAAATCGAAATATATAATTTTCTGATGGTTATTTATTTACCATTTCATTTAATTATGTATTTGCTTCAGATATTGGAATAATTGTTTTACCCAACTAGGTATTTTGATTGAATTTTATAATTAATGAGAGTAAAAATTTGTCATAATTTGCTGGTCTTATCTGAATAAAAAGAACATTAAACAGGAAATAATTTGTATATTCTCAGGACATTTAGAAACATAGTTTGTAAAGCAATCGTCACATTCAGTAATGTGTGACAAGGGTACTTTGCAAGAGCGACGCGTGAAGCACGTGCAGCACATGGGTTGTTATGGCGACTTGAGCTGGAGGCGAGCCTTCACGCTTCGGAAGCGCTTGCTGTTTGTGTAGTACGTATTACGCAAAAAAGGGGACTCTGTTTATATACGCCAGATACCCGTAGTGCGCTAGTCGAAGTGATACTTCTCTTTGAAACCAAATTGAAATACATTGTCGTGATATGAAAATTATTTAACATATGCCATGTTGTAGATAAAAAAAATTCTCTGGCGAATGACGTTATAAGTATATTTTCCAAAAATTTGAAACACTAACATCCGTGATGGCTCTTTAATATATGTAAGAGTGTATCTATCATTTCACGTGCAAATGAGGGGCGGGATAGCGCGTTCGGCTTCGGATCAAGGGATCTTGGGTTCTAATCCCACCAGGGGCACGGCAACTTTGTCTGCAGTAGTGAACTGTTCTACACGCAGTAAGGTTTGGGTACAATGCTACACTGAATTTCAGCGTAGTACCACCCATGGTTCGCTGTTTCCAGCCGATTCTCGCAGGTTTTCAATTTATTAATTACATGGCGCTGCGGGCTTTCTTTCTGCCATAATACTAGCAGTCGTGATATAAGTGAAATACTCTTGAAAGCGTCGTTAAACCCCATATCACCTTACCTCACCTCACGTGCAAGTGTGTGTCGTCAATTGGGCTGCGTTCGTTTAGAACTTAGTTTGTCGCACGTGCGATCAAAATCCTAATCGAACGACCCTTGTGTCACTCTCGTGTGCACTCTTGAGTCACTCGAAGCCCCTCCTGCTAAAAGTCGTGAGAGTCACGGAAGTACGTCAATTGACGCGGTGTTCGTCTATATTCTTCCTAACCCTCCGACTTAGGCCTACTTACATATATGAACACATTCGTAATAAGTCGATTTGAGGTTTTGAAAAAGCAAAATGTAGGTTATATGTATGATAGATGTATTCGAAGACCATACAAATTTATAGAACCTTTGAATCTGCATGAGATCTCCGTGCTTTTGGGTTGTTTACGTTCCGAATCGTTCGTGATTGCACGATATGCACGTGCAATTTAGCCTGTTATTACAAAACAATAACATGTCACTTGAATTCATCTTCGATATAAATTACACTTGTGACGTCATCTTATTGTTCTCTAGCACCATTATATTTCCGTAATGGATAGTTGCAGAAGTTTTCGAAGAAATTTCGGAAGAGGTTTAAAGGGGCTGTAGCACGGGGTTTTTTTTCAAATTTTATTTTTCAAATTTGCCATTTATAATGATTGTTTATGTCATTTATATTTACTTTAGAGGGTAAAACATCTTATTACACAATCCAATTATCCGTAGTGGTAATAACGGTGTTGCGTATAAAGCTAAAATTCCATGACGGCCATTTTAATGTGAACACCTTTTATTATTTCGAATTTCAAAAACGATTCCCATGATGGCTTTACAGAACCATGGACACTCATGTTTTAACTTGATTTTCCGGAGAGAAAATGCTGTTTTACTATTGGTGACATTATTTTTCAAATACATTTCATCAACTTAACTTAATTTAACGAAAAAACGTGCTACTGTCCCTTCAACGTGTTCATAACTTTGCAAAAGCTCATAAATTAAATTGAAAATAAAGAAAATTATTACATCCACATGTAGGTCAAATGCCGTTGGGTAAAATCGCTCTCGCTCGATCGATACACACAACCACATTAGTATCGTATGGCCCACTTACGCTATTTTAATGATGTATGTGTCCTGTATTTTTATCCATACCTCTACTTCCTCCCCAAATTATACATCCCCCTATTAACTTTGTACCAGACGTTTCCTTTGTCACTTCTCTCCCTAGACCCGAGGCATTATTCTTTATCACAACCTTCCCGGAAGTCTTCCGAAACTCAAATAATGTCATATTGTTGTTTAGTGACGTTACGGGTCTTCCTAACCGATCTTGTATAATACGGTCCGTGTGCAGTCAACAGGGCGGATAGTGACGTCACTGGGGAATACCGGGTACATCCGGGCTACTCATGCAGGTCATCCTATCAAAAGTACTTCCTCGTATGAATTGCGACTTGATAGTCACATGTATCTTAATACACCTGAGCGTCCACACAAACACAAGTGTTACACCTGTGACAGGTGTGTCTAGTGACGTCATAAGGAAGAGGATCGTATAACAAAGAGGAGCGACAATCTGCTGTTAATAAGAGCCGTGCTACAAATATGTCGGGCGTTTTTCCTATTCTATTATCATACTACGATGAAGCATGAAGTAATATTTTCCTTTAACCCCATAACATAATTACAGCATACATCAATGCTGAACTGAAACTGAAATTGTTGAAGATAAAATATGTATCATGCTAAGGCGATTGAGGAAATAGAGGAAGAACATAGTTTTTACGAAGAAAAGCTACGAATTTATACAAAACCCTCGCTTGGATTGAAGTGACAAGAGTTGAATTTAAATATATGGTTACATTTGTTACGCTAGTGTATTTTGAATCAAATTGAAGCAAAAAAGGAATTTGAATGTATGACCATATCAGGTCATTTCAACGACGTGGAATTTCTGAAAAACATATTTCTTTCTCAATTAAAAAAAATCAAACATGGCACTTCTGTATCTAATGTTTGAATTACATAAACCGAGAGGTTTTACATCATACTCTTGACAAAAACATGCATGTGAAACGTACACCCATTTTCTGACAATTATGCCTCTCAAAGAAGAAATGTGTGTTACACGTTCACAAACATTTGGAACATGTATACTTATAAGAACCTGCAAATGTATACCACATGCCTACTCGACGAATACAGTCAATCGCCTTGACCCGTCTGCAAGCAGGAAAACCTATCAGTTCAGAAATAACTTTAAAATCAAGGTTTTTGATTCCACAGGGATCGTCTCAAAAGTCAAAACGCATTTTATTACATAACATCACACACAGAATAGTATGCAAGTATAATGATTGATGGATTACAAATGAGTAAATTAAAAACCACCAAAAGCTCTAGAAACGATAATAGAGATTATTATTCCGCTATTTAAATAGAAAAGAATGGGTAATAAAGAAACTATTAACTCACCTTCATCTTTTGTATATATTATATAGAGTTCATGTGTTATTACAACATACATACTGTTATATATTCAATTAATAATACTGTTTTTAAAATGAACCATTGTTTTCGTAATTCTACGTCATTTAATCCTACTATATACTCCATAAAAAAAAATATATATATATATATATATTTAGTTTAGCTAAACAAACGGAACATTAAATCTTTAACCATAAATAAATTCAATAAACAATGTACTATACGGTCCCTGACTGGCACCCAGTCTAAACATACATACGTTGTTTATAAATAAATGATAAACATATGTGGAGATTAAGCAAACATAAACTCACATTTTCATATTTAGAAAAACTGACATAAAGTATAAACTCACTACATAGATTAACCCAAATAAGCATTAGGAATGTGTCTGGTTAGAAATATAGACAAACTTTGTAACTTTGGTAAGCGAGGAAAAGATGGCCGGGAAAGAGGAAGCGTATTATTGTATTTATCTGATGTTAATATTTGCTTCTATCGACGCAGTAGAGGGTGAGTACTCGCCTATCTTTCTAACTTCCCCCTAAATTCTTCCTCGTGTAAAAATGTCGGTATCGCTTTTATGAGGAAGTTTTCACCTGAAACTGTTTGTAGGTCATCTCGTTTGCTAGTTCTCGGGTGTAGACAGTTTATGACCTATGAGGAAATAATGAGGCAATATTTTACATTAAATTAAATTATTCTTTATTCTAATTATCTAATTCTAATCTAATTCTAATTCTAATTATTCTTTCCGGATGAATGTTCAATGGCATTTTAATAATAAACAAAATTATCATGGAAAATCGTTTCATATCCAACTTAATTTTGAAATAATGTTAATATATTTCATTTCCATGACCTTGTTTACGAAAAACGAATGTAAATATTTTAAGTATTTTCAAAACAAGTGTTGAAGATGTTAAGGGATTAAGTGTTCCTAAAAGTAAAGTTCTGCTGTAATGATGATAGAAGAATCAGCTTTACCACTAACCATGGAGGTTACTTTACCACTAACCATGAAGGTTACTTTACCACTAACCACGAAGGTTACTTAAACACTAATCATGGAGGTTACTTAACCACTTACCATGAAGGTTACTTTACCACTAACCATGAAGGTTACTTTACCACTAACCACGAAGGTTACTTTACCACTAACCATTGAGGTTACTTTACCACTAACCATGAAGGTTACTTACCACTAACCATGAAGGTTACTTAACCACTAACCATGAAGGTTACTTTACCACTAACCATGAAGGTTACTTAACCACTAACCATGAAGGTTACTTTACCACTAACCATGAAGGTTACTTAACCACTAACCATGAAGGTTACTTTACCACTAACCATGAAGGTTACATTACCATTAACCATGGATACTTTACCACTAACCATGGAGGTTACTTTACCACTAACCATGAAGGTTACTTTACCACAAACGATGAAGGTTACCTAACCACTAACCATGAAGGCTACTTAGGATAGATTGCCCTGAAACTTTGGCAATATTTAACATGCGCGGTTAAATACGTCATGAAATATTAATCTCATTTATGTGGTAGCAATTGGGACTTTAATCGCTATTTAGTAAGCTTACTAAATGAGCTTACGTCTGAATTCAATAACCAGAAACGACCGAAATGTTCGACATTTTGAACATTTAAACGCTTATATTTTGTTAGTATAAGCTTACCAATTCATTAAGTAAGCTAAATAATTCGAATTAGTAAGTTTACTTAATAGCGGTCAAAGTCCAGTTTGACACCCCATAGCCATCGTTGTATATGCAAAGGATGAGGGAACAGCTAAAGTGATAACTAAATTGTTGTGGTTGATCCAAGTAATTCATATGTGCAATGTGTATGTTCAAGAATCGACTGTTAGGGATGCAGGTCGGGGTGTACAATGAGCTGTGCATCAACTCGGGTTGTTCCTTGGCTCGACCAAAGGCATTATACCAGAGCTTCCTTTTTCAAGCGTGTTTCACTTACTAAACGTGGACATATCTAAGCAACTATTTAACAAACTCTTTGAAGTCCTTTTACATGGATCATGCACAATTACTGTTGTTTTTTATGCTTCTACTACTACTACTACTACTACTACTACTACTGCTACTACTTTTACTGCCGCTCCTACTGCTACTACTACTACTACTACTACTGCTACTACTACTACCACTACCACTAATGCTACTACTTTTACTTCTTCTTCTTCTTCTACTACTACTACTACTACTACTACTACTACTACTACTACTACTACTACTACTACTACTACTACTACTACTGCTGCTGCTGCTACTACTACGACCACTACCACTTATGCTACTACTTTTACTTCTTCTACTACTACTACTACTACTACTACTACTACTACTACTACTACTACTACTACTGCTACTACAACTACCACTACCACTAATGCTACTACTTTTACTTATTCTTCTTCTTCTACTACTACTACTATTACTACTACTACTACTACTGCTACTACAACTACCACTACCACTAATGCTACTACTTTTACTTATTCTTCTTCTTCTACTACTACTACTACTACTACTACTACTACTACTACTACTACTACTACTACTACTACTACTACTGCTACTACTACTACTATCACTACTACTACTACTACTACTACTACTGCTACTACTACTACTACGTCTACCACTAATGCTACTACTTTTACTTCTTCTTCTACTACTACTACTACTACTACTGCTACTACTACCACTACCACTAATGCTACTACTTTTACTTCTTCTTCTACTACTACTACTACTACTACTACTACAACCACTACCACTAATGCTACTACTTTTACTTCTTCTTCTACTACTACTACTACTACTACTATTACTACTGCTACTTCTACTACTACTGCTACTACTACTACTACCACTACCACTAATGCTACTACTTTTACTTCTTCTTCTACTACTACTACTACTACTACTACTACTGCTACTACTACTACTACCACTACCACTAATGCTACTACTTTTATTTCTTCTTCTACTACTACTACTACTACTACTACTACTACTGCTACTACTACTACCACTACCACTTATGCTACTACTTTTACTTCTACTACTACTTGTACTTCTACTACTACTTTTAATTCTTCTGCTACTACCACTACCACTAATGCTACTACTACTACTACTACTACTACTACTACTACTACTACTAATGCTGCTACTACTGCTGCTGCTACTACTACTTTTAGTATTTATACAACTACTGCTACAGTTACTACTGTTTCGTCTACATCTACTACTTCTGCTACTTCTACTATTTTCTTCTCCACTAATTCTACTTCTACTACTGGTACTGCATCTACTACTGTTTCGTCTACTTCTATTAAAACTGCTACGTCTACTAATTCTGTCTGACTGATTCTGCTACCACTATTTTTACCACTTCTCCTTCCACCACAACAACTACCCATCCTCCCTTTCTGTACCCAGGTATATGTGCTCGCGAATGTCGCCCGTATCCCAACCCACAGAAGGAGCTGCAGATGAAATGTCGGAGGAATAACGAGCAGATGTTTTACTTGGACGTGCGATGCTCCAAGACAGCCAATGGTCAGTGTAGCGGGAGTATCGAATGTTCCGGGCTGCAGCAGGAGGTGCTGCGACAGGTAGCCGAGGAATGCTACTGGCAACGTCGCTGTAACATCGTCATGAACAACACGTACGTCAACATATTCAACCTGGACGGGCAGTGCATCAACATCATTCCTGACGTGTTCGAATCCAGAGCCTTGTGTGTGAGAACGAGTAGGTGAAATAATTAACTAGCTATGTAGTTCAAGACTAACATAAATGAGTTGAACAAGTAGGTGAAACCATTACCTATAGCCATGTAGTTCAAGACTAACATAAACTAGTTGAACCAGTAGGTGAAACCATTACCTATAGCCATGTAGTTTAAGACTAACATAAATTAGTTGAACCAGTAGGTGAAACCATTACCTATAGCCATGTAGTTCAAGACTAACATAATTTAGTTGAACCAGTAGCTGAAACCATTACCTATAGCCATGTAGTTCAAGACTAACATAATTTAGTGGAACCAGTAGGTGAAACCGTTACCTATAGCCATATGTAGTTCAAGACTAACATAATTTAGTGGAACCAGTAGGTGAAACCATTACCTATAGCCATGTAGTTCAAGACTAACATAATTTAGTGGAACCAGTAGGTGAAACCATTACCTATAGCCATGTAGTTCAACACTAACATAATTTAGTGGAACCAGTAGGTGAAACCGTTACCTATAGCCATATGTAGTTCAAGACTAACATAATGTAGTGGAACCAGTAGGTGAAACCATTACCTACAGCCATGTAGTTCAAGACTAACATAATTTAGTTGAACCAGTAGGTGAAACCATTACCTATAGCCGTGTAGTTCAAGACTAACATAATTTAGTTGAACCAGTAGGTGAAACCATTACCTATAGCCGTGTAGTATAAGACTAACATAATTTAGTGGAACCAGTAGGTGAAACCGTTACCTATAGCCATGTAGTTCAAGACTAACATAATTTAGTTGAACCAGTAGGTGAAACCATTACCTATAGCCGTGTAGTTCAAGACTAACATAATTTAGTTGAACCAGTAGGTGAAACCATTACCTATAGCCATGTAGTTCAAGACTAACATAATTTAGTGGAACCAGTAGGTGAAACCGTTACCTATAGCCATGTAGTTCAAGACTAACATAATTTAGTTGAACCAGTAGGTGAAACCGTTACCTATAGCCATGTAGTTCAAGACTAACATAATTTAGTGGAACCAGTAGGTGAAACCGTTACCTATAGCCATGTAGTTCAAGACTAACATAATTTAGTGGAACCAGTAGGTGAAACCATTACCTTTAGCCATGTAGTTCAAGACTAACATAATTTAGTGGAACCAGTAGGTGAAACCATTACCTATAGCCATGTAGTTCAAGACTAACATAATTTAGTGGAACCAGTAGGTGAGACCATTACCTATAGCCGTGTAGTTCAAGACTAACATAATTTAGTGGAACCAGTAGGTGAGACCATATTACCTATAGCCATGTAGTTCAAGACTAACATAATTTAGTTGAACCAGTAGGTGAAACCATTACCTATAGCCATGTAGTTCAAGACTAACATAATTTAGTGGAACCAGTAGGTGAAACCGTTACCTATAGCCATATGTAGTTCAAGACTAACATAATTTAGTGGAACCAGTAGGTGAAACCATTACCTATAGCCATGTAGTTCAAGACTAACATAATTTAGTGGAACCAGTAGGTGAAACCATTACCTATAGCCATGTAGTTCAACACTAACATAATTTAGTGGAACCAGTAGGTGAAACCGTTACCTATAGCCATATGTAGTTCAAGACTAACATAATGTAGTGGAACCAGTAGGTGAAACCGTTACCTATAGCCATGTAGTTCAAGACTAACATAATTTAGTGGAACCAGTAGGTGAAACCATTACCTATAGCCATGTAGTTCAAGACTAACATAATTTAGTGGAACCAGTAGGTGAAACCGTTACCTATAGCCATGTAGTTCAAGACTAACATAATTTAGTGGAACCAGTAGGTGAAACCATTACCTATAGCCATGTAGTTCAAGACTAACATAATTTAGTGGAACCAGTAGGTGAAACCGTTACCTATAGCCATGTAGTTCAAGACTAACATAATTTAGTGGAACCAGTAGGTGAAACTGTTACCTATAGCCATGTAGTTCAAGACTAACATAATTTAGTGGAACCAGTAGGTGAAACCGTTACCTATAGCCATGTAGTTCAAGACTAACATAATTTAGTGGAACCAGTAGGTGAAACTGTTACCTATAGCCATGTAGTTCAAGACTAACATAATTTAGTGGAACCAGCTTAGACGTGGCGTGAGAGTGTCATACCAAACCAATGTTTATTTACTACACGGCGCAATAACCTAAATATATGTGAGACAGTGTATACACACACATCGATCTATATAAATGATATCTTACAGATAGGTACATGTATGTAACCACTGTATATTAAGATCTGACGCCTGTATTTAATACGTTAGTGACAACATTTTGGTTATTTCCGAGCGAAAGCGATTAATACACGTATCGACATTTGACACAACAAGAGTTATTATAGTCGTGATATGGAGGGAAATAATGCACAATTTACTTAGAAGTTTGATGTAAGCCTTTTATTTAATGAAACGTGTGTAAAACATTGAAGAAACGTGACTTCATGGTATTGTTCATATTATCACGTAACCATATAATATTTCTACATCAACACCTCATGTACATCATCTTTAATTTTATTACCTATATGGTGGCAAATGTGCCTACATGAGGTTTGCCAAGCAACCATTTTTTCAAAGCGACTTCCCGTATGTCGTCGTCTGTGACGTCATAGAACTAATCAGTGCCTGTGACGTCACCGTAGCGTGCGGTCGCAAGAGAAGTTGGCCTTTTCCTACTATTTTCATTCGAATAAAATTGAATACAATGGGTAAAAAAAAATTATTACACGCGAAAGTGTGCCATATATTATTTACGAAACTCGTGCAAATTTGTGAGAACCCTCGCGCTCGCTCAGACAATACAAAATGTTACACTCGCTCATAAAGGTCATGTGACACACTTCCTTAGGTAATAATCTCTATATATTGGTAACTTTCTTAAGTAATACATATGTTTAAATTGATCGTGTCCGCTTTGTACCATTTCTACTGTTTTGGAATTTGGCGAATTTTAAGTTAGAGTTCTTCTTAAAATGAACTCTCTCTCTCTCTAAGATTACATCAAGGCAGAGCAGGTGTCAACTATTCATATCTAGGAATGTCTTTTGTTATATGTAATTTAGAAAATACACGGACTTACATATACCTTTTAAATACAACAAAATTATACCTTGAATTTTGAAAAACTACATTATACTTTCCCATGCAATTGTAGCGCCTATATCAATGATTTTACGGATGCTTCTTAAACAAGCACAGCTTCATCAGGGCTCCGTTCCATAACAGCGAGCGGTTATAATCGCTCATTGATCGCCCAATGTAGCGCTCAATTAGCGCTCAATGTAGCGCATTCTCTCCTGAACGACACGGTGCGATTCCTCGAGGTTTGCTCCCTTTGCTACGTAGCGCTACATTGAACAATCGCGTTGAAGAGAGGTTTAATGTAGCGCTCAATGAGCGATTATAAGCGCTCGCTGTTATGGATTTTATGGAACAGAGCCCAGATTAAGTTTAAATACAACATTATACATATTGTGTCTGCCTTAATGTGAGTGTATGTAGTAAATAATGACCCGGTGCCGAGCGGTTATGGCATATAAACTCGCGAGGGCGTTAGCCCGAGCAGAGTTTTTGCCATAACGCGAGGCAATCGGGTCATTATTTGCCTCACACTCCCGCGGAACACTCTATTTATAACATAATTGTATATATGCATTTTAAAGGGGTATTTTGTTGATTTATACGACATGATCAAGATATATCAGTGAAATATTCTCAATACTATCATTACTGACTCGACAAGAAGGTTTCACACTTAATCCTTCATTCCATACACAAAATAGACATTAATTGGTACCTATACGTACATATGTATATATAATACTAGAAAAAATATCAATACAGCTATGTCACAAAAGAACGAACACCTATCGGTATGGATCCTCGGTAGCTCCATTGGTAAAGGCGCTGCTCGACGATATAGAGGTCCAGGGTTCGAATCCAACTTTCGTTACTTACAAAATTTTCATATGTAATTTGAACAAATTTCCAAATTTTACAAGTCCATTTGTTTCCGTAGGTTGAATATCTCATAACCGGCCATGGTGATTATGAGATAACCAACCTGCGCAGATGGTGGTTATGGCATATAACCTGCAACTTAAACAAAAGAAATAACTTCCCAAGGGGTGTAAAACTGGATAATTCGCAGGCTTTTCGTATAATTGTATTGTCATCAATTTAACGACATTCCGATTTTAATGATAAATCCTCATTTCAGACAAGTTGCTGGACTTCTACAGCGTCAACTCGCCGGTGAGGTTGAAAGACGGGGTGATGAGGATCAGTTCTACATTCCCGTGGCACTATAGCACCAGCCCCCCTCTCCGAAGCATATCATTCAAGGCCAGGTCCGGCAAGAAGCTCAGGGTCACTTTCCTTGAGGCCGACCTCGACACGACCACTGACCAGCTGACCATCAGGAGCGGTCAGACCGTGGTCAACGTGACCAGAGGTCAGCGGAACCAGTACCTGGACTTCGGGGCCGGAGATGTCGTGCTTGAGTTTAGTGTTGGATCTTCGTCAAGGAGAGGCAAAGGATTCGTCTTTTGCTTCCATTGTAAGTAAACGTTGAGGGTTGCTGTGAGGCATCTTCACAACGTCACGGGCGTAACGAAAAGATTTTCAAATCATCTCCCTCCGCATAGAATTTATTTCTATACGTTTTCACCTTGCCGTGGGAAGATGGCTGTGAGGTGGCGCTGGAAATGATTATATGATATCCAAATTATACATTTATTATTATTATTTCAATAATTTTGTGATAAGGTCTTTAGTATGAAGGACAGTAGCTAATGCCACCAAACTTCGCAGGCTGGTAGCCCTTATAGTGAACTTGAGCACAAAAGCACTAAGGTGGTCATTCGTCACTATAGCCCTGTTTATACGGCGAACTTTGCACATATGCAATATTGCTTATGGAAGTAATATACACAGTAAATTTGCTATGCGTTCATATGTGTTTAATTTCTGCCTATGCAAATGGGCTTCCAACTATTTTAAGATATGAATAGAGAATTCCTAAACATGCCAATTAATACCTATTAGATGTAAACTAAATAAATGACATTAATTAAATCTGTCAACATTGTTTTGACTATGTCCCCTTATTATATAATGAAAATCGGATAGCCAGATGGATTTCGAAGGTCATCGCGTGCAAGAAGGAGATTATCCTTTATGTAGAGAATTTGAAAAACAATATTAAAAGTTTCTAAAGTTCTCTAATATATTTTCTCAACCTTTGTGAAGTCACTATGTCTGTATACGACGAACTTTTACTAGAAAAGTGAAAATAACATATTTACTCACGGTAGTAAAAAATTGCACCTGCCCCTGACTAGGTGCAAATTTGCTTACGGTGGTAAACTATACATATGTGCAAATGCGTCCATACGGCGAAGTTTGCTCATATGAGCAAATTTGCATATGTGTAATGCTTTACTCATTTGCAAACGCTCGCCGTATAAACAGGGCTGATAACATCAGTGCAATGTTAAAGAATGAGAGTTAAGGTTAATCTTAGTTAATGTTGTTTTGTAATAGGAGGCCTTGTTCACCTATCTTCGTTAATAGCCTTTATCATGTTATGTTTATTCATTAACTCTAGGCCTATGCCTGGTACTTTTTGTCTCTTTTCTACTTGTCTCCTATCACATGTGTTTATTATAACACTGTCCACAACTGGTCTTGTTTTCAGGGTTGGCTGCAACCAGCGGTTCAACTAAGCACGCATGTGATCTGGTTGGAGGTAGGTATATACGGTATCTACGCTCTATCAAAGTGTTTCGGCTGTATATTTACTCTCAACTACTAGAATTGTATGATCGAATGCAAGAATAAACTAGAATGTGTTTTTACTTCTAAAAATACATGTCTCGAGCTACCCCTTCCCCTATTTCACCTTAGTAACCAAATTGTTGCCATGGAAAAAGCTCACCTCCTACTCTGGAGCCGGTATGCCAAATTTTGTGAGGATTAGTCAAGTAGTTTTAAAGTTTCATAGAAACAAATCCCACCTTTTAAAAAGACAAAGTCCAAAGTGTTGACATATAAACAGAAAAAATGGAGTTGAGAAATTCTGAAATCCCCAAAAGGCACATGTACATTAACATCTACATCAATATATAGCTATAAGCATCATAAAAAAATAAAAGATAATCATGCCTACATTCTACATGATCTAATACCGTTACTAAAATTGTAATGATGTACCGTTTAATAGCATATTTATGAATCGAGACAATAGTTTTAAATCTAACGAGCGAAAGCGAGTTAGATACTTATACCATTCATGAGTTTCATTACAGAAAATATTAAAATGGGTTGAATTAAGTACCTTATTGATTAATAACCGAATCCGGTTTAATTGCAAGGATATCGTCGTGATGGCGCCCACGTGTGAAGTTGGATATAGACCGATCGCTGTGGCATCTCCGCCAAGATTGTGACAGTGTGTCAATAAACACTTTCATTTAAATCAGATCGAACGTAACACTCGTATCCCGCAGAGGTTATGTCATGTGACCTACACTGTGAACTTTCACCTTCAATAATGCCAGCCAATCAGAGGCCTTACAGGACATTGCATGTGGTGTTCCGTATGTCAACTTAAGTCGGTCCGAAGCTTTTCTAGCCTCGTCGCAGGTTGGCTGGAGTGAAGGCGTGGTGAAATGTCACCTGACATGACCTTTCTGGTGTTGTGTTCAGATCAGAAACGTGGTGAGGTACGAGTGTTACGTACGATCTGATTTAAATGAGATTGGTCCATAAACAGTACGCGACGTTATTCCATTGCATGTTTATCAAACAGAGAGTCAGTTATACGGATCAACAATGTGGTATTTTGTTTTACAGGAGTAAAATGCCTTCCAGGAAAGTTGCCGAAGAAAGGAAGACGGAACAGGAACGGAAACCGCAACCGCAACCGCGGCCGAAACCGCAACCGCAACCGACGAACTACAACACCGAGTACAAATTCGTGAACTTTTGGGTTCCAATAGGTGCCTATCAGTTTCGTTAAGCAGCGATTTGACCACTACCAACTCGGACATATCAGATGACAACGAGTATTAGTGTATATACGGTATTCGTCTTACACCGTGGCATGTCTCTTCGCTTGCTTCTGGCGACTGAAGAATACAAAGCTATCCTGTATACATTCTCTTCCCACAGAGTTTACTCCCCATAGATTTATCTATCTTGGACAATCTGAAGGGAGTAGCCTTTGTGGAAGGAGAATGTACTGTAGAAGGAAACTGGAGTAATCTACTCTTGTAAATTTACTATAATATTTACTTACTTACTCAGATAAAACACGTCAATGAAATCCTCGATATCGTCGTAGTGGTAGACTGCTCGCTGTTAAGAGATCCACATCTGCAGGTCACGGAAGATTGCAGTGCATTTGTGTTTAACTAAGTGTTCCGATGCTTGTATATTACGTTACACTGGACAGCATATTGTAAATATTCTCTCGGGAAATGTATATGACATATGTACACATTGATTACAGTGGTAAATGTATACTGTACTCTAACAGGTAATAATAATAATAATTATTTGTACATTTATAATGTGTCAACTTCCACGTATATCACATGTTCATAGCGCTAGAAGCAAGTTCAGTCACACGTCCATTCTACTGAAAGTCCATACAACTAAAACAATTTGTGAAGAGATGTGTGTCTTGAAGTTAATTTTTAAAGGTTTCAAACTTATATATATGATATTTTCGGGTATAGTGTTCCACCATCAAGCTGCAGAGTGATGAAATGAACGATGCTGTAGTGTTGTATTTCCTCTAAAAGAGACCGGGCCCCTAATAATCGTAGGATGTACTTAGTGTATCTAACAAGACACAAATGGAGATGTTTCTGTTGAAGCTCTGTGCGCAGTGCCAGTATTAAGTGTATGCGAGTCAGTTGATTCAGGGACAGTCTCTAATTAGAGTTTCTGGATGAAGAAGTACCCATGCTATTTGGAGAACATGCTCGTATTCTGGTATTCTGCTTTATGAACTCTCCATGCAGTGAGAAGTATGCTGTCAGTCATACCACACAGACGAAGGTCATATGGAATCAAATACCCTAGCACGTTACAGATGTGAAACCGCAGCCTAGTCCTATTCTCTCACACAGACGTTACTCCCTTCAGATTTTCTATCGTACGTTAGACAATTGATAGCGAGTAACCTTTGTGGGAGAGAATGGTCTAATCCATGTTCTCGAAAACCCTAGTCCATGATCTCGAAGACTCTAGTCCATGTTCTCGAAGACTCTTGTCCATGTTCTCAAAGACTCTAGTCCCTGTTCTCGAAGACTCTAGTCCATGTTCTCAAAGACTCTAGTCCATGTTCTCAAAGACTCTAGTCCATGTTCACAAAGACTCTAGTCCATGTTCTCAAAGACTCTAGTCCATGTTCTCAAAGACTCTAGTCCATGTTCACAAAGACTCTAGTCCATGTTCTCAAAGACTCTAGTCCATGTTCTCGAGGATTCGTGGCACAGTGATCGTGTTTGTTCCTTGGAGTGACGTACAGTAAGCTCTGTACGCGCTTGTATCCACCATGTTGGACAATGAGTGTCATGTTGTGTTCATAACTGGAGTAGCATGGTGATCATGGTGATCATGGTGATCATGGTGATCACATTTCATAAATGAACCAAAGTTCAGAGGTAATCATATGTATTATTATATAATATAAGATACCCACGGCAATAAAACACAGGCGGTCAATGGGTCCGACAGCGTGCTTTATGAGACAATAAAACATGCTCGTGATTTTAAACGTCAGTTAAAACGTCAGCAACTAACGTCATATGTTACTTTGATTGTTCAATGCTAGTGAATGTGTTCTACGACAGGAGGCATTAATATTTTCAAAATAAAGTTTATACAAACAACATAATATCTCCAGAGTTTTTATATAAAAGCGAGTAACTATTTAAAGACATCTCATATAAAAAATAGAAGACTCGTTGTCGTGCTTTATCGTAGAATAACACATAACAGAGAGCATAACACACTCGGGGCTGCGCCCTTCGTGTTTTATGCTCCCTACTATGTTTTATTCAACGATAAGGCACTCCAACTCGTCTTCTATTTCTTAAGTAAAATGGTTTCCGGAAGTTTGAAAAGACTTGTATAGTTATATTGTGAATTTGTCTACGGTTTTTCTAAATAAATAAATTGAGATACATGTAGGTGTATTTGTTAAATACTGTATGTAGTATGTTCGACCCTCTGTTTTGCAATGAGCATTACACTACGTAATAAAAATGTATATGATGGGCTCCTGACATCAGTTAAAATAAACACGTTTTGAAGATATATGCTGAAGATATATGTCGTAAAGAGATATAAACAATTGCATTCATGACAGTATGTTTGTTTAACCACACATGGGGTACTGAAACTGCTATTTCAAAGGGTTTCCTTTTTACATAATGTTTGGAAATTAATATTCCTTGTGTATACAAATAAATATTTAAAACATATCTCAGCTATCCTAGTGGGTCGTATTGTTCGAGATTGAAAATGATTTGTGTTTAGCGGTAAGCGATTATGGTGAAGGCGAGCGAGTGGTCTCCCTTGGAACTCTTCACTGAAAAGTCACGAATGTTACGAAACACATGTGGTGTGAAAGAAAAACTCATTGACGATGTCTAATTTGAACAAACCTCAATTATCTGTGTTCCAAACGGAAAAAACAAAATCCTCGTCTGTATTTTCCGAGATTAAACAATTAATGACACCAATTCTTTTTGTTCTCTCACGAACAAAAAGTTTTTTCCTGGACGAAAACATAGTGACCAAACGTGACATATTTTCGTGCTGATTTCCACTATGGCGACGAGTAAGTCCGATATCGTGCAGAAAACTGTTGGTAACAAGCTGAAAGCCATTGCTTCTGATAGTGGTGAACTGTTAAATGTGAAATATGTGAGGAGAGGATGTGCAGCTAGATTAACCACCGTAGTGAAATCGGCGAGGTTATTCATGAACAATAAATGTAATTCTCACATGATAATCCAAGCTCGCGAAAACATTACCAGTGCACTGAACTCTTTAGACATTTCTCAAAAGAAATATTTGAACTCATTTCATGATACTGATGATACAGCATCTGCAATACAGTGGTACACTGATAGGAAAACCATAGCAGGGCAGTGTTAGCTTGACATTGACAATTATCTTCAAACATGTGATTTGTCAACAAAATCATCTGAACATGAACATGAACATGAGCATGAACGTGAAAACATCCTTCACATGTCCCATAAAAGTGAAAGTCAGACAAATTCAAGACATTCAAGTAAAAGTAAATCTCACAGTTCCGCATCTATTCATAAGTTAACACTACAGACAGAACAAGCCAAACTCAGGGCCAAACAGTTGAAACAGTCAGCTGAGATAGCTGAACAGGCAGCTGCGTTAGAGATGTTAAAGACACAACAGGCAATAAGGCACGAAACAGAAATGGCTGATTTGGAAGTTCAGGTGTTACAGAACATGTTGGAAAGAAGTAGTGTCAACTCGCAATCGAGTTTGAAATCTAATAAACCTGAATATGTCAGACAATGGTTGAATGAGACTCAGACTTTTGTATCACAAATAGAAACACAGAACAAACCTGATGTTCCTATGAATACTCAACCCAAGCATGATGGTGTTTCACATTCAACACAGAACAATCCTCAAAACCCAATATTATCTCAAGCTAATTTAACAACCCATCAAGCTCAGACATCAAGCTCTCTCAATCCACATGCGCCAAGTTTTAACAGTCATGTTAAGTTCAAAACCTCTGACACAGAGAATATGAAACCCAGTGTACACACACGACAGGATTTCCATGATTCCCATGTTCAATCACAATCACAAGCGCAACACTATCAGTGTGAAGATGAACCCATTGACGCATGGATTGACAGACTAGTACTCGGACAAGAGACTGTACCCGTACTTCCAAGTAGAACTTCGAACTGTGACCAGTTGACGCAAACGCTAATTCATGTCGAAAGTGAGCGAGATCTGCCGAAGATTGACTTACCGCAGTTTAACGGTGCAGCACTAATGTGGCCGAGATTTGTCGAGCAATTCTACTCTCAAGTACACTGTAGACCGGGTATCTCTGACACAAGGAGGATGGATTTGTTACAATCACACTTGAAAGGGGAAGCAGCTGGCCTTGTACAGGGTCTTGGTTATAGCGGAAAGAATTACGCTTTGGCATTACAGGAGTTAAAGAACGCCTTCGGTCACAGGGTGAGAATTTCTCGAGCGTTTCTGGACAAGGTTATTACAGGCCCGATAATACAATCCCATGATTCTGGTGCACTCAGACAATTTTATGTGAACATTAGAGATTGTGTGACTACACTGGAACAACTCAAGTACAGAAGCGACTTGGGCAGCTGCGATGTACTGATGAAAGCTGCAAGACGACTGCCCGGCGACAAAATCTCAAGTTGGAATGAGCACGTAAAATCTGTCATGAAAACTCGGGAACCGACATTAGTGGACCTGAAGCAGTGGTTACGAGAACGTGTTAACACTGACTTTAACCCTTATGCTGTCTCGGTAAGCAAAAGGCAGGGAAGTAACACAAGTAACCGAACCAGTGTACCTAACTCTCAGTCTCATCAGGAAAAGTCAAGTGAAAGAAAGAGCACAATGTATACAGCTGTCAGCCTTACCACACCAAAACAGCTTAGTCCCACAGTAGAAAGCAAAACTTCAGTACAGACGGCTTCGCAGAACACACCCAAGCAACCAGTGAATCAAGCACAGACTGAAACACAAGGGAAAATGCCATGTTTGCTGTGTAGAGAGGCACACTATCTGTACAGATGTCCACTCTATGCCAACAAGACTGTTAGGGAACGGTGGAAATTAGTGATTGACAATAAGTTGTGTATAAATTGTCTCAAACCCAACCATAGTGCCAAAAGGTGTTTTTCATCAGTGTCATGCTTGGAAAGGGACTGTAGTCAGAAACACCATACATCTCTTCATGATGATTATTCAAAGCCAACACGCGGAACCAATCACAATATTCAGTCACCGGATGCAACTCGGGTGTATTTTCAGTTAGTTCCAGTATTCGCGTATGGTTCTAATGGACTTGTCATCCAGACAGTTGCACTTCTAGACTCTGCAAGTGACATTTCACTCATTGATGACAATCTAGCCAAAGATCTTGGTCTGAGAGGTACCAAACATTCGCTTAGCGTGAAAACACTTAATTCAGTGACTGAACGAGAAGCACAAAAGGTTTCCCTCAATATCAAGGCAGCTGATGATATTGATGCAGGACTTCTTCACATTAAGGAAGCATGGACAGTAAGTTCTGGTGCAATTTGTTGTCCACCCCAACATGTACACACTGAATGGGAACACATCAGGGACTTGAATGTTTCCAATATTGAACCCTCTGAAGTGAAGTTGTTGATAGGTCTTAATGTTCCAGAAGCACATTTACAGACTGATGTTGTTTCAGGTCCAGAAAACCAGCCCTATGCAGCGCGGACATCACTCGGCTGGTCACTCATGGGAGTTTCGGATCATCAGGATGAGAGGGAACAAGCCATTCAAGCTCGAGTAAATTTCACTGTTGCGCAGGACATGTGCTTACACAAGCAGGTAGAACAGTTCTGGTTGACAGAGTCGTTCGGAGTGACACGTGACTACAAGGGGCCATCGTCATCCGAAGACCATCGAGCACAGTCCATTCTCGACAAAACATCCCGACTCGTTGACGGACATTATGAAGTTGGGATGTTGTGGCGGCGAGATGACCTTATTCTTCCGAATAACCGCGGTGTAGCAGAGAGAAGATATAGGGCTATCGCAAAGAGGTTAAATCATGATGGTGACTTCGCTAGACTTTACAGTGATACCTTGAACGGATACATTGCAAAGGGACACGCAGTGAAGTTGACTGCAGAGGAAGCCATGACAGTATCTCCACGGACGTGGTACATTCCCCACCATGGAGTTACCAACATCAACAAACCTGGCAAGGTCAGAGTAGTCTTTGATGCGGCTGCCTCACATTTAGGTACTTCTCTCAACGACAATTTGATGACAGGACCAGACTTGCTGAACAATCTCTTTGGAGTGCTTGTCCGCTTTAGGCAGTATGATGTTGGAATGTCGGCCGATATAGAGGGAATGTTTCACAAGGTAAAGGTTTCATCTGGTGATTCAAATGCACTACAGTTTCTTTGGAAGGAAGACTTGAAACAGCCAGGCCCTCCTGATGTATTCAAAATGACTGTTCACATATTTGGTGCAGCGGACTCTCCGTGCTGTGCGAACTATGCCTTGAAGCGTACAGCTACGGACAATGCGGATCAATTCAGTGAGACGACGATTCAAACTGCTCTACGGGATTTCTATGTTGATGACCTTTTGACATCTGTAGAAACGTCAACTGATGGAATGAAACTATCAGCTGAACTGATTGGGTTAATGAAAATGGGAGGTTTTCATTTACACAAATGGATGTCTAACTCTGCTGAAGTGCTCAACACAATTGCTGAGAGTGAAAGGGCTGTTGGGACTGTGAATCTTGACCTGGATGAGATGCCTATTCAGCGAGCTTTAGGGCTCAAATGGAGCATTTCAAGTGACGCCTTTGTGTTTGAACAAAACCCGAAAGATCCTGTCTTCACAAAGCGGGGCGTTGTGAGCGCGGTGAGTTCTATCTTCGACCCCTGCGGGTTTTTGTCTCCTTTCACCTTCAGAGCCAAGTGTCTCATTCAGGAACTCTGGCGGAACAAGTTGGATTGGGACGATCCACTACCTCCTGCTCTGAGAACGAAATGGGAGGAATGGTTATCGGAGCTGCACTTGTTGACCTCACTTGAGATACCGCGACATCACCTACATCTCACAGGTTCATCTGAGCACATAGAACTTCACTTTTTTTCTGACGCTTCGGAGCATGGGTTTGGGGCAGTGGCCTATCTTCGATATCAATCAAACTCTGGGATTGTCTGCTCCTTTGTTGCAGCCAAAACACATGTCGCTCCATTACAGCCGATGTTATCCATACCGAGACTGGAATTGCAGGGAGCTGTATTGGCCGCTCGACTGTATGTATCACTGAAGAATGAACTGACACTGAATGTGACAAACACACACTTTTGGACCGACTCCAACACTGTACTCAGCTACATAAAAAATGAAGCAAGCAGATTCAAGCCATTTGTATCTAACCGCATCTCTGAAATACTTGAAGTCACAAATGGTAAACAGTGGTGACATGTATCTTCACCCGAGAACCCAGCTGACCACTGCACACGCGGACTCTCGGGTAAGCAAATGAACACTAGTCATTCATGGTTCCAGGGTCCTCAGTTCTTAACACAGGATGAAAACACATGGGAAACACAAGCTGAGACCTCTTCAGAGTATGAACTGAGTGACATGGACCCTGAAGTCAAGAAAAAACATCTCCTCAACACAGTATCTGACAACTGTAAATCACCTGAATATTCAAGGAGCATATTCAAGGAATCGGAATTGTCAGGTTTGATCAACCCTGCAAGTTTCTCTTCCTGGCACAGACTGTGTAGACGCACAGCGTGGATGTTGCGAGCTGTGGGTAACTTCCTCTCGAAGTTAAAACACCGGCAGGTATCTCCAATCAAAAACTTATGTCTTCTACCTTCTGAATATGAGGAGGCCAAGTTATGCTGGATCAAAGAATCTCAAAGGGATGCATTTCAGTCAGAAATGGAAAACCTCAGTCATGGAAATTCAATCCCAGCCCAAAGCAAACTTCAACCTTTGACTCCATTCTTTGATGGTCGACATCTGAGGGTAGGTGGAAGACTGCGTAAGGCTAATATCCCTGCGGAATCCAAGTACCAGCTCCTGTTACCCTATGATCACCATGTCACTAGACTTATTCTACATGACGTTCATGTAAGCATTGCTCATGGGGGGCCAGAACATGTCATCTCTACTGTACGACAGAAATACTGGCCAATCAATGCGAGAAGAATGGCAAAGCAAACTATCGGCAGTTGTCTCGACTGTCGAAGGCGTCGAGTAGTGCCGAGCGTACCCAGGATGGCGGACTTGCCCTCGTGTCGTCTCAACGGTGCCGCAGGTGCATTTGTCAATACCGGCGTGGATTATTTTGGACCAATGTTGGTTAAGTTTCGTCGATGCTCTGTCAAACGGTGGGGATGCCTTTTCACCTGTTTGACTACCGGGGCTGTGCACATTGAACTAGCGGATTCATTGGAGACTGATTCATTTATTCTGCTATTACGCTGCTTTATTGCCAGACGGGGTCACCCACATCATATTTACAGTGACAATGGGACCAACTTCAAGGGGGCAGACAATGAATTATCCCAATGTCTATCTGAGCTGAAACAGCAGCATATCTGTGACTTTTTAGCTCCTCAGGGAATCCAGTGGCACTTTATCCCTCCTCTTAGTCCACATTTTGGGGGCGCCTGGGAAAGACTGGTCCGATCGACAAAGACTGCGCTGATGAACACTCTTCGAAACACGTATGTCTCAGAAACTGTACTTCGGACTGCACTTATAGAGGTGGAAGCCGTTCTGAACAGCCGTCCGTTAACCCATAACAGTCAGGATCCTGAGGACTACACTGCAATCACCCCAAACCACTTCCTCATAGGTAGGGCGAACAACCAGCTGCCTCCTGCTGTGTGTACGGATAGGGAAATTAACAGCAGGAAGAGGTGGCGCCAGGCTCAAGTGATAGCAGATCATGTGTGTAGGAGGTGGTTGAAGGAATACCTCCTCGAACTCACTGTTCGGAATCGATGGTGTCGTGAAAACCCGACATTATCAGTTGGAGATCTTGTGCTTCTGGTGGCTGATAATCAGCCACGGGGAAGTTGGGAGCTGGGTAGAGTGTGTGATGTCTACCCAGGTGATGATGGAAGAATTCGAACTGTGAAAGTGAAAGCGAAGGGCGGTGAAAATATCCGGCCTGCGGCGAAGATATGCCTACTGGAAGAAAATATCTCTTCAGAGTAATGCATGCCTATTGCTAGAAGTGTGATGACTATTAATGCATGTATTTTCATAACATGGTGCTTTGAACTCTATACAGTGTGATTCTGGTGACATTTTGACAGAATTTGAACTGACGATGTTGACTCTGTCAGGGGGGGTGGTTTATGTTCGAGATTGAAAATGATTTGTGTTTAGCGGTAAGCGATTATGGTGAAGGCGAGCGAGTGGTCTCCCTTGGAACTCTTCACTGAAAAGTCACGAATGTTACGAAACACATGTGGTGTGAAAGAAAAACTCATTGACGATGTCTAATTTGAACAAACCTCAATTATCTGTGTTCCAAACGGAAAAAACAAAATCCTCGTCTGTATTTTCCGAGATTAAACAATTAATGACACCAATTCTTTTTGTTCTCTCACGAACACGTATTGTGGATAAGGTGTGAAAGTATTTTACAAAATGCTGTGACTAATGAGTTATGAATATATTTGGATTGTTTTAAAAATGTAATTAGTGTGTGAATATCTACATAATATTTTGACAGTAATCATTTCTACTTCATGTTACATCATCTTTTTTTACACAGACTGACTAATAATAGGAAATATGTTACGTTAATGAGGACCTTATATTGACGAAATGCTTTCACACGCGGTGTCATAGGGAGTGCCAATTGTTGAACAAATACCGAGGTGAATTGCTATTGAATGACTTCATCATGAGATTCATGATAAATCTTTCTACAAAATAATTCCAAGTTAAGCAATTTCCTGAAATGTTCTTTTATTTTATCTCTTCAAGCCTAGCATACATTGATTTGCATTAATAAAACAAGCTGGAGGAATGGACGGCATTTCCATCTTCCACAAATGGTGATTGCCGTGAAAATAACATTAATACTGCTAGACAGATATGTTCTGATGTAGTTAATTTTCATCAAAACAGCAACACCCATGCCACGAGATTTTCCAATGAAGAAAAGCTTCTGCTTCCAAAGACAGGTTCAGGGAAACATCTTTATCCAATTCGTAGATCGAATTGGACGAATCAAGCGAATTAACTTTCATCTTGTGATTTGAAAGAATGTGTGACAATGAACAAATTGTCCGTAACGTGAATTTTGTAATCACCAATTTTCTGTGACGCATTATGCTTTATGATAAAAGGATGAACCCTAATCGGAGCAACATGCATTGTTTATACATGTACAATTGTAAATGCACCCATTACTTACAATATACCGAAACTTTATGAAGAACTATTAATCCCCGAGAGAATTGTCGAGGTCTGGAAAACGTGCACCCCACCCCTCCCTATGTTACCTATGAAAACAATTCTAAATAGATTGTAATAGATGAGCCACTGGTAGAAAAAAAAGTTTTGTTAAGAGAATCTGAATGGAAATCTCATCCATCCTTCAGAGAACGGGGACCAGACCCGTCTACTGAGCCGACTTAGACAGCATGTTGGAAACCACATCAACCCAACAAATTTACAACGACGAGATTGGTTCACTCGAGAAGGAGGCTGCTGCGACTGTTGCCACTTTCCCAAGTGTGGGATCAGCTCTGCATCGCCACCGCAGAAGGACCATGGAGACAGACCACAGACAACTTCCCAATGCAAGGCATAACTCTTGCCAGTCTCCATTACTGGCTGATTTAGGCCTTGCAGTATTTCCTTAAGAAATCTGTGCTTAGAAATCCAGGCCAACTATGCATTTCTAGTGCAGTGATTCACTATCTAGGCACAACAAAGCAAGGGAAATACCGCAAGGCTTAAATCAGCCAGTAATGCAGACTGGTAAGAGTTATGCCTTGCGTTTGGAAGTTGGACCACAGATGGACGAGACTTTCTTTCAATCGTAGATGGTGAAGAGGACAAGCTGTTAGTGTTTTCGACTACAGAGATGTTGGAGAGTCTGTCTGAATCTGACACTATCTACATGGATGGTACCTTCTTCGTATGTCCACATCTCTTACTGCAACTGTACACTGTACATTGTCTTGTAGAGGGGAGAATGTTTCCTGTTGCCTGTTGCCTTTTGTCTCCTACCTAACAAGACCCGTGACACACACCCGGGATCCGTTCCATAACAGCGAGCGCTTAAATTGCTCATTGATCGCTCAATGTAGCGCTCAAGTAGCGCTCAAGTAGCGCTCAAGTAGCGCGTATTCTCTCTTGAACGACACAGTGCAAATTCCTTGAAGTTTGCTCGCCTTGCTACGTAGCGCTACATTGAGCAATCGCGTTCAAGAGAGGTTTAAAAGTAATCGCTAATTGAGCGATTACTTTGAAACCTCTCTTGAACACGGCCAAGATTGTTTACCTTGCTGAAGTGGTTTCAAGACAACTTGATGTTGAACTGTCTTCAGATACTGCGCAAACTGACTTCGAGTGTGCCGCAATCAGAGGAGTAGAAGACGTCTTTCCAGAAGCTGACATCAGAGGATGTTTATTTCATTACTCCCAAGCACTGTGGCGACAAGTCTCGGGGAAAGGGCTTGCTCCAGTGAACCGTGATGACCCCAGTGTAAATCCCATGTCAGAAGAGCTGCTGCTTTACCACCATTGCCAGCCAACATCGTCCAAGATGTCGTGATAGAAGTGATGGAGTCCGAACCAGATTCAAACATTCAACGACTACATACCAGCTACATGGTTAGACTTTGAGGCCCGCTTCCCTGTCAGAACCTGGAATCAGGACAGCAACACTGGACAAAGGACAAACATCCACTTGGAAGGATATCACAATGGATTGAAGAAACGAATCGTGAAAGCCTACCCTAACATCTATGAACTCGTCAGAGAACTCAAGAAGATAGAGAAAGAAGAGCACGACTTCTGGAGACAACTGGAGCACCGTAAGGCGGCACCAGACAGCAGCGGTCCAGGATTTACAAGGACTTGGATTCCAAGATACAGAGACTGAAAGACCAGCTGTCTACAGGCAGGACAATACCGCTGCAGTTTGTTGATGCTGTGGGTCATCTCGTCAAGCTACAATGACATTGAACATTAGAATCGTTGTGATGGCAACTGGTTACGACAGTTGTTTGCCAGTCTGACATGTTAATGTAACAATTGTTATTGATTTGATTTGCGGTGATATGCAATGTGAAATGTCATTATGTAATGTACTATACGCATATTAAAACCACATTTATTATTCATTTGTATTATCAATTTCCTTATTATTTATTAGTTTTTACTGAGGCAAGTGGAACAAAATACACAAACCACTCATGTGTGAATGTGTTTTGATAGCAGTGTAGGCAAACTGAGATGTAGGCATAGTGGAACATTCCGTGTCGACTAGCACCACCTGGAGGAGAACTGTGTAGACAAAGAGTTGTAAAATGATGATCGCTTGTTGCGGCCTCGCCTCCCACCACTTCAGCAAAAGTGAAAAAATCTCGAAAACTTCGAAATGATTGACATCGTGAATGTGACCTAGTCATCAAAACGACAGCTGTAACAGTCCCTGCAGAATCAGACACAAACCATCACCCTTGATAATGTCCATATTCTACTTTGTGTTCTATTACCAGTTTATAATGTTCCGTCTATTGAGTCTGGGCATTTGAGAAATTCACATTTGCCGTCACATTCTGGAACATATCTCAATATTGTTTTGTTTACCATTATGGAGATCAAATTCTTTTGTGTATGGTATGGTATGGTATGTTATATTTTTACGCAAACAGCTACGTTGAGCCAATACTTAAACCGCCCGTGATGACTGATAAAAACTGAACGAGCAAATAACAACACTAAAAGAATTACCATTTATCTTTCTGCAAACGAGTTTTTACACACCCTCATAAAACTCATGCTATCGAATATGCATAACAAATTTGATAATGCATACATGTGTTATTTTACACATGAGTAATATTACACACATGTATATAAAAACTGCGCACTGTTTAAGTGCGGTTTAATTTGTATGCCTCATTGTCGTTTGGTATGGTTTTTGGTATCCCATGGTACCGGTATTGTTTATTGTGATGTGGTCTTGTTTGGTATGATGTGTTGTTGTCTTGTATGATGTGCTGTTGTGTGGTATGATGTGGTGTTGTTTGGTATGGTGACGTTTTGATCGGTATAATATGGTGTTGTTTGGTATGATGTGGTGTTCTTTGTTATGATGTGTTGATTGGTTTTAATGTGGTATAATGTGGTGTTGTTTGGTATGACTACATGTATATAGCATACCACATTACGACAAACAAATATAGTAAAACAAAACAACTACAGCGTGTGATGAACACAGCACTGCTTTATTAAATAGACAAGCAGTTGTCACTAAGGTGACATGATCCCCCGCCGCAAATTAATACTTCATAATTGAAAAATAATGTCAGCAAAATTGACTGGGTCCAGAATTGTCCCCAAGAGAACCATTGGTGTAAGATAATGATGAGAATCCAATGAACAGTTCGTGTGATATCGATTCCCCTGACAATCTTAGCATGTCGAAAAAGTTCCACTGTGACCTTGAGAATAATGCCAAGGTCACCAAAATCTAATCAACCCTTTGTCTTCCCTTGGAGAAGCTTTGTGTAAGATATGAAGAGAAATCAGTGACTGGTTCTTGAGATATCCCGCTGACAAGCTTTACATGTACATTAACATGTCGATAAATTCAAAGCTCCGCGGTGACCTTGCGAATATTGTCAAGGTAACCAAAATATAATCAGCCCTTTGTCTTTCCTAGGAGGTGCTTTGTGTAAGATATAATGAAATTCCGGTGAATGGTTCTTGAGATATCCCGCTGACAAGCTTTACATGGACATAAATAATGTCAAATAATGTCAAGATCACCAAAATCTAATCAGCCCTTTGTCTTCTCTTAGAGAAGAGATGTGTAAGATATGAAGAGAATCCAGTGAATGGTTCTTGATTACAAGGGTAAACAGACAAAGTATCGTTGTGACCTTGACATAAAGGTCAAGGTCACAAAACTATGTAGGAACATTACTCTCCCTATGATGAACCCATATGCAAAATATGAAAAGAATACAATGAATAGTATTTGAGTTATTTCATTTCGTATGGACGTACGTACGGACGCAGCCGAATACTATAAACGCGTGGCGGGGGGATAAACAATGCATATGAAGTTACTAACCGTGTTGATAGGCACTTGAAAAGTAAAAACAAGGTGAACAACAAAGTGTAAAAGATGAACACAATCAAGAAGCATGATCACAACATCAGCAACACAGATGAGAAGTAACATCTTTAAAATCACTTAATTTTCCATAATCAAAACATGATACTTTAAAATTATTCATACTCATTGTAATTTGTCTCACTATAAATCTCCAGTAACATGAAACCTTCTGAACCAGAAATTCAAATTAATAAAATTAAAAGACTGGCTGATATCAGTTTTCAAGGAAACATCTTCACCATGTACAAGTCTGACTATATGAAAGCACTGGATCATCTGAATATCATCAATCAAACTATATTGTCTTTAACAATGTATAAAATGAGCAAAACTTGTAGGAACCTAAAGGTCATAAAATATGTCAAAAATTAACAAATGTATACAAAACTCAAACATAAACCCTTGTAAAAATAAACATAAACGAATATAAAATTCTAAATAAATAAACAAATAAATAAATATTATCAATTAAAATGAAAGAAACAAGGATAATAAAGCATTTTTAAATTTCACAATTTGTTAGGAATTATTTGATTATGATGAGTGTTTACACTGACTTGTTCACCAATCCTTATTTCATTTTATGAAATAAAAATATGTTTAAACCATGTTTACAATACATGTATTGTCATTATGGTATAGAAACACTGTTTTGGTGTTATCAAAATATATATCAGTATAAACCTCCGTATCACAGAAACAATAAAAACAATATTTGACAAACAAATAATATGAGGTAAATCAAAGAGATTCATCATTCAGTTTAGAAGAAGCTTTACTGAATTGATTAACTGATGTTGATGATGGTTCTTACTGTTGGTCTGCAAAGTTATATTACTGTTTGTTACCAGGAAGGTGCATTAAAGGGGCAGTAGCACGCTTTTTGGAAATTTTATTTTTTCAAATTTCTCATTTATAATGATAGTTTGTGTCATTTATATTTACTTAAGAGGGTAAAAAATCTTATTACACAAACAAAGTTTCCATAGTGGCAAAACAGTGTTGCATGACAGCCATTTTATTGTTAACACATTTTATTATTTTGAATGACATAAACGATTCCCATGGCTTTACGGAACTGTGTACACTCATTGTGTTTTATTATTGGTGACATTATATTTTAAATACATTTCATCAACTTATTTGAGCAAAAAATACGTGCTACTGCCCATTTAAAGGTGCATCCATTGTGTTTCATAAACTTTTATTTGGCTTTAATACATTCCATCTCACCACAGGTGCTGTTTACAATACAAACATACTCACTCAGCATGCATATTCATCCCCAATCGCCAAATATATATCATAATTACTAGTTTCCAATTAAAATAGAGTAACATCATTATGCATGTGTAGAAGCCGAAACTGCACGTCCCAATTACATGCAAAAATGTTGTCTCATTAACATTTACATATTTTTTCTCATTTAAATAAGATTCCAAAATTACTTACAACTTACAATTTAGGATCCACATTGGTCAAGGTACGTATACAAAATCTTTTATTTTTCTAGACCCATAAAAAGAACATTTTAAATTGTGACCTCTATTATTTAGTTATTACAGACTCGTACAATTTAACTGAAGAGACCGACTCTCACATTCTAAAACAGCATTAAAAGTAGTTTGATAAATGCTTCCCCTCCCCCCAAACTGCACTAATATAGCTCAAGAATGCTTGTAATATATTTCTCTTATTTTGGTGCTATAAACAAGCAATTGGGCAAGTTTGCAAGCTCATTACCAGAACTATATGATTACATAAAATATTTTCTGATAGCCCATATTAGATGGGAATCAATAGTAAATGAACAAACTTCACGTTCCTTATATGACAAAAATATTATTTGAAAATTTGAGTAACATATGACAAATGGTTACGGAGAAGAAGTTGTTTACATGCAGTCTGATTAAAATCGACCTTGTTCCGAGGAATAAAATTTGCAAAATAATATATCTATCGGGATACGAACAGGTTCTGTATATTCCTCGCGACTAGGTCTGAGAACATCCCGTATAGGCGTGTGTTCCGAACCAGTTTAGCGCAGCCAAAGCCCAGTCAAATAGCTGACCAATCACATCATAGTATTTAAACGGTCGCTGTTTTGAAAGCATTCGGAACAGACAAAAGGATAGCTGTTTGGAGTTACCTGCCCCTAGATTCTCGCACCGAAAGCATTTGTTGGGCATCTTTTGATTGGCTACCTTAATTGCGCTCGAACACGCGAGTCTACGGGCTGTAATCAGACAGTTTGGCGTTGAACCTATGACTGATATGAGTTCGTATCCCGGTAGATGCACTATTTTGCCATTTTCATTCCACGGAAAACCGTCGATTTTAATCAGACTGTGTTGACATGTTTAAGGATAATGCTTACCAAGCCTATATTTGAGGGGGACGTTAGGACCAAATGTACAAATTTCAATCACTTAGGTAAAATATCTCTCTATAAATTTCAACTTGGGGTGTGCAGTGATTCTCAAGGAGAAGTTGAAAATGTTAAACGTTTACTTATGACGGATAACAGGTGCACAAAAGCTCATGCCTTATATCTTATGAGCTAACAATTTCAGTATTTTCAGTTGCATATTTGATCTTTTCCATGTAGGTTGAGATTAATGATATCTATCAATCTTCACCAATTAGCAACTTTCACTTCTCAGCCACCACATCCACCTCCACAACCACCCCCACAACCACCCCCACAACCTCCCCCACCTCCACAACCACCCCCACCTCCACAACCACCCCCACCCCCACCGCCACAACTTCCCCCACCTCCACAACCTCCCCCGCCTCCCCCACCTCCACAAGCTCCCCCACTTCCACAACCTCCCCCGCCTCCCCCACCTCCTCCATCTCCCCCACTTCCACAACCTCCCCCGCCTCCACATCCTCCTCCCCCTCCACATCCTCCACAACCCCCACAACCTCCTCCACAACCTCCTCCATCAGCCCCACCATCACCCCCAGTATCTCCCAGTCCATCACCGCCAGGGTCTGCATCCACCCCAGTATTCACACCACCAATGTCTCCCAGCCCACCCCCTCCACATCCAGCACAGGCATTTACTCCGTACGTGTGGTAGATGTAGTAGTTGGATGGTGTCATGGTTATGAACCCAGCTGCCATGATGAAGGCCATGTCGTTGGAAGGAACAGCCTGAACATATCTAGATCCCCGAACAATGCTGGTCTTCTGTACAGGATCTCCGGGCTGCCAGCCTTGTGGTCGAGGCTGACACAACACATGCAGAAGAGAGATGGAGAAAGCCAGTGCAATGTTCTCAGAGATCTCTGAAGTCGTTGCATCGACCTTCAGGTAACCTTGCTTCAAATCCATGAAGAGCGACCCGAATGTTACCGTGTAGTTCTGACTGAGATAGCCAGTCAATTTGACTTCATGCCAGTTTCCGGTGGACATCTTGTACACCTGGAATGTCAGGTAGCCAGGACTACCCGGAACACCCCTCTTACCTCGCTTGCGTCTCGTGCCTGTAGATATGAAGAAATTCAATTTACTCTGTTGTTGAAACAAATTAGGGCTTCACCACAAAATGTATACATACGAAGCCACTAATATAAGGACAGAGTATAAGCTAGGATTGGCCACATAGTAAAGACAGGCTGTCCTGGAACAGTCTAGACCCCGCAGGTAAAGGGTTAACCTCCACGGCCAGCTTTCTTAACCCTTTACCATTCAGAGTCATTGCCGCTGTTCAATCAAAGACAACCTACTTTCAAACTTAAAATGATAACTATCCTGGTCGCAAGGCCTCTAGTATCCTTATGAGGAGGCCCTGAATCGGGTAATGCTACGGTCACACTTACACGATGTAACCGCGATTTATCACGTGCAACTTCATCTTGATATACACCTATATGTTCTGGATACACACGCCATTCACACTTACAACGAACTTGATGTGCACGTGGCTTTTCGGTGAAGATCGTATTGAGCTACGATTGGGTAAAATGTTTTGAACATGCTTAAAACTTTCGCGATCATCGGGAAACATCGTGAAATACACGCACTATGCACGTGGTGCATAAGTGTTACATCGTACTTTACTCTTGTTTAACGTAGCATTATCGTGAGCAAATTGTTATTACGATGCTCCCGTCAGCTGTACGAATAGGAAGTGCTAATTGCGAATGTGTTACGTTCACTAAAAGAGTTGATTCCGAGCATAAGGCGTCTGTAACAAGACACCATTAAGTGTTTACCACGATATTCAAGTGCTCTTTACAAACAATGTCTTTTTGGCATGTTTGGTATGAACTCAATCTTTATTTCATACTGAAAAGGCCACAGGTCTATAGTACATACATGATGGATAAATACACACATAAATACGGGTTACATCGATAATCTATACAGCATTGCATAATGGATGAACATGGCAAGATTTTGTAATATAGTTTGACTTCTAATGCTGATTATTTAATTGTATTTGGATGGTCATAGTAATATTTTAAAATATATTTACAACGTAATGTATAATACGACGGGCAAATGAGAAGGAAATGATAGGTCGTGAGACGAACATCTAAATCGTGCTAATAAACGTCTAAATTTCTTTATGTTAACACATGATAAATATAATTCATCGATTAGATCACTTTTGAACATTGAATAATACAAACATTTGCCCAATAACGAATTTTGTTCACTCCATGTTTGAACATAGATATCTTTAAGTCTTGTAGTTAATGACTGAATGAACTGTGTGTGAAATTCTTCATATTGTGCATTCGGTGTCGACCCGGGAAGTATAAAATATAAATTTCAGAAGTCCCGCCAAATATAATTTTAGTTTGGGGCAAAGTGCCGTTTAGTATAATAACAGCTGGAAAAAGGGTATGTACTTGTCAAAACACAACCCGCGAAGGGGGGTGCTTATCAAAACAAACTTGTTTAATTGAGAAGTTGCAGTTAACAGAGTAAGCATGTGTTTTATTAAGAAAACAGTATATCATAAACATCTCTTGTTGAAAAAATTATATAGTACCTTTAAATATTTGCTAAAAAACCTTTGAGAATATATGGCGGATGGGACTTTGGCAAACACTTATCAATGATGTGATTTCAGGGAAGATCTTAAAAGTTATTTGTAATATGAATGATGATATTAAGTCTTGTGTTTCATTAGGGGGAAATGATTCTGCTTATATTTTAATTGTTGTAAAGGAGTACGCCGGATGAGTTACAGCATAAACGTATTTAGAAAATATTGTGTAATGTGGAGGCTGAAAGAGAATATTGTAGTTGTGTTTGGATCCGGAACTGCAAGGGTGATTTTTCGACAATATTTTGTTGGTGACGTTATTTTAAAAAATTCAGATAGTTATACTTACCTAGGAATAGAATTTCATAAGAATAGGAAATTTAATACTGCCAAAAAAGGCCCTAAGAGATAAAGGCCTGATAGCAATGTATTGGTTGTTATTAAAATCACAAAATCTACATTTACCCCTTTGTAAATTATGGAAATTATTATTAACCCGTGGATTGGTGGTTGAGACAAATGAGTGCATATTGTGAATATATCTGAACTTTACACAAATACAGAACTAAAAGCTCAGTTGAATCACACGAGAAGAGACGAAGTAAACACAAGCGTATTCTTTCTATTTGGTGAAAATCAGTTAATCCCAAAATTTCTGCTCCATAAGTCAAAATTGGATTAATTTTGCATCAAATATTTTGAAGAAGGTTTTATAATTCATATAGTGTATTGATTGTTTTCAGTATACGGATTAGTGATTTTTGCGCCTGAAGCGCAGCATATTTCACATGCATGGAAAGCCCATTGGTGAACAACAATCCCAAATTCTTATAACAGCTAACACATTCTGGCGTATATCCTTAAGATGCTCGCTGCTGCAGGCTGCATATCAAGCCCAAGGGGTGTTGACGTATTGATACGTCATTGACGTTTGACCCCTTGACATGCATACGACAAAAGTCTTTGACAAAGTTCTCTGATTCATGAAAAAGTTAACATTTTCCGAAAGAGAAATCAATGGGCTTTCACATGATGTAATTAGTATCCATATACAATTTTATTTTATTGAGAAATGATGAATTAAAAATATTGAACGTATTTTCAATCACAAAACTGCCTGCAGGTGCGTGTTTGACGTCATAATAAAAATGTTACCTACTCGATTCAATTGGTTGAAATTCTATAGTAAGTGCATGCAAAATGCATAATTTTCACATCACTATGTTCAGAATATCCTAATCTAGATGATTTACAAATTTGGACATTGAATTTATTTCTGTTAGAAAACAATCGGAGATTTGCGAAAATGTCGGCAAATGAAAAGATCAACCGATTACTTTTTGAAAAAAACGTGAAAATAAACAAAGCATTTCACTTACATATTTTAGAATCTCAAAATCTTCCACAAATAAATAAAAATGTATCAGTGCATTGTTTGTCAATTCTTGTTTCCAAATATAGTAACATATCCAACATGTCATCAATAGCAGTGCCAAATCGGCCATTTCTTCAATTCACCCCATGACATGTTCCCGCTATTTTCCCATGTTACGCGACTCAAAGTGAACGTCAAGCTAGCGGAAGCTGTATCTATTTTTAGAAATGGTCGTCGATCTAACCATAGAGTGTTATTAATTGTTAAAATGAATCAAATTGACACTAAAAACGATGTAGTTTTATAAAAATCAATCAAAAATTAAATAATGTGGTTGTAATAATTATTTCACTAGTTCGTAGAGTCTCTGTTGATGACCCGATAAATTTGCATAAGTTCACCAAGCCCCCGGATGTTACGATGTTTTTACGATTAAAATCACTGTGAGTAAATTTGCATTTTGATTATAATTTATACATATATATGAAAAATAAGTGTCATATCCTACCATTATCACAAAATATTATCATGTTTGAGTTTACATTCGAACTACGAAATGTGTTTGACATGACATGGACCGACTTTCCTATCTGCGATTTCACAAGTTGAAATGAAGCCGTGAAACAGTAGCAGTAACCCTATCTCGCTAAAAAGTAAATTACGAATTAACAAGTCTCGTCTATGTGAAATAATTGTATGAATACAATTGCTAAATGATTCATGTTGATTATTTTAAAGTTTTCATTTGGAATTTGATAGAAATTATACCCGTTTTCAAACGAAATCATAGATAGACCTGTCAGTTCGAATTCATTGCAAATGGAGGCCATTGTGTCGTCTCGGCTTTTTCACACAATAGTTTGTTCTGATACGAATTAAATGAATGCACATGTTATAACATCCATGAAATTAACAAGAATGACAAACAATTACATTTCAAAGAATAAATGTGAATAACTAGTGTTTGAATCGGCGAATTTACAGTGAAATGACAAACGAAACATTGATGGTCACATGATCAATTTTGTACAACCAAGCTAATCACGTGACATTGTTTACAATACGACAACGCTACCCGACCGAAATTTTGATTGTATTTTTAAACTTTTCAAGACCATGTTTACATTAAATATTTAACAGACATTTGGAAAAATGTGTTCTAACTTTGTTTTTAAATGGAATATTTTCAAAATGATTTAGATCATTAGATTTTTTGATTTGAACAAATCTGTAATCGGCGAAGGAAATGCATAACAATGGCGAGCGGCGAGTGTTTGTTGACTGTCATGTTTCGAGATATCGATGACTGATTGACGTTGGAAAATATAAAAACTGTAATGTCATATGCTTATATTTGGAACACAGAAAAGTGAATAGATGTGTTAACTTTTTGTGTAAATTTTATTGCGATGGATGCATTATTTTACAAATATTTCTCACGGAAGTAAATGCATTGTTCATTGAGGAATATCCATTGTTACAAATTACGTCGTAATTGTATAAATACAACGGAGATCGTTTATGACGGGCTCTTGTTTTCTGAAAGGAAAACACATATCATCAACATAATTTTTTTCTGGTATAAAATTTAATTCTGAACAAAATGGTGTAAAATTTGGGCTGCATTAATAATTATTGACAAAATAATTCGAGTTTGAAAATGTAGTACAATTTTAGAACTACTGTATTATTTCATTTTTTCCATATACAAGTGTAAAAATAATTGATATTTTAAAAATGTTACATTAATTAATAATTTTTCATGACAATAATAAGTTAGAAAAAAATGTGACTCAGATATTTATTTTAATTATTTTAAAATTATATTAATTACTAAGGCGAGAAAAACTTTAAATGAAGGATACCCATGTGACGTAATTGTTACAAATTTACAAATCTGACGCTCTCTGCAAAAACCTGAAAACAATCCAGCAGGCTAAAGGTTAAATGTCCATTTTTCTATTTTAGAGATTTTACCCCCTTATTCAAAGACTACGATTTTTGTTATCTCCCTGTTAACTGTTAATTTCCATGTATCACAGTATTGTTCAAGTTCATTTAATTGATTTTGGAGGCCAAGTTTGGTGCTTGCAAACAAGAGAAGGAATATTTGGACAATTTCTGGATGGAGTTGGATGCCGTTTGAGCAGTTAGTTTCCATGTGGGTAGCAAGTTCATTTATGAAGAATGAAAAAAGAAATGGGCTAAGAATACATCCCTGTCTGACACCAAGTTGCAATTCGAACGTTTCCGAAAATCTTTGGTTACTTTTAACACATGCCTTTAGGTTATTACATATTTAATAAAGGTTTACACATTTTGTCAGTAAGACCATGGCATTGAAATAAGTTCCAAAGTTTGTTCCGTTGCACAGAATCAAATGTTTTGCAAAATCTACAAACCCGGCATAAACTGTTCCCCCTTTTGTATTCAAATATCTTTGAACAAGGATTTGTAATATAAACATATTGTCAATGGTGGTATATCCATGTCTAAAGCCAGCTTGTGATTCATTAATTTTATTCATTGTATACCCCCAGTTTACAAGTCTCTTACATGTCAAAGGGTTAATGAAACTTGGCGGGAACTGCGTCTATTAATATACTTTACGCAATACCAGCGGCACATTCTAGTATTGTCCAAGAAGCGAACAAGAGAGCGATAATGCCAGGTCGTAGAAAAAGAGTGCTCAGGTAAGATATGTGGTAATTATTACTATAAAAGTTATAAACTTCTCGAGTTCAATACATTCTGGTGTTATCATCATTGCAGCTGTATAGCCCGAGCCGAAGGCGAGGGCATACACTGCAACGAAAATGCGTACATTAGACCGTATTACCTGATGGACAAGCTTACAACGTATTAATCTTACGGACATGTCAACTTTTACAGATTTGAAAAAGATTTTTTTTTGTCTGCAACAAACTGTTATGAATAGAAAGAATTTTAAATTTAGCGTTGGTCCGCATAGGAGTTTCATAATTGCTTTTTTTAGTCATTTTTGCTTTTGCTTCCTTCGGAAATGCTTGGTGGCGACTTGGTAACAACTGTTACTAGCTTAACTAGAGATGAAACGTCGATATCCATGATGGACCTGTACTGGTATTGTATCATGTAGCCAAGACAAGTACACTACTGTGCATAGTTAAGTACACCGTGTTCGCGAACATTTCGCGAAATCCGGTGTACTTAATTCTGCAAAGTAGTGTAACGTGTCTGAAACCAAAATTGATAAGGAGATTTTATGTCGTATAAAACACGGATACATCGTACTATCAACGTTTTAAGCACGTAGCACCTCTTACATCACGCGTTGTGAACACGCCCCTTTCGTGACAAACACGCATGCAAATCTGAGTAATAACGTAAGTCTCACTTGCTGTCATCCTCGATAATCCAGCGATATTGTTCCGATTAATTTACACACAAGCGCTGGAAAACAGTAAGGGTATTTATCCCTTACCTAGTTACCTCCCTTCGCAATGACTCAGCGAAACGCTTGCTTTCTAACAACCAATGAGATCACTTGAAATCAAGGGTGAAATAACAAGCACGCTCGTGTCAGGGTCTTGGCTTTCGCATATGATTGGGAACGCCTGGTAGCACAGGGATTTACCTCCACCCGTTTTGATGGACATGATTTTTTTAATACATCCTTCTCGTCCAGACTTCTTAATACTTTCTTTTGAGTTTCTGTCAGGTTTTCAACGCTGAATTTGTTACAAACTTTATCGTAATCGAGTAAGTCGGCCGCTGCCATGTTTGTTTCTATAAACATCGGTAGTGATAAAATATGCGTTTTGATTGGTCGAGTTGTTTACGCAGATAGTGTCTGCGTTTCGTTTCTGATTGGATAACATGGACCCAAGAGGAGGTAACTAGGTTAGGGATAAATACCCTTACTGTTTTCCAGCGCTTGTGTGTAGATTTATCGGAACAATAGCGCTGGATTATCGAGGATGACTTGCTGTGAACGTAATGTGTTAGTGATTCACTCGCGGTACATCGTGTCTTGTTCTTGTAAACAGTATAAAATAACTTTTACTACGATAATCCGAACCTCTTAATAAGCACGTCTATGACATCGTGTAAGTGTGACCGTAGCATAAGTCATATCATTTTAGATTTTTCTTGTCAGTTTGTCAGGCAGCATTTTAGCTCTTCCCACAGAGGTTACTCCCTTCAGATTTCCGATCCTAACCTATGTTGTTTTACACTTAAAATCGGGGGCATAATGATAAAATAAACGTAAGACCAAGGTTTTCTCGTTTAATGTGTTTTCCTCGAAATATATGCTATTTCATTTTGTGAAAACTCTTGATCATAAACATAAATAGAAATAAAGAAGACCAAATCAGAGACAAATACCAAAAATAGTTCATTTATGTTATTTACATGAGACATATTCGAAGGACATATGCTAATGAGCAAGAACCTTTAAAGTCAAATGCCTAGATCTTTGAAGTCACTCGGTCGACAAGGCCACTGAAAGATGAGTTTACATTGGTTAAGAAGCAGGGATACAGTATGAGATTCCGCATTTCACCGCCAGGGGATTTTGCTTCTGCTCTCGATTTCAAGCGAAAAAGAACAAAGGTTAGGATCGGAAATCTGAAGGGAGTAACCTCCGTGGGAAGAACATGGTCAAGCAGTAGAAGGAATCAGATTAGCCGGTATAGGTTCACATTACACCAATAAAAGTTGTTTGTTCACTCACCAGGGACACCAGCAACACCCTTCCTGTAGCCGGTCCAGCGACCTCTGACCACTGCCCAGTCCCCGTGACTGTTCTTGATGAGCACAGCTCGTTCCCCTGCCCGTGGGTTCAGAGTGACACAGCTCTTAGGGTTCTGCACCTGAACAGTGGAAGACAACTTTCAGACACTTTGTGCAATGTGCATACAGCGGATGGCGTTCTCAGCAAGATAGAGCCAATTGATACTGGACAAAAATAATTAGGGATATTTGTAAATTATGAAATTTGAATAATGATATATTTATTAAGGGACTCATAAATGAAATATTAATCATTAAAAATTAGAATTTCCCACACTTATTTTGTTCAGTAAGTATTAAGCAGATACTGATACATATCACAGAGGTCATTGGCCAGAAATTCTTTTGATAATAATAATGACATCATACCTTAAAGATAATAGAATCTCTCTGTGTTTTTCGATGTTAATTCGTTTATTCATATAGACAATAATTTAAAGTAAACAAAACACAAAAGATTTTTTCGAAGCGTCACCTTCTTACCAAGATATGGCCATTCAAAGTGAGTAAAATTGGCCTGCTAATTATCCCAATCCTTAAACAGTCTGCAAGGCCGCCGTAAGCGTGACGTCATACACAGGAGTTGCTTAATGAAATCCTTAGGCAATTTGTCGATTTTCGTCGATAATTCACTTAAAACATAATAAAAACGTTTCGACATTACACGTTTCCTATAGAATGGGTATCTGTGCGTCCGTAGGGAGTAATTTCGGAGTTTTTGGAGAATTTTTCGATATTCAATCGCTGATTTTAGATTTGTTCTTTTCCCAATCGGGTGGAGTGTTCGGTTATCTTATAGGCTACAATATGTTTTGAAATGAATAACTGACAATTCAAAAATATAAAAAAAACATGCAATATTTTTTATGTATAAACGTAATTATTAGTTAAAATATTCGGGCTATATTTAAATCTATAGTCGTGTACATTTACACTTACTTAGATTAAGTGTAATATCGCTGACCTAACGTAAACATTCATTAGATTATAGCATTGCATGAGCTTTACTAAAAAAAACATCAGACTTTCTCATTTCCCTAGCATGATATAAAAAAGGCCTTGTATTTTATATTGCATGTACTTTTTGGTGGTCAATTCATGTGTTTTGGAAAATAAAATACTGTTTAAATCTCATCGGATAAAAATATGGAAAATGTATCTTTCTCATTTTCAAATGAAAGAATTGAAACTATAGAACTTTGATAATAATAATAATAATAATATACATTTTAACGCCTAATATCCAGTGCAAGCACTGCTCAATGGCGGTACAATTATTACCCTGAAGGAATTGTACTTTCGGTGCCGCTACTAAGCGCTCCGCGCGACCATATAGGTCCGTACCTCCCGTGATCAACTCACGATGGCCTTGTGTTGTTTGGTTTGCAATTTAAAAAATATTACTCAGGCTATAGTTCAGTCGTGTAGATTTCCCCTCTTATTTAATATTTATCTAAGTTAGAGTGTCAATAACGCAACTACATCACTTATTACATATCGTTACATTGATAAACAAAAATATGGAAAATATATTTTGTTATTTCGCAAATGGACGAATGTGAAAACAAAAATTATTCAACATACCCAGGAGTCAATGAATGAGGCGTGTTAACACCGTTATAATCCGTATGAAATGTGTAATAGATCTCTGTGACGTTTGAACATCTTCATCATCTGACATGCGTGCCGTCGCCATATTGGGCAATGATAAGAATTGTTCCAAAACACATGATTGCAGAATTACGGGTTCAACAATGGTCACATCCAGTATTAAAGGATAGATGAAATGCATTTTTCTCAAGAATGACAGATGAATTACCTCTACGTATATTGTATATCGGAATCAATTGAGCATAAAATCGAGACAATATACACTTGCAATTGATAATAAAGACGATTTTAATTCACCCATTTTAACACTATCGCAATTTGTTCGGCGAATCCTTTTGAAATTGCTCACTGAGGCGTGACTGTGATAAGCGATAGGCGGGGCGGCTAGATAGCTTCTCCGCCGGTGTCTCGTTAATTAATTAATGATAATTATCACTGCCGCTAAATGAATTTATGAGGTGTATTACATCGCCAAAAAGACATGTTTATGTAATAATTGTGTAATTGTCATCTGCGGAATTACCTAGTTGGATATCTAAACATTCGATATATGGGAAATTTAAGTTGGTTTATTGAAGGTATCTTTGTGAAATTAACAATCAAAATGTTGCGAAATAACGTTGAATTGTGACTATCGCTGAAAATCAAATTCCTCCGCATACGTCACAGAAGTCATCCTTTCACGGGTCACACCCCCGCAGACTTTCATTCTGGTCGCCGGGGCTAAATCAGGCGGTTTTTTAAAAAGCCGTATATAAGTAATTTATGGACCGATTTCAGAAATTTAAAATCGAGCAATTGTCAAATTGACATCCCATTTTAATGAATCCGATTTTGACCATATGTCATTTCATCCATCCTTTAAACAGTGTTGACATCTGCTGCCATTTGTATTACGTTTTACGAGGCGTGTATATATGTAATTTTGTTGTATAAAGACAAAGGTAAATATGTTATTTAGGCAGTTATGTAAGGTTAATTCTAGTGGATTCTGTCATTAGACGCATATCGACTCCTGTGTATTACGTCACAAGGTCTAGCACGCGGCATCCGCTCTCGGCTAAAGTTTTACAAGGCGATATTGAGCGGCGTTCTAAAAAGGCGTTCTAAAAGGTGTTTACTGGTATATCAAGTGGAATCCTCGTCATCTTTGAATATGCTTGAATAAAAACCGAAAAGTGATATGGTCGAGGTTTGTGGGTCTTTAAACACTGGCATGACAACCTCAATTCACACAAATGCTACCATCTAGGGAAATTGCTATCTTTATAAACTGAACCCTTTACATTCACAGTAGCCCCAATTTGTTTTTTTTTGTTTCTTGTGGACATTTGACTAATTGCCGAGTGCAAGCCACGGTGCATTGTCTTTTTTTTTTATCAGATATGATTTTTTTATATCGTCACCTTACTACTTCGACTAGCATTAAAATTTTGATTTTTTGCAACAGTCTGTATTTCTTGATAAAATAAGACCATTTATAATGTTGAACATATATGACTTCAAAAACACACTGCATTTCACTTTAAACTCTCACACAATTTATAAAACATTCCCAAACTATATTTATGTTTTTTGTCTGCTTTAGATATATTTCCAAAAATTACGTTTGACTTATTGATTTGTGCCAGTTGTGGTTCGTAGTCTGGTTTGCTATAAAAACTTCACAACTCTACTTTATATTGTCACTATACTGAACCGATTCATATTGTAGAGTTCAACAACAGCCAGTGTAACTCGATAAAATAACACCATTGATACCGTTAGGTGATTCCAACACAATACTCTATGTCAATTTAAAGTCACAGTGTGAGGTTGTATCGCCTACAGACCTGTGGCTGGAGAGGGAGTTGGTCGGAGCCAATGAGGTGAGCGACGGCGGCCATCTTGTCCTGGTAGAAGACGTGCACAGCGGAGGTAAGGAGAGGCAGACTGTGGATGACCCGTGTTGTGAATATCTGCTGCCCTGTGTGGTTCATCAGTCTGCAGCAGCAGTATATTATATATGATGAGACAATGTGTAACCTAAAGAATTACTGCATAAGATGAAGATGAGGGGTTTACTGGTAACGGTCTTTAAACATGATTTATATGATGAATTAAATATAAACTTAAAACTAGTCTCTGAATACAAAAAAATATCATTAATTCGTAAAAAATATTTACTATCTTATTTAATAATGGAAAGGAGCTGCTGAGAAATAGGAATTTGAGGAAGAGATTTGTTTTTAAGAAAAAAATATTTCAGATTAGGGTAGATATATGTGACAATTTTAGATGTTACTCTAGAGCTGTTGATTACAATTATACAGAACTTCTCAAAGACCAATGTTGTCATGGACGGATTGATAGCACTTATCGATGCGAGGCCACCTCACACTTGTTCTCCACGCCAGGCTGCAGAGGAGGAAGAGGAACTGGTCCCCACATCTGTTCAATGTTCTCAGGCATGATGCAGTTGTCATAGCGTCCTGAGGACAAGAACAGCAGACAGGGACCTCGAACTGGTGGCTCCACACTTCCTGTAAACGTAACCTTCTGACTGTTGCTCAGGTCGACTGTCTCATTCAGCTGGGTCGGGGTTGGTCCACAGCACTCAATCACAGGCAGAAGCAGGAACTTGCCATTGCCAAGAGTTATTGTTGAAGACATACAGGCAAACCCTGTCTTCTCCAGTAGCTGGAACCTCAGGCAGTTTGCATCCTTCGTCTCAAACTTGTAGTGAACAAGTGAAGATTTATGCCATTCATGATTTGGACCTTTTAAAGTAGCAATACAATCCTTGACTTTGTCATCAGCTGCTGCAAATATCTTCAATTTGAATTTTTTCACAGCTTGACCTACTGAAATGGACACATAATCAAGGTTAAGTGCAGAGGATTTGGTAGAAGCAGAGAACATGTCCGAGTTGGTCATGGCATACAGCTTTCCCTGAGGTGGATCACCCCGGTACATGGCTCCGTACATGGCAAATGCTTCTTTGAAGGTTCTCTGCCACACTTCCCTGGTTTCCATGTCGGAGGTGTACAGCTTGGAGCCAACAGACCGATCTGTGACACTATCGTCATGGTTGAAAGTCTTGCCCAGGAGGCGCTCTGAATCTTTCTTGTACAGAAGTGGATGCAGTTGGTGAGAGTGCCACACCAAGTCAATGTCGTAGCACGGCACAATAAACATTTCAGGATTGTTCCGTTTCAAGTAGATAAATTTTTTATATCTTTTCACACACATCTTGATATATTTCCGGTCCTTGTAGTGTGGGAGAGACACCTGGTAGAAGAAGGTTTTCTGTCTAGAAGCAGCCAAAGCAATGTCATAGGATGAAACTGATGGTCCCAGGAGATTTGGGTTGACTTGCCCACTGTTCAAGTCCACTTCAAAAGGCTCTGAGGGATAAAGCTGTCTCCAGTATTTTTCAGACTTTGAAAGAGCTGATGCCCACTGTGAGGAACTGTACAGTTTATGGTCCACTATGCATCCTGCAATTGTGTGGGAGTCCTTTTGGTACTTAAGGGGTGACAGCAGGTGGCAGTGCCACGCCCACTCAATGTCCAGGGGTGCAGCAAGTTGTTCTTTTGGGTACCTGGCGGCCAGGGGCAGCCAGAACTTCTCGTACCTATTTATAGCTTGTTGAAGGAGTGGACCACCCTGTAGTCCTGGGTATTTGTCCACTTTACTGAGAAACTCCATTTGCTTCAGGGCAGCCGACTGAAGGTCAAGGGCAAAGCTGACAGACTTCCAAGGTTTAGGCATATTGGCTCACGTCTGCAGCACTGATTGAAACATTCAATGAAATAATAGTAATAATAATGAGTGGATTTATATAGTGCTAAATGCTCCAGGCACTAAGTGCTCTAAGCGCAAATATGGTAATACCTCCATTACAAAATAAGCCTTGAAATATATCAACCGAAAAAGAGCAAATTGCTCTGTAGCTAATCAAGGATTACATTATTCTCACAGGTAAAGACTAACGTATCAAATAAGGAGACATTGATCAGAAAACAAATTTTGAAAATATAATCAACATTGGTCAACACAAAAATTAATTATTATAGACTTTTGTATTATTATGAAGAGTACAAATGTTTTATATATCAAGATTTTGTCAATCATAAATGTTCAACAATTCACTTCTATACCTTTTGCCATAAACTGATAATATTTTGCCCATGTATATAACTCATTATTTCTATTTCTATTCCATTCACAGTAATGTGATTTATGTAACTGACATGAGATTTATGCGACATACATGTCATATGTACATGTAAAATTTACCTACACCCATAGAGTTACATTAAACTTTCACCTTGAAAAATGATTAAACTGTGACTCATGTACACAATTCAATGATTTCGACAAATATGAAATGATTTGCAAACTTTATGCAAATATTTTGAATTATGTAAAAGTGAATTGCATATTTCAACAAGAGATTTTAGTTAGTCATAGAATGTATTTAGTCTAGTGTTTTGAAACTATAATAAATTTATAATAGACCTACATTTGTAATTTAGTCTATGGAATTTTATTTTTATAATTACTGTATATTCATCCTTTTAATTAAATATTTTTAATATTTTCAGTTCAACTTATCTAGACTTGATGAATAAAGATCTAGACTGTATTAAGGGCTCTTATTTGTTACACAGTTATGGAGCAGGACTAAGACCAAAGTAATTTGCTACCTTCAGCATTTTTTTTCTGCCAGGGAACCTTAATTTGCATTGCCTATATCAATCTTTTTAATAATTGTAAGCGTGTAGTGGTGAAAGGGTTAAAAAAATCTTGGTAACTATACACTGTAATCATAAAAAAATGTCATGCCCCAAAACACCCTAGCACCTTGGAAGATCATTTCTTATTTGGCCTACACTGACAAGAAAACAGTTGATACCAAGGTATCAAACATAAACACGGAGTGTTAATGATAGCTTGTACATAAGTAAATAACACCCATGGATACATGTATTTGTTTTAGTAACATTACAAACAGGAAGACATAGTCATCAACATCCCCCGCCAGACACAAGAAATGAGAACAAGGGCAATAATTTAAGAAGAAATAATTGTGCGCTTCTCGTTTTCTTTCCATTAAGGTATCCATATCCTCAAGCCACACAACTGATTTGATGTCTGAGAAAAGCTATATCCTTTGAAGATACTTGGAACAGAGTCGAAAAAGCGGAACAAGGGGAATAACTCCGGAAAAAATAATCACATGCTTCTTTTTTTCGAACTCCATCAAGGTATCGATACCCTTAAACCACACACCAAATTTGGTTATCCTATCTTAAATAGTTTCTGAGAAAAACTGTCCCCTTTGGAGATACCTTGAACAGAGTCCAAATATACGGAACAAGGGCAATAACTCCGCAAAAAATAATTGTGTGCTTCTCATTTTCGAACTCCATCAAGGTACTTATGCCCTCAAGCCACACACCAAATTGGGTAATCCTATCTTAAATAGTCTCTGAGAAAAGCTGTCCCCTTTAGAGATAGCATGAACAGAGTCCAAAAATACGGAACAAGGGCAATAACTCCCGAAAAAATAATCACACGGTTCGTATTTTCGAACTCAATCAAGGTATGTATGTCCACAAGCCACACACCAAATTTGGAAACCCTATCTTAAACAGTTTCTGAGAAAAACTGTCCCCTTTGGAGATACCTTGAACAGAGTCCAAATATACGGAACAAGGGCAATAACTCCGCAAAAAATAATTGTGTGCTTCTCATTTTCGAACTCCATCAAGGTACTTATGCCCTCAAGCCACACACCAAATTGGGTAATCCTATCTTAAATAGTCTCTGAGAAAAGCTGTCCCCTTTAGAGATAGCATGAACAGAGTCCAAAAAAACGGAACAAGGGCAATAACTCCCGAAAAAATAATCACACGGTTCTTATTTTCGAACTCCATCAAGGTATTTATGTCCACAAGCCACACACCAATTTTGGAAACCCTATCTTAAACAGTTTCTGAGAAAAGCTGTCCCCTTTATAGCGGACGGACGGACGGACGGACAGACACACAGACGGACGCACGGACGGACGGACGGACGGAGCTCAAACTTATATCCCCCTTCCACTTCGTGACGGGGGATAATAACGGAAAGCACTTTGATAACCTGGGCCTTCCAGGAATCACAGAGTGGTGGCACCACATAATGTATATAGCCTGACCTACATCTAGAGCTTAGCATCAGCCTGACCTTCTTTCACTGCCTGTCCTGTTCAAGATCTGTTAGCGCTAGCGAGAAACCGCTTGTGAAGGGTTTATAAAGGGCTTTGTGCTACATATCGCTAGAGCTAGATGGTCTTGAACAGACACTTCTCAGGGGAGCTATCATTATATCCAATGAACAATCATATATCTGTATACGTTTAACTACACTGTCAATAAGTTTTAAACATACTCCTGTTAAATTTTCACCTATAAATCTAAACAATAAGCTTAATGTCTCTTGTATTATGTCATCACGCTTAATGAAAAACACTTGTGGCGTGGAACCATTTCTCCCGTTCCTCATGAGCCAAATCTGAAAGTGTTACTTAGGCCTATAGACCGGTGACGGGAACAACACAATCGATGGACTTTTTAAAATAGACAACAAAATAAAAACCTGTCTAATATCAATGACTTGAAATGATCCTTGGTATGACGTTTGAACAGAATCGAATGTGTCTGGTCCTAGAACACTTACTTTGATATTTCTAGTTAAAATTAAACATAAAGTAAGAATAACATAACCCAACCCAAAATGGGCCCCATCTACAGCAAACTCCTGCTTGCAGAGTAATGCTGTTAGAACTGTCTCGGAACCATATACCCACATGACCGGCATGACCTACATCTGTCGATAGGATATAGGCTAACTTTAATATTGAGTCAAGGCGAACTTTGGAGTCGTAAACATAATTTGACAGTCCTAACAAAACAATTAATAAGATTGTTATCCAATCTTCGTACCTTTAGGCTGCGAAACTAGTTTCCATGTAGATACAGCCGACGATACTGACAGATCTCCACTTGTTTACAATCATCAGTGTTGCTCTCAATATGTAGAGCAAGACACGCCTTGACTGTGTCACGTGACGTAAATTCACCCAATCAAATCTCTCTTTTTTCGGATGCCTGATGGATAAAAGTATTATTCCATGACGAACTGGAAATATCCGGAAGCCGGTTACCGCTAAAATTAACTTTAACGGAGCCCTGATGCTATATTTAGTAACAGTTACTTCACTGCCAGGCCTGAGAAGCCGACACGTGTAGTATAGAGGATATCTGTCTTTCTTGACTAGTACCATGTTTATCACATCGAGTGAGGTAGAAAGTTTATATTTTCATGAGTGGCGTAGTAAACATGGATGTGGGTGCAATCTTTCATTGTAAACAACTGGCATTATTACATTGATATTTATAATAATGAATACATGCATTTTTAATTTGGCATTATGAACAGAATAATTCAGCATTTCTGAAATAAACTATCGGGCAAAAGAAAGTTTTCACCTAAGTTTATTTCGATTAATTCAATATTTAAAAGACATCAGATGTATTTGACTATGACACGATACAATAATACTTATCTGCAGTAGTTTGAATGACTTTGTTGGTGACTGAGGTTAAATTTTAGTTCAAATATCTTTTTGTAATGAAGACAGGGTTAAGAATGAAATTATCACCAACATGACCCCTGCCCTGTTTAAAATGTTGTAAATGTGTGCAGAATCAGGCACATTTATCTATTTTCACATAGGATATGTCTTATATGTCGATGAACAGTTGTGTATCATCAACAATAATTTAAAAACAAAATTAAACTTAAAATTTCATTTTTTTTAAAATAATTAAAAAACATGTAGAAGTATTCTTTGACTGCTAACTAAACACCTGTACTTATCAGTTTTGGATTATGACATCGAAAACTTGAGATATTTGCAATTGAAAATCATACATATGATAAAATCAACTGAGGTGAGTACTTTCTTTTGCCCGGTAGTTTAGTAAGTGGCTGTGTGTAATTGTGATTGAAAAGAGTTCATTTTTTAAAATTCATTATCTTTTTCTTCCTCAATAGTGATGCACAATTCGATAAAAAAATATATATTGGCATATGATTCAGTCGTAAAAACCGTATCCAAATACTTGATTTATATGAAAAATAATACATCACTGTTTGGATTCAATTTGAAAACTGTTCTTTATCGTGTATGGTAACAGTGACTTATCTGATGAGACTTACTTAAAAATTGTGTATTCTGCTTGTACATTTATTCAATGTTTCAAGTAATTCAGAAAGCACATGAATTTGAACAAATATCATATTTGTTAGCATGCAAAAGCATTAAATTCTTATTTTGAATTTGTGAATACCCATGTAAACCCACGTGCAAAAGAAACGTCCCCACATTTTAAAATAGTATAAAATGAAATATTGATGTCGGAGAAATTAGATTTTGAATGTATTTAGTAGCCACATGTTTTGTAAAGAAGTATTCACAATTTCATCAGAGTTTGCTTCTATTATTTTTAAAGATGTTTTTGGCCCACAATATTTGGTATTTAAGTTTAAAACATTGAACAAGTAGAAATTTAAATAATTAAAGATATCCTCGACATAAATAACCTTCTTTGATTTAACTTTGTTGACGCGTCATTACTGTAGGACGTCACAAAACAAGCCAAAACTGGCTTTTTGAGGCTTCTATCTCGTCTAGTTAAGGAGATTCCAAAACGACCATTTCTTAAAACTTGTGTTTCTCAGAGTTATGAATAGATAATGTTTTGAAAATTCTTATTTAGTATTGTTGGGTTCTGAAGACGCTGTTTTAGTCGCGTTTATCGCCCGTCGATTAACATATCTTTTATTTTGTATGGGGACGTTTCTTTTGCACTTGAGTTTATATAGATTGTGTTAATTGTTGGATTGACATATTCAGTTATCGGTATTTACATGTGTTTCTTGTTATAATGTTTGTTACTTGTTTAAATCCTCTGTTTGAGAGGCATTCTAGAAGTTGGTGTGATGAAGAAGACAAATATTTTATGGATGATCAACTTCTTTATTAACAATAGCGACGTTTCGGTATAGATCCTTATACCGTTATCAAGCATGTCAACGTCACAGGGAGCGATATTCGTAATATATGGTATCTGTTGTGCATCGTCGTATGTCTCTTCGCATTACTCAGGCGACTGAAGAAAACAAAGTTATCCTATATACATTCTCTCCCGACAGAGTTTACTCCCAATATATTTATCTATCTTGGACAATCTGAAGGGAGTAGCCTTTGTGGAAGGAGAATGTACTGTAGAAGGAAACTGGAGTAATTTACTCTTGTAATGTTCTCAGAAGAAAAAGCGACAATTAAATCCTCGAAACCGTCGTTGTCATAAACTGCTCACTGCTCTGCTAAGAGATCCCCATCAGCAGATAACAGAAGATTGTGTTTAACTAAGTGTTTCCACGCTTGTAAATTTCGTTACACTGGACATCATTTGTCAATGTCCTCTCGGGAAATGTATATGACATCTGTACAATTGGTTACAGAGGTATCCTGTACTCTAACAGGTAATAATTATAATATGTACATTTATAATGCGTCAAATTCCACGTATATCACATGTTCATAGCGCTAGAAGAAAGTTCATTAACAAATCCAGTCTACTGTTCTATTTACAACTAAAACACTTGGTGAAGAGATGCTTCTTTAAGTTCTTTTTGAAAGGTTTCAAACTTGATGATTACTTTATATTCTCGGGTATATTGTTCCAACAACAAGCTGCGGAGTAGCTGGGTTCCCTATGTAGGTAAATCTGACGCCACCAGAATCAGGGGCAGGGAACCCGGGTAGCTGCGGAGTGATGAAATTAACGTTAACGTTGCTGTAGTATTGTATTTCCTCAAAACATCACCTGGCGTCAATAGCCGTAGGATGTACCAAGTGTTAACAGGTTGCTAACAAAACACAAATGGAGATGTTTCTGTTGAAGCTATGGGCGCCCGGTCACTATTAAAGGGGCAGTAGCACGTTCTTTTGATCAAATAAGTTGATGAAATGTATTTGAAAAATAATGTCACTTAAAGTAAAACACCCTTCTCTCTTCGGAAAATGAAGTTAACAAATGAATGTACATGGTTCGGTAAAACCATGGGAAACGTTTTTGTAATTCGAAATAATAAAATGGCCGCCATGCAATTTTTGCATTATACGCAACAACTACGGATAATTGATTTGGGTGATAAGATGTTTTACTCTCTCAAGTAAATAGCTAAACTGGGGTACAAAAGAAACTTTACACTTCAGTTGGTTTTATCATATGCTTGATTTTCAATTACAAATATCTTATTTTTCCGAAGTCGTACTCTAAAACTGAAAAGTGCAGGCGTTTAGTCATCAGCTAAGGAATAATTATATGTGGTTTTATCTTATTTATAAAAAATGAATTTTAAATTCATATATTCTTCCAGAATTAATTTGGATAAAACGCAATTGTTCATCGACATATAAGACATCGGCCAAGTGAAAATCAATATATGTGCGTCATCCTGCGCACATTTACAACATTATGAACATTGTAGGGGTCATTTTGGTGTAAAACTGACTTTATACCCCTTGGTCCTTTCAGTGACTCTAACTCTGTATGTTTGAAAAAAAAACGAGTATAATTGTTTGCCGAATCAGTCAACATTGAACATTAAATAATAACCCGGTTCTATCATATCAATTTGTTTTGTTATTTTTACTGTATAAGAGAAACAATAAGTTGTACAGTTTCTTTTGTACTTCAGTTTATTATACTAAATTCCCTTCAAGGGAAAAATGTACCTGCTGTTATCATCCAAAAACCCAAATTACATAACAAATTTGTCCATATACTTGAAAAGAAATTTACCAACTTGATTGTCTCATGCGTCAATTTAAAAATCTTTATACTTTAAATTGAGTGTGTCAGTAGTTTGTGATTTTAATAAACTGTAATGTCTTACATTGTGTGTCAGTAGTTTGTGATAGTAATAAATTGAAATGTCTCACATTGTAGTGATAGTTTTAAGTATCCAGCTCTTTTGATATTCTAAATACGTTCTCTTCTGTCTGTAGAATCAAACGTACAAACTCCATCTTGTTTGTTCATTTCAGTAGTCCGAACATTTCACTATCCGAACGTTTTTGATGAAAAACGGAAGCGTTCGGATTTTCGAGGCCTGACTGTATACCTCAATGCCCATTTAACAGTCTTTGAACTCAGTTGTTTTTCCCGGGAGAACTTCCCTACGAAATTAACTAGGGCCTTACAATTCCAATTGAGAAGGTCTTATACTGGACAACACCCCGCGGGGAGGGCCTTGAACAGAAAAATAACCTTCCAAGAGGGTATTTTCCAGTATAAACAATGATAAGGCCCTCCAAGTACAATTCTTTGCATCCAAGAGAGTCTAAGTCCAATTTCGTAAGGTAAACAGTCCACAAAATTGCCAAGTTTAACATTTTCATAGCAGACAATGCGGTATTCGAACACGAAACCCTGCGCTTTGTAGTCCAAGGCTCTACCACTAGACCACGAAGGATGAATGAGAAGGGTTGATTGTTGCTCAGCATTCTTCCATGATATTTTATGTGCGCTTCGGACCACCTGCAGTAAAACATTAAGACAACTGCACTCACGTTAGTTTGTTTGCTATTGTTTTTGGTATATAAGACAGATAACACCCTCATCCTCGGGCAAAGAGAGGCTAACGCGCCCTCGGGTCGTCCCAAGAGCAAAGACCTCTTTGCTAAAACGCCCTTGCATTCAGGTGTTATCCATTACGTATTTCATGTGCTTTTGGCCATTGGGCCTTTTCACAGAATAAACTTGTCACTTGTCACTTGTCACATAAAGTAACATTATAAATGGGAAATTCGAAAAAATAAAATTGGTAAAAAACGTGCGTCTGCGAGTTTGCTGATTCAGGGAGAGTCTCTAAATAGAGTATCTGGTTGAAGAAGTACCGATGCTTTTTAGAGGACATGTTCGTATTCTGGTATTCTGCTTTATGAACTGTCCGTGCAGTGAGTAGTATGCTGTCAGTAATCTCACACAGACGAAGGTCATATGGAATCCATTTTCTTAGCACGTATTAAACAAATGTGAAACCACAGCCTAGTCCCTTTCTCTCACACAGAGGTTACTCCCTTCAGATTCTCTATCGTATGCTAGAAAATCTAGAGCGAGTTACCTCTTTATGGTCTAGTCCAAGTTCTCGAATACTCTAGTCCATGTTCTCGAAGACTCTAGTCCATTTTCTCGAAGACTCTAGTCAATGTTCTCTAGGACTCTAGTCCATGTTCTCGAAGACTCTAGTCCATGTTCTCGAAGACTCTAGTCCATGTTCTCGAAGACTCTAATCAATGTTCTCTAGGACTCTAGTCCATGTTCTCGAAGACTCTAGTCCATGTTCTCGAAGACTCTAGTCCATTTTCTCGAAGACTCTAGTCAATGTTCTCTAGGACTCTAGTCCATGTTCTCGAAGACTCTAGTCCATGTTCTCGAAGACTCTAGTCCATGTTCTCGAAGACACTAGTCCATGTTCTCGAAGACTCTAGTCCATGTTCTCGAAGACACTAGTCCATTTTCTCGAAGACTCTAGTCAATGTTCTCTAGGACTCTAGTCCATGTTCTCGAAGACTCTAGTCCATGTTCTCGAAGACTCTAGTCCATTTTCTCGAAGACTCTAATCAATGTTCTCTAGGACTCTAGTCCATGTTCTCGAAGACTCTAGTCCATGTTCTCGAAGACACTAGTCCATGTTCTCGAAGACTCTAGTCCATGTTCTCGAAGACTCTAGTCCATGTTTTCAAAGACTCCAGTCTTCGTTCTCAAAGACTCTAGTCCATGTTCTCGAAGACTCTAGTCCATGTTCTCAAATACTCTAGTCCATGTTCTCAAAGACTCTAGTCCATGTTCTCTAGGACTCTAGTCCATGTTCTCGAAGAGCCCTGGCACATTGATCGTGTTTGTTCCCTGGAATGACGTACAGTGCCCTCTGTACGCGCTTGTATCCACCATGTTGGACACTGAGTGTCATGTTGTGTTCATAGCTGGAGTAGCATGGTGATCATTGCGAACACTTTTCATAAATGAATACAGACGTGTAGTTGATGTATTCACATGTATTCCTGCATAGTAAAACCGTTTCCGGTAGTTTGAGAGGACTTTTATACATATATATAGAGAATATGTTTACGGTTTCTCTAAATATATAAATTGAGATAGGTGTATTTGTTAAATACTGTATGTATTATGATGCTCGACCTTTTGCAGTAAGCATTACAATACGTAATAAAATCTTCATGATGAGCTCCGAAAAATCAGTTAAAACAAACACGTTTAGAACCAAAGTATACTGTTTAACTGTGTGCTTTAGTAATTTCAGATCATTGTTTTAAGAGTGTTCTCTTTAGACAAAATCCATTGTGACACTCGCACATAGCGTTATGGAGAATTCATCACCATGTACGTGGCTAGAAGATGACATGAATTTTTTTTGAAAACGTGATCGTTATAATATATTTAAATAATCTTCTTTAGAGTTCATGGTTATGTCATATTGAATGTTTGGTGCAAGCAGAAATGTTGCATTAAAGCCCTGTTCGCATGCATCCCTTTAAATACTATGTTAAGTTACACATGTGTGCACATTTTACACACATATGCACATCGTATCATTGCATACGCGAGTAATTTTGCACAAAGAGTAAATTTACAATCAGTTAGGTGGCGGTGCAAATGCAATGTTACAGATGTGTAGGCCTACATCTGCACTGTATTTAAAAGTGTCATGCGAACGCGTAGAGCTTTATGTAAGTGTTATATTGAAATTACAAACACGTGCATCGTTTATCAAAATACCGAATACGTGCAACGGATCAGACCAAGTGTAATGATGTACTTCCGGCATGAAGACAGAATGTTAAGCGGCGAATGTTCTGTCCAAATGGAAAATTTTCTGAATCAATTGTCTGTGTTATTTTATCACTAGTACCGTAATTGATGTCATTACCTTCCCAGGAATCATCATAGGTTTGACTGTTAACCTCATGTTGTGGAATATCATGCATGAGGCTATTACAGTACATACACACTCAATTGCAACGTGCAAACGTTTCTACTAACACCTCATGAGCCCTTGCAGTCAACCAAAAGCGTGCTCGATTGCCTTTCAAACACGACTCAAAGTATGGGTGAACAACTTGAACACTCATGTCCTTCTGCGCTTAAGAATCTAGGATCTTAAAGGAAAACAGCTCTCCCAGGATTATAGTTGGCAGACATAGTATGTCTCTTCCAGAACACATACCATGCAGTGTACAATGCTCAATCAGATAAAAACATCGATTTGTTAATGATCTTGCAGAAATCTCCACATTGAGGTGCAAAATTAGAGTATAATTCACAACAGATAGCGTGGAAGCAAAATGAGAGTATAATTCACAACAGATAACGTGGAAGCAAAATGAGAGTATAATTCACAACAGATAGCGTGGAAGCAAAATGAGAGTATAATTCACAACAGATAGCGTGGAAGCAAAATGAGAGTGTAATTCACAACAGATAGCGTGGAAGCAAAATGAGAGTATAATTCACAACAGATAGCGTGGAAGCAAAATGAGAGTATAATTCACAACAGATAGCATGGAAGCAAAATGAGAGTATAATTCACAACAGATAGCGTGGAAGCAAAATGAGAGTATAATTCACAGCAGATAGCGTGGAAGCAAAATGAGAGTAAAATTCACAACAAATAGCGTGGAAGCAGTGTAGCCTGGCACTACCTGGAAGGAAACTGTATACACAATTGATGTGTTGTTTGGTATGATGTGTTGTTTGGTATGATGTGTTGTTTGGTATGATATAGTGTTGTTTGGTATTGTGTGTTCAACTGTGTTGTTGTTTGGTATGATGTGTTGTTTGGTATGATGTTTTGTTGATAGGTATGATGTTTTGTTTGGTATTATGTTTTGTTTGGTATGATGTGGTGTTGTTTTTTATGATGTTGTGTTGTTTGGTATGACATGGTGTTGTTTGCTATAATGTGATGTTTGGTATGATGTGGTATTTGGCATGCTGTGTACGTACGATGTGTTGTCTTATATGGTGTGACATTGTTTAGTTACTTTGTTATGATGTGGTGTTGCCTTGCATGGTGTTTATGTTATGGTGTGGTGATGTTTGGTTACCTTGGCATGATGTGATGTTGTTTTGTATAATGTGATGTTTGGTAGGATATGGTGTTTGGCATGATGTTGTCTTGTGATGTTTTGTTGAATATGGCATTATTTGGTTTGATGTGGTGGTGTTTTGTTTGATATGCTGTGCTGTTGTGGTATGTGATAATGTTTTATACATGTAGTTTGGTGTGAAGTGATGTGATGTTGTTATATGTGATAAGGCGGTATTGTATATACATGTTGTTTGGTATTTGATAGTGTGGTATGCCAGAGATCAGTTTGGTTACAGCTTGCTAGCGTTCCGCGTTATCGCTTTGTTGTGCGACGTTATCGCTTTGTCGTGCGGCGTTATCGTTTGTCGTGCGGCGTTATCGCTTTGTCGTGTTGCTCTATCGCTTTGTCGTGAAGCCTTATCGCTTTGTCGTGTGACTATATCGCTTTATCGCTTTATCGTGTTGTTACCAGAGGGCGAAAGAGCGATGACCCCTCTCGGCCATCATAGTGTGGTATGCCAGAGATCAGTTTGGTTACAGCTTGCTACCGTTCGGACACTGCGAGATTCGGATTATAGGTGGCCGAAATAAAGCGACTTGACTGTATACATGAAGTTTGGTAATTGATAATGCAGCATTGTGTTATGCTATATATATATGAATTTTGGTAATTGATAATGCGGTATTGTGGTATGCTATATATATATATAGGTTTGGTAATTGATATAGCGGTATTGTGGTATGTTATATACCTGAAGTTTGGTAATTGATAATGCGGTATTGTGGTATGCTATAAACATGAAGTTTGGTAATTGAAAATGTGGTATTGTGGTATTATATATATATATGTAGTTTGGTATGTGATGTGGTATAGTATATACATGTAGTTTGGTATGTGATAATGTGGTAAGGTGGTATGATATATACATGTAGTTTGATATATGATAATGTGGTATTGTGGTACGCTATGTATATTAAGTTGGGTATGTGATAATGTGGTAAGGCTATATGGTATATACATGTAGTTTTGTATGTGGTAATGTGGTAAGGTGGTATGGTATATAAACATAGCAAAAATAGTGTTGCACCCCCAAGTTTTTTCAACATCAAAAGTTGTCTGATAAGAAAGTTGATAATGTTTCAGGACAATCAACTTTGTGATATGACAGAAGCATTTTCTACCAGTTAAACGAAGCAAATTTCATTCAGGAACAAGTATTGTTACACTGAACATTGAAAGTCACCATTGGTTGTTCTAATGTAAGCAGTTCCATTCTTTCAAATGAACTGATTAACCTTTAGTAACTTACTTTTAACCACACGTCACTCGTTAAAGCAGTATGAACCTTCAAACTCAGATTGTTTGGAAAAGAGACAATTTGAACAATGTTGCTTACTGACGATATTCGGTCTGTATTACTGTAATGACACCTCTAAATCACAGAGAAGTGCTTGATTAACGACTTGAACTCATTAAAATCTCAGAATAATTCCAAAATCGTATGATTATAGCCTTTTTGTCACTAGTTGTCAAAAAATGTTGAATAAGGGGATGGAATTTTAAGAACCTGTTCCTTCCATATTTTGCTTGTTAAAAGATGTTTTGATGTGTGAAAGTTAACTTGGTAACAAAATTTTGTTTTTCGTTCTCTGAAACTTATGTTTATCGCGTAGTTTCGGCAAAGTAACAATAGTTAGTTGGGTAAAAAAAAACGGTACCATTGCAAATTCATTCGTAATTTCTTTAAAACTTGAATATTTTTCATTAACTATCCTATCTTTATGTCTTTAGTGTTTAATTCAATACATGTATCCTAAAATTGCCACAGCATCACATTTTAGATATGAATGAAGGGGTTGCAACACTTTTTTGGCTATGTAAATATGTAGTTTGGTATAAGATAATGTGGTCAGGTGGTATGATATATACATGTAGTTGGAATGTTATAATGTGTTCAGGTGGTATGATATATACATGTAGTTTGGTATAAGATAATGTGGTCAGGTGGTATGATATATACATGTAGTTGGAATGTTATAATGTGTTCAGGTGGTATGATATATACATGTAGTTTGGTATGTGATAATGTGTTGAGGTGGAATGATATATACATGTAGTTTGGTATGTGATAATGTGGTCAGGTGGTATGATATATAAATGTAGTTTGGTATGTGATAATGTGGTAAGGCAGTATGCTATATAGCTTTGATGACTCACTGTTGGCCAGGTGTACTGTACTGCAGTCTGCAGTACTACACACTACACGTTTTTTTATTGCTATTTTCAATCCACAAAAAAGTTTAATCTATGACAAACTGTGGTTACAATGTAATACTCACATAGGGCATATCCTTGTAGAACGATGAACGTTTGTTTCGCTAAGATTCTCGGTTGATCCTGCACCATTAGCGCGCAAATTGGTAACGAGAACCGGAAGTGTCAAATTTCAAAATAATGGTAATTTGGAATTGGTCTTAAGAGGAAGCGGAATTGGATTTCGACTAAGCAGAAACTGAAAATTTCTCTGAAAAAACTCATTCGCACCCTTCATTGAACATGACTGAACTATCAATAAATTTGACTAGAAATAGCAATGTTCAGATTATAAAAAAAAGGTTCGTCATGTTTTTAAAAAAACAAAACACACATAGCGAGAGGCCATAGTAATATTAGTAGGCTACCTGTAGGTGACGTAATTCCCATAAAGTTACATGTTAACTAGCTGCTGCGAGAATAATTTTCATAAATTAAATAAAAATCCCGTTGCTGTCATATTTTACAGACATATTGGTAATCATCTCAGCTACAGGCTCATAATTACATGTAGGCCTACCTACATAGATGTGTTGTTTGATAAGAGGTACTGTACATTTGTAGAATTTTCTTAATAATTGTCAGAAAATATTATGGAAATTTGTGTCTGTAGCTGAGATGATTTCCTATAGTTGAGTAAATATTTCAGAATTAATCGACAAACAATAGATTCATGAAAATTATTCTCGCAACAGCTAATTAACACGTAAGTCTATTGGAATTACGTTACAAATATATGTGTGTAGCCTACGTAATATATAATATGCATGGCCACCCGCTGTAGATACCGCAATAGAACCAGGCCCGTAGCAATTGGGCACATAACAAGATTATAGAAAAAAAAGTCCTTGGAAAAAATGTGTGAGCGAAAATAAGAAACCAGTCTCGTATGAGACATCGGAACCTTTTGAGACCTACAGGCTACAAGTCTACCTCTCACAATGAAGGGTTTCATTAAACTATTGCCTTATAAACCGTACACCATGCATTATCTTCGTTATTAAATTCGTGTACGTAATAATATAATGTTATTAATTAAGTATTTTCGTATTGGCCCAGTCTAAGGTCCGAGGTCCGTTGTATTGGCCCGAGACGAAGTCGAGGGCCAATACAACGGACCGAGGACCTGTAGGCCCTACGTGACTCTGCCAATACGGAAATACTTAATTAATGACAATTTTATTAATTAACTTCTTTTCATTCTATTTGGTAAACACTAGAAATCTCAATTATATTGAAATAATAATTATAAACAAGAATGGTGAACAAATAGCACGGGTCAAAGTTGTGAAGCGACCGTTTCGGGCTTTCATCAAATGTGCAACTGCGCATGCTCAGACTCATATTGGCCCAGTTTGTCTCGTATTGGCGCAGTTTTTCCCGTATTGGCCCAGTTTCCCCGTATTGGCCCAGTTGTCGAATCATATGGTCTAGGCCGTAAATGCCGTATATACGTGCCATAACATTTCTAGTTAATTAAAAATAAGTTTTACCCTCTAACGTAACGACGTATTGTATAAACTGTAAGAATAATTTACAAATTTGAGAAACAATTTATGCAAAGAACGTGCTATAGCGCCTTTCTGTACCAGTTCCAACTCCCTCAAATCACGTTATCACAGAACCCAAGCTGAGGTTCGCTATCATTGCTTGAATGCAGTAACAGCGGTAACCTGTATTCGGGATTCAGCGCTATCAGTGAAACTATTGCATTGATAATGACTGGAACCCCTTGCTATATTGCAGTGATAGCGTAAGTATCGGGTGCCATCCCGCGCGTCAGAACGGGCAAGTACACGTCTATGGGTTGATGACGTCAGACGTCGGATGACGTCAGAAGATAAGCTTTGTTATTCATCAAGGAGGCAATGGGCTGACTTGATGGACGCAAGTCAGAGCATAAAGGTCACTAATTCTTCGGTACACACGCTGTATACCATTGTTCTTGAAGATGCAAAATCTGCTCCCATATGAGAGCATGACCATTGCTCAGTCTCTCTGTTGCCAACGTTGAATTCGTCTGTTTGTTTATTCTTTGTTGACGCCCCAGGAACGTTTTGTGGTATGGACGACGTGTTCAGATATCATGAGCCGTCAATCTCTTTTACCAAGTTTGTCTGCTAATCACGTGTCTCAGTGACGTCTTTGACGTTAACGTCGTAATGATGAATGGGTTTTAGAGATGAAATACCCGGATGTGGCGGTCTTCAATAAGCGTAATCACCTTCTTCTCGACCTGCATGTTGTCCGATCTCTATCACGGAACCGTTGCGTTAACCTGGTGACTGCTATGCGTGCGCAACCGAACCTTCTGGCGTCGTCGGCGTGTGAGACTCGCTATGTGACAATTCCAACGAGTCTCCCACTCTCAATGGCTGTCAAAACCGATATTTTCTTGTGTGCTTTTTGTTGCTTTGATTCCAACGTGTATGGTCAGCCGTTTTATACACTTTCTCTGCAGTTGCAAACTATGCTACCTAAAATATGTCATTCTCACAAAGTGAACCATTTCTTCGGATGTGATAAAATGTTCTCGGTATTTTCGATTGAATACACTGCATTTGGGATGTGGGATACGCAAAACCATGTGTTCATACGAACAAAATCACTTTGTAAAAAGATATTTTTAAAAATAGATGGTATCGTTTCTTTTGGACACTAGTTTAGTTTGGTATGTGATAATGTGTTGAGGTGGTATGATATATACATGTAGTTTGGTATGTGATAATGTGGTAAGGTGTTATGATATATACATGTAGTTGGTATGTGATAATGTGGTAAGGCAGTATGCTATATGAATGTAGTTGGTATGTGATAATGTTGAAAGGCGGTATGATATATACATGTAGTTGGCATGTGAAAATATGGTAAGGCGAAAGGATATATACATGTAGTTGGTATGTGATAATGTAGTAAGACGTAATGATATATACATGTAGTTGGTACGTGATAATGTAGTAAGATTTAATGATATATACATGTAGTTGGCATGTGATAATGTAGAAAGACGTAATGATATATACATGTAGTTGGTATGTGATAATGTGGTAAGGTGGTATGATATATACATTTAGTTGGCATGTGATAATGTGGTAAGTGCGAAATGATATGTACATGTAGTTGGTATGTGATAATGTAGTAAGACGTAATGATATATACATGTAGTTGGTTTGTGATAATGTAGTAAGACGTAATGATATACATTGTATAAATGTAGTTGGTATGTGATAATGTGGTAAGGTGGTATAATGTATACATGTAGTTGGCATGTGATAATGTGGTAAGGCGGTATGATATATAAATGTAGTTCGATATGAAGTGGTGTGCTGTTGTTGTGTGTGGTGTATAATTTGGTGATGTGGTATAAAAATGTAGTTTGGTATTATTTTATTTCGCCCCAGCTACACCGTCCGTCTTTGTGTCCATCCACCCCAGTTAAAGGGGACAGCTTTTCTCAGAAACCGTTTAAGGTAGGATAACCAAATTTAGAGTTTTGAAAATAAGACGCACAAAATTAGAAGGTTTTCCTGCAATTATTTAACATGGATTTGTTCATTTCTACTATTCAGACACTTCCACGAAAAATGGCAAAAATTTGTCGAGGGGTTTTCGAGAAAATCACCGCTAAAATCTGTCATCTTAATTATGGAAACGTTTCCATAAATATGGCGGCTAAACCGGAAATGATTGACTCGCGTGTACACCACTTCCACCACCAACTCCTCACAGTGCAGTAAACAAACGTGTAGCGAAAGCACCGACGACAATCCGACGGAGCCTTCAGACAATCGACAGTCATATTAATAAAAGATCTACAGCGAGCAACCATCAAAGACACGAATATTTCCACGTTGCCGTAGGACCAACTTGAAGGACGGTCATTTTCTCCCAAACCTCGACGCATGTCAACTGTCACAGTGTCGGAGCACCGGTACTGTCGAGATACGCGACTGGAGTCGAGCAGCTGTCGAGAGGTGAGTGGGACGCTTTCACACTTTATTATTTTATCATAACTTGTGGATAATCAAATATATTTAGGTTTTGAAATGTGCACGTCAAGCCTCAGGTTTGTAGGAACACGTAAAGGTAAATAGTTTCAAATATAATTTCTTCTGTCCCAAATTCCATTGAACTGAACAACGTCGCCTCATGCGGCTGGCAGTGTTTACTTTTTCTCCGGTAATAAATATTCTTCAGACCAGATCGCAACTAAGTTTTGGTTTGCGCAAGTAGGCCTACAAATAAATCTAGGCCTAATTTACGCCTTGTAGACGTTTGAATCTATAGTAATTGTTAGTTTCAGGTCCCAATTTTCACTCTCTGAGTCTCTCACTTCCGGAATAAGAATTTGTTTGGTCAATATTCTGTTTGCCAGTCAGTCTGTTAATTGAAAGAAAAAATTAATCTTGTAGATTTGTTTAATCCTCTTGTATTATGACCGTGAATAAAATCACTGTTTCATATTTGGAATGCAGTACATTCCTGTAATGTAATTTAAACTATTTTCATGATTTCATTACTTGTCATTTGGCCTACTTCAACAACAAAAATAGATCATCTACCCTATTTCATATGATAGTAAAGTGTACTATCGTTATTATGTTACATTTTTTAGAATTCATCAACTTGAATGTAATTCAGTTAGGTTTACATATAGCTTATAGTTGTCCACTGGTAACTATATATAAATAAATTTTTATAAAATGTGATGAACAAATAATTTCTGCTACTGAATAGACTGTACACCAAGGATGAATAGAATGGAGTGAGAGAAAAAAATATATAAATGAACACATAAAATGATTAAAATTGAAATGTCCATGTCCATGTTAATTTTCCTGTTATGCTTATGCTGGAATTATTTTTGAAAAGAAAATAGCCATTAGTTTATTTACAAATGCTAACTGTAACCTGATTATTATTGAAGGCAGGCGATTATTTATTTAAAAAAGGGCTTAGACTCAGCAATTATTCAAGGCAGGTGATTATTCAAGGATTAATGGTACCTTGAATGTTTGTTTTTAATTAATTTAATTCATACACAATTCCCTCTTCCTAGGCCCTTTGTGTAAAAAATAATTACTTCTGTTTGTGTTATATTTTGTCAATGACAAATACCAAATTATTAATAATAAACAGTTCTGAACCATAATTTTGTTTATTGATTAAAATATGAGAAATATGTGTAGTACCAATGGAAAAAGCAGGAAGATTTTAAATAGTGATTGCAGATGAGTCTATGAAAGCAGAAAATTCCAACTGCTTTTCAAAACTAGTGTGTACATGCAGAATGAGAAAAGAATTAGATATCTGGAACAAACCCATCATTCTGTAAGTACAGGTATTTATTTTTCAGTAATTATTATAAGGTATGTAGAAACCCAAAAACTGGAGTAAACAGGTGATAAATTTTACTGATAATTTGAAATATACCATATTTCCTCTAATAAGTGCTGGGTCTCCAATAAGCGCCTGGCCTCTAATAAGCGCTGGGGGGTCAATGGTAGTTGAGAAAATAAGTGCCGGGCCTCCAATAAGCGCCGGGTCTAAACCATTAGATTAATGCTTCCTTAGTAAACTTCAATATTCTATTAAAGAAATAAGCGCCGGGTCTGTAATAAGCGCCGGGGGGGGGTCAAGGAGTGCTGGAAAAAAAAGCGCCCGGGTTCTTATTAGAGGTAATACTGTATAGCAGTTATGTTGGGCCTGTGGTTTTAATTTTCACTAACCCAAAATAAAAAAAACACTAGCCCCAGTGCATCATTTTGTACAACTTCCCAATGCTAGGCATAACTCTTGCCAGTCTCCATTACTGGCTGATTTAGGCCTTGCAGTATTTCCTTAAGAAATCTGTGTTTAGAAATCCAGGCCCGCTATGCATTTCTGGTGCAGCGATTCACTATTTTGACACAACAAAGCGAGGGAAATACCGCAAGGGATAAATCAGCCAGTAATGCAGACTGGCAAGAGTTATTCCTTGCGTTTGGAAGTTGCATTTAGTATTAAAATTTTAAATTACCAACATAAACCTTTATGAGACATTTATTAAATCATAATAATGATTCACTCTTTCACATTCAGAAATAAATTTGACACTAGTCCTTTGGTCTGAGACTAATATTGTAACCTTGGGCTAACACAAGTTGAGAATTGGTAGCCCTGTGAGCTTGTAAAACTCCTGGATCACTGTGGAGTATTCATACTATGAGTTTTCAATCTTAAAAATAACTAGAAATATGTGCATGTGATGCACTGTGATGTCCCCCGCTCCAACTTTCAATCAAATCTAGTGGAAACATCTGGAAACATCCAGACCACTCAACATACGCATCAAAGAACACAAAACATCCACAATCAAGGCAGACAACAAATCAGCCATTTCAGAACACATCACCAAATTTCCACAACACAACATCAATTGGGACGCTGTCAAAACACTCACAAACAACAAACATGATTACACCCACCGCCGTTTATCTGAAGCTTTACAAATTTTGAGACATAACCCCTCTTTGAATAGAGATCAAGGCTATTTCATCCCATCAGCTTACAACCACTTAATCCACAAATAATTAATCCACTCTACTCACTCTGGCTTCCATCGTTATCCTCCACTGATTGCTCACCCTCACTCCGGCATTGTATCCCCATCCCAACTTAATTAACTTACCTTCCACTGGTATCCATGTTATCACTACCTGCTTGTTACAGCTTTCATCTTATTGTTATCTCATCTTGTTGTCTTTGTTATCCCATTATCATACTAAAAATGTTTCATGTATATAACCTCTGATTTTATCATCTCTCCCATATGCTTGATAACGGTATAAGGATCTATACCGAAACGTCGCTATTGTTAATAAAGAAGTTGATCATCCATAAATATTTGTCTTCTTCTAAATCTAGTCATATTACCCTTATTGTTCACTTATGCTAAGCACTAAATTCAATACTGCATTAATAACGAGAAATAAAAAATTCAGAATAGCCAAAGTAGCAAAAGGCACCACTCTATCACTAGGTCTAAGCAAATACAAAGTTTGGTGAAAGAATATTGAACGGTTTTGGAGATAGAGGCCGGAAAAGATCCCTACCCCCAATATGCACTAAGTTCAAATTGTTTCCATGGAAACCAGAAAAAAAAAAAAATTCAGAATAACCAAAATAGCAAAAGGCACCAAGCCACAACTAGGTCTAACCACATACCAAGTTTCGTAAAGAAATACTAGATAGATTTTGAAATAGAGGCCAGAAAAGGTCCCTACCCCCAATTTGCACTAAGTTTAATAGGTTCCATGGAAACCAGAAAAAAAAAAAATTCAGAATAACCAAAATAGCAAAAGGCACCACTCCACCACTAGGTCTAACCACATACCAAGTTTCGTGAAAAAATATTGAACATTTTTTTAGATATGGCCCGTAAAAGAAAGCATTTCGGAATGACCGAATGACCGAATAACGGACGGAGGCGAAAACATTATGTCTCACGAAATTTTTTTCGGGGGACATGATAAATAAAGCAATTAATACAAGATGAGCTACAGAGTTCTACTTTCACTAGATAAGCACTAATAGTTATGTGTCCAATAGGAACAATATTGAACAATCAATGTTAAATGGCTGTCATCCTGTTCAGTTATACATTCATAATAATTGCAAATATATATAAATTTTATATTTATAATACAATATTTGTAACTATTTCAGCGATTCAGCCAACAATGTTGGAGATTATCACATTCTCCGAAGACTTATGGGACATTACACCTCTTCGACATTACGGAAACTAATGAAAGTGAAAGCATCATGTATGACCCTAGCCCAACAACAAGAGACTGTTCATTGAGTTACCTGTGCAGATGAGATCCAGGTGGATGAAAGGCCCCTACCTAGTGTTTCAAAGCAAAACTGTTCAACATGCGAGAAGTTGAGTAAGTTGTAATTATCACATCTTTAACTGAAACTGTAATCCCAGATATGTAATTATTGTATTTTTTTCACTAAATAAATGGCATGTATTTCCAACCTGGTAACCGTTCCCTGTCTGCTGTCCGTCCGTCCGAAACTTTTCGCTTATTACCTCATCAGGCCTGAAAGGCCCGATGGGCTTCAGACTTCTGGCATGGCACGGTGTCCATCCATCCGTCCGTCCATGTGTAAACTTTTTGCTTTTTGGACTTCTTCTCCAGAACCAATTACTCCAGAGAGCTGAAATGTTATGTGCAGACTTCTTGGCCTATGGAGATTCTAAATTGTATATTTCGTGACCCCAGTTCCACATTGTCTAGAGAGCTGAAATGTTGTGTACACATTCCTTAGACAATGGATATTCTAAATATAAAATCCTATTCTTGACTTATTTTCCAGTATGAAAAGCTCTAGAACAAGCTGAGAACAATTTATTTGCAATCAATACATATCCTGATGAGCTACAGAGCCCATGGCTGTATTTTTAGCTCATCAGTTCTGCTATGTAATCCTGCTCCATGACTGTGTAAAAATAAGAGCCTTTAATACAGTCTAGATCTTTATTCAGCAAGTCTAGATAAACTGAATACACAAACTGATAGTATTGAAAAATATGTAATCATAAGGATGAAGATACAATAATTTAGTCTAAGGTCTATGATAAATGTTCATTGGGTTTTGGTCAGGTTTTTGTGAATGATTTTTCTACTCATAAGTAGGATTCATTAATACAGTATACTAGGGCTGGGACGGGTAACCCGGATACCCGGGACCGGTTTGTACTGAGTAGGACCCGGGTACCCATCACATTACCCGGACCCGTTTTTATCATGTGACTAATCATAAGACAGTTTAATTTGCTATTCTTTCATTTCAAGATTACAATGTATTTGAAGATTCTAACATAATATTAAAATGATCTATTGTCATACATAATAAATTTGATTGAAATAGCCATGGGTCTCTATGCTAGGCTTCTTGCCCCATATTCCAGCCAACCAGTTGAATAAAGTAGTACAAAATCTTACAATTAGATGTTGGAGATCGACAAAACAGGTATCCGGGTAGGGTAGGGTAACAGATGGTCAGGTACCCGGGTAGGAAATATCTACCCGTCCCAGCCCTACAGTATACTCACTTGAGAAGGGATTTGTATTGTTTCTCTCCAATTTTTGTTAATTTAATTACTTTTTTAATTTTAAACTTATCATCAATATGGAATTGTGATACATGGACTATACATTTTATAAAATATAAAAATAGAGCTCATCAGGGTTTCATTGATTTACTATCTAAAGTTGAATATTTAAGTTATTTAAGTTATTGTTTACAAGCAAAAGATAGGTTCTTTGATCATAACCACTGTTACCCCATTTGGGGTCACGGGTCACATAATCTACAATTTAAAATCCCCATTTGCCAAGGAGTCTGCACACAACTTTTCAGCTCTCTAGACCTTTTGGAACTGGAGAAGAAGATGAAAATAGGTTTTTAAGGATGTGACCCCGGTGACCCCATTTGGGGTCAAGGGGTCACATAATCTACAATTTAGAATCCCCATTGGCCAAGGAGTCTGCACACAACGTTTCAGCTCTCTAGACCTTTTGGAACTGGAGAAGAAGATGAAAATAGGTTTTTAAGGATGTGACCCGGTGACCCCATTTGGGGTCACAGGGTCACGAAATCTACAATTTAGAATCCCCATTGCATTGGCCAAGGAGTCTGCACATAAAATTTCAGCTCTGTGGAGTCATTGGTTCTGGAGAAGAAGTCGAAAAAGCAAAAAGTTTACGGATGGACAGACAGACGCCAGACACCATGCCATGCCATAAGCCCATCGGGCCTTTCAGGCCTGATGAGCTAAAAATTAGTGTATAGTCATGTTTTTGATATGCACTGACAATTTCAAGGCTAGGGGTTGTGCATTATATTGAGACAATCATCAAACAATATAATCCCTGATGAGCAACAGAGCCCATGGCCCTATTTTCTTACTTCCTCTCCAGAACCAGTGACTCAAGAGAGCTGACTTTTATATGTACAGACTCTTTGGCCAATGGAGCTCTAGTTAGAGCCGATGCTTGCAGGTTTCAGCACAATGCATAGCCACCATGGCGTTGCAGGCTTTCTCCCTGCAATAATACTAGTATCCATGATAAAAGTGAAATATTCTTGAAAGCGGTGTTAACACCCAAATCAATTCTAAATTTTGAAGTTAGTTTACTTTATTATGACCCCACCAACTATTTTTTTTTTTTTAAATTAGAAAACTAGTTTATATTCTGTTTAAGATTCCAAATATGTTCTCTAACATTGGACATATTATTCAGCAAAGTAAAACAGTATGCCAGTTGCAGGGTATACCCCAACTTCCAAACGCAAGGCATAACTCTTGCCAGTCTGCATTACTGGCTGATTTAAGCCTTGCAGTATTTCCCTTGCTTTGTTTTGCCTAGATAGTGAATCGTTGCACCAGAAATGCATAGTGGGCCTGGATTTCTAAGCACAGATTTCTTAAGGAAATAGTGCAAGGCCTAAATCAGCCAGTAATGGAGACTGGCAAGAATTATGCCTTGCATTGGGAAGTTGGGTATACCCGGGATAATGGGATATATCTTAACCGTGATGGTTGCTTGTTAATAATTGACATAATGAACATTTAGAACTGAATTGTACAATATTGATGTTTAAATCTTTTCTTATGTTTCAGTTATCCATGGATGAAGCACCAGTAACTTGGCATCTTACATTGATCTGCAATCCATTCTAAGAATATTATCAACATCAGAAGCTCCTAGTCAATGATGGCTTCATAAATAATAATAATAGGATCCGATACTTCTACCGGCTGAACTCTTCACCACTAAGGGACATGCTCATACTGCACACACATTATTACCCTGATGTAAAGACCAACAATGTTCTTTTTTCAACCTCAAGTCACTGAAAGTCAATTTTTCCTGAAGTCACTGGCTAATTTAAATTGCTTCAGTTTGTTAATGATTCTGTGCTAGTGTAGGAGCATACATAGAAAAGTTGATAAAATGCAGCATGACTTAAAATTTGTCAATGATAGACTTGGAAGTTGACTTGGAGCATACAACCTAGCTGCCAATTAAAGTGCTTGAACTTATGTTACATTGCCTTAACTTTCATACCAGGTACCCAATTGTACTGCTGGGTGAATAAACCATTGTTCCCGCTCATGAATATCAGTGTGTTTTATAAATGTACAAGCTTAATGTGTGGGGTCTAGAAATGGACACCACATTATGACACTTTGCTTTCATTCAACACCAAATTGCAGAGGGGATGATTTTTATGGAGTTCTGTCCCTGTAATCTATTATTTAACATCAGTCATAATTCCAGCTTTTTACACTGCTAACAGCAGTTTCTGGGAAACTGATAGGCATACATGCTCACTTTTGTCAACACCACTAACATATTAATCCAGTGAATAAAAAAAACATCACTTCAATCATAATATTTATTTGTTATTGTTAATACAAAATTCTCAACCTCTCCACATCATCAGCCTCTTACAGCCAAATGTCTTCACCTGCCCTCGAGCTCTTCTAGTCAACTGCTGTAACAAGCTGGACCGGCCCCTCTATTCATTGCTCCTTCCGGAGTGTCTTTCTCTGCTTCCTTCTGCAAAATCAAATTTAACTTTATTTTTAACAAGTCATTAAAAAATACATGACTTAATTGATGCAAGCATTTAATATAAAAGTATGTTTTCATTGAATCTAGTCAATAGCAAATGACAGATGATCAGATAGTATATCACAACATAATATTTGCACCAATTTAAATAAAATTTTGCTTTTAGTTAATAATTATTAAGTTTTACCCCTTTGGTAGCCTATCTAATTGGATTTATTTTCATTATTTCCAAAGAAAAGAGAAACGTAGTTATTAATCAAGAATGTGCTGGTAATCAAAACAAAGGAACAGTTATTACCGTAAATCCTTGAATAATCGGGTAGATTTTAAGTTGTAAATATATTGTAAATAAAGCTCTTGCCGTGAGGTTGAAAGTCACATAAATATGCCGGAATTATTTCTAAAAAGGAGACTATAGCCGGAGACTACCATGCACTAGTTTGTTTACATTTGCTAAATTTAACTCGGCATGCAATTATGTATATCAACGAGGAATTTATCATATAGACCGGGCGATTGTTCAAGGATTTACGGTATTCGGTTGACAAGGTGGCGAAGTGGAAGAGACTTCCTAGATCCATAATAAATTTTGCATTCATTTTACACGACGAAGACTCGTACCGGTAGTGTTATGGTACAATTTTACCTTACCGATGTCTTACATAAACTCAAAACAGTATTGTCTTATATAAGTCATTGTTCAACGAATCAACAGCTGATTCAGCGATTGCGATTCGTAATGCGCGGAACAGTGAACTACAGATGACCGAACTTCGAACTTGAATTATTATTACGAACATACATATTCTCAACATGACATATTTGAAATGTTCAATGCGTATTCACTTGTACATCAATCAATATATACACCACATGTACCCATGGAAAACAATATTACGTCCACATACCATGAAAGTTTTCTCAGTCGCTTGAGTGGCCATACCGACCTCCATGATCCGTCGTGTTACACGCGAGTACCGGAAGTCACGTGACGACTTACTGTTATTGCGTACCACTAAACTTCACACAAAAAAACGTTTTTCAAATATAACTTAAAATTTAATTTTTTATTATTTTTTAAATTTTAACCAATAGGTAGTGTATATTGTTAACGTTTCAGAACAGTTAAGAGTGAAAAAGGTCAAAAATTTGCCGGAGTGCACCTTTAAGGTAGGATAACCAAATTTAGAGTTTTGAAAATAAGACGCAAAAAAATATTTTTTCTAGAAATATTTGCCCTTTTTGCATGGTGTCTGTTCATGGTATCCACAAGAGACAGCTTTTCTCAGAAACTGTCAGAGATATTATGATATAATAATTTTGTGTGTTGCTTGAGGACATAAATACCTTCACAGAGTTTGAAAATGAGAATCACGTTTTGTTTAATTTAAAGGTTTATATTCTAATTGGATACCATTTTATTTGGTATACATTTAACTTTTTGATTTGGGACATTTAGTATAAAGTTGAGAGTTTTAATGAGAACATTTATGTTACCTGAGGATGCTGATGGCCATGCCTTGTTTATATTTGCATGATGTGTGGTGGTGGAATGTAGCGTAACAAAACAACCACAAAGTATGATGAGCACACCACTGCTTTAGTTAGGAGAAAAATACATATGAAGTTACCAACCGTGTTTATAGGCACTTGAAAAGTAAAAACGTCAAAAATACATAATAAAGAAATCCAACATGGTGAACTGCAAAGTGTAAGAGATGAACACAATCAAGAAGAATGATCACAACACAACATCACAACACGATCAAGAAGAACGATCACAACACAACATCACAACACGATCAAGAAGAACGATCACAACACAACATCACAACACAACATCACAGATGATAAGTAAACATTTTAGAATCACTTCATTTTCATTAATCAAAATAAGACATTTTAAACTTCTTCATATTTTTTTGTAATTTTCTCACTAAAAAACTTCAGATATGTAGAACAATAACATGAAACCTTCTGAACAAGAAATTAAAATTGATAAATTTAAAAAATGGGTGATATCATGACAAATTATCAATAAAAACATCTTCACCATGTATAAGTCTGTTTATATGAAAGCACTGGATAATCTGAATATGCTATCGATAAAACTACATTGATATATTTTATGGCTATATCAATGTGTAAAATGAGCAAAACTTGTTGGAACCTAAAGGTCATAAAGTATGATAAAAATAACAAATTTATATACTCAAAGGTTTACAAATGAACACTGGTAAAATCACAACATAAACATAATATAACGATCTAAGTATATACAGAACAAAAACTAAATATTATCAATCAACATAGAGCCATGGGCTCTGCAGCTCATCAGGTCCTATCATACATACATACGGATAAATCTAACACCAATTATCTAACATAACAACCAATATTCACTTTCTGTTCCCAGTGAAACATTATCTTGTAAGCTTATAATTCTATCATATCATAGCATACAATCACGTTTACTTTCATATATGTTACATACCCTATATAAATAAAAGGAGAAATGTAACATATCAAATAATATGGCATTACATATGTGGTCCATACCATATGAACAAATTAAAAGGTTCAGGAAGTTTCGCTTTTAATACAGGTTTCCCAATTACCTTTACAAAATCTTCAACTATGTTTCTGCTACATCCTTATATTTTCCCTGACCCATTATCAGCCCAAAACATGACATTTAACATATATGATGAAATAATATATGAACTTTTGATACATCCTACTTGGAAAGACTAAAGAGTAAAAACATCATTATACAACAAACACACACTACAATAGAAGAAGTCACTTTGTTGCTAATGTCTTGAATTAAAGTATTGTCCATCTCATGGCTGGTTCTCCTCTCCACAGTGAATATGCTTTCTGGCTTTGCGATTTGAAGGGCTGGACACGGTTAGAATAACAGTAATTATCATGATACAGACATAACAATGAGTATGTGTTAGAAAGCTCTTGAAAACACCTTTTAAATCAATACCTTAGCAGAATACCATTACATACAATTACATTGCATTTAAACAAGGCTTGAGTATAAGTGATTTTTTATTCAAAATGTTATCATTTATAAATTTCTTACTTTTTATGCAAAAGACTTGAAACTTTGGAACACTTGATATTCACTAAACATAGATGATATCCTCAAAATAGAGTGTTCTAGGGTCATTGGTTTCTGAGATGAAAAATATACCTTTACATAAACCCCTGTGTTGCAATGCATGACCTCTTATGGTCTCCATTATACAAAGATGATGTTCACCAAAAATAACTTTCTGGCTTTAATAGTTCCTGATGTGAATTTTTACATTTTTACATTTTGCCACGCCGATATTTGAGAAGTGATTTTTACCAAATGAACACACTTTAACCTAGATGTTATAAAGATGTTCTTCTGAAAATTTCAGCTTTCTGTTTCAAATAGTTTTGGAGAAGAAGTCGTTTAAAGATTTGAGGGTGGACCCCCTGCCCCGCCCATATCTGATGGGCAGTCAATTTCAAATGAACAAACTTGAAACTACATGAAATAAAGATGTTATTCTGAATATTTCAGCTTCCTATGTCAACTGGTTTCGGAGAAGAAGTCGTTTAAAGGTTTTAATTTCAACGTCTCTGGCGGCCATATTTGTGGGCGTTGGAATTCGTGATAAACAAACTTTGACCCCCTAGGTGATGGGTACCAACCCACCAAATTACAGCTTTGGGGTTGTAGCGGTTCCGAAGGAGAAGTAAAAAATGTCAAAAGTTTACGGACGACGCCAGACGGACGCTTGACGCCGGCCCATGCATTAAGCTTATCTGGCCTTTACAGGCCTGATGAGCTAAAAATGAAAGAAACAACGATAAAAAGCATTCTTAAACTTCACAATTGGTTAGCAAATATTTGATTATGGTCAGTGCCTACATGTTTACATTTTTTTTCTTTGTGGTAAAGGAACCCAGTTTCGATCTATCAAATATATAACAGTAGAAACCTCCGTATCACAGAAACAATAAAAACAATATGTAGAATACAAACAAATAATATGAGATATATGAATGAGATTGATTCTTCAGCTTAGCTTGATTATCTATGTTGGCTTTTATTGTTGTCATATTTCAGTTTGTTAAAAGGCAAGAACATTTTGTCAATTGGTATATTAACCAAGCTGGTAGATGCATAAAAGGCAAGTACATTTTGTCAATTGGTAAATATACCCAGCTTGTAGTTGCATACATTAGATTATCATCGGACTGTTTTTCTTAACATAAAAAGAGGGCCAGTTGCTCTGTAGCTCATCTGATACTGCACTGTTCACTATCTCTAAGGTCTCAATATATCACATAATAAGGCTTTAACTATGTGGTCTCAACAATGGTTTGCATAGTCACCTTAATATTACAATTTATGATCCACATTGGTCAATGTACGTGTAAAAAAATTCTTCTTGATCTTTATATTCAAGAAGGAAGTAAAACGAACATTGTGTGACGTCTATTATTTAGTTATTACAGACTGAAGGGACAGACTCTCACAAGAAACAGCAGTAGTAGCTTGATAAATGCTTCACCTTCCCCCCTAACTGCACTACTATAGCTCAAGAATGCTTGTAATATATTTCTCTTATTTTTGGTGCTACAAACAAGCAATAAGGCAATTTTGCAAGCTCATTACAAGAACTATAAGATAACATAAACTATCTATTATAGCCTATATTAGATGGGAATCAAGACTAAATGAACGAACTTTACTTTCCTTATGATACATTATTATTTTGAAAATATGACAAATGGTTACGGAGAAGAAGTTGTTTACAGGTTTAAGGATAATGCTTACCATGCCCATAGTTGAAGGGGAAGTTAGGACAAAATGTATACATTACGATTCCTTAGGTAGAAGGTACCTCTCTATAAATTTCAACTTGGGGTGTGCAGTGCGTCTCAAGAACAAGTTGAAAATGTGAAACGTTTACTGATGACGGATAACAGACAGACAAAAATCCATGCCATAAGATCTGATGAACTAACAATTTTAATATTTTCAGTTGCATATTTGATCTTTTTCATGTATTTTCACCAATTACCAAACTTTACTTCTTAGCCACCGCCACCGCCACCGCCACATCCACCTCCACAACCACCCCCACAACCACCCCATCAACCTCCCCCTCCTCCACAACCACCTCCTCCCCCTCCACATCCACCACAACCCCCACATCCACCACAACCACCTCCACAACCTCCTCCGTCAGCCCCTCCACCATCAGCCCCACCATCACCTCCAGTATCTCCGAGTCCATCACCGCCAGGGTCTGCATCCACCCCAGTATCCACTCCACCAATGTCTCCCAGCCCACCCCCTCCACATCCAGCACAGGCATTTACTCCGTACGTGTGGTAGATGTAGTAGTTGGATGGTGTCATGGTTATGAACCCAGCTGCCATGATGAAGGCCATCTCGTTGGAAGGAACAACCTGAACAGCTCTAGATCCCCGAACAATGTAGGCCTTCTGTATAGAATCTCCGGGCTGCCAGCCTTGTGGTCGAGGCTGACACAACACATGCAGAAGAGAGATGGAGAAAGCCAGCGCAATGTGCTCAGAGATTTCTGAGGTCGTTGAATCGACCTTCAGGTAACCTTGCTTCAAATCCATGAAGAGCGACCCGAATGTTACCGTGTAGTTCCGACTGAGATAGCCAGTCAATCTGTACATCTTGTACACCTGGAATGTCAGGTAACCAGGACTACCGTGAACACCCCTCTTACCTCGCTTGCATCTCGTGCCTGTAAATTCAATTTACTCCGTTGTTGAAACAAATCAGGGCTTCACCACAAACTGTATACATACAGAGTCACTAATATAAGGACAGAGTATAAGCTAGGATTGGCCACATAGTAAAGACAGGCTGTCCCGGAACAGTCCAGACCCTGCAGGTAAAGGGTTAACCTGGACGGCCAGCTTTCTCAACCAATTCAGGCTAGGGTCAGGAATAACGGAGACCTTATCATTGCACTTATTCGATCAAGGACAACTTACATTCAGGACGCCAGCTACTGCACGACGAACTTGAGAAAAACGTAAAATGATAACTATTCTGGTTACAGGGCCTCTGTATTGGTATGAGTAAGCCCTGAATGAGGTTAGTTGTATTATTTTAAATTTTTCTCGTCAGTTTGTCAGGCAGTAGTAGGAATGAGATCAGCTGGTAAAGGTTCACATACGACCAATCAAATATGTTTTCTCATCACTTAGAAAACCTATTTGTTCACTCACCAGGGACACCAGCCACACCCTTCCTGTAGCCGGTCCAGCGACCTCTGACCACTGCCCAGTCCCCGTGACTGTTCTTGATGAGCACAGCTCGTTCCCCTGCCCGTGGGTTCAGAGTGACACAGCCCTTAGGATTCTGCACCTGAACAGTGGAAGACAACTTTCAGACACTTTGTGCAATGTGCACACAGCGGATGGCGTTCTCAGCAGGATAGAGCCAATTGATACTGGACAAAAATAATTAGGGATATTTGTAAAATATGAAATTTGAATAATGATATATGTATTAAGGGACTCATAAATGAAATATTAATCATTAAAACTTACAATTTCCCACACTTATTTTGTTCAGTTAGTATTAAGCAGATACTGATACATATCACAGAGGTCATTGGACAGAAATTCTTTTGAAACAATAATGACATCATACCTTAAACACTCGCATGACAATCTCAATTCACACAAATGCTACCATCTAGGAAAAGCTATCTTTATAAACTGTTTCTTGTGGATATTTGACTAATTGCCGAGTGCAAGCCACGGTGCATTGTCCTTTTTTTTATATCAGATATGACTTCTTTATATTATCACCTTACTAATTCGACTAGCATTAACATTTTAGGCAACAGTCATTATTTATAGATAAAATAACACCATTTATAATGTTGAACAAATGTGATTTCAAAAACACACTGCATTTCACTTTAAACTGCGATCTCACTCAATCTATAAAACATTCCTAACCTATATTTGTGTTTTTGTGTCTGCTATAGATACATTTCCAAAAAATACGTTTGACTTATTGATGTTGTGGTTCATAGTCTGGTTTGCTATAAAACTTCACAACTCTACTTTACATTGTCATTTACTATACTGAACCGATTCATATTGTAGGGTTCAACAACAGTCCGTGCAACTCGATAAAACAACAAAATTGATACCGTTAGGTGGTTCCAACACAATAATATATGTCAATTTAAAGTCACAGTGTGAGGTTGTATTGCTTACAGACCTGTGGCTGGAGAGGGAGTTGGTCGGAGCCGATGAGGTGAGCGACGGCGGCCATCTTGTCCTGGTAGAAGACGTGCACAGCGGAGGTAAGGAGAGGCAGACTGTGGATGACCCGTGTTGTGAACATCTGCTTCCATGTGTGGTTCATCAGTCTGCAGCACCAGCATATTACATAAGATGACACAATGTGTAACCTAAAGGATTACTGTATAAAATGCTTTATTACTCAACCGTGGTGAGATCACTCATTAGATAACAATGAGTTGGTTACACACATGTGTGATACCACCACAAGCTGCCGCAACGTCATAATTGGTGCGTGACGTCACAGTCGTTTTTCGTTGACGGCACAATGTAAGCCGTGCGACTACAATAGTGGGTCACCTATTTGCAAGCGTCACTAAAAATGATTTTATTGCAATTCAGCACTATTTACATCATTGAGTAATAAATAAAATAAACTCGGTCCCGTTTGATAACATGTTTATGAAACTCGTGAATGGCATCTGTATTTAATTCGCTTTCGCTCGTTAAAATACCAAACCATCCACTCGTTTAATAAACATGTTATCAAACGGACATCGTTTTGTATTCTATATATAGATGAAGGGTAATGACATTGTAACGATGTCATTAAACATGACTGCTGGTGATAGACCAACAGTAAAATTAATATGATGGATCAACTCTAAACTTACAACTAGTTTCTGAAAAACAGACAAGTTTTGATCATTAATTTGTAAAAGTATAACTATTTTATTTAATATCAGAAAGAAGCTGCTGAGAAAAGATGTTACTATCTTATTTAATAATGGAAAGGTGCTTCTGAGAAAAAGGAATTTGAGGAAGAGATTTGTTTTTTAGAAAAAATATTTGAGATTAGGTAGAGAGATATGTGACAATTTTAGATGTAACTCTAGAGCTGTTGTTTACAATTATATAGAACTTCTTAAAGACCAATGTTGTCATGGACGGATTGATAGCACTTACCGATGCGAGGCCACTTCACACTTGTTCTCCACGCCAGGCTGCAGAGGAGGAAGAGGAACTGGTCCCCACATCTGCTCAATGTTCTCAGGCATGATGCAGTTGTCATAGCTACCTGAGGACAAGAATAACAGACAGGGACCTCGAACTGGTGGTTCCACATTTCCTGTAAACGTAACCTTCTGACTGTTGCTCAGGTTGACTGTCTCATTCAGCTGGGTCGGGGTTGGTCCACAGGACTCAATCGCAGGCAGAAGCAGGAACTTCCCATTGCCAAGAGTCATTGTTGAAGACATACAGGCAAACCCTGTCTTCTCCAGTAGCTGGAACTTGAGGCAGTTTGCATCCTTCGTCTCAAACTTGTAGTGTACAAGTGAAGATTTTTGCCATTCGTGATTTGGACCTTTTAAAGTAGACATACAATCCTTGACTTTGTCATTAGCTGCTGCAAATATCTTCAATTTGAATTTGTTCACAGCTTGACCTATTCCTGATATGGACACATAATCAAGGTTAAGTGCAGAGGATTTTGTAGAAGCGGAGAACATGTCCGAGTTGGTCATGGTATACAGCTTTCCCTGTGGTGGATCACCCCGGTACATGGCTCCGTACATGGCAAATGCTTCATTGAAGGTTCTCTGCCACACTTCCCTGGTTTCCATGTCGGAGGTGTACAGCTTGGAGCCAACAGACCGATCTGTGACAGTATCGTCATGGTTGAAGGTCTTGCCCAGGAGGCGCTCTGAGTCTTTCTTGTACAGAAGTGGATGCAGTTGGTGAGAGTGCCACACCAAGTCAATGTCGTAGCACGGCACAATGAACATTTCAGGATTGTTCTGTTTCAAGTAGATAAACTTTTGGTATCTTGTCACACACATCTTTAGATATTTCTGGTCCTTGTAGTGTGGGAGAGACACCTGGTAAAAGAAGGTTTTCTGTCTAGAAGCAGCCGAAGCAATGTCATAGGATGAAACTGATGGTCCCAGGAGATTTGGGTTGACATGCCCACTGTTCAAGTCCACTTCAAAAGGCTCTGAGGGATAAAGCTGTCTCCAGTATTTTTCAGACTTTGAAAGAGCTGATGCCCACTGTGAGGAATTGTACAGTTTATGGTCCACTATGCATCCTGCAATTGTGTGGGAGTCCCTTTGGTACTTTAGGGGTGAGAGCAGATGGCAGTGCCACGCCCAATCAATGTCCAGGGGTGCAGCAAGTTGTTCTTTTGGGTACCTGGCGGCCAGGGGCAGCCAGAACTTCTCGTACCTATTTATAGCTTGTTGAAGGAGTGGACCACCCTGTAGTCCTGGGTATTTGTCCACTTTACTGAGAAACTCCAGTTGATTCAGGGCAGCCGACTCAAGGTCAAGGCCGAAGCTGACAGACTTCCAAGGTTTAGACATATTGGCTCAAGTCTGCAACATTGATTGAAACATTCATTGAAATATAATAATACCTCCATTACAAAATAAGCCTTGAAATATATCAACCGAAAAAGAGCAAATGGCTCTGTAGCTTATCAGGTATTACATTATTCATAAAAGTAAAGACTAACATAAAATATAATGAGACATTGCCCAGTAAACAAATTTATAATTTATAACCAACATGGGTCCACAACAAATTTAATTAGGAGATAAACATACTGTGAAATCAGTTTGAATGTGTAGCGTGAGGCTTTAAATGGATAATTCCATTATATGCCGCTTATTTTCAAACACAGTTTGTTTATCTCCATTCTACCATATCAATGATTTAGTATTGATCTATATTCAGACGCATTGAATCGGTAGTGATTCGTCAATCGACACCGTGAAGAAATTCCACTGCCCGACATTTACCAAAAATATGACCTTTTGGTAATCTCGAATAAGGTAGCTTTTTAAATGGCTTCAGAAAACAGCGAAAGTTTCCGAATGCTTTAAAGGAAGGTCACTCTATTCTGTAAACGATAGCGTTTTGCAACCGGCGTCAGCGTTCAGGATAATTTCTGCATCATTTTCAAAATTATTTTGAATAAATATTGCGTAAATTTTGTAAATAAAGTTTTAGGTAAGTTTATTCTACATTCCGACTGTGTCCGGGTGATACACTGTCCGGTTTTAACCCTTTTGTCATCCGTATTGAGTTTATTCAAGAAGGTTTCTGACTTTCTGCAATGCCAAGTTGTTGAATGACAGATTTTTCAGACTTCATTGTAACTTTTGCCGTTTTGGGTTTCTTAATGATCGGTTTCAGATTTATTATCAAAATTATTTATTTATGTCATTTTGTACACAGCAAAGCCCATTTAAAAAATATTCAAACATGCAAGTATTGGGGGAATAAATGCATTCGCTATTGTTGCCTAGCAACAAGAGTATTCCTGCGCAAAAGACAAAGTAAACAGAGCACTGTTAACCAAATTATACCGTTTCTGATTTTTCACAGTAGCCAATCAGATACGACTATATATTTCGCAAAGTTATGGTAGAATTATTTATAGACCTTTCTATTATTATTTGAATATTATTTATTTATTTTTATATTTTATATTTAATGTTCCTTTGAATTTTAGAATTTCTATATCAAGGTTCAGACGTTATAACTTTAAATTGCTCTTGAATGTGGCAAGTATAGTGATATTGAATATAAAGACAGAATATATATATTTATTATATGAGCATATTTTTTTGGTCGAGAGGCCATCAAGTGACCATCGATAGAAAATCATATTGACTCCAGCCAAGTCCGACCAAAAGCCGTATTAACTTGAGTGACGTCAAACGAGTGTTGCATGACATCATATGACTGTAGTCCCAGCTGTTTAAAGCAAATAACATTTTTGACTGTATTTCATTGTTTTCCTTTCATTTCTGTATTAGATACATAATAAAACAATTATGGACAGGTGATTCGGTCAATACCTGTTTCGTCCTTGGTCAATATTGTTTTCTCGGGTCCATTAAAGCAGGTATTGACCTCACCACCAGTCTATAATTGTATATATTATGCAATTATAGACTGGTGATGAGGTCAAAACATGTTTTTATTTTCCATATATATATTATGGAAAATTAATTTCATGTATTATTTATTTGTAAAACTTATGATAAGCTTAGATCTTCATAAATTTACTTAAACACCACATTTAAAGCACTCCATTGTCGAACTGTTGCAAAAAAAAGAATAATGAAATTATATACAGTGTTATATATTTATACCTTTATCATGTCCAGAAACTTATAACTCCAGGATTCAGAGCTACAATGACTTGCTGCGCACACTGTTCTATCCTTGTAATATGCCTGTATTAATTATGGACCTGAGGCCTCCATACTGAATAAAATCTGTCTGCCCGTCTGTCTTTATTTTTATGAAGAGTACAATAGTTTTATACATCAAGATTTTGTCAATCATAAATGATCAACAATTCATTTCTATAACTGTTGCCATAAGCTGATAGTATTTAGCCCATCATATATAACACATGTTTCAATTACTATTCCCTCCACAGTAATGTGATTTATGTTATTCACATGTGATTTATGTGACACACATTTCATATGTAGGTAAAATTCACCTACAACAATAGAATTACATTAAACTTTGAAAATGATTAAACTGTGACTCATGTAGGGCCTACATAATTCAATGATGTTTTGACAAATATGAACTATTAATGATTTTTTGGGAATTATGTAATACTGAATTTTATATTTCAACAATAATTTTCAGAGATTAGAATGTATTTATTCTAGTCTTCTGAAAAATATAATAAGTTTATCATAGACCTATATGTAATTTCTGCCTTTTTTCTTCTTTTTGTGTGTGTTACTGGGAACCTTTTGCTTAAAGAATCTTGATAACTATACATGTAATGATCTAAAAGTTGTGACTTTTGCCAAATTTGGTTTCATGCCCCCAAACACCCTAGCGCCTTGGAAGATCATTTCTTATTTGGCCTACATTTAAATATGCATCCATAGTATTTCATAATATTTCATAAATGTGAACCCAATTTAACACAATGGATGCAACTTTAAAAAAAGACATGTTTAATATCCATGATTTGTTGAAATGATCCTTGGTAAAGGTATGACGCTTGAACAGATTTGAACATAAAGTAAGAATAACATAACCCCAAATGGGCCCCAACAAAAAACGCCTTCTTACAGAATAGTACTGTTAGAACCATAAAACCCACAGACAAGAGTTTTTATCAACTTTATTCATCAGTCAAAGTACTTCAATCATAACTATACAATGTAATCATCTAAACAAAACCCAAAATGGGCCCCATCTACAACAAACTCCTTGTTACGGAATAGTGTTACCACTGTCTCGCACCAATAAACCCACATACATGATTTTTATCAACTTTATTCATCAGTCAAAGTACTTCAATATGAAGTAAATGATTTGCCTTAAAGCGGCATGACCTACATCTGTCGATAGGATTATATAACTTATTCAGTCAAGGCGAAGGGTATGTCCACTGGAGTGTACGCCAATTAACTATCATTGTTTTCGAAATTGGTAGTCGTAAACGTAATTTGACAACATTCCTAACAAAACAATTTATAAGATTGTTATCCAATATTCCTACCTTCAGGCTGCGAAACTAGTTTCCATGTGGATACAGTCGACGAGACTGACAGATCTCCACTTGTTTACAATCATCAGTGTTGCTCTCAATATGTGGAGCAATTTAAGACACGCATTGATGGTGTCACATGACGTAAATTCATCCAATCAAATATCTCTTTTTCTAAAAATATACGGAATAAGATGGGATTAGAATCCCCAATAATTGAAATAAAATAACATTCACGCATAATTACTTTATTATTATTTCATTTAAGGATTGTTTTACATATTTTGTGCCTCTATCGAAGTATAACAGCAACAAATTGTATAACATCGCGTAGCGTTGCGGAGCGATGTTATACAGAATTTGTTGCTGTTATACTTCGATAGAGGCACAAAACATGTAAAACAATCCTTATAATTACGAAATCAACAGGTTTTTCTTAAAATATTTACACAAATCTAATATATTTGTAATTTATCACGAGAAACAACGGCTTGTTACAAGCAATGATACATGGCTGAATCAAAATTGAGGAATCCTTCATCTAAAACGGCAGAAGATTTAATTTCGTTTTCCCCAACATTCACATGCATACAATCAGAGTTCGTTTACTCTACATTCCGGATTTTTAGATTAACCCTCATTAGCATATCACGCGACGTTCAAACATGGCTACTGTTAGTGAACCGCTGTGAGTGAATAAGCTCGGGGACTTGTATCTATCAAAATTAAGTGTTCCGGGTGAAGTTAATTGTCTCATTCGGAAAAGAAATGTATATTCCAGTTATAGGTGTAGGTGTGAAGACGAAATTACATATGTATTTCATATATTGCATCAAAACGTTACGCTCAGTTGTAAGAACCGGCAGACCCGACCGTTTGTTCGAATGGATTGTGACGTCACAAGGTACGAATGCACGAGGTATGGTAGCACATTTTATCTACATTCTTCGAGAAATGGCAGCAGGTTTTTGAGAGCTTTCGTCCAATCAGAAACGCGGAAATTAGTGTAACAAAACCATTTTGTAAGTATACATAAATGTATGTATTAATCATATTCATAACGTATTTGTCATAACAATAATATTTCTATTTGTACCTTAATACCTTAATAATGTATATAACATGTTTACCCACTGAAACTATGTCTAATTCACTTGTAGATTTAAATTCTCTTCTGCATGTGTGATGTATTTTAGCTTTATCAAATATGTGTCGATTATTAGGAGAGTGCTTCTAAAAGTTTTATAACTTGTGCCCAATCCATTTCTTAAATGAATAAAATATGTTTTCAATCAAACAAGTGCAGCCACTGTCAGATACATGAGCCTTTTCCTCTCTTCAATAATGGCGATATCTTGTGAGTTGCTCATGGTGTTCACTTTGTGAAAGTAGAGGATGAACTGATTTAAGATGGGATACTGCCTTTATATACAACTCCAAAGCAGGCAGTACCGTGAACCAAGCGTGACTAAAAATGGTCACATCTTGACAAGCATGCGTGATTTAGTCGTGCCTGCGCATACTCCGTACCAAAACGCAACTTCATCGGACCATAGTCACAACATATGCGTGCACAGAACGGAACATAGTCGTGGTTGTGGACGAATTATGTGTGCAATGCGGGGCCGATTCGTGGCACTTTGGTGCAATTTTGCGCGTCAAATGCGCAACATATACGTGAGGTGTGCACGAATAATGCGGAATAAACCGTAGGTGTGCGCATTGTTATGTAAACACACTATATAAACAATGCTTCACACACTGAGGTCTTGAAATGCGGATGAAAAAATTCGTGCAAGTGTAAATGAACCTGTAGATTAGGAAAATCTTGTGATAATTTGAGAGTTCAGACAGAAAGATAATTGACCATTTTATATTGGTACCATATTTAAAACTCTTCTTTCAGTGTTTTGGTATAGCTACATCAGTCAGATCATTTGAACTACCTTCGAGCGACCATTTTAATGTGAACCCCAAAAATTTTCGCTCGATGGGAAATGGACGCGCATGGCATTCGCTTTAGAACTTGTTTTATTGATTAAGGAATATTATTAAGCCATTGGTTACTCTTAATTACGTTTTCGGGAGATCACTTTATTTCAGTGAGAAAAACGTGCTACAGTGCCTTTAAAACTGGAGGGTACATTATTGTAAACCCTAAAACATAACTACAACTTCCTGGCTTGGTGTGGGTTTTTTCAGCGCTGATATTCAAATCTGTTTCTACTTTGTCATCTCCCCCAATTTGAGCAGTAATGTCTCCTGAAACCTTATTTTCTGTCATTCAACGATAATTATTATTGAAAAGCAAGTCTATCTGTTTGTGGATATGCCATTTCTCAAGGTTCCGAGTTTATACCTAGGCCTGTTAAATAACCTGTATATTTTAAATCCCATTTAAGAATAAGTGAATGTCGTTCTGTTTACGGCAAAGGACCGACCAGGTCACCCATTGAGATGCATTCATCCGTAGCTCAGCAAAGTCCTACAGGATCACAGGAAAGGGGGCCTGTTTTGGGTTGCGTTATTTACAATTCATTCTCTCCAGTGGGTGTCAACGATTTGGAATCTATGAGGATATAACAATCTGATATGGTCGTTCTTCATAGAAATCAAAGATAGGCACAACTAAGTGTTCTCACAGATTATAAAGAAATACATAAATGCCACATTTTCTATGTTTTATTTTAGTTTGTTTATGTACATTTTTCATACAGAATATTGATCAGTATCTATATTTTTGCATATTGGCAGTTTTGAAATTGGTTCTGATATCAAGATAAACATTTATAAACACATGGTTTACAAATTGAAATTACTAGACAAAATATGCAGTAAATAAATGATTATTTTATTTCCTTGAAAACTGCAAATACCAATAGAGAAACATGTATTTTATATGAAAAATAAGTTGAATTTCATATTAAATAATTACATGAATATTTTCAGTTTAAAAAAATAACGATATTGTGATTATTGAAAAACTTACTTTGCATACTATAAATTACTGCATTTGCTGAACAAAATATCAAATTTAAGAATGGATCTATTAAGCTTTTCTCACTTGCGTAGATGGCTTAATACCATGGAGTTTGAAACCTTTAAAAATAACTCAAAGGCAAACATCTCTTCACAAATTGTTTTAGTTGTAAATAGAACAGTAGAATGGACTTGTGACTGAACTGTCTTCTAGCGCTATGCACATGTGATTTACCTGGAATTTGACGAATTATAAATGTACATGTTATAATTTTTACCTGTTTGAGTACAGTACACTTGTACCTCTATAATCAATGTTTACAGATGTCATTTACATTTCCTGAGAGAATATTGACAATATACTGTCCAGTGTAGCGAAACTTACAAGCGTTGAAACACTTAGTTAAACACAAATGCAGTCTTCTGTAACCTGCTGATGTTGATCTCTTAACAGAGCAGCGAACAGTCTACCACTACGACGATATCGAGGGTTTAATGGACTTGTTTCCATCTGAAAAATTAGAAAATACAGCAGTTTTACAAGAGTAAATTACATCAGTTTCCTTATACAGTACGTTCTCCTTCCACAAATGTGTCTCCCTTCAGATTGTCCAAGATAGATAAATCAATGGGGAGTAAACTCTGTGGGAAGAGAATGTATACAGGATAGCTTTGTATTCTTCAGTCAAGCGAAGAGACATGCCTCGGTGTAAGAAGAATACCGTATTCACACCAATAGTCGATGTCATCTGATATGCCCGGGCAGGCTGTGGTTGTTACATTGAACTGATTTACGCTTAACGAAACCGATAAGCAAGTGAAATCGGTCCAAAGCTTTTCTAGCCTCGTCGCTGGTTGGTTGGAGTGAAGGCAGGTGAAGGTCATTTGGTTACATATGCTAGAAAATTTATAGCGAGTAACCTCTTTATAGTTTATTCTGTGTTCTCGAAAACTCTTATTCATATTCTCGAAGACTCTGTTCTCAAAGACTCTAGTCCATGTGCTCGAAGACTCTAGTCCATGTGCTTGAACACTCTATTCAATGTTCTCGAAGACTAGTCTATGTGCTCGAAAACTCCAGAACATGTTCTCGAAGACTCTAGTCCATGTTCTCGAAGACTCCAGTCCATGTTTTTGAAGACTCCAGTCTATATTCTCGAAGACCCTAGTCCATGTTCTAGATGTTCTCGAAGACTTGTCCATTTGCTAAAAGACTGTAGACACTGTTCTCGAAATCTCTAGCCCATGGTCTCGAAGACTCTAGTCCATGTTCTAAATGTTCTCGAAGACTCTGGTCAATGTTCTAAATGTTCTCGAAGACTCTAGTCCATGTTCTTAATGTTCTCGAAAACTCTAGTCCATGTTCTCGAAGTCTCTAGCCCATGTTCTAGAAGACTCTAGACCATTTTCTCGAAGACGCCAGTCCATGTTCTCGAAGACTCTATTCCAAGTTATAGATGTTCTCGAAGACTCTAGTCCATGTTCTCGAAGTCTCTAGTCCATGTTCTCGAAGACTCTAGATCATGTTATCGAAGACTCTAGTCCATGTTCTAGATGTTCTCGAAGACTCTAGTCCATGTTCTCGAAGACTCCAGTCTATTTTCTCGAAGACTCTAGTCAATGTTCTCGAAGACCTCTTGCACATTGATCGTGTTTGTTCCCTGGAATAACAGCGCCCTCTGTACGCGCTTGTATCCACCATTCTGGACACTGAGTGTCATGTTGTGTTCATAGCTGTAGTAGCATGGTGATCATGGCAAACACATTTCATAAATGAATACAGACGTACAGTTCAGATGTATTCACATGTATTCCTGCATAGTAAAACCGTTTCCGGTAGTTTGAGAGGACTGTTATACTTATATATAGAGAATATGTTAACGGTTTCTCTAAATATATAAATTGAGATAGGTGTATTTGTTAAATACTGTATGTATTATGATGCTCGACCTTCTGCAATAAGCATTACAAAACGTAATAAAATCTTCATGATGAGCTCCGGAAATCAGTTAAAAAAAACACGTTCAGAACCAAAGTTTTACTGTGTGCTTTAGTAATCTCAGATCATTGTTTTAAGAGTGTTCTCTTTAGACAAAATCCATTGTGACACTCGCACATAGCGTTATGGACAATTCATCACCATGTACGTGGCTAGAAGATGACATGATTTTTTTTTTAAAACGTGATCGTTATAATATATTTAAATAATCTTCTTTAGATTTCATGGTTATGTCATATTGAATGCTTGGTGCAAGCAGAAATGTTGCATTAAAGCCCTGTTCGCATGCATCCCTTTAAATTCTATGTAAAGTTACACATGTGTGCACACTTTACACACATATGCAAATCGTATCATTGCATACGCGAGTCATTTTGCACAAAGAGTAAATTTACATTCAGTTAGGTGGCGGTGCAAATGCAATGTTACACATGTGTAGGCCTACATCTGCACTGTATGTAAAAGTGTCATGCAAACGCGTAGAGCTTTATGTAAGTGTTATATTGAAATTACAAACACGTGCATCGTTTATCAAAATACCGAATACGTGCAACGGATCAGACCAAGTGTAATGTTGTAGTTCCGGCATGAAGACAGAATGTTAAGTGGCGAATGTTCTGTCCAAATGGAATTTTTTTTAAATCAATTTTCTGTGTAATCACTAGTTCCCTGATTGATGTCATTATCTTCCCAGGAATCATCATAGGTTTGACTGTTAACCTCATGTTGTGGAATACCATGCATGAGGCTATTACAGTACATACAAACTCAATTGCAACGTGCTATCGTTTCTACTAACACCTCATGAGCCTTGCAGTCAAGAGAGTGTAATTCACAACAGATAGCTTGGAAGCAAAATGAGAGTTTAATTCACAACAGATAGCGTGGAAGCAAAATGAGAGTATAATTCACAACAGATAGCGTGGAAGCAAAATGAGAGTATAATTCACAACAGATAGCGTGGAAGCAAAATGAGAGTATTATTCACAACAGATAGCGTGGAAGCAAAATGAGAGTATAATTCACAACAGATAGCTTGGAAGCAAAATGAGAGTATGATTCACAACAGATAGCGTGGAAGCAAAATGAGAGTATAATTCACAACAGATAGCGTGGAAGCAAAATGAGAGTATAATTCACAACAGATAGCTTGGAAGCAAAATGAGAGTATAATTCACAACAGATAGCGTGGAAGCAAACTGAGAGTATAATTCACAACAGATAGCTTGGAAGCAAAATGAAAGTATAATTCACAACAGATAACGTGGAAGCAAAATGAGAGTATAATTCACAACAGATAGCGTGAAAGCAAAATAAGAGTATAATTCACAACAGTTAGCGTGGAAGCAAAATAAGAGTAAATGATAAGTATGATGTGTTGTTGTTGTTTGCTATGTGTTGTTTGGTATGATGTGTTGTTTGGTATGTGTTGTTGTTGATAAGTATTATGTGTTGTTGTTTGGTTTGTGTTGTTATGTGTTGAACTGTGTTGTTGTTTGATATAATGTGTTGTTTTGTATGATATGTTGTTGTTTGGTATAATATGGTGTTTGGTATGTGTTGTTGTTGATAAGTATGATGTGTTGTTTGGTATGTGTTGTTTTGTATGATGTGTTGTTTGGTATTGTGTGTTCAACTGTGTTGATGTTTTGTATGATGTGTTGTTTGGTATAATGTTGTGTTTGGTATGTGTTGTTGTTGATAAGTAGTATGTGTTGTTGTTTTGTATGTGTTGTTATGTGTTCAACTGTATTGTTGTTTTGTATGATGTGTTGTTTTGTATGATGTATTGTTTGGTATTGTGTGTTCAACTGTGTTGTTGTTTTGTATGATGTGTTGTTTGGTAGAATGTGGTGTTTGGTATGTGTTGTTGTTGATAAGTATGATGTGTTGTTTGGTATGATGGGTTGTTTTGTATGATATGTTGTTGTTTGGTATTGTGTGTTCAACTGTTTTGTTGTTTGGTATTATGTGTTGTTTGGTATTATGTGTTGTTTAGTATGATGCGTTGTTTGGTATGATGTTTTGTTGTTTGGTATTGTGTGTTCAACTGTGTTGTTGTTTGGTATTATGTGTTGTTTGGTATGATGTGTTGTTTGGTATGATGTGTGGTTTGGTATGATTTGTTGTTGTTTGGTATTGTGCGTTCAACTGTGTTGTTGTTTGGTATGATGTGTTGTTTGGTGTGATGTGTTGTTGTTTGGTATTGTGTGTTCAACTGTGTTGTTGTTTGGTATGATGTGTTGTTTGGTATGATGTGTTGTTGTTTGGTATTGTGTGTTCAACTGTGTTCTTGTTTTGTATGATGTGTTCGTATGATGTGTTGTTGATAGGTATGATGTGTTGTTTGGTATGATGTTTTGTTGATAGGCATAATGTGTTGTTTTTTGGTATGATGTGTTGTTTGGTAGGATATGGTGTTTGGCATGATGTTGTCTTGTGATGTTTTGTTGAGTATGGCATTATTTGGTTTGATGTGGTGGTGTTCTGTTTGATATTCTGTGGTGTTGTGGAATGTGATAATGTGGTATGTTTTATACATGTAGAAGTGTGTGTGAAGTGATGTGATGTTGTGATATTTGATAAGGCGGTATTGTATAAACATGTAGTTTGGTATGTGATAGTGTGGTATGCAATAAATATGAAGTTTGGTAATTGATAATGCGGTATTGTGGTATGCTATATACATGAAGTTTGGTAATTGATAATGCGGTATTGTGGTATGCTATATACATGACGTTTGGTAATTGAAAATGCGGTATTGTGGTGTGCTATATACATGAAGTTTGGTAATTGATAATGCGGTATTGTGTTATGCTATATACATGCAGTTTGGTAATTGATAATGCGGTATTGTGGTATGCTATATACATGAAGTTCGGTATGTGATGTGGTATAGTATATACATGTAGTTTGGTATGTGATAATGTGGTAAGGTGGTATGCTATATACATGTAGTTTTGGTATGTGATAATGTGGTAAGGTGTTATGATATATACATGTAGTTGGTAGGTGATAATGTGGTAAGGTGGTATGCTATATACATGTAGTTCGGTATGTGATGTGGTATAGTATATACATGTAGTTAAGTATGTGATAATGTAGTAAGACGTAATGATATATACATGTAGGTGGTATGTGATAATGTGGTAAGGTGGTATGATATATACATGTAGTTGGCATGTGATAATGTGGTAAGGCGGTATGATATATATATGTAGTTCGATATGAAATGGTGTGCTGTTGTTGTGTGTGGTGTATAATTTGGTGATGTGGTATACAAATGTAGTTTGGTATTATTTTAATTCACCCCAGCTACACCGTCCGTCTGTGTGCCCATCCACCCCAGTTAAAGGGGATAGCCTTTCTCACAAACCGTTTAAGGTAGGATAACCAAATTTAGAGTTTTGAAAATAAGAAGCACAAAATTAATTTTTTTAGAAATATTTGCCCTTTTTGCATGGAGTCTGTTTGGTATCCACAAGAGACAGCTTTTCTCAGAAAATGTCAGAGATATTATGCAATAATAACCAAATTTTGTGTGTTGCTTGAGGACTTAAATACCCTCACAGAGTTTTAAAATGAGAATCATGCTTTGTTTTTAACAAAGTGAATGTTGATAGTTTCCTTCAGTGCACTCAGTCTGTGAACACTTAATAAAGGCCAGCTCCATCAATGAAGTTAATGGTTTATATTCTAATTGGATACCATTTTATTTGGTTTACATTTAAATTTTTGATTTGGGACATTTTGTATAAAGTTGAGAGTTTTAATGAGAACATTTATGTGACCTGAAGATGCTGATCGCCATGTCTTATATGTTTATGTTTATATTTGCATGATGTGTGGTGGTGGAATGTAGCGTAACAAAACAACTACAACGTATGGCGAGCACAACACTGCTTTATTTAGTAGAAAAATACATATGAAGTTACCAACTGTGATGAAAGGCACTTGAAAAGTAAAAACGTCAAAAATACATAGTAAAGAAATCCAACATGGTGAACTGAAAAGTGTAAGAGATGAACACAATCAAGAAGAATGATCACAACACAACATCACAGATTAGAAGTAAAGTCTTTGAAATCACTTCATTTTCCATAATCAAAATAAGACATTTTAAACTTCTTCATATTTATTGTAATTTTCTCACTAAAAATCTATAGATATGTAGAACAATAACATGAAACGAGAAACGATAAATTAAAATTGATAAATTTAAAAAATGGGTGATATCATGACAAGTTATCAAGGAAACATCTTCACCATGTATAAGTCCGTTTATATGAAAGCACTGGATAATCTGAATATGCCATCGATAAAACTACATTGATACATTGTATGTGTATATCAATTTGTAAAATGAGCAAAACTTGTTGGAACCTAAAGGTCATAAAGTATGATAAAAATTTGAAAAATTATATACTCAAAGGTTTGCAAATGAACACTGGTAAAATCACAACATAAACATAATATAACGATCTAAGTATATACAGAACAAAAACTAAATATTATCAATCAAAATAGAAACATGGGCTCTGCAGCTCATCAGGTTTTATCATACATACATAAGGATAAATCTAACACCAATTATCTAACATAACAACCAATATTCACTTTCTGTTCTCAACATAACAATACTTATTTTCTGACATCAAATAACAAAAATTGTAACACTGCATATTAATCAAGTGCAGTGAAACATTATCTTGTAAGCTTATAATTCTATCATATCATAGCATACAATCACGTTTACTGTCATATATGTAACATACCCTATATAAATAAAATGAGAAATGTAACATATCAAATAATATGGCATTACGTATGTGGTCCATACCATATGAACAAATTAAAAGGTTCAGGAAGTTTCGCTTTTAATACAGGTTTCCCAATTACCTTTACAGAATCTTCAACTTTGTTTCTGCTACATCCCTATATTTTCCCTGACCCATTATCAGCCCAAAACATGACATTTAACATACATGATGAAATAATATATGAACTTTTGATACATCCTACTTGGAAAGACTAAAGAGTAAAAACATCATTATACAACAAACACACACTACAATAGAAGAAGTCACTTTGTTGCTAATGCCTTGAATTAAAGTATTGTCCATCTCATGGCTGGTTCTCCTCTCCACAGTGAATATGCTTTCTGGCTTTGCGATTTGAAGGGCTGGACACGGTTAGAATAACAGTAAGTATCATGATACAGACATAACAATGATAGTGTTAGAAAGCTCTTGAACACACCTTTTAAATCTATACCTTAGCAGAATACCATTACATAAAATTGCATTGCATTTAAACAAGGCTTGAGTATAAGTGATTTTTTTTATACAAAATGTTTTTTATTTATATCTTCTTACTTTTTACGCAAACAACTTGAATTTGGAACTCCTGATATTCACTAAACATGGATGATATCCTCAAAAATAGAGTGTTCTAGGGTCATTGGTTTCTGAGATATAAAATATACCTTAACATAAACTCCTGTGTTGCAATGCATGACCTCTAAATGAACTCTTGCAAGCAAGGCTTTGAACTGCTGTTATATAAAATTATGTAATAGGCTGACAGTGTCTCTATGCTGGCTTGATACAGCCTGGGACAAGAAGGAAAAACCTGAATTTTAAAACAGTTCTTAAATCTGTATTTCTCACAGTAAAGAAATGAAACTTTCAGGTTGTGGTCTCCATTATACAAAGATGATGTTAACAAAAAATTAGCTACCTGGCTTTAATAGTTCCTGAAGTGAATTTTTACATTTGATTTAACACCCTACCACGCCCATATTTGAGACGTTATTTTTACCAAATGAACTCAATTTAATGTAGATGTTATAAAGATGTTCTTCTGAAAATGTTAGTTTTCTGTTTTAAATATTTTGGAGAAGAAGTCGTTTAAAGATTTGAGGGTTGATCCCCTGCCATGCCAATTTCTGATGGACGGTCAATTTCAAATGAACAAACTTGAAACTACGTGAAATAAAGATGCTATTCTGAAAATTTCAGCTTCCTATGTCGACTGGTTTCGGAGTAGAAGTCGTTTAAAGGTTTTACTTTAAACATCTCTGGCGGCCATATTTGTTGGCATTGGATATCTTGATAAACAAACTTTGACCCCCTAGGTGATGGGGGTGTAGCGGTTCTGAAGGAGAAGTAAAAAATGTCAAAAGTTTACGGACGACGCCAGACGGACGACGGACGCCGTCCCATGCCATAAGCCTATCTGGCCTTTACAGGCCTGATGAGCTAAAAATGAAAGAAACAAGGATAAAAAGCATTCTTAAACTTCACAATTGGTTAGCAAATATTTGATTATGGTCAGTGTCTACATGTTTACATGTATTTTTTTTGTGGTAAAGGAACCCAGTTTCGATCTATCAAATATATAAGAGTAGAAACCTCCGTATCACAGAAACAATAAAAACAATATGTAGAATACAAACAAATAATATGAAATATATGAATGAGATTGATTCTTCAGCTTAGATTGATTATCTATGTTGGCTTTTATTGTTGTCATATTTCAGTTTGTTAAAAGGCAAGCACATTTTGTCAATTGGTATATTAACCAAGCTGGTAGATGCATAAAAGGCAAGTACATTTTGTCAATTGGTAAATATACCCGGCTTGTAGTTGCATACATTAGATTATCATCGGACTGATTTTCTTAACATAAAAAGAGGGCCAGTTGCTCTGTAGCTCATCTGATACTGCATTGTTCACTATCTCTAAGGTCTCAATATATCACATAATAAGGCTTTAATTAACTATGTGGTCTCAACAATGGTTTGCATTGTCACCTTAATATTACAATTTATGATCCACATTGGTCAATGTACGTGTACACAAATTCTTCTAGACCTTTATATTCAAGAAGGAAGTAAAAAGAACATTGTGTGACGTCTATTATTTAGTTATTACAGACTCGTACAATTTAACTGAAGGGACAGACTCTCACAAGTCAGACATTCTGAAACAGCAGTAGTAGCTTGATAAATGCTTCCCCTTCCCCCCTAACTGCACTACTATAGCTCAAGAATTCTTGTAATATATTTCTCTTATTTTTGGTGCTACAAACAAGCAATTAGGCAAGTTTGCAAGCTCATTACCAGAACTATATGATTACATAAACTATTTATTATAGCCCATATTAGATGGGAATAAAGACTAAATGAACGAACTTTACTTTCCTTATGATACATTATTATTTTGAAAATATGACAAATGGTTACGGAGAAGAAGTTGTTTACAGGTTTAAGGATAATGCTTACCTTGCCCATAGCTGAAGGGGAAGTTAGGACAAACTATATACATTACGATCCCTTAGGTAGAAGGTACATCTCTATAAATTTCAACTTGGGGTGAGCAGTGATTCTCAAGGAGAAGTAAAACATGTAAAAAGTTTACTGATGACGGATAACAGATAGACAAAACCAATGCCATAAGATCTGATAAGCTAACAATTTCAATATTTTCAGTTGCATATTTCATCTTTTTCATGTATTTTTACCAATTACCAACCTTCACTTCTTAGCCACCGCCACATCCACCTCCACAACCACCCCCACAACCACCTCCACATCCTCCACATCCACCACAACCCCCACATCCACCTCCACAACCTCCACAACCTCCTCCATCAGCCCCACCATCATCTCCAGCATCTCCCAGTCCATCACCTCCAGGGTCCGCATCCACCCCAGTATCCACTCCACCAATGTCTCCCAGCCCACCCCCTCCACATCCAGCACAGGCATTTACTCCGTACGTGTGGTAGATGTAGTGGTTGGATGGTGTCATGGTCATGAACCCTGCTGCCATGATGAAGGCCATCTCGTTGGAAGGAACAACCTGAACAACTCTAGATCCCCGAGCAATGCTGGTTTTCTGTACAGGATCTCCGGGCTGCCAGCCTTGTGGTCGAGGCTGACACAACACATGCAGAAGAGAGATGGAGAAGGCCAGTGCAATTTGCTCAGAGATTTTTGAAGTCGTTGAATCGACTTTCAGGTAACCGTGCTTCAAATCCATGAAGAGGGACCCGAATGTAACTGTGTAGTTCTGACTGAGATAGCCAGTCAATTTGACTTCCTGCCAGTTTCCGGTGGACATCTTGTACACCTGGAATGTCAGGTAACCAGGACTACCGGGAACACCCCTCTTCCCTCGCGTATGTCCCGTGCCTGTAGATATGAAGAAATTCAATTTACTCTGTTGTTGGAACAAATTAGGGCTTCACCACAAAATGTATACATACAGAGCCATTAATATAAGGACAGAGTATAAGCTAGGATTTGCCAAATAGTAAAGACAGGCTGTCCCGGAACAGTCTAGACCCTGCAGGTAAAGGGTTAACCTGGACGGCCAGCTTTCTCAACCAATTCAGGCTAGGGTCAGGAATAACGGAGACCTTATCATTGCACTTATTCGATCAAGGACAACTTACATTCAGGACGCCAGCTACTGCACGACGAACTTGAGAAAAACGTAAAATGATAACTATTCTGGCTACATGGCATCTGTATTGGTATGAGGAAGCCCTGAATCAGGTTAGTTGTATTATTTTAGAGTTTTCTTGTCAGTTTGTCAGGCAGTAGTAGGAATGAGATCAGCTGGTAAAGGTTCACATACGACCAATCAAATATGTTTTCTCATCACTTAGAAAACCTATTTGTTCACTCACCAGGGACACCAGCCACACCCTTCCTGTAGCCGGTCCAGCGACCTCTGACCACTGCCCAGTCCCCGTGACTGTTCTTGATGAGCACAGCTCGTTCCCCTGCCCGTGGGTTGAGAGTGACACAGCTCTTAGGATTCTGCACCTGAACAGTGGAAGACAACTTTCAGACACTTTGTGCAATCTGCACTAGGTGAACATAAGCTATTTATTACCTTTACAAATATTTATTATTTTGTAAATATCGATCTTTAACAGATATTTAATCTTTGTAAATATCAAATTTAATCCGTTGTAAAAAGTTGTAAATGTTTGTAAATATCTGTAAATATTATTAAATATTTGTAAATATCATGTTGAATCTGTATTAAATAATATCATTTTTAATCTGTATCAAATATTTGTAAATATCATCTTTAATATTGTTGTAAAGGTTTGTATATATATTCTCTAATCATGTTGTAAAGGTTTGTCAATAGCAAATCAATGTATGTAGTAATAAGTGAAGGTGACTGATACCACTGGGGATGGGTGAGTGGGGAGCGTGTGCGCGGGGATAGGGGAAGGAGGAAGTTGTGTGTTGGGATTTTAGCTTTTGGGGTCGGGTTTCTTTTGGGGTCGTGGTCGGGGGCGGCTGACTGCAGGGATTGGGTTACTGTTGGTTAGGAGTAGGAAGTTTGGGGTGACTGGTGTGGACTGGATAGAGAGTGAGGGTAAAAGAGATAGAGAGTGGCTGCCGACCTGGGGGTTGCAGGTGCTAACTGTGTAGGGTGAGAGGGGTGTGAGTGTCTGTATATTGCGGGGATGGAGGGTAGCTTTTGGTTAGAGTTAATTGTTGCGGGCGTTGCCTGTGTTGAGTTGGAAGGTTGGAGGGGACTGCATGTGTATGTTTGTTGGCGGATGTTGACTGTATAACTTGAGGATAAGAGGGGTGTAGGTGCGTGTGTATTAGCCATGATAGTAGTCGTTGATTGTGGGTGAATTGGGGTTGTGGTATGGTTCTTGGCAGGTTAAGTAGTGGGTATTTGAACAGTTGTTGAATTTCATGTAGATGTACATGTAAAGGCACAGTTTGTAATCTGCCCTAATGTTAGGAGTTCTGAAGAGGTTGATCTGGGGTGGGTGATAAATAGAGGATACTAAACGACCTTCTATTTAATACCATTTTTATCAAACGAGTTAATGATTTTGTATAAAACGAGCGAAAGCGAGTTTGATATCAAACCCTTCGCGAGTTTAATAAAAATGGTATTCAATAGAAGAGAGTTTAGTATTCTGTTTATTACTCGCCAACATATAATCCAGCGAAATAGCCGACATGGCTCTGAAACTATAATTCCCGCAAGTCCGATACCATTGTGACGACGTTACTCCAATTGTGACGTCATAACCGCAAACTATTGTGACGTCATACACGCGGCAGTATTACACTAGTTTAATATTGTCGTATAAATATTACACTGCAGTATCTTACACGGGTGAGTAATAAAATGATAGGTGACGATCGGAGCTTGGGATAGTCAGTAATGGGTTGTGAGCATTGATCGAGACGGCCTGTGGTGCGGATTAGGATTTAATGACTAAGGTAGGGTTTGAAAGCTGCCTCGACAATTGGTGGATGTGGGGAGGTTGATGTTGGGAGAATGCCAGTGAAGAGTTATACTGGGAGCTTGGGATACACGTGCCTAGCGGTAGACTCATGAGAACATAGACAATGACTAAGACATAAAATGTAACACATGAATCGTTTTTTTAGGGTAAAGTTGTCACAACCTATAATATGCATCGTTGGAAAATGAAGGCTCTCGTAGCTACGGAAGGCATTTATGAGCTATGGAAGGCTATTGCCCACGTACATGAAGAGTGAAAACTCTTTATTATATATAAGAAACTATACGTAAACAATTGATAAGAAAATTGCAGGATTTTGTTCACAGAGGTATTGTTTCAAATATGCTATAAGTCAATATATGAATATTTTACCAGTTGTGGAGAAAATCAAGATTAAAATGTTGTTTCAATGTTTTTGTGACTAAGTAGCTGCACATTTTGGTAGATATGGGGAGACTTGCCAACACAATTTATAAACAAACATTCCATCACACACCTTCCGCTCAATGCATTCACGTCATTTCCTCCAACTCACGTCACTTTCCTTGCACACACACGTGTTTCACTTTCTTCTCGCTTTTTCGCTTGCACTCTTTCTTCCTCTTCTCTTCGTAGGCTTCTTCTTTCTTCTTTCTTTTGCACCACACTTCTCTTACATCCTCTTAACATCATCATGCCGCCAAAAAGACATTTTTGATTAGTCAAACTTTACCTTCCTAGATCCAACAACCAATACTTCCCAAAAAAATTTACAAACATAGCCTCCAACGAAATATCTCAACCCAAAACAAATGAAGTACAAACCGAAAAACTCCGAGACACAGTCAAGAATGTAACAAGGGAAAGAAGGGAGAATTTGTCAAATTTAGAGCACTGCTTAACTTTGAGGGGGAACAATGCGCAGAAAATGTTAAATTTTCAATGGAACTTGACTCAACTGGGCAAACAGTTTTCAAACCAAGCACATGTGACACAAAACCCCTAAATATTGGACAATGGACTTCTGTGTTTCATATATTCATGAGCGTATACCTGGAAGCTCACCTCCATAAGGCACAAGACCTGTTAACCTAGTAGAAACAATACGAGGGGCAGCATCTCTCTTTGGGGGGGATGCATGGTATCAATATGATGTACAATTCAGACGTCGGATGGAGAGGTACCCGACTAGGTCATGGGGGGTGATTGACAGTCATCTCTGGTTACAACTAATGTTGCCAAATCAACTCAGAGCCACCACAAACAATAGGAATTATCAAGGCCAGACAGGTGGTACTCCACACAACAGGCAGACACAGCCGTGTTGGGATTTCAACGTAGGTGGATGTCAAAGACAAAATTATCGCTTTCTGCACAAATGGACAGCATGCAATCAGATGGGCCACAGTGCTAATAATTGCTTTCAAGCAAAAGGGGGAAAACCTGCCCCAACAAACCAAACCCAGGCTCATTACAGACAAGCTCGACGTCCTCACCATGGCATCAACACCAATTAAATTAAATAAAATCAAAGAACTGCTCCAACTTTACCACAAAACCAACGCTCAAGATAACATCATAATTCTTCAATGTTTTTCACAAGGGTTTAATCTACAGTATACTGGCCAACAGGACCCCAGAAAGTCAAAAAAAAAAAAAAACCTCAAATCAGCAGTAGCACAGTCTCAGGTCGTTCAAGCCAAACTAAACAAGGAAATTCAAGCAGGCTGCATGGCAGGCCCTTTTACTCAACTACCAATAAATACCTTAATCATATCACCTATCGGCCTTGTCCCAAAGAAGCATTCACAAGATGGTGTGGCTGACTTCCGCCTAATACACCATTTGTCGTACCCGGAGGGACAAAGTATCAACCACTTCATACCTTCACAGAATTGCTCAGTTCATTACAGTACCTTTGACGAGGCTTTACAAATGATACAACAGCTTGGGAATCATAAAGTCATAGCAAAGTTCGATATAAAGTCAGCATTCAGACTTTTACCAGTATCACCTCAACAATTCAAATTCCAAGGTTCATACTACATCAACAAATGTCTCCCATTTGGATGCTCAATATCATGTGCTCTGTTCGAAAAGTTTAGCACTTTCCTGGAATGGGCCATAAGAAAAATCACAACCTCCAAGTCTGTCTCTCATTATTTAGATGATTTTATTTTAGCAGCAACAAGTTACCAACGATGCGAAGACATGCTTTCCACATCACTTAAGCTCTTATCACATCTTGGCGTTCCTGTGGCACAAGAAAAAACAGTTCGACCAACCAAATGTTTGGATTACCTGGGCCTCACCATAGACACAGCATAAGGAGAGATCAGGGTCCCAGGGGATAAACTAGCAGAGGTACAGCAACAACTCTCAGAACTATTGTCATCAGCGAGCAAAAACTCTGCAGTCCAAAGTAGGCAAGCTCAACTTCATTTGCAAGGCAATACCTATACGCAGACCATTCTTGTGAAGGTTAATAGATGCGCAAATGGGTGCTACAAAGCCACATCACTGTATACGCTTAACACAAGGCACACGCGAGGATATGGCGACACGGCTCCAATTTCTTAAAAGTTATAATGGTACATCAATATTCAGGAAACCAGATTGGCTCAGCACAGACACAGTACAGCTGTATACAGAATTACAGATGCAGCAGGAAGTGAAGGTTTTGCAGCTTATTTTCAAGGACATTGGTCCAATGGGGAATGGCCCGCAGCATGGGCAGAAATGGGCTGGTTCAAAGACATAACACTTCTGGAGATGTTTCCCATTACACTAGCTATCCAAATTTGGGGACCACACCTAGCCAACAGCAACATCCTCTTCTACTTCGACAACCAGGCAGTTGTCAGTATAATAAATAAACAAACAGCAAAGGGAAAACAGGTAATGGTTTTGCTTCGGCGCCTTGTCTTGCTATGCTTAAAATTCAACATTTACTTTAAAGCAAAGTATATTCCAACACATGAAAATGTAGCAGATGCACTTTCGAGGTTTCAGTGGACCAGATTCAGAGGGGCAGTGCCAGAGGCAGATGCACAGACGACGCCCATACCGCAGGAGGCCTGGAACATCCGAGGACTGAAGCTGACAGGTTGATAACAGCTTCAATGGCTACTAACACTTGGAGGACGTATGCAACAGCAGTAGGGACACTCGACAACTTTCGCACGTCATACAGGTTGACCGGTTCCTGGCCAGTACCAATCGACCAACTATTACAATTTATTGCTCACATGTTGGTCACGGGTAAGTCTGCTGCCACTGCTAGAACATACATATCTGCTTTAGCTACTTATCATAATTTGCATAATCTCACAACTAATACAAACCATTTTCTTGTGCAGAAAGCCTTGTAAGGTATGACCCGCCTTACCTCTCACCGGGATGTCAGGCAACCTATAACCGTACAGATGCTCGCAGACATCACAGCTGTTTTGGGTACAGTATGCACTAATCAATATGAACAAGTCCTTTTCAGAGCGGCATACTTCCTAACATTCTTTGGGTTTTCAGGGTTGGCGAGTTGGTGGCACATTCAAGCAAGGACACCTCAAATCGAGCTTGCCTCTTATCTGACCTCTGTTTCCGCCTCGACGGAACAGGCATCATTGTCAAGTTGAGGTATTCTAAAACGGACCAGCACGCCAAAGGAACCAACATCTTAATCCAGGCAGCCCCTAACTCCTCACTGTGCCCAGTTAACGCTCTAACTCGCTAACTGGCTGTGAGACCACAAGGCAATCCACTACTGTTTGTTCACTTCAATGCTTCATCTTTAACCAGATTTCAGTTTCAGGCAGTACTCAAGCGGGGCATAGCAGCTATCCCAGGTAACACACAACCAACTAATTACTCTACACATTCCTTTTGTATAGGCGCCGCAACAACGGCGGCAATGCACGGTCTGAGCGGGGAGCAAATACAGTGAATGGGAAGATGGAAATCTAATGCCTACTTATCTTATGTTCGTATTCCTCAAATAATTTAAGGTCAATTCATATGCTTTAATCAATTTCTGGTATGCTTCAGCATGGTTCTTTGGCGACAGCTACTTGGCCCGACTCAAGACGTCTCACATGACGGACAGTGGCAGCGTTTCCATCACTTGGTCAGCAAAAGGCGGGATGAGGTGGTCCGGATTGCGTCATCGTGTCGATCAACTTCTGGCTGCAGGGGGAAGTCATCCTAAGTTCATCTTCGTCCACCTTGGATCTAACGACCTCTGCACCACTGGGTCTAAGGATCTCTACGACGACATCAACCTTGACCTCCTCTACATCAAATTGAGATGCCCGAACTCGGTGTTGGTCTGGTCATCAATGCTGCCACAGCTCGTCTGGAGAGGGGCTGACAACATCACCGCAATAGATATCAAGCGGAGGAGGCTGAATCGGCGAATTGCCAACTTGGTGCGAACTTGGTGGGCCAGGCAGTGACCTACAACATCAGCGAGAGGATTTACATCAGAGATGGTGTCCACCTCAACAACACCGGCATGGCAGCTTTCTGGGAGAGGATAGTCCGCGTCATGTGTTGATTCCGCACCAAGGACAGAACTTCCCGGCATGCCGGGTGGGCCAACATCTGCTGTATAGACTCTCAAACCATCGCTGATAAAGTCATAGTATCATAATTTAACTGCAAGTGTGTACCAAGACTTAATATCACATGTGATCTGCTATCACTGGCTTGGCAGCTTCCTGGGAGCTGATAGTCCGCGTCATGTACTGTGATTCCGCACGAAGGATAGAACTTCCAGGCATGCCGCTTGGGTCAACATCTGCTGTATAGACTCTCAAACCATCACTCATCAAATCAGATTATCTGAAGCCTATATGAATTAACTGCAAGTGTGTACCAATACTTATATTGCACGTGATCTCTACCACTGCGAATGGTGAAATGTCATAAACAAGACTATATCTCTTTCATAAACTTAATTCAAATAATGTTTCCGTGCTTCGTGATACAATAACAAGTGAACAGTTACAACTTATATTTTAATGCAGTGTATTGTGACTTTAGTTTTTATGAGAACATATATTATTATGGTGCAAATAACTGCAGGACTCCCACGTAACAAATGGTCACATATATCAGACTGTAACATGTGATGCTCAGTTCCTACATGTGAATTGGGAGTAGCTTGGCTCATGTGCTTCTGTGACATTTCTGCACGACTTACAAGGAATAACTAAATCATAATGTTCACCAATTTCAATCTAGGATATCTCTAGGACATTATTTCTATCAGATTATTATCATAATAAGTTAATACCTGGTGTGCTTGACGTTGTATTTACAGATGTACATATGTGCTGGTATCTAAAATGCTTTATTTGCAGTACGCCAGAATTGTAGGGTGCATTCAGGAAGGACATTACCCAACATGCACGTAATCATAAGCTCAAATCCCAAGGCCTGGCATGTCATCATTCACAATGTAATACGGTTATATACCATCTCTTATTGTATCTCATGTACCTATTTTCATAATCTCACAATTTAAAAAATTAATTTATGCATAAATCTCATATTCAGCTCCTATCTTCATCATCCTCTATCTGCTTGCTGTATTTCTTCTAATTTCTTCTTCTTTCCTCTTCTTTGCCTTTGACACCAAATTCACTCTCCATCTCCCATTAGGACCCACATCCTCTTCATTTTCTTCACCAATCACCTACCACCCATACTTCAGCAACACATCCTTAACACTCCATACAATTTTCCTCACATTTCTCACAAAACAAAACATTCATCCCCCCTTTCACTCTATAATTTATAACTTCTGTACAGTGTGGCTGACAGACCCACCCCACCATCCTATAATATTGGGTTGGGTGGGTCTGTGTGGCATGGCATCGACGAGGTCTCGCGTGAAGCACCTGCCTTGGTATGGTTTTTGTGGGGTCTCCTGTATGGGGTCCCCCACACTAGCCCAATCTCTTCGGTTGGTTTCCGCTGTGGAGCACATAATATCTTGGCTCGCTCTCGCTTTGCACGCTGCTTTTCAATCATGTAGGACCGCTCTCATCCCTTTTTCGGGAAATTGGTTGCTTGGCGTGGGACCTCGCCACTGTCATCCTCACTGTGCCCAAATTATTCCATATCACATCTTACTCTTACTTTATTTCATAATAGTATTACTCCCTGTGCGGGGCTTTCGGATGTCGCTGCTCGGGGTACCCAGCCTAAATAACATTTAAACACATATTCAATATAAGGCCTGGGTGACTCGGGCCGCCCCGCCGGATGCTCCGCTCAGGAAGGTTCCTATGGTGTAAGATCTCAACATAATATATATTTATGATCTTGAACAAAGGTGACTTCAAAAACACACTGCATTTCACTTTAAACTGCGATCTCACTCGAACTATAAAACATTCCCAACCTATATTTGTTATTTTGTCTGCTATAGATACATTTCCAAAAATTACGTTTGACTTATTGATGTTGTGGTTCATAGTCTGGTTAGCAATAAAAACTTCACAACTCTACATTAAATTGTCACTAACTATACTTAACCGATTAGCAGTATACCATTCAACAACAGTCAGTGCAACTCGATAAAATAAAAAAAATTCATACCGTTAGGTGGTTCCAACACAATACTATATGTCAATTTAAAGTCACAGTGTGAAGTTGTATCGCCCACAGACCTGTGGCTGGAGAGGGAGTTGGTCTGAGCCAATGAGGTGAGCGACGGCGGCCATCTTGTCCTGGTAGAAGACGTGCACAGCGGAGGTAAGGAGAGGCAGACTGTGAATGACCCGTGTTGTGAACATCTGCTGCCCTGTGTGGTTCATCAGTCTGCAGCACCAGCATATTACATATGATGACACAATGTGAAACTAAAGGATCACTGTATAAGATGAAGATGAAGGATATACTGGTAACAGTCTTTAAACATGACTGCTGGTGATAGACCAACAGTATAATTTATATGATGAATCAACTCTAAACTTTAAACTAGTCTCTGAAAAACAAAGAAACTTCTATCATTAATTCGTAAAAGGTGTTACTATCTTATTTAACAATGGAAAGGGAAATAAGAATTTGAGGAAGAAAAAAATTCAGATTAGTGAGAAGATATGTGACAATTTTAGATGTAACTTTAGAGCTGTTGATTACAATTATACTGAACTTCTCAAAGACCAATGATGTCGTGGAGGGATTGATTGAACTTACCGATGCGAGGCCACTTCACACTTGTTCTCCACGCCAGGGTGCAGAGGAGGAAGATGAACTGGTCCCCACATCTGCTCAATGTTCTCAGGCATGATGCAGTTGTCATAGCGACCTGAGGACAAGAATAGCAGACAGGGACCTCGAACTGGTGGTTCAACACATCCTGTAAACGAAACCATGTGACTGTTGCTCAGGTTGACTGTCTCATTCAGCTGGGTCGGGGTTGGTCCACAGTACTCAATCGCAGGCAGAAGCAGGAACTTCCCATTGCCAAGAGTCATTGTTGAAGACATACAGGCAAACCCTGTCTTCTCCAGAAGCTGGAACTTGAGGCAGTTTGCATCCTTCGTCTCAAACTTGTAGTGAACAAGTGAAAATTTCTGCCATTCGTGATTTGGACCCTTAAAGGTAGCAATACAATCCTTGACTTTGTCATCAGCTGCTGCAAATATCCTCAATTTGAATTTTTGGACAGCTTGACCTATTCCTGATATGGACACATAATCAAGGTTAAGTGCAGAGGATTTGGTAGAAGCAGAGAACAAGTCCCAGTTGGTCATGGTATACAGCTTTCCCTGTGGTGGATCACCCCGGTACATGGCTCCATACATGGCAAATGCTTCTTTGAAGGTTCTCTGCCACACTTTCCTGGTTTCCATGTCAGAGGTGTACAGCTTGGAGCCAACAGACCGATCTGTGACAGTGTCGTCATGGTTGAAGGTCTTGCCCAGTAAACGCTCTGAGTCTTTCTTGTACAAAAGTGGATGAAGTTGGTGAGAGTGCCACACCAAGTCAATGTCGTAGCAAGGCACAATGAACATTTCAGGATTGTTCTGTTTCAGGTAGATAAATTTTTGGTATCTTTTCACACACATCTTGATATATTTACGGTCCTTGTAGTGTGGGAGAGACACCTGGTAAAAGAAGGTTTTCTGTCTAGAAGCAGCCGAAGCAATGTCATAGGATGAAACTGATGGTCCCAGGAGATTTGGGTTGACATGCCCACTGTTCAAGTCCACTTCAAAAGGCTCTGAGGGATAAAGCTGTCTCCAGTATTTCTCAGACTTTGAAAGAGCTGACGCCCACTGTGAGGAACTGTACAGTTTATGGTCCACTATGCATCCTGCAATTGTGTGGGAGTCCCTTTGGTACTTTAGGGGTGACAGTAGATGGCAGTGCCACGCCCACTCAATGTCAAGGGGTGCAGCAAGTTTTTCTTTTGGGTACCTGGCGGCCAGGGGTAGCCAGAACTTCTCGTACCTATTTATAGCTTGTTGAAGGAGTGGACCACCCTGTAGTCCTGGGTATCTGTCCACTTTAGTGAGAAACTCCATTTGCTTCAAGGCAGCCGACTCAAGGTCAAGGCCAAATCTGACAGATTTCCAAGGTTTAGGCATTTTGGCTCATGTCTGCAACATTGATTGAAACATTCAATGAACTTTAATAGTACCTCCATTACAAAATAGACCTGGTTCTGTAGCTAGTCAGGTAAATAAACATTATCCATTATCTCTAAAGTGAAAGAAAAACATATCAAACAAGAGAAGTAGTGAGCACAGCTCACTCATATACCCCCGCCTTTAACATTGGTCAAAGAAATTTTTTTTTCAGAATAGCAAATGGACAATGTTTATTCTTTTGTACGAGCAGACCACAGAAGTAGATGCAGAGTAAATATGTCTTCTTCGTAAGTATGTCTTCATAGTTACACTTGTAAGAGTTCTTTAGAAGTAAAAGTCGACAAAATGCAAATGAGGGTATGAAATATACAAATGAGAGATGTACACGTCAGTAGTTATTAGATTCAAGTTTCGTAAAATTTGAACAATTAGTGTCTGGGTTATGAGTGGGACAGAAAAGTGTGAAAGACGAAGTCGAAAAACATGGGAAAATTTGCATAATTTATGCAAATGTGGGTATTAAACATACTATAGGCAGATGGTCACATCACAGTGATTATCTGTATCAAGTTTCGTAACATTTGAACAATTAGTGTCTGAGTTATGTGTGGAACAAAAAGTGTGAATGGCGAAGTCGTAAAACCAAACATTTGCATAAATTCTGCAAATGAGGATATAAAACATGCAAAAGGCAGAGGAACACATCATGGTGATTGTACATATTAAGTTTCGTAAAATTTCAACAACTGGTGTCAGGGTTATGAGTGGAACAAAAAGTGTGAATGGTGAAGTCGAAAACTGAGAAAATTTCATAAAAATTTGAAAAACTGGTTTCAGAATTATGAGCGGAACAAAAACCGGAAGGACGGACACAGACGGACACACCGTCCGCTACATATCCCCGACTACTTCGTAGCGGAGTATAATAATGAGACATTGCCCAGTAAACAAATTTACAATTTATAATCCATATTGGTCAACACAAAATTGTATTATTATAGACCTTTGTATATTTATGAAGAGTATAAAGTCTTTAACTTTTGCCATAAGTTGATAACATTTAGCCAATGTAATTATAACACCTGTTTCAATTACTATTCCCTTCACGGTAATGGGATTTATATAATTTAAATATGATTAATGTGACATACACTCATATGTACATGTAAAATTTACCTACAATAATAGAATTACATTTAACGTTCACCTTGAAAATGATTTAACTGTGACACGTGTACAACATTCAATGATATTTCGAAAAACATGAACTATTATGAATTTTTTGGGAAGTATGTAATACTGAATTTTATAGTTCAACGATTATTTTCAAAGATTTTAGAATGTATTTATTCTAGTCTTTTGAAAAATGTAATCAGTTTATCATAGACCTATGTATATGTAATTTTAGGTTTAAAGATGCATCAATAGTATTTCATAATAGTTTATAAAGGTGACCCCAATTTAACACAATGGATGCACCTTTAAAAATAAACATGTCTAATATCCATGATTTGTTGAAATGATCCTTGGTAAAGATATGACGCTTGAACAGATTTGAAGTAATTTCAGCATTTTTCTTATTTGTGTTTGTCAGGAAATCTTAATATGCATTCATTTTACATTGCCTATGTCAGTTATTTTTTAAGAATCTTGATAACTATACAATGTAATCATCTAACCATAACCCAAAATGGGCCCCATCTACAACAAACTCCTTCTTACGGAATAGTATTAGCACTGTCTCGCACCAATAAACCCACATACATGATTTTTATCAACTTTATTTATCAGTCAAAGAACTTCATTATGAAGTAAATGATTTGCCTTAAACCAGCATGACCTACATATCTGTAGATAGGATGAGAATTATATAACTTATTGAGTCATGGCGAAGGGTATGACAAGTTGAAGTACACCAATTAACTATCATTGTTTTCGAAATTGGTAGTCGTAAACATAATTTGACAACCTTCTTTACAAAACAATGTATAAGATTGTTATCCAATCTTCGTACCTTCAGGCTGCGAAACTAGTTTCCATGTAGATACAGCCGACGATACTGACAGATCTCCACTTGTTTACAAGCATCAGCGTTGCTCTAAATATGTGGAGCAATTTAAGACACGCATTGATGGGGTCACGTGACGTAAATTCATCCTATCAAATCTCTCTTTTTCCGGATACCTGATGGATAAAAGTATTATTCCATGACAAACTTGAAATATCATGGAAATGTTGCCCACCCACACTACATGAAATACTAATATTTATAAAGTATTAAATATCTATTAAAGATGGTATTTACAAGCTATTTACAAATATTAAAATACTTCTTTCCAAAAATAATAAAAGTAATAAATATCTATTAAAGTTGGTGTTAATAAGATATTTATTATTCTGTAAACATTTGCAAAGCTATGTAAAGCTTTGTAAAGCTTTGTTAATATTATCTTTAATAACGTTGAAACGTTTTGTAAATATCATCTTTGACTTTGAATTAAAAAAAATGACTTTTGATGAAAAAAACTAACTTTGATGAAAAAAACTAACTTTGATTAAAAAAATGACCTTTTTGAAAAAATGACCTTGATGAAAAAAATGACTGTGATGAAAAAAAAATATCTTTTATGAAAAAAATATCTTTGACAAAAACAGGACTTTTTATAAATGAACAATAAACATTTGATGAAAAAAAAAGTTTTGGAGAAAAATGACTTTAACGAAAACATTATTTTGATTTTAAAATGAAATGAATTAAAAAAAAAATTAAATGAATTTAAAAATTACTTTAATGGAAAAATCTGACTTTGATGAAGAAAAATTAGTTTAAGGACAAAAATGACGTAAATAACTCTGATAAAAAAAAATGACTTTGAGGAAACAATGATTTTGAATAAATGAAAAATGACTGTTGATGAAATAATAACTTTAATGAAAAAATTACTTTGATAAGGAAAAAAATATATTTGATTAAAACATGACTTGGATGAAAACATGACTTTGAAAAAATAAAACAAAGAGTTTTGGTGAAAAATTTAATAAGATTTTAAAAATGATATTGCTGAGAAAAATTACTTTCATGAATACAATTTTTTTATAACAAAAAAGACTTTGATGGGAAAATCTGACTTTGATGAAGAACAAATAGTTTAAGGACAAAAATGACTTAAATTACTCTGGAAAAAAATATTTCGATGAAAAAAATGGTTTTAAAAAAAATACAAAATGACTTTTGATGAACAAATAAATTTGATGAAAAAATGAATATGATGAAAAAAATGACTTAAATGGGAACAATGAATTTGATGAAAGCAATATTTTGATTTTAAAAAAAATGACTTAATTGGGGAAAAAAGGACTTATATAAAAAAAAATAACTAGGGAAAAAACTATCTTTGGTGAAAAAAATACTCTTTGATAAAGAAAGTAAGACTTTGATGACGAAAGCTATTTGATGAAAAAACTGACTATAATGGAAAAAAAGACTTTGATGAAGACAAATATTACATTGATGACAGAATAACTTTGATGACAAACATGTCTTTGGTGATAAAAATGTCTTTGATGACAAAAATGTATTTGATGACAAAAATGTCTTTAATGAAAAAAATTTATAAATAATTTGATGACAAAAGTATTTTAATGAGCACAAAAAAGACATTGATTACAAGTAGGACTTTGAAAAAAATTTACTTTGATTAATGTGCCAGTTTTTGAACTGAAAGGTGAGAGAAGAGAATCTATGTGTATATCAGAGGGCAAGGGGGGAGGATGGAGATAGAGGGGGTGTTGTGAGGGTAGTTGTGACGGTGACTGGCGCTAGGTGTCCAGCTGGAGGGTGAGAGAAGGGATGTGTATGTCAGAGGGCAAAGGAAGGTGGGGGATGTAGGGGGGAGGAGGGAAGAGGGTGTTGTGAGGGTGGCTTTGCTTGGAGTTTAGGGGGGTGGGGTGGGTAAGGGTGATTTTAGGTGTCAGGCGCTAGAAAAGTGAAAAGAGTATGTGTTTATGTCTGAGGACGTAAAGTTGTGACGGTGACTGGCGCTAGGTGTCCAGCTGGAGGGTGAGAGAAGGGATGTGTATGTCAGAGGGTAAAGGAAGGTGGGGGGATGTAGGGGGGAGGGGGGAAGAGGGTGTTGTGAGGGTGGCTTGGCTTGGAGTTTAGGGGGGTGGGGTGGGTAAGGCTGATTTTAGGTGAAAGCTGATAGAAGGGAGCGTGTGTGTATGTTAAAGGGGTTGAATGTGTGAGGGTGGCTGGCAAGGAACGAGATGGGATGGGACTGTTCGAATTCTATCCTAACAAAGTATTATGTTTAAAAAATATGATCTCTTGGATGCCATGAAAGCAAAGCGTTCCCGTTGAAAATGTTTAACTTAATGAAAATGTATCGACGTATGCTAAAAATTAGAATATGTGTATTTTTTCATCTCTTCATATAATATTTATATTTGTATTATATTTTAATAAGCCATTCATGTGATCGTTGAGGTGGATGGTGAGTCTGGATATCGTGTATGTGCGGGGTTTCAGTGATTTGCATGTACCTGTGTTTTGTATATCAGAACAACCAGTGCTTAACGAGACAACTCTATCGGCATTATGTAACATGTGTTTTCGTTGTTACACCCGTTCCACTGATTACTTAGAGTAATAAAACAAATCACATCACCTAATTGCCTCTGTGCCAACATTGCAAATATCACTTCAGCATGTCTACAATAATTAGGATACCCATTTCAAAATGAAGGGCTTACTATAAACTACGAGGACTAGACTAAACTAGAAGGAGGATTATTTTTCTCCATTAAATAATTGCATTGATGAACAGGCTATGGTAATATAATCTAAATACTGTTCCTGAATACAAAGACATACATAGAAACTGTGGTTAATTAACAATACATGATAGCTTTACAAACCCAAACACTAATACAAGTATTTATAAATTCATAATGCTTAATGTGAAATATCAAATTAGCTTTATCCATTCGAAAATACCTCTATATTTTATTTCAATTATCTTCAAGCTTAACTAAACATATTGGAAAAGGCTGTCATGAACTTTTAAATCAATATATTTCTACGAAAAGACAAATCAATATAACATTCATATAGTTCTCACAGAGCATATCATAGTCAGAGGGAAAAGAACCGACCTTGACGCTTATACAGGTCTAACTCACTACCACCAAGTAAACATACCAAGAAACAGTAATAGAAATTGTTAGTATGATTAACGCCTTACATTGTTTACGAATTCAATGTCTTAAATAAACAAATTGGAACGCGAACGCCCTTGTTATGAAATAAAATTAAATGACCTACTATGGTAACAAATCACCAGTACTTCAGTTTCTGTAAGGATAATCAGGTTTAGGCTCAATACATACAAAACTAGAATGTAGCATTATCAAATAACAACAACACACATTAATCTTTGCAATCAATGCACGCGTGATGCGCCGCATTACAAAGTGAGAACATGAAATAACACATTACTAAAATTGACTTCTGATAGCATGTGTAACTCTGGAAATTGGGCGTAATGAATTTGTGATGATGACTAAATTGCCTAACTACACCTGACCAAATAAACTTTGCTAATAGTTATTCGATAAGACTAGTTAGATCTGGGGAAGATGAAGTAAAATTAATTGTTCAGTTAGGATATCCGAATTGGGTTTCTTTTGACAGTCAGCTGTTAGTATTGTACACTGCAATATTTTTAAATTAAACAATATTATTGTATCATGTCCCTTTTTTGGCTGATAAACAATACTTTTACTTAACACATTTTTGAAATTTTGAAAGATGAATTTAAAATTCATTTCATATTGATATACAAAATATCTTCAAATTCACGTCTCTAGTAAGCTGTAATCGAAGAGACAGCAAATGCAGACGAAAGTACTTGTACAGTAATCTAAGTTTGTTTACCTAAATTCCACAGTTAAGTTGATCTTAACAAAGTAGTCATATAAGTGTTGCTGTTTATATCAACTAGGCAAAATAAGTTAGGGATAGTTGAATGTTTATTATTTATAATTGTTAGTATTTCAATGAATAATAATATATTATTATTTTTCATTTCAAATTGTACACATATCCTTACCTATTTTACCAGTATATATGTTTACACAATGGGCTGTACAGACTTTTAATTTTTTATTTTTCATAAGTCTGCCATACCCTTCATTACTTTCATCAACACAGATGTCTGTTTCATTGATTATAATGTAATCCCTCGAATTTTCAAAACTCAAATCAAGCTTGAGTGTTTTTTGTTCTCACAGTCGAATAAACTCCAGTGGGTGTACGTTCATTGAGAAAGCGATGTCCGAGTTGTGAGAGGACTTACATTGCATTTGGATATATATTCTTGATTTAAACAGTATTTTATTTCAAAATAACATATAACGTACAAGAAATTATGAGAAGTTAATTTGAAAAAAAGGATTAGCAAACATGCTACACTTGCCTATATTAATGCTTCTCCTAAAACAAACTTAAAACAAATCAGTTTGTTAATACATTTGAGGAAATACATTAAAGTTCATACATATGTTTTGTAAACTCGTAGTAGTTAAACATAAAAAGCATATGGCACCGAACTTTATGAAAAACGGTTGGTATCATTTATGTAATTATACAGATTTGATCAACAATTCGTTTTCACTATGTGACAAAACATTCGTCAAAGCTTAGAAAAGCCCGTAAAGTTGTTTTATTTTTATATATATTCTTCATCATGTATTTCTTGGACGTCTGCCAGTTCGACTTTTACTCGGAGTGTGAATACATTTGACTGTATGTACAACAAGACCATGACGGAGACATTAAAAGATTATTTTATTTTCAGTAGTAGCTTTTATAAGAGATGTAATATAATCATGATTAATGCAAATCATCACAGTAATGAATACAGGATATTTGACATTTCTCGTCGAATACCATGTATATCTCATCGAGTGAAGTAGAAACACATATTTTCACGAGTGGCGCAGCCACGATTGTAAATTTACTATTTCTACTTCACGAGATGAGATATAGTTGGTATTCGACGAGAAATGTCAAATGTTCTATTTATTAGATTTAACCAGTTATGTATAGTTCGAAAATGACGTTATTACAATGAAAGGAGCATCCATGCTCCCCTTGCTTTAACACGGTCTTCTTATGACGTAATCCTATTGTTATGATGACGTCATACGATCGAAAGTGTTCTATCACGCAATAGATTAACATGTTATTTCACTCAGTGAAAATACGGCTTTATTCTAACCGATAAATGCCGTATTCCATCACTGAAAATGTAATAAACACTAAATCTTGTCGCCAAAACACTATCTCTATCATTATTTGGTATATACCCATCACGTTCGTTATAAGCGTTTGTGTTACAAATTGAATTGTATTTATCTTACTCAATGTCACCAGTCCCCAGCTTTCATTGCAAAACGACTAACGCATTTTTAATGCATTTTTTTTTAAAAATAAAGCACCCGGCCTTGTCAACTTATGAGGTATCATAATACTTGGTTCATTTATAGATATCAAAACTAGGTATAAAGGACATTTGGTAAAATGATGGACTAGATATGTTGATGTAAGTGTAATCCCCTTTTATAAAGCTTAAATAAAAGGGCAGCCAAGGGCTTATACAGCGTGTTTGTAAAGTCATGTTTAAATAAATTGATGGTTGGACGTTTAGCATGCATGTTGTTCGCTATCCTCACATAGAAAAAACATCTTAAAATGTTCTTATCAACTAGTTTATTATTGATTTTAAGTGGAAGACGGCTACATATATGAATTTAAAAAAATGGTGTTCCTAAAAATGAATGCGAATTCTGTATACGGGTATTGATCAAAGAGGAGACTAATTTCAGAGACGACCTGAATATACATACAACAATGACGAATACACACCCTTGTTCAACCCAGCGAGTCGGAAATTTCGGGTCATAAAACATGGAGTCACTTTGCATGTAATACACAAAATACTTGCAAGTTAATTAAAATGTGACAACTGTATCTCCAACAATTTTGGATATATTTATTTTACTTGTAATACTTTTGTTTCATTACATATTAATATTTATTTCTAAAACTTTACTGGTTAGTGTGGCCCAATGAATTTTTAACTTTGTTGACTCAAATGTATTATGCATATCTAACAATCTCAAATGAGTACGTAGTTTTATTAACTATTTGGAAATAAAATATTTATTTAATGTTTTCGTACATGCTTATATTTCAAACAGCATATTTGCTCGCCTGTTGATATATATAATATATATATATATATATATATATTATGTGTAGGAGAATGTCCTCAAACTGGCCATTAGTTTTGCACGTGGGCCATGTTCGAAAATATGCTCCAAGTGCAAAACTAATGGCCAGTTTGAGGACCTCCTCCTGCTTAAACCAAAGTTTAAGTAAACATGTTCTTGCTACTGAAATGCACGCCACAACGCACCTTATCATGTGCACAACTAATGGCGACTTATGCTCTATATGTTTTTCATGATCTTCTCCGAATTGTCAGTTGCATACCCTCTGCTGTCAAGTTATAACATGTAAAGTCATCAGGCGTTTTCCTAGTGGAAGGTACGGTTGTAAACATTATATTTTGAACGATTAAAGTAATAAATGATGAAACGTTGTACTTAAAAGAACATATTCGAATTAGAAAATCAAAACCAACATGCACAGTATTTCATAATTCATTGATAAATTAATGGGCAATTCATATTTTACTTACTTACTTATACCACAATGTTCTATTTCAAATTGATAAGATTGATTTTTAAAAGTTTAGATTACACAGATTCATCAACCTATTAGGACAAGGCCATGCTATTATTCAGTATATTTATCTTGAAATGTTAAGCTCTTGCAATTCAAGATACTTAGTTGAAAATTCACCTTAATATTTTGAAAATTAAACAAAATAGGGTTGAATAATCCATTTAGTATCGTGAAAATTCAAGAAACCACAACTTTAAAACTTGAATATACAACAATAACAAATACTTTTTAATGTTTTAATTCAGCTTTAAAATATGAATACAATTTGTGATTACAATTTTGTATCATTGGTATTGTACCTGGTAAGTTAAGTTTAAGAATGTTAAGTTGAATGTTCAAAAAAGCAAGTTGAACTTTCAAGAAATATGATGAATTATCAAGATACAAAGTTATATTTTCAAGTTAAATTTTCATGTTAAATTTTCTTTTCAAGTTAAATTTTCAAGTTAAATTTCAAGTTGAATTTTCAAGATTCTATGTTAGAAGATAGGATCTTGAATTTTCGAGTTAGCAAGTTGAATTTTTAAGGTAAAATGTGCTAAATAATAGCGTAGCATGGTCGTGACTAAGTTGAACTTTCAAAATAAGTAGTGTTAACTTTAGATTCTAAGTCAAGATTTGTCAAGATAAAACCATGCTTAATACCCTTAAAGCTTTCTGGACAGACGTACAGATATGTTTGTCTTATTCAGGACCGACATCTACGATGGCATGTTATACGGTGCAATATTAGGGCATCTGTTTTTATATTTTATCTTGAAATTTAAAGATATAAGTTGAAATTTCATGATCTACAAGTTCTACAACACTATCGCATTGTACGTCGCGCCATTTTCTTCAATTACAGAAAACCGTTTTCTATGGATAGGACTTATCGGGCCGAGTAATGGCGCTCGATCACCTTTAAATACAACTTGTGAGAGCGGAATTCTTTAATACCATCTCCTTCGATAACGGATCGTAAGCGCATATCATTAATTATTTCCAGTAACAAATAGGTATATAGATGTACACGAGTTGTTGTTACAATGAATTGGAGTTGCGTTGTTTATACAATAAAGAGTATTGGTGTACGAGGTTATATAATGTACGAGTTTGAGCAAATTAATTGGATGTCAGTTATGTCATGTCAAATACTGAGATTGAGAGTGATTGGAAAGGAGATGAATGTTTATCAAATAAATTAGCTTGTTATACATGAAATGGATTAGGTAGAAACACTTAAATAGTATTGATGAAATACACACTAATATGAACTATAAGCATTGAATATAGTTTAGCAAAAGGTGGAAGGCACTAAAATTTAAATATCCGTCTTCTGTGTTTAGAGAGGAAGCTATCTTGTTGATATTTACAGCTTCATGAAGTACAGAGACGAAGGAAAACAAAACTCATGTATATTTAGTTCCTCCAAGTTTCTTCTCATTCCAGAGAACAAAGAAGGTGTTTGTCCATAAATAATGTCTCGTCATCATCTTAACTTGCAGAATGTCAATCGATAAATGACACTATTAGGCCTTCTTGTTTTTGGACAGCAATATGCATACTTTTATTTTTTAATATTGGATACACGTTTTTTTAGATTGTACGTTGTTTTAAAAACATTTTACATTATTAGTAATGAATTTCGAATGTGGTATTGTCAAAAGTCTAATAACACTTATTGTGGGAAATTAATGATTAAAATTCAAAACCGCACATGTACTACTTTCGAAATACTTATAATACAACGTTAACTCCAAATGAAATTGCAACCATTAATTCATTCCGTTATATTTTTTGTTATTAGAGTGAGACGTAAGGTGTTGTGGAAGATTGACACGCTCGAAAATGACATGTATATATTGACTTTCATCTGCTCATGTACACACGGTTTGAGTTTACACAAAAAAACACATTTTAGTTTAACTAACATGCGGTTCTTTGCATTATTGTGCTGCACCTATTTTATCGCAAACGAAATCGCATGGAGGAATCCCCCCTATCTTACGTCATATTTTACACGTCTCGAAGGGGTTTCCCCACTCAAACCACATGGGAGGAAAGTGGGTAGGCCTATGTACCATGGGGTACGGGTCAGTTCGTACCAAAACCAGTTCACCCCGGTTAGCTCCGTTAGGTTGATTCGCCCTGATAATGTTGATGTTTAATATAAATGAAGTTGTTGTGTGTTTGTGCCGAAACCGGTTCACTCCAGGTCACATCGTCCTGGGTCGGTTTGCCCTGATATATTTATACGATAAATACAATAAAGCATAGGATATATAAACATCTTTTTTGTCAAAATATTCTGATTCATCTTGTACTGAAACCATTTTAGATCACACTCTGAGTACATCTTCTAGCAATCAAATTAATGTTTTCTCATTCATTCTGCTTCCAATCTTAATTGGCCAGTTGATTTATCAAATCTCAATCGGTTAAGCAATTTATAACCTTTGTACTTTTGAAGTATTGAATGGTACAATAGGAAAAAACATGAACCGCTTGTGTATGATTAAAATGTTACTCTTTCTGAAATATTCAGAAATTGCTCTCTTAAAACCTTCGTAGGTGAGAAAGTCATATTTACCATTCAATTCTTCCAAAGACATCATATTTCCGTCATCAGTCATAATATTTATGAATCAATAGAAAATAAAAAACCTGAACATGATTAAAATGTACTGTGGACATGATTAAATGATGCCATGATTAAATGTGGTCAAAATCATTGACAATGTCTGATTAACATATGTAGCTGAGATGACAGAACTGTTTAAGTTATTATTGTAATTTTTTAATTTGAATTTTTTTTTTTACTGTACTATCAAATCAGGTTACTTGTTAGCCGATATTCTCTTACCACAGAGGTTACTCCCTTCAGATTCCCGATCCTTACCAGAATTCCAGCAAAATTCCCTAGCGGGAGAAGGGGAACCTCATACTGTATCCCTGCTTCTTAACCAATGAAAACTCATCTTTCAGATGTCATGTCGACCGATTTGACTCATTTCACTCTTATTAGCATATATCCGTATACACTAATGGACTGTTTTTGGTATGTGATTCTGATTCGGTCTTCTTTATTTATCAGCATGTTTATGGTCAATTGTTGTTACAAAATCAAATAGCATATTTCAAGGAGAGCATGTTAAATGAGAAAACGTTTATCTTACTTTTATTATATCAGTATGACGTTTTCGCCGTCGCATTCAGGCCAAGTAGAACAGGGGTTATGGTCGGAAATCTGAAGGGAGTAACCTCTGTGGGAAGAGAATGATTAGCCAATTGTTCCCTATTTTCACGTTTTTTTGCGATGGGTAGGATCCGTCAAATTTATATTACCGAACTCACTCGCGACATGCGGTGTAATTATATGATCATATGTAATCAAAATATTAATGTAGGTCTACAATGCATACATGTAACTGATGTTTGGGGTGAACCGACCTAGGGTGAACTGGATCTGGTACGAAGCGACCCTGGGGTGAACTGGTTTTAGTACGAACTGACCCGTGCTATGATTATGTCTTGATCCATTATTACAAATCCCGCTTTTGATATAACTTTGATTTTTTTTTTATATTACTAGTACATATACATGTACATATTGTTTGTTTTGAGATAATACTGAAATCTCTTAAACATGTTTTGTAAGACTATTATTTTGATATAGCTATGTTGGCATCTGTAGAATACAATACATTAGAGATGTATAGCACCTTATTTGAATTTTTTTAAAAATAAAACGCACTATCTAACGCAACGTGTGTAATGTGCGCGGAAAAACGCATCGCATGACGCATCGCAAAAATAATCAGACGCAGTGTGCGCCCAGCTTTACTTTTACGGTAGATTACATCATAACATCGTTATATCGAGTGATTTGCATTCTCTGTGAAATGAAAATGTTAAATGACGTGCAAATGTGACTTTAAATTGGGTAACAAAGTCAATATTTGATTAAATTTTCATTCTGTTGGAATAAGGAGAGTTCTCATTATGGCTTACTTTTCCATTTAAACAGTTGTAACAATAAGGGAACAACTCTTCACCCAACATCGAATAAATAAGTCGTTGTTCAGTTTACGGTCATCATCGGAAAAAGTCAACTGTCATCTTGTTTGAGGAGAAATTTTATATACGGTCATCATCGCGTATATTTTCACACACCTTTTAATAATTATTTCAGTAACTTAGTATTTTAAATGTGAGGCAGGTGACACACCACCAGGATTATCAAAATACCCGCGATAATTTAGAACTCATATATATACAGGCGTAGAGCTGAAAACAAGAGATAAAAACTCGCCATTTTGGCATGACCGTAAATTTTCTCACTGTCATCAGGCTGTACACAGTGAATAGTTTAGCACGGGCTTTTGCATTCTCTTCCCACAGAGGTTACTCGCTTCAGATTTCCGATCCTACCCTCTGTTGTTTTACGCTTGAAATCGGGAGCGGAAAGGGAGTGTCCTGATTGGTTGCAATTTAATCTAGTTGTGCAATCAGCGACGCCGTTTTAAAAGTGACATTTGCCAACGACACGTCATAATGATAAAATAAACGTAATGCCAACGTTTTTTCGTTTTCCTGTGTTTTCTGTGTTTTCCTCGAAATATGCTATTTGATTTTGTGAAGACTATTGATCATAAACATACTTATAAATAAAGAAGACTAAATCAGACACAAATACCAAACACAGTTCATTTGCGTTATTTACATCAGACATATTCGAATAACATATGCTAATGAGCAAGACTCTTCAGAGTAAAATGCCAAGATCTTTGAAGTCACCCGGTCCACTTGGTCAATTAAAGATGAGTTATCATTGGTTAAGAAGCAGGGACACGGTATGAGATTTCTCTTTCCACCACTAGCTATATAGGGGATGTTGCTTATGCTCCCGATTTCAAGCGAAAAACAACAGAGGGTAGGATCAGAAATCTGAAGGGAGTAACCTCTGCGGGAAGAGAATGAGGTTTTTGTACTATACCACTTTTCTCGGGATTCAGGCGGCTGCGTTCAAGCGCATTCGATCTGACGGGAACAATTCTTGGTCTCGGTTTCTAAACTATTGGAGACTTTTCGTAAATAAGTAAACTATTGGAGACCTGTATCATCAAACTACGATCACAAAACTATCCTAATGTTTACGTAACTTTGTTTTAATTGAAAATGAATTTGCCTGTTTGAATGAATGATATAATATGCGCACTGTGTGCAGTCATTTTGCATTAGCAATTTGGGTCACGTTGCCCCAAATGCAAATAAACTTGTCACTCACTTGAAATATAAGAATGCTATATATTGTATTACACGAATCAAATGATATTTACTTATTTACGTTAAAAAGAGAATCTAGAAATTTGGCAGTTTAGTCTGTTACAATATACATGTATCTCATTATCTACTCCTTTTTAACCTTCTAAAGGACCGTCGGAAATGCTAGAAAACTTATTTTGGGGATTGTTTCAAATTGGCTGCAAACGTCTACCCAAACTTGACTATCTATCTGGAAACGTCTAGTTATGTTTGCCAGATCTTACTAAAGAGGCTTTAGAGGAAGCATTTGCGAGAATAGGGCTGCCAGTGATATATTCAAATTACACAACAGAAATCAAAGACATTCTTTAATTATATGCAAATAAGCTCATAGAAGAAACTTTTAATATACAAGAGTACAAAAGACGCATGTAATATGTCAAAACTATAGATAAATGACGAATTTATAAATGAATTAAACAGTAACGAAAATGTCCAATTATCACTCGACACAAATTCTATTCACTGCGTCAATAATCTAACAATAAGAGGGTCATCTGACTCATCTCAAAGTCTAAGTTGGAGACAAATATCCGACTCAACAAACACACTCTAATCGGATACTCTAAAATTAATGACAGGGCGGCAAGCTACAATTTCAATCTTGAACTCAGTATTTAAACCATTTCATTTATTAGATTTTGAACCTAAACTTTTATGATACACCGTTCAATAAAAACATTTTGAGATAACCCCTGTACCTGTGTGCTTGTCGGGTAAGTTGTTAATTGTAATCAAGTAAAGTTCCTACCCGTTTCAGATTGTGTCAAAAGCCTGTAAGTTTTACATATTTTAACTGTAAATATATGTTTATGGCGGTATTGCAGTGAGTAGATGTAATTATTATTTAATTCATGTTCAGCAGGTTTCACTGTGAAATAAGTTGGTGGGTAGTATGAATACACACCCCGAGAGAATGTGTATTATTTGTCAAGTAATTACTGTCTGATGATGTCTCAAAAAGGGGAAGCTGTACTGTGTGTATTGTGCTTTGCTAATTGACGTCGAAATTCCGTTAAAGATTAAATATGTTATTGATGGGCCGACCCTCAGAAAGGGAAATCTCTAAGATAAAGAATATCATTGCAAAATGACACAATCATAATGAAACCGAACAAATGTTTGTTTACTTACCTTACATGTACAATGTATCTAAACATTACAATTTTGTTGAGTAGACAATACAATTTTACAAATACATCAATTTATTATAATGAAGTGTATAAAATTATATAAAATGAATTATAACTTCTTTTGTGATACAAAACGGCCACTTATCTGAATTCTTTGATAATGAAAGACGTTGTAGACAAGTTGATCCCTTATCATCATATTTATTCATCTTTGTAGCGGAAATATAAGGATGTATGATAAGAAATAATGATGAAATTAAAGGTATTGTTATTGATGAGGAAGAAAACAAACTAGGACAGTATGCCGAAGACACAGAGTTATTCCTTGATAGTAAAGAAGAGATTTTGTATGCAGCTATTGAAACACTAAATACATGTCAGGTTTGAAGATAAATATAGGCCAAACAAAAGCTATATGAATTGGCTCAATGACTGGCAGTACACAAACTTTATGTACACATTTGAACATTGAATGGTTTAGCAGGGAATTTGAAGTGCTTGGAATCACCTTTACCCCCAATCTTGCTGATTTATGGGTGATCAATACAAGAAAACGATTAGAAGAAATAAACAGATTATAAGCAGTTTGGAGAAAAAGAGTTGACCCTATTTGGTAAAATTACTGTTATAAAGACATTAGCCCTTTCAAAGTTTGTTCATATTTTCAGGTCATTGCCCAATTTCCCGAAAGGCTTTATTAACTCCCTTGAGCAAATATTTTTCAAATTCATTTGGAATGATAAAAATATAAGATAACGAGATTAAACAATGAAAAGATTAAGGCTGAAGGAGGGTTGGGTATGGTTGATATTTAGGCATTTATTGAAGCACTGAAATTATCCACTCTTCGATTTTACTGTGTAGAACCACTTGACAATAATCCCTGTAACATACCGTTTAATAATATTTTCAAATATGGAGCAAACATAGAGAAGAAATTAATTATTAAAAACACTTGGAATGCTTGGAATAATTACTGTAAACGTTTTAATCTTGAATCAGAAAAATATTGACCACATTCTTGCAGAGCCTTTATGGCTAAATCATAATTACAAGAATCCATGTTATGTTATTAACCATTGGGCTGATAAGGGGTTATTGACCATATAAGACTTATGTGACGAACATGGATTTATGACTTTTGAGCTAATAAAATCAAGATATGGAATAAGAGGGACAACTCTAGATTACAATTATCTACTACACATTTTACCTGATTTTTGGGGAAAGGCTATTAGAAGGACAAGAACCATTCGAATTTACAATTTGTATACCATTGTTTACCAACAAAATATAATGAAGCCCACAAAGGGTTCAAGATTATTTCATGACAAGCTGGTTTCTAGAAATGACAAACTAAAGATTTGTAATAAATGGGAAATGAGTTTTAAGGATTGTGAATTCGATTGGCAAATCATTTTTAACTTTTATAGACATAACTTTAAAAATGTTAAACTTCTTGATTTTCAATACAAATTTTTGCAAAGACTTGTTTATACTAAAAAAGAATTGTTAAGAATGAATGTCGTTGACAATGATTTATATACTTTTTGCTTTGAGTTTTCTGAGAACATCTGTCATACTTACTGGGAATGTTGTGAAACCAAACAATTCTGGAATGAACTTGAACTTTGGATTAATAGATACCTTCCACAAAATATTACCTTTACCAAATACCTGATTTGGTTTGTCCCATTACATAGAAATAGATTGATGAATCAAATCATTATTTCAGCCAAGAAATATATACATCTATGTAACATAAAACATATCCAAAATTCAGTAATTAAAAAGTATTAAAAGAAATATATCTGGTAGAAAGATTCATTTAAAAAAGATATAATGAAATTTGAAAATTCCAAAATAAATGGCAATCACTCATCTCACTATTCAGCAACAGACAGTGATTATATTATATGATTTATATCCTTCAGCAGTTTATATACTTCCTTACCTTATCTTGTATTGCACTGTTCAATGTAAATATACCTTGTAATCTATGGGAACAAATACAAAATTAAAAAAAACTCTCCACTGGTATTCTCCCTGCATCAACCTCCATATATTCACCAATTTTCCAAGCCGCTTTAAAATTCTGCTTAAGTCATTACATCCTAATCCTCCCCATAGGCCGTCTCGATACATGCTCACAACCCCCAGCCACTCACCATTCATTACTGACTATCCCCAGCTCCCATCTTCACCTATCATTTTACCACTGTGCAAATACCCATTCGATAACCTGCCAAATACCATACCACAACCCAAATTGACCCACAATCAACGACTACTATCATGGCTAATATAAACGCACTTACACCCCTCTAATCCTCCAGTTATACAGTCAACATCCCAAACATACATACACATGCACCCGCTACCCGCCCCCCGCCCCCCATCTACGCAAATATACAGGCACTCACATCCCTCTCACCCCTCAACCCCAAACTCGGCAGCCATTCACCTCGCCAATTTACCCCCTCAAACATGCATACAAATGCACTCACCATTCACCTCCAACTCAACATGCACCACCCAACACACAAACGCTAATCACAACGAAACCTCAGCCACCCAACCTTACAACTTCACCACCGTCACTTCCAACATAAACTCTCTCTTCTTACACTCACAATCTATTCAGTCCACACCAGTCACCCCAAACTCTTACTCCTAACCAACAGCCTCCCCCCCCCCCCCCCCTGCAGTCCGCCGACCCCGAACACGACCAAAAAAAAACCCCACAAAGCCAAAACCCCAACCCAACTTCATCCTTCCCCCTACCCCCCTGCACACTCACACTCTCCCCACTCACCCATCCCCCGTGGTATCAGTCACCTTCACTCATTACTAAATACATGAAGGTGCTATTATCAAACCTTTACAGAATGATAAGAGGTGATATTTACAAACCTTTACAACATTATTAAAGATGATATTTACAAATAAAGATAATAATATTTACAAATATTTACAAACATTTACAAATATTTACGAACATTTATAACATTTACACATATTTACAACGGATTAAATATGATATTTACAAAGATTAAATATCTATTAAAGATTGTATTTACAAAATAATAAATATTTGTAACTGTAATAAAATGTTCACCCAGAGTTACGCACGCGCACATTTTTTTTTGTTTCCGGAGTAATGATAAATTAAGGCATCAATAGATATTGGATAAATACATACTCGAATATATGAAGTATCAGGCTAGCACGAGAATTAACTAATGGTTTTAAAAAAATTCGTAAAAAAACAATTACGGATATGATAAAACTAAAATTGAAATTAAATTTGGATTTTTGAAAATTACGACATATCAGAAGTATAAATATGCATTTTTATGGACGAAATATTACAAGAACTACAAATATACGGAAAACGCTAGGATTCGAATCCCCAATAATTGGAATAAAACAACATTCATGCATAATTACTTTATAATTATTTCATACATAAATGTATGTATTAATCATATTCATAACGTAATTGTCATAACAATAATATTTCTATTTGTATAATACCTTAATAATGTATATTACATGTTTACCCACAGAAACTATGTCTAATTCACTTGTAGATTTGTAAATTCTCTTCTGCATGTGTTAAGTATTTTAGCTTTGTCAAATATGTGTCGATTATTAGGAGAGGACTTTTAAACGTTTTATAACTTGTGCCCAATCCATTTCTTAAATGAATAAAATATGTTTTCAATCAAACATTCACGCAGCCCTTTTTTTGATTGAAATAGACTAGAGATCGAGAATTGATCGTGATTAACTAAGTCAGGGACATTATATAAGGTCCCTGACTAAGCTAATTAAATGTGTATAAAATAGATAATTTATTATGGACATGTTATATCCTAGGAAAATACCCATGTTGTTTGAGTGTTCGAATACGATATATGCGGTGTGTTTTGTCAATACAAATCATTAAATTAAAATCAGACTATGCAGCAGACGTTTATTTCAAATCTCGACACCTAAAAAAATATGAAGAATATTAATGAAAGATTGTTAAATGTAATGAATATTTCCCTATACCATACCATACCATAATGAGAAAATATCACTTTAAAATGTGAAATGCATAATAAAAGGTTAAATCACTTCATTTAGTTGCTGAGAGAAGGTAATGATGAAAATAATGTCTTAGGGATAACAATTTCAATATTGTGAATGTTTATGGTCAGAGCAAATTCCTTATTCAGAAATCTTGTTCCGACCTAGTTTTACCCACACAAAATCACGTTTTTGTGACAAAATAAGATGAATTGTATACACTGATGTGGTTGCAATGAAAATATATATATTGTTAGAGTTAAGACGCTAAAAAAGGTAATTAATACGGTATTAAATTATAGTAACATCCATGGTAATTTCATCATGACTACAACACAGTGGTAAGTGTTGAAACAAACCTATTAATGGCGCTGTAGAATTTTTGTGTGTGCATGTTTTGTTTTCTCAATTTGCTATTCATTATTAAAGTTTATACAATATATTCTTACGTTAGAGGGTAAAACATCTCATTACACGACCCAATAAGCCGTATCCATAGAAAAACGGTTATCGATCAACACTGGAAGAAAATGGTGCGACATAAAAAGTGACAGTGGTGTGGAACTCTTCAGTGTGAGGGGTTAGCAGTGTTTACAATTGCAAGATTTTTTAGTCTGCATTCGCACGCATTAATTCATGGCAATGCATGTTTTCATCGCAAACCGTCGTGAATAATTTGTTAACTGTTCATGAGTACGTACCAATGCGTAAAGTAATAACCAAATGTTTGGTTATTTCTTCACGCACTCCAGTGCGTGCCAATTGCGCAATATATTCTTGAACTTGTCTCAACTTGTTCGTATCTTATTCCTTTGGTGTCGTGTAATGCGTGCACAGTTTTCTTGTGTGACGATAAAGGCAAGACTAGGTTGAGCATTTCAAGCAATTGGCACGCAATTCAGGCAATTGACAACGTTCGTCAGTATTCTTCCGTGCTTATGACACGAATATCATTACACCAGTATAAACACCTCAATGATGTTTCACACATTTCCAGTACTCAGTCTCACACTTGGAGGACTGCAAAAGTCTATTTCAATTACATGGCCGAAACCAATCAGCAATGAGCACGCATCGTGCACCCCTGTTTAAATAGATGTCCCAGGAATCCGATATCATCCCCAACACCCTACATATAAGAATTTGTAGACATACTCTACAAAGGCCATAAGTACAATGCTGTGGAAACCCTAGTCTAACATTTAGCCTCTGAAATGAATTATTTCATAATTTTTTTTAAAATGAAAAAAAATGAAAAGGAGCCTCTGAGATATGTTCATTTTCAGACTTAAACTGAGCTCAAAGTCTTGTTGTAGACTTGCCTAGGCGCTTAAACAATTAAGGGGTCTGGATGACAGACTATGGAAACCCTTGTAGTTGTAGTAGAAGGACCAAGCACTGGGTGGCTTGTCCATTCAAAGCTCCCCAGCATTTGTTTTAGTTCCACCTCGAACTGTAACCATGAGCCACTTTCTTCCACTATTGTGGGGTTCTGGGACACTTTAGTACTTCCACCTTGAACACATCAATGATGACTCTGCAAACCTCGGGTAGGAACTTGTAGATTCTACAAACAATACTTCTGAGGCTGTATTGTATACTTGTGTGGCTATCACCAGTGGCAAGAAAGCGGATTGTGTTTGCAAGTTTTAGCCAAACATCAAGTCGTTCTCTCACGAAAGTCTTTTTCTTCTCCATGTCAGGAGTTAACTTATCAACTTATTAACTTATCTTGGAATACCTCTAGCTACGGAGAAACAGGTTGTAGTCTGGACGATCTTCACGGTGAAGTTCAGTGAGTAAACTATTCATAGTGTTCGAAAGAGTGTCTTCTGGTCAATCATTCCGAAACCAACTTTGTTCTAGCTTTCCTGTTACGAGATGGGGGTTCAACGCCTTCTTGCTTCCTGTATTATTTCTTCTTCTCCAAGAAGTTAACCCACATGCATAAAATATTTTTATTTGTCATTATCTATTTAATGACCGTGAACATAGCTCACTCTTAGTAACAGGTCGCTTGAACACTCAATTTGATGACTTGGTCGCAATATTGCATGGGATGCACGTGCTTTGCGAGAAAAATGACCTAAATCAGCGAAAGTTCCCTTGTGTACAGAAAAATATCCGTATGATTGTGGGGTATAAAACAGCCACCAAATTGTTCTTAGGCATTGATTACAGCAGCTTGACACGAAGAACATGCCAAGATTAACGTCAGAGCAGAGAGAGCGAGCAACCGGAATGCTAGGCACTACACAAGACCATGTCGCCAGAATCATGAACTGTTTGAAGCGAACAATTGGTAGACTGGTGACCCGTCACAGGCAGACTGGCAGGACAGCAGACAGACCAAGGAGCGGCAGACTGAAGGTGACCGACCCCAACGAAGACCGACATTTACGGCTACTTCACCTGAGGAATAGATTCCTCACCGTTACCTCATCTGCTGCACACGGCCTAAACCATCGAATCAGCAGATGGACAGTGACCAGACGACTGTGTCATCACGGAATGTGAGCCTATCGACCGTTCAGAGGAATGATGTTAACGCATCAAATTCGACGTCGAAGACTGGCTTGGGCGAGAACCGTTCGACAATGGCAGCAGCAACATTGGAGCCGATTGCTTTTCACCGACGAGAGCAGGTTCCAGCTCAACAAGCCCGACGGCCGGGTACGTGTCTATAGGCGGCGGTATGAGGGAACGTCACGTTGTTGCGTCGTAGACGTTTAACCTTATGGAGGCGTGTCATGGTTTGGCGAGGGATTTGCGGGAACCGGAAGACGGATCTGGTTACAATTGCAGGTAATCTGACTGCACGCCGGTACCGTCGTTGTTCCTTTCGTCCGCCAGAACCCAAGGACGATGTTCCAACATCACAACGCCACGCCTCACACTGCTGTCATCATAAGGAACTTTCCAGACACGAACAATGTGGATGTTTTGCCCTGGCCAGCAAGATCGACGGATGTGTCGCTGATAGAGCATCTGTTGGACTACCTCGGGCGCCGTGTTCGACAACGTCAACAGCCTCCATTGACAGTACAGGACTTGAGTCGTGCTTTGCGGGAAGAATGGCACCAGATCCCTATTCATGTGATTAGGCGACTGACAACCTCTGTCCGACGTCGTGTTGCATCACTTCTTGCATCACGAGGGGGGCACACCCGACGTTTTGGTGACTTAGCAATGTGCTCCATGCTGCGACAGGTGATCGAATACAAACAACACAACACAAAAGCTTTCATAATGATGAATATACACCATGTTAATCATATTTATAAATGTTGGAATTTACAAATGTTTTGTTATATATTATTTATAGGTTGAAATTGCAAGAGGACGTTCCTTTTGCACGCGAGTTTAGAAGTGTAGCTACTGTTAAATACATGAGCCTTTTCCTCACTTCAATAATGGTGATATATTGGTGAGATGTTCATGGTGTTCACTTTGTGATAGTAGAGGATGAACTGATTTAAGATGGGATACTGCCTTTATATACACCTCCCATGCAGGCAGTACCGTACATCAAGCATGACTAAAATAGGTCACGAACTTTGAGTTAACTTATGGTAATGTTTATTGGTTAACAATAATGGTGATATATTGGTGAGTTGTTCATGGTGATCACTTTGTGATAGTAGAGGATGAACTGATTTAAGATGGGATACTGCCTTTATATACACCTCCCATGCAGGCAGTACCGTACATCAAGCATTACTAAAATAGGTCACGAACTTGACAAGCATGCATGATTTAGTCGTGCCTGTGCGTGCTTTTGCGCATACTCCGTACCAAAAAGCAACTTTATCGGACCATAGTCACAACATATGCGTGCACAGAACGGAACATAGTCGTGGTTGTGGGCAAATTATGCGTGCAATGCCCGGTCGATTCGTGGCACTTGTGTGAAATTTTGCGCGTCAAATGTGCAGCATATACGTGAGGTGTGCGCGAATAATGCGGAATAAAACGGAGGTGTGCCCATTGTTATGTAAACACATTATATAAACAATGCTTCACGTACTGAGGTCTTGAAATGCGGATGTACAAATTCGTGCAAGTGTAAACGCACCTTTAGATTAGGAAAATCTCAGAATTTGAGAGTTCAGACAGCAAGATAATTGACCATTTTATCATGGTACCATATTTAAAACTCTTCTTTCAGTGTTTAGGTATAGCTGGATCAGTCAGATCATTTGAACTACCTTCTAGGGGCCATTATAATGTGAATACCTTCAAATGGTCGCTCGATGGGAAATGGACGCACATGGCTTTCGCTTTAGAACTCGCTTTATTGATGAAGGAGTATTATTAAGGCATTGTGGCTCTTAATTACGTTTTTTGGAGATCACTTTATTTCAGTGAGAAAAACGTGCTTTTAAAACTGGAGGGTACTACAACTTCCTGCTTTGGTGTGGGTTTTTTCACCGCTGATATTCAAACCTGTTTCTACTTTGTCATCTCCCCCAATTTTAGAAGTAATGTCTCCTGAAACCTTATTTTCTGTCATTTAACGATAATTATTATTGAAAAGCAAGTCTATCCGTTTGTGGATGTGCCATTTCTCCGAGATTCCGAGTTTATACCTGTTAAATAACGTGTAAAAGGGGTCAGCTTTTCTCAGATACTGTTTAGGGTAGGATAACAAAATTAAGACAACGTATGATGACCATGTCTACTTGTTTATATTGGCATGATGTGTGGTGGTGGAATGTGGAATAACAAACAACTACAATGTATGATGACCATGTCTACTTGTTCATATTGGCATGATGTGTGGTGGTGGAATGTGGAATAACAAACATCTACAATGTATGATGACCATGTCTACTTGTTTATATTGGCATGATGTGTGGTGGTGGAATGTGGAATAACAAACATCTACAATGTATGATGACCATGTCTACTTGTTTATATTGGCATGATGTGTGGTGGTGGAATGTGGAATAACAAACATCTACAACGTATGATGACCATGTCTACTTCTTTATATTGGCATGATGTGTGGTGGTGGAATGTGGAATAACAAACAACTACAATGTATGATGACCATGTCTACTTGTTTATATTGGCATGATGTGTGGTGGTGGAATGTGGAATAACAAACATCTACAATGTATGATGACCATGTCTACTTGTTTATATTGGCATGATGTGTGGTGGTGGAATGTGGAATAACAAACATCTACAATGTATGATGACCATGTCTACTTGTTTATATTGGCATGATGTGTGGTGGTGGAATGTGGAATAACAAACAACTACAATGTATGATGACCATGTCTACTTGTTTATATTGGCATGATGTGAGGTGGTGGAATGTGGAATAACAAACATCTACAATGTATGATGACCATGTCTACTTGTTTATATTGGCATGATGTGTGGTGGTGGAATGTAGAATAACAAACATCTACAATGTATGATGACCATGTCTACTTGTTTATATTGGCATGATGTGTGGTGGTTGAATGTGGAATAACAAACATCTACAATGTATGATGACCATGTCTACTTGTTTATATTGGCATGATGTGTGGTGGTGGAATGTGGAATAACAAACATCTACAACGTATGATGACCATGTCTACTTGTTTATATTGGCATGATGTGTGGTGGTGGAATGTGGAATAACAAACATCTACAATGTATGATGACCATGTCTACTTGTTTATATTGGCATGATGTGTGGTGGTGGAATGTGGAATAACAAACATCTACAACGTATGATGACCATGTCTACTTGTTTATATTGGCATGATATGTGGTGGTGGAATGTGGAATAACAAACAACTACAACGTATGATGACCATGTCTACTTGTTTATGTTGGCATGATGTGTGGTGGTGGAATGTGGAATAACAAACATCTACAATGTATGATGACCATGTCTACTTGTTTATATTGGCATGATGTGTGGTGGTGGAATGTGGAATAACAAACAACTACAATGTATGATGACCATGTCTACTTGTTTATATTGGCATGATGTGTGGTGGTGGAATGTGGAATAACAAACATCTACAATGTATGATGACCATGTCGACTTGTTTATATTGGCATGATGTGTGGTGGTAGAATGTGGAATAACAAACAACTACAACGTATGATGACCTTGTCTACTTGTTTATATTGGCATGATGTGTGGTGGTGGAATGTGGAATAACAAACAACTACAACGTATGATGACCATGTCTACTTGTTTATATTGGCATGATGTGTGGTGGTGGAATGTGGAATAACAAACATCTACAATGTATGATGACCATGTCTATTTGTTTATATTGGCATGATGTGTGGTGGTGGAATGTGGAATAACAAACATCTACAATGTATGATGACCATGTCTACTTGTTTATATTGGCATGATGTGTGGTGGTGGAATGTGGAATAACAAACAACTACAACGTATGATGACCATGTCGACTTGTTTATATTGGCATGATGTGTGGTGGTGGAATGTGGAATAACAAACATCTACAATGTATGATGACCATGTCTACTTGTTTATATTGGCATGATGTGTGGTGGTGGAATGTGGAATAACAAACATCTACAACGTATGATGACCATGTCTACTTGTTTATATTGGCATGATGTGTGGTGGTGGAATGTAGAATAACAAACATCTACAATGTATGATGACCATGTCTACTTGTTTATATTGGCATGTGTGGTGGTGGAATGTGGAATAACAAACATCTACAATGTATGATGACCATGTCTACTTGTTTATATTGGCATGATGTGTGGTGGTGGAATGTGGAATAACAAACATCTACAATGTATGATGACCATGTCTACTTGTTTATATTGGCATGATGTGTGGTGGTGGAATGTGGAATAACAAACATCTACAATGTATGATGACCATGTCTACTTGTTTATATTGGCATGATGTGTGGTGGTGGAATGTGGAATAACAAACATCTACAATGTATGATGACCATGTCTACTTGTTTATATTGGCATGATGTGTGGTGGTGGAATGTGGAATAACAAACATCTACAATGTATGATGACCATGTCTACTTGTTTATATTGGCATGATGTGTGGTGGTGGAATGTGGAATAACAAACATCTACAACGTATGATGACCATGTCTACTTGTTTATATTGACATAATGTGTGGTGGTGGAATGTAGAATAACAAACAACTACAACGTATGATGACCATGTCTACTTGTTTATATTGGCATGATGTGTGGTGGTGGAATGTGGAATAACAAACAACAAGTGTTTGCCACTAACATGGCAATGTCCCCCGCCGGTGACTTTGAGCTAGTAAGACACATCATTCGAGCTACTTGGGTTCATGATATATCGTGTTAATAAGAGTTCTAAAAGTGGTCAAAGTGTTGTGGTGACCTTGAAAATAAGGTCAAGGTCACCAAAGCGACTGGCGTCTGCGTCATCCTCCAATGTAGACTGACACCAAATTTGAAAACATTTGGTCCAACCGGTCATAATAAATGGTGATAACAAGAGTTCGAAAAGTGGTCAAAGTGTTGTAGTGACTTTGAAAATAAGGTCAAGGTCACCAAAATCCCCTGGTATCTGCGTCATCCACCAGTATAGACTGACACCAAATTTGAAGACTTTGAGTCCAACTGGTAAAGATATATATCGCGTTAACAAGAGTTAGAAAAGTGCTCAAAGTATTGCGGTGACCTTGAAAATAAGGTCAAGGTCACCAAAATAAACTGGTGTCTGTGTCTTTCCCCAATGTAGGCAGAAACCAAATTTGAAGACAACGCTTCATGAGATATCGTGTAAACAAGAGTTCAAAAAGTGGTCAAAGTGTCATGGTGACCTTGAAAATAAGGCCAAGGTCACCAAAAGTGACTGGTGTCTGCGTCTTCCCACAATGTAGGCAGAAACCAAATTTGAAGACGTTGGATGCAACGCTTCATGAGATATCGCGTAAACATAGAGTTCAAAAAGTGGTCAAAGTGTCGTGGTGACCTTGAAAATTAGGCCAAGGTCACCAAAATTGACTGGCGTCTGCGTCTTCCCACAATGTAGGCAGAAACCAAATTTGAAGACTTTGGATGCAACGCTTCATGAGATATCGCGTAAACAAGAGTTCAAAAAGTGGTCAAAGTGTCGTGGTGACCTTGAAAATAAGGCCAAGGTCACCAAAGCGACTGGCGTCTGCGTCATCCTCCATTGTAGACTGACACCAAATTTGAAAACATTTGGTCCAACCGGTCATAATAAATGGTGATAACAAGAGTTCGAAAAGTGGTCAAAGTGTTGTAGTGACTTTGAAAATAAGGTCAAGGTCACCAAAATCCCCTGGTATCTGCGTCATCCACCAGTATAGACTGACACCAAATTTGAAGACTTTGAGTCCAACTGGTAAAGATATATATCGCGTTAACAAGAGTTAGAAAAGTGCTCAAAGTATTGCGGTGACCTTGAAAATAAGGTCAAGGTCACCAAAATAAACTGGTGTCTGTGTCTTTCCCCAATGAAGGCAGAAACCAAATTTGAAGACAACGCTTCATGAGATATCGTGTAAACAAGAGTCAAAAAGTGGTCAAAGTGTCGTGGTGACCTTGAAAATAAGGCCAAGGTCACCAAAAGTGACTGGTGTCTGCGTCTTCCCACAATGTAGGCAGAAACCAAATTTGAAGACGTTGGATGCAACGCTTCATGAGATATCGCGTAAACAAAGAGTTCAAAAAGTGGTCAAAGTGTCGTGGTGACCTTGAAAATAAGGCCAAGGTCACCGAAATTGACTGGCGTCTGCGTCTTCCCACAATGTAGGCAGAAACCAAATTTGAAGACTTTGGATGCAACGCTTCATGAGATATCGCGTAAACAAGAGTTCAAAAAGTGGTCAAAGTGTCGTGGTGACCTTGAAAATAAGGCCAAGGTCACCAAAAGTGACTGGTGTCTGCGTCTTCCCACAATGTAGGCAGAAACCAAATTTGAAGACTTTGGATGCAACGCTTCATGAGATATCGCGTAAACAAAGAGTTCAAAAAGAGGTCAAAGTGTCGTGGTGACCTTGAAAATAAGACCAAGGTCACCAAAATTGACTGGTGTCTGCGTCTTCCCACAATGTAGGCAGACATCAAATTTGAAGACTTTGGATGCAACGCTTCATAAGATATCGCGTAAACAAGAAATGTGATGTACGGACGGACGTACGGACGGACGGACGCGGCTGAATACATAGTCCCCCGTTCCGCGTTGCGGCGGGGGACAACTACAACGTATGATGACCATGTCTACTTGTTTATATTGGCATGATGTGTGGTGGTTGAATGTGGAATAACAAACAACTACAACGTATGATAACCATGTCTACTTGTTTATATTGGCATGATGTGTGGTGGTGGAATGTGGAATAACAAACATCTACAATGTATGATGACCATGTCTACTTGTTTATATTGGCATGATGTGTGGTGGTGGAATGTGGAATAACAAACAACTACAACGTATGATGACCATGTCTACTTGTTTATATTGGCATGATGTGTGGTGGTGGAATGTAGAATAACAAACAACTACAATGTATGATGACCATGTCTACTTGTTTATATTGGCATGATGTGTGGTGGTGGAATGTGGAATAACAAACATCTACAACGTATGATGACCATGTCTACTTGTTTATATTGGCATGATGTGTGGTGGTGGAATGTAGAATAACAAACATCTACAATGTATGATGACCATGTCTACTTGTTTATATTGGCATGATATGTGGTGGTGGAATGTGGAATAACAAACATCTACAATGTATGATGACCATGTCTACTTGTTTATATTGGCATGATGTGTGGTGGTGGAATGTGGAATAACAAACAACTACAACGTATGATGATCATGTCTACTTGTTTATATTGGCATTATGTGTGGTGGTGGAATGTAGAATAACAAACAACTACAACGTATGATGACCATGTCTACTTGTTTATATTGGCATGATGTGTGGTGGTGGAATGTGGAATAACAAACATCTACAATGTATGATGACCATGTCTACTTGTTTATATTGGCATGATGTGTGGTGGTGGAATGTGGAATAACAAACATCTACAACGTATGATGACCATGTCTACTTGTTTATATTGGCATGATGTGTGGTGGTGGAATGTGGAATAACAAACATCTACAATGTATGATGACCATGTCTACTTGTTTATATTGGCATGATGTGTGGTGGTGGAATGTGGAATAACAAACATCTACAATGTATGATGACCATGTCTACTTGTTTATATTGGCATGATGTGTGGTGGTGGAATGTGGAATAACAAACAACTACAATGTATGATGACCATGTCTACTTGTTTATATTGGCATGATGTGTGGTGGTGGAATGTGGAATAACAAACATCTACAATGTATGATGACCATGTCTACTTGTTTATATTGGCATGATGTGTGGTGGTGGAATGTGGAATAACAAACATCTACAATGTATGATGACCATGTCTACTTGTTTATATTGGCATGATGTGTGGTGGTGGAATGTGGAATAACAAACATCTACAATGTATGATGACCATGTCTACTTGTTTATATTGGCATGATGTGTGGTGGTGGAATGTGGAATAACAAACATCTACAATGTATGCTGACCATGTCTACTTGTTTATATTGGCATGATGTGTGGTGGTGGAATGTGGAATAACAAACATCTACAATGTATGATGACCATGTCTACTTGTTTATATTGGCATGATGTGTGGTGGTGGAATGTGGAATAACAAACATCTACAATGTATGATGACCATGTCTACTTGTTTATATTGGCATGATGTGTGGTGGTGGAATGTGGAATAACAAACATCTACAATGTATGATGACCATGTCTACTTGTTTATATTGGCATGATGTGTGGTGGTTGAATGTGGAATAACAAACAACTACAACGTATGATAACCATGTCTACTTGTTTATATTGGCATGATGTGTGGTGGTGGAATGTGGAATAACAAACATCTACAATGTATGATGACCATGTCTACTTGTTTATATTGGCATGATGTGTGGTGGTGGAATGTGGAATAACAAACAACTACAACGTATGATGACCATGTCTACTTGTTTATATTGGCATGATGTGTGGTGGTGGAATGTAGAATAACAAACAACTACAATGTATGATGACCATGTCTACTTGTTTATATTGGCATGATGTGTGGTGGTGGAATGTGGAATAACAAACATCTACAACGTATGATGACCATGTCTACTTGTTTATATTGGCATGATGTGTGGTGGTGGAATGTAGAATAACAAACATCTACAATGTATGATGACCATGTCTACTTGTTTATATTGGCATGATATGTGGTGGTGGAATGTGGAATAACAAACATCTACAATGTATGATGACCATGTCTACTTGTTTATATTGGCATGATGTGTGGTGGTGGAATGTGGAATAACAAACAACTACAACGTATGATGATCATGTCTACTTGTTTATATTGGCATTATGTGTGGTGGTGGAATGTAGAATAACAAACAACTACAACGTATGATGACCATGTCTACTTGTTTATATTGGCATGATGTGTGGTGGTGGAATGTGGAATAACAAACATCTACAATGTATGATGACCATGTCTACTTGTTTATATTGGCATGATGTGTGGTGGTGGAATGTGGAATAACAAACATCTACAACGTATGATGACCATGTCTACTTGTTTATATTGGCATGATGTGTGGTGGTGGAATGTGGAATAACAAACATCTACAATGTATGATGACCATGTCTACTTGTTTATATTGGCATGATGTGTGGTGGTGGAATGTGGAATAACAAACATCTACAATGTATGATGACCATGTCTACTTGTTTATATTGGCATGATGTGTGGTGGTGGAATGTGGAATAACAAACAACTACAATGTATGATGACCATGTCTACTTGTTTATATTGGCATGATGTGTGGTGGTGGAATGTGGAATAACAAACATCTACAATGTATGATGACCATGTCTACTTGTTTATATTGGCATGATGTGTGGTGGTGGAATGTGGAATAACAAACATCTACAATGTATGATGACCATGTCTACTTGTTTATATTGGCATGATGTGTGGTGGTGGAATGTGGAATAACAAACATCTACAATGTATGATGACCATGTCTACTTGTTTATATTGGCATGATGTGTGGTGGTGGAATGTGGAATAACAAACATCTACAATGTATGCTGACCATGTCTACTTGTTTATATTGGCATGATGTGTGGTGGTGGAATGTGGAATAACAAAGAACTACAATGTATGATGACCATGTCTACTTGTTTATATTGGCATGATGTGTGGTGGTGGAATGTGGAATAACAAACAACTACAACGTATGATGACCATGTCTACTTGTTTATATTGGCATGATGTGTGGTGGTGGAATGTGGAATAACAAACATCTACAATGTATGATGACCATGTCTACTTGTTTATATTGGCATGATGTGTGGTGGTGGAATGTGGAATAACAAACATCTACAATGTATGATGACCATGTCTACTTGTTTATATTGGCATGATGTGTGGTGGTGGAATGTAGAATAACAAACATCTACAATGTATGATGACCATGTCTACTTGTTTATATTGGCATGATGTGTGTTGGTGGAATGTGGAATAACAAACATCTACAACGTATGATGACCATGTCTACTTCTTTATATTGGCATGATGTGTGGTGGTGGAATGTGGAATAACAAACAACTACAACGTATGATGACCATGTCTACTTGTTTATATTGGCATGATGTGTGGTGGTGGAATGTGGAATAACAAACATCTACAATGTATGATGACCATGTCTACTTCTTTATATTGGCATGATGTGTGGTGGTGGAATGTGGAATAACAAACATCTACAACGTATGATGACCATGTCTACTTGTTTATATTGGCATGATGTGTGGTGGTGGAATGTGGAATAACAAACATCTACAACGTATGATGACCATGTCTACTTGTTTATATTGGCATGATGTGTGGTGGTGGAATGTGGAAATACAAACATCTACAATGTATGATGACCATGTCTACTTGTTTATATTGGCATGATGTGTGGTGGTGGAATGTGGAATAACAAACATCTACAATGTATGATGACCATGTCTACTTGTTTATATTGGCATGATGTGTGGTGGTGGAATGTGGAATAACAAACATCTACAATGTATGATGACCATGTCTACTTGTTTATATTGGCATGATGTGTGGTGGTGGAATGTGGAATAACAAACATCTACAATGTATGATGACCATGTCTACTTCTTTATATTGGCATGATGTGTGGTGGTGGAATGTGGAATAACAAACATCTACAATGTATGATGACCATGTCTACTTGTTTATATTGGCATGATGTGTGGTGGTGGAATGTGGAATAACAAAGAACTACAATGTATGATGACCATGTCTACTTGTTTATATTGGCATGATGTGTGGTGGTGGAATGTGGAATAACAAACATCTACAACGTATGATGACCATGTCTACTTGTTTATATTGGCATGATGTGTGGTGGTGGAATGTGGAATAACAAACATCTACAATGTATGCTGACCATGTCTACTTGTTTATATTGGCATGATGTGTGGTGGTGGAATGTGGAATAACAAACATCTACAATGTATGATGACCATGTCTACTTGTTTATATTGGCATGATGTGTGGAGGTGGAATGTGGAATAACAAACATCTACAATGTATGATGACCATGTCTACTTGTTTATATTGGCATGATGTGTGGTGGTGGAATGTGGAATAACAAACATCTACAATGTATGATGACCATGTCTACTTGTTTATATTGGCATGATGTGTGGTGGTGGAATGTGGAATAACAAACATCTACAATGTATGATGACCATGTCTACTTGTTTATATTGGCATGATGTGTGGTGGTGGAATGTGGAATAACAAACATCTACAATGTATGATGACCATGTCTACTTGTTTATATTGGCATGATGTGTGGTGGTGGAATGTGGAATAACAAAGAACTACAATGTATGATGACCATGTCTACTTGTTTATATTGGCATGATGTGTGGTGGTGGAATGTGGAATAACAAACAACTACAACGTATGATGACCATGTCTACTTGTTTATATTGGCATGATGTGTGGTGGTGGAATGTGGAATAACAAACATCTACAATGTATGATGACCATGTCTACTTGTTTATATTGGCATGATGTGTGGTGGTGGAATGTGGAATAACAAACATCTACAATGTATGATGACCATGTCTACTTGTTTATATTGGCATGATGTGTGGTGGTGGAATGTGGAATAACTAACATCTACAATGTATGATGACCATGTCTACTTGTTTATATTGGCATGATGTGTGGTGGTGGAATGTGGAATAACAAACAGCTACAACGTATGATGACCATGTCTACTTGTTTATATTGGCATGTGTGGTGGTGGAATGTGGAATAACAAACATCTACAATGTATGATGACCATGTCTACTTGTTTATATTGGCATGATGTGTGGTGGTGGAATGTGGAATAACAAACATCTACAATGTATGATGACCATGTCTACTTGTTTATATTGGCATGATGTGTGGTGGTGGAATGTGGAATAACAAACATCTACAATGAATGATGACCATGTCTACTTGTTTATATTGGCATAATGTGTGGTGGTGGAATGTAGAATAACAAACATCTACAATGTATGATGACCATGTCTACTTGTTTATATTGGCATGATGTGTGGTGGCGGAATGTAGAATAACAAACATCTACAATGTATGATGACCATGTCTACTTGTTTATATTGGCATGATGTGTGGTGGTGGAATGTAGAATAACAAACATCTACAATGTATGATGACCATGTCTACTTGTTTATATTGGCATGATGTGTGGTGGTGGAATGTGGAATAACAAACAACTACAACGTATGATGACCATGTTTACTTGTTTATATTGGCATGATGTGTGGTGGTGGAATGTGGAATAACAAACATCTACAACGTATGATGACCATGTCTACTTGTTTATATTGACATGATGTGTGGTGGTGGAATGTGGAATAACAAACATCTACAATGTATGATGACCATGTCTACTTGTTTATATTGGCATGATGTGTGGTGGTGGAATGTGGAAATACAAACATCTACAATGTATGATGACCATGTCTACTTGTTTATATTGACATGATGTGTGGTGGTGGAATGTGGAATAACAAACATCTACAACGTATGATGACCATGTCTACTTGTTTATATTGGCATGATGTGTGGTGGTTGAATGTGGAATAACAAACAACTACAACGTATGATGACCATGTCTACTTGTTTATATTGGCATGTGTGGTGGTGGAATGTAGAATAACAAACAACTACAACGTATGATGACCATGTCTACTTGTTTATATTGGCATGATGTGTGGTGGTGGAATGTGGAATAACAAACATCTACAACGTATGATGACCATGTCTACTTGTTTATATTGGCATGATGTGTGGTGGTTGAATGTGGAATAACAAACAACTACAACGTATGATGACCATGTCTACTTGTTTATATTGGCATGTGTGGTGGTGGAATGTGGAATAACAAACATCTACAATGTATGATGACCATGTCTACTTGTTTATATTGGCATGATGTGTGGTGGTGGAATGTGGAATAACAAACATCTACAATGTATGATGACCATGTCTACTTGTTTATATTGGCATGATGTGTGGTGGTGGAATGTGGAATAACAAACATCTACAATGAATGATGACCATGTCTACTTGTTTATATTGGCATAATGTGTGGTGGTGGAATGTAGAATAACAAACATCTACAATGTATGATGACCATGTCTACTTGTTTATATTGGCATGATGTGTGGTGGCGGAATGTAGAATAACAAACATCTACAATGTATGATGACCATGTCTACTTGTTTATATTGGCATGATGTGTGGTGGTGGAATGTAGAATAACAAACATCTACAATGTATGATGACCATGTCTACTTGTTTATATTGGCATGATGTGTGGTGGTGGAATGTGGAATAACAAACATCTACAATGTATGATGACCATGTCTACTTGTTTATATTGGCATGATGTGTGGTGGTGGAATGTGGAATAACAAACAACTACAACGTATGATGACCATGTCTACTTGTTTATATTGGCATGATGTGTGGTGGTGGAATGTGGAAATACAAACATCTACAATGTATGATGACCATGTCTACTTGTTTATATTGACATGATGTGTGGTGGTGGAATGTGGAATAACAAACATCTACAACGTATGATGACCATGTCTACTTGTTTATATTGGCATGATGTGTGGTGGTGGAATGTGGAATAACAAACATCTACAACGTATGATGACCATGTCTACTTGTTTATATTGACATGATGTGTGGTGGTGGAATGTGGAAATACAAACATCTACAATGTATGATGACCATGTCTACTTGTTTATATTGACATGATGTGTGGTGGTGGAATGTGGAATAACAAACATCTACAACGTATGATGACCATGTCTACTTGTTTATATTGGCATGATGTGTGGTGGTTGAATGTGGAATAACAAACAACTACAACGTATGATGACCATGTCTACTTGTTTATATTGGCATGTGTGGTGGTGGAATGTGGAATAACAAACATCTACAACGTATGATGACCATGTCTACTTGTTTATATTGGCATGATGTGTGGTGGTGGAATGTGGAATAACAAACATCTACAACGTATGATGACCATGTCTACTTGTTTATATTGGCATGATGTGTGGTGATGGAATGTGGAATAACAAACATCTACAACGTATGATGACCATGTCTACTTGTTTATATTGGCATGATGTGTGGTGGTGGAATGTGGAATAACAAACATCTACAATGTATGATGACCATGTCTACTTGTTTATATTGGCATGATGTGTGGTGGTGGAATGTGGAATAACAAACATCTACAACGTATGATGCCCATGTCTACTTGTTTATATTGGCATGATGTGTGGTGGTGGAATGTGGAATAACAAACATCTACAATGTATGATGACCATGTCTACATGTTTATATTGGCATGATGTGTGGTGGTGGAATGTGGAATAACAAACATCTACAATGTATGATGACCATGTCTACTTGTTTATATTGGCATGATGTGTGGTGGTGGAATGTGGAATAACAAACATCTACAACGTATGATGACCATGTCTACTTGTTTATATTGGCATGATGTGTGGTGGTGGAATGTGGAATAACAAACATCTACAATGTATGATGACCATGTCTACTTGTTTATATTGGCATGATGTGTGGTGGTGGAATGTGGAATAACAAACATCTACAACGTATGATGCCCATGTCTACTTGTTTATATTGGCATGATGTGTGGTGGTGGAATGTGGAATAACAAACATCTACAATGTATGATGACCATGTCTACTTGTTTATATTGGCATGATGTGTGGTGGTGGAATGTGGAATAACAAACATCTACAATGTATGATGACCATGTCTACTTGTTTATATTGGCATGATGTGTGGTGGTGGAATGTAGAATAACAAACATCTACAATGTATGATGACCATGTCTACTTGTTTATATTGGCATGATGTGTGGTGGTGGAATGTGGAATAACAAACATCTACAACGTATGATGACCATGTCTACTTGTTTATATTGGCATGATGTGTGGTGGTGGAATGTGGAATAACAAACATCTACAACGTATGATGACCATGTCTACTTGTTTATATTGGCATGATGTGTGGTGGTGGAATGTGGAATAACAAACATCTACAACGTATGATGACCATGTCTACTTGTTTATATTGGCATGATGTGTGGTGATGGAATGTGGAATAACAAACATCTACAACGTATGATGACCATGTCTACTTGTTTATATTGGCATGATGTGTGGTGGTGGAATGTGGAATAACAAACATCTACAATGTATGATGACCATGTCTACATGTTTATATTGGCATGATGTGTGGTGGTGGAATGTGGAATAACAAACATCTACAATGTATGATGACCATGTCTACTTGTTTATATTGGCATGATGTGTGGTGGTGGAATGTGGAATAACAAACATCTACAACGTATGATGACCATGTCTACTTGTTTATATTGGCATGATGTGTGGTGGTGGAATGTGGAATAACAAACATCTACAATGTATGATGACCATGTCTACTTGTTTATATTGGCATGATGTGTGGTGGTGGAATGTGGAATAACAAACATCTACAACGTATGATGCCCATGTCTACTTGTTTATATTGGCATGATGTGTGGTGGTGGAATGTGGAATAACAAACATCTACAATGTATGATGACCATGTCTACTTGTTTATATTGGCATGATGTGTGGTGGTGGAATGTGGAATAACAAACATCTACAATGTATGATGACCATGTCTACTTGTTTATATTGGCATGATGTGTGGTGGTGGAATGTAGAATAACAAACATCTACAATGTATGATGACCATGTCTACTTGTTTATATTGGCATGATGTGTGGTGGTGGAATGTGGAATAACAAACATCTACAACGTATGATGACCATGTCTACTTGTTTATATTGGCATGATGTGTGGTGGTGGAATGTGGAATAACAAACATCTACAACGTATGATGACCATGTCTACTTGTTTATATTGGCATGATGTGTGGTGGTGGAATGTGGAATAACAAACATCTACAATGTATGATGACCATGTCTACTTGTTTATATTGGCATGATGTGTGGTGGTGGAATGTGGAATAACAAACATCTACAATGTATGATGACCATGTCTACTTGTTTATATTGGCATGATGTGTGGTGGTGGAATGTGGAATAACAAACAACTACAATGTATGATGACCATGTCTACTTGTTTATATTGGCATGATGTGTGGTGGTGGAATGTGGAATAACAAACATCTACAATGTATGATGACCATGTCTACTTGTTTATATTGGCATGATGTGTGGTGGTGGAATGTGGAATAACAAACATCTACAACGTATGATGACCATGTCTACTTGTTTATATTGGCATGATGTGTGGTGGTGGAATGTGGAATAACAAACATCTACAATGTATGATGACCATGTCTACTTGTTTATATTGGCATGATGTGTGGTGGTGGAATGTGGAATAACAAACATCTACAACGTATGATGCCCATGTCTACTTGTTTATATTGGCATGATGTGTGGTGGTGGAATGTGGAATAACAAACATCTACAATGTATGATGACCATGTCTACTTGTTTATATTGGCATGATGTGTGGTGGTGGAATGTGGAATAACAAACATCTACAATGTATGATGACCATGTCTACTTGTTTATATTGGCATGATGTGTGGTGGTGGAATGTGGAATAACAAACATCTACAATGTATGCTGACCATGTCTACTTGTTTATATTGGCATGATGTGTGGTGGTGGAATGTGGAATAACAAACATCTACAACGTATGATGACCATGTCTACTTGTTTATATTGGCATGATGTGTGGTGGTGGAATGTGGAATAACAAACATCTACAACGTATGATGACCATGTCTACTTGTTTATATTGGCATGATGTGTGGTGGTGGAATGTGGAATAACAAACATCTACAATGTATGATGACCATGTCTACTTGTTTATATTGGCATGATGTGTGGTGGTGGAATGTGGAATAACAAACATCTACAATGTATGATGACCATGTCTACTTGTTTATATTGGCATGATGTGTGGTGGTGGAATGTGGAATAACAAACAACTACAATGTATGATGACCATGTCTACTTGTTTATATTGGCATGATGTGTGGTGGTGGAATGTGGAATAACAAACATCTACAATGTATGATGACCATGTCTACTTGTTTATATTGGCATGATGTGTGGTGGTGGAATGTGGAATAACAAACATCTACAATGTATGCTGACCATGTCTACTTGTTTATATTGGCATGATGTGTGGTGGTGGAATGTGGAATAACAAAGAACTACAATGTATGATGACCATGTCTACTTGTTTATATTGGCATGTTGTGTGGTGGTGGAATGTCGAATAACAAACAACTACAACGTATGATGACCATGTCTACTTGTTTATATTGGCATGATGTGTGGTGGTGGAATGTGGAATAACAAACATCTACAATGTATGATGACCATGTCTACTTGTTTATATTGGCATGATGTGTGGTGGTGGAATGTGGAATAACAAACATCTACAATGTATGATGACCATGTCTACTTGTTTATATTGGCATGATGTGTGGTGGTGGAATGTAGAATAACAAACATCTACAATGTATGATGACCATGTCTACTTGTTTATATTGGCATGATGTGTGTTGGTGGAATGTAGAATAACAAACAACTACAATGTATGATGACCATGTCTACTTCTTTATATTGGCATGATGTGTGGTGGTGGAATGTGGAATAACAAACATCTACAACGTATGATGACCATGTCTACTTGTTTATATTGGCATGATGTGTGGTGGTGGAATGTGGAATAACAAACATCTACAACGTATGATGACCATGTCTACTTGTTTATATTGGCATGATGTGTGGTGGTGGAATGTGGAAATACAAACATCTACAATGTATGATGACCATGTCTACTTGTTTATATTGGCATGATGTGTGGTGGTGGAATGTGGAATAACAAACATCTACAATGTATGATGACCATGTCTACTTGTTTATATTGGCATGATGTGTGGTGGTGGAATGTGGAATAACAAACAACTACAATGTATGATGACCATGTCTACTTGTTTATATTGGCATGATGTGTGGTGGTGGAATGTGGAATAACAAACATCTACAATGTATGATGACCATGTCTACTTGTTTATATTGGCATGATGTGTGGTGGTGGAATGTGGAATAACAAACATCTACAATGTATGATGACCATGTCTACTTGTTTATATTGGCATGATGTGTGGTGGTGGAATGTGGAATAACAAACAACTACAACGTATGATGACCATGTCTACTTGTTTATATTGGCATGATGTGTGGTGGTGGAATGTGGAAAAACAAACAACTACAACGTATGATGACCATGTCTACTTGTTTATATTGACATGATGTGTGGTGGTGGAATGTGGAAATACAAACATCTACAATGTATGATGACCATGTCTACTTGTTTATATTGGCATGATGTGTGGTGGTGGAATGTGGAATAACAAACATCTACAACGTATGATGACCATGTCTACTTGTTTATATTGGCATGATGTGTGGTGATGGAATGTGGAATAACAAACATCTACAACGTATGATGACCATGTCTACTTGTTTATATTGGCATGATGTGTGGTGGTGGAATGTGGAATAACAAACATCTACAATGTATGATGACCATGTCTACTTGTTTATATTGGCATGATGTGTGGTGGTGGAATGTGGAATAACAAACATCTACAATGTATGATGACCATGTCTACTTGTTTATATTGGCATGATGTGTGGTGGTGGAATGTGGAATAACAAACATCTACAATGTATGATGACCATGTCTACTTGTTTATATTGGCATGATGTGTGGTGGTGGAATGTGGAATAACAAACATCTACAACGTATGATGACCATGTCTACTTGTTTATATTGGCATGATGTGTGGTGGTGGAATGTGGAATAACAAACATCTACAATGTATGATGACCATGTCTACTTGTTTATATTGGCATGATGTGTGGTGGTGGAATGTGGAATAACAAACATCTACAACGTATGATGCCCATGTCTACTTGTTTATATTGGCATGATGTGTGGTGGTGGAATGTGGAATAACAAACATCTACAATGTATGATGACCATGTCTACTTGTTTATATTGGCATGATGTGTGGTGGTGGAATGTGGAATAACAAACATCTACAATGTATGATGACCATGTCTACTTGTTTATATTGGCATGATGTGTGGTGGTGGAATGTAGAATAACAAACATCTACAATGTATGATGACCATGTCTACTTGTTTATATTGGCATGATGTGTGGTGGTGGAATGTGGAATAACAAACATCTACAACGTATGATGACCATGTCTACTTGTTTATATTGGCATGATGTGTGGTGGTGGAATGTGGAATAACAAACATCTACAACGTATGATGACCATGTCTACTTGTTTATATTGGCATGATGTGTGGTGGTGGAATGTGGAATAACAAACATCTACAATGTATGATGACCATGTCTACTTGTTTATATTGGCATGATGTGTGGTGGTGGAATGTGGAATAACAAACATCTACAACGTATGATGACCATGTCTACTTGTTTATATTGGCATGATGTGTGGTGGTGGAATGTGGAATAACAAACAACTACAATGTATGATGATCATGTCTACTTGTTTATATTGGCATGATGTGTGGTGGTGGAATGTGGAATAACAAACATCTACAATGTATGATGACCATGTCTACTTGTTTATATTGGCATGATGTGTGGTGGTGGAATGTGGAATAACAAACATCTACAATGTATGCTGACCATGTCTACTTGTTTATATTGGCATGATGTGTGGTGGTGGAATGTGGAATAACAAAGAACTACAATGTATGATGACCATGTCTACTTGTTTATATTGGCATGTTGTGTGGTGGTGGAATGTCGAATAACAAACAACTACAACGTATGATGACCATGTCTACTTGTTTATATTGGCATGATGTGTGGTGGTGGAATGTGGAATAACAAACATCTACAATGTATGATGACCATGTCTACTTGTTTATATTGGCATGATGTGTGGTGGTGGAATGTGGAATAACAAACATCTACAATGTATGATGACCATGTCTACTTGTTTATATTGGCATGATGTGTGGTGGTGGAATGTAGAATAACAAACATCTACAATGTATGATGACCATGTCTACTTGTTTATATTGGCATGATGTGTGTTGGTGGAATGTAGAATAACAAACAACTACAATGTATGATGACCATGTCTACTTCTTTATATTGGCATGATGTGTGGTGGTGGAATGTGGAATAACAAACATCTACAACGTATGATGACCATGTCTACTTGTTTATATTGGCATGATGTGTGGTGGTGGAATGTGGAATAACAAACATCTACAACGTATGATGACCATGTCTACTTGTTTATATTGGCATGATGTGTGGTGGTGGAATGTGGAAATACAAACATCTACAATGTATGATGACCATGTCTACTTGTTTATATTGGCATGATGTGTGGTGGTGGAATGTGGAATAACAAACATCTACAATGTATGATGACCATGTCTACTTGTTTATATTGGCATGATGTGTGGTGGTGGAATGTGGAATAACAAACAACTACAATGTATGATGACCATGTCTACTTGTTTATATTGGCATGATGTGTGGTGGTGGAATGTGGAATAACAAACATCTACAATGTATGATGACCATGTCTACTTGTTTATATTGGCATGATGTGTGGTGGTGGAATGTGGAATAACAAACATCTACAATGTATGATGACCATGTCTACTTGTTTATATTGGCATGATGTGTGGTGGTGGAATGTGGAATAACAAACAACTACAACGTATGATGACCATGTCTACTTGTTTATATTGGCATGATGTGTGGTGGTGGAATGTGGAAAAACAAACAACTACAACGTATGATGACCATGTCTACTTGTTTATATTGACATGATGTGTGGTGGTGGAATGTGGAAATACAAACATCTACAATGTATGATGACCATGTCTACTTGTTTATATTGACATGATGTGTGGTGGTGGAATGTGGAATAATAAACATCTACAACGTATGATGACCATGTCTACTTGTTTATATTGGCATGATGTGTGGTGGTTGAATGTGGAATAACAAACAACTACAACGTATGATGACCATGTCTACTTGTTTATATTGGCATGTGTGGTGGTGGAATGTAGAATAACAAACAACTACAACGTATGATGACCATGTCTACTTGTTTATATTGGCATGATGTGTGGTGGTTGAATGTAGAATAACAAACAACTACAACGTATGATGACCATGTCTACTTGTTTATATTGGCATGATGTGTGGTGGTGGAATGTGGAATAACAAACATCTACAACGTATGATGACCATGTCTACTTGTTTATATTGACATGATGTGTGGTGGTGGAATGTGGAAATACAAACATCTACAATGTATGATGACCATGTCTACTTGTTTATATTGACATGATGTGTGGTGGTGGAATGTGGAATAACAAACATCTACAACGTATGATGACCATGTCTACTTGTTTATATTGGCATGATGTGTGGTGGTTGAATGTGGAATAACAAACAACTACAACGTATGATGACCATGTCTACTTGTTTATATTGGCATGTGTGGTGGTGGAATGTAGAATAACAAACAACTACAACGTATGATGACCATGTCTACTTGTTTATATTGGCATGATGTGTGGTGGTGGAATGTAGAATAACAAACAACTACAATGTATGATGACCATGTCTACTTGTTTATATTGGCATGATGTGTGGTGGTGGAATGTAGAATAACAAAACATTTACAACGTATGATGACCATGTCTACTTGTTTATATTGGCATGATGTGTGGTGGTGGAATGTGGAATAACAAACATCTACAATGTATGATGACCATGTCTACTTGTTTATATTGGCATGATGTGTGGTGGTGGAATGTGGAATAACAAACATCTACAATGTATGATGACCATGTCTACTTGTTTATATTGGCATGATGTGTGGTGGTGGAATGTGGAATAACAAACATCTACAATGTATGATGACCATGTCTACTTGTTTATATTGGCATGATGTGTGGTGGTGGAATGTGGAATAACAAACATCTACAACGTATGATGACCATGTCTACTTGTTTATATTGGCATGATGTGTGGTGGTGGAATGTGGAATAACAAACATCTACAATGTATGATGACCATGTCTACTTGTTTATATTGGAATGATGTGTGGTGGTGGAATGTGGAATAACAAACAACTACAATATATGATGACCATGTCTACTTGTTTATATTGGCATGATGTGTGGTGGTGGAATGTGGAATTACAAACAACTACAACGTATGATGACCATGTCTACTTGTTTATATTGGCATGATGTGTGGTGGTGGAATGTGGAAATACAAACATCTACAATGTATGATGACCATGTCTACTTGTTTATATTGGCATGATGTGTGGTGGTGGAATGTGGAATAACAAACATCTACAATGTATGATGACCATGTCTACTTGTTTATATTGGCATGATGTGTGGTGGTGGAATGTGGAATAACAAACAACTACAATGTATGATGACCATGTCTACATGTTTATATTGGCATGATGTGTGGTGGTAGAATGTAGAATAACAAACAACTACAACGTATGATGACCATGTCTACTTGTTTATATTGGCATGATGTGTGGTGGTGGAATGTGGAATAACAAACATCTACAATGTATGATGACCATGTCTACTTGTTTATATTGGCATGATGTGTGGTGGTGGAATGTGGAATAACAAACATCTACAATGTATGATGACCATGTCTACTTGTTTATATTGGCATGATGTGTGGTGGTGGAATGTGGAATAACAAACATCTACAATGTATGATGACCATGTCTACTTGTTTATATTGGCATGATGTGTTGTGGTGGAATGTGGAATAACAAACATCTACAACGTATGATGACCATGTCTACTTGTTTATATTGGCATGATGTGTGGTGGTGGAATGTAGAATAACAAACAACTACAACGTATGATGACCATGTCTACTTGTTTATATTGGCATGATGTGTGGTGGTGGAGTGTGGAATAACAAACATCTACAATGTATGATGACCATGTCTACTTGTTTATATTGGCATGATGTGTGGTGGTGGAATGTGGAATAACAAACATCTACAATGTATGATGACCATGTCTACTTGTTTATATTGGCATGATGTGTGGTGGTGGAATGTGGAATAACAAACAACTACAACGTATGATGACCATGTCTACTTGTTTATATTGGCATGATGTGTGGTGGTGGAATGTGGAATAACAAACATCTACAATGTATGATGACCATGTCTACTTGTTTATATTGGCATGATGTGTGGTGGTGGAATGTGGAATAACAAACAACTACAACGTATGATGACCATGTCTACTTGTTTATATTGGCATGTGTGGTGGTGGAATGTGGAATAACAAACATCTACAATGTATGATGACCATGTCTACTTGTTTATATTGGCATGATGTGTGGTGGTGGAATGTGGAATAACAAACATCTACAATGTATGATGACCATGTCTACTTGTTTATATTGGCATGATGTGTGGTGGTGGAATGTGGAATAACAAACATCTACAATGAATGATGACCATGTCTACTTGTTTATATTGGCATGATGTGTGGTGGTACGGTGTGGAATGTGGAATAACAAACATCTACAATGTATGATGACCATGTCTACTTCTTTATATTGGCATGATGTGTCGTGGTGGAATGTGGAATAACAAACATCTACAATGTATGATGACCATGTCTACTTCTTTATATTGGCATGATGTGTGGTGGTGGAATGTGGAATAACAAACATCTACAATGTATGATGACCATGTCTACTTGTTTATATTGGCATGTTGTGTGGTGGTGGAATGTAGAATAACAAACATCTACAATGTATGATGACCATGTCTACTTGTTTATATTGGCATGATGTGTGGTGGTACGGTGTGGAATGTGGAATAACAAACATCTACAATGTATGATGACCATGTCTACTTCTTTATATTGGCATGATGTGTCGTGGTGGAATGTGGAATAACAAACATCTACAATGTATGATGACCATGTCTACTTGTTTATATTGGCATGATGTGTGGTGGTGGAATGTAGAATAACAAACATCTACAATGTATGATGACCATGTCTACTTGTTTATATTGGCATGATGTGTGGTGGTGGAATGTAGAATAACAAACATCTACAATGTATGATGACCATGTCTACTTGTTTATATTGGCATGATGTGTGGTGGTACGGTGTGGAATGTGGAATAACAAACATCTACAATGTATGATGACCATGTCTACTTCTTTATATTGGCATGATGTGTCGTGGTGGAATGTGGAATAACAAACATCTACAATGTATGATGACCATGTCTACTTCTTTATATTGGCATGATGTGTGGTGGTGGAATGTGGAATAACAAACATCTACAATGTATGATGACCATGTCTACTTGTTTATATTGGCATGTTGTGTGGTGGTGGAATGTAGAATAACAAACATCTACAATGTATGATGACCATGTCTACTTGTTTATATTGGCATGATGTGTGGTGGTACGGTGTGGAATGTGGAATAACAAACATCTACAATGTATGATGACCATGTCTACTTCTTTATATTGGCATGATGTGTCGTGGTGGAATGTGGAATAACAAACATCTACAATGTATGATGACCATGTCTACTTCTTTATATTGGCATGATGTGTGGTGGTGGAATGTGGAATAACAAACATCTACAATGTATGATGACCATGTCTACTTGTTTATATTGGCATGATGTGTGGTGGTGGAATGTAGCGTAACAAAACATTTACAACGTATGATGACCATGTCTACTTGTTTATATTGGCATGATGTGTGGTGGTGGAATGTAGAATAACAAACATCTACAATGTATGATGACCATGTCTACTTGTTTATATTGGCATGATGTGTGGTGGTACGGTGTGGAATGTGGAATAACAAACATCTACAATGTATGATGACCATGTCTACTTCTTTATATTGGCATGATGTGTCGTGGTGGAATGTGGAATAACAAACATCTACAATGTATGATGACCATGTCTACTTCTTTATATTTGCATGATGTGTGGTGGTGGAATGTGGAATAACAAACATCAACAATGTATGATGACCATGTCTACTTGTTTATATTGGCATGATGTGTGGTGGTGGAATGTAGCGTAACAAAACATTTACAACGTATGATGACCATGTCTACTTGTTTATATTGGCATGATGTGTGGTGGTGGAATGTGGAATAACAAACATCTACAATGTATGATGACCATGTCTACTTGTTTATATTGGCATGATGTGTGGTGGTGGAATGTAGAATAACAAACATCTACAACGTATGATGACCATGTCTACTTGTTTATATTGACATGATGTGTGGTGGTGGAATGTGGAATAACAAACAACTACAATGTATGATGACCATGTCTACTTGTTTATATTGGTGTAACAGAAGTGATTGTGAGATCACCTCCAGTGGGAATCGAACCCGGGACCTCCGGGTGACAGTCCGGGTTCGATTCCCACTGGAGTAATCACACAATTTCTTCGGCTACATTGGCATGATGTGTGGAGGTGGAATGTAGGATAACAAAACAACTACAACGTATGATGAGAAAACACTGTTTTATTTAGTAGAAAAATACATATGAAGTTACGAACCGTGTTGATAGGCACTTGAAAAGTTAAAACGTCAAAAATACATAATAAAGAAATCCAACATGGTGAACTGCAAAGTGTAAGCGATGAACACGATCAAGAAGAATGATCACAACACAACATCACAGATGATAAGTAAAGTCTTGAAAATCACTTCATTTTCCATAATCAAAATGTGACATTTTAAACTCCTTCATATTTATTGTAATTTTCTCACTAAAAATCTTCAGATATGTAGAACAATAATATGAAACATTCTGAACCAGAAATTAAAATTGATGAAATTAAAAACTGGGTGATATCATGACAAGTTATCTTGGAAACATCTTCACCATGTATAAGTCTGTTTATATGAAAGCACTGGATAATCTGAATATGCTATCGATAAAACTACTTTGATATATTTTATGTGTATATCATAGTGTAAAATGAGCAAAACTTGTTGGAACCTAAAGGTCATAAACTATGATAAAAATAACAAATTTATATACTCAAAGGTTTGCAAATAAACACTGCTAAAAATCACAACCTAAACCTAATATAACAATCTTAATATATACACACAAATAACTAAATATTATCAACCAAAATGAAAGAAACAAGGATAACAAAGCATTTTTAAACTTCACAATTTGTTAGCAATTATTTTATTATGGTGAGTGTTTCTACAGTCTACATGTATTTTCTTTGTGGTAAAGAAACACAATTTAGATGTTATCAAATATACATCAGTAGAAACCTCTGTATCACAGAAACAATTAAAACAATATGTAACAAACAAACAAATAATATGAGGTATATGAATGAAATTCATTCTTCAGTTCAGAAGATGGACTGAATTGATTTTCTATGTTGGGTTTTATTGTTCGTCTGCAGTTATATTTCAGTTTGTTAAAAGGCAAGTACATTTTGTCAATTGGTAATTTACCACGCTGGTAGAAGCGTACATTAGATTATCATTTGACTGATTTTCTAAATATACAACTAGAGCCATTTGCTCTGTAGTTCATCTAGTACTGCATTATTCACAATCTCTAAGGTCTTAGTATATAAAAAAAATAACGCATTTTTCATGTGGTCTCCACAATGGTTTGGACAGTTACCTTTAACATACAATTTATGATCCACATTTGTCAAGGTAAGTCTACAAAAACGTTTATTTTTCTAGACCCTTCAATTCAAGAAAGATGTAACAAGAACATTTTAAAGGTGTGACCTCTATCATTTAGTTATTACAGACTTGTACAATTTAACTGAAGGGACCGACTCTCACAGGAGCAGACAATCTAAAATAGCATTAAAAGTAGCTTGAAAAATGCTTCCCCTTCCTCCCCCTGACCCTTCCTACACTACTATAGCTCAAGAATGCATGTTTGTTATTTTTGGTGCTACAAACAAGCAATTGGGCAAGTTTGAAAGCTCATTACCAGAACTATATGATAGCATAAAATTATAATATAATTTCTGACAGCCTATAATAGACGGGAATCAAGACCAAATGAACAAACTTTACTTATTATTTTGAAAATTTGAGTTACCTATTACAAATGGTTATGGAGAAGAAGTTGTTTACATGTTTAAGGATAATCCTAACCACGCCCATATTTGAAGAGGAAGTTAGGACCAAATGTGCAAATTTTGATCCTTTAGGTAGAAGGTATGTCCCTATAAATTCAACTGTGGATGTGTAGTGAATCTCGAGGAGAAGTTAAAAAGGTAAAAAGTTTACTGATGACGGATAACAGATAGACAAAACCCATGCCATAAGATCTGATGAGCTAACAATTTCAATATTTTCAGTTGCATATTAGATCTTTTTCATGTATTTTCACCAATTACCAACCTTCATTTCTTAGCCACCACCACATCCACCTCCACAACCACCCCCACCTCCACAACCTCCCCCACCTCCACAACCTCCCCCACCTCCACAACCACCTCCTCCCCCTCCACAACCACCTCCTCCCCCTCCACATCCTCCACAACCCCCACATCCACCACAACCACCTCCACAACCTCCCCCGTCAGCCCCTCCACCATCAGCCCCACCATCACCCCCAGTATCTCCCAGTCCATCACCGCCAGGGTCCGCATCCATCCCGGTATCCACTCCACCAATGTCTCCCAGCCCACCCCCTCCACATCCTGCACAGGCATTTATTCCATACGTGTGGTAGATGTAGTAGTTGGATGGTGTCATGGTTATGAACCCAGCTGCCATGATGAAGGCCATGTCGTTGGAAGGAACAGCCTGAACAGATCTAGATCCCCGAGCAATGCTGGTCTTCTGTACAGGATCTCCGGGCTGCCAGCCTTGTGGTCGAGGCTGACACAACACATGCAGAAGAGAGATGGAGAAGGCCAGTGCAATGTTCTCAGAGATCTCTGAAGTCGTTGAATCGACCTTCAGGTAACCTTGCTTCAAATCCATGAAGAGAGGCCCGAATGTTACCGTGTAGTTCTGACTGAGATAGCCAGTCAATTTGACTTCCTGCCAGTTTCCGGTGGACATCTTGTACACCTGGAATGTCAGGTAGCCAGGACTACCCGGAACACCCCTCTTACCTCGCTTGCGTCTCGTGCCTGTAGATATGAAGAACTTCAATTTACTCTGTTGTTGAAACAAATTAGGGCTTCACCACAAAATGTATACATACGAAGCCACTAATATAAGGACAGAGTATCAGCTAGGATTCGCCACATAGTAAAGACAGGCTGTCCTGGAACACTCCAGATCCTGCAGGTAAAGGGACTAGCCGTTCAAAATATATGAAGTGCGAAACTTGTACCTTTTGATGCGGCGCTTCGCACATGCAGAGTTCTTTGCAAAAACATGCGCATTTTACATGGAATTGAAGACAAAGTTTTCCTCTTTACAATGATATAGAAATGATTAAAATCGGACTTGCGGTTCAAAAAATATAAAGTCCGTAATAATGATATATGCTAAGAGCGCCAGTTATTCAAAGCCGAATATCACCTTCTGTGCGTCACTTGGCGCATCAAAAGTTATTGCCGAAAATACACATATTTTATGTGGAATTGAAGACAATTCTTTTATCTTTGTAGTGATAAAATGATGAAAATATTCCAAGTAGTTTATTAGAAATAGAGCGTGCGATGTTGTTGTAATTGCGCCACTTGTTTCGAGACGATCGCTGTATTTTCAGTTTTGATTCAGTTTGATTATTTTATGTGAATAAAGGCCATTCTTTCCTCTTAATTTTGGTATAAACAAAATTGAAAACAACCAATTGGTTCATTTGATACAAAGTGCGGGAGAAAGGTAGCTTATCGCAATATGTTCCTGTAATTAGAGACTATATGGTCATGTGGCGGATCTCACCCCGGGGCAATGCAGACACTAAGGTGATAATTAGCCCCCAGGGAGATGAGGCGTCGGAGCAAAGCCCGACAAAATTGGCCTTTTGTGAAGCTAATTATCGATGCGGTACGGGTCAACAATGCACACGCAAATTGGTGTGATTTTTGCTGGACATTTCGACCAGACATTGATCAAAGATTCGTTCTCGTGGCGAACTGCGGAACATTAGTACAGCGATTCTCATGGAGCGACTCCCGGAGACAAGTTGACTTGCAGACCGCGACCACGGCTATCAAACTGAGAGACGGCCGTGACTAATTCTAAGTGTTGTGTCCGGGAACCGGAATGAGGCACCTAGTAATTGCTTATAGCCCTCCCAGGCCACTCCAAGACCAGTCCGGGAGCCGCATGTTAAGGGTTGACCAATTCAGGCTAGGGTCAGGAACAACAGAGACCTTATCAATGCACTTGTTCTTACATTCAGGATGCCAGCTACTGCACGACAAACTTGAGAAAAAACGTAAAATGATAACTATTCTGATTATCTGTATCGGTATGAGTAAGCCCTGAATGAGGTTAGTTGTATTATTTTAAATTTTTCTCGTCAGTTTGTCAGGCAGTAGTAGGAATGAGATCAGCTGGTAAAGGTTCACATACGACCAATCAAATATGTTTTCTCATCACTTAGAAAACCTATTTGTTCACTCACCAGGGACACCAGCCACACCCTTCCTGTAGCCGGTCCAGCGACCTCTGACCACTGCCCAGTCCCCGTGACTGTTCTTGATGAGCACAGCTCGTTCCCCTGCCCGTGGGTTCAGAGTGACACAGCCCTTAGGATTCTGCACCTGAACAGTGAAAGACAACATTCAGACACTTTGTGCAATCTGCACACAGCGGATGGCGTTCTCAGCAGGATAGAGCCAATTGATACTGGACAAAAATAATTAGGGATATTTGTAAAATATGAAATTTGAATAATGATATATTTATTAAGGGACTCATAAATGAAATATTAATCATTAAAACTTACAATTTCCCTAACTTATCGGTCCTGTATAGTATTAAGCAGATACTGATACATATCACAGAGGTCATTGGCCAGAAATTCTTTTGAAAATAATAATGACATCATACCTTAAACACTGGCATGACAACCTCAATTCACACAAATGCTACCATCTAGGGAAATTGCTATCTTTATCAATTGAACCCTTAACATTCACAGCAGCCCCAATTTGTTTTTTTGTTTCATTTGACTAATTGCCGAGTGCAAGCAACGGTGTATTGTAATTTTTGTTATCAGATATGACTTCTTTATATTATCACCTTACTAATTCAACTAGCATTAAAATTTTAGGCAACAGTCATTATTTATACATAAAATAACTATTTATATATATTCATAATGTTGAACAAAGGTGACTTCAAAAACACACTGCATTTCACTTTAAACTACGATGTCATTCAAACTATAAAACATTCCCAACATATATTTGTGTTTTTTGTCTGCTATAGATACATTTCCAAAAATTACGTTTGACTTATTGATGTTGTGGTTCATAGTCTGGTTAGCAATAAAAACGTCACAACTCTACTTTATTACCCACGTGGTACTTCGAAAAGGGGTTTCATAACAAACTGTTGTGACACATATGTGTCATAACACCTTCAAGTAATTTGATTGGCTAACGATGAACTTTGACACTGCCTGGACTACTTTATTCATTCAGAAAACGAACGTGAATTCTTTCATGAAATTACAAATTTTTTACGACAACACTTATAATTAATATTTATCTCATTGTTCAATTAATTTAGGAACTCGTAGTCACCGCAATGATTGACTTTAATGAATAATTAACAAACACACCATGACTAGAGCAAGGCTAATAAGCACAAAGTTTAGAATGCTGCAAGAGTTTTTGCTCTCAATATTTCCGTTGGGAATGACATTGCAGCAAACGCTCAGTATCTCGGTGAAAATAACGTGTTCGTAACAATGCACAGTGAACTTTTACTCACAAGGCACAAACAACCGAAATGAAAGCCATTTCAACGGCGATGTTCATCTAAAACTTACATTTAATGAGGTTGTTTTAGCTTGTTTACACATTCCCACGACGAGAAACATGCGAATGGCGGTCGCCATGACATGACGTCATTCAAAGGACGGATAACTCTCATCTCATGTCCTCGAGTAGGGAGATGTTATATTACGTACGCTTCCTTCAGCATGACTAGTGCAACTGGTTTCGCCATACCGAACATCACAGGTTATAGAACTGTTTGATTTTAAAAGCGTGAATATTTATCGTCGGAATATTATGAACATATAGATGCTGGGACAGGGTTGATATTACTCCGCTGTTCCGTTCCTTTATAGGGACAACAGAAATATATTTTAAAACACAATAAATCGTATGAAATATATGTTGGTAATAAATAGGATAAATAACTTGTTCCACTTTCATATCAAGTTTATGTCCCTCGTGAAGAAATTTTGGTTTCTCTCTCGCCAAGGCTCGAGACAAAGCAAAATTATTTCATTCACTTGATATGAAAGGGGAAGCTCGTTAGATATCCCATAATTATATTGTCACTTACTATACTGAACCGATTAGCAGTGTAGAGTTCAACAACAGTCAGTGCTACTCGATAAAACAACACCATTGATACCGATAGGAGATTCCAACACAATACTCTGTCAATTTAAAGTCATAGTGTGAGGTTGTATTGCTTACAGACCTGTGGCTGGAGAGGGAGTTGGTCGGAGCCGATGAGGTGACCGACGGCGGCCATCTTGTCCTGGTAGAAGACGTGCACAGCGGAGGTAAGGAGAGGCAGACTGTGGATGACCCGTGTTGTGAACATCTGTTGGCCTGTGTGGTTCACCAGTCTGCAGCAGCAGCATATTACATATGTTGACTAAATTTGTAACTAAAGGATCACTGTAAGAATGCTATAGATGAAGGGTAACAACGTTGTAACAATGTCATTAAACATGACTGCTGGTGATAGACCAACAAAAAAATTTATATGATGAATTAACTCGAAACATACAACTAGTTTCTGAAAAACAGATAAGTTTTTATCATTAATTTGTAAAAATATAACTATTTTATTTAATATCAGAAAGGAGCTGCTGAGAAATAGGAATTTGAGAAACAGATTTGTTTTTTAGAAAAAAAAATAATTTCAGATTAGGGTGAAGATATGTTACAATTTTAGATGTAACTTTAGAGCTCCCATGTTGATTACAATACAGAACTTCTCAAAGACCAATGTTGTCATAGACGGATTGTACACTTACCGATGCGAGGCCACTTCACACTTGTTCTCCACGCCAGGCTGCAGAGGAGGAAGAGGAACGGGTCCCCACATCTGCTCAATGTTCTCAGGCATGATGCAGTTGTCATAGCGACCAGAGGACAAGAACAGCAGACAGGGACCTCGAACTGGTGGTTCCACACTTCCTGTAAACGTAACCTTCTGACTGTTGCTCAGGTTGACTGTCTCATTCAGCTGGGTCGGGGTTGGTCCACAGCACTCAATCGCAGGTAGAAGCAGGAACTTCCCATTGCCCAGAGTCATTGTTGAAGACATACAGGCAAACCCTGTCTTCTCCAGTAGCTGGAACTTGAGGCAGTTTGCATCCTTCGTCTCAAACTTGTAGTGAACAAGAGAAGATTTCTGCCATTCATGATTTGGACCCTTTAAAGTAGCAATACAATCCTTGACTTTGTCATCAGCTGCAGCAAATATCTTCAATTTGAATTTTTTCACAGCTTGACCTATTCCTGATATGGACACATAATCAAGGTTAAGTGCAGAGGATTTGGTAGAAGCCGAGAACATGTCCGAGTTGGTCATGGCATACAGCTTTCCCTGAGGTGGATCACCCCGGTACATGGCTCCGTACATGGCAAATGCTTCATTGAAGGTTCTCTGCCACACTTCCCTGGTTTCCATGTCGGAGGTGTACAGCTTGGAGCCAACAGACCGATCTGTGACAGTGTCGTCATGGTTGAAGGTCTTGCCCAGGAGCCGCTCTGAGTCTTTCTTGTACAGAAGTGGATGCAGTTGGTGAGAGTGCCACACCAAGTCAATGTCGTAGCACGGCACAATGAACATTTCAGGATTGTTCTGTTTCAAGTAGATAAACTTTTGGTATCTTGTCACACACATCTTTAGATATTTCCGGTCCTTGTAGTGTGGGAGAGACACCTGGTAGAAGAAGGTTTTCTGTCTAGAAGCAGCCGAAGCAATGTCATAGGATGAAACTGATGGTCCCAGGAGATTTGGGTTGACATGCCCACTGTTCAAGTCCACTTCAAAAGGCTCTGAGGGATAAAGCTGTCTCCAGTATTTCTCAGACTTTGAAAGAGCTGATGCCCACTGTGAGGAACTGTACAGTTTATGGTCCACTATGCATCCTGCAATTGTGTGGGAGTCCTTTTGGTACTTTAGGGGTGAGAGCAGATGGCAGTGCCAAGCCCACTCAATGTCCAGGGGTGCAGCAAGTTGTTCTTTTGGGTACCTGGCGGCCAGGGGCAGCCAGAACTTCTCGTACCTATTTATAGCTTGTTGAAGGAGTGGACCACCCTGTAGTCCTGGGTATTTGTCCACTTTACTGAGAAACTCCAATTGGTTCAGGGCAGCCGACTCAAGGTCAAGGCCGAAGCTGACAGACTTCCAAGGTTTAGACATATTGGCTCAAGTCTGCAACATTGATTGAAACATTCATTGAAATATAATAATACCTCCATTACAAAATAGGCCTTGAAATATATCAACCGAAAAAGAGCAAATGGCTCTGTAGCTAATCAGGTATTACATTATTCATAAAAGTAAAGACTAACATATAAAATAATGAGACATTGCCCAGTAAACAAATTTACAATTTATAACCAACACCATCTTCGGTTACCCATGGTTTTATATATGCTCCGTTACTCTCCACTATATCACCCATGGGAAACCTTATCAGGGGTATCTGTTCTCAAATTACCCGCCCTTGGCCAGCGTGACGAAGTCAGACACTAAAGAAAATGTTTAATGGGATAAGACAGAAATGGTCAAGGGAGATAACCGGTGACAGATGGCTAACACAATGACCTCGCTTGCTTTGAAACGAAGTGATATGAATTGTCATTGGCTCGCAGGCCCAAACTGCAGTTTGATTGGCTCACGCCGGCCAAGGGCGGGTAATTTGAGAACAGATTCCCCTGATAAGGTTTCCCCATGGGTGATATAGTGGAGAGTAACGGAGCATATATAAAACCATGGGTAACCGAGGATGAACCAACATTGGTCCACACAAAATTTAATTAGGAGATAAACATACTGTGTTTGAAAATCAGTTTGAACGGGTAGCGTGAGGCTTTAAATGGATAATTTAGAGTTATAATAATTCTGTTATATGCCGCTGATTTTCAAACACAGTATGTTTATCTCCATTCTACCATATCAATTATTTAGTATTGATCTATATTCAGACACATTGAATCGGTAGTGATTCATCATTCGACACCATGCAGAAATTCCACTGCCAGACATTTTCAAAGATATGACTATGTGGTAATCTCGAATAACGTAGCTTGTTAAAAGGCTTCGGAAAACAGCGAAAGTTTCCGAATGCATTAAAGAGAGGTTCTGTAAACGTTAGCGTTTTGCAACCGGCGTCAGCGTTCGGGATAATTTCTGTATCATTTTCAAAATTGGCATAGGTAGTATTGCGTCAATTTTGTAAACAAAGTTTTAGGTAAGTTTATTCTACATTCCAACTGTGTCCGGGTGATTATACTGTCCAGTCATCCGTATTGAGGTTATTCAAGAACGTTTCTGACTTTCTGCAATGCCAAGTTGTTGAATGACAGATTGTTCGAACTTTATTGTTCACTTCCGCTGTTTTGGGTTTCTTTATGATCGGTTTCAGATTTATTATCAAAATTATTTATTTATGTCATTTGGTACACAGCAAAGCCCATTTAAAAAATATTCAAGCATGCAAGTATTCAGGGAATTAATGCATTCGCTATTGTTGCCTAGCAACAAGCGTATTCCTGCGCAAAAGACAAAGAAAACAGAGCACTGTATAACCAAATTGAACTGTCTCTGATTTTTCACAGTAGCCAATCAGATACAACTATTTCGCAAAGTTATGGTAGAATAATTTATAGACCTTTGTATTATTATTTGAATATTAATTATTTATTTTTATATTTTATATTTAATATTCCTTTGAATTTTAGAATTGCTATATCAAGGTTCAGACGTAATAACTTTAAATTGCTCTTGAATGTGGCAAGTATAGTGATATTGAATATAAAGAAAGAATATATATATTTATCATGTGAGCATATTTTTCCAGCGATCTGATTGGTCGAGAGGCCATCACGTGACCGTCAACAGAAAAGCATATTGACTCCAGCAGAGTCCGACCAAAAGCCGTATTGACTTGAGTGACGTCAAACGATTGTTGCATAACGTCATATGACTGTAGTCCCAGCTGTTTAAAGCAAATTACATTTTTAACTGTATTTCATTGTTTTCCTTTCATTTCTGTATTACCAGATACATGTAATAAAACAATTATGGACTGGCGATTCGGTCAATACCTGTTTCGTCTTTGGTCAATATTATTTTCTCGGGTCCATAAAAACAGGTATTGACCTCATCACCAGTCTATAATTGTATAATATATATATATGGCAAATGAATTTCATTTATTATTTATCTGTAAAATATGATTATGATAAGCTTAGATCTTCATAAATTTACTAAAACACCATATTTAAAGCACTCCATTGTCGAACTGTTGCAAAATAAGAATAATGAAATTATATACAGTAATGGTTTATAACTTTATCATGTCCAGAAACTTATAACTCCAGGATTTACAGCTACAATGACTTGCTGCGCACACTGTTCTATCCTTGTAATATGCCTGTATTAATTATGGACCTAAGGCCTCCATACTGAATAAAATCTGTCTGTCCGTCTGTCTGTATTATTATGAAGAGTACAATAGTTTTATACATCAAGATTTTGTCAATCATATTTGATCAACAATTCATTTTATAACTGTTGCCATAAGCTGATAATATTTAGTCCATCATATATAACACATGTTTCAATTACTATTCCCTCCACAGTAATGTGATTTATGTAATTCACATGTGATTTATGTGACACACATAACAGACGTTTGAACAGATTTGAATGTTTCTGTCCTCGAACACTTTCTTTGATATTGATCAAACATAAAGTAAGAATAACATAACCCTAAATGGGCCCCAACAACAAACGCCTTCTTACAGAATAGTACTGTTAGAACGGTCTCGCAACCATATAACCCACAGACAAAAGTTTTCATCAACTTTATTCATCAGTCAAAGTACTTGAATTTGAAATGAATGATTTGCCTTAAACCGGCATGACCTACATCTGTCGATAGGATATATAACTTACTGAGTCAAGACGAAGGGTATGTCCAGAAGGACAAGCTTGGCCAACTATCATCGTTTTCGAAATTTGGAGTCGTAAACATAATTTGACAACAGTCCTAACAAAACAATTTATAAGATTGTTATCTAATAATCGTACCTTTAGGCTGCGAAACTAGTTTCCATGTAGATACAGTCGACGATACTGACAGATCTCCACTTGTTTACAATCATCAGTGTTGCTCTAAATAAGTAGAGCAAGACACGCCTTGACTGTGTCACGTGACGTAAATTCACCCAATCAAATCTCTCTTTTTCCGGATACCTGATGGATAAAAGTATAATTCCATGACGAACTGGAAATATCATGGAAATGTTGCCCGGACACTTTGGTTATGTAAGCGAAAATTGCGAAACATTTCGTTATTTATTAGAGTAGTTACGCAGAAGCACATGACCATTTTTGTTTACTGAGTAATGATAAATCGGAGCTAATTAAAGCATCAAAAGAATATGGATTGCGATCGAATATATGGTGATCGAAGGATGAGGTTGTCACGAGAATTAACTAATGGTTTTAAAAAACAATTACGAATATGATTTTTTTTTTAAATTGAAATTTATTTTGATTTTTTTTTTAAATTAAAATTTGTATGGACTTAAAAATAAAAGTTGCTGAAAAGTATTTGAAAAATAATGTCACTTATAGCAAAACAACCTTCTCTCTTCGGAAAATCAAGTTAAAAAATAAGTGCAGCTACATGGTTCGGTTAAGCCATGGGAATCGTTTTTTTGTAATTCGAATAATAAAATGTGTTCACAATATTATATAGAATCGCCGCCATGCAACATTTGCTTTATACGCAACACAGGTACCACTGCGGATAATTGGTTTGTGTCATCCCCGTTCCGTCACTGACTTTTTCCCAATCCATTTCTTAAATGAATAAATTAGATTTACAAACATTCATGCAGACCCTTCTTATTGAAATAGATTAGAGATCGAGAATTGAAGAACTAAGCTAATTTAGATTGTATAAAATAGAACATTTATTATTGTTAAGTCCTGGGAAAATGTCCATGTTGTTTGGGTGTTCAAATACGACACGATATATGCGGCGTGTTTTGTCAATGTCGTCTAAAGAACAGCAGACGTTTATTTCAAAATCAGAAACCTAAAACAATATGAAGAATATATTAGGAAGATTGTTGTTGAATGTGATGAAATATTTCCCTGGCATAAAACAACTATTTACCTTGCCATAATGAGAAAATATCACTTCAAAATGTGAAATGCATAATAAAAGGTTAAATTACTTCATTCAGTTGCTGAGAGAAGGTAATGATGAAAATAATGTCTTCGGGATAACAACTTCATCATTATTGTAAATGTTTATGGTCACAACAAATTCGTTATTCAGAAATCTTGTTTGTCTTTGTTCCGACCTAGTTTTACACATACAAAAACACGTTTTGTGACAAAATAAGATGAATATAAACATAGACTGATGTGGTTTGCAATTATAATATTATAGTAACATCCATGGTATTTTCATCATGACTACAACAGTGGTAAGTGTTGATACAAACCTATTAATGGCGCTGAAGCACGTTTAATTTTTTGTATATTTTTTCTGCTCAAATTGCTATTTATTATTTAAGTTTATACAATATATTCTAATGTTAGAGGGTAAAACATATCATTACACGACCCGATAAGGTGTAGCCTATCCATAGAAAACGGTTAACGGCATTTGAAGAAAATAGTGTGACGTAAAAAGTGACAGTGGTGTGGAACTCTTCAGTGTGAACGGGTAGGTCTCAGGCGAATTTGAGAATTCAGACAGCAACATGGCTGCACCATTTTATCATGATACCATATTTAAAACTCTACTGTGAGTGTTTAGGTATAGCTACATCAGTCAGATCACTTTCAACTACCTTCGAGCGGCCATTTTAATGTGAACACCTTAATGTCTCGTAGGAAATGGACTCGCTTGGCTTAACCAAACCATGTTCATTTAAGAACTCGTTTTATTGACTCGGGAGTATTATTTAGCCATTGGTAACTCTTATTTACCTTTTTGAGATCAGCGTTGGTTGATTAGATATAGGCCTAGACCTTTTCGGTAGATCACCTTATTTTGAGAAAAACTATTTCAGATAATCTAAACGTCGGTTTATGTGCGATGACTGCGCACCTCCTGGTTTGCTCTGGTTACTTTCAGCGCTGTTATTCAAACATCATACGTGTATCTACTTTTCATCTCCCCCAACTCACTGTAGCACTCATGTCCCCTCAAACCTTATTATCTGTCATTCAACGATACAGGCTATATGTTATTGAAAAGCAAGTCTATCCGTTTGTGGATGTGCCATTTCTCCAAGGTTCCGAGTTTCTACCAGTTAAATAACCTCTATATTTTAAATCCCATTTAATAATGAGTGAATGTCGTTCTGTTTACGGCAAGTGACCGACTATCCAACGTTGAGTTACCAGGTCACCCATTGAGATGCATTCATCCGTAGCTCAGCAAAGCAATCCATGGTCATGAACTCAGGGAAGGGGCCCTGTTTGGGTTGAATTATTTTAGACTTTATTCTCTGCGTTGGGGGTCACTGATTTGGATTCGATGAGGATATATATGACTTTCTGATGTGGTCATTCTTCATACAAATCCAAGATAGTCACAATTAAGTGTTATCACAAATTATCAAGAATTATAAAGAAATACATAAATCCCACATTTTCTATGTTTTATTTTAGTTCTTTATGTACATTTTTTTCATATTCACCTACAGAATAATACGATTCGATCAGTATCTAAATTTTTGCATAATGAAAGTTTTGAAATTGGTTCATATATATATAAACACATGGTTTACAAATTGAAAGTATTTGACAAAATATTCACTAAATAAAATTTATTTTATTTCCTTGTGTATGTGGAAAAACTTCAAATAGAGAAACATGCATTCTATATGAAAATAAGTCAGAATTTCATATAAAATAAATACATGAATATTTTAAGTTTAAGTTGTAATTATTGAAAAACTTACTTTGCTATAATTACAGCATTTGCTGAACACAATATCAAATTTAAGAATGGATCTATTAAACTGTTGTCACTTGTTTAGTTTAACATAAAACCATCTATGATTAACAATATATTTCATTGGTCATATATACACACAATATGATATATGAATTTAAAATCAATCCAATTATTGTTTTTAAAAAGTTTTAAAAAACAAAACGTATGCAGATCGAAAATGTTGGTAAAAACATAACAGGAAATATTACTGAAATATTCTCATAAAATATCTACTAACATCTTAGTAATATATATATATATATACTCTAACATAGCACTAACAGTAATGGAAACAGAACAGCAAATATAAATGAAATACATACAACCAAACACAAAATATTGCTGTGTCAAAACAATGAACAATAATCCTTATCTTCTCTCCATCAAATAACCAACTTCCAAACGCAAGGCATAACTCTTGCCAGTCTGCATTACTGGCTGATTTAACCCTTGCGGTATTTCCCTCGCTTTGTTGTGTCAAGATAGTGAATCGCTGCACCAGAAATGCATAGCGGGCCTGGATTTCTAAACACAGATTTTTTAAGGAAATACTGCAAGGCCTAAATCAGCCAGTAATGTAGACTGGCAAGAGTTATGCCTTGCATTGGGAAGTTATCAAATAACTAACAGAATAATATTTCTATCTCACTTTCATACTCAGAATTTTAGTCACTTCATTTTTAGTCACTTCATTTCTCAAAAACAGACTCTAGTAAAATTTCTCTTTAATAACAAGAGAGGAAATAGATGGACAAAACTGAATCAACATTGTCAATATACTTGTTTTTAATACACACAAGTTAAAAAGATCTGGTAGTTAGATATTTACCTTTTAAACTTAAAACAACAATGATTTATATAAGACTCCATTTCCAGTTTCTATTTATAGCTTATTACATATTTTACAGTCACTCAATTCCAGGTTTAATTTTTATTCGTAGGCTTAGTTGATGAATTAGAATAACTGTTTTCTTATGATGAATAATATTGATGTGTATGATAAAGTATTTTAAATGATCTGCCTAATAAAAGCAGTACATCAGTATAGAAGAGATGTTATATGATAGCACTATCGTTGAGGTAAACAAGTTTTATCAGTTGTAGGTAGGTTTATAACCTAAATATTACAACATTTTATTTCATTTTCTATATAATACATTCTCAAGATCTAGTATGCTTCATCAAAAGTGTGAAACAGATGTGTATAAATCAAGATTTAGCAAAAGTGGGAAACAGTCATTTTCATGAAGCATCCTTTGCAGCAACGATGCTGAGCATTTCAAGATTACTCTGATCCTGAGCCAAGTCCCGACCCTCCTCCTCCTCCTCCTCCCTCCTGGGTGAGTTGCGATCCTCCTGTTCCCTCCTGGGAGGGTTGTGACCCTCGGCCTCAAGTCCAGCAGTGCTAGTGGAGGGTACTGGTGATAGTCTGCTGCTTGATGAAGCCTCTTCACTGGTTGAAGCTTGGGGATCAGCAGCACTGTCCTCGGGCAATTGCACTGTACAGGGAGATTCTGAGTTGGGGGACAAGGAGTCAACGTTGATGGTCTCAGAGCTGTTTGACTCTGTTGAGGGTGAGAGGAGATGAATCCCCTCTCTCCTGACGTGAGCCTTGTCACTGTGGGTGGCACTGAGAGTGCTGGAGATGAGACTGGCCCCCTGGAGGTCAGATGGTCGCACATTGCTCAGCTCGGTGTAGGTGGAACCCTCCGACTCAGACACAGTGTAAGTGGGCGGGTCCCAGCAGCTGAACGTGGGGTTGACTCTGAGGTCCTCCCCACTGGCCTCATTGTCCTGTAGATACACCTGTGAGCTGGTGCTGGGCTGAGCGTCGAGGGCAAGCTGGGACTGCATGCTCATGTCACACGGTTTCTCCTGCACTGCCGACCTCGACACACGAGGGTAAGCTCTTGGGGTTGGGTATAGACTCTCTACTCGAGTCGGGTACCTGGGTGGGTGCCGGGGTGTCATGGTGCTAACTTGCTGGAATGAAAAACCTGTCGCTTTGTAACTTGGTACTGTACATGAAACACTTCCACTGGTAGCACTATTTGTTTGGGAAGACTTTAGGTCTTCCTGTGAAGAAGCACTACAGGATGACTGAGTGCTAGATCGTCTATTGGCGTAGTTATGTTCCTTTGGGGGACATGCACTGAGAAAGCTTTGGTCACTGCTGTTTTGTGTGTCCACTGAATCATGAAGCAAACTGTCTAATAAGGAATTATGACCTCGAGAAAAGTCAATAGCTTGGTCCTGGTCATTGACTTCAGATGCTGAGCTATATGACCTCTTCTGACCCCTGACCCTTAACCCCCCTGCATGGTCTGCTGAGTCTGGTTCCCGGCTGCATGAGGGCACTGCAGTACACACTCCAGACGGAGCAGACGGAGATGTCGATGTACAAGTGGATGTTGATGTTGACATGGAAGCAACCATTAATGTTGACACTGAAGTGGGTATCACATTGGGACATGAGTCTCCATTCTTAGGCAGTGAGCACTCATCAACCTCTCTTGGAGCAAGGTCAAGGTCATTGTCCACCACTGAAACAAAGAGATGAGTCCTGTATTGTATCAACCTACATCATGAATCAAGGATAACAAGTAGACAGAGTTAGTTACGTCCCCCGCCCACTGGGAACAGTGGGAAATATATTGCTCAATGATTATGAATCTTAATTCTTAAACTAATCCTTGACCACTTTAATGTTTTTGTGTTAAAATATATATATTCACCAGACTCAAGAATATTGTTTTCCATTCCACATTTTATTGAGCTCTGTGCTACAATATCATTCCGTAATAGAAACTGAAGATTTTACTGAGAATTAGGACTTACGCTTATTGAGTTCTGCTCTGGAAATGAAATTCTAAGTTTCCATGGAAACTGCCAAATAAAAATCCTACATGTTCATATTGACTATTCAAAAGACAAAATTTGATTGAGCTAGACCTTATGTTTTCTTATTTATGTTATAATTAAAAGGAGGTATCTATCGGGGTATTTTTTGTGGAAACGAAATCCGGGAGGATATTCCTGTTTACACATGTTATTAATACACGATTAAAACACAGTGAAATTGAAAGATACTAATGAAGGTAACATTTTGATGACTTTATATTTCACTACTTGATAAACACAAGCGCACATTTGTTAAAAGTTAAAACAATGAAAACTGAAGCCATTCATCGGCGCTGCGAGTGGGGAAAACTTCGCTACAGCATAACAGCAAATTGTTTATTAGTTTTATGACATGTTATGTATAACTATGTGAATACTCTATCAGTGTATGTCTTTAGTTATGAAAAAGTTGCAAAATTAGGTACAATATAGCGTGTTTTAATTTCACATAATGCAAAAAAATCCAATATGGCGACAGAACTCGCCCATTAAGGTTTCAGGAAGTTTGCTTTTATTTTTTTTTCTTCACATTTTCTGATCTCATGCATCTTTAAAAAACATCTCCTCTGAAGACATTTACACCTTAGAGTTGAAATCCCCGTATCACGTAGCTGAAGTATTGTGGAACAAAGTTTGAAATTTTCATTAGTAAACACATACCGGTAATATTTATTTCACAGTGAGCCCTCAAAGTTGGGTGACTTTCCTCACATTACCTATTAGAAAGGGGCATAACTCAAAACCAATTATGGTAATGCCTTTAAAGCTTTTCAATAAACAGGTTATGGTTTAACAAGGGAGATAACTACTCTATTTAAATAATTTTCATTAGGGATTCACTACTAAGAAAGCAGAGTATGTGTGTTTTCATAGCAACTATGTCTTCATAGATACACTTGTACGAGTGCTAAGAAATAAAAGTTGAAAAATGGAGAAAATTAAATGCATAAATTATGCAAATGAGGGTATAAAACATGCGAAAGGCAGATGTACACATCATGGTGATTGTACGTATCAAGTTTCGTAAAATTTTAACAACTAGTGTCAGAGTTATGAGCGGAACAAAAAGTGTGAATGGCTAAGTCGAAAAACGGAGAAGATTTGCATAAATTATGCAAATGAGGGTATAAAACATGCAAAAGGCAGATGTACACATCATGGTGATTGTACATATCAAGTTTCGTAAAATTTGAACAACTAGTGTCAGAGTTATGAGCGGAACAAAAACATTCCGGACGGATTCACGGACGGATACGCTGACCGCTATATACCCCCGACCACGTCGTAGCGGGGGTATAATTATTACACGTATGGTAACATTTAAAGTTTAAATTTTAAACCAAGGTATTTCTTACACTCTGGCAAATCTGAATCTGTGAAGTCGAAGTTGGCGGCACCTAGAAGGCGGCTGAGCACATATTGACGATAACGTTTCACATGACAAGTCCGCATCACCACTGGAGCAGTCCCGCAGAGAATAGCTTCAGCAGCCTGTAGTGGACAATATACATGTGATATTAAAACTAGACCCAGAAATAGCAATTCAAACAATAAACAATATACCGGTAACAATAAACTTTTTTTTTTTTATTGATGCAGCAAGCAAAGCTTCATATTTGGCATATTTTGGCAGAATCACAGCCATTAGCGAGATATAAACGTGATGATGTAAACAATCAATGCAGGAGAAATCAGTTCTGAGTTAAAAGTCCTCCTTCAACGTTGATGTAAGTGTACTGACCATTAGGAGTTGGACACTACTGCTGGACGGGTCAGTCTGGTTGAAGACTTGTCGCTCCACCTCCCTCCAGCCGCTCTCACCCTCTCCGAACAGTCCACTCACAGAGTCTGTGTACCTCCTGGGTAGAACATATGATATCAACAAGATTAGCATTTGCGGGACACTGCAAAATCAGAGCAGCCCCGAAACTGAGGGTCTCGTCTTTCCCTGTTCCGCCTTCTCAAAAGCAACAATAAATGGGAAAATTCTTCAAGCAGTCTTTATATACATTAACTAACTCAAAACTTCTAGGTGAGAGGTACAACAAATAGGAAGAACTTTAAATGGAGAAGATGAAATAGGTCTTAAGGTCCTTACCTCTCTGACCTATCTTTGAGGCCAGAGATAAAATCCCCTACAAATAAAGACACACTTGAGGATTTAATTGATCACAGTTGTTTCCTATAAATTACCTCCCTTTGAAGAGCAAATCAAATCTCAAGATGAAAATAGCTTTTCAGGTCATGACCTCTGTGACCTATATTTGGGGTCGTAGGATCACAAAATCAACAATTTAGAATCCCAATTGGCCAAGGAGTCTGTACATAAAATTTCAAGACTCTAGGGTCAGTGGTTCTTGAGAAGAAGATGAAAATATTTTTTTTAAGTCGTGACCCCTGTGACCCTATTTGGGGTCACAGGGTCACAAATTTTACAATTTAGATTCCCCATTGGCCAATGAGTCAAAATTTCAGCTCCCTAGACCAAGTGGTTCTGGAGAAAAAGACGAAAATGCGAAAAGTTTACAGACGGACGGATGGAGGCCAGATACCATGCCATACTATAAACCCATCGGGCCTTTCAGTCGAGATGAGCTTAAAATTTGTTTCATCATTGGAGTTATTACTAACAAGTTGAATCATCACTGATGTCTCTTCACACAAATTTGTTCAAGTTAAAACCTATTTCTGATTTCAAAATTGGATCATGACTACTAATAATCAGATCAACTTGTTATTATCCCAATCCTGACAATTTGACGCACTGCAGAGACACTGCATCGCTGTATCCTATCAATACTGAGTGATATGAACGCAAGGAAACCTGGACCCTGTAGCTTTGACTCAAGTATTGTGCTATGGATCCTGGTCACATTATACACTTAATTACACATGGTGAGGTCATTATGTGAAATACAAGGACTCAAGACCTGACTTCCGAGGCGGTCTCATGAGATCCAAGGTCGAGGTCAGGTCAGATCGCCGAGGGAGTCAGGTCCGAGAGTCCTTGTATTTCACATAATGACTTCACCAGGAGTAATTAAGTGTTTTATTATATCGAAATTTTAGTTTTTCTTCTTCATACTATAGTATGTATTTTCTTATTTGTCAAATCGAAACCCATCAGCTGACGCCATGTTGAAAGCGAACGTCAAAACAAACAGTCACCTGACAAATCACGTGACGAGTCAATATCTCAGGTCAGTGACAGAAATTTCTGTCACAAAACTGACTTCATCAAGGGAATCGGTCAACATACAAATATTTTTTTCGATCACGTGCTGTGAACTGGTCAATGATATTCTTACAAATTTAAGTATAATAAAATAAAATAAAATTTAAGTGCAAAAAACCTACATAAAACCTATTCTGACTGTCTTCGGTATGAATTTTCATCTGAGTTGGGGTCTCTCCTGTGTAAAAGCACATCCCCATGTTTTCAAGATGTTTGTTTTCCTGGTCTTATACCCGAGAGAATACGGTAGATGTTTTCCCATGAAATTTCTTTATACTACAAAAACAATTTGGCTCTCTTCACTATTGCCAGTCACCATTGCTTGAAACAAGGAGCTATGCTGAAACGTTACATTCTCAGAGTCAACAATTTGTCGCCCATAACACTCTTTCTCATCTGATTCCCAACTTCTAAGTGATAGTCAAAGAAGTTGTAATATTAGGTATTCCACGTGAAGTGAGCACCGCTCCCTACCTCCAGTGATGGATAATCTCCCCCGCTATGTGTGGATATTGTTGCTGGGCAGGGTTGATCACACTGACTGACCGCTCGGACACGTTGACCACTAGTAGTGCCCAGTGCGAGTCGGATACGCGATACGGCATCAGGATCCAGGTGTATCCACTCAACGTATCCTGTAATGAATACGACAGTCTATGAAGATAATATTCTTGCAATGAGGGTATTTTAAACATTTTATCCTTTTGAGTGGATCTCCAATGCATACCAAATGTTCCCTTTCACAATGAAGGTATTTTCTATGGAGTTTTTTAATATTCAAGAATTAATCAACCATATAACGACAAGTATATTCAAGATTATGAAAGTGGTAAAAAAATATTATGTAATTCAAATTCAAATGATTTTTATTCTAAAAAGTAACTGAAAAATATTGTTTTCTGTAAAACAACTTTGCTAAGTTTCTTGAGTATTCATAACATTCTGCTTACACCATTTACATTCAACAGGTACTTATCAGGTCTCGATATCCATCCCATAGTTTAACTAATAGAGTTATGAACCATTTCACCTATAATTTTAGTCTATATGGGACAGTGGGTATCATATTTATTTGGCTGTTTAGATATACAATATACAAATTTATCTGTGAAAATATAAGCCTTCATTATTCCACAACACACTTATCAACACAACCACATTGTGCTAATTCTACCTGAGGTAGCGGCACACCATCTTGAATGATCTCGGGTGGTGTTCCCTGCACCGGCTCCAGGTTCTGCTGCACCGCTGTGAATGGGGGAATTACTCCCTCTATCGACAACTTGCTCGTGCTCAGCCACTGCCGCAACAGGGACAGATTTTTCTGTGAATAGATGTTAGAATTAAAGCTATTTTTATGACAAAACTTATTTCAAATGTTGGGCTGTCCTTGTCTTTAAACCTTCTTTAGAGGCAGTATTTGCTTCAGTTTGAAGTATATGGCTATGCTTGATTTGGGACCCAGCGCACTACCCGGCGTACGCCGCCCGAAGCGGCGTAACCGGCGACTCACTTGATTGGAACCCGGCGCACGTCTTAGGCGTACTCCGAATGCGCCGGTTTGGAATGACCGGCGAAGGCGGCGTATAATGGCGGACAAATGTTATCTTTGCGACATTCAATTTTCTTAATGAATTTCCTTTTGACAATTGGATAGTTGACTGATTTATTTTTAAATATGTTTGGTTCTTTAACCCTTACGTTGCGTATATATATTTTACCATTTTTAGCCCCTGTGGCGGAATTTACAGGCTCGCAGCTCGCAGCAGTAGTTTGGGCTTTGGCACTAACTAGCTCTGCTGGCGGAATTTCCAGGCGGCGATTCCGGTATCGTTTTTACAAAATATACCGCATCTACATGGCGAATAAGGACTATATACGGGCGTTCAATACAAATTCAAGTAGCGACACCCGTACACAAATGGCTAATTCACACTCGAAACTTTGAATGAATTTTCTATGTTTTTTCGTTTTTATTCTATTACTTTCGAAAGATTGTCTTTTATTCGGGCCTCGTAACATCATAAATACGAAACGAAAAAAAATTATTAGAATGCGACCTTTGGTTATAATTCTATAGCTATGTAAAGTTGGTCTTTATTTCCACCTATAAAATCGTCAATACTTACAACATGTATGCGGCATTGCAAACGGTCGTTCATCGCACTTTTCCAAGAAATCATAACCAGTCAACAATGCACACGCAAATTGGTGTGAATTTTGCTTGATATTCCGACCACACACTGAACAAAGCTTCATTCTCATGTCGGGTCTCGGAGCGTAAATACAGTCATTCTCATGGGTCGGGTCGCGGACACAATCGACTCGTGACCCGGTATGGGGTATAGGACAGTACTTAGACAGCCGTGAATTATTCTAAGTCTTGTAACCGGGATCCGTATTGAGGTACCTACGAATCGCTTATAGCCCGCCCGGATAATTCCGTCGCTCGCATGTTAAGGGTTAAAACAATGCATTACACTCTAATATAAAAAGTTTTGAAATAATTTTAAAAAATACTTGTTTGATAAATGACATGTTTATTGAAGCTAGTTTGAGGGATGATGACATCTTCCTGTCTGTGCGCCGATACACTTGTTTCAACTAAGCCTAGTCAAGGAACGGCTTATGCCGGACACGTGACCGGTGTATACGCCGCCAAAACGAATCAAGCATAGCCATTGAGCTTTTTCACTTTTTACCTACAGACCGTCAGTCATGTATGTGCATTTACTTGTGCTACCCACTAGTGCTTTGAACACTACATAATACAAATACAGAAATTGCATCAAGCCATTCATCCGAGCAGAATTTAAGTTTTCACTCATCTATGATCTGACGGAATCCTGTAGAGATCAGTGTCCACGGGAAGTTATAATCTTACCAACCACTGTGATGCTTTCAAATTTCTGTAAGTAACCTTGAAGTTTCAATATCCCTTTTCTGAGTAACGCTGCGAAGAGAATACCTTAACGGAAATTGTCTTAGTCTTTCGAATGTTTGCATTATGGAGGTGCACATGTAGCTCCATGAGCATAAACAGTGATTCTCGATAGCTGCAAGCGAATCTGACACCGAAACTTATGTACTGTCGCAACCCAATTGTGTGTGCTTTACGACTTTTAATGTTTTTTATGGAAACTCAATAAGACGAAGTGACCGAGAAAGCTGGAATCTGATTGGTTGGATAATGGTCGGCCCTACCGGCTGATTAGCTGTCGATTTCGGGTTCATTTCCTGTAAATAGCTTCCCATGGACACGGATCTCTACAAGATTCTGTCATATCATAGATGAGTGACAACCCAAAATAGCAAATAGGCCTAAGGGAACAAATCAATGATCTGATTTTAATGAGAATGGAGCAGAACATTAACATTACAACAGACACACTGACAGCTAAACAGAAGTATAATGTACCTGTCATTAAATTTTGTCTTTGAAGTGAATGTTTCAGTTGTATTACCTACCTTTATGAAGGGAATCAGGTAGGGCTGTGGGGAAGAATTGAGATGTTCCTGCAGCCCCTCCACAAACATCTCTGGCTGCACATTTCCATCCTGTGTAAAATAAACTAGCTTCAGTACTAATTCCTCAATTTTAGTCCATCTTTGTCAGTCAAAAACAAAGATCATTTGTGCATATAGGGATTGCCTCATTTCAACATAATTTATGTATATATATATATAATATTTTAATCGTTATATGCAGTACTTTAGTGGTAAAAGACATGACAAAACTTATTTCATCAATAGTACAGTTGTGGTGGCGTTCTCCACGGTGATGATGATGTGGTGATGCAGCGTGTGTCTCGGATCCACTGAAGGACGCCGGACGGTAAACAACGAGAGAACATTAGGTAAAAGCAGCAGGAATCCAACGGACGGCAAACATTGGCATGATTGATATGGTAATTGTTTTGTCTCCCTCAAGCCGCTTTGAAGAGTATTTCACTTCGCGACTGCTAGTATTATGGCAGGGAGAAAGCCTGCAACACCCTGTGGCTATGCATTGTGGTGAAACCTGCAAGCATCGGCTGGAACTAGCGAAACATGGGTGGTACTACGCTGACATTCAGTGTAGCATTGCACCCAAACCTTACTGCGTATAGAACAGTTCTCTACTGCAGACAACAGACTACTGAGTACACAGTGATAAAATAATTAAAGGTGCATCCATTGTGTTTCATAAAATTTTATTTGGCTTTAATACGTACCAATTCACCACATGTGCTGTCTACAATACAAATACATTCACTCAGCTTGCATATTTATCCCCAATCGCCAAATATATCATAATTACTTGTTTCCAATTAAAATTTAGTAACATCATTATGCATGTGTAGAAACCGAAACTGCACGTCCCATTTGCATGCACAGTAGTTATATGACCTATTAAACATTACCAACTCAAATTTGTCTTTTTGTCTGTTATAAATAAGATTCCAAAATTACGTTTGACTCATTGACACGCGCCACACACTGTGCATTGTCCGGTTTTCGATCAGAAATGACTACTTTTACCTTCATATCATCAATATGCTTACTCTACTATCATCAAAATAGTAGTTTTTGGTAACAGTCGGTACTTCTCGATAAAGTAACACCATTTATAACGTTTGCAATATATGACCCCCAACAACACAATTGATGGACCTTTAAATACAAATACAGGCACTATAGATATGAGAAGGAACGAGTGAACTTACAACCAGTTCTTGAACAAGCTCCAGTACATTCTGCTGAGTTCCAGGTGATCGACTGGAAGCCAGCTTCAGCAGAGTCGACAAAAAGTTTTTAAACTTTACAACATTTTCTGGTGGTTCACTTGCTGAATCTGAAAATATATAGAGGATATTTGGCTTTTCTTGACTAATACCATGTTTATCTCATTGAGTGAGGTAGAAAGGTTATATTTTCACGAAATCCTTGCATTTTCACCGAAATCGACTTGCATTTACGTTAAGTCGGCTCCAGAAAGAGCCTGTCGCTTCAGCAACAATGTGTCATGACTCGGAGCATGAAAACATTATGGTTACCAAGATTATTTAAGGCCCAGAAAATAAAAATAAATGTTTCTGGTCTTTACAGGCTGACCAAAATGATACGATGACGCGATTTTTATTTTACGACATTTTTGTTTCAAATGAAGACATAAATTCCATTTTATACAAATTTCTCACTAGTTAAAAGCATATTTAGATAATTATTTATATAAACAAAGCAAAAACCCTCTTAAATATGTGTTACTATTCCAAATGGTCAATAATCTCACCCCTATTTTCAATATCCATGTTTTCTGAGGCTAAAGAATTAGAGTTATCCGCCCCTTTCTTTTGTTAAAACCTAGATAAAAAGACCTGGGGTGTGGGTTTGAAACTGATGCGGGCGGGAACCAGAAACAAATCCTTTTTTTGTGGCCTAACAAATAGACCTCATATCAGCCTGTCCTAAAAGTACAAGGTAGCTGTTTCAATCTCATTATTTCAGTTTGAATGTAACATGTCTTGCGAGGTGGGAGTGCACTGTCCAGTGGTGGATCCCTTGGGGGGGGGGGGGGGGGGGGGGGGGGGGGGGGGGGGGGGGGACATTTTGGACCCCCCCCCCCCCCCCCCCCTTTCAAAATTTCTGGATCCACCACTGCTGTCAATCTGATTTTAATGAGAATGAGGTTATCAACCTTCTTTGCCTACAGAATATCAACAATTGAGAATGACATGCCACCATGAGATAATAGATTTCAAATGACAACAGCATCAAACCATGCTGCAATCAAAAACAAAATGACAAAATTTAATTCCAGATTTTACAAAACCTACTGGTAGTCAAAGCTCATTGATGCAAATAAGAGAGTTCGTTGTGTGTATTTTATAACCAATTATGGATGCAACCCATCTGAATCCACCTGAGTCTGATTAAAATCGACCTTGTTCCAGAATTAAATCTGCAAAATAGTTCACATCGGGATACAAACAGGTTCTGTGGACAAAGTCCAATCAGAGAGCTGACCATCACATCATAGTTTCTAAACATCCCCTCCCCCCTCCCCTTTCAAAAAACTTTGCATGGGCGGGTATGGGAAAAAATGTTTTGGACCCCCCCCCCCCCCCCCCCCTTTAAAAATTCCTGTATCCGTCACTGAGAAAGCCAACTAAACTAAGTTTCAATTTTTAAAACACAGATGTTCATATTTCTGACTTGTATGTGTTTAAAGAAATCTTCGTTTTGGAATCTCCTTTGAACAAGATGAAATGGTAGAGTCAAAAAGGGCTTATTGATCTGATGATGCATCAATACCAGTAAGTCAAAGAATGTTATCTATGTCGGCAACATCTAGTATTAATTAAATTTCTAAAAAAATTATAACCCATTTGAAAAAGTTATTTCAGCACCCAAAGTTATTTCAACTGACATGAAAATAAAAGTATTTTACTCTGATGTATGGCATTGTGAATACTTCATTACAAGACAATTAAATAAATAATAAATTCAAAATTAACTTTCTCCAGCAGTATTTCATGTTTTACTCTGTTGAAAATGTGGTGACTTTTCTTTTGTTCATCAGTATATATTAGGGGTGACTATTGACCCAAAGAGGCTATTGCGATAGCGATAGTCTATTGCCACTTACTATTGCGATAGCGATAGACTATTGTAACTCACTATTGCAATAACTATTGCGATAGCTTTTTTGGGTAGAAATACGCAATAACCAGCTAGATTTCTTATAGGTTTTAGTAGAAACATTTAATTGATGTAAGGACTATGGAACCAAAATCAGTAAAGAAATCGTAAATGCAAAGACTTTTGGTTATTTTGCTATTTCCTACCTCTAGTTCTTACCTTTTGACATTCTAAAATGAACAATCTTGAATTAAATGCAGTGAGGCTTGTGTAAATCATTCATAATTAAGGGAAATTTAATAGTTTCGATAGTATCGATAGTTCGATGTATTGTTACACCCCTAGTATATATAGAGCTGTTATTCAATGTTTGGGATTCAGGTTTCTTGTAAGTGAAAGTCACCTTGAGCTCCATGTGAGTCTGCACTACAAGACGCCACTGCAGCCACTGTGTCCCCCGTGGCAGGCTGTGGCAGCACTGGTGGTTGACTGTCGGGCTGTTGCATCTTGCCACACGTCTGGCCTGACCGATTGTGTGTTGTGGGCTGTGTAGAATGGAAAAATGTTAGATTACTTTCCAAACAATTGACAATAACAATAATTTGAAGGGTTTCAAAAATATGATTCAACATTATTAAATGATAAAAGGAGGGGGGTCTGAAGAAGCTGCCCTCACGGCTGGCGAAACGTTACAATTAAACCCTTGAAGTTGTCTACCTCCTGGTTTTCTATGTGTTTGGTAGCCGCATCCCCCTTCTTTTCTCATTTAATAATGTTTTACCATATTATCGCGGCTATCTGTATCCTTTAGTGGATCCATGTAGTAATCAGCTTGTTACCTCCTCAAGACCACCATGGACATGTGCCTCCTCAGTTTTGAAAAATATGATTCTCAAGGTTATGGTAAACTCTCCGTGTTAATTAACTCATCCATATCAGTTTGTCCATGGGAATTAACCTATGATCATAAATCTCAATGATGTTTACAAAAAATGTTTTAAAGGCGCTGTAGCACGTTTTTTGAAAATTTTATTTTTTCGAATTTCCCATTTATAATGATAGTTTATGTCATTTATATTTACTTTAGAGGGTACAACATCTTATTACACAAACCAATTATCCCTAGTGGTAATAATGGTGTTGCGTATAAAGCAAAAATCGCATGGCGGCCATTTTATTGTGAACACAATTTTGATTCTGAACGACAAAAACGATTCCCGTGGCTTTACGGAACCATGTATAATCATTTCATAACTTCATTGTCTAAAGAGAGAAGGGTGTTTTACTATTAGTGACATTATTTTTCAAAAACATTTCATCAACTTATCTGAGCCCAAAAACGTGCTACTGCCCCTTTAATAGATAGTATGTTAAAAAATGTGAGCGTTAGTTACTGAAAGTGTTTCTAATGGGCAAGTGTACCCAAAATAGGGCAAGTGATATATGCCATATATGCCAGTTGAAAAATTACATCAATACAATAACATAATACTCTAGATACCTTGTTCACCATGCACTGTGTGTACCTCCCAGCCTCCCACATCCGCTGCACACCAGAGGGCAGCACAAGACAGTGGCGACTCAAACATGACGTCCATTGATTGGCCAGCAAATCCAGGTAAGCTCGGACCACCTATTTACATGAGTGATAAGTTCTGCATACTCAAGGTTCCTAATACCAGACTCAGTCTTATTTCATTTAGCTGACTAGCTCTTAACAATTACAGGGTTACAATGTTATTAAGAATTATAATTATATTAAAATGCGACTTTGAATACATACCTGACCATCAAGGGGTTCTATCTTCTCGAGAGTGCTGAGCTGGACACCGGTCAGCAGCGTGCGACCAACCACACATCTGAGGTCTGCCTCCACCTCCACCTCGCCCCGACTGTCGATATCCTCCAGGTGAGCAGGCCAGGCTGATAGTGTCGTTAGGAACACGCCGAGCGGGACCCTCGTTCTGTACACACCCACCACACAAGCAGTCACCAGGTTAGTGTAGTTCTTTACATCACACTCACTCACTGAGGTCAAACTCAGGACCTCAATCAGTCTTGACCTCGCAGCCTCCATTTCTGCAGCCCAGCAGGATTGGACCTGACATATCAGGGTCAAGCAGGCATTGTACCTTGAGTTGAAGGCCCCGGGTCTCTGCTTCCAGGTAGCAGCAAGTTGTCTAACTTTGGACACAATCTGTGCCAGTTGCCCACTTGATATCAGGTTGGTGATGAAGGCCTCAAGGCTGGTGTTATGTTCAGCTGGTTCAGTTGCTGCATCTCGAGTTTCAGGGTTGTGTTCCCACATTTCAGGGTTTCCTAGCATAGTTTGGAGGTTCTGAACATTTTGCACCAGGCTATTCACACTGTGCTGGAAACCATCTCTGACACTGGTTCTTAGTCTTGGTGTGCTTGTCCTGCTTGAAGACATCTCCGATATAACAAGAGTACTGTCCTGAGAATCATGGATCCCATTCACAGGACCTGACCCACTCGACTGTCCCGTGTCATTGGAGTCACCTGGATCTTCCACGGGATCACAGAAACTGTCGGCAGCTAAACTGGGACCTGGAGTTGGCGCCTCAAAGTCGAGTCTTCTCTTCTTGGGCAACAGTCCTGATGGCTGGATGTGATACAGTGAGGGCTGGGAGGGCACTAACAGTTCAGAAAGCTCATTTTCCTGACCCTCCAGTCTCATGGCAAGTCTCTTCTTTGGAATCACAGAACTTGGTTCCGACTCTCTTGGCGCTGTCACAGTCGCACTTGGTCCTCCCCCACCAGTGCTTGTACCAATGTGTGCATAAGAAGTTGAAGGTTCACTTGGACTAAATGAAGGACTAAATGAGATCGGATGTTCCATAGGCCGACATGACAGATGAGTTACTTCAGACAGAAGACCAAGAGGATTGGACATTGGCACGGTATCAAAGGATGGGAACGGAATAGCCTCCATGAAGCCAATTCCTTGGTAAGGAGTTGATGTGGATGGTACAGGCACTGCACTTGAAGCTTCACTTCTGTTGCTATCAGACTGGTAGTCATGTTCATAGTTGCATGTGATATACATACCGTCTTGACCAGCTACAGAGTCATCGTCGTCAATATTATCGATCTCAACCATTGGCTCACCCAGCTCAACCTGAACTCCAAACTCATCATAGTCATGTTCATGGACATCATCCTCAATATTCTGGTCCTCGTCCTCCTGCTGGTCAGATCCACAACTAAGGGGAGATAACTCTGAAGTGTCGACTTGAATTGCTGTTGATGTACATGTTGTATGTTTCTTAGTATTACTTCTTGGTTTTCTGTGTCTTGGTACATCCCTGGCTATTGATTCATCACCCAGATAATGGATCACCACGAAGTTGTTGGGAGTATGATAAAGGGTGTAAACATGTTTCATAAAGTCCCTAGTCCATCGCCCATCTCCGATCATAGCGCAGAAGAAAACCTTACGTACAATTGGATTATTCTTGGGTTGTCCACGTGTTCCATCGTGATGGAAGTGAATATTGTCGTTCTTCCAAGCCTCTGTAAGGATAAAATCTGTTTTGATTACGCTGATAAAGGCATGAAGGAAACCAGACATCCATGATTTTCCCAATGTATGTATAGGAATAACACTACCCAGTAATTTACAATACTATTCAGTGACGGATCCAGGAATTTTGAAGGGGGGTCACCAATGGAAAAGGTGGGGGTCCAAAAAATGTTTTCCCATACCCGCCCATGCAAATATTTTTGAAAAGGGGGGGGAGGGCCTCCGGACCCCTTGACCCCCCCCCCCTCCCTCCCCCCTGGATCCTCCACTGATATTGAACTACATCTTGAAGAGTTCAACACCTCTTTAGAAAGTGGATCAAATGACAACTTCCCTCAAAATAAGATCATAGGGAACTGCCATAAAACAGGCGTTAATGATGCACATGCGATGTATCGGTCATATGATATATTAAGATTAATTCCAAAGACCCAGTTCTATCTTTTCTGTATCAATATTATCGTTTCGTTGTTACAAAATTGACTAATGTTCCTTAAAACTTAATTGTCTATTTCCTATTATTTTGTTTCTTGTTGGTGAGATATTGACAAATACTCTGTGCAGTTAAGAAAATTGCATCTGAGAAAATGTATTTTTACATCGTTATGTATACATACAGGCACAGAGTAAAACAAAAAGTATTCTGAGGGTGACGTTATTTCCAGAGTTACATGCTTATTTAGTCTGGGATAAATATTAAATAATTTTCATAGATAGGAATATTGTCCGATCCTTTTCACATTTACCAAGTTTGTGAGGAATCATCTCGGCAACAACCTCATAATTCATGTTTAATTTTCCGTTTTCTATAGGGAATCACAAAAATTGTATCAACATGTACATGATTGATTCATCAGAAATTATTTTATGCAAATTATTTATCCTAGAGTAAATTAACATGCAAGTCTTTGGATTTAATCCCCATCAGAAAACTTTTTGTTTGTTACTTTGATGGAACAAATACAATGGCATATATGATGTAGGCCTATGCATGTCATTTGTCATGACATACATATACAGTCTGGGGTCAAAAGTTCTTCCCCACCCTAGCTTTTCCCATAGACTTACATGTTAATTAACCTTTGCAAGAATAATTTTCATAATTTAAGTTTAAGTCAAATTGTTGTAAAATTTAACAAACGTCTTTGAAAATATGTTAGCTGTGCATCTGTAATTTTGTTCATCTTTATGTTGATCACTAAACAAATGACATCCGACTGAAGAACGTATATACAAGTTCATGTACCAATGTCCCATTGGCCGCCATGTTAAAGTATTGATGTATGATGTATATGCTTTGCTTACATGAAGACAATTTTCTTGACACTCAACGGAAACTAACATGGAAATTATGGGTATGTAGCTGAAGTGATTTCCAATCTTTTGATATATATTTTATAACCATTTTACATACATTTTAATTATGGAAATTATTTTTGCAACGGTTAATTTACATGTAAGTCTATGGAAAATGCCAGGTTGGGGAAGAACTTTTGGTCCCTGGGTGTAGAATTGAACTTGATCTTCATAAAAAATCATAAATATTATAAATAATGATAACTTTTCCTAATACTTAATTTCAGATAAAATGAATAGAGAGAAGTACTTTCATAGATCGATGGCTTATGATTTTATAGATCTATTTTTAGGATCAAACGAATGAGAAAATGATAAATTTACGGCTGAACAATCATAAATGGGATCTAAGGTGAATTCACAAACCTCTGCTGGCGTTGTTTTCGATGCAAAAGACGTACACGTTTCCTCCTCGGGGTGATATCGGCGGACGCCGGATCACCTTTGACATGTCAGGATTTCTTAAAATGGAGACAACAAACGAAGCCTTTAGCGGCATTCGTTTGCCTGTCATGAAGGGTGTTGTCATCTCGTAGGCGGTGTTACTGTAGTCTATCCCTTATCAACTAGAGTTGATAGTTAGCGAGACTGTTATTTACCCTCATGGTTCATGTCATTTTTCTTCCGGAATCATAAATCCGAGAATACAGCCATCACATTCCAAAACATTCGGACCGTTTTGTTGGCAGATCGTTCCGGATCTTATGGCTGAAGCTCCGTACATTACATTTGAATACACTGTGTGTGCTTGCGTTTAAGCGAACCCTATAGATTACATGTGTATGGAGTTTGAGTGAGTAGCGTCGATTGGCTTATCAACGGTGAACACGTGACTTACGGTACTGTAACCTCGGATAACATCGGATCGAATGCTTTAGACTAACAGTTTATAGTTTATTCATATTAAAACTTCACTCGCCCCTTCACCAACAGTCAGATTGTGCTGAAAAAAAAATCGCATAACATTCCCAAATCACTGAGCCTCTTTGCATATCTGTAGCGACTAGCCAGAGACCATATATTCTGGGGTGCCAAACGGGACATGTTCGTTCAGACTTCTTGATGCAGGACATTCTGATATCGACTGTGGTTACTAGTTCTAAAACGCAATTGTAATCGGTACACCTTTTCATTCAGTAGGAGATATTGCTCAAAACATCTGCAATGCCAATGGAACACATATATAGTTTAACAAGTATTATTAGGAACAGAAAAAATGCTAAACAATCTACGTTTTGTTGTTTTATTAACATGAAAAAAGCGTTTGATAATGTCAACCGGGATTGTTTGTGGTTTAAGATGCAACGCTTTGGTATCACCGGCAAACTTTTGGATGCAGTCAAGTCGTTGTATAGAGATGTCAAGTACACTGTTCGAGTTAATGGTCATCTATCCCCCTGGTTCAATGCACCCCGTGGAGTTAAGCAAGGATGTTTGATTTCACCGTTGCTTTTGTCGCTCTATATTAATGATCTTGCTGATAGTCTAAGAGAGCTGAATTGTGGCATTGATATCAATGAAAGAAATATCAGTATACTGTTATATGCCGATGATGTTGTTCTGATTGCCCCAAGTGAAGACAAGCTCCAGTGTCTACTAGATCATGTAAACTCCTGGTGCCATAAATGGAGACTAAGTGTTAACCCAAAGAAGACCAAAATTTTACATTTCAGATCGAAGACTACGACGCGTTCCAAACAGAAGTTTACCATTGGGGATATGAACATTGAATACTGCTACAATTATAAATACCTTGGACTCTGGCTAAACGAATTTTTAGATTTCACAGTTGCGATTAATGAACTTGGAAAGTCTGCTAGCCGCGCCCTGGGGGCACTGTGTACTAAATATTTTTATGCTGGTGGTTTCACTTATGATATATTTACAAGATTGTATGAGTCCCTTGTTCAACCTATAACCCTTTACGGTAGCGCCATCTGGTGTATGTATGAGCAGAAACGTCTGAACACAATTCAAAATAGAGCCTGCAAGTTCTTTTTGGGCTTGAGTCGGAACTCCTCCAACATTGCTGCCAGGGGTGACATGGGGTGGTCTGCCAGCGTAACTAAACAGAGGCTAGAAGTATACAGGTTCCTGGGACGTTTAAAGAGTATGCCTCCTCATAGACTGCCAAGTTGTATTCATAGTTGGTCTCTCCGTAGAAGCAATTCCTGGGGAAAAAACGTTTTTAAACTATCAAAAAAAATCAATGTCTTAGAGCAAATCAACAATAACTCTACAATAAACATGACGCAAATTCGACGACAGTTACATATTATTGATGAAAAAGCTGGTTTTGTGACCTCTGGAATGATCGCGGCAATCCAAATGGCAATAAACTACGATCGTATCGTCTCAGCAAAAAAGATCTGAAACCTGAAGCTTATGTTTTATGTAGATCGATCCCCCGATCTTCTAGGAAGATATTATCTCTTCTTCGTTGTGGCAGCCTGCAGCTGAACATTGAAAAACTCAGGTACAGTCGACCCGCTATACCTCTCAACGCCAGGGTGTGTCCCTTCTGCCCTGATAAAATAGAGAGTGAAATCCATTTCCTCGTCGACTGTGACATGTATGATGACCTGCGTTACGACCTGTTCTCCGGAATGCAGCATTATGATATATCCCCACTTTTCAACAACTCATCATCAGTTACCAAATTTACACACCTTCTGAATACTCCAGACATAGTGCATCATCTGTGTGATACAGTTACCAACATGTATAAACGCCGCCAGTCATTACTTTAACCTATTTATTATTTGTAGTTTTAATTTACTTTTATTCCCCTTAGTTATTATAGTATGAATGTATCATATGTTGTTTGAATGTTATATGTATATTCTTGTAAGTATGCTGTGTGCTTTTTTATGTTATGTTATATATATATATATATATATATATATATGCTTTGTAAATTTGTATGGTATGAATGCAACATGAATGGTAGTTATATATCCACTTCTGGTATGTGTGTATGCCCTGTTAAGAATGTTATTTTTGTTGTGCATTTACACTGTGATGTATGTCTGTTTCTGATTGTACGTTTGTATGAGAGTATGTATGTAAGTGTGTATTTATATAAGTATGTATTTGTATGAATGTATGTATGTATGTATATGGGTATGATTGAAGTGTATATACGTGTATGTATATGTATGTGTATATATGCGTGTATATGTAGGTATGTATGTTTATATGTCTGTCTGTCTGTCTGTATGTCTGTATGTCTGTCTGTCTCTGTCTGTCTGTCTGTCTGTCTCTGTCTGCCTGTCTGTCTGTCTGTCTGTCTGTCTGTACGTATGTATGCATGTGCACCCAAGTATTATGTGAATGTTATGAATGTGTGTTTTGCATGCATGCATATATGTTTGTATGTATGATTGTATGTTGATTTGCATGTACCTTTTATGTATGTAACGTTTTCGTGTTTGTGTGTACCTTGTTATATGTTGCTTTGAATATGTGTATGCCCATGTGTCCGGGATTATATTCTAGTGTGTATGAATATGAATGTACTTCTGTTTGTATGAATGAAAGGTTGTTATATGTACGCTGTAAGTGTGATTGTATGAATGTATGTTGGTTAATACTCCATTGTTAATTAATCCTTATTCGTTTAATATTACGTATGTAATGCAATGTATGTGTACAATGTTTGAATAGTTTCTTATTTTTATTAAGTCTCTCATAACCTACCCGGTGGTTTCTGTACTTTTATTCCATGTAAAATTGTGTTTTAATTTATTGACTTTGTACAGAAAGTGAGACTTTAATAAACATCATCTCTATCTCTATATATAGTTGGCATTTGTTAATGTCACTACGGCAATATTGATCTCTTAAAATATTTATATATCGTTGTGACTATCCATTCTTTACAGAATACTGGGGATTATCGAACATAAACTGCCAGGCAAAGAAAGTAGGCCTACTCACTTCTGTTGATTTTATCATATGATCAAGTTTTCGATGTCATAATCTAAAACTGAAAAATACAGGTGTTTAGTCAGCAGTCAAAGAATAGGCCGGTGTCTATGGAAGGGATTTTGTGCCAAAAATGAAGACATGTTGACTTGTAACTTGTAAAGTGTAACATGTCGTTCCCAACCATACAAGTCTCGAAAAGACAAGTCCAATTATGCAAAACTAACATTTTAATTCTGTCAATCGTAACTTCGCATTCTCAACTTTACAAAGTTGAAATGTAATTCTAGAAATTATCAAAGTCGAAAAGTCAACTTGTCATTTTTAATTATTAAATCTAAATAATATGCACATTTTGTCATGTTACAAGTTACGTTTGACAAATGAAAAATGGAAAATGAGGAGTTGCAAAGTCAGCTTTGTAAAAAGGACTTTTGCATTTCGAGACTGACATGACTTGCATAGTTGCGAATGCAATGTTTCAAATTACATCTCTACATGAATTCGCATTGACCATATTTGGAAGTTTCCCGAACATTGCCGATGTTTTCCGAGGGCGAGAGGCATTTGCGAAAAAACTAGACCTCCCTTGCCGCTGTCCCAGATGGGGAATCCCTTGGTCTATTTTGAGCCCAACGCTGGACGAATTGACCACGCCCCCTGAAAATCAAGGGACGTAACTCTTGTTATGTCCTACAAACAAACGCACGTTGTTAGTTCACGGAGCGCTACTGTCACTTACATTCCGTTTGATAGATTCGCTTAGTAATTAAATGTCAAACGAAAATACCAATTGAAAATTAATTCTTAGGTATTCTAATTATTATTTCAATAATTTTAAGGAAATTTGACAAACAATTATTTTTTTGCAACGCAAAACGAATGCGGAAGTAATGTAAATGTGGGATGACACTGACAGACATAAAGGATCGCATAGCTTGAATGGCATTGAAGCTATGATAAATGTATCCGATCCGTTATCATAAAACTTATTTCACTTACATATAAAACTGCAGATTTACAAACCTTATATAGACATCCTACACCCGAAAAAATAATTACTTTCTGCGCGTTCATTTACACATTATCTTCTCTCATTCAATCATGTTAACATTCACTTTTTTATACTCCAATTTTACGTGTATTCAGTAAAGTCTTTTGCATTCAGAAATGAATATCCAAGTTTTGATAAAGAAACTCCTGATATTGAAAGTATATAAACGTTAGTGGGGAAGAAATTGAAAGAAATACATAAGCTAGTGTTGATAACTTTATTATTAATTTTAAAATATTTTAAATGTACCACAAAGCAATTAAATCAGGGAACTTCATATACTTGTATAAAAATGTTTTTAAAATGCATTGCACTTTAATTATAACTGAAAACTGTTCTGAATGTCAATACGTCTTATTCTTACAGACAAATAATCAAGGGGAAATGTTCTTTAGCTGAGTTGAATTTATCTCTTTTAATTATTTTACAAACTTTTCTCAACTAGTTTAAATTATTTATTGGTTTTGAATATGTTAATTTATCTACTTATCAAGCAAACTTTATTTTTTTAGTAATTGAAGCAGTGAAAAGTGTATTGTTGTGGGACAGAAATATATTTGTCCATGATTAATATGTCCATTAATCCTATATAAAGAATCAAATTACTGAATTCAAGTATGAAATGTAAATCATAAGCCTAGATCTGTTCTTTCACACTTTAAACAATAAACATTCAACTTCTACATGCCAAAATATGAAAATAATTATGAATATAGAATGCAAACTGAAAATAGAATTGTATCACTTGTAATTTAAAAAATATAATTGCACTGTTGAATTTAAAAATTTAATCGACTGTAACATATACAAGATATAATTTTTTTTTTAACAATTTCACTAAACTGGCCATTCATGAATACATTGACATGCGTATTTTTTTCAGTAAATCAAATATGTGTTTTATTAATTCATATATGAAACGATGATAATTTTTATTTAGATAATAGTTTCGATAATTTATGTTTACAACAATATGTCTCCCCTAAACATACGTCTTTGCCGTGTCTATTAACACTTTTGTTTGTTAGTCATTAATGTAACAAACTCATTGAAGTAGAAATATATATCAAATTATTAATTTAAAAGTTCAAAGAAAAAAATGTTAATTCAATTAATGTGTTGTCAAGGAAAAACACAACACAATCCGGCTAGAAGTTTTAAAATGGGCTTCTTTATACACATTTTCAAGGACAAGTGGGTTTGAAAAGTCAAGAAACTGTACTAAGAGTGTGGCATTTTAGATGTTCAGTATATATCTATAAATATAGCGATCTACACAAGAGAGCTGCTGAAAATGAAAATAAGTCATTCAAATATGTGTTCTTTCTGTAAATCTGAACCAGAAAGTTTCCAAAATGGGGAATCGAAAGTTCCATGAACAAGCGTCTTTTATCACCCAAAACTAGCTCCCTAAGTAGATGTGCTTGTGTGAGATCTAGCGATATCGACAAAAGATAACGCTAAAATCAAATCTTCATAATCCTATTATATAATCAGTTAATGACAGTTAATTTGTAACTTTAATGAACTCGTGTTGATATATTTGATATCAGAAGACACTTGGGTGAAATTCTCGATATAAACTCTGATTTTATCATATCATTACAGTACCTCCAAAAAATTTAAATATCCATAGAAAGTGTTGTAAATATTGTCAAGGATGTATCTAATGTTGCAAACATTATTCGCTCGTATATTAAAAACAACGCCTTCTTTCCATGCGAAATGGAATTATTTTAACAATATTTCCAGGTTTAAAAATTGTTTCTTAGCTCTGCACATCCTCTATGTGTGTTTCACTTTTATCTGTATACCTGTGAAACATTTGAAAATAATGTTTCATTGAGCTATACCTTACGGATTTTTAGTTCTGCCCCAGAAAGGAATCCAAGTTGCGTTTCCATGGAAACGGGGAAAACAATTAAATACCGAACTGTGACCAGTGATGCGACGATCCAAAAGCTGAGACAGGAAAATGACAATCATTATGTGGACCCAAATCAAGCAGTCCGTGACACTGACAGTAATTAATGTTTCGAAACCACTTGAAATTACGTAAGGTTTATTTTGAAAAGTTACGAATATTTACCATCATGTATTTATTTTTAAAATGTCGATAAATTATCTAACAAAAATCGAACGTGAAAAAATGTCCCGACCAACTGTTTTTTGTGTTATTATTTTTTTTACAAAAGACGCAATGTTTACTTTAAACCCAATTGATACAGAGTGTCTTACTTATGAAGGCATTAAACAAGTAGTTTTATATTATGCAAACTCTTTATACATGTATAGGTATCATTATACCCGAGTGTAAACTGTGCAATCCTGTATACCCTTATACAATCAAATGCCAATACCCTTCTGGGTCACAAAAAAATGTACGATTTATTACTTGACTCACACATTTTGATAAACTAACTTACTATCATAAATGGGAATACGTCACTGATTCGAAATACACTGATCTGGATTGGGAGTGTTTTAGCTTATACATACAACTGCATGTAGCAAGAAAGGATTTACTCCAACTATCTTGTATATTTAAAAAAACAAAAACAAATCATACATACATACAATACTATAATATCACAAAATACATATATATTAATCTTGACCAGGAAGCATATTTCTTAAAAGTGTGGTCTAGCTATTCCCATGTAATATAGAACAAATGAATAGACAATTCACAGATTTTCTCTAAATGTGTTCAATTATTTATTTTGATTCTGCGTGCATTTTGAACTGTTTATTTATATATGTCACCCTGGAAAGAATGTAGAGAAACAAATGTTTTATTTTCCTTTTTGTGTTTGACCAGTACCTTCCCCCACGTGAAAATGTAGATTGGCCTTCCGCATATAACAAGCACATAGGCTGAAACTCCGATGAACCCCCCCCCCCCCCCCCCCCCCCCCCCCCCCCCCCCTTTCAAAAAAGTTTTGGGAAATATTGGAGGTCATGATTACACATTAAATATGTGCCCGACCATCGGGCACGCAACAGAAATAACCGCGTCTCGAGCGTTCGGGCGGGCAGTTAGTTCCTCCACAGTAAAATGCGATGGTCTCCTATAATGTTAAGTCAATGTGCTTTTGTCAACAGTATGCTAATAATGGGAAAACTGGTATGCAACTTTCAAATATGTGTCAGTAGTTGCTGGGAGATGCTTGCCAAGGGAGAAGTCATTGTTGAACATTGTGTATATCGGATCGGGATTATTCGTTCCTTTCCGCTAATTTCCGTAATATTCCAAATATGGTCAATGCGAAATCGTGCAGAGATGTGATTTGAAACATTGCAATCGTAACTATGCAAGTCGTGTCAGTCTCGAAATGTTAACTATGCCAGTCGTGTCAGTCTCGAAATGCTGAAGTCGGTTTTACAAAGCTGACTTTGCAACTCCTCATTTTCCATTTTTCATTTGTCAAACGTAAGTTGTAACATTACACAATGTGTATATTATTTAGATTTAATAATTAAAAATGACAAGTTGACTTTTCGACTTTGACGATTTCTAGAATTACATTTCAACTTTGTAAAGTTGAGAATAGAAAGTTTAGATTGTAAGGATTAAAATGTTAGTTTTGCATGATTGGACTTGTCTTTTCGAGACTTGTATGGATGGGAACGACACGTTACACTTTACAAGTTACAAGTCAACATGTCTTCATTTTTGGCACAAACTCCCTTCCATAGGTGTCCCAGTATAAATGTTATGTTATGTTATAAATGTTGTCCAATGTTATACTGAAATAATGACTTTAATTTGCAACCAAAAAACTTGTAAAATGTGTTAATTCACTTGAATTATTCTTTCCTATACATGTTCCTCCTTTGAGGTAATTATTTCACGATAACAATACGCGACTTAGTTTGTATACATCTATATACATCGCTAGAGAGAGAGTTTATACCGGGGCATGTTAATACTGACTTACTGTAGTGGGGGAGGATCTATACTGACATTGTGTGTACATATCTATATACATCTCTAGGGGGGAGAGTTTATACCAGTGTATGTTAATATAGTCTTACTGTAGAGGGGGAGGATCTATACGGACATAGTGTGTACATATCTATATACATATCTAGGGGGGAGAGTTTATACCAGTGTATGTAAATATAGTCTTACTGTAGAGTGGGAGGATCTATACTGACATAGTGTGTACATATCTATATACATATCTAGGGGGGAGAGTTTATACCAGTGTATGTAAATATAGTCTTACTGTAGAGGGGGAGGATCTATACTGACATAGAGTGTACATATCTATATACATCTCTAGGGGGGAGAGTTTATACCAGTGTATGTAAATATAGTCTTACTGTAGAGTGGGAGGATCTATACTGACATAGAGTGTACATATCTATATACATATCTAGGGGGGAGAGTTTATACCAGTGTATGTAAATATAGTCTTACTGTAGAGGGGGAGGATCTATACTGACATAGAGTGTACATATCTATATACATCTCTAGGGGGGAGAGTTTATACCAGTGTATGTAAATATAGTCTTACTGTAGAGTGGGAGGATCTATACTGACATAGAGTGTACATATCTATATACATCTCTAGGGGGGAGAGTTTATACCAGTGTATGTAAATATAGTCTTACTGTAGAGGGGGAGGATCTATACTGACATAGAGTGTAAAAAATAATTTTTGATTGATGATACACAACTGTTCATCGACATATTATACGTGAAACTTAATAAATGTGCCTGATTCTGGACACATTTCCAACATTTTAAACATGGTAGGGGTCATGTAGGTGATTAACACATTTAAATCTAGAATTAAATTTGTTTTACACACACAAACATCTGTACACGCCTTTTCCAAATCCTCACCCAACCCCCTACTATACTGATGTCCAAAAGAAAGTTGACAATCAGAAAAATATGTTTTATTCAAAAAAGGGTATTTTATACATGAAACATGAACACAATTACATATTAATATCATCCAAGATACTAAAACAATCGACAAAACGCACTTTGATCAATACAATTTGGGCAAAAACGGTAAAAATGAAAAACACGCTTTTAAGCCGAGAACCGCGAAATGCACGTGCACTAAAGCATATAAAGTAACTGATAAGACACGTTCAGAATACAGTAGTACAAAACACACAAAAGAATGCCGAGATTATCTACCGTGCAGAGAGAACGAGCAATTGGAATGGCGCAACAAGGAGCAAGTATCGCTGCTATTGCTGCGACCTTTAATTGCAGCCGATTTACTGTCTACAAACTAATGGAACGTTTCAGGCAAACAGGTACGACTGCTGACAGACCTCGCAGCGGAAGACCCCGAGTGACCACGCCCATCGAAGACAGGCTTTTCCGCATTATCCATCTTCGGAACCGCTTCGTCACAGCGCCATCTACGGCAGCAACGGCACTGGGACACGGCAGACAGATAGTGTACAGACGTCTACGGGCCCACGGTATCCGAGCCTATAGACCCTACCGTGGAATTGTGTTGAGGCCGCATCATCGACGTAACAGACTGACGTGGACACGACGTGTTCGACGGTGGCAGGTACGGAACTGGCAACGGGTTATGTTTTCGGATGAAAGCAGGTTTTCCTTGATGCTTCCTGATGGCAGAGCACGTGTGTACAGGCGTGAATGGGAGCGATTAAAGGTACATCCCACAGGGGCTTGTATTGTCGAAACTAGCGATTACAACGAATATGAAGTCGACGATCCAGCCCCATATACTATAAAAAAAAGTTTTATAGTATATGGGGCTGGATCGTCGACTTCATATTCGTTGTAATCGCTAGTTTCGACAATACAAGCCCCTGTGGTACATCCATTGTGTTGTTCGGGATCAAATATGCCAAACGTTATAAATGGTCTTATTTTATTGAGAAGTACCAACTGTTACCGAAAACTACTATTTTGATGATACTCAACTTAGTATATTGACGATATGAAGGTAAAAGTGTCGATTTCTGATCGAAAACTGGACAATGCACCGCGTGTGGCGCGCGCCAATGGCTTAAATATGTTCCAACACACCATATGTGCTGTTTATAATACAAATAAATTCACTTAGCTTGCATATTCATCCCCAATCGCCAAACATATCATAATTACTATTTTCCAATTAAAATCGAGTAACATCATTATGCATGTGTAGAAACCGAAAGTGAACGTCCTATTTACATGCACAGTAGTTACATGACCTATTGAACATTATTAACCCAAATCTGTTATTTTGTCTGGTGTAAATAAGATTCCAAAATTACGTTTGACTCATTGGCGCGCGCCACACGCGGTGCATTGTCCGGTTTTCGATCAGAAATCACTACTTTTACCTTCATGTCGACAATATCGAATATCATTACAATTGTTGTTTTCGGAAACAGTTGGTACTTCTCGATAAAATAAGACCATTTATAACGTTTGTCATATTTGACCCCAAACAACACAATGGATGTACCTTTAATGCAAGACCACACACAGCAGCAGTCACACGAAATTTCCCGATCAACAACAACATTCAGACTCTACCATGGCCAGCCTGTTCACCGGATATGAATCCAATCGAACATTTATGGGACCAGCTGGGGAGACAAATCAGACAACGCCAGGTAGCACCAGTTAACCTTCAGGAACTGCAACAGTGTCTCCTTCAAGAATGGCAAAACATCCCCCCTAACGTCATTCGACGCTTGACAACGTCGATGCGTCGTCGTGCCCAGGCATGCATTGACGCCTAAGGAGGACATACCAGATATTAAATCTAAGCGGAGGAACCACCATCATGTCTGTGAAAGATAAATTGCGATTGTTCTGTTGTACCAACTTTTGAAAACACTACGATTTTTGACCCCATGTGACTTTGCCGCATTATGGTATTATATGTGTTTTGCTGTATTGTAATGAAATAAACTATGTTTGAGGGAAAATGTTTTTTCGTGCGAAATAAACTGTTCTTTTTATCCTGTATGTCTTAGTTTTTCTTCAGGATGATTTTGAAGACGTTGTCAACTTTCTTTTGGACAGCAGTGTATAATATTGCACTCGATCGCTCCTCAAGCATAAGAAACATCCCCTCACCCCTAACCTAGGGATATGGCAGAATAGACTGGCCAGGGCGACACCCGTTAGCCGTGAAATTGACTAACCCTTAGAGGTAAGGTACATGAAATTGACAATTGACTATTGACAATAGAACACCTTAAAATACTACAAACAGGTGGATTACTGATTACAATTGACAATTGAGGTAGGTTTTAAAATTCTTCACTTCAGATGGTTAATTTACCCATATGGTCTGTATACTTGTCAAAATAGGTTAGGGATATTGGAAATTTTATTATTGATATTTCATCGGTGTGTAAATGTACACATAAACCAATATTCAAAATTTCAAAATTTACATTTGTGGCTAACTATTCTTCTCCAGTACAAACCATCAGAGTACAGAAACTCTTTAACTGTATGTATGGAAGCTGAGATTCCTTATTGTTGAGTAATATGTTGACGTAAAATACAAAAGTGTAATTACGTCGCTAGTAGTGGCAATGACCGAGGATTTTCATTTCACGTAAAATATTGAGTACTGCACTGTGAATTATTTAAGAAGTTTAAAACTGATATTCCAAAACATTGATAGGAAACACCAATCATATCGTGTTTTGCAACAATGTAGAGATCTACCCTGAACTATTAAATTAATATCAGTTCAATCGTTCAGTGCAAAACTATACTGGATTGCATAACACGTGATAGTTAAATCAACTCTACTTCTAGAATACCAATATATATATATATATATATATATATATATATATATATATATATATATATATATATATATATATATATATATATATATATATAATATGCACTATCATATTTGTATAAATCATATCATATACACAAGACTTTATGTACACAATACACGTATACATGCGTTTAACACCTTTTTCACATCCGTACTAAACAGCCGTGACGTCGGTTGCATCCAAAGAGTTACGTTTCTGCAATTTCCCTACGCAAGACATAACACTTGCCAGTATTCATAACTGGCTTGTTCTTTAAATCAGCGAGTAATGGAGACTGGTGAGAGATATGCCTTGCATAGGGAAGTTGCCGTTTGTGTAAAGTACTGTGGTTTTATACCTCGATAGCCACTGTTTATTAAATGATTCAAGACTATTTCTGCAGAAGGCAAACAGAAGAGGCGACAGAATTTCTCATTGTCTTACACCATACTTGCAAAGGAACGCGAGTGAGATCTTGTTTTCTAGAAATATTGATACCAAGGTCCATAATATTTGATGGAATTGAGAAACCAACCCGATCTCCATTAGGCCAACTCTCCATACAGAATCGAAGGCCTTAGTAAACTCAATGGACACATAGGATAGTTATTGCTTCGCGTTGTTTGAGGAAATTTACAATGCCATGTAAAGATGTTTTTCGTTGTTGGAAAGTCTTTCCGAAAACCAGCTTTGATGATATTTCTTTCTTTAACGAATGTTGTTAATGTTTCTTTTAAAATAATGTTAAAAGTTTACCGAAACAACTGTGAAAGTTAGGGTCGAATTAAGTTATCACTCTTTTTAGGTTTTATTGTTTAAGCTCATCTGGCCTGAAAGGCATCGCTTGGCATCTGACGTCCATCCGTCCGTCTGTCCGACCGGCCAACCGGCGTCCGTAAACTTTTCACTTTTTCAACGTCTTCTTAAGAACTTCTGACTCCAGAGAATTTAAATTTAGCATACAGACTCCTTGAACAATGGAGATTATTAATTGTAGATTTAGTGAATCCGTGGCCCCAAATAAGGGTCCCCAAGGCCATAACTTAAAAATCTTATTTTCCAGAACAAAAAGGTCTTGAATACTGACAGGTTGTGTACAGACTCCTTGGCTAATGGAGATTATTAATTGTAGATACGTAACTCGGTACCTGGTCCCTACCAAGGGACTCACAGGCAATGACACGAAAACCTAATTCCATCTTCTTCTCCAGAACGATAATGCTTTAAAGGGGCAGTAGCACGTTTTTTTCGCTCAAATAAGTTGATGAAATGTATTTGAAAATAATATATATAATAATAATAATGTCACCAATAGTAAAACACCCTTCTCTTATCGGAAAATCAAGTTAAAAATGAGTTTACATGGTTCAGTAAAGCCGTGGGGATCGTTTTTGTAATTCGAAATAATAAATTGTGTTCACAATAAAATGGCCGCCATGCAATTTTTGCTTTATACGCAACATCGTTATTACCACTACGGATAATTGGTTTGTGTAACAAGATGGTTTACCCTCTAAAGTTCATTTAAATGACACAAACTATCATTATAAATGGCAAATTTGAAAAAATAAAATTTGCAAAAAAACGTGCTTCTGCCCCTTTAAGCACTCAAATGTTAAGTATCGACATGTATTTAGCTAATTGGAATTATCAGACGTAGATTTATTGACGCTGTGCCACCCTTTGAAAGAACTCACAGGCAATTTATTATCTAGAATTATATACCTCAAGGCCCATTTAACACTTTTTGAATGCAGTTGTTTTTCCGGGAGAACTTCCCTACGAAAGGATCTAGGGCCTTACAATTCCAATTGAGAAGACCTTATACTGGATCTGATTGGAGGGCCTTGAACAGAATAATAAACTTCCAACAGGGTATTATCAAGCATAAGACCCTCCAAGTATAATTCGTTGCATCCAAGAAATTCTAAGTCCCGTTTAGTAAAGTAATCAATCCATAAAATTACCAAATCTAAAATTTTGACTTCTCCAGAAAGAACAGGCATAGCAAATTGAAAAGTTGTGTACAGACTCCTTAGCAAATGGAGATTATTACATGTGGCACCATTTAATATGGCATGACCTAACTAATATGAGATCATAAAGTCTAGATTTGATAACTCTGTGAAACCTTTTTGTCTTCTTTTCGAGTCCTAAAAGCCTAAAAAAGTTGAAATGTTGTGTACCCATGCCTTGGTCAACATGATTTATAAATTGTAAATGTTTAAACCTCTCTGATAACTACTTCTGGAAAATGAAAATATCCAACCTTACATTATGTATTGTTTAAAGCCAGCTGAACTACATATCCAATGGTTCTATTTTTCATATCTTTTGATTTCGCCAAATAGTCCACCACGAGTGATATTACACCCCGGCCAATAGAAACGCCTACTTTATGTTCCATAAAATGAAAGATAAAATAATTTCTTAAATATGTTTAATGGCGGTCTCCACGTTATGCTGAAGCAATAACCTATATGAAAGTCCATTGAAATCGTGGAAAACTGTGATTCGAGTCAATAACATTCATGAAAACCACGTCTAATTAAGACTGCTATTTTCGGTTGATTCACTTGCTCACCTTAACCACGTACATCGGTAGCATCATCACCGCTTTAACGCGAATGCATGCCTGTATTGTTGCTCGTGGTTGTATGAAAATCTTTTTAAAATGTTAAAATGTCTGATCAAGCACTGATCGAAAACTGAACAATTATTGTTTTCTCATTTCAACAATCGTGACATGAACTTCTGAAATTCAAATATATAATGCAAAAATGGTGCAACTTCATTATGTTATAATATTGCTAAACTGTTCATAACAGTTTTTACAATATCTGATAAAATATCTAGTAGGCGTTTCTTTTGGCCGGGGTGTATATGTGTATTCAATGTGCATTTGTATAATCAAACTCGTGTCGGTTGGTTCAGCACTTAGCTCCAGCTCACTGAAGGATACAACGTAATCGTAAGACAAGAAGTGATGCATGTACATAGTGTATTCACAGAAGAACTGAATACGATCCGTGACGGTGCCGAACATTTAGGTAAATGATTCATGAAGTCTCTTATGATATATCTTAACTTATGGAAGTAACCATAAGCTATATTTTAACGATATAAGAAACAGAGGATGACAAACAATAGAACTGCTACATATTGCTTGACATGTTCGGATCGTGGGCACGAATGATATGCAAATTATTCTTTCAACAATGTTTCCTGAAAGCTAAGTGTTTAAGTATTCTTCACCTTTTTTATCACTGTATGTAACACTGTGGTAGTATACATGTTGTGACTTTCCTGCCTTAAACCGGCACACCTGTAGCTATTTGGTTGCCGGAGGTAAAACAGTTCATGATATCTTTCTGAAACTTTGCATGTGTATTACCCAACTAGCATTATAATGATTAGTTTGTTTAAAATATGCATGCCAATATTTCAGAATTTTTGGATATCCTCTGTTTTCATTAAGTGACATATATAAAAGATGACATTTATACTTCCAAAACAGATGTCCATGTTTGATAAGTTATTCATGTTATTACAAAACAACTTATTAACGTTTGCCTACAAATATGTCAACTCAACGAAATGGTCATTTTATTATTAGAGAGATATACCCAAATTACACAAAATGTTTTAATATACGTTTCTGTAAAGTTTCCGAAACGTTTCTTTTTCGTTTTGAAAACGATGTGAGGAACATTTTGATGAATCCTTTTTTTTAACCTTGCAGGAATCCTTTTTGAAAAAGTTTGACCTGCAACGGTCTATTTTGTAAAGTGTTGAACCAATGCAAGAACTCATTAAGTATGGTCCCTAAAATAAGGACATCACCGTTAATTCACAATGCCACCCTACAATGCATACAGTATGTTGCCTTCTTTCTGTTTCTTGAGCTGTATTATTTCTGTTTCTTGAGCAGTATGCTGTCTTATTTCTGTTTATTGAGCAGTATGCTGTCTTATTTCTTTATCTTGAGCAGTATGCTGTCTTATTTCTGTATCTTGAGCAGTATGCTGCCTTATTTCTGGATCTTGAGCAGTGTGCTGTCTTATTTCTGTTCATTGAGCAGTATGCTGCCTTATTTCTGTTTCTTGAGCAGTATGCTGCCTTATTTCTGTTTATTGAGTAGTATGTTATAAGTCTTAATAGTCTCTCATATCTCTTTATATAGAGTGGCCAATTGTATTTTTAATACATTTTATGTCTGTATACATTGTCTGTAGTTTTGTCTTTTAATGTAGTGATGTGAGACTTAAATAACCTATCTGTCTGTCTGTCTGTTTGTCTGTCTGCATCTCAACCTGGCGATGTAATCATCTTGAAGCGTTGACGTACCAGAACCAAGCTGATAGTTTCTTTTTACCAAAGAAAATTATTTAAGTTTTTTTACCAAAGAGAATTATTCAAGTTTCTTTTTACCAAAGAAAATTAACCAAGTTTGTTTTTACCAAAGACAATTATTTAAGTTTGTTTTACCAAAGACAATTATTCAAGTTTCTTTTTACCATAGACAATTATTCAAGTTTCGTTTTACCAAAGACAATTTTTCAAGTTTCTTTTTACCAATGAAAATTATTCAAGATTTTGCAGGGCGAACAATGCTGTTACCCGTTTCCAAGGGTGAGATATACAGCGACACTGATTGGTATTGTTCTGATGCAGGCGAGACAGCACGTGCAGAACATGCAATCACGGATATTTAGCAGTTTAAAGCGTACACGTACAGATTAAAGTTTCCAGAAGGTAGGAGGACAAGTCGCACGTGCGATTCATACCAGATTTATTTCAATCGACCCTGTTCAAAGTCGGAAAGAATTCACTGGCGTGTATATAGGCTACCCGGTAGGTGGGGGACATTCCAAGATGGCGGCCGAAACTGATCGACAAAGGTAGGTGTCTGCTTCAATGTCCGGTTGTCCTTATTGCCGAGGTTTAGTGAATTACATTTTACTTTGCAAATAGGATTATAATACCATGATCATATTTTAAATGTAGTTACCTCTTAACCTTATTATGTTCACTCCTTATCTTATCCTTTTTAATGAAACTGGACTCATACAATCTGAGGGTGTTAGCTCTTCTCCCAATCTTTGACACGTACTTACACGTGATACAACTAGTTCCGTTCCACCTTATGGAGGTGAGGTGAGGTGAGTTAGGGTTTAACGCTGCTTCAAGAATATATCACGGCTGATAGTATTATAGCAGGGAGAAAGCCAGCATCGACATGGTGACTGTGCATTGCAGTGAAACCTGCGAGCATCGGCTTGAACCAGCGAACCGTGGGTGGTACTGCACTTATGGATAATAAAGGCATGTACTGACTATAGGAGTTCATTACAGGCACCAGAGCCTAAATAAACATATACCAATTGACTACCTATCTATCTTTAAAACATATGAAGAAGTTGGTTACTATCGGCCATCTTAGATTCTGGCTCACATGTACCCAGAAATGAAAGTCTACGAATTTTACAAAGCGTCATTTGGCCAGGAAATCAGTTTAACTATTTCCATGTAAATGTTAAGATCCAAGATGGCTCACTGTACCACACCTTGTTACATAGATAGGTAGTACTTATAAGTATATTGGACTACAGGGCGTCTGTGGCGTTCATGGTATTCGCCCGGATGGTATAAAGACATGTGAAGTCAAGGGTGTGTACACCATTTCAAAACAATCCAGTTGAATACCATGACCAAAGACATCGGGACACCCAATGTTTTTGTACAGGCCGGGGACCTTGATTTCACATTTTCACTTTCTATTTCCCCAATTTTTTTTTAGATTTTTAAAGATAGAGGGACATTCAAGGGACACCCAGTGTGCTGTTAGGTGTCACATATATTCCAAACGTATATTTTATCGAAAACTACTGACTGTTATTGAAAATTACCGTATAAATGATAGCCGACTCAGTTTAAGCACGATTTGAAGGTGAAAGTGCCGATTACTGATAAAAAATCGGAGAATATATACACTATCATTCCTCCAATGTGAAGAGTACAATAACTTTACAAATAAGAGGGAAGATACAATAAGTACTGATTACTCGAGGATCAAGTCAAGATTACTCATGGTCGAGGGGCTTTGTGCTTTGCGTGTCGGATCTGAGCTGCCGCGAAACAGTTCTTTCGTATGTGCGCGACACCAACAGACCTCTGGTACTACCTTTCTGGCCATACGGAACACAGACAGACAGACTACTGCAAATGTGCCTTTGTCATCTGTTGCACAGGATAGCATGCACAGTGTGAAGTCCAAGTGTCTAAGGTTGTGGAGATGCACACTGAACTCCACACTACCTGTCATCTCGCACCACAGTTCATCACGGAGTCCAGTTACGTGTTCACAGTTCAGGAGAATGTGGGTGATGATGTCTGTGTAAAACAGACCACATATAAGGCACACGTCACGTTCACCCTGACTCTCCTTAATCACAGCACAAGTCTGCACCACAAAGTTAGCTACTGCTCTACAGGATAGTATCCTCTAAGCGACCATCCAGGCTTGATGCACACACAAGTTCGGGTATAATATGAGGTGAAAGTGTCGATATTTGATCGAAAATCGAACAATGAACCGCTGCCGGTGCGCGTTAATTAGGCAAACGTAATTTTTGGAAGCTTATGTGTTCACCAGACTAAGAAGTTGGGTTGGTATGTTTAATAGTTAATATATAAGTACTCTACGTCTAAACTGGGCGTGTGGTTAGGCTTTCATTGGAAACAACACATTATCTTATAGGTGAGGTGAGTTGGGGTTTAACGCCGTTTTCAAGAGTATTTCACTTATATCTTGGCTGCTAGTATTATGGCATGGCGAAAGCCCGCAACGCCATGTGGTTATACATTACGGTGAAACCTGTGAGCATCGCCTGGAAGTAGCTGGAACCATGGGTGGTACTACCCTGAAATTCAGTGTAGCATTGCACCCAAACCTTACTGCGTGTAGAACAGTTCTCTACTGCAGACAAAGTTGCCGTCGCCGTGCCCCTGGTGGGATTAGAACCCCGGACCTATTGATCCAAAGCCGAAAGCGCTATCCACTGCGCCCCATAGTCATAATCATAGTAGATTAAGATAAATCAAAGACAGACAAACCATGACCTCATCATTAACTATTTGGCGAAAGGCCAACCATTCGATGCGAGCCAAAACACTTGATAAAACGTAAAAACAAAATATTTACTGAATTACGCATGTGTCCTCCGTCAAACAGTTACAATAACACAAGCTTATTCGGTGACCGATTTGAGTTAGATTCCCTGTTACAGATATACATGTACCTAGCTAGAGTTCGGACACTCTAAATTGCTGCCTCGTCTGTTGCGTCTGGGTTGAAGTCAGTGAATGGGTGTGCATTATAATATATATCGTCAGTGCAATAGACTCGATTTACACACGTGTTCTCTACTGACGACTGTTGCGTTAACACAGTAACTGAGAGGGGATGTTACGTTGACACGGTAACTGACAGGGGTTGTTACGTTGACACGGGAACTGAGAGGGGATGTTACGTTGACACAGTAACTGAGAGGGAATGTTACGTTGACATAGTAACTGAGAGGGGATGTTACGTTGACACGGGAACTGAGAGGGGATGTTACGTTGACACAGTAACTGAGAGGGAATGTTACGTTGACACAGTAACTGAGAGGGAGTGTAACGTTGACATAGTAACTGAGAGGGGATGTTACGTTGACACGGGAACTGAGAGGGGATGTTACGTTGACACGGTAAATGAGAGGGGATGTTACGTTGACACGGTAACTGACAGGGGTTGTTACGTTGACACAGTAACTGAGAGGGGGTGTTACGTTGACAGGATAACTGAGAGGGGGTGTTACGTTGACACAGTAACTGAGAGGGGGTGTTACGTTGACACAGTAACTGAGAGGGGATGTTACGTTGACACAGTAACTGAGAGGGGATGTTACGTTGACACAGTAACTGAGAGGGGATGTTACGTTGACACAGTAACTGAGAGGGGATGTTACGTTGACACAGTAACTGAGAGGGGGTGTTACGTTGACACAGTAACTGAGAGGGGATGTTACGTTGACACAGTAACTGAGAGGGGGTGTTACGTTGACACAGTAACTGAGAGGGGGTGTTACGTTGACACAGTAACTGAGAGGGGATGTTACGTTGACACAGTAACTGAGAGGGGATGTTACGTTGACACAGTAACTGAGAGGGGATGTTACGTTGACACAGTAACTGAGAGGGAATGTTACGTTGACATAGTAACTGAGAGGGAATGTTACGTTGACACAGTAACTGAGAGGGGGTGTTACGTTGACACAGTAACTGAGAGGGGGTGTTACGTTGACACAGTAACTGAGAGGGGGTGTTACGTTGACAGGATAACTGAGAGGGGGTGTTACGTTGACACAGTAACTGAGAGGGGGTGTTACGTTGACACAGTAACTGAGAGGGGATGTTACGTTGACACAGTAACTGAGAGGGGGTGTTACGTTGACACAGTAACTGAGAGGGGATGTTACGTTGACATAGTAACTGAGAGGGAATGTTACGTTGACATAGTAACTGAGAGGGGATGTTACGTTGACACAGTAACTGAGAGGGGATGTTACGTTGACACAGTAACTGAGAGGGGGTGTTACGTTGACACAGTAACTGAGAGGGGGTGTTACGTTGACACAGTAACTGAGAGGGGATGTTACGTTGACACAGTAACTGAGAGGGGATGTTACGTTGACACAGTAACTGAGAGGGGATGTTACGTTGACACAGTAACTGAGAGGGGATGTTACGTTGACACAGTAACTGAGAGGGGGTGTTACGTTGACACAGTAACTGAGAGGGGATGTTACGTTGACACAGTAACTGAGAGGGGATGTTACGTTGACACAGTAACTGAGAGGGGGTGTTACGTTGACACAGTAACTGAGAGGGGATGTTACGTTGACACAGTAACTGAGAGGGGGTGTTACGTTGACACAGTAACTGAGAGGGGATGTTACGTTGACACAGTAACTGAGAGGGGATGTTACGTTGACACAGTAACTGAGAGGGGGTGTTACGTTGACACAGTAACTGAGAGGGGATGTTACGTTGACACAGTAACTGAGAGGGGGTGTTACGTTGACACAGTAACTGAGAGGGGATGTTACGTTGACACAGTAACTGAGAGGGGATGTTACGTTGACATAGTAACTGAGAGGGGATGTTACGTTGACACAGTAACTGAGAGGGGATGTTACGTTGACACAGTAACTGAGAGGGGATGTTACGTTGACACAGTAACTGAGAGGGGGTGTTACGTTGACACAGTAACTGAGAGGGGATGTTACGTTGACACAGTAACTGAGAGGGGATGTTACGTTGACACAGTAACTGAGAGGGGGTGTTACGTTGACACAGTAACTGAGAGGGGATGTTACGTTGACACAGTAACTGAGAGGGGGTGTTACGTTGACACAGTAACTGAGAGGGGGTGTTACGTTGACACAGTAACTGAGAGGGGATGTTACGTTGACACAGTAACTGAGAGGGAATGTTACGTTGACACAGTAACTGAGAGGGGGTGTTACGTTGACACAGTAACTGAGAGGGGGTGTTACGTTGACACAGTAACTGAGAGGGGGTGTTACGTTGACACAGTAACTGAGAGGGAATGTTACGTTGACACAGTAACTGAGAGGGGATGTTACGTTGACACAGTAACTGAGAGGGAATGTTACGTTGACATAGTAACTGAGAGGGAATGTTACGTTGACATAGTAACTGAGAGGGGATGTTACGTTTACAAAGTGACTGGGATGAGATGTAATGAGACGGATTGACATTGATACATTAATTGGGCTAAAAAGTAACGTTGACACAGTAACTGAGGCGAAATGTAATGTGGCACAGTAACTGAGAGAGGACGTTACACTGACACCGGAACTGAGAAGGGATGTTACGTTGAAAAAGGTGACCAAGGTGAAATATTACATTGACACAGTAAACTACTGTACAGAATTAATGTACCGTTGACTCTGTAACTGAGGTGAACTATTACATTGAAACAGTAACTGAGAGGGGATGTTAGATTGACACAGGAATTGAGGTGAAATGTAATGCTGACACAGTAACTGAGGTAAAATGTAATGAGGAGAAAGTAAATGAGGAAAATGTAACATTGACAGAGTGATTGATCAGAAATGTTATGTTGACACAGTAACTGAGATAAGATGTTAGGTTGACACAGTAACTGAGGTGAAATGTAATGTTGACAGAGTAACTTAGGTAAATTTAACATTGACAAAGTGATTGAGGAGAAATGTTATGTTGACACAGTAACTGAGGCGAAATGTCACAATAACGCGGTAACTGAGGTGAAATGTAATGTTGACTCAGTAACTGAGGTGAAATGTAATGTTTACAGAGTAGCTGAGGTGAACCTGTAACATTGACAAAGTACCTGATGTGAAATGTTATGTTGCTGACACAGTAACTGAGTCGAAATGTCACATCAACACGGCAAGTGAGGCGAAAATTTATGTTGACACCATAACTGAGATGAAATGTAATGTTGACACCATGACGTAGGTGGGATGTAATGTTGACGGAGTAACTGAAGTGAAAATTTACGTTGACACAGTACCTGAGGCGAAATGTCACACCAACATGGCAAGTGAGGCGAAAATTTATGTTGATACCATAACTGAAATGAAATGTAATGTTGACACCATAACGTAGGTGGGATGTAACGTTGACGGAGTAACTGAAGTGAAATATTAGGTGACACATTAACTGAGAGGGGATGTTAAATTGAGAAAGTGACTGAGTTGAGATGTAATGAAACGGATTAACGTTGATTAATTAATTTGGCTAAAAAAGGACGTTGACAAAGTAACTGAGGCGAAATGTCACAATGACGCGGTAACTGAGGTGAAATATACCGTTGACACAGTAACTGAGGTGAAATGTTAAGTGGCACAGTAACTGAGAGGGGACGTTACGCTGACACTGGAACTGAGAAGGGATGTTACGTTGAAAAAAGTGACCGAGGTGAAATATTACATTGACACAGTAACTGAGAGGGGATTATAGGTTAACACAGGAATTGAGGTGAAATGTAATGTTGACACAGTAACTGAGGTAAAATGTAATGAGGAGAAAGTAACTGAGGTAAATTTAACATTGACAGAGTGATTGAGGAGAAATGTTATGTTGACACATTAACTGAGGCGAAATGTCACAATAACGCGGTAACTGAGGTGAAATGTAATGTTGACACCGTAACGTAGGTGGGATGTAACGTTGACGGAGTAACTGAAGTGAAATATTAGGTGACACATTAACTGAGAGGGGATGTTAAATTGAGAAAGTGACTGAGATGAGATGTAATTAAACGGATTGACGTTGATACCTTACTTGGGCTAGAAAGTAATGTTGACACAGTAGCTGAGGCGAAATGTCACAATAACGCGGTAACTGAGGTGAAATGTAATGTTGACTCAGTAACTGAGGTGAAATGTAATGTTTACAGAGTAGCTGAGGTGAACCTGTAACATTGACAAAGTACCTGAGGTGAAATGTTATGCTGCTGACACAGTAGCTGAGGCGAAATGTCACATCAACAGGGCAAGTGAGGCGAACATTTATGTTGACACCATAAATGAGATGAAATGTAATGTTGACACCATGACGTAGGTGGGATGTAATGTTGACGGAGTAACTGAAGTGAAAATTTACGTTGACACAGTAACTGAGGCGAAATGTCACATCCACACGGCAACTGAGGCGAAAATTTATGTTGACACCATAACTGAGATGAAATATAATGTTGACACCGTAACGTAGGTGGGATGTAACGTTGACGGAGTAACTAAAGTGAAATATTACGTTGACACATTAACTGAGAGGGGATGTTTAATTGAAAAAGTGACTGAGATGAAATATTACATTGACATAGTAACTGAGAGGGGATGACATGTTGACACAGGAACTAAAATGGGATGTTACTTTGAAAAAGTGACCGAAATGTAATGTAGACACAACAAATGGGACGAAATGTACTGTTGACGCTGTTACTGAGGTTTAATGTAATATGACACAGTAACTGAGAGGGGATGTTAAATTGACACAGGAATTGAGGTGAAATGTAATGCTGACACAGTAACTAACATGAAATGTAATGAGGAGAAAGTAAATGAGGAAAATGAAACATTGACAAAGTGATTGAGGAGAAATGTTAAGTTGACACAGTAACTGAGGCGAAATGTCACAATGACGCGGTAACTGGGGTGAAATGTAATGTTGACTCAGTAACTGAGTTGAAATGTAATGTTTACAGAGTAGCTGAGGTGAACCTGTAACATTGACAAAGTACCTGATGTGAAATGTTATGTTGCTGACACAGTAACTGAGTCGAAATGTCACATCAACACGGCAAGTGAGGCGAAAATTTATGTTGACACCATAACTGAGATGAAATGTAATGTTGACACCGTAACGTAGGTGGGATGTAACGTTGACGGAGTAACTGAAGTGAAATATTACGTTGACACATTAACTTAGGGGGAATGTTAAATTGAAAAAGTGACTGAGATGAAATATTACATTGACATAGTAACTGAGAGGGGATGACATGTTGACACAGGAACTAAAATGCGATGTTGCTTTGAAAAAGTGACCGAAATGTAATGTAGACACAACAAATGGGACGAAATGTACTGTTGACGCTGTTACTGAGGTTAAATGTAATATGACACCGTAACTGAGAGGGGGTGTTAAATTGACACAGGAATTGAGGTGAAATGTAATGCTTACACTGTAACTAACGTGAAATGTATGTATGTATGTATGTTAGCAGTATGCTGTCTTATTTCTTTATATTGAGTAGTATGCTGCCTTTTTTCTTTATATTGAGCAGTATGCTGTCTTATTTCTTTATATTGAGCAGTTTGCTGCCTTATTTCTTTATATAGAGCAGTATGCTGCCTTATTTCTTTATATTGAGCAGTATGCTGCCTTATTTCTTTATATTGAGTGGTATGCTGCCTTATTTCTTTATATTGAGTAGTATGCTGCCTTATTTCTTTATATTGAGCAGTATAATGCCTTATTTCTGTTTCTTGAGTAGTATTCTGCCTTATTTCTTTATCTTGATCAATATTCTGCCTTATTTCTTTACTTGAGCAGTATAACGTTTATTTCTGTTTAATGAGTCACAAGGAGGGTTTTGCAATGACGTGTACAAATACTGTTAATCCGTGAATAAACGTCGTCCTGGAATATTCGGGTTTAACTTCAATTACACTGCTACACTACATTGATGAATGACCAAGTTTACTCTCCATTTTAAATGAAAGAGAGAACCTGAACCTGAACTTCACAGACATTAAATATAATATAAAACAAAATAACAAATAAACAATAGTTTCATATAAATCCGTATCAGATAGGTACAATAGTTTGAAAACATGTCTAAATGGTGTCAAGGGTATTGATTAAAAACTAAATTATAGAATTAAATCTAACTTTTATGAATGTCTTATTAATCTGTACTCTGTACAATGTCTATTTTTCAAACTGTATACTTGCCACTTAAAGAAACTGCGCCCACAGAAAATTCATTAATTTCGAACACAAACTAACAAAGACAATATTATCGATACACTTTATAAGCTGAATCGGACCACAAAAAATCACAAAAGAACATGAACAATATCCGTAAAGTCAGAAGTTAGAAATCGAGTTTATGGTCTCACAACGAAGTCACAACGATAGTGGCGGATATGACCGCTGCGTATGTGAATCACAAAGAGTTCATCATCGACACATCGAGTCTACCAAATGAGCATGAGAGGTCTGGAGAAACGACCTGTAATATTTAGTTATTTTGATGATGTGGAAGACGTTGTAGACAGCGCCTCACTTCATCCGAGATATGCTATATTGGGATGAGATCCGTTCCGTATGTGACACAGCAATGCATCGAATCTATCATACAGCATGCATGGAGACTTGGGGGAATAGAGTGCTTTTTACTCCCCTAATCTCGTGTCAAGTTGGGGCGGGATAGTCTCTTCATGCCATATCCATCCGGTGAAGTTGCAGTAACATAGGATTGTTCTGGTAGGGAAAATCCATTGAAACCCATGCTGTGTGGGGATGAGGGTTATCCTGTTGCAATGTCAACCCTGGTCCAAGACACCTTAGGCCTCAGAATCTAATGTATGTCGCCAACAATATTTAGCTGAATATAATTATTAAACAATAGAAGAGAACTGTGATATGCGGCTATTCTTTCCTAAATCATAGATCTACCTCCAAAAAGATTCCTCTTCACAATACAGTTGCGTGATTAACGTTTCTATAAACACAGGTAGATATGTTGGCACCCGTCATTGTGTAAAATGTTGAAAAACATTCCTCCGTCATATTGGAGGTTGGTGAACATGATTTTGACGCCATCTGATAGTCACATCATTATCAGTTTGGTGTTTAGTTCAGTTAATGACAGGGCAGTGGTTAGCGCGTTCGACTTCGGATCAAGAGGTCCGGGGTGTATCCCGCCAGGGGCACGACAATTTTGTCTGCAGTAGAGAACTGTTCTACACGCAGTAAGGTTTGGGTGCAATGCTGCACTGAATTTCATTGCAGTACCACCCATGGTTGGCTAGTTCCAGGCGATGCTCGCAGGTTTCACCACAATGCATAGCCACATGGCGTTGCGGGCTTTCTCTCTGCCGTAATACTAGCAGCCGCGATATAAATGAAATACTCTTGTAAGCTGCGTTAAACCCCAGCTCACCTCACCTCACCTTGAAAGCGGCGTTAAACCCCAGCTCACCTCACCTCACCAGGTAACGCCTGGTCGTTGCTGTTATCATATTATGGTGGCAAAGGAAATGCATTTTTCCCCGCAGTTGACCGCTCGAACTATGTTTAACACGTCGTATGCAGTTGCACAGGTTGCACAATCCAGAGTGCACAATCCACAATCAATGACACCAATAATTATGCCTCTGATAGGCGAATGATCGTTTTATTGTCTCCTACATTTGCAGTTTTGAAACTTTTATTATATAATTGTATTCTCTGCGAGTGCATTTTCTTTTTGTGGCGAGTATACAACCAAACTTATTTCGATAATAATTTTTGAAAAATCAAAGACCAGTTTACAAACATATCAAATCTTGTCGGCAAACAAACACTTGAACTTATGATTATTACAATCCAACTGATATTCTTTACATGTCCTGACAACAAAAGAAAATTTACGATTTATAACAATCTAAAGTAGTTAAAATTATGTTATACCAAAATAATTAATTTGCAGTATAGTATACATGTAGTGGTGGCAACCTAATCTTTTTTTTAAATATTTCATTTTGTTTCCATATCTGTTTAAATGTCCTTATGTCCATCTCTATATTTTTCTCGACGTAATATAAAATTATTTTTTTACAATTATTCAAATAACTTTGATCATGTTTAAGTTTGTTTTCATATGCAAAGGTCGGTTGACATGCATGCATGACCTTTGGTCAGTTTGTTGTGGTTATCAATTGATTGTACACCCACCTGCTTAGTATCAAAACAAACATAGAGATATGATGATAGTTATATAGACAAGTTTTTTATAATCTATAAAATCAATGTTAAAACTTAGTGTCTGTTGTTTCAGGCAATTAATAAATATGTCCAGAAAGAGAGTGAGACAGAAGGGAAAAATTAATATCATCAAAAAAAATATCTCAAAAGTTAGGTTGACTCACTGTAGACCATCTTAATAGATCAGTTAAGATAAGATAATATAATATTTATTGTCCCAAAAGGGAAATTTGTTGTGTATAATTACAATTCTCTAGCATACAAAACATACAAATATCATTCAAAACAATACTATAAAGTTTTATGGCCAAGAAGTAAAATAAAGTCTGGGGCAATAGAAGTTGTAGATCTGATACCCAACTTTTCTTTTTCACCCAAGTAGCAAATAAATAGTTGACACATTACAAAGAGAAACTATATTCTTAATTATTACAGATCAAGGTACTTAGATGGATACTGTCACTCATATGTTATCCATTGACATACTATTAAGATTGCATAATCTAAAATCATATAATAAAGACAATATGTGTTTGTTAAAGACTAATGACCCCGGATATAACCATAGCTTGATAAACATATCAGAGTGTTTTCGAGGTAAAAACAAATATTTCAACTTCTACAAATTTAATATGTATGTGTGGTCAGATTAAAGGTTAACTATCGCTAAAAATATTAAAATTATGGCCAAATTCAAAGTTTTCGTAAAAGGATTCCTGCTTCAAGGTTAATGTCACAAGGTAAAACATAATGACCACAACTGAAGGTTTCTATCACAAGGGATGCAGATGAAAAAGGTCTATCACTATCTATCAAAGGTTATGACAAAGTTAAGTTTTTCGAAAAAAATGTTTTCTGCGCCAATATCAAGAATACAAAGTAAAAAATAGACGTCCTTAAAGTCTCATCACAATAGATAAACCTTTGATACTTCACTGACCAATAACAATAATATGACCTAGGTTAAAATGTTTCGAACAGAATGACAAACATACGGACAGGTGAAAAAACAATATAGCCCAGAATCTCAAGTTTAATACAAACATAGTAGTTCATTCAAACTAATGAAAATATATGACTTATAAAAACAATATGTTCCTAAACCCCATCTACATAATGTCCTCATAGTTGAATGATACTGTTATGTGGTAAATACATGTAATGTTATACAAAACATGATGACATTCAACAAATAGAGTTCAAAATCACATTACATTCTCAATGGGAACAAAAATGAAATGTACATTTATGACACAATACTAATAACAATTTAAAGCACTGTCTGACTTGTTAAATACTCAATTCAAAGAAAACCAAAATTGCAAACCTATTATTTTTGTCTGTAACCGTTAAAGGTTTACCTCTTTGATTAAGTTTGTGCGATGTTACATGGAGTGGCATCATTTAGATAGAAACACACTTTTAAATTGATTACAATTTCTAAAACATCCAGTGACATTAAATGAAAATATGAAACAACATATAGTGAGAGACTGCACATTCGAGTTTGATAATATTTACAGCATTAAAGTTACAAAACATCATTTGAACATATAAGATGAACATATAGCGGAATAAAACTCAAAACAATATGTTGTTGAAATTCTTCTATGTAAAAACAAACTCTACTGTGATTTTACAATCAATTCAAGGACATCAAATGTTACAAATCGATAAGATCGACACGCAATGAAACCAATGTGAATTTATCCATTAATAAATCAAGGTACTATGCTGACGTTTAACCGGGCACTCAACTAAAAGTCACCAAATCGACCAGCATTAACTTGTACTACATATTTTGCTGGGTATTCAATTTGAAACAATTCTTTGTCTAGTTTTTGAAACATAGAACACCACATACATGTCACTGGAGTTTATTCAACTATGATACTAATTTTTTTTTATTTGTTTATCATGCTTAAGAGCTCGAGGTTGCTATTTACAATAATTATCACATTCCATTTGTACATTTATAGAAATGTCATATCTTCATTTTTGCGCATCCCACAGTTTGTGGTCGACAGATGGGTAAATGTTTTAACAGTAGAACGTTGATAGAATAAACACCACAGAGATATCTTACAATGTTTCAACTTCCCAATTGGGTATCAATATATGAAAGTCATAGTTAAACAATAATCCTCAATCTCTTTCTCTGACTAATAAAAGATAAATGGAAACACGCACTGAAAATACATATATTCCTTGTAAAGAAAAGAAATGTGTAAAATGAATACCTAAAACGATATCTGCATTGCTCTAGCATTTCACACCAGAAATTACTATCAGTAAAAACCAATGACACAGTTTTAAATAATACCAATAGGTCTATATAAACATCTGAAGATTTACTGGTTTCACCTAAATATTATACAAATATGCCATGTTCAATGTGGCTATGATGCAATAGCAAAAACATGTACCAAATGAAGCTTAATCATACAGCAATTCAATAAAACAATAGAATAAAACAAAATGATCAGAACCTTCATCTTGTGGATCATGATCTGGATACAGTAACTAGTCTTTGACTCTGGTTGTTGTGGAATTGTATAGTAACTCTACTATAGCATTGAGGTCTTTCAACACAGCCATCTTACCATCATACCTTATATATCAAAGAATTGTCTAAATTCACATGAGGGCCGTGGACAGAATATCTGACATCATGTCTGATCGTGAACTGGCAAAGGCAGAATTCAGAATTTCAGGGTCAACTTTATGCTGTAACAGTTCCAAGACAACATCAACTCGGTTCCTGTATACAGCCCTTGAAAGGGCGTTGTATTCATCAAAGTCAACAATATTTACATCTGACCCTTTTTGTAAAAGAAACTGAACCACCTCAATGTGGCCCTCTTCAGCTGCATCACTCATCGGTTTTTGTCCTTTGTAGAACATCGCATCAAGAAAGGCACCATTCTCTACAAGTAACTGTACAATGTCTCTGTTCCCACATTTTTCAGCTGCAAAAATTGCACGGTGTAGCTCCTTGCATTTTGGTGATCTGGTAGGTCAAAATCAGCACTAGATCCCGCAAAAAGTTGGACAATTTCTAAATGTTCATGCTCTACACTTGTCAGTAGTGCAGTCTTACCTTCATCGTCTTGTACATTCACATCTAGTGCAGTCGTTGCTTCATCATCTTGTACAGTCACATCAAGTGCAGTCGTTGCTTCATCATCTTGTACATTCATATCAAGTGCAGTCGTTGCTTCATCATCTTGGACAGTCACATCAAGTGCAGCCGTTGCTTGATTGTCGTGTACAGTCACATAAACTGCAGTCGATCCTTCATCATCTTGTACATTCACATCAACTGCAGTCATTGCTTCATCATCTTGTTCAGTCACATCAAGTGCAGTCGTTGCTTCATCATCTTGAACATTCACATCATCTGCAGTCATTGCTTCATCATCTTGTACAGTCACATCAAATGCAGTCGTTGCTTCATCATCTTGTAAATTCCCATCAAGTGCAGTCGTTGCTTCATCATCTTGTAAATTCCCATCAAGTGCAGTCGTTGCTTCATCATCTTGTAAATTCCCATCAAGTGCAGTCGTTGCTTCATCATCTTGTAAATTCCCATCAAGTGCAGTCGTTGCTTCAACATCTTGTACATTCACACCATGTGCAGTCGTCGCTTCATCACCTTGTACAGTCACATCAAATGCAGTCATTGCTTCATCATCTTGAACAGTCACATCAAGCGAGTCGTTGCTTCATCATCTTTTGTATTTTCAGCAGCACATGCCCAGTGCAAAGCTGTGTATCAAATTGTATCATGAAGCGATACATTGCCGCCATGGCGAAGAAGGTATTCTGCTATAGTTAGATGACCCTTTTCACAAGCAACAATTAATGGTGTTTCCCCTCGATATAGTTGATGTTTATCTCTGCTCCTGACTTTAACAAGATCGTCATAACATCTATATGTCCATTTAGGTATGCTCCATAAAGAGCAGACATTCCATCGTCTGTTGTCAGGTTAACATTGGCATTTGCAGCCACAAGAAGATCTACTATTTGAGTAAATCCATGTTTGGATGCTATAATGATAGGAGTACCATCACTAGGTGAAAGAGAATTTATATCAATTCTTTCTAGACTTAGCAGTGCTTTTGTGATATCAATGTGTCCACGATCACATGAATGGTGCAATGCAGTAAAGCCATTCTTGTCTGCAAGATTGAAAGTGATGTCCGGCTGAAGCTTTCTTGAATTTTCAATGAGTTGTCTTGCTACTGCTGAGTGGTCATTCATGATTGCGAGCATTAACGGTGTTTGTTTCTGGTTGTTTTGGTGATACAAGTTGGCTTGGTGTTCCAAATGAAGACAAAGGATGGCTTCGTGTCCAGTCTTTGCAACTATACACAAAGAAGTATATCCATTTTCTCCCATTATTTCTAGATCTGCTCTAGCTTCACATAACTGTTTTGCAATATCATAATATCCAAATGATGAAGCTGCATGGAGAGCGGTCGCCTGAAAGAGTTGTGCCTGGGAATTAATGTCAGCTCCTCCTTTTATTAAGAGAGACACACTTTCTCGATCGTCATAAAGGGTTGCTAAATGCAATGGGGTAAATCCTTCAACTGAGACAGCATTCAAATCTGCTTGATAGTTGATGAGAGATTCCACACTCTTTTCACTGCCAAATTGACAAGCAACATGCAGCGGTGTTGAAAGTGCACCAGGTGGTCCGTTTACATCTGCCCCTTTTTTAAGAAAAAGATCAACAATGTCATGTAATCTATGCATAACAGCCATGTATAGAGGGGTCTTCCCACTTGCGGTAGCTTCATTTATGTATGCTTTGTTTTCAAGTAAATACTGTACAAGGTCCACAGTTCCGTTTAGTCCTGCAAGAGAAAGAATAGGAATTTGTAGTGGTGATAGTTTATTAACTTCAGCACCTGCGTCCACCATGAGGGTCACCATGTCATGATTCCCAGTCGCCAGTGCCAAGTGAAATGGGGTCAATCCAATATTTGAGCACACATTGATGTTTGTGTCGTTGTATTCCAAGAGACGTTCCATCAAGGAGACATTCGATGAGAGAGCCACTAGGTGTTCAATTCTGAACCCATCAAATAATGGATTCTGGAGGTCTTCATTGTCAAAATTTAGTGATTCAGGATGGTTATTTAAAACATCAACCAATCTGTGTAGCTCTGGCTTCAATGACAACAATGTAGAAACCGTCTTCCAATTGCCTAGTTTAAGTGCAATTTGAAAGGGAGATTCAACATTCACTAATTCTTTCAAATACTCATTACATTCAATGATCAGACTGTTTCCTACCATATTTAATTTATCATTAAATGTAACTACAGTCTTTGATGCAAAAATCAATTCTGATAGAGCAGCATCCTGTTTGTATTTATTTACAAGTAACTGGAGACATTTAACATTGTCCCAGAGGCAGGCATAATGAAAGGGTGTCAAACCACGAGAGGTTTCTTTCAGCGCATCAGCTTGAACATTCAGAAGCACTTGGATGATTTCAGGATTATGAAATATGCATGCATAGATAAGTGGAGTCCCTTCAGAAAGATTTAATCTCGAAAGTGAAAGATCAATGTACACTTCACCAATGCTTGTTTTCATGCCTACAACCAAAGTAGAACAGATATTTACATCACAGTCTGGGTATTGAACCAATAATTTCACCATATTTAGATGTCCATACATGATAGCAAAATGCAGAGGTGTCGCATCTCCATTTGTTTTGGCATTGACATCACATCCTGCCTTCAGAAAAACCTCCAGTGCTCCAGTGTTTCCAGCAGCAGCCGCCCAGTGCAGTACAGCTGTACCATACATATCCTTCTCAGTGGGGTCAATCAACTGCCCCTTAACAAGATAAGAGCACATTTCAGAGGAACTCACGCTTGCTACATGAAATAACACCCTTTTGCCATAAAACTTCCTCTTGACCAAATTGGTAGGATTTTCTTTCAAAATAGAACAAAGACCATCTACATTACTCCATACAAGACACCCAAAGATCGCATCCAATTTGAGATCTTCACAGATCGGCAATTCCCGTGAAAATGCTTCCAAGTAGATAACATTGGATTTGGAACATGCAAACCAATGAAATGCAGATTGTGTGGTTCCCCTAAAAGAGAGCAGTGATTGTTTACAAACATCTTCGTCAAGAACTTGATCAAATACTTTCGAAACAAATCCTTTGTTCCTCCACATATGGTGTTGAAATATCATTGTAAAGTGCTGATCTTTAATCTCAGTGATGAATCTTTCCCTGAGAATCTCTATGTGACGAGACAAATAAACTGTCATCACTACAGTGTCATCAGTTTTTCCTTTCATCTCTTCTTCTTTGTCATCAACTTCCTTCACCACAATATGGTACGTGAGATATGATATCTTTGCATTTTTAAGAATGAACGCTGGGTCCGTTTTGCCTATGACGGATGAAACACATTCATACAGAAAAGGATGTCTAAATTCAACGACTGTTTTCTGTTGCTTGAGAAATGTTCCAATCATGTTCTCTATAAGTTCATTGAAGGATTCTTCCTTAAAGGTTTCCAAATCAATTTCACCTTGTCTACTTATCATGATTTTGAACAATGTTTTAATGGATTCATTCTTTTTCATGATTGCAGAGATAGTTGCCTTCATGATCTTTATTGGTGTTTCAAAGAACCTCTCTGGATTTGTTCCAGCATGTTCATACAGTTGAAGTAATTCACAAAGATGCGGAAACCCATGTACTGCAACTTTGATATCAAATCTTTCAACTATCGCATCAATCTGCTTTTCAGAAAGTTTAAGTTGAACCTTTGTGTGATGACGAAGCATTTGTTTCATCGTGTCAGTTGTCATATATTTCTCTTCTGTGACATTTAAAACATCCTTGTTCTCGAACATCACATATAAGGTATCAAGATATGGCCTGGCCTCCTTCAGTATGCTTAATCTATAGCTAGTTGTGAAAATCAACTTGACTCTCTTGCTGTTCAGTTGATTCAAAAGTGATTTTAATGATGGCACCCACTTATTAAAATAATTATTGTCAAACCCAACACTGCCAAAAATATCATCAACCAGAAAGACGAATTTATCTTTGTGAATTGAACATGTCTCAATTGTATCAAGTGTTTTGGGCTTAAATCCTTTCATACTCAATTTCTTTAAAAGCATATGAGCCAAAGCCGTCTTGCCAGATCCTGGACAGCCGGTGAGTGTCAGACAGTGATGAGTCTCCAGATGTTCCAGGGCAGCGTCCAGGGCAGGAGTCGGGATGTAACTCTCAGCGTCCTTCAGGATAGTCTCCATTTTATAATCTGCAACATAAAATGGTGATGCACTGAACAGCGGCATTTAAAAGGTAGAAACAATACATTTATCATTATTGGATCCTTAAACTTACACTTACATTTTTGCATATGTATTACATAGAAAACCATTTGCAAACGTGTGAATGATTACATCATATTCAGGCCCTAAATTCCTTATACTTATAATGCCTTCTTTGCACAATATATTAGAATGCAATTCATCATCAATGCATATTGCTATAATTCAAATTCAAATTAAAAAAGAAATAAGAAGAAGAAGAGGCAGAACACTCTCAAGTTATGCTCGCGGGATTGAGTGATCAAAGACAATTTTGTAATCTGTTTGGCTTCAAACTTGCATGTTTATGATTTTTATTAAGATGTATGTGAACATCCAATATCAATCGTTTTTCTCTTGCTATTATCTCGTCCAAAGACTGATAATGACTGATTCGGAGATGTGAAGGCGTTGGCAACTTCACACTGCAGGATGACAATCGTATGCAATTAACAATTACCAGCAATGTATTTTGCTGCCTTGAAAATAAAAATAGATCCATGGGCTCTGCAGCTCAAAAGGATTTTTATTACCCATATGGTTGAAAATAACCGAGTTAATATTATTGATATGAGCACATGTGCACATATCACGTTTGCCTAGCAACCATTGTTTCACCGCGACCTCGACCTCGTCGTCTGTGACGTCATAAAACGATTGTTCGTGACGTCATAAAACGATTGTTCGAGACGTCACTGTAGCTTGCCGTCACAAGAGAATCGGGCCGTTTCCTGGTTATTTTTACGCGAATCAAATGGAATAAAATGGGTAATAAAGAAATTATTACACTCGAAAGTGTGTAATATGACTTTTACGAAACTCGTGCAATTTTATGTATAACCCTCGCTCTCGCTCGGGAAATACAAAAATTCACACTAGTTTCGTAAAAGTCATATGACACACTTCCTCGGGTAATAATCTCTATGTATTGTCCAAAGTAGCAAAAACTAAATATATTGTTTAAGAATTATTGTAGACCTATTGGTACTTGAGAAGAAGATGAAAATAGGTTTTTAGATCATGACCCCTGTGACCTGCATTTGAGGTCACAGGGTCACCAAGTCTACAATTTAGAATCCCCATTGCCTAAGGAGTCAGTACACAACATTTCAGGTTTCTATAGCTTTTCAGACTGGAGAAGAAGATGAAAATAGGTTTTTAAAGGTACATCCATTGTGTTTCATAACATTTTATTTGTCTTTGATACGTTCCGTCTCACCATATATGTTGTTTACAGTACAAATAAATTGACTCAGCTTGCATATTCATCACCAATCGCCAAATATATCATAACTACTAATTTCCAAATAAAATCGAGTAACATCATTTTGCAGGTGTAGAAACCGAAATTGCACGTCCCATTTACAAGGACAGCAGTTATATGACCTATTTAACATAATCAGCTGGAGAAGAAGTCGAAAAGCGAAACTTTAGAGACAGACGGACGGACGGACGAACGAACAGGCGCCGGACGCCGGACGCCGGACTCCATGGTATAAGCCCATCGGGCCTTTCAGCCCCGATGAGCTAAAAATAAAAACTGCTGGAAACGAAAACATCAGACCGTTTTTATCAAAAACTTGTTTTAAAACATTGCCATATAGTGATTTATTTGCCGCATTGAAAGCTACCTTAGTTTGTTTGATGCTTCTGAGCTTCAATTTTTGAACAGAAAGGAGTGATTTTGTTGTGTCAGCAAATTAAACCTTTGAAATGACCAATAAAAATAAATAAATACATTTCATTTGATAACGTTACAATATGAAATGCAGCTAAATATATCTGGAAGTTTGCTAATAGCATAGGTTTAAAGGGCTTACTAAGCAGTACCTTGTGATGGTGGAACTTTCACATGAAAATCTCCCATTATTGGACTGTCTACAAGAGCAACTACATTAGTCGAGTCGGTGATCATTTGCTTGGTCTCAGCTCCTGAAAGAAAATATAATGGACAGGGTCATCAACTGTTCAGCATTAGAATTATTGACTGAACAAATAAGCTACGCATACATTCCAAACAATATACATACAATGTATCTATGTTTTAAAACTAAAAAACTGAGGCATTAACTATGTTTAAATGAACGATATTAAAGGATATTGGTATGTAAAGAACGAACCTTTTTTGCTTGATGCTTGATCTGTTTTCTGAAAACAAAATCTCAATATTGAGAATTTAGTATAAGTGAAGAGTTATGATCATTACACAATATTATATTTTCTTCATGATCGTAGTCGACGACAGAACAGCAAAGCTGCACATGTTTATTACGGTATCAAATTTTACATCCAGGGGACCGTAATGTATTGATAGTATAGCCTCTGGAATAGAGGTTATCATGTGCAGCAGTTAGCACATGTCCGGGTTAGAGAGTATCTGGAATGGACTAAATATAAACGAGAGCGTGTAATGTGACGTCACTCGGCAGCCATATTTGAATCTGTTAAGATATACCTGAAATTTCCTGGGGTAAATTAAAGTGTAGGATGTTGTGTGGTATTTTGACATGGTGATATACTATAGCTACAGGGCGCCCAGGGGATGTTACTATGTTTGGTGACTGCTGTCAAAGTGGCAATATGGCTAACGAGGCTTAATGAATTGTCTAACTTGTTACGTTCAGTGAGTCTTAACTGTTAATACAGCCATTTCGTTTTGATCATTCTAGTTACCTGTAACTGTGTCGAGCCAGCGGGGGTCTCTATCAGAGCATTGAGCGCGTCCTGAAGACCATGTGGAGGAGCACCTGCTGCATCTGATCGACTTCTCTCTGGTTGTCAAATATCAACATATTAACATATTATCTATCAAAGTGGTCAGGTCAATGGTCAATATCAAAGGTCCAAGGCAGCCCAAAATCCATTGTTATTCTGTTACGCCTTCTATATAAAATACAGCGATGCTTAAACTTTCTTCCATAATGTTCGATCCAGAGTGCGTGAGAATAATTTTCAGGCTTTTGAGAGCTGACATGGATAACACTTCACGCTGATTAGCAAATGACTAATCTTGATATCAACCATCAGGTTATTTTTGTGGTATTAAGGTACATGCAGATTACTGCAAAAATGGTAACAAAACCTTACAGAAAAATGGAATTTCGCGATAAACACCGCAAACAAGAAAGTACTTACATGTACGTCTTAGGTTGTTCAAAATATTTAGACAATGATATGCATGATGATAATGACATCGTTCTTACACATGATTATTATGAATATAAGCAGGGGTCACCGGAAATCATAGTCAAAGGTCGTTTAAAGTGTTTCTGTAAAAGTATTGGCGCTTCACAGTTTCTTATAAACATAGACAAAGGATACAAAATTCAAGGCGACCCGATTTTATTATGGAAACCTGAGATTCAATAACTGACCAACATGAATAACATAAGTGAGAAGTTCAAATTCTATCAAAAACCTATTTTTATCTTTAACTAAGATATTGACGAAAATTACAACTTTCTACTCCGCACCGTACGTGGATACAGACACCCTTGGGCGAGAGGCTGTTCAAATTTGTGTTACACAAAAATTATTTTCTAATTGTTAATAACGGGTCTAGCATTAACCTATTTAGGTATTTATGAACTCCCCCCATATAAAGGATTTTTTTTTTTCCAATTTCCCATGGGCGAAATTTCCCATGGGCCAGGTTTCCTATGGGCCAATGTTGACTATGGCAAGCATATAATGTTTGTGAAATGTTGACTTTGGATACACATGAGTGTCAATGACACGCTAATAATACGCTAGTAAAGTAAATATGTGTAATCACATGGTCTAGTGCCTTGAGTATCCATTTCCTGTTTATTGTTCCAGCAAATAAAAAATAAAAGTTATTGGTTTGAGCAAACTTAATTTCAAACAAATCTATTCAGTGATTTAACTGAATATATTTAGGTCTTTGAAGGGCATTTAGAAGTGAATACATAAAAACGGGAAGATTTTCTGGGTAACAACAACTTTAAAGTGAAAATACGCGACGTTTCGGAGTACATATTCACTCCTTCATCTGACCTCTGTGTGACGAGAACGCCAATATAGTGAGATTTCGATAGAGTGACTACATGCGCACATATATGTTTCCGATCTGTGTGCATTACACTGCAAATTCATCTGCGATCAGATGACATTCTCGACCAGGAACTAATAGCGCTAGTTATTGAGAATGTAAATGTAACAAATGTAAATTATGTAACTTTGAGATAATGAATTTATTTTCTTTTTGTTACAGGCGAACAGTTATAATATGCCTTGATGATCATGTAGGAATTGCTGACTTTTAAGAGATTGACTTTGGTGACTGGAAACTATTTATTGGCTTATATCCTTATATAATGAAGGAAAAATGTTTCTAAATCCATCTAAATGTGTGACGTCTTTGCCTTTCTGAAAGGTTTAACACTTTCAACTGGACATTAAATGCTGATTGTTACAATTATGTCCAAACCCATGGATATCACAACTAGGCTGGTGGTGGTGCATTCTATGTGAGACAAATCGTCACAGCTTTGACAGTTATTAACTATTTATAGACCTCTCATGTGTATCAGATGCATACTGAAATATTGAATAAACATCACATCTCCTTAGACATATTCCAAGCAAAAAACATGGAGTGATTTTGACAAATGAAGTAACAAAATTAATTTAATGCGACAATATAATGATTTTAACGGTCTTTAAGTGTGTTGTGTATTAGAAAGTCCCTGGTCTTACATAATGTGCATGAAGCAGAGGAGCGTCACCCTTCACTGGTCATGGGAATTCGCTAGTTGATGTAATTACAGGTGGCGGGAATGACCATTAACTAATTATCTTGTACCCACCCTCACTGAATTGTTTGTGTATCTCCTACCAGACCATTAGGGGTGGCCAACATTTCGACACGTTCAAATGTTCTTATAGATCTAACGCACAGTATTATATAACATGCGGTATTAGAAAGGCAGTAATGAAACTTCAATTATCATATTCTGTAACAATTTGTGAATTGTAAACACTCAGTCGATTATCGTATCGATGTATATAGGCAATCATATATGATTATCGTATTGTGTTCTGTATAAATCAACACAGAAAACACAAACATTCGCTGTTGGAAAAAGTTATTTAGTAGCTCCACATGTAAGGTTGTGATGTATGATGTAATTTAAAGGTACATCCATTGTGTTTCATAAAATTTTATTTGGCTTTAATACAAATTCACTCAGCTTGCATATTCATCTCCAATCGCCAAACATGTCATAATTCCTAGTTTCCAAACATGTCATAATTACTAGTTTCCAATTAAAAGTAACATCATTTTGCATGTGCAGAAACCGAAAGTGCACGTCCTATTGACATGCACATGTAGTAGTTATATGACCTATCGAACATTATCAACCCAAATTTGTTATTTTGTTTGGTTTAAATAAGATTCCAAAATTACGTTTGACTCATTGGCGCGCGCCACACGAGGTGTATTGTCCGGTTTTCGATCAGAAATCGATACTTTTACCTTCATATCGTCAATATACTAAGTTGAGTATCATCAAAATTGTCAACTTCAACATAGAAATTTTCACAGAAATATTGATATAATAAAAAGAATATCTGTCAATTCTTGCCAAATACCATGTTCACCTCATCTCGGTATTGTATGATAACTTGATAAGATACATGTAGCAAGCAATGTTTATGTAACTACATGGACATTTAGATACTATCACACTTCCAACGACCGTACAAACTATTTGAAACATAATATATGTTGTTAACCGTTAAATATCATTAACAAAGTCATGACATCTGCCTGTCTATTTTACTTGAATCTCAAACTGTCTTGTAGCAAACCTATTAAACTATTATCACGCTGTATTTACGCTTACATTATGCAACATTGTCAACTTAAAATTAAAAACAAAAAACATGTAAATTGTTCATTAAGCTCTCAAACAAAATTTGAAATGAACCAGTATGTATACAGTACAGTATTGGAGTATCTAATTACCATCACTAGTCATCCTATGAGGAGCCAAGTCGCACTCTTAACGAGTTAAATGGAATATGATAGCCTGGATATACTTGGATAGGTGTGTATTGCAAGGGGGCAGTTTGTTTTTACCATAAACCAATTAAAAAATACGTATATATGTGTATTTTGGCAAATACTGTTATTTCAATCGGAGTATTTTGACATGTGTGTAGTTGACTCAGAGATACACACAAGTGGTCACAGGGATTTTCAGGAGATACGGTTCACTGACTTGATGGTTAAACACTAAGGACTTTTCTGAGATTTTAGAAAAGAGTGGTATATTCATTTTTGATTATTTTCATTTGAATGCAAACCGGAGAGTATATTGTGGAAACGTCTGGTTAAAAACTGACTACATATCTATAAACTTAATATATTTTTTTAAGGGAAGGACACTTGTGTGAAATGGCTTTTCATTAATAATACCCGTCAAAATCGTAAGATGTCTTTGATAATCCCTTTATCGTATTGAGAAAGCGGCCGAAATTGTAAACAAATCAAATGATTAAGAATATTTTTAATATAGACTTTGAATGTACCCCTTCGCTGCTGTCAACAGTCTAACAGTGAGTGGGTCATCTCAAGATCTAAATTGGAGACTAATTGCAAGAGTTCGAATTAATTAAAATTTGTAGGGTACTGACGAATTTGATAACGCAACAAATGAGGACATTCTGAATTCATTACATCACTACATTTCTAAAAGTAAAACGTTTCGCTGATTATTGATACAAACGAATAATGAATATATTAGATCAGTGTTTATAATATTTGCGAAGTAATCCCTTGTTCAAAAGAGGCAATGCAGTATGTTGACGCTAGGGACAACTGAGCACTACCATAAATACATGTATGTATATACGTATGTATGTTCTGTGCTATTCAATGATTAAAACCGCTCGAAATCGAATCAAACAAGTGAAGTAAGAAATGGACTGTTTTATTTGACTACCTGTCGGTCTTAAAGATCTGATGAAATACATTTTTCCCAAGAATGACAGATGATTACCTTTACGTATATTGTACATCAATTGAGCATAAAATCGAGACAATATACACTTGCAATTGATAATTAAAACGATTTTAATTCACCCATTTTAACACTAGCGCAATCAGTTGGGCGATTCATTTTGTAAATGCTGACTGAGGCGTGACTGTGATAAGCGACCGACGGGGCCGGCTACTCCGCCAAGTCTCGTTAATTAATTAATGATGATTATCACTGCCGCTAAATGAATTTATGAGGTGTATTACATGGCCAAAAAGACATGTTTATGTAATAATTGTGTAATTGTCATCTGCGGAATTACCTAGTTGGATATCTAAACATTCGATATATTGGAAATTTAAGTTGGTTTATTGAAGATTTCTTGTGAAATTAACAATCAAAATGTTGCGAAATTACGTTGAATTATGACTATCGCCGAAAATCAGATCCATCCTGATACGTCACAGAAGTCATCCCTTCACGGGCCACACCCCTGCAGACTTTGATTCGGGTCGCCGGGGCTAAAGAAGGCGTTTTTTTTAAAAGCCGTTTATAAGTAATTTATGGACCGATTTCAGGAACTTAAAATTGACATCCCATTTTAATGAATCCGATTTTGACCATATGTCATTTCATCTATCCTTTAATGAGTTGAAACTTCTGTGATGGGTTATTTGACCGAATAGACATGTTACGTAATACCACGGCACGCTCATTACATAGACATGATGTTCTGATACACACAAATACACAGGTCTAACATATCATACATCTGTAACTTGCACTTGGTTGTGTATAAATCCTCAGTCTTGGTGACTGGTGTATTGTGGGCAACAGCGTAGTCAAATGAACTAATACTTACGGTTTGAAACACGCTCCTTTAGCCAAACATTAGGGTTTTCAAAATGTCATTAAATTCAAACTTCACTAATACCTATAAATATTTCAATGTCAAACTATGTCACAAAAGTCAACAATTCACTAAACTCAAAATATCTTCTCAAAGTCAACATGTCATCAAAGTTAACATATCATTAAAGATAAACTTTCACCATAGTCAACCAATAGTTCCAAAGTCAACATGTCATCAAACTCGATATATCTTTTCAAAGTCAACATTTCACCAAAGTCAATATTTTATTAAAGTAAAACTTCCACAAAAGTCAACCAATATTTATGAAGTCAACATTTCACCATCATTATAATATTTTCAAAGTCAACATTTCACTAAAGTGGTATCAATTTCAAAATCACCATTTCACTAAACTCAATATATATAATCAAAGTCAACATTTCAAACTTCACCAAAGTCAATAAAATGGAAATATTAATATTTCATGATATAAGCATAATTCACCAAAGTTAATAAATTAACATAACATAATTAATATAAGTCAACAATTCGTCAATATGTGATCAAAGTCAATATTTCATAAAATTCAAAATATCTTTTTTCAAAGTCAACATGTCACCAAAGTTAACATTTTATCAAAGTAACACTTCCACCAATGTCAATAAATATTTCCAAAGTCAACATTTCACAAACATTGTTTTTTTCTCCAAAGTCAACATTTCACAAACATTATATTTTTGCCATAGTCAACATTGGGCCATTGGAAACCTGGCCCATGGGCGAGGAGTCGGCCATGGGAAATTTCGCACATGGACCAGATTTCCCATGGGAAAACAAATTTCCTTTGTAAATACCTAAAATATGTTACTGCTAGACCCATTTTCAAAAATTAGAATTTTTTTTTTGTGTAACACAAATTTGAACAGCCTCTCGCCAATGGGCCGGCCCATGGGCGAATCTTCAAGGCAAGGGTGTCTGTATCTCACGTAGGGTGCGGGGTAGAAAGTTGGAATTTTCGTCAATATCTTAGTTAAAGTATAAACATAGGTTTTGATAGAATTTGAACTTCTCACTTATGTTATTCATGTTGGTCAGTTATGGAATCTCGAGTTTCCATAATAAAATCGGGTCGCCTTATTCCCATTATTTCAAGACCTCCTCTAATGGATTTACGCAATAACAAGGCGGCGTCAGAGTATTTAAATTTCTAACCTAGGCTATTCAGAGTTGCATAAAAATCCAATTGATAATTGAGTCTCAAGTTCCTCATCTGTGTCTAGACTCTGGTAAGAAGCGTCTAATCTTAGATCTCTCTCGTCTGAACAAGTATGTACTTAAAAATCTGTTAAATCTGAAGATTGAAAATTCCCTCTAGTACATGTAAACATGCCATTTAGAAAGTTAAATATAACATGCATGGTGACACTTGGGACAAAACTACCTTCAATAGTACAAATTCTTGTACTTTTTCGAGCCTATTACCCGGGATTCGAACCCACACCCTTAACGCAAGACAACAATCGCCAGCACTGACTGTACCAACAGCTCAGCACACGACCACATGTAAGATAAGATAAGATAATTCTTTAATGTCCATTGGAAATTTGCTGTACACTGTTTTCAGGCAAAACAAAAATACATAAAATTTATATATCACATAGAGATAAATATATATACAATACACACATGTATAAACCAAGATACATAATTCACAATTAGATCACAGTAGAATCAAGTCCCCCCCCCCCCCCCCCCCCCCCCCCATCATCACACCCCACTCCAGTTTTACACACAGTCTCTTTTCTTATTTAATTCTCGTATACCAGATGGTACAAATGAATGGCGAGCCCTGTTTGTTTTCAATGCTGGCATGCGTAATCTTCGGCCTGAAGGAAGAATAGAATATTCCGAAAACAAAACATGAGATGAGTCACTTAAAATTTTGTTTGTCTTTTTAATAATTTGCTGTTCATAGAAATAGCCAATACTTTCAAAAGGTAATCCGATAATTTTTGAAGAAGTATTTAGAATTCTTTAAATTTTATTTTTGTTTTGAACTGACAGATTCCCATACCAACATAGAAAGTTGAATGTAAGAACACTTCGAATAAAACTTTTATAAAATAGCATCATGATGTTTTGATCTAACTTGAACTACACCATTCTACGAAATTACTAATTTCATTCCTGTAACACATTTCAGATTCTCTAATAAGTCCAACCAATGCTGCATCATCTGCGAATTTAACAGTAAATGTTGTGTCAGTATTACATCTACAGTTATTTGTATAGAGTATGAACAGTATGGGTGAAATAACGCAGCCTTGTGGCGCATCTGTGGCTGTACAAACACATGATGAGTCAGTACCATTTACACAAACAAACTGTGGTCTGTTGACCAGAAAGGAATTTATCCATCTAATCAAATTTGAGTTGACATCCATGTCTATGAGTTTCTTCATTAATACATGAGGTTGAATGGTATTAAATGCTGAGCTGAAGTCTACAAATAATATCCTTACATGTATGTAATGTATGTGATTGGTAATTTAGTCTTAATTTCGGTTTCAGACCGCTTATAGACGGTATTATGTTTGCCAATTTTCGATGGTAGATGTATTCTTTTGTTAAGGTAATGATGAAATTTAGAACATTATTTCTCCTTTCTGTGAATCCCAGAATGACCGTATCTGCGTTTAGGTTTAGACAGATGTCAGTTTCTTTCTCAATCCATTCCGTTAGATCTTGCCACAACCTCTTGACACATCTGCATTAATATAGTAGATGGATAATTGATTCTATTTCAACGTTGCAATATGTACAAAGTGGTGTTTCTATTAGTTTGTATTTGTATAAGTCTTTATTTGTCGTAAGGATTCTATGGAGAACATGGTATTGGAACCATCTATGCTTGATACTATAAGATGCTTGGAAAGGTATAGAATTGTATGTCTTCCACCTATCTGGTGAAATATCTATTTTTAATTCCTTTTCCCATTTAATTTGGTAATTTTGCTTTTTAAATGCGGTCTCTTTGGTGAGTTGGGTATAAAATATGCTACATTCTATATAGTATTTCCAAGTTTGGAGGGATAAAGGGTAAATTTTCCTGTTTGCTAATTGTTTGCCAATAACGTTTGGAATAAGATTTCATTGAAGATATTAATCCTGCGTATTCTAGAAAGTTTGTTTTGACTCCGTACAATTGTACGAATTCATTATACGATAGAAATGTATTGTCGTATTTTATAAAGTCGTTTATAAACTTAATATTAAATTGTAGGTAGTGATCATACTGGTTTAGTTTCAATGGTTATGTTATCATTTGCCCAAATATATTGTCTACTAAGTTGGTCTTGATTATATTGAATTTTCTCTTGAAACTCTGACCAGGCTTCAAATACATCTTTCCAGAATGGGCTAATGAGTTTAGGAATATATTGCGTCCTAAGATAAGTTGGTCCCATTTCAACGGGAGTTAACATACTCGTTTCATTTGATGTATATATAAGATGTTTTAAGTTTGAATCCTGTACATATAATCTTCTGATCCATGATATTTTCTGGGACTTTATTGTTTCAAGTAAAGCAGGCATTTTCAAATCACCTTCCTTGTACGTTTTTATCATTAAGCATCGTTTTATTTTGTCAGGTTTGCCTTTCCAAATGAAGGAGTAATATTTACGTTGCAGATTTGTTATTGTTTCTTGTCTTGGGTTCGAAACGGAAGTGAAAAGATGGTTAAGCTTTGGTAGTATTAGACTTTTTAGAATGGTTATTCTTCCCAAAGGTGTAAGGTTTCTCAGATACCAAAGCTTCGTTTCTTTTTCAATTGCCTTCAGTTTATCTTTGTAGTTTCTTTCTACCATTTCTGTTTTGTTATGTTGAAATAGAATACCTAATAGTACAAAGGTTTTTTTAGTCCAGTCTAGGTTATATTCTCTGCAATATTGCAAAGTTGAGTATTGTTTTGAGCCTATCCATATAATTTTGGTTTTTGTCAATATTCATTTTGAGTCCAGAGAATGATGCGTATAATTCGAGTACTTTTAATGTTTCTCTAAACGATGTTTCTGTGCCATCTAGAATTAAAGTGGTATCATCAGCAAACTGTGTTAGTAGATATTCGATACCTTTCATTGTTATTCCTTTTATCTTTGTATTATGTCTCAACATGTTGGCAGGGATTTCTCCTGCAATGAGGAATATATAGGGCGAAAGAGGATCGCCTTGTCTACATCCTCGTGTAATTTGGAAGAATTCTGAAGGAAACCCATTCACAAGAACACTAGAATTTATGTTATTGTAGAATGTTTTTAACCAACCTTTTATAGAAGGACCGAAATGAAAGAAATCAAAATATTTATCGATGAAAGACCAATCTACCGAATCAAATGCTTTTTCAAAATCAATCAATATCAAAAGTCCTGGTCTGTTTGTAAAGTCTGTAAAATCCATAATGTCATTAACTAGCCTTGTACATTCTCCTTTGTATCTGCCTTTCATAAAACCCTTTTGGTCTTTGCTTATTATAGTGGGTAGTATCTTCTTAATGCGTGCAGATATCACGGCTGAAGATAGTTTATACGAGATGTTTAGTAATGAAATAGGTCTAAAGTTTTTCAGATGTTCTTTTGATTTTTCCTTTTTTGGGATGCATGTTATAAGGCCTTGTTTTTGACTTACCGAGAGTTCGCCGACTCTATATGCTGCATTCAATGAATTTATTAGGTATGTATTTACATCTTTCCAAAAGAATTTATAAAATTCAGTTGTGAAACCGGAAGGGCCTGGGCTTTTCTCATTTTTCATGTTTTTCAGTGCTGTTAGAACCTCGTCGTATTGTAATTCCCCTTCAAGGGAAAGTGCATCGTTAACAGATAATCTAGGGATTTCGTTATCTTTGAATAGGATTTCGAGGTCAACTTCTTTTACATTTTTCTTTGTATATAGGTTTTGGAAGTAATTCTTCGTATAATTGATTATATCCTTTGTTTTATTTATTTGTCCTTTATCGGTATCTAGTCTGGTTATTGCTTTGCTTACGAAATTTTGCTTTTCTAGAGATAAAAAGAATTTGGTAGATTTTTCACCTTTTTCATACCATTTTGCTTTTGATCCTAGCATTATGCCATCTGTTTTATATTTGTTTAATTCAATTTGTTGTTCTTTTGTTATGTTTATTTCTTGTAACAACTTTGTTTTTGTCTCTTCAATATCAGCTTGATCAAATTGTTTTTCTAAGTTTTCAAGTTTTTCGTTATATGTATCTGCTAGTTTAAGTCTTTCTTTCTTTTTTTGAGATGAATATTTTATCGTGTGGCCTCTTATATTGCAAAGTAGTGTTTCGAAAGTTGTTCACTTATTTTTAGTACTTTATCTCCATCCTTGTCTCGACAGTGATATTGTACAACAGTATCCTTAATAATACAGTTTACTTCGCCTACGTAATCTGGATCGTGCAACAGACTATTGTTTAATTTCCAGAAACCTTTTCCTTTTTCAAGTGATGTGAACTCAATTTGAAAAATATTATAGAATGATCCGATCTATAACTTGGCTCTATTTTCGAAGTAATGATGGACTTTTCGAGATTTCTACTAACGAGAAAGAAGTCTAGACGTGCTTGTTTCAGTGGTTTTGGTTTTCTCCATGTATACCTTTTTACATCTAGATTGGATTCGCGCCATGGATCATATAAAATCAGTTCATCTATCATATCAAATACAGCTTCCTTTGATTTGGGGTTATTGATGTGTAAATAGTTGAAAGTATCTTTTGATTCATCTTGGACTAGGTTAAAGTCTCCGCATATGATATTTGTTTCAGTATCTAGACTCTGTATTTTTGTTTTTATTTCATGATAAAATTCTGGTTTATCATCCAAAACTGTGTTCCACAGGAGATATCGCTTGTATGAGATCAAGCGATATCTCCTAGGAGATATCGTTTTGACAGTAGATTTTGAACAATGCCCTGTTGGCGTCAGCTGCATGACATCACAATAATTTTTCATCATCGAGTAATGACATCACAATGCTATGACGTCATAATCATGTTGACGTCACAATGCTGTGACATCACAGCACTTGCCAAATGGCCAAATGGCAGTTTTGTGTTCAGATATGTTCATTTATCATTAAAAACTAATTAGGAATGATTTTGGATGATAAATAGAATCTCACCCTCGTTTCTTCTGATATCAAATATATCAACACTCGTTGATAAAAGTCAAAATATCCTCGGCAAGCCTCGGATATTTGTAACTTTTATAAACTCGTGTTGATATATTTGATATCAGAAGACACTTGGGTTAGATTCTCTATGTATCTACATTCGGACCATAAATACTTGTAATACTTAGTATCTCTTTCTCTGATTTTATCTTAAGTATTAAGAAGTTGCCATTATCGTTATCTTTTATTTCTTTGAGAATTTCAAATTCAAAATTATCTCTGAATAGGATGGCTACCCCTCTAGATTGACTTGTAAAAGAACTGAAACGAGCTTCTGATGCGCCCCATTCTAATTTGATCTTCTGTTCTATATTGCTAGTAAAGTGTGTATCCTGGATACAGTAGATGTTACCTTTTCTTTTTTTCATATTTTCAAATACGTGGATTCTCTTTTTCTCATTGTTTAGACCTTGACAATTTGCAGAATATATATAGAGAATCTAACTCAAGTGTCTTCTGATATCAAATATATCAACACGAGTTGATTAAAGTTACAAATATCCGAGGCTTGCCGAGGATATTTTTACTTTAATCAACGAGTGTTGATATATTTGATATCAGAAGACACGACGGTGAGATTTTATTTATCATTCAAAATCATTCTTCAACAATTATTAGCAAAATAATGAACATATCTATAACAGAAAACTGCCATTTGACTACTTCAGCAGTGAGCTCAGTGATGTCATAGCATTGTGACGTCATCAGCATTGTGGTCTCATAGTATTGTTACGTCATCAACCTTGTGACATCATAACATTGTCAGCAGTGTTCTGGGTGATGTCAAAGCCTTGTGATGTCATTAACTGATGATGTAATATGATTATGACGATTTGATTGTTGCGATATCTACAATGTAGATATCGCTTGTAGATATCGCTTGATCTCACACAAGCGATATCTACTGTGGGAGCCAGTTTTGGATGATAAATCGAGCCTATGCGTCATGTCAGTTCATATATAGTGTAAGCCAAATAGCATGAATCTGATGAATCATGTTGATAACCATGGTATAGCTGACCCATTTTTTGTGTGTCACAGAAATATCTTCTTAGAATTAAAAGTGAATTCAAAGTGATAACGAACGTAAATATAAACAAATAAAAGGGGTCATTAGTTGTGACTTCACCATGTGTGTTATAATACATGCATGTAACCAGACAAACATGAATTACATTGTATCCTACCTTCTTCTAGCCGCTTGATGAGGTTCTTGAGTAATTTCCTCGCGTGCACTGGTTTGATTATTCCTTTCAAGTCGTCCTCGGTTACATGCTCAACGTCGTCCAATGTCTCGAATCCCAAGGAACCAAATTTCTCAAGAAGCTGCTCCAGACTGTCAACCTTAATCCTTGACTCTTCTATAGCCTCACACACTGCGTCTTTTAGCGGATATCCTGCCATTGCTACCGTGCTGTGTCAGCAATATATGAGGTTGGATGGATACCAAGATTGCACGATTCAGTCATCAGGACTCACCGAATCTCACCATCCCTAAAAGAGAGGGTTCTATCAGGTTAATTTATTTATGGAAACGAAATTAGAGGGGACAATTTTGTTTCCACATGTTTATGGCGGATGGCGGATATAGCATGTTTCTCATTTCACGAAATGTACAAAAAGAAGATGGCGGATACCGCCGATATAGAACCATCACTTAAACACATCGAAACTAGGTGGACTATGAACAAATTGAGGTATTGACAAAAATATAATTTATCAAGAAAATTAGATTTTTAGGCCCATTTAAGGAACCACATATTATATAACGAATTAAACACGACCCGTGGACATTACTAAGATATCAGGCTAATGGAAATGCTCCATCTCTTTCACTGACCTCTACGGGAAACATCAATACTGAGTTTGAAACAACTTCGTTGTCACTACTGACTTCCTCTACTACACTACTTTAATAATGAAATTCATGTCCTGTTTTGGTTGTAATCATATATCTTGGGAAGAAATAACTTGACACTTTGAAGACAGAGTGGAATCATAGGGACATTACTCGCGACCTAGCAACACATCCCCCAAAACAAGAGTATGACGTCACTGCATGTTTATAAGAGTGACACAATGGATTGAATGGAAATAAATACAAACTCTTAGTGTTTACATAATCAGTGGAATAGAATAGTTAATGTCTTTTCAATCGATCAAATAGTTGATCAAACGTCACTGATACTATACTACACTACAATATACTATACAAACTATGTAATGTTGACTTGACTACACTACACTACACTACACTACACAACACCACACCACACCACAACACAATACACCACACCACACCACACCACGCCACACCACACCACACAACACTACACTACACCACACTACACTACATACCATACTATACTATACTACATACTATACTCTACTATACTATACTATACTATACTATACTATTCTATACTATACTATACTATACTATACTATACTATACTATACTATACTATAATGAAGTAGTTATAACGAGCCCGTACTTGCGCAGTTCGATATCACCTCCATGTGAAGAGTCTTTTGCTACCAGTTCTGACTGGAGCAACAATTGACGTCAGTCTGTGGTGTATACTGCCCCACCTAAACTTTTGTATGTTTTAACTGGTTCAGGCTATATATAGTGCTGACCGTCACTCAAGCATGCGGTGACTCACATACATGCCCAATGTTTCCTGAGAGGAATTTAAACAGCATACTCGCAACGAATTGAGGTCAATTGATAAGCATTTCATTTGTTGATAATTTTAAAGAAAAAAATAGCAAATCTTCAAATCATGCCACAAAACTTTGTAAATTGAAAAGATTTTAGTTCCCCAGGCCTGAAACGTCAGAAGAGCTTATGACATGGGTCGTTGTCTACAATAGGAGTATACTGAGTATGTAAGTGAAATCTACCACATTCTCCATAGACTATGACATTTAGATTACCTTGTTACACCGAAAACCGTTTTACAAGCATGAAAGAGGTCCCAATTATTTAGGCCCCCAAACTCACATATATCTCACTTCATATAAAAGAATAGGATATAGCTAGGGGGTGTTTATGTTGAACTAGATTGTCGTTTGTTTAGTATGTCAGCAAGTGCGTAGTTAGATAACAGTGACTTCATATGCATGACATGTTTGTACGTTGCCAAGTGGAGTTCAGCAACTCTCGTATGTCTGTGGTGTATACTACCCTCTTAATCTTATGTATGTATAAACTGGTTCAGGCTATCTATAGAGCTGATCGTCACTCAAGCATGCAGTGGCTCACATACATGCTCGATGTTTCCTGGGGGGCTCGGTCAGATTCTCGAGGAGTAATCGAAGAACAGCTGAGGCCTTCTCCAAACGAATTTAGGGCAATTTATTAGAACCTCATTTATGTATGCTTTTAAAAAATGCATATAACATCTTCATCATTTCGTGGAAAACCCTATCCATTGAGAACTGTGTTTCATCATTTTCAAATATTATCACAAATTTACCCGATTCAGTCCCTTGTCCATACAACGTAGGTCTTGATTTATTTGATGAGCATAATAAATGTTGCGGTATTAAGAAATTTGTATGGATATACAGCCGCTTCTAATTTATTCTTTAATTGAAATGTCGACATTGATTCTAATGTCGTGGTCTTCATTCATCAACTTCCTTTGCAATCTGCATGAACTTCTTGGAATTGCGTTCTTTATCTTTACATATCTCAAACAATGAAAACCAAGGAACACTGGAGGAACGACCGTTCTTTCCACTAGTGGAAAGGCGTTCTTTCGGAGAGGAAAGAGCAACCCTTCCAATCTTTCCACCCGTGGAAAGATGTAGCTTTCCACGCCTTTCCAAAGACGGAAAGAACTACCTTTCCAGAACCCCTTTGGAAATACCGACTGAGTACGCCGAGTCCTCAGTCCAAGTTCTCAGCTGAAACGTCTGTGGTAACCAAATTGAAACATCAGCACCAGAACAGTCAGAAATTGCCTCAAATCGGCAGGACTAAAGGCAAGAAGGGTAAGGGTCCCTTGTTGAGAGACCATCATAAACGTGCGCGTTTGGCATGGTGTTTGGACAGAAAACACTTGAATCTGAGGACCTGGCGGAAAATCCATTTGTCTGACGAGAGTCGATTCATGTTACTGATGGGCGTGCACGTGTTTGGAGACAGAAGAATACAGCCTTTACTCCCAGGAACATCCAGCCAGCTGTTGCGTATGGAGATGGCTCTGTTATGGTATGGGGATGCCTGTCTCATGACTGCAAGCTGGATTTTGTCACCATCAGGGGTAACTTAACAGGAGCTCAATATATCTGGGACGTGCTACAGCCAGTCGTTGTTCCTCATTTCGATAGCCATGCACTTGATACACGACCACAATACATGGACGACAACGTCCGGCCTGACCGATCACATGCCATTGTCAATTACATGCGAGCCAACGCAGTGACAACTTTACCCTGGCCAGCAGTAAGTCCAGATCTGAACCCTCTGGAGCTTTTGTGGGATATTCTAGGGCGGCGACTCCAGGCTCGGAACCCTCCATTACAGAATTTACATGAGTTGGAGACAGCTCTGCACGCTGAGTGAATGTTATTGACACAAGAATAGATCCGACGTCTGACTGGAGGCATGGGACGTAGGGTGCAGTGTTCTACCGGATACTGATCATTCTTGAACATGTATACTAGGGTCTACAAAGAACATTTAAAAGTGACAATACCAATGCGAATGTGTTTTGTGTGGAAATCTTCTGTTACGGTCAGTGCTAGCGAGTGTTGCCTTATTCAGAGGGTCTGGGGTCGAATCCCGCATGAGCTTCGGTCTAACAAAGTACAAGAATTTGTACTATTGAAGATAGTGTTATCCCAAATGTAACCTTGTTATATTTGTTCACTATCTAAATGGAATGTATTTCTAACTTTCCACTCTGTAAGCAAATGAGATACACTAAAAAGGCACATATTATTGTAGGAGTCTCTTCAATAGCCCCTGTTTTTATGTTTACATATAACTTGTAAATTCTACTCTAAAGATATACTAACTTTGATATATCTGAATAAGATTTATATATATATGTATAATGTGATGTTTTTAATACTCGATGTGGTTGATCATGCATACCTATTTCACATTGCCTTAACGTAGATATTTACACACAAAAGTCGATGTCATCAACCACACTACATTTCAAGTTTATACCTGATTTATTTATAACTTAAAGGTTTTGTTTTGCAACAGTGTACTGATTAGTAATTCGTATCTGATCTTATTTGATATAGATTTTGCAATTTGCAACATCATACCTGTAATTTTTTACCAGGTACTTGCAAAAGCTCACCCATATTTACTTTTATATACATGAACAATAAATACATCAATTAAGATAGTTAACAAATATAACAAGGTTATATTTGGGATAACACTATCTTCAATAGTACACATTATTGTACTTTTTCGGGCCGAGTCCCATGCAGGATTCGAAACCACACCCTTAGAGTAAGGCAACTATCCCGCATGAGACTCGGCCCGAAAAAATACAAGAATGTACATAGAATGTACAGAATTATACATGAACAAGGATGAAATGATTTTCATAGTTAAGTAATACTTACCAAAGGATTCTAGTACATATTCAATCAGGCATTGACATTAGACTCGACGAGAACTTCAACTGAATTTAAATATTGCTAGGTCAAATGAATCCTAAACTGACTGTTGGTTGTACTTGCATTATCAACAATTGTGTTTTAAGATATCACATGACACAAAAATGACACAACGCTGTGTATAAGATAATGGCAGTTTGCCACATGCAAACGCGAAATCGATCACTGATTTCTTAAACGTGAAGTTCGTTCATAATAAAAGTTCTGTATTGAGTATTATTTATTCGAATTTGAAAAGGTATTATGAGAATTGAGAAACCTCCCAAGCTCACACAAACGTTTTTGAAAACGTTATTGGAACGACTCTCAAAAGAGTTTCTGAAAACCTTTCTGCCACGTTGACATAAAAAGACTAGACCAATAACACATGTTATTCAACGATTAAAGTGTTCAGGTTGTTTACTGTCGATAAGATATACGTTTTGTATGTATTATGCACAGCAATAGTTATATGTATTTCGATATGTTTAGTTTTACCAATGTTTGTGATTCTCATGTATAAAAAACAATTACACTTCTACAAATAAAAGTGTTAAAAGAAAATATTTATCAAAAGATATTATACCTGCAGTTATTCGTATCAAATTAATCTGTATTTGACATTGAAAGTTAACAATGAGACTTAAAACACTCCTCACTGTCATTTTTAGAATTACAAAGACAATGAACCTTGGATACACATTGCTAGGGTATATTGGTGCACCCATAATGTATGTTATCATGGTCTTGTATACAGTCTAGAAAATCTTCTCCAGAAGGTCTACAGCTACATGAATATGAAGTTGAAAGCTCAAAGTTTAATCTAAAGAAAAATGTTGAATTGTTTGGCAAACTACTGTTATTCCATAATCTATTTCATAAGTGTAATAAGAACATTATAGCGTTCGTTTTAAAAACATCAATATATATAGTAATTGACTGAACGATGGAACGAAAGAGAGAATGAATGAGAGATTGCCATGTTCATTCATATCGTCTAATTTATATCCAGAAAACTCTGAATGCTCGCCAACATTTATAACATTAAATGGATATACACAAGATATTGAGATAAATTTGAGGTGTTGTTTCATGAGAGTTTGAGCATTTCATCTGATGTACCAGCTTGCTCAAACAAATTATCCATTTTATCAATTTTTGGATTTTATTTGATTAATGGCCGATTATCAAATCATTCAGTGCATGCTTCACCCAAGCAGTAGTGATTTAAATTATTATAAAGTTGACAGACCTATCCCAAACGATAATATTGTATTCGTTCGGCCTGAATCACAGTACTACATAAGTAACACATGTGTGTTATAAATGATGAGTTATAGTAAGAACTAGGATAATGTTAAAGAAACGTTTATTGACAAAGTATGTTATGTCATCTTGATGATTGACCTATCTGAACCCAATTAAGTTCAATCACTTGTAGATTTTAGAAATATGTCTAAGTGTTTATCATGGTACTGCCTTTCAATTATCTTATATCAATTTTACCTTGATGGTTTTATACCTGTGACACTTGAAAACGATCGTCGTCTTTGATATAATCAGTACGAGAGTTATACCATCAATTAGCGATCCTAATATACCATCATACCTGCACAAACGCTGTGTCCCTCTTGAATGAATTACGTAATGGTTTCATCAAAGGCTGCTGAGTTTCACATGTATTACGCTGCACAGCCTTTCAGGGTCAATGTGCTGCTGCTTACGCTCATTAACACAGAGAGAAAAGGAGCTATCAATTTTAAGTATGTTATATTATTATTTGAATTCAAACATTTTAATTGCTGGCTTTCTCATTTGCAAATTGAAAATCTGGCTTCTAAAATTATTAAAGATTCCGAACATGTTTTTCATGATGCTTATGTACTTTTACCTTCTAGATGCTGCATCCAATTTAAATGAGTTACATGCATATGTAAAGATCTGTCTGCCTGTCTGCTTTATACACATCAGTTGTGAAATTAGCTATTTCCATGATATTTTATCCGCTTATTTTCACATGATTTATCATTTTTTACAGTCTTATATTTAATGAATAGGAGAAATGCTTTCACGGTTATACTTTATAATTATGAGTTTATGAGTTTATCATCGGCCGATAGACTCATTGAAACTATTACACAACTGTCTCTTAAAAGTGTACACGTTTGAATGATTAATGATAAAAAGTCAACACATGTTGTATAAGTGTATTAAATTTGATAACCTATACTTGTTGGTCCACCTGTTCGTTAATTTTAATTTTGTTTTATGCGGAAGAGTTTCTGGCATAATGCAAATGAAATTTATGATTGTTATGTCGCAAGTTTGAGCAAAATATGAGTGATTATCATGATAATAATGTTGTCAATTTGTTACATTATATTCATCTGTATCTTATTTTGCAATGACTCTTTTTGTCAATCTCATTTTTGTTGAACTTCACTGAGGGTGGTCAACCAGGGACTCTGTAATCAGACGGAGTCCCTGGCTATATACAGGAACAAGCGTCATGTGTAAATGCCTAACCTAACGCTGCGTTCCGGTCGGTGTTATGTAACAAGTGTATTCGCTCTTAACAAGTCTTCCTATCTATCAACAGTCACTATAGACACTTTTATATGGGTCTCTAATCTAACTGTTATGATAACAAAGAGGTGCCAGTTTGTGCCTTTGCTTCAACATCCAGTGTTTGAACATCAAATAGCTTTGCAATTTGACTTTTTTTTTCTTTTCTTTTTTTGTTTTTTTTGTTTTATTTGTTCCCTTTTTTGAGTACATGTAACATGGCATTTGTGGATATAAAGTCAAGTGTCCATAGGTTCAACATTGGTAACAAGAAGTAGTGAATAAGAGTACAATAGTTAAGCATTCACATTTGGGTAAAATTATTGATTAAATATTGAGAATAATGGTAACCATTTGCGTGAAAAATTTCTAAATTATTGTTTCTTCTGGATATGAATTTTTCAACAATGTAAAAGTCCTTTAAAATGTTTAGGTAATTATAAAGTTTTGGATTTGTTTTCTTTAAAGTACATGTATAAATATATCTTTTAGCAGACAGTAATATATGAAGTAGCAATGGCTTATTGCCTAAGGCTCCAAACCAAACCATGGCTTTTGTTATTTCAAATATCTGTATGTTCTGAATAATCCAGTTTTGTACTTCCTTCCAGAAGGTTTTGGTTACATCACATTCCCAATATACATGACATAGCGTTTCATTTTCGACATTACAAAAACTACACATTTCATTATCAACAAGTTTCATTTTCAAAAGTTCTCTTTTTGTATAAATTATTCTATGCAAACATTTAAATTGAAAGTCTAGAAGTTTTACATCTTTCAAATTCCTTCTGGCAACATCAAAAATCATATGCCAATCAAAATCAGTTTCATGAAATAAATTTTCCCATTTTTGGCAGATATGAGGCTTAATATTGTCAAATAGGAGTTTATCATAGAATAATCTTGAGCCTTTCTTCAAAGTCATAAAATCTTTATGAAGATAGTCCAAATCTAGATTATGGTATGTATATATCTGTTTTGTCTAATAGTAGTTTTCCAAGCATCAGGTAAATTATAGATAACATAACCAAGATCCATATATGTACCTCTCATGTCAAACTTGAGTTTGAGTTCTTCAAAAGATACAAAGCCATTTTCATTACAGAGATCCTTAATGGTCATGATTCCACTCTCAGCCCAGCATCTAATAAAGTGATATGGATTCTTTAAATTATTATTCAACCATAAGGGCTGTTGTAAACTTTTGCTTATGTTGTCTTCCTCTATGATATTTCTAGTACAATATAATTTCCATGCCATTAAAACATCTTTCCAAAAGGGATTATCAGTTTTAACAATATTCTGAAAATTTGCTCCATATTTTAAAATATCATTTAATGGAAAATTGCATGGATTACTCACATTTGTTTTTCTCAAATAGTGCTTGAGGGTAGAAAGTTTCATAGCACTTACAAAGGTTTTAATATCGGTCATGCGCAATCCCCCTTCCCTATAGTCCTTTTTCAATATACTCCTTTTTATTTTATCATTTTTGTCATTCCAGATGAATCTGAAAAATATCCTCTCAAGGGAGGTAATAAATTCATCTGGAGGGTTAGGTAAACTGTTTAAAATATGCACCAACTTTGAAAGAGCTAATGTCTTAATAACAGTTATTTTCCCAATCAGAGTCAAATGTCTTTTTCTCCATGTTGCTAGAAGTCTATTAATTTCCTCAAGTCTTTTCCTTGTGTTGATTATCCATAGGTCATTTAAGTCAGGTGTAAATGTAATGCCCAAAACTTCAAATTCACTTCTTTGCCATTGTATATCTACATCATGACAGAGTATATCTCTGCTACCTGCTTTTGATCCAATCCAAATTGCCTTAGTCTTGTCTACATTCATCCTTAACCCTGACATACTGTAAAAAGTATTAATAGTGTCAATAGCAGCATATAAACTTTCTTTTGATCCATCCAGAAATAATTCAGTATCATCAGCATATTGTTCCAATTTATATTCATGGCCATCAATTACAATACCTTTTATGTCATTATTTTGTCTTATCATACATCCGAGAATTTCAGCAACAAAAAGAAAGAGATATGGTGATATGGGATCACCCTGCCTGCAGCCCCGCTCATTAGGGAAGAATTCAGAGAGATGCCCATTCTGTATGACACATGAAGTTGTATCATAAGTTAAAATATTTATCCAGCGTATAATCTCTGGGCCGAAACCAAATTTCATTAATACAGAATTAATGAAATCCTTTGAAACTGTATCAAACGCCTTTTCAAAGTCAATCAAAATCAACAAACCTGGAATATCTCTTTTCTTGGTTTCAAACATAAGATCATATAGTAATCTAGTATTTTCACTTATTGTTCTACCTGGAATAAATCCAGTCTGGTTACCATGAATCAAAGAGTCTAAGGTGGTCTTTAACCGGTTAGAGATACATGCACTTATTATTTTATATAAAGAATTTAATAAAGTAATTGGTCTCCAATTTTTTAATAAATTCCTATTTTTATTAGCCTTAGTGATGCAAGTTATAACGCCTCTCTTCATAGTAAGAGACATCTTATTGCTTCTCGAAACTTCTTGAATAAATCTAAAAATCCAAACATTTAGATCTTTCCAAAAGAACTTGAAGAATTCTACAGGAAATCCATCAATTCCAGGGCTTTTATTATTCTTCATATTTTTTACTGCTTGTGATATTTCATTCATGTCTATGTCCTTATCTAGTGTGCCTCTCACCTGGTCACTCAAAGTTGGAGTTACAATATGGTCTAGGTGATCATCATGTTCATAATTCTTATTTGTAGCATAAAGATTTTTATAAAATCCTTGAAGTTCATGTAAGATTGATTTACTGTCAGTGATTACTTCATTCTTATCTGTAATAATTTTATTTATTGATTTGCTGACATAATTCCTATTTTCTAAGTGGCAAAAATACTTTGTTGGTTTTTCTCCTTCTTCATACCATAAGATCTTATTTTTTAGTTGAATTCCTCTTATCTCTTCTTCTTTTATTTGTTGTAATTCCATTTTCAATTTTGTTAGATCAGATATAAGGGATTCATTAATACTTTGAAAAACTTTTCTGATATTGTCTTCAAAATCCTTTATTTTGGTTTCTAATATATTTGTGTTATCTTTTCATTTCTTTTTAAGGAATGATGAAAAAGAAATTGACTTTCCCCTTACTTTCATCAGAAATGTTTCAATGAATAAGCTATCCTTAATGTTAAGTTTAAAATCAGCATAATCAAAATTATCTTCAACATTAGTTTCAGTTTCTGAGTATTCTTCAATTGTATCTCTCAATATTGATCTAACTAAGTCAGGATATTCAGGATGTAAGAGTAAGGAAGTATTGAATTTCCAATAACCCCTTCCTCTTTCCTGATTAATTGAGTTGGAGAAAGAAAAGCTAATAGCTGAGTGGTCTGATTTATAACCAGGAATGATATCAGAATCAAGTGAAATATTTACTAAGTCTTGTGAGATCAAAAAGAAATCTAATCTAGCTTGTTGTCTAGGTCTTCTTCTCCACCAAGTATATTTTCTTAAATCAGGATTTAATTCTCTCCAAATATCAGTTAGATCAAGTGATTCTAATTTGTCTAAGACTATATCTCTGGCCTGAGGATTGTTAATGTTTTTATAGTTTTCCAAATCAGAGGCAGGGTCAATCACCAAGTTCGAATCTCCAACAATAGCTAAGGATTCATTTTCAAAGTTAGAAATGTTCTCAAAAAGTTAAATGTAAAAGTTTGGGTCATCATTATTTGGTCCATAGAGATTTGTAAGGGTAAATCTTTTGTCTTCAACAGTAACATCAGCAATAATATAATTGCCATTTTCATCTTCTAATGTTCTATGTATATTAAAATCAATATCATTGTTGAAAAGAATAGCTACTCCTCTAGAATTTGATTTATAAGGGGCAATTATACCCTGTAAACCCCATTCATTTTTCATCATATTCACATCTTTTTCGGCAATATGGATATCTTGCAAGCAAATTATTGAATATTTCTTTCTATAGAGATTCATAACTTCCCTTCTTTTATTTTTTTCTGCTAAACCTCTACAGTTAGCTGAAATAATTTTTATTTTCTTAATCTTATCCATAGTCAGGTGTTAAAAGAAGTATATTCTTAATAAAAAAGCTATTTGAATAATATCTCATGTCAGGTAGTAGGTGAAAACATGGTTCTGAATGAACAAATATATCAAATATCAAATAATGGGAACAAAGTTTTTCTATGATTTCTTCATCAGAGGAAAAATGAAAATTTAAATGAAGTGTTGAAAAAACAGAATTTCTTCCTGTTTCTAAAAATGTCTGAAAAATAAAACATATAAATATGTACAAACATAAAAACCAAAAATGAGGCATTGCATTGCTCAATGCCCAAAGCCCAATGTTTACATACTTTTGAGCAACAAGTGTGACAGAACATGCAAGCTTATTATCAAATAAACATGACCCCAATGTCAAGGTCGGTCAAAGAATAACACTGCCGACCGCATCCTCAATACATTATACAACTTGTAGTGGTATTGCGATATATACACTCCTACGAATGTATTAGAACAGTGCTGCACATAGGTGGCATATTCCATGCATAAATACACACGGCAACAAGCCTGGTATCTCGTCGATAAGGCATAAAGTGTTAAAAACAAGCATAGAAACTTACGCGAGGCCAGTGAAGACACAGGCGCCAGACCCTAAATATACACCTACGTATATCGACCTACCTATGTAACATATAAAGAAGGTATGACACTGCCGCCATTTTGAATCCTGGCATAGGACCGGAAATGTAAACTTGGATCAGTCTACGAATGTTAAAAGGCGTATTTGACCCAGCAAACCAGTTCCGGTCCTATGCCAGGATTCAAAATGGCGGCAGTGTCATACCTTCTTTATATGTTACATAGGTAGGTAGATATACGTAGGTGTATATTTAGGGTCTGGCGCCTGTGAGTGAAGACACCGGCAACACACCCGGAAGCACTTATCAGCAGTGAATGTGTTCTAATAATAGCATGCCACGTGGTAATGTTTACAAACATTCTGATACAAATATAACGATGTTATGACACTTTCGCTTGTGATCGTCTGTTTGTAACTTAAACACACTTTAGTTACCCATGTCCTTACATCAGTCCAGCTTTGTTTGTTCATCATCTAGTAGGTCCAGTGGTATCATATTTAAGTGTATTAATTATCGTTAGTCTTTACCCGTGTTACAAGTGGGAGCTGTGAAATGCCACTTGACCAGTAAGATTTGACTTGATATGGTAATTTAATGCTGTACAATAGCCCATGAATGTTCATTATCCGTTGAAACAATATTTGAATATCAAATTTGTAGATTGCAATGACATTCACATGTTATAGATGTGAAAGGTATGACTTATTTTCTAAACTACAATTTAAATTATAAATAAAACATATAGACAATATAGACCTAGATAAAAGATCAGAGTTGTGTAAACATTTATACTTCAAGGTATTTATAGAAGATCATAAAATCATAAAATGAAAAGATAAAATAAGCACACATCATTTCAACACAGACCCATGGTTCTGTTCAGCATAGTTTGGGTGGGTGATTTTTCATATTAGTCCTTCTCAAATAAATTCATGGATGGCGATTTATATATACATGTTCATTATTGTAGACTCGAATACCTACGCTAGATATCTAGATATTACAATTTCCTCTAGATATGTGAATGTCAATTCTTTGTGTATGTGTATTGGTATTTAAAGATAACCCTCTTATCAGAGTTGACGAATATACATCCGAATACACACCCACAGCTTATCGCGATTACACGCCATTCCTCATCCCTACAAGCCTAGCTTAACTGCGGGTCATAAACCAGGGGAGAAATTATGCGCAATACTTTGAATATTTCGTAATTAGAAAATCGCTCGGTATTATTACCTTACATAAATAATGATAATTTTCTTAAACATTGCGTCTCTTATCTCTCGGAGATATTGTTTATTCGTATACGATTCTTTATCGGCGTAAAAGTGTAAAGTATATTTAACCAGTTAAAACTAGTCATTATTAAATTTAATATTAAATCATATGATGTCTGTTATTATTGTATTGCTAATTCTACATATAAAATTACTTAGATTATTTACATTTTACTACAGGCACTCTGTTGAAGCCTTTCCTTACCAATTTTAACATTTGAACTTATGCGTGTGTACCTTTCAATTTTTTGCATGATTGTTTTCAAACCTTGAAAAAACGTTAATCCTGAATCAGTACCGTTAGTACAGACGGACAAACATAATTAAAACATGTTATATTGATGCGTCGTTAAAACATTCATGCAATAGTTATTTGCGAAAGAAGCAGTGATAGACAATATATAAGGTACAATTCATGTTTCAAAATGACAGCTTGAGATGACGTGACATAGATAATGATTTCCCCAAGAATTTTAAAATGGACATCAAATCTGTTATAAAAATGACATGGTATTTTAAGATATCAATATTATCAGAATTAATAATAATATTGTAAGAAGAGTATACACCGCTTGTGGATTGCAAAAGCGTCACAAACTAACAATTTGTGAAATTCGTCTTCTATTTGACCAGAAAGTCATGTTGTGTTAAGATATAAAGAATAACATTTGCCTGTCACCAACATTTTAATTCAACCAGATAAATAAGGGAATCCACTTTACAATAAATATTTCTCATATCAGCTGTCTAATGCACGTTAACGGGACACATTTATGCGTGCACGTTATTGAAAATGCATCCTTAAACTAATAGTGAAGGGGAAAAGAAGTAGAATAAAAAAAATTCTGTGTCACGTGGTACAATATATATCCATTAAAAAACACAGAATACATGCATTCAATAAAAGAACGTACAACTCGGCCATACGGCCTAGGAGACACATACATGTCTAAAATATACACACATATATATATATATATAATGTTACACGTTACAATACAAACATGTACAAGAGATAATATTGTCATGATAAGTATATATTGCAGGGGTTGATTGCATGTTTTCGCCTATTATACATTTTTAATACTAGAGCGGCAAGAGGCTTTACAAACCTCTCATTGCGTAATATGGATACAGATTAGGCTGTTTTGACAACTGTGTAAAGAAAGAGTTAACAAGAGAAATATCCTACCATAAATTATACCTAAGATCAGAATAAAAGCCACACTTAGTAAGAAAATGTTTTTCATCTTCAATTACATAGCTATTACAAAAGTTATACTCCAATGTCCTGCATGTGACATTTCATACGAACTTGCCAACTGTGTTCATTGCATTAAAGTATAATATATATATATTAAAGATTTAAATATGATTCATAAACAAAGCATACATTTATGCATTTTATCATTAAGAAAGACAAACAAAAATTCTAAATTTCCCTCAAATTTTCAGTCAGTTTCACTTAATTGTCCACAGACGATACCTACGATTAGATATTTTCCGATTTTTGATAATAGTTCTGAATATCTAAACCAGTAGACACTCTCTTGCGTTATACACACGTATTATAGATTCAAATTTATTCAATCATTTTTGCTTGACTGTAATGATGTGCGGATGGAAATCGATTAAAATAATATAAATGTTTTCACATTTTAATCATGTTATTAGTATTTGAGTGTCATATAGGTCAAACCCAAACCTAGCATTTGTTGCATATTTTGTTTTACACTAACCTTCTATAGGAAAACGAGTTTCTTCTGGTTATATGCATAAGTAAGAAGACAGTGATAACGTAACAGTGGTTTGCATATATATCTATCGGTTCTGATTGCAGGCGACGGCAGTCTGGTCGCACTCTGGTATTCAACCATTACATAAACTCACAAAAAGACCTACTCTTTGAAACTGAAATGATTTCTTACGATCATTGTATGAATTTCAGTTGTATTGCATGTTGCCTGTCTGCCCATTTTGTTGTAATGGAGAACTACGAATTAAAACCAAGTGTTCGTTCTTATTCATGTAGTCAGTAATTTAATTTGAGATGATTTATTGACAATGAAATGTAATTAGGACATTTCATAAGGTCAGCGAAAAGCAGGATGGTAAACTTTATTGAATGAATTTCCTCAAATAAGTTATATATACGATCATTGATGTTTGTTTTTGGTCCTCAATGTTCGAATTCTCTTCAATTTTAATTTATGATAGCCAAATATACATGGTCACATTTAAAATAAAGTATTCGAGTTAAACACCCAAATGTGACAAAACAAAATTACCAATGACTTCGGTATCCTCTAGTGTATAGTGCTGATAATGAGGCAAAGGTGTCGCATATAATGAATGGGGTTATTTATTTCCAGTGTTTAATTACATTTAAAATAAAATGTTTATTTCATTGATGCTGATTTGTGAGGTTTTAAATGCAACAATAGCATACCACAAGCTGTCAATTTGTGAGGAGAAATACGTTCATAAAAAGACAGAGAGTCTTTCATGTCTTGCATGCCTTGTTGCGAATCAATTAATCAATTAGAACGACGAAAACCACTGAAGCAGTGTGTTTATACCCAATCACAGTGCGTCCAAATAAACAAAGTTGTGTATTCTGTTAATTAACAAATATTTCTCGCAAATGTCTAAATAGCAGGTGGATCCCCTCATCAACATATTTCAAGATTTATTGATATCTTAACATATGACTGTCAAAACGTATATGTAATCTTACATTCATATGATGTGTTCACATGTAGCAATAGCCTTCTGTTTATAAACCGAAAGCCCTACGAGGAATTGAAAATGGAAATTGTAAAAATAAACATACATTATTTTGGTAATCATAAACAATGTTGCAGTGCACGGACAAAATCCCACAAATACACACTACTACCAATATTGTGTTATTTACTTCTGAATTTTTGTTTTAAATATCAATCACCAAACCCAAATTGTAAAACTTATCAAACGAAAATCGCAATAAGTGTAACATAATTAAATGTAGGCTGTGGTATAACCATAGACCATAGCGGGTACCATTAATGATTAGTTTTATATATTCCGAATTAATATCTTACAAATCTGAATAAACTAACTTGTTCGCAGAGATTGCCTCGCTAGTAGTTATGCAACTCAGTGTAATAACTGCACATGTGTATCTCAGCACGTATTATGAGACTAAATACACAATCAGTACTTAAAGGGAAAGTTCTATACCGCCAGTCTATAACATATAACATCCACCATCTTGGATTTTGTACATGTCTTGAAATGAAAACACACTATATTTAACCCAATTTTAATTTGTTTGTAATAATAAAACATATACACTGATAGAACATTCACATAGTAACAAATGACGTATCATAAAACTAATAAACACTATGCTGTTAGGCCGTAGCGAAGTTTTCCCCACTCGCAGTTAACGAATTCAAATTTCATTGTTTTTATGTAGAGGGTAATGTCCGAGTAACTCTCAATTCCTTTAAAATAATGGAGCCGAGGCCCATTATTTTAAGAAATGGAGAGTTACGAGGATATTACCCTACTTAAATTACACTCACAGTATTGCTCTTTTATCAAAACTGCTTTAAAAAGTTTAAAAAATTAAATTTCTACTTAAAAAATATGATGTCATGTGTAACTCTCCATTACTGAAAAATAATGGAGTGAAAGGACAATAGGATGACGTCACAAGTGTAATTTAATTTTCAACTAATGTTCGCTTGTCTTTATCAAGTTGTGAAATGTAAAGTCATCAAAGTATTAACTTCATTAATATATTTAAGTTTGACGATGTTTTAATCATGTATTAATAGCATATATGTGTAAACGGGAATATCCTATGGAATTTCGTTTCCACCAAAAATACCCCGATAGAACCCTCCTTTTAACGACTCAAATACTGTATGCAATAATTTGTTCGCGCTATTGTGGAATGTATTGGTGAGATTATTATGGCTCATTTCGTACACATAAATACATGTTAATAAAATATATTTGTAACGACATGCGATGGTATGAAGTAAAATGTTGCAAGATATCTGTGGAATACATGTGTAATTAAGATATTTACATTATAATATATACATTGCATAAATATGTCATTCAACTGAGATGATATCTTTATGTTAATAACTATGAACAACACTGTGAAACGCCATAAGACTTACGAAAGGTTTTCATTAAAATACTTAAACATGATAAATAACATACACAATATTCCTTCCGTTTATCTTTCTACATACATACACGCGTGCACACACTCTCTCATTCAGAATTACGAGTAGAAACTGGAAGTGCTGGGTTTTGGGGCTGTTTGTGTTTTGGGCTGTTTATGAACAAATGTATTATTGTATCTGCAGGTACCTACCAATTCATTGCGATTTTTGAGCCCGTCATATGTTTAACTTTTATGAGTTTGGTCAGGCAGTTTCCTTTATCATCTGTCATTATACAAACATGCATTAACGTATTGCCACAAGGAAAAGAGAGAGAAAGAGGGTGGAGGCAGAGAGAGGGGGGAAAGGGAGGGAGAGAGGGCCGGAGAGAGATATTAGACTGTGCATGTTGTCTATAAATGTAGAACGGTATATAGTTAACTAACTGAACAACTGTAGCCAGTCGTTAAAATTCGCCATAATACAACACAATGTTGGCGTTGTGAAACAAGTATAAGGTTTTTACATTCTGTTTCTGTGAGCCCGTCATATGTTTAAGTTTTATATGTCGTTGCATTAGCTAGGTAAATTAGGGATTAGGCAAGACAGATTTGAGGGGAACGTGTATATATAATAATACAAGTGCTTGTGAACTAGTGAATAAAGTAGACGTCTTTAACTTTGCATGTGTCACTCTACAAATATGCATTAACGTTATGCCACGAGGGAAAGAGAGAGAGAGAGAGAGAGAGAGAGAGAGAGAGAGAGAGAGAGAGAGAGAGAGAGAGAGAGAGAGAGAGAGAGAGAGAGAGAGAGAGAGAGAGACGGGGGGGGGGGAGGAGGGAGACACACACACACAGAGAGAGAGAGAGGGAGAGAGACAGAGAGATACTAGACCGTGCAAGTTGTCTATAATTGCAGAACGTTATATAGTTCCTAACTAACTTCCTAACTGTATAACTGTAGGCAGTCGGGAAAGTTTCTATTTTCGGTAGCACATTTCAGATTATTTTAATAACAAAATAACATGACAAAATTGTTTACATCAAAATAAATCTATTACAAACACTTTAACGGTTTCTGTTTGACACAAATAAAACGGACAACATTCTAAACCATTCATCCAAAGTTATATTTGATATTCAACTGTTTATCCCTAAACGTTTATCCCATATCCCTGCATGTGCCCCTAATAATTTGGTTAGATGTTGATGATTTTACCCCGAGAAAACGTTTGCATATGAATAACCTCTATTTCCGAACAGATATCTTTATTCAACCCCAAGATTTCCGATCCATACAATAATAAGGCACCTACTTCAAGGAAAGCTTGAACGAAAGAGGCCTTAATTTATCTAACGAGGCAATAATACCATTTAAAACTTTATAGCTTGAAGCACAGTATTATGTACATGTATAATTATGTTTCCTCCATGAAAGCATTCTCTTCCCACAGAGGTTCATTCTCTTCCCACAGGGGAGAGATCGGAAATCTGAAGGGAGTAACCTCTGTGGGAAGAAATGACAGAGGTTACTCCCTTCAGATTTCCGATCCTAACCTCTGTTCTTTTTCGCTTGAAATCGAGAGCAGGACCAACGTCCCCTAGTGGTGAAAAGCGAAATCTCATACCGTATCCCTGCTTCTTAACAAATAAAAACTGATCTTTCAGTGGCCATGTCGACCGAGTGACTTCAAAGATCTAGGCATTTTACTCTGAAGGGTCTTGCTCATTACCATATGTCATTCGTTAATAACGCAAATTAACTGGTTTTTTTGTACTTGTCTCTGATTTGGTCTGCTTCATTTATAAGCATGTTTATGATCAATAGTTTTCAGAAAATCAATTGGCATATTTCGAGGAAAACGAATGAAACGAGAAAACGTTGGCTTTACATTTATTTTATCATTATGACGTGTCATTGGCAAATGTCCCCTTTACTACGGCGTCGCTGATTGCACAACTAGATTCATTAGCAACCAATCAGGACACTCCCTTTCCGCTACCGATTTCAAGCATAAAACAACATAGGGTAGGATCGGAAATCTGAAAGGAGTAACCTCTGTGAGAAGAAAATGCCATGAAAGTGACCTTTTAAACAATAATCCAAGATATTTATAAGAACTTCACTTTCCAATTTGAATCCATTGAAACGTGGATAAACATACAACGTTGGGGTATTCTTTTACATATGAGTTTATATTTAGTCTATTGTTAGACAACTCTGAAATGATAGTTTCTATGACGGTTATCTATCATTTAAGACTCACTAGAATTTCAAATCAGTTGCATATGCAGACAGTGTACCTCTAAGTTAACAGTCATAGAATAAACTGTTTAAGAGGCATTCTAGAAGTTAATTTGATGAAGAAGACAATGCAAGGATATATACGGATTATCAACTTCTTTATTTAACAATGACGACATTTCGGTATAGATCCTAAAACCATCATCAAGCTTTAACTATGCTTGGTAATGGTTTAAGGATCTATATACATTAACGTCGCCATTGTTGAATACAGAAGTTGATCATCCGTATACATCCTTGTCTTCACCAGATCATAGAATAATAAGGTTTTAGTGAAGATATTATAAGCAAGTCAAACACATGTTTTATATATCTCGACTGTGTACACGAACTAATATCTAGAGAATGCAAATGTTGAAAGTTCGCCCTATAGCGCATTTTTACTCGACGATAGGAGTTGATACTTACCTCCAATATGTCACCTCGCCCTTCTTTGTTGAACATGTTGTTAATGGATATACTGTACATATATGAAAATAACCAACAACACTGGCCTCCTTTATAATCACCGAGTCGAGCTAGATCATGCTATAGTTCTATGCTTTGCTTTGACACTTCAGTCAATATGATAAACTGTCTTTTGTTGATATTTCACAATATAAAGCATGCGGTCTATTTGGTATCTTGGATTGTACATGCATTCACTGACAGAGTGTTGCATTTATCTCGACCAACAGTTGAATATTTAAAGGCTTTTAAAGGCCCCTTTACACAGAGCCGCGTCCTTTGTATGACCATTGAGCGACCACAAAAATGGACAGGTTTGATTGAAACATATTTTATTCATCCAACTTAGAAAATCTCTCTCCCGATATTTACATGATTCTTCTCACAACAATATGCAACAAGGGACGGACAGGCAGTCAGGATATGTACAAAAGAAGTCAGAGAAAACGTTTAGTTTGAGAAATGTAGATATGTACAAATTTGAAAACGTTCTGGTTTTCACAAATAGAAAGACCTGCATTGCCATGTAAAAGAAGACTAATATTAATTAAAGCTCTGTTTCTGACAACATTATCGAATAAAATAAACATATTTTGTTTTGAGTAATATACAAAGGACATTCAAGGAAGTAATGAAATACATTTTCACAGTTGTGGCCACATTGACAAGATGAATTATTTCTTACACTTATTTTAAATAAATCGTAATTAACTGAGCTCTTCATATATCTTAGTCTTGTGTGTAAGATATTTAGTTTTCTAATTCCGTAAGAAAAGTATACAGGTGCACATTTTACTTTGACTAACTTTGGATTTAAATGAGGCAACAGAATCACAGTCTCTTATTGCTAAAGGAATGTTGACAGGACAGGACGCTCAATGGTCGACTAATTTCGCGAAATCCCTTTTCTGTGTTAATGCTCCTGCGATCTTAGGGTTATTTGTACGACCTAAAATGCAAATAACGCTAATTTCAATGACGGTCTTTGAACGACCTGCACGTTTAGGGAGCCTCCACACTGCCTTGGCTCGGCGTTCACTGTGCAACCCAAACAACATTTCAGCAAAAGGGCGATCCCCGTATAACGCGTCAGCCACCTCTGTGCCCTCTCTGTGCCACCATTGACAACTATGGCGACAGTTGGCCGACCATGCACTTCTGCCTCCTCTGCGATACCTGAACAATGATTCAGTGATCCCTGGGATTGTTCGGCAACCTGGATAGACTGGGTCTATAATAAGCTGCATTAGTCTCCATCTGTTTCAGTCTCATTCAAACAGTCAAAAATAACCAACCAATTAGCTTTAGCAGCTGCAATAAAAGACAACAAGCTCATGGCCAATGTTTTTGCAGAAGAATATGATATATTTTATATATTTTAACAAAAGAAATAAATATACAAAAATACGTGAAATAATTAAATCCAACGGTAAACATACGAATGAAACAGGGCTTCATCATTCTCCAGAAGTCAAAGGGGTTAAATTTAAGTTATTGTGTTCATATTTCTGAAAATCATGCCTTCCAAAAGCTAGCTTCTTTTTAAAATCTTCTTAACGGGGAGATATAGGAGAGTAAAAAAGGAACTTTTTGGCTTGTTTTACGATGTCAGACCGTGACGATGCTTCAATTTTAGAGTTTAGAATTAAAGTTAGAGAGATAAAATAGGTCGCCAACATCTTTTATTAATTACTTTTCTCTATTTCGTAATTTTGTAATGCTCTCGTCCAATCATATGATTGTATTGTGGTCTCGTTGAGTACATTTATATCCCGATAGATGTACAGTTGTCTGGTTGGTTCGGGTATCATGCTTATAAAACTGGTCCACAGACTTCCATAAAAACAACAACAAACAATGTCAACTGATTACTTTATTTATGTGGATAATACACAATTAAACACCTATTACATTAACAAATGATCCCCTGAGTTCCCTTTCCGAAAGGAAATAGTCGCTTCCGTCGATAGGGGTCTTCTATGTTGAGGAGCTTGATGTTCCTAAAAGCAGAATAAAAGCATGTAAATAAAGCAAGTAATATGAGGTCAATTGTGAGTTTTCAAGTCTATTTCATTTATATCACGAGTAAGTGAAACAATGACAAGCATCAAACCATGTTACCAATGTTGCATAAATGTTCAACCACGATATAAAAATATAATATAATAAATATAATATATTGAGAAGCTATATAGAACAACATAAACAATAAGAAGAAACTGATATAAAATTACCTTCTTGGAGTATAGAGGATGGAGTCTGCACTGTCGTCTCACTGAAACCCCTGTATCGTCACACAGCGTCCGAGCGATGTCCAGTACGACGTTACATTCTTTCCAATAGACAGTTCGAGTACAATTTCGTTGTTGCAGTAACCTGAAATAATGTATATGCAATATAGACGGGATGCACACTATGCAACAATAGATATTACAACTAGCATATGGTTTAAACATATCTTATTTCACAAAATGAAATATGGATTAGCGAACAAGCCATAATTCTTTTTGGAATTTGCATTTTGCTGTGTATGCCTAGTAATGGAGTGGGCTGCAGCTCTTATTCAAATTTTGTGGAATATATTTATTATTTATTTAGTGATAATTAAACGAAACGTTTACTAATGGAAATGAACTTGTGTGATGAATTCAGAATTTCGTTATTTGTTGTATTATCCAATGAGCCGTTACCGTACAAGGTGGTATGGATATCATACCCACGAGTATAAAAATACTTATTAACTCTTAACTGTTGATAAGTCCAACATGTGAACAGGTAGTGGACAACGTCTTCAATAGAGCACAACTCGCATATTGATACAACTCAACTAACAACTTAACGTGATGGAAACAAATTGTAAAGACAATAACAATAAACCAATTTAATAAAAATTAGTTTGAATTTAAAAATACATATTTTATAAAGTAAGGAGTAAAAAAGTAAAGTAACCTTTCCTGAATGAATAGTGTAGTTGTCCTTGGACTGTCCATGATGAAGCCATTGTGTGAACTGATTCATTATAAAAACCACTCAGTCTTTATAAGCAATGAAATGTATTACTGCTCAATGTTGCTGAATAAAAACGTGCATGCATGTTCGTGATTCAAGCACGACGCTTATGCTGCAGCACGACTCGTACGCTTCATATAAAATGTACGCCTCATGCACCTCGGCCAATTTAAGAAATTCAGTGCTTACAGTGTTGATGATGTCCCTTACATTTACATATGAAAATGAGGAAGGTGAATGTTTTGCATGTTGTGTTTCGAGAGAATGTTTCCCAAATTTGTTGACAATTCATTTGAAATATATTCATTTCAAGACATTTTCTTGTCGATTCAAGCATTTGACTGTGCTCTAAGATAGATAGAGAACTCGTAGCAGTACATTATCAGGATATAAATGTTCGGGTTTGAAAGGGTTAGGCTCGGCTAACGCCTCGCCCAACCCTCTCAAACCCGTACATTTATATCCCGATAATGTACTGCTACTCGTCCTCTATCTAAAAATTTAATATACAACATGACAAATTGTAATTATACTTTTAAATGTTTTTTTAAATTCAATTTTAAAACTTGATTATGTACAATATTCAAATCTTCTAATTACAAGCTTTTTATCATTGGCATATTTACCTTGTAAAAATTCGAGATTTTCAAGATATTGAGACTTTTAAATTGAAATTTCAAGATACCAAGTTGAATTTTGAAGAAATAAGTTGAACTTTGAAGAAATAAGTTGAATTTTCATGAAAATATGTTGAATTTATAAGATACAAAGTTAAATGTTCAAGAGTTAGCAAGTCATATTTTCAAGATCTTTTACTGAAAAATATCCAAGCTTGGCCGTGATTAAGTTGAATTTTCATAATAGTAACATGTTTTCCGGACAGACGGACAGGGTCTGTTTGTTCTTTTCGAGACTGACATCTCCTGACATATCTCTTTATCCAAATTCGTATTTAGGAGTTACTATATTTAAATAAATGTGTATCGCCTCGCCCAACCCTCTCAAACCCGTACTTTTATATCCCGATAACCTGCTGCTACGCGTCCTCTATCTATTACTTAACAATTGAATATATGACAATAACAAATTGTAATTATACTTGTTAATGTCTTTAATTCAACTCTAAAACTTGAATAAGTACAATATTTAAATCTTCTACAATGTAATTAAAAGTTTTTATCATTGGCATATCTCTTTATCCAAATTATTTAGGAGTTACTATATTTAAATAAATGTGTATCGCCTCACAAAAACACCATTTACAGTTTTTAACGATGTTATATCTTAATTCGAACATTTTGCTCAAAATTAGGAGATATTTTTGTCATAATAAGTAGATCAGTATGTGGAACCTATCGCCAGACATTCAGACCCAGATCGAAACAGATTAAAATTATTTGTTTACTTACTGTTGATTTTGTCCTAGCTTTGTGTTTACTTCATCTAGGAATTATTAATTATTTTGGAAAACAAATAATAGTATTTTCATATTTCTCGTTCTACAAATATCACACCCACTTTATTGTGTTTCCCTGAGTTTGTTACACAAAATATGTAAAATAGACATAGCAAAGACTTATGTTTTCTTAAAAGGAGAGACATGGTGTTGTAAAACATACATTGTTTGACCTATGACATAAATATTGTTTCATGTTTGAGTTAATAAAACACATATTTTGATATTTGAATTTCTAGAATACAATGCACATGCCAACATATTCGTGAATGACCATTTCAGTATAAAAAAACATTCTTTATTTCAGTGAAATATCATATCCTGTACATGTTACAGTCGATTCAATTTTAAATTAGTTAGTGCAAATTAAAATTACCAGTGATACAATCCAATTATGTTTATCAGTATTCATTTTTATTCATATATATTTTCGTATTTTTGCATGTAGAAGTTGAATGTGTATTGTTTAAAGTTTGAAACAACCGATCTTTGTTGATGATTAACGCTTGATGCTTGAATTCAGTGATATTTCTGAACAAACTTTTGACTTCATATAATGCAAGATTCATTCTATATAGAGAATTAATAGGCATATTAGTCTTGGACAAATATTTGTGTACCACAATAATACATTTTTGACTGCTTCAAATACTAAGAATAAAGTTTGCCTGATAAGTAAATGAAAACATATAAAAGTATCGTTATTCAAAACCAATATAAAGTTCAGATTTTCATTGACCTCAACATGTTACGTGAAGTCGCCACAAGGTTAGCACGGACTGTTGTATTATACCACTTTTCTCGAGAATCAGGCGGCTGCGTTCAAGAGCATTCAATCTGACGGGAACAATTCTTGGTCTCGGTTTCTAAACTATTGGAGCCGTTAATTAGTAAACTTTTCAGAGACTCGTGTCACCAAACTACGATCACAAAACTATCCTAATGTTTACGTACCTTTGTTTTAAGTTTAGTTTAGACGCGGATTAATACAGCTGCAGTGCGAAGAAAGTCGAGATCATGTTCATGTGCCCTGCAATGCCAATCGACAAGCTTGCAGGCTTAAAACCCCATTGTTATTGTGTTATTCGTGGATCATCACGCTATTCACAGCTGAAAACGACGTTCTCTTGGCTTTGATTTCAATTTGTCAGGTCACGGTTATAAAGAATACGAACGAAATGAAGATTCTAGTATAGCGATCTCTTATATAGTCTAGATATGTATTGTAGTTCTCCAATTTGAACATTGAATACTGAATACTGAATACTAAAAGTACCGACATGCTTCAGGTGTGATGATTTCAAATGCGTCCAATGAATTGCATAGTATATAGTCAACAGATATTTATAAGAATCATTAACCTTCAGGTAACATGGTTTGCTGTTTTAAACCGATATCATTATGTTTGTTGGTGAAAACGAAATGATCTAAGAAAATTTGATACAAAAATATCCAATGCTACAAGTTTATAATATTTAAGGAATATACATGTTATTCCACTTTTTAGTTCATCTGGCCTGAAATGATGGGCTTATGACATGTCCGTCCGTCCATAAACTGTTTACTTTTTCGACTTCTTCTCCAGAACCAGTGATTCTTGAGAGCTGGAATGTTAAATGCAGGTCTTTTGGCCAATTAGGATTCTAAGTTGTAGATTTGGTGACCCTTCGACCCTAAATATGGGGTATACCCCAACTCTCCCAAAAAAGAATCGAAGGCCTTAATAAACTCAAAAGACACACAGGACAGTTATGGCTTCGCGTTTTTTAAGAAGTTTTCACTGTCATGTTAACATGTTGTCCGTTGTTGGAAAGCCTTTCCGAAAACCAGCTTTAGAAAGCATGATGATATTTTTTCTTTTAACGAATGTTGTTAATGTATGATATAAAATAATGTTAAAAGTATACCGAAACAACCTATATATATATGACATATATTTGGGGTCTCAGGTTCACGAAATCTACAATTTAGAATCCCAATTGACTAAGGAGTCTGTACATGAAATTTCAGTCTCTTGGGTCTTGAGAAGTAGATGAAACTAGGTTTTCAGGTCATGACCTCTGTGACCTATATTTGAGGCCGCAGGGTCACGAAATCTACAATTTAGAATCCCCATTGGCCAAGGAGTCCACAACATTTCAGCTTTCTAGACTTTTGGGTACTAGAGAAGAAGATGAAAATAGGTCTTTAAGGTCGTGACCCCTGTGACCCTATTTGACCCTGAGTTGTATACTCCATATAGACACGTGTGGTGTTCACAAATTAACAGTCACAGAAACAGACTTGTATCGTTATGGCCATTGTATATCAACAGAGAGCTAGGACAAGCCCTTTCTTAAACTTGATTTTTAATCATACATTGTGTAATATGTTCTTTTCATTTTGGGTTATTAAGTATCAGAATGAATTCCACACACGGACTAGCGTTGTATAACCTACACGCATTATATACACAATAAAAGAAGTTTTGCACCTATTTGATATTTGATGCTAAGAGAAAGTGCTCTCCTCGGTGAGCCCTGTGCTCAACCGGACGCTGGAAGTCAACACCTCGATATGTTCTCTGCTGATTGGATTAAACAACAACATGTTACTGTAATACATTCTCATAAACACGAGATTGACAGTTGACAAGTCAATATTAATAATAATAATAATAATAATAATAATAATAATAATAATAATGAATATTTTTATAGCGCCTGACCTCGTAAATTGAGCACTAGGCGCTTAACAAAAGTGGTGAGTATGAGTGGTAAGTATTATGAGTGAATAAACAAACATGGAAATAGAAAAAAGAGACACACAAAACATAAAGAAGGGAGATACAAAGAAGAGGTTAGGTTTCATTATAAGTTCGTTGAAAAAGAAATGTTTTTAGAGATGTCTTGAAGGTAGCTTTATTTAGTGGTTGTCTGAGATTTGAAGGCAGCTTGTTCCATATGAGAGGTCCTTGATATTTAAAAGAGCGTTCGCCGTAGGATTTTGTTTTCACTTTAGGTGTTGAGAGGAGATTCTGATCTGAAGAACGGAGATTTCTGTGTGGGGAATAGAGCTGGATCATGTCTGAGATGTATTTTGGTGCAGTGTTATTGAAGTAGGAGTTTGAGACAGTTGCAATTTTGTACTCTATTCTTGTTGAAATGGGCAGCCAGTGAAGTGTTTGGAGTTTAGGGGAGATGTGTTCACGTTTAGAGGATCTGAAGATGAGACGGGCAGCGCTGTTCTGGACCATTTGGAGTTGCTGGATGAGAGAAGCTGGTAAACCGGAGAGGATGGAATTGCAGTAGTCTAATCTGGACAGATTGAAAGAAGTAACTAGCGTTGTGGTTGCATCAGTTGAGAGGTAGTGTCTGATGGAGCTGATTTTCCTTAGTTCATTGTAACAGGCTCGACAAACGTTAGAGATATGCTGCTTAAAGGAAAGAGTTTGATCAAACTGAACGCCAAGATTTCTGCATTGTGTTGAGACATCAATAACTGTTCCGTTAAGGTTGATAGAGCTTGGGAGAAGATTGTATTGAGTACTTTAGTAGGACATATGAATAGAACTTCTGTTTTGGTGTCGTTGAATTGCAGCTTATTTATAGTCATCCATGTTTTTAAGTCAGATATACATGATTCTGTAGAGGAAATGGCACTTTGAAGATCGCGCAGATTGAAAGATGAATGAAGTTGAACGTCGTCTGCAAAAGATTCGTGAAATAGTGGAGAAGAGTCAATGATAGTGGATACTGGTCTAGTGTACATTATGAATAGGACTGGGCCTAGTACGGATCCTTGTGGTAATAATAATGTGACGTTTATACAAAATAACCTGCGGACTATTTTATCACTGTATCAATGCGCAATTATGACATTGCTATCACATGCTCTTTTCTTGATTAAACTTTTTATAAATCCTTACAACGTGATTTCTGTTTGATTGAAAGCTAGATTAACACTGCATGTTAGAGCCAAACATTAAATACTTGAATCATATTTCCTTTGAACTATGTTAATTTTGAATGCTCTAAATATTCATCGACTATTGTTTTCTCCAAGCAGTTTGTTATTTGTTACAATGTTACACCTTGAAATATTTTCAAAATCAAACAAATATTAAAGAGGTTACGATATAAACTCTGATGGGAGTAACGTCTGTGGAAAGAGAATGAGGGATCGTCTTTCTCCACATTTTGTTTCTAAAACCAAAATAAAAAATCAACAACTGTAAACCCTAGCTCAATTAAACATCGTATGTGAAACAATCACCACATGTAGATTTCTTTTACCATATTCGGATTTTTAGTTCTAGCCATTTCCACAAAAAATATATATATATATTTTTACAATTTCGCTTCCAGAATAGATCTTTACACTGAGATTAATACATCTTGGGAAGTATATATTCTTGTGTATTATGAATTTATCACTAACTGATTACGGATTTATTAAAGAATAAAGGTCTACATCAATAACTGTATTTTATAACTGTATATTTAAATGTTTAACTTTTCCCACTTGACGAGGGATATAGTAGATTCTGTCTGATTGTTGTATTATAATCAGTTTCTGTGTACGTACATGGGAGCAATGATTACAACTCACAAGCATCAATTAGTTTATTGAAGTCATAGCTTTTCCACAAAAGGCTTAAGCATACATGACAACATGACAAGTCCATTGGTGAATTATCAAGTTTACTCTCCATTCTAAGAGGAAGAGAGTATCTGAACATCACAGACATCACATAGAAAACACAACAATTAAACAACAATTTCCAAATATAAATCTAATCAGATAGGTATTAATGAGTTGAAAACATATTTGAATGGTTTAAATGATATCGACTGAAAATTAAATTATATAAGTTAATGAAACTTCATGAATGTCTTATTAATATGTACAATGGCATTTATTCATACTGTATAATTGCCACTTAAAGAAACTGGGCACACAGAACATTCATTAATATTCGCACACAAACTAACAAAGACAATATTATCGACACACTTTATACGCTGAATCGGACCACAACAAAATGTCAAAAGAACATGAACAATATCCGTAAAGTCAGAAGTTAAAAAATCGAGTTAAGGGTCTCACAACGAAGTCCCAAAGACAGTGGCGGATATGACCGCTGCGTATCTGAATCATAAAGAGTTCATCATCGACACATCGAGTTTACCAAATGAGCATGGGAGGTCTGGAGAAACGGCCTGTCATATAAACGTTATTTGGATGATATGGAAGACGGTGTAGACAGCGCCTCACTTCATCCGACATATGCTATATTGGGATGAGATCCGTTCCGTATGTGACACAGCAATGCATCGAATCTATCATACAGCATGCATGGAGACTTGGGGGAATGAAGTGCTTTTTACACCCCTAATCTCGTGTCAAGTTGGGGCGGGATAGTCTCTTCATGCCATATCCATCCGGTGAAGTTGCAGTAACATGGGATTGTTCTGGTAGAGAAAATCCATTGAAACCCATGCTGTGTGAGGATGAGGGTTATCCTGTTGCAATGTCAACCCTGGTGCAAGACACCGTAGGCCTCAGAATGTAATGTATGTCGCCAACGATATTTAGCCGAATATAATTATTAAATACTAGAAGAGAACTGTGATATGCGGCTATTCTTTCCTAAATCATAGATCTACCTCCAAAAAGATTCCTCTTCACAATACAGTTGCGTGATTAACGTTTCTATAAACACAGGTAGATATGTTGGCACCCGTCATTGTGTAAAATGTTGAAAAACATTCCTCCGTCATATTGGAGGTTGGTGAACATGATTTTGACGCCATCTGATAGTCACATCATTATCAGTTTGGTGTTTAGTTCAGTTAATGACAGGGCAGTGGTTAGCGCGTTCGACTTCGGATCAAGAGGTCCGGGGTGTATCCCGCCAGGGGCACGACAATTTTGTCTGCAGTAGAGAACTGTTCTACACGCAGTAAGGTTTGGGTGCAATGCTGCACTGAATTTCATTGCAGTACCACCCATGGTTGGCTAGTTCCAGGCGATGCTCGCAGGTTTCACCACAATGCATAGCCACATGGCGTTGCGGGCTTTCTCTCTGCCGTAATACTAGCAGCCGCGATATAAATGAAATACTCTTGTAAGCGGCGTTAAACCCCAGCTCACCTCACCTCACCTTGAAAGCGGCGTTAAACCCAAGCTCACCTCACCTCACCAGGTAACGCCTGGTCGTTGCTGTTATCATATTATGGTGGCAAAGGAAATGCATTTTTCCCCGCAGTTGACCGCTCGAACTATGTTTAACACATCGTATGCAGTTGCACAGGTTGCACAATCCAGAGTGCACAATCCACAATCAATGACACCAATAATTATGCCTCTGATAGGCGAATGATCGTTTTATTGTCTCCTACATTTGCAGTTTTGAAACTTTTATCATATAATTGTATTCTCTGCGAGTGCATTTTCTTTTTGTGGCGAGTATACAACCAAACTTATTTCGATAATAATTTTTGAAAAATCAAAGACCAGTTTACAAACATATCAAATCTTGTCGGCAAACAAACACTTGAACTTATGATTATTACAATCCAACTGATATTCTTTACATGTCCTGACAACAAAAGAAAATTTACGATTTATAACAATCTAAAGTAGTTAAAATTATGTTATACCAAAATAATTAATTTGCAGTATAGTATACATGTAGTGGTGGCAACCTAATCTTTTTTTTAAATATTTCATTTTGTTTCCATATCTGTTTAAATGTCCTTATGTCCATCTCTATATTTTTCTCGACGTAATATAAACATATTTTTTTACAATTATTCAAATAACTTTGATCATGTTTAAGTTTGTTTTCATATGCAAAGATCGGTTGACATGCATGCATGATCTTTGGTCAGTTTGTTGTGGTTTTCAATTGATTGTACACCCACCTGCTTAGTATCAAAACAAACATAGAGATATGATGATAGTTATATAGACAACTTTTTTTATAATCTATAAAATCAATGTTAAAAGTTAGTGCCTGTTGTTTCAAGCAATTAATAAATATGTCCAAAAAGAGAGTGAGGCAGAAGGGAATAATTAATATCATCAAAAGAATATCTCAAAAGTTAGGTTGACTGACTGTAGACCATCTTAATAGATCAGTTTTATGGCCAAGAAGTAAAATTAAGTCTTGGGCAATAGAGGATGTAGATCTGATACCCAACTTTTCTTTTTCACCCAAGTAGCAAATAAATACTTGACACATTACAAAGAGAAACTATATTCTTAATTATTACAGATCAAGGTTCTTAGATAAACACTGTCGCTCATATGTTATCCATGGACATACTATAAAAATAATCTAAAATCATATAATAAAGACAATATGTGTTTGTTAAAGACTAATGACCCCGGATATAACCATAGCTTGATAAACATATCAGAGTGTTTTCGAGGTAAAAACAAATATTTCAACTTCTACAAATTTAATATGTATGTGTGGTCAGATTAAAGGTTAACTATCGCTAAAAATATTAAAGTTATGGCCAAATTCAAAGTTTTCGTAAAAGGATTCCTGCTTCAAGGTAAATGTCACAAGGTAAAACATAATGACCACAACTGAAGGTTTCTATCACAAGGGATGCAGATGAAAAAGGTCTATCACTATCTATCAAAGGTTATGACAAAGTTAAGTTTTTCGAAAAAAATGTTTTCTGCGCCAATATCAAGAATACAAAGTAAAAAATGGACGTCCTTAAAGTCTCATCACAATAGATAATCCTTTGATACTTCACTGACCAATAACAATAATATGACCTAGGTTAAAATGTTTCGAACAGAATGACAAACATACGGACAGGTGAAAAAACAATATAGCCCAGATTCTCAAGTATAATACAAACATAGTAGTTAATTCAAACTAATGAATATAGGTGACTTATAAAAACAATATGTTCCTAAACCTCATCCACATAATGTCCTCATAGTTGAATGATATTGTTATGTGGTAAATACATGTAATCTTATACAAAACATGATAACATTCAACATATACAGTTCAAAATCACATTACATACTCAATGGGAACAGAAATTAAATGTACATTTATGACACAATACTTATAACAATTTAAAGCACTGTCTGACTTCTTAGATACTCAATTCAAAGAAAACCAAAATAATTTAGATAGAAACACACTTTCAAATTGATTACAATTTCTAAAACATCCAGTAACATTAATGGAAATATGAAACAACATATAGTGAGACACTGCACATGCGAGTTTGATAATCATAATCATCATAATCATAAAGTTACAAAACATCATTTAAATTGGAGACTGAACATATATATGAAGAAATAGCGGAATAAAACTCAAGACAATATGTTGTTGAAATACTTCCTATGTAAAAACAAACTCTTCTGTGATTTTACAATCAATTCAAGGACATCAAACGTTACAAATCGATAAGATCGACACGCAATGAAACCAATGTGAATATATCCATTAATAAATCAAGGTACTAAGCTGACGTTTAACCGGGCACTCAACTATAAGTCACCAAATCGGCAAGCATTAACATGTACTACATATATTGCTGGGTATTCACTTTGAAACAATTCTTTGTCTATATAGAAACATAGAACCACACATACATGTCACTGGAGTTTATTCAACTATGATACTATTTTTTTTTAATTTGTTCATCATGCTTAAGAGCTCGAGGTTGCTATTTACAATAATTATCACATTCCATTTGTACATTTATAGAAATGTCATATCTTCATTTTTGCGCATCCCACAGTTTGTGGTGGACAGATGGGTAAATGTTTTAACAGTAAAACATTGATAGAATAAACACAACAGAGATATTTTACAATGTTTCAACTTCCCAATTGGTTATCAATATATAAAGGTCATAGTTAAACAATAATCCTAATCTCTTTCTCTGACTAATACAAGATAAATGGAAGCACGAACTCAAAACACATATATTCCTTGTAAGGGACAAAACACATATATTCCTTGTAAGGGACAAAACACATATATTCCTTGTAAGGGACAAAACACATATATTCCTTGTAAGGGACAAAACACATATATTCCTTGTAAGGGACAAAACACATATATTCCTTGTAAGGGACAAAACACACATATTCCTTGTAAGGGACAAAACACATATATTCCTTGTAAAGGACAAAACACATATATTCCTTGTAAGGGACAAAACACATATATTCCTTGTAAAGGACAAAACACGTGTAAAATGAATACCTAAAACGATATATGCATTGTTCCAGCATTGTCATACAAGAAAATGCCATCAGTAAAATCAATGACATATTTTTAAATGATATCAATCATAAACATCTGAAGATTTACTGGTTTCACATGAAAATTATAAACATATGCCATGTTCAATGGGACTATGATGCAATAGCAAAAACATGTACAAAATGAAACTTTATCATACAGCAATTCAATAAAACAATAGAATTAAACAACATCATCAGAACCGTCATCTCTGTTTGTTGTGAAATTGTATAGTAACTCTACTATAGCATTGAGGTCTTTCAACACAACCATCTTATACCAAAGAAGTGTCTAAATTCACACGAGGGCCGTGGACAGAATATCTGACATCAAGTCTGATCGTGAACATGCAAAGGCAGAATTCAGAATTTCAGGGTCAACTTTATGCTGTAACAGTTCCAAGACAACATCAACTCGGTTCCTGTATACAGCCCTTGAAAGGGCATCGTATGCATCAAAGTCAACATTATTTACATCTGACCCTTTTTGTAAAAGGAACTGGACCACCTCAATGTGGCCCTCTTCAGCTGCAACACTCATGGGTGTCTGTCCTTGGTAGAATATTGCATCAAGAAAGGCACCATTCTCTACAAGTAATTGTACAATGTCTCTGTTCCCACACTTTGCAGCTGCAAAAAGTGGTGTAATTCCTTGGTGATCTGGCAGGTCAAAGTCAGCAACTGATCCCGCAAAAAGTTGAACAATTTCTAAATGTTCATGCTCTACACTTGTCAGTAGTGCAGTCTTACCTTCATCGTCTTGTACATTCACATCAAGTGCAGTCTTTCCTTCATCGTCTTGTACATTCAAATCAAGTGCATTCGTTACTTCAACATCTGGTACAATCACATCAAGTGCAGTCGTTGCTTCAACATCTTGTACATTCACTTCAAGTGCAGTCGTTGCTTCATCATCTTGTACAATCACATCAAGTGCAGTCTTTGCTTCAACATCTTGTACATTCACATCAAGTGCAGTCGTTGCTTCATCATCTTGTACAATCACATCAAGTGCAGTCGTTGCTTCAACATCTTGTACATTCACTTCAAGTGCAGTCGTTGCTTCATCATCTTGTACATTCACATCAAGTGCAGTCGTTGCTTCAACATCTTGTACATTCACATCAACTGCAGTCATTGCTTCATCATCTAGTACAGTCACATCAAGTGCAGTTGTTGCTTCATCATCTTGTACAATCACATCAAGTGCAGTCGTTGCTTCAACATATTGTACAATCACATCAAGTGCAGTCGTTACTTCAACATCTTGTACATTCACTTCAAGTGCAGTCGTTGCTTCATCATCTTGTACAATCACATCAAGTGCAGTCGTTGCTTCATCATCTAGTACAGTCACATCAAGTGCAGTCGTTGCTTCATCATCTTGTACAATCACATCTAGTGCAGTCGTTGCTTCATCATCTTGTACATTCAAATCAACTGCAGTCGTTGCTTCATCATCTTGTACAGTCACATCAACTTCAGTCGCTAAATAAACATCTTGAACAGTCACATCAAGTGCAGTCGTTACTTCATCGTCTTGTACATTCACATCAAGTGCAGTCGTTGCTTCATCATCTTGTACATTCACATCAACTGCAGTCGTTGCTTCATCATCTTGTACAGTCACATCAAGTGCAGTCGTTACTTCATCGTCTTGTACATTCACATCAAGTGCAGTCGTTGCTTCATCATCTTGTACAATCACATCTAGTGCAGTCGTTGCTTCATCATCTTGTACAATCACATCAAGTGCAGTCGTTACTTCATCGTCTTGTATATTCACATCAAGTGCATTCGTTGCTTCATCATTTTGTACATTCACATCAACTGCAGTCGTTACTTCATCATCTTGTACAGTCACATCAAGTGCAGTCGTTACTTCATCGTCTTGTACATTCACATCAAGTGCAGTCGTTGCTTCATCATCTTGTACATTCACATCAACTGCAGTCATTACTTCATCATCTTGAACAGTCACATCAAGTGCAGTCGTTACTTCATCGTCTTGTATATTCACATCAAGTGCATTCGTTGCTTCATCATCTTGTACAGTCACATCAACTGCAGTCGTTACTTCATCATCTTGTACAGTCACATCAAGTGCAGTCGTTACTTCATCATCTTGTACATTCACATCAAGTGCAGTCGTTGCTTCATCATCTTGTACAGTCACATCATGTGCAGTCGTTGCTTTATCGTCTTGTACATTCACATCAAGTGCAGTCGCTGCTTCATCATCTTGTACATTCACATCAAGTGCAGTCGTTGCTTCATCATCTTGTACAGTCACATCAAGTGCATTCGTTGCTTCATCATCTTGTACAGTCACATCAACTGCAGTCGTTACTTCATCATCTTGTACAGTCACATCAAGTGCAGTCGTTACTTCATCATCTTGTACATTCACATCAAGTGCAGTCGTTGCTTCATCATCTTGTACAGTCACATCATGTGCAGTCGTTGCTTCATCGTCTTGTACATTCACATCAAGTGCAGTCGCTGCTTCATCATCTTGTACATTCACATCAAGTGCAGTCGTTGCTTCATCATCTTGTACAGTCACATCATGTGCAGTCGTTGCTTCATCGTCTTGATCATTCACACAAGGTTGAGATTGTCTTTCATTATGCTTTGCTTTCAGATCAATACCAGTTTGTAAAAGTTGATGCACTACCGTAACATGATTTTCAGAGCACGCCCAGTGTAAGGCTGTGCGACCTCTCACGTCTGTGTAATTTGCATGTGCACCAGCGCGGACTAATATATCTACTGCAAGTTCGTGACCAAACATGGAAGCTATGATCAATGGCGATCTCCCTTCAGCAAAGTTAGCTTGAACATTAACACCCACCCCTTCTTGTATCAACATGTCAACAACAGCTGCATGCCCATGTCTTGCTGCTGAGTAGAGTGGATAAAACCTTCCCTGGTTGGGTGATGCTCCATACTTCAGAAGTGATCGGACATACTGCACATGACCTCGTGTTGATGCTAGTGTAAGTGGGGAACCGTACATCATGTTGGGGTTTCGAGATACAGGCTTCTTTGGATCACATACTTCATCAACTTCAGCGCCATATTTGACTAGAAGGTCGATGATGTTTTGATTCTTGTCTTGTTCCAGTACAGAAACACCAGCTGTGTCTGAGGCTGAGGCTTGTGTACTTTCAGCTGCACATGCCCAGTGCAAAGCTGTGTATCCAATTGTATCATGAAGCGATGCATTGCCGCCATGGCGAAGAAGGTATTCTGCTATAGGTAGATGATCCTTTTCACAAGCAACCATTAATGGTGTTTTCCCCTCGATATAGTTGATGTTTACGTCTGCTTCTGACTCTATCAAGATCTTCATAACATCTATATGTCCATTGTTGCATGCTCCATAAAGAGCAGACATTCCATAGTCTGTTGCCAAGTTAACATTGGCATTTGCAGCCACAAGAAGATCTACTATTTGAGAAAATCCATTTATTGATGCTATCATGAGAGGAGTACCTTCAATAGAAAGAGAATTGATATCAATTCTTTCTAGACTTAGCAGTGATTTTGTGATATCAATGTGTCCACGATCACATGAATGGTGCAATGCAGTAAAGCCATTCTTGTCTGCAAGATTGAAACTGATGTCCGGCTGAAGGTGTCTTGATGTTTCAATGAGTTGTCTTGCTACTGCTGAGTGCTCATCCATGATTGCAAGCATTAACGGTGTTTGTTTCTTGTTGTTTTGGTGATACAAGTTGGCTTGATGTTCCAAATGAAGTTGAAGGATACCTTCATGTCCAGACACTGCAACTCTACACAAGGAAGTATTTCCATCCTTGTCCACAACTTCTTGATCTGCTCCAGCTTCAAATAGCTGTTTTGCAATATCATAATAGCCATATGATGACGCTAGATGGAGAGCTGTTTCTTGGGAGATTTGTGATGGAACATTAATGTCAGCTAGATGGTGAGCTGTTTGTTGAGAGGTTTGTGATGGAACATTAATGTCAGCTCCTCCTTGTATTAAGAGAGACACAATGGCTCGCATGTCAAAAAATGTTGCATATAGCAATGGTGTGAATCCTTCAAATTCGACAGCATTCAAATCTGCTTGATTGTTGATGAGAGATTCTACACATGTTTCATAGCCAAATCGGCATGCAATATGTAGTGGCGTCATAAGTGCACCAGGTGTTCCGTCTACATCTGCCCCTCTTTTAATAAGAAGATTAACAATTTCATGTAATCCGAAAGCAACTGAAGAGTGGAGAGGTGTCTCTCCAAATAGGTTTGTTTCATGTATATCTGCTCCATTTTCAAGTAAATACTGTACAATGTCCACAGTTACTTTTCTTCCTGCAAGAGACAGAATAGGAGTTGTTGATGGTGATTGTCTAAGTACTTCAGCACCTGCTTCCAACAAGAGGGTTACCATGTCATGATTCCCAGACATTAGTGCAAAGTGAAATGGGGTCCATCCAGTATTTGAGCAAACATTGATATCTGTGTCATTGTATTCCAAGAGACGTTTCATCAAGGAAATATTCGATGAAAGAGCTACGAGGTGTTTAATTCTAAACCCATCAAATAATGGTTTCTGTAGTTCTTCCTTGTCAAGTGTTTCGAAATGATTGTTCAAATCATCAAACAATCGGTGTATTTCTGGCATTAATGACAACATTGTAGAAACTGCCTCCCAATTGCCCATGCGAAATGCCATTTCAAATGGAGATGGTCTTATAACTCTTATGAGTTCTTTGAAACACTGAGTGTGTTCAGTGATCTGGCTGTTTTTGATCATATTAAATTTCTCAGTGTATGTTTCTACAGTTTGTGTTGCAAAGATCCATTTTATTAGAGCAACATCCTGTCTGTATTTATTTACAAGTAACTTGATACATTTAACATTGCCGCGGTAACAGGCACAATGAAAGGGTGTCAGGCCAATGGAGTTTTCTTTCAGCGCATCAGCTTGAACATTCAGAAGCACTTGTATGATTTCAGGATTATCACTTAAGAATGCATACATGAGCGGAGTCCCATCTTCCATATTTAAAGACGTAAACGTATGATCAATGTACACTTCACGACTACTTGCATGCTTGCCTTCATACCATGTAGAACATATATTGACATCACATTCAGGGATTTGAACTAATAATTTCACTATGTTTACATGTTCATTCATGACAGCAAAATGCAGAGGTGTCACACCTCCAAGTTTTTTTGCATTAATATCACATCCTGCCTTCAGAAAAACCCTCAGTGCGCCAGTGTTTCCAGCAACAGCGGCCCAGTGCAGTGCAGTTGTACCATCTTGGTCCTCCTCAGTGGGGTCAATCATCTTCATCGCAACAAGATGGGAGCACATTGCAGAGGAACTCACGCTTGCTACATGAGCTAAAACTGATTTGCCATCAAATTTCCTCCTTACCAAATTGGTAGGCTCTTTTGACAAAATGCTGCAAAGACCATCCACATTACTCCATACAAGACATCCGTAAATGGCATCCAATTTGAGTTTTTCACATATTGGCAATTCCCGCGAAAATGCTTCCAAGTAGATAACATTGGATTTGGATCTTGCAAACCAATGGAATGCAGATTGTTTGGTTCCTCTGAAAGAGAGTAGTGATTGTTTACAATCATCTTTGTCAAGGACTTGATCGAGTACTTTCGAAACAAAGCCTTTGTTCCTCCACATATGGTGTTGAAATATCATTGTGAAGTGTTGATCTTTAATCTCAGTGATGAATCTTTCCCTCAGAATCTCTATGTGACGAGACAAATACACTGTCATCACTACAGTGTCATCAGTTTTTCCTTTCATCTCTTCATCGTTGTCATCAACTTCCTTCACAACAACGTGGTACGTGAGATATGATATCTTTGCTTTTCGAAGAATAAATTCTGGGTTGCTTTCACCAATGACGGATGATGCACACTCATATAGAAACGGATGTCTAAACCCAACGACTGTTTTCTGTCGTTTGAGGAATGTTCCAACCATGTTCTCTATTGAGTCATTGAAGGACTCTTGATCTTTAGAATCTAGCTCAATGGTCTCCATATCAATTTCACCATGACTACTGACCATGGTTTGGAACAATGTTTTTATGGATTCATCCTTTTTCATGATTGCAGAAATGGTTGCCTTCATGATCTTTATTGGTGTTTAAAAGAATCCTTCCGGATTTGTTCGCGCCTTCTCATACAGTTGAAGCAATTCACAACAATGCGGAAACCCATGCACTGCAACTTTGACATCAAATCTTTCAACTATCGCATCAATCTGCTCTTCAGAAAGTTTTAGTTGAACCTTTGTGTGATGACGAAGTATTTGTTTCATCGTATCATTTGTCATATACTGCTCTTCTGTGACGTTTAAAACATATTTGTTCTCGAACATCAGATTTAAGGTATCAAGATATGGCCTGGTCTCCTTTAGGATGCTTAATCTAGTTGTGAAAATCAACTTGACTCTCTTGCTTTTCAGTTGATTTGAAAGTTGCTTCAATGATGGAACCCACTGTTTAAAAGAATCTTTGTCAAACCCAACACTGCCAAAAATATCATCAACCAGAAATACATATTTCTCACTGTCCAATTTACATTCTTTTAATGTATCAAGTTTTCGTGGCTGAAAACCTTTCATACTCATTTTCTTTAAAATCATTTGGGCCAAAACCGTCTTGCCAGACCCTGGACAGCCGGTGAGTGTCAGACAGTGATGAGTCTCCAGATGTTCCAGGGCAGCATCCAGGGCAGGAGTCTGGATGTAACTCTCAGCGTCACTCAGGATATTCTTTATATCATTATCTGCAACTCAACAACGATACAATGAACAACAGCATTTACAAGGTAAAGAACAACGAAATATAGCATTATTGAACCCTTAAAATGACACTTATATTCATGCATATCTTTTACACTTAAAGGTACATCCATTGTGTTGTTGGGGGTCGCATATTCCAAAAGTTATAAATGGTGTTAGTTTATCGAAAAGTACCGACTGTTACCGAAAAGTACCATTATGATGACAGTCGACTTAGTATATTGACGATATGAAAGAGAAGTAGTGATTTCTGATCGAAAACCAGACAATGCATTGACGCGCGCCAATGAGTCAAACGTAATTTTGGAATCTTATTTAAAGCAGACAAAATAACAAATTTGGTTTGATAATGTTTAATAGGTCATATAACTGATGTGCATGTAAATGGGACGTGCAGTTTCGGTTTCTGCACATGCATAACGATGTTACTCGATTTTAATGTGAAACTATTAATTGTGATATATTTGGCGATGAATATGCAAGTTGAATGAATTTGTTTGTTCTGTAAACAGCACATATGGTGTGTTGGAACGTATTAAAGCCAAATAAAAGTTTATGAAACATAATGGATGCACCCTTAAGTTTAATTGCTCATACTCATTAATTAATAATACCTTCTTAGCAAAATATATAAAAGTGTCACTATTCATTTTATCATCAACGATTATTTTACAAAATAATGGCTTGTCACTTTTCTATTATTGGTTGAATGCGTTCAAATCCCTGAATCTGTCTCAGAAGGGGCAGATTGCAAATTGCTATACAACAATTTCAAGAGGGAAAACTGAGAGTTGTAAATCATGTATAACTGAACTTCACAGTTTATCTCATAAACTCATGGAAAGGGGGCAGACCGTTCTTAATGTATCCTTGCAGGAGTCTATGATGGAAAGATGATCGGTGGAGACGTGTTTGACATGACAATTAATTATTTTCAGTCAGAAATATGTGAATCCAATACAAAAGGGTTTCTCGCACAAGGTCAACTTGTTTTGGTTTGCTATTATCTCGTCCAAAGTCTTCCAATGACTGATTTGGAAATGTGATGGCTTTGGCAACTTAACAGTGCTTAAAGCATGGCAATTGTATGTAAACTGCACCACACCACATTGCAAATGCAAACAATAAAAATGGTTAGAATTACAAAGATGTAAGGAGCTTGTCGAAATTATTGGCTTATATGAAAATCAAGAATTACATACCATGCACATGAATGGGGCAACAGCTGTTTGTATATGATATTATGTTTTCGATGTATACTTAATTTTTAAAAATTAAAACTTGACACGGTTAAATTTATGAACTCGTTTCTGTCTGTTTATTGAAATATTGTAATCACTATTTGTAAAGTTATTTGAAATTCATGGTTTTGACTCCTTTAATGTGAGGGATTTGTGAAGTCACGTGCAATCATCGACTTTGTAGCCACAAAAATCGGAAAACTGTGAATGCACGTGCAAACACAAAATCATGAGGTCAACCAATGCATGTTAGCTTGAATTGAGTAAGCACATTGAAGCAATTGGAAAATCTAATTGAAAGTTTAATTTTGATGACCTGTTGGCAATGCCGCGTCTTACAAATGAAGAACGTAAATGCGCTACGGTGAGGCTCCATGCTGGTCAGTCTGTGGTCACTATGGCAAGAGCCTTCAACTGCTCACGACAAACAATTTTAAATCTCAGGTGGGGAGTGCATCAGAGGGGAACAGTTGCAGACCGCCCGCAGCCAGGAGCGTCTTGTGTGACGTCACTCCGGGAAGATGCAGCAATACGTTTACGTCATCTTGCAACCGATTTGTAACTGCAACTTCCACAAGTAGGGAGATGTTTGGTGGAAGGATAACCCCACAAACAGTCAGAAATCGCTTTCGCGCACGGGGACCCTAAAGAGGACATATTCCTACACCTCCTCTTCGCTATAACCATCTTCGTGGGCCACAAGGCACTTAAGGTTAACTCAACGACAGTGAAATTTCATCGTTTTTAGTGACGAATATTGATTCACCTTGAGATTTGCTGACGACAGGGCCCATGTTTACTGCGGACAAGGTGAACGACACGCTGCGTACGTGAAGTTGACTGATTTGGTGGCGACAGCGTCATGGTTTGGGTGTCTTTCTCTGCATACGGTCGTTCTTTACTGGTTGTTGTACAAGGGAACTTAAATGCTGTCCAGTACAGGGATCAGATTTTACAACCTGTTCTACTTCCGTTCATGCAGAGACACGGCCCTGGACTAACGTTTCAACAAGACAACGCTAGCCCTATACAGCAGTTCTGACGCAGAATTTTCTCACAAATGCTGGTGTTTAAGTCCCGGATTGGCTATCGCAAAGCCCCGACCTTAATCCGATCGAACACATCTGGGACGAACTGGGTCGACGTGTTCTTGGTCGACGTGTTCGTCATCAAGGTTATCCACCACAAACGTTTCATGATCTTCAACGTCAACTTGATGAACAATTGCGACATCCTCCTCGGAGAGTGTTCACAAACATTCTAAGGTCCACGAGGAGACGATGTGTGGCTGTACGCTAGAGACGCTAGAGGTGGACACAATCGTTACTGATCACCTCAGATCGATTCTCTTCATTTTTTTAAAGTCATTTGGGACGGTATTCAGGCTTCATTAACGTTATCGACGTTAAAGACAAACGTGATTATGTGTTTCTGTTTTCTGATCATTCCCAATTGATTTTTGCACAACATACGAATGCAATGGTTGATTTAAACTAATATTAAAATTTTTGTGCCAGAAAAACTAAGTGTCAAGTTTTCATCTCAGTAACATATTTATAAAACTATTCAAATAAACAAAGCGGATATTGATTGATGGGCTATAAATGTTATGAGTTTGAAAGGCTTACTAAGGAATACCTTGTGATGGTGCAGTATTTATATGAAGATCCCTCATTGCAGTGTTTGCAATAGCAACCCCACCAGGCGAGTCTTTGATCACTTGCTTGATCTCACCTCCTGAATGAAATTGAAATGTACTTTCACCATTGATGATATAAAACATAACGACACATTTTCTTTCCGAGTAAACGACCAAACAAATCAGCTTTGTCTCTGCCATTCAAAATAACATAAACAATACACACATGTGCACAAATTAACCAAATTTCAATGAACAAGGTTACTGTATATAGATATACAAAAGTACAAACCTTTCTGACTTGATGCCTGGTCTGTTTTCTGAAAACAATTTAAATAATTAACACTTAAGATATGTACATTACAAAATATGATATTTCTGTTGTCGTCACTATTATCAACCGTAGGCGATGACAGATAACAAAGATTGACTTGGCGACATTATACATGTTTATAACAGAAGCCGGGTTAACTTACAGGGTTCATCGTGTCACTATGTTCAGTGCCAAATATGGCTAACGATGCTTACAGAGTTGTCTCCCTTATACGTTCAATGACCCTAACTGTTAATACAAACATTTCTATTATCACCATTACCTGCAATTGTGTCGAGTCAACGGGGATGTCCATGGGTTGATTTTCATTGGGCGTGTCCCGGGGACCGAGTACTGGAGCACATGTTTCAGCTGCGTGGCTTCTAGCTGAGAGTCAAATATCAACTTATTATATTAACTATCTATCAATATCGAAGACATGAGGCAGCAACTTGTTTGTTTTATTGGCTATATGTTTATTGTCAAGATGCTTATTTTCTATATGTTTATTGTCTATATGTTTATTGTCTATATGTTTATTTTCTATTGTCTATATGTTTAATGTCTATATGTTTATTGTCTATTGACTATATGTTTATTGGCTATATGTTTATTGTCTATATGTTTATTGTCTATATAAAATACGATTATGCTTTCTGCCACGAGTGTCGATCTGAGGACAATTTTCAGTCTTGTAAGAGCCATGATTTTTTAGGTATTTAGCTGCATACATATTGTGGCAAAAGTGGTAACAAAACCTTATAGAAGAATTGGGTTCAATACCTTGATTCGATTGAGCTCTTTGACCCCGCAAGAAAACTGCTAGTATACTGACCAGTATACGTCTTGTCAACCATCCTAATTTCCTGGCGTATACTGGTTTGTCAACCACCCTAATTTCCTAGTGTAAACTGATCAGTATACGAGACATTTCCAAAGCTTAGGAAACTTCAGTATACCCCATGAGTTACCAAGGTATAAATGGAGATGAAAGAAGTGTCGGGCTTAGTCATATTAGGGTAAGTTAATTTTTAGCTCATCAGGTCTGAAAGGTCGAGAGAGCTGAAAAATTGTGTGTATACTCCTTGGCTAATGGGGATTCCAAATTGTAGATTTCGTGACCCTATGACCTCAATTGGGGTCACAGGGGTCACAGCCCCAAAAACCTATTTTCATCTTCTTCTCCAGTTCCACAAGGTGTAGAGAGCTGAAAAGTTGTGTGCAAAATCCTTGGCTAATGGGGATTCTTAATTGCAAATTTCGCGACCCTGTGACCTCAATTGGGGTCACAAGGGTCACAGCCCCAAAACCTATTTTCATCTTCTTCTCTAGTTCCAAAAGGTCTAGAGAGCTGAAAAGTTGTGTGCAGACTCCTTCGCTAATGGGGATTCTAATTTGTAGATTTCGTGACCCTGTGATCTCAATTGGGATCAAAGAGTTCACAGCCCCAAAAACCTATTTTCATCTTCTTCTCCAGTTCCAAAAGGTGTAGAGAGCTGAAAAATTGTGTGTAGACTCCTTAGCTAATGGGAATTCTAAATTGTAGAATTCGAGACCATGTGACCTCAATTGGGGTCAACGGGGGTCACAGCCCCAAATACCTATTTTCATCTTCTTCTCTAGTTCCAAAAGGTCTAGAGAGCTGAAAAGTTGCATGCATACTCCTTGGCCAATGGGATTCTAAATTGTAGATTTCGTGACCCTGTGACCCCAAATGGGGTCACAGAGGTCATGACCTGAAAGGCTATTTTCATCTTGAGATTTCATGTGCCCTTCAAAGGGAGGTTATTAAACAACAGTGATGAATTAAATGTTCAAGTGTGTCTTTATTTGAAGGGGATTTTATGTCTGGCCCAAGAGAAAGGTCAGAGGGGTAAGGACCTATTTCATCTTCTCCATTTAAAGTGCTTCCTATTTGTTGTACCTCTCACCTTGGTTTGACATTTTGAATTAGATAATGTATAAAGCCTGATGAGCTACAGAGCCAGTGGCTCTATTTTTCAAGAATGCATATACACCTAAATTGTTACAGAAATACAACAAAGTTTTATTACATATGAATTATAAGAATCGAGTGTCCTGCTATCGAATCCGTTGTGAGTTTGGCGAGTGATGGCTGATGAAGCCCTATTGTGACGGAATTTATTGACTACTAGCTATTAAAAGTTTTATTTACAATAGGCAGAAGGATTGAATTAAAAATAATCATGGTTTCACTTTCAAAGGAATGGGAACAATTAATGCCGTTATAACTGAATTTGTCATTTTACTTTAATAAAACAAGTTACCTAGTGATTAATATCAACTCGCCATTTCAACATGAGCGAATGTGATTGAGTGTGGATAGAATAGACTATATAAGCCTTTCTATTTCAACCTGTGCATACTGTAAATCAACATGTAAAGCTAGTGTTGTCAGTTAAATCTTTTACGTGTGAAGAAATGGACTATTTGATAAAGGAATTCTCCGAATTGTTCACTGTTTTTATACTAGAGGACACCATTCCAGCCTTTTGTAGGTGGGGGAAGGTTGAACAGGAACTCATTAAGGTGGAGCAGATGGCCACAGTCACTAAAAGTACAGACTTGGTGAGTTCAGTGGAAGTCGTAGAGAAGACACATTGAAAACTACAAATCTGTCTGGACCCACAAAACCTGAATATGTCAATAAGGAGGCCATATGCCAAATATCAATCATAAAAGGTGTAACATTAAAGCTCATGGGAGCAAAATACTACAGGGCTTTTGCTGTAGATTGTAAGAATCCAAATTTTGCATCCTAAATCCGAATCCTATTTTTGCCCTCAGGTTTTTACACTGACCCGGCCCTGTACATGAGTCACATGGTGAATACTGCATGGCAAGCATGACGGTGTCTGTTGTCCTTGAAGTTGAAGGTTACGGCTATTTAGTAAGAATTAAGCTGACAACTCAACAGTTTTATATATTGGTCAATTTCTCGGCTATGGCTGGATCCCTTCAGAATACGACAGGAACCTGAAAGCAGTCCTAGGGCGTTCCAAACTGAATAGAGTTTGATTCAAACCTGACAGGGTTATTATTGAAGTGAGGGATGTGAGTTACTTTGAAGATATACTGTCAGCTGATGGAATCAAACCAGGCTCTAAGAAGGTCAAGGCTATCACAGAAAGAAACAGTAAAAGGAATGGCCAAAATGAGAAGAACAAATGAGAAGTGGCTAACAAACTTCACGATTCTGAACCAAAATTACGCCATATTCAAATTGGACGCCAACCATAACAAGATCTTCAAGCAAATGGAACATATGGTCATACAGGCCTAATCCCAAGCATATAAGGGTAAGGAAGTAGCTCTCCAGGTCTATGGATATCAGCTTTAAAATGGCATTCGTGACCAAATCCGTGAATACAACAGAGCTAAAAGATGCGCGTTTTGAGAGGGAAATGTATGCGATACAATTTGGTAATAAACACTTCTACCAATATATATATATAGAAAACAGCTCACTGCAGACCGTGAACAAAAGCCTTTGGAGATTTTGCTCAAGAAGCTTCTGTCAGTTGCTTTTTCGCGAATGATGCTTCAGTTTCAAAAGGATTGTATCACTGTCACAACCCAGGTAACAAAAGCACATTGTCTCAAGGCATGGGTAGGGCCAGTAAAAAGCAGACACTGTCTTTCCACACCTCTAACATTAGGGAGAAACTGTCTTTCCGAAATTAATTACACCAGAAAACCATGAGCGCTAACATGGATTTTGAAGAGTGCAGGAGTAGAAATAGCTCGTGATATCCTATTTTGTCTAGAGATGAATAACGACATCGAATATATGGCGTCCAGTTTTGAAATGTGTCCACATCATACCTATGGCAAATGGTGGGAACTACGTTATTCAATTTAGCAGCAGCTACATTGTCATTGTAGACTATGACAGCTTAATTTGAAATTCTCAAGCTCCACCAGTGCAGTGATCATCGACAAACACAAACCAATGTTCACTAAGTATGGAATCCCTCAGGAAAATCTTCAAACAGCAGAGTTCAACTGTTTAAAAGATGAAAGGGACATCGAAATGGCACGTTCAACTCCTCCTACCCCAAGAACAACGGATTTTCAGATTGAGGCGTACAGATAGCAAAATGTCTTCTCAAGAAAAAGGAAGTGAAAAGTGTGATTTAACACTCAACATCACTGAATGCAGAAACATCAACATCGGCAACAGCACATCCTTTTCTGATGATCTTTAAGTTAGGCAACTTCATTCAGTTATACCATCGTCATCACATATAAACTAGCTGCTTGAACTGTCAGGCCGAGGGATGGTCACAAAGATGTGACCGATTCTAAGTCACAACAGAAGCAGTACTACGACGGCGAAAAGGCAAAGCCGCTACCATAGCTCAGCATTTATCAACCCAACTTCTGAATAAAACAATCTGGAGACCATCGACAGAAGTACGATGGGACTAACTATAGGCGTAACCATGATCACATCATCAATCAAATCAGTTCACCAAATCTCAAGATCAACATAGCAGATTGACGCAGATCTTCTGACACTGACCCTACACTGGCAAGATAATTGAACCCCTTAGTGTAAGCCTAACAACTGACACAGACCGTCGCTCTACACTACCTGAAGTGATCGTTCAGTAAAACTGAGGGGCTTGCCCTCGTATCGCCTACACCTCATATTGCCTACACTTAAAAAAAACCTCGTATCGCCTACACTAAATACAGAGTGTCACTTCCTCACCCCTATTGTGTAGTATGGTACAGTCCACTGAATGTGCTCATTGTTATGAAGTGGAGTGGATGGATGTTCCGATGAATTAATGTTATGTGTTCATAGTGGTATAATTTTTGTGATAGTAAATGTAAATACTATGAAGGTAGATCAAGTGATCTGACTGATTTAGCCTTACCTAAACACTGATATGAAACCCCTAACAACACAAATAATGTACCTTTAACGAATACGAATAGCCAGGCAAACATGATTACACTGTCTCCTACCTTTTTCTAGTCGTTCCATAAGGTTTTTGCGTAACCTCTTCGCTTGCACTAATTTGATGATTCCTGTACATTCCAAGTTTTCCGCAGTTACCTCCTCCACATCATCCAGTGTCTCGACTCCCAAAGAATCAAATCTCTCGAGAAGTTGCTCCAAAGAGTTCACCTTAATCCTTGACTCTTCTACAGCAGCACACAGCGCTTCTTTTATCGGAATTCCTGCCATCGCCAGTATCCTACGTCAGCAACTTCACGATTCAATCATCAGGACTCACTCAATCTCACCATCCCTAAAAGAGAGGGTTCTATCCGGTTAATATTTTTTAAACAAATGAAAATCTACTCTATATACTTTGGACGCATCCAGATCGACCCGATAAGTTTACTACCTCCCTTGGCTGGTATTTTCTCCAATCAGCGGTCTATGCTGGGAAGTTGAGCGTACCAATAGAAATATTGCTGAAATGACACACTTCTGTTTAACAGATGGAGCGACTCTGATGGTGTATTTTCGCGCTTTAGCGTCGAAAAGTTTATGCAATTACAGTAACACAGAGAGCACTTTGAAGTGACGGATGTTTTCATGTTCATTAAACTTTGAAAATATTGTTTCTACCAAGATACAGAAAAGTGCTTCACCGATTCGGCAAGAATGTTTATATTTGACTTAACGAAGGGGTTGTACATGTGAACGCATTCGGCTGAATGGTATGTTGTGAAGTGTCATGGGGCCTGTCAAAGATCACTGGTCTCATGACTCAGATTTTTTTAATTTATTTATTATCTCGATCGGGCGTTTGTACCCGATAGGGTTGTGTCAGCTTTCAAGTGCGAGTTTCTTCCTGCATTGTAGATTTGACTATCATTTGTTTTCTTAATTATCTTCAATGTTAGCATTTCGGATCCCTTTGTTGGAGTTCGCTCATTTAATTAATTAATTTCAAAAGTTCGAAAATTTCATGGCGAAGGCAAACCTATCTACACGATTCCCTTCCTAAATATGCTTCTCGCACAGCAAGCAGAGTTGACAAGTTGTCACTGACTTTAAAGGACGCACCTGGTTGGCTGCGGAGCAAAGGGCCGAGATATGGATACTTCAAGAGTATATAGGGTAAATTTATCAGAGTGTCTACTCAAACAATCCATCCCCTTCTCCGCCCCCAAAATCTCTAAACGTACAGTTCCCTGGTGGACTGAGGAAATTAGAGTTGCACACAAACAGTGTAAAGGGGCCTTTAAGAAGGCAAAGCTCAACACTTCAAAATGACCTTATGCTAGGAAATTAACAAATAAAATAACCTCTCTCATAAAACAAACCAAAACACAACACTGGGAAAAATTCTGCGAGGTGTTGAATGGCAGGGCCAATTAATTCCAAAGAAATTTGGAATAAACTTCGAGTCATACGTGGAGGCAAACGCAGGGGCAAAATCCCACCTATAAATAATCTCCAAAAACCTAACGCAATTGCATCACACTTTGCTACAGCAAGCAGCAATAGTAATAACTCGCCGGAGTTCCTACAACACAAACATAACACCGCAAGCATCGCAAAACAACCATCAGACAACAAACCAATCAACAAAGCATTCACTATGGAAGAGCTTCACTTTGTATTAAATAATAGGAAAAAGGGAACGGCCCCGGGGCTAGACCTAACTTCCTACCAAATAATTAAGAAGCTACCCTCCTCCACCCTTAATATTCTCCTAAATCTCTATAACACCATTTGGCAACTGGAAGGAAGCTTTAGTAATTCCAATTCCTAAACCAAATAAACCCTCCAGGGACTCCAATTCCTATAGGCCCATCTCCCTAACATCAAAACTGTGTAAAGTAATGGAATCGATGGTAAAACATCGCCTCCAATCTTACCTAAACACCAGTCCCTTAAAAAAACGACCAGAGTGGCTTCACTCCGGGTCGTTCTACCTTAAACAATCTTGCTCGCCTAGAGCAAGATATTAAAGTAGGCCAAAACAAAAAGCACTATACACTCGCAATCTTCCTGGATTTTTCCAAAGCTTTCGATATGGTGTGGCATAACGGCCTCATCCAAAACTTAACTAAAAAAGGCCTTTCAGGCAACATGATTAATTACATCCAGGATTTCCTACACAATAGGCAAAGAACTGTTGTTGTCGAAAACCAAACATCTGAAAAATTTCTTTTGGAAAATAGCACCCCACAAGGCAGCATAATTAGTCCCACTTTATTCAATATCATGATCGATGACCTTTTCGAAGGCATCTCACCAAAAATAAACAACTCCAAATTTGCAGACGACGGTGCCCTATGGGCACGTTGTAACAACCTCCATACTTCTACCACCTTACTCCAATCAGCACTAAATAATGGGCCGACAAATGGGGCTTTAAACTAAATTCAGAAAAAAACATAGGGGAAGTATTTAAACATAAATATATGCGCCTTATCTCCCCCAATCTTTACCTATAAAATAACAAAACAAACTTCCAAAAACAAACTAAATTTTTAGTGCTAATCTTTGACGAGCATCTCACCTGGGAATCTTATGTCAAAGACCTTAAACTTAGATGCTCGAAAGACCTTATTGTCATGAGAGCAATCTCCGGCACAACTCTATATTTCCTTTATAAGGTCCAAATTGGACTACGGCGCTCCTATATATAACTCCCTAAAACCTACTCTCATCAACTACCTTAATTCTATCCAATACCAGGCATTAAAATTAGCCACCCGCACTCAAAAGGGCACCTCACTCGAAGCACTCCAAGCCCTAACTGGTGAAATTCCCCTCGCAACGAGACGGGACCAACTCACCTTAAACTTCTGGGCTGGAACTTCAGAGGACCCTCTTTTTAGGGATATGCTTAGCAGCATACCCTCTAAATTCTTTAAAGCTTTATTCAACAAGAAGACATAGTCATCAACATCCCCGGCCAGAGCCAAGAAATTGGAAAAAGGCCAATAATTCAAAATAATTGTGTATTACTCATTTTATTTCCATTAAGGTATGTGTGCCCTCAAGCAACACACCAATTTTGGCAATAACTCCAGAAGAAGAAAAATTGGACGCTTCTCATTTTCGAACGCCATCAAGGTATTCATGCCCTCAAGCAACTCATCAACTTTGGTAACCCTATCTTAAACGGTTTCTGAGAAAAGCTGTCCCCTTTGGAGATACCATGAACAAAGTCCAAAAATACGGAACAAGGGCAATAACTCCGGTAAAAATAATTGGACGCTTCTCATTTTGGAACTCAATCAAGGTATTCATGCCCTCAAGCAACTCATCAACTTTGGTAACCCTATCTTAAACGGTTTCTGAGAAAAGCTGTCCCCTTTATCTCGGACGGACGCACGGACGGACGGACGCAGCCCAAACCTATATCCCCCTTCCATTTTGTGGCAGGGGATAATAAATATCCACTCCGCGCACCCATCTCTCATCGCGTAAATTCTCTTATATCCCAAGCTGAGATGGGCCATATTAAACTCCCCACAAAATAAAGGGTGCTTCACCCTATCCCCCCACTTCCGGCTCCCAAAATAAATCTCCATCTCAGCAAAATTACTTCTAAACAAAACCCTCAACTCGCGCAAACAACCGCGCTTCACTACATACAGGAACACTGGTCTGACTGGTGTCACATTAACACAGACGGGGCCAAGGACCCGAAAGCACGCACAACAGGTGTAGGCATACATTTCCAACATCCACAACCTTCCTCTATACTCCAATAGGCTTCCCAACGACCATTCGGTCTACACTGCTGAGCTTATGGTCATCGCAATTGCCTTAAGCCATCAAAATTTAAAAAGCCAGGACAATTTTTTTATTCGGACTCACTCAGTGCTTTAGAAGCACTCAAAAACAAATTTACCAAAAACCGTCCTGGTTTAATTTCCAAAATTCTTCATACCATCCAATCTCTTAACAATCAGGGCAAGGCAGTAAAGCTCCTATGGGTACCAGGAAATGTTGGCATATCTGGCAACGAAAAAGCCGACAAAGCCACAAAGGAGGGCCTTAAACTTCCAAATTCACTTCCTTTTTACCATTCGAAAGAAGAGGCAAAAAGGCCTTTCAAAATCTTATGTAAAGCAGGCATCGCATAAGCAATATTCAAACTCCACCAATGCTCACCATACCAGACACATTCTCCCTAAACCACTAGGCAAACAAAAAATTTACTCCAAAAACAAAAATATTGATATATCTAAGCTCCAAAAGGGGGGATACTAAACTAAATTCCCATCTCAATAAAAACAAACTAAAATCTTCACCCACATGCCCACACTGCCCGCAAGCAGAAACAATCCACCACATTCTCACAGAATGCCCACAGTATGCGGCCTTCCGCAAAATACTTAACCTTACTCTAAGGGCCAACAACATCCCACCACAAAACATAAATCTAATATTAAATCCAAACAATAACCAAAATACCATCCAAGCATTAGGCACTTATCTCAAAGATTCGGACCTCCTGGCCCGAATCTAAAAACATAAACAAACTCAATTCCAAACCTAACAACATATGTTTTTCATCATTTTCAATTTTATCAGAAATTTACCCGATTCAGTCTCTTGTCCATGCAACGTAGGTCTTGATTTATTTGATGAGCATTATAAATGTTGCGGTATTAAGAAATTTTTATGGATATACAGCCGCTTATAATTTATTCTTTAAGTGAAATGTTGACATTGATTCTAGTGTCGTTGTCTTCATTCATCAACTCACTGCGTTCTTTATCTTTACATGATTCAATATGGTTTATGCAATACATTAATAATAATATGAAAGTCCATTTCTTCAGCGCCATATTCGTCTACATGTAGTGGCTCATAGCGATACTGATCATTCAGACAATCGTTGTTCTTGCCAAATTTAAAAGACCTCAAATTTATTATTTTCATGTTAAAGATTCATGGTCAGTTTTGCTTTATATGCTATTTGGTTCTAAGATGTACCAAATTACAATAGGTGCTGGTTAAGGTTACATCTTCTTACTGGGCTTTCATTTTCACCCTCAAACAATGAACACCAAGGAACACTGGAGGAACGACCGTTCTTTCCACTAGTGGAAAGACGTTCTTTCGGAGTGGAAAGAGCGACCCTTCCAATCTTTCCACCCGTGGAAAGATGCAGCTTTCCACGCCTTTCCAAAGACGGAAAGAACGACCACCCCTTTGGAAATACCGACTGAGTACGCCGAGTCCTCAGTCCAAGTCCTCAGCTGAAACGTCTGTGGTAACCAAATTGAAACATCTGCACCAGAACAGTCAGAAATTGCCTCAAATCGGCAGGACTAAAGGCAGGAAGGGTAATTAAACGTCCCTTGTTGAGAGACCATCATAAACGTGCGCGTTTGGCATGGTGTTTGGACAGAAAACACTGGAATCTGAGGACCTGGCGGAAAATCCATTTGTCTGATGAGAGTCGATTCATGTTACTGATGGGCGTGCACGTGTTTTGAGACAGAAGAATACAGCCTTTACTCCAAGGAACATCCAGCCAGCTGTTGCGTATGGAGGTGGCTCTGTTATGGTATGGGGATGCCTGTCTCATGACTGCAAGCTGGATTTTGTCACCATAAGGGGTAACTTAACAGGAGCTCAATATATCTGGGACGTGCTACAGCCAGTCGTTGTTCCTCATTTCGATAGCCATGCACTTGATACACGACCACAATACATGGACGACAACGTCCGGCCTGACCGATCACATGCCATTGTCAATTACATGCGAGCCAACGCAGTGACAACTTTACCCTGGCCAGCAGCAAGTCCAGATCTGAACCCTCTGGAGCTTTTGTGGGATATTCTAGGGCGGCGCGACTCCAGGCTCGGAACCCTCCATTACAGAATTTACATGAGTTGGAGGCAGCTCTGCACGCTGAGTGAATGTTATTGACACAAGAATAGATCATGACTGGAGGCATGGGTGCAGTGGGTCATCCGGGTACGTGGCGGTTCTACCGGCTACTGATCATTCTTGAACATGTATACTAGGGTCTACGAAGAACATTTAAAAGTGACAATACCAATGCGAATGTGTTTTGTGTGGAAATCTTCTGTTACGGTCAGTGCTAGCGAGTGTTGCCTTATTCAGAGGGTCTGGGGTCGAATCCCGCATGAGACTCGGTCCAACAAAGTACAAGAATTTGTACTATTGAAAATAGTGTTATCCCAAATGTAACCTTGTTATATTTGTTCACTATCTAAATGAAATGTATTTCTAACTTTCCACTCTGTAAGCAAATGAGATACACTAAAAAGGCACATTTTATTGTAGGAGTCTCTTCAATAGCCCCTGTTTTTATGTTTACATATAGCTAGTAAATTCTACTCTAAAGATATACTAACTTTGATATATCTGAATAAGATTTATATATAAATGTATAATGTGATGTTTTTAATACTCAATGTGGTTGATCATGCATACCTATTTCACATTGCCTTAACGTAGATATTTACACACAAAAGTCGATGTCATCAAACACACTACATTTCAAGTTTATACCTGATTTATTTATAACTTAAAGGTTTTGTTTTGCAACAGTGTACTGATTAGTAATTCGTATCTGATCTTATTTGATATAGATTTTGCAATTTGCAACATCATACCTGTAATTTTTTAACAGGTACTTGCAAAAGCTCACCCATATTTACTTTTATATACATGAACAATAAATACATGCCATTAAGATAGTTAACAAATATAACAAGGTTATATTTGGGATAACACTATCTTCAATAGTACACATTATTGTTCTTTCGGGCCGAGTCCCATGCAGGATTCGAAACCACACCCTTAGAGTAAGGCAACTATCCCGCATGAGACTCGGCCCGAAAAAATACAAGAATGTACATAGAATGTACAGAATTATACATGAACAAGGATGAAATACATGTATATGTTAACCGATAATGTTGCAAAATGATTTTCATAGTTAAGTAATACTTACCAAAGGATTCTAGTACATATTCAATCAGGCATTGACATTAGACTCGACGAGAACTTCAACTGAATTTAAATATTGCTAGGTCAAATGAATCTTAAACTGACTGTTGGTTGTACTTGCATTTTCAACAATTGTGTGTTAAGATATCACATGACACAAAAATGACACAACGCTGTGTGTAAGATAATGGCAGTTTGCCACATGCAAACGCGAAATGGATCACTGATTTCTTAAACGTGAAGTTCGTTCATAATAAAAGTTCTGTATTGAGTATTATTTATTCGAATTTGAAAAGGTATTATGAGAATTGAGAAACCTCCAAAGCTCACACAAACGTTTTTGAAAACGTTATTGGAACGACTCTCAAAAGAGTTTCTGAAAACCTTTCTGCCACGTTGACGTAAAAAGACTAGATCAATAACACATGTTATTCAACGATTGAAGTGTTCAGGTTGTTTACTGTCGATAAGATATACGTTGTGTATGTATTATGCACAGCAATAGTTATATGTATTTCGATATGTTTAGTTTTACCAATGTTTGTGATTCTCATGTTTAAAAAACAATTACACTTCTACAAATTAAAGTGTTAAAAGAAAATATTTATCAAAAGATATTTTACCTGCAGTTATTCGTATCAAATTAATCTGAATTTGAAATTGAAAGTTAACAATATAAGTTATAACATTCAGTCGAGGTTTACATCGTGAATTATAAGACCCGCATTATTTTTTATTCTACGAGCCGGAGGCGAGTAGAATAAAAAATAATAAGGGTCTTATAATTCACGATGTAAACCTCCACTGAATGTTATAACGTTTTTATCCTACCGAATGTCTCAAAATATTATTAAAAACAAACAGAAATGCTCGAACATCGTTTACTCAAAGAAGCAACAAATCTGGGTTAGAGTCAAAATAAACTGTATCACGTGACATGGACTGACTGACTTGGACGCACGCTTTATTTCGGTAGCGGGGTATAAGGCTTTTATCACCCTCGGTGACATTTATCCACCTGGGTGAGGCTGAATATGATTATTTGTTCAGGGTCACGTGGACCAATCATAGATCGACATTCTTACGTGAGGTAGGATAATGAGACTTAAAACACTCCTCACTGTCATTTTTAGAATTACAAAGACAATGAACCTTGGATACACATTGCTAGGGTATATTGGTGCACCCATAATGTATGTTATCATGGTCTTGTATACAGTCTAGAAAATATTCTCCAGAAGGTCTACAGCTACATGAATATGAAGTTGAAAGCTCAAAGTTAAATCTAAAGAAAAATGTTGAATTGTTTGGCAAACTACTGTTATTCCATAATCTATTTCATAAGTGTAATAAGAACATTATAGCGTTCGTTTTAAAAACATCAATATATATAGTAATTGACTGAACGATGGAACGAAAGAGAGAATGAATGAGAGATTGCCATGTTCATTCATATCGTCTAATTTATATCCAGAAAACTCTGAATGCTCACCAACATTTATAACATTAAATGGATATACACAAGATATTGAGATACATTTGAGGTGTTGTTTCATGAGAGTTTGAGCATTTCATCTGATGTACCAGCTTGCTCAAACAAATTATCCATTTTATCAATTTTTGGATTGTATTTGATTAATGGCCGATTATCAAATCATGCAGTGCATGCTTCACCCAAGCAGTAGTGATTTAAATTATTATAAAGTTGACAGACCTGAGTTTATGAGTTTATCATTGGCCGATAGACTCATTGCAACTATTACACAACTGACTCTTAAAAGTGTACACGTTTGAATGATTAATGATAAAAAGTCAACACACATGTTGTATAAGTGTATTAAATTTGATAACCTATACTTGTTGGTCCACCTGTTGGTTAATTTTAATTTTGTTTTATGCGGAAGAGTTTCTGGCATAATGCAAATGAAATTTATGAATGTTATGTCGCAAGTAAGCAAAATATGAGTTATTATCATGATAATAATGTTGTCAATTTGTTACATTATATTCATCTGTATCTTATTTTGAAATAACTCTTTTTGTCAATCTCATTTTTGCTGAACTTCACTGAGGATGGTCAACCAGGGACTCTGTAATCAGAACGAATCCCTGGCTATATACAGGAACAAGCGTCATGTGTAAATGCCTAATCTAACGCTGCGTTCCGGTGGGTGTTATGTAACATGTGTATTCGCTCTTAACAAGTCTTCCTTGTGGACTGCACCTTGGTTATCTTGTACTGCAGCCATAATGAGCTATTTATCTATCAACAGTCACTATAGACACTTTAATATGGGTATCTAATCTAACTGTTATGATGACAAAGAGGTACCAGTTTGTGCCTTTGCTTCAACATCCAGTGTTTGAACATCAAATAGCTTTGCAATTTGACTTGATATGGTAATTTGATGCTGTACAATAGCCCATGAATGTTCATTATCCGTTGAAACAATATTTGAATATCAAATTGTAAAATTGCAATAACATTCACATGTTATAGATGTGAAAGGTATGACTTATTTTCTAAACTACAATTAAAATTATAAAACATATAGACAATATAGACCTAAATAAAAGGTCAGAATTGTGTAAACATTTATATTTCAAGGTATTTATAGAAGTTGAACATGTATTACTACAAATCATAAAATCATAAAATGAAAACATAAAATAAGCACACATCATTTCACCACAGACCCATGGTTCTGTTCAGCATAGTTTGGGTGGGTGATTTTTCATATTAGTCCTTCTCAAATAAATTCATTTATTTATATATACATGTTCATTATTGTAGACTCGAATACCTACGCTAGATATCTATATATTACAATTTCCTCAAGTTATGTGAATGTCAATTCTTTGTGTATGTGTATTTGTATTTGAAGATAACCCTCTTATCAGAGTTGACGAATATACATTCGAATACACACCCACAGATTATCGCGAATACACGCCATTCCTCATCCCTACAAGCCTAGCTTAACTGCGGGTCATAAACCAGGGGAGAAATTATGCGCAATACTTTGAATATTTCGTAATTAGAAAATCCCTCGGTATTATTACCTTACATAAATAATGATAATTATCTTAAATATTGCGTTTCTTATCTCTCTGAGATATTGTTTATTTGTATACGATTCTTTACCAGATATATAAGGCAATCCTCTTTACAATAAATATTTCTCATATCAGCTGACTAATACGTGTTAACGGGACATATTTATTACACGTTATTGAAAATGCATCCTTAAACTAATAGTTAAGGGGAAGAAGAAGAAAATTTTTTATTTCTGTGTCGCGTGGTACAATATATATCCATAAAAAAAACACAGAATACATGCATTCAATAAACGAATGTACAAGCCGGCCATACGGCCTATGAGACACATCATGGCTAAAATATACAGATATATATATAAATAATGTTACACGTTACAACACCAACATGTGCAAGAGATAATATTGTTATGATAATTATATGTTGCAGGTGCTGGTTGCATGTTTTCGCCTAGTATACATGTTTAATGCTAGAGCGGCAAAAGGCTTTACAAACCTCTCATTGCGTAATATGGATAAAGATTTGGCTGTTTTGACAATTGTGTAAACAAAGAGTTAACAAGAGAAATATCCTGCCATAAACTATACCTAAGATCAGAATAAAAGCCACAGAAAATGTTTTTCATCCTCAATTACATTGCTATTACAAAAGTTAAGGAATCAACGTTGTATAAATGACAACTGTAAGTTTTGTCACTTTGGATTTTGTCTGCAACAATATGAAAACAAGCATGATATACTCCAATGTCCTGCAATGAACTTGCCAACTGTGTTCATTGCATTAAAATATAATATATATATTAAAGACATAAATATCCTTCATAAACAAAGCATACATTCAGACATTTTATCATTAAGAAAGACAAACGCAAATTCTAAATTTCCCTCAAATTTGCAGTCAGTTTCACTTTATTGTCCACAAACGATACCTATGATTCGATATTTTCCGATTTTTGATAAAAGTTCCTAATATCTAAACCAGTAGACACTCTCTTGCGTTATACACACGTACTATATTTGATTGATATATATTCCACCTGTTTCAAGTTGTGATTCGAAAACAAAGTACGATGGACAGAACATGACACATTTTATTATTTAATTGAAGATTTTTGCTATTGTTATATACTATCAACCATAAAATACTCGCAAATCATATCCCGACACAGTAACTTGTAAAACAGACAGTATCTACATATGAGACAACAATAAAACAGAAAACCTATGTTAGCTATCTCGATAATACAATTTGATTTGTTGAAGAATGTATGCCTCTCCTATATACATGTGGATGTGTATTGGTCAAAGAAGAGACTACTGTCATCAGAGTTCACAAATACACAACCGAATATACATGCATAGCAAGTCGCGAATGCACGCTGTTGTCTAAAGAGAGCAATTACGGATCATAAAACATTATGTCAAAAACACGAGTATGGTAAGTAATTGAAACACTTAAACTGTTCTTACTGACTGTAGCAACATTAATATGTATTACAAACAAAAAAATATAATTTTTTATGTAAATTGTTGGTTAAGAGGGTTTTATGAGTGTTTTTGGCGCGTATGTGTCATTTTGGTGACATATTTGAAAACTATATATGCATTATTCTACGGCACTTAATCTTTACTTTGTGAAATTTCTTTTTTATATTTTACTGTTTTACAAAGTAGTCATCACATAATTTAACGTTGTCTACTTGTTATCGGTGAAAACTCGTAATTCTATGCATGACTTACTAATTATAGATTCAAATTTATTCAATCATTCTTGCTTGACTGTAATGATGTGCGGATGGAAATGGATTAAAATAATATAAATGTTTTCACATTTTAATCACGTTATTAGTAATTGAGTGTCATATAGGTCAAACCCAAACCTAGCATTTGTTGCATATTTTGTTTTACCCTAACCTTCTATAATAAAACGAGTTTCTTCTGGTTATATTCATAAGTAAGAAGACAGTGATAACGTTACAGTGGTTTGCATATATATTTACCGGTTCTGATTGCAGGCGACGGCAGTCTGGTCGCACTCTGGTATTCAACCATTACATAAACTCACAAAAAGACCTACTCTTTGAAACTGAAATGATTTCTTACGATCATTGTAATTATGAATTTCAGTTGTATTGCAAGTTGCCTGTCTGTCCATTTTGTTTTAATGGAGAACTACGAATTAAAACCAAGTGTTCGTTCTTATTCATGGAGTCAGTAATTTAATTTGGGGTGATTTATTGACAATGACATGTAATTAGGACATTTCATAAGGTCAGCGAAAAGCAGTTTGGTAAACTTTATTGAATGAATTTCCTCAAATAAGTTATATATACGATCATTGATGTTTGTTTTTGGTCCTAAATGTTCGAATTCTCTTCAATTTTAATTTATGACAACCAAATATACATGGTCACATTTAAAGTATTCGAGTTAAACACCCAAATGTGACAAAACAAAAGTACCAATGACTTCGGTATACTCTAGTGTATAGTGCTGATAATGAGGCAAAGGTGTCGCATATAAAGAATAGGGTTATTTATTTCCAGTGTTTAATTACATTTAAAATAAAATGTTTATTTCATTGATGCTGATTTGTGAGGTTTTAAATGCAACAATAGCATACCACAAGCTGTCAATTTGTGGGGAGAAATACGTTCATAAGACAGAGAGTCTTTCATGTCTTGCATGCCTTGTTGCGAATCAATTAATCAATTAGAACGACGACAACCACTGAAGCAGTGTGTTCATACCCAATCACAGTGTGTCGAAATAAACAAAGTTGTGTGTTCTGTTAATTAACAAATATTTCTCGCCTTCATATACACAAATGTCTAAATAGCAGGTGGATCCCCTCATCAACATATTTCAAGATTTGTTGATATCTTAACATATGACTGTCTGACTGAAATGGAAATTGTAAAAATAAATATATATTATTTTGGTAATCATAAACAATGTTGCAGTGCACGGACAAAATCCCACAAATACACACTGCTACCAATATTGTGTTATTTACTTCTGAATTTTTGTTTTAAATATCAATCACCAAACCCAAATTTTAAAACTTATCAAACGAAAATCGCAATAAGTGTAACATAATTAAATGTAGTCTGTGGTATAACCATAGACCATAGCGGGTACCATTAATGATTAGTTTTATATATTCCGAATTAATATCTTACAAACCTGAATAAACTAACTTGTTCGCAGAGATTGCCATCGCTAGTAGTTATGCAACTCAGTGTAATAACTGCACATGTGTATCTCAGCACGTATCATGAGACTAAATACACAATCAGTACTTAAAGGGAAAGTTCTATACCGCCAGTCTATAACATATAACATCCGCCATCTTGGATTTTTTACATGTCTTGAAATGAAAACACGCTATATTTAACCCAATTTTGATTTGTTTGTAATAATAAAACCTATACACTGATAGAACATTCACATAGTAACAAATGACGTATCATAAACTAATAAACACTATGCTGTTAGGCCGTAGCGAAGTTTTCCCAAATCGCAGTGCGGATGAATGAATTCAAATATCATTGTTTATATGTAGAGGGTAATGTCCGAGTAACTCTCCATTCCTTTAAAATAATGGAGCCGAGGTCCATTATTTTAAGGAATGGAGAGTTACGAGGATATTACCCTACTTAAATTACACTCACAGTATTGCTCTTTTATCAAAACTGCTTTAAAAAGTTATAGAAATTAAATTTCTACTTAAAAAATATGATGTGATGTGTAAATCTCCATTACTAGCATCTATGTATAAACGGGAATATCCTCTGGAATTTCGTTTCCCACAAAAATACCCCGATAGAACCCTCCTTTTAACGACTCAAATACTGTATGCAATAATTTGTTTGCTATTGTGGAATGTATTGGTGAGATTATTATGACTCATTTCGTACACATAAATACATGTTAATAAAATATATTTGTAACGACATGCGATGGTATGAAGTAAAATGTTGCAAGATATCTGTGGAATACATGTGTAATTAAGATATTTACATTGCATAAATATGTCATTCAACTGAGATGATATCTTTATGTTAATAACTATGAACAACACTGTGAAACGCCATAAGACTTACGAAAGGTTTTCATTAAAATACTTAAACATTATAAATAACAAACACAACATTTATCTTTCTTATCTTTCTACATACATACACGCGTGCACACACTCTGTAATTCAGAATTACGAGTAGAAACTGGAAGTGCTTGGTTTTGGGGCTGTTTGTTTGATGTTTTGGGCTGTTTTTGAGCAAAATGTATTATTGTATCTGCAGGCATCAATTCATTGCGTTTTTTGAGCCCGTCATATGTTTAACTTTTATGGGTTTGGTCAGGCAGTTTCCTTTATCATCTGTCATTATACAAACATGCATTTACGTATTGCCACAAGGAAAAGGGAGAGAAAGAGGGTGGAGGCAGAGAGAGGGGGTGAGGGAGGGAGAAAGGGAGGGAGAGAGGGCCGGAGAGAGAGATATTAGACTGTGCATGTTGTCTATAAATGTAGAACGGTATATAGTTATACCTTCCTAACTGAACAACTGTAGCCAGTCGTTAAAATCGCCATAATACAACACAATGTTGGCGTTGTGAAACAAGTATAAGGTTTTTACATTCTGTTTCTGTGAGCCCGTCATATGTTTAACATTTATATGTCGTTGCATTAGCTAGGTAAATTATGGGTTTGGCCAGACAGATTCCTTTGAGGGGGACGTGTATTTATTCAAATACAAGTGCTTGTGAACTAGTGAATGAAGAAGACGTCTTTAACTTTGCATGTGTCACTCTATTCAATCAATCTTTATTTCTAATACTTAGAGGCCACAGGCCTATAGTACAAAAACGTGCAAAAGATTCACATGCAAACAAACAGAAAACACCTAAACGGGGATCACAACATCATAAGTTAGCATTTGAACATATTAAACAGTAACATTTCACTTCTGATATAAACATATGTTATACATGTCACATCATAACTGAGAATTTCGAAGTAACATGCCTTGGTAGATGAAAGTTGATAACTTTCGAATTAGAAACGTATTTGAAGTTTAACCTATTTGGATGTACATAGTAATATTTTGGAATATTATTTGTTCTCAGGTCAGTATACAAAGGACAAATTAAAAGAAAATGGTATTCGTCTTACACACAATTAAGATGACACAATTTACAAATTCTATTTTCTAATGCTATATTGTAATATCTTCCTGTCTCAATTGCTAACTCGTGGGATGACCACATGAAACGTGAAACTGCATTTCGGAATTTCCTTATATCTAACATACTCAAATAATGTTCTCTATATATGTGTGATTTAAACATTTTATAGTAAAAACATTTGTTTGAAAGTGACAGCGATGTAGCCCATTCTTGTGTAAATATATCTTTCAGTCTTTGTGTAACATTATGTACAAAATTTGAATTGAAATCCACTTTTTGACTCTGCCATATATCCCCAAAACCAATAGTATTTAATAACTCACGAACGTTGGATACCCAATTTGCCTTTCCTCTCGTATCATACAGCATCATCATATCATAACATTGCCTAGGGTATCTATTAGAGGGCTTATTAAAGAGACGTGTCCAAAATTTTATCATTCTAGCTTTGGCAAATATATGAACTGGGAATCTGCCTAACCGTCCATACACCATATTACTGGGTGTGCTTGCCTTCCAGAAACTTCTTACAGGTATATAAGTGTATCTTTTTAATAATATCATAATGCCTCTGATCCATACAATAATATAGGAATAATTTTTGAGTCAAGTATTTTGAAAAATGATTTGCAATCAATATCCACAAGTTTATAATTACTTTTGAGAACACCAATTAACACCTTTTTGGCTTGTGTGGAACAATATTTTGCATGATCTGAAAAGCAGAAGCGATTTGAAAAGTACACTCCAAGATATGTATATGATTTTGTTACATAAAGCGGCTGACCTTTATAACACCACTTTTCCGTTTTAGACAGCTTACCTCCGTTTTTTAATACTATAACTTTAGTTTTCTCCATGTTGACAGTCAATCCTGCATTTTCACAATAATGTTCTAATTCATTTATATGCCGTTGTAACCAATTGATGCTTGTAGAAAATAAAACCATATCATCGGCAAACATTAATAAAAACAATTCTGTCAAATCAGGATGCAACTGGATGCCATGAGAACCACTACTTTGAATCCTTAAAGTCGCCAATAGGTTAGCACGGGCTTCTGTACTATACCACCTTTCTCTAGATTCAGGTGGCTGCGTTCAAGCGCATTCAATCTGACGGGAACAATTCTTGGTCTCGGTTTCTAAACTATTGGAGCCGTAAATTAGTAAACTTTTCGGAGACTCGTGTCACCAAACTACGATCACAAAACTATCCTAATGTTTACCTACCTTTGTTTTAAGTTTCGTTTAGACGCGGATTGTCGCAGCTGCAATGCGAAGAAAGTCGAGATCATGTTCATGTGGCTTGCCATGCCAATCGACAAGCTTGCAGCCTTAAAACCCCATTGTCATTGTGTTATTCGTGGATCATCACAATATTCACAGCTGAAAACGACGTTCTCTTGGCTTTGATTTCAATTTGTCAGGTCACGGTTATAAAGAATACGAAAGAAATGAAGATTCTAGTATAGAGATCTCTTATATAGTCTAGATATGTATTGTAGTTCTCCAATTTGAACATTGAATACTGATTACTGAATACTAAAAGTACCGACATGCTTCAGGTGTGATGATTTCAAATGCGTCCAATGAATTGCATAGTATATAGTCAAAAGATATTTATAAGAATCATTAACCTTCAGGTAACATGGTTTGCTGTTTTAAACCGATATCATTATGTTTGTTGGTGAAAACGAAATTATCTAAGAAAATTTGATACAAAAATATCCAATGCTACAAGTTTATAATATTTTAGGAATATACATGTTATTTCAACTTTTTAGTTCATCTGGCCTGAAATGATGGGCTTATAACATGTCCGTCCGTCCATAAACTGTTTACTTTTTCGACTTCTTCTCCAGAACCAGTGATTGAGAGCTGGAATGTTAAATACAGGTCTTTTGGCCAATAAGAATTCTAAGTTGTAGATTTGGTGACCCTGCGACCCTAAATATGGGGTATACCCCAACTCTCCAAAAAAAGAATCGAAGGCCTTAATAAATTCAAAAGACACACAGGACAGTTATGGCTTCGCGTTTTTGAGGAAGTTTTCACTGTCATGTTAACATGTTGTCCGTTGTTGGAAAGCCTTTCTGAAAACCAGCTTTAGAAATCGTGATGATATTTTTTCTTTTAACGAATGTTGTTAATGTATGATATAAAATAATGTTAAAAGTATACCGAAACAACCTATTTATATATGACATATATTTGGGGTCTCAGGTTCACGAAATCTACAATTTAGAATCCCAATTGACTAAGGAGTCTGAATATGAAATTTCAGTCTCTTGGGTCTTGAGAAGAAGATGAAACTAGGTTTTCAGGTCATGACCTCTGTGACCTATATTTGAGGCCGCAGGGTCACGAAATCTACAATTTCGAATCCCCATTGGCCATGTAGTCTGTACACAACATTTCAGCTTTCTAGATCTTTTGGTACTAAAGAAGAAGATGAAAATAGGTCTTTAAGGTCGTGACCCCTGTGACCCTATTTGACCCTGAGTTGTTTACTCCATATAGAAACGTGTGGTGTTCACAAATTAACAGTCACAGAAACCGACTTGTATCGTTATGGCCATTGTATATCAACAGAGAGCTAGGACAAGCCACCCTTTCTTAAACTTGATTCTATATCATACATTGTGTAATATGTTCTTTTCATTTTGGGTTATTAAGTATCAGAATGAATTCCACACAAGGACTAGCTTTGTATAACCTACACGCATTATATACACAATAAAAGAAGTTTTGCACCTATTTGATATTTGATGCAAAGAGAAAGTGCTCTCTTCGGTGAGCCCTGTTCTCAACCGGAAGCTTGAAGTCGTCAACACCTTCTTTTCTTGATATGCAGTTGTTGGTCAACTGGGGCTGGCTCGATATGTTATCTGCTGATTGGATTCAAGAACATCATGTGACTGCTTTACATTCTCATTAACACGAGATTGACAGTTGAAAAGATAACATTCATACTGTGATGTTTATACAAAATAACCTGCGGGACTATTTTATCACTGTATCATTGCGCAATTATGACATTGCTATCACATGCTCTTTCCTTGATTAAACTTTTAAAAATACTTACACGTGATTTTTATTTGTAGTTTGATTGAAAGTTAGATTAATACAGCATGTTAATTTTGAATTCTCTAAATATTCATCGACTATTGTTTTCTCCAAGCAGTTTGTTATTTGTGTCAGTGTTACACCTTGAACTATTTTCATGACAAACAAATCTTAAAGAGGATACGATATAAAACACGATGGGAGTAACTTCTGTGGAAAGAGAATGGGGTTTGTCTTTCTCCAAATTGTTTTTCTAAAACAAACATAACAATCCAACAACTGTCGGCCCTAGCTCAATTAAACATCGTAAGTGAAACAATCACCATGTGTAGATTTGATTTTTTTCTCTCACTGTTTTCGGACTTTTATTTTTAGACATTTGCACTGAAAAATATATTTATCTTGATTCAGTGGCAACAAAATGCTTTTTACAATTTCCCTTCCAGAACAGATCTTCACGACTGAGAGTAATACATATTGGGAAGTATATATTCTTGTGTAGCATGAATTTATTCCTAATGAGTGATTAAGGATTTATTAAAGAATAAAGCTATTTAATAATTGTCAATATGTTTTAAACTTTTCCCACTTGACGGGGGATACAGTCGATTCTGTCTGCTTGTTGTATTATAGTCAATTACTGTGTACGTACATGGGAACAATAATTACAACTCAAAAGCATCAAGTTGTCAGTATTGTCACAGTATTTTCACAAAAGGCTTAAGCATACATGACAACATGACAAGTCCATTGGTGAATTATCAAGTTTACTCTCAATTCTAAGAGGAAGAGAGGATCTGAACATCACAGACATCACAAAGAAAACACAATAATTAAACAACAGTTTCCAAATATAAATCTCATCGGATAGGTATTAATGAGTTGAAAACATATTTGAATGGTTTAAATGATATCGACTGATAATTAAATTATATAAGTTAATGAAACTTCATGAATGTCTTATCAATATGAACAATGACATTTAATCCTACTGTAAAATTGCCACTTAAAGAAACTGCGCACACGGAACATTCATTAATATTCGCACACAAACTAACAAAGACAATATTATCGACACACTTTATACGCTGAATCGGAACTAAACAAAATGTCAAAAGAACATGAACAATATCCGTAAAGTCAGAAGTTAAAAAATCGAGTTAAGTGTCTCACAACGAAGTCCCAAAGACAGTGGCGGTTATGACCGCTGTGTATGTGAATCACATCGAGTCTACCAAATGAGCATGGGAGGTCTGGGGAAACGGCCCGCATATAAACGTTATTTGGATGATATGGAAGAAGGTGTAGACAGCGCCTCACTTCATCCGACATATGCTATATTGGGATGAGATCCGTTCCGTATGTGACACAGCAATGCATCGAATCTATCATGCAGCATGCATGGAGACTTGGAGGAATGAAGTGCTTTTTACTCCCCTAATCTCGTGTCAAGTTGGGGCTGGATAGTCTCTTCATCCCATATCCATCCTGTGAAGTTGCAGTAACATAGGATTGTTCTGGTAGAGAAAATCCATTGAAACCCATGCTGTGTGGGGATGAGGGTTATCCTGTTGCAATGTCAACCCTGGTGCAAGACACCGTAGGCCTCAGAATCTAATGTATGTCGCCAACAATATTTAACTGAATATAATTATTAAACACTGGAAGAGAACTCTTGGATTCGGCTATTCCATCCTAAATCATAGATCTACCTCCAAAACGATTCCTCTTCACAATACAGTTGCGTGATTAACGTTTCTATAAACACAGGTAGATATGTTGGCAGTATACAACCAAACATATTTCGATAATAATTTTTGAAAATCATAGACCGGTTTACAAACATATCAACTCTTGTCGGCAAACAAACACTTGAACTTATAATTATTACAATCCAACTGATATTCTTTACATGTCCTGACAACAAAAGAAAATTTATGATTTATAACAATGTAAAGTAGTTAAAATTATGTTATACAAAAATAATTAATTTGCAGTATAGTATACATGTAGTGGTGGCAACCTAATCTTTTTTTTAAATATTTCATTTTGTTTCCATATCTGTTTTAATGTCTTTATGTCCATCTCTATATTTTTCTCGACGTAATATAAACATATTTTTTTACAATCATTCAAATAACTTTGATCATGTTTAAGTTTGTTTTCATATGCAAAGGTCGGTTGACATGCATGCATGACCTTTGGTCAGTTTGTTGTGGTTATCAATTGATTGTACACCCACCTGCTTAGTATCAAAACAAACATAGAGATATGATAATAGTTATATAGACAATTTTTTTTATAATCTATAAAATCAATGTTAAAAGTAAGTGCCTGTTGTTTCAGGCAATTGATAAATATGTCCAAAAAGAGAGTGAGACAGAAGGGAAACATTAATATCATCAAGAAAATATCTCAAAAGTTGACTGACTGTAGACCATCTTAATTAATAGATCAGTTAAGATAAGATAAGATAATATTTATTGTTCCAAAAGGGAAATTTGTTGTGTATAACCATAGTTTGATAAACATATCAGAGTGTTTTCGAGGTAAAAAAAAAATACTTCAACTACTACCAATTTAATATGTATGTGTGGTCAGATTAAAGGTTAAATATCGCTAAAATTCAAAGTTTTCGTGAAAGGATTCCTGGTTCAAGGTTAATGTCACAAGGTAAAACATTATGACCACAACTGAAGGTTTTTATCACAAGGGATGCAGATGAAAAAGGTCTATCACTGACCAATTAAAAGTTATGACAAATTAAGTTTTTCGAAAAAAATGTTTTCTGCCCCAATATCAAGAATACAAAGTAAAAAATGGACGTCCTCATCATTAAAGTCTCATCACAATAGATAAACCTTTGATATTTCACTGACCAATAAAAATAATATGGCCTAGGTTAAAATGTTTTGGACAATCAGAATGACAAACATACGGACAGGTGAAAAACAATATACACCATGAGTCTTAAGTATAACAAGTATTATACAAACATGGTAGTTAATTCAAACTAATGAAAATATGTGACATATTAAAATAACATGAACCTCACCTACAAAATGTCCTCACAGTTGAATAATACTGCTTTGTGGTAAATACATGTAATGTTCTACAAAACACATTCAGCATATACAGTTCATAATAACATCACACACTCAATGGGAAAACAAATGAAATATATATCTATGACACAATACTTATAACAGAGCACTGCCCGACTTGTTAAATACTCAATTAGAAGAAGACCAAAACTGCAAATCTATTTTTTTGTCTGTACGTTAACATTTTAACATTTTGATACGGCATCAAACTGCTGGTCAGAACATTGAAAATAATGGATTCATAAATATTCTGTAAAACATGAACATATGGAGGAATAGAACTCGAAACAATATGTAGTTGATATACTACCTATGTAAAAACAAAACTCTACTGTGATTTTTACAATGAATTCAAGGGAATCAAATGTTACAAATATATATCATCAACACGCAATGTGAATAAATCCATCAATAAAATAACATACTAAGCTGACGTTTAACGGGCACTCAACTAAAAATCACCAAATCGGCCAGCATTAACATGTACTGCTGATATTGCTAGGTATTCAATTTGAAACAATTCAATGTCTTTTTTTTTTTAACATAGAACCACACATACATGTCACTGGATTTTAATTAACTATGATGCTTATTCATTTTTTTCACCATGCTTAAGAGGTTGCTATTTGTAAAAATAACCACATTCCATTAGTACATTTATAGAAATGTCATATCTTATTTTTGTTCATTCCACAGTTTGTGATGGACAGATGGGTAATTGTTTTAACAGTAAAACATTGATAGAATAAACACCACAGATATATCTTACAATGTTTCAACTTCCCAATTGGGTATAAGTATATCAGAGTCATAGTTTAACAATAATCCTCAATCTATTTCTCTGACTAATACAAGATAAATGGAAGCATGAACACATATTATACTTGTAAAGGACAAAACACATATATTCCTTGTAAAGGACAAAACACATATATTCCTTGTAAAGGACAATACACGTGTAAAATGAATACCTAAAACGATATTTGCATTGCTCCAGCATTGTCATACAAGAAAATTGCTATCAGTAAAATCAATGACACATTTTGAAATGATATCAATCATAAACATCTGAAGATTTACTGATTTTATGTGAAACATATAAAAATATGCCATGTTCAATGGGACTATGATGCAATAGCAAAAACATGCACAAAATGAAGCTTTATCATACAGCAATTCAATAAAACAATAGCATAAAACAACATGATCGGAACCTTCATCTTGTAGATCATGGTCTTGTTACAGTCATTAGTATTTGACTCTGGTTGTTGTTGAATTGTAAAGTAACTCTACTATAGCATTGAGGTCTTTCAACACAACCATCTTACCATCATACCTTACATATCATAGAATTGTCTAAATTCACATGAGGGCCGTGGACAAAATATCTGACATCATGTCTGATCGTAAACTGGCAAAGGCAGAATTCAGAATTTCAGGGTCAACTTTATGCTGTAACAGTTCCAAGACAACATCAACTCGGTTCCTGTATACAGCCCTTGAAAGGGCATTGTATTCATCAAAGTCAACAATATTTACATCTGATCCTTTTTGTAAAAGAAACTGAACCACCTCAATGTGGCCCTCTTCAGCTGCAACACTCATCGGTGTTTGCCCTTTGTAGAATATTGCATCAAGAAAGGCACCATTCTCTACAAGTAACTGTACAATGTCTCTATTCCCACGTTTTGCAGCTGCAAAAAGTGGTGTTACTCCTTTGTGATCTGGCAGGTCAAAGTCAGCAACTGATCCCGCAAAAAGTTGGACAATTTCTAAATGTTCATGCTCTACACTTGTCAGTAGTGCAGTCTTGCCTTCATCGTCTTGTACATTCACATCTAGTGCAGTCATTGCTTCATCATCTTGTCCAGTCACTTCAACTGCAGTCATTGCTTCATCATCTTGTACAGTCTCATCAAGTGCAGTCATTGCTTCATCATCTCGTACAGTCACATCAAGTGCAGTCATTGCTTCATCATCTTGTACAGTCACATCAAGTGCAGTCATTGCTTCATCATCTTGTACAGTCACATCAAGTACAGTCGTTGCTTCATCATCTTGTACAGTCACGTTATGTGCAGTCATTGCTTCATCATCTTGTACATTCGCATCAAGTGCAGTCGCTACTTCATCATATTGTACATTCACATCAACTGCAGTAATTGCTTCATCATCTTGTACAGTCACATCAAGTGCAGTCGTTGCTTCATCATCTTGTACAGTCACATCAAGTGCAGTCATTGCTTCATCATCTTGTACAGTCACATCAAGTACAGTCGTTGCTTCATCATCTTGTACAGTCACATTAAGTGCAGTCATTGCTTCATCATCTTGTACATTCGCATCAAGTGCAGTCGCTACTTCATCATCTTGTACATTCACATCAACTGCAGTCATTGCTTCATCATCTTGTACAGTCACATCAAGTGCAGTCGTTGCTTCATCATCTTGTACAGTCACATCAAGTGCAGTCGTTGCTTCATCGTCTTGTACAGTCACATCAAGTGTAGTCATTGCTTCATCATCTTGTACAGTCACATCAAGTGTAGTCGTTGCTTCATCGTCTTGTACAGTCACATCAAGTGCAGTCGTTGCTTCATCATCTTGTACAGTCACATCAAGTGCAGTCGTTGCTTCATCATCTTGTACAGTCACATCAAGTGCAGTCATTGCTCCATCATCTTGTACAGTCACATCAAGTGCAGTCGTTGCTTCATCATCTTGTACAGTTACATCAAGTGCAGTCATTGCTCCACCATCTTGTACAGTCACATCAAGTGCAGTCGTTGCTTCATCATCGTGTACAGTCACATCAAGTGTAGTCGTTGCTTCATCATCTTGTACAGTCACATCATGTGCAGTCGTTGCTTCAACGTCTCAGTGGCGTAGGAACGGTTTTTGGGGTGGGGGGGCCCAATTTTTTTTCTTGAGAGCGGGGGGTGGATCGAGCTTGGGTGGTCAGAATACCCCGTCTGTGTTGGGGGGGGGGGGGGGGGGGGGGGGGGGGGGGGGGGGGGCAATTAGCTTCTAAAAAATCTTAGTCATTTTGGATGGGTTTAAAGTGTGTTTGACTGATGATTTAAATTTAACATCACGTGACCTTGCTTTAGGGCCAAAAGAAGTCACGTGCCCTTACTTTAGGGCCAAAAGTCACGTGACCTTACTTTGGGGGCCAAAAAAAGTCACGTGACCTTACTTTGGGGCCAAAAAAGTCACATGACCTTGCTTTGGAAGCCAAAAATGTCACGTGACCTTGCTTTTAAGGCCAAAAAAAGTCACTTGACACAGGTGTGGCTGTAAAAAATCGATTTTATGTCAAGAAAATACACCAAATTGTACCTAGATCAAATCAGAAATGAACATTTGAAAATGTGTTTGAACTGAAACATGCACCTGAATAGAATAAGCACCGTTAACACATTTTTAAAGGCGGAAATTTAAAAAAATTATAATAGAAATAATTCATTTTGAGAGAAAGGACAGTATGTCCTAGCTGTGAAAGGGACAGAGACCTATACTCGCGAGATAGTTGAAAGTTAGCATGTATCATATTCCTAGTTCTTTTGTTCTTAATATTTCGGATAATAATCATTACAAATGTTTAATCTGCATATGCTGCGTTTACACTAGGCCACGATTAGTCCATAATCGCAACAATTTGGAATTTCTGAGTGCGTGTGTTAGGGTACTCAGGACCATATAGTTGTAATTGCAAGCTAAGGGATATGTATGAGCTTCAATATTTGCAGACAAGACAACGGAAGTCACGATAAAATGGAAATAAAATAGGATTGAAATAAAGTCGACAAGTTTTCCTTGTTCCAGAAACGGAGAAAGAACATTCATATCTCAGTTCGATCAGAATTAATCCTGAAATAGCATCCAAAATGACATATTGTTTGAAAAATTACAATTCATAATCCAAGAGACCAATACAAAGACTTTTCATTCTGTAGAAGGTCATAAAACCATAACACCCAAAAGTTACCAAATCTATTAATTATAATCCCCACTTGCCAAGGTGCCTGTACACAGAACTTCAACTTTCTAGAGTTACTGGTTCTGGAGAAAAAGACAAATATAGTCCTTGAGTTTGTGGCCCCTGAGGACCTTATTAGGGATCAATAGGTCACCAAACATATGAATCAGAATCTCCGCTTGCCAAGCTAACTGTACTAATGATTCCAGTTCTCTGGAATCAGTGGTTCTGTAGAATAAGACGAAAATATGTTTTAATGCTGTGGTTCCTTGGGCCCTTATTAATCAAGATACCCATGATCTAAGGAGTGACAGTAGGAGTATGTACACGAGATGCCAACTGTCTGTAGTCAATACAGAGCTGGTTCTAGAGAAGAAAGACGAAATTGGTTTTTGAGGTCAGGTCTGATGAGCTAAATACGTTTTCAGGAGTGGCCCTTACTAGGGGTCACATGGTCACCAAATGTACAATTTCAATCCCAAATGTCTTAGGAGTCGATATTTCAACTTTCTAGCTCTTACTTCTGGAGAAAAAGCCTAAAATAGGTTTTTTGGGCCATGGCATCTGAGGACCACCAGGGCCACAAACTCGGCAATTTAAGATCCCCATTTTCCGATTTTTGAAACGTATTAAAAACGTATCAAAGCACCCTCCTCCCACCAAACACAGCTATAGGAACAACATTCTTTTCAATTTCGTCTGAAAATTGGGGTTGCCATGTCGTATTTTCACTAGAAGATGCTGTAGGATCAAAATGTTCATCCATATTAGTGTTAAAAATAGGGTGAGGACTCGTCATATTATCTGTTTCTGAAAAAATAGTATGAGAAAAGAAATTTTCTTCAAAATTGACACAGACTTTTTGCTCCTAGAAGGCGCTATTGAATTTTTTTCGTGGGTGAAAAGTGGGGGGGCCGTGCCCCCCCAGGTTCAGAAGTGGGGGGGCCCGGCCCCCCCGGGCCCCCCCTGTTCCTACGCCTATGCGTCTTGATCATTCACGCCAGGTTGAGATTGTCTTTCGTTATGCTTTGCTTTCAGATCAATACAAGTTTGTAAAAGTTGATGCACAACCGCCACATGATTTCCAAAGCACGCCCAGTATAAGGCTGTGCGACCTCTCACGTCTGTGTAACTTGCATGTGCACCAGCGCGGACTAAGAGATCTACTGCAAGTCCGTGACCAAACATGGAAGCTATGATCAATGGCGATCTCCCTTCAGCAAAGTCAGCTTGAACATTAACATCTGCCCCTTCTTGTATCAACATGTCAACAACAGCTGCATGTCCATGTCTTGCTGCTGAGTAGAGTGGATAAAACCTTCCCTGGTTTGGTGATGCTCCATACTTCAGAAGTGATCGGACAAACTGCACATGACCTCGTGCTGATGCTAGTGTAAGTGGGGAACCAAACATCCGGTTGGGGTTTCGAGGCTTCTTTGAATCACATACTTCATCAACTTCAGCGCCATATTTTACCAGAAGGTCGACGATGTTTTGATTCTTGTCTTGTTCCAGTACAGAAATATCCGAGGCTGAAGCTTGTGTATTTTCAGCTGCACATGTCCAGTGCAAAGCTGTGTATCCAATTGTATCATGAAGCGATACATTGGCGCCATGGTGAAGAAGGTATTCTGCTATAGATAGATGACCCTTTTTCACAAGCAACCATTAATGGTGTTTTACCCTCGATATAGTTGATGTTTACGTCTGCTTCTGACTCTATCAAGATCTTCATAACATCTATATGTCCATTTTTGCATGCTCCATAAAGCGCAGACATTCCATAGTCTGTTGCCAAGTTAACATTGGCATTTGCAGCCACAAGAAGATCTACAATTTGAGAAAATCCATGTTTGGATGCTATCATGAGAGGAGTACCTTCAATAGGTGAAAGAGAATTGATATCAATTCGGTCTTGCCTTAGCAGTGCTTTTGTGATATCAATGTGTCCACGATCACATGAATGGTGCAATGCAGTAAAGCAATCATTGTCTGCAAGATTGAAAGTGATGTCCGGCTGAAGGTGTCTTGATTTTTCAATGAGTTTTCTTGCTACTGCTGAGTGGTCATTCATGATTGCGAGCATTAACGGTGTTTGTTTCTCGTTGTTTTGGTGATACAAGTTGGCTTGATGTTCCAAATGAAGTTGAAGAATACCTTCATGTCCAGACACTGCAACTCTACACAAGGAAGTATCTCCATCCTCGTCCACAACTTCTAGATGTGCTCCAGATTCAAATAGCTGTTTTGCAATATCATAATATCCATAAGATGAAGCTAGATGGAGAGCTGTAACTTGCAAGGTTTGTGACAGGGAATTAATGTCAGCTCTTCCTTTTATCAACAGAGACACAATTTCACTGTTGTCGCTAAATGTTGCTATATGCAATGGAGTACACCCTTCATATTGTACAGCATTCAAATCTGCTCGATAGTTGATTAGAGATTCCACACACTTTTCCTGGCCTATTCGACATGCACAATGCAGTGGTGTTGATAAGGCACCAGGTTTTCCGTCTACATCTGCCCCTTTTTTAAGAAAAAAATTGACAATGTCATGCAATCCAAATGCAACTGCAGTGTATAGAGGTGTTCCTCCATATATATTTGCATCATTTATGTTTGCTTCATGGTCAAGTAAACACTGTGCAAGTTCCACAGTTCCTTTTTTTCCTGCAAGAGACAGGATAGGGATTTTGGACGGCGATAGTCTATCAACCTTAGCACCTGCTTCCAACAAGAGGGTCACCATGTTATGATTCCCAGTCATCAGTGCAAGGTGAAATGGGGTCCATCCAGTATTTGAGCACATATTGATGTTTGTGTTGTTGTATTCCAAGAGATGTTTCATAAAGGAGACATTCGATGAGAGAGCGACAAGGTGTTCGATTCTGAATCCATCAAATAATGGTTTCTGTTGATATTTACCGTCCAGACTATCCAGTGTTTCAGTATGATTGTTCAAAGAATCAACCAATCTGTGTAACTTTGGCTTGAATGTTAAAATTTCTACAACTGCCTTCCAGTTGCCTTGTCGAAATGCCAATTCAAATGGAGATGGCATTAAATCTTTAATTTCTCTCGTCCAATACTCTAAACACTCAGTCATTTCAATGTTTTGTGCACTTTTAAATGCCTCAGCATTTGGTTCTACAGTCTTTGTTGAAAATATCCATTTGGACACAGCAGCATCATGCCTGTATTCTTTTACAAGCAAACGGAGACATTTGACATTATCATGGTTGCAAGCACAATGAAATGCTGTCTGTCCGGTTGAGCTCTCTCTCAGAGCATCAGCTTGAGCATTTAGAAGTACTTGAACGATATCAGGATTATTGCATATGCATGCATAGATAAGGGGAGTCCCATCAGCCAAAGTACCAAATGTAAATGTATGATCAATGTATACTTCTCGTCTTCTTGCGTCCATGCCTTCTACACTGGTAGTACATATATTGACATCACAGTCTGGGTGTTGAACCAATGATTCAACTGTTTCTAGATGTTCATACATGACAGCAAAATGCAGAGGTGTCACATCTCCAAGTTTTTTTGCATTAACATCACATCCTGCTTTCAGAAAAACCATCAGTGCGTCAGTGTTTCCAGCAACCGCGGCCCAGTGCAGTGCAGTTGTACCATCTTGGTCCTCCTCAGTGGGGTCAATCATCTGCTTTGCAACAAGATGAGAGCACATTGCAGAGGAACTCACGCTTGCTACATGAGCTAGAACTGATTTGCCATCAAATTTCCTCCTTACCAAATTGGTAGGCTCTTTTGACAAAATGCTGCAAAGACCATCCACATTACTCCATACAAGACATCCGTAGATGGCATCCAATTTGAGTTCTTCACATATTGGCAATTCCCGCGAAAATGCTTCCAAGTAGATAACATTGGATTTGGATCTTGCAAACCAATGAAATGCAGATTGTTTGGTTCCTCTAAAAGAGAGCAGTGATTGTTTACAAACATCTTTGTCAAGGACTTGATCAAATACTTTCGAAACAAATCCTTTGTTCCTCCACATATGGTGTTGAAATATCATTGTAAAGTGCTGATCTTTAATCTCAGTGATGAATCTTTCCCTGAGAATCTCTATGTGACGAGACAAATAAACTGTCATCACTACAGTGTCATCTGTTTTTCCTTTCACCTCTTCTTCTTTGTCATCAACCTCCTTCACCACAACGTGATACGTGAGATATGATATCTTTGCATTTAGAAGAATGAACGCTGGGTCCATTTCGCCTATGACGGATGAAACACATTCATACAGAAAAGGATGTCTAAATCCAACGACTGTTTTCTGCTGCTTGAGAAATGTTCCAATCATGTTCTCTATAAATTCATTGAAGGATTCTGGCTCATTTGCCTCAAAGGTTTCCAAATCAATTTCACCTTGACTACTTATCATGATTTTGAACAATGTTTTAATGGATTCATTATTTTTCATGATTGCAGAGAGTGTTACTTTCATGATCTTTATTGGTGTTTCAAAGAATCTCTCTGGATTTGTTCCAGCATGTTCATACAGTTGAAGCAATTCACAACAATGCGGAAACCCATGTACTGCAACTTTGATATCAAATCTGTCAACTATGGCATCAATCTGCTCTTCAGAAAGTTTCAGGTGAACCTTTGTGTGATGACGCAGCATTTGTTTCATCGTGTCAGTTGTCATATATTTCTCTTCTGTGACATTTAAAACATCCTTGTTCTCAAACATTTGGTTTAAGGTATCAAGATATGGCCTGGCCTCCTTCAGTATGCTTAATCTAGTTGTGAAAATCAACTTAACTCTCTTGCTGTTCAATTTATTCAAAAGTTGCTTCAATAATGGAACCCACTGTTTAAAAGAATCTTTGTCAAACCCAACACTTCCAAAAATATCATCAACCACAAATACATATCTATCTTTGTGAATTGAACATTTCTTAATTGTATCAAGTGTTTTGGGCTTAAATCCTTTCATACTCATTTCCTTCAAAATCATTTGGGCCAAAACCGTCTTGCCAGATCCTGGACAGCCGGTGAGTGTCAGACAGTGATGAGTCTCCAGATGTTCCAGGGCAGCGTCCAGGGCAGGAGTCGGGATGTAACTCTCAGCGTCCTTCAGGATAGTCTCCATTTCATAATCTGCAACATAAAATGGTGATGCACTGAACAGCGGCATTTAAAAGGTAGAAACAATACATTTATCATTATTGGATCCTTAAACTTACACTTACATTTTTGCATATGTATTACACAGAAAACCATTTGCAAACGTGTGAATGATTACAGCATATTCAGACCCTAAATTCCTTATATTTATAAAGCCTTCTTTGCACAATATATTAGAATGCAATTCATCATCAATGCATATTGCTATAATTCAAATTCAAAAAGAAAAGAAAATCTGTAAAACATTTATAATTGAACTTCATCTCATTTCTTAATTTGTCCACATAAGAAGAGGCAGAACACTCTCAATTTATGCTCGCGGGAGTGAGTGATAAAAGACAATTTTGTAAACTGTTTGGCTTCAAACTTGCATGTTTATGGTTTTTATTATGATGTATGTGAACATCCAATATCAACCGTTATTCTCTTGCTATTTTCTCGTCCAAAGACTGATAATGACTGATTTGGAGATGTGAAGGCGTTGGCAACTTCACGATGCAGGATGACAATTGCATGCAATTAACAATTAACAGCAATGTATTTTGCTGCCTTGAAAATAAAAAAGGTCCATGGGCTCTGTAGCTCATAAGTATTTGTATTGTCCAAAGTAGCAACAACAAAAAATTGTTTCAGACTTATTGTAGACCTTTTGGTACTTGAGAAGAAGATGAAAATAGGTTTTTAGATTATGACTCCTGTGACCTGCATTTGAGGTCACAGGGTCAACAAGTCTACAATTTAGAATCCCCATTGTCTAAGGAGTCAGTACACAACATTTCAGGTTTCTATAGCTTTTCAGACTGGAGAAGAAGATGAAAATAGGTTTTTAAAGGTACATCCATTGTGTTTAATAAAATTTGATTTGTCTTTGATACGTTCCGTCTCACCATATATGTTGTTTACAGTTCAAATAAATTGACTCAGCTTGCATATTCATCACCAATCGCCAAATATATCATAATTACTAATTTCCAATTAAAATCGAGTAACATGATTATGCATGTGCAGAAACCGAAACTGCACGTCCCATTTACATGCACAGCAGTTATATGACCTATTTAACATTATCATACCAAAGTTGTCATTTGGTCTCTTATAAATAAAGATTCTAAAATTACGTTTGACTCATTGGCGCGCGTCAATCGCGACGCATTGTCCGGTTTTCGATCAGAAATCACTACTTTTACCTTCATATCGTCTATATACTAAGTCGACTATCATCAAAATGATAGTTTTCGGTAACAGTCGGTAGTTCTCGATAAAGTAACACATTTTATAACTTTTGGAATATGTGACCCCAAACAACACAATGGATGTACCTTTAAGGTTTCGACCCCTGTGTCACTATTTACGGTCACGGGGTCACAAAATCAACAATTTAAGAATCCCCACTGGCCAAGGACTCTTCACACAAAATTTCAGCTCTCTGGAGAAAAAGATGAAAATAGGTTTTTAAGGTCGTGACCCCTGTGATTCTATTTGGGGTCATGGGGTCACCAAATCTACAATTTAGAATCCCCATTGGTTAAAGTTATTGGTTCTGTAGAAGAAGTAGAAAAGCGAAACTTTACAGACAGACGGACGGACGAACGGACAGGAGCCGGACGCCGAACTCCATGGCATAAGCCAATCAGGCCTTTCAGCCCCGATGAGCTAAAAATTAAAAACTGCCAGAAACGAAAACATCAGACCGTTTTTATCAAAAAATTGTTTTAAAATATTGCCTTATAGTGATTTATTTGCCGCATTGAAAGCTACCGTAGTTTGTTTTATGCTTCTGAGCTTCAATTTTTAAACAGAAAGGAGTGATTTTGTTGTGTCAGCAAATCAAACCTTTGAAATGACCAATAAAAATAACGTTACAATATGAAATGCAGCTAAATATATCTGGAAGTTTTGCAAATAGCATAGTTTTAAAGGGCCTACTAAGCAATACCTTGTGTTGGTGCAGCATTCACATGAAGATCTCCCCTTATTGTACTATCTGCAATAGCAACCACATTAGTCGAGTCGGTGATCACTTGCTTTGTCTTAGATCCTGAAAGAAAATATAATGGACAGGGTCATCAACTGTTCAGCATTAGAATTATTGATTGAACAAATAAGCTACGCATACATTCCAAACAATATACATACAATTTATCTATTTTTAAAACTAAAAAAACTGAGGCATTAACTATGTTAAAATGAACGACATTAAAGGATATTGGTATGTAAAGAACAAACCTTTTTTACTTGATGCTTGATCTGTTTTCTGAAAACAAAATCTCAATATTGAGAATTTAGTATAAGTGAAGAGTTATGATCATTACAATACACAATATTATATTTTCTTCATGACCGTAGTCGATGACAGAACAGCATAGATGCACATGGTTATTACGATATAAACTTTTACATCCAGGGGACCGTAATGAATTGATAGTATAGCCTTTGGAATAGAGGTTATCATGTGCAGCAGTTAGCACATGTCCGGGTTAGAGAGTATCTGGAATGGACTATATACACGAGAGCGTGTAATGCGACGTCACTCGGCAGCCATATTTGAATATGTAAATATATACCTGAAATCTCTTGGGGTAAATTAAAGTGTGTGAATAAGGATGTTGTGTGGTGTTTTGACATGGTGATATACTATAGCTACAGGGCGCCCAGGGGATGTTACTATGTTCGGTGACTGCTGTCAAAATGGCAATATGGCTAACGAGGCTTAATGAATTGTCTTCCTTTTTACGTTCAGTGAGTCTTAACTGTTAATACAGCCATTTCGTTTTGATCATTCTAGTTACCTGTAACTGTGTCGAGCTAGCGGGGTGGTCTATCAGTGCATTGGGCGCGTCCTGAAGACCATGTGGAGGAGCACCTGCTTCACCGGATCGACTTCTCTCTGGTTGTCAAATATCAACATATTAACTACCTATCAAAGTGGTCAGGCCAATGGTCAATATCAAAGGTCCAAGGCAGCCGAAAATCCATTGGTATTCTGTTAGGCCTTCTATATAAAATACAGTGATGCTTAAGCTTTCTTCCATAATGTTCGATCCAGAGTGCGTGAGTACAATTTTCAGGCTTTTTAGAGCCGACACGGATAACACTTCACGCTGAGTAGCAAATGACTAATCATGAAATCATCCATCAGGTTATTTTTGTGGTATTAAGGTACATGCAGATTATTGCAAAAATGGTAACAAAACCTTACACAAGAATGGAATTCGTGATAAACACCCCAAACAAGAAAGTAGTTACATGTACGTCTTAGGTTGTTCAAATTATTTAGACAATGATATGCATGATGATAATCACATCGTTCTTACACATGATTATTATTGATATAAGCTAGGGGTCACAGGAAATCATAGTGAAAGGTCGTTTAAAGTGTTTCTGTAAAAGTATTGGCGCTTCACAGTTTCTTATAAACATAGACAAAGGATACAATATTCAAGGCGACCCGATTTTATTATGGAAACCCGAGATTCAATAACTGACCAACATGAATAACATAAGTGAGAAGTTCAAATTCTATCAAAAACCTATTTTTATACTTTAACTATGATATTGACGAAAATTCCAACTTTCTACTCCGCACCGTACGTGAGATACAGACACCCTTGCCCATGGGCCGGCCCATGGGCGAGAGGCTGTTCAAATTTGTGTTACGGGTCTAGCAGTAACATATTTTAGGTATTTATGAACTCCCCCCATACAGAGGAATTTTTTTTTTCCAATGGGAAATCTGGCCCAAGGGCGAGACCTCGGTTTCCCATGGGCCAGATTTCCCATGGGCCGGATTTCCCATGGGCCAATGTTGACTATGGCAAACATATAATGTTTGTGAAATGTTGAGTTTGGAAAAAAAAATGTTCGTGAAATGTTGACTTTGGAAATGTTTTTTTACTTTTAAAATATTTATTGACTCAATGTATTGCATCAATTAACATAATTGAATACACATGAGTATCAATGACACGCTAATAATACGCTAGTAAAGTACATATGTGAATAAACGTTTATATCAAGTAAACGCACATTGTGTTAAGTGTAATTCAGCGTCGTGTAAAGTACTTACACAATAAAGAACAACACTTTTTGTTTGTAATTGTAATTCACTTTCATTTCTAAGGAAATAGCAAAATCTGCTAGCCGTGCACTTGGAGTTATTATATAAATAGAAACTTTTAGGGGTATGTTTTCCTGCTTCTCTTGAACGTTCGCACCTAAATATTCAGAGTTAATTATGCTTGGCACTTTCTTACCTCGAAATAAAGTGTAAAAATAGAGCCATGGGCTCTGTAGCTCATCAGGGTTTATATTGTTTGATGATGAAGACAGAAACATATTGTCTCAATATTATGCATAATCCCTAGCCCTGACAAATCTTCGTCTTGAAAGTGAGAGAGAGCACTCAGCAAGGTCAACACACAGGAGATTATGCAATATGCTGACCCCCCTGGCTCTGGTTACAAGCCAGCTGTGCTTTTACAGCCAAATTATGTAATAGCCTCTGCCTTGCACAAAACACTGGCATCACTGATCTAACTGTATAAGGCTTAGAGAGAACAGGCAATGTGATGAATCTCATGGTACATAGTACAATTTAGAATCACCTTGGCTAAATAATCTTTGCACAATTGTATCGGTTCTTAGCCTTTTCATCCAAACATCTAAACATTCTGAACGCAATATTCCTTCTAGTTTGTTCTGGAGAAGAAGCTGAAAATAGATTTTTATATTTTGTTTATTAGGGAAAATTTGATTGAAGTGCCATAAAATATCAGTTCAAAATTCATTTTCAAAGGGTTTATTTAGGCTGTGGCCCATATTTGGGGTCACAGGATCACAAAATTTACAAGTTAGAATCCCCATTGGCTAAAGAGTTTGCACACAATATTACAGCCTTCTAGGTCTTTTTGTTTCAGAGAAACTGATGAAAACAGGATTTTAGGTAATGGCCTGTGAGGCCCTTATTTGGGACCACAGGGTCACCAAATCTACAATTTAGAATCTCCATTGGCTAAAGACTCTTTACACAACATGACAGCCTTCAAGGTCTTTTTGTTCTGGAGAAGAAAATGAAAATAGTCTTATCTTATCATTTCATCACCAGTCATATGCAGTTCACATATCTCATGTAAAATAAAAGAATTCTTAACTCCTCTTCAATTTATTCCTTTGTGGCTTGTCACAATATTCAGTTCATAGGCTATTCAATAGTTCTCATTTCACTTTGATTACATCAATTTGAGAAACATGTCCACAATGTAGATTGTAATCCTAAGTAGACATATATTTCACATTACTACTGAATAAGAATAACTGCAAAGTTACTTTTTTTTTCTCAATTCTGCATTTCTCAAACCCAAGTTAGGACTCACATATCTAAAAGATGAGATGACTCTCTCTCAGGTATTTTATTTGGGAAAATTTGATTGAAGTGCCATAAAATATCAGTTCAAAATTCAATTTCAAAGGTTTTTTTTAGGCTGTGGCCCATATTTGGGGTCACAGGGTCTCCAAATTTACAAGTTAGAATCCCCATTGGCTAAAGAGTTTGCACACAATATTACAGCCTTCTAGGTCTTTTTGTTCCGGAGAAACTAATGAAAACAGGATTTTAGGTAATGGCCTGTGAGACCCTTATTTGGGACCACAGGGTCACCAAATCTACAATTTAGAATCTCCATTGGTTAAAGACTCTTTACACAACAGGACAGCCTCCTAGGTCTTTTCGTTCTGGAGAAGAAGAAGAAAATAGAATTTTAGGTCATGGCCAGTGAGGCCCTTATTTGGGGTCACAGGGTCACCAAATCTACAATTTAGAATCTCCATTGGCTAAAGAGTATGTACACAACATTTCAGTCTTCTAGGTCTTTTCGTTCTGGAGAAGAAGATGAAAATAGGTTTTTAGGTTATGGCCTGCGAGGCCCTTATTTGGGGTCACTGGATCACTAAATCTACAATTTAGAATCCCCATTGCCCAAGGAGTCTGTATACAAACTTTCAGCTACCTAGACCCAGTGGTTCTGGAGAAGAAGTCGAAAAAGCGAAAAGTTTACGGACGGACGGACGGACGGATGGACGGACGCCATCCCATGCCATAAGCCCATCGGGCCTTTCAGGCTTTAATGTGAAAATACACGACGTTTCGGAGTACATATTTACTCCTTCATCAGGTGGAGTGAATATGTACTCCGAAACGTCGTGTATTTTCACATTAAAGTACAATGTAGTTGTTATCCAGAAAATCTTCCTGTTCGTATGTATACCACTTCTAAATGCCCTTCAAAGACCTAAATATATTCAGTTAAATCAGTATCATATATGTTCGTGTTGTGCAGTGATAGTAATAGGAACTATTTCCGTACCGATGAATCCCATTGTGACATTATCACAATGACTGGTAAAATGGTACTAACATCAATGATAATGTTTGCATTTTTATAATCAGCCATTGAAAGAGGTCGTGTTTGGGGAGTTGCAGTGGAAATGACTACTGCAAATGCAATACACACAGCGGCTGCTGATGTGTGAAGTTGAATTTGGCCGGTATCCTTCGAATGTTCAAAACCTGACTGTGCTGACCAGTAGATTCACGCTTGAGTGATGTTGTGCTCCTGGTCTAATCAGAGAGTGACATAGATGATATGTGCTATGTTCTTGTGTTCTTGTATGCGGATGATATTGCTTTGTTGGCCCCAAATGAGCACTCTTTACAACGAATGCTTGATTGTGTGTCAAACTGGTGTGTCCGTTGGCATTTATCTGTTAAAGGAGGACTATGCGGGATAATGAGCCCGCTGATGGCGAACGTGTTGCGTGCTAGTGACATGGTCACGTGACTCGGACTGGGCGCAGACCCAGCGATGTGGTCATGTTTTTGACAGGGGATTCCCCCTTTTCACAGGCGATCGTTGATTGGCTGTTTCATTCTCGTTCTTGTTTTGGACCCCGCCATCGCTCACTACAACGATTTCATGGTCAATGACCAGGTTCGAGACAACACAGCCTACAGACACCAATCCCACAGACGAGTTAATTGTGTTGCAGAGGTTTGGACGTCTTGGACAGACGATTTTACTGGAAATCCGGGATCGATTCCTTGATCAGCAAGGGCACTACACTGGGTTTATCGGACTTTATATGTGTAGATGTGTGGGGGGGGAAACGATTACAATTTTAAAAAATGCTAACATGTATTACTATTAATTCATTTGGTATTCTTCATAAAGCAAAACTATTTTCGTAAGGAATGACAGATATTTACTTTAAGAAACCATTGTAGTAAAATATATGTAAAAGATGTATTTTAACTCATAAAACATGTTAAACAAGTTTTGTAGGTAACAACTTCAATATTGTAATAAAAAACCCAGCATTTTTCATGTCACTCAGTCTCTATGAATGTACATCATACATACTGGACAAAACAGTGGCATTTTGAAATTATTCCATAGTGATATATTTATTGATAGTGATGTTTTAATCCTGAAATATATAAACCCCAACTTGGACATATAAATATACTCTGTCAATGTCAATAAATATACAAATTTGTTTTGACATCGATTATCCCGACAATGTTGAATACATGTTTTATAAATGTATTGCTAAACAGTCATTGAATTGTTAATACTGTTCACATAAACCTTCTTATAACAAATTAAATGTACAATATGTTGACATGCAAGTCGTGTGTCATTTATCTAGTCAGTAGTGTATACAACGTGCAGAGAAACTTTGCAATCGACAAATTGTCTAGCCAGACTGGAGACAATTGCAATGCGATTTGGCAATAGAAAGCTTACATATAATGCTTTGAAGTTTCATCCCCAGGGTTCTACTTGAATCTATGTTCAAATAACAGTGTTCAATACACATTGTCTGTTATGTCAGCAGCATTTCCTGTATATTAGCGGTTGTCGTCTCCACTGACACTACCAAATACCACAATTATGTAACGTCGCAGATTGTGATCACATCATTACACGGAGCCAGATATCTTTCAATTAGCATTCAATTAGCATTGCTATGTCCCTGTAATGAAGTCTTTTGGTGATATTTTCATTTCTACCACATTTTAAAATATTTGATTTTTTATAAGTTACGCATAGGGCAAACTGAAAGAAGTCACCAGCTGTAGAAGTCGCCCGAACTTCGGAGACTTTCCACTTGTAGCTGACGCTATAATATCTGCAATAAATGCAATCTGTTTGTTTCCAAATGTTCCTTTTTAATATGTTTTATTTGTATTTCCTTTTTATGAATTATTGATAGTTTGATATATTTTTGTTTTATCAAAACTAGCAATTGCGCGAGGTTCAATTAACGGTTTCATGAAATAATTTGGACACTATTACATTTTCTTTGTAACCACTTGTAAAGTTTTAAATGACCGCGGAAAAAATATGGAAATATGTAGAAATAATACATTATCACATATGACAACAACATTAAGTTAATTAATTATCAGTTTAGCGCTCACATCGTATATGCAGCAGCATACCTGCGAAAATGATCGAACATCATTTATTCTAACAAAGTTTGATTTAAACATATTTTATTCATGAAATGTATACATGAATGGATTGGCCAACAAGCTCCGAAGAGCTTATATAAAGGCCGCTCCGATAGTTACACATATAGAAATATAAAGCTTATAGTAGTTAGTAACACATATAAGATTCACACCTTAGCTTCACATATGTTGGTTATGCATGAATATCATGTTGTTTACGTGGCAGTCATTACATATTCAAGTGCTTAAGAGATGTCAAATCGATTAGATTTTATGATAAATTTATGAATAGACTTTAATAATTTATTAAGATCGTCGTTTGAGAGCGATGTACATCCCGTAAGTACTGTATCAATACTAAATCCTTTCAAATAGAAGAATGAATTCTGTCTTAAATCTGTATATTTTTGGCATGTAAAAAAGTAATGTACAGCGTTTTCAATTGGGTGACCACATGAGCACTCTGGGCTGTCCGCAATATGTCTATTAAACTTATTCGCATTCAAATCACTACAACGGAGCCTGAGGCGGGAATGGATAATTTGACAAATTCTTAAACCGTAGTTAAGATCAAAATTAACATTTGTATTTCTAGATCCACAAAGCTTATTTTTGAAACCGGTCAATGTCTCGATATTTTGAATGTTTGGATTTAATGAATTCCATAGCTTTATTGTATCAGGCAAAAAAGACCTGGCATAAGTCGCCGTTCTACATTTTAAGGTTCGCACTGATGAATTTTCTCTGAGATTGTAGTCATTTCAACTGGGTGTTTTTGGTAGGAGATCAATAAGATATTGAGGTGCTAGATTATTTTTCATTTTATAAAAATTAATCAGTTTAGATATATGTCTACGTTCTGCTAGTGGTTTCTGACTCGTTTCGTCATACAGTGCCTTATGGCTTGTTCCACGAACTGCTCCACATATGGATCTTAACGCATCCAAGTTCAGCTTTTCTAGTAAGTTGCATTGCTCTTGAGTGCAATTATCCCAAATATGCCCACAATAATCAAATATTGGTAAAATGAAAGATTTATAAATAATTTCTAAACTTTTACGGGATAGGGATAACAAAGTTTGCGGCAGTTGCTGAAATTTAAATAGGAAAGCATGCTCTCAATAAATGACAAATTACCTCAGGCAGTTTAACTAGGGATAATGTATTGTTCCTGGACTATTATCCATGTGTTTAAGGATATAAAGAATCAGTTTGGTGAATAGTTTAAACCAATGACGCATGCCAGAACATTTGGGTTGTAGGGTCCGAAGTAAGGTCAATCTTGTCCGAACTGATATACGCAACTTTAACCGGTTTTTTTTTCGGTTAATCTAAAGCAATTCTGAAATATCTATGTAAAATCGAGTAAAATACTTTCTATCCAATATTTTGATTTGCTGAAATTGACATTTTAAAGATTATTATTTGTTAAACAGTCTTTCATAATATTTGAATCGGATATCAGTGTCCAAGCTTCGGTCAGTTTGCGCTACTCTAACCTTTTATGTCTGAAACCTTTTATGGGTGAAATAGGTTTAATGTAGTTAAATATCAGATAAGCGAACCAATTTGATATAATTCTTTTATTTTGCGATACACATATGAGTTTGATATCAATAATAAAAAAGGGAAATGGTCTGCATTGTAATAAATATAAGCTCATATCAGTATATCACTATATCCACATTGGAACTTGGTTCATTATGGGCTAATTATTATTTTAATGAACACAACGCAAAAAGGTAAATAACGCTATTATTACGAGCTCGAATTATAGACACTCCGTTTCGCCGTTGAGTAAAGCGAGAGAGGGGTCAGACGCGAGAAGATTAGGAGCGCGTAGGATTGCGCAGACAAAACTACGCTGAGTAGAGAGAACGCTAATTGAGATTTCCGGCTCGGCACGCTGTGGTGGTAATTACTCGTGGATCGTTTTAATTATCCCGCATAGACCTCCTTTAACAGTAGTAAAACAAAAAAATTTCATTACTGCCCTGCTTCTTTTAAACAATCTGAGTGTGTATTTACTATTGGCAGTACTATTTTAGATTATGCACATGCTTATAAATACCTTGGGGTTTGGCTTCAGGAATATTTAGATTTAAATTACACGCCAAGGAAATTGCTAAATCTGCTAGTCGTGCATTGGGTGTTGTAATATTTAAATTTAAATCAGTTGGTGGTTTTGATCACAGTGTTTTTAATACACTTTACGATAATTTAGTCCAGCCCATATTGTCTTACGGTTCAGCAATATGGGGCACCAAGGAATTTAGTTGTATAAACGCTGTACAAAATCGTGCTTGTAGATTTTTCCTCGGCGTTTGTAATAAGACCCAAAACCTAGCAGTTAGAGGGGATATGGGTTGGACTTTACCATTCAAAAAGCATAAAATTGAAATTTTCGGTTTCTGGCGTAAGCTGCATTCAGTAAACCGCAGTATAATACCCAATGTCGTTAGTAAATGGTCTGTAAAAATTAAAAAATCATGGTACAACAACACAGTAACGTTGTTTAATTCTTTACAGTTACCTATTCCAAACATTTATGAAATATCTTCTCAGGATTTTATCACTGCACAATCTTTTTGTTATCATTAGACTTTAATAAGTGGCTTGCCGATCTTTGGAATGATAGAGGACTAACTAACGGCAATGAACTTCGTACCTATCGTCTCTTTAAGAATACACTATCTGCTGAAACATATCTAAGTACACTACGCAACAGGTCTCAACGCAGTATTTTTAGTAAATTCCGCATTGGCACTTTACCTTAACAGGTAGAACTAGGCAGATTTTCCCGCCCTGTTGTTCCATTAGAGGACCGTTTATGTAAATGTTGTAACAATCACAGTGTAGAGGACGAAGTCCATTTCCTAGTCTGTTGTAATTTATATTCAGATTTAAGATATGATTTATGGTACACAGTATCCGTTTCAGATCCTTCTTTCCTCTAGCTATCACCAGTAGCCCAATAAACCTATTTAATGCAACATCAAGCTTATCACACTCCACTTGCCGCACTTCTCCAAAAATTGTATTTACGACGTATGTCGTTTTTGTAATTGTTATGAATATGAAACTTATATATTTTAACTCATATTTTACCACATTTTAACGCGTAAGCGTTTTTAAGAAAGTTGTGTCTCATAGGCCATTACTGGCCGGACAGCATATGCTATTTGTTTTAATATGTATTTGACTGTATGATGTTGATATGCTGTGTGACACATTAATAAATTAATTTTCTTCTTCTTCTTCTTCTTCTTCTTCTTCTTCTTTGTCAACGTTGCATTTATCTTTATACTAGCTGTTGGAATGTCACGGTTTGTTAATTAACAGAATGAGGCGGTACGGCTTCTAATATAATTACTTTGGTGCAGGCATTCTCTACTTCCTTTACTTAGCCCAACTGATAAAGTAATTTACTTAATGCAAAATGATAAGCTCAGTAAATCTGTAGCTGCTACTATTAGTAAAATGTTTCAACTTCGTCGTAACACAAAACTGTAAAATATGTTAGTATTTGTATCTTCATATGTTGTATTTTATCATGCATTGTTTTAAAAATGTGTGGTTTTATGCGTATGTTTTTATGTTTTTGTACGAGAGAATGAATTTGAGAGTATGGGAATGAAACCGATGGGCGAGGATGTGGGGTGTATACGACGAATGTTGCTCTGAATGGGAATGGGATTATTTTATGTGGTGTTTGAATGAGAACATGTTTTCGGATAATGATGTGTGTGTGCGTGTGTCTGTGTGTGGGGAGGGGGTGTCTTTATTCTCGTGTGAATTGATATATTTTAATGATTATCGTGTCTCGTAAGCCTGAGGACTGGGTGCTGTTTTTTACAATCATGTTTTATATGTCAATATTATTTATAATACGGCATGTGACACGTTAATATAGTATTCTTCTTCTTCTTCTTCCTTCTTCTTCTAATGACCCACTCACTGTTAGATTGTTGACAGCAGAGAAGGGGTACATGCAAAGTCTATATTAAACATTTTCTTAAACATTTGATTTGTTTACCAATTCGGCCGCTCTCTTAACACGATCTCTGTTTTTCCAAAACATCTTACGATTTTGACGGGTATTATTAATGAAAAGTCTTTTCACACACGTGACCTTCCCCTAACAAACTTCCACAGTATACTCTCCTATAAAATATTCACTTTAATGAAATGTTGACACTTGAAATATAAGGATAAGGACATGTTTTGGTTGCCTTCTGATGTCGCTGGCACCATGGTCGCCATTTTTGGGTGTTGGACTTAGGTTTTAATTCATAATGAGTTTTTCAATAGGCTCTGGTTGGTAAGTTTCTTGATAGTAAATACAGTGCTCACATTTTCACTTACATTTCTGTAGGTCATATTCTTGAAACCCTATTGTCATGTTCTACTTCACATAATATGGATATTTCGTGCATGTTGATGTAGCACGTGGTGTATTTAAACTGGAGATTTCGTGCATATTATTGTAGCACGTTTTTGAATATGAATAATTGAATTGAATAATTACACACTTGCATTACAATTATCTGTCATATTGAAATGAACCTTTAGTTTCATTAAACATTTAAAACTATTTCAGTGTTATCATTTCAGTGAAAGTTTTGCCTGTATTTCATATTTACACTAGAATAGGGACAGTGTTAGGTTACACTTCCTTTAGAACTTGAGTAGTTATAATTATGTAACGTTGAAGTTGAACACTAATGTCTGGCTGAAGGCGAGTGTTTCAAATAGTACCGGTAATTGTAAGTGCTATTGCCCACAATACATCGGTCACCATGACTGATCATTATACACAACTGATTGTAGGTTACAGATATATAAAGATAGAACAATTGCAATATAACCATGCAACTGCGGTTTAAGTGATTATATAAGCCTTGTGTATTGACTCTCAGAATACCCTACTGTTGAACAAGCGTCCACTCGGTATTACGTAACATGTGTATTCGGTCAACTCATTAAGGCCGACAGGTAATTAATTACCGGTACAATGCCTCTGACCTCTGTGTGACGAGAACGCCAATATAGTAAGATTTCGATAAAGTGACCACATGCGCACTTATATGTTTCCGATCTGTGTGCATTATACTGCAAATTCATCTGTGATCAGATGACATTCTCGACCAGGAACTAATAGCGCTGGTTATTGAGAATGTAAATGTAACAAATGTAAATTATGTAACTTTGAGATAATGAATTTATTTTCTTTTTGTTACAGGCGAACAGTTATAATATGCTTAAGATTATCATGTATGAATTGCTGACTTTAAAGAGATTGACTTTGGTGACTGGAAACTATTTATTGGCTTATAACCTTATAAAATGAAGGAATAATGTTTCTAAATCCATCTAAATGTGTGACGTCTTTGCCTTTCTGAAAGGTTTAACACTTTCAACTGGACATCAAATGCTGATTGTTACAATTATGTCCAAACCCATGGATATCACAACTAGGCTGATGGTGGTGCATTCTATGTGAGACCCAAAAAAACGTCACAGCTTTGACAGTTATTAACTAGTTATAGACCTCTCATGTGAAATATTGAATAAACATCACATCTCATTAGACATATTCCAATAAAAAAACATGCACCGATTTTGACAAATGAAGTAACAAAATTAATTTAATGCGATAATATAATGAATTTAACGGTCTTTAAGTGTGCTGTGTATTAGAAAGTCCCTGGTCTTACATAATGTGCATGAAGCAGAGGACGTCATTCGCTAGTTGATGTAGTTACAGGTGGCGGGAATGACCATTAACTAATTATCTTGTACCCACCCTCACTTAATTGTTTGTGTATCTCCCACCAGACCATTAGGGGTGGCCAACATTTCGACACGTTCAAAATTTAATGTTCTGATAGATCTAACGCACAGTATTATATAACATGCGGTATTAGAAAGGCAGTAATGAAACTTCAATTATCATGTTCTGTAACAGTTTGTGAATTGTAAACACTCGTTTCGTATCGTATCGATGTATATTGGCAATCATATATGATTATCGTATTGTGTTCTGTATAAATCAACACAGAAAACACAAACATTCGCTGTTGGAAAAAGTTATTCAGTAGCTCCACATGTAACATTCCAGCAATAAACAGCGTACACAACCGTGCAATGAGGTATTTTATGGGTGTGAGGCGTTTTACCCCCACAAGTAGTGTTTCTGGTGATATAGGATGGGTGCCCCCGGTTGTACGCCGATGGAACAGTGTCGGCCGGGCCTATAAGAAGTTATGTTGAATGGATGATGGTAGACTTTGTTTTAAAGTTTTTATGTGGGCAAATGAGATGGCGCTGCAGAAGCGACGTAACTGGAATCTGCGTCTTCACAACAAGTTACACAGTATGAACCTAGACCACTTCATCCCCACTGGCAATACCTTCCATGTTAATCATATCACATCAGAAATCACGTGCAGGCTAATGGAGACTCATAAGGAGGAATGGCGGGAGACACTTGATAACCCTAATAGCAAACGTGGTGACGGCGGAAACAAACTCCGATTGTACAAACAGTTCAAACATGAATACAGTGTGGAACCATATATACAGAGCTCTCTATCAAGAACGTATCGTCGTGCGCTAGCCCTCTTCAGATGTGGTGTTGCCCCTCTACGAGTGGAGACTGGGCGGTACAATAATCTACCTCTAGCTGAGAGAGTGTGTTTTAATTGTGAGAGTTGTGTGGAAGATGAATGTCATGTTTTATTGCATTGTCCTGTTTATGCTGATTTAAGAAAAGTGCTTTTAGATAAATGTAACAGTGTCTGTGATAATTTTACTCAGGGAAGCGTCTGTGATAAAGTCTCTTTTATATTGTCTAACCCAAGTATTGTATTTTTAGCGGCCAAAACCTGCAAACTTATCTTAGATAGAAGAAGGGGTATTTTATACAATGATATGTAAATACTTTTATGTAATTTATTCTATATATAATATTGGTTTTAGTTTTTACTGTGTGTCTCTCATAACCCTAAATTGGTGGCTCGGCAATGTATTTTATGTTAATATTTATATGTATTTTTATTTGCATTGTACGAGGTGAGACCAAAATAAACTATCTGTCTGTCTGTCTGTCTGTCTGTAAGGTTGTGATGTATATTGTAATTTAAAGGTACATCCATTGTGTTTCATAAAATTTTATTTGGCTTTAATACAAATTCACTCAGCTTGCATATTCATCCTCAATCGCCAAACATGTCATAATTACTAGTTTCCAATTAAAAGTAACATCATTCTGCATGTGCAGAAACCGAAACTGCACGACCCATTTACATGCACAGTAGTTATATGACCTATCGAACATTATCCACCCAAATTTGTTATTTTGTCCGGTTTTCGATCGGAAATCGATACTTTTACCTTCATATCGTCAATATACTAAGTTGAGTATGATCAAATTTGTAGTTTTTGGTAACAGTTGGTACTTCTCGATAAAATAATACCATTTATAACGTTTGTCATATTTGACCCCCAAAAAGAATGGATGTACTTTTAAACCACTGCCTTTGAAATCTGTCAACTGGAACATAGAAATTTTCACAGAAATATTGATATAATAAAAAGAATATCTGTCAATTCTTGTCAAATACCATGTTCACCTCATGTCGGTATTGTATGATAACTTGATAAGATACATGCTTTTAAATCAGTTATTGCAATATGAATACAAAATACAAAGTGTAGCAAGCAATGTTTATGTAACTACATGGACATTTAGATATTATCACACTTCCAACAACCGTACAAAATATTTGAAACATAATATATGTTGTTAACCGTTAAATATCATAAACAAAGTCATGACATCTGCCTGTCTATTTTACTTGAATCTCAAACTGTCTTGTAGCAAACCTATTAAACTATTATCACGCTGTATTTACGCTTACATTATGCAACACTGTCAACTTAAAATCAAAAAAAAAAAACATGTAAATTGTTCATTAAGCTCTCAAACAAAATTTGAAATGAACCAGTATGTATACAGTACAGTATTGGAGTATCTAATTACTAATCTAATATCTAATTAGTCATCCTATGAGGAGCCAAGTCGCGCTCTTAACGAGTTAAATGGAATATGATAGCCTGGATATACTAGGATAGGTTTGTATTGCAAGGGGGCAGTTTGTTTTTACCATAAACCAATTAAAAAATACGTATATATGTGTATTTTCGCCAATACTGTTATTTCAATCGTAGTATTTTGACACGTGTGTAGTTGACTCAGAGATACACACAAGTGGTCACTGGGATTTTCAGGAGATACGGTTCACTGACTTGATGGTTAAACACTAAGGACTTTTCTGAGATTTTAGAAAAGAGTGGTATATTCATTTTTTATTATTTTCATTTGAATGCAAAACGGAGAGTATATTGTGGAAACGTCTGGTTAAAAACTGACTACATATCTATAAACTTAATATATTTTTTAAGGGAAGGACACTTGTGTGAAATGGCTTTTCATTAATAATACCCGTCAAAATCGTAAAATGTCTTTGATAATCCCTTTATCGTATTGAGAAAGCGGCCGAAATTGTAAACAAATCAAATGATTAAGAACATTTTTAATATAGACTTTGAATGTACCCCTTCGCTGCTGTCAACAGTCTAGCAGTGAGTGGGTCATCTCAAGATCTAAATTGGAGACTAATTGCAAGAGTTCGAATTCATTAAAATTTGTAGGGTACTGACGAATTTGATAACGCAACAAATGAGGACATTCTGAATTCATTACATCACTACATTTCTGAAAGTAAAACGTTTCGCTGATTATTGATACAAACGAATAATGAATATATTAGATCAGTGTTTATAATATTTGCGAAGTAATCCCTTGTTCAAAAGAGGCAATGCAGTATGTTGACGCTAGGGACAACTGAGCACTACCATAAATACATGTATGTATATACGTATGTATGTTCTGTGCTATTCAATGATTAAAACCGCTCGAAATCGAATCAAACAAGTGAGGTAAGAAATGGACTGTTTTATTTTCGTAATTGACAACAATCTTGTGCTTTTGTTCACTCATCCATGTAATAATGGCTTTTTGCTAGGTCAGAGCCGTTGAACTTGACTACCTGTCGGTCTTAAAGATCTGATGAAATACATTTTTCCCAAGAATGACAGACGATTACCTCTACGTATATTGTACATCGGATTCAATTGAGCATAAAATCGAGACAATATACACTTGCAATTGATAATTAAAACGATTTTAATTCACCCATTTTAACACTAGCGCAATCAGTTGGGCGATTCATTTTGTAAATGCTGACTGAGGCGTGACTGTGATAAGCGACAGACGGGGCCGGCTAGACAGCTACTCCGCCGAGTCTCGTTAATTAATTAATGATGATTATCACTGCCGCTAAATGAATTTATACGGTATTATTACATGGCCAAAAAGACATGTTTATGTAATAATTGTGTAATTGTCATCTGCGGAATTACCTAGTTGGATATCTAAACATTCGATATATTGGAAATTTAAGTTGGTTTATTGAAGATTTCTTGTGAAATTAACAATCAAAATGTTGCGAAATTACGTTGAATTATGACTATCGCCGAAAATCAGATCCATCCTTATACGTCACAGAAGTCATCCCTTCACGGGCCACACCCCTGCAGACTTTGATTCTGGTCGCCGGGACTAAAGAAGGCGTTTTTTTAAAAAGCCGTTTATAAGTAATTTATGGACCGATTTCAGGAACTTAAAATTGACATCCCATTTTAATGAATCCGATTTTGACCATATGTCATTTCATCTATCCTTTAATGAGTTGAAACTTCTGTGATGGGTTATTTGACCGAATAGACATGTTACGTAATACCATGGCACGCTCATTACACAGACATGATGTTCTGATACACACAAATACACAGGTCTAACATATCATATATCTGTAACCTGCACTTGGTTGTGTATAAATCCTCAGTCTCGGTGACTGGTGTATTGTGGGCAACAGCGTAGTCAAATGAACTAATACTTACGGTTTGAAATGCGCTCCTTCAGCCAAACATTAGGGTTTTCAAAATGTCATTAAATTCAAACTTCAACAACGCCAATAAATAGTTCAAAGTCAAACTATGTCACAAAAGTCAACAATTCACTGAACTAAAAATACTTCTCAAAGTCAACATGTCACGAAAGTTAACATATCATTAAAGATAAACTTTCACCAAAGTCAACCAATAGTTCCAAAGTCAACATGTCATCAAACTCGATATATCTTTTCAAAGTCAACATTTCACCAAAGTCAATATTTTATTAAAGTAAAACTTCCACAAAAGTCAACAAATATTTATGAAGTCAACATTTCACTATCATTATAATATTTTCAAAGTCAACATTTCACCAAAGTGGTATCAATTTCAAAATCACCATTTCACTAAACTCAATATATATAATCAAAGTCAATATTTCAAACTTCACCAAAGTCAATAAAATGGAAATAATAATATTTCATGATATAAGCGTACTTCACCAAAGTTAATAAATTAACATAACATAATTAATATAAGTCAACAATTCCAAAATATCTTTTAAAAGTCAATATGTGATCAAAGTCAATATGTGATCAAAGTCAATATTTCATAAAATCAAAATATCTTTTTCAAAGTCAACATGTCACCAAAGTTAACATCTTATCAAAGTAACACTTCCACCAATGTCAATAAATATTTCCAAAGTCAACATTTCACAAACATTTTTTTTTTTCAAAGTCAACATTTCACAAATATTATATGTTTGCCATAGTCAACATTGGGCTATTGGAAACCTGGCCCATTGGAAATTTCGAACATTGGCCAGATTTCCCATGGGAAAACACATTTCCTTTGTATTGGGGGAGTTCATAAATACCTAAAATATGTTACTGCTAGACCCATTTTCAAAAATTAGAATTTTTGTGTGTGTGTAACACAAATTTGAACAGCCTCTCGCCAATGGGCCGGCCCATGGGCAAGGGTGTCTGTATCTCACGTAGGGTGCGGGGTAGAAAGTTGGAATTTTCGTCAATATCTTAGTTAAAGTATAACAATATGTTTTTGATAGAATTCTAACTTCTCACTAATGTTATTCATGTTGGGCAGTTATTGAATCTCGGGTTTCCATAATAAAATCGGGTCGCCTTATTCCCATTATTTCAAAACCTCCTCTAATGGATTTACGCAATAACAAGTCGGCGTCGGAGCATTCAAATTTCTAAACCAATTGATAATTGAGTGTCAAGTTCCTCATCTGTGTCTTGACTCTGGTAAGAAGCGTCTTATCTTAGATCTCTCTCGTCTGAATAAGTATGTACTTAAAAATCTGTTAAATCTGAAGATTGAAAATTCCATTAGTACATGTAAACATGCCATTTAGTAAGTTAAATATAACATGCATGGTTACACTTGGGACAAAACTACCTTCAATACTACAAATTCTTGTACTTTTTCGGGCCGATTACCCGTGATTCGAACCCACACCCTTAATGTAAGACAACAATCGCCAGGACTGACTGTACCAACAGCTCAGCACACGACCACCGGTCCTCGACAAAAATCTAGGTCCAACAATCGATAGTTAAGCTAATTTTTACATGCAGTGCCCCTCTGGCGCAGCTTCCAAGGCTGAATGCATTAGAAAAACATGCCCCTTAGATAGTGATCAAATAACACATCGTTACATTTGGAATAACACACGATGGTCGTGCGGTAAGCTGTTGGGTGTGTTGAGGGTGTGGGTTCGAATCCTGCTAGGCACTTGGCCCGAAAAAGTTCAAGAAGTTGTACTATTGAAGGTAGTGTTGTCCCAAACGTAACAATGTTATACATGTTTATCACTCTTAGCGACTGGCTGAAATCCACACCTCTCTATACCAATAGACTATATCAAATTAACATGAAATAGCCTCTGGATCAGCCACTGGTATATCATTAGTTGTGACTTCACCATGTGTGTTATAACACATGCATGTAACCAGACAAACATGAATTACATTGTATCCTACCTTCTTCTAGCCGCTTCATGAGGTTCTTGAGTAACCTCCTCGCTTGCACTGGTGTGATTATTCCTTTCAAGTCGTCCTCGGTTACATGCTCAACGTCGTCCAATGTCTCGACTCCCAAGGAACCAAATATCATGAGGAGCTGCTCCAGAGAGTCCACCTTAATCCTTGACTCTTTTATAGCCTCACACACCGCGTCTTTTAGCGGATATCCTGCCATTGCCAACGTGCCGTGTCAGCAGTATATGAGGTTGGATGGATACACAGACTTCAGTCATCAGGACTCACCGAATCTCACCATCCCTAAAAAAGAGGGTTCTATAAGGTTAATTTATTTATGGAAACGAAATTAGAGGGGACAATTTTGTTTCCACATGTTTATGGCGGATGGCGGATGGCGGATATAGCATGTTTCTCATTTAACGAAATGTACAAAAAGAAGATGGCGGATACCGCCGATAAAGAACCATCACTTTAACACATCGAAACTAGGTGGACTATGAACAAATTGGGGTATTGAACAAATATAATTTATCAAGGGGCTGTTGGATCCTTAATAGTCTACCAATAAACTTAGATGTTAGACCCATTTAAGGAACCACATATTATATTACGAATTAAACACGACCCGTGGACATTACTAAGATTTTAGGCTAATGGGAATGCTCCATCTCTTTCACTGACCTCTATGGGAAACATCAATATTCAGTTTGAAACAACTTCGTTGTCACTACTGACTACCACTACTACACTACTATAATAATGAAAGTAATGTCATGTTTTGGTTGGAATCATATATTGTGGGAAGAAATAACTTGACACTGTGAAGACAGAGTGGAATCATAGGGACATTATTCGCGACCTAGTAAAACATCCGCCGGGATGGTGTCCCCCAAAAACAAGAGTATGACGTCAGTATACTATACAAACTATGTAATGTTGACTTGACTACAATACACTACACTACTCAACACTACACTACACCACACCACACTACACTACACTACACTACACTACACCACACCACACCACACCACACTACACTACACTACACTACACTACACTACACCACACCACACTACACTACACCACACCACACCACACTACAATACACTACACTACACTACACTACACTACACTACACTACACCACACCACACCACACCACACCACACTAAACTACACTACACCACACCACACTACACTACACTACACTACACTACACTACACCACAACACACCACACCACACCACACCACACTACACCACACCACACCACATTACACTACACTACACTATACTATACTATACTATACTATACTATACTATACTATACTATGCTATACTAGTTATAACGAACCCGTACTTGAGGAGTTCGATATCACCTCCATGTGAAGAGTCTTTTGCCACCAGTTCTGACTGGAGCAGAAATTGACGTTATCTGTGTTATATACTACCCCACCAAAACGTGTGTATGTATAAACTGGTTCAGGCTGTCTATAGAGCTGACCGTCACTCAAGCATGCAGTGACTCATATACATGCTCGATATTTCCTTGGGATAATTTAAACAGCATACTCGCAACGAATAGAGACCAAGTTATAAGCATTTCATTTGTTGATAATTTTAAAGAAAAAAATAGCAAATCTTCAAATCATGCCACAAAAATTTGTTAATTGAAAATATTTTAGCTCTCCAGGCCTGAAACGTCAGAAGAGCTTATGACATGGGTCGTTATCTATAATAAGAGTATACTGAGTAGGTATGTGAAATCTACCACATGCTCCATAGACTATGACATTTTGATTACTTGTTCCACCGAAAACCGTTTTACAAGCATGAAAAAGGTACTATTTAGTATTTATTTAGGCCCCAAAATGTCTGCTTCATATAAAAGAATAGGACATAGCTAGGGGGTGTTTATGGTGTTTATGACGTTTGTTTAGTATGTCAGCAAGTGCGTAGTTAGATAACAATGACTTCATATGCATACCATGTTTGTACGTTGCCAAGTGGAGTGCAGCAACTCACGTATGTCTGTGGTGTACACTACCCTCTTAATCTTATGTATGTATAAACTGGTTCAGGCTATCTATAGAGCTGATCGTCACTCGTGCATGCAGTGACTCACATACATGCTCAATGTTTCCTGAGGAGCTCGGTCACATTCTCGAGGAGAAATCGAAGAACAGCTTAGGCCTTCTCCAAACGAATTTAGGGCAATTTATTAGCACCTCATTTATGTATGTTTTTAAAAAAGCATATAACATCTTCATCATCTCGTCGAGATCACCAACATGATGTTCCATTAATTTTTCACTTACATGGACATGCATGTACCCTTGAACTCTCTTCAGATCATGTACGTTATTTTTAAAAAGAGACTGTCAAATGCGTATTATTTTTAAATGTTTGGTTACTGTAAGATAAAGTTGATTGTAAAAAATATAAGAGCTGACCGTGGAAACATCATATGTAGATCAATTTGACAAAAGTGACAGGCAAGTTTGTATAAATCAGTGTTTACAATTCAAATAGTTTTCAAACCTCTTAGAATTTTTAAAAAGTAAGCCCGTACCTCATGAAAGGTTTATTCCATATTGGGTGTCACACTCGCTGTTTTGAATGTGGCAATCGATATATCGCCGCACCCTTTACTTCACTTTGCCAAGTGACACCCACTGCCTTTACATATGATCATCTGGTAAACATACGCTACTGTCAGTTTGTCTTTGTCCATTACAAAAGTCGGACACCGAATAGGATTAAGAATTATGCATATATACATGCATTGAATATACATTGTATAATTAAAAACAAAAATCTTCGAAAGAAAATTAGTATTTATTTTGACGTACACTTTCACTTAATTAATTAAAGTAATTATATAACGTCAATTGAGATAAATACAGCCATGTGAGACCATTATTGAAAGACATGTAGTTCTAAATGAAATGTTAAAATTATATGCAACAGTGAAAGTGTCATATCATTAATCTCTATTTCTACCGGTTTTCGTTTTTAATATGGCCATGTTGCAAGTATTAGAGAACGTGGATATTAGTTGTTTATTCACTGGAATAGTATCTAGGCCGTAGGCCCATAATACCGTATGTATACGTACCTCATACATGCACATGTTTTACAGAACGGATGCTCTTATCTGCATTGTTTTAACAAAGTCGCTAGCAGCTAATGGTAATTGGGTTACATGAGGACATTAAAACATTAAACTTATGTTATATATCTTTTAGGAATAAATTCGTTTATTAAACCATTATAACGTTAACGTTTACATGGAAACATAACGTGAAATAAATCTTCTATATAATTACATTTACATACATAACATGTTCGCTCATTTCTAGCTTCCTAATCATGCCTACCGGTTTCAATTCTAAGATGACTAGGGCAACATCGTAAGCGAGCCTTATATACATAAATTTGTCACATGTTAAAACAGTAATGTACAATTCTGTGGAAAAACTGTGTTAATACATACAATATAAATACGTCTTGGGACTATCTTGAACAGCAGAATGCCAATCTTGTTCACAACAAAAATTTAATCCATTGAAAACTTATTTACAAACATAGAAATAGTGTTAAAAATTGCTCGATGTTTCCTGAGGAGAATTTAAACAGCATACTCGCAACGAATTGAGGTAAATTTATAAGCATTCCATTTGTTGATAATTTTAAAGAAAAAAATAGCAAATCTTCAAATCATGCCACAAAACTTTGTTAATTGAAAAGATTTTAGCTTCCCAGGCCTGAAAGGTCAGAAGAGCTTATGACATGGGTCGTTATCTACAATAAGAGTATACTGAGTAGGTATGTGAAATCTACCACATTCTCCATAGACTATGACATTTTGATGACTTTGTTACACCGAAAACCGTTTTACAAGCATGAAAAAGGTCCCATTTATTTAGGCCCCCAAAATGTCTGCTTCATATAAAATAATAGGATATAGCTAGGGGAGTTTATGTTGAACTAGATTGACGTTTGTTTAGTATGTCAGCAAATGCGTAGTTAGATAACAGTGACTTCAAATGCATGCCATGTTTGTACGTTGCCAAGTGGAGTGCAGCAATTCACGTATGTCTGTGGTGTACACTACCCTCTTAATCTTATGTATGTATAAACTGGTTCAGGCTATCTATAGAGCTGATCGTAACTCAAGCATGCAGTGACTCACATACATGTTCGATGTTTCCTGAGGAGCTCGGTCACATTCTCGAGGAGGAATCGAAGAACAGCTTAGGCCTTCTCCAAACGAATTTAGGGCAATTTATCAGCACCTCATTTATGTATGTTTTTAAAAAAGCACATAACATCTTCATCATCTCGTCGAGAAACCCTGTTCATTGAGAATTGTTTTTCATCATTTTCAAATATTATCACAAATTTACCCGATTCAGTCTCTTATTCATACAACGTAGGTCATGATTTATTTGATGATCACAATAAATAATGCGGTATTAAGAAATTTTTTATGGATATACAGCCGCTTATAATTTATTCTTTAATTGAAATGTCGACATTGATTCTAATGTCGTTGTCGTCATTCATCAACTAGCATTGCAATCTGCATGAACTTCTTGGAGATGCGTTCTTTATCTTTACATGATTCAATATGGTTTATGCAATACATTCAGACACACGTTGTACTTGCCAAATTTAAAAGACCTCTAATTTATTATTTTCATGTCAAAGATGCATTATCAGTTTTGCTTTATATTTTATTTGGTTCTAAGATGTACCAAATTACAATAGGTGCTGGTTAAGGTTACATCTTCTTACTGGACTTTCATATTCACCCCCAAACAATGAACACCAAGGCATGGTCTCATACAGGTGCAATAGCCGACACTTATGGCTTTATATCACGTATGTACTCGTTATAAGACCCATTAAACGTCATAGAATCAAACTTGTCTTCCTATCTACTTTATTAAAGTTTCCAAAATTACGTTTGACTTACTGGCTGCAGTAAGAAAAGGTCCATTGTCAGGTTTCCGATCAAGAACACGACTTTGAATGGTAATATTTTTGTTATACTGAACTGACTGACCGTAAACTGGTTATTTTCGGTAAAAATTGATACTTTTCACTAAATAACACAAATAATCACATTGGACATATATGTGACCTCACCAACATGATGTTCCTTTAATTTTCACTTACATGGACATACATGTACCCTTGAACTTCAGATCATGTACGTTATTTTTAACAAGAGACAGTCAAATGCGTATTATTTTGAAATGGTTGTTTGCTGTAAGATAAAGTTGATTGTAAAAAATATAAGAGCTGACCGTTGAAACGTCCTATGTAGATCAATTTGACAAAAGTGTCATCTTCTAAAACCATTGAATGTGACATAATCAATCGCGTGACATAACAACAGGCTTAGGCAAGTCTGTATAAATCAGTGTTTACAATTCAAATGGTTTTCAAACCTTTTAGAATTTTTAAAAAAGTTAGCCCGTACCTCATGAAAGGTTTATTCCATATTAGGTGTCACAATCGCTGTTTTGAATGTGGCAATCGCTGCTTCCTTTACTTCACTTTGCCAAGTGGAACCCACTGCCTATACATATGATCATCTGGTCAACATACGCTACTGTCAGTTTGTCTTTGTCCGTTACAAAAGTGGGACACCGAATAGGATTAAGAATTACTCATATATACATTCATTGAATATACATTTCATAATTAAAAACAAAAATATTCGAAAGAAAATTAGTATTTATTTTGACTTACATATTCACTTAATTAATTAAAGTAATTATATAACGTCAATTGAGATAATTACAGCCATGTGAGACCGTTATTGAAAGACTTGGGGCTTCTTTCACAAAGCAACATTTACTAAAGTTAACCTTAACTTCCATTCTTTAACATTACACTAAGGCTACTTAGTTACTTACGATCACCTTAGTGCTTTGTGAAAGGAGGCCATGGAGTTCTAAATGAAATGTTACGCAACAGTGAAAGTGTCATATCATTTATCTCATTTTCTACCGGTCTTTGTTGCAAGTATTAGAGAACGTAGATATTAGTTGTTTATTCACTGGAATAGTATCTAGGCCGTAGGCCCATAATACAGTATGTACCTGATAGATGCACCTGTTTTACAGAACGGATGCTCTCACCTGCATTGCTTTCACAAAGTCGCTAGCAGCTAATGGTAATTGGGTTACATGACTTATGTTATATATATTTTAGGAATAAATTCCTTTATTAAATCATTATAACGTTAACGTTTACATGGAAACATAACGTGAAATAAATCTTCTATATAATTACATTTACATACATTACATGTTCGCTCATTTCTAGCTTCCTTATCATGCCTACCGGTTTCAAATCTAAGATGACTAGAGCAACATCGTAAGCGAGCCTTATATATATAAATTTGTCACATGTTGAAACAGTAATGTACAATTCTGTGGAAAAACTGTGTTAATACATACAATATAAATACGTCTTGGGACTATCTTGAACAGCAGAATGCCAATCTTGTTCACAACAAAAAATTAATCCATTGAAAACTTATTATTTACAAACATAGAAATAGTGTTAAAAATTAATACGTTGATGCTCCCAAACATGCCAAAAAAACGAGTGAACATAAAATATCTGATATTAGAATAGAAGCCCAATTCACATTACCATTATTTTAATCTTGCAACTGCATATCATAACATTTTTTTTACATAACTCTAATTAGACTTAGCTAACATGTTACCCAAGTAGGACAACACTCTTTTATATGCAAAAATATACGTTAGGTATAGCCCGCATTTGCCCCTAATAATTTGGTTAGATGTTGATGATTTTAACCCGAGAAAACGTTTGCAAGCTTGCATATGAATATATTTCCGAACAGATATCTTTATTCAACCCCAAGATTTCCGATCCATACAATAATAAGGGACCTACTTCAAGGAAAGCTTGAACGAAAGAGGCCTTAATTTATGTAACGAGGCAATAATAACATTTAAAACCTTTATAACTTGAAGCACAGCATTATATGTATTATGTACATGTATATGTTTCCGCCATGAAAGATTTCTCTTCCCACAGAGGTTCATTCTCTTCCCACAGGGGTGAGATCGGAAATCTGAAGGGAGTAACCTCTGTGGGAAGAAAATGACAGAGGTTACTCCCTTCAGATTTCCGATCCTCACCTATGTTCTTTTTCGCTTGAAATCGAGAGCAGGACCATAGTCCCCTAGTGGTGAAAAGCGAAATCTCATACCGTATCCCTGCTTCTTAACTAATAAAAACTGATCATTCAGTGGCCTTGTCGACCGACTGACTTCAAAGATCTAGGCTTTTTACTCTGAAGGGTCTTGATCATTAGCATATGTCATTCGAATATGCCTGAAGTTAAAAACGCAAATGAACTGTTTTTTGCTACTTGTTTCTGATTTGGTCTTCTTTATTTAAAGCATGTTTATGTTCAATAGTTTTTCAGAAAATCAAATAGCATATTTCGAGGAAAACAAATGAAACGAGAAAACGTTGGCCTTACGTTTATTTTATCATTATGACGTGTCATTTGCAAATGTCCCCTTTACTACGGCGTCGCTGATTGCACAACTAGATTCATTAGCAACCAATCAGGACACTCCCTTTCCGCCCCCGATTTCAACCGTAAAACAACAAAGGGTAGGATCGGAAATCTGAGAGGAGTAACCTCTGTGAGAAGAAAATGCCATGAAAGAACCTTGTAAACAATAATCCAAGATATTTATAAGAACTATCACATTCCAATTTGAATCCATTGAAACGTGGATATACATACAATGTTGGGGTATTCTTTTACATATGAGTTTATATTTAGTCTATTGTTAGACAACTCTGAAATGACGGTTATAGCTATCATTTAAGACTCACTAGAATTTCAAATCAGTTGCATATGCAGACAGTGTACCTCTAAGTTAATAGTCATAACATAAACTGTTTAAGAGGCATTCTAGAAGTTGATTTGATGAAGAAGACAATGAAAGGATATAAACGGATAATCAACTTCTTTATTTGACAATGACGACATTTAAGTAAGCTTGGTAATGGTATAAGGATCTATATACATTAACGACGCCATTGTTGAATAAAGAAGTTGATAATCCGTATACATCCTTGTCTTCTTCAGATCATAGAATAATTATGGTTTTAGTGAAGATATAAGCAAGTCAAACACATGTTTTATATATCTCGCCATATTGTCAGCCCACTTATTAAGAGAATGCATACACTGTGTACACGAACTTTAATAACTAGAGAAACGAATGCCAATGTTGAAAGTTCGCCCTATAGCGCTGCTTTACTCGATGATAGGAGTCGATACTTACCTCTAATGTGTCACCTCGCCCTCCTTTGTTGAACATGCTGTTAATGGATATTCTGTACATATATGAAAATAAACACTGGCCTCCTTTATAATCACCGAGTTGAGCTAGATCATACTATAGTTCTATGCTTTTCATTGGACACTTCAGTCAATATGATAAACTGTCTTTTGTTGATATTTCACAACATAAAGCATGCGGTCTATTTGGTATCTTGGATTGTACATGCATTCACTGACAGAGTGTTGCTTTTATCTCTACTAACAGTTGAATATTTAAAGGCTTTTAAAGGCCCTTTTACAGAGAGCCGCGACCTTTGTACGACCATTGAGCGACCAGAAAAATGGACAGGACGCTCAATGGTCGGGTGATTTTGCGAAATCCCGTTTCTGTGTAAATGCTCCTGCGATCTTAGTGCGTTCTTTGTTCGACCTAAAATGCAAATAACGGTAATTTCCATTACGGTCTTTGAACGACCTACACATTTAGGGAGCCTCCACACTGCCTTCACTCGGCGTTCACTGTGCAAACCCACCAACATTTTTAGCATCAAGGACGATCCCCGTACAACCCGTCAGCCACCTCTGTGCCTCCTCTGTGCTTCCTCTGTGCCTTCGCTGTGCCACCATTGACGACTATGGCGACAATTGGCCGATCTTCTGGCACTTCTGCCTCCTCTGCGATACCTGAACAATGCTTCAGTGATCCCTGGGTATGTTCGGCAACCTTGATAACTGGGTCTATAATAAGCTGCATTAGTCTCCATTTGTTTCAGTCCCATCCAACAGTCAAAAATAACCAACCAATTAGCTTTTGCAGCTGCAATAAAAGACAGCAAGCTCTGCTGCTTAACAACATGGCAATTGTTTTTGCAGAAGAATATGATATATTTTTTTAAACAAAAGAAAAAATATAAACAAAATACATGAAATTATTAAATCCACGGGTAAACATACGAATGAAACAGGGCTTCATCATTCTCCAGAAGTCAAATGGGTTAAATTTAAGTTATTTTGTTCATATTTCTGAAAATCATGCCTTCTTTAGAAAAGCTAGTCTCTTTTTAAAGATATAGGAGAGTAAAAAGGGACTTATTGGCTTGTTTTACGATGTCCTACCGTGACGATGCTTCAATTTTAGAGTTTAGAATTAAAGTTAGAGAGATAAAATAGGTCGCCAACATCTTTTATTAATTAATTTTCTCTATTTCGTAATTTTGTAATGCTTTCGTCCAATCATATGATTGTATTGTGGTCACGTGTAGTACATTTATATCCCGATAGATGTATGGTTGTCTGGTTGCTTTCGGGTATCATGCTCATAAATCTGGTCCACAGACTTCCATAAAAAAACAACAACAAATGTCAACTGATTGTTTTATTTTTGTGGAGTTCCCTTTCCAAAAGGAAAAAGACGCTTCCGTCGATGGGGGTCTTCTATGTTGAGGAGCTTGATATTCCTAAAAGCAGAATAAAAGCATGTTAATAAAGCAAGTAATTAATATGAGGTCAACTGTGAGTTTTCAAGTGTATTTCTTTATATCACGAGTAAGTAAAACAATGACAAGCATCAAACCATGTTAACAATGTTGCATATATTTTCAACCACGATATTAAAATATAATATAATAAATATAATATATTGAGAAGCTATATAGAACGACATAAACAATGTGAAGAAAGTGATATAAAATTACCTTCTTGGAGTATAGAAGTTACACGTGTAATGTACGACGTTACATTCTTTCCCATAGACAGTTCGAGTACAATTTCGTTGTTGCAGTAACCTGAAATAAATTATATGCAATATAGACGGGATGCACAATATGTAACAATAGATATTACAACTCGCATATGGTTTAAACATATTTTATTTCACAAAATGAAATCTGGATTGGCGAACAAGCCATAAGGCTGCTTTTAACACTGCTCCAGTACAACAAATGAACAAGCTGAAAACAGAACATCTCTAATAACATGAAATATGAACTTAAGCAAGCGAAAAACCTATAGAAAAGCATATCAATGATTCTTTTTGAAATTTGCAGTTTGCTGTGTATGCCTAGTAATGGAGTTGGCTGCAGCTCTTATTCAAATTTTGTGGAATATATTTATTTAGTAACAATCAAACGAAACGTTTACTATTGGAAATGAACTCGTGTAATGAATTCAGAATTTCGTTTGTGTTGTATTATCCAATGAGCCATTACCGTACAAGGTGGTTTGGACATCACACCCACGAGTATAAAAATACTTATTAACTCTTAACTGTTGATAGGTCCAACATGTGAACAGGTGGTGGACAACGTCTTCAATAGAGCACAACTCGCATATTGATACAACTCAACTAACAACTTTACGTGTTGGGAAACTATTTGTAAAACAATAACTGTTAAATAAACCAATTTAATGAAAATTAGTTTGAATTTAAAAATACATTTTTATAAAGTAAGGAGTAACAAAGTAAAGTTACCTTTCCTGAATGAATAATGTAGTTGTCCTTGGACTGTCCATGATGAAGCCATTGTGTGAACTGGTTCATTCTAAAAACCACTCAGTCTTAATAAGCAATGAAATGTATTACTGCTCAATGTTGCTGAATAAAAACGTGCATGCATGTTCGTGATTCTAGCACGACGCTTAGGCTGCAGCACGACTCGTACGCTTCATATACAATATAGGCCTCATGCACCTCGGATAATTTAAGAAATTCAGTGCTCACAGTGCTGATGATGACGTCAATGTCCCTTACATTTACATATGAAAATGAGAATGTCAATGTTTTGCATGTTGTGTTCGAGAGAATGTTTCCCAAATTTGTTGACAATTCATTTGAAATATATTCATTTCAAGACATTTTCTTGTCGATTCAAGCATTTGACTGTGCTCTAAGATAGATAGAGAACTCGTAGCAGTACATTATCAGGATATAAATGTTCGGGTTTGAAAGGGTTAGGCTCGGCTAACGCCTCGCCCAACCCTCTCAAACCCGTACATTTATATCCTGATAATGTACTGCTACTCGTCCTCTATCTAAAAATTTAATATACAACAATAACAAATTGTAATTATACTTTTAAAGGGTTTTTTAAAATTCAATTTTAAAACTTGATTATGTACAATATTCAAATCTTCTAATTACAAGCTTTTTATCATTGGCATATTTACCTTGTAAAAAATCGAGATTTTCAAGATATTGAGACTTTTAAATTGAATTATTAAGATACCAAGTTGAATTTTGAAGAAATAAGTTGAACTTTGAAGAAATAAGTTGAATTTTCAAGAAAATATGTTGAATTTATAAGATGCAAAGTTAAATGTTCAAGAGTTAGCAAGTCATATTTTCAAGATCTTGTACTGAAAAATATCCAAGCTTGGCCGTGATTAAGTTGAATTTTCATAATAGTAACATGTTTTTCGGACAGACGGACAGGTCTGTTTGTTCTTTTCGAGACTGACATCTCCTGACATATCTCTTTATCCAAATTCGTATGTAGGAGTTACTATATTTAAATAAATGTGTATCGCCTCGCCCAACGCTCTCAAACCCGTACTTTTATATCCCGATAACGTGCTGCTACGCGTCCTCTATCTATTACTTAACAACTGAATATATGACAATAACAAATTGTAATTATACTTGTTAATGTCTTTAATTCAACTTTAAAACTTGAACATGTACAATATTTAAATCTTCTACAATGTAATTACAAGTTTTTTTTTATCATTGGCATATCTCTTTATCCAAATTCGTATTTGGGAGTTACTTTATTTAAATAAATGTGTATCGCCTCACAAAAACACCATTTACAGTTTTTAACGATGTTACATATTAATTCGAACATTTTGCTCAAAATTAGGAGATATTTTTGTCATAATAAGTAGATAAATATGTGGAACCTATCGCCAGACACCCAGACCCAGATCGAAACAGATAATATTTGTTTACTTACCGTTGATGTTGTCCTAGCTTTGTGTTTACTTCATCTGGGAATTATCAATTATTTTGGAAAACAAATTAATAGTATTTTCATATTTCTCGTTCTACAAATATCACATCCACTTTATTGTGTTTCCCTGAGTTTGTTACACAAAATATGTTAAAAAGACATAGCAAAGACTTATGTTTTCTTGAAAGGAGAGACATGGTGTTGTAAAACATACATTGTTTGATCTATGACATAAATATTGTTTCATGTTTTAGATAATAAAACACATATTTTGATATTTAAATTTCTAGAATACAATGCACATGCCAACATATTCGTGAATGATCATTTCAGTATAAAAAAACATTCTTTATTTCAGTGAAATATCATATCCCGTACATGTTACAGTCGATTCAATTTTAAATTAGTTAGTGCAAATTAAAATTGCCAGTGATACAATCCAATTATGTTTATCAGTATTCATTTTAATTCATATATATTTTCGTATTTTTGCATGTAGAAGTTGAATGTGTATTGTTTAAAGTTTGAAACAACCGATCTTTGCTGATGATTAACGCTTGATGCTTGAATTCAGTGATATTTCTGAACAAACTTTTGACTTCATATAATGCAGTATAGAGAAGTAATAGGCATATTAGTCTTGGACAAATATTTGTGTACCACAAAAATACATTTTTAACTGCTTCAAATACTAAGAACAAAGTTTGCCTGATAAGTAAATGAAAACATATAAAAGTATCGTTATTCAAAACCAATATAAAGTTCCAACTCTTGAGAAAACTTTGTAAAAGAATCAAAAGTGAGAGATTAAACTCAGCTCATAACACTTTCACTTGATTATTTTTCTTTAAGAATAAGAAGTATTTGTTATGAGAAAACTTTTCAGTTACAAATAAAGTGCAATGCAGTTTTAATATTTTTTAAAAAGAAGTATATAAAGTAATAGTTTTCACTTATTTTGATTATTGCTGTGTGGTCCATGATATAAAATGACCCTGAAAACTATAGAGGCATAACGTTATTAAGCATATTTGGCAAAATATTCACATCTATCATAAATAAGAGAGTAGTTGAATGGGCAGACACTTTAGATAAGATAACAGAATCACAGGCTGGATTAAGAAAAGGATATTCCACTACTGATAACATATTTGTTCTCAATTCTTTTATCCAAAAATAACTTGATCAAAAAGGACAGAAATTTTATGTTATATTTGTAGATTTTTCCAAGGCTTTCGACTCAGTAAACAGAAATAAACTATGGAATCTCTTAGATGAACAAGGCGTCAGTGGCAAAATGGGGAAATTACTGCGGAGCATGTACGAAAATGTGAAAATGTGTGTAAGGAATAACATATAGAATACTAAACGATGTCCCGTTTGATAACATGAAACGAATGGTTTGGTATTTAACGAGCGAAAGCGAGTTAAATACCGCTGCCATTCACGAGTTGCATTAACATGTTATAAACGGGGCCGAGTTTAGTATTTTATTTATTACTCAATGATGTAAAAAACGCTGAATTGCAAGAAAATCGTTTTAGTGGAGCTTACTTGCAAATAGGTTTCCCGCTATTGCAGTCGCGCGGCTTATATTGTGACGTCAACCAAAAACGACTGTGACGTCACGCGCCGATTATGACGTTACGGCAGCACACGGTGGTTTCACACATGTGTTACCAACTCATTGTTATCTAATGAGTGATCTCACCACGGTTGAGTAATAAACTAAATGATCAGATACATTTGTGAGCCAATTAGGAGTAAGACAAGGCTGTACAGTCAGGCCTCGATTATCCGAACGCTTACGTTTTTCATCAAAAACGTTCGGATAGTGAAATGTTCGGATTATTGAGTACTGAGGATTACTAAAGAGATTAGTTTGGTTACATCTTCCTACCGTTCGGAAACTGCGAGATTCAGATTATCGGTGGCCGGATTAATGCGGCTTGACTGTATATTAAACCCCTTCCTATTTACACTCTTTATAAATAAATTAGCAACACAAATCCAAACAAACTGTTCAAACGGTATCCATACAGATATAATACAACTATTCCTGTTATTATTTGCCGATGACTTGGTGTGCATTGTTCCAACCATCTTTCATGGTCAGTCCATACATCACAGGCATCTATTCAAGCAAAGACAATATTAATAGGTAAAATAAAATATACATATCTTAGGTGACTTGTCCTACAACTCCTTTTTCAAAATATTTGACACCAAAATCAACCCATTGTTGTTATATGGTGCGGAAGTATTGGGTTTTAAATCATTTGATGTTATAGAAAAAGTTCATTTGTATGCATGTAAAAAATTCAAACAGCCACTTCTAATTGTATGGTTACAAAACTGGCTTCATAAACTCTCCCACCCTACCAAATGTAATTATTATTCAGCTTTCAAACCATATATTCTACTGAATATTATTTATCATGTGTCACTATAAGAAAATTTAGAATTAGCTTATCACGTTTCCGATGTTCATCACATGATTTATGGATTGACAAAGGCAGATATTTAATTATAAAAAGAGAAGATAGATTATATAAATCATGTTATATCAACGTATTAGAAAGTGAATACCATTTTTTGCTTGTGTGTTTATATGATAATCTACGTAGAAAATACCTTAAAGAATTATAGTATGTACATCCTTCTTCAAATAAATTTTCATCTTTATTAAACTGTAAAAAATCAGAATGTAATTAAAAATATTGCTATGTTTATATACCATGCCATGAATATCAGAAATGACTAGTATAAGAGATTAGTGCAATTTGCCATCGTGTTTATGTTTATAAGCCATATGTATTCATGTATATTCAAGTGTATTATGTACTATAGGCCTGTGGCCTTTGAGTATGGAATAAATAATAATAATTGTATGGTTGATGGAGAATGTGGGAGATATCATTTGCACTTTGAGTCTAATATAAAAATAATTAGATACTGGTTAAGGTTATTAAAAATGCCTTCATATAGAATATAGAGGATACTAAACGACCTTCTATTTAATACCATTTTTATTAAACGAGTTAATAATTTTGTATAAAACGAGCGAAAGCGAGTTTGATACCATTCATTCACGAGTTTAATAAAAATGACATTAAATAGAAGGAAGTTTAGTATTTTGTTTATTACTCGCCCACCTATAATCCTGCGAAATAGCCGACATAGCTCTGAAACAATGATTCCCGCAATTTCGATACCACTGTGACGACGTTACTCCCATTTTGACGTCATAACCTCGAACTATTGTGACGTCATACGTGCGGCGGTATTACACTAGTTTAATATTGCAGTATAAATATTACACTGCAGTATCTTACACGGGTGAGTAATAAACAAAGAAAATGTTCTGATATGATGTTACTTTATGATACCCACGGTAAAACTAGCTGGGTAACACACAGGAAATACGGCTTCGGTAATGCCTGGCATGATCGATTTGTAGAATCCCACTCTCATTTTGTCTTCTTAGTAAAACAAAGACTTAAAGATATATTCCTGCAAAATTGGTTATTGTCTTACAAATGTTTCTACTACAAAATGTTAAAAGATTCAATTCATGCAGAACATTACCTTTCGATCTTGCAATAAAGAAATATAAATCTTCATTGGCAAGACTACGCTGCTCTTCGCATGATTTATATATTGAAACTGGAAGATATAAAAATATTAAAAAAGGAAAATAGAATATGTCAAATGTGCAATTTGAATAATGTCGAAGATGAGTATCATTTTGTGTGTGTTTGCCCAGCATACTTATCGTTGAGAACTGTATATATAAAGAAATACTATTATGAACACCCTGAAACTATTAAGTTTATATCAGTGATGAAAACGTCTTTTAAAGTTCAATTAGAAAAATTTCCATCTACATCCATAAAGCTTTTACTCTTAGACAAACTGTGTTGCTACCATCACATGAATAAATGTAATATGTACTACAGGCCTGAGGCCTTTCAGTAGGAAAATAAAGATTGATTGATTTAAAATATTTGAAAATTAACAATAAAGTTGTTAACACTGGTTTATGTATTTCTTTTAATTTTTCCCACTGACGTTTACTTTCAATATCAAGGTTTTCTTATTTAAAAAACACAGGGGTTGGTAATATGTACTACAGACCTGAGGCCTTTCAGTAGGAAAATAAAGATTGATTGATTTAAAATATTTGAAAATTAACAATAAAGTTGTTAACACTGGTTTATGTATTTCTTTTAATTTTTCCCACTGACGTTTACTTTCAATATCAAGGTTTTCTTATTTAAAAAACACAGGGGTTGCGGTTAACTCTCGTCCGGCGATTGAATCAATCAGTCAAGAATGTAAAACAAATGTTTCTGAATCATTTTGTTCTCATTGAATGTGTTACCGGATTGGTTTTAATAAGTTACTTTAATAATAGAACGGGGATCTGTTCATCCATACCTTTGCTTTGATTTCTAACATATGTTTTCCGGTATTTTATATCTATTTCTTTCTTCTGGTACGTGTAATTTATTCATTTTATGGTTATCTTTGAACTGTTCCGATTTTCATTGACCTCAACATGTTACGTGAAGTCGCCAATAGGTTAGCACGGATTGTTGTATTATACCACTTTTCTCGAGATTCAGGCGGCTGCGTTCAAGCGCATTCACTCTGACGGGAACAATTCTTGGTCTCGGTTTCTAAACTATTGGAGCCGTAAATTAGTAAACTATTGGAGCCGTAAATTAGTAAACTTTTCGGAGATTCGAGTCACCAAACTTTGATCACAAAACTATCCTAATGTTTACGTACCTTTGTTTTAAGTTTAGTTTAGACGCGGATTGTCGCAGCTGCAATGCGAAGAAAGTCGAGATCATGTTCATGTGCGTTGCCATGCCAATCGACAAGCTTGTAGCCTTAAAACCCCATTGTCATTGTGTTCTTCGTGGATCATCACACTATTCACAGCTGAAAACGACGTTCTCTTGGCTTTGATTTTTAATATGTCAGGTAAAGGTTATAAAGAATACGAACGAAATGAAGATTCTATTATAGCGATCTCTGATACAGGCTAGATATGTATCGTAGTTCTCCAATTTGAACATTAAATACTGAATACCGAATTCTAAAAGTACCGACATGCTTCAGGTGTGATGATTTCAAATGCTTCCAATGAATTGCATAGTATATAGTCAAAAGTTATTTATAAGAATCATTAACCTTCAGGTAACATGGTTTGCTGTTTTAAACCGATATCATTATGTTTGTTGGTGAAAACGAAATTATCTAAGAAAATTTGATACAAAAATATCCAATGCTACAAGTTTATAATATTTTATGAATATACATGTTATTTCCACTTTTTAGTTCATCTGGCCTGAAATGATGGGCTTATAACATGTCCGTCCGTCCATAAACTGTTTACTTTTTCGACTTCTTCTCCAGAACCAGTGATTGAGAGCTGGAATGTTAAATACAGGTCTTTTGGCCAATAAGAATTCTAAGTTGTAGATTTGGTGACCCTGCGACCCTAAATATGGGGTATACCCCAACTCTCCAAAAAAAGAATCGAAGGCCTTAATAAATTCAAAAGACACACAGGACAGTTATGGCTTCGCGTTTTTGAGGAAGTTTTCACTGTCATGTTAACATGTTGTCCGTTGTTGGAAAGCCTTTCTGAAAACCAGCTTTAGAAATCGTGATGATATTTTTTCTTTTAACGAATGTTGTTAATGTATGATATAAAATAATGTTAAAAGTATACCGAAACAACCTATTTATATATGACATATATTTGGGGTCTCAGGTTCACGAAATCTACAATTTAGAATCCCAATTGACTAAGGAGTCTGAATATGAAATTTCAGTCTCTTGGGTCTTGAGAAGAAGATGAAACTAGGTTTTCAGGTCATGACCTCTGTGACATATATTTGAGGCCGCAGGGTCACGAAATCTACAATTTAGAATCCCCATTGGCCATGTAGTCTGTACACAACATTTCAGCTTTCTAGACCTTTTGGTACTAAAGAAGAAGATGAAAATAGGTATTTAAGGTCGTGACCCCTGTGACCCTATTTGACCCTGAGTTGTTTACTCCATATAGAAACGTGTGGTGTTCACAAAGTAACAGTCACAGAAACCGACTTGTATCGTTATGGCCATTGTATATCAACAGAGAGCTAGGACAAGCCACCCTTTCTTAAACTTGATTCTATATGTACATTGTGTAATGTGTTCTTTTCATTTCAGGTTATTAAGCATCATAATGAATTCCACACAAGGACTAGCGTTGTATAACCTACACGCATTATATACACAATAAAAGAAGTTTTGCACCTATTTGATATTTGATGCTAAGAGATAATGCTCTCGTCGCTGAGCCCTGTTCTCAACCGGAGGCTGGAAGTCGTCAGCACCTCGATATGTTCTCTGCTGATTGGATTAAACAACATCATGTGACTGTTATACATTCTCATAAACACGAGATTGACAGTTCAAAAAGATAACCTTCATACTCTGACGTTTATACAAAATAACGTGAGGGACTATTTTATCACTGTATCATTGCGCAATTATTACATTGCTTTCACATGCTCTTTTCTTGATTAAACTTTTTTATAAATCCTTACAACGTGATTTCTGTGTGATTGAAAGTTAGATTAATACAGCATGTTAGAGCCAAACATTAAATACTTGAATTATTATTCCTTTGAACTATGTTAATTTTGAATGCTCTAAATATTCATTGACTATTGTTTTCTGCAAGCAGTTTGTTATTTGTTTCAATGTTACACCTTGAAATATTTTCAATATATATGTATATACGACATAAAATCTGATGGGAGTAACTTCTGTGGAAAGAGAACGGGGGTTTGTCTTTCTATTGTTTCTAAAACAAAAATTTAAAAAAATCAACAACTGTAAGCCCTAGCTCAATTAAACATCGTATGTGAAACAATCACCATGTGTAGATTTGATTTTTTTTCTCTCACTGTTTTCGGACTTTTATTTTTAGACATTTGCACTGAAAAACCTATTTATCTTGATTCATTGGAAACAAAATGCTTTTTACAATTTCCCTTCCAGAACAGATCTTCACGACTGAGATAAATACATCTTGGGAAGTTTATATTCTTGTGTAGCATAAATTTATTCCTAATGAGTGATTTAGGATTTATTAAAGAATTAAGCTCTTTAATACTTGTTCAATATATTTAAACTGTCCCCACATGACGGAGGATATAGTCGACTCTGTCTGTTTGTCGTATTATAATCAGTTACTGTGAACGTACATGGGAACAATAATTACACGCATCAATTTGTTTATTGAAGTCACAGCTTTTTTTCACAAAAGGCTTAAGCATACATGACAACATGACAAGTCCATTGGGGAATTATACAGTTTACTCTCCATTCTAAGAGGAAGAGAAGATCTGAACATCACAGACATCACATAGAAAACACAATAATTAAACAACAGTTTCCAAATATAAATCTAATCAGATAGCTATTAATGAGTTGAAAACATATTTGAATGGTTTAAATGATATCGACTGAAAATTAAATTATATAAGTTAATGAAACTTCATGAATGTCTTATTAATATGTACAATGGCATTTAATCCTACTGAATAATTGCCACTTAAAGAAACTGCGCACACAGAACATTCATTAATATTCGCACACAAACTTACAAAGACAATATTATCGACACACTTTATACGCTGAATCGGACCACAACAAAATGTCAAAAGAACATGAACAATATCCGTAAAGTCAGAAGTAAAAAAATCGAGTTTAGGGTCTCACAACGAAGTCCCAAAGACAGTGGCGGATATGACCGCTGCGTATGTGAAACACAAAGAGTTCATCGTCGACACATCGAGTTTACCAATTGAGCATGGGAGGTCTGGAGAAACGGCTTGTCATATGAACGTTATTTGGATGATATGGAAGACGTTGTAGATAGCGCCTCACTTCATCCGACATATGCTATATTGGGATGAGATCCGTTCCGTATGTGACACAGCAATGCATCGAATCTATCATACAGCATGCATGGAGACTTGGGGGAATGAAGTGCTTTTTACTCCCCTAATCTCATGTCAAGTGGCGGAATAGTCTCTTCATTCCATATCCATCCGGTGAAGTTGCAGTAACATAGGATTGTTCTGGTAGAGAAAATCCATTGAAACCCATGCTGTGTGAGGATGAGGGTTATCCTGTTGCAATGTCAACCCAGGTCCAAGACACCTTAGGCCTCAGAATCTAATGTATGTCGCCAACAATATTTAGCTGAATATAATTATTAAACAATAGAAGAGAACTGTGATATGCGGCTATTCCATCCAAAATCATAGATCTACCTCCTAAACGATTCCTCTTCACAATACAGTTACGTGATAAACGTTTCTATAAACACAGGTAGATATGTTTGCACCCGTCACTGTGTAAAATGTTGAAAAACATTCCTCCGTCATATTGGAGGTTGGTGAACATGATTTCGACACCATCTTATAGTCACGTATTTATCAGTTTGGTGTTAAGTTCTGTAAACGCCAGGTCGTTGCTGGTATCATGCGTTTTTCCCCGCAGTTGACCGCTCGAACTATGTTTAACATGTCGTATGCAGTTGCACAGGATGCACAATCAACAGTGCACAATCCACAATCAATGACACCAATAATTATTCCTCTGATACGCGAATGATCGTTTTATTGTCTCCTACATTTGCAGTTTTGAAACCTTTATCATATAATTGTATTCTCTGCGAGTGCATTTTCTTTTTGTGGGGAGTATACAACCAAACTTATTTCGATAATAATTTTTGAAAAATCATAGACCAGTTTACAAACATATCAAATCTTGTCGGCAAACAAACACTTGAACTTATGATTATTACAATCCAACTGATATTCTTTACATGTCCTGACAACAAAAGAAAATTTACGATTTATAACAATCTAAAGTAGTTAAAATTATGTTATACCAAAATAATTAATTTGCAGTATAGTATACATGTAGTGGTGGCAACCTAATCTTTTTTTTAAATATTTCATTTTGTTTCCATATCTGTTTAAATGTCCTTATGTCCATCTCTATATTTTTCTCGACGTAATATAAAATATTTTTCTACAATTATTCAAATAACTTTGATCATGTTTAAGTTTGTTTTCATATGCAAAGGTCGGTTGACATGCATGCATGACCTTTGGTCAGTTTGTTGTGGTTATCAATTGATTGTACACCCACCTGCTTAGTATCAAAACAAACATTGAGATATGATGATAGTTATATAGACAAGTTTTTTATAATCTATAAAATCAATGTGAAAACTTAGTGTCTGTTGTTTCAGGCAATTAATAAATATCTCCAGAAAGAGAGTGAGACAGAAGGGAAAAATTAATATCATTAAAAACAATATCTCAAAACTTAGGTTGACTCACTGTAGACCATCTTAATAGATCAGTTAAGATAAGATAATATAATATTTATTGTCCCAAAAGGGAAATTTGTTGTGTATAATTACAATTCTCTAGCATACAAAACATACAAATATCATTCAAAACAATACTATAAAGTTTTATGGCCAAGAAGTAAAATAAAGTCTGGGGCAATAGAAGTTGTAGATCTGATACCCAACTTTTCTTTTTCACCCAAGTAGCAAATAACTAGTTGACACATTACAAAGAGAAACTATATTCTTAATTATTACAGATCAAGGTTCTTAGATGGATACTGTCGCTCATATGTTATCCATGGACATACTATTTCATAATCTAAAATCATATAATAAAGACAATATGTGTTTGTTAAAGACTAATGATCCCGGATATAACCATAGTTTGACAATCATATCAGAGTGTTTTCGAGGTAAAAAAAATACTTCAACTACTACCAATTTAATATGTATTTGTGGTCAGATTAAAGATTTACTATCGCTAAAAAGAAAAATTATGGCCAAATTCAAAGTTTTCGTAAAAGAATTCCTTCTACAAGGGTAATGTCACAAGGTAAAACATTATGACCACAATATCTAGAATACAAAGTAAAAAAATGGACGGCTCATCATTAAAATCTCATCACAATAGATAAACCTTTGATACTTCACTGATCAGTAAAAATAATATGGCCTAGGTTAAAATGTTTCGGACAATCGGAATGACAAACATACGGACAGGTGGAAAACAATATACACCATGAGTCTTAAGTATAACAAGTATTATTATTATAACATAGTAGGTAATTCAAACTAATGAAAATATGTGACATATTAAAATAACATGTTCCTGAACCTCACCTACAAAATGTCCTCACAGTTGAATAATATTACTCTGTGGTAAATACATGTAATGTTCTACAAAACACATTCAGCATATACAGTTCATAATAACATCACACACTCAATGGGAACACAAACGAAATATATATTTATGACACAATACTTATAACAGAGCACTGTCCGACTTGTTAAATGGCCAATTAGAATAAGACCAAAACTGCAAATCTGTTTTTTTTCTGTAATCGTTAAAATTTTAACATTTTGATTAAGATTGTGCGATGTATAATGGTGTGGCATCATTTAGATAGGGACACACTTTTAAATTGATTTCAATTTCTGAAACATCCAGTAATATGAAATGAAAATATGAAACACTATATAGTGAGAGTTTGATCATATTCACAGCATTAAAGTTACAAAACATCATTTCAATTGGAGGCTGGTCAAAAATGTTGGTCAGAACATTGAAAATAATGGATCCATAAATATTCTGTAAAACATGAACATATAGAGTGAATACAACTCACATCAATATGTTGTTGATATACTTCTTATGTTAAACAAAACTCTACTGTGATCAATTCAAGGGCATCTTATGTTACTAATGTATATCATCAACACGCAATGAAACCAATGTGAATAAATCCATCAATAAAATAACATACTAAGCTGGCACTCAACCAAATATCACCAAATCGGCCAGCATTAGCATGTACTACAGATATTTCTGAGTATTCAATTTGAAACAATTCAGTGTCTGGTTTTTTTTAATAAAGAACACCACATACATGTCACTGGATTTTAATTAACCATGGTGTATTTGTTTCACCATGCTTAAGAGGTTGCTATTTGTAAAAATCACCACATTCCATTTGTACATTTATAGAAATGTCATATCTTATTTTGTTCATTCAACACTTTGTGATACACACACATACACACATATATATATATATATATATATATATATATATATATATATATATATATATATATATATATATATATATATATATATATATATATATAAATTTATATTCCTTGTAAAGGACAAAACACATGTATTCCTTGTAAAGGACAAAACACATGTAAAATGAATACCGATAATAAAACGTTATTTGCATTGTTCCAGCATTGTCATACAAGAAAATTGCTATCAGTAAAATCAATGACACATTTTTAAATGATATCAATCATTAACATCTGAAAATTGACTGGTTTCACATGAAACCTATAAAAATATGCCATGTTCAATTGGACTATGATGCAATAGCAAAAACATGTACAAAATGAAGCTTTATCATACAGCAATTCAATAAAAACAATAGAATAAAACACGATCAGAACCTTCATCTCGTGGATCATGACCTGGATACAATAACCAGCCTAACTCTGGTTGTTGTGGAATTGTATAGTAACTCTACTATAGCATTAACGTCTTTCAACACAACCATCTTACCATCATACCTTACATATCATAGAATTGTCTAATTCACATGAGGGCCGTGGACAGAATATCTGACATCATGTCTGATCGTGAACTGGCAAAGGCAGAATTCAGAATTTCAGGGTCAACTTTATGCTGTAACAGTTCCAAGACAACATCAACTCGGTCCCTGTATACAGCCCTTGAAAGAGCATTGTATTCATCTAAGTCAACAATATTTACATCTGACCCTTTTTGTAAAAGTAACTGGACCACCTCAATGTGGCCCTCTTCAGCTGCAACACTCATCGGTGTTTGTCCTTTGTATAGTATCACGTCAAGAGATGCACCATTCTCTACAAGTAACTGTACAATGTATCTGTTCCCACATTTTGCAGCTGCAAAAAGTGGTGTAAGTCCTTGGTGATCTGGCAGGTCAAAGTCAGCACCTGATCCCGCAAAAAGTTGGACAATTTCTAAATGTTCATGCTCTACACTTGTCAGTAGTGCAGTCTTGCCTTCATCGTCTTGTACATTCACATCAAGTGTAGTCTGTGCTCCATCGTCTTGTACATTCACTTCAAGTGCAGTCTTTATTCCATCAGCTTGTACATTCACATCAAGTGTAGTCTGTGCTTCATCAGCTTGTCCATTCACATCAAGTGAAGTCTGTGCTTCATCAGCTTGTCCATTCACATCAAGTGAAGTCTGTGCTCCATCGTCTTGTACATTCACTTCAAGTGCAGTCTTGGTTCCATCAGCTTGTACATTCACATCAAGTGTAGTCTGTGCTTCATCAGCTTGTCCATTCACATCTAGTGTAGTCTGTGTTTCATCATCTTGTACATTCACACCAGGTGCAGTCGTTGCTTCATCATCTTGTACAGTCACATCATCTGCAGTCATTGCTTCATCATCTTGTACAGTCACAGCATGTGCAGTCGTTGCTTCATCATCTTGTACATTTACACCAGGTGCAGTCGTTGCTTCATCATCTTGTACATTTACACCAGGTGCAGTCGTTGCTTCATCATCTTGTACATTCACATCATGTGCAGTCGTTGCTTCATCATCTTGTACATTCACATCATGTCCAGTCGTTGCTTCATCATCTTGTACAGTCACATCAAGTGCAGTCGTTGCTTCATCATCTTTTACAGTCACATCATGTGCAGTCGTTGCTTCATCATCTTGTACATTCACACCAGGTGCAGTAATTGCTTCATCATCTTTTACAGTCACATCATGTGCAGTCGTTGCTTCATCATCTTTTACAGTCACGTCATGTGCAGTCATTGCTTCATCATCTTGTACATTCACATCATCTGCAGTCATTGATTCATCATCTTGTACAGTCACATCAAGTGTAGTCTGTGCTTCATCAGCTTGTCCATTCACATCATGTGCAGTCGTTGCTTCATCATCTTGTACATTCACATCAAGTGCAGTCGTTGCTTCATCATCTTGTACATTCACATCAAGTGCAGTCGTTGCTTCATCATCTTGTACATTCACACCAGGTGCAGTCGTTGCTTCATCATCTTGTACATTTACACCAGGTGCAGTCGTTGCTTCATCATCTTGTACATTCACATCATGTGCAGTCGTTGCTTCATCATCTTGTACATTCACATCATGTCCAGTCGTTGCTTCATCATCTTGTACAGTCACATCAAGTGCAGTCGTTGCTTCATCATCTTTTACAGTCACATCATGTGCAGTCGTTGCTTCATCATCTTGTTCATTCACACCAGGTGCAGTCATTGCTTCATCATCTTTTACAGTCACATCATGTGCAGTCGTTGCTTCATCAGCTTGTCCATTCACATCAAGTGAAGTCTGTGCTTCATCAGCTTGTCCATTCACATCAAGTGAAGTCTGTGCTCCATCGTCTTGTACATTCACTTCAAGTGCAGTCTTGGTTCCATCAGCTTGTACATTCACATCATGTGCAGTCGTTGCTTCATCATCTTGTACATTCACATCATCTGCAGTCATTGCTTCATCATCGTGTACATTCACATCAAGTGCAGTCGTTGCTTCATCATCTTGTACATTTACACCAGGTGCAGTCGTTGCTTCATCATCTTGTACATTTACACCAGGTGCAGTCGTTGCTTCATCATCTTGTCCATTCACATCATGTGCAGTCGTTGCTTCATCATCTTGTACATTCACATCATGTCCAGTCGTTGCTTCATCATCTTGTACAGTCACATCAAGTGCAGTCGTTGCTTCATCATCTTTTACAGTCACATCATGTGCAGTCGTTGCTTCATCATCTTGTACATTCACACCAGGTGCAGTCATTGCTTCATCATCTTTTACAGTCACATCATGTGCAGTCGTTGCTTCATCATCTTTTACAGTCACATCATGTGCAGTCATTGCTTCATCATCTTGTACATTCACATCATCTGCAGTCATTGATTCATCATCTTGTACAGTAACATCAAGTGTAGTCTGTGCTTCATCAGCTTGTCCATTCACATCATGTGCAGTCATTGCTTCATCATCTTGTACATTCACACCAGGTGCAGTCGTTGCTTCATCACCTTGTACATTCACATCAAGTGCAGTCGTTGCTTCATCATCTTGTACATTTACATCATCTGCAGTCCTTGCTTCATCATCTTGTACAGTCACTTCAAGTGCAGGCGTTGCTTCATCATCTTGTACATTCACATCAAGTGCAGTCGTTGCTTCATCATCTTGTACATTCACACAAGGTGCAGTCATTGCTTCATCATCTTGTACATTCACATCATTTGCAGTCATTCCTTCATCATCTTGTACAGTCACTTCAAGTGCAGTCGTTGCTTCATCATCTTGTACATTCACATCAAGTGCAGTCTTTGCCTCATCATCTTGTACATTCACACCAGGTGCAGTCATTGCTTCATCATCTTTTACAGTCACATCATGTGCAGTCGTTGCTTCATCATCTTGTACATTCACATCAGGTGCAGTCGTTGCTTCATCATCTTGTACATTTACACCAGGTGCAGTCATTGCCTCATCATCTTTTACAGTCACATCATGTGCAGTCGTTGCTTCATCATCTTGTACATTCACATCAAGTGCAGTCGTTGCTTCATCATCTTGTACAGTCACTTCAAGTGCAGTCATTGCTTCATCATCTTGTACAGTCACTTCAAGTGCAGTCGTTGCTTCATCATCTTGTACAGTCACTTCAAGTGCAGTCGTTGCTTCATCATCTTGTACAGTCACATCAAGTGCAGTCGTTGCTTCATCATCTTGTACATTCACATCATCTGCAGTCATTGCTTCATCATCTTGTACAGCCACTTCAAGTGCAGTCGTTGTTTCATCATCTTGTACAGTCACTTCAAGTGCAGTCATTGTAAGTGGGGAAATGAATATCCGGTCGAAGTTTGGAGATACAGGCTTCACATCACATACTTCATCAACTTCAGCGCCATATTTTACTAGAAGGTCGATGATGTTTTGATTCATGTCTTGTTCTAGTACAGAAATACCAGCTTTTTCCGAGGCTGAGGCTTGTTTATTTTCAGCTGCACATGCCGAGTGCAAAGCTGTGTATCCAATTGTATCATGAAGCGATACATTGCCGTCATGGTGAAGAAGGTATTCTGCTACACGTAGATGACCTTTTTCACAAGCAACCATTAATGGTGTTTTCCCCTCGATATAGTTGATGTTTACGTATGCTTTTGACTCTATCAAGATCTTCATAACATCTATATGTCCATTTGTGCATGCTCCATAAAGAGCAGACACTCCATAGTCTGTTACCAGGTTGACATTGGCACTTGCAGTCACAAGAAGATCTACTATTTGAGAAAATCCATGTTTGGATGCTATCATGAGAGGAGTACCTTCAATAGGTGAAAGAGAATTGATATTAATTCTTTCTAGACTTAGCAGTGCTTTTGTGATATCAATGTGTCCACGATCACATGAATGGTGCAATGCAGTAAAGCCATTCTTGTCTGCAAGATTGAAACTGATGTCCGGCTGAAGGTGTCTTGATGTTTCAATGAGTTGCTTTGCTACTGCTGAGTGGTCATTCATGATTGCGAGCATTAACGGTGTTTGTTTCTCGTTGTTTTGGTGATACAAGTTGGCTTGATGTTCCAAATGAAGATGAAATATACCTTCATGTCCAGACAATGCAACTCTACACAAGGAAGTATCTCCATCCTTGTCCACAACCTCTAGATCTGCTCCAGCTTCAAATAGCTGTTTTGCAATATCATAATAGCCATATGATGACGCTAGATGGAGAGCTGTTTGTTGAGAGGTTTGTGATGGAACATTAATGTCAGCTCCTCCTTGAATTAAGAGAGACACAGTGGCTCGCATGTCATAAAATGTTGCATCTAGCAATGGGGTGAGTCCCAAAAATGAGATAGCATTCAAGTTTGCTTGATTGTTGATGAGAGATTCTACACATGTTTCATTACCAAATTGGCATGCAGTATGTAGTGGCGTATGTAGTGCACCAGGTTTTCCGTCTACATATGCCCCTCTTTTAATAAGAAGATTAACAATTTCATGTAATCCACAAATAACTGACAAGACGAGAGGTGTCTCTCCAAATAGGTTTGTTTCATGTATATCTGCTCCATTTTTAAGTAAACACTGTACAATGTCCACAGTTACTTTTCTTCCTGCAAGAGACAGAATAGGAGTTGTTGATGGTGATTGTCTAAGTACTTCAGCACCTGCTTCCAACAAGAGGGTTACCATGTCATGATTCCCAGACATTAGTGCAAAGTGAAATGGGGTCCATCCAGTATTTGAGCATACATTGATGTCTGTGTCATTGTATTCCAAGAGACGTTTCATCAAGGAAACATTTGATGAGAGAGCTACGAGGTGTTTAATTCTAAACCCATCAAATAATGATTTCTGTAGTTCTTCCTTGTCAAGTGTTTCGAGATGATTGTTCAAATCATCAAACAATCGGTGTATTTCTGGCATTAATGACAACATTGTAGAAACTGCCTCCCAATTGCCTAGGCGAAATGCCATTTCAAATGGAGATGGTCTTATAACTCTTATGTGTTTTTTAAAACACTCAATGCGTTCAGTGATCTGGCTGTTTTTGATCATATTAAATTTCTCAGTGTATGTTTCTACAGTCGTTGTTGCAAAGATCCATTCTATTAGAGCAACATCCTGTCTGTATTTATTTACAAGTAACTGGATACATTTAACATTGTCGCAGAGGCAGGCATAATGAAAGGATGTCAGGCCAATGGAGTTTTCTTTCAGCGCATCAGCTTGAACATTCAGAAGCACTTGTATGATTTCAGGATTATCAATTATGCATGCATACATGAGCGGAGTCCCATTCCCAGTATTTATAGACGAAAGCGTATGATCAATGTACACTTCACGACTTCTTGCATGCATGCCTTCACACAATGTAGAACAGATATTGACATCACATTCAGGGATTTGAACTAATAATTTCACTATGTTTACATGTCCATTCATGACAGCAAAATGCAGAGGTGTCACACTTCCAAGTTTTTTTGCATTAATATCACATCCTGCCTTCAGAAAAACCCTCAGTGCGTCAGTGTTTCCAGCAACAGCGGCCCAGTGCAGTGCAGTTGTACCATCTTTGTCCTTCTCAGTGGGGTCAATCATCTGCCTCGCAACAAGATGGGAGCACATTGCAGAGGAACTCACGCTTGCTACATGAGCTAAAACTGATTTGCCATCAAATTTCCTCCTTACCAAATTGGTAGGTTCTTTTGACAAAATGCTGCAAAGACCATCCACATTACTCCATACAAGACATCCGTAGATGGCATCCAATTTGAGTTCATCACATATTTGCAATTTCCGCGAAAATGCTTCCAAGTAGATAACATTGGATTTGGATCTTGCAAACCAATGAAATGCAGATTGTTTGGTTCCTCTGAAAGAGAGCAATGATTGTTTACAATCATCTTTGTCAAGGACTTGATCGAGTACTTTCGAAACAAAGCCTTTGTTCCTCCACATATGGTGTTGAAATATCATTGTGAAGTGTTGATCTTTAATCTCAGTGATGAATCTTTCCCTGAGAATCTCTATGTGACGAGACAAATAAACTGTCATCACTACAGTGTCATCTGTTTTTCCTTTCACCTCTTCTTCTTTGTCATCAACCTCCTTCACAACAACGTGGTACGTGAGATATGATATCTTTGCTTTTCGAAGAATAAATACTGGGTTGCTTTCACCAATGACTGATGATGCACACTCATATAGAAAAGGATGTCTAAACCCAACGACTGTTTTCTGTCGTTTGAGGAATGTTCCAACCATGTTCTCTATTGAGTCATTGAAGGACTCTTGATCTTTAGAATCTACCTCAATGGTCTCCATATCAATTTCACCATGACTACTGATCATGGTTTTGAACAATGTTTTTATGGATACATCCTTTTTCATGATTGCAGAGAGTGTTGCCTTCATGATCTTTATTGGTGTTTCAAAGAATATCTCTGGATTTGTTTGCGCCTTCTCATACAGTTGGAGCAATTCACAAAGATGCGGAAACCCATGTACTGCAACTTTGACATCAAATCTTTCAACTATCGCATCAATCTGCTCTTCAGAAAGTTTTAGTTGAACCTTTGTGTGATGACGAAGTATTTGTTTCATCGTGTCATTTGTCATATATTGCTCTTCTGTGACGTTTAAAACATATTTGTTCTCGAACATCAGATTTAAGGTATCAAGATATGGCCTGGTCTCCTTTAGGATGCTTAATCTAGTTGTGAAAATCAACTTGACTCTCTTGCTTTTCAGTTGATTCGAAAGTTGCTTCAATGATGGAACCCACTGTTTAAAAGAATCTTTGTCAAACCCAACACTGCCAAAAATATCATCAACCAGAAATACATATTTCTCACTGTCCAATTTACATTCTTTTAATGTATCAAGTTTTCGTGGCTGAAAACCTTTCATACTCAATTTCTTTAAAATCATTTGGGCCAAAACCGTCTTGCCAGATCCTGGACAGCCGGTGAGTGTCAGACAGTGACGAGTCTCCAGATGTTCAAGGGCAGCATCCAGTGCCGGAGTCGGGATGTAACTCTCAGCGTCCTTCAGGATAGTCTCTATTTCATTATCTGTAACACAACAACGATACAATGAACAACGGCATTTACAAGGTAAAGAAAACACAAATAAAGCATTATTGAACATTTAAAATGACACTTATATTCATGCATCTTTTACAGTTAAGTTTAATTGCCCATACTCATTAAAGAATAATACCTTCTTAGCAAAATAGAGTGTCATTATTCATGTTATCATCAAGGATTATTTTACAAAATAATGTCTTGTACCTAACACACTGTCACTGTTCTGTTATTGGTTGAATGCGTTTATATCCCTGAATCTTTTCCAGAAGGAGCAGATTGCAAATTACTATACAATAATTTCAATCGGAAAAACTGCGAGTTGTAAATCATGTATAACTGAACTTCACAGTTTATCTCATAAACTCATGGAAAGGGGGCAGACCGTTCTTAATGTATGCTTTCAGGAGTCTATGATTGAAAGATGATCCGTGGAGATTAGATATTGCAATTGCATGTAAACTGCACCACACCACATTGCAAATGCAAACAATAAAAATGGTTAGAATTACAAAGATCAAAAGATGTAAGGAGCTTGTCGAAATGATTGGCTTATATGAAACTCAAGAATTACATACCATGCACATGAATGGCCGTTTGTATAGAATATTATGCTTTCGATGTATACTTAATCAAATTAAAACTTGACACGGGTCAATTTATTAAATCGTTTCTGTTTGTTTATTGAAATATTTTAATCACTATTTGTAAAGTTATTTGAAATTCATGGTTTTGAATCCTTTAATGTGATGAATTTGTGAAGTCACGTGCAATCATTGACTTTGTAGCCACAAAAAGCTGAAAAATGTGAATGCACGTGCAAACACAAAATCATGAGGTCAACCGATGCAAGTTAGCTTCAACTGAGTAAACACATTCAAGCTCATTTGTAAAATCTAATTGAAAGTTTCATTTTGATGACCTGTTGGCAATGCTGCGTCTTACAAATGAAGAACGTAAATGCGCTATGGTGAGTCTCCATGCTGGTCAATCTGTGGTCACTATGGCAAGAGCCTTCAACTGTTCACGACAAACAATTTTAAATCTCAGGTGGAGACTGCATCAAAGGGGAACAGTTGCAGACCGCCGGCAGCCAGGAGCGTCTCGTGTGACGTCACTCCAGGAAGATGCAGCAATACGTTTACGTCATCTTGCAACCGATCTGCAACTGCAACTTCAACAAGTAGGGAGATGTTTGGTGGAAGGATAACCCCACAAACAGTCAGAAATCGCTTTCGCGCACAGAGACCCTATATAGGACATATTCCTACACCTCTTCATCGCCGTAACCATATTCGTGGGCTTCAAGGCACTTAAGTTTAACTCAACGACAGTGAAATTTTATTGTTTTTAGTGACGAATCTTGATTCACCATGAGATTTACTGAGACAGGGCCCGTGTGTAGTGCGGACATGGTGAACGCCACGCTCAAGTTTGAGTACGTGAAGTTGACTGATTTGGTGGCGGCACCGTCATGGTTCGGGGGTCTTTCTGCGCACACGGTCGTTCTTCACTGGTTGTTGTTCAAGGGAACTTAAATGCTGTCCAGTACAGGGATCACATTTTACAAACTGTTCTACTTCCGTTCATGCAGAGACACGGCCCTGGACTAACGTTTCAACAAGACAACGCTAGGCCCCATACCACAGTTCTGACACAAACTTTTCTCACAAATGCTGGTGTTCAAGTCCTGGATGGGCCATCGCGAAGCCCCGACCTCATTCCGATCGAACACATCTGGGACGAACTGGGTTGACGTGTTCGTCAACAAATTAATCCACCACAGACGTTCCATGAACTTCAATGTCAACTTGTTGAGCAATGGCGACGTCTTCCTTGGGCAGTATTCACTAACGTTCTAAGATCCACCAGGAGACGTTGTGTGGCTGTACCAGAAGCTAGAGGTGGACACAATCGTTACTGACCATCTCAGAACGATTTTGTGAAATTCATTTGGGACGGTACTCAGGCTTCATTAACGTTATCGACGTTAAAGACAAACGTGATTATGTGTTTATGTTTTCTGATCATTCCCAAATGAGTTTTGCACAACATACGAATGTAATGATTGATTTAAAACAAATATTTAAATTTTTGGGCTAGAAAAACTAAGTTTCAAGTTTTCAAAACTATTCAAATAAACAAAGCGGACACAGATATTGAGTGATGGGCTATAAATGTTATAAGTTTGAAAGGCTTACTGAGGACTGACTACCTTGTGTCGGTGCAGTATTTATATGAACATCCCTCATTGTAGTGGTCGCAAGAGCAACCCCACCAGGCGAATCTTTGAACACTTGATTGATCTCAGCTCCTGAATAAAATTTAAATTTACTTTCACCATTGATGATATAAAACATAACGACACATTTTCTTTCCGAGTAAAGTTATTGACTAAACAAATCAGCTTTGTGTATGCCATTCCAAATAACATACACAATACACACGTGTGCACAAATTAACCAAATTTAATTAACAAGGTTACTGTATATCGATATGCAAAAGTACCAACCTTTCTGACTTGATGCCTGGTCTGTTTTCTGAAAACAATTTAAATAATCAACACTTAAGATATGTACATTACAAAATATGATATTTTCTGTTGTCTACACTATTATCAACCGTAGGCGATGACATAAATTTATAACAAAGATTGACTTGGCGGCATTACATGTTTATAACAGAAGTAATGGAGAATGCATGAGGAGCCGTGGATTCGTTAAAAATAATTATTAAAGATTATTTTTAACGAATCCACGGCTCCGAATGCATTCTCCATCTTAATCCATGTATGACGTCACGAAACATACATATGTGATTATCTAGCATTATAGACAATACATTTCAATTATGTAACCTAAAAAAATATTATTTTGCAAATTTCGGTGCCCATTCATCGGATATGGTACACGTAGCTTCGACCCTTATGAAATGGATTCTTCCACGCACGTGCATGGCGCAAATCTTCCACGCAAAGCGATTTGACTGACAGCCGAACTCGTGCATTTCATGTGTTTCGGCACGATCCCCACGCGTTTCACACTTTACCAGTCTTGTTTAGAATGCAGGGATCTTACTGACAAACAATCAAATGATTACCAGCAGGCCTGGTAGTCGAATAGGTTAGGGCGCTGCGTAACAGACGAAGGGTTACATGTTCGATTCCCGGGTCAGACATTACAAAAATAATCAGATATTTTAAGATTCTAATCAGATATACTAAAACAAAATACATCATTCTTGAACAAATTACTTTGTGAGCCATTACGAAAATGTCAAAACCTGACACCCCTCCTGACTGGATTAGTCAATGACCAGTAGATTCTTAAAAATAATCTACTGTTAACACAATAGAGTGACGTCATCACCATGGATTAAGCCCGGTTAACTTACAGGGGTCATCAATGGTTGTCACTCTGTTCAGTGCCAAATATGGCTAACGATGCGTACAGAGTTGTCTCCCTTATACGTTCAATGACCCTTACTGTTAATACAAACATTTCTATTATCACTATTACCTGTAATTGTGTCGAGTCAACAGGGATGTCCATGAGTTGATTTTCATTGGGCGTGTTCTGGGGACCGTGTACTGGAGCACCTGTTTCAGCTGCTTGGCTTCTCTCTGAGAGTCAAATATCAACTTATTATACTAACTATCTATCAATATCGAAGACATGAGGCAGCAACCTGTTTGTTTTATAGTCTGTATGTTTATTGTTTATATGTTTATTGTCTGTATGTTTAGTGTCTGTATGTTTAGTGTCTGTATGTTTATTGGCTGTATGTTTATTGTCTGTATGTTTATTGTCTTTATGTTTATTTTCTGTATGTTTATTGTCTTGTGGCTGAGGGGGGCGATGTAGGGAATTGTGACCCCGATAGGCGATGGTTCAGGCTTGTGGATGGTGTCTCTGATGGTGAGTGTTTTGTTTGGGCTAAGTTTAGTGTCTGTAGGTTTATTGTTTGTATGTTTATTAGGTCTTTGAAGGGCATTTAGAAGTGGTATACATAAGAACATGAAGATTTTCTGGATAACAACTTCATCAGGTGGAATGTAAGGAAATAACAAAATATTGTACATTTATATAGCAAACAAAACAATGGTGAGGAAACTCAATCAGGGGGGATTAACATGCAGGAGAATGGTATACAATGGGGATTTGTAATAAAAACATGATGGAGGTGAGGCATGAGAATGATGAGGATTTGCAATACAAACATGATGGGGAGTAAGTAGATAAACAATGGCCTGTAGGCTTTATTGAAGATGTAAATAAACACACTTGATGAAACGAGGGAGGCCAATTGACTTTATTGAAATTGTTAAACAAATAATAATTATAGTTGATTGGAAGAGAGGCCAATTGTTGATGTGGGTGGCTTTGAAGTTGTTGCATGGTGATTGGAGCTGATAGTTGTTGGTTGGTGGGGACTCCTCGGATAATTGCTCCGACAGGAGTGGATGGAAGGTAGGGATACTTGGATTTGGTTTGGTTCGGTTCTCCTCGGATATTTCCTCCGACAGGAGTTCTTGATGAGTGAATCCCACGCACGTGGTAGGAAGATGCCTTGATCGCGGTTTATTGCAGGTTGTTCCCTTCGAATGTCAATCGCTTCTTGGAGTTTTCTTTGGCGCCAGTTGTTGTTGGTTGACAGGACTTTGGTAGCTTCCCAATCGATGATGTGATCCTTGTTTTTCAGGGTATGTTCAGATAGGGCGGATTTCTGGTCAAGTTTGTTGACGGACGCTTGGTGTTCTTTGATCCTTGTGTTGATAGGTCGTAGCGTTTCTCCGATGTACTCTTTGCCACATTGACATGGAATTTTGTAGATGCATCCTCTTGGGTTGGGGCTTGCAGTGCTGGTCCCTCTGCCGTTGGCTTTGAGTAGTTGCTTGAGGGTCTTGCCGCTTGTGAATGTTACATCTATGCTGGCTTTGTTCTTGATGAGGCGAGCGATCTTGTTGCTGAGGGGGGCGATGTAGGGAATTGTGACCCCGATAGGCGATGGTTCAGGCTTGTGGATGGTGTCTCTGATGGTGAGTGTTTTGTTTGGGCTAAACTCTGAGGAAGAATTCGGTGAAAACCTAATGGGTCCGTCCAAACATATTAAAGGCTTAATAGTTTTGGTTTTTTTAGTTACTGCATTATTAGAAGCCTCACCAATGGTTCCTGGGTTTATAATTATACCTAAAAATTAGTCCTTCTGCCCGTCCATCTTCGAGAAAATGAAGAAAAAAACCTAATCGCTCGATTCTTAAATTATGCACATCTTATACACTACTAGGAGAGATACAGACCTGAATTACAAGTGATTTTGTGAAAAAAATATTGGGAAAAAATATTTTTTCTAAATTGAAGAAGTCCCTCTGTCCGCCCGAATACATTTTTTCCCGACCAATTACAGGAAAACTATTCATCCGATTCTTTCCAACTTTTGCTCGAGTCTTCTACACTAGTTAACATGAGATGATACCGAATTGCAAGATTTTCTTTCATTTTAGAATACTATAAAAATTGTTTATGTATTTTGCAATAAAATAATTTATAGATTGAAATTTGTACGATCAATTCAAGACTCTTTTCGCCAGGTTGTTTTCAGTTTTGCATGTGATTTATACAGTTCTAGCCGAGGTGCAGTGCTGATTGACCAACGATCTAGAGAGAGAAAGAGAGAGATATATTTATTTCCTCCAGTTAATACCGAAGATTACACATTTACATCATGAAATTACTTCATATTACATCAAATACATGAGAATAACATAAATTTTATATACAAGGTTATTTACAACAATCATGGACATTAAGTGTATTACTCATTGTAACATTTAAGAAAATAAGGTTTAAGGTCATGCACATACAGTGAAAATCGTAATAAAATATTTTCCCATAACATTGTATCTATTGAGAAGTAAAAGCTGTTATCTGGTCCAAAGAGAAATGATAGCATATCTTGTCAAGTCAAAGGAGTTTATTTGTAGTGAGGCCATGGGCCCATGTACAAAAATACAAAACAACCATAATATATACGTGTAACATACAAATACACTTTAAAGTGTTTCTAGATACATATTTCTTTTGATAAAGGCATGATAGACGTAATACTGTATACATTTGATAAGGTTTTCCTGAGATGTACATAATAATGTTTTAAACTTATGAAAAGAGCAGTTTTTCCAAAAGTATTCCGGAATAAATGTTTTCCGCAAATCTTTGTAGAGATCGCATACAAGAACGAAATGATGTTCGTCCTCTACACCAGTTTTACAAATGGAACATATACGTTGGCGATGTTCTATTGATTGCCATCTACCTTTATTATAATTTAGTGGTAAAACATTACATCTAAATTTGGCATACGTTGAACGTACCTTATTTTCAACTGTAACGTACAGATATCGTTCTGGTTCAAACAATAATTTATATTCTCTGTACATTACATATCTTGAACTATTTTGTAATGTAGACATCCAAGTCTGGTAAAATTCATTTATTAAGGAATCTTTGAACAATTGTAAAAAAGCCACTTCATCTCCAACAAATTGGTTTATCCATACATATCCAAACCCATGTGAAAACAAGATATTTCTTTGTGAATGAGACCCAACTCTCCTTACCAATGTCATCAAAATATATCAACATGTTATATACTTTCCTAGATACTCTGGTCTCGCTCATTTTGAGCAATTTAAACCAATAATGTAAAATGCGTAAGTAAGCATTTATATAAATTGGATAGCGACCACATTCGCCGAACACAATAGCATTAGGGGTTTGTTTTCCAACCCTTAAAAATCGCTTGCAGGCTAAAAGATGTACCCTTTCCAACAATTCATATTGCTTTACTCCCCAAACCTCACTGCCATATAATAATATCGGCAGAACCTGTGTATCAAAAATTTTAAAATATATTTTAGGATCAATCATTCCAATCTTGTTTAGTTTTACAATGATTTCCATTAGTGCTCTTTTACCACGACTTGCCAAATCTTTAATGCAAGTTGTCATTTTTAAATTACTTGAAAACCAGACACCCAAATATTTGTAGCTATTTACAGTGGCGACTTTGTTTCCTTTATAAAACCACTTTTCTTTACTTGAAAGAACTCCCCCTTTTCTGAACACAATAATTTGCGTTTTATCAAGGTTGACAGTTAATCCCCAATTGTCTAAAAAAGGTTCAAGAACCTTTAATTGGTTTTGTAGACCTACTATCGATTCAGATACTAGAATGACATCATCTGCAAATAACAGAAGGATAATTTCATATAAATCAGGGAATAATTGCACTCCGTGTTTGCCAGTTTGGTTAATAGACATTGCCAATTCACCAATAAATAGTGAAAACAACAACGGGCTAAGAATGCATCCTTATCGCACTCCAATTGGGCAATTAAATAATCCGGTAATATCTGAAGAAGAGCATTTCACACAAGCTTGTACAGATTTATAAATCGATCTGAGTGCTGATAACATTTTCCCTCCTAGACCATTTTGCTTAAGACAAAACCATAGCTTGTTTCTGTTCACATAGTCAAATGCCTTTTTAAAATCTATGAAGGCTACATATAGCTTTTTACGTTTCTTCATGAAGCATTTCTCAACGAAAGAGTTGAGTGCGAAAATATGATCTGTGGTTGAGTAACCAGCTCGGAAACCAGCCTGTGAGTCAGGAACTTTATCGTTTAACTCTGTCCAGAGCTTTAATCTATTATTTAACACACCAGTGTATATCTTACTTAAGACACTTAACAATGATATGCCCCTGTAGTTATCGGGGTTGTTAGCGTCGCCTTTCTTATGTATAGGGACAATGATAGATTGAGTCCAGCTGGTGGGGAATTTTCCCGAATCATATATGCGATTGAACAGTTTTGTAAAAAAGGGCATGAAATAGGATTTGTATTTCATCGATGCCAGCTGATTTAGCATTTCCTATATGTCTTATGGCATTATCAATTTCGGAAATGGTAATATATGACTAAAAAATATGGGAATCGACTTAATCCAAGTCTGGTTCTTTCATAGCCTCATATTCGTCATTAAATGGTGGACCATAATTTGTATATAGACTATTGAACCATGTATCATTATTGATGTTAGGACTAGACCGATGCAAAGGAGATATACTTCTGAGAATACGCCAAAATGTCTTCGGGTTATCAGTTGCTTGCTTTAAAGCATCCGCTTTATTGCGCTTATAGGACAGTTTCGCTCGCCTACAGATACCCTTGTATATGTTTCTCTGTTTGCAATAAATACGCTGGTTTTCGTCCGACTTGTTCCTTTGAAAGCGACGCAGAATTTTGCGAGTGTAGAATTTTTGACTTTTACAACGCTTATCATAAAAACCGTGAGAAGTATTCCGTTTTTTGCTTATTTTCATACACTCTGCTGCATTAAGTACAGTTCGTACGAACAAGTCTAGAGCACGGTCAACATCCGTGTCAACTAAGTGTGATGCTTCAACAAACGTGTCAGAAGCCTTTTTTATGCCATCGTTGTAAATATCTGCCTTTGCATGGTTCCATATAATTCTATCAGAACTATAAATGTCAGTTGCAATATCATTTGTTTGCTGATTTCCATGCTTATGAAGTTTTAGCTTGATTTGTAAAGGCATATGATCTGATTAATATTCTACTCGGGTTTCAACTTTAAGCGATTCGATCAAGTCAAATGAATCAATATTAGCAACACAATACTCATTTACCGAAGAACCCTGGTTAGATATGAACGTAAACTCTCCGGTTTTATCTCCCTGCACGCGACCGTTAAGGATATACAGCTTGTAAGTGAAACACATTTCTAATAACATTCTACCAAATCTATTGGTTGACTTATCACAAGATTGTCTCTTGTCAAGAGGCACGAACTCTTCGTCAGGGAACACATCTCCCAGGAAGTCAGGCGGTGGTTCTGGTGGGTCATTACCTGTCCCAACTCTGGAGTTCAGGTCACCAGTGAATATGATATGACAGTCAGCAAGTATGTCCAGGTTTTCTGAGAACCACGTGCACTGATCAAGCAATTCTATGCTTGTTTGTTTTCCAGACGATGTGTAGTATGTGGACCCGTCTGGTGGTATGTAGAGACCTATCAAAATAACATCCTTTTTACTTTGCAGTATCTGCTTAGATAGACGTAAAGCAATTAGATTATCGATGTCCAATGTTAATAAAGTGCAGAAATGTGAAATGCTATTATGTACGAAAGCATAGACGCCTCCCGACAATCGCCCATGTCTGGCAGTTTTCGTTGCTTTCGCTTTCGACAGTTCAGGAATAGAAACACTACTATCCTTAAACGTCTCGTACAGGAAGACTATTTGAAACTTTTTCAAGTAGGAGATGAAATCTGTATCCCCTAGTTTAGAGAATATACCATTAATATTCCAAGAAAGGATGTTTAGAAAATAAGAAAATGAGTACTCATCTGATGTGTTTTTTACTGCTGAAGTTGGTTGCTGAGGGCCTTGGCCACACCCCTATTCATCTGGAGTCCCAGTTGAAGATTGTAACTGCGCCCCTTGACTGTCCCCACCAGTTGATGTAGATGCTTTCAGTCTAGCCCGTGACCGACTCCTCGCCGCCGTTGTTCTGTGTGCCAGCAATTTTGGTCTGGTTCTTTCGATATCATTCATCGGTCTTGTGACGAGTCTACCGTTTTTGAAGAAGGCAATATTGCCATGACTACGTTCCTCAGAAATAATAGATCTTTGTTTTTGGGTAAGGTCGTTGGAAATGCCAATATTTATGCTTTTAAAAATTTGGCGTTTGTTAAGTACCTGGATCTTATCCTCAGAGCACGCAAATTTGGCAATAATAGGTCTAGGTTTGTCTGTAGCTAGGGCACTCTTCCGCCCTATACGGTGAGCTCTCACTATGTCATGATCGTGCCATGTCTTCTCCTCTATATTGTCCTTGAGTAGCGATACTACGGTATTTCTGCAATCTTCATAGAGGGTGTCAGCTTGTTCTGTTAAACCATAGAATAACACATTGTCCCTACGACTAAACCTCTCTAGCTCTTCTAGTGACTTCGATTGTTTAGTTAAACCATCTTCAAGCTTGTCGACATGTTCACGCAGTGCATCGATATCGTTATACATCATTTCCTGATCATGTTTTAAAGTGACCATGTCTTTTCTAATATTGTCCACATTTTTCTCTAGTGAAGAGCATTTTCTGTGTACGTCTGTCAACTGGTCCTTCATACCATCTATTTCTCTCGTAATTGATGATCGAAAGTCCCTAAGTTCACCAAGTATAGCAGATTTGACCTTATTCAATTCTTCCAAACCTATAGGACCAGGGTTTAGTTCCACGTCATTAGAGTGTATAATGTTCATTTCTGTGATCGTAGTAAACGACCGAAAGCCCTGACCCATGAGGTCAGTGCCCATGCACCCATCCCGTCTCGCTTCAGTCAACACGCCGTGACGTGTGTTGTCATTGTAAGCACATTTGTTTTCATGAGGCAAAAAGTCAATTAAACGTACACATGCATTTGTAAGTACATCTTTGTTGCATATCAACAGTGAGGCAAGATAGAGATGCAATGTTAATAGCGCAGAGCACACGATAATGCGTTGTGGCATATCATCAGGCGATCGTGTGAATGGCGTATACTTGTCTACGTGGCCGATCTGTCGTGTACCGGGTGGGTGAGAGAAACACCCGATCCTGGCTCTGTATAGCATTAAATCAACCATTTTTGGTACTCACATTAACCAGAGAGCTTCATTTAGATCACCCTTTCCTCTGTGGTTGCGTATTATGTCGATATTGCAAATAACAGGCAAATTGATCAGAACTGTAGTGTTTACCGTGTACACCTCAGGGAGCATTCATTGTAGCCTCTTGTTCATCTTGCATTTCAAATAATACATAAGTTTCAACATCAAGGTTATCAATTAAATATGTAAAAAAGTAATTCCTTTGCTGGATTAACTTTCACAGTGAAGTAATATATGAAAGTCATAGTCAAACGTTTGTTTTTTGCAGAGAGTACACTCACTTGATATTTTACCTCTTGAGGATATTTTGACACAAAATTGTAAGGAAGATTTTTATTTGGGTATTTGTATGCCAGTTGCCAGAGAATATGATAAGAGAGTGTAGTATGAGTTGATGCGTAAAATGACATGTTTGAGCGATATAGAGTTTGTGATCGCCACATGATTTCTTCATAACTATGTACAGTACTATTTACAATTCTTTTCCAAACATGTTTTAGAGGAAATATGCCTTGAGCAATATATTTGTCAGCATAGTTGTTTAGATTATACTTTGTAGATATTAATAGAAGATCATCACATATGCTGTTTGATTTAACTGAATATGTAATAGCGCCACAAAATATATGTTTTACAAAGTTGTTGCAATCGATATTACATAGTCGCCCGAGGAAGAGAAGTTTACATTTATCGATATAACCAATAAGTGACCATAATCCCAAATTTGCAATAGTTGATATTGATGATGATCTTTTATCAAGACCTTGGACAAGTCGAGCAAAATACCTCTGTGTTTGCTCAAATAAGTCAGCATGTTGGCCATTAATATTTGGTAATAATTCACAGCCGTAAAGACTAGTTTTCAGAATAATTCTGAGCCATATCTTAACACATGTGAATGGATGTAGGCCAGAATGATTCATACCTATGGATCTTAGTGAGTTGACATTCTGCTTGCTTTCTGACAATATTTTTCACTTCTGGTTTTTGTAGAAAGGTTACTTGTAAACAGCACACCTCCAAATACGGTAGATTCTGCTAAGGGAGGTGGGATATCACCAAGTCTGCATTGAAAGTGTACATCATAGCCTTTTCTTTTGCTAAAAACGATAATGCTACTTTTTGATGGGTTATATGTTAGTCGCCATTTAGAGGCGTATGTAGATACAATATCTCGCGATGCAAGACCTTGGACAAGTCGAGCAAAATACCTCTGTGTTTGCTCAAATAAGTCAGCATGTTGGCCATTAATATTTGGTAATAATTCACAGCCGTAAAGACTAGTTTTCAGAATAATTCTGAGCCATATCTTAACACATGTGAATGGATGTAGGCCAGAATGATTCATACCTATGGATCTTAGTGAGTTGACATTCTGTCTTGCTTTCTGACAATATTTTTCACTTCTGGTTTTTGTAGAAAGGTTACTTGTAAACAGCACACCTCCAAATACGGTAGATTCTGCTAAGGGAGGTGGGATATCACCAAGTCTGCATTGAAAGTGTACATCATAGCCTTTTCTTTTGCTAAAAACGATAATGCTACTTTTTGATGGGTTATATGTTAGTCGCCATTTAGAGGCGTATGTAGATACAATATCTCGCGATGCATGTAGGCTTTGAGGAGATGTGCTTACGAGTGTAGTGTCATCAGCAAGCAAGACAGATGGAACGTCCATACCAAAGACTCTGATACCACATTTAGCTTGTCTTAATGACGTAATTAGGTCATTAATGAAAATTAGAAAGAACCAAGCGGATATAACCCTTCCTTGTCCAACACCTTGTTTAACTGAATAGGTATGTGACCTCTCGTCATTGTATGCGACAAATGAGTTGCTATTGGTATAACAGTGATGTAGTAATTTCCAAACATTACCTGTAATACCAAGTTCATATAGTTTATAGAATAATCCATCATGCCAAATTCTATCAAGCGCTTTTGCGTTGTCGAGGAAGGCTGTAAAAACAGGAGAATCTCTATGAGTATAATACTGAATGCTCTCCATAAGAGTAAAAACAGACATAATGGCTCCGTGCTCTTTTCGAAATCCAAATTGTAGCTTATCAGGAAATTCGGGATTTGATTTCAGTAATTTGGTTTCAATTCGTCTGAGCAAAAGTTTTTCAAATAATTTGTGATTGAAAAGTTTACATATGTGATTAATGAATACATCGCCTGAATATATGATATGCTAGTTAGTAATTTTGTCAGGACCAGGGGATTTGTTTTTCCTGAGAGATTTAACAACATCCTTTACTTCGTGAGGTAGAACGTTTCTTTCCAGATCTTCATCGCAATCTGTAATGTTGAATGTACTTTCAATATCCCGAACGAGTTTAGAAATGTGGTTTTTGAAATCAGAATCAAATGTTTCTGATTCATGTGGTTGGGCTAAATCAGCAAAGTATTTTCCCCATATTTTACATATTTCTTCGGGGGTTGAAACGACCTCACCTGCATAATCTAGTGTAGAAACGTTTGTTACAACTGCTCTTTGCTTTCGCACAGTTTTATAGAAAGTATTGACGTCTAATTCAGCAGATATTTCAATTTCTTTTAACATTTCCTTTTTATAAGCTCTTTTGGATTTTCGGAATAGACGTCGAAAGTTCTTTTTTTCGTCTTTATAAGCCAAACGCTGCTCAGAATCATGTTCGCAAGATCTGCCGTTTCTGACCCATTCACGCCTAGCTACTCGCATTTCATAATGGGCATCATTTAAGCAATTCGATTTCCAAAAGGGTTTTAGGTAAGGTTTGTATTTACTGTGAGGTATAGATTGTGTGGATGCATGCAATAAAGCAGAGCTTACCATATCATTATAACAATCTAAACTGTGCTGATGGTTAAAGTCCAAGTGAGAAAGATTCTGAGAAGATATAGCATCCTCAAATAAACTCCGGTAGGAGTTTCTATCATTTTCATTAGCTAAGTTCCTTTTGGAAAACCGTTAGTTATATTATATGCGTGTACAGCAAGGCAAATGATCCGATACACTAAAGGGACAAGTGTCATCTATTGTAGCACTAGTAACACAGCTGCTCAGACATGGTGGTATAAGTACATAGTCAATCATGCTTTGTAGCAGATTGTTTTTTTTTACATGTATACCCTAAACAAGTAGCGGGTTTTAAAGTAAGAGCATTAACAAGACTTCTGTCTAATAGGCCACCCTTTACTATCTTATCTCTGTGAGAAAGCTGACGCTTACATATGTCAGAGTTTAGATCACCTAGAATAACGGTTGAACCTCTTTCAGACAGGTAGTCATACAAATCTAACAACTCGCACAGAGCATTGCAGTATGCTGTGTGCAAAACATTAGTTGATGGTAAGCGACAGTTAATGACATAAACATCACAATGGTTGTAGCGAATAAGCTTGATTGCTATGAGATAATCAGAGTGAGCAACAATACTCTCTGCTTTCCATGGAGAGTTTGTACTAACTAAAAGTGCGAGACCATGTGAGCCACGCGGACATGATGGGTCTGCTTTCACACAGTTATAAGTGACAGTTCTTAAGGCACGAAAATCATTTAGATAATGCAAGTTACCTGTTGTAAGCCAGTGTTCTTGAATCGCGATTACATCGACAGACTGTGAGAGTGTCTGATTGATGTAATCACCACCGTGAAGCAATTCACGTATGTTCCATGTTAGCAAAGACAGAGTCATTATAATAAAACAGTAAAACAGTGGTAGTTTAGTGGGCCAAATAACTTGTGTGTCCGTCATGTTAATAGTGGTTATAAGAGTCACTTCCGTCATTGTATGACCTAGTTGTAGGAATATAGTCTCTCGCTCTGATTCCTGGTGGCCAGAAGTCTCTATTACTGGAGACATAGTCTTCGTAATCATCAAGATCTAGATTCACTTGAACAGTGTATGTATCTTGATAGTTTACACGAGACATTCTTCTTCATCAATCTGACAAAGGTGACACGCACATGCTGATCATGGATATAGTCATGTATAAGTTCTTTCACTGAATCAAATGATTCCTCAGCACTAACATTGTACAAAACAAGGCGTTTTGTTTTGACCCGAGGGGCTCCCTGGAGAGCATGGTACTTTTTGGAGAGTGATCTGATAGGATGTGTATTATCACGTTTTACACTTTTCTCACTGTTGGTGTCTTCTTGGTTCCAGGAATCAGTCTTGTCTGTATGCTGTAGGTCCAAGGAAGGGAAGTCACTGTCGTAGTTGTCATATCCGAAGCTGATGGTGTTGCTGTCATTCTTGTCGTTCACTTTTTTTCTTTTTGTTTTTACATTTTGTAATTCTTTTAAAAAAAGTGGGTTTTTTTACAGGTTTTTGTTTTTGTTTTTTAAATTGTTTTTATTGGTTCCCAAGATTACATGTATATACATAAGGTAATGAGGCATTTAAACATGTAAATTAGGTACATGATAATGGATGAACATACTTTGTAATCATCTAAGTACTGGGAAGAGGAGGCTCCATTTGTGAGTAAATTCTTCAATTTTATTATTTGTGGTTGCAGTATGATTTTCCACAAAGAATATTTGCTTAAGAGTTTTTAAATATGAATGGAAATTGGGAGATAAATTATTGATATTGCAAATACAGATATCTCTTTTTGCAGCAATGATGATATGATTAAGTCATCTGTTTTGAAGCAGAGTACCAAACCAAACCAGCTCTTTTGAAAACATCAAAGGATTAGGATATAAATTGTTAAGCCAATTTTGCAGGTTTGTCCAAAATATCTGAGTCTCCTCACATTCCCAGTATACATGACAAACACTCTCATTTACTTCTTTACAGAAACAACATATACTATTATCAACTTTTTTCATTTTGAGTAATTCCCTTTTTGTGTAAATAATACCATGGAGGAATCTATATTGAAAATCTAAAAGTTTTGTATCTTGTAATCCTTTTTTGTATATTGTAAATATGTTTTTCCAGTCAAAGTCTGTTTCAGCAAATAAAAGTTGCCATTTGTTACACATGTTAGGGTGTTTGTCCTTGGTATTAAGTATGTCATAAAATAATCTACAACCTTTTGAAGTTTTTACTAAATTTAACTGGCATTCCGAAACATGTATGCATCTGATTGGGATGGAATAACAAAGGTTTAGAGCATGTTTCCAAGATTCAGGTATAATATGAAGTAAGTAACTAAAATCCAAAAATGTACCTTTAATACCGTATTTCTCTTTTAAAGATTTTATTTATAAAAGACCAGTTTCATCACATATATCACTGATATTCACAATACCTTTCTCTGCCCAATTCTGTATAAAATGAAATGGAATTTTAAAATTGTGGTTAAACCAAAGTGGTTGGGATATAATATCTTTTATTTAAATACCTATCTGTTGACTAGACCTACTTTGCCTACCTCCTCTCTAGGTATGCTATTTCAACCTTAACACAGACGAAACTTGAACAGTGGAGTAAGGGATGCGTAAAATCCCTATCCAAGGGCAGGTAAGTCTGCATGGTCTCGTGACGTCACTACCGGAATAAGTCACTCTCCTTTCAGTTGCAGAGCAAGACAGACGTGTTTGTTCTGTGACTGGGTATTTTTAGTGCTTTTGTTGCTAACTTTCTAGCAATCTCTTATTTAATTAAGAGATAGTTTCAACTCCTTATTCCACGAATTCGTCGTTAGCAGGTTGTTTAGACAATCTGTTTAAGTAGGTGTTGAGTTTCAAAGGGCCTTGTTGACATGTGCTAGCTGTGTGCTGCCTGACGAGGTGGCTGCATGCTTTGCACGTGCAGTTCGTGTCTTTTGTTTTTCTCTCACCTGTCGTCGGGTGACTGCTCGGTTCGCACGGCTTGAAAAGGTCGTACCCTCCGCCAGTCCCTTTGTCTTCTAGATCAGGCAAACCCTCTGCAGTTCGTCGTTTACTTCGGTTGGTTTCACCTTCGACTCGTCAGTAACCTCGCTTAAGCGTCTCGTCGCCTACGCTTTTGTGAGCTGTCATTCGCCGTTGGTATTTGACTCGCATCGTCTCGCCTCTGACTTGCTTCGCTTGTCATTCGCTTCGCCAGTCATTCGCCTTCAGTGCGTATCAACTTGACTCGCATCGTCTCGCCAGTCATTCGCTTCGCCAGTCATTCGCCATTGGCTTGATTCTACTTGACTCGCATCGTCTCGCCAGTGACTCGCTTCGCCTGTCATTCGCTTCGCCTGTCATTCTTTTCGCTAGTCTTTTGCCTTTCAGGTTTGTATTTACTTGTTACGTGATTCGTCTCGTCACGCAAGTGTTTAGCTTAGTCAGTGTCTTGCTTTGTTCGCCAGTCATTTACTTTGTCTGACCATTAGTTGATATTGACTTTGTTCTCTTCGAGTTCGAAGCCTCTGCATTCAACACTCTCGATTAGTTATCGGAAGAGTTGTTGTTCTTACGCTACGCTACTTAGGTGTTTCGCATCAGTGATTCGCCTGTTATTCACCTCGTCTAGGTTACGCGTGCGAGTGTTTCGCCTATCGCTCACCTGCGTAAGTTACCCGACTGTCACTACCTTCGCCTAGGTTACGCGTGTTAGTGATTCGCCTGCTTCGTCATGTACTCCGCTTTTTGTACGAATTGTACGAATTGCGGAGGTAGGAAATCTGCCATTAAGGATCCGCACTTGTTATGTAGGAAGTGTAAGGACCTAAGCGAAGAAGATTATCGTTGCGACGAGTGTGCCCCTCTCTCCGCGTCAGACTTCCACGCGTATGTCACAGCCCTTCGCAAGTCTGTTGCTGATTGGGCTTCGCTTCAGAAACGTGCGGCTTCGTCAACCCGGACCTCCTTCTTGCATCCGTTAAAGACATGGTCTCTTCGTTGCTTGATGCTCGGTTGGGTCCGCTGACTTTGCCTAGTCACACTACCCCCGCTACAACGCTTGCGCGTGAACCCAATGCGGACTACGTGTCTCAGGGTTCGCGTCCCACGTCCTTAAAGGCCTCCGCGCGTGGTTCTCACACCCCTACGCGTCGTGTCACAGTGGTGTGGCCCACCCGTGATTCCTCGCCAGACACACCGGAGCGGGACGTCATCCGTTCATCAATATAGTATCGGATGCGGAGGGTATGGGGTTGTCGGAGGATCCGCCGGTTGTCGACCCAGTCGCCATGCTATTGGATGTGGCCTCGTTCGAGGAGGTACCACTCAGTCAGGTCAGCGTGACGGGACCGCGTTCGTCGGCAGCCAGGAAGGCTTCCTTTTGCCCTGAAGAGGACTTACCTCTCGCGCGTCTCGCCCTTCCTCTGCATAGGCTCCTGCTGGACGCCACCGAGGATATGGAGCAGGTCATCTCGGCTGCGGTTCAAAACCGTCTGCTTCCGCCATTAGTGGTGTCGGACAAGCGCCAGCGGCAATTGCCTTTGTACCCGATTCCTTTTCAACTCGTTCCGCCTGCCCTTGATCAGGGTGCGTCTCGGTTGATTGCCCCCGAAACGCCTCATCGCGTTACTGATGCGCAGCTTACACATCTCGCAGAGAGAGAGGCTCGCACATTGTTGGGTTTGGGCAACAACGTGGCGTTCACCTGTCAGGCGATGCTTGCCTGTGCCAAGCAGGCTGGCATGGAGTCGGGTGACCCGGTGCTTTTCAAAGCATTCGGCAATGTGGCTGCGGACCTTGCGCAGATTATGTTATCTGGTTCGCGGATTTCATCGGGTGTTACAGTGTTGCGCAGAGACAATTTCCTTCAAAGGTCAGGTCTCAACCCCGATCAGAAATCGTTTCTCCGACAGGCCCCTGCCCACTCTGAATCTCTTTTTGGGGGTCGTATCCCCGAGGTTTTGAGGGCCCGGCAGGTGGCTCAGCAGCAATACCTTACCAATCGTCTCGTCAGTCAGAGGCAAACGACACCGAAGCGTCCTCAGACAAATTTCCGTCAGGGCCAAGGTCACGGCAGAGGCCAACCTTCCCCAAAGAAAGCCAAGACGCACTTTCGGCGGGGAGGTCGTGGCTGTGGATCCACGGGTCAGTCCCCCAAGTCCCCCGGCTCGGCGCCGGAGGTCGTACCCCTCAGAAGAGGAAGCGGAGGAAGTGACTCCTGGTCACCCCCTCTGCTTCCTCCTCCACTCGTTACGGTGTCGGAGGGTTCGGTGGGAGGTCGATTGATTGTAACCCCCATTCATTTCTCATTGTATTACAAGTAAATTAGAATCATCAATATGTACATATTGTAAGCAGATGATTGAGTAGGATTTTTTCCTATAGATATTCATTATTTCTTTTCTTTTAGATTTGTTTGCAAGTCCTCTACAGGTAGCTGAGATAACTTTAATTTTCTTGATATTATCCATTGCAGTCAAGAGATGTAATCTATAAACACAACATGTCCAACTGTATAGTTAGTGAGGTATCATTGTCAACTGGATAGAAGCATTCATAAAATGTCTGGCAGGGAGTATGTAGCACATACATGTGAGAACCATCTTTTAAATGAAAGAAGAAAATAAAAAAGAAGACAAAACAACTAAAACTTTCACTTGGCTTGATATGACGGGAACATGACGATGTCAAGGACTTGCAGAGGTAGTGACGTCCGTATCTGATGATGTCGTTGTAGTTGTCACAGGTATAGTGGTCGTTGTCTGTGTGGCTGTCATTGACTCACATCCTGTCGTTGATGATGTCATACTTGATCCGCTGTGGGAGGAACTTTCTTTCGTTCTTTCAAGATAATTCTTTATTTGGTTTGAAATGTTTGCTACTTTTGAGTCGATTGTCTTTAGTTTAGAGTCAACTGAAAAGTTTGATGTCAGAAGTTTATTTTCTAAATTTAGAATGTGGTCCCTATTGGCTTTATTATGTTGACTAGACAGTTTCAGTTCTGCTCTAAGTTCGGACCTTCTATCTTCAGAGTCATTTAGTTTAGTCTGTAAATCTGCTATTGATAAATATTTTTCCTTTGCACTCTCTATCAGACGTTTGATGTGGTCAGAAAAACTGCTTTCCAAGTTTTGTGTTCGTTCTTCTAACTTGCCTTGTCCATGTGATACGATCTGTTTTATCTGCACAATGTGGCTTAGTATGGAACACATTAAGTCGTTAGTCTCACCTGGTGAGTCAGTTGTTGACCTCGTTGATGATGAGCCGGTGGTTTTGGTTGGTGTGGCGGTGTTGAGTGGTGAAGACGTGGTTGGTGTCGAGATAGAGAGGTGGCGAACACTAGCTTTACTGAGCACTTTGGCTTGTAGGACATATTCAGGAATAGTCCCTTTAATGAAATGATAGAGGTAGTACACATCTTGAGCGCATTTGTACACGGCTGATTGTGTATTCTTCCGTCTGACAAGCAAACCAGTAGGGAAGTTTACACACGTCTGCTTTGCGTAGTCGTATAGGCTTTCTCTTACATCGTTGATTTCTTTGATCTTGTGATTGTAGATATCCTGTAAGCTGTCGATAAAGTTTGTCTTGTCTTTTGTTCCAATTGCAAGCTTTGCTTTTATTTCCAAGAAGATTGATTTGTCAATCTCATCACTCGAGTAATTAGCTATCGGAAGGGTTGTTTTCTTAGTGTCAGAACTTAGTTCTTACACTACTCTACTTAGGTGTTTCGCGTCAGTGACTCGACTGTCATTCACCTCGTCTACATTACGCGAGCTAGTGACTCACCTGTCGCTCACCTGTGTAAGTGACCCGACTGTCACTCACCTCGCCTAGGTTACGCGCGTTAGTGACTCGCCTGTCACTCACCTGTTAACTGATTTGAGGGTCACTCACCTGTCACTCACCTCATCAGCTTACTCGCGTAGTGGCTCGACAGTCTCGTCAGTGACTTGACTATCACTCACGTCGTTACTTCACTATGTACTCTGCCTTTTGTACGAATTGCGGAGGTAGGAAGTCTGCTATCAAGGATCCGCACTTGCTGTGTAGGAAGTGCAAAGACTTGTGTGAGGAGGATTATCGTTGCGACGAGTGCGTCACTCTCTCCTCTTCCGCCTCATAGGCTCCTGCTGGACGCCTCGGAAGATATGGAGAACGTCATCTCGTCTGCTGTCCCCAACCGTCTGCTACCACCATTAGTGGTGTCGGATAAGCGCCGACGTCAATTGCCTCTGTACACAACTCCTTTTCAACTCGCCCGCCAGCTCTTGATCAGGGTTCGTCTCGCCTGATTTCCCCCGAACCGCCCCATCACGTTACTGATGCGCAGCTCACGCATCTCGACAGAGAGGCTCGCACAGTGTTGGGATTTGGCAATCACGTGGCGTTCACCTGTCAGGCGATGCTTAACTGCGCCAAGCAGGTTGACATGGAGTCGGGTGACCCGGTGCTTTTCTCCTCCGACCCCTGGCTATTCACACGTGTGACTCAGCCTATCGTCCAATTCTTACACCAATGCGACATTCAGTTTCTAATGTATTTGGACGATGGGCTCGCTCACGACCGTTCTCCCGTCGTTTTCACGTATTTTCGAGGCACAGCTCAGGTTCACAATAGACCTATTCCGCCGCGTAGGGTGGTTAGTGAACTTAGAGAAGTCGGACTTGGTCCCGGCGACTCGTCTGAAGTTCTTGGGGGCTATCCTAGACACTCAGCTGTTCCGTGGGTTCGTCATGACGGAGCGGATGGCTCGTTATGATCATTTAATTGATCGCGTGCTCGATGCGTTGCTCTCAGTGGCAAAGAGTGTTGGGGTTGCTTACGTCAGCTCAGGACCTGACCCTCAGGGGGAGGTTATTCCTCCGCCCATTACAGGTGTTCCTGAACCCCCACATCAGGGAGACTCGTTGCCGTCACGCCATAGCTCTGACCCCGGATCTGCACTGCTTCCTAGCTTGGTAGCGGGTGGACGAGACTGTTTTCTCTGGGGTTCCACTTCGCCCTCATCCCCCCTCAGCTCACCTGTTCGTAGACGCCTCCACCCAGGGGTGGGGGGCGCATCTGGGTCACGAGCAGGTGGCGGGAGTCTGGTCTCTGTCAGAGCAGAACTCACACATCAACGTCCTTGAGTTGGACGCAGTACGTCTAGCCATTCAGTACTGGCAGACCCCCTTGCGAGGCCAGTGCCTACTAGTCCACACGAACAGTTTAGCGGCTGCTTGGTCGATAAACAACCAGGGATCCACCAGGGCCGAGTCTCTGCTACCCGTGTTGCTCCGGCTCTTCGAGCTGGTGGACGAGGTGTAACTGGACATTCGAGCAGTCCACATTCCAGGTGCCAAGAACATCTTGGCGGACGCAGTGTCGCGACCAGATGCCCCTCCCCCGACGGAGTGGCAACTGAACCTGGCAGTCTTCAGGGGGTTGTGTCTCCAGTTCGGCACCCCTCTGATAGACCTATTCGCGACATGCCTCAATCACCAATTGCCAACCTATGTCTCTCCAGTACCAGACCCACTAGCGATGGGCTTAGACGTGCTCTCGTTAGGGTGGGTGGGGATGCTATGCTTTTCCGCCGCCGGCCATCCTCTCCCAAGTGGTAACCAAGATAGGGACAACTCGGGTACTTCGACTTCTTCTGGTCGCCCCCTGGTGGCCAGCCCGACCGTGGTTCGTTCCTCTCCGGCGGCTCTGTCATCAGGAACCGGTTCCGATTCAGACACGGAGAGATCTGCTCCTCAGCAGGCCAAGCGGAAGGTTACACGACAACCCTCAGGTGTTCTGCCTTCACGCTTGGCTTGTATTAAAAGAGGGTTAAGGAGCAGTGGTTACTCAAGGTGCGTCGCCAATGCCATAGCTACCTCTCATAGGAAGACCACAAGGAAACTCTTTGATTTCATCCCGGCAGAGGCCTCCGTTCCTCAGGTGGCGGAGTACTTAGTGTACCTACGCAACACCAGGCATCTTAAGGCCTCATCAATTAATACCAACATGTCTGCTATCCTCTCCGTTCTAAGGAAGAGGTCGCCAGGGTTGGATGTGTCGGTCCTCAAGGGCCTCATTAAAACCTTCGTTCTGTTGACGGCAGGACTAAGCTTCGTCCACCTGAGTGGGACTTAGCCATTGTGCTCAATCATCTTCACTCCGATAGGTATGAACCGCTCTCCGACGTGCCCCTCCTCCCTCTCACCATCAAGGTCATTTTTCTGGTGGCCATGGCCTCCGCAGCTCGGATTTCTGAGATCCATGCATTGCAGGCGGACCTTCTACGCTTTGAGGTCAGGGAGGGGTCAGCCTTACTTAGTCTAGCTCCCGACTTTGTCTGCAAAAACCAGGCAGCTGATGAGGCTGGCCGTACTTTCTCTATTCCGGCTCTGGGTTCTGACTCAGGAGAGATGGAGCTGGACGTGCAGCGTACCCGCAGGCTGAGGGATGGCAGGCGTCGTCTGTTCTTGCCTCACTCGCCGAGGAGCACCAAAGAGCTAGACAAGCGAGTGTTGGGGTAGTACCTGAGGTCGCCAGTCATTGATGCGTACAACGCCGCTGACCTGCCTCCTCCTTCGCGTTCCCACCCGCATGAGATCCGTGCAGTCTCAGCCACGATGGCTTACCACTGTAACATCGCGGTCTCGGACGTCATGGCGGGGTGTTTTTGGCGTTCCTCAGAGGTTTTTCGCAACCATTACTTACGAGATGTCTCCACAGCAGATCTCGAAGGCATCTCTAGGCTGGGTCCATAAGTGTTTGCTCAGGCGAAGGTGGTCCCCCCGACCAGACCAAGAAGGGGACAGTCCTCTTAGGAGTTTGTTCTCGCAGGCCCGCCCATCCTCCCCGCTTGATCTGTCTTGCTTTTTATTGGGCCTGTTCGGAGAGTGAGGTTCCTTTGGTGATGTCACGAGACCATGCAGACTTACCGCCCTTGGGAGAGGGATTTTACGCATCCCCTACTCCACTGTTTCAGTTTCATCTGTGCTATCGTTGAAATAGCATACCTTGAGAGGAGGTAGGCATAGTAGGTCCTAGGAAAGAGCACTCGTTCTTGAACCAAGACTAGTTCAGGTATAACCAAAACCATATTTAGAAGAACCCCAATTCATGCAGTTCTTATGTTAATACAACTTTCTAAATTTTCTTTTAAAAAAATCACCAAAACCATTTACTACGTATGTATCATCTTTAAATTTCATTTTCTTGTTTTAGATGGACTATGAAGCTGCCGCCAAGAATGCCGTCTCAACTGTGTTCCCGAATGCTGAATGGAAAGGATGTCTGTTCCATTTCACACAGTGTATCTGGAGGACGGCACAGGCAACTGATCTTCAGTCCGATTACAACCAGAACATCGACATCACCAGACTTGTTAGACGTGCTGCTGCACTGCGTTTGCTGCCAGTCAACGAGGTAAGTTATGATTATAAATTAAATACATAATATCGTTTTATTTAATATATCGTTTTGAATATATTACAACTGAACAATATGTAAATCATTTGACATGAAAGTACATACCACTTTCCACCACAATTTTTAATGTTGAATGCTTTATATTTGTTTGTTTATCTTATCTTTTTCGTCTAACTCTTGTTCATAGGTTGAAGATGTATGGATGGATACCATCGGAGATATGCTGGACGACCCTCGGTGCCACCGATTCGCCAACTACGCGACGACCTTCTGGGTGGAAGGTGATCTCCCGCTGCGTTCATGGAATGGAGACTACAGGCCCTCGGACAAACAACCATTTGGAGGCATGGCACGGCCGTTTGAAGAGAATCATTTCTAAGGCACATCCAAATGTCTTTGAGATGTTGTCGTTCTTGAAAGATGAACAGAAGCTGAATGAAATCCGTATTATACAGTATGGTGCTGGACAACGACAACCCCCCAAGAAGCGCAAGTATGTCATCATGAACACTAAACTTGGAAATTTGAAGGCAAATTTGCAGGTGGGGGAATTGAGTTCACTTGAGTACACAGATGCGGTATCCCATCTACTTAAAGTTAAATGAATAAGTTCTTTGAAGTGACAGTTGTGATAGTGCTGGATTGTTATATATAATTTGTGTCAAAGTTATTATGTATTTTATGTCATTTTTATAAATGAAATAAAGACTGGTGAATAAATGCTGCTTTCTGTCATTAATAGATATTTACCAATGATATTTGATCAACATTTTGTAAATGGTGAATTTCGTTAAAATTCCAATTTCAAATTTAGTACAACCCACATGCCTGTCATCACAGATTAAGTCCATTGTTCTCCATGTGGGGTCAACCAGAAAAAAAACATGTGCCGCCCTACTTTGTTATTACAAACATTACATGTGTCTTCTTCAAGGTATATCGCCCTGAATCCCGGGTTTCCATCTACCTTTTCGTAAAGACAGGCCAACCCGCGGCGGCGGTGTAGCAGTCTATGTGAAAGACACTATATGTGCGTTGATGTTATCAGATTTAGATATTGTCGGGCTTGAGGCGATATGGATACAGCTCAAATGTAAAACTAGAAACTATATTATTGGAACTTTCTATCGCGCCGACAAGACTTCTGAATACTGGAATATGATTGATGAATCAATAGGCAATGCGATCGATCTCAACTTGCACACCATAATAACAGGTGATTTTAATATTGACATTCTTAACAAACACGACGCAAAAATAGATTACATGCAAAGTATCTACGGCCAGATAATCACAATTGCCACTAGGATTACTGAAAATAGCAAAACTTTGATCGATTTGATATTTGTGTCTCACAATGATGATGTTAAACATTCCGGTGTATTAGATCCTATATGCAGCGATCACTGTCCGGTGTATGTTAATATAACAGAAACTATGCACAATACTCATTCATTCACAAGGAAAATATCAGTATCCATTGGCAGTTGTTAACGGCATGAATGAGAATATCAAGGAGATAAACCCAGACATAGTTTTCTCATCAGATAATGTGGACAATATTACTGATAAACTGACATCATGTATACTTGATACTATGGATAAATTTATCCCAAATAAAAATGTAACAATCAGAACCAAAGATCCTGCATGGATGAACAACGAAATCCGATCTCTGATAAGAAACCGTAATCGAATACACAAGATTGCTAAAATGCGAAACCGTCCTAATGATTTGGTTAAGTTCAGGGCGTTCCGCAATAGAGTAATATCATCAGTTAGGAACGCAAAACGATCATTTGATGCAAAAGTTGATGAAACTATTAATACCGCTCATGGCACTAAAATGGGGTGGCGATTAGTAAAACATTATATGAAATCAAATGAGTCTGCTAAATCGATATTGCCATCGATTTCTCAAATGACATAGTTTATGATAATGCGCGAGGTATTGCAAATATAATGAATATTTTTTTTGTAGAACAATCCAAAATCACGGACTCAAACGCCGATCTTCCCAAATTTGAACCTCGTGGAATCAATCATGTTTTGTCCACAATGTCGATTAGTAATGATGACGTTCGCGATATTTTATTGAGTCTAGATACATCGAAAGCTACGGGGCCTGATGGCATTGGAAATAAGGTACTAAAATGCTTGCACCTCGTTTAACCCCACTGTTAGTTAAGCTATTTAACATTTCTCTTCGAAATAAGACATTTCCTTCAAATTGGAAATTAGTATCAGTAATTCCGCTCCATAAGAAAGGTGATGAACACGACTGTTCTAATGAAAGACCTGTTGCTTTAACTAGCTGTATGGCAACAGTGTTGGAAAAGTGCGTATTTAAATATGTTTTGAATTTCATCAGGGATAACAATATTCTATCAAACTTACAATCAGGTTTCATGCCTGGGGATTCCACAGTAAATCCATTATCGTATCTTTATAATTTCATTTCCAGTGCAGTCGATCAAGGAAAGGAAATCAGAGCAGTTTTTTGCGATATAAGCAAAGCTTTTGATAGAGTTTGGCATAGGGGCATCATACACAAGCTTCATGCATGTGGTATTCGAGAAGAACTGTTAGAATGGTTTCAGAGTTACTTAGAAAGCAGAATGTGTTAATAAATGGTTTTAGCTCGGGATTTAAATCCATAGAAGCGGGCGTACCCAAGGGATTAGTCTTAGGACCGCTTTTGTTCATTGTCTATATACATGACATTGTAGAAGGTGTAGACAGTAACATCCGTCTTTTTGCCGATGATACATCAATATACGTTATTATAGATGATCATATTACAGCAGCCGCAACTATCGATAATGATTTGACTAAAATTGCAGACTGGGCCAGAAAATGGCAAGTAAGTGTTAACCCCAGTAAAACTGAGAGCATGACATTCAGTCGCAAAACACAAAATTACATTAGACCTAACTTGATGATGAATGGCGAAACCATCCAAGACGTTGAACATCATAAACACTTGGGCCTAACACTTCAATGCGATTGTTCTTGAAAAGTACATATTAATGACATGATAAAGAAAATTAGCCCAAGAATTAATTGTCTAAGAAGTTCAAAATATCGCTTAACTCGTAAAACATTAAATACGTTATACAAGTCTTCATTTTACCTGTCTTTGACTACTGTTGTCACGTATGGGATAATTGCACTCTTGAAAAGGCAAATTTACTGGAAAATCTGCAATTAGATGCCTTAAGAACTACATGTATATGCGGAGCAGTTCGAGGGACCAGGAAACCAATTACAGCACATTAAACAATCGCAGATATCGCTTTAAGCTTGTCGCCTTCTATTAAATGTATCATTGTATGGCTCCTGACTATCTCAATGAACTTGTACCGGGGAGAGTATCTGAACAAAGTAACTATAACCTAAGGAATAGTACTTCTATCCAAACAATTAATTGTAAAACGCAAAGATATGCACAGTCCTTTTTACCAAGTGCTATTATTTCATGAAATTCTTTGGCCGCAGTGCTCCAGATAAGCTGCGTATCTGCGTATTTTACGCAGTAAAATCATTAAAAACGTAATTAAATGAAATACTGGGAGTACAGATACGCAGACATTGTCTTTAAAACTCAAAAGAATCAAAATATCATTCGTACTGTACGCATGCAGTAGTTTGTAAAAACTAGCGTATTTTTAACATAAATTTGTCATGCATGGATATCAAAGCTCCACATCAGTTTTTGACATGTACACCGTTGTCTCTTCGTTGTTTTAAGTTACGGGTAACAAGTATGGGACAAGAATTGTTTCATCAAGTTGTTAAACAGGCTTGAGTGAATAAAAATAACTCTAGCAGACTTTATCTAATACTTCTGTTAAATGACAATATTCAATTTTAACAGATACAAATAATATACGGTAGGCCTACTTTTATACTTCAAAATGACATTACAAAATTGAAAAAGACATTCATTTCTCTGAATATGTTCAATAGTAGAAAGTAGCCCAATAATGTAAAATCATCATTGTGGAATCTGATTTTCCTAAATATAAAATACCCAATTGTCATAAATTTGAGGAGAACCATTTTACCGAAATACACTATGATAATCGACTTTACGCAATGGTAACACAAACAGGGAGTAAATACTCAATAGGTCCCAGAATTATCTGGAGCACTGCTTTGCACCTGGAAATTACCGAAGCAACGTCTTTAAATCAATTCAAAACGATGATAAATCCTACAGACACTCAAAATTACTTTGATTTGAATATTGGTGATAGATTCTGTCAAATTATTCATTGTCGCCTCCGGCTCGGTTGTAGTGATCTGAACGCGGATAGGTATAACAGACACATATGCGAAACACTTATGTGTTCTTGTGGCCACTTCAACGAAGATGTAATTAAGGATTCAGCAAATTTTGCTGAATCCTTATTGTTATTGGCGTGTTTATTATTAAGGATTCAGCAATTTGCTGAATCCTTATTGTTATTGGCGTGTTTATTATTATTATTTCAAGAATTTTGTTAGCAAGATTCAGCCAAAACGGCTGAAGCAAATGCGACCAAATTTTACATGCTGATAGCCCTTAATGTGGAATAGAACTGCGAAGCTTTTGGGCCAATTCGCTCCAGCCATTAGAGGTCCAGTTCGAATCCAAGTGTCAATTTTTAACATGGGGAAAATTTTCAAAATGCACTTAGAGACTTGAAATTTTTTTTGAAAGATGCGTAATGTCAATGCGAGAAAAAAAGTAAATAATAGCGAATTCCTAAGTCACGTGGTTTAGCCGCCATTTTGAATGTTGACAGTTTTTACAATTTCCCGACCCCATGCACCTTTGACAATCTTCTCCTCTGAAGATACCAGCATTAGAAAGCTCATAATTACACATAATGTAGTTGAAGCATTGTATATTAAAACTTGGTCATTGCATCCGCCAATTATCAATACTTTTTGCACAGTGACCTTTCAAAGTCAGGATTTTTTTGAAAAATGCAAACTTCAAGGGGACATAACTCAAATACCTACCCATCGAATTTTATGATTTTTTCAGGAGAGTAAGATTGGACTATGGTCTTTATGAATCAATCATAAAATCGCTCGCGAACAGTCATTTCCGGTCATAAAAGAGAAAAAGCTTTAACATGAGGAAATCAAAATCAACATACAGACTTGAAACTTTTTTCAAAAGATGCGCAATAACAATACGAACAATATAGTAAATCATGACAAAGTTGTAGCTTACATGGTTTAGTTGGCATTTTGATTTTCTTTACAATTCTTTGACTTTGTCATGTTCATATTGGATATAGATAGTTCTAGGGATATGCTTGAAACTTGTTTCTTGTTTTAAGAGATGCGCAATAACATTGTAAATATGTCTCAATTCATTATATTTTAAATAATTTAATCATTCACTTGCTGAATCCTTTTGTCATCGCTTGCGACTATATTTCATTTTCTGTTTACTTGTCAAAACTATCATCATTTAAGACCAAATATGTATTTTTATAATCAAGGCTTTGACATAACGACAGTTTTATATGGTAACAGCTCCTTGAATGAGTCCACTAATAATAAAATTTTGAACTCATTACATCAATTTATCAGCAACAGCAAGCGGTTTCTAAAAAATCTTTAATTTTTTGAACTGCAGCTAAATCCATTATTATTAGGCCAATACAACAATATGACGACTTTCTTTATGTAATCATTGTTTGGATATATTATGCAGATATTACTTTGTTTTCATTATTAGTTTCATTCATTTGTACCAGTCTTTGTAATTGTGTACTGGAGCGGCGTTTATATAAGCCCGAGTGGTTTGTTCGCCAATCCATTTTTCTTCATGAAATAAAATATGTTTAAACCAAATGGTGGAAATGGGGAAGTGACGTTACTGTAAAAATACCCAGTCATTATTTTACTGTTTTCCAAAACCATGCTAAAAATTAAATCGAAATTTATAAACATAATCATAAGATGTTATAGATTAAAAATTTTCGTTCATAGTCACTATACACTCATTCTCAATGAAAGTGCACAATTGAAAATGTGCATTTCACAAAAATCGAAAGTCTGCATTGGAAGTGTAAATATGTGTTACCCCAAAGTCCTCTGTTCATTAAATAAGATTATGAAGTTTGAGCAAATAATTCCCACCAGATATCCTATAATTGCTGTCTAAACATGACATGTCAATATGTCTCAGTTGGCCTATTTTACGTTATATATAACGTTATTTGTTACAGGTAATGAACCATATACGTCAATAATTTTATATTATCTAACAGTAAACATGTCACAAGTTTCAGTTTGATTTAAATTGGTCAAATAGTTTAATTTCTTAAACTCTGCTTGGTTTTTGTTATCTGCTTATCTTATGCAATGTATCACTTTTTAACGTCAAATATCAAATAAACCTCTGGTGTCAATTTTAAACAAAACTATTATCCGCGGGATTCGAACCTGTACTACGAACATGAACGTAATGAAAATCCTTGACAGTAACCACTAGACCATTTGGCTCATCTACTGAAAGCGTAACAAGTTTTGCTCTTATCATATATATGTTGAACAATGTATACAAGACCCGGGCCGTGCCAGTTTATTCGCCCGGTGACGTTATTATCATATAGACTTGCATGTCCTGGATGAACAATTTTCAAGAAATGAGTTATGGTGGGATCGATGTAAAACTATCCAGCTTGATTGGAAATCATCTCCGCTTGAAGAACATAATTTAAATTAACTTTACCGAAGACAGTTTAATTAACGTCATTAGATTTACCTACATGTTTACATAGTCATTGAATAAAAAATGTTTCCCATAGATGATTTCACAACTATGTAGGCCTATATTATGTTGGACAACTACAGGTGTACAGGTGTCATACGATTGCCCGAACTTGAGTCAAACGTTCCACACACATGCACCAGGAGAACAAACGCGGGAGAAAACAAGTGTTTATTGTACAAACAAGGTTAACAACCGAGTTGTGTACACACAAGAGCGTATAGGACACTCACCCCCTTTTAGGTTTGTGCCCGTGAGTAGTAGTCAGTGAACACTTGCTCAGACTGCCAAGGCGATGTTACAATGGTAAGCCATCGAGGCTAACACCGCTCTAATCTCCTGTGGATTGGAGCGAGACAGAGGAGGGATATCGTCAACCTTGGAGGCGGTGATGACTGCTGACCGCAGATAAAGAAAATGCCTTCCTGCCAAACTCCTAGCGTTGCGTGATAGGAACAGCCGACGCAACCTCGTTCTTATAGACAAGGTTCGGAGTTCGTCCAACCTTGCGGACCCTCTGCCTCGACGCTGGACACGTAAGGTCCACACGAATGAAGATCACCGCAAAGGTCCCAACGAAAGATGTTTCGCCTGGCGAAAGATGTTATAAGTCTCTTCAGAACTGAACATCGAATCCGGGAAATCATTTGCGGATAACCGATATGATCCCGGCCAATTTGGCGTTGATTGAGAGGCCACTCTCATTCCTCACGAGCACCAAGTACCCGACAACCTTGGGGAGGAGTGTATGCCTCTGCCTGAAAGCCCTGCTCTCGCCACACACAGCGACAGATCGCCACTCAAAGTTGTAGAGCTTCCTGGCGCTTGGGCGTTCAGCGACTCCACAGTCGTGCTGACTAGAGGTCGATCATCAGCTGAACTGCCTCCACACCCCAGACGTTCGAGTGACTGTCCATCTGAACCTGTGACCACCCTCTTGCTGTCTGGACCAAGCCCAGATGAGCATTAACACCCTTGGGTGAACGCATCCACGAAGAGATTTAGGTATGCGGGAGGGGGTCTAGAGGGACGCCTGAGAGAAAATAACCCTCCGTGAGGCAGGAGCGGGATAGCATGAGGGCAGGGATGGGTTGCAAGCAGAGACCGCCCCTGACAACCTGGCTGTCAGGAGACCCAACACCTGCTACCACTGGCGCGGTGTAAGCAGGTTGGTAAGGCTTAACCGCGAAAATAGCCATTCTATCCGTAGTCGGCATTTGGTTTGATTGCCCAAAATTAGAGCCAACCTTGACGCATGAACATCCAGATAACGAAATCTCATTGAACCCCGAAAACGGGGCGAATGGTCGGGAGTGGTGAGTGTTTGGTCTGACAAACACAGGGGAGTAGAACCCCGGGGTCAGAAGTGAGTGGGGTTCATCGCCGCCGCCTCATTGGAGACCGCCTCAGTCCGCATCGTACTCCTCCTTCCCTGCAACAACCTAGTAATAGGCGGGCTGCTCGAGTCAAAGAACTCCCAGAGGAGAGAACGGAGGCTACGCAAACTAGCGAGGCATAAGGCACGAGGGCGACTCTGTGAGAAGGCTGTGTCCCTTATTGATGAGAGAAGCTACGCTGAGACCTTCTCAGGCAAGTGTGAGCGAGATGTAGAGCGTCGAAGCTTCTCTGCCTTCAACCTCCTGTTATACCTTCTCGAGGAAGAACGAGAAGAGCTGGCTGGTACGCAAACTAGCGAGGCATAAGGCACGAGGGCGACTCTGTGAGAAGGCCGTGTCCCTTATTGATGTGAGAAGCTACGCTGAGACCTTCTCAGGCAAGTGTGAGCGAGACGCAGAGCGTCGAAGCTTCTCTGCCTTCAACCTCCTGTTATACCTTCTCGAGGAAGAACGAGAAGAGCTGGCTGATACACCTAAGGCCCAACCCTGGCGTCAATATAGGGGCAGACACCGTATCCCAATAGATTGGCAAAGCTGCGTTTTGACAGTCTGCTCCCCACTGAATGTGCGTGAGATGTGGAGCGACGTAGCTCCTCCAGCAGATAAAAGCAAGGAGACGGAAGGCCACGGCAGGGGACAAGTATGCCTGCCTCCTCTAAGAGGAGCAGCGTCCTACCCACTTTTGCGATCTTAGAGCGGGGCATACCTTACGCATCTGTCGACAGATGGCCTTGCAGAGACGACACACAGAGTGCGTGTCTTTGAGAGCTGACTTACATAACTGTCCCGACAGCAAGAGGCAGCAAAGGCAAGGGCATACGCCCCGAACACCCTATGAAAACCTGTGCTAAAAACTAGTGCAACTAGAAGAGAAGCCAGTATCTTTGATGCAGGGCGCAACACAACCTTGCAAACCATCTATCCTAGCGTGGAAGAGCGTACACTCACACACTAGTAGAGACACTAACCTTCATGGTAAGTTGGTCACAAGGCCTAGGAGCGGAGGCCCGCAAGGCGAACCCTCCAACGCTAACACGGCTCACGATCAACCCACGAGGCAACACGCGTAACTAGACGTTGACCCTCATGGTAAGGAGGCTGCAAGACGAAGGCTAGCGAGAGTAACTATCACTCGCAAGGCAACCCTCCCTAGAGGCAGACGACTTGGTGACACAAGGTGACCTGCGTAGCGAGACGCTGACACTCAAGTTTAAAGCTGAATGAGTAATGCTCACTCGCAAGTCAACCCGTCCCAGAGATGCACGCTTGCAAGGCGTACCCTCACAAACTAACACAAATCACGAGGCAGGCCGTGTAGCGAGATGCTGATCCTCAAGTTGAAAGCTAGCGAAAATAACACTCATTCTCAATCCAACCCGCCCACAATAGCCGAACATTCGCCAGGCGTACCCTCACATACTAATGCAAGTCACTAGACAGGTCGCGTAGCGAGATGCTGACCCACAGTTGAAAGCTAGAGTAAGTAACACTCACTCGCAATGCAACCCGCCCCAAGGCGGACGATCGCAAGGCGTACCCTCACACACTTACAAAACTCACAAGTCAGGCAGCGTAGCAAGACACTGACCCTTAAAATAGAAAGCTAGCGAGAGTAACACTCACTCACAAGACAATCCACCAAGGAGGACGCTCGCAAGGCGTACCCTCACATGCTGACACAACTCATGAGGCAGACAGCGAGGCGAGGCACTGACCCTCAAGTTGAATGCTAGCTAGAGTAACACTCACTCGCAAGGAAAACCCGCCCAAGGTGGACGCTTGCAAGCAAACTAACACAACTCAGGGGGCAGGCAGCGTAGTGAGACGCTGAGCCGCAAATAGAAGCTCGCCTGAGTAACACTTACTCGCAAGGCATACACTCGCATGCTTGCACAACTCACGAGGCAGACAGCGTAGCGAGACGCTTATCCTCAAATAGAAAGCTAGCGAGCGTAGCACTCACTTGCAAGGAAACTCACAAGGCGTACACTCACATGCTACCACAACTCGCGAGGCAGGCAGCGTAGCGATACGCTGACCCTCAAATAGAAAGCTAGCGAGAGTAACACTCACTCACAAGGAACCCTGCAAGGTGTGCACTCACATGCTAACACAACTCACGAGGCAGGCCGCGTAGCGAGATGCTGACCCTCAATTAGAAAGTTAGTGAGAGTAACACTCACTCGCAAGGAACCTCGCAAGGCGTACACTCACATGCTAATACAACTCACGAGGCAGGCAGCGTAGCGAGACGCTGACCCTCAAGTTGAAAGCTACAGAGATTAACACTCACTCGCAAGGAAAACTCGCAAGCCGTACCCTCACATGCTAACACAACTAATAAGGCAGACAGCGTATCGAGACGCTGACTCTCCAGTTGAAAGCTGGCGAGATTAACACTTGCAAGGCAACCCAGCCCAGAGGCGGACGCTAGAAAGGAGTACCCTCACAGACGAGGCATAGCCTGGGAGCCAACACTTGCGTGTCGGAGGGCGTATCCCAACCTACTGACACAACCTGCGATCAACTCCGCTTTTCAAAAGGTAGAATCATAGTCGCAAGGTTAGGAGACAGCAAGGGGAAGGCTTTGTGAGCGAGACGCTTACACGCAAGCATGCTTGACACTGAGGTCGACGCTCGAAAGGCAGAGAGCGAACACTCACATGCGAGCATAACCCGCCAGGCGGGTCAAGGCATGACTTACGAGAGTCAATGCTCACACACAAGCAAGCCCAACACTAAGGTCGACGCTCTCAAAGCGAGAGCGAACACTCACACGCGAGCATAAGCGGCCAGGCGGGTCAAGGCATGACTGACGAGTGAGTGAGTTGTGGTTTAACGCCACTTTCAAGAGTATTTCACTTATATCACGGCTGCTAGTATTATTGCAGGGAGGAATCCGGCAACGCCATGTGGCGAACCATGGGTGGTACTACGCTGAAATTCAATGTTGCATTGCACCCAAACCTTACTGCGTGTAGAACAGTTCTCTACTGCAGACAAAGTTACCGTGCCCCTGGCGGGATTCGAACCCCGGACCTCTTGATCCGAAGCCGAACGCGCTAACCATTGCGCTATCCCGTCCCCTATGACTGATGAGAGTCAACGCTCACACGCAAGGAACAAAAGGACACTCACTGATAAACCGTCAACGAGCGAGTGTGAGTGAAACAGAAAGTGAACCCCCCCCCCAAGCGTAACTCAATTAGTTTACCCGAGACGGCAAATGAATGAACAACTATTCACAGGCGAGTTCACGCTTTACAAATGTTCATCCGTACAATCACACTTAATCACCTGACACATAAGAGCAAGTGAGTTGACCTTCACTCGCTAAAGAACTCACGCTTGGGGAATGTAAGACCGTACAATCACACTTTGTTACCTGACCTTGAGAGCAGGTGAGTTGACACTCACTCGCTAACGAGCTCACGCTTGGCGAATGCTCGTTCACACGCTTGGCGAATGCTCGTTCACACGCGAATGATGCACGTGCAGCCCGAGCAAGACAGGCAGTCTGGCTCGACATGAATGCACCAAACTGACAAACCAAACCCGACCAAAGAGTAAACTAATAAGCGATAATTAGTTCAGCAGTTTGGTCAGGAAAGGACAGAAAGGTACCTGTGACAATATAACTGAAGGTGTGAGGAACTAGGAAAACTTTAATAGCCTATAAAGTAGCGAAATTAGTCGAAAGAGAACACACGCGTGACCGTGTGCTCGCTCAACAAATAAGGGAATGATGACGTCACCGATGTCACGTGGCTCGAGCGCCACCTATACCGAGGAGCATCCCTTTTCATTCTGTGTGATCTATGTTGAGGAACGCTTCAGGGGGAAGGGTGGGCAATGTTGGTTTTTCAAACCTGATATGTATGTAAAAAAATTAATATTATATTGAAAACATTTCAAGCTGTGATAGTGCAAGTTATCTATTGTTTACAAGAATTTACCATGAGTTTACACAATTTAAGACAATTGGTTAAAAAATATTTGTAAACGTCAAATAACGGTAGGCTATCATCTTGAATTTTAATGTTTAGTCCTTATACTTATATCCTGATTACAAGTTCACATATAAAAAAAATATCCTAAAAGATCCTTCAATGGCTTTGATACAGTATATCCACAGTACCCTCATACCATCTTTTCAGGTGTTGAGGGCAAAATTTTACCATCACTTCTAGCCGAAGCGTTGTACTGCGTTTAAAGAGATTCCGCGATGATACATGCAATACTTTGTTGCTGATGGTAGGGCAATAAAACAATTCTGCAGTTATTAAAGAAGCATTTTAATTAGCCTGTCCTACTGTAGGGATACTTCCATGGTATTTTCACAAGGGACCATCAGTTAACGACCTCACTGGAGATCCTAAGGAAAGTAAACCAAGGGCCCCAACAGGTATATGGCAGCAGTGATTATGTAACCAGGGTTAGGGGTGAAAAAACCTACCAACTGCTTGTTAAAGTTGAAAAATACAATAAATAAAAATAGAGTTGTTTTCCACTCATAGCTTTTTGTGTGGTTTCTGGCATTAATTTTCGGACAAGTTGATATTAATTTCCCAAAAACAAGTTAAGTAGTTCAAATCATTAAAAAAACAAATTGTACCAAGTTTAATTATTGCTAAAAAATTTAATTTACCAAATAACTGATGATTGTCAATTTCCAATGAGAAATTGAACTGGTTTCTTAAGAAATGAATGTTTTAAAGTGCTTTAAAATCATTGTTATATTGCTTACATAGTTATCAAAGTTAAAATAAAATTTACAAATTCAGTCTTTTTCACATGGTGTTTTAGCTATTTCAATCCATGTCTCTTTTGCAGAACAACCTGTGCACTTATTCACACTACTTATAAAACTTTTCAATTAGCATTCTGTTAAGTTGTCTAGACAATTGTCTGGCAATCAAAGATGCCAGCCTGTGATCTCAAAAGGACAAAACCCTGGGTGGATTGGGGAGACATGTGACATCTCCGTTAATACACCTACAGTGGCTGACAGGATGTAGACACCACATGTTTTCATAGCTAATTAACTGAATGGACTATATGCACACCTTTAGACATCATCAGTTTAAAGTGTTACTTTCATGGGAAATATTTAATTCAAATATATTAAACATTACAAATAAATTGTGATTATTTTGCCATTTGAACTTGATCTCTTTTTTCATATGTTCACTGTTGAAACTCATATTTACATGAATTAAATATACATGCTGGTGAGATAGAGAATAATTTAAAATTGTAATATTTGGTATACTATCTATATTTTGTTATTATTTCCCGTATTTTTACTATTGGTAATACTGTATGTGACAATACAATGTGACACAGTTTAAATGATTTGAATAATTGTAGAGATATCTACACTAACTAAACCACTAACAATTGACTGTACATATCAGTGCAAATTCTAACAATTGAATCAATTGAGCATGAATCAGTTGAAAAAATATATATGTCAGTTCTGTAAATATTTTCTTTTAATATTACATTCTGTTTTTAAATATTTTGAAACTATACTTTCAATTGTTATTAATTTCAAAATATTTTTATAAAAAGTGGTTATTACCTTTTTCAAAACATAATATTTAAGTTGAAAAGATTATCAAAAAAGAATTTTTAAAATGTCAACAACAAAATTGTTAAAATAAACTTTCAACTTCAACTTTCTTTAGTTCTCCATCAACCACCCAGCGGTGGTACAAGAGTACAAAGTCATCAAATTACATATATACAATCACAAGATGGGGCATAATTATTAATTAACATTTAAAGTGTGTAAGTATACAATTAATAAACACTGATAATTTTTTCAATACTGATGTTTTCTTTGAGCACATTAAAGTTTTGAAGGTAATAAGATTTCTCCATTTTAGATATTCTGCAGGAATATGTTTTTGTCTAGCGTCATCAAAGTAATTACATCTCAATAAGTAATGTAGTTCATCCGCTATTGCTGGGGAGTCGCACAACTTACATGTTCTGTTTTCCCTTGTAATGCCCTCCCAGCCGCCAGTCTCAATAGGTAGAAAATGATTGGTAGTTCTAAATTTCATTATTGGAATATAAACATTTGTTGGAAGAAAGAAATAACGTTCAAATGTTATGGAATCTTTTATGATCTCATATTATAGTGCCTTTGGGCTATTATTTATAGCTGAAAACCAACTCTGAATAAAGTGATCTTTTAAGACAAATTCTACCTTTGAGGCCAGCCTTTCGGTGTTAAAAGATTCCGGATTGTTGAAAACATTGCTTAAACCTAGGTGGTTTAACCTGTCTTCGACAAAGTTTAGCCACTTGTCATTTTAATCATAGAGTTGCTTTTTGACAGAAACAAAGTTGTACAAGGTGTGGGAAAGTTTAACATTTGTTATTTTGGGTACAGCTAGAGTGTGCCAATATTTAACCAATCGCTTTATGATTTTGATTCTAAGAGAGTACCTTCCCATCTCTCCATAAACCATGTAGTTTGGCGTAGATACTTTAAGATTACAAATCAGCTTTAAAAACTTTAAATGAACTTTTTCAACGATTTCCAATGATTCACGACCCCATGTCTCACAACCATAACATAGAATAGGAGCAATCAAAGTATCAAATGCCCGGACTAAACAGTCAATAGGAAGGTTAATGTTTCTAGCTCGTTTCAAAAGAGAAAACATAGCCTTAGTTCCTGATTCAATTAAAGTTTTGATGGCGTGTACAAATATTCCAGATCTATGTAGTTTTAAACCAAGATACATATAATAATCGACAATTTCAAGAGGTTGATTTCCAAAGTAGAATATATGTTAACTTTTAGAAGGTATCCCCCCGCCAAATATAATAATTTTGGTTTTAGATATATTAACAGCAAGGTTCCATTGCAAACAATACAAACGAAAAGAATTCAATGATTTCTGTAGCCCATTTGGACTTTCGCTAATAAGTACTGCGTCGTCTGCATACAAAAGAATAACAAAGTGTAAAACAACGTTTACATCAAAACAATCGACATGAACACCCTCACAGTTATCGTTCGACATGTGTGACTCAAGATCATTTAAAAACAATGAAAACAATAGTGGAGAAAGGTTTTCACCTTGTCTAACACCGCACTCACTCGAAAAGTAATCTGAGTGATTATTGTTTACATACACGCATGATTTTATATTCTTGTAATGTTTTGTATTAAGTTGTAGAAGAGACCATGTACACCTTGCTTCAAAAGCTTATGCCACAAGCCAATTCTCCAGACATTGTCAAAGGCTTTAGAGAAGTCGATGAAAGCACAGTACAGTTTTTTGTTACATTTCTTGAGTAAATTCGTCAACATATTTAGAACAAAAATATTATCGATTGTAGAAAGCCCTTTGCGGAATCCAGCCTGTACATTACTTAGTATACTGTTATTGTCTATAAAATTTAATGTCGTCAATCTTATATTAAGTATAGCAGTGAACAGCTTTCCTAAACAGCTTAAAATGGTAATAGGTCTATAGGATGAAGGATCATCAATATTTCCTTTATTCTTGTATATGGGTTTCATTATTCCCGTTAACCAAGCTTCTGGTAAATGTCCAGTTTTTAACACGAGATTGAACAAAGTCGTACATAAGAGACCAATCCTTTTAATGGAGACCGCCTCAGTCCGCATCGTACTCCTCCTTCCCTGCAACAACCTAGTAATAGGCGGGCTGCTCGAGTCAAAGAACTCCCAGAGGAGAGAACGGAGGCTACGCAAACTAGCGAGGCATAAGGCACGAGGGCGACTCTGTGAGAAGGCTGTGTCCCTTATTGATGAGAGAAGCTACGCTGAGACCTTCTCAGGCAAGTGTGAGCGAGACGTAGAGCGTCGAAGCTTCTCTGCCTTCAACCTCCTGTTATACCTTCTCGAGGAAGAACGAGAAGAGCTGGCTGGTACGCAAACTAGCGAGGCATAAGGCACGAGGGCGACTCTGTGAGAAGGCCGTGTCCCTTATTGATGAGAGAAGCTACGCTGAGACCTTCTCAGGCAAGTGTGAGCGAGACGCAGAGCGTCGAAGCTTCTCTGCCTTCAACCTCCTGTTATACCTTCTCGAGGAAGAACGAGAAGAGCTGGCTGATACACCTAAGGCCCAACCCTGGCGTCAATATAGGGGCAGACACCGTATCCCAATAGATGGGCGAAGCTGCGTTTTGACAGTCTGCTCCCCACTGAATGTGCGCGAGATGTGGAGCGACGTAGCTCCTCCAGCAGATAAAAGCAAGGAGACGGAAGGCCACGGCAGGGGACAAGTATGCCTGCCTCCTCTAAGAGGAGCAGCGTCCTACCCACTTTTGCGATCTTAGAGCGGGGCATACCTTACGCATCTGTCGACAGAAAGGACAGATGGCCTTGCAGAGACGACACACAGAGTGCGTGTCTTTGAGAGCTGACTTACATAACTGTCCCGACAGCAAGAGGCAGCAAAGGCAAGGGCGTACGCCCCGAACACCCTATGAAAACCTGTGCTAAAAACTAGTGCAACTAGAAGAGAAGCCAGTATCTTAGATGCAGGGCGCAACACAACCTTGCAAACCATCTATCCTAGCAAGTGGAAGAGCGTACACTCACACACTAGTAGAGACACTAACCTTCATGGTAAGTTGGTCACAAGGCCTAGGAGCGGAGGCCCGCAAGGCGAACCCTCCAACGCTAACACGGCTCACGATCAACCCACGAGGCAACACGAGTAACTAGACGTTGACCCTCATGGTAAGGAGGCTGCAAGACGAAGGCTAGCAAGAGTAACTATCACTCGCAAGGCAACCCTCTCTAGAGGCAGACGACTTGGTGACACAAGGTGACCTGCGTAGCGAGACGCTGACACTCAAGTTTAAAGCTGAATGAGTAATGCTCACTCGCAAGTCAACCCGTCCCAGAGATGCACGCTTGCAAGGCGTACCCTCACAAACTAACACAAATCACGAGGCAGGCCGTGTAGCGAGATGCTGATCCTCAAGTTGAAAGCTAGCGAAAATAACACTCATTCTCAATCCAACCCGCCCTCAATAGCCGAACATTCGCCAGGCGTACCCTCACATACTAATGCAAGTCACTAGACAGGTCGCGTAGCGAGATGCTGACCCACAGTTGAAAGCTAGAGTAAGTAACACTCACTCGCAATGCAACCCGCCCCAAGGCGGACGATCGCAAGGCGTACCCTCACACACTTACAAAACTCACAAGTCAGGCAGCGTAGCAAGACACTGACCCTTAAAATAGAAAGCTAGCGAGAGTAACACTCACTCACAAGACAATCCACCAAGGAGGACGCTCGCAAGGCGTACCCTCACATGCTGACACAACTCATGAGGCAGACAGCGAGGCGAGGCACTGACCCTTAAGTTGAATGCTAGCTAGAGTAACACTCACTCGCAAGGAAAACCCGCCCAAGGTCGACGCTTGCAAGCAAACTAACACAACTCAGGGGGCAGGCAGCATAGTGAGACGCTGAGCCGCAAATAGAAGCTCGCCTGAGTAACACTTACTCGCAAGGCATACACTCGCATGCTTGCACAACTCACGAGGCAGACAGCGTAGCGAGACGTTTATCCTCAAATAGAAAGCTAGCGAGCGTACCACTCACTTGCAAGGAAACTCGCAGGGCGTACACTCACATGCTACCACAACTCGCGAGGCAGGCAGCGTAGCGATACGCTGACCCTCAAATAGAAAGCTAGCGAGAGTACCACTCACTCACAAGGAACCCTGCAAGGTGTACACTCACATGCTAACACAACTCACGAGGCAGGCCGCGTAGCGAGATGCTGACCCTCAATTAGAAAGTTAGTGAGAATAACACTCACTCGCAAGGAACCTCGCAAGGCGTACACTCACATGCTAATACAACTCACGAGGCAGGCAGCGTAGCGAGACGCTGACCCTCAAGTTGAAAGCTACAGAGATTAACACTCACTCGCAAGGAAAACTCGCAAGTCGTACCCTCACATGCTAACACAACTAATAAGGCAGACAGCGTAGCGAGACGCTGACTCTCCAGTTGAAAGCTGGCGAGATTAACACTTGCAAGGCAACCCGGCCCAGAGGCGGACGCTAGAAAGGCGTACCCTCACAGACGAGCCATAGCCTGGGAGCCAACACTTGCGAGTCGGAGGGCGGATCCCAACCTACTGACGCTAGGACGCTCGCAAGGCGTACCCTCACATGCTGACACAACTCATGAGGCAGACAGCGAGGCGAGGCACTGACCCTCAAGTTGAATGCTAGCTAGAGTAACACTCACTCGCAAGGAAAACCCGCCCAAGGTGGACGCTTGCAAGCAAACTAACACAACTCAGGGGGCAGGCAGCATAGTGAGACGCTGAGCCGCAAATAGAAGCTCGCCTGAGTAACACTTACTCGCAAGGCATACACTCGCATGCTTGCACAACTCACGAGGCAGACAGCGTAGCGAGACGTTTATCCTCAAATAGAAAGCTAGCGAGCGTAGCACTCACTTGCAAGGAAACTCGCAAGGCGTACACTCACATGCTACCACAACTCGCGAGGCAGGCAGCGTAGCGATACGCTGACCCTCAAATAGAAAGCTAGCGAGAGTAACACTCACTCACAAGGAACCCTGCAAGGTGTACACTCACATGCTAACACAACTCACGAGGCAGGCCGCGTAGCGAGATGCTGACCCTCAATTAGAAAGTTAGTGAGAGTAACACTCACTCGCAAGGAACCTCGCAAGGCGTACACTCACATGCTAATACAACTCACGAGGCAGGCAGCGTAGCGAGACGCTGACCCTCAAGTTGAAAGCTACAGAGATTAACACTCACTCGCAAGGAAAACTCGCAAGGCGTACCCTCACATGCTAACACAACTAATAAGGCAGACAGCGTAGCGAGACGCTGACTCTCCAGTTGAAAGCTGGCGAGATTAACACTTGCAAGGCAACCCGGCCCAGAGGCGGACACTAGAAAGGCGTACCCTCACAGACGAGCCATAGCCTGGGAGCCAACACTTGCGAGTCGGAGGGCGGATCCCAACCTACTGACACAACCTGCGATCAACTCCGCTTTTCAAAACGTAGAATCATAGTCGCAAGGTTAGGAGACAGCCAGGGGAAGGCTTTGTGAGCGAGACGCTTACACGCAAGCATGCTTGACACTGAGGTCGACGCTCGAAAGGCAGAGAGCGAACACTCACACGCGAGCATAACCCGCCAGGCGGGTCAAGGCATGACTTACGAGAGTCAATGCTCACACACATGCAAGCCCGACACTAAGGTCGACGCTCTCAAGGCGGAGAGCGAACACTCACACGCCAGCATAAGCGGCCAGGCGGGTCAAGGCATGACTGACGAGTGAGTGAGTTGTGGTTTAACGCCGCTTTCAAGAGTATTTCACTTATATTGCGGCTGCTAGTATTATTGCAGGGAGGAAACCGGCAACGCCATGTGGCTATGCATTGCGGTGAAACCTGCGAGCAGCGCCTGGAACTAGCGAACCATGGGTGGTACTACGCTGAAATTCAATGTTGCATTGCACCCAAACCTTACTGCGTGTAGAACAGTTCTCTACTGCAGACAAAGTTACCGTGCCCCCTGGCGGGATTCGAACCCCGGACCTCTTGATCCGAAGCCGAACGCGCTAACCATTGCGCTATCCCGCCCCCTATGACTGACGAGAGTCAACGCTCACACGCAAGGAACAAAAGGACACTCACTGATAAACCATCAACGAGCGAGTGTTAGTGAAACAGAAAGTGAACCCCCCCCCCCCCCCCCAAGCGTAACTCAATTAGTTTACCCGAGACGGCAAATGAATGAACAACTATTCACAGGCGAGTTCACGCTTTACAAATGTTCATCCGTACAATCACACTTAATCACCTGACACATAAGAGCAAGTGAGTTGACCTTCACTCGCTAAAGAACTCACGCTTGGGGAATGTAAGACCGTACAATCACACTTTGTTACCTGACCTTGAGAGCAGGTGAGTTGACACTGACTCGCTAACGAGCTCACGCTTGGCGAATGCTCGTTCACACGCTTGGCGAATGCTCGTTCACACGCGAATGATGCACGTGCAGCCCGAGCAAGACAGGCAGTCTGGCTCGACATGAATGCACCAAACTGACAAACCAAGCCCGACCAAAGAGTAAACTAATAAGCGAGAATTAGTTCAGCAGTTTGGTCGGGAAAGGACAGAAAGGTACCTGTGACAATATAACTGAAGGTGTGAGGAACTAGGAAAACTTTAATAGCCTATAAAGTAGCGAAATTAGTCGAAAGAGAACACACGCGTGACCGTGTGCTCGCTCAACAAATAAGGGAATGATGACGTCACCGATGTCACGTGGCTCGAGCGCCACCTATACCGGGGAGCATCCCTTTTCATTCTGTGTGATCTATGTTGAGGAACGCTTCAGGGGGAAGGGTGGGCAATGTTGGTTTTTCAAACCTGATATGTATGTAAAAAAATTAATATTATATTGAAAACATTTCAAGCTGTGATAGTGCAAGTTATCTATTGTTTACAAGAATTTACCATGAGTTTACACAATTTAAGACAATTGGTTAAAAAATATTTGTAAACGTCAAATAACGGTAGGCTATCATCTTGAATTTTAATGTTTAGTCCTTATACTTATATCCTGATTACAAGTTCACATATAAACAAAATATCCTAAAAGATCCTTCAATGGCTTTGATACAGTATATCCACAGTACCCTCATACCATCTTTTCAGGTGTTGAGGGCAAAATTTTACCATCACTTCTAGCCGAAGCGTTGTACTGCGTTTAAAGAGATTCCGCGATGATACATGCAATACTTTGTTGCTGATGGTAGGGCAATAAAACAATTCTGCAGTTATTAAAGAAGCATTTTAATTAGCCTGTCCTACTGTAGGGATACTTCCATGGTATTTTCACAAGGGACCATCAGTTAACGACCTCACTGGAGATCCTAAGGAAAGTAAACCAAGGGCCCCAACAGGTATATGGCAGCAGTGATTATGTAACCAGGGTTAGGGGTGAAAAAACTTACCAACTGCTTGTTAAAGTTGAAAAATACAATAAATAAAAATAGAGTTGTTTTCCACTCATAGCTTTTTGTGTGGTTTCTGGCATTAATTTTCGGACAAGTTGATATTAATTTCCCAAAAACAAGTGAAGTAGTTCAAATCATTAAAAAAACAAATTGTACCAAGTTTAATTATTGCTAAAAAATTTAATTTACCAAATAACTGATGATTGTCAATTTCCAATGAGAAATTGAACTGGTTTCTTAAGAAATGAATGTTTTAAAGTGCTTTAAAATCATTGTTATATTGCTTACATAGTTATCAAAGTTAAAATAAAATTTACAAATTCAGTCTTTTTCACATGGTGTTTTAGCTATTTCAATCCATGTCTCTTTTGCAGAACAACCTGTGCACTTATTCACACTACTTATAAAACTTTTCAATTAGCATTCTGTTAAGTTGTCTAGACAATTGTCTGGCAATCAAAGATGCCAGCCTGTGATCTCAAAAGGACAAAACCCTGGGTGGATTGGGGAGACATGTGACATCTCCGTCAATACACCTACAGTGGCTGACAGGATGTAGACACCACATGTTTTCATAGCTAATTAACTGAATGGACTATATGCACACCTCATATTTCATATGTTCACTGTTGAAAATCATATTTACATGAATTAAATATACATGCTGGTGAGATAGAGAATAATAAAATAAAATAATAAAATTGTAATATTTGGTATACTATCTATATTTTGTTATTATTTCCCGTATTTTTACTATTGGTAATACTGTATGTGACAATACAATGTGACACAGTTTAAATGATTTGAATAATTGTAGAGATATCTACACTAACTAAACCACTAACAATTGACTGTACATATCAGTGCAAATTCTAACAATTGAATCAATTGAGCATGAATCAGTTGAACAAATATATATGTCAGTTCTGTAAATATTTTCTTTTATTATTACATTCTGTTTTTAAATATTTTGAAACTATACTTTCAATTGTTATTAATTTCAAAATATTTTTATAAAAAGTGGTTATTACCTTTTTCAAAACATAATATTTAAGTTGAAAAGATTATAAAAAAAGAATTTTTAAAATGTCAACAACAAAATTGTTAAAACAAACTTCAACTTCAACTTTCTTTAGTTCTCCATCAACCACCCAGCGGTGGTACAAGAGTACAAAGTCATCAAATTACATATATACAATCACAAGATGGGGCATAATTATTAATTAACATTTAAAGTGTGTAAGTATACAATTAATAAACACTGATAATTTTTTCAATACTGATGTTTTCTTTGAGCACATTAAAGTTTTAAAGGTAATGAGATTTCTCAATTTTAGATATTCTGCAGGAATATGTTTTTGTCTAGCGTCATCAAAGTAATTACATCTCAATAAGTAATGTAGTTCATCCGCTATTGCTGGGGAGTCGCACAACTTACATGTTCTGTTTTCCCTTGTAATGCCCTCCAAGCCGCCAGTCTCAATAGGTAAAAAATGATTGGTAGTTCTAAATTTCATTATTGGAATATAAACATTTGTTGGAAGAAAGAAATAACGTTCAAATGTTATGGAATCTTTTATGATCTCATAATATAGTGCCTTTGGGCTATTATTTATAGCTGAAAACCAACTCTGAATAAAGTGATCTTTTAAGACAAATTCTACCTTTGAGGCCAGCCATTCGGTGTTAAAAGATTCCGGATTGTTGAAAACATTGCATAAACCTAGGTGGTTTAACCTGTCTTCGACAAAGTTTAGCCACTTGTCATTTTAATCATAGAGTTGCTTTTTGACAGAAACAAAGTTGTACAAGGTGTGGGAAAGTTTAACATTTGTTATTTTAGGTACAGCTAGAGTGTGCCAATATTTAACCAATCGCTTTATGATTTTGATTCTAAGAGAGTACCTTCCCATCTCTCCATAAACAATGTAGTTTGGCGTAGATACTTTAAGATTACAAATCAGCTTTAAAAACTTTAAATGAACTTTTTCAACGATTTCCAATGATTCATGACCCCATGTCTCACAACCATAACATAGAATAGGAGCAATCATAGTATAAAATGCCCGGACTAAACAGTCAATAGGAAGGTTAATGTTTCTAGCTCGTTTCAAAAGAGAAAACATAGCCTTAGTTCCTGATTCAATTAAAGGTTTGATGGCGTGTACAACTATTCCAGATCTATGTAGTTTTAAACCAAGATACATATAATAATCGACAATTTCAAGAGGTTGATTTCCAAAGTAGAATATATGCTTACTTTTAGAAGGTATCCCCCCGCCAAATATAATAATTTTGGTTTTAGATATATTAACAGCAAGGTTCCATTGCAAACAATACAAACGAAAAGAATTCAATGATTTCTGTAGCCCATTTGGACTTTCGCTAATAAGTACTGCGTCGTCTGCATACAAAAGAATAACAAAGTGTAAAACAACGTTTACATCAAAACAATCGACATGAACACCCTCACAGTTATCGTTCGACATGTGTGACTCAAGATCATTTAAAAACAATGAAAACAATAGTGGAGAAAGGTTTTCACCTTGTCTAACACCGCACTCACTCGAAAAGTAATCTGAGTGATTATTATTTACATACACGCATGATTTTATATTCTTGTAATGTTTTGTATTAAGTTGAAGAAGAGACCATGTACACCTTGCTTCAAAAGCTTATGCCACAAGCCAATTCTCCAGACATTGTCAAAGGCTTTAGAGAAGTCGATGAAAGCACAGTACAGTTTTTTGTTACATTTCTTGAGTAAATTCGTCAACATATTTAGAACAAAAATATTATCGATTGTAGAAAGCCCTTTGCGGAATCCAGCCTGTACATTACTTAGTATACTGTTATTGTCTATAAAATTTAATGTCGTCAATCTTGTATTAAGTATAGCAGTGAACAGCTTTCCTAAACAGCTTAATATGGTAATAGGTCTATAGGATGAAGGATCATCAATATTTCCTTTATTCTTGTATATGGGTTTCATTATTCCCGTTAACCAAGCTTCTGGTAAATGTCCAGTTTTTAACACGAGATTGAACAAAGTCGTACATAAGAGACCAATCCTTTCAATGGAATCAATGAGGTAGTCATTTTCTATTAAGTCCAGACCGGAGGCCTTATTCCTTTTTAGATTTTTAACGGCATGTGTTATCTCTGGTAGGGTAATATCATCGTAAAGTACAGATGTATCATATGTGTCAAAGTCAATATTATCATCAATAATAACATCATCCTGTGTACATGTGTTAATGTCTCTAAAGTGTTTCAAGAAATCATCTAAGTTTGGACCTGCCGAATCATGACTATTAGTCGCAGTTTTCAAAAGTTTCCAATACTGTTTGACTGAGAGTTGGTCTTTACTACGCAGAATGTTACTGGCTTTGTACTTACTTTTGTTGATATGCTTATTCAAACGTCTTTTATAATCTTTAGACTGTTTTTTATAATTTAACTCACTTTGATTTGATTTTAATTTCTGATATTGTTTACGTGCCTTTCTGTATTTCTTCCTAGCTATATGACAATCTTTGCCAAACCATGTTTTCTTACTGCGCGTACTACGAGTATTATTTGTAGTACGCGAAGGACGTATTTCATTCGCGCCAAAAGTTGCACGTGCAGCATCACATAACACATGAGCGATTTCATTGGCTACTGTATCCACTACGTCACAGTCACCTTGACCTTGGAACGCCCTCTTCGTTAAGTCTGTCAAAAAATCGATACGTGTATTGTCAAGTTTGTTTACATACTCTGAAGCTTTACCTTGATCATAACGTTTTGGTAGGTCCGGTTTGGGGTTCTGAGTTTCTGTATTCACCGTAACTGGTATATCATTATCACTTTTGACGGCACTAGCCTCGTTAGGTATAAGACTAAATGAGACTGGGCAGTGGACATCAGAGAATAATGGGGAGAATGGTATAACTTTCAAATTAATAAAAAGAGGCAGACAAGAAGGGGATGATATGATGTAGTCAATGAGACTTTTATCTTTACATGTTGGATTACCAACTCCTTCTTCTTCGCCAATTCGACCATTGCATATAAGTAAGTTTTGACTTTTGCATAAATCTGTAAGTTTTTTATCGAATTTATTTACTTTTCCTATAGCTTGTGTTGTTCTATCAACAGGTTTGTTAAGATCAGACAGAATGTATTGGGGGTTTGGGACTATATTTTCGTCTAAGTCTAACTCATCAACAATGGTTTTATCGATAGAGCAATAATCATATAAAGTACCTGATCTCGCGTTAAAGTCACCTATGAGGACAACATATTCACTAATAGTTAGACCTTCAAGCAGATATGATTCAATATCATCAAACACCTGGAGACTGCAATATTTAGACCCTTCGGGGGGAATATAGACAATTCCTAGTATTGTATCATTCTCAGTGTGGAGTAGATTATGATTAATCTTCACCCATAGAATGTATTCACTTTCTCTTTCTAGTACAGAAACATATTGAGAAAATATTCATTCCGAACAGCTAAGGCAATACCACCTGATTTTCTCTTAAATATAGCTCTATGTTTAAGGTGAAGGGTATATCCCTCAATTTCTAAATCATCAAACTTATCAGTTTTTGTTTCTTGGAATGCTATAATGTCATGGTTCTCTATGAGGTCCACTAGTTCTGGGTAAAAAAAAAAATGTTTATGTCTAAGACCACAAACATTTAACGACATGAAGTTTATTGTGGGAGTTGATCCCACTGTGTCCTCAATAGTTATCTGTGAAGAGATGGTATCATCTGAATCTGCACAGGGCCTACTGTACACGGCATGGGTGTCCGATACGTTATTGTCACAACACACATGAGATTCACTGGGAGTCACATGTGTAGGCTCGGCCGTGGCATGTTTTATGTCCTCCTTGTCGGGCAAGTCTATACTCATGGAAAAGGAAGATGTTTTCAAGGATGTTGTAGGTCCAAGGGGAGGTTTTGCTGTATCATTCTGATCTATGTGTGACGGTAAATATTTCTGTGCAATTGTGGAATGGTTACTTACATGTTTTTCAGTCACAACGTCAGATGAACACTCTACACCAACCCGGCACCCCTAACTCAGCCTCGTTCTGGTGTTGTTTACCTGTGAAGGTGAAGGTGAAGGTGATTGAGGCGCACGATAGGGAGGTGGAGGCTGCACAGATTGTAAAACATTGTCAATATAGAGTTTGTCTACCACGAGTACAGCTCGTTTTCCTTGTCGTCTTGCATCTCTCAGACGTGGCATCAATACATCTCGTCTGTAATTACTGATGTCATCGGGAAACTGTTCTACAATGCCAAAGGGCTTACCTCTTAGCTCCTTCCCTGCTCGTTTCACGTATAAAGGTATAAAGGAATTTGGCGATGATAGGGCGTGGACGGGATCTATCTTGTTGCCGTTTTCCAATTCTGTGAGCTCTCTTGAAGTGAAGGTTGCTGCTATCCATGTGGAGTTCCTCTTCGATAAAAACTCGGAGAACTTGTTCGCAATCTTCGAAACTGTCAGGGGCATCCACTGGAGCCTAAGGGAAGCTCGTAAATATTAGGTTGTCCCTCATTGTCCTACACCTCAGGTCTACATGAAGGATTCTTTCAGCCACATATTTTTATCCTGTAAATCCTGAATCACAGGTGAGTCTTTCTTGAGTTTCCTGATGTCTTGCTCCATTGACGACTTGGCCTTATTCAACTCTTCAATGTTTGCATCCATGAATGAGACACTCGCCTCGAGATCACCCATTTGTTTTCTCAAACCGTCGAAGGAATTGACTTTTAATTCAAGGTTTGCTACTCTGCTTTTTACATCGTTATTATCTCTCTCAATTGTGTCCAATTTTAACAGTTTAGTCTCAATGCTGTTGAGCTTAGATAGAATGAGAGTATTATTATCCTGCAATGGCTGAGTCGGGGACATGTTTTGTGTTAAATACGGTACCTGGTAGTGACCATTTGGCGTCGTGAAACCGTAGTAGTGATTCGGCATGGACGCTGAAGGAGAATATATGGCATCAAGTAATTCTCTAACGATCGTACCTGCGTTCACGGAACTGCTGGGGAGTGCTTGTGCCGAGTTGTGTAAGCTGGTTGCCGTTGATGATCCATGCTTTTCCAAGGGTGAGTCCATGCTGTCTGTCGACAATTTCTTTTTCCTCTTATTTTGCTTTTGCGAAGATTTTTGTTGATCTCGGCTCGACATATTGTTCCTTGTATAGTTATAGCATAATTTGTGTCGTGAATGGACGATTCACGACCTCGAATAGTAGTGAGCAGATTTAAAAATGACAGAGGTTTTCAAAACACGTCTGGCTGCCGCCATCTTGATCACGTGACCCAGCAACATTTTGATGCCTCATCTAATTAGCCAATCAAAGCACAGGTTACAACTTGTTACAAGCACTACTACGGTCATTGTTATTGGATAGCTCGTTAGGAATGAACCAATCACAGGAGAGAACACAGTTGAACTTCCTACACTGTTTTGAATCTGAGAAGATGTATGGAGATTGGATTGCTGAGGATTTGAGGGCAATTTTCAATTCTCTTATGCAAGTCAGGAGTATTCAGCAACATGGGTAAGTACAGCACATTTTGTCATCCTTATTATGTCATTTATTTCCATGATTAACAATTTTAAAATAGTTAAATGTGCATCAAAAGAAATGTTTAAATTGCAAATGAATCCTACATCTGTCCTAATAGTTTTGAAGAATGTTTTGCAACACAAATATTCTGAATTTATCTCTTCATCGTACTTCCTTTGTATTGGCATATTCTTGTATTCTTGAAAAAAAACAAATAATGCAAATATTTTTAGTTAATTACTAAATTACTTGTGTAACCTGTTTTCAATTGACACCGAATCACAGTTGATCAGTCATTTTGACCACAAAACAAAACTCTGCAGGTATTCATAATGCAAACTTCACTTGCCATACTGAATATATGTGTAATCAAGTTCAAATGTGGAAAATTACATTGTGTAAAAGACGGTTGTTCTAGGGTCGAGAAAGATGGTTGTTCTAGGGTCGAGAAAGACGATTGTTCTAGGGTCGAGAAAGACGATTGTTCTAGGGTCGAGAAAGACTGTTGTTCTAGGGTCGAGAAAGACGGTTGTTGTAGGGTCGAGAAAGACGGTTGTTCTAGGGTCGAGCTAATTTTGTTTGCTGCAACACTTCGAAAGCGAGTTTTCAATGGGATTTTTTAATAGGGGTTCACTTCAGCATATTATCGTTCAATTTTATTTTTTAATAGGTTAATATACCGCGACATGAATTGAGTCCGACTAATAATTTTGATATTTTTGGAAAATTCTAATTTTCATAGATGTTTTCATCCGACAGTGTCAGTTGTAAAATGTAGTTCGAATGTCAACGCACTTTTGCAGTTCGTAATCACTAAAATTTAGAGCACCCAGAAGCAGTACAACTGCACAAACTGGACACCAACGAGCCCAGATAACACACAACTGGAGGAGGGTTGTTAAGTTTGGAATTGAGTTTGTTTATGTTTTTAGATTCGGGCCAGGAGGTCCGAATTTTGAGATAAGTGCCTAATGCTTGGAAGGTATTTTGGTTATTGTTTGGATTTAATATTAGATTAATGTTTTGTGGTGGGATGTTGTTGGTTGAGTATTTGGCGGAAGGCCGCATACTGTGGGCATTCTGTGAGAATGTGGTGGATTGTTTTTTGCTTGCGGGCAGTGTGGGCATGTGGGTGGAGCTTTTAGTTTTATTTTATGGAGATGGGAATTTAGTTTAGTATGCCCCGTTTGGAGCTTAAATATTGCCCTATCAATATTGTTTGTTTTTGGAGTAAATTTTGTGTTTGCCTAGTGGTTTAGGGAGAATTTGTTTGGTATGGTGAGCATTGGTGTAATTTGAATATTGCTTATGCCATGCCTGCTTTACATAAGATTTTGAAAGGCTTTTTGCCTCTTGTTTCGAATGGTAAAAAGGAAGTGAATTTGGAAGTTTAAGGCCCTCCTTCGCTGCTTTGTCGGCTTTTTCGTTGTCAAATATGCCGACATGGGCTGGTACCTATAGGAGTTTTACTGTCTTGCCCTGATTGTTAAGAGATTGGATGGTATGAAGAAGTTTGGAAATTAAACCAGGACTTGTAGATTTGTTTTTGAGTGCTTCTAAAGCACTAAGTGAGTCCGAAAGGATGAGAATTTTGTCCTGGTTTTTTAAATTTTGATGGCTTAAGGCAATTGCGATGGCCATAAGCTCAGCAGTGTAGACCGATTGGTCGTTGGGAAGCATATTGGAGTATGAGGAAGGTTGTGGATGTTGGAAATGTATGCCCACACCTGTTGTGCGTGCTTCCGGGTCCTTGGACCCGTCTGTGTAAATGTGACACCAGTCGGACCAGTGTTCCTGTATGTAGTGAAATGCGGTTGTTTGCGCGAGTTGAGGGTTTTGTTTAGAAGTTATTTTGCTGAGATGGAGATTTATTTTGGGAGCCGGAAGTGGGGGGATAGGGTGAATCAACATATATTTTGTGGGGAGTTTAATATGGCCCATCTCAGCTTGGGATATAAGAGAATTTACGCGATGAGAGATTGGTGCGCGTAGTGGGTATTTATTGAATAAAGCTTTAAAGAATTTAGAGGGTATACTGAGGGTAAACTCTGAAGTTCCAGCCCAGAAGTTTAAGGTGAGTTGGTCCCATCTCGTTGTGAGGGGAATTTCACCAGTTAGGGCTTGGAGTGCTTCGAGTGAGGTTCCCTTTTGAGTGCGGGTGGCTAATTTTAATGTCTGGTATTGGATAGAATTAAGGGAGTTGATGAGAGTAGGTTTTAGGGAGTCATATATAGGAGCGCCGTAGTCCAATTTTGAGGTAAAGAGTTGGAGTAAGGTTTGCCTTTTTGCTCCCCAGCCTGTGCCTGCCTAGTACCTGCTCCAGTGGCCCACTAGTAGTTTGTCCAGCTGATAGAAGGTGGGCCACCGGTGGCAGCCACTAGTGGCTATCTGCCACCAGCGGCCCACCTGCTACCACGCTGGTGGGCCACTTGCTACCCACCAGTGGCAAGCCACAAGCTATATACCGTTGGGCCACTTGCTACCCACCAGTGGCAAGCCACCAGCTATCTGCCACCAGTTGCCCACTAGCTATCACACCGGTGGGCCACTTGCTACCCACTAGCCACTAGCTATCTGCCACTAGTGGCCCACTAGGGGGTGTGTTATCTGGGAGGTCACAAAGACATTTTTTTTATTTAGACGTTTTATCACATATTTTGACCAAAACATATATCACGTAATGTAAAGGCTATGGAAACCGGAAGTCGCTTCTCGCAAACCGAAGGGAGGTAACTCTGGCTGAACTTTCGCTTAAGCATTGTAGTAACGTGGAACCGTGATACCGTGTATATCACCGTGATTTTATCAGTCATGATTAATATTTGTTAGTATTCAATAAAATCACCATTCCTCATTTTGTGAATGTCTACAAATCCAATTGTTCAACCCGTCTATGAATCCATCGTCACCCTCATCTTTATATTTTGACTGACAATAAACACTGGTGTGACTGGGTCACGGTGACATTCTGCACTTCATTGTGTCATCCCATCTTTCCGCAGCAGACAAGTTACATTCAACAGTTTAGCTGCATGTTAGCCTCTATATCTATAGATTTGCTAATTTGGCTACAGAAAGGTAATAACAAGCTGTAAAAGTCTTGTTTCCCCTCCACAATGTGACAGATGTACTAGATAGCTGCTGCATGGGGGCAGCCATTGTTGTTAGGACCGGGCCCAACCGAAATCGAGACTTCTGATTGGCTAATAATAGTGTGTTAGTAAAGCGACTTTAATTGCTATTTTTTTAATTAACAATAACAAACCATGTTTTTTACTTGAACACTGCATTTTCATGGATAAATTAGTAACTAGAATTTATTTCAATGAAGTTCTTGGCTTCACCCTCCACACTGCAGCACAATTGCAAGATACAGGCTTCGGCCCATGGCCTACACCAATCAACTTATTGAAAATGGGGTACCGGGTTTACCAAGGGTGTTCATCAATTTTACATGCAATTTTAAAACAAGACCAGAGTAACAAGATGAAACAAGAATGGACTTGAATTGATTGAAACTTTACGGTTGTTTTGTGAAAAGGGACTGCATGGATCCACCAGTGGTATGTCATGAACTGTACGTTCACCACGTGTGTATTAACGATTGTAACATGATTTCGGTCTATCCTTGATTCTGATTGGTTGATATGCCTATGTTGAATTATAATGAATACGTAAATTACTTGGGGCGACTCACCGCGAACATATACATCGTGTTAACAAGATTCGGCCAGACTCAAAAAATTTATTTTTTTACTTCTCTTAATATGTGCTCCTTACTCAAATTTGACAGGTGGCATTGTCATTTTCTTACTTGTGTATAGCAGTATAGGTCACAAATAACTCTCAAAATTAATTAGTTTCAAGTAACTAAAATGTTTTTAACAAGTAAGATTTGTCCAAGTTTGACGCCTTCTTGCATGCGGATGTGTTTACCGAATGCCGTTGCCATGGCATGACGTCATAGTGATCAGCCGTTTTGACGTCACAATGCTAGCGTCGTTGTCACAATGGGTTAGGGCAAGTTTAAGATGTTTGTTCCTAGGTCTTTTACTGTGTTGATGTCGTAGATAAATGTTAATCGTCATCTAAAAGGATACGTGAATATTATGAAGTGAACATAGTTGAGTGACACTGTTTGAGCTTATGTGTAAAGTGTTGCTAATGGACATATTACGCCGAGTATTTACATTTGTTTTGACCTGACCACACCTCTAACAGGAAAAGAACAGTCGCAAAGTCCTTTCCACTCAGAGATAGGTACGCAAAAAGAGAGTTCGTTTCAAAACGCCTGATAACTAACGGTAATGTTACAATATCGATAAATAGTTGCGTTTGTAAAATTTCCGGGATTCATTGCTATTCAACACCCGCTAATTTGCGGGTGTTGAATAGCAATGAATCCCGGAAATATTACAAACGCAACTATTTATCTATAGCCAGACAAACATCAATTACATTGTATCCTACCTTCTTCTAGTCGCTTCGTGAGGTTCTTGAGTAACTTCCTCGTTGGCACTGGTTTGATGATTCCTTTCAAGTCGTCCTCTTTGACATCTTCCATGTCATCTAGTGTCTCGACCCCCAAATAATCAAATCTCTCAAGAAGCTGCTCCAGAGAGTCCACCTTAATTCCTGACTCTTCTATAGCCTCACACACCACGTCTTTTATTGGATATCCTGCCATCGTCAGTGTCTTACGTCAGCAACGTATGGAGTTGGATTGACATCAAGACTTCACGATTCAATCATCAGGACTCACAGGGCTGTGGACATATTAGGCTAAGGTAATTCTCCTAAAGAAATCTAGTTGAATCTTCAATATTCTATCCATCATCGATTCAAGGCACCACATATCCTGTTATTGATTAAACATGACCCGTGGGCATTATTAAAGGGTCAGTAGCATGTTTTTTCGCTCAAATAAGTCGATAAAATGTATTTGAAAAATAATGTCACCAACAGTAAAACACCATTCTCTCTTCGGAAAATCAATTTATGAGTGTACATGGTTCCGTAAAGCCATGGCAATCGTTTTTTGTCATTCGAAATAATAAAATGTGTTCACAATAAAACGGCCACAATGCAATTTTTTATTTATGCGCAACACCAGTATTACCACTACGGATAATTGGTTTGTGTAATAAGATGCTGTACTGTCTAACGTAAATATAAATGACATAAACCATTATTCTAAATGGGAAATTTTTTAAAATAAAATTTGCACAAAACGTGCTACTGCCCCTTTAAGACGTAAGGATGTTTCCCTCGGGAAAGCTCAAACTGTCATCTCAGCCGATGTGGTCCATTGACACGATTGTAGTTTTGGCGCGTATTAACCACAGTGTTATGGATTCTACATATCAAATCGCCAAAATAGTATCCAAATGGTTGGGTACAAAACACCTTAACTTTGATCTTAAACTATGCATATTTTGGATATAGATATTTGAAGACGGACATACCAAGATAATATCCGCTGGGCAGGGAGATTTGGTTGATGATACTGTTACAGTTGAGCTATATCTCTAGTAAAATTTGCAACACGCATATCCCGTTCTTAATTTATCCAATAAAAAAAACCATGGGCTCTGTAGCTCATCAGGATTTCATTGATTTGTTATCTAAGGTTGAAAATCTAAGTTATCTCAAGTAAAACATTGTTCACAAGCAAAAAATAGGTTTTTAAACCATTACCCCTGTGACCCACATTTCACCTTTCTAGAGCTTAACATAATTGAGATAAAGATGAAAATAGGTTTTTGGGTCGTGACCCGTGACCTAGATTTGGGTCACAGGGTCACAAAATCTACAATTTTGAATCCCCATTGGCCATGCAAGGAGTATGCACACATTTTTTCAGCTCTCTAGACCTTATAGAACTGGAGAAGAAGATGAAAATAGGTTTTTAAGCATGTGACCCCTGTGACCTACAATTCACCTTAACATAATTGATATAAAGATAAAAATAGGTTTTTGGGTCGTGACCCGTGATCTAGTTTGGGGTCACAGGGTCATGACATCTACAATTTAGAATCCCCATTCGCCAAGGAGTCTGCACACAACTTTTCAGCTCTCTAGACCTTTTTGAACTAGAAAAGAAGATGAAAAAAGGTTGTTCAAGGTGGTGACCCTTGTGTCCCTATTGGATGGCATCACTTACTGGAGATACGAGGGGATATAAAAAAGTTTCAATTATCACAAACACATATCAAAGATACAAACTTTATTTTGTTCTCATGTTTTTAAGACTTCTCTACATAGTCACCATCCAGAGATACACATTTTTCCCATCGCTTCTTGACCTTGCGCTGACCGTCTGAATAGAAGACCCCCGATTTCATGGAAAACTAAGCCTCCACCTCTCGAATGATGTCATTGGTGTCCTCAAAACGACGTCCACGAAGTGGATTTTCCATCTCAGGGAATAAGAAGAAGTCACTTGGTGCAAGATCGGGTGAATAGGGGGGATGCGGTAAGATTTCAAAGCCACATCGCCTTGCCTCCACAGCAGCGGCTTGACAAGTGTGAGCTGGGGCATTGTCAGCTAACAGGCGTACACCTTTGGTGATCATACCGCGGCGCTTCTGTTTAATGGCATCTCGTTACTTGCACAGCAGGTTGCAGTAATAAGCTGCAGTAATAGTCTGACCCTTAGCTAGATAATCTGTACAGATGACTCCACGACAATCCCAAAAAACAGACACCATGACCTTTCCTGCAGACTTTTGCACCTTGGCCTTTTTGGGAGGTGGTGACGTAGCATGCTTCCACTCTTTGCTCATCTCTTTTGTCTCAGGATCATATTGATAAACCCAGCATTCATCCATGGTAACAAGACGTTTGAAGAAATCCTCTTCACCTTGTTCCAGAAGCTCCTTTGCCTGCCGTGACATGTCCCTTCGATTCTGTTTTTGCAATGGAGTCAGTAAGCGAGGAACCCAGCGTGCTGACACTTTGGACATATGCAACAGGTTATGGAGTATGCCCGATGCACTGCCATAACTCAGACCTGTTTCATGCATTATCATTTGCAGAGTTACGAGGCGATCTTTTTGAACCAGCGTCTCAACCTTCTTGATGACATCCATATCATCAGTAAGTGAGGGGCGTCCACTTCTTGGCTCATCTGCGAGCGACATGTGGCCTGTTTGGAAATTCCTTTTCCATCTCACAACAGTGTCATAGGATGGGCTGTCATTGTCATAAACAGATTTCATCTCATCATGAATTTTACGTGCAGTATAGCTCTTCAAATGTAAATACTTAATTACACTGCGCGCCTCAATTTTCTCCATAATAGGGAGAACTGTGCTATTTGGTCAACAGAAGTAAAACTGGCTGTTGCGAAAAAGACTATTATTGACCCAGGAACTAGACAAGGATCACTTATGCTACAGTGACCAGTTGGTCCGTATTCACCAGTACATTCTTTGTGATAATTGAAACTTTTTGATATCCACTCGTATGTATGTAATTGAAATAAAACACATGGTCACATATTTACCGCGAATATAGGTGACGGTAGCGACATGCGGCATGTCGTAAAATGGCCGTTTATAAGGCGTCGCGTTAAATTTAAGCACTTTCCGTTAGTTTATTGATAATTCTATGCTTAAAAGGAGGGTGCTATCTGGGGTTTTTTTTGTGGAAACGAAATTCGAGAGGATATCCCTGTTTACACATATATGCTATTACTATATGGTTAAGTGATATGATATTTGAGTGAATTATATATATTTTATGCATGTTTATGAATGTTGTTGATGTATTTTATATTGTATTCAATTGTGTTTTGCAGGGTGTCTTATATCCATATGTGCTTCAAGCGCACAATGAAATAAACCCCTCACATCCCCGTGACCCTTGTTGGTGTTCCTTCTTGGCCCGATAAGAAGCGGTTACAAAATGGAGCCCCCAGTGAGGAAGTGTAAACAATCAACGTTTAACAATTACATATCTCCGTGGTTAATTCCCTTATTTGCTCTTGTGCATTTGTGTTGATAAATTGCATTAGTTTATTACACCCATCACTTGCACATACAATGTGTTAGTGTTTCATTTGAACACTTTGGTCACATTTCAAAATAATCTAACCTTGTAAAATTCACTTTCAATTTTGTTAATTTTCCTTTGATATGTAATTGTTAAACGTTGATTGTTTACACTTCCAGTTATCGTGTTACACTTGTGATTATTCCCACAGGTGTCTTGTTCATTTCTTCTTCTAATTAATCATTGTTAATTTTTTCCAAATGCTATTTTCCACTGCACTTCACTTCACATTGTTTATTTTGTTTATCTATCACACAAAAGAGTGCCATCATGTGAGTTCATCAGTGCTTATTATTGATATTATTGTGATTCACTATCAGGAGGATTTGTGATATTGCGTATTCCAATTTTGGATTGTGAATTTGTGTTTGTAAATCTCAACATTTCACAATGAATCTTGGTGAAAAGGAACTTGAGAACCTGATTACTGTGTTCGCCAAGATGGGACTGAACCCTAAAGCAGATACGCCTGAGGATTTGAAGGGTTGGATTTCTGGCATCGCAAATCTGAAGGGTCGCTTGTGAAGACAGAGCCACAGTATGTCTCCAATCTAGATGAGCATGCAACTCAAGATACAGAATCCATCAAGGTTGAGTCTTCTCCTCAGGAACCAGCATCTGGCAACAAGGTGACCGAACCTCAGATGACACCATTCGCTCTCCACCATTTTCCTAAGTTACCCCTCTTCAGTGGTGAGACTGGCAAAGACACACGCTATGACTTTAGGAAGTATGAAGTGGATTGCCTACTACAGTCGAAGACATACCGTGATTATGTCATGCTACAGTGCATAAGGAAGTCCTTGAAGGGTGTAGCAGCACTTTGCGCAATGAAGCTTGGACACAAGGCGACTATCCAGGACATCATGAGCAAGCTAAGGAGTGCCTTTGGTACACTTCGGAGGAAGGAAACTCTCATGTCTCAGTTTTATGGAGCGAAACAAGAGGACCACGAGGATGTGTCTGCATGGGCTTGCCGGCTGGAAAACGTCATGTATCAGATTACCTTGCAGCGCTCTTTTCCCCCACTGGAACAAGACGAGATGCTCCGAAGTAAGTTGTGGGATGGTCTCAAACCTGGATTGAAGAGCCTTACTGCCCATAAGTATGACGTCATTGCCAACTTCGACGAGTTGAGACTCTGTCTGAGAGAGGTGGAGTTTGATATGCGGAAAGACAAGTCGTCTTCAAGCACAGGAACAAAGAAGACAGCAACAGTAAAGATGGTCTCCACGCAGGAACAGGAGACAGTTACAAAGGATGAGGTGTTGGACTTGAAAGTGATGATGATGGAGATCAAGAGTGAACTTGCTGAACTTCAGGATCGTCAGTCAGCGCAAGTTCTTCTGCATCATCCCTCTCAAGCATCTGGACAGCATGGAAGAAGAGGACGAAAGCAACAAGGCAAGCCGAATGGACCTCCACATCAGGAACAGATATCCTTTCAAGCTCCTACTCAGCAACCATTTGTCCATCCTCCGCCACAGTTGCAACAGCATTATTATCCACCAGGACCTCAACCAGCACAGTATCAGTCTGCTACTCAGCAAGAAGTTCCATCACCAGCCAACTATCAAGGACCAGGAACACAAGAGAGAGAACCCGTTAGGTGCTGGAGATGTGGGTACCCTGGACACATTGCTGTGGGATGCCGAGTTCGACTGGACCACCTCAAACGCCCTTTAAACTCGGACAGGCCTATGGACCGCGGCTACCCTTAGGCTATCGGACACGCCCCAATAACGGAGGAATACCAGATGGACTGGTCGGTGACTCAGCAGAAGTGACCATAGGAATTGAAGGTCTGCCAGTCAGAGCACTACTTGACACCGGAGCAACTGTTTCAATCATGTCTGAAAGTTTCTACAAGGACCACTTCAGTGCAATCCCACTAGAGCCTTTTGGAAACATTTTGGACATCGAGTGTGCTGGAGGAGAGCAACTTCCCTACTTAGGTTATGTGAGAGTCACCATTGATGTCAATGGAGGAGGCATGTCAAGTGAAGGTATCTCTTGTTTAATGTTGATTGTTCCGGATACCAGATATAATGCCAAGGTACCAGCCTTACTAGGAACCAACGTATTGCGTTTCTTTCTGGATCTGTGTAAGGAGGAACACGGAGCACGATTCCTACAGAAAGCCAATCTTCATACACCATGGTATCTTGCTTACAGGACTATCGCAGTAAGGGACAAGGAGCTTCAGAAACGTGGACACTGTCTTGGATTGATTCGGAGCACAAGCGACAGGAACTTGATCATTCCACCTAATACCAACATGGTTATCAAGGGACAAGTTACAAAAGGATTCAAGTTACCAGTGACCTGTGCTCTGCTGCAATCAACCATCAGTTCATCTCTTCCACAGGATCTAGACATCGCTCAATCCATTATCACCTACAACTGCCAGGATCAAGCTACAGTTGATGTGCATGTGTCCAACGTCACCACTAGTACTATCACTGTTCCACCCAGAGCACTTGTATGTGAGATACAGCCAGTATCAATCCCTGAGATGCCAACTGAAGAAGCTGATGGGTTGAAAGAAATAATGGACCAAGTCGACATTGACGCTAATGACCTCACTCAGGAAGAACTTCATCAAGGACTTGATGTCATCAAGAGGTTCGTAGACATCTTCTCAAAGGATGATGATGACATTGGCTGCAGCAACATGGTTCGCCACAGGATAGACCTCGTCAATGAAGTTCCCTTCAAACAACGAATAGTATTCCACCGGCGATGTATGAAGATGTCAGGAACGATTTACAGACTTTGCTTTCCACAGATGTCATCCGGAAGTCACACAGTCCTTGGGCATCCAACGTCGTGCTTGTCAAGAAAAAGGATGGACGTCTGAGGTTGTGCGTGGATTTTCGTGACCTTAATGAACGCTCTATTAAGGATTCCTATGCTCTTCCAAGAATTGAGGAATTACTGGATTGTCTTGGCGGGAACAAGTTTTTCAGTGTACTGGACATGAAGTCGGGATATCATCAGGTAGAGAGATTGAAGAGTCACATAAGCAACGTACTGCATTCACCGTTGGACCACTCGGCTTTTACGAGTATAACAGGATGCCATTCGGACTGTCTAATGCACCAGCTACGTATCAGCGCCACATGGAGCAGTGTTTGGAAGGGTTGCATTTGAATACTTGCTTGATCTACCTTGATGACGTCATAATATTCTTGAAGACTTATGAGGAGCACCTGGACAGACTGCAACAAGTTTTCCAACGAATCAGGGAGTGTGGTCTCAAACTGGCAACGAAGAAGTGCAAGTTCTTCAGGAGGAAAGTCAGATATGTTGGCTACATAGTCTCCAAACAAGGAATAGAAGCAGATCCTGACAAGATCAACAAAGTACAGGAATGGCCAACTCCAACCAACCCAGAGGAAGTGAGGAAGTTTCTAGGATTTGCTGGCTACTACAGGAAATTCATTAAGGACTTCTCCAAAATTGCCAAGCAACTTTCTGAGTTGATGCCGAAATCTGCTTCAAAGAGGAACAAGCACTCCAAGCAAGTTGATTGGGTCTGGGGAGAGAAACAGGAAAGTGCCTTCACGGAGCTCAAACATCGACTTTCTGTGCCTCCTATCTTAGGATATGCTGACTGCACCAAGCCTTTTGAACTCCATACAGATGCCAGTGACCACGGACTTGGAGCAGTTCTGTACCAGGAACAGGGAGGACAGTCACGAGTTGTAGCATACGCTAGTAGAGGTTTGAGCCGATCCGAGAGAAACTACTCAGCACATAAGCTTGAGTTTTTGTGTCTGAAGTGGGCTATCTCGGAGAAGTTTCACGACTACTTGTGGGGCCATGACTTCGTGGTTGTCACAGACAACAACCCCTTGACTTACGTCTTGAGGACGGCAAAGCTGGACGCTACAGGTCATCGTAGGCTAGCAGCTCTTTCAAGCTATAACTTCACGATCAAGTACCGCCATGGTAAAGCAAATAATGATGCCGACGCACTGTCTCGTCTACCGGTCAAGGAGGATACAGAAGACATGGAACAGATCGGGATCGAATCTGTCTCTGCTATTTGTCAGTCTGTTCACGCCAGCAACTTTGTGGAAAGTTTGTGCCTCTCCGCAGATGTTATGGATGATGACGACTTTGACCTCACCGATGACAAGTGCGAACAGAATGCCAGGGATTGGAGAAGAAGCCAAGCAAAGGACACACTGCTAACAGAAGTTATCACTCACTTGCACAATGGTTTGCGACCAGACAGGACCAAGCACCTGCAGGATCAAGACATGTTGGCTATCTTGAAGAGCTACAATCATCTCAAGCTCAAACGAGGAGTTCTCTACCGAGTCACAAGTGTTTATGGAGTCACAAGGGAGCAATTAGTTTTACCCTCAACAGTTTGAAGATCAGCTCTAAGGAGTTTACATGACAACGTTGGACATCCTGGACGTGACAGAACAATCTCACTTCTGCGGGAAAGGTTCTATTGGCCTGGGATGGCCAACGACGTAGATGTACATCTTCAGAATTGTGAACGTTGTTTGAGGAGGAAAACACCTACTAATATCAAGGCTCCACTTTCCAACATCAGGACTTCAGAACCACTTGAACTTTTGTGTATGGATTTCCTCACCTTGGAACCGTCAAAAGGAGGAATCGAGAATGTGTTGGTGGTAACGGACCATTTCACCCGTTATGCTCAAGCATACCCCACCAAGAACATGTCTGCCAAAACAACTGCTGAAACCTTTTTCAACAACTTCATTGTGCATTACGGTCTTCCAAGAAGGATTCATTCGGATCAACGTGCAAATTTCACGAGCAAACTGATGCAAGAATTGTGCCAACTTTTGAAGATAGAGAAGTCAAGGACAACGCCGTACCACCCTATGGGCAATGGGATGACTGAACGATTTAACAGGACCCTCTGTGACATGCTAGGCACTTTGGATCCTGCAGAGAAGAAGAATTGGAAGGCTCATGTAGGTCCACTTGTCCACGCCTACAATTGTACCCGCCATGAGTCAACATCTGTGTCACCATTCTTCCTAATGTTTGGACGTCATCCAAGGCTTCCCATAGACCTAGCGTTTGGTCTGGACATCGAGAATCGTGAGACCAGGTCAACAACAGAGTACACCAATCCCTAAAACAACGGCTCTCAGAGGCTTACAACCTTGCATCCTCAGCAGCAGAGAAGTCTAGAGATAAGCAGAAGACCAGCTACGACAAGCGAGCAAGAGCTGCAATGTTGGAAAAAGGTGATCGTGTGCTAGTGAAAGTAGTGGCCTTCGATGGGAGGCATAAGCTCGCTGACAAGTGGGAAGAAGATGTTTATGTGGTGCTTAGCCAGACGAATCCATCCATTCCTGTGTTTCAAGTAGGAAAGGAGAGCGGAGAAGGACGGAAGAGAGTACTGCATAGGAACCTCCTGCTTCTGGTTGGATCTATGCCCATCAAGGAACCACCATGTGTGAAACCAAGGAAACGACTCATACCACCAAAACCTGTGCCTCCACCGAGACCGAGTGTAGTGACTAGAGATGAGGATTCGTAGGATGAAGAATCAGTTGTGCTGATCGCCCGTCCTTCAGTGCCTTCAGTGCCTACTGTGACTCAAGTAGAACGGCCGGCTGAAGAGGAGACCGCAGAAGCTATCGACGGAGATGGGACTCCTACTTGAAGAGAGGGAGGAAGAAGAGCCAACTGAGACTGCCGGTCATGACGATCAGCAGGATGAAGATGAAGATGGATCCATGGCTGCAGGTGGTGGTGATGACGAAGATGATGACGACGATGACGACAGAGAAGAACAGCCAGATGTGCAACCTTCTTCTCCACGGCGCTCTACCAGAGCTAAGATTAAGCCTGCATGGATGAGGAGTGGAGAATTTGTGTGTTCTGCTGTGTCCCCTGTGGATTCTAGTGCTAATGTGAGTGTGGATTCCGGATCACCTGATTGGTTAGCTCGGGCTAATTTTCTCAGCTCCCTTCTAGCTGACGACAGATTCTGGAACCAACACAACAAGCTGTCTGATACTCTCCTCGATCTTGTGTCAGGGAAGATGAAATGACGAGACGTCATTTGTTGATGAGGGGAAGTATGTGGCAGGCAGTTGTATATATGTATATGTGTTTTTTATAATAAACTTGTAATTCATCTAAAGTCTTTCTGTTTTTATTGATTGTTTTTATAATTGCCAGTTAGTAGTTTTCAGTTGTTCTGGAAGCAGTATCATTAGCTTAGGGTTTCTTATGCATTGGGTCAGTCTATCTATATATGGAAGGGAGGTTGGGTTTGGTCATTTCACTATAATCTATTGCTGTCAATTACCCCAATCTGTCTTCTCATTGGCTGATTTGAATCAGCCAATGCTCTTCCATATTGCACGTCTCCTATAGCACTGAGCACAGCAAGATGACTTGACATGACAGACGATTTTGAGATCAAGTTATTCTAAACTAAGGACATGATAATGATGATGATAAATCTGTACCATAACGTGGTAATGGATTGATCGCCCCAGGACCACATTCAGGGTATGCTATTTTGTATAATATATGTTTTATCTTGTATTGTATATATTTAACCTTATGTATTCAATGACATTATGTAATGTTCTTGAAGGTAAAAGTAATTATCATAATGTGATAATTAGTTCATGTAATTATTATATGTGTGTATTTCACTAATTATCTTTATAGTGAAATGGAGTTAACTAAATTTATCTCCCTTGATCAATATGTGTGGGATCAAGCACTCACCAATTGTTTTTACCTATCTATTATCATATCATATTGTAATTGATAATGCATAAATTATAAGTAACCACCTAGTATGTTTATATGTGATGTTACATAATGGTATATTGTGTAATGATGTTTGAGTGAATTATATATATTTTATGCATGTTTATGAATGTTTTTGATGTATTTTATAGTGTATGCAATTGTGTTCTGCAGGGTGTCTTATATCCATATGTGCTTCAAGCGCACGATGAAATAAACCCCTCACACCCCGTGACCCTTGTTGGTGTTCCTTCTTGGCCCGATAAGAAGCGGTTACACTATTACTATATGATTAAAACACAGTCAAATTGAAAGATATCAATGAAGTTAATACTTTGATGACTTTACATTCCACAACTTTATAAAGACAAGCGCAAAGACAAGCGCACATTTATGAAAAATCAAAACGATGAGAATCGAAGCCATTCATCGGCGCTGCGAGTGAGGAAAACTTCGCTACGGCCTAATAGCATATTGTTTATTATTTTTATGATATATTATGTGTTACTATGTGAATCAGTTAATATGTTTTATTATAACAAAAAATTAAAATTGAGTTAAATATAGCGTGTTTTCATTTCATGAAATGTCGAGGATCCAAGATGCTGCCGATAGATCGTTGATAGAACTTTCCCTAATGTATGTAATGCATATTTTTTTATGACTTATTCACAACAATACATTTTTGTCGCAAAATGATACCGTAAGTGAATTCAATTTCTTCGTCCCATCTCTCCTTAAAGGCCCCTTCACAACCCGTCGTACGTGCAGCTGCGTGCTGTCTACCGACAAAAACGTGGGGTAAATTGGGGAATTCGTGCGTCCTCGGTACCGACGCCGTACCGATTTTGGACAAATTTGGAGCACGCAGACTCGTCGTAGAACTTTTAGTGCATGCAGAACTTTCGCTGCGTGCAGTCTACGAACGGGCTGCGAATTTTCCTCCGTACGATCGACGTCGTTCGTTTTTTTCAAGCTTACCCACTCACACTTTCTCTACGAACGACGCACGTTGCACGTGCGTACAACGTGCGTTGTACGTGCGTAGTTCGTGCTTACTCGGCACGTCCAAAGTTTAACTATCAAATAATTAAAGAAAACTCACGTCGTTCGTACCGAGTAAGCACGTACAACGTACCGAGTAAGCACGTACAACGCACGTTTTGGGCACAACTCCTGTGCTGCCATCTGAAGTTGATCTTGCAGCATCAGGACCCGGAGCGGTGGAATGGGCGGCATCTTGTGGATTGACAATGTGTACCAAGCACCTGTCAATAGGGTGGGAAAAACCTCATTGCACTCGCACGCACTTACAACCGGCGTGATGTAAGGACACTGTACGTGAGACGCACGGCCCCCGAACGACAATGTGACAATCGCACATCACACGCACGTTGTACGCACGTTGTACGCACGGCACACGCACGTACCACGTGCGCATCGTACGATGCACGCACCTCCTCACTGCCAGACGTGTCGACGGCCACGTACGTACGACGTGCGTTTGACGTGCGTTGGCAAACGCCCTCTCTGTTCTTGATTAAATCCACCCTACGTTTTCAGAAAAACGTAGCGACCGTGGCCTCCCCAAAAAACGTACGAACGAATTGCACGCACGATGGGTTGTGAAGGGGCCTTAAGGATGTGACCCCTGTGACCCATTTTTGGGTAATGGGATCACCAAATCTACAATTTAGAATCCCTATTGGCCAAGGAGTCTGCACATAAAATTTCAGCTCTATGGAGTCATTGGTTCTGGAGAAGAAGTCGAAAAAGCGACAAGTTTACGGACGGACGCCGGATACTATGCCATGCCATAAGCCCCTCGGGCCTTTCAGGCTAAAAATCATCTCCCAATGACCTATATGGGGAAACAGAACATGTTAGGAAGAAATTACTTGAGCACTGCTGGGAGATAATTGCATTATTGGATAACATCATGCTGAAACAGCCGGTGTAAGATTGAAAACGTACCCGCGTTGAAAACATACCCGGCGGGTACTTTTTCAACGTTGAATAATGACCCGGGGTAACTTTTCAACGCCTCGGGTATTTTTTCAACGTTGAATAATTACCCGACTGTACTTTACGATACAATACTATATAATACGATTAGATGCTTTAGAAATAATACTATAAGATACAATACTATTCAATACTAAATGATACGAAACTATATGATACTATATGATACTATATGATACTATATGATACTATATGATACTATATGATACTATATGATACTATATGATACTATTATACGATATTATCCGATACTAAACGATACTATGCTATACGATACGATAGTTTACGATAAGATAACATATTTTTAAGATACTATACGGGTCTACATGTATTCTATACGATGCTAGGAAACTAAACTATACTCTACTGTACTGTACTGTTCAATACTACATTGCACTGCACTTTATTATATTATACTAAACTGTACTATAGTATAAAGTAGATATAACTCACGCACTCCATGAAAAGAGATTCTAGCCACCAGTTCTGACTGGACTTCCACTCAAGCAACGGGTCGTATTAATGTCGCAACTCATGTAAGTCTGCAATATATACTACCCCTCATAATTTGAAGTATATACGTATGTAAACACTGGTTCAAGCTATGTATAAAGCTGATCGTCAATCATACAGTGACTCATGCTGTAGGTTTCCCGAGGAGTTCGGTTTATACATTCTCCAGGATTATTTGAACACTCCTAACGAATTAAGACTACTTATAAGATCTCATAACTTGATGATTTATGAAAAGCCTGTCAAATCTTCAGCACCCCGTCGAAAAAAATGTTAATTTAAAACTTGTTTTACAATTTTTTCAAATTGTATCACAAGTATACCTGATTCAGTCTCTTATTTATAGAACGCAAGAGCTGATTTCTTTTATGGGCATTATAAATTTCCCGGTGATTAGGACATTTTTATGGATATACAACCGCTTTATTCTGTAAGTGTAATGTCGACATTGATTCTAATGTTGTTGTCTTAACTCTTTAATAACTCTGCAATCTGCATAAAGATCCGGGAGATGCGTTTGTTTTTGTTTCAAACGATTTAGTATGATTTACAAAATAAAACAGTATCAAGTATAACTTAGACTTACTGGCCTCTAAGTTATTGCATTTATGATAAGTGTTTGAAATGTTTTGCAAGCGTTGACATCCATGTACCCTTGAACTCACTTCAGACCATGTAATCACAAGTGAATCAAATTCACTTTAGATTAAAGGGCTGATTCACATTAGAAAGGTAATTCTCTTACAGAGACGGTCTAGGGCGTATTATGTTGAACTGATCGGTTGCCACATTACCTTAAACATCGGAATAAGCGGGAACTTGGAAACAATACACCTCCATTTGACTTGTCTGTCGCCTTCCTAAACCATTGAAGCTCATAACAAGCAACTCTGTATAAATCTTTTTCAGCAGATTATAGAATAATTATGTTCTTCGTGAACATGTTCTATGTCATCTCCCCAAGGCAAAGTGAAAATGTATCGAGATCTCTCCATTATTTACCTTGCCTTCAACCTAGGCAGAAGTGGTGAAACGAATCAGCGACACCTATTGTGATCACGAATTACGTCCCTCACCATCTGCTAACATACAGCCAATGAAATCGCCGTTTACATTCGGAACCAATTCAAAGTAAGCGACAATCGACACAGTCAGAAAGGCAATTCAACTGTCTTCTGCAGTACGTTAAAATCTTAGCACTGAAAATGCGAGGGTTGAGGTCTAGGGCGGAAGGAGAAGATATGGAAATCCTTTCGTTGCAACTGTGACGTTGTGAAGATGGTTATATGTAAATCTAACACATTATTTAAATATCTATAGTCAATTATTAAGGAGATACATACATGTGCATACAAACTTTAATATCGTAACAGGTGTTTCTTGGGTGTTGTTGGGGCGGGATAGTGCAGTGGTTAGCGCGTTCGGCTTCGGATCAAGAGGTCCGGGGTTCGAATCCCGCCAGGGGCACGGCAACTTTGTCTGCAGTAGAGAACTGTTCTACACGCAGGAAGGTTTTGGTGCAATGCTACACTGAATTTCAGCGTAGTACCACCCATGGTTCGCTAGTTCAAGCCGCTGCTCGCAGGTTTCAGCGCAGTGAACAGCCACATGGCTTTGCGGGCTTTCTCTCTGCTTTAATAGGTGAAATACTCTTGAAAGCGGCGTTAAACCCCAAAGCATTCACTCATGCATTCATTGGGTGTTGTTTCCTACATTTAATACAAGATGGAGTTACATTAATCCATCCGGTAACTGAGACGTGATTGGCTAGAATCTTCGGACGTGTTTTAAACATATTTATTTCACAATAGTGCACATATTGTGAAAGGGATTGGCCAACAAGCTTACAACGCTTATGCTAATGTCGCTCCCTTGAACATAATAACAATACATGTTTGATACATACAAAACAGAACAAAGTAAATATAAATATGCGACATGGTTTCTACCAGCATCATGACATATCACCCAACGTAATAGCAAGGCACGTTGTATGAATTTCTATTTAAATCTATAAATTTAAATAATGAATTCATGTACAGATTGTATTATACATTGATTAATAGTTTGTGATTGTTCACTGTTGCCATGAAGGACTGATTTCAGATCATATCCTTTTACATAGAAGTATTTATTTTGTCGAACATGATTATATAATGGGCATGTAAAAAAGAAATGGACACAATCTTCAGAAAAATGACCACATGGACATGAAGGAGATATACCTATTGAATTTATCATAACTGAGGTCACTATACACCCTAGATGAAGTCTCCAGTGAATTATTTGAGCAAATCTCTGTCCAAAATTTTGATCGAAGAGGTATTTGTTATGAACAGTAGTATTTATTGCATTTTTGTAAAGTGCTGACTGAATCGCTTAGTTTTTGTTCTTCTGGCGTTCACTGTTATTGATATTATACAGTTGGCAATACGACTTAAATATACATAATAAAATGTAATTACTGAAGTGTATAAGTATGATTTATTGAAAACGGAAAACCGGCGTCCATAAGATCAATTGATAGTGCAATATATCTTACTTGAGAACAGGAAAGTCGTGATCGTGAAATATTTCCGGCGTTGCTATATTAAAGGGAGGGTTCTATCGGGGTATTTTTTGTGGAAACGAAGAGGATATCCCCGTTTACACATATTGGAACGCAGTGGAAGCTTGTTTTTCAACGGTAATGAACAACAGAGCACTTTGGTCTTGAAATTCAGTTATTTTATTACAAAGGATAAACCAAAAATATACCCCAAAATATGTACAATATATTTACAGTTTGTTTAGAACACTAACGTCCGAATATGACAATACTAGTGTCAAAAACCGCCAAATAATGCAAGTTGAGACCCTGCTACTCTACTGCACTTGTAAACGAATATAAAATACTCTTGAGAATCACCGAATGTGAAACCCTCAAAGTTGTGCAAATACGAACATTATTTTGCACCAAGATTCAAAAGGGCATTTACAAAATGCCTACAAACAAGTTCGAAATTACATCTTGTTTGTAAAGTTCAAAATTTAAGAGAAACAGCCGCCAAGAAATGCGACTGCTCTCAACCAAGCCAAAATCAAAAGTGAAAGCCAACACGTGCTTTCAGCACGTGCAGCAACGAAATCATGTCAATTTCAGTTACGTTTTTGCGAATGTTTCATGAGCCGGGAAATCCAGAATCCTTCAGAACATTCCCCCCTCCATGATAGAACTTTATCTATCATAAAGGAAACATATTTACAACATATACTTTATAATTATTGTTCATTAAATGTTCATTCACTGAAAAGAAAAGCAAATTGTCATCAATCATGAACTTACTCATGATGCAAAATTTCACTTTCGTAATCATCACAAAATATCCACGAATAATTTCACGCACATATTCCAAATCTGAAATGAAAATCACAAATATTTCCAATGAATTCCAAGAATGTTTTTAAGAATTCCACATCTGAAAAAAGAAACACATTTCATTTCATATTCACTTATTTCAATATATTCACTGGGTTTTCCCAAGGTGAATTTTATGAATCATCACAAACACATTTATACTTTTCACTTTCAACACACTCACATCAAAATGAAATCCTTTTCATCTGTCTTGTCCTCTTCATCGGTCTTGTCCTCTTCATCTGTCTTGTCCTCTTCATTCTCTGTCTTGTCCTCTATCCTATGTCTTGTTCTGCTGTCTGATCCTTTTCATCTGTTTTGTCCTCTTCCTCTGTCTTGTGTCTGCTGTCTTGTCCTTCCACATCCTTCGTCGTGTGTCTGCTGTCCTGTTTGTCTTCGTCCTCAGTTGTAACTGTTGATACCTCCAGTGGACATATTTTTGACACTGGCCTTGTCATAATTGTCTTTTCCGTTTTTATGTCCACAACACGAACATGTCCATCAGAACCTGGATATATCTTGTCAATGACGCCAAGGTTCCACGTACTACGTGGTGCATTAGGAGAAATGACAAGTACAACGTCGCCAACTTGAACATCTCTACTTGGATAGAACCATTTCTTCCTCGCTTGAAGAGAAGGTAGCCACTCCTTCATCCATCTCCTCCATACATGTCGTACCAGTTCTTGTACCCGTCTCCATCTCTTCCTGGGATTGAATGATGTATCATCAACGGAATCCGGTGCGAAGATTCCACCACTCTGTCCATGTAGAAAATGATTTGGAGTAAGTGGAATGTCATCCACAGGATTGGCAGTTTGATACGTAAGAGGGCGAGAATTGATAAGAGCTTCAGCACCAACAAAAGCGGTCATCAGCTCTTCATCAGTTATGTCACTGGATCCAAGGACAGCAAAAATAGCTCTCTTAGCAGACTTTATCATCGACTCAAACACGCCACCAAAGTTGGGAGCATGAGGAGGGTTGAACAACCAATGTACACCTCGGTTTGCCAAAGAAGATTTAACCTTGTCTGAATCTAGTTGGGAAACTAGCTGTTTCAGTTCATTAGCTGCCCCAACAAAATTGGTACCGTTATCAGATATCATTTCTGATGGCAATCCCCGCCTACTAGCCATTCTGTAGAAAGCATTCAGGAATGAATCGGTATCAAGAGCATATGCCATTTCAAGGTGAACCGCTCTGGTTGCCAAACAGGTGAACAGACACAGATATCGCTTATTTCTGGACTTTCCTCGTCCCTGAATAGTGAGGAATGGCCCTGCAAAGTCTACACCAGTTTGCTCAAAGGCACGAAGAGAATATTTCAAACGGATTTTTGGAAGAGGAGCCATGATCTGAGTTGCTGGTTTGGCTCTTTTACGTCTACAAAATGCGCATTCACGTTCCCATTCCCGAATTTCTTCACGACCAGCAATGATCCAAAAACGAGATGACAAAGTCGACAACAACTGATTTGTACCAACTGCATGGTTACCATCTTCATGATGTTGCTTCACGATCAACTTAGTCACCCAGTGTTTCCTTGGCAATATAATGGGAAATCTTGTTTTGTATGGCAAAAACTCTGCATGCTCGAGTCTACCACTGGACCTAACAAGACCATCATCATCAATGAAAGGATTCAAACCTACAAGTTTGCTACTTTTAGCTAATGGTTTTGTATTTTTTAGCGCAAAGTATTCACCAGCAAATGCTTCCTTTTGCATTGTGCTAATGACGTACTTTTCAGCATCAAGTATCTCTTCTGCCGAAAGACAACCAGTCATTCTCTCATCAGAGTTTGAAGAAATGTTAAAGACAAATCTGTGCACCCAGGCTGTAATTCGAACAAGCCTGTTCCAATTTGAAAAACGTGAAGGTTCTAACAAACAGACGGAACTTGTGTATGTTACCAAACAGCGCGATTCCTTGAGGGATTTTGATTCCGTCAAATGTCTTGATTCTAACTTCACTGACTGTTCTGGCCAATATTTCTCTTCAAGTTTCAGAAAACCAGGACCACACTTCCAGATGTCCGATGTCAAATTTGAAACTGCAGTTCCTCGGGTAAGTATATCTGCAGCATTCAGCTCAGTAGGAACATGTTTCCATTGTGATGGTTCAGTATGTTCCTGGATGAAACCAACACGATTTGCTACAAACGTTTTGAAATAACGACTGTGATTTGTAATCCAGCACAAAACATTTAGACTGTCAGTCCAAAGAGTTGCTGAGGGCAATCCTATCTCTAGAGCATGACCAACAGCAAGAAGAAGTCGAACTCCAAGTACTGCAGCCATCAACTCAAGTCTTGGAATCGAGACAGTCTTCAAAGGAGCAACACGACTTTTTGAAGCAACAAACTGACTTGTTACCTCATCATTTTGGTAAGTATTTACACAGTAGACAATTGCACCAAAGGCATCTTCAGATGCATCAACAAATACATGCAATTGTGCTTTCATTACTGGGAGATTAAGTTGCAAACATCTTGGAAATCTTAGTTCGTTCAAATCAGATCTTTCTGAAAGCCATGCTAATGCTTTTTGTTTCAGGTCACCATGGAGTTCATCATCCCATTCCAACCCACAAAGCCACAGCTGTTGCATAAGAACTTTAGCTCTAATATGGAATGGAGAAAGGAACCCGAGAGGATCAAACAACTTTGCAATCTCACGAAGAAATGATCTTTTGGTAAGTATGATACTCTCATCTGAGTTTGCATTACGAAAGCAGAAATCATCATCCTGAGCTATCCACACTAATCCAAGTGTCTTTACAGAAGGCAATTCATCTTTAGTCAAGTTGACCTCCGATGCTCTATCTCCTTCAGGAATAATCTCCAAAACCTCAGGAGAATTCGACAACCACTTCCGTGATTTCATTCCAGCCTTACCCCAAAGGTGTGTAAGCTGACTGTACAATGCTTTACCATCTTCTACATCTTTTACAGAATCCATGCTATCGTCCATGTATGTGGACTTGCAGACAGTCTCAGCAGCTTTTGGGTAAAGATCTTCATGTCTACGAGCATTTTCTCTGGAAATGTATTGTGCAAGGAAAGGTGAAGCATTCACCCCAAAGACAACCCTTGTGAACTCATAAACTTGTGGTAATTTTGATTGATCCATAGACCGCCACAAGAACCTGAAGAAGGAACGATCTGCTTTAGGTATTCCTATCTGTAGGTACATTTCTGCAATGTCACATACTAAAGCTATTGGATACCGCCGGAAACGAAGAAGGATCTCAAACAAATCACCTTGAAGTTTTGGACCTTGATGTATGTTATCATTCAAAGAAATGCCCTGGCATTTAGCAGAAGCATCAAAGACCACTCTCACTTTTGTGGTAGTACGATCAGGTCGCACAACAGGAAAATGTGGCAACAACCACTGATTTTCAGATTCGTCTACAGAATCAACTTGATGAATGTAACCTTTGTCAAGGTAATCTGTGATAGTTTTCTCATATGACCCACCAACGACATTGTCCTTTGACAATTTCTTCTCAGTGCTACAAAGACGCTTATAGGCCATTTCATAGTTTTGTGGGAGAGTCTGTGGCACAGTCTTCCATGGTATGCCAATTTCGTACCTATCATTTTCGTACTTGATAGTGTCTTGAACTAAAGAGATGACGGACTCATCTAGTTTTGTGAAGGTTGGCCCATCAGATTTAAACTCATCTACTTCCCAGAACTTATGAAGCATTGAATTGAGTTCCACATCTTTTTGGGACTCAGTCGTGAAGAACGTATTGGAAAGCGTGGCTTGTTTATGACCAGGGACATTTCCAACACATGTCCACCCAAGTGGAGTCAATCTAGCGATAGGTTGACCTTCACCCCCAACCACATCCTCATAAGATCGATGCAGTTCCAGATAATCCATCCCTATGAGCAAATCAACAATGTGTGGAGTCTGAACTTTGGGAAAATGTATGTCCTTCAAATGTGGCCACTGTTTATGGTGTTTTTGCCAATCTACAACTCTCATCTGACCTGTAACCCTGGTTGTAGTCAATGCAGAAAGAGAGATATCAACTACCCCATCCAAACTTTCAATACCAAACTGAACACATTGTGATGGAAACTTCTCACTTCGACCATTCAGTACATTGACAGCAACAGTCTGTTTTTCACCAACCAATCCCAACTGTGAGGACACATCTTCATTAATGTAAGTTTGTGTACTTGCGTCGTCTAACAATGCATTTACAACTATTCTCTTTGACCCATTTTTTAAAACAACAGGAACCGTGCGTAATGATACACAATCTGTCATGTGATATTGTGTGGATGACATTGTCACCTTTGCATCATGACCTATTGGTGTTTCAGGATTTTGCTTTTCATTGCAAGAAGCATTGCTCGACTTTACAGAACTACCTTTCTCATGATTAGCACAACTGCGCATGCTTGAATGAAGTAGCTGATTGTGTTGAGATACACAATTGTCAATTCCACACAGTGTTTTCCTACTGCACATCTTGCTGGAATGGTTTGATCCCAGACACCTAAAGCAAAGACTCAACAATTTTGCAGTTTCCCATCTTTTTGGGACTGGCAAAGACTTGAACTTTCCACAACTTGAAATGTTGTGGTTATAGTTACATATCCTGCACCTCTGATCAAATTCACCTTGTTTACCAAAGAATGACCCTGGTTTTCGTACGTCTCTGTTCATTGGTCTTCCTATTTTACTAACCCCATGAACGGTCTCTGAAGCAATAGTGCGAAACTCTGCCTCCATCAAAACCCACTCACGCAAAGTTTCAACAGACTCCTGTCTTTGAGTTTCATAAATCCATCTTTGGTAATTACCAATCATTGGTTCTGTCATTTTTTTAAGAAGCTGTACATACAACGAACCATAGCCCAACTCCTCAAATCTATCAGATTCTTTCATATTTACCACTACCAAATCCAACATGTCAGCAAATCGCCCTACATCCTTTGCATTTCCAGAACGAATAGGACTAAAATTTGATATCTCTTCAAGCTGTAATGCAATGTGTCTGCGCATACCACCAAACTTTCTGTCAAGTCTTTCTAACGCGACATCATAAGCAGAAGCTGAGTGCCCTAAATCTTGAATAACTTTCAAGGCTTCACCCCCAACATACTGGCGTAACTGAAGCAATTTGTATTCAGGAGTTGCAGGCGCTTGGTCTACACAAGCACTAAAAGCAGCTTTCCAGCCCTCATATGCCTTAGCATCACCAGTGAAGACAGGTATCGATACACGCTTTAACTGCTTCCACATATCTTTGCCAATGTCATTATTGTGTGAAAGTGTAGGTGTGGTATGTTTTTCAACATATTGCCTAGTATTTTGAGAAAGTGGTGTTCGAAATTGTTGAGAAGGACTGAACGATTCTTTCCTGTCACTTTGCTGAGAACGTTGAGATGAGGCATCTGACCTACTTTTGAGGTAACTTTGAGCATCATTTTGAGCGCTAGTACCAATCTCCTCTAACAGTTCACCTTCTTCCATAACTTTAGCACTAGTGTGTCTATCACCGAGAGATCTGAAAAGTTCAGAAAGCTGAACGATAACGTCAATTGCCTTACCTTGACATTCACTAACTCTGTCAATTGCTTCCCTTACGTCATGACGTGAAGGAGCTTGTTCATTGTCAATCAATTTCTCTAACCTGTTTTTAGACTTTGTGAATGCAGATTTCAAAACCATCTTCTGCCCTTTGAGTTTGATAATTTTATCTTCATTATTAAGTTCTTCCTCATAGCTTGAGGACGGAAGAGAAAGGTTTGCAACAGTTTCTAACGTAATCTCATCACCGAGACTTACCTTGGTAGTCCCCTTGTGGGACACGTCACTTATTTGTGACATTTCGAATTTGTCACTTTCTGTCAAACTATGTGCATTGCTAGCAAGCACTAAACTGATCAACAACCAGTACACAAAAGCCATACATTGGTTTTCCGAAACCGCCAATACCTCAAGACTGAAAACAACTGAATATCAAGAAAAGTGCTCAGCAAAACATGATTAATAACCACGCTCTGCTACCATTTTGGAACGCAGTGGAAGCTTGTTTTTCAACGGTAATGAACAACAGAGCACTTTGGTCTTGAAATTCAGTTATTTTATTACAAAGGATAAACCAAAAATATACCCCAAAATATGTACAATATATTTACAGTTTGTTTAGAACACTAACGTCCGAATATGACAATACTAGTGTCAAAAACCGCCAAATAATGCAAGTTGAGACCCTGCTACTCTACTGCACTTGTAAACGAATATAAAATACTCTTGAGAATCACCGAATGTGAAACCCTCAAAGTTGTGCAAATACGAACATTATTTTGCACCAAGATTCAAAAGGGCATTTACAAAATGCCTACAAACAAGTTCGAAATTACATCTTGTTTGTAAAGTTCAAAATTTAAGAGAAACAGCCGCCAAGAAATGCGACTGCTCTCAACCAAGCCAAAATCAAAAGTGAAAGCCAACACGTGCTTTCAGCACGTGCAGCAACGAAATCATGTCAATTTCAGTTACGTTTTTGCGAATGTTTCATGAGCCGGGAAATCCAGAATCCTTCAGACAAAATAAAACAGTATCACGTATAACTTAGACCTACTGGCCTCTAAGTTATTGCATTTATGATAAGTGTTTGAAATGTTTTGCAAGCGTTGACATCCATGTACCCTTGAACTCACTTCAGACCATGTAATCACAAGTGAATCAAATTCATTTTAGATTAAAGGGCTGATTCACATTAGAAAGGTAATTCTCTTACAGAGACGGTCTAGGGCGTATTATGTTGAACCGATCGGTTGCAACATTACCTTATACAACGGAATAAGCGGGAACTTGGAAAGAATACACCTCCATTTGACTTTTCTGTCGCCTTCTAAAACCATTGAAGCTCATAACAAGCAACTCTGTATAAATCTTTTTCAGCAGATTATAGAATAATTATGTTCTTCGTGAACATGTTCTATGTCATCTCCCCAAGGCAAAGTGAAAATGTATCGAGATCTCTCCATTATTTACCTTGCCTTCAACCTAGGCAGAAGTGGTGAAACGAATCAGCGACACCTATTGTGATCACGAATTACGTCCCTTACCATCTGCTAACATATACAGCCAATGAAATCGCCGTTTACATTCAGAACCAATTCAAATTAAGCGACGATCGACACAGTCAGAGAGGCAATTCAACTGTCTTCTGCAGTACGTTAAAATCTTAGCACCGAAAATGCGAGGGTTGAGGTCTAGGGCGGAAGGAGAAGATATGGAAATCCTTTCGTTGCAACTGTGACGTTGTGAAGATGGTTATATGTAAAACCTAACACATTATTTAAATATCTATAGTAAATTATTAAGGAGATACATACATGTGCATACAAACTTTAATATCGTAACAGGTGTTTCTAGGGTGTTGTTGGGGCGGGATAGTGCAGTGGTTAGCGCGTTCGGCTTCGGATCAAGAGGTCCGGGGTTCGAATCCCGCCAGGGGCACGGCAACTTCGTCTGCAGTAAAGAACTGTTCTACACGCAGGAAGGTTTGGGTGCAATGCTACACTGAATTTCAGCGTAGTACCACCCATGGTTCGCTAGTTCAAGCCGCTGCTCGCAGGTTTCACCGCAGTGAATAGCCACATGGCTTTGCGGGCTTTCTCCCTGCTTTAATAGGTGAAATACTCTTGAAAGCGGCGTTAAACCCCAAAGCATTCACTCATGCATTCATTGGGTGTTGTTTCCTACATTTAATACAAGATGGAGTTACATTAATCCATCCGGTAACTGAGACGTGATTGGCTAGAATCTTCGGACGTGTTTTAAACATATTTATTTCACAATAGTGCACATATTGTGAAAGGGATTGGCCAACAAGCTTACAACGCTTATGCTAATGTCGCTCCCTTGAACATAATAACAATACATGTTTGATACATACAAAACAGAACAAAGTAAATATAAATATGCGACATGGTTTCTACCAGCATCATGACATATCACCCAACGTAATAGCAAGGCACGTTGTATGAATTTCTATTTAAATCTATAAATTTAAATAATGAATTCATGTACAGATTGTATTATACATTGATTAATAGTTTGTGATTGTTCACTGTTGCCATGAAGGACTGATTTCAGATCATATCCTTTTACATAGAAGTATTTATTTTGTCGAACATGATTATATAATGGGCATGTAAAAAAGAAATGGACACAATCTTCAGAAAAATGACCACATGGACATGAAGGAGATATACCTATTGAATTTATCATAACTGAGGTCACTATACACCCTAGATGAAGTCTCCAGTGAATTATTTGAGCAAATCTCTGTCCAAAATTTTGATCGAAGAGGTATTTGTTATGAACAGTAGTATTTATTGCATTTTTGTAAAGTGCTGACTGAATCGCTTAGTTTTTGTTCTTCTGGCGTTCACTGTTATTGATATTATACAGTTGGAAATACGACTTAAATATACATAATAAAATGTAATTACTGAAGTGTATAAGTATGATTTATTGAAAACGGAAAACCGGCGTCCATAAGATCAATTGATAGTGCAATATATCTTACTTGAGAACAGGAAAGTCGTGATCGTGAAATATTTCCGGCGTTGCTATATTAAAGGGAGGGTTCTATCGGGGTATTTTTTGTGGAAACGAAGAGGATATCCCCGTTTACACATATACATATGCAATTAATATATGATTAGAACACAGTCAAATTGAAAGATATTAATGAAGTTAATACTTTGATGACTTAACATTTCACAACTTGATAAAGACAAACGCATATTTGTTGAAAAATCAAAACAATGAGAATTGAAGCCATTCATCGGCGCTGCGAGTAGGGAAAACCTCGCTACGGCCTAACATCATATTGTTTATTAGTTTTATGATATATTATGTGTTACTATGTGAATATTCTATCAGTGAATATGTTTTATTATTACAAAAATTAAAAATTGGGTTAAATATAGCGTGTTTTCATTTCACGAAATGTTCCAAGATGGCGGATGCTGCCGATAGATCGTTGAAAGAACTTTCCCTTTAAGGACTATGAGTATAAGCGTTGCAATGTTGTTTTCTACTGTTGAAATGCTCTTGAATATAAAGAAAGTAGTGTCAATCGTGATAAAATACAATATTCTGACAGTGAACGTCTGTACAGTCTTACACCCCATATTGATCGCATGTTTTATGTTGTGGAAAAATCTATGACAGTTTTATCATATTGACTGAAGTGTTAAAGAGGAACATAAAATACATATCATATAGTTCGACGCAGTATTTATAAAAAGAGGACATAGTTGTTTCTTGTCATACATGTAAAGTTTATCCGATTACAAAATATTCCACAAAGGAGGCGAGGTGACATATTGGACGGAGTATCAACTAATCTCATCAACGTCAAGCAACGATAGGGACAACTTCCAAGTTGGGTCACGGAGGTCACTACCTAAACACTTATTACAATCTTCTTCTCCAGTGTGAAAAGCTCTAGAAAGGTGAAATGTGGTGTACATACATAGACCTATTCATTTTGAAACTTATTTAATTTATTGTTTGAAAGCCTGATTGCCTGTTGAGTTACAGAGCCAGAGGCTCAATTTTTATATGTTCAGATTTCAACGGTAGTCAATTCGATCAAAGTGAATGTTGCCCGTGTTCCATTGATGTCATTTAAATATTGTCAAAGGGAAAGAACCACTTGTAGTGTTGTTTGTTTTTCAATCGATGTATTTGATTAGAAATTTGTCCTATAAAAAGTTGTTCCGTCCGTGCACAGGTGAAGTTTAGCGCAAATATGTTGCGCAACACAGATGAACGACCAGTTTTCCATATGCGCGAACGAAGTGCTTGTACATTTGGAAAACTGGTCGTTTATCTCTGTTGCGCAACATATTTGCGCTAAACTTCACCTGTGGTCCGTGATCCAACAGAAAATGTAATTGTTGAGACAGCGGTTTACAACAAACAATCCATGGTTTAAAAGAAGGGTTCTATCTATATGTTTTGTCGAAACGAAATTCGAGAGGATATCCCCATTTGCACAAATATGCTACTAAAACATGATTAACACACCGTCAAATTAAAAATATTAATATAGGTTATATTTTGATGAATTTATATTTCACAACTTGATCAACGTCATCAATTTTGGAATGAATTTAATTTATTTATTTAAATAATTGGTTTATTTGGTTAACCTTGTATATGTAACATTAATCATGCATAATCAGGGAATATGTACAATCCCTGAAACTTTCATTAATTGTGTATTCACTCAGCGAGAATGTATATTTCCTGAATATATATATAAAAATATAAAAAGCCATCAACTATTATACATATTCCCTGATATGTTAATAAAAGAGATTTCAACAAAGTTGACGGTTGTTTTCTTTATTACAATTTCACAACATGGTACACTGCTCCTGTAAGTTTTATTATGCCCCCGACCAAAGATTCCGTCCGTCCGTCCGTCCGTCCGTCCATCAGTCCGAGGAAATTTTTTTGTCCGACAGATTACAGAAAAACATCATGAAATAACTTGGACACAATTGATTCAAATATTCATCAGCAACGCGGGGTATGAGTTATACCGAAAGACATATGCATAAATCAAACATTTTGATTTTGATTCTAATTATGTAAGGCATGACACAACGGCGTTTTTTCATAACAGTGAGCGCTTATAATCGTTCATTGAGCGCTACATTGAGCGTTACATTGAGCGCTCATTCTCTCCTGAAAGAAACGGTGCAATGCCTCGAGGTTTGCTCGCTTTTCTTCGTAGCGCTACATTGCGCGATTACTTTTAAAGGCTTATTGAACATGGCCCTGGAATTACACTTGCACTTTGCAATATCTATGACATATTACATACAACAACACAGTTACATCTGGCAAACCCCTGTCCATTACATTTTGATTCAGACTGAACAGTTGATCTCACCCCGCCGGTGCTAAATCAGGGGGATATTCGCTGGAGGACGAAATTTAAATTTCACGTTCGCGGGAAGACGAAAAGCGGCACTCTCTGATGATTGGTGTTGTTTTGTAATTGTTTGTATAAAGGATTAGAGACGGGTTATCGCCTTCCCTGTGGTGAGCAAATTGGTGAACTGTTCTTACGTTGTCATGTTGGTGAACTTAAATAATAACATAATAATTGAGCATGTTTGATATACAAAACTATTTTTAACAATTATTGTTTTGTATGTGATGGACGTAAGTGAAACATATTTTTCAATGGATACATAAATACTTTAATAAACAGGAAGATATTTATTTTTTAATTAATTTAATAAACTACACTCTAACATAAAATGAAATTCATCCCCAATCTTACACTTGCATAATGTTCACACTCTATATTCTTTGTCGATTCTTTACCATCTACCAGTTTCGATGGGGTGTCTGTGATTACATGTTCTTTTTTGTGATATAAATACATAAATTCATTGGAAGCTGCAGTAAATAGTATTCAATACAGAAGTTATAGTTAAACATGTTATAATAAAAGGCTTTTGATGATTGTAGTTTACTTTCTCTCCACGTTTGCAGAAATGTGTCAACAAGTACAGTTTTAGCATCATGTATGATCTCAAGGTATGAAGATAAGATAAGATAAGACGACACATCGCCGGAGCTTCAGACAGACAATATTTTATTTAAGTCTCACTTTTGTCATTTTTATATGTGTACATTTTTCATATATTTCTGTTATGCTAAGAAGTGTACTTTTTAATATATATTTGTAATATTTACTGCACTTTTATATATAAACTGAAGTACAAAAGAAAGTACACACCTCAGTTGTTTTCGATTAATTCAATATTTAAAATATATAAGATGCATTTGATTATGGCATTATACAATAACTCATAACTGCAATAGTTTGAATGATTTACATTGGTGACTTGTTGATTTTAGTTAGAATATCTTTATTTAAAGGGGCAGTAGCACGTTTTTTCGCGGTAATAAGTCGATGAAATGTATTTGAAAAATAATGTCACCAATAGTAAAACACCCTTCTCTCTACGGAAAATCAAGTTTAAAAATTAGCGTACATGGTTCTGTAAAGCCATGGGATTCGTTTTTGTCATTCGAAATAATAAATTGTGTTCACAATGAAATGGCCGCTAGCAATTTTTGCTTTATACGCAACACCGTTATTACCACTACGGATAATTGGTTTGTGTAATAAGATGTTTTACCCTCTAAAGTAAATATAAATGACATAAAATCATTATAAATGGGAAATTTGAAAAAAAAAATTGCAAAAAAACGTGCTACTGCCCCTTTAAAGTAGTCAGGGGCAAGTTATGAAATTTACACCAATATGACCCCTACCATGTTTAAAATGTTGTAAATGTTTGCAGAACGAGGCACAAATAAGATGCTTTATATGTCGATGCGCAGTTGTGTTTTATCCAAAATAATTTTGGAACTCAAACAAATTTAAAAATCACTTTTCAGTTTTAGAGTACGACGTTGAAAACTTGAAAATCCATTTTCTTCCCACAGAGGTTACTCCCTTCAAGATTGCCGATCCTACATTTTCTTCCCACAGAGGTTACTCCCTTCAGATTGCCGATTCTACATTTTCTACCCACAGAGGTTACTCCCTTCAGATTGCCGATCCTACATTTTCTACCCACAGAGATTACTCCCTTCAGATTGCCGATCCTACATTTTCTACCCACAGAGATTACTCCCTTCAGATTGCCGATCCTACATTTTCTACCCACAGAGATTACTCCCTTCACATTGCCGATCCTACATTTTCTTCCCACAGAGGTTACTCCCTTCAGATTGCCGATCCTACATTTTCTTCCCACAGAGGTTACTCCCTTCAGATTTCTTATCCTATACCCTCTGTTGTTTATTTTTATTTAATTCTTAATTTCTTCGTCCCATCTCTCCTTAAGGATGTGACCCCTGTGACCCAATTTGGGGTAATGGGATCACCAAATCTACAATTTAGAATCCCTATTGGTCAAGGAGTCTGCACATAAAATTTCAGCTCTATGGAGTCATTGGTTCTGGAGAAGAAGTCGAAAAAGCGACAAGTTTACGGACGGACGCCGGACACTATGCCATGCCATAAGCCCCTCGGGCCTTTCAGGCTAAAAATCATCTCCCAATGACCTATATGGGGAAACAGAACATGTTAGGAAGAAATTACTTGAGCACTGCTGGGAGATAATTGCATTATTGGATAACATGATGATGAAACAGCCGGTGTAAGATTGAAAACGTACCCGCGTTGAAAACATACCTGGCGGGTACGTTGAATAATTACCCGACTGTATTTTACGATATAATACTATATAATACGATTCGATGCTTTAAAAATAAGACTATAAGATACAATACTATTCAATACTATATGATACGAAACTATATGATACTATATGATACTATATGATACTGTATGATACTATACGATACTATCCAATAACAAAACGATACTATGCTATACGATGCGATACTTTACGATAAGATAACATATTATTAAGATACTATACGGGTCTATTCTATACGATGCTAGGAAACTAAACTATACTCTACTGTACTGTACTGTTCAATACTACATTGCACTGCACTTTATTATATTATACTAAACTGTACTATAGTATAAAGTAGATATAACTCACGCACTCCATGAAAAGAGATTCTAGCCACCAGTTCTGAGTCGACTTCCACTCAAGCAACGGGTCGTATTAATGTCGCAACTCACGTAAGTCTGTAATTTATACTACCCCTCATAATTTGAAGTATATACGTATGTAAACACTGGTTCAAGCTATGTATAAAGCTGATCATACAGTGACTCATGCTGTAGGTTTCTCGAGGAGTTCGGTTTATACATTCTCGAGGATCATTTGAACACTCAGCATAAACTCCTAACGAATTAAAGGGGCAGTAGCACGTTTTTTGAAAGAAAAAAATTCAAATTTCCCATTTATAATGATAGTTTATGTCATTTAAATCAACTTTAGATGGTAAAACATCTTCTTACACAAACCATTTATCTGTAGTGGAAAAACTATGTTGCGTACAAAGCAAAAATTGCATGGCGGCTATTTTATTGTGAACACAATTTATTATTTTGTATTACAAAAACGATTCCCATGGCTTTACCGAAGCATGTACACTCATTTTCAACTTTATTTTCCGAAGAGAGAAGGATGTTTTACTATTGGTGAAATTATTTTTCAAATACATTTCATCAACTTATTTGAGCGAAAAACGTGCTACTGCCCCTTTAAGACTACTTATAAGATCTCATTACTTGATGATTTATGAAAAGCATGTCAAATCTTCAGCAAATCGTCGAAAAAAATGTTAATTTAAAACTTGTTTTACAATTTTTTCAAATTGTATCACAAGTATACCTGATTCAGTCTCTTATTTATAGAACGCAAGAGCTGATTTCTTTTATGAGCATTATAAATTTCCCGGTGATTAGGACATTTGTATGGATATACAACCGCTTTATTCTGTAAGTGTAATGTCGACATTGATTCTAATGTTGTTGTCTTCACTTTTTAATAACTCTGCAATCTGCATAAAGATCCGGGAGATGCGTTTGTTTTTGTTTCAAACGATTCAGTATGATTTACAAAATAAAACAGTATCACGTATAACTTAGACCTATTGGCCTCTAAGTTATTTCATTTATGATAAGTGTTTGAAATGTTTTGCAAGTGTTGACATCCATGTACCCTTGAACTCACTTCAGACCATGTAATCACAAGTGAATCAAATTCATTTTAGATTAAAGGGCTGATTCACATTAGAAAGGTGATTCTCTTACAGAGACGGTCTAGGGCGTATTATGTTGAACTGATCGGTTGCCACATTACTTTAAACATCGGAATAAGCGGAAACTTGGAAACAATACAACTCAATTTGACTTGTCTGTCGCCTTCTATAACCATTGAAGTGTACATCGCTCAAAATAAGCAGCTCTGTATAAATTTTTTTAAAATTCTAATAGGTTTCAGCAGATTATAGAATGATTATGATCTTCGTGAACATGTTCTATGTAAATCTAACACATTCTTTATATATCTATAGTCAATTATTAAGGAGATAAATACGTCTGCATACAAACTTTAATATCGTAACAGGCGTTTCTTGGGGGTTGTTTCCTACATTTAATACAAGATGGAGTTACATTAATCTAACCGGTAACTGAGACGTGATTGGCTAGAATCTTCTGACGTTCACTGTTATTGATTGATTATACAGTTAATGCCGGTCGGTACAAATTAGGATTGGATCGCGGAGTCCTAAGTCGACCGCTCAAATTTCATCGCTTTCGAACAAATTTTGTTTTTATTAAATTAGATTTTTATAACAACTTTAGCATGTAGATGAATATTTGATAATTATTTTTCATGCAACCTACATTTAAGAAAAAATGCCATGGCATTCTGCCATGGCATTTTACCATTCTGCCATGGCATTCGCCAATGCCATAGCATTCTGCCATGGCATTCAATAATGCCGTGGCAAAATGCCATGGCATTCGCCAATGACATGGCATTCTGCCATGGCATTCTTTGGCTGCAGCAAAATGCCATGGCATTTATCATTGCTGGAAATTTCAAAATCAAAATATGAAATATGAGTAGTGATATTATTTTTTTTACATTGTTCCATTGAAATATTTAGAATTTTTCAATGGAAATTTGGTTCGATTTCCAGGGTTCAGAGTATGAATATGACTCTAAGAGAATTATGACTTTGTTTTAAATATCAATTTTGTTTGGAATTTAGGTTTAAGAAATGTTGATGTTGGAAATATTAATTGAATCTGGTGAAGTTTAACTTTTGTGACATGTTAAGTTTAAAAAATTATAATTTCTATGAAATGTTGACTTTGAAAATATTTTTTGACTTTGATGAACTTCAACATAAATGATATGTTGACATGAAAAATTATATTAAATTTTCTGAAATGTTGACTGAAAATGTCATGACTTTTGCAAAAATGTTGAATTGGAAAAAAAATTACTTTAAAGAAAAGTGGACTATTATATATAAATTGAATTTGGTGAAATGTTGACTTTGATATAAAAAAAAAATCGATTTTTGTGAAATGTTGACTTTTGAAATATTTAATGACTTCGATGAAGTTTAACTTGAATGAAATGTTGACTTTGAAAAAATATGATATTCGAAATAATTATTGACTTTTTTGAAAGTTTAATCTTAATACAAATCATTAAATTCGGTGAAATGTTAACTTTCAATAGATATGCATTGACTTTGGTGAAAGTTCAATTTAAATGGCATTTTGACTCTGACTTATATACAGTCAACCCGCGATAATCCGGCCACCGATAATCCGAATCTCGCAGTTTCCGAACGGTAGGAAGATGTAACCAAACTAATCTCTATAGTAGTCCTCAGTACTCAGTAGTCCGAACATTTCACTATCCGAACGTTTTTAATGAAAAACGGAAGGGTTCGGATTATCGACAACTAATGTCTGGCTTGTGGTGTATGTTTCAGACAGTAAGTGTTAGATCACTTACCTGCGCTGTCGCCCAATACACACCTGTCACCAAGTTTAACGATGTATACAGAACTGAGTTTGATCACTTGCTGAATTTGATATAGACGTGTGTGAAAATTTAACTTACATAAAATGTTGAACATATATAGTATAGATATAGATAGTTATATGTTGACTTAGAAATAATATTTTGAGTTTATTGAGTTTATTACTATTCTTAATATATTTCTGTTGATATTAAATCAAGGAACATGTATCGTGTGCAAAAACAATATTGGTTCAAAATCAAATTTCAATTAAAAATACGAGTGAAATTTTCACATATATTTAGAGTTTTATTTCAATCATATGTTAAAATATCAACAAATCTTAGTTTAATTTAGTTTATTGACTCTAAATTTGGCGAAATGTTGACTTTGGAAATATTTAATGACTTCAAAGATTAACGATGTATACACAACTGAGTTTGATCACTTGTTGACTTTTATATAGATATGACTCTAAATTTGGTGAATTGTTGGTTGGTGACTTTGTTGAACATTTAACTTACATGAAATGTTGATTTTGAAAACATATTTTGAATTTGGTAATATGTTGACTTGGAAATGATTGATTTTACTGATTTATTAATGTTTTTAATGTATTTCTGTTGATATTAAAACAAGGAACAGACATCATGTGCCAAAACAATAATGGTTGAAAATCAAATTTCAATAAAAACAAAATTAAAAAATATGTCAAATCTTCAAATAAATTTTGAGTTCTAGTTCAATTATATGTCAAGATAAAAGCAAATCAATTTGAGTATTAATTACATTTACAACAAAACGTTTATTACATTGATGAGAGTTGTAATAGTTTATAGGTAACAATAGCATACCACATGCTGTCAATTGTGTAAGGAGAAAAATAGTCTTACATGTTTTACGTGCCTTGTTGTAAATCATTTAATCAAATAGAAACAATTAGAACGGCGACAACCACTGAAGCGGGGCATATGCCCCATCACAGCGCGACCTAATAAACAAAGTTGTGTATTAGGCTAATAAACAACTACATGTATGTCTCTCGCTCATATACACGACTGTATAAATAGCAGGCTGATACCCTCATCAACATAACACAATATATTCATTATATCCGGCACCTTTGCCTCATTATAAATGTATATATAATGGCCTTATATTGACTTTGATGGAAGTTCAACTTTAATGGCATTTTGAGTCGGACTTATAGACAACTAATGTCTGGCTTAAGATACATGTTTCCGACAGTAAGTGTTAGATCACTTACATCGCTGTCGCCCAATACACACCTGTCACCAAGATTAACGATGTATGCACAACTGAGTTTGATCACTTGCTGACTTTGATATAGACTTGTGTGAAAATTTAACTTACATAAAATGTTGAAAATATTTTGAGTTTAGTAATATGTTGACTTAGAAATAATATTTTGAGTTTATTGAGTTTATTACTATTCTTAATATATGTCTGTTGATATTTAATCAAGGAACATGTATCGTGTGCAAAAACAATATTGGTTCAAAATCAAATTTCAATTAAAAATACGAGTGAAATTTTCACATATATTTAGAGTTTTATTTCAATCATATGTTAAGATATCAACAAATCATAGTTTAATTTGAGTATTAATTACATTTACAACAAAACGTGTATTACATTGAAGAGAGTTAAAACGGCGACAGCCACTGAAGCGGGGCGTATATCCTGTCATAGCCCGGCGGACCTTACACCTAAGTTGTGTATTCTGCTAATTAACAGATATGTCTCTCTCTCGTTGACACGACTGTCTAAATAACAGGCGGATACCCTCATCAACACAACACAATATATTCATTGCCTTTGCCTTTGGTGATTTTTTGACACGTTTGAGTTTTGAACGCAATTATTTTATTTAATTTTGTCAGACATACATTTGAAGACCATATAAAAATCAGTAATGAACATATCTAATACTTATTTTAGGCAATTCATCCAATAAAGTTTAACACGTTACCTTTCGCTCATCTTATAACATGTCCAGATTACATGCAATTGTCAATTCATCCAGAAACGACTACATGAATAATAATGAACACTTCGTTTCATTTCGTAGTTGTCCATTAAAACGAAATGAACAGACAAGCAACTCGCAATATAACTTAAATTCATAATAACATTGATCATCAGACATCTGTTCAATTTTAAAAAGAACGTATTTTTGTGTTTTAATGGACAACTTCTAAATGAAACGAAGTGTTCATTATTATTCATGTAGTCGTTTCTGGATGAATTGACAATTACATGTAATCTGGACATGTTATAAGATAAGGGGTATGATGAGGGTATCCACCTGTTATTTAGAAAGTCGTGTCTACGAGAGAGAGACATATCTGTTAATTAGCAGAATACACAACTTAGGTGTAAGGTCCGCCGGGCTATGACAGGATATACGCCCCGCTTCAGTGGCTGTCGCCGTTTTAACTCTCTTCAATGTAATACACGTTTTGTTGTAAATGTAATTAATACTCAAATTAAACTAAGATTTGCTGATATCTTGACATATGATTGAAATAAAACTTTAAATATATGTGACACTTACACTTGTATTTATAATTGAAATTTGATTTTGAACCAATATTGTTTTTGCACACGATACATGTTCCTTGATTTAATATCAACCGAAATATATTAAGAATAGTAATAAACTCAATAAACTCAAAATATTATTTCTAAGTCAACATATTACTAAACTCAAAATATTTTCAACATTTTTAAAGTTAAATTTTCACACAAGTCTATATCAAAGTCAGTAAGTGATCAAACTCAGTTCTGTATACATCGTTAATCTTCGTGACAGGTGTGTATTGGGCGACAGCGATGTAAGTGATCTAACACTTACTGTCGGAAACATGTATCGTAAGCCAGACATTAGTTGTCTATAAGTCCGACTCAAAATGCCATTAAAAATGAACTTCCATCAAAGTCAATATAAGGCCATTATATATACATTTATAATGAGGCAAAGGTGCCGGATATAATGAATATATTGTGTTTTGTTGATGAGAGTATCCGCCTGCTATTTATACAGTCGTGTATATGAGCGAGAGACATAGTTGTTTATTAGCCTAATACACAACTTTGTTTATTAGGTCGCGCTGTGATTGGGCATATGCCCCGCTTCAGTGGTTGTCGCCGTTCTAATTGTTTCTATTTGATTAAATGATTTACAACAAGGCACGTAAAACATGTAAGACTATTTTTCTCCTTACACAATTGACAGCATGTGGTATGCTATTGTTACCTATAAACTATCACAACTCTCATCAATGTTATAAACATTTTGTTATAAATGTAATTAATACTCAAATTGATTTGCTTTTATCTTGACATATTATTGAACTAGAACTAAAAATTTATTTGAAGATTTGACATATTTTTTTTAATTTTTTTTTTTATTGATATTTGATTTTCAACCATTATTGTTTTGGCACACGATGCCCGTTCCTTGTTTTAATATCAACAGAAATACATTAAAAATATTAATAAATCAGTAAAATCAATCATATTACCAAATTCAAAATATGTTTTCAAAATCAACATTTCATGTAGGTTAAATGTTCAACAAAGTCACCAACCAACAATTCACCAAATTTAGAGTCATATCTATATAAAAGTCAACAAGTGATCAAACTCAGTTGTGTATACATCGTTAATCTTTGAAGTCATTAAATATTTCCAAAGTCAACATTTCACCAAAGTTAGAGTCAATAAACTAAATTAAACTAGGATTTGTTGATATTTTAACATATGATTGAAATAAAACTCTAAATATATGTGAAAATTTCACTCGTATTAGAGTCAATAAACTCAAAATATTATTTCTAAGTCAACATATTACTAAACTCAAAATATGTTCAACATTGTATGTAAGTTAAATTTTCACACACGTCTATATCAAAGTCAGCAAGTGATCAAACTCAGTTCTGTATACATCGTTAACCTTGGTGACAGGTGTGTATTGGGCGACAGCGCAGGTAAGTGATATAACACTCATGAGGGTATCCGCCTGTTATTTAGACAGTCGTGTATACGAGCGAGAGACATATCTGTTAATTATCAGAATACACAACTTAGGTGTTAGGTCGGGCTGTGACAGGATATACGCCCCGCCGCAGTGGCTGTCGCCGTTTTAAAAAAAAATTCTATTTGATTTAGTGATTTTCAACAGTGCACGTGAAACATGTTAGACTCTCTGTCTTATGAATGTATTTCTCCTCACCATATTGACAGCATTCAGTATGCTATTGTTACATTTGAACTACCACAACTCTCTTCATTGTAATAATGTTTTGTTGTAAATGTAATTAATACTCAAATTAAACTAAGATTTGTTGATATTTTAACATATGATTGAAATAAAACTCTAAATATATGTGAAAATTTCACTCGTATTTTTAATTGAAATTTGATTTTGAACCAATATTGTTTTTGCACACGATACATGTTCCTTGATTTAATATCAACAGAAATATATTAAGAATAGTAATAAACTCAATAAACTCAAAATATTATTTCTAAGTCAACATATTACTAAACTCAAAATATTTTCAACATTTTATGTAAGTTAAATTTTCACACACGTCTATATCAAAGTCAGCAAGTGATCTAACTCAGTTCTGTATACATCGTTAATCTTGGTGACAGGTGTGTATTGGGCGACAGCGCAGGTAAGTGATGTAACACTTACTGTCTGAAACATACACCATAAGCCAGACATAAGTTGTCGATAATCCGAACCCTTCCGTTTTTCATCAAAAACGTTCGGATAGTGAAATGTTCGGACTACTGAGTACTGAGGACTACTATAGAGATTAGTTTGGTTACATCTTCCTACCGTTCGGAAACTGCGAGATTCGGATTATCGGTGGCCGGATTATCGCGGGTTGACTGTATATAAGTCAGAGTCAAAATGCCATTTAAATTGAACTTTCACCAAAGTCAATGCATATCTATTGAAAGTTAACATTTAACCGAATTTAATGATTTGTATTAAGATTAAACTTTCAAAAAAGTAAATAATTATTTCGAATATCATATTTTTTCAAAGTCAACATTTCATTCAAGTTAAACTTCATCGAAGTCATTAAATATTTCCAAAGTCAACATTTCAAAAAAATAGATTTTTTTTTATATCAAAGTCAACATTTCACCGAATTCAATTTATATTTAATAGTCCACTTTTCTTTGAAGTTAATTTTTTTTTCCAATTCAACATTTTTGCGAAAGTCATGACTTTTTCAGTCAACATTTCAAAAAATTTAATATAAACTTTCATGTCAACATATCATTTATGTTGAAGTTCACCAAAGTCAAAAAATATTTTCAAAGTCAACATTTCATAGAAATTATAATTTTTAAACTTAACATGTCACAAAAGTTAAACTTCACCAGATTCAATTAATATTTCCAACATCAACATTTCTTAAACCTAAATTCCAAACAAAATTGATATTTAAAACAAAGTCATAAATCTCTTAAAATCCTGGAAATCGAACCAAATTTCCATTGAAAACTTCTAAATATTTCAATGGAACAATGTAAAAAAAATAATATCACTACTCATATTTCATATTTTGATTTTGAAATTTCCAGCAATGATAAATGCCATGGCATTTTGCTGCAGCCAAAGAATGCCATGGCAGAATGCCATGGCATTGGCGAATGCCATGGCATTTTGCCACGGCATTATTGAATGCCATGGCAGAATGCTATGGCATTGGCGAATGCCATGGCAGAATGGTAAAATGCCATGGCAGAATGCCATGGCATTTTTTCTTAAATGTAGGTTGCATGAAAAATAATTATCAAATATTCATCTACATGCTAAAGTTGTTATAAAAATCTAATTTAATAAACAAAAATTTTGTTCGAAAGCGATGAAATTTGAGCGGTCGACTTAGGACTCCGCGATCCAATCCTAATTTGTACCGACCGGCATTAGTTGGAAATACGACTTAAACGCACCCGTTTGTATATACATTAAAAAATGTAATTACTGAAGTGTATAAGTATGATTTATTGAAAACTGAAAACCCACGTCCAATTGAAAGTGCCATATATCTTACTTGAGAACAGGAAAGTCGTGATCGTGAAATATTTCCGGCGTTGCTATATCAAGGAATTTAAGTATAAGCGTTGGAATGTTGTTTTCTACTTTTGAAATACTCTTGAATATAAAGAAAGTAGTGTCAACCGTGATAAATACAATATTCTGACAGTGAACGTCTGTACAGTCTTACACCCCATATTGACCGCATGTATTTATGTTGTGGAAAAATCTATGACAGTTTTATCATATTGACAGAAGTGTTAAAAGAGGAACATAAAAATACATATCATATAGTTCGACGCAGTATTTATAAAAGAGGACATTCATGGTTGTTTATTTTCATACATGTAAAGTTTATCCGAATACAAAATATTCCACAAAGGAGGCGAGGTGAGTATCAACTAATATCACCAACGTCAAGCAACGATGGGGCAAACTTTCAAGTTTGGTCACGGGAGTCACTACCTAAACACTTATTACAATCTTCTTCTCCAGTGTGAAAAGCTCTAGAAAGGTGGGAAAGGAAAGAAATGTGGTGTACATACTCTTTAGCCGATTAGAGATCATAATTATTTATTTGGTTTCCCTGTCGCCCCAAATATGAGTCACAGGGGCCACGAACTACAGTCTTATTCATTTTTAAACTTATTTAATTTATTATCAAATTGAGCTACAGAGCCAATGGCTCTATTTTTTATATTTTCAGATTTCAACCGTAGTCAATTCGATCAAAGTGAATGTTGCCCGTGTTCCATTGAGGTCATTTTAATATTGTCAAAGGGAAAGAACCACTTGTCCTGTTGTTTTTTCAATCGATGTATTTGATCAGAAATGTGTCCTATAAAAAGTTGTTCCGTCCGTGCACAGGTGAAGTTTAGCGCAAATATGTTGCGCAACATAGATGAACGACCAGTTCGACATATGGAAAACTGGTCGTTTATCTCTGTTGCGCAACATATTTGCGCTAAACTTCACCTGTGGTCCGTGATCCAACAGAAAATGTGATTGTTGAGACAGCGGTTTACAACAATGAATCCATGGTTCAAAAGAAGGGTTCATGCACATGAGGCCGAGTTTCCCACTTTCGAAGGGAAAATTAAGGTCTGCTTTATGTTAGTTTGACCAGTAGTGTTAAGCCGATGTAAATTATGTTTGTTCAGTCTGCTTATCCGGATTATCCGGATTCTCTGCTTGGGTGATCAGCTCATTAGGCGTAAGGTCTACCTTGCTTACAAACTGGTACAAGGAAAACGAGAGAACGAATTCATATTCATGTATTTTAATTTTTCTTTACATATGTACAATTCAATAATTCACATAATGGACATTTTAACACAGTTTAAGATTGAATGATGCTGAATCGGCATATTGCATGAGGGTAATCTCGTTGTTCTGCAGACGGAGTTTCAGTGATTGCAATGTTTCGTCCAGCTTTACATATTTTCTCTTCTTCGATGGTGGTTTTGCTCCAGCTCCATACTGCTGCATCCTCGATTCTGTCGTCATCTGAACAGATTTGATGAATGTGATGGCCTCAAAGATGTTGGGATGGGCTTTTCTCACAAGCTTGTTGAGCCGACTGTGGTAACCCTCAAGGTGATTGTTGGTTTTTGGCCCGGTGGTTTCGTGGTGGTTCCACTGATGGGTATGGAGATCACCCTCTATCCACTGGCTGGTGACATAGTCTGCAAGGCTGGTACATCGGGCATCATTCGGCATGTCGGCAGCAATATCAACCCAAAGGTTGTCAACCTAAAAAAACAAATGGTATTTTAAGTATAAGATATGCATTTGTATAGGACTTGGTTATGAACTTTACTTGTTACATTATTTGTTACATTACTCGTTAATGACTTGGTACATTAACCGTTAATGACTTGGTACATTTCTTGGTACATTACTTACCTCACAGGGATGAGGGCCAAGACTGCACATCGTCGAACGAATCGATTGATGTCGTCTAGGGTTTTGTAGTCCTCCTGTAGGCCGTGGTATTGCGTTCTCCTCCAGATGCACTGAGTGAAATGGAAGAAACAACCCTTCCATTCACTACCAGGGAAGACTGCTCCTGCTGCATTCCTGGCCGCTGTCTCGTAGTCCATCTGCAGAAAAACAAGCACATACTGTTCAAATTCAGACATTTCACATTATGTATTATTTTTATCTTAAGTTTGTTTGTTTCAATAACAATGGATTTTATTTATTTATTTATTTCGATTGATTGAAATTTTCTTACCTGAATGCATTGGGGTGACAGCTGAAACCCCTTGGTTCTGGCGGTATCCACGAGGATCTGGAACAGCCGTCGATATGTATCTTCCCGCTTGTCTGGGAGAAAGGCAAACACCAAGGGAAACATCTGTCCATCGACCATGGCATGAATGGTATACAACTGGTAAAACATCTTCGGGCTGGAGTAGAAGGTGCCGTCGCCATAAATAATGTCTGCTGCACATAGCTTCTCTAGGTTGGAGTCGGTAGCAAAGATGACTATCCTATTGCCAACTCCGTCGTCTTGTAACAAGAACTGTTCTCCTCTCTCTGTTATCTGGAAGTCTGCAGGTATGACAAGATCCTGTCTGCTTATTGGAAGTTGAGGTAGGACGGATCTTCTGTCATTCGGTGGGACTCGAAGGTAGGCATTGCAGACACTGCTGGATCTCCTCTCATCTTGTTGATTTCTTCGTCAAATAGTGAAGGCATAGGCTGGAGTGAGGACTTGGCATTTGTCTTCATATTCAGGAGCTTCTCCTTGACCTGGAATAGAAAATTAAAATATGAATATACAATATGGTCTGCACAACTCTATAAGCATATTATCATTATCATTATTCATAAATTAGTTTTACTTTGGATGTAACATTGATGTATAATAAAGGTCAGTTATATATACCTTCATTTCATTGTGTACCGGAGGGTGATTGTGGTGATTGTTAGCCATCGTCACGATGTCATTTGACGTTGAAGCTGTGGATCCACAGTTCTTGTCAAGGCAACGCCAGGAATTCCAGTCTCGTTTTCTTTTGTTGAGCCTGTACATGAATCCTCCTACACACAGATATCTTCCTCCTCTAGCAGTTGGAATAAACTTGTGACCTAGTTGTACCTCTGCCATTGTGAGAATGATGTACATGCCACATTGTCACTCCCTTATGTACTGTCATTTTGAACATTGTTCACTCTTGTAGAAAAATATAAAGTGAACACTTATCACGGATGGCAAGTGAACACCTTGTGAATACAATTAGTTGATTGACCACTATTCACTGAACTGATTAGCTAATCATAAGGTCTCATAAGAAAACACCAATTAGTTGTAGGACTACATCGGTGGACATCAAAGGGAAAATAAGGTCTGCTTTATGTTAGTATATTTCAACCTAAAGATCGGCGTCATGTGTAGACACCCAAAAGAAGATTTCTATCTATATTTTTTGTGGAAACGAAATTCGAGAGGATAGGGAATATAAAAGTCATCAAATATTATACACATTCCCTGGAATGTTAATAAAAGAGATTCCAACAAAGTTGACGGTTTTCTTTATTACAATTTCACAACACGGTACACTGCTCCTGGAGGTTTTATTATACCCCCGACCAAAGATTCCGTCCGTCAGTCCGAGGACATTTTTTTGTCCGACAGATTACAGAAAAACATCATGAAATAACTTGGACACAATTGATTCAAATATTCATCAGCAACGCAGGGTATGAGTTTATCAAGAGACATTTAATTTGCATGTATCACACATCTCATGAAATTTCTCATTTTGATTTTGATTCTAATTTTGTTTTTTTACAAGAGAGTGAGGCATGACACAAGGGTTTTGTTCCATAACAGCGAGCGCTTATAATCGCTCATTGAGCGCTACATTGAGCGCTCATTCTCTCCTGAACGACACGGTACGATGCCTCGAGGTTTGCTCGCTTTGCTATGTAGCGCTACATTGAGCAATCGCGTTCAAGAGAGGTTTAAAAGTAATCGCTCATTGAGTGGGTATTCGCTGGAGGACGAAATTTTTATTTCACCGGTTCACGGGAAGACGAAAAGCGGCACTCTTTGATGTTTGGTGTTGTTTTGTAATTGTTTGTATAAAGGATTAGAGACGGGTTATCGCCTTCCCTGTGGTGAGCAAATTGGTGAACTGTTCTAATGTTGTCATGTTGGTTAACCTAAATAATAACATAATACTGGAGCATATTTGACATACAAAACTATTTTTAACAAGTATTGGTTTGTATGTGATGGACATAAGGGAAATATATTTTTCAATGGATACATATTTATAGTAATAAGCAGGAGGATATTTATTTCTTGATTGATTTAATAAACTACACTCTAACATAAAATGAAATTCATCCCCAATCTTACACTTGCATACTGTTTATACTCTATATTCTTTGACGATTCTATACCATATACCAGTTTCGATGGCGAGTCTGTGATTACATGTTCTGTGTCGTGATATAAATATGTAGATTCATTGGAAGCTGCAGTAAATAGTCTTCAATACAGAAGTTATAGTTAAAACATGTTATAATAATAGCCTTTTGATGATTGTAATTTACTTTCTCTCCATTTTTGCAGAAATTTGTCAACAAGTACAGTTTTAGCATCATGTATGACCTCTAGGTATGAAGATAAGATAAGATAAGATAAGATAAGATAAGATAAGACGACACATCGCCGTCGTCGACTGCGCCGCCAGAGCTTCAGACGGACAATATTTTATTTAAGGATGTTCGCTCCTCAAATTTATAGAATTAAACTTTTTTCTAACTTATATTTTTTAAAAGATCAAAGTATATGATTGAAAAATCAGCATTAAAAATAGGGGGTAGTGTAGGTTTTTTCGAGTTATGCCGCCTGTAAGATAGTAGGGTGAGGTACAATTTTAACATGGGAGTCTATGAGAAAATGAGAAAAAACTGCTAAAAACTTTAAAATACTACATTTCTAGTATTAAACTTTTTTTCCTTTTTTGATATGTTATAAAGTTCATGATCATGTTCAAAGTTCCTACCGACATCGATGAAAAAATATATATGGTAGTGTGTGTTTTTTTAAGCTTTGACACAAAATGTACCTGAAAACCTCCCTTTTTAGTCAAATATAGGCCATTTATGCTGTTTAACCACTTTTTAGAGGTTCTAAAGTCACATTATCCTTATTTCATTTGCTTTTTAAAAGGATGTAGGTGATGTAGAATATCATGAAGTAAATAAAAATGACAAAAAAGCTTTACTTCATCATAGTTCATTTTTTAAGTTCAACAGGAAGGAGTGAACATCCTTAAGGCTCACTTTTTATATGTGTACGTTTTATTACATGTACAGCTAAGAAGTGTACTTTTTAATATATATTTGTAATATTTACTGTACTTTTATATATAAACTGAAATACAAAAGAAAATACACACCTCAGTTGGTTTCGATTAATTCAATATTTAAAATATATAAGATGCATATGATGATGGCATTATACAATAACTCATAACTGCAATAGTTTGAATGAATTACATTGGTTACGTGTTGATTTTAGTCAGAATATCTTTATTCAATGTAGACAGGGGCAAGTATTGAAATTAACACCAATATGACCCCTACCATCTTTAAAATGTTGTAAATGTTTGCAGAACGAGGCACATCTATTGATTTTCACAAAGAAGATGCTTTATATGTCGATGAGCAGTTGTGTTTTATCCAAAATATTTTTTGAAAACTTTGTAAACTCAAAATATCATTTTTTTCAAAGAAATTTTAAAATCACTTAGAAGTAGTCCTTGGCTGATGACTAAACGCCTGCACTTTTCCGTTTTAGAGTACGACGTCGAAAACTTGATATTTGTAATTGAAAATCCATTCTCTTCCCACAGAGGTTACTCCCTTCAGATTTCCGATCTTACCCTCTGTTGTTTTACGCTTGACATCGGGGACAGAAAGGGAGTGTCCTGATTGGTTGTAATTGAATCTAGTTGTGTCCGCTCGGGGAATTTGCTTCTGTCCTCGATTTCAAGCGAAAAACAACAGGGAATGATCGGAAATTTGAAGGGAGTAACCTCTGTGGGAAGAGAATGTTGAAAATCATGCATATGATAAAACCAACTGAGGTGTGTACTTTCTTTTGTACTTCAGTTTATTTGTAATCTTAACTGTACATTTCAACTCTTTTCGTCTCTCATAACGCCAAAAAGGAGTTTTGTGTTGCATGTATATTTCATGTACCATTTTGAGGTGAGACGTAAATCGACAATATGTCTGTCAATCAGACTATTAAATTTTCATTAAAATCAGCTTATTTGCCTTGAAAATGTGTTGGTTAGATGAAGGAGGACGAGTTTTATGGATTTACAACTTCTTTATTGCAGGAGTGTGACGTTTCGGTGTAGATTCTAACACCGTTATCAAGCAAATGATACTGGACACGATACAAGATGAATATATGTATATAATTGGAGAACAAGTTTGATATGCTTTCGGATATGATAGGTTTACACATGAACCTCACTGCCTTGTCCATCAACCTCATTGCCTAGTACATCAATCCTGGGCTCAACGCCAGGACAGCGGGGAAGTTAATGAAGTTTCAAAAGAAGGATAAATAGTATAAAGGATATTTTCAGAAGCTGCGAGAATGGTGTTTGCATTTTAAAATTTGCAATTTTAAAAATCTAGATTTGGAATTGCGACTTTTACACAGTCTAAAGCCCATGTTTAGGGCGTTACCTAAAGCTCTTTGTCTCTGTTGATCAAAGTACGTGAATGGTTTCGTGTAAATAGCGACGAAACCGTAAGACTTACGAAATCGTCATGTTGACTTTATTGTTTGTACTGTTCCTGTCTATCATATACAAAAGTCTGCAAGTCTCTAAGTGCATTATGAACATTTTCCCCCATGTTAAATTGTCAGTGTTTATATCTGTAATTTTGTACCCGTTCTCACAACTGGAAATAACGGTTCAGTTTCGATTTTATTGTTGATTTATAAAGACTACTGTCCTGTCTTACTCTCCTGTAAATATCTTTAAATTCGCCTGTTAAGGTTTTGAGAAATGTCCCCTTAAATTTAAAATTTTCGAAAAATAATCTAAATTTGAGAGCTCAATGCGCAAATGTATTTGGAATTGGCGGCTACAATGAGCAAACTATAATAAACAATTCTTCAGCTACATTGTGTGTAAATATGAGCGTTCTTATGCTGGTATCTTCAGAGGAAAAGATTGTCAAAGCTGCATGGGGTCCATAGATTTTAAAAGGGTAAAAAATCACAATGGCGGCTGAACCACGTGACTTACGAATTTAGTTTTTACTCGTATCCTTATGGCTCATCTTTTTAAAAGGTTTCAAGGCTCGAAGTGTATTTTGATTTTTTTTCGAATGTTAAAAATGGATTCTTCTAACAGGGTAAACTTCAAATCCAGATCGAAATTCAAAATTCGGCCGACGTACAGAGCCAGATCTCGACATGGGCTATTATCCCTGAAAAATTCATGCCAATCGGTCCAGGCGTTAGTTCTGAATCCTTTACACAAAATCGGTGGAATAATAAAAATAAAATAAAAAACATGCCAATAACAATAATGGCTGAATCCTTATAAAACTTAGAGCCAAAACACACACACACACTCAAACTTAAACCCAAAACACACACACACACACACACACACACACACACACACACACACACTCGATAAAACTTAGAGCCAAAACATACACACACAATAAAACTTAGAGCCCAAACACACACACAATCAAACTAAGAGCCAAAACACACACACACACTAAAACTTAGAGCCAAAACACACACACACACACACACACACACACACACACAATAAAACATAGAGCCAAAACACACACACACACACACAATAAAACTTAGAGATCATGCTTTACTCACTCAGAAACAATAATACACATACGTAATGCCACCGCTGCATCACACCCATAAAATACAATCAATTTCGCTTTCGCTCGTTTATTTAAAATTATTAACTCGTTCAAGAAGTTGGTATTAAAAGGAAGGTAGTTTTGTTCCCTCTTTACTCAAACCAAAATTAATATTCTTCATGCAACAAACTTCTACGATAAAGATTCGGGTCTTTGGACTCGAATCTAACGATATTCAAATCGTGCAGGTGTTATGTTATAAGAACCTACCGTAAAATGTTAACAAGTTTGTTCAATTGAATAGGTTGATGTGCTTTGGGACATGATAGGTTTACACATCAACCTCATTGCCTTGTCCATCAACCGCATTGCCTTGTCCATCAACCTCATTGCCTGGGCTGAACGCCGTGTTGTTATAATCGTTGTTTCCTATCTGTCGTTGTCGTCTTTGATTCAGATAGTAAGATTTGCAGAAAATACGAATGAGAGAATCACGGAAAACCTGTGAGTTACTTGTGTAAATCACTACATTCGAGATGCTGTTAGACATGGCACATACTACAGCAACCTGTACAAACACGATTGGCACCTTTTTCATGCCATTTACATAATTAATGACGACACAGATCATGAGTGGTACAAAGGACAAACAGTAGACTCCTGCACTGGCCACAACCATGAGAGAAACCCTGACCATACGCTTGGAGAGGGTCACGTGCCTCAAAGCGTGTGTGCAACGGTTTCGACTTTTCAGGTTGATAAGTATAACAAATGAAAACATGATGATGGCCCCAAAAGTGAATGATGTACTAACTACCGAGGCAAGCATACCCTGTATTGAATTAAAATTTGAAACAGGGAGAGATAACTCTACAGCGAAATAAAAGTCATTGTCTGGGAACACAATCAAACACATCCTGGTGGCTGCTACTGCGATCAAAATAAAGACTAACACGCCAGCATGTGTAGTTGTGAAGTTTCTGTATAGTAGCGGGTATTTGACAGACAGGAACCTGTCAAGGACCATTGATGCTGTGTTCAAGGCTGTTATACCCACGAGGAAGGAGGATACACAGGCAGCAAACCCCAGAACTTCTCTTCTGTAAGCAAACTTATTGAGGAACGCTGAGGGCACCGCGAATATGAGGACATTTAATCCTTGCATGAAGTCCCAAAAGGTCATGTTGGTGATGATCAGCACGGTTGGGTCTCGGAACATCTTCGTATTGGCCAGAACTAGCATGGCGATAGCGTTGGTTATCAGAACGAGGCTGGAGACGAGGAGGTACACCAACCCCAATGATAGACCAGCTTCCTCCGTCCCGGGGGGACCGGTGCTGCTGTTTGATGAGTTGTGCATCACTGCCACCAATATAGGATGTGACAATTAACGTCCGATTACTGGCTGATGTATACACAGTCGTAGTCAACCCTATTTAGAGGATGTTTTCGTCAACCCCGCGATCAACCTCTGATATTTCGACTGTGTACATATAGTATATAAGTATATAAGCATATAAGCAATATCAATCATCCAATGACACAAATATTGCAGCCTAAGGTCAATCTTCCGATCACCCGGTGATTTATTGGCTGCAATGTCAATCTTCTAACCACATGGGGATACATACATAGATGTATCTATATAGGTCAACTTCCAGAATGTCCGATGATGTCTCGGCAACCTTCTCCTGTCTTGGCTTCTGAAATTGAACATAATATATATAATACCTAAAACACGTGATTTGAATGTACGTCTTAATTGTTTTAAATACTGAATAATTCAACAGTAAACTTTGGGTACTAGTGGAATATTGCCTCAAGCATGACTTACTTACACAATTATACCTATCTTTAAGAAATCAGGAAATCGTATCGATCCTGTTTCATATACACGTCTATCTTGAGCTGCTTCGGTAAACTGTTTACGATCATCCTTAATGAACAATTGAATACATTCTGTGATGATAATATAATATGAATAATATTGAATTCACAATATGGTTACAATATGGTTTAATACCAAGGTTTCCGTCCGTCCGTCCGAATTTTCTTGTCCAACCGATTACAGAAAAACTATTCCTCCTATTCTTTTCAAACTTTGCATGTATGTTATACTAATATATATATAATATTAATTATAAAAGACTTTGTGAATCTATGATTTTTAACCGAATAATGTATTTTATCTTAGTCATTTTCTGACATCTAAATTTGTCTTACCAATTGGTAAAAACTATTGATCTGATTCTTTTCCATTTTTTCCCACAGAGATAACTCCCTTCAGAGTGCCTACCCTAACCTCTGTACTACATCGCCTGAATCCGAGAGCAGAAATGGAATGTCCTGATTGGTTGCAATTGAATCTAACTGTGCAGTCAGCTATGCCGTTGTAAAAATGACATTTGCCAATGACACGTCATAATGATAAAGAAATGTCAGATAAACGTTTTCTCGTTAAATGTGGTTTCCTAGAGACATGTTATTTATTTTGTGAAAACAATTGAACATAAGCATGATGATAAGTAAAGAAGACAAAATCAGAGACAAATACCAACAAGGTTCATTTGTTATATTTACATCAGGCATATTCGAAGGAAATATGCTAATGAGCAAGACCCTTAAGAGTAAAATGCCTGGATCTTTGAAGTCACTCGGTCGACATTGTCTGTGAAAGATAAGTTTTCAGTGGTTGAGAAGAAGGAATACAGTATTAGGTTCACCTTTTCTCAGCTAAGGGATATGTCTGTAGCCTTGAAATTCAGGCCAAGAAGAACAGAGGTTAGGATCGGAAATCTGAAGGAAGTAACTTAAGTGGGAAGAGAGTGATTCTTTTCAAACTATGCTCAAATCTTCCACAATACTGGGAGAGCTTCAGTGCCGACCTACACGCGATTGTGTGAATTAAACATTTTGACTCACGATTGTTGTACTTAGTCGTATTATCAGATCTAACTTATTGTCCGACAGCAGATAAGCTATTCAGCCAATTCTTTTCAGGTTCTGCACAATCTTCTGCTATAATGATAATATAGAGTAGGAGAGATGCAGTGCTGAAATACAAACGATTATGGGTTGTTGATTTTTTTTTCATACTGTAAAATTACCTCCTTATTTTCTAAAAATCCTCTCTTTCTTCTACATGACAAAGAGACAACTTGTTTTACTTTGGAACCTGATTGTTACATAATACATTTCACAAGTGTATTAATCTGATGGAGCTGTAAACCATCTCAATCTTATTTGCTTATGATCAAAAGGGATTGCACATGAAGGGCCGGGACTATTAGTGAGCCATTTTTATGCTTGTTTTTCTTATTTTTAAATGTTATAGAAGCCAAATGATAATGGTAAACGGGGAATCTGACAAAGAACCTATACAGATTTTTTTTTAAAACTCGCCAAACTAAGGACTTACCAGACGACTTTGACAGACAAGAAGACTCAGATGATATAATTTTAAACCAGGAAATTACTTCGTTTCAAACATATTTTATTTATAAGAAAAGGATTGGGTACAAGTTATACAACTTAGAACACCCTCTCCTAAGTGTTTACATATATATATTATTTACTTTCGTTATACAAGATGGACAGAAGGCAGTAGTTCAAAGGGGAAACAGGGGAACAGTGACAATAATTAAGAACACGTTTTAGATTGATAAATGTAGGTTTGAACGATTTTAAATATGTAATGATTTTCATGAACTTTTAGATCTGCATTGCCACGTAGAAGTAACTCACAATTTATGTTTAAAGTCGTGAAACTGCGTAAATTGGAAATTACTCTGTATTAGACCGAAGGTTTATATCAATCATCATCGAAAATCTAATCGAATCATTTGAAAGGTTGACCAAGTTTATACGCTCTAACGAAGGGTACGTACATGTATATGGATCTTGGTTATGTCATCTATAATTTACCTGAAGCTTGGAAAATGACTGTGCAGCAACAACACAGAAATATACATACCAATGATCATGATTTGAACTCTCTTCATAAACAAGACTATTCTATCATATACTGTTATCTGACAATATTAAACCTCTTATCTGCCAAAAATTGGAACATTTATTTCACGATACATATTTTGATTGGCGTATGATTTTTAATATTTGTAGAGAGAAAGATGTAAAACTCAAAATTTAAGTTTTTACATAGCATGTTTATACAAAAGGAGAACTGTTTAAAATGAAACTTGTTGACAATGAAATTTGGAATATTTGTAATGTGGAAAATGAAACTTTATGTCATGTATAATGGACCTTCTGGGTGGAACTTCAAAATTGCATTATTCAAAACATACAGACATTTGAAATAACAAGACCCTCGGTTTAGTTTGGAAGTTTAGGGAATACTAACCCATTGCTACTACATATATTATTTTCTGCTAAAAGATATATTTATACATACACTCTCAAGAAAGTTATTCCCAAAATATATAATTACATAAAAGAAACAATATTTTGATAATTTTTATGACAAATGGTTTTCATTATTCCTAATATTTAGTCTGAAGTATCAATTATAAGAGTTATTTTACAGTAATTTGTGTTTTATGCACCATGTATACTACTATAGTTTGATTGAACCCAGTGGATTTTGATCATGACACTGTAATTTTATGCCTCATGTAATCAAACATTGGAACTAATAAAAGACATTTTTAAAAGTTAAGTTTATACGCTTTTTTATCTTGTTTTAGACACAGGTGATTTGCCAGAGGCGTTGGTATGCGATATCATTAGCCTATTTACAAGAAAAGGGGAGACGTGAAAGATCCAGATAACTATTTAGAAGTATTTTGAAAGATAGGTTGACCAAGTTTACAGAAAGTAGTAACATAATATCACCATCCCAATGAGGTTTTCGGAAAGGATTTTCCACAATAGACAATTTATTCGCAATATGCTTATGCATTTTTTTGAAAAAGCAAAGAATAAAATATTTATATTACTTTTATTGATTTTTTAAAAGCTTATCGTGCATGGCGAATTGGAATAGGGCATTAATTATGGAAAACTTATTGTTTCATCATTGTTAATAATAGACAATCCGAATATTTCACTTGTTACTCTGGTGTACGACAAGGCGAAAACTTATCACCTCTTTTATTTTCGTTATTTATACAAAATAAAATAAAATGTTTTCGAGTCTCAACTTTGAAAAGCAGGTTTATAATCTAAAAACTCCATCTGAGATTTCTGAAAGTGTTAAGAAGCTCTTTAGAAAATGTCTTCGTGTGGCAATTAATGATCTATACACTTGGAAATTAATTAAGCAACAATAATTTTTTTTAAAGCAAATCGTTTCGATTTGAAAGAAGACAATATGTCAGGAAAACTGTTTGTGATTTTAGGTAGAACAATCATTTAGCAGTGCTGAAACGAATGGTCACTCAAATAACGGTTCGCCGTCTTTTGGATAACGTCTGTTACAATAATTTGGTAGTTTGGTGTCAAAATCCAAGTTACATTTTAACAAAAGTCACTCGTTAAAGCAGTCTGCATCTTCAAACTCACAACATCATGAAACTGTCAATTTCAATAAACTAGTCTTAATGAACAAATCAATTTTATTCACAGATCATACATGGTTGTAGGCATTTTTTCTATTATCGTTAAAAAGGGACTGGCAGTTTAATGTCCGTTTAGCTTCTTATCATGCATGATAACAGATGTTTTGGTGTGTGAAAATCAACTTGGTGTCAAAAATGTTGTTTACAATAAATTAATTCTAAAGTTTTAAGTCTAGTTTCTCTTCTAGGGCAATAGTTATTTAGGTAAATATCGTACCTTCACATTCTCCCTCACATTTTCATAAAATGTGCATATGATGGATTTTTATTTCAGTGAATGAGTCGCTGAATAACCAATTGTTATGTCTGGGGTGATAAAATTGTTCGATTTATCTTAACAAACACAGAGCACCAAATTTCAGTGTACAAACTAGGGTGTTGCCAAATTAATTTCCATGTGTATATTAAGAGAACTATCATGTTCTGGCATAATACACTTTTACAACAAAATATCTAACACAATTCTAGAATATTTGACCTTTGTTAAAATTAATTATTATAGGGGAAATACTTGGTTTTAAAATGTGCAATATACTCTGAATAGATGCGTACTGAGCGCTGTCCATATATAATCCATATATAATTCATATATAATCCATATATAATTCATATATAATCCATATATAATCCATATATAATTCATATATAATTCATATATAATCCATATATAATTCATATATAATCCATATATAATTCATATATAATCCATATATAATTCATATATAATCCATATATAATTCATATTATTTAAATACCTATCTGTTGACTAGACCTACTTTGCCTTACCTCCTAAGGGTAATGCTATTTCAACCTTAATACAGACGAACTTGAAGAGTGGAGAAGGGGTGCGTAAAATCCCTTATCCAAGGGCCGGTAAGTCTAGATGGTCTCGTGACGTCACTACCTGTTCATATCACTCTCCTAAAAGTTGCAGAGCAAGGCAGACGTGTTTTGTTCTGTGACTGGGGTTTTAGCGGCTTGTGTTGCTAACTTGCTATTTTTCTCTTGTTAGTTCAAGAGATACCCTCAACTTTATTCTTCGATAGTGCAGGTTGTGTTTGCAATCTGTTTTCAAGTAGGTGTTAGTTTTCAAGGGGCCTTGTTGACATGTGCTAGCTAGCGACCACCCGGAGTAGGTGGATTGCATGCGCCGCACGTGCAGCTCGTGATTCTTTGTTTTCTCTCACCTGACTGTTGGGTGTTTGACTTGCGTAGGGTAAAGGAGCAGTGGTATCTCTCCTACGCGTGTGACTCGCTTCGCTTGTCATCCGCTTTCGCTTGTCATTCGCCATTCGTTCCGAGTGCTAACTGTTAGGTGTTTGTCTTGCGTATGGTAGAGGAGTAGTGGCATCTCTCCTAATCGTTTGACTTGCTTCGCTGGCCATTCGCTTTCGCTTGTCATGCGCTTTTCGGTCTGTACTCTAGTGCTAACTGTGGGTTGTTGACTTGCGTACGGTAAAGGAGCTAGTGGAATCACTCCTAATTCGCTTGTCATACGCCTGTCGGTCGTACTCTAGTGCTAACTGTTAGGTGTTTGTCTTGCGTATGGTAGAGGAGTAGTGGTATCTCTCCTATTTCGTTTGGCTTGCTTCGTTTGTCATTCGCTTTCGCTTGTCATACGCTTATCGGTCTGTACTTTAGGGAACTGTGGGTTTGACTTGCGTAGGGTAAAGGAGCAGTGGAATCTCTCCTACGCGGTTGGCTTGCTTCGCTTGTCATTCGCTTGTCGCTTGTCATACGCCTGCGGTCCGTACTCAAGTGCTTCGCGTCTCGCTTGGCTTCTCGCCTCGCCTGTCACTGGCTTCGCTAGTTGTTCGCCTAAGGTGAGTGACTAGCTTGGTTAAGGAGCAGTGGATACACTCCTCGTCAGTGACACGCGTTGCCCGTTGCTAGCTTTCGCCTACCATTCGCCTTTGGCTTCGCCTTAGGTCGATTCTACGCGACTCATCCTTAGGGTGATTCGCTTTGGTTCAAGTGACTCGCTACGCCAGTCACTTAAGGTTTGGTTCACGCACGAGTGTTATTTGAATAAAGATTGAATTATCTTGTAAGTGTTTAGCCTAGTTTTTGGTTTGGCTTGTTCGTCTTTGTTTACCTTGGCGGGTGGTTACTTGATTTTGACTTTGTGCTCTTCGAGTTCAGAGTTTTTGTTTCAACTCTCTTGATTGCATATCGTCAGAGTTGTTGTGCTTTTGCTCCGCCGCTTGGGTGTTTCACGTGTGTGACTCACCTCGTCTACGCTACTCGTGTTTGTGCTACGCCGTGTAGGTGACTCGACTGTCTCTACCTTCGCTTACGTTACGCGTTTTATCGTTATCGTTCGCCATGTACTCCGCCTTCTGCACGAACTGCGGAGGCAGGAAGTCCGCCTCTAAGGATCCGCACTTGTTATGTAGAAAGTGCAAGGACCTTTGCGAAGAGGATTACCGTTGTGACGAGTGCGCTCCTCTCTCCGAATCGGAGTTCCACGCGTACGTTTCCGCCATACGCAAGTCGGTGGCCGATAGGGCTGCGTTTCAGAAGCGTGCGTCGTCAGCTCAACGTAGGGAGACGTCTCCCATTCGTCATCCGTCTCCGGTGGAGGATGTAGACATTGTCCTCACGGAACGGGCGGATGAATTCGACAGGGAATCGGACCTGTCCGAACCCGCTGGGGGGTCGAAGGATTTAAACTCCCCCCCTCCGCCGTCATGTTCCGGTTCTCGTTCGCGGACTCACCCGTTGTCCCCTCCTTCGCCGGACAAACGGTTGTCTCCGCTTAGACTTAAGGTGGGCGGACCCACTACGCCCAAGAGCAAGAAGAAGAAGTCCAAGAAGGCTAGGTTTGACAAGGTCGATCCGTCCCTCCTTCTGGCATCCGTCAAGGATATGGTCTCTTCCTTGCTCGATGCGCGTTTGGGTTCGCGGACCTTACCCACTCACACTACGACTACGCAACCGTGTGAGCCCTATGCGGATGACGTACCTCAGGGTGCGCGTTCCTTGTCCGCTAGGGCCTCCGCACCCGCGACTCCTTCGCGTACCCCTCGCACCCCTGCGCGGCGTGTCACGGGGATGTCACCCTTACGTGACTCCTCGCCGGACTCACCGGAACGTGACACCTGCTACGTGGACGTGTCGAACCCTCCGTTCATCAGTATAGAAACGGAGGCGGAGGGTACGGGGTTGTCGGAGGATCCTCCAGTGGTTGACGCAATAGCTATGCTATCCGAAGTGGCTTCGTTCGCGGACGTTCCACTTAGCCAAGTCAGCGTGACGGGTCAGCGCACGTCGGCGGCCAGGAGGGCTTCCTTTGGCCCTGATGGCGAGGTACCTCCCGCGCGTCTTGCCCTTCCACCTCATAGGCTCCTGTTGGAGGCCACCGAGGATATGGAGCAAGTCGTATCATCTGCGATGCCCAATCATCTGCTTCCGCCTTTGGTGGTGCCGGACAAGCGCAGACGGCGTCTGCCCTTGTATCCGGTCCCTTTTCAACTTGTTCCGCCTCCCCTTGATCAGGGTGCATCTCGGTTGTTTACCACCAACCTGCTTCACCGCGTGTCTGAGGCACAGTTCTCTCATCTTGACAGGGAGGCGTGTTAGGTGTTAGGCTTGGGGAACAACGTGGCTTTCACATGTCAGGCGATGCTGGCTTGTGCTAAGCAGGCGGGCATGGAGGCGGGGGACCCGGTGTTGTTCAAAGCGTTTGGTGATGTGGCTGCGGACCTTGTGCAGATCATGTTGTCAGCGTCGCGAATTTCATCGAGTATAACAGTGCTTCGCAGAGACAATTTCCTCTACCGGTCAGGTCTCAACCCTGATCATAAGAACTTCCTTCGACATGCCCCTGCTCACGCTGAAACTCTGTTTGGTGGTCGTATCCCGGAGGTTTTGAGAGCACGACAGGAGGCCCAACAGCAAGACCTCACTAATCGGCTCGTCACGCAGAGGCAAACGACACCAAAGCGTCCGCAGACCAGTTTTCGTCAGGGGCAAGGCCAGGGCAGTGGCCAACCTTCCCCCAAGGAAGCGAAAACGGACTTTCGGCGGGGAGGTCGTGGCCGTGGATCCACGGGTCAGTCCCCCAAGTCCCCCCGGCCTGGCGCCGGAGGTCGTACCCGGCAAAAGAAGTGGAGGAAGTGACTCGTGGTCACCCCCTCTGCTCCCTCCTCCACTCGGTGGGGGGTCGGCTCCAAGATTTTGTCAGCAACTGGGTACAGTTAGGGTTAGACCCTTACGTGTGTCGGATTCTGGGTCAGGGGTTCCGCATTCCCGTCTCGTCTCCGCCGCCCCTCACCTGTACTCCAATGGAGCGTCCCTTAGCAGGGGACCGGCTCAAATTGACATTGGAACAGGTGGAGATATTAATCTCCAAACGGGCAGTGCAGGAGGTCCTGACCCCGCATCTAACGCTGGGGTTTTACTCCCCAGTGTTCGTAATACCCAAAAGGAACTCGAAAAAATGGCGGCTAATTCACGATTTGAAGGTGTTCAACCGCTCCTTCCTCGTTCGGCCGCCATATTTTCGACTCTTGACGCTTCCCTCAGTGATGCGGTCCTTGGAGCGCTCAGACTGCATGGTGTCTCTCGATCTACAGGATGCGTACCTGCACGTGCCGATTCACTATCGGGACCGCAGGTACCTCCGCTTCATCCTGGACGGCAGACATTTTCAGTGGTGCGTGCTCCCGTTCGGGATCTCGTCCGCCCCCTGGTTATTCACACGGGTGACTCAGCCCATCGTCCAATTCCTTCACCAATGCGACATTCAGTTCCTAATGTACTTGGACGATGGGATCGCTCACGACCGCTCCCCTGTCGTTCTTGAGGCGCAGCTCAGGTTTACGATGGACCTGTTCGGTCGTCTGGGGTGGCTAGTGAACTTAGAGAAGTCGGACTTGGTTCCGGCAACTCGTCTGAAGTTCCTAGGGGCTATCCTAGACACCCGGCTGTTCCGCGGGTTCGTCACGAGGGAGCGGATGGCTCGTTACGATCGCCTTATGGATCGCGCGCTCGACGCTTCGCTCTCCCTACATCAGTGGCAAAGAGTGTTGGGGTTATTAACATCAGCTCAGGACCTGACCCGCAGGGGGAGGTTGTTCCTTCGCCCGTTACAGGTGTTCCTGAATCCCCACATCAGGGAGACACGTTGTCGTCACGACATAGTCTTAACCCCAGACCTACATCGGTTCCTAGCTTGGTGGCGGGTAGACGAGAGTGTGTTCGCAGGCATTCCACTTCGTCCTCGCCCCCCCTCAGCTCACCTGTTTGTAGACGCCTCCATCCAAGGGTGGGGGGCGCACATGAGTCACGAGCAGGTGGCGGGAGTTTGGTCCCCATCAGAGCGGAACCTACACATCAACGTCCTCGAGTTGGACGCAGTACGTCTTGCCATTCAGCACTGGCAGGTCCCCTTGAGGGGCCAGTGCCTGCTAGTACACACGGACAGTTCGGCGGCTGCTTGGTCGATAAACAAGCAGGGGTCCACCAAGGCGCAGTCTCTGCTACGCGTGTCACTCCAGCTCTTCGAGTTGGTGGACGAGGTGGACCTGGACATTCGAGCGGTCCACATTCCGGGTGCCAAGAACGTCTTGGCGGACGCGTTGTCACGTCCAGATGCCCCTCCCCCAACGGAGTGGCAACTGAATCTGGTGGTTTTCAGGGGGTTGTGTCTCCAGTTCGGCACCCCGCTGATAGATCTGTTCACGACGTGTCTCAACCACCAATTGCCAACCTACATCTCCCCAGTGCCAGACCCGCTAGCGATGGGCTTAGACGCGCTCTCGTTAGGGTGGGAGGGGATGGACGCCTATGCTTTTCCGCCGCCGGCCATCCTCTCCCAAGTTGTAGCCAAGATAGGGGAAACTCGGATTCTTCGTCTCCTGCTGGTCGCCCCTTGGTGGCACGCCCGGCCGTGGTTCGTTCCTCTCCGTCGGCTCTGTCAGCAGGAACCGTTTCCGATTCAGATACGGAGGGATCTGCTCATCAGCAGGCCAAGCGGAAGGTTACACAAGAACCCTCAGGTGTTCTCCCTTCACGCTTGGCTTGTATTAAAAGAGGGTTAAGGAGTAGTGGTAACTCTAAGTGCGTCGCCAACGCAATAGCTACCTCGCATAGGAAAACCACTAGGAAGCTCTATGATTTCCAGTGGCAGGCCTTCGCCTCTTTCTGTGCTCAGAGGGATTTCATTCCGGCAGAGGCTTCAGTGCCTCAGGTTGCGGAGTACTTGGTGTACCTTCGCAACACTAGACATCATAAGGCGTCGTCAATTAACACCAACATGTCGGCCATCCTGTCGGTTCTCAGGAAGAGATCGCCAGGATTGGATGTGTCGGTCCTCAAGGGCCTAATTAAAACCTTCCGTTCGGTGGACGGCAGGTCCAGGCTTCGGCCACCTGAATGGGACTTAGCCATTGTGCTCAACCACCTGCGCTCCGATAGGTATGAACCGCTCTCCGACGTGCCTCTCCTCCCTCTCACCATCAAGGTCATTTTTCTGGTGGCCATGGCCTCTGCAGCGCGGATTTCAGAGATCCATGCGTTGCAGGCGGACCTGCTACGTTTTGAGGTCAGGGAGGGGGGCTCCGCCTCGCTGGGGTTGGCTCCTTATTTTGTCTGTAAGAACCTGTAAGCTCTGGGTTCGGACTCAGATGAGGTGGATCTCTCTCTGTGTCCAGTAAGAGCCTTGAGGGTGTACACGCAGCGTACCCACAGGCTGAGGGATGGCAGGCGTCGTCTGTTCTTGCCTCACTCACCCAGGAGCACCAAGGAACTAGACAAGCGAGCGTTGGGGGTGTATCTAAGATCGGCGGTAATTGATGCGTACAAGGACGCTGATTTGCCTCCGCCGTCGCGTTCCAATCCTCATGAGATCCGCGCAGTTTCAGCCACGATGGCGTATCATTGCAACATCGCGGTTTCGGATGTCATGGCAGGGTGTTTTTGGCGTTCATCAGAGGTTTTCGCCAACCATTACCTACGAGATGTCTCCACAGCTGATCTTGAAGGCATCTCTAGGCTGGGTCCACAGGTCTTCGCGCAGACGAAGGTGGTCCCCCCCAACCAGACCAAGAAGGGGTCATCCTTCTTAGACGCTTTTGGGACTTATTGTAAATAAACAGGGTTTACATTGCTTACTCTCGTGTCTGTTGGTTTTTTCTTTAACTTCGTTTTGACCCCCCCCCCCCCCCCCCCCCCCCCCCCCCCCCCCCTCCCTGTTGGGGTTTGGGGGGCGGTGTGTTGATCGGAAGTTGAGTGGCAGGGTTGCCTCTTCGATCCGCTTAGCGGTAGAGATGGTATCTCCCGGGCTGTGCCTTGTCCTCACCACAGGGTGGAGGACTCGTAGGTTAGCTTACACTCAGGGCTAGTCGCTGGTCTCGTCACTACCATGTATCTACTGACCCGCCTCCTTGCGTTGGGATTCTAGGCAAAGTAGGTCTAGTCGACAGATAGGTATTTAAATAATAGTACGTTTTTGATTAAACGTAATTATTTATACTTACCTGTTGACTAGACCTACGCTCTAGGCCCTCCCATCCTCCCCACTTGGTCTGTCTTGCCTTTGGGACTTTCGGAGAGTGATATGAACAGGTAGTGACGTCACGAGACCATCTAGACTTACCGGCCCTTGGATAAGGGATTTTACGCACCCCTTCTCCACTCTTCAAGTTCGTCTGTATTAAGGTTGAAATAGCATTACCCTTAGGAGGTAAGGCAAAGTAGGTCTAGTCAACAGGTAAGTATAAATAATTACGTTTAATCAAAAACGTACTATATAATCCATATATAATTCATATATAATTCATATATAATTCATATATAGTTACTCCCCAAAATTGGTTTCATCACAAGTAGAAATAACATTGAGATATTTTTTTTCAAACTTGGCGAAACTTGTTCTCAATAGCTCTAACGGAATACACTTTATTTTTTTATCAAGCAAAATGTTTATACTGTAAAAATCATTATATAATCCGATTTTGAAATTAAGATCAAGTAATCATAATCGTCCAGTAGAAACCGACTGATGGCGTGGTCTACCGCGTTAGCACAGAACATGCCCTCTGTGCGATTCCCCTACAATCGCAGATGAAATACACTATATATACTGAACAGCAAAAGAAATGCGAGTTTTTATGATGACAGTGTATGTTTGCATATCAGCCCGTGGTTTGTCATATCATTAGTAAATGTCAGAGAACATGTTGAGCTATTGGTACTGTAGAGTACAGATGATTACCATTGCAAAGTCAAAGGGTATCAGTTCGCGAAAATGCACGTCACATGTTGTCATGGTAACATGATTTGCATGAGCCTGGTAAAAATTCAAATTCCCCGTGCCGTAATCCGAGACCTGCTCTGTGAAAAGGAACCCGAATTGTGACTCTAGTCTCAATGTTTAAGAAGTAAATGCTTAGCCCCAAAAAAACGTGAAATTTTCGGAAACTGGGATATTGACCGATTGCATGCTGAACAGTTTCTAAGGACTGCAAATGTGTTCGTGAAACATCTTGATAACGAAATCAAATGCATTACCTTGACGTTTTACCAGAATGAGACCCATAAAATCATTCTGAATGAAAGTAATGGGAATGTTTGCACAAGTTCTAATTGCATTTAAAAGCACATTGGGCCCCTCATCAGCTGAACAGGAACGTGCCTGTTTTTCCAGGTTCTACGTAATAGATAGAGGACGAGTAGCAGCACATTATCGGGATATAAATGTACGGTTTTGAGAGGATTTGGCGAGGCGCCAACCGAGCGCAACCCTCTCAAAACCGTACATTTATATCCCGATAATGTACTGCTACAAGTTCTCTATCTATCTTAGAGCACAGTCAAATGCTTGAGTTGTGAAAAACATTTCTTAAAATGAATATATTTCAAATGAATTGTCAACAAATTTGGGTAACATTCTCTCGAACACAACAAGCAAAATAATGACATTTCTCATTTCCATATGCAAATTTTAGGGACATTGATGTCATCTTCGGCCCTGTGGGCAATGAATTTCCTAATTCATTCGAGGTGCACGAGGCGTACATTTTATATAAAACGTACGAGTCGTGCTAAAGCATAAGCGTCGTGCTTGAATCCCGAGCATGCACGATAAGCACGGTTTTGTTCAGAAATATTGAGCACTAATACATTTCATCGCCTTTAAAGACTGAGTGTTTTTTAGAATGAATCAGTTCACACAATGGCTTCATCATGGACAGTAGAAGGACAAGTACACCATTCATTCAGGAAAGGTAACTTTAGTTTTTTACTCCGTACTTTTATTAATTAACTATCAATGTAATGTAATGTATACGGCATTTACGGCCCAGACCATATGATTCGACAACTGGGCCGGGCCAATACGGGGAAACTGGGCCAGTACGGGAGAAACTGGGCCAATACGGAAATACTTAATTAATAACATTGTATTAAACAGTTTATTTTTAAAAGTCAATACTAATTGATATTAAATTGGTTTATTTAACTGAAATTAGGTCTTTGAAGGGCATTTAGAAGTGGTATACATAAGAACAGGAAGATTTTCTGGATAACAACTTCTTTAATGTGAAAATACACGACGTTTCGGAGTACATACTCACTCCATCAGGTGGAATGTAAGGAAATTATTTCCTTATTTCCTTACATTCCACCTGATGAAGGAGTGAGTATGTACTCCGAAACGTCGTGTATGTTCACATTAAAGAAGTTGTTATCCAGAAAATCTTCCTGTTCTTAACTGAAATTGTTTTTTGGAATTCAAATAGTTATCAATCATGTTAAGAGTTGTAATATCTAGTGTTGCATATGCTAATTAGCATCACGTCTATATTGCATTCTTTCAGGTTACTGCTGCAACGAAATCGTTCTAAATGGTCTGGGAAAGGATTTAGTATGTAACGTCGTACTGGATATCGCTCGAACGCTGTGTTACATTACAAGGTTTCAGCGAAACGACCCTGCAGCCTGCAGCCTCCATCCTCTAACAAACACTCCAAAAAGGTAAATAATTTTATGTCAATTTCTCCCCATTCTTTATATCGCTCTTTATAAGTTCTGCATGAATATTATTTTTTTTATATCGTGGGGGAAAACCTAAAATAGAATTTTCTATAATATTTTTAAACATTGGCAACATGGTTTGACGCATGCCACCATTTTACTTAATTTCGTGATGTAAATGAAATACAGTTTAAAAAATCTCAGTTGACTTCACATCCCTTGCTTTAGTTACATGCTAATATTATTCTTTTAGGAATATCAAGGTCCTGAACATGGAAGACACCCATCGGCGGAAGCGACTATCTCCTTTCGGAAAGCAATTGTTAAAGTGTTTTATTGTCTAGTTACCACACAAATAAAACAATCAGTTGGCATTGTTTGTTGTTTTTAATAAAAGTCTGTGAACCAGTTTTATAAGCATGATATCCGAACGCAACCAGACAACCGTACATCTATCGGGATATAAATGTACTCCACGTGACCACAATACAATCATATGATTGGACGAAAGCATTTGACTGTTCTCGAAAGCAGTATTAAATGTTCATTATTACCCATATGGTCTGTGACGTCATAAAACAATTGTTCGTGACGTCACTGTAGCTTCCCGTCGCAAGAGAAGTGGGTCGTTTCCTGACTATTTTTACGCTAAAAAAATGGAATAAAATGGGTAATAAAGAAATTATAACACTCGAAAATGTGTCATATTACTTTTACGAAACGTGCAAACCACTTACGTGCATATTCATGTATAACCCTCGCTCTCGCTCAGGCAATAACAAAATTCACACTCGTTTCGTAAAAGTAATATGACACACTTCCTCGGGTAAAAATCTCTATTTAAGTCTGCATGTTGTTCAACACGTTATTAACATCATGTCAACAAAATTTTAATGCTCTGATATTATAAATTTGCTGAATACAGCGTAATCAGTAATTACGAAATTGTTACAATGGGCTTGGGTTTCTTTTGCTGTTCAGTATAAATATTATCTAAATTAAAGGCCTTCCAAACAGAACGTCGCCTTTGTATTAATGGAGCTTAATTCGTACAAGAAAACTTCCAGAACTGAACAACATAATATATATGAAATATTTACGTATCGCTTCTGAAAAGTTAAATGTCTCGTGTTAAATGTCGTTTCAGTATAAAAAGTGTTACACTACAGACACAAAATCCTCGGTTACCCAGGGTTTTAATATGCTCCGTTCCTCTCCACTAAATCACCCCTGGGAAACTCTTATCAGAGAAATCTGTACTAAAATTACCCGCCCTTGGTCGGCGTGACGACGTCAGTAACCAAAGAATATGCTCAATAGGATAAGACGGAAAAGGTCAAGGGAGATAGCCGGTGACGGATGGCTATCAAAATGACCTCGCGTGCTTTGCAACGGAGTGATATGAATTGTCATTGGCTTGCAGGTCCAAGCTGCGTAGCAGTTTGATTGGCTCACGCCGGCCAAGGGCGGCTAATTTTAGTACAGATTTCTCTGATAGAGTTTCCCATGGGTGATATAGTGGAGAGTAACGGAGCATATATAAAATCCTGGTTAACCGAGGATGCAGACACAAATACATGTGAACTATACATCAGTTAATTAATTCCCCATTTGCATATTTATTATGCAGTAAATAGGAGAGTTTATTTGTTAAGTTTGAAGGGTTTTAATTTGTTTAAAGGTGTAGATTCGGTCCAAGAGACCCGAATCTTTTAGGTAAGTGCCGACCGCTTGGAGGGTACTGTGGTTATTGTTTGGATTTAAGATTTGGTATATATTTGGCGGAAGGCCGCATACTGTGGGCATTCTGTAAGAATGTGTTGTATTGTTTCTGCTTGTGGGCAGTGTGGGCATGCAGGGGAAATATTAGATATTTTAGATTTATGGATAAGATAGTTTAGTTTTGTGTGCCCCGTTTGGAGCTTAATTATTGCCCTATCGATGTTTTTATTTTTAGAATAGATTTTTTGGTTGGCTAGGGGTTTAGGGAGAACTTGTTTGGTGTGGATTGCCTTTTTGGAGTTTGCGTATTGCAAGTGCCATGCTCGCTTTACATGAGATTTTGATAGGCTTTTGGCCTCTTGTTTCGAATGACAAAGGGGGAGAAATTTAGGAAGTTTACGGCCCTCCTTGGCAGCTTTGTCGGCATTTTGTTGCCAAAATGTGTAGACCGATTGGTCGTTAGGGAGCCTATTGGAGTAAGATGATGGTTGCGGTTGCTGTATGTGTATGTGTTTGCCTACACCTGTTGTGCGTGCATCGGGGTCCCGGGACCCGTCTGTATATGTGACACAAGTCGGACCAGTGTTCTTGTATGTAGTTGAGTGCGGGGGTTTGTGCGAGTTTGGGGTTTTGTTTAGAAGTTATTTTGCTAAGATGGAGATTTATTTTTAAGGTTCGGTAGTGGGGCGATAGGAGGATGCACCGTATTTTTGGGAGGGTGTTGGATATGGCCCATCTTAGCTTGGGATCTATATAGAATTTTTGGATGCGGTGGGAAATGGGAGCGCGAAGAGGATATTTATTGAAAATTGCCGCGTTAGTTTTAGAGGGATTGCTAGTAAGCAAGTCCCTGATAAGTGGGTCCTCTAAAGATCCAGCCGAGAAGTTTAAGGTGAGTTGGTCCCTTCTCAGTGAGCGAGAAATTTCACCAGTTAGGGCTTGGAGAGCTTCAAGTGAGGTACCCTTTTGGGTTCGGGTGGCTACCTTTAGTGCCTGGTATTGGATATGATTTAGGGTATTTGCTAGGGTTGGATTTAAGGTATTATACACCACGTGGTGTGGTTATCAGGTCAATATCAGAGGTAGTTATTTTTAGATAACCGACCTCCAAGAAATCGAGAGGTCGGTTATCAAGAGGTTGGTTATCAGATAACAAACTTCGTGATAACCGACCTCTCGGTTCGATATGGTGAACATGTCTCGGCTTCGCCTCGACATATTCACCATATCGCACCTCGAAAAAAAACTTACCCTCGGCTTGCGGGTCTAAATAACCCTTTGCCTCTATTTGTGACTTTCGTCATTCTTTAAATCTTTTTTTCAGTCAGTTTTGTCAAACCGATATTTTCATTTAGTTTACACAAAATATGACAAATAAGCTGATTTAAAGAATATCAAAGATCGCAAATACTTGACTGTATATGAAAGAAAACATGAGACAGAATCCACATAATTTATTTACCATCATTTTAATTTCATATTACACGTCACACCCACATTCTTGTTATCCTTTTTATAAGTACAATGAAATGAGTCACTTAGTTTGTTAATATCCCGTAATTCACCACACAATATCGACGGTGGTCCTCTCTGCAACTGCAGGAAATGGCACAAAACAATGGTCAGTAACAAGGAAAGATCCCTTTTCAATCAATCCATTTGATCGTCAACGTTGATGCTGTCTTTTCTTAATGACGACTCCAGCTAAAATCGAAACAAGCAAAAGTGACACATAAGTAACAGACAAGGTCCATTGTGTCGTTTGGGGTCACAATATGACAAATGTTATAAATGGTGTTATTTTATCAAGAAGTACTGACTGTTGCCTAAAATTGCCATTTTTGTGATAATCGACTCACAACATCAGGACAATTTATGGTTGATAATGTTGAATAGGTCATGACTACTGTACATGAAAATGGGACGTGTAGTTTCGGTTTCTACGTATGTATAATGACGTTGCTCGATTTAAATTGGAAACTAGTATAGTTATGATATAGTTGACGATTGGGGATTGGTATGCAAGTTGAATGAAACTATTTGAACTTAAATCCGCCCTTATAGTATGTTGGCACGTATTAAAGCCAAATATAATATTATGGAACAATACTAGATGCATCTTTAATAGCAGAATATTTACGAAATATCTAAATGATAAAATTACAAATTTTGATAGCAGGAAAATCAACGATATCAATTTAAAACTCGATATTGATTATTATTGAAAACGAGCTTTTCATTGTTGAAGTCAATGAAAATGACGTGCAAAAGTATATGAGACGGTAGTTCATCTAATAATAAATTCAGACTTTGAAATTTAAGCGATATGCTCTCTGCTGATTGGATTAAACAAGGTCATGTGACCGGTATACATTCTCATAAACACAAGATTGACAGCTCTTAAGAAATAGATTTCATAATGTGTTTGTTCACTGGCTTATAAATGGTTTGAAAGGTGCAAGTTAAACTGGTATAAATGCCGGAGCTTGTCGACGGCATTTATACTACAGTTTAACTAGAACATTCAAACCGTTTATAAGCCAGTGAACAAACACATTATGAAATCTATTTCTTATAAATTCAAACTTTGATATTTAAGTGATTTCTTATCAGTAAATAAACTTTTGAATATAAAAAATCTCTGCAAAAAGTGTACAGTGCATAGATATCATGCGCTAAGCTCCGCCCACAATAATACCGCATCACTTATGTGTCACCACGCGCAAAACGTAGTTCACAGGAAATATGATTAAAGTATTTAATTTTTGGTTCTAATATGCTGTTTTAATCAAACTTTCAAATCAAACTACAATAAGAATTCACGTTGTAAGGTTTTTAAAAAGTTTAATCAAGAAAAGAGCATGTGATAGCAGTGTAATAATTGCGCAATGATACAGTGATAAAGTAGTACCGCAGGTTATTTTTTGTAAACGTCAGGTTATGAAGGTTATCCTTTTCAGCTGTCAGTCTTGTGTTTATGAGAATGTATACCGGTCACATGACCTTGTTTAATCCAATCAGCAGAGAGCATATCGCTTAAATTTCAAAGTCTGAATTTATACAGAAAATGAATTAGCAAATACAATGTAACTCACCTTAGTTTCGCTCCGAACAGACCTTGAAACACTTATTATGAGTACTATTGTTGAAACATCAGACCACTGCATTTTGGCCACTTCCTCGCAACCACGCGCTTTTGATTGTGTGCAGCACGTGAAGTTAGAAATTTAGCTTGGCAACATGAAATTCATGATGTCCGTGCATCACAAGATGCAATTAACAACGTCCGTACAGCCACGGTTTTCGCTGAACACCAGCAGATAGTTGGTCATGGACTGAATAGCTTGTTAAAACAGAATATGTTGTCAAAAACAATCTTATAATGTTTGTTTAATTTTTTTAAAATCATCTTTATTGCATATATTTTCAAAGAAAGGGTGATGTAGTTTCTGAAGTAAAAACGAAAAGAAACAATTGGTTACTTGCTAGGATTTTCTGTTTGACAACAATGAATGTACACGAATCGATTTGCAGGTGAATTCGCGAAGTGTACACGTGAACTTGAAGCAATGTTTGGAGTAGAATTCACTCAAGCATTACAACATTACGACTATTTCAAAACGTTCAAATAAAGTAACTATTTCGTATTTAAAGTAATGAAAATAAAAACGACTTGCCACTTTATCAATCATAACCATGTGGTGTATGTGAAATAATGACCTCGACCTCGTGAATCACAGATATTCACTCGGTCTGCGGTCATTATTTATATGGATGAGTAAAGATTGAGGAGGGTTTGCCTATTTGCTCCCCAGCCTGTGCCGGAGATTGCTCTCATGACATTAAGGTCTTTCGAGCATCTAAGTTTAAGGTCTTTGACATGAGCTCCCCATGTAAGATGCTCGTCAAAGATTAGCCCTAGAAATTTAGTTCTGGTTTGAGAATCTAGATAAAGCTGAACGAGGCTCGGGAACAAGGTTGCCAAGATGGGCAGTAATGACCGTCGACCAATCAGAGCGCTTGTTTCCGCCACGCCCACACCCACACCCTGTTGGCCGCCAGTTGTGCCGAGATAAATATATGTACGTTAAAGGATCAAAATCGACCAACGGCTGACTTGTAGACATGGCAGAAAAGATGTGGTAGGTTCCATAAATGGTGATCGATAGTGATCATCCAAAAATATGGTATACTATTTAATCGATTGCATGTCGTGTGAGCGTAGGCTCGGCCAAGTATGTAATGTTACTCCTATACACAACATAGTTGTAACAGTTTCATCTTTTCCCTGAATTGCATTGATAAATTGTAGTCACACTATACTAAGTAAATGCAAATTTACAATGATTTGGATATCCTGTTAAATGCAAATATAGACCTATATATAATTAAGACTTTTATAATCAATTGTCTGTTCAGGAACACATAACATTATTAAAACAGTTTTCAATGATATCCTTTCTGCTCCGGTTAGTTTCTTCAGTAAAATGTATCCATATCTCATTATATTCTTAAAGGGGCAGTAGCACGTTTTTTCGCTCGAATAAGTTGATGAAACGTATTTGAAATATAATGTGAAATAATAGTAAAACAGCCTTCTCTGTTCGGAAAATCAAGTTAAAAAATGAGTTAACGTGGTTTTGTAAACCCGTGGGAATCGATTTTGTAATTCGAAATAATAAATTGAGTTCACATTAAAATGACCATCATGCAATTTTTGCTTTATATGCAACATCGTTATTACCACTACGGATAATCGGTTTATGTAATATCGGATGTTTTACCCTCTAAAGTTAATTTAAATGATATAAACTATCATTATAAATGGGAAATTTGAAAAAATAAATTTTGCAAAAAATGGGCTTCTGCCCCTTTAAGACTTCCCGTGTTTTTCCCGACAGTGCTAATTATAATGTATCAGGGTTGGGTAGCGAGGTCCTTCAACTGTTACAAGATATAACTATCTAGACTATTGAAAGGTACATCCATTGTGTTTAATAAAATTGAGTGTGTCTTTAATACGTTCCAACTCACCACATGTGTTATTTACAGTACAAATAAATTCACTCAGCTTGCATATTCGTCACCAATCGCCAAATATATATCATAATTACTAATTTCCAATTAAAATCGAGTAACATCATTATGCAAGTGTAGAAACCGAAATTGCACAACCCATGTACATGCGCAATAGTATATGACCTATTAAACATTATCAAACTAACTTTGTCATACTGTCTGTTGTAAATAAGATTTTAAAATTACGTTTGACTCATTGACGCGCGTCAATCGCAATGCATTGGAGTGTTTTCGAACAGAAATCACAACTTACTTCCATATAGTCCGGCAGCCAGCCCTTGTGACCGGGAAAGTGCGTCCATAGAAAATATTTTTGTTCCTGGTGAACCCTATGGGTATATACTTGAGGAAACTGAATGATGACACTTTGTCATCATTGAGCATTTTGAATAATTAATGTTTAAATTAGATAGGGTACACTCGTGATTTCAGTTATCCAGACACATCAAGTAATTATATTTTAATGTTCACAAAATTGAAATAAAATTAAGGCAGTTATAAATCAATTGTTGTCTATTAGTATTATGAAAATAAGTACACTTTTTTCACTTTTTTGTTGAACAAAAAACCGAAAGGCCAAAATAATGATAATGTATCTGGATAAACGAGGTTTCTGAGCAGATTTGGTTTTCTTACGGTAAAATTGGATTTAATGGTGTAATAATTTACTTTTGATTATAATAACGATTATTGAATGATGATCAAAAAGAAATAGTGATAAAGATTCAGTTAGTATATGTTTACTTTTGACAAATTCTGAAAAAAAGACCCCATGAAACCCAACATAGTTATAATTACTTGACATTAGAATACGGATATTTTCTGGATAACAACTTCTTTAATGTGAATATACAAGACGTTTCGGAGTATATACTTACTCCATCATCAGGTGAAATGTAAGAAATAACAAAATGGTATACCGGTACATTTATATAGTAAAGAAACCAATGGCGAGGAAACTCAATCAGATAGATTAAAGTAAGTTTTAAGATGAATTCGCATGAGAGTGGTTTACATTGATGATTTGTGATACAAACATGAGGAGCATTAATAGTTGATTGTTAAATCAGCCATGGCCTGTGGGCTTTATTGAAGTAGTGATTGGACAACAGTAATACAAATTGGTTAAAGGAGGAAAGCCAATTGCCTTTATTGTAGATACAAGAACAGTTGATTGGATGTGAAATGCAGACATGGTGATTGAGAGTATTAGGAGAGGCAAGTGATTTGGGTGTGAAGTGGTTGGGCGGTGAATGGTTCTGATAGGTGTAGACTCCTCGGATAAGCTCTGACAAGAGTGAATGGATGGTAGGGTGGGTGCTCCTCGGATTTGCGTCTGACAGAATATAGATGTTCGAGATGAGTGAATCCCAAAGTACATGTAAGGAAGATGCTTTGGTCGCGGTTTATTGCAGGTTTTTCCCTTGTAATGTCAATCGCTTATTGGAGTTTTCTTTGGCGCAAGTTGTTATTTGTTGACAAGACTGTGGTAGCCTCCCAATTGATAGTGTGATCCTTGTTCAGTGTATGCTCAGATAGGGAGGATTTCTGGTCAATTGTGTTGACATACGCTTTATGTTCCTTGATCCTTGTGTTGATCTTGCACAGGGAAATGTAACATCAATACTGACTTTGTTCTTGATGAGGCGGGCGATCTTGTAGCTGAGATAGTCTAAGTATTTAGGGAATTGTTACTCGAATTTCTCGGTTAAGGCTTGTGGGTGATAGCTCTTATGGTGAGTGTTTTCACGGTAGTCTTGATGACTAGACTTGCTGGATATTCATTGAGTGGGGGTAAATGTGCCCTTTCGATGTTTTGGTTCTTTATTGGGGGTATCAGGTTGACAGATGGATTTTATCACGTCTTGTAAGTGTGGCTATGCTTGATTAGTGGATGATAACATGAACTGTATTGTGTGTTCTGGTCAGTGGGTGTGTCACGGCGTGCGTTAGACAGATATTCTAGGACAATGCCCAGTAGTTTGCAAGGAGACATATGAGATGGGGAGATGGTGGTTAATTTCTGTTTCCATGATCAACCTGATTTTTGGATGCTTGGCGTTGAGATGTTGTAGGAGATGATGGCTATGGTGGTGAAGGTGTCATCAACCTTGTGGAACCAATAAAGCGACTGAAAAGGAGCATTAAAGAGCGCTGGTTCTTGGAAGGATGTCATGAAAATCTGTTATTAGGGAAGATAGTTGTGAGCCTATTGGAACTTCGTGGATCGTGTCAGTGAAGATAAAATAGAAGTAGCTGATGGTTAACTTGGTGTCGAGCTGTTCAATGCGGATGTGGAGCTTGGTGGCTTCTAGGGTTTTCTGTTGAGGGATATGTTGGTGAAGAAATCGACGACATCGTAGCTGACCATGGTGTCTGTGAGACAAGTCCTACATCATTGTGCTACAAAGATGATACCCTTTGGACATTAATTAATACTTGAAATCAACGTGATATCTTGCATCTGCAGCAATGTAAATCACTCAATGGTCCGTTGATTCGACAGTAAGACAGTACAACTGTTTGTGTTTTTTGTTTCGTTGTCTCCCTTATCCTTGTCTTTGCTGTTTAGTTTTTATGTCCCCCGAAAATGTTTTCGGGAGACATAATGTTTTCGCTTCCGTCCGTCATTCCGTTATTCCGAAATGCTTTCTTTTCCGGGCCATATCTCAAAAACCGTTCAATATTTTTTCACGAAACGTGGTATGCGGTTAGACCTAGTGGTGGAGTGGTGCCTTTTGCTATTTTGGTTATTCTGAATTTTTTTTTTATGGTTTCCATGGAAACAATTTGAACTTAGTGCAAATTGGGGGTAGGGACCTTTTCCGGCCTCTATATCCAAAACCGTTCAATATTTTTTCACCAAACTTGGTATTTGCTTAGACCTAGTGATAGAGTGGTGCCTTTTGCTACTTTGGCTATTCTGATTTTTTTAAATTTTTACTGGTTTCCGTGGCAACAATTTGAACTTAGTGCATATTGGGGGTAGGGACGTTTTCCGGCCTCTATATCCAAAACCGTTCACTATTTTTTCAACAAACTTGGTATTTGCTTAGACCACGTGATAGAGTGGTGCCTTTTGCTACTTTGGCTATTCTGAATTTTTAATTTCTCGTTATTAATGCAGTATTGAACTTAGTGCTTAGCATAAGTGAAAAATAAAGGTAATATGACTAGGTTGGATTGAAAGTTGGAGCGGGGGACATCACAGTGCATCACATGCACATATTTCTAGTTATGTATAAATAGATCACATGACCTATGAAATAACAAGGTGTTTGATATTCCTGATTAAAAAATGTGTTGCAACGTCTGGCCTACACCAATATCTGAATAAGGGTCTGAATATGTGCACGCCCACACTTTTTAATTTCACTTTTCATGTCATTGCAGTTATACGTTTAACGTTGAAGAAACATTCTAGCCTAGTTTTTCTTTTAGCGAGACTATTCTTGTCAACCAGTAACTTAACCTTCAAATTGCCCAATTTCAGTGCCCGCTTCGTGTTCAAATCTTTGGTCTAAACTTTGAGATTGACTATTTCCTGTTTTTGTCTTTTGCAAATTAACTCTTTGTGATAAATGTGTTGCTTTGTGAATAAAACAAATTCATTTCAATACAAAATAAAAATGGTAAATTGTGTTTTTTTTTAAAAACACACCATAAATCGTCAAAAATCACCATTTTCTCTCTACAAGAAGTGACATATTGTTACACGAAGGCCTTTTTGAGAATTTGGCAAAAATAAACAAATATGAACACTAACTGAAACTTTATCACCATTTCTTTTGATTATGATTCAATTATCGTAATTATAATGAAAAGTAAATTATGACACCATTAAATCAACTTTTATTGTAAGAAAACCAAATTTGCTCAGAAACCTCGTTTATCCAGACAATTTATCAACATTTTGGACTTTCGGTTTTTTTTCAACAATTATTTTTACTTATTTTCATAATACTAATAGACAACGATTGATATATAACTGCCTTTATTTTATTTCATTTTTGTGAACAATAAAATATAATTACTTGATGTGTCTGGATAACTGAAATCACGAGTGTACCCTATCTAATTAAAACATTAATTATTCAAAATGCTCAATGATGACAAAGTGTCATCATTCAGTTTCCTATAGTATATACCCACAAGGTTCAATTTCTGTAAAAACATTTTCTATGGACGCACTTTCCCACCTAGGGTGAAAATCGGGGTTTGGCTGCCGGACTAATATCGTCAATACACTAAGTCGAGTTAGTCGACTATCATCAAAATGATAGTTGTCGGTAACAGTCGGTACTTCTTGATAAAGTAACACATTTTATAACATTTGGAATAATTGACCCCTAACAACACAATGGATTTGCCTTTGATAGCAATTTCAGCGTATCATTGGATGACAACTGTAAAATTGACATTAAACTCTAAAGACTTGCATACATGATTAAAAATGTTATTTTTGAAAATAAGATGAATGCACCTAATTAATCAAATATGAACTTAAATCGATGTTTTAAAGAATTTGAAGAATTGTACATGAATCAAGTGGAATAACTGTTGACAGAGACATATAATGATTGTTTTTTTTAAACAATGAAATAGTTAACATTTTATACCATACAAACAGAGATAAGTGCATGAAAAGGAACAAACACTTTTAATGACAATGGTCTATCATAAATAATTGATTCACGAATAGATTTTCTGAAATTTGTGATAATGTGAATTGATACTATTTTGTTGCATGAACTACAACATACATTGGACGACAATTAAACTGACGTTCAAAAGAAAATGTGATTTTCGATTTACAGGCGTAGGCAATATTTAAAATTTGATTATGGCACGATTACAATAATACATACCTGCAATAGTTTGAATGAATTAATTGGCGTCTGGTAAATCTTTTAGTTACAATATATTTCTTTTATGTACACGGGGATAGGAATTGAAATTTACACCAACACGACCCCTACCATGTTTATAATGGTGTAAATGTGGAAAGAATGAGGCACAATTATTGATTTTCACATATAACATGTCTTATATGTCGATGAACAAAGGTGGTTAAGCGAATTTAATTTTGGAGACATTTATCGATTTAAAATCTAATTTGAAAAATAAATTAAAAAAACACGTAGAGTCTGCACTATGTAGATTTAGAGTAAAAATCTTAAATATTTTGTAATTCAAAATCATACATCTTATGATGAAACCAACTGAAGTGTGTACTTTCTTTTGAACTTTAGTTTATTGAGGGCTTAATGTATGTTTATTGATCAAAATAATTGTAAATATTAACTTGATTAAATACATATTCAAATAAATAGAACCAAAAACATATAAGTGTACTTACATATCGACTGCGGGTTAAACTTGTCAAGTTGATTCGACGAAGCGCTGAGCTCAACCATGACAGTGCTCTAGCTGGATAATCTGTGACGAACATGTTAGTGACTGCCTGTGAAGACTTACCTGTATAGTTAATATACGGCTAATTTCATTAATGAATAAGGAGAGGGCACCTCAGCTGGAGAGCCTCTGTCTTTATTAACGAGACATGGGGACTGTATGACCAATTCGTTCTCATCATTTGAATATAATGCCCTCGTTCATATTGCACATGTAGGCGTTAATCACGCTTTATTCGAATACTTGGTAATACGTGAGTTGGAGATTACGATGAACAATTCATCTACTGCCTCTCATTAGGTTTGTCAATATTGGTTCTTGGAATATATCATACCACACGTGTCATAGTAATAGTATGATTATTCTGTCGATATTCAGTGATAGATAAGAACAGACAGACAGACAGACATTTTATTCAGTAAAAGGCCATTGGCCCAAAATACAGACATATATCAAAAATATATTGCATGAGCTTTACAAAAAAAACATCCGAATTTTTTATTTTTCTTGCGTGATATAAAAATAGGCATAACTTATTTATAACATTTATATTTGTTGAAGACATAAGATTAATAAAACTGTATTGTGATTAGATAAGAACAAAGGATACTAAACTCAAACACCACAGTGTAAACACCTGTATATATTTTATAACGATGATGATGCTGATGATGATGATATACCGGATACGAGTCATGCATTATGTACACTATACCCTGCTTATTATGCCACCTTGAATAAAGTGCCATTTATGCCAGAACGGATTTCCTGTCCTTTTAATTCTCTGGTTATATGGTTATCGGGGCGGGATAACGCAGTGGTTAGCGCGTTCGGCTTCGGATGAAGAGGTCCGGGGTTCGAATCCCGTCAGGGGCACGGCAACTTTGTCTGCAGTAGAGAACTTTTCTACACGCAGTAATGTTTGGGTGCAATGCTACACTGAATTTCAGCATAGTGCCACCCATGGTTCGCTAGTTCCAGCCATTGCTCGCAGGTTTCACCGCAATGCATAGCCACATGGCGTTGCGGGCTTTGTCCCTGCCTTAATACTGGCAGCCGCGATTTATGTGAAATACTCTTGAAAGCGTCGTTAAGCCCCAACTCAGCTCACCTATATGGTTATCATTTAATACCATTTGCGAATATATACACAAAGAAAAAAGTTAAGCACCCCCTGATATGTTCATATAGCTGAATGTCAGAAACAAGTGAGCTCTGCTATGACTGATATGACCCTTAATAGTCTGAGACTTTTTTCCAGATAGAACAGCCATCTGGGAAGACAGAAACGCAACAATATGAAGCTGTTATCATTATTTAATAGCGATGACGTCATGTTTACACAGGTACTGTTTTTACCATGAAACAACGAACATTATAGTATCTTATCATTGGATTGGCAATATACACCAGCTCCAAAATTAAAAAATCGATTAACATCATAAACCCTTTATTGTCTAGAGAAAACCTTCCTTCGCTGATCGTTGAATTTGATATATACACTTGGAAATTAATTAAGCAACACCCAATTGTTTTAACAGAAAAATCGTTCCGATTTGAAAGAAGACAACATGTCAGGAAAACGGTTGGTGATTTTAGGTAGAAAAATCATTTAGCAGTTTTGAAACCAAAGGTCACTCAAATAACTGTCTTTTGGATAACGACTGTTACAATAATTTTGTATTTTGGTGTCAAAATCCAAGTTACATAATGAAATGAAATGAAAGTCCATATGTGTTGCTGTAATGTAATTAGTGTCATTCTTTCAAGTGAAGTGGTTACACTTTACTAACTGACTTTTTAACAAAAGTCACTCGTTAAAGCAGTATGCACCTTCAAACTCACAAAATCATGAAACTGTCAATTTCAATAAAACGTGTCTAATGAACAAATACGGTCATACTTACGGTATTGACTTATCTAAAGCGAGAAGAAGTGTTTGCTAAACAGATTGAACTTTTAAAATCTTCAATTTATACACAGATCATATGGTTGTAGGCATTTTCTCAATTATCATTGAAAAGGGGACGGGAAGTTTGTTGTCAGTTGAGTTTCTTATCATGCATGATAGAAGATGTTTTGGTGTGTGAATGTCAACTTCTATGAAAATGGTTATTTTAGGTAAAAATTGAGTAACCTACCTTCCCATTTTCAGTGACATTTTCATAAATTTTCAATATGGTAAACACAAATGTCAGTGAATGAGTCGCCAAATAACCAATTGTAACACCGTTCAATTTACCCTAACAATACCAGAGCACACTTCAGTTTACAAACTGGGTTGGTGCTTAATTAATTTCCAAGTGTATATGTGTCTTAGATTCTTTCAATCCGCAACTCAGTAACAACTTTGGTGGAAAGTGCATGCCGGAGTCGTCAATGGATCCCCTTCATCGCTTTCATCTGGAGCATGTGAAACTTCTTTACTTTCAAGAGATTCACCGACAGTCGTTGATGTTCCGTGGTGTTTGATGATCTATATATAACTTCTCATCGCCAGCAATGACTTGTAAGCCTTTCTGTTTTTGATTTGATGGACTATGTCTGTAATCTTTCAAAACATGTTTCACTTTCCCTGATGAGGACCGATGATTCTCAACGACGAGCTTTCGTGATGAATGTTCTACACAGTGATTGATGACATCGTGGACTTCCCTTGCAGTTAAACTAAAGCATCTACATTCATATGAATTCAATAACCAACTTAAAAAATGAAATTGGGTAAATTTAAAACTTTATAAAACTTACAAGCGTACGCTCCATTTGTTTACAAGCGTACACTTTGCAAAAGGCAATGACTCTTACAAGAATTTAGTTTTTCATGTTGATGTACTTCCACATATTAAAACTTGGCATCTATCTGATAAAATTTAATCATATTTGGGTATTGTTTTCTTAAAAGAGTAGGAAATCATATCCTAAAATGTGAATTGTAATTATTATCAGTTATTATTCAAAAGATATGTGATGTTCATCATCGCTAGTAACGATCATGACCGAACTGTTTATCTATAAGAGCATATTTATGGCCATAAATTGGCATGTACACTGAGCGAGGTCTATATTTTTACAAATTAAAGTATAATTAGCCAGTTCTCAGTTTGAAGATAGTAAATTAGAAAAAAAAGTGTTGAACAAATGTCGTCTGAAATATCATTCTAGTCTGCCAGTGACAAACGCACACTTCCGACAAGTTGTAACTACAGTCGTCAGTGATATCGCCACTGAACGACAACATCTAACAATTTAGGGCGACAAAACAGAGCGCAAGAAAAGCGTGCAAAGCATGAAGATAAGATGGCTGGAATGAAAGTAATTGGTTAGTTTGACACATTTCGCATGCAGCACGTGCAGCACGTGAATGTGATCAGGTGAGTGTCGCTCGTATTGATCGATTTCACTTTGTTGACCGGATTGGCATTGAAATGGATCAGTTACCGTGGTCAACCATCATATGACGTAATTGAAAGATGTAGGTGTAAATTCAAGGAGGTCTTTTAGGTATGCGTAAATACCATTTTCGTTAAGTCTTTGTCTTCAGTCACGACAAGCGAATTTTTATAACAAGTCTGTTGGTTCTTAGTCAGTTTACTTTGTTTTTTCCAAGAACATACTGTTTTTGCACAATGTAAGATTTGGGTGCATAGCTACACTAAATTGCAGTGCAGTGCCACCCATAATTCGCTAGTTCCAGCCGATGCTTGCAGGTTTCACTGCAATAGATAGGCTTTTCTCCCTGCAATAACACGAGCAGATGTGATATAAGTGAAACACTCTTGTCAGGTGTCCATGAACTTTAAGGTAGGGTTCTGTCGCCATATTGGATATTTTGCATTACGTGAATGAAAATACGCTATATTGTACCTGATTTTGCAACTTTTTAATAACTATAGACATATACTGATAGAGTATTCACATAGTAACACATAACATGTCATAAAACTAATCAACAATTTGTTGTTTTCCCCACTCGCAGCGCCGATGAATGGCTTCAGTTCTCATTGTTTTTATTTTCCAACAAATGTGCGCTTGTTTTTATCAAGTTGTGAAATATAAAGTCATCAAAATATTACCTAATTGGTGTATTTCAATTTGACTGTGTTTTAATCATGTATTAATAACATATATGTGTAAACAGGAATATCCTCTCGAATTTTGTTTCCACAAAAAATACCCAGATAGAACCCTCCTTTGAAGGTATATTGTAACGTAATTTCAGGAATCATGACATAAATTACAATTGAACTTGCTACATTTCCTACTACAGACAATAACCTCACTTTAATTCTCATATCAAGAATTGATGATTATATTTTCTTGTTAAAAAAAAAAAATTTTTCTTTTACTACTACATTTAATATATTTTATACTATGCTTATGATACACGTATTAAATAAACTCTTAAATGACCAGGGGTCGGATAGTACAGTGGTTAGCACGTTCGGCTTCGGATTAATACTTGCAGCCGTGATATAAGTGAAATACTCTTGGAAGTGGTGTTTAACCCCAAATCACCTCACCTCACCTCACCTCACCTCACCTCACCTCACCTCGCTCAAAATATAAAGGATCGATGGATATATTTTATTGATAAAAAAAACAACAAGAAAATTTTATTATTTTTTAGTACTATATTTACTATGTTTTAGGGGGCGAGATAGCGCAGTGGTTAGCGCATTCGGCTTCGGATCAAGAGGTCCGGGGTTCGAATCCCGCCAGGGGCACAGCAACTTTGTCTGCAGTAGAGAGCTGTTCTACACGCAGTAAGGTTTGGGTGCAATGCTACACTGAATTTCAGCGTAGTACCACCCATGGTTCGCTAGTTCCAGCCGCTGCTCGCAGGTTTCACCGCAGTGCATAGCCATAGTGCGGGCTTTCTCCCTGCCATAATACTAGCAGCCGCGATATAAGTGAAATACTCTTGAAAGCGGCTTTAAACCCCAACTCACTCACTCACTCACTCACTCACTACTATGTTTTATACTATAATCATGAAATATGTAATAAGCCCTTAAATAACCATATTTGGACAATGAGAACAAGAAATTGATATCATATTATATATTTTTCAAAAATTAGATAATATTATTTTCATTCAGTTGACCAATTATGCACTGTATATGCAGGTTGCAAACTGTCATTTCAACTCTGGATTTTTTCATATTGGCGAAAGAGAAAGAGTGAGATACAAGATTTGGCATATTTATATCATTTTGGACAAATATAATTTCATCCTAATTGCTTGATTCAAGTTTGCTGCAGATACATGTAATAAGACTGCCAATGAAACATACATCGCATCTTATAATTAAGATATTGCACTAATCAGTTATAGTTAAAAACAATTAAATACAATTATTAAACATGTAATTAACATTTGATAAAAAAAAAATAAAACATTAGAACTGCAACATAATATTTAACTCCTTCTTTAGCAAATTTACTTTTCCCCCAAGATTTCATATTGAATATATCAATATATACTTCATATGATGTTTATGGAAAGTGATTATGTTATAATATATTCAACGTTTCAAATAAAAAGCAATGTTATTACCTATATACTGGAATACATGAGCACACCTTACCTTACCAACATGAACAATCACATTAGAGATATTTTATGAATGCTTCCTTCATTTTTTGGTGGGGGGGGGCTCTAGAATTTGCCAAGAATAATGGTATTAAATAAAGCAGTTCTTAAGAACATCAGTATATGAGATAAACCCTGTTTGACAATCTGTAATCTTGAAATTTTGCTATGAGCTGGTAACATTTAGAGGCTTGATATGTGAAACAGGAAGTCAATCCAGGATAGTTCAAACATATTTCATATGAGAACACAAAAGGTACACAATAGGGTTCAGACAATTCATATGTTTTTAGCCCGGTACTCCATCAACTATTTGTTGATCCAGACATTAAGTTATAGCTATTTCAATCAGCTTTTCCAATTGACATTAATACATGTGTTGGAACATTTAAATACTTTGCAATCTTTTAATCATGAAGTAATTACAAATTGGACAGTTTTACATTTGATTAAATGATAATATCAGATCCTGGTTATTTACCCAATGGATACTCAGTATCCTCCCATCCCAGGTATCCAGGTTGCCCGTCCCAGGTATCCAGGTTGCCCGTCCCAAGTATCCGGGTTGCCCGTCCCAGGTATCGGGGTTGCCCGTCCCAGGTATCCAGGTTGCCCGTCCCAAGTATCCGGGTTGCCCGTCCCAGGTATCGGGGTTGCCCGTCCCAGGTATCCGGGTTGCCCGTCTCAGGTAACCGGGTTGCCCGTCCCAGGTATCGGGGTTGCCCGTCCCAGGTATCCAGGTTGCCCGTCCCAAGTATCTGGGTTGCCCGTCCCAGGTATCGGGGTTGCCCGTCCCAGGTATCCAGGTTGCCCGTCCCAAGTATCCGGGTTGCCCGTCCCAGGTATCGGGGTTGCCCGTCCCAGGTATCCGGGTTGCCCGTCTCAGGTAACCGGGTTGCCCGTCCCAGGTATCGGGGTTGCCCGTCCCAGGTATCCAGGTTGCCCGTCCCAAGTATCCGGGTTGCCCGTCCCAGGTATCGGGGTTGCCCATCCCAGGTATCCAGGTTGCCCGTCCCAAGTATCCGGGTTGCCCGTCCCAGGTATCCAGGTTGCCCGTCCCAAGTATCCGGGTTGCCCGTCCCAGGTATCGGGGTTGCCCGTCCCAGGTATCCGGGTTGCCCGTCTCAGGTAACCGGGTTGCCCGTCCCAGGTATCCAGGTTGCCCATCCCAGATATCTGAGTTGCCCGTCCCAGATATCCGGGTTGCCCGTCTCAGATATCAATTTAAGGTTGCCTGTCCCTCTATACAACTGCCCCATTCCTGTTGAACCAGTTGACAGTATATACAAGAATGTTGAACAGTGTTCCCATCAAAATTTAAAATGTGGATCAACTCATCAAGCTAGTTTCCTGTTAATTTCAAGTGTGATGTTAGAAAATAATGAATTATTTGGGACTGGAGCATTATCAAGTATTTTTATTATTTTTCAACTTCTATGTTACGTGAGCGTTTCTGATAGTTATTAGCGCTTAGTACTAATCTATATCATTAAATATCATAAAATATAAAATAATTAAACCAATAGTGATAAAATCTCATAGCTTTTTTATTTACAGTTGATGTAACTGCTCTTTTAAATTCCTTGATCAATTTATATAGATTTCAAACAATTTTATATTCTCAACTTTCAGTGCATCCTACAACTAATGCTTCATCTAGAAGCAGTAAAGGAAGCAGTGGCATCTGCTGCAATAGAGGCAAACATTGATTGTCCTTTTGTCAACAAAATGGTTTAATAATAATCAATATTACCTGTTGCATGTAAGGATGTGAACGGTTGTGTTACTGATTCTGATAGATTCCAAGTTTGAACAGTTTGAGAATTGCGTATGTTTGATAAGCTTCATTCTCAAAAGGTAAGTGATTTTATGTACACACACATTTGTTAATGGGAATATCATTTATTTCATAATTTATCAAAACCTATGATCATGAGAGTTGTTCATTTGTCTCAGAATTTTCACCACTCTACCATATTCATATTGGTTTTGGATTTTTACCGGATAGCCAGTCTATAGACAGAAGAAAATCACAGATTATTAATCTGTTATTGAGTTGTTAGTCCTGTAAAGTGGCCAGTCAGAATATTTTTAAATTAGCTTGATTAATGCTGCAAAAATGTCTTACATTTGTCATGAATTGATTGTATAATAGATAAATTATAAATGATTGAAATGCAACAGAAATGTATTTATTAATGAGTAGAGCTGATATTTATTCAGTAATTGGGGCCACAGGCCCATTATACACTGTAGGCGTAATAACACAATATGAAGCACCTGTAAAATCTGAACTAGGAAATGGCTTTAGTCATCGTAAACAATGGGCATGGTGGAAAAAACTTATTCCAAAATTTAGATACAAGAAATGTGTATTTTCAATGATTATTTATTATTACATTACCATCGATTATGTTTTTACAAATTGTGGGGATCAAGAAAAAAGAAAGACTTCTATTACGTTTTGTATTAAAATGATTGTTGTATTTTCATAAGGAGTTCTCTGTTTATCTATACAGATAATCAGGAATGCACAAATGTCAAGATTCTTGTACTTTATTATTGCAGGATTCAAACCCACACCCTCATAGTTAGGCACCCTTCTGATATATGTAAATTGGCACACAACTGTGTCATTTTAGATCTATCCGATTGGGAACTGCCAATTAACATCTATCAGTAGGGTACTGAATGTAAAAATAGCTTAAGTACTGCTTGTTGCACCACCCATGGTTCTCTTTCAATCTGTCATTCGGGAGCGGGATAGCGCAGTGGTCAGCGCGTTCGGCTTCAGATCAAGAGGTCCGGGGTTCGAAGCCCGCCAAGGGCACGGCAACGTTGTCTGCAGTAGAGAACAGTTCTACACACAGTAAGGTCTGGGTGCAATGCTACACTGAATTTCAGAGTAGCACCACCCATGGTTCGCTAGTTCCAGCCATTGCTCGCAGGTTTCACCGCAATGCAAAGCCACATGGCGTTGCAGGCTTTCTTCCTGCCGTAATACTAGCAGCCGCGATATAAGTGAAATACTCTTGAAAGCGACGTTAAACCCCAACTCACCTCACCTCACCTGACCTCACCTTTCCCAGTTAAGTATGTACTCTTCACACTCTAGTAGGTAAAAGGGTCAGCTCTATTCAGTTCATGCCACTATTATCCAACCTCGTGTTGACTTCACCGACCTGTGTGAATATAACTTTGTCAGTGTTCACTCTTTTGAAACTTACTCGAGGGTTTATAATTAGACATGAAAATTCTGAATTTTAAAGAATAAGTTTACACCTGTGAAAGCCGCTTAATACTTATATATTCTTTATGTTGTACAATTGCCTTTAGAAAATCTTTCGCCTCATCCACAGTTGAGCGATCAGGTCTACCCGAGAATATCTGTTTTATAACCAACAGGTCGGGATGAAGTCAACAATGACTACAGGCCCAAAGGCTCGAAACCACTGATCCAGAAAGAAATATTCAATTTTCTCATACTCGTTTTAGAATCTGATTTTCAAAATTTTGCACTATAGTTTTATAAAACTTTTGTTTATCAGAATTTTGCACTATAATTTTAGAAGACTTTTGTTTCAGTGTTTGAAGGACATGTAGAACTTGACTTATTTCAGCGACAAAATGTGCTACTGCCCCTTTAAGGCATTTCTTTATTTGTTTCAATTCAATTTAGATAGTTACAATTAGTTAGTTTTTGTTATTTATATGTGTGTTTGAATAAAAAAAATTAAAGACAAAGCAATAATTAAAAATACTTTTAATACAATTTCATTTCAATATTTAATGGTCATAAAGTTGAGAATGCTTTCAAAAATGTTAAGCTTTGTTGGTTTTTAAAGCCAATTTCTTAAATTTACTGATAAAGTGTTGAAACTTTTTCTTCACTTGCTAACTTCAACATGACATATGGTCTCCTACAATCATTGTCTTATCCGCCATATAAACCTTCTGTTCAGGATATATTTCACACTTTTTGCAATTAGTTAAGTGTCCACAGCTTTCCCCTAGTCAAATCACAATTGATGTGTTAGCATCATCCCTGTTCATTGTCTCCTCCATTGATTAGGATAGAATCCAACAACACATGGGCAAATGATTGTTTTGAATACATAACCAACTGTCTGCATGTATCATTTATGAGACCCCTCTTCTCTGACATAACCCCCCCCCCGACCAACACACATATGCCTGCTGTTATGAAGTCTGTCTTTCAATAATAGCTGGCTTGCCACCTGCCAAGGAAAAGGAAAAGTTGGAATATCATTTTAGAAGGTTGAAATATTGATATATCTACATTTAAATTACATTAATCTCCTCCTCATTGATTTATAAATTTCAGGTATAACAATCTCTATTGATGATAATACTGAGGGTATTTATAATGTACAATACCAAATACCACAGAGGGTATGCTCAATGCACATACAGACATTCAAAATGAAATACATCAAAAGCCACATGATAAAAACATAACTGATAAAAAACATTCAAATTCCTGAGTGGGCCCCCAGGATGGCGTAGCACAAATAAACTCAGCAGGTATAGCTACAGAATTCTTACCTAAAAGTAACCATTTAAGCCATAATGCTTTATAAACAATACGAGGTACAAATTGTTTCTGACCATTCAATTATATTTTGCTCCTGTCAATAAGTGCATATCTTTGTAGATCCTTTCAAATACAATAATTGAAAAGGATATGCTTTGTAAATATGTAATATCCAATTACTTAACATAGCTTCCATCTGTGAAGCTATCAAACTCTCAAACACAATGTGATATTGCACAACCCAACTATGTATATAAGCTGAACGGTCTGTTTACCACGACCGCGACGTGATACCTGTATTACCTCCGTGGTACCGGTCTCAAGTAGACTCCTTTGTAAGCAGACAAAAACAACCCCACGTGACGACCTCATTGGGCTGTTCCGTTTGACTGACCCAAGACGAGTTGGACGTTTGACAGTTGGGGATTACTTACTCTCCAACAGCAGTTGTTGATATTTGTACTGACCACGGGACTGGCCGCTAGGTAAGTGAATGTCCAGTTTCACTTAAGGTCTGTTTGTCTTTTATTTACCGACCGCATTACTTAGGTTTTACTTATGTGATCACGCTTCAGTTGGTTTAGTCAACTCATACTGCTGTGCTACATGCATGACAAGTTTTCTTCTGATGTCGTGATGTCGTTATGTTGTTCAAGAAATGTTTCTCAATAACTTGTAAGGTTATCTGAAAGGTTATCAAATATTCATATCAGAAACTAAGTCAGTCAGATAATTAGTGTCACACTTTGATGAATTGGTTCTGTTGTAGACATTAGTTCCTATCAACGCTGTCTCTGTTACATACTTGTGTAATCGAATCACTCAGAATACATATAAAAAACTTGCAACAGTCTGGTTACAGGAGTTGCCATGATGTATTCCACAAAAGAAAATTTTATTATATTTTCTTATTTTAAACATACTATAAAGTTATATAGCAAAGATATCATTAACTATATACTAATAAACCTGATAAAATTATTTGACAAGAAAAACTATATTTCAAAAGTAAATATGATAAGATAACGTTTTTTAAATACTTTCATATACAATATGAATGTCAAAAAAGGTATCATTAAAAAAAGAAAATATTCCAACAGAAATTCTGCAAAACTAAAATTGAGCATGAAAATCAGACGAATGTAGAAATTGAATTTAAAATGGGTGTGTCAAATACTGCACAAATGGTAATAAACACTTTTCACCCATTGGTTCAAACAGATTTACTATTGTTTGCTTGGCGGTCACATTACCGAGCAAATATCAAACAACATTGAAAAATTCATGAAAGCCAGGTATGCGTTTTCTCAAGGCAATTGTTCTCCCAACAGGATCACACTTTTATTAAAAATATTTGTGGAGCTGAAATTGAACCCTGCCCTTTGACCTTTAAATGGTCATTTTGACCTGTCCTGGACAATAGCGACAAGGGACAGCCCTAATTGATGAGGGGCTGGAGCAAGGGAGTAAGAGATACCCTATTCAGTGAACCAAAACCAGGTACCCATGGGGAGAAGTAGGCCTTGACAACGTTACTGGTATACCAATATCTTTTTAAACTCATCAGGCCTGACACTGACAATTTGAAGACGTTTTCATGGTTAGGAATTGTGCATTATCTTGTGAACAATTTATTTTCGTTTTCAAAATCAAACAATATAAAATTCAATTCAGATGAATTTCAGAGCCCATGGCACTTTTTTTTATTACCCATAAAAAAATTAATATTTTTAATACAAGCACATGTGCACATTATTGTTTTAATGCGGGTTACCTTATTCCATCATCTGCGTCATCATAAACAATAGTCTGTGACATTTGTAGCAAGGCATGGCTAGGGAATGGGCCGTTTTTTAGCTTAATTAAATGGAATAAGATAAAAAAAAATGATTACAATAGAAAGTATGCCATACCACTTTTATGAAACTCCGGCAATACAAAAATTGCTTCAGAAAGACATGACAGACTTATGATAATCTCTATCTATTAAACATTTCGCAATGGGTATGCCTATTCTATATTTTGGAATATATATGGAAAATAAAAATCTAATGTGTAAAAAAGTCTTTTCATCAAGTCATGACATGTAAAAAGTTTTTTTTTATGCCACTTATATTGTTTTCATTTGTCATGATTTAAAATCACTAAAGATATAAATTAAACGAGACTTATGAGGCATATGACGACCTGTCTAAAAAATGTGTCGGGGATAACAACAAATTAAATGTTCAGGGACGGCTACAGAGTGGTGTGCGCAAACCCCCTTTTTATGTGAATATTTTCAAAATTTAGTCAAGACAAATTTTTTTATTTAATTAAAACAAAACATATTTGATTTATCATTTAAATTAAATGTTAGTATATTTTTTTATGTACACTTACAATTTTGAAACAAGAAATTGTACAACTTGTTTTGGACTTCTCCCTGTCTTCATTTCCTTAAGCCATTTCTTTAAACCTTTTTCAAACAAATGTTTAAGTGGTAAATAAATACAGATTCTTCTTTAGCAGAACAGGACGATTAAGTTGTATGGTATGTTTACCCTCGAGAATGTCTGCGTTGAAGTACAAGTGTACAGTATATATATAGCCGTGTATGACAACTGGAGTAATCATCGCATCTCTCTTGTATTCGCCCGTGGCTCGAGGCAAGTTAAGTTTACAGACATATCCTGTTTGCATCACATGCTTCACATCGTTGTCTTGTTTATTAACTGATTGTTTTGACAATAAACGTTTGAATGTATGTAACATGAAGAATGAATATGTTGCTTGTCAGTAAATAATTTATGCATGCTAAGATATATATATGGAATTGTATGCCATTTTTTTCATTTTTCATTTTGAAAATATAAAACAAACTTCCTTATATGCCTTTCATATGTAAAATACTATATACTGTTAATAGATTTTATATTGAATGATATTATGTGGCAGAGGAAATATAACAGAGGTTTTTAATAACCTCTAATGCATATCCTTATTACATATGAATATTTGAATATTGCAAATACAATATTTAATACAATCTTTTATCACACATCAAATTGTTATGAATTTATTGATGTGATTACTTTGACGCTGTGAGGATAAAACCTCAAAGATTTCCTTCTATCAAGAATTTTGGATTTGCCTTGAAATTGATGTAACAAATAATACTTTGAATATGGACATGTAATTAGGGGTGTCACCCCTACATGTGATACTGCTCTTTGTCGTAGTGTCTTGATGTGAGTCATATATCCACCAATTTGTTCTCCGTACATACAGCTTGTAGTGTAGAGCAGGTAAACACAGGTTGTGTGTATTACACGTTGTGTCAGATGTCCCTCTGACGTAACACCTGTCATTATGGGTGCACATACATCTACCTGTGTTTAGGTTTACACCCTCAGGTGAATCTAATTGATTTCAAATGATCTCCAATCTTTTTTACCAACAATGTTATTTGACATGTTCTCCAAAGGAAGTTACTGCAAAAACAGCTGGTGTAAAAAAAGTATAGAATTATATAATTGAGATGAACGTTAACAGATTTCTATTTATCATAAGATTTGTATATTGTTGGACTGAATGGGGGTTGACTTGTAGGACTGAATAAAGGTTGACTTGTAGTAGGGCTGGGACGGTTAGATATTTCCTACCTGGGTACCCGACCATCTGTTACCCTACCCTACCCGGATACCCGTTTTGTCGATCTCCAACATCTAATTGGAAGATTTTGTACTACTTTATTCAACTGGTTGGCTGAAACATGGGGCTAGAAACCTAAAGCATAGAGACCCATGGCTATTTCAGTCAAATTTATTATGAATGACAACTTGATTATTTTAATATTATGTTAGAATCTTCAAATACATTGTAATCTTGAAATGAAAGAATAGCAAATAAAACTGTTTTATGATTAGTCACATGATAAAAACGGGTCCGGGTAGTGTGATGGGTACCCGGGTCCTACTGAATACCCACCCGTCCCGGGTATCCGGGTTACCCGTCCCAGCCCTAACTTGTAGGACTGAATGAAAAATAAAATGATGGTATATCAGAGAATGTGCCTATACAGTGCATCATCAGACCGGTTGGAGAGATCATACCGGTACTCCAGTAGATACAATGAATATTATGCAACTTTTCAATGCTTATGTTTGTAATTTATGACAATCTTTGAAAATCAAGACCCAGTTTCAAAAGATTGGAGCTATGACAGGAATAATTGGATTTCATCAACGGTTCTTTAATGATCTCTCTTTCATACATTCTGTTTCATCCTCTGACTGCTCCCACCACCTCCCTGCAGTCAAGTGCAAGGACCTCTGTAGGCTTAGCTCAGTGACTTTCATATGTAAACACAGTGCAGGGTTGGAGGGGGAGGTATTGAAAGGAGCTGTTTATATATACTCCAATGGATTCATCTGGGAACGTGACATCCTCCTTCCTGTTCCATCATCGTGAAGAAACTGCACGGATCTGTGGCTTAGTACTGTTTCACAGATTACTGATCTTGTTTGAAATAATTTAGGAATGTCGTAACCGTTTATTTGGAAATTTTATTGAAAAGTATTTATCGATGCTCCTGTGGTGTAGTTCTTAAGGAAAATTGTCACGTCTGTGTGTTGTATGGCAGGTTGATTGTATCTACCTGTTCTACCTGTGCAACAAATTGAGTGAGTCATCTTTTCTTTTACATTTCGAACTCAAAATAATCCCCTTTTGTGATATTTAATAGAATCAATTAACCTTTCTTGCATGATCATATTGATTTAAAAGTGTCTTATCATTTACTGTTATATATCATTAGAAATACATTGACACTAGAGATAAGCTTATATTTCCAGCATCACTTCTGAGGTAATGAATGCCAAACCTGATTCTGAGTGACAGGAATTGACCTCTGGAGATAGAGAGGTTAGAGGGCGATGCTGCAGTGTGTGTTTGAGAATCGTTTATGCACTCTCAATAAAGATCATATTAAAGGGGCAGTAGCACATTTTTTTAAAATTTTATTTTTTCAATTGTCCCGTTATTAATGATAGTTTATGTCATTAATATTTACTTGAGAGGGTAAAACATCTCATTATACAAGCAAATTATCCGTAGTGGTAATAACTATGTTGTGTATAAAGCAAAAATTGCATGGCGGCCATTTTATTGTGAACACATTTAATTATTTCGAATGACAAAAACAGTTCCCATGGCTTGACAGAACCATGTACACTCATTTTTTACTTGATTATCCGAAGAGAGATGGGTGGTTTACTATTAGTGAATTTTTTTCAAATACATTTTATCACCCTATTTCGGCGAAAAAACATGCTACTGCCCCTTTAAGGCTAAATTCTGCTGCAAGCTAAAGGGTCTGAATATTCCGACACAGAAGCTAAAAGGGGAATATATATATAAAATTGCAATGGAAGGATTAAAGGGGCAGTAGCACGTTTTTCGCTCAAATAAATCAATGAAATGTATTTGAAAAATAATGTCACCAACAGTAAAACACCCTTCTCTTCGGAAAATCAAGTTTAAAAATGAGTGTACATGGTTCGGTAAAGCCATGGGAATCGTTTTTGTCATTCTAAATAATAAAATGTGTTCACAATAAAATGGCCGCTATGCAATTTTTGCTTTCGATGAAACATCGTTATTACCACTATGGATAATTGGTTTGTGTAAAATATAAATGACATAAACTAACATTATAAATTGAAAATTTGAAAAAATAAAATTGGCAAAAAAACGTGCTATTGCCCCTTTAAATGAAATATCAAGCAGTACACGGAAGCAATATAAATGTTTACGGATGACTCCTATCAATCAAAGTAACAGATCCGAGAGTGGGGTGGGGGGTAAATTGAATAGCCCCCAAGGTCCCCCTCCCCTCCCCCTTTGAAAATGTTCTAGATCCATCAATGAATCATGAATAGTTAGTTGATTTCAAGCTTGAGACCACAATCATCCACCTCCCCCTTTTGTGCAAATAAGTTTGATTCAAGGCCTATGTAACGAACACCCCTCCCGCAAATTTGTTGTCTTTAATAGAATAATATCTCTGCTTTAAAATGAGATATTAAACATGTTGGCATCTTCAGTGGTTTACAATAGAAAATTTGTCAAAGAATATACCCCTCAAAAATTCTCAAAATTTCAATTATGTTTGCAAACGTCCAAATTGTGATGTAACCATCAACATTTATATGATAATGATCTGTAATGGCAAGTTTGATTAAATTGGCCTCCCTCGATCCTTCCCTCTATGATTTGTTAATGGTATCCATGGCATTATAACGGGTAGATCACTTACACATAGATGTGTTTGGTTATTCTAGACTATTTGATGAATTTCAGTTTTGTTCACAGCATTACTAGAACAGAAGCTTTAGAGTCAGATGGCACTTAGCAGAATAAATCTGTCCATCTGCCATTATCCAGGTATTGACAAATTTGTGTTTGAAGTGACTCAGCAGGTGAAATAGCATTGTAATGAGGTTTGCAGACCTGTTTTTAACATCAAACATTTTGGTCCAAATGCTAAGTCTCTCTTCATCAATCATGCATAAAAATGAATTCAAGAGTGATGGAAATTTATTATCTTGACTATATGTAATTCAAATTAATGGAAATACATATATTTAAAAAAATTCAAATATGAAAACAAAAAAGTTCTCCTTTGACATTATTCAATGTATTAGTCACACAAATAGATGTATTATTAACTAATAACATCAACAACAAATATACTAAAATTACATCATAATCAAAACATATCTTTTTATAGAGTGGGCGGGATAGCGCAGTGGTTAGCGCGTTCGGCTTCGGATCAAGAGGTCCTGGGTTCGAATCCCGCCAGGGGCACGGCAACATTTCTGCAGTAGAGAACTGTTCTACATGCAGTAAGGTTTGGGTGCAATGCTACACTGAATTTCAGTGCAGTACCACCCATGGTTCGCTAGTTCCAGCCGATGCTCGCAGGTTTAACCGCAATGCATAGCCACATGTCGTTGCGGGCTTTCTCCCTGCCATAATACTAGCAGCCGCGATATAAGTGAAATACTCTTGAAAGCGGCGTTAAACCCCAACTCACCGCACCTCTTTTTATAGAATGTGTGGTCACCTGAGACATATTTTGAACATTAAAAATTCTACTGAAAATTTTTTTACATGTACTTATACTTATATTCAGTAGTTCCTCAAACTTCAAAATGTAAATAACTTAAGTAATGCCTAATTAAACCTGATGCTTTGTTTGTGACATATAACCTATATGTCTATGTACCAAAGGAGCCATGCAAAGAACAATACGATCTTCCTTCGGACGCAGTCAATACTTCTATGGGATAATTTCGTTACGGTTATGGATCAATATTTCTACCTTTTTTCAACGTTACTGGGTGCTTTCTTTCGCTGAAGAAAACCATCTATAATTAATAAGGAGTCGGTTTGGGGTAGCTCGCTTGAGACGTGTTGCAGATAAAGGCGTTGTTCACCCTTTATGGAGTAGTGATGTGAATTAGGTGTTTTCAGGATACCTGTATGTGTCTACGTGACGGATGTCGTTAGTGGGCAGGTATCTAGACCTTGGAAACCTGTCTGGTAAGTCTAGCAAGATATATGTATACACCTGTATACACCTGTAGTCTATGTGTACCTGAATACCTGTATAGCAGTGTTGTGTCAAGGTAATTTGAAATCTTATATCATACAAACATATCTGCTGTAGTTATAGGTTGACATATTCTGTATGTATCAAACAATATGAAAATGTATAAGTTTGATTCAGGTTGTGAAAGTGTGTTGTGGGTCAGCGGTATTTTTAGACCGTATCCTGTGTTGTTCCTTACACTGCAAGTGACTGTAGGCAGAATGGGTTACAATTGATCCCAATCCTATAATTTCAGTGGAACTGCATTGAGGATTGGGATAAAGGAGAGACAAATAATTGGTGTCAAATGAGATGGGAGAACATCGTTTTGTGCAGATTAGTTCATCTACAATCTAAAATCAGTGTATGCAATAAGCTTGAAAAGTAGGCAGCCAAAAAGCCATATGTTCTCAATTCTAATGGCAAAATTACAGAAAGATATCAGTTAGGCCCAAAAATAAAAAGAATTTGATTCTAGTTTCCGCCCGCATCAGTTTCAAACCCACGCCAGGTCAAAAGTAAGTGGCTTATAACTGTAATTTTTTAGCCTCAGAAAACATTGGACATAGAAAATGTCACTCGTCTCTGTTGAGATGGAGTGTAGGGGTGAGATTATTAACTATTTGGAATAGTAACACATATGTAAGAGGTTTGTGTTTTATTTATATAAATGATTGTATAAATATTGTTTGTTTAACTCTTCATTCCCAAAAAAAAATCCAAAAATAAATCGCGTCATCGCATCATTTTGTCGGCCTGTAAAGACCAGAAACATTTTTTTATATTTTTTAGGCCTTACATCCCCCACCAAAAGTTTAGGTCGCAGGCTATCGGACAGGCATTATTTCTTACACTGGTCTAGTGCTATGCCTTAGGGTGTCTTGTCAAGGTGTCATGTCAAGGTTTCATGAGGCCTTTTCATAGTAAACAAACATGTCTTCTATAGAAGTTATGAAGTCTGAATTGCTGACAAGATTGATGAATGTAAAATAAACATGGAGAGGTCATGGGGGGTCTCTCATACCTTTGTGCATTATGTTTTTCATCTTGTATAGTACATTGTAACAAGTCAAGTTGTTCCTATATGTTTCATGTCTACCACACCTTCACTTCTTGTTGGAGCACCTGTTTATTTTAAAATAGAATTCAGTCTTGATGATTGATAATTATTTTCATTAAAGAATGGGATTGGGAACAATTTTCATAGAAAAACCCTCTCCATGTTAAACTTGCATGATCAAATTCCTGGATGAAAATGAGTAAGAAATGATCAAATAAATCTTTATTGTCTTACACGTGAGTTAGCATTGATTCCAAATCATACATATTTAGGTCTATATATGATGATAAGATATGATAAGATGATATGAACAAATCTACAAAGAGTGTGATGATAACATTAATGATTATTCAATAGAGAAATTGACATTATCAGAAATGACATTTTATATCATTTGGTTTTGCACATCGGGTACCGTATTCTCTCTGGTATAAGACCAGGGGACCAGGCAAACCGACATCTAGAAAACATGGGGATGAGCTTTAAGACAGGAGAGACCCCATCGCAGATGAAAATTCATACCGGAGACCATCAGACAGTCAGAATAGATTTTATGGAGGTTTTTGACACTTAACTTAAAATAATATGATAGATTGATGTAATGTATGACCATGGAACATCTGGCAATATTGGAGATGGGCTATAACCTGAGAATAACCCCAACCAGGACAACCCTCCGAAAAGTGGGGGTTATCTTAGGCTTGAGTGTGGTCTTATACCCAAGAGAATAGGTATATTATTACAGATTCCCCTGTTAGAAGTTCTATTTGGAAAACCAAGAATATTAAGTGTAACGTAAAAGAGGAAAGATTAGGCTTGAGTAACCCCTGTAGGAAGAGAATGGTCATGAATATGTAAACATATCATTGTAAACGTAATAAGTTCCTGGCAATTTCAAACCTGCCATAACAAACATCTTTATCTTCTGTACCTAACAGTCAAAAGATTGTTATTCAAGATTTAAATGATACAAAGTAATTTGACAACAAACACAACTGTAAAGCAATTCTAATATTATTATTATGAACAACAGTTAACATGACATTTGTTACTGTATACGTGCAATGGTTGTTTACAAAATACAACATTAACTATGTAAGAAAAACAAAACAGTAATAAAACTAAAAGCATCATTATTGCAATGGATATTAGATGAGAATCCAGATGGGATTTCTCTTCTACACTTTCCCTTTTGAAAATTAAATGCATGAATATTTAATGACCCCTAGGTCCCCCCCCCCCCCCAACAAAAAAAATTACTCAAACAAAACAAAATAACAAATAAAAAAGAAGAAATGCGAGAAATCAACTTGAAGTAAATAAAGCGTAGATAGATCTATACAGAGTTATAAATATAGAAAAGTAGGCTGCAGTAATCAATAACAGCTTGATTGTCGAGTTTTATATCGGAGGTTGCAGAACTCTTGACATTGGCGGAGAATTATGGAGTGTTCCATTAACTGATGAAACTGAATAGGAGCAGTATCAGTTATCTGAGAAAGTCATGTACAAGTCATTTAAAAAACATTTTTGAAGGTAAAATTTATCCTAATTCTCGATTAAAATGGAGGGTACCATATGTTTATTGATTGACACATACTGAAAGACGAAGGTAAACAGTTGAATCTTTGTATAAATGTTATAATATTTTCTCTAATGTGAGGTGATTTGGGGTTTAATATTTCTCTAGTAAACTGAAACTTATCGAATGCATTTCCAAATCATCATATCTATACTGATATTATCGAACAATATGATGTTATTGAGGTGTCAGGCTCTTTGTGGTGTGTAAAAGAATGCTATTATTCTGTAAATAATAATTTTTAAAATATCATAGAGATCCATTATTTCTTGTTCTCAAAAGAATGAGGTAGTTGAATTACTATGCATCTGTGTTAACCTATTCGTTGACCATGTTATACCAAATAACAATAAAAGATGGAACTGTTAAAGACATTTTATTTAAAGAGAGGGTTCTATCGGGGTATTTTTTGTGGAAACGAAATTCGAGGAATTCCTGTTTACACATATATGTCATTAATATATATGCTTATTGTACAATCCAGGTGAAACATATATATACTTTTGGTAATATTTTTATGACTTTATATTTGATGAAGGTTAACACACATTCCTGTGAAAAATAGAAACAATGAGAAGTGAAGCCATTCATCGGTGCTACAAGTGTGGAAAACCTTGCTATGGCACAACAAGATATTGTTGGTTAATTTTATAGCAAAGTATCTATTCCTTTGTGAATAATCTATCAATAATTTGATTTATTATCCAAATAAATTTAAATTACCGGTAGTGAAAAAGCAAGATGGCGACCATTCTGCGATAGAAACCTCATGTTTAATCTCATCTCTATTTTAAAAGAAGCTAGAAACTATGATTAGATAAAGACACTGTGTGACTGTCTATTTGATTTCTTTTGGGGTGAAATAGTTCACAACTACATTAGTTGAACTGTTGTATATTGCTTTTGATTTGGTGTACCGTGAATCAAGCTTTAGTTTATATTTTCCGTCTGTACCGTAAACCATACTTCATGTCATTAATTTTTTTTTAATTTTAGTTTTACTTTTTCTGTATTACATTCATTAGACTTTATTTTGAAGTAAAAATATGTTTTGTTGTGGCTTTAGTTTTTTGCAATCTTGGATCTGTACCACAATACATGTACATACTTTACGGAAGTTTAAGTTTACCATTTCAACCCTAATATATTTTAAATTGGCAGTTTAATTCTTTCTTCACATGCAAATATTGTCATCATATATATTAACTCCACACATTCCAATAGAGCAAAACACTTTTTATTAAATAGAACTCAACTGTCAGTTGTTAGTGGCAATGCTTATATTCACTACACTTAGTTTCTCATACAGTCAACAACTGGTTAAGTTACACAAAGGTCAGTGACCTTGACCCAATACTGATGTGGGGTCATGGGAAGTTTATTTAAAAATTATATAAGTAACTGTGATAAACTGAACACAAACTTCAATAAATACAGTCAATTGTTTTGCAAATTTGGTAAAAATATGGCAGGTTCCCAAGCTTTGGTCTCACCTGACATTGTGGGAAATCTTTTGTGGTGTTCACACTTGAGCTGTTAAAGAGTTAAGTTGTTTTGAATTTATTCATGACATTTTACATGGAAATGAAAGCTTTTGGATATTTGTAGTCCAACCTTTGTGTCTGTTGTAAGAGTTACAATAATTTTCAGCCAATTTAAAAGTGACCTCTAAGTTTCATAAATAATTTATTTTAACGAGAAAATCCTCTCGAATTTTGTTTCGACAAAATATACCGCGATAGAACTCTGCCTTTAATTCAGGTTCTTCAGCTGTTATCTGGATGGAAAGAGCTACAATATTTGCGGGCAGTTCTTGGTAACCAATACTTCTTCAATAAGACTAGAGCTGCATTCTAGGCATTGGTGGTAAAGAGATGACAATATCTAATGAATGCTCAACTTCTGATTTTTCCAATTACAAATTTTACAGATCCTTTTCAAGATTAAAATTCCATAAATGCTACTTGAAGGAATGGTTATACTGTTTGCATGTTACTTTTAACAAGTGGATCATTAAAGGGAAACGTCTATCACCGATCTATCGGCAGCATCCGCCATCTTGAATTCTTGGCATTACGTGAAATGAAAACACGTTATATTAAACCCATTTTTTTCACTTTTTAAAATATAAAACATATACAATGACAGAAAATTCAGATAGTAACACATAATATATAATAAAACTATAATAAACAATATGCTGTTAGTCCGTAGCGAAGTTTTCCCCCACTCGCAGCACCGATGAATGGCTACACTTCTCATTGTTTTTATTTTTCAACAAATGTGCACTCGTCTTTATCAAGTTTTGAAATAAAAAGTCATAAAAATATTAACTTCACTAATATGTTTCAATTTCACTATGTTTAAATCACGTATTAATAGCATATATTATGTGTAAACGAGAATATCATCTTGAATATCATTTCCACAAATAATACCCTGATAGAACCCTCTTGTAATATTCCAAACAAAACTTAATAGCAATTCCTGATTACCATTTTACAAAGAACAGTTGTTATGGAATTATAACTGTTAGTAAAATCACATAGCCAGACCGTAGTATGGTGTGTGCAGTGGGTATTGTGTTTGATTTGGGATTAAGAAGTCTAGGGTATAAATTTTGCCAGAACTGTATTTGTTGCTACATGGAATTTTACCATAGTGTCACCCATGTTTTTCTAGTTCCAGCAAATGTTCTAGTTTTGCTGCAATTTATAAACTGAATGGCAGTGTTGTTCCTAGAGGGAGTCCTGCTGCCAAATTGCCCACCTTTTTGGTTTGGTGTCTTTTAAAGGGACCGTTCTGTCGGCAAAATCTGCCATATTGAATTTTGTGCATTACGTGAAATGAAAACACACTATATTTTACCTAATTTTACATCATTTTAATGATAAAAGATATACAATGATAGAAAGTTCACATAGGGTTAGGGTATGCGTGTCGTAAAACCAATAAACAATTTGCTGTTATACCGTAGAGAACTTTTCCCCACTCGCAGCGCCGATGAAAGGCTTAATTCAATTCTCATTGTTTCAATTTTCAACAAATGTGCGCTTGTCTTTAAGTTGTGAAATATAAATTCATCAAAATGTTACTATACACTAAATTAGTATTAGTATGCACATATATGGGATGTGTAGTTTTGGTTTCTGCACATGTCTAAGGCTATTGCTGTATTTTCATTGGAAATAGATAATTATATTGTATATTGTATAATATTTTGCGATTTTGGATGAATAATCGCACCTCACCTCACCTCACCTCACCTCACCTCATCACCTCAACTTACTGCACCTCACCTCACCTCACCTCACCTCACCTCACCTCACCTCACCTCACCACCTCACCTCAACTCAACTCACCATCTCACCACCTCACCTCAACTCACCTCACCTCATCTCATCTCAACTCACCTCACATCACCTCACATCACCTCACATCACCTCACATCACCTCACATCACCTCACCTCTACTCACCACCTCACCTCACCTCACATCACCTCACCTCACCACCTCACCTCACCTCACATCACCTCACATCACATTACCTCACCTCACCTCACCTCACCTCACCTCACCTCACCTCACATCACATCACATCACATCACATCACATCACATCACATCACATCACCTCACCTCACCTCACCTCACCTCACCTCACCTCACCTCACCTCACCTCACCTCACCTCACCCCACCCCACCCCACCCCACCCCACCCCACCTCGCCCCACATCACATCACATCACATCACATCACATCACATCACATCACATCACATCACATCACATCACATCACATCACATCACCTCACCTCACCTCACCTCACCTCACCTGTGCTATAACCTTGTCACCTCACCTCACCTAACATCACCTCACATCACATCACCTCACCTCACCTCACCACCTCACCTCACCTGTGCTATAACCTTGTCACCTCACCTCACCTCACATCACCTCACATCACCTCACCTCACCTGTGCTATAACCTTGTCACCTCACCTCACATCACCTCACCTCACCACCTCACCTCACCTGTGCTATAACCTTGTCACCTCACCTCACCTCACATCACCTCACATCACATCACATCACCTCACCTCACCACCTCACCTCACCTGTGCTATAACCTTGTCACCTCACCTCACCTCACATCACCTCACATCACATCACATCACCTCACCTCACCACCTCACCTCACCTGTGCTATAACCTTGTCACCTCACCTCACCTCACCTCACCTCGCCCCACCTCACCCTACCTCACCTCACCTCACCCCACCTCACCTCACCTCACCTGTGCTATAACCTTGTCACCTCACCTACCTTGTCTACTGTGTAAATATCTCTGTGACATAAAACCATTCAGCCTCAGGTAAGACTATCCTCATGACACGCTGAGTTTTCCCACAAATAACTCAAGTTGGCTTCAGGAGATTTGTACATAAAGTGTCTAGTATCTAGTGGAGATCAGCCACACAACATATCCACTTTATCAACAAATGTGGTGTTTTTGTTTGCACTTTACTCGTAGTAACGGGAAATAACAACAAGGTGGATATATTTCTTGAAAAGGATGAGCTTGGTTCTTTCTGTTGAGTGCATCAAGTTTATACATTAACATGTTTATAGTGTTTCTCTTAAATCAGTTATGCAGGAAGGTCATTTCCATAAAACTACAATATTTTGCAGCAATAATCTTATTAAAGAGGAGTTGAAAGTCTGTTTGATTGAATTAAACATTTCATTCAAGGTTTTAGTTTTTAGATTTCATTGTTATGTGATTTAAAGAAGATGATTCAGAGTCATAAGAATTTGTTTCTTTCTTATTTCTGATAATAAAACTAGAATATATAACTATATAATTGGACAAGCAGACTGCATCAGCGAATGTTTACAGAGGGAACTAGAGATACACGTCAACAATGGCCCGGCAATGTCATGAGCTTTTCTTTCAATATAATTATTCAATGGGCATTTTCTAATGTTCCTCACTCTTTTCGTGACATATTCACTGTTTCATCAGGTGAAATATTACTTCTTTATTTTCCATAAATTTGTAAAACTCTCATCTAAATTTATTTTCCTTATATTTTGACAAACTGCCAAAATATAAATATGTAGACGTCGGTATTTAACACAACATATATTGAGTGAGTGAGTTGTTGTTTAACGCCGATTGCACCATTCATTTGAAACAAACACTTTTTACATGATATCTGTGCTAACTTTGAATCATAATTAACAGCAAAGCTTTAGAAATTAACCATGAGCAGAGGTAACTTTTGGTAACAAATATAGTGAGGTAACAAATATAGTGAGGTAACAAATATAGTGAGGTAACAAATATAGTGAGGTGACAAATATAGTTGGTTGTTTCTTTCCTAGTCTCAACTTTCCCTTCGGAGAAACTCTTCAAGATCGAAATGTCCATGGTATAGGTTTGTGCTGGGATATTTACCTGAGATCATCTATATAGCATTCCCCTGCCAACCCCTTATATGTAAGAAATAGGTAAAGCAAAAAGTAAGCAATGCAGGCCATATCAAATCACATTGAAATTTCCAGTTTGTAATGTTTTGTAAAGAATTTGTGCTGAATGTTAATCAAATTATATTATTACAAATGGCTGAAAATCATCATTTGAATATCAAGGCGGGGTAGCACACTGGTTATTTCGTTCGGCTTCGAATCAACAGGTCTGTGGGTCAAATCTCGCCAGGGGCAATTGACAACTTTGTCTGCAGTAGAGAACTGTTCTATATACAGTAAGGTTTGGGAGCAATGCTACACTTAAAGTCAGCGTAGTACCACCCATGGTTTGCTAGTTCCAGGTGTTGCTCGCAGGTTTCACCGCAAGGCATAGCCACTTGGAATTGCAGGCTTTCTCCCTGCATTAATACTAGTTGGCATGATGTATTTACTATAAATGACATACTCTTGAAAGCGGCATTAAACCCCAAATCACCTCACCTCATGTAAATATCATTTTCATTAAATCTGTAAATCTTATTTAATTTTCAATTCATGACAATTAGAAAAACATATGTAAATGTTATGTGTGACTGAAGACCGTCTATGAATGTCAATGTATATCTGTTCAGATTTTGTGTTTAATTTTCAGTAAGTATTATTTCAGCCAGTCCCACACTGTAATTACATTGCTGCATAAAGGCAGTATACTTACTGCGGGTACACAGCATGATAGTGTACATTTCTGTCAATATTTTAATTTCAATAGCTAAAGTAGAGCCTTCTTTTAAAACATGTCATGTTTTTTTATAGAATTAAATGACAAATGAATATTTCAACACACACAATTTTATTTTGATTTAATATATGAATCTCACTTATTTCAGCTTATTCAATAGAAGCAAAAGAGATCGCACCTTTATAATGCAAACCTATTCAGAGAGAATTCATGCATTTAGCATTAGAAAAATACATTCGTGACTTGGCACTATGCCATAAAAGAAATTACAGTAACGAAATATGTAAATACAAACTAATGTCCCTGTTAGCATAAAGGGTGTATATATGTATATATATATGTATATGTATATGAAGGCTCTCATGTTTATATATATTCTGTTTTGGTAAACCCGCTGACAATATAGAGACTGTGAAATAGGTCAAATGATTTGACTTGGGGTTTGCTGATTCTAAATAGTGTGATGGTTACAAATACAAAACCTATACAATACATAATCGATTAGATACTTTTGATAAAATTCTAAAAATTGTAATATTATATTCACATGCAAATTTGCTTTCACATCCATCAAATATTGACTCTATTCCAATAGAAATAATTCTGTTTCAGCAGGGGGGCGGGATAGTGCAATGGTTAGCGCGTTCGGCTTCGGATCAAGAGGTCCAGGGTTCAAATCCCGCCAGGGGCACGTCAATTTTGTCTTCAGTAGAGAACTGTTCTACACACATTAGGTTTGGGTGCAATGCTTCACTGAATTTCAGTGCAGTACCACCCAAAGTTCGCTAGTGTCAGCCGATGCTCGCAGGTTTCACCGCAATGCATAGCCACATGGCATGGGGGGGTTTCTCCCTGCCATAATACTAGCAGCCGCGATGTAAGTGAAATACTCTTGAAAGCGGCGTTAAACCCCAACTCACCTCACCTCTGTTTCAGCAGTTATCAGTAGGGTGAGATTTATGAATCATAACAATATGATAATGATAACTTATACCACACTGAATCCATGCCATGATGCAGTAAAAGAATTCTACTAACTTAACCTGCATAACTAAATCTGGTTATTGAATCTGCCAGAATGACTAGTCACGTGAGGAATAATTCTGATAAATTTTGCTCAAATTATAACCAATTAAAAGTTTAATCTTTCCTGAAATGATGACTGATGTGCAACATGAGATTCAAAGACCTCGACACCAGGGGAATCTGATCAGGAGCTGCTTGATTCCAAACCCAATCTCCCCCCCCCCCCCCCCAAACCATTGTATCCCCCTTTCTAAAATGCGTCTAGTCATAGCCTCGTGACTTTGACCAAATATTCTCACTCAAGCTTGACGTACACTGTTCCTTGGAACAATCTGGAACACAACCCAAGGACGTTCGGTAATGCTTGAAAGCTATCAAAGATCTTTATTTTTATTACGTGTTACCTGTAAAGCAACTGTTTGAACAGTGTGTACCTGGTTGATTGTGTTGTGGATTTGGAATTAAAACTATTTCAGGTAGACACTTTGAAGTGCACATGAATAATAAAGTGTCAAAGTAATTTTTTAATTGAATATTGTCAAAAATTTTTATAAATGCATCTTGTATGAACAAATAGAAACTAGATCTGGTGTTTACTTAAACAGAATAATGATAAAAAGAAATTTGATAAATGTTTTTATGACAGTTGGAAGATATACATATGCTATCAAATGAAGTTCTTGGTTACAAATGACCTGTATAAATGAACCTTGTAAAATCAACAGACCTCATCTTCAATTGTTCTGAACATGTTCTGGATTTAGTGGTTATCATGTTGTTGATTTGGACAAGCACTGTTGTCAGTATTCAACTTTAAAGGATATTTATGATCTGGGTAGAGGAGTGGGTATATCCCTGCTATGAGGTAGATGAGGGTATAATGCACTATGCATGTAGGTTTATCCATGCATCCATGTGTCCGTCCATCCATCTGAAATTGTTTCAGGAGCATAACTCCAAAACTATTTAAATAAATAGCAATTGCTTTGCGTGAATCTGATTCACTGAACACTCTCACAGAGATTCAGTTCATACCTGCATGAACTTAATTTTGTGACGTCACATCACATTTAGCCACGCCCCTATGACGTCAGGTTCATGGCTAGTTGCGTTGTGCATTTTCATTGACTGATGAACACGTTATAGGCGGGGCTAATATTTGTTGTCTTCATACGTGTAAATAGTACAGCTCTAATTGTTGCAAATTTGTATATTTGTAGCAATGAAACCTTTTCAAAACATCAGGTATGAATATATTTCTTTATAAGTATTGACTTCAAAATTTATTAAGTTCATGGAGGTATAAACTTAAAAAACGCTGTGCAAACGCGGATTTACACAGTTTGCACAGCGTTTTTTTAAGTTTATACCTCCATGAACTTAATAAATTTTGAAGTTAATTCTTAAATGACTTTGAATCTCTAAATTTGTTATGGATGTTTACCTATGTGGTGTTGTGCCTTTTTGGGATTTCTTAAATATGGCCTTATTTTCCAACTTTGTATTGTAACTGGATCATAACTTGAAAACTATATGACTTTGAAACTTCAAATTTGAATGAAGAATTTACTTATATGGTGATGTTGTGCCTTTCAGGGCTTACAACTCCAGAATGTTCATTGGAAATTATTGATATTCATAGACATGATTGACTACATGAGTTATCAAATTAATAAATGTTATTGATCATTATTAATAATCAACGCTGTTATGAAGGTGGTCAATCTACTGGCTTAACTAAAGTTTGCCTTGTCCCTCCAGTACAGGAGACCACCTTCCACTAAGGATCGATGTAGGGAGTGGGATAGTGCATTGGTTAGTGCATTTGGCTTTGGATCAAGAGGTCCGGAGTACGAATCCCGCCAGGGGCACGGCAACTTTGTATGCAGTAGAGAACTGTTCTACACGCAGTAAGGTTTGGGTGGAATGCTACACTGAATTTCAGTGCAGTACCACCCATGGTTCGCTAGTTCCACCCGATGCTCGCAGGTTTCACCGCAGTGAATAGCCACATTGCGTTGCGGGCTTTCTCCCTGCCATAATACTAGCAGCTGCGATATAAGTGAAATACTCTTGAGGGCGGCATTAAACCTCAACTCACCTCACCTCACTAAGAGTGCAATGCTGCATGGTGAAGAAACCCAAGACATCCGTATCTTACCTTCATTAGACTGCACCAATAGAAAGGGCTACATTAACTTTGCAATTTTCTGTCTGCAATATTCCCAATACATTACAAATAAAATACTAATGAAAGAGCGGTTATACCCCATCTCAACCCAGATCACCTCGCCTGGAATGATAGTCGAAGAGTATACTGTTAATAATCAAACAGAAGCCAATTTGTACCAAGTATGTTACTTAGGTAGTTCATCTTTCTTAAGGAGCAGTTGAGAACTCATGTTGTGTTTAGTTTGATATTCAACTGTGTCTGCAGAAGAGAACTGTTCTACACGCAGTAAGGTTTGGGTGCAATGCTACACTGAATTTCAGCGGAGTACCACCCATGGTTTGCTAGTTCCAGCAAATGCTTGCAGGTTTCACCGTAATGCATAGCCACATGGTGTTATGGGCTTTCTATCTGAAATAATACTAGCAGCTGTGATATAAGTGAAATACTCTTGAAAGGGTTGTTAAAGCCCAAATCATCTCACCTCTAGTTTGGCTGGAGTGAGCGGTTACTAAGGACTGACTTACCTGACACCTGGTTAGTGAACCGTGTTGCTTTCGTCTGACTGGAGACATTGTCAGCTTGATATTAATAAACCATTTACTCATCTTGCGGATCAAGTTTTCACGAGAATGACAACAATACTTTTGTTTTTTAATCTATCTATAAATATAAACATTTGACGCATGTTTTCATGATCTGGCTTCATGGCCTATCTGAAGATACTTCAAGTTGATTCATTTTACAAGCTGTTAACTGGGGAACTGGGCAGGGTGTAAGTGTTGAGAGTAAGTATATGGCAAGTTGATAGATTGTCTAACTATGTACACATTCTGGAGTGCGGAGTATACCTGCTACAGGTGTTTGCATCTTCAGATTCCAGTCATGTTGGGAGGTTTCTGGAATATATTAACTAAGAAAGTTTAGTGGTGGAATAGCTTTGGCTTGTGACAGTAGAAAAATAGAATCAAGCACCAAGGTGGACTAACAAGGATTGAAGTATGGAATAGCATGGGTGGTAAAAGCAAAATGTTCTATTAAAGAGTTGGGTATTAACGATGGAAGAGTGGAATCATTATGGAAGAAGTATAGAATAGCAGGGTTGGAATAGTAATGATTTAGGGATAGCATAATAATTTTATGATAATAAATTTGGTTATATCTAGCTCTTTTAAATTTCACATAGATTTAGCTTGACTGAATTCATTCTAATTTGAAAAAGATTCTGCATATAGGAGGAACATCTTTCAATGTTGGGGGCGGGATAGCGCACTGTTAGCGAGTTCGGCTTTGGATCAAGAGGTCCGGGGTTCGAATCCCAACAGGGGCACGGCAACTTTGTCTGCAGTAGAGAACTGTTCTACACGTAGTAAGGTTTGAGTGCAATGCTATACTGAATTTCAGAGTAGTTCCAGCCAATGCTTGCAGGTTTCACCGCAATGCATAGCCACATGGCGTTGCGGGTTTTCTCCCTGCCATAATACTAGCAGCCGCGATATAAGTGAAATACTCTTGAAAGCGGCATTAAAACCCAACTCACAACACAGCTCGTTAAATGTTACAAGTTCAAAATTCTGAATAAAATAAGCAAATAAGCAACAATTATACAAATACCAAGTTAAAGTAATTTCATAATACAGCCAATGTGATGTAAGATATAAAACACATGTACAATGTACATTTCGAGAGTTAAGTCAATAACTAAGTTAGAATAAGAAAGTAAAACAGAGGAGTGTTTCTTAGATTGACTTGTATAAACATTACAGAATGGACAAAAGTGTTTTCTACGTTTCTTCACATTGTTTAGATATCGTGTCAGTTCAATGTATAAATAACTCAGTGTTGAAGGGGAACTATTCTTCTCATGGTGTGTGTACCGAGAGGAGACAGATACTCCCTGTGTACAGTGGTGTACTCAATACACACTACTGTATCCACACCTCTACTTCCCGTCTCTACTGTGTAAGTGCAGACAGACAGTCCCCTGTGGTATCGTTTCATCACTGGTACTTCTTAAACATTTCATAATCAATAGCCATTTTAAAGAATTCAAATGTGACATGTGAAATCAGTGTTGAAAGTTGAAATGATTGACATATTTCATGTTTTAATTTTAAAATTTTAAATTTTAATTTAAAATAATTTAAAAATGCATCCTAAGTAACGCTCTGAAAATGAAATCTTGTATTTTAGTTGGGATTTTGGAAACATCATTTATGAGATTAGAATAATATCTTTGTATATTAAACAACTTAAAGAGCCATTAAGTATGTTAGTGTTTCTGGCACATAATTATACACATTATAAATTATCAATCACTAGAAATTTTTTTCACAACATCAGAAATAATTTTTGATTAAAAGCAAGTCTGTAACTTTGTTTCACCCGGCCACTTGATTGGTTATTGACTGACTGTCATATTAGACATTTTCCTTCTTGCGTACCATCCAAGTTATGAGGGAGATCACAATAATGAAACATGAAACATTCGAAAAATCACCCAAAATGCACAACTTAGAAGAAGTATTAAAGGTCCATCCATTGTGTTGTTGGGGGTCACATATTCAAAACGTAATAAATGGTGTTACTTTATCGAGAAGTACCGGCTGTTACCGAACACTACCATATTGATGATAGTCGACTTATTATGTTGACGATATGAAGGTAAAAGTAGTGATTTCTGAACGAAAACCGGACAATGCACCACGTGTAGCGTGCGCCAATGAGTCAAACGTAATTTTGGAATCTTATTTAAAACGGACAAAATAACAAATTTGGGTTGATAATGTTGAATAGGTCATATAACTACTGTACTGTTACTCGATTTTAATTGGAAACTAGTAATTATGATTTATTACCCATATGGTTGAAAATAACCGAGTTAATATTATTGGTATGAGCACATGTGCACATATCACGTTTGCCTAGCAACCATTGTTTCACCGTGACCTCCCGTATTTTGTCATTTGTGACGTCATAAAACGATTGTTCATGACATCACTGCATGTAGCTTGCCGTCGCAAGAAAAGTGGGCCGTTTCCTAGCTATTCTTACGCGAATAAAATGGGTAATAAAGACATTATTACACCTCGAAAGTGTGTCATATGCCTTTTACGAAACTCGTGCAAATTTGTGTATAACCCTCGCTCTCGCTCGAGCAATACAAAAATTCACACTTGTTTCGTAAAAGTCATATGACACACTTCCTCGGATAATAATCTCTATATATTAGGCAATTGGGGAAAAATATGCAAGCTGAGTGAACTTGTTTGTATTATAAAAAGCAATATGGCGAGTTGGAGCGTATTAAAGCCAAATATTTTTTTATGAAACACAATGGATGCACCTTCAAGTGAACAAGGGCAATGCAATCCATCAGTATTGCTTATCATCTTTGTGTCATACAGTGCATGCTCAATGCTTTTAATGGGAAAATGAGACTCAATATTAAGTCAGACTTAAAACAGTTACTAATTAGTTAGAATTCCTCTCTAATTTGGGTTCAAACAAATCAACAAAAAATCTTGCACGTAACTTTCAAAAAGATATTTCTATGTTTTTATCAACATTCAATGATGCTAAGTACTTGCCCTGTAAGTGTTCTACATGCGCTTTTGGGTTCATTTCATAGTATTTCAGGTTTCACTGATGTGTATAGCCTCAATGATGGTGCAGGCCCTCTTCCTGCAAGAATATGAGCTGTGGAATAATTCATAAGTCATCTCATTTCACATCAATTATGCTAATTTAGGACATTTTGTTTCAGATAAACTCTAGATTTCGTTGACTCGACACGTCGAGTGAGAGCGATGGGGGGAGCGTACCTCCTAGCGTGTATAGCGCTGATTGGGACTGTCTCAGGTAGGTAATCACATTTTATAAATTGGTTAACTGTGAATTTGCAATTATGATTTTAAACAGGTTTACTGATTATTGATTACAAAATATAAGCACTGACATCCAACTCTGGTTTGGGATGAATTTATTCATATTAATTGTGGTTGAACTTAGTAAAAACTTCAGAGAAGAAAAAAGCTGTGTTTCCCTGGGGATGATAGATTGCACCGTATAGCACCGATATCCAACTCTGTTGAACTTCTCAAAGGTTTCTTTCATTGGATGTGACTCTTCATTCTCAACTCCCTGAGGATCATACAACTCGTGATGCAATGAGGCACATCAAGTTAACTCACTTACTTATCCTTACAAGGTACCCATTCACAGCTGAACTGGGACATATAGGCATTTTGTCCCAGTGCACTGCACGTTGCCTCACGTTTTCATGTTGCCAACATCTGAAAGGATCTTTTAAGTGCACAGGGTTGTGTACTGTACACGAGGAGTTGTGACAACACTGAAAGAGTCTGCACACAATGTTGACCTCAAGGTTTTTACACCTGGTCACAACTGGTCAAGCTGAGACTAGACTGACACACTTGGTGACTCAACCACCACACCCATTGAATAGTACCAGTTGAATGGATTATGCACCAATTTTATGCCACTGACATTTGTTGAATCATCTTATTGGTCGATCATGTCAATATGTTAACTGTAAAAAGTTTGTTTGATTTGGCCAAGAAACAAATATAATTGGAATGTCTTGTTTTTGTTAATTGGATTACATATTGGACCGTGATTAGTAAACACGAAAAACCATTTACATCATTCACTCATCCATTTATATAAAATTAATCATCAAAAATTTTAATTTATAAGTATGGATATATTAATCAAAATGTTTGCATATATAAATTCATTGCGATGTGGAATGTTACAGTGAACTGTTTAGCTCTACAGTTCTCGCTACCATGTCGAGTATACCTCATGAATTCTCCATTAAACAGTTTTATCACAGTGCCATTGACATGTTGTGTATTATAGTTCAAACATAAAACGATCAGTGCAGATTTATGTGTATTTTATTGGTATCTCAATTGATCTCTCACTGCGATGTCTTCAAGTTATTCAACAAAAAGTAGAGTGAAATTTCGACTTAATCCTCCAACCTAATTTTATTGCTTTAAAATGTCTTGTAAAGCTGCACGCTACTCCATGATTTTTCTGTGTACTATTCTAAGATCTTAAAACAGTTATTTTCTTTCTTACCTGTTATTTTTGCATATATCTATACGAGAAGGAATATCGCTCTAGGATTGGGACTAAGGTTCAGTATAACTTGATGTCACTTTGACACAAGATAATTGGTTGAAATATCCTCTATTTATTTCTCTTTTTGATGTCAAGTTGGTTCATATTAAAATGTTTTGAGGAATAAATACAGTGGAAGATGTGGAATATAAAAAAATATGATGAGAAAATGTGATGTGATGACAAAAAAATTCACTTTGACCTCCAAGCAAAATGATCTATGACATAATATATGAAGTGCATTGTGGTGTTGAACTAAACAAACAGATGAAATTTACAAAAGAATATATCTTTGAAAGTTACAAAGTCCCTATGAAACCTCTCACATTCAACCACAATGTGGGGGTGGGATAGTGCAGTGGTTAGCGCATTTGGCTTCAAATCAACATGTTCGGATTTCGAATCCCGCCAGGGGCACGGCAACTTTGTCTGCAGTAGAGAACTGGGTCCTGTTGCACGAAACTCTAAGGTGATCTTAAGTCAAGGTAACCTTAGTGCAATGTTAAAGGTTAACCTTAGTATTAAGGTTGTTTTGTGCAGAGCCACCAGTTCTACGTGCAGTCAAGTTTGGGTGCAATGCTACACTGAATTTCAGCGTAGTACCACCCATGGTTCGCTAGTTCCAGCTGATGCTCACAGGTTTCACCCCGAAGCATAGCCACATGATGTAGCATGCTTTCTCCCTGCCATAATACTAGCAGCTTTTGTAAATGCTCACTGAGGCGTGACTCTGATAAGCGACAGGCGGGGCCGGCTAGACAGCTACTCCGCCGGTGTCTCGTTAATTAATTAATGCTGATTATCACTGCCGCTAAATGAATTTATGAGGTGTATTACATCGCCAGAAAGGCAGGTTTATGTAATAATTGTGTAATTGTCATTTGCGGAATTACCTAGTTGGAAATCTAAACATTCGATATATGGGAAATTTAAGTTGGTTTATTGAAGATTTCTTATTGAAATTAAAAATCAAAATGTTGCGAAATTACGCTGAATTATGACTATCGGCGAAAATCAGATTCCTCCTGATACGTCACAGAAGTCATCCCTTCAGGGGCCACACCCCCGCAGACTTTCATTCTGGTCGCCTGGGCTAAATAAGGCGTTTTTTTTAAAAGCCGTATATAAGTTATTTATGGACCGATTTCAGAAATTTAAAATCGAGCAATTGTCAAATTGACATCCCATTTTAATGAATCCGATTTTGACCATATATCATTTCATCTATCCTTTAATATATTTCACTCTCTTTAGTACAGACACATTGGAAGTACATGATTTTATGCAATCTATTGTTGTCAGGCCTAAACAAATTTTAAAAAATGTTTCTTGTCTTTACAGAATGACGCAATTTTATTTTTTTTACGACATGGTTTTTTGGGGGGAATGAAGAGTTAAACACACAAAATTTATACAATTATTTATATAAATAAAACACAAACCTCTTAAATATGTGTTACTATTCCAAATAGTTAAAAATCTCACCCCTACACTCCATCTCAACAGAAACGAGTGACATTTTCTATGTCCAATGTTTTCTGAGGCTAAAAAATTACAGTTATCTGCCACTTACTTTTGAAAACCTAGAAAAAAAGACCTGAGGGGTAGGTTTGAAACTGATGCGGCGGAAACCAGAAACAATTTTTTTTCTTTTGGGCCTTATACTTCGATAGAGGAACAAAACATTTCTGTAATATTTGAACTTCATGTTACAGCACAGTCCTGCCCACTGAACTGCGGGGCCTATGGAACATGTACACAGAACACAGCGGGACAGTTCGTCTGTGTCTGCAACAGTGGGTACATTGGATCTAGCTGTGCTGGTAAGTGGTCTGTATTGAAGTCTTATAACATGACGTACCTTGCTGACACGTAATACCATGCGATATAGTTGTCGGCCTGTCCATCTGTCCATAATCATTTCTTTCCCGAAACAGAATTCGAAGACCATTCATGATATCTTTCCGAAACTTTCCACTCGTATTACCAACCAACTGAAGAGCCGCCTTTTGATATTTTCAGATTTTGTGAAATTCTATTTTCGTTCCTATAGAAGCTCTTTAAATTTGGACTTTGTTTAGGGAAAACTTTCGAGCACAACTCCAAAACCTTTCGTCATATCTTCCTGAAACTGCTATTTAACTGGTTGCTTTTTTCCCTTTCTACCAGAAAATGTTTGCACACGGATTATGCAGAGTGTGAAAAACCTACCAATCTGCAAGATGAACGCGGCGGGCAACTGTACTGGTGACCTGGCTAACGGCATCCTCTGCTCTTGTCCTGAAGGCAGATCTGGACTCCTTTGTGAACTTGCTCAACAGGCAACCCGTGAGTATAGACCCGTCTTCACAGACAAATCGATTTTAGATTTGTGATTTTTCTGTCAATTTATATTTTATAAATTCGTGTTTGTTCTATTTCCAGCACTGACTTTGTGTCAGCGGCGAGAGAAGCTGAACACTTTCATACTGAGTCTGCTTGATAGTTCTACACCCGAGAGCCAACTGAGCGACGTCGTCAGACAAATAAGACAACTGGTGGACACTACCCAGCTGAAGGATCTGCTCCGAGATGCAGGGATGCAACAGGTTGTAGAGTTCGCATGTGATTCAGACGGTCGGTTCCGGTCAAGCCAGTGCGAGAAGGACGTGTACACTATGGCAAGGCAGTGTTACTGTGTCGATCAGGACTCGGGGAGGATAAAGACTGGGTATTCCAAGATGGCGAACCGACCCGACAACTGCCCTGCTTATGGTAGGTTGCATGGCTCTCCGTATGAGGTAACAGTTGCCATAGTTACACAGCAGAATCTGGTGCATAGTCAGATCTCGGTTGTGCTCCGTCTATCTACCACAATCTTCAGGGGGTTGTCCCACGAACTGATCTTAAAGGGGCTGTGGCACGTTTTTTGCAAAATTTATTTTTTCAAATTTCCATTTTATAATGGTAGGTTATGTCATTTATATTTACTTCAGAGGATAAAACATCAGATCACACAAACCAATTTGTGAAAAAATGTGCTACTGCTCCTTTAACCGTAACAACAATCGTAAGCCATTTTTTATCATTCGCTAAGATTGATCTTAGGCTAAGATTGGTTTGTGGAACGGAACCCAGGTCTTTCTTACAATCTTTCCAATCTACTAGCATATTAGAAGAAGTATTAGATAAGATAACATTGGGTCTTCATCACACATGTAAATTCTATTCTATCCACTCTTTATGATGGAAGGTTGAGGGTCTTGGAATATGTGTGTGAACTAACTGAAGTAGTTTCACATTTTGACAAACGAAATGACAAGTCAAATTTGGTATCAGACTTCATTCATCTATAATAATTACTTTATTTTCAACATCAGACTAGTGTTAACACAATGTCTCATAACCCTAAGCTCCCAATATTTTCAAATTGATGACGTCCTTCATTGTTGAATTATACAGACACCACTTTAGTTACCTTGACCCATATTTTCAAAGCTTTCTGCTAAGAGTTTAGCCGAGTGAGAAATCAGCTCCGCTGGAAAATGCTCGTTAAATCTCCAAATGAAGAAGAAGTGTTAAGATAGTTCTAAGTGCCATACATGAACATTGACTTGCGACTATCTTAGCACTAAGCCATCTTAGAAAATATGGGCCCTTGACTTTATTTTCAAGGTACATTTTCCAAACTTTTGTTAATGCTTCATGTCATGGACCGTTGCACCCAGTGTCTAAATTCTGTGATCATTATGAAACTTTATACCAGTTATGCAATATTTAAGAAATAAAGTTCGCTGTACCCCAATGTGTTTTGTAATAAAGTATAGTTTTGCCCTGAACTATTATAGTTAAAGTACGAGGACGGTAGTCCGAGTACTTTGACGTTATAATAGTTCAGGGCAAAACTATACTTTATTACAAAACACATTGGGGTGCAGCGAACCTTATTACTTTTCTAAGATAACCCATAACACAACATTCTGCTTTGAGTAATTTTGCAAGAAAAATAGAGTTTACTTCCTTAATATTAATAATCCATGATCAGGGCCAAATGACGAGCCGTGCGACAACAGCGACTATGATGTCATTGTTCTGTTGTGACGTCATAGTGGTTCCTGGTTTTGCCTAATGCGGATTTCGTCGTTTTGGTTCAAGTACAAATGTAGCTTAAAATTTAAGACTAATTCGGATACAAAAGAACACATTCCTTCAATAATTGTTATAACAACGCTACCGTTGTTTTAGGACATTATCATTTGCAGAAAAACACGGTCTTTTCAAATGCCCTCTTTCGTTGGGTTACCATGGGCACACGTGACTACGAGGGGAGCGGAAACGTCGTTCAATTGTTACGTCATCACAAAAACTATACCTTTATCGTCTGATAAAGTACTTTTATTTCGATTGTTCTAGCCGCTAGGAATCTTAGAAATGAAGATAATAACTAGTAAATGATATTTATTATTATGTGTCTTACTTGACTCAAAGTTAACAGCTGGGGACATTTCCATTTAGTGGCAAAACCTTGTTTTAGTTTGATTTTCAAAGTGATCTAAAATTTGCCAAAATACAGCATTTTTTTTAATTTCAAACAAAAGAAAAAAAGATGGCGGATACTGTGGATAGAAGCATCACTTAAAAGCTCAGTTGGTAGAGTGTCCGCTCATCACCCGGATGGTCGGGGTTCGATTCCCGGCCGCATCATACCAAAAGACGTTAAAAGATGGGAGTTGTTGCTTCCTTGCTTGACACTCAGCATTATAAGGATAGAACAACGCTTGAACTGGCGCTGCACTGTGGCTGCTGGGTGCCAACGGCGCACAAAGAATTTCTGAATTAACATTGTAATGAGGACAATAAAGTGTTATTATTATTATTATTACTACAGGCACAGCACAGTGTGAGATGGTGCCAGAAACTGGGATGTGTAAGGCGTCCCAGCCACGATGGTTCTTCAACACGACAACCAGCAAGTGTGAAATGTTCACTTACGGAGGATGTGGAGGAAACATAAATAACTTTGAAACTGTCAATGAATGTTACAACACATGTAAGAACTCTAATATTCTAATTCTAATATTTGATATATTTCAGTATAAATTTATATAAATTTGAATTGAGTATAAATAATATTTTTTCATAATCTACACATAAAATATATATGTTATTTAAAAACATAATGACGTAAAACATTTTAAAAAATACATGCCATTTTAATATACAGTCAGGCTTCGATAATCTGAACGCATCCGTTTTTCATCAAAAACGTTCGGATAGTGAATTGTTCGGACTACTGAGTACTGAGGACTACTATAGAGATTAGTTTGGTTACATCTTCCTACCGTTCGGAAACTGCGAGATTCGGATTATCGGTGGCCGGATTATCGCGGCTTGACTATATATCCCAAGTTTTAAAATCGATAAACCTTAAAATGACTCAATTTGATTAATGTGTTTTTTCTTTCTGTGTATTCAGGTAGGGACTATGCATTCCCATGTGCAGTGAGTATATTTCCGTATTTGGATTCCAACTCTACAATTTGATGAAACGATAACATGGAATAAAACAGATAATAATTTTCAAATAAAGGCCCACAAAAAAAAAGAATTTGTTTCTGGTTTCCGCCCGCATCAGTTTCAACCCACGCAAGTCTTTTTTTCTCTAGGTTTTAACAAAATTAAGGGGCAGATAACTATAATTTTTTAGCCTCAGAAAACATTGGACATAGAAAATGTCACTTTCTGTTGAGATGAAGTGTCTGGGTGAGATTATTGACTTTTTGGAATAGTAACACATATTTAAGAGGCTTTGTGCTTTATTATATAAATAATTGTATACATTTTGTTTGTTTAACTCTTCATTAAAAAAAAAAAATGTCTTAAAAATATTTTAAAAATTGCGTCATCGCATCAATTTTGTCAGCCTGTAAAGACCAGAAACATTTTAAAATATTTTTTAGGCCAAAAAGGCATAATTTGAAATCAATATTCAAATATGGTTTATTATCCCTAAATTATTAAATTTTGAATTCCTTACAGTATTTTATTTTGGGTGTCAATCAGTAAATGCAATATGTTTACCTGTTGAAGTTGAAGATCAAAGTAAGGATAATTGATTTTTCAAATAATATATCTTAAAGGCGCTGGAGCACGTTTATTGCAAGTTTCGTTTTCATTTTAAAACTCTCTACATTGAGGGAGTATTATCTGGCCATTAATAACAACATGTATTTACCTTTTTGTGAGATCACTTTATTTCAGTAAACAGAACGTGCTACAGCACCTTTAACTATGAATAGATTTATCATAATTAACCTGCAAGTTTATTTGTTTTGCAGGCTGTTTCGTGTATGGTTGGAACAACGTGTACTGTTGTGCCAGATAATAATGCTTGTCGAGTTGGGAAATGTGCTCACTCAGCTACTTGCCGTGGTAAGTCATCATCAACATGTGAACAATAGGAACAGTTTGATATATAGAGATTATTACCCGAGGAAGTGTGTCATATGACTTTTACGACACGAGTGTGAATTTTTGTATTGCCCGAGCGAGAGGCTATACAGAAATTTGCACGAGTGTCGTAAAAGTCATATGGCACACTTCCGAGTGTAATAATTTCTTTATTACCCGTTCTATTCCTTTTTTATGTAATGGAGAATGCATTCAGAGCCGTGGATTCGTTAAAAATAATCAACGAGCCCCGAAGGATATTTGACATTTCTCGTCGAATACCATGAATATCTGATAGAGTGAAGTAGAAATGTATATTTTCACGAGTGGCGCAGCTACGAGTGTAAATATATTATTTCTTCTTCACAAGATGAGATATACATGGTTTTCGACACGACATGTCAAATATTCTGTTTATTAGATTTAACAAACATGCATATATTTGGTAAATGACGTTATTTTATAAACAGAGCCTCCGAGATCACCTTCCGTCAAATCCTCAAGGTGAAATATACCTTAAATACAACAAATCATCAAGGGTGAAATATACCTGTTAAGACCATCAATCAAGGGTTAAATATAACCATAATCCATGTAAACACCATCAATCATCATGTATGAAATATACCTGTAAACACCATCAATCATCATGTATGAAATATACCTGTTAACACCATCAATCATCAAGGGTGAAATATACCTGTAAATACCATCAATCATCATGTATGAAATACACCTGTTAACACCATCAAACGTCAAGGGTGAAATATACCTGTAAACACCATCAATCATCATGTATGAAATATTCCTGTAAACACCATCAATCATCATGTATGAAATATACCTGTTAACAACTTCAATCATCATGTATGAAATATACCTGTTAACACCATCATTCGTCAAGGGTGAAATATACCTGTAAACACCATCAATCAACATGTATGAAATATACCTGTTAACACCATCAATCATCATGTATGAAATATACCTGTTAACAACATCAATCATCATGTATGAAATATACCTGTTAACACCATCACTCGTCAAGGGTGAAATATACCTGTAAACACCATCAATCATCATGTATGAAATATACCTGTAAACACCATCAATCATCATGTATGAAATATACCTGTTAACACCATGAATCAATCGTCAAGGGTGAAATATACCTGTAAACACCATCAATCATCATGTATGAAATATACCTGTAAACACCATCAAACGTCAAGGATGAAATATACCTGTTAACACCATCAATCGTCAAGGGTGAAATACATCTGTAAACACCATCAATCGTCAAGGATGAAATATACATCTGTAAACGCTATCTATCATCATGGGTGAAATATAAATCATCAACAAAGGTGGAATATACCTGAAAACACCATCAATCAAGGGTTTAATATAACCTTAATCCATACTTTTTTGCCAGATAACGTATATATGGTACATTACCTGAGGGCAGATTGTTTTTAATATCAAGGAATGTGCATTATCTGTGCATTACTTATTTCAAAATATAAATAATGCACAGATAATGCACATTGAGGTGACATATCCATTTATGTACAATGTTTCCTATATTTCCAGCTGAAGTGAAGGAGGGTCAGTGTCCAAGTGCTACGGGGTTCGGTATATGTGTGGAGAGCTGTTCCTCAGACTCTTCCTGTTCTGGCACGGAGAAGTGTTGTTCTAACGGTTGTGGACATGTCTGTATGCAGCCTGAACCTTCCGTTGGTAAGTGTTCGAACTTGCACTCCCGTTCTAACCATTCTAAAATGCAGCTTATCTGAGAACACCTATGATCAATTAGAGGATTAGCACTGTGGCAGAGCGTTTGCAATCATCATTGCGGCATCAGCGAACCCAGGAAGTTTGAAAGTAGGAAGTTCACCTGTTGAAAGTGGGAAGTTCACCTGTTGAAAGTAGGAAGTTCACCTGTTGAAAGTGGGGGGTTCACCTGTTGAAAGTGGGGGGTTCACTCAGGGCCCCTCAAATTAATATGCAAATGTTTTTAAAAGTTGTGGTTAGAACCACTTTAATCCACCCTCTGGCATGGCGCTGTTACTTCTCTACCAGATAACAAATCACGCCTTGTTTGTCCTCAATGTTTTCAGAATATTTGATTGTGTTATGACTCGGACTAAATCAATATGCTTTTCTGTCAATGGCCTCTCAACCAATCAGATCACTGAAAAATATGCTCACATAATATTTGATCGTATTACAGATTCCTCCCACGTGCCCCCCCAGTGTAAGGTGTCCCCCTTACCCAAGAACGGGATGATGTGTATGGCCTACATGCCCCGGTTCTTCTACAACTACACCACCTCCATGTGCGAGACCTTCATCTACGGGGGATGTGGGGCAACCGCCAACCACTTCTTTACCGCTCAACAGTGCTACGATTTCTGTAAGGAAATACTTGTTTTTTAATTTATTCTTAGTATTAAAAACAAAAGTTGCAAACATTAGATTATATTAGTTCATTGGATTATTAAATGAATTAGAAATTGAATTATTAAACATATATTTTGATGAATAAGAAGTACACATGAGTATTTTCTTTATTGGTTTATACATGATTGCTTTTGTTTGCAGGTAATGAAGAGAGTAATCCATGCCAAGCTAAGGTAAATAATGCAACAGTATTAAAGGGGCTGTAGCACATTTTTTGCAAAATTCATTTTTTCAAATTTACCATTTATAATGATAGTTTATGTCATTTAAATTTACTTTAGAGTGTAAAACATTTTATTACACAAACCAATATCCGATTTGGTAATAGCAATGTTGCGTTTAAAGCAAAAATTGCATGGCGGCCATTTTTTTGTGAACACATTTTATTATTTCGAATTACAAAAACAATTCCCATGGCTTTACTGAGCTATGTACACTTATTTTTAACTTGATTTTCCAAAGAGAGACGGGTGTTTTACTATTGGTGACATTATTTTTCAAATACATTTCATCGACTTATTTCAGCGAAAAAACGTGCTACTGTCCCTTTAAAATTTGATAACAAAATTCATTTAAAAATATGAAACCAGAGAGGTCCAGGTACAACCATAAGCTTATGGTATTGAGTAAAATAATTTGTTTATGTTAAAAAGGACATTTGGATAAGATTCTTTTGTAGAAATTAAATTTGAATGGATTATTTTGCACCTATATTCCTCTAAAAACAGTTCATTTTAATTGGACTGAACAATATTCTTAATTTGTGAATTATTCCTATTTAGTCATGTGGTGCGGGCTCGGAATGTTTCCTGACCTCGACCTTCATCCGAGAGAGACAGAAGCACACTACGACAGCAGTCTGCACAGGTACACGCGTCTCATTCACAGTGCGGCTTTTGCCATTGTGATGATAGTTACCCTTTTTAAAAAATCCCATTGAAAACTCACTCTCAAAGTGTTGAAGCAAACAATATTATACATGCTTTTGCAAAAACCTTTAGACAATATTTTTTTTAGAAAAGTGTTAAGAAGAGTGTCTAGTGGTAATTATGAAATTATGAAAACTGACATCAATGCATACTTATGTTGAGTATTATGATACTGTGCCACGAGGAAAAAGAGCATATTGCTTTTATTCAGATTTCCATATATGAGTGAGCAAAATAATGTAGTTTTGGCAGTTGTGTAAGGGTCTCAATCTAAGGAATTGTCGGCCCGATCTCCGAATTTGTTGAAACTGATCCATGTGAGATATGTGAATTATCCCTGTGGAATGTGACTGTTATAAATTTTGAACTCCTATCTTTACCGTACCATAATTTTGTTAACCATGTTTCAGCTGTTGGTTATGAAGTGACGAAGATTATCAGACTAGCCATTGAGTGGTTGAATCAGTACAATGACCGCGAATCGGAGGAAACCAGGTTCATCACGCGGGCACTCAGAAGCGCTGTAAGCTCACTTTACTTTATTTAAGAAATAGAAGACGAGGTGGCGTGCTTTATCGTTGAATAAAACATAGCAGGGAGCATATAACACGAAGGGCGCAGCCGTGAGTGTTTTATGCTCTCTGCTATGTTTTATTCTATGATAAAGCACAACCGCGAGTCTTCTATTTCTTATATGAGACGCCCTTAAATAGTAACTCGCTTTTATATAAAAAAAAAACTTCGAGATATTTTGTTTGTAATAACTATTTTTTGAAAATATTAATGTCTCCCGTCATAGAACACATTCGCTAGCATTGAACAATCAACGTGATGTAAAATATGACGTCATTTACTAAGCGACGCTCTAACAAACGTCTGAAATCACGAGCATGTTTTTTTTGTTTCATAAAGCACGCCGTCGGTCCCATTGACCACCTGTGTTTCATTGCTGTGGGTATCTTAAATTTAAAAATCATCCTTGAAAAGTTTTTCAAAGCATTATATTCTCATTAGTTTGGGATGAAGGTAAATAGGAACAAAACACCCGCTAAGAAAAATCAACTTGGTCAGGTTAAGGTTTTAGTAATGTCATCTGTCTTATGAAACTTCATCTAACTATAGGTTGATGTCTGTTTGACAGCCATGACGTATATATAAGTGATTCACTTCTGGTTGAATGAAAATTACATATAAAAAGCATTTTAACCCTTACGTTGCGTATATATATTTTACCATTTTTAGCCCCTGTGGCGGAATTTACAGGCTCGCAGCTCGCAGCAGTAGTTTGAGCTTATTCACTAACGAGCTCTGCTGGCGGAATTTCCAGGCGGCGATTCCGGTACCGTTTTTACGAAATATACCGCATCTACATGGCGAATAAGGACTATATACGGGCGTTCAATACAAATTCAAGTAGCGACACCCGTACACAAATGGCTAATTCACACCCGAAACTTTGAATGAATTTTCTATGTTTTTTCGTTTTTATTCTATTACTTTCGAAAGATTGTCTTTAATTCGGGCCTCGTAACATCATAAATACGAAACGAAAAAAATTCCATTTATATACGGAATTGAAGACAAGATGTCTAGCTTCACAATGATATAAAAATTATTAGAATGCGACCTTTGGTTATAATTCTATAGCTATGTAAAGCTTGTCTTTATTTCCACCTATAAAATCGTCAATACTTACAACATGTATGCGGCATTGCAAACGGTCGTTCATCGCACTTTTCCAAGAAATCATAATCTCGAACCAGTTGACAAATAAGCACATGTCAACCCAAATATGGTTATGTTGTTTGACTTTTCAAATAAACGCTAACCTCGAACCATAACTGATGAAAATATGTTGATTAGTTTGTGTGCCGTTTGGTTTCACATGCCTCTCAGAAAGGTAAAATTGTATCTTTATTTCTGTGAATAAATCTGCGCATTTTATATAGAATAAAAGATTATTCTTTTCGGTTTATTGTGATATAAAAATTATGAAAATGCATTCAGTATTTTAGCCGTGATAAATGTTTTAGAAGTTGTGAAAATCGCCGATTGTTTCAAAATTTATGAAGTGTAAACATGACCTTTTTCACGGCGCTTGCTGTGTCTTTATTATTTTTTTGAGATTTTCTAATTTTATATGGGAATGTAGTCCATTGTTTCCCCTTTATTTTGCCGTATTTTTTTTTGAAAACAAACTATTCGCTCACATGATATGAAGTGCGGTAGTAAGGCGAGTTAGCGATTTTTTCCCCCGTCTCGCGAGATGCGAGGCAGATAGCAGTCTCGGGCGAGGCAAACCCGAGGCAATACAAACACGTGGGTGAAAATAGCCTCAAGCGAATTAATGCTTCGGTGGCTAAGCCCGACAAAATTGGCCTTTTGTAAAGCTAATTATCAATGCGTTACGGGTCAACAATGCACACGCAATTTGGTGTGAATTTTACTTGATATTTCGACCGGACATTCACACAGACTTGTTATCGTGGCTATCTGCGAGATGTATGTAAACAAGTTTTCATGTGGCGATATACGGACACACTTCGTCTCGCATTTCGCCTGGGGGGCAAATAGAATTATTACTGACCCGGTAAATGCACTAAGTCCAACGTACGGGTCTCGCCAAGGGTTCTAACATTTTTCTCTATGAGCCTCCCGGATAATTCCGTCGCCCGCATGTTAAGGGTTAAGGAGTTTATGCTTAAGAAATATTTGGCCCCATTGGCCCTAAATTGTCAAATAGAAAATATGAAAGAGTTAATGGAATACATACAGGATATTTGGCTTATCTCATCGAGTGAGGTAGGAAGTTTTTATCATCATGAGTGATAATATTTAAAGTTTATATCTCACAAGATGAGATAAACAGGGTATTTGTCAAGAAAAGACAAATTTTCTATTTATTATATGACCAAATCCTTGCATTTTCACCGAAATTGACTTCCATTTACGTTAAGTCAGCTCCAGAATGAGCCTGTCGCCTCAGCAACAATGTGACGTCATGAACGTGTCATGTCGTTGGAGCATTATTTTATGACGTCAGGTCATTGTTATATCAGTCACTAGTGACTGATAACACGTTCCATTGTTATTTTCACTAGTGACTGATAACACAGTTTATTTTCATTGATAGATCCTGGTATTTCACCTGCAATCATATAATAAAACATGATGGTTAATATATGAAAATGTTGCAGCTGACCGCGAGGTACAATGATCTGCCAAACTTCCTTGGACTGACCATGGGCCAACTGCAGTAAGTCCTCACTTATTGTTCCTCTCTTAAATATAGATTTCAGTCTTATTTTGATAGATTCCTTTATTCTATAGTTTCACTATACATTGTATACAAAGACACAATAACATGCTTATTTTTCTTTCTGATTGATAACTTTTATTTCTTTAGTTTTGCAAATTGACAGTTTACACTTTGGCTAGTTTACAAACTTATTTCATGAATAACAATTTATCAATACAAATACAATTAAATTTTGATTCGACCCATTATCAACCTACTAGCCATATAACGTGATACTTGAAACGACCTTTCTAAATCGTATCAGCCGGTACGAGGGACTTACAACATATGAACAACATATGAACAGCACTTTTGAAGAAAGTGCGTCTGGAACCCGTATCCACTAACACCTGTAGTACGTGAGCGCTTTAGTCTACTGCGCCAACAAGACAGATGAGATTCCACAGTACAAAAGCAACTCATATAGCGCGGCTGTTAACAGGCTGATTTCAAGTTTACCAGGGATCCTCAATATAACGCGATAACAATTAAAAAGCTGTTTCACACTTAAAAATGGTTGATAATATGGAGAAACCATTCTACCTCAGAAATGGTAAAGTTATAGACCCTGATAGTCAGGAAAAACCCTCAGATGCTTCGGGTTTTTCCTTCCTATCAGGGTCCACAACCTTACCATATCCTTGGTATGATGGTTTCTCCTTATATAAACAGACAGTCAGACCTTTTTATCAGCACCCAGGTTTTCAAGTGAAACAAATATTTTGTTAATTAATTAAACTCATTTAGGCGTGTCCCTCTTTCTGCAAGCATATAAAAGTATTTTAAATCTTCTGTCTGTTTTTCTATGCAAATGATGATTCACTTAATTATTCACTTGATGATTCACCTCATGCACCAGCTGACATGTCAGTTGTGAACGGTAGGTAACAAGTACTCGTCTTAAAGGGGCCGTTCTGTCGGCAAAATCCACCACATTGGATTTTGTGAATTACGTGAAATGAAAACACGCTATATTTTACCTAATTTTACAACATTTTAATGATAAAAGATATACACTGATAGAAAATTCACATAGTAACACATAGCGTGTCATAAAACTAATAAACAATTTGCTGTTAGGCCGTAGCCAACTTTTCCCCACTCGCAGCACCAATGAATGGCTTCAGTTCTCATTGTTTTTATTTTTTCAACAAATGTACGCTTGTCTTTATTAAGTTGTGAAATATAATTCATCAAAATATTACCTTTATTAATATCTTTTAACTTGACTTAGTTTTGATTGTTTATTAGTAGCATTGTGTAAACGGGGATATCCTCTCGAATTTCGTTTCCACAAAAAATACCCTGATAGAACCCTCCTTTTAATTGATTTATACACCTGACTATCGTCAGATGACACGTATTACTCTAGTTGAGAAAATGTACAATTTGTAATAAGATATTTTTAAGCTGAAGCTGAAATATTACTTATATAGTCAAACAGTGATCACTTTTAAATTAAATAATCATTCACTGATTTATTATTTTTGTTGTCTTGTGGTTAGATTTATGCCTGAATCAGATAACCACACGACTCACTGTCTGACCAATGTTAGCAGTAACCAAATCATGCTGATAAATGCAGTCTGACTGTATACTGCTTATTATTATTATTAATTAACTATCAATGTTATGGCACATATACAATATTAACGGCCTACACCATATGATTCTACAACTGGGCCAATACAGGTAAACTGGGCCAATACAGGTAAAACAGGGCAAATACGAGACAAATGAGGCATGCGCAGTCGCCTTATATTGGTGAATGCCCGAAGCTGTCGCTTCACAACCTTGACCCATGATATCTGTTCACCAATCTTGTTTATAATTTATTATTTCAATATAAATGAGATGTTTAGAGTTGTGCCAATAGAATGAAATAGGTTATTTAATAAAATTGTCTTTAATTAATAAAATTGTCGTTAATTAAATATTTCAGTGTTGGCCGAGTCACAGGTCCTCGGTCCGTTGTATTGGCCCTCGTCTCTGGCCAATACAACAGACCTCAGACCTGTAACTGGACCAGTCGGAAATACATAATTAATAACATTAAAGTACAGCCCCTATACTTTTGTTCCCTGTTGAATAAGCATGTGTTCCCAATGTTCCCAGACGCGGAAGTACCATTGTCCCCCACACACTCAAGTTCTCCCAGCCTCTACAGGACACGTCTCTCCTGGACTCCATCTCCGGGCAGATCGCGCAGCAGGGACTCACTGTCCTCAACGTTCACTACCAATCAGCAGGTAGGAGGCCTCGACTTCACACATTCATACCTGCCTCGTTCAACATTGATCACATTGATTGTGACAGTGAAACTGCTTTGATTAATGGATTTCAGCCTATTTCAGATTTAACTGACAAAGGTGTAAGATCAGTTAAATGTGAGGTAACAATACACACAGCTTGATTGAGATCAACCTTGTTCCGAGGAAAAGAATTTGTAAAATAATACATCTCCCGGGATGTAGATTCCTCGCCACAAGGTCTGAGAACATCACGTATAAGCATGCGTAACCAGTTTAGTTAGACAAAACCCAGTCAGATAGCTGACCAATCACATCATGGTTTCTAACGGTCATCGTTATAAAAGCATTCGGAATCATTCGCTAAAACGTTCCTCGTGTTACGAAAACCAACGTATGGCTGTTAGGGGTTACTTGCTCCAAACTTCTCATACCGAAACCTTTTGTTATATATGTTCTGTGATTGGTTACCTTAATAGCATCAGAATATGTGGGCCTACGGGCTGTTATCAGACGGTTTGGCAAGGAAACCTCTGAACGATAGGAGTTTGTATCCCATTAGATGCATGCACTATTTTGCAACAATTATTCCCCGGAAAACGGTAGATTTCAATGAGACTGAGAGTACACAAGTCTAACGTGATGTTCTGATAGTGAAGTGCTAGGAAGTTAGACTAACATGTTTAGCAGAAGAGAGATTTCATTTGACAAACATTATGTGAAAACAGAAATATCTGTTAGGTTGAAAAAAAAAAATGAATAGGAATTGTTAAATAGTAATAGGAATACAGTCGATAAGGAAGGACAAAAACAATAATTGAAAATGGTTATTTAAATGTACAATATTTTGTATACTTGAATCACCACATTGAACTCAAGTTCTGCTTCATTCTTCTGGATCACTAGAAAGACTAGAAATAATGGCTTTAATTGGATTTTGTTGTACTTACAGGGAAAGTTCTATCAAGGATCTATCGGCAGCATCCGCCATCTTGGATCCTTGACATTTCATGAAATGAAAACACGCTATATTTAACCCAATTTTAATTTTTTGTTATAAAAAACATTTTCACTGATAGAATATTCACATAGTAACACATAATGTATCATATAAGTAATAAACAATATGCTGTTAGGCCATAGCAAAGTTTTCCCATCTCGCAGCGCCGACGAATGGCTTCAATTCTCATTGTTTTGATTTTTCAACAAATGTGCGCTTGTCTTCATTAAGTTGTGAAATGTAAAGTCATCAAAGTATTAACTTCATTAATATCTTTCAATTTGACAGTGTTTTAATCATATAGTAATAGCATAAATGTGTAACAGGGATATCCTCTCGAATTTCGTTTCCACAAAAAATACCCCAATAGAACCGTCCTGTTAAAGGATTCGAAGGTTCTATTGGAGTATATTTTGTGGAAAAAAATTCCCGGCAACGTTCCTGTCTATATATGTTATTAATACATGGACCGTCTCAGTGATTATTTTTAGGAATGGCAAATACCTGGATAACAGGTGAAAAAGAGGTATTCGGCATTGTCATCTATTAAACATTTCTTCATCAAGTTCGCGAGACATGAGGGTCAGCGGTTTTTAATTGACCCATCTGTTATAGTTTTTGCTGTGGTTTTGATTTGAAGTTTTGTTCAAGTATTTTCAACCATGGATATATATCAGGTACAATATACATGTACGACTGTTGTAGAGGCGACAACATGTGTGATCCCCAGCGACTACACAGGTACGTGGTACTCATTTCACGAGGGTGTTGATAACAACAACGAGGTGTCGTCTTCCCAGTGGGGCAACTACCAGTGTGAGAAGATCGTCTTTGAGAACAAGCGCCTCGGTAACGAGGGGACCAACTCCACCCTCATACTCAAATCAGACAGGTATGTACGTCACCTTTACTCAAAAAATTTTCCACAAGATAGTGATATCAAGTTCAAAATAATAATGAATTCATGTAAATATTTTTATTATGTTTTGTAGCGCCATTAGAAGGTATTAGTACCTAAAGGTAGGACATTATGAAAAACCCACATCAGTATCATTATCATTATCATTATCGTTATCATTTGCATTATCATTATTGTTATCTTTATCATTATCGTTATCATTTCTAAGTTGTTAGTACAGAGGGTGGCATGACATTGTGCTTTTTCCACAAGATAGTGATATCAAGTTCAAAATAATAATGAATTCATGTAAATATTTTTATTATGTTTTGTAGCGCCATTAGAAGGTATTAGTACCTAAAGGTAGGACATTATGAAAAACCCACATCAGTATCATTATCATTATCATTATCGTTATCATTTGCATTATCATTATTGTTATCTTTATCATTATCGTTATCATTTCTAAGTTGTTAGTACAGAGGGTGGCATGACATTGTGCTTGCTATATGATATTATCAAAATATGAATGTTAGATCACAATATATTGATTTAATATGCATATTACACAATATTGATCACTTAGTTCATCTGACTTTCAAAAGTTTGACATGACCAAACAATGTTGATGTGACAATGTTCTCATGACAATTCCAAGTTGATGTGACAATGTTCGCATGATTATTCCATGTTGATGTGACAATGTTCGCATGACAATTCCAAGTTGATGTGACACTGTTCACATGACAATTCCATGTTGATGTGACACTGTTCGCATGACAATTCCATGTTGATGTGACAATGTTCGCATGACAATTCCATGTTGATGTGACAATGTTCGCATGACAATTCCATGTTGATGTGACAATGTTCGCATGACAATTCCATGTTGATGTGACAATTAATGTTCGCATGACAATTCCATGTTGATGTGACAATGTTCGCATGATTATATTCCATGTTGATGTGACAATGTTCGCATGATTATTCCATGTTGATGTGACAATGTTCGCATGATTATTCCATGTTGATGTGACAATTTTCGCATGATTATTCCATGTTGATGTGACAATGTTCGCATGATTATTCCATGTTGATGTGACACTGTTTGCATGACAATTCCATGTTGATGTGACAATGTTCGCATGACAATTCTATGTTGATGTGACAATGTTCGCATGACAATTCAATGTTGATGTGACACTGTTCACATGACAATTCCATGTTGATGTGACAATGTTCGCATGACAATTCTATGTTGATGTGACAATGTTCGCATGACAATTCCATGTTGATGTGACAATGTTCGCATGACAATTCCATGTTGATGTGACAATGTTTGCATGACAATTCCAAGTTGATGTGACACTGTTCGCATGACAATTCCATGTGGATGTGACACTGTTCGCATTACAATTCCATGTTGATGTGACAATGTTCGCATGACAATTCCATGTTGATGTGACAATGTTCGCATGACAATTCCATGTTGATGTGACAATGTTCGCATGACAATTCCATGTTGATGTGACCCTGTTCGCATAACAATTCCATGTTGATGTGACAATGTTCGCATGACAATTCCATGTTGATGTGACACTGTTCACATGACAATTCCATGTTGATGTGACAATGTTCGCATGACAATTCTATGTTGATGTGACAATGTTCGCATGACAATTCCATGTTGATGTGACAATGTTCGCATGACAATTCCATGTTGATGTGACAATGTTTGCATGACAATTCCAAGTTGATGTGACACTGTTCGCATGACAATTCCATGTTGATGTGACAATGATAAGTTCGCACACTCAAATAAAATATTCTGTCATATCCGAAACATATCTGACTTGAAGACACAATGTTCATGAGAATACATTCATATGATTTAATGTATGAGTTCTTAAATTGATTTGCAAGATCTCTAGCATTGATGTATATTATCTCTTCTGCACTTTGTTTCAAGTTGCCCATTTTCTCAATTTCCAGCTGTTTTGTGTGTATGAAGGTTCTGTACAGAACTCCGAACGTCCTTCAGGCTCACGAGAGTAAGTTGTATCTTCCTAACTACTATGTATATTATCTGTTGACACACACACAGTACTCTGCTGGACTATAAAATATAAAATATAAAATATAGAATATGAAATATAAAATATAAAATATAAAATATACGTTCAATTTTCATTTTGTCTTACTTGTTAAAAATATTATGCTGTGTGAGAAAAGGAATTGTTCAAATATGCTCTATTATAAGTTTTAAATGCATATAATTGTACTGCCCTAGTAGAAGCTAGGTTTATTTCTTCCAATTGTGTTTATTAAACAGGCAGCTGTTTTACAACTGACCTGGGTATTGAGACCATGTGCCAAGGAATAGAACAGCGACCCGTACAGACTTTCTTCAGTAAGTTTTGCAATGTTTAGGCTGCATAAAAAAAGCTAATGTTTCTCGGGCACATTTTTTTCAAAAGTGACGAGGGTGGTAGGATTTTATTTTTATTTTTTTGTTGGAAAAAATAATGACGCAGGAGGAGTACATTTTATTTTTCCATCAAACTAAATGTATATATATATATCAATAAATCAGCTTGACAAAGACACAAGAATCTGTGTCGAAACGTCGCATATCATGAATAAAGAAGTTGTTATCCATATAATTTTCGCAATTCTCATATATTTGTTGGACAAATGGGATTTGGGGGTTTACCAAAAGTGATGCAGCAAATTATTAATTCATTTTTTCAAATGAAAATAAAAAGTTGTCACGAGCACAAATAAAAGTGATGCCGACGCCCGAGAAACATTTAATTTTTTTTTTAGGCTTACCATTTGTCTTAACTCTTTAATGAATAATTCTCACCCTAAAGGTTCATCCATTGTGTTGTTGGAGTCACATGTGCCATACATTATAAATGGTGTTTCATCTGTATGAACTGACTGTTTACAATTTTGATGATAGACGACTCAGTATAGTGACGATATGAAGGTAAAAGTAGTGATTTCTGACTAAAAATGGAAAATGAACTGTTATTGACACACATCAAATAGGCAAACGTAATTTTGGAAACTTATTTACAACTGAGAAAAGACTTTGATAATTTTTAAAAGGTCATATAACTACAGTGCTTGTAAATGAGACGTGTAGTTTCTGTTGCACACGTATACATAATGATGTTGTTTGATTTTCTTTGGAAAATAGTAATTATGATATATTTGTCGATTGGAGGTGAATATGCAAGGTTTTTTTTTTTAAGTGAAATTAGCACATGTTGTTAGTAGGCACGTATTAAAGCCAACTAAAATATTTTGAAACACATAGGATGCATCTTTCAGCTTTCAAAAGGTTTTTAGCAAGATAATGATAATTTAAAGTATTTTTTGGACGAAGATTCAGAATCAAGAGCAGTGTGGTGGTATTGACACAGTCAAACATATCTGACTTTTATGAGTCAACCGTGGTGAGATCACTCATTAGATAACAATGAATTGGTTACAGACATATTTTATACCACCGCGTGCTGCCATAACGTCATAATGAAACCAAAGTGACGTCATAGTCTTTTTTGGTTGACGTCACAATGTTAGCCGCGCTACTGCAATATACACAGCGGGTGACCTATTTGCAAGTGACCGTCACAAACAACGATTTTCTTGCAATTCAGCGCTATTTACATCATTGAGTAATAAATGAAATACTAAACTCGGTCCCATTTGATAACATGTTTATAAAACTCATGAATGGCATTGGTATTTAACTTGCTTTCGCTCTTTAAAATACCAAACCATTCACTCGTCTCATAAACATATTATGGAAACACATAGGATGCATCTTTCAGCTTTCAAAAGGTTTTTAGCAAGATAATGATAATTTAAGGTATTTTTTGGACGAAGATTCAGAATCAAGAGCAGTGTGGTGGTATTGACACAGTCAAACATATCTGACTTTTATGAGTCAACCGTGGTGAGATCACTCATTAGATAACAATGAATTGGTTACAGACATATTTTATACCACCGCGTGCTGCCATAACGTCATAATGAAACCAAAGTGACGTCATAGTCTTTTTTGGTTGACGTCACAATGTTAGCCGCGCTACTGCAATATACACAGCGGGTGACCTATTTGCAAGTGACCGTCACAAACAACGATTTTCTTGCAATTCAGCGCTATTTACATCATTGAGTAATAAATGAAATACTAAACTCGGTCCCATTTGATAACATGTTTATAAAACTCATGAATGGCATTGGTATTTAACTTGCTTTCGCTCTTTAAAATACCAAACCATTCACTCGTCTCATAAACATATTATCAAATGGGCCATCGTTCAGTATTCTATATATCCATTCCGTTTAGAAGCTGTGGGGTGTATTCAAGGGAGTTGAACCTGTTATGTGTGTGTCAGGCACGATTGTAAGCTTCAAACAAAACACAACAGACTCTCATTATGATTCAAGGGAGATAACTCTCGTTTACTACTAACTCAGTGTACATGCACTAGCTGAGTGATGCGCTCATAAAATACCATAGTATATAGATATGCTTTGTCCCTGCAGAGAGCTACCAGGTGAGCAGCGAATGTGGCTTAGAGGGATATTACCAGTATAGCTACGAGATGCCGATATTCGGGGGCTATCCCTGCGACCACCCTAACAGCACTATCGCTGTAACCCACAGGGACGCCATTGACATCAACTTCCATATGTGTGACGGCAGCAAAACATCCACCAGTAAGTTGGAGCATTGTCCTTTCTTTGTATGATGTACCTCAAACCATAGCTTGATAGCGTTTGAATGTCAAACCCACTCAAGATGGTTTCTGTTAATGTCAAACTCTAGAGTATCTTTTCAAAAAAGGCAAACTGTGAATTATATGATGTATCTGTCCTCTACAGACATGAAGTTCAACTGTTTGGGCACCTGGTACGATGAGGTTGGAGGAACCATGTACAAGTTCGCTGCTGTTGCTGACAAGAACAACTCAGTACCTATGAATGAGAAATTCAGATGTCTGGTAAGTCAAACTGGAATATTCTCCGCTCAGCTCCACTCCACTCCACTCCACTCTGCTCCACTCCACTCCACTCCACTCCTATTCCACTCCACTCCTACTCTACTCTACACTACTCTACTCCTCTCCGCTCCACTCTGCTCCTAATCCACTCCTACTCCACTCCACTCCTGTCCACTCATTCCACTCCACTCCACTCCACTCCTATTCCACTCCTATTCCGCTCCTATTCCACTCCTATTCCACTCCTATTCAACTCCACTCCACTCCAACTCCCACTCCTATTCCACTCCTATTCCACTTCTATTCCACTCAACTCCTCTCCCACTCCCACTCCCACTCCTACTCCAACTCCTATTCAACTCCACTCCACTCTGCTCCTACTCCACTCCTACTCCATTCCACTCCTGTCCACTCCTATTCCACTCCACTCCACTCCACGCCACTCCACTCCAACTCCCACTCCTATTCCACTCCTATTCAACTCCACTCCACTCCAACTCCCACTCCTATTCCACTCCTATTCCACTTCTATTCCACTCAACTCCTCTCCCACTCCCACTCCCACTCCTACTCCAACTCCTATTCAACTCCACTCCACTCTGCTCCTACTCCACTCCTACTCCATTCCACTCCTGTCCACTCCTATTCCACTCCACTCCACTCCACTCCACGCCACTCCACTCCAACTACCATTCCTATTCCACTCCTATTCCACTTCTATTCCACTCAACTCCTCTCCCACTCCCACTCCCACTACCCTACTCCCTCTCCTATTCCACTCCTATTCATCTCCGCTCCCACTCCCACTCCCACTCCCACTCCCACTCCCTCTCCCACTCCCTCTCCCACTCCCACTCCCACTTCCACTCCCACTCCCTCTCCCGCTCCCACTCCCACTCCCACTCCCACTCCCACTCCCTCTCCCACTCCCTCTCCCACTCCCACTCCCACTTCCACTCCCACTCCCTCTCCCGCTCCCACTCCCACTCCCACTCCCACTCCCACTCCCACTCCTACTCCTACCCTACTCCCTCTCCTATTCCACTCCTATTCAACTCCGCTCCCACTCCCACTCCCACTCCAACTCCCACTCCCACTCCCTTTCCCGCTCCCGCTCCCACTCCCACTCCCACTCCTACCCTACTCCCTCTCCTATTCCACTCCTATTCATCTCCGCTCCCACTCCCACTCCCACTCCCACTCCCACTCCCACTCCCTCTCCCACTCCCTCTCCCACTCCCACTCCCACTTCCACTCCCACTCCCTCTCCCGCTCCCACTCCCACTCCCACTCCCACTCCCACTCCCACTCCTACTCCTACCCTACTCCCTCTCCTATTCCACTCCTATTCAACTCCGCTCCCACTCCCACTCCCACTCCCACTCCCGCTCACGCTTCCACTCCCACTCCCACTCCCGCTCCCACGCCTACTCCTACTCCTACCCTACTCCCACTCCCACTCCCGCTCCCGCTCCCACTCCCACTCCAACTCCCACTTCCACTCCCGCTCCCGCTCCCACTCCCACTCTCACTCCCGCTCCCGCTCCCGCTTCCACTCCCACTCCCACTCCCACGCCTACTCCTACTCCTACCCTACTCCCTCTCCTATTCCACTCCCACTCCCACTCCTGCTCCCACTCCCACTCCCTCTCCCACTCCACTCCACTCCCACTCCCACGCCTACTCCCTCTCCCACTCCCACTCCCACTCCCACTCCCTCTCCCACTCCCACTCCCACTCCCACTCCTACTCCTACCCTACTCCCTCTCCTATTCCACTCCTATTCAACTCCGCTCCCACTCCCACTCCCACTCCCGCTCCCGCTTCCACTCCCACTCCCACTCCCGCTCCCACGCCTACTCCTACTCCTACCCTACTCCCTCTCCTATTCCACTCCTATTCAACTCCGCTCCCACTCCCACTCCAACTCCCACTCCCGCTCCCGCTTCCACTCCCGCTCCCACGCCTACACCTACTCCTACCCTACTCCCACTCCCTCTCCCGCTCCCACTCCCACTCCCACTCCCACTCCAGCTTCCACTCCCACTCCCGCTCCCGCTCCCACTCCCACTCCCACTCCCGCTCCCGCTCCCGCTTCCACTCCCTCTCCCGCTCCCACTTCCACTCCCTCTCCCGCTCCCACTCCCACTCCCACTCCCACTCCCTCTCCCACTCCCTCTCCCACTCCCACTCCCACTTCCACTCCCACTCCCACTCCCTCTCCCGCTCCCACTCCCACTCCCACTCCCACTCCTACTCCTACTCCTACCCTACTCCCTCTCCTATTCCACTCCTATTCAACTCCGCTCCCACTCCCACTCCCACTCCAACTCCCACTCCCACTCCCTTTCCCGCTCCCGCTCCCACTCCCACTCCCACTCCTACCCTACTCCCTCTCCTATTCCACTCCTATTCATCTCCGCTCCCACTCCCACTCCCACTCCAACTCCCACTCCCACTCCCACTCCCACTCCCTCTCCCACTCCCACTCCCACTTCCACTCCCACTCCCTCTCCCGCTCCCACTCCCACTCCCACTCCCACTCCCACTCCCTCTCCCACTCCCTCTCCCACTCCCACTACCATTCCTATTCCACTCCTATTCCACTTCTATTCCACTCAACTCCTCTCCCACTCCCACTCCCACTACCCTACTCCCTCTCCTATTCCACTCCTATTCATCTCCGCTCCCACTCCCACTCCCACTCCCACTCCCACTCCCTCTCCCTCTCCCACTCCCTCTCCCACTCCCACTCCCACTTCCACTCCCACTCCCTCTCCCACTCCCACTCCCACTCCCACTCCCACTCCCGCTCCCACTCCTACTCCTACCCTACTCCCTCTCCTATTCCACTCCTATTCAACTCCGCTCCCACTCCCACTCCCACTCCAACTCCCACTCCCACTCCCTTTCCCGCTCCCGCTCCCACTCCCACTCCTACCCTACTCCCTCTCCTATTCCACTCCTATTCATCTCCGCTCCCACTCCCACTCCCACTCCCACTCCCACTCCCACTCCCTCTCCCACTCCCTCTCCCACTCCCACTCCCACTTCCACTCCCACTCCCTCTCACGCTTCCACTCCCACTCCCACTCCCGCTCCCACGCCTACTTCTACTCCTACCCTACTCCCACTCCCACTCCCGCTCCCGCTCCCACTCCCACTCCAACTCCCACTTCCACTCCCGCTCCCGCTCCCACTCCCACTCTCACTCCCGCTCCCGCTCCCGCTTCCACTCCCACTCCCACTCCCACGCCTACTCCTACTCCTACCCTACTCCCTCTCCTATTCCACTCCCACTCCCACTCCTGCTCCCACTCCCACTCCCTCTCCCACTCCACTCCACTCCCACTCCCACGCCTACTCCCTCTCCCACTCCCACTCCCACTCCCACTCCCTCTCCCACTCCCACTCCCACTCCCACTCCTACTCCTACCCTACTCCCTCTCCTATTCCACTCCTATTCAACTCCGCTCCCACTCCCACTCCCACTCCCGCTCCCGCTTCCACTCCCACTCCCACTCCCGCTCCCACGCCTACTCCTACTCCTACCCTACTCCCTCTCCTATTCCACTCCTATTCAACTCCGCTCCCACTCCCACTCCAACTCCCACTCCCGCTCCCGCTTCCACTCCCGCTCCCACGCCTACACCTACTCCTACCCTACTCCCACTCCCTCTCCCGCTCCCACTCCCACTCCCACTCCCACTCCAGCTTCCACTCCCACTCCCGCTCCCGCTCCCACTCCCACTCCCACTCCCGCTCCCGCTCCCGCTTCCACTCCCTCTCCCGCTCCCACTTCCACTCCCTCTCCCGCTCCCACTCCCACTCCCACTCCCACTCCCACTCCCTCTCCCACTCCCTCTCCCACTCCCACTCCCACTTCCACTCCCACTCCCTCTCCCGCTCCCACTCCCACTCCCACTCCCACTCCTACTCCTACTCCTACCCTACTCCCTCTCCTATTCCACTCCTATTCAACTCCGCTCCCACTCCCACTCCCACTCCAACTCCCACTCCCACTCCCTTTCCCGCTCCCACTCCCACTCCCACTCCTACCCTACTCCCTCTCCTATTCCACTCCTATTCATCTCCGCTCCCACTCCCACTCCCACTCCCACTCCCACTCCCTCTCCCACTCCCACTCCCACTTCCACTCCCACTCCCTCTCCCGCTCCCACTCCCACTCCCACTCCCACTCCAACTCCCACTCCTACTCCTACTCCTACCCTACACCCTCTCCTATTCCACTCCTATTCAACTCCGCTCCCACTCCCACTCCCACTCCCACTCCCACTCCCACTCCCGCTCCCGCTTCCACTCCCACTCCCGCTCCCACGCCTACTCCTACTCCTACCCTACTCCCACTCCCACTCCCGCTCCCGCTCCCACTCCCACTCCAACTCCCACTTCCACTCCCGCTCCCGCTCCCACTCCCACTCCCACTCCCACTCCCGCTCCCGCTTCCACTCCCACTCCCACTCCCACGCCTACTCCTACTCCTACCCTACTCCCACTCCCACTCCCGCTCCCGCTCCCACTCCCACTCCAACTCCCACTTCCACTCCCGCTCCCGCTCCCACTCCCACTCCCACTCCCACTCCCGCTCCCGCTTCCACTCCCACTCCCACTCCCACGCCTACTCCTACTCCTACCCTACTCCCTCTCCTATTCCACTCCCACTCCCACTCCCGCTCCCACTCCCACTCCCGCTCCCACTCCCTCTCCCACTCCACTCCACTCCACTCCCACTCCCACGCCTACTCCCACTCCCACTCCCACTCCCACTCCTACTCCTACCCTACTCCCTCTCCTATTCCACTCCTATTCAACTCCGCTCCCACTCCCACTCCCGCTCCCGCTTCCACTCCCACTCCCACTCCCGCTCCCACGCCTACTCCTACTCCTACCCTACTCCCTCTCCTATTCCACTCCTATTCAACTCCGCTCCCACTCCCACTCCCACTCCCACTCCCGCTCCCGATTCCACTCCCACTCCCACTCCCGCTCCCACGCCTACTCCTACTCCTACCCTACTCCCACTCCCACTCCCGCTCCCGCTCCCACTCCCAATCCCACTCCCACTCCCGCTTCCACTCCCACTCCCACTCCCACTCCCACTCCCGCTCCCGCTCCCACTCCCACTCCCACTCCCGCTCCCGCTCCCGCTTCCACTCCCACTCCCACTCCCACGCCTACTCCTACTCCTACCCTACTCCCTCTCCTATTCCACTCCCACTCCCACTCCCACTCCCACTTCCGCTCCCGCTCCCGCTCCCACTCCCGCTCCTATTCCACTCCTATTCCACTCCTACTCCTACCCTACTCCCTCTCCTATTCCACTCCTATTCAACTCAGCTCCCACTCCCACTCCCGCTCCCGCTTCCACTCCCACTCCCACTCCCGCTCCCACGCCTACTCCTACTCCTACCCTACTCCCTCTCCTATTCCACTCCTATTCAACTCCGCTCCCACTCCCACTCCCACTCCCACTCCCGCTCCCGATTCCACTCCCACTCCCACGCCTACTCCTACTCCTACCCTACTCCCACTCCCACTCCCGCTCCCGCTCCCACTCCCAATCCCACTCCCACTCCCGCTTCCACTCCCACTCCCACTCCCACTCCCACTCCCGCTCCCGCTCCCGCTCCCGCTCCCACTCCCACTCCCGCTCCCGCTCCCGCTTCCACTCCCACTCCCACTCCCACGCCTACTCCTACTCCTACCCTACTCCCTCTCCTATTCCACTCCCACTCCCACTCCCACTCCCACTTCCGCTCCCGCTCCCGCTCCCACTCCCGCTCCTATTCCACTCCTATTCCACTCCCACTCCGCTCCACTCCCACCCCTTCTCCCACCCAACCCCACCCCACCCCACCCCCTCTCCGACTTAAAAATCAAATTTGGTATACATGTTACCTTTATGGTATTGTTGTTGCTTTTATTGGTTTCAACTCCAAGTTTCTCGCCCCTAATGGCTGCAATACTGCAGAAGCGGCGTTAAATAATAACTCACCCACTCAAATGTTTTGGAAATATCCAAAACAATTAGTGTTAGTCATTGACATGTTTGATAAAAATATGTTTTCCAATTTATTGACACAGTGTATGTAAAACTACAGGCAGGGGTATTTACGAGCCGTGTTCCCCTTTGTCTTGTTAAAATAATAATTGTATAGCGTTTCATTACATTTGTAAGGGAATCCTGAAATGTACCAAAATACTTTTTAACACTATCGATCAGGCCAAGATTACTATTGAGATTGTTATGATATCACCTGTCACCTGCAGATGACGCAGGACAACCAGGTAGGAGACGAGAGGTGGGCCATGTCCAGCTTCGCTACCTGTGCCTCCCTCTCCAGCCTCTCCAACGCTCCACTCAAGCTCGTGCTTCGTGAACGTGAGTTTATACCAACTACTATAAATGTAGATCTACCCCTTCTTTTATTGACCAGCAAAGTTAGGTGTTAAAATTACATGTGAATAACATCAGCAATACAAAATTAAAGATAATTATGAATATCAAATTTGTAACAATATCAAATTCAGTTCCAATTTTTGTATTTCCTGTTTCTGCAGTCGGAATATCACAGGTCAGTCTATTTTTCCAAATGTAAAGTTTAAAAAATGTATCTTTACACGCACTCATACAGTGTAAAAGATGAGGCAACAATAAATCTCAATATGTTTCCAAATTGTCAACTAAACTGAGCATGAATAGTAGGCTGCGATACTGTCGAAGCAGCCTATAATTTAAAGGGGCAGTAGCACGTTTTTTCGCTCAAATTAGTTGATGAAATGTATTTGAAAAATAATTTCACCAATAGTATTCTTCTCTCTTTGGAAAATAAAGTTTAAAATGAGTGTACATGTTTCAGTAAAGCCATGGGAATCGTTTTTGTAATACAAAATAATAAATTGTGTTCACAATAAAATGGCCAACATGCAATTTTTGCTTTATACGCAACATAGTTTTTACCATTACAGATAATTGGTTTGTGTAATAAGATGGTTTACCCTCTAAAGTTAATTTAAATGACATAAACTATATTTATAAATGGGAAATTTGAAGAATTTGTTTTTGCAAAAAAACGCGCTACTGCCCCTCTAAACAATAACTCACTCATGAATAGTTATAATCATAAGAGCAGTTAACTGTGTTAAATCCATGCTTCTAGTGGTAATATGAGAGTACACTCCCCAGTGAGGGTGAATGTCGGCCAACACATACATTGTCATTCTCTGCTATCCCAGGAGAGCCACCTGTGAGACGTGGTCAGTGTCCCAAACCTTCCCTGGGCGTCTCCTGGTGTTTTGATGGCTGCACGATGGACATCAGCTGTGACGGAACCAAGAAATGTTGTGGTGGATGCTGCAAGGAGCCCAGAACTGGTAAAGAATTTTAGGAGTTTTTATTGTCAGGACTTTCTTAATCCTCATTGTTTCTTTTTAAGCCAAAGATCGCTTGGTTGAGAGGAATGTGGCATCAACAGTGTAAAATACAACAGTTTTTTAGCTGGATAACTTGTGACCTGAAAATCTACCTGTCCTTCTAAAACGTTGACAGGCCCTGCATCGTGTAGAGAGTTTCTCAAAGATCTCACAGGCCAGACAGGCCCTGCAACGTGTAGAGAGTTTCTCAAAGATCTCACAAGCCAGACAGGCCCTGCAACGTGTAGAGAGTTTCTCAAAGATCTCACAAGCCAGACAGGCCCTGCAACGTGTAGAGAGTTTCTCAAAGATCTCACAAGCCAGACAGGCCCTGCAACGTGTAGAGAGTTTCTCAAAGATCTCACAAGCCAGACAGGCCCTGCAACGCGTAGAGAGTTCCTCAAAGATCTCACAAGCCAGACAGGCCCTGCATGCAACGTGTAGAGAGTTTCTCAAAGATCTCACCAGCCAGACAGGCCCTGCAACGTGTAGAGAGTTTCTCAAAGATCTCACAAGCCAGACAGGCCCTGCAACGTGTAGAGAGTTTCTCAAAGATCTCACAAGCCAGACAGGCCCTGCAACGTGTAGAGAGTTTCTCAAAGATCTCACAAGCCAGACAGGCCCTGCAACGTGTAGAGAGTTTCTCAAAGATCTCACAAGCCAGACAGGCCCTGCAACGTGTAGAGAGTTTCTCAAAGATCTCACAAGCCAGACAGGCCCTGCAACGCGTAGAGAGTTCCTCAAAGATCTCACAAGCCAGACAGGCCCTGCATGCAACGTGTAGAGAGTTTCTCAAAGATCTCACCAGCCAGACAGGCCCTGCAACGTGTAGAGAGTTTCTCAAAGATCTCACCAGCTAGACAGGCCCTGCAACGTGTAGAGAGTTTCTCAAAGATCTCACAAGCCAGACAGGCCCTGCATGCAACGTGTAGAGAGTTCCTCAAAGATCTCACAAGCCAGACAGGCCCTGCAACGTGTAGAGAGTTTCTCAAAGATCTCACAAGCCAGACAGGCCCTGCATGCAACGTGTAGAGAGTTCCTCAAAGATCTCACCAGCCAGACAGGCCCTGCAACGTGTAGAGAGTTTCTCAAAGATCTCACAAGCCAGACAGGCCCTGCAACGCGTAGAGAGTTCCTCAAAGATCTCACAAGCCAGACAGGCCCTGCATGCAACGTGTAGAGAGTTTCTCAAAGATCTCACAAGCCAGACAGGCCCTGCATGCAACGTGTAGAGAGTTTCTCAAAGATCTCACAAGCCAGACAGGCCCTGCAACGTGTAGAGAGTTTCTCAAAGATCTCACAAGCCAGACAGGCCCTGCAACGTGTAGAGAGTTTCTCAAAGATCTCACAGCCAGACAGGCCCTGCAACGTGTAGAGAGTTTCTCAAAGATCTCACAGCCAGACAGGCCCTGCAACGTGTAGAGAGTTTCTCAAAGATCTCACAGCCAGACAGGCCCTGCAACGTGTAGAGAGTTTCTCAAATATCTCACAGCCATACAGGCCCTGCAACGTGTAGAGAGTTTCTCAAAGATCTCACCAGCCAGACAGGCCCTGCAACGTGTAGAGAGTTTCTCAAAGATCTCACAAGCCAGACAGGCCCTGCAACGTGTAGAGAGTTTCTCAAAGATCTCACAAGCCAGACAGGCCCTGCAACGTGTAGAGAGTTCCTCAAAGATCTCACCAGCCAGACAGGCCCTGCAACGTGTAGAGAGTTTCTCAAAGATCTCACCAGCCAGACAGGCCCTGCAACGTGTAGAGAGTTTCTCAAAGATCTCACCAGCCAGACAGGCCCTGCAACGTGTAGAGAGTTTCTCAAAGATCTCACAAGCCAGACAGGCCCTGCAACGTGTAGAGAGTTTCTCAAAGATCTCACCAGCCAGACAGGCCCTGCAACGTGTAGAGAGTTTCTCAAAGATCTCACAAGCCAGACAGGCCCTGCAACGTGTAGAGAGTTTCTCAAAGATCTCACCAGCCAGACAGGCCCTGCATGCAACGTGTAGAGAGTTTCTCAAAGATCTCACCAGCCAGACAGGCCCTGCATGCAACGTGTAGAGAGTTTCTCAAAGATCTCACCAGCCAGACAGGCCCTGCATGCAACGTGTAGAGAGTTTCTCAAAGATCTCACCAGCCAGACAGGCCCTGCAACGTGTAGAGAGTTTCTCAAAGATCTCACAAGCCAGACAGGCCCTGCAACGTGTAGAGAGTTTCTCAAAGATCTCACCAGCCAGACAGGCCCTGCATGCAACGTGTAGAGAGTTTCTCAAAGATCTCACCAGCCAGACAGGCCCTGCATGCAACGTGTAGAGAGTTTCTCAAAGATCTCACCAGCCAGACAGGCCCTGCAACGTGTAGAGAGTTTCTCAAAGATCTCACAAGCCAGACAGGCCCTGCAACGTGTAGAGAGTTTCTCAAAGATCTCACCAGCCAGACAGGCCCTGCAACGTGTAGAGAGTTTCTCAAAGATCTCACAAGCCAGACAGGCCCTGCAACGTGTAGAGAGTTTCTCAAAGATCTCACAAGCCAGACAGGCCCTGCAACGTGTAGAGAGTTTCTCAAAGATCTCACCAGCCAGACAGGCCCTGCAACGTGTAGAGAGTTTCTCAAAGATCTCACAAGCCAGACAGGCCCTGCAACGTGTAGAGAGTTTCTCAAAGATCTCACAAGCCAGACAGGCCCTGCAACGTGTAGAGAGTTTCTCAAAGATCTCACAAGCCAGACAGGCCCTGCAACGTGTAGACAGTTTCTCAAAGATCTCACCAGCCAGACAGGCCCTGCAACGTGTAGAGAGTTTCTCAAAGATCTCACCAGCCAGACAGGCCCTGCAACGTGTAGAGAGTTTCTCAAAGATCTCACAAGCCAGACAGGCCCTGCATGCAACGTGTAGAGAGTTTCTCAAAGATCTCACCAGCCAGACAGGCCCTGCAACGTGTAGAGAGTTTCTCAAATATCTCACAAGCCAGACAGGCCCTGCAACGTGTAGAGAGTTTCTCAAAGATCTCACAAGCCAGACAGGCCCTGCAACGAGTAGAGAGTTTCTCAAAGATCTCACCAGCCAGACAGGCCCTGCAACGTGTAGAGAGTTTCTCAAAGATCTCACCAGCCAGACAGGCCCTGCAACGTGTAGAGAGTTTCTCAAAGATCTCACAAGCCAGACAGGCCCTGCAACGTGTAGAGAGTTTCTCAAAGATCTCACAAGCCAGACAGGCCCTGCAACGTGTAGAGAGTTTCTCAAAGATCTCACAAGCCAGACAGGCCCTGCAACGTGTAGAGAGTTTCTCAAAGATCTCACAAGCCAGACAGGCCCTGCATGCAACGTGTAGAGAGTTTCTCAAAGATCTCACAAGCCAGACAGGCCCTGCATGCAACGTGTAGAGAGTTTCTCAAAGATCTCACAAGCCAGACAGGCCCTGCAACGTGTAGAGAGTTTCTCAAAGATCTCACAAGCCAGACAGGCCTTGCAACGTGTAGAGAGTTTCTCAAAGATCTCACAAGCCAGACAGGCCCTGCAACGTGTAGAGAGTTTCTCAAAGATCTCACAAGCCAGACAGGCCCTGCAACGTGTAGAGAGTTTCTCAAAGATCTCACCAGCCAGACAGGCCATGCAACGTGTAGAGAGTTTCTCAAAGATCTCACAAGCCAGACAGGCCCTGCAACGTGTAGAGAGTTTCTCAAAGATCTCACAAGCCAGACAGGCCCTGCAACGTGTAGAGAGTTTCTCAAAGATCTCACCAGCCAGACAGGCCCTGCATGCAACGTGTAGAGAGTTTCTCAAAGATCTCACCAGCCAGACAGGCCCTGCATGCAACGTGTAGACAGTTTCTCAAAGATCTCACCAGCCAGACAGGCCCTGCAACGTGTAGAGAGTTTCTCAAAGATCTCACAAGCCAGACAGGCCCTGCAACGTGTAGAGAGTTTCTCAAAGATCTCACAAGCCAGACAGGCCCTGCAACGTGTAGAGAGTTTCTCAAAGATCTCACCAGCCAGACAGGCCCTGCAACGTGTAGAGAGTTTCTCAAAGATCTCACAAGCCAGACAGGCCCTGCAACGTGTAGAGAGTTTCTCAAAGATCTCACAAGCCAGACAGGCCCTGCAACGTGTAGAGAGTTTCTCAAAGATCTCACCAGCCAGACAGGCCCTGCAACGTGTAGAGAGTTTCTCAAAGATCTCACAAGCCAGACAGGCCCTGCAACGTGTAGAGAGTTTCTCAAAGATCTCACAAGCCAGACAGGCCCTGCAACGTGTAGAGAGTTTCTCAAAGATCTCACAAGCCAGACAGGCCCTGCAACGTGTAGAGAGTTTCTCAAAGATCTCACCAGCCAGACAGGCCCTGCAACGTGTAGAGAGTTTCTCAAAGATCTCACAAGCCAGACAGGCCCTGCATGCAACGTGTAGAGAGTTTCTCAAAGATCTCACCAGCCAGACAGGCCCTGCAACGTGTAGAGAGTTTCTCAAAGATCTCACAAGCCAGACAGGCCCTGCAACGTGTAGAGAGTTTCTCAAAGATCTCACAAGCCAGACAGGCCCTGCAACGAGTAGAGAGTTTCTCAAAGATCTCACCAGCCAGACAGGCCCTGCAACGTGTAGAGAGTTTCTCAAAGATCTCACCAGCCAGACAGGCCCTGCAACGTGTAGAGAGTTTCTCAAAGATCTCACAAGCCAGACAGGCCCTGCAACGTGTAGAGAGTTTCTCAAAGATCTCACAAGCCAGACAGGCCCTGCAACGTGTAGAGAGTTTCTCAAAGATCTCACAAGCCAGACAGGCCCTGCAACGTGTAGAGAGTTTCTCAAAGATCTCACAAGCCAGACAGGCCCTGCAACGTGTAGAGAGTTTCTCAAAGATCTCACAAGCCAGACAGGCCCTGCAACGTGTAGAGAGTTTCTCAAAGATCTCACCAGCCAGACAGGCCCTGCAACGTGTAGAGAGTTTCTCAAAGATCTCACCAGCCAGACAGGCCCTGCAACGTGTAGAGAGTTTCTCAAAGATCTCACAAGCCAGACAGGCCCTGCATGCAACGTGTAGAGAGTTTCTCAAAGATCTCACCAGCCAGACAGGCCCTGCAACGTGTAGAGAGTTTCTCAAAGATCTCACAAGCCAGACAGGCCCTGCAACGTGTAGAGAGTTTCTCAAAGATCTCACAAGCCAGACAGGCCCTGCAACGAGTAGAGAGTTTCTCAAAGATCTCACCAGCCAGACAGGCCCTGCAACGTGTAGAGAGTTTCTCAAAGATCTCACCAGCCAGACAGGCCCTGCAACGTGTAGAGAGTTTCTCAAAGATCTCACCAGCCAGACAGGCCCTGCAACGTGTAGAGAGTTTCTCAAAGATCTCACAAGCCAGACAGGCCCTGCAACGTGTAGAGAGTTTCTCAAAGATCTTACAAGCCAGACAGGCCCTGCAACGTGTAGAGAGTTTCTCAAAGATCTCACAAGCCAGACAGGCCCTGCATGCAACGTGTAGAGAGTTTCTCAAAGATCTCACAAGCCAGACAGGCCCTGCATGCAACGTGTAGAGAGTTTCTCAAAGATCTCACAAGCCAGACAGGCCCTGCATGCAACGTGTAGAGAGTTTCTCAAAGATCTCACAAGCCAGACAGGCCCTGCATGCAACGTGTAGAGAGTTTCTCAAAGATCTCACAAGCCAGACAGGCCCTGCAACGTGTAGAGAGTTTCTCAAAGATCTCACAGCCAGACAGGCCTTGCAACGTGTAGAGAGTTTCTCAAAGATCTCACAAGCCAGACAGGCCCTGCAACGTGTAGAGAGTTTCTCAAAGATCTCACAAGCCAGACAGGCCCTGCAACGTGTAGAGAGTTTCTCAAAGATCTCACCAGCCAGACAGGCCATGCAACGTGTAGAGAGTTTCTCAAAGATCTCACAAGCCAGACAGGCCCTGCAACGTGTAGAGAGTTTCTCAAAGATCTCACAAGCCAGACAGGCCCTGCAACGTGTAGAGAGTTTCTCAAAGATCTCACCAGCCAGACAGGCCCTGCATGCAACGTGTAGAGAGTTTCTCAAAGATCTCACCAGCCAGACAGGCCCTGCATGCAACGTGTAGACAGTTTCTCAAAGATCTCACCAGCCAGACAGGCCCTGCAACGTGTAGAGAGTTTCTCAAAGATCTCACAAGCCAGACAGGCCCTGCAACGTGTAGAGAGTTTCTCAAAGATCTCACAAGCCAGACAGGCCCTGCAACGTGTAGAGAGTTTCTCAAAGATCTCACCAGCCAGACAGGCCCTGCAACGTGTAGAGAGTTTCTCAAAGATCTCACAGGCCAGACAGGCCCTGCAACGTGTAGAGAGTTTCTCAAAGATCTCACAAGCCAGACAGGCCCTGCAACGTGTAGAGAGTTTCTCAAAGATCTCACCAGCCAGACAGGCCCTGCAACGTGTAGAGAGTTTCTCAAAGATCTCACAAGCCAGACAGGCCCTGCAACGTGTAGAGAGTTTCTCAAAGATCTCACAAGCCAGACAGGCCCTGCAACGTGTAGAGAGTTTCTCAAAGATCTCACAAGCCAGACAGGCCCTGCAACGTGTAGAGAGTTTCTCAAAGATCTCACCAGCCAGACAGGCCCTGCAACGTGTAGAGAGTTTCTCAAAGATCTCACAAGCCAGACAGGCCCTGCATGCAACGTGTAGAGAGTTTCTCAAAGATCTCACCAGCCAGACAGGCCCTGCAACGTGTAGAGAGTTTCTCAAAGATCTCACAAGCCAGACAGGCCCTGCAACGTGTAGAGAGTTTCTCAAAGATCTCACAAGCCAGACAGGCCCTGCAACGAGTAGAGAGTTTCTCAAAGATCTCACCAGCCAGACAGGCCCTGCAACGTGTAGAGAGTTTCTCAAAGATCTCACCAGCCAGACAGGCCCTGCAACGTGTAGAGAGTTTCTCAAAGATCTCACAAGCCAGACAGGCCCTGCAACGTGTAGAGAGTTTCTCAAAGATCTCACAAGCCAGACAGGCCCTGCAACGTGTAGAGAGTTTCTCAAAGATCTCACAAGCCAGACAGGCCCTGCAACGTGTAGAGAGTTTCTCAAAGATCTCACAAGCCAGACAGGCCCTGCATGCAACGTGTAGAGAGTTTCTCAAAGATCTCACAAGCCAGACAGGCCCTGCATGCAACGTGTAGAGAGTGTCTCAAAGATCTCACAAGCCAGACAGGCCCTGCATGCAACGTGTAGAGAGTTTCTCAAAGATCTCACAAGCCAGACAGGCCCTGCAACGTGTAGAGAGTTTCTCAAAGATCTCACAAGCCAGACAGGCCCTGCAACGTGTAGAGAGTTTCTCAAAGATCTCACAGCCAGACAGGCCCTGCAACGTGTAGAGAGTTTCTCAAAGATCTCACAGCCAGACAGGCCTTGCAACGTGTAGAGAGTTTCTCAAAGATCTCACAAGCCAGACAGGCCCTGCATGCAACGTGTAGAGAGTTTCTCAAAGATCTCACAAGCCAGACAGGCCCTGCAACGTGTAGAGAGTTTCTCAAAGATCTCACAGCCAGACAGGCCTTGCAACGTGTAGAGAGTTTCTCAAAGATCTCACAAGCCAGACAGGCCCTGCAACGTGTAGAGACTTTCTCAAAGATCTCACAAGCCAGACAGGCCCTGCAACGTGTAGAGAGTTTCTCAAAGATCTCACCAGCCAGACAGGCCATGCAACGTGTAGAGAGTTTCTCAAAGATCTCACAAGCCAGACAGGCCCTGCAACGTGTAGAGAGTTTCTCAAAGAACTCACAAGCCAGACAGGCCCTGCAACGTGTAGAGAGTTTCTCAAAGATCTCACCAGCCAGACAGGCCCTGCATGCAACGTGTAGAGAGTTTCTCAAAGATCTCACCAGCCAGACAGGCCCTGCATGCAACGTGTAGACAGTTTCTAAAAGATCTCACCAGCCAGACAGGCCCTGCAACGTGTAGAGAGTTTCTCAAAGATCTCACAAGCCAGACAGGCCCTGCAACGTGTAGAGAGTTTCTCAAAGATCTCACAAGCCAGACAGGCCCTGCAACGTGTAGAGAGTTTCTCAAAGATCTCACCAGCCAGACAGGCCCTGCAACGTGTAGAGAGTTTCTCAAAGATCTCACAAGCCAGACAGGCCCTGCAACGTGTAGAGAGTTTCTCAAAGATCTCACAAGCCAGACAGGCCCTGCAACGTGTAGAGAGTTTCTCAAAGATCTCACCAGCCAGACAGGCCCTGCAACGTGTAGAGAGTTTCTCAAAGATCTCACAAGCCAGACAGACCCTGCAACGTGTAGAGAGTTTCTCAAAGATCTCACAAGCCAGACAGGCCCTGCAACGTGTAGAGAGTTTCTCAAAGATCTCACAAGCCAGACAGGCCCTGCAACGTGTAGAGAGTTTCTCAAAGATCTCACCAGCCAGACAGGCCCTGCAACGTGTAGAGAGTTTCTCAAAGATCTCACAAGCCAGACAGGCCCTGCATGCAACGTGTAGAGAGTTTCTCAAAGATCTCACCAGCCAGACAGGCCCTGCAACGTGTAGAGAGTTTCTCAAAGATCTCACAAGCCAGACAGGCCCTGCAACGTGTAGAGAGTTTCTCAAAGATCTCACAAGCCAGACAGGCCCTGCAACGAGTAGAGAGTTTCTCAAAGATCTCACCAGCCAGACAGGCCCTGCAACGTGTAGAGAGTTTCTCAAAGATCTCACCAGCCAGACAGGCCCTGCAACGTGTAGAGAGTTTCTCAAAGATCTCACAAGCCAGACAGGCCCTGCAACGTGTAGAGAGTTTCTCAAAGATCTCACAAGCCAGACAGGCCCTGCAACGTGTAGAGAGTTTCTCAAAGATCTCACAAGCCAGACAGGCCCTGCAACGTGTAGAGAGTTTCTCAAAGATCTCACAAGCCAGACAGGCCCTGCATGCAACGTGTAGAGAGTTTCTCAAAGATCTCACAAGCCAGCCAGGCCCTGCAACGTGTAGAGAGTTTCTCAAAGATCTCACCAGCCAGACAGGCCCTGCAACGTGTAGAGAGTTTCTCAAAGATCTCACAAGCCAGACAGGCCCTGCAACGTGTAGAGAGTTTCTCAAAGATCTCACCAGCCAGACAGGCCCTGCAAGGTGTAGAGAGTTTCTCAAAGATCTCACAAGCCAGACAGGCCCTGCAACGTGTAGAGAGTTTCTCAAAGATCTCACCAGCCAGACAGGCCCTGCAACGTGTAGAGAGTTTCTCAAAGATCTCACAAGCCAGACAGGCCCTGCATGCAACGTGTAGAGAGTTTCTCAAAGATCTCACCAGCCAGACAGGCCCTGCAACGTGTAGAGAGTTTCTCAAAGATCTCACAAGCCAGACAGGCCCTGCAACGAGTAGAGAGTTTCTCAAAGATCTCACCAGCCAGACAGGCCCTGCAACGTGTAGAGAGTTTCTCAAAGATCTCACCAGCCAGACAGGCCCTGCAACGTGTAGAGAGTTTCTCAAAGATCTCACAAGCCAGACAGGCCCTGCAACGTGTAGAGAGTTTCTCAAAGATCTCACAAGCCAGACAGGCCCTGCAACGTGTAGAGAGTTTCTCAAAGATCTCACAAGCCAGACAGGCCCTGCAACGTGTAGAGAGTTTCTCAAAGATCTCACAAGCCAGACAGGCCCTGCATGCAACGTGTAGAGAGTTTCTCAAAGATCTCACAAGCCAGACAGGCCCTGCATGCAACGTGTAGAGAGTTTCTCAAAGATCTCACAAGCCAGACAGGCCCTGCATGCAACGTGTAGAGAGTTTCTCAAAGATCTCACAAGCCAGACAGGCCCTGCATGCAACGTGTAGAGAGTTTCTCAAAGATCTCACAAGCCAGACAGGCCCTGCAACGTGTAGAGAGTTTCTCAAAGATCTCACAAGCCAGACAGGCCCTGCATGCAACGTGTAGAGAGTTTCTCAAAGATCTCACCAGCCAGACAGGCCCTGCAACGTGTAGAGAGTTTCTCAAAGATCTCACAAGCCAGACAGGCCCTGCAACGTGTAGAGAGTTTCTCAAAGATCTCACCAGCCAGACAGGCCCTGCAACGTGTAGAGAGTTTCTCAAAGATCTCACAAGCCAGACAGGCCCTGCAACGTGTAGAGAGTTTCTCAAAGATCTCACCAGCCAGACAGGCCCTGCAACGTGTAGAGAGTTTCTCAAAGATCTCACAAGCCAGACAGGCCCTGCATGCAACGTGTAGAGAGTTTCTCAAAGATCTCACCAGCCAGACAGGCCCTGCAACGTGTAGAGAGTTTCTCAAAGATCTCACAAGCCAGACAGGCCCTGCAACGAGTAGAGAGTTTCTCAAAGATCTCACCAGCCAGACAGGCCCTGCAACGTGTAGAGAGTTTCTCAAAGATCTCACCAGCCAGACAGGCCCTGCAACGTGTAGAGAGTTTCTCAAAGATCTCACAAGCCAGACAGGCCCTGCAACGTGTAGAGAGTTTCTCAAAGATCTCACAAGCCAGACAGGCCCTGCAACGTGTAGAGAGTTTCTCAAAGATCTCACAAGCCAGACAGGCCCTGCAACGTGTAGAGAGTTTCTCAAAGATCTCACAAGCCAGACAGGCCCTGCATGCAACGTGTAGAGAGTTTCTCAAAGATCTCACAAGCCAGACAGGCCCTGCATGCAACGTGTAGAGAGTTTCTCAAAGATCTCACAAGCCAGACAGGCCCTGCATGCAACGTGTAGAGAGTTTCTCAAAGATCTCACAAGCCAGACAGGCCCTGCATGCAACGTGTAGAGAGTTTCTCAAAGATCTCACAAGCCAGACAGGCCCTGCAACGTGTAGAGAGTTTCTCAAAGATCTCACAAGCCAGACAGGCCCTGCAACGTGTAGAGAGTTTCTCAAAGATCTCACAGCCAGACAGGCCCTGCAACGTGTAGAGAGTTTCTCAAAGATCTCACAGCCAGACAGGCCTTGCAACGTGTAGAGAGTTTCTCAAAGATCTCACAAGCCAGACAGGCCCTGCAACGTGTAGAGAGTTTCTCAAAGATCTCACAAGCCAGACAGGCCCTGCAACGTGTAGAGAGTTTCTCAAAGATCTCACCAGCCAGACAGGCCATGCAACGTGTAGAGAGTTTCTCAAAGATCTCACAAGCCAGACAGGCCCTGCAACGTGTAGAGAGTTTCTCAAAGATCTCACAAGCCAGACAGGCCCTGCAACGTGAAGAGAGTTTCTCAAAGATCTCACCAGCCAGACAGGCCATGCAACGTGTAGAGAGTTCCTCAAAGATCTCACAGCCAAACAGGCCATGCAACGTGTAGAGAGTTTCTCAAAGATCTCACAAGCCAGACAGGCCCTGCAACGTGTAGAGAGTTTCTCAAAGATCTCACAAGCCAGACAGGCCCTGCAACGTGTAGAGAGTTTCTCAAAGATCTCACAGCCAGACAGGCCCTGCAACGTGTAGAGAGTTTCTCAAAGATCTCACAGCCAGACAGGCCTTGCAACGTGTAGAGAGTTTCTCAAAGATCTCACAAGCCAGACAGGCCCTGCAACGTGTTGAGAGTTTCTCAAAGATCTCACAAGCCAGACAGGCCCTGCAACGTGTAGAGAGTTTCTCAAAGATCTCACCAGCCAGACAGGCCATGCAACGTGTAGAGAGTTTCTCAAAGATCTCACAAGCCAGACAGGCCCTGCAACGTGTAGAGAGTTTCTCAAAGATCTCACAAGCCAGACAGGCCCTGCAACGTGTAGAGAGTTTCTCAAAGATCTCACCAGCCAGACAGGCCATGCAACCTGTAGAGAGTTCCTCAAAGATCTCACAGCCAAACAGGCCATGCAACGTGTAGAGAGTTTCTCAAAGATCTCACAAGCCAGACAGGCCCTGCAACGTGTAGAGAGTTTCTCAAAGATCTCACAAGCCAGACAGGCCCTGCAACGTGTAGAGAGTTTCTCAAAGATCTCACCAGCCAGGCAGGCCCTGCAACGTGTAGAGAGTTTCTCAAAGATCTCACCAGCCAGACAGGCCCTGCAACGTGTAGAGAGTTTCTCAAAGATCTCACAAGCCAGACAGGCCCTGCAACGTGTAGAGAGTTCCTCAAAGATCTCACAAGCCAGACAGGCCCTGCAACGTGTAGAGAGTTTCTCAAAGATCTCACAAGCCAGACAGGCCCTGCAACGTGTAGAGAGTTTCTCAAAGATCTCACAAGCCAGACAGGCCCTGCAACGTGTAGAGAGTTTCTCAAAGATCTCACCAGCCAGACAGGCCCTGCAACGTGTAGAGAGTTTCTCAAAGATCTCACAAGCCAGACAGGCCCTGCAACGTGTAGAGAGTTTCTCAAAGATCTCACAAGCCAGACAGGCCCTGCAACGTGTAGAGAGTTCCTCAAAGATCTCACAAGCCAGACAGGCCCTGCAACGTGTAGAGAGTTTCTCAAAGATCTCACAAGCCAGACAGGCCCTGCAACGTGTAGAGAGTTTCTCAAAGATCTCACCAGCCAGACAGGCCCTGCAGCGCAGAGAGTTCCTCAAAGATCTCACAAGCCAGACAGGCCCTGCAACGTGTAGAGAGTTTCTCAAAGATCTCACAAGCCAGACAGGCCCTGCAACGTGTAGAGAGTTCCTCAAAGATCTCACAAGCCAGACAGGCCCTGCAACGCGTAGAGAGTTTCTCAAAGATCTCACCAGCCAGACAGGCCCTGCAACGTGTAGAGAGTTTCTCAAAGATCTCACAAGCCAGACAGGCCCTGCAACGTGTAGAGAGTTTCTCAAAGATCTCACAAGCCAGACAGGCCCTGCAACGCGTAGAGAGTTCCTCAAAGATCTCACAAGCCAGACAGGCCCTGCAACGTGTAGAGAGTTTCTCAAAGATCTCACAAGCCAGACAGGCCCTGCAACGTGTAGAGAGTTTCTCAAAGATCTCACCAGCCAGACAGGCCCTGCAGCGCAGAGAGTTCCTCAAAGATCTCACAAGCCAGACAGGCCCTGCAACGTGTAGAGAGTTTCTCAAAGATCTCACAAGCTAGACAGGCCCTGCAACGTGTAGAGAGTTTCTCAAAGATCTCACAAGCCAGACAGGCCCTGCAACGTGTAGAGAGTTTCTCAAAGATCTCACAAGCCAAACAGGCCATGCAACGTGTAGAGAGTTTCTCAAAGATCTCACAAGCCAGACAGGCCCTGCAACGTGTAGAGAGTTTCTCAAAGATCTCACAAGCCAGACAGGCCCTGCAACGTGTAGAGAGTTTCTCAAAGATCTCACAGCCAGACAGGCCCTGCAACGTGTAGAGAGTTTCTCAAAGATCTCACAAGCCAGACAGGCCCTGCAACGTGTAGAGAGTTTCTCAAAGATCTCACAAGCCAGACAGGCCCTGCAACGTGTAGAGAGTTCCTCAAAGATCTCACAAGCCAGACAGGCCCTGCAACGTGTAGAGAGTTTCTCAAAGATCTCACAAGCCAGACAGGCCCTGCAACGTGTAGAGAGTTCCTCAAAGATCTCACAAGCCAGACAGGCCCTGCAACGCGTAGAGAGTTTCTCAAAGATCTCACAGCCAGACAGGCCTTGCAACGTGTGGAGAGTTTCTCAAAGATCTCACAAGCCAGACAGGCCCTGCAACGTGTAGAGAGTTTCTCAAAGATCTCACAAGCCAGACAGGCCCTGCAACGTGTAGAGAGTTTCTCAAAGATCTCACCAGCCAGACAGGCCCTGCAACGTGTAGAGAGTTTCTCAAAGATCTCACAAGCCAGACAGGCCCTGCAACGTGTAGAGAGTTTCTCAAAGATCTCACAAGCCAGACAGGCCCTGCATGCAACGTGTAGAGAGTTTCTCAAAGATCTCACAAGCCAGACAGGCCCTGCAACGTGTAGAGAGTTTCTCAAAGATCTCACCAGCTAGACAGGCCCTGCAACGTGTAGAGAGTTTCTCAAAGATCTCACAAGCCAGACAGGCCCTGCATGCAACGTGTAGAGAGTTTCTCAAAGATCTCACAAGCTAGACAGGCATGCTGGTCACTTTTTCAGCCCAGTAGGACATTTAAAGGGAAAGTTCTATCACTGATCTATCGGCAGCATCCGCCATCTTGGATTCTTGGCATTACGTGAAATGAAAACCCGCTATATTTGACCCAATATTACACTTTTTAAAATATAAAACATATTCAATGATAGAAAATTCACATACTAACAGATAACACAAAATAAAACTAATAAACAATATCCTATTAGTTCATAGCCAAGTTTTCCCCACATGTAGCGCCAATGAATGGCTTCAGTTCTCATTGTTTTTAATTTTCAACATGTGTGCGCGTGTCTTATCAAGTTGTGAAATATAAAATCATCAAACTATTAACTTTATTAATATCTTTAAACTTAACTGTATTTAAATCATGTATTTAGATTATATATGTGAAAACGGGAATATCCTCTCGAAATTTGTTTCCACAAAAAATACCCTGATAGAACCCTCCTTTTAAACAGCAATTGGCTGAGATCTCATTCTGTAGAATTCAAACTCGGAAACCACAGGCGAGGTTCAAGACTGTACTGTCTCAGCTAAACAAATAACCCAACAGATGACCAACAGATGACCCTAGTTAATCACTTTCCTCATACCTGGCCAAATGTGTAGCAGGTGCAGTACTGAAGTAGCTATTCCGTGCTTTTAGCTGTTGATTTGTTGAGATTTACTTTGACCGACTGAGAATTGAAAATTCTGGATTTGATGCATCTGTCACAGCAGTTTATAAACTGATAAATAATTGTTGAATATATATATGCTGTCAAATAGCTGCCAGTGAAACTAGTCAATCTCTTGTTCCTTGATTCAGGTCCTGTAGGGTTACCAGACAAGTGCTATAAGGAACCGCTCCCCCCGCCAGGGAGCCCCGTGTGTGAAGGCTGGTCGCTACACTGGTTCTTCAACAGCTCCACCTCCTTGTGTGAACGCTACGTCTATGGTGGTTGCAACGCCAGCGAGAACCACTTCAGTTCCGCCAGAGAATGCTATGGACAATGTAAGTCTGACATCATTCAAATCACAACAGTCAAACACATTTTTCATGGACGGCAGAATTTCTCTGATTTGATTTTTGTAGAAATAAGCTCAGTTCATGCAGTTGGATTTTGTTTCAAGCAAAAAACTTTACTTTACTTTACTTTAAAAAAACTAAAATAGATTGTTTCATGTGTGTCTATCCACAATCCAGGTCCTATCACTGTACCTGACGAGTGCAAGGTGTCCCCCCATCCATCCACCGCATTCGGCTGCCTGGCCTACATACCCCGCTGGTTCTACAACGAAACCACCTCTCGTTGTGAGAAGTACATCTTTGGAGGTTGTCCTCGGTCCACTAATGATTTTAGCACACCCCAGGAGTGCTACACTGCTTGTAAGTATGAGAAATCCGGTTGATGCACTATTTTGCAATATTTATTCCTTAGAAAACCGTCGATTTTAATCAGACTGGAGGAACCAGGAACAGCACTCGAGCCCTCCATCAGTCTGGTAAATAGGTCCTTGGCTTGGACCAATAATGTAAGTCGTGCCCTGATCATGTATGTATAATCAGTTGTGCCATATATGTTCTTTGTAGTCAGTGTATTGCACTCAGTTCACCCAGCTGTACAAATGGGTACCTGGACATGGGATTGTATGGATCTATACGGTCGCTCGGAGCGCTTCATAGGTGGCACCGAAGTACGATTCCTTCAGGGTAATAATTGTGTAGCGGCTTGAGCATGCATTGTGCATGGATATGTGCGCATTATGAATATACTATTATACTATTATTATTATATCAATTACCGACTATTTGGGGGATCATGTCGTACAACAGGAGGGACCAATGGCTGAGTGTAAATTACAATGAGTCTGAACTTTACAGAAACTTTGCAGCTGCAAAGACAGCAGGATAAATCTATAAGAGTTTAATTCCGCTCACCTTATGATATGAGGTCATTCTTTCAATATATCTAATTTATTTCCAAAGATCAAGAGGAAAATTATTTGTAATCTTACGTTCAATTAAATTAAGATTAGTTTATACAAATCATAAAGGGGTTCAATCAATTAATTAATGTCATTGCCATTTATATCATATGAATCTATGGATTAACAAATTTTAACATGTATTCACAATGTGGCAAATGATCTTTCAGAGTGATATTAAACTTTGTCGAAATTAAAGATAGGTCTGTAAGTAATTTCCAGTTTTAAGCCGTATGAATGATTTTGAAATGTGCTTTGATCGTTTCACTGTAATAAAAATCCTTCAACTTCTTTTGTTTATCAAAGAAAATAATAATAGGGTTTCAACAGTATTTGTTCCCAAATTTGACATTAATTTGTGGCAATGGATCCGCTGTCATCTATAAGAAATCAAATGGAATAGTTGACAAAGTACCTAAACTGGAGATTATGAACATTTGTAACAGTGTCATCACTTTCTCAATTTCATAAGTCTGCACATGGTTGTATTCAAAAGAAAAGTTATTTATGTATCAAATTTTATATAGATTACACTGAAAATACAAATAAACAATTTCTGATAAAATTAAAAGTCTAAAAACGGCATTTTTTTAAATGAGCGGAATTACCCAATACCTACATGGGTGAGTGGAATTAGCCTGTACCAAGCGGAAATAGCCTTCTCAGGTACAACACCATTCCTGTTCTTTTACTTTTAAAATAATGGGCAATTTGAGTGAACCAGTGTATAAGTGAAGTTCAATTGTATATTTTGATAGTTGAAGTAAAACAAATTCCTTTTCAAAAGAGATCGTCTTTAGGGTACTAAATGCAATTTCATATTCCAATTGAAAATAACATGAAAGTTGTAACAAATATTTTACGAAGATATTGTCTACAAACTGAAAAACTTACCTATACAACAACGCCCAACAGATTATGTCCCTCTCTCAAAGAAGAGTGTTACAAGGGGAGTAACTCTCAAATCTTTTGTCGCGCTCTAAATTTCAGAGGACACGCTCGGAAATTTCCAAAGTTTTTCTAAAACAAGATGATGACTGACAAGACAAATATATGTGTGGTGAAGTTAAAATTTCGCAAAGGCATTAATTTACTTAATTCAGGTTTGTTCGAATATCTCTGTTCAAATGTATTACGTCTACATGGTATCTCGTCCAAAGGTGAGCGGAATTACCCAGAACTACTCTGTGTGCATTGCACTTGTGAAAGAGCTTTATTTATATAGCTGGACGGTTACGGGAACATATTCATGCTCATAACTGTCATCACATCCACTGTCATCACATTCACTGTCATCACATTCACTGTCATCACATTCACTGTCATCACATTCACTGTCATCACATTCACTGTCATCACATTCACTGTCATCACACCATTCACTTGACTCTGATTGACTGATTTCAGGCAACGATGCAGTGAGCCCTTGTATGGTAAGTACTGATGAACTATTTACACCATCTTCTTTTGTACGTTACGAGAGATGAGAAAAAAGCTGTACTTTTACTAATTTTAAACTTTTGAATAATAAAAAATACTTATTGAGAGAACTTCAAAAAGATATAAAATCATTTATCATTGAACTGATCAATGATGTCTTGTTATACCATAGCAAGTTTTCAACATTCGTAGCACTGATGAATTGCTTAACTTCTCATTGTTTTTATTATTTAGTTTGTGCACTTGTCTTTATCAAACTGTCAAATACAGTCCTAAAGGTATTATCCTCTTTAATATTTTTCAGTTTGATTTGCAATAATCATGTATTAATAATGTGTGTAGAATTTCTTTCCCACAACAAAATACCTCAAAAGAACCCCCCCTTTAACTTCTGTTTCTCACTTCAGAACATCAGGTGTACTGATATCCCACAAACCAACTGTCGTGTGGAGGAACCTGACAACTGTCCTCCTGAGGGTCCCTGCAACAATATACTCACTAACTGTAAGATCCTTGCAACAATATGCTCACTAACTGTAAGATCCTTGCAACAATATGCTCACTAACTGTAAGATCCTTGCAACAATATGCTCACTAACTGTAAGATCCTTGCAACAATATGCTCACTAACTGTAAGATCCCTGCAACAATATACTCACTAACTGTAAGATCCTTGCAACAATATGCTCACTAACTGTAAGATCCCTGCAACAATATACTCACTAACTGTAAGATCCTTGCAACAATATGCTCACTAACTGTAAGATCCCTGCAACAATATCCTCACTAACTGTAAGATCCTTGCAACAATATACTCACTAACTGTAAGATCCTTGCAACAATATACTCACTAACTGTAAGATCCTTGCAACAATATGCTCACTAACTGTAAGATCCCTGCAACAATATACTCACTAACTGTAAGATCCCTGCAACAATATCCTCACTAACTGTAAGATCCCTGCAACGATATACTCACTAACTGTAAGATCCCTGCAACAATATACTCACTAACTGTAAGATCCCTGCAACAATATTCTCACTAACTGTAAGATCCCTGCAACAATATACTCACTAACTGTAAGGTTCCTGCAACAATATACTCACTAACTGTAAGATCCCTGCAACAATATACTCACTAACTGTAAGATCCTTGCAACAATATGCTCACTAACTGTAAGATCCCTGCAACAATATGCTCACTAACTGTAAGATCCCTGCAACAATATACTCACTAACTGTAAGATCCCTGCAACAATATGCTCACTAACTGTAAGATCCCTGCAACAATATCCTCACTAACTGTAAGGTTCCTGCAACAATATACTCACTAACTGTAAGGTCCCTGCAACAATATACTCACTAACTGTAAGATCCCTGCAACAATATGCTCACTAACTGTAAGATCCCTGCAACAATATACTCACTAACTGTAAGATCCCTGCAACAATATACTCACTAACTGTAAGATCCCTGCAACGATATGCTCACTAACTGTAAGATCCCTGCAACAATATCCTCACTAACTGTAAGATCCCTGCAACAATATGCTCACTAACTGTAAGATCCCTGCAACAATATACTCACTAACTGTAAGATCCCTGCAACAATATACTCACTAACTGTAAGATCCCTGCAACGATATGCTCACTAACTGTAAGATCCCTGCAACAATATACTCACTAACTGTAAGATCCCTGCAACAATATGCTCACTAACTGTAAGATCCCTGCAACGATATGCTCACTAACTGTAAGATCCCTGCAACAATATACTCACTAACTGTAAGGTCCCTGCAACAATATGCTCACTAACTGTAAGATCCCTGCAACAATATACTCACTAACTGTAAGGTTCCTGCAACAATATGCTCACTAACTGTAAGATCCCTGCAACAATATACTCACTAACTGTAAGATCCCTGCAACGATATACTCACTAACTGTAAGGTCCCTGCAACAATATACTCACTAACTGTAAGATCCCTGCAACAATATACTCACTAACTGTAAGGTTCCTGCAACAATATGCTCACTAACTGTAAGATCCCTGCAACAATATACTCACTAACTGTAAGATCCCTGCAACGATATACTCACTAACTGTAAGGTCCCTGCAACAATATGCTCACTAACTGTAAGATCCCTGCAACAATATACTCACTAACTGTAAGATCCCTGCAACAATATACTCACTAACTGTAAGATCCCTGCAACGATATACTCACTAACTGTAAGGTCCCTGCAACAATATACTCACTAACTGTAAGGTCCCTGCAACAATATACTCACTAACTGTAAGATCCCTGCAACGATATACTCACTAACTGTAAGGTCCCTGCAACAATATACTCACTAACTGTAAGGTCCCTGCAACAATATGCTCACTAACTGTAAGATCCCTGCAACAATATACTCACTAACTGTAAGATCCCTGCAACAATATACTCACTAACTGTAAGATCCCTGCAACAATATACTCACTAACTGTAAGGTTCCTGCAACAATATACTCACTAACTGTAAGATCCCTGCAACAATATACTCACTAACTGTAAGATCCCTGCAACAATATACTCACTAACTGTAAGATCCCTGCAACAATATACTCACTAACTGTAAGATCCCTGCAACAATATACTCACTAACTGTAAGATCCCTGCAACAATATACTCACTAACTGTAAGATCCCTGCAACAATATACTCACTAACTGTAAGATCCCTGCAACAATATACTCACTAACTGTAAGATCCCTGCAACAATATACTCACTAACTGTAAGATCCCTGCAACAATATACTCACTAACTGTAAGGTTCCTGCAACAATATACTCACTAACTGTAAGATCCCTGCAACAATATACTCACTAACTGTAAGGTTCCTGCAACAATATACTCACTAACTGTAAGATCCCTGCAACAATATACTCACTAACTGTAAGATCCCTGCAACAATATACTCACTAACTGTAAGATCCCTGCAACAATATACTCACTAACTGTAAGATCCCTGCAACAATATGCTCACTAACTGTAAGATCCCTGCAACAATATACTCACTAACTGTAAGATCCCTGCAACAATATACTCACTAACTGTAAGATCCCTGCAACAATATACTCACTAACTGTAAGGTTCCTGCAACAATATGCTCACTAACTGTAAGATCCCTGCAACAATATACTCACTAACTGTAAGATCCCTGCAACAATATACTCACTAACTGTAAGATCCCTGCAACAATATACTCACTAACTGTAAGATCCCTGCAACAATATACTCACTAACTGTAAGGTCCCTGCAACAATATACTCACTAACTGTAAGATCCCTGCAACGATATACTCACTAACTGTAAGATCCCTGCAACAATATACTCACTAACTGTAAGATCCCTGCAACGATATACTCACTAACTGTAAGGTCCCTGCAACAATATACTCACTAACTGTAAGGTCCCTGCAACAATATACTCACTAACTGTAAGGTCCCTGCAACAATATACTCACTAACTGTAAGGTTCCTGCAACAATATGCTCACTAACTGTAAGATCCCTGCAACAATATACTCACTAACTGTAAGATCCCTGCAACAATATACTCACTAACTGTAAGATCCCTGCAACAATATACTCACTAACTGTAAGGTCCCTGCAACAATATACTCACTAACTGTAAGGTCCCTGCAACAATATACTCACTAACTGTAAGGTTCCTGCAACAATATGCTCACTAACTGTAAGATCCCTGCAACAATATACTCACTAACTGTAAGATCCCTGCAACGATATACTCACTAACTGTAAGGTCCCTGCAACAATATACTCACTAACTGTAAGGTTCCTGCAACAATATACTCACTAACTGTAAGATCCCTGCAACAATATACTCACTAACTGTAAGATCCCTGCAACAATATACTCACTAACTGTAAGATCCCTGCAACGATATACTCACTAACTGTAAGGTCCCTGCAACAATATACTCACTAACTGTAAGGTTCCTGCAACAATATGCTCACTAACTGTAAGATCCCTGCAACAATATACTCACTAACTGTAAGATCCCTGCAACAATATACTCACTAACTGTAAGATCCCTGCAACGATATACTCACTAACTGTAAGGTCCCTGCAACAATATACTCACTAACTGTAAGGTCCCTGCAACAATATACTCACTAACTGTAAGATCCCTGCAACAATATGCTCACTAACTGTAAGATCCCTGCAACAATATCCTCACTAACTGTAAGGTTCCTGCAACAATATACTCACTAACTGTAAGATCCCTGCAACAATATACTCACTAACTGTAAGGTCCCTGCAACAATATACTCACTAACTGTAAGGTCCCTGCAACAATATACTCACTAACTGTAAGGTCCCTGCAACAATATGCTCACTAACTGTAAGATCCCTGCAACAATATCCTCACTAACTGTAAGGTTCCTGCAACAATATACTCACTAACTGTAAGATCCCTGCAACAATATTCTCACTAACTGTAAGGTTCCTGCAACAATATACTCACTAACTGTAAGATCCCTGCAACAATATGCTCACTAACTGTAAGATCCCTGCAACAATATACTCACTAACTGTAAGATCCCTGCAACAATATTCTCACTAACTGTAAGATCCCTGCAACAATATGCTCACTAACTGTAAGATCCCTGCAACAATATACTCACTAACTGTAAGATCCCTGCAACAATATACTCACTAACTGTAAGATCCCTGCAACAATATTCTCACTAACTGTAAGATCCCTGCAACAATATGCTCACTAACTGTAAGATCCCTGCAACAATATACTCACTAACTGTAAGATCCCTGCAACAATATTCTCACTAACTGTAAGATCCCTGCAACAATAAGTTCACTAACTGTAAGATCCCTGCAACAATATGCTCACTAACTGTAAGATCCCTGCAACAATATGCTCACTAACTGTAAGATCCCTGCAACAATATTCTCACTAACTGTAAGATCCCTGCAACAATATACTCACTAACTGTAAGATCCCTGCAACAATATTCTCACTAACTGTAAGATCCCTGCAACAATATTCTCACTAACTGTAAGATCCCTGCAACAATATTCTCACTAACTGTAAGATCCCTGCAACAATATACTCACTAACTGTAAGATCCCTGCAACAATATTCTCACTAACTGTAAGATCCCTGCAACAATATTCTCACTAACTGTAAGATCCCTGCAACAATATTCTCACTAACTGTAAGATCCCTGCAACAATATACTCACTAACTGTAAGATCCCTGCAACAATATTCTCACTAACTGTAAGATCCCTGCAACAATATACTCACTAACTGTAAGATCCCTGCAACAATATACTCACTAACTGTAAGATCCCTGCAACAATATACTCACTAACTGTAAGATCTCTGCAACAATATGCTCACTAACTGTAAGATCCCTGCAACAATATACTCACTAACTGTAAGATCTCTGCAACAATATACTCACTAACTGTAAGATCTCTGCAACAATATGCTCACTAACTGTAAGATCCCTGCAACAATATTCTCACTAACTGTAAGATCCCTGCAACAATATACTCACTAACTGTAAGATCCCTGCAACAATATGCTCACTAACTGTAAGATCCCTGCAACAATATTCTCACTAACTCTAAGATCCTTGCAACAATATGCTCACTAACTGTAAGATCCCTGCAAAAAATATTCTCACTAACTGTAAGATCCTTGCAACAATATGCTCACTAACTGTAAGTAAGATCCTTGCAACAATATGCTCACTAACTGTAAGATCCTTGCAACATTTTACTCACTAACTGTAAGATCCCTGCAACAATTTGCTCACTAACTGTAAGATCCCTGCAACAATATTCTCACTAACTGTAAGATCCCTGCAACAATATTCTCACTAACTGTAAGATCCCTGCAACAATATACTCACTAACTGTAAGATCCCTGCAACAATATGCTCACTAACTGTAAGATCCCTGCAACAATATGTTCACTAACTGTAAAATCCCTGCAACAATATTTCTACTAACTGTAAGATCCTTGCAACAATATTCTCACTAACTGTAAGATCCTTGCAACAATATGCTCACTAACTGTAAGATCCCTGCAACAATATGTTCACTAACTGTAAAATCCCTGCAACAATATTTCTACTAACTGTAAGATCCTTGCAATAATATGCTCACTAACTGTAAGATCCCTGCAACAATATTCTCACTAACTGTAAGATCCCTGCAACAATATTCTCACTAACTGTAAGATCCTTGCAACAATATGCTCACTAACTGTAAGATCCCTGCAACAATATTCTCACTAACTGTAAGATCCCTGCAACAATATGCTCACTAACTGTAAGATCCCTGCAACAATATCCTCACTAACTGTAAGATCCTTGCAACAATTTACTCACTAACTGTAAGATCCCTGCAACAATATGCTCACTAACTGTAAGATCCCTGCAACAATATTCTCTCTAACTGTAAGATCCCTGCAACAATATACTCACTAACTGTAAGATCCCTGCAACAATATGTTCACTAACTGTAAAATCCCTGCAACAATATTCTCACTAACTGTAAGATCCTTGCAACAATTTACTCACTAACTGTAAGATCCCTGCAACAATATGCTCACTAACTGTAAGATCCCTGCAACAATATACTCACTAACTGTAAGATCCCTGCAACAATATTCTCACTAACTGTAAGATCCCTGCAACAATATGCTCACTAACTGTAAGATCCCTGCAACAATATACTCACTAACTGTAAGATCCCTGCAACAATATTCTCTCTAACTGTAAGATCCCTGCAACAATATACTCACTAACTGTAAGATCCCTGCAACAATATGTTCACTAACTGTAAAATCCCTGCAACAATATTCTCACTAACTGTAAGATCCTTGCAACAATTTACTCACTAACTGTAAGATCCCTGCAACAATATACTCACTAACTGTAAGATCCCTGCAACAATATACTCACTAACTGTAAGATCCCTGCAACAATATTCTCACTAACTGTAAGATCCCTGCAACAATATGCTCACTAACTGTAAGATCCCTGCAACAATATACTCACTAACTGTAAGATCCCTGCAACAATATTCTCACTAACTGTAAGATCCCTGCAACAATAAGTTCACTTACTGTAAGATCCCTGCAACAATATGCTCACTAACTGTAAGATCCCTGCAACAATATGCTCACTAACTGTAAGATCCCTGCAACAATATTCTCACTAACTGTAAGATCCCTGCAACAATATACTCACTAACTGTAAGATCCCTGCAACAATATTCTCACTAACTGTAAGATCCCTGCAACAATATTCTCACTAACTGTAAGATCCCTGCAACAATATTCTCACTAACTGTAAGATCCCTGCAACAATATACTCACTAACTGTAAGATCCCTGCAACAATATTCTCACTAACTGTAAGATCCCTGCAACAATATTCTCACTAACTGTAAGATCCCTGCAACAATATTCTCACTAACTGTAAGATCCCTGCAACAATATACTCACTAACTGTAAGATCCCTGCAACAATATTCTCACTAACTGTAAGATCCCTGCAACAATATACTCACTAACTGTAAGATCCCTGCAACAATATACTCACTAACTGTAAGATCCCTGCAACAATATACTCACTAACTGTAAGATCTCTGCAACAATATGCTCACTAACTGTAAGATCCCTGCAACAATATACTCACTAACTGTAAGATCTCTGCAACAATATACTCACTAACTGTAAGATCTCTGCAACAATATGCTCACTAACTGTAAGATCCCTGCAACAATATTCTCACTAACTGTAAGATCCCTGCAACAATATACTCACTAACTGTAAGATCTCTGCAACAATATGCTCACTAACTGTAAGATCCCTGCAACAATATTCTCACTAACTCTAAGATCCTTGCAACAATATGCTCACTAACTGTAAGATCCCTGCAAAAAATATTCTCACTAACTGTAAGATCCTTGCAACAATATGCTCACTAACTGTAAGTAAGATCCTTGCAACAATATGCTCACTAACTGTAAGATCCTTGCAACATTTTACTCACTAACTGTAAGATCCCTGCAACAATTTGCTCACTAACTGTAAGATCCCTGCAACAATATTCTCACTAACTGTAAGATCCCTGCAACAATATTCTCACTAACTGTAAGATCCCTGCAACAATATACTCACTAACTGTAAGATCCCTGCAACAATATGCTCACTAACTGTAAGATCCCTGCAACAATATGTTCACTAACTGTAAAATCCCTGCAACAATATTTCTACTAACTGTAAGATCCTTGCAACAATATTCTCACTAACTGTAAGATCCTTGCAACAATATGCTCACTAACTGTAAGATCCCTGCAACAATATGTTCACTAACTGTAAAATCCCTGCAACAATATTTCTACTAACTGTAAGATCCTTGCAATAATATGCTCACTAACTGTAAGATCCCTGCAACAATATTCTCACTAACTGTAAGATCCCTGCAACAATATTCTCACTAACTGTAAGATCCTTGCAACAATATGCTCACTAACTGTAAGATCCCTGCAACAATATTCTCACTAACTGTAAGATCCCTGCAACAATATGCTCACTAACTGTAAGATCCCTGCAACAATATCCTCACTAACTGTAAGATCCTTGCAACAATTTACTCACTAACTGTAAGATCCCTGCAACAATATGCTCACTAACTGTAAGATCCCTGCAACAATATTCTCTCTAACTGTAAGATCCCTGCAACAATATACTCACTAACTGTAAGATCCCTGCAACAATATGTTCACTAACTGTAAAATCCCTGCAACAATATTCTCACTAACTGTAAGATCCTTGCAACAATTTACTCACTAACTGTAAGATCCCTGCAACAATATGCTCACTAACTGTAAGATCCCTGCAACAATATTCTCACTAACTGTAAGATCCCTGCAACAATATACTCACTAACTGTAAGATCTCTGCAACAATATGCTCACTAACTGTAAGATCCCTGCAACAATATTCTCACTAACTGTAAGATCCCTGCAACAATATACTCACTAACTGTAAGATCTCTGCAACAATATGCTCACTAACTGTAAGATCCCTGCAACAATATTCTCACTAACTCTAAGATCCTTGCAACAATATGCTCACTAACTGTAAGATCCCTGCAAAAATATTCTCACTAACTGTAAGATCCTTGCAACAATATGCTCACTAACTGTAAGTAAGATCCTTGCAAGAATATGCTCACTAACTGTAAGATCCTTGCAACAATTTACTCTCTAACTGTAAGATCCCTGCAACAATTTGCTCACTAACTGTAAGATCCCTGCAACAATATTCTCACTAACTGTAAGATCCCTGCAACAATATACTCACTAACTGTAAGATCCCTGCAACAATATGTTCACTTACTGTAAGATCCCTGCAACAATATTCTCACTAACTGTAAGATCCTTGCAACAATATGCTCACTAACTGTAAGATCCCTGCAACAATATTCTCACTAACTGTAAGATCCCTGCAACAATATGCTCACTAACTGTAAGATCCCTGCAACAATTTACTCACTAACTGTAAGATCCCTGCAACAATATGCTCACTAACTGTAAGATCCTTGCAACAATATTCTCACTAACTGTAAGATCCTTGCAACAATATGCTCACTAACTGTAAGATCCCTGCAACAATATGTTCACTAACTGTAAAATCCCTGCAACAATATTTCTACTAACTGTAAGATCCTTGCAACAATATGCTCACTAACTGTAAGATCCCTGCAACAATATTCTCACTAACTGTAAGATCCCTGCAACAATATTCTCACTAACTGTAAGATCCTTGCAACAATATGCTCACTAACTGTAAGATCCCTGCAATAATATTCTCACTAACTGTAAGATCCCTGCAACAATATGCTCACTAACTGTAAGATCCCTGCAACAATATCCTCACTAACTGTAAGATCCTTGCAACAATATCCTCACTAACTGTAAGATCCCTGCAACAATATGCTCACTAACTGTAAGATCCCTGCAACAATATGCTCACTAACTGTAAGATCCCTGCAATAATATTCTCACTAACTGTAAGATCCCTGCAACAATATGTTCACTAACTGTAAAATCCCTGCAACAATATTCTCACTAACTGTAAGATCCTTGCAACAATATGCTCACTAACTGTAAGATCCCTGCAACAATATGCTCACTAACTGTAAGATCCCTGCAACAATATGCTCACTAACTGTAAGATCCTAGCAACAATATGCTCACTAACTGTAAGATCCCTGCAACAATATACTCACTAACTGTAAGATCATTATATTTTCATTGTAATAAAGTAATTGAACTCTATTATACGTCTTTTCTAATTAAGAAGGAGTAATAAAGATATGTTGCTATTCAAATTCTTCTATTTAGACAATCAGATTTAGATGAGGATGTATGAGTTTTTCCATGGTTGCTATATACATTTGGCCTCAATTGCTATATATATACAATAAACGTAAAAGTTATTTTATCATATAGCATATATGCTGGAAGAATATACAACAGTCTAATTGGAGAATTGGCAACGTTATCAATCAATTTTATCCAGACTTGGCCATCAATAATATGATCTGAAACCGTGTATGATTCCCTGTGTAATTCACGGTAAGAATGATGCAAAAGGATGTGTAATGTTGAGAAAGGAGCTGCTGAAATAAGTTCACATTACGTGACAATTATAAGATTCCGGATATGGTGATAAAATTTGTGAGAAACAATGAGAAATCAAGCAGCTCATTTAAATAAGTTCCATCTCCAAAAGGCCATGGAACTTTTTGTATGGGCTGGTAAATGTTGGATTTGTTCTTTAATGTCTCCTCCCATAATGGCTGCAATATCGTCCAAGTGGCGTATAACAAAAACCTGTAATTTGTAGTGAGGAAATAACACTTTGAGGTTTGGTTACTTCACACAGCATTACATGATAAAGCAAGTACAAGATATTGTTGCCCCAGGTTACCCGTCGCACTGTTCCCTGAAACCAGAGACTGGTCCCTGCAGAATGATGAGCCCCAAGTGGTTCTACAACACCTCCAGCAACACCTGCGAGATGTTCACCTTTGGAGGGTGCGGTGGAAATAAAAACAAGTTCCCAACCGCTCATGCATGTTTTAATCAATGTAAGTCCCTCTTTTGTGTACCAAATGTACATTTGTGGTGGTGGGTTGTCAGTTTTGATGTGTTTGAATTTGTATCTTTTATTCATCATTCCCTTATGACATGAAATCCATACATACTGGATTCCCCTGATATCATTTCTGATATGAACAATATTATTCATTTAATATAGAACTTTATATCAGAAAGTGTTTCCTATCCTGATTGAACAATTGATTCACAGAGAAAAATTATGCAAATGACTTGTCCTTTTATTTGATTACCTGATTTTAACCATTTCATTGATAAAGAAATTTTATTCTTTCATTTTCTAAAACGTTATTGGATATCTTGCTCTTATGACTTGAAATATTTTGTTTGATTCCAGGCGCACCAAGAGTAACCCCATGTCGCGTAAGTTTCAAACATTTATCCATTTAATTTATTTACCTGCTCACATAATCCCTAAAAGCAAGATTTCTGAAAGCTTCTCTGAAAATATGACTGTTTCGTAATGGTCTCAACTCAAGTCAAATTTTTAGAGAAATAAAGAAAAAAATTATAATGATGTATGTTGTAGCAAAACGACTAAAGCCAAATTTGTTTTCAAAGAGATTTTTGGAAATACATAAGTATTGATTATTTTTTATGTATGTGCCTTGCTGATATCTTATCTATTATGCTGATATCAAACTACTTAGTATTTTTAATATAATATATTATTAATTAACTACCATGTTATGGCACGTACACGGTATTTACGGCCTAGACCATATACGAGACAAACTGGGCCAATAAGAGACAAACTGGGCCAATGAGAGTCTGAGCATGCGCAGTCGCACATTTGGTGAAAGCCCGAAGCTGTCGCTTCAGAACTTTGACCCGCGATATCTGTTCACCAATCTTGATTATAATTATTTTTTCAATATAAATGAGGTATTTAGTGTTGTGCAAATGGAATGAAAAGAGGTCAAGTTGAATTGTCATTAATTAAGTATTTTCGTATTGGCCGAGTTACAGTCGACCTCGGACCTGTAACTGGGCCAATACGGAAATACTTCATTAATAACATAATAATATAGCCTTCCACATTTCCTTGGTTTTGTTAAATCTATGTATATGTATATATTGATGTGTATTGTATTCTGTCCATGTTTACTTCACGTTTAATTTATATAATTGCTTATCTGTACGGGAGCGGCATTCACATAAGCAATTTTTGCGTGTTTGCCAATCCCAGAATCCAAAAATATGTTTAAACCAACTTTGTTGACATTTCTAGAATTTCAACTGTGCCACAGGACAGAAGTGTGTAGTGAAAGAACAAGTCGGCTGCACACGTGGACCCTGCACTACATTTCCAAAATGTGAAAGTAAGTTGGGTTTTTTTAAAAGGAGGGTTCTATCGGGGTATTTTTTGTGGAAACGAAAATTCGAGAGGATGTTCTCGTTTACACAAATATGATATAACTACATGATTAAAACACAGTAAAATTATATATTGATGACTTTATTTTTCACAACTTGAAAAATTAAAAACAATGAAAACTGAAGCCATTCATCGGCGCTGCTGGTGGGGAAAACTTCGCTACGGACTAAACGCATGTTGTTTATTCGTTTTATTATATGTTAAGTGTTAATTTATAATATGTGAATTTTCTATCATTGTATATGTTTAATTTTGGGTAAAATTGGGTTAAATATAGCGTGTTTTCATTTCACGTAATGCCAAGAATCCAATTTGGCGGATTCTGCCAATAGATCGGTGATAGAACTTTCCCTTTTAGAAGTTGGATAGATGAAGGAGAAACAAGTTCTATGAATATACAACTTTATTGCAGGAGAGTGATGTTATGGTGTATACGCTAACACCGTTATCAAGCTAATCATTAAAGACTCTAATCTTTCCCCATATCACTCCAGACATTGTTAAAGGGAGGGTTTTGTCGCCAGCTAGGATTTTTTTGTATTATGTGAAATGAAAATACGCTATATTGTACCTAATGTTACAATTTTTTAATAACTAAAGACATTCACTGATGGAGTATTCACATAGTAACATATAACACGTCACAAAACTGATAAGCAAATTGTTGTTATGCTGTAGCAAAGTTTTCCCTACTTGCAGCGCCTATGAATGCATGGCTTCAGTTCTCATTGTTTTTATTTTTTAACAAATGTGCGCTCGTGTTTATCAAGTTGTGAAATATAAAGTCATCAAAATATTACCTTCATTAGTATCTTTCAATATGACAGACTTAAACATGTATTAATATCGTATATATATGTAAACAGGAATATCCTCTATAATTTGGTTTCCATATGAAATACCCCGATAGAACCCTCCCTTTAAGTAACTCTGATTTCGGTCTTACTTCAGATTTGAAAAATGACTTGTTAAGCTAATGAACTTGGTATATACTGATGAAGATTAATGCCCTTTATTGAAGTTGTCTTTTGAAATATTGTACTGTGTGTAAGTATATGAATTTCTTGTATTGCTGTTGGCTTTTGTAAATTTATTATGTATTGTAAATTCACCATGACACATAATTTCGTGTATTCTGGAGCGGTATTCAGATAAGTTTTTAAAGCTTGTTTACCAATCTATTTCTTGAATGAAATAAATTTGTTTAAACCAATTTTGCTCTCTTTCTGTTCAGACGTCACTAAGCCCGGCCAGTGTCCCGCGTACAATCCCATGATGCAAGTGGATATGTCCCAGTGTTCTGAACCATGCTCAGACGATATTGACTGTTACGGCAACATGAAATGCTGCAACAATGCGTGCGGCAAGACTTGTCTAGATCCTGCGGGTTTGTGTATTTATATCAGTGTTAAATGTCGTAAACTTTTACATGAAATCGGCATAAAAGCATAAATTTCTTATTTACACTTTTTTAATGTTCATGTACATATATTGTGTTAATTGTTAAATTTACATATCTATTATGAATTTGTTTCTTGTAATGTTGTATGTTACATGTTATAATGCATGAATTTTTTTAGTCGCGGAGAGAGAGATATTTATACATGGGTAACCCTGTTTGTCAATCCCCCTTTCCAAAATTGTACCATCTGGAAATAAATACCGTTTAAATCACATGCTATCAGTGTTCTGATAGAGAACTCACAAAACATAGAAATAAGATGCTTTTGGCAATTTAATTCAATTCAACTTTCTAGAACATTCAATTTTTCAAGCTTACAATCCATCTCTAGTATTTTTAGCTCATCAGGTCTGACTGGTGGGGGAGGTTTCAAAACCAAATGTGCAAACTTTGATCTGCTGGGTATATATCTCCACAAAATTTCAACTTTCAGGGTTTCAGGAAGAGAAGTCAAAATGTTTTTTAAAATTTTTAAATGTTTAGTCGAAAAGATTTATAGGGGGCAGGATCGCGCAGTGGTTAGCGCGTTCGACTTCAGATCAAGAGGTCCGGGGTTCGAATCCCGCCAGGGGCACGGCAACTCTATCTGCAGTAGAGAACTATTCTACACGCAGTAAGGTTTGGGTGCAATGCTACACTGAATTTCAGTGTAGTATCACCCATGGTTCGCTAGTTCCAGCCGATGCTCGCAGGTTTCCCCGTAATGCATAGCCACATGGCGTTGCGGACAGTTTCTCCCTGTCATAATACTAGCAGCCGCGATATAAGTGAAATTCTCTTGAAAGCGGCGTTAACCTAAACTCACCTCACCTCACCTAAAAGATTTATAGATGCCAGCCTGATTTCCAGTATCTGTAATGAGTCGTCTGTAAACTTTTGATATTTTCAAATTACATATTGTAATCAAGTGATTAAAAAGTTAATAAATGGCATAAACAATTTTATTTCTGTTTCCATGAGTACTTAACTTCCAATCTGATAGATCTCTTATTTGGAACAGCTAATCTATAACCAGTATTTACTTCTGACTCTCTACTTCTCTTATACGACCTCTAACCTCCTGTTACATGACCTCTGACCTTGCTGTTACTTTCCAGCTCCTGTGAACCCATGCGGTGAAGGTCGGATGATGTGTCACACTGTCAAGAAGTGTGTCAGCAACTCGGTGAAGTGTAACGGGGAGGATGACTGCGGAGATGGTTCGGATGAACTCAACTGTCCTGGAAGTGAGTAAACGTGATAATACGCAATCTCATTTAAATCAGATAGAATGTTTCACTCGCTCCGTTTCTGATCTATACATTGCACTATAGAGGTCAAGTTAGTGACGAGGCTTGAAAAGTTTCGGACCAAATTTAGTTTAATGTCATATCTAGAAAGGCGTCTGATTGGCTGAAATTGTAGAAAGTGAATGTTCACACAGTGCAGGGTAGTACTCAGATCAAGGATCTGATTTAAATGAGATTTGGATGATATGCAGATAATGCATCAAGTGATTATGTCTGTTCTGAAATATAAGGACCAAAGTGACACCAAAACAATACAAATATATTGTACGTGACATAATGGGACTCAGAGGACATTGTCACGTTTCTTTGACCACGCATTGTGACATCTGCTACTGGAAAGAAGGATAAATCAACATCTAGATTTAAACAAAGTTTTGAATAAAAAATACACAATACAAGATGTATAGTTTCATGTTTGCACTTTTGTGTTTGTTTAGGTTATGACTAATCTGGACTTTTATTATTTACTAAATCTTAAACTGCATATATTACATGAATTTTGGATCACAGTGAAAGCATTTTTTCATATATATATATATATATATATATATATATGAATATTTGTACTGATGAATGAAATCAATTTTAGCATTACCAGCAAAGTGCTACAAGTCGCCCCTCCCCCCGACCGGCACCCCCACCTGCAAGGCCTACATCCCCCGCTGGTTCTTCAACAGCACCACCAACAAGTGTGAGCAATTCATCTGGGGGGGCTGCTTCGAAAGCGAAAACAAATTTGTCTCCGCTGCGCAGTGTTACAGCGAATGTAAGTGTGAAATATATATAATATATAATATCAATATATTTAGTTTGTTTACAATCCTCCTATGTGTCGTATCTCGCCAAGTAAATTGCCGAATATTACTTTCTGCTTATGGAGTTGAGTTTTGCATTAATGAACCGGAAGTTATTAAAAGCATGCATGTGACATGAATCAAAACTGAATGTGATGTATCCTAGATGTTGAAGTCCTGTTGCCGCTTATATTAATTTAACAAATCATGCGGAATTACACCATGATTTTGTCAAAATTTGAAAATAATGCTACTCAGACACTCTGAAATGTTATACCTCGGGTAAATACTAGATACAACACTGAACAGTTATACCTCGGGGTAAATACTAGATACAACACTGAACAGTTATACCTCGGGGTAAATACTAGATACAACACTGAACAGTTATACCTCGGGGTAAATACTAGATACAACACTGAACAGTTATACCTTGGGGTAAATACAACACTGAACAGTTATACCTCGGGGTAAATACTAGATACAACACTGAACAGTTATACCTCGGGGTAAATACTAGATACAACACTGAACAGTTATACCTCGGGGTAAATACAACACTGAACAGTTATACCTCAGGTAAATACTAGATACAACACTGAACAGTTATACCTCGGGGTAAATACTAGATACAACACTGAACAGTTATACCTCGGGGTAAATACAACACTGAACAGTTATACCTCGGGGTAAATACTAGATACAACACTGAACAGTTATACCTCGGGGTAAATACTAGATACAACACTGAACAGTTATACCTCGGGGTAAATACAACACTGAACAGTTATACCTCGGGGTAAATACTAGATACAACACTGAACAGTTATACCTCGGGGTAAATACTAGATACAACACTGAACAGTTATACCTCGGGGTAAATACTAGATACAACACTGAACAGTTATACCTCGGGGTAAATACTAGATACAACACTGAACAGTTATACCTCGGGGTAAATACTAGATACAACACTGAACAGTTATACCTCGGGGTAAATACTAGATACAACACTGAACAGTTATACCTCGGGGTAAATACTAGATACAACACTGAACAGTTATACCTCGGGGTACATACTAGATACAACACTGAACAGTTATACCTCGGGGTAAATACAACACTGAACAGTTATACCTCGGGGTAAATACTAGATACAACACTGAACAATTATACCTAGGGGTACATACTAGATACAACACTGAACAGTTATACCTCGGGGTAAATACTAGATACAACACTGAACAGTTATACCTCGGGGTAAATACAACACTGAACAGTTATACCTCGGGGTAAATACTAGATACAACACTGAACAGTTATACCTCGGGGTAAATACAACACTGAACAGTTATACCTCGGGGTAAATACTAGATACAATACTGAACAGTTATACCTCGAGGTAAATACTAGATACAACACTGAACAGTTATACCTCGGGGTAAATACGAGATACAACACTGAACAGTTATACCTCGGGGTAAATACTAGATACAACACTGAACAGTTATACCTCAGGGTAAATACTAGATACAACACTGAACAATTATACCTCGGGTAAATACTAGATACAACACTGAACAGTTATACCTCGGGGTAAATACTAGATACAACACTGAACAGTTATACCTCGGGGTAAATACAACACTGAACAGTTATACCTCGGGGTAAATACTAGATACAACACTGAACAGTTATACCTCGGGTAAATACTAGATACAACACTGAACAGTTATACCTCGGGTAAATACTAGATACAACACTGAACAGTTATACCTCAGGGTACATACTAGATACAACACTGAATAGTTATACCTCTGGGTAAATACTAGATACAACACTTAACAGTTATACCTCGAGGTAAATACTAGATACAACACTGAAAGGTTATACCTCGAGGTAAATACTAGATACAACACTGAACAGTTATACCTCGGGGTAAATACTAGATACAACACTGAACAGTTATACCTCGGGTAAATACTAGATACAACACTGAACAGTTATATATACCTCGGGGTAAATACTAGATACAACACTGAACAGTTATACCTCGGGGTAAATACAACACTGAACAGTTATACCTCGGGGTAAATACTAGATACAACACTGAACAGTTATACCTCGAGGTAAATACTAGATACAACACTGAACAGTTATACCTCGGGGTAAATACTAGATACAACACTGAACAGTTATACCTCGGGGTAAATACTAGATACAACACTGAACAGTTATACCTCGGGGTAAATACTAGATACAACACTGAACAGTTATACCTCGGGGTACATACTAGATACAACACTGAACAGTTATACCTCGGGGTAAATACTAGATACAACACTGAACAGTTATACCTCGGGGTAAATACTAGATACAACACTGAACAGTTATACCTCGGGGTAAATACAACACTGAACAGTTATACCTCAGGTAAATACTAGATACAACACTGAACAGTTATACCTCGGGGTAAATACTAGATACAACACTGAACAGTTATACCTCGGGGTAAATACAACACTGAACAGTTATACCTCGGGGTAAATACTAGATACAACACTGAACAGTTATACCTCGGGGTAAATACTAGATACAACACTGAACAGTTATACCTCGGGGTAAATACAACACTGAACAGTTATACCTCGGGGTAAATACTAGATACAACACTGAACAGTTATACCTCGGGGTAAATACTAGATACAACACTGAACAGTTATACCTCGGGGTAAATACTAGATACAACACTGAACAGTTATACCTCGGGGTAAATACTAGATACAACACTGAACAGTTATACCTCGGGGTAAATACTATATACAACACTGAACAGTTATACCTCGGGGTAAATACTATATACAGCACTGAACAGTTATACCTCGCGGTAAATACTATATACAACACTGAACAGTTATACCTCGGGGTAAATACTAGATACAACACTGAACAGTTATACCTCGGGGTAAATATTAGATACAACACTGAACAGTTATACCTCGGGGTAAATACTAGATACAACACTGAACAGTTATACCTCGGGGTAAATACTAGATACAACACTGAACAGTTATACCTCGGGGTAAATACTAGATACAACACTGAACAGTTATACCTCGGGGTAAATACAACACTGAACAGTTATACCTCAGGTAAATACTAGATACAACACTGAACAGTTATACCTCGGGGTACATACTAGATACAACACTGAAGAGTTATACCTCGGGGTAAATACTAGATACAACACTTAACAGTTATACCTCGAGGTAAATACTAGATACAACACTGAACAGTTATACCTCGAGGTAAATACTAGATACAACACTGAACAGTTATACCTCGGGGTAAATACTAGATACAACACTGAACAGTTATACCTCGGGGTAAATACTAGATACAACACTGAACAGTTATACCTCGGGGTAAATACAACACTGAACAGTTATACCTCAGGTAAATACTAGATACAACACTGAACAGTTATACCTCGGGGTAAATACTAGATACAACACTGAACAGTTATACCTCGGGGTAAATACAACACTGAACAGTTATACCTCGGGGTAAATACTAGATACAACACTGAACAGTTATACCTCGGGGTAAATACTAGATACAACACTGAACAGTTATACCTCGGGGTAAATACAACACTGAACAGTTATACCTCGGGGTAAATACTAGATACAACACTGAACAGTTATACCTCGGGGTAAATACTAGATACAACACTGAACAGTTATACCTCGGGGTAAATACTAGATACAACACTGAACAGTTATACCTCGGGGTAAATACTAGATACAACACTGAACAGTTATACCTCGGGGTAAATACTAGATACAACACTGAACAGTTATACCTCGGGGTAAATACTAGATACAACACTGAACAGTTATACCTCGGGGTAAATACTAGATACAACACTGAACAGTTATACCTCGGGGTAAATACTAGATACAACACTGAACAGTTATACCTCGGGGTACATACTAGATACAACACTGAACAGTTATACCTCGGGGTAAATACAACACTGAACAGTTATACCTCGGGGTAAATACTAGATACAACACTGAACAATTATACCTCGGGGTACATACTAGATACAACACTGAACAGTTATACCTCGGGGTAAATACTAGATACAACACTGAACAGTTATACCTCGGGGTAAATACAACACTGAACAGTTATACCTCGGGGTAAATACTAGATACAACACTGAACAGTTATACCTCGGGGTAAATACAACACTGAACAGTTATACCTCGGGGTAAATACTAGATACAATACTGAACAGTTATACCTCGAGGTAAATACTAGATACAACACTGAACAGTTATACCTCGGGGTAAATACGAGATACAACACTGAACAGTTATACCTCGGGGTAAATACTAGATACAACACTGAACAGTTATACCTCTGGGTAAATACTAGATACAACACTGAACAGTTATACCTCGGGTAAATACTAGATACAACACTGAACAGTTATACCTCGGGGTAAATACTAGATACAACACTGAACAGTTATACCTCGGGGTAAATACAACACTGAACAGTTATACCTCGGGGTAAATACTAGATACAACACTGAACAGTTATACCTCGGGTAAATACTAGATACAACACTGAACAGTTATACCTCAGGGTACATACTAGATACAACACTGAATAGTTATACCTCTGGGTAAATACTAGATACAACACTTAACAGTTATACCTCGAGGTAAATACTAGATACAACACTGAAAGGTTATACCTCGAGGTAAATACTAGATACAACACTGAACAGTTATACCTCGGGGTAAATACTAGATACAACACTGAACAGTTATACCTCGGGTAAATACTAGATACAACACTGAACAGTTATACCTCGGGTAAATACTAGATACAACACTGAACAGTTATATATACCTCGGGGTAAATACTAGATACAACACTGAACAGTTATACCTCGGGGTAAATACAACACTGAACAGTTATACCTCGGGGTAAATACTAGATACAACACTGAACAGTTATACCTCGAGGTAAATACTAGATACAACACTGAACAGTTATACCTCGGGGTAAATACTAGATACAACACTGAACAGTTATACCTCGGGGTAAATACTAGATACAACACTGAACAGTTATACCTCGGGGTAAATACTAGATACAACACTGAACAGTTATACCTCGGGGTACATACTAGATACAACACTGAACAGTTATACCTCGGGGTAAATACTAGATACAACACTGAACAGTTATACCTCGGGGTAAATACTAGATACAACACTGAACAGTTATACCTCGGGGTAAATACTAGATACAACACTGAACAGTTATACCTCGGGGTAAATACAACACTGAACAGTTATACCTCGGGGTAAATACTAGATACAACACTGAACAGTTATACCTCGGGGTAAATACTAGATACAACACTGAACAGTTATACCTCGGGGTAAATACTAGATACAACACTGAACAGTTATACCTCGGGGTAAATACTAGATACAACACTGAACAGTTATACCTCGGGGTAAATACTATATACAACACTGAACAGTTATACCTCGCGGTAAATACTATATACAACACTGAACAGTTATACCTCGCGGTAAATACTATATACAACACTGAACAGTTATACCTCGGGGTAAATACTAGATACAACACTGAACAGTTATACCTCGGGGTAAATACTAGATACAACACTGAACAGTTATACCTCGGGGTAAATACTAGATACAACACTGAACAGTTATACCTCGGGGTAAATACTAGATACAACACTGAACAGTTATACCTCGGGGTAAATACTAGATACAACACTGAACAGTTATACCTCGGGGTAAATACAACACTGAACAGTTATACCTCAGGTAAATACTAGATACAACACTGAACAGTTATACCTCGGGGTAAATACTAGATACAACACTGAACAGTTATACCTCGGGGTAAATACAACACTGAACAGTTATACCTCGGGGTAAATACTAGATACAACACTGAACAGTTATACCTCGGGGTACATACTAGATACAACACTGAAGAGTTATACCTCGGGGTAAATACTAGATACAACACTTAACAGTTATACCTCGAGGTAAATACTAGATACAACACTGAACAGTTATACCTCGAGGTAAATACTAGATACAACACTGAACAGTTATACCTCGGGGTAAATACTAGATACAACACTGAACAGTTATACCTCGGGGTAAATACTAGATACAACACTGAACAGTTATACCTCGGGGTAAATACAACACTGAACAGTTATACCTCAGGTAAATACTAGATACAACACTGAACAGTTATACCTCGGGGTAAATACTAGATACAACACTGAACAGTTATACCTCGGGGCAAATACTAGATACAACACTGAACAGTTATACCTCGGGGTAAATACAACACTGAACAGTTATACCTCGGGGTAAATACTAGATACAACACTGAACAGTTATACCTCGGGGTAAATACTAGATACAACACTGAACAGTTATACCTCGGGGTAAATACTAGATACAACACTGAACAGTTATACCTCGGGGTAAATACTAGATACAACACTGAACAGTTATACCTCGGGGTAAATACTAGATACAACACTGAACAGTTATACCTCGGGGTAAATACTAGATACAACACTGAACAGTTATACCTCGGGGTAAATACTAGATACAACACTGAACAGTTATACCTCGGGGTAAATACTAGATACAACACTGAACAGTTATACCTCGGGGTAAATACTAGATACAACACTGAACAGTTATACCTCGGGGTAAATACTAGATACAACACTGAACAGTTATACCTCGGGGTAAATACTAGATACAACACTGAACAGTTATACCTCGGGGTAAATACTAGATACAACACTGAACAGTTATACCTCGGGGTAAATACAACACTGAACAGTTATACCTCGGGGTAAATACAACACTGAACAGTTATACCTCGGGGTAAATACTGAATACAAACATCACAAGCTAAAGGTTTTGTATGAGCATTCAACACTACAAGGTTATGTGAGCAAGTTAAAGTAGTTAATATAAGTAATTCAATGTTTCAGGTCCAGTGACTGTGCCTAACAAGTGTAAAGTGAACCCTCTTCCCCCACCTGGGTCGCTTGGCTGTTTTGCAGCTATCCCACGCTGGTTCTACAATGAAAGCACGTCCCGCTGTGAGAAATATCTCTTTGGTGGCTGTGCAGACACTACAAATGACTTCAGTACACCCCAGGAGTGCTATAGTACATGTTAGTACTGTTTGTGTATTGTGACTAAATCGTTACCTGCTGAATTTAATCATACGAAATCCTTCTGAGGGGCTTAATTACAGGAATTAACCCAAAGAAATAATCTGGCTGGCCATTCTTGTAGCCTCCTTTGATTGACGTTCTAGAAATTAGGGTGATGAAGAATGAAGACAAATTTATGGATTTACAACTTCTTTATTCTGGAAAGGTGCTTTTCAACATGGATTTTTATGTCATTGTCAAGGAAAGGATCACTTGCTTGAGAAAATTTACATCGAAACATAGTCTAGACAGAATAAAAATGTAGATCCATAAATTTGTCTTCATTCTTGTAACTTTCCTAACCCTCCAAACTTCTTAAGCTTATTCTGACCATATGGGATCCAAGTTAAGAATTCTTAACCCTTAACTTGCGAATCCCGGAATTGCGTCGGGTTTGCCTCGCCCGAGACTGCTATCTGCCTCGCATCTCGCGAGACGGGGAAAAAAATCGCTAACTCGCCTTACTCCCGCACTTCATATCATGTGAGCCAATTGTTTGTTTTAAAAAAAAAATACGGCAAAATAAAGGGGAAACAATGGACTACATTCCCATATAAAATTAACAAATGTCAAAAAAATAATAAAGACACAGCAAGCGCCGTGGAAAAGGGCACATTTACACCGACAATCCCTTTAACAATCGGCGATTTTCACAACTTGTTACACATTTATCACGGCTAAAATACTGAATGCATTTTCATGATTTTTATATCACAATAAACCAAAAAGAATAATCTTTTATTCTATATAAAATGCGCATAATTATTTCACAGAAATAAAGATACAATTTTACCTTTCTGAGAGGCATGTGAAACCAAACGGCACACAAACTAATCAACATATTTTCATCAGTTATGGTTCGAGGTTAGCTTTTATTTGAAAGGTAAAACAACATAACCATATTAGGGTTGACATGTGCTTATTTGTCAACTGGTTCGAGATTATGATTTCTTGGAAAAGTGCGATGAACGACCGTTCGCAATGCCGCATACATGTTGTAAGTATTTACGATTTTATTGGTGGAAATAAAGACAAACTTTACATAGCTATAGAATTATAACCAAAGGTCGCATTCTAATATTTTTTATATCATTGTGAAGCTAGACATCTTGTCTTCAATTCCGTATATAAATGGAATTTTTTTCGTTTCGTATTTATGATGTTACTAGGCCCGAATTAAAGACAATCCTTCCAAAGTAATAGAATAAAAACGAAAAAACATAGAAAATTCATTCAAAGTTTCGGGTGTCAATTAGCCATTTGTGTACGGGTGTCGCTACTTGAATTTGTATTGAACGCCCGTATATAGTCCTTATTCGCCATGTAGATGCGGTATATTTTGTAAAAACGGTACCAGAATCGCCGCCTGGAAATTCCGCCAGCAGAGCTAGTTAGTGCCAAAGCCCAAACTACTGCTGTGAGCTGCGAGCCTGTAAATTCCGCCACAGGGGCTAGAAATGGTAAAATATATATACGCAACGTAAGGGTTAAGGTTGTGAATGTTTTAAGAAAAAGGTTCAAAGATCAGCCTTGGTTACTGATAGGCAAACCTGGAATTGTGCAATTTTTGTCGAGGGTAGTAGCACGTTTTTTTGGTGAAATAAGTCGATGAAATGTATTTGAAAAATAATGTCACCAATAGTAAAACATCCTTCCCTCTTCGGAAAATCAAGTTAAAAATGAGTGTACATAATTTCGTAAAAACATGGGAATAGTTTTTGTCATTCGAAATAATAAAATGTGTTCACAATAAAATGGCCGCCATGCAATTTTTGCTTTAAACGCAACATCGTTTTAACCACGGCGGAAAATTGGTTTGTGTAAAAAGATGGTTTACCCGCTTAAGTAAATATAAATGACATAAACTATCATTATACATGGGAAATTTGAAAATTTTTTTTTGAAAAAAACGTGCTACAGCCCCTTTAAGTTATATCTGATTTGCATGTTAAATTGTAACCTCCCACAAACTTTCCATTGCAGTGAAGATTGAATAAAGGCAATTTTTTAAATATCTGCTAATTTATTTAAAATTTATTTGAAATCCGGATATCAAATTCATTTGTAGAATTGACCATGATGATAAACAGAATGTTAGTTTATTATAAACTTGTTTGTTTCAGGCAACGAGGCTAGAAGTCCATGCGTTGTTGTAAGTATCATTTAAAAATAATCAATTATACTTGGGTTGGGCTACTTTTTGTGGAAATGTATGTATGGTATTCCTTTGAAACTCGGTAGACTACAGGACATTCAAAACACCGCTGGGGGATGGGTTAGCGCAGTGGTTAGAGCGTTCGGCTTCAGATCAAGAGGTCCGGGGTTTGAATCCCGCAAGGGGCACGGCAACTTTGTCTACCGTAGAGAACTGTTCTACACGCAGTAAGATTTGGGTGCAATGCTACGCTGAATTTCAGCGTAGTACCACCCATAGTTTGCTAGTTGTTGTAAGTATCATTTAAAAATAATCAATTATACTTGGGTTGGGCTACTTTTTGTGGAAATGTATGTATGGTATTCCTCTGAAACTCGGTAGACTACAGGACATTCAAAACACCTCTGGGGGATGGGTTAGCGCAGTGGTTAGAGCGTTCGGCTTCAGATCAAGAGGTCCGGGGTTTGAATCCCGCAAGGGGCACGGCAACTTTGTCTGCCGTAGAGAACTGTTCTACACGCAGTAAGGTTTGGATGCAATGCTACACTGAATTTCAGCGTAGTACCACCCATAGTTTGCTAGTTCTAGCCACTGCTCGCAGGTTTCACCGCAATGCATAGCCACATGGCGTTGCGGGCTTTCTCACTGCCGTAATACTAACAGCCGCGATATAAGTGAAATAATCTTGAAAGCGGTGTTAAACCTCAACTCACCTCAAAACACCTCTGCCATTATCATTCACCGTTTTTCTATCAGCTGCAGAAATCAAGCAAGAACTTAAAGAGTCAGCAAAATGGTTAACTAAGCTTGAGCATGTTTGTTGTCTTTTTAATATTATGACATGAAATTGAGAGAATACTTCGTTGTTTATGAATGTTCTATTATTTCAGAACCCGAGTTGTCAGTTTGGCAGCCACTGCAGGGTGAGGGAGGTTGCAAATTGTAGGGGACTCAATTGTTCAACGGAAACTGAGTGTAAGTAAATCTGTTTGCCTGATAAGTGCAGGTGTCTAATTACTATTCTGGGCATGCATCTCTGTATGATTGTTATAAATTTGAGCTCATTTGGCCTACAAGTTCTTATGGTTTATGGAATTGAATGGCATCTGGCATTCCTTCAGCCGGTCGGCCATGTTTTACATTTTAGCTCATTTGGCCATAAATATCTTTACATTTTCAATTTCCTCAAGAGAGCTGAAAACGTGTGTACAAATACTTTTACCAACAGGTAAATGCTGACTCTGGTGCTTCACATAGAAATATGAAATTAAATCTTCTTCTAAAAAAAACAAACGTCCATTACAAACACTTTTCCAGATAGCAAAAACCTTAGCTTGTAAAGTCTCAACAGTTCTTCCCAAAAATTAAAAAAATGCAGATGTACTTAGTTAGCTTATATGAAATGAAATTAAAATTTCAGAAGATTAATTTTGACCTTTCTGATGACTTCTCTTTTTGACAGGTTACATGCCCCGCTGCCTGCTTCCCTCGGATCAAGGTCCGTGTAGAGCCATGATACCCATGTGGTACTTCGACACCGACGCCAACACCTGCCAGAAGTTCTCCTACGGAGGCTGTCAGGGAAATATGAACAGATTCCGAAGTGCAAAAGAATGCTTTGACCAGTGTAAGTTCATACAGTATCTGTTCTAGTGTAAGTTCATACAGTATCTGTTCCAGTGTAAGTTCATACAGTATCTCTGTTCTAGTGTAAGTTCATACAATATCTCTGTTCTAGTGTAAGTTCATACTGTATTTGTTCTAGTGTAAGTTCATACAGTATCTGTTCTAGTGTAAGTTCATACAATATCTCTGTTCTAGTGTAAGTTCATACAGTATCTGTTCTAGTGTAAGTTCATACAGTATCTGTTCTAGTGTAAGTTCATACAGTATCTGTTCTAGTGTAAGTTCATACAGTATTTGTTCTAGTGTAAGTTCATACAGTATTTGTTCTAGTGTAAGTTCATACAATATCTCTGGTTTAGTGTTAGTTCATACAATATCTCTGTTTCAGTGTAAGTTCATACAGTATCTCTGTTCCAGTGTAAGTTCATACAATATCTCTGTTCTAGTGTAAGTTCATACAGTATCTCTGTTCCAGTGTAAGTTCATACAATATCTCTGGTTTAGTGTTAGTTCATACAATATCTCTGTTCTAGTGTAAGTTCATACAGTATCTCTGTTCTAGTGTAAGTTCATACAGTATCTCTGTTCCAGTGTAAGTTCATACAATATCTCAGGTTTAGTGTTAGTCATACAATATCTCTGTTCCAGTGTAAGTTCATACAATATCTCTGTTCTAGTGTAAGTTCATACAGTATCTGTTCTAGTGTAAGTTCATACAGTATCTGTTCTAGTGTAAGTTCATACAATATCTCTGTTCTAGTGTAAGTTCATACAATATCTCTGTTCTAGTGTAAGTTCATACAGTATCTGTTCTAGTGTAAGTTCATACAGTATCTGTTCTAGTGTAAGTTCATACAGTATCTGTTCTAGTGTAAGTTCATACAGTATCTGTTCTAGTGTTAGTTCATACAGTATCTGTTCTAGTGTAAGTTCATACAATATCTCTGTTCTAGTGTAAGTTCATACAATATCTCTGTTCTAGTGTAAGTTCATACAGTATCTGTTCTAGTGTAAGTTCATACAGTATTTGTTCCAGTGTAAGTTCATACAATATCTGTTCTAGTGTAAGTTCATACAGTATCTGTTCTAGTGTAAGTTCATACAGTATCTGTTCCAGTGTAAGTTCATACAATATCTCTGTTCTAGTGTAAGTTCATACAGTATCTCTGTTTCAGTGTAAGTTCATACAGTATCTGTTCTTGTGTAAGTTCATACAGTATCTGTTCTAGTGTAAGTTCATACAGTATCTGTTCTAGTGTAAGTTCATACAGTATTTGTTCCAGTGTAAGTTCATACAATATCTGTTCTAGTGTAAGTTCATACAGTATCTGTTCTAGTGTAAGTTCATACAGTATCTGTTCTAGTGTAAGTTCATACAGTATCTGTTCTAGTGTACGTTCATACAATATCTCTGGTTTAGTGTAAGTTCATACAGTATCTGTTCCAGTGTAAGTTCATACAGTATCTGTTCTAGTGTAAGTTCATACAGTATTTGTTTTAGTGTAAGTTCATACAATATCTCTGGTTTAGTGTTAGTTCATACAATATCTGTTCTAGTGTAAGTTCATACAGTATTTGTTCTAGTGTAAGTTCATACAGTATCTGTTCTAGTGTAAGTTCATACAGTATTTGTTTTAGTGTAAGTTCATACAATATCTCTGGTTTAGTGTTAGTTCATACAATATCTGTTCTAGTGTAAGTTCATACAGTATTTGTTCTAGTGTAAGTTCATACAGTATTTGTTCTAGTGTAAGTTCATACAATATCTCTGGTTTAGTGTTAGTTCATACAATATCTGTTCTAGTGTAAGTTCATACAGTATCTGTTCTAGTGTAAGTTCATACAGTATCTGTTCTAGTGTAAGTTCATACAGTATCTGTTCTAGTGTAAGTTCATACAGTATCTGTTCTAGTGTACGTTCATACAATATCTCTGGTTTAGTGTAAGTTCATACAGTATCTGTTCCAGTGTAAGTTCATACAGTATCTGTTCTAGTGTAAGTTCATACAATATCTCTGTTTTAGTGTAAGTTCATACAGTATCTCTGTTCTAGTGTAAGTTCATACAGTATCTGTTCTAGTGTAAGTTCATACAATATCTGTTCTAGTGTAAGTTCATACAATATCTCTGGTTTAGTGTAAGTTCATACAATAGCTCTGTTTCAGTGTAAGTTCATACTGTATTTGTTCTAGTGTAAGTTCATACAATATCTGTTCTAGTGTAAGTTCATACAATATCTCTGTTCTAGTGTAAGTTCATACAATATCTCTGTTCTAGTGTAAGTTCATACAATATCTCTGTTCTTGTGTAAGTTCATACAATATCTCTGTTCTAGTGTAAGTTCATACAATATCTCTGTTCTAGTGTAAGTTCATACAATATCTCTGTTCTAGTGTAAGTTCATACAATATCTCTGTTCTTGTGTAAGTTCATACAATATCTCTGTTCTAGTGTAAGTTCATACAATATCTCTGTTCTAGTGTAAGTTCATACAATATCTCTGTTCTAGTGTAAGTTCATACAATATCTCTGTTCTTGTGTAAGTTCATACAATATCTCTGTTCTAGTGTAAGTTCATACAGTTTTTGTTCTAGTGTAAGTTCATACAGTATCTGTTCTAGTGTATGTTCATACAGTATCTGTTCTAGTGTAAGTTCATACAGTATTTGTTTTAGTGTAAGTTCATACAATATCTCTGGTTTAGTGTTAGTTCATACAATATCTCTGTTCTAGTGTAAGTTCATACAGTATCTGTTCTAGTGTAAGTTCATACAGTATCTGTTCTAGTGTAAGTTCATACAGTATCTGTTCTAGTGTAAGTTCATACAGTATCTGTTCTAGTGTAAGTTCATACAGTATCTGTTCTAGTGTAAGTTCATACAGTATTTGTTCTAGTGTAAGTTCATACAATATCTCTGGTTTAGTGTTAGTTCATACAATATCTCTGTTCTAGTGTAAGTTCATACAGTATCTGTTCTAGTGTAAGTTCATACAATATCTCTGGTTTAGTGTTAGTTCATACAATATCTCTGTTCTAGTGTAAGTTCATACAGTTTTTGTTCTAGTGTAAGTTCATACAGTATCTGTTCCAGTGTAAGTTCATACAGTATCTGTTCTAGTGTAAGTTCATACAGTATCTGTTCTAGTGTAAGTTCATACAGTATCTGTTCTAGTGTAAGTTCATACAGTATTTGTTCTAGTGTAAGTTCATACAATATCTCTGGTTTAGTGTTAGTTCATACAATATCTCTGTTCTAGTGTAAGTTCATACAGTATCTGTTCTAGTGTAAGTTCATACAATATCTCTGTTCTAGTGTTAGTTCATACAATATCTCTGTTCTTGTGTAAGTTCATACAATATCTCTGTTCTAGTGTAAGTTCATACAGTTTTTGTTCTAGTGTAAGTTCATACAGTATCTGTTCTAGTGTAAGTTCATACAGTATCTGTTCTAGTGTAAGTTCATACAGTATTTGTTTTAGTGTAAGTTCATACAATATCTCTGGTTTAGTGTTAGTTCATACAATAGCTCTGTTTCAGTGTAAGTTCATACAATATCTCTGTTCTAGTGTAAGTTCATACAGTATTTGTTCTAGTGTAAGTTCATACAGTATTTGTTCTAGTGTAAGTTCATACAATATCTCTGGTTTAGTGTAAGTTCATACAATATCTCTGGTTTAGTGTAAGTTCATACAGTATCTGTTCTAGTGTTAGTTCATACAATATCTGTTCTAGTGTAAGTTCATACAGTATCTGTTCTAGTGTAAGTTCATACAGTATCTGTTCTAGTGTACGTTCATACAATATCTCTGGTTTAGTGTAAGTTCATACAGTATCTGTTCCAGTGTAAGTTCATACAGTATCTGTTCTAGTGTAAGTTCATACAGTATCTCTGTTCTAGTGTAAGTTCATACAGTATCTGTTCTAGTGTAAGTTCATACAATATCTGTTCTAGTGTAAGTTCATACAATATCTCTGGTTTAGTGTAAGTTCATACAATAGCTCTGTTTCAGTGTAAGTTCATACTGTATTTGTTCTAGTGTAAGTTCATACAATATCTGTTCTAGTGTAAGTTCATACAATATCTCTGTTCTAGTGTAAGTTCATACAATATCTCTGTTCTAGTGTAAGTTCATACAATATCTCTGTTCTTGTGTAAGTTCATACAATATCTCTGTTCTAGTGTAAGTTCATACAATATCTCTGTTCTAGTGTAAGTTCATACAATATCTCTGTTCTAGTGTAAGTTCATACAATATCTCTGTTCTTGTGTAAGTTCATACAATATCTCTGTTCTAGTGTAAGTTCATACAATATCTCTGTTCTAGTGTAAGTTCATACAATATCTCTGTTCTAGTGTAAGTTCATACAATATCTGTGTTCTTGTGTAAGTTCATACAATATCTCTGTTCTAGTGTAAGTTCATACAATATCTCTGTTCTAGTGTAAGTTCATACAATATCTCTGTTCTAGTGTAAGTTCATACAATATCTCTGTTCTAGTGTAAGTTCATACAATATCTCTGTTCTAGTGTAAGTTCATACAATATCTCTGTTCTAGTGTAAGTTCATACAATATCTCTGTTCTAGTGTAAGTTCATACAATATCTCTGTTCTAGTGTAAGTTCATACAATATCTGTTCTAGTGTAAGTTCATACAATATCTCTGTTCTAGTGTAAGTTCATACAATATCTCTGTTCTAGTGTAAGTTCATACAATATCTCTGTTTTAGTGTAAGTTCATACAATATCTCTGTTTCAGTGTAAGTTCATACAATATCTCTGTTCTAGTGTAAGTTCATACAATATCTCTGTTCTAGTGTAAGTTCATACAATATCTCTGTTTTAGTGTAAGTTCATACAGTATCTGTTCTAGTGTAAGTTCATACAGTATCTGTTCTAGTGTAAGTTCATACAATATCTCTGTTCTAGTGTAAGTTCATACAATATCTCTGTTCTAGTGTAAGTTCATACAATATCTCTGTTCTAGTGTAAGTTCATACAATATCTCTGTTCTAGTGTAAGTTCATACAATATCTCTGTTCTTGTGTAAGTTCATACAATATCTCTGTTCTAGTGTAAGTTCATACAGTTTTTGTTCTAGTGTAAGTTCATACAGTATCTGTTCTAGTGTATGTTCATACAGTATCTGTTCTAGTGTAAGTTCATACAGTATTTGTTTTAGTGTAAGTTCATACAATATCTCTGGTTTAGTGTTAGTTCATACAATATCTCTGTTCTAGTGTAAGTTCATACAGTATCTGTTCTAGTGTAAGTTCATACAGTATCTGTTCTAGTGTAAGTTCATACAGTATCTGTTCTAGTGTAAGTTCATACAGTATCTGTTCTAGTGTAAGTTCATACAGTATCTGTTCTAGTGTAAGTTCATACAGTATTTGTTCTAGTGTAAGTTCATACAATATCTCTGGTTTAGTGTTAGTTCATACAATATCTCTGTTCTAGTGTAAGTTCATACAGTATCTGTTCTAGTGTAAGTTCATACAATATCTCTGGTTTAGTGTTAGTTCATACAATATCTCTGTTCTAGTGTAAGTTCATACAGTTTTTGTTCTAGTGTAAGTTCATACAGTATCTGTTCCAGTGTAAGTTCATACAGTATCTGTTCTAGTGTAAGTTCATACAGTATCTGTTCTAGTGTAAGTTCATACAGTATCTGTTCTAGTGTAAGTTCATACAGTATTTGTTCTAGTGTAAGTTCATACAATATCTCTGGTTTAGTGTTAGTTCATACAATATCTCTGTTCTAGTGTAAGTTCATACAGTATATGTTCTAGTGTAAGTTCATACAATATCTCTGTTCTAGTGTTAGTTCATACAATATCTCTGTTCTTGTGTAAGTTCATACAATATCTCTGTTCTAGTGTAAGTTCATACAGTTTTTGTTCTAGTGTAAGTTCATACAGTATCTGTTCTAGTGTAAGTTCATACAGTATCTGTTCTAGTGTAAGTTCATACAGTATTTGTTTTAGTGTAAGTTCATACAATATCTCTGGTTTAGTGTTAGTTCATACAATAGCTCTGTTTCAGTGTAAGTTCATACAATATCTCTGTTCTAGTGTAAGTTCATACAGTATTTGTTCTAGTGTAAGTTCATACAGTATTTGTTCTAGTGTAAGTTCATACAATATCTCTGGTTTAGTGTAAGTTCATACAATATCTCTGGTTTAGTGTAAGTTCATACAGTATCTGTTCTAGTGTAAGTTCATACAGTATCTGTTCTAGTGTAAGTTCATACAGTATTTGTTTTAGTGTAAGTTCATACAATATCTCTGGTTTAGTGTTAGTTCATACAATAGCTCTGTTTCAGTGTAAGTTCATACAATATCTCTGTTCTAGTGTAAGTTCATACAGTATTTGTTCTAGTGTAAGTTCATACAGTATTTGTTCTAGTGTAAGTTCATACAATATCTCTGGTTTAGTGTAAGTTCATACAATATCTCTGGTTTAGTGTAAGTTCATACAATATCTGTTCTAGTGTAAGTTCATACAGTATCTGTTCTAGTGTAAGTTCATACAGTATCTGTTCTAGTGTACGTTCATACAATATCTCTTGTTTAGTGTAAGTTCATACAGTATCTGTTCCAGTGTAAGTTCATACAGTATCTGTTCTAGTGTAAGTTCATACAGTATCTCTGTTCTAGTGTAAGTTCATACAGTATCTGTTCTAGTGTAAGTTCATACAATATCTGTTCTAGTGTAAGTTCATACAATATCTCTGGTTTAGTGTAAGTTCATACAATAGCTCTGTTTCAGTGTAAGTTCATACTGTATTTGTTCTAGTGTAAGTTCATACAATATCTGTTCTAGTGTAAGTTCATACAATATCTCTGTTCTAGTGTAAGTTCATACAATATCTCTGTTCTAGTGTAAGTTCATACAATATCTCTGTTCTTGTGTAAGTTCATACAATATCTCTGTTCTAGTGTAAGTTCATACAATATCTCTGTTCTAGTGTAAGTTCATACAATATCTCTGTTCTAGTGTAAGTTCATACAATATCTCTGTTCTTGTGTAAGTTCATACAATATCTCTGTTCTAGTGTAAGTTCATACAATATCTCTGTTCTAGTGTAAGTTCATACAATATCTCTGTTCTAGTGTAAGTTCATACAATATCTCTGTTCTTGTGTAAGTTCATACAATATCTCTGTTCTAGTGTAAGTTCATACAATATCTCTGTTCTAGTGTAAGTTCATACAATATCTCTGTTTTAGTGTAAGTTCATACAATATCTCTGTTCTAGTGTAAGTTCATACAATATCTCTGTTCTAGTGTAAGTTCATACAATATCTCTGTTCTAGTGTAAGTTCATACAATATCTCTGTTCTAGTGTAAGTTCATACAATATCTCTGTTCTAGTGTAAGTTCATACAATATCTCTGTTCTAGTGTAAGTTCATACAATATCTGTTCTAGTGTAAGTTCATACAATATCTCTGTTCTAGTGTAAGTTCATACAATATCTCTGTTCTAGTGTAAGTTCATACAATATCTCTGTTTTAGTGTAAGTTCATACAATATCTCTGTTTCAGTGTAAGTTCATACAATATCTCTGTTCTAGTGTAAGTTCATACAATATCTCTGTTCTAGTGTAAGTTCATACAATATCTCTGTTTTAGTGTAAGTTCATACAGTATCTGTTCTAGTGTAAGTTCATACAGTATCTGTTCTAGTGTAAGTTCATACAATATCTCTGTTCTAGTGTAAGTTCATACAATATCTCTGTTCTAGTGTAAGTTCATACAATATCTCTGTTTTAGTGTAAGTTCATACAATATCTCTGTTTCAGTGTAAGTTCATACAGTATCTGTTTCAGTGTAAGTTCATACAGTATCTGTTCTAGTGTACGTTCATACAATATCTCTGTTTCAGTGTAAGTTCATACAGTATCTGTTCTAGTGTAAGTTCATACAATATCTCTGTTCTAGTGTAAGTTCATACAATATCTCTGTTCTAGTGTACGTTCATACAATATCTCTGTTCTAGTGTAAGTTCATACAGTATCTGTTCTAGTGTAAGTTCATACAGTATCTCTGTTCTAGTGTAAGTTCATACAATATCTCTGTTCTAGTGTAAGTTCATACAATATCTCTGTTCTAGTGTACGTTCATACAATATCTCTGTTCTAGTGTAAGTTCATACAGTATCTGTTCTAGTGTAGGTTCATACAATATCTCTGTTCTAGTGTAAGTTCATACAGTATCTGTTCTAGTGTAAGTTCATACAATATCTCTGTTCTAGTGTAAGTTCATACAATATCTCTGTTTCAGTGTAAGTTCATACAGTATCTGTTCTAGTGTAAGTTCATACAGTATCTGTTCTAGTGTACGTTCATACAGTATCTGTTCTAGTGTAAGTTCATACAGTATCTGTTCCAGTGTAAGTTCATACAGTATCTGTTCTAGTGTAAGTTCATACAATATCTCTGGTTTAGTGTAAGTTCATACAGTATCTGTTCTAGTGTAAGTTCATACAATATCTCTGTTCTAGTGTAAGTTCATACAATATTTGTGTTCTAGTGTAAGTTCATACAGTATCTGTTCTAGTGTACGTTCATACAGTATCTGTTCCAGTGTAAGTTCATACAATATCTCTGTTTTAGTGTAAGTTCATACAATATCTCTGTTCTAGTGTAAGTTCATACAGTATCTGTTCTAGTGTACGTTCATACAGTATCTGTTCCAGTGTAAGTTCATACAGTATCTGTTCTAGTGTAAGTTCATACAATATCTCTGTTCTAGTGTAAGTTCATACAGTATCTGTTCTAGTGTAAGTTCATACAATATCTGTTCTAGTGTAAGTTCATACAATATCTCTGGTTTAGTGTAAGTTCATACAATAGCTCGGTTTCAGTGTAAGTTCATACTGTATTTGTTCTAGTGTAAGTTCATACAATATCTGTTCTAGTGTAAGTTCATACAATATCTCTGTTCTAGTGTAAGTTCATACAGTATCTGTTCTAGTGTACGTTCATACAGTATTTGTTCCAGTGTAAGTTCATACAATATCTCTGTTCTAGTGTAAGTTCATACAATATCTCTGTTTCAGTGTAAGTTCATACAGTATCTGTTCTAGTGTACGTTCATACAATATCTTTGGTTTAGTGTAAGTTCATACAGTATCTGTTCTAGTGTACGTTCATACAGTATTTGTTCCAGTGTAAGTTCATACAATATCTCTGTTCTAGTGTAAGTTCATACAATATCTCTGTTTCAGTGTAAGTTCATACAGTATCTGTTCTAGTGTACGTTTATACAATATCTCTGTTCTAGTGTAAGTTCATACAGTATCTGTTCCAGTGTAAGTTCATACAGTATCTGTTCTAGTGTAAGTTCATACAATATCTCTGTTCTAGTGTAAGTTCATACAGTATCTGTTCTAGTGTAAGTTCATACAATATCTGTTCTAGTGTAAGTTCATACAATATCTCTGGTTTAGTGTAAGTTCATACAATAGCTCTGTTTCAGTGTAAGTTCATACTGTATTTGTTCTAGTGTAAGTTCATACAATATCTGTTCTAGTGTAAGTTCATACAATATCTCTGTTCTAGTGTACATTCATACAATATCTCTGTTCTAGTGTAAGTTCATACAATATCTCTGTTCTAGTGTAAGTTCATACAATATCTCTGTTCTTGTGTAAGTTCATACAATATCTCTGTTCTAGTGTAAGTTCATACAATATCTCTGTTCTAGTGTAAGTTCATACAATATCTCTGTTCTAGTGTAAGTTCATACAATATCTCTGTTCTTGTGTAAGTTCATACAATATCTCTGTTCTAGTGTAAGTTCATACAATATCTCTGTTCTAGTGTAAGTTCATACAATATCTCTGTTCTAGTGTAAGTTCATACAATATCTCTGTTCTAGTGTAAGTTCATACAATATCTCTGTTCTAGTGTAAGTTCATACAATATCTCTGTTCTAGTGTAAGTTCATACAATATCTCTGTTCTAGTGTAAGTTCATACAATATCTCTGTTCTAGTGTAAGTTCATACAATATCTCTGTTCTAGTGTAAGTTCATACAATATCTGTTCTAGTGTAAGTTCATACAATATCTCTGTTCTAGTGTAAGTTCATACAATATCTCTGTTCTAGTGTAAGTTCATACAATATCTCTGTTTTAGTGTAAGTTCATACAATATCTCTGTTTCAGTGTAAGTTCATACAATATCTCTGTTCTAGTGTAAGTTCATACAATATCTCTGTTCTAGTGTAAGTTCATACAATATCTCTGTTTTAGTGTAAGTTCATACAGTATCTGTTCTAGTGTAAGTTCATACAGTATCTGTTCTAGTGTAAGTTCATACAATATCTCTGTTCTAGTGTAAGTTCATACAATATCTCTGTTCTAGTGTAAGTTCATACAATATCTCTGTTTTAGTGTAAGTTCATACAATATCTCTGTTTCAGTGTAAGTTCATACAGTATCTGTTTCAGTGTAAGTTCATACAGTATCTGTTCTAGTGTACGTTCATACAATATCTCTGTTTCAGTGTAAGTTCATACAGTATCTGTTCTAGTGTAAGTTCATACAATATCTCTGTTCTAGTGTAAGTTCATACAATATCTCTGTTCTAGTGTACGTTCATACAATATCTCTGTTCTAGTGTAAGTTCATACAGTATCTGTTCTAGTGTAAGTTCATACAGTATCTCTGTTCTAGTGTAAGTTCATACAATATCTCTGTTCTAGTGTAAGTTCATACAATATCTCTGTTCTAGTGTACGTTCATACAATATCTCTGTTCTAGTGTAAGTTCATACAGTATCTGTTCTAGTGTAAGTTCATACAGTATCTCTGTTCTAGTGTAAGTTCATACAGTATCTCTGTTCTAGTGTAAGTTCATACAATATCTCTGTTCTAGTGTAAGTTCATACAATATCTCTGTTCTAGTGTAAGTTCATACAATATCTCTGTTTCAGTGTAAGTTCATACAGTATCTGTTCTAGTGTAAGTTCATACAGTATCTGTTCTAGTGTACGTTCATACAGTATCTGTTCTAGTGTAAGTTCATACAGTATCTGTTCCAGTGTAAGTTCATACAGTATCTGTTCTAGTGTAAGTTCATACAATATCTCTGGTTTAGTGTAAGTTCATACAGTATCTGTTCTAGTGTAAGTTCATACAATATCTCTGTTCTAGTGTAAGTTCATACAATATTTGTGTTCTAGTGTAAGTTCATACAGTATCTGTTCTAGTGTACGTTCATACAGTATCTGTTCCAGTGTAAGTTCATACAATATCTCTGTTTTAGTGTAAGTTCATACAATATCTCTGTTCTAGTGTAAGTTCATACAGTATCTGTTCTAGTGTACGTTCATACAGTATCTGTTCCAGTGTAAGTTCATACAGTATCTGTTCTAGTGTAAGTTCATACAATATCTCTGTTCTAGTGTAAGTTCATACAGTATCTGTTCTAGTGTAAGTTCATACAATATCTGTTCTAGTGTAAGTTCATACAATATCTCTGGTTTAGTGTAAGTTCATACAATAGCTCTGTTTCAGTGTAAGTTCATACAGTATTTGTTCCAGTGTAAGTTCATACAATATCTCTGTTCTAGTGTAAGTTCATACAATATCTCTGTTTCAGTGTAAGTTCATACAGTATCTGTTCTAGTGTACGTTCATACAATATCTTTGGTTTAGTGTAAGTTCATACAGTATCTGTTCTAGTGTACGTTCATACAGTATTTGTTCCAGTGTAAGTTCATACAATATCTCTGTTCTAGTGTAAGTTCATACAATATCTCTGTTTCAGTGTAAGTTCATACAGTATCTGTTCTAGTGTACGTTTATACAATATCTCTGTTCTAGTGTAAGTTCATACAGTATCTGTTCCAGTGTAAGTTCATACAGTATCTGTTCTAGTGTAAGTTCATACAATATCTCTGTTCTAGTGTAAGTTCATACAGTATCTGTTCTAGTGTAAGTTCATACAATATCTGTTCTAGTGTAAGTTCATACAATATCTCTGGTTTAGTGTAAGTTCATACAATAGCTCTGTTTCAGTGTAAGTTCATACTGTATTTGTTCTAGTGTAAGTTCATACAATATCTGTTCTAGTGTAAGTTCATACAATATCTCTGTTCTAGTGTACATTCATACAATATCTCTGTTCTAGTGTAAGTTCATACAATATCTCTGTTCTAGTGTAAGTTCATACAATATCTCTGTTCTAGTGTAAGTTCATACAATATCTCTGTTCTAGTGTAAGTTCATACAATATCTCTGTTCTTGTGTAAGTTCATACAATATCTCTGTTCTAGTGTAAGTTCATACAATATCTCTGTTCTAGTGTAAGTTCATACAATATCTCTGTTCTAGTGTAAGTTCATACAATATCTCTGTTCTAGTGTAAGTTCATACAATATCTCTGTTCTAGTGTAAGTTCATACAATATCTCTGTTCTAGTGTAAGTTCATACAATATCTCTGTTCTAGTGTAAGTTCATACAATATCTCTGTTCTAGTGTAAGTTCATACAGTATCTCTGTTCTAGTGTAAGTTCATACAATATCTCTGTTCTAGTGTAAGTTCATACAATATCTCTGTTCTAGTGTAAGTTCATACAATATCTCTGTTCTAGTGTAAGTTCATACAATATCTCTGTTCTAGTGTAAGTTCATACAATATCTGTTCTAGTGTAAGTTCATACAATATCTCTGTTCTAGTGTAAGTTCATACAATATCTCTGTTCTAGTGTAAGTTCATACAGTATCTGTTCTAGTGTAAGTTCATACAATATCTGTTCTAGTGTAAGTTCATACAATATCTCTGGTTTAGTGTAAGTTCATACAATAGCTCTGTTTCAGTGTAAGTTCATACTGTATTTGTTCTAGTGTAAGTTCATACAATATCTGTTCTAGTGTAAGTTCATACAATATCTCTGTTCTAGTGTACATTCATACAATATCTCTGTTCTTGTGTAAGTTCATACAATATCTCTGTTCTTGTGTAAGTTCATACAATATCTCTGTTCTAGTGTAAGTTCATACAATATCTCTGTTCTAGTGTACATTCATACAATATCTCTGTTCTAGTGTAAGTTCATACAATATCTCTGTTCTTGTGTAAGTTCATACAATATCTCTGTTCTAGTGTAAGTTCATACAATATCTCTGTTCTTGTGTAAGTTCATACAATATCTCTGTTCTAGTGTAAGTTCATACAATATCTCTGTTCTAGTGTAAGTTCATACAATATCTCTGTTCTAGTGTAAGTTCATACAATATCTCTGTTCTAGTGTAAGTTCATACAATATCCCTGTTCTTGTGTAAGTTCATACAATATCTCTGTTCTAGTGTAAGTTCATACAATATCTCTGTTCTAGTGTAAGTTCATACAATATCTCTGTTCTAGTGTAAGTTCATACAATATCTCTGTTCTAGTGTCAGTTCATACAATATCTCTGTTCTAGTGTAAGTTCATACAATATCTCTGTTCTAGTGTAAGTTCATACAATATCTCTGTTCTAGTGTAAGTTCATACAATATCTGTTCTAGTGTAAGTTCATACAATATCTCTGTTCTTGTGTAAGTTCATACAATATCTCTGTTCTAGTGTAAGTTCATACAATATCTCTGTTTCAGTGTAAGTTCATACAGTATCTGTTTCAGTGTAAGTTCATACAGTATCTGTTCTAGTGTAAGTTCATACAATATCTCTGGTTTAGTGTAAGTTCATACAATATCTCTGTTTTAGTGTAAGTTCATACAATATCTCTGTTTTAGTGTAAGTTCATACAATATCTCTGTTTCAGTGTAAGTTCATACAGTATCTGTTCTAGTGTAAGTTCATACAATATCTCTGTTCTAGTGTAAGTTCATTCAGTATCTGTTCTAGTGTAAGTTCATACAATATCTCTGTTTCAGTGTAAGTTCATACAGTATCTGTTCTAGTGTAAGTTCATACAATATCTCTGTTCTAGTGTAAGTTCATACAATATCTCTGTTCTAGTGTACGTTCATACAATATCTCTGTTTCAGTGTAAGTTCATACAGTATCTGTTCTAGTGTAAGTTCATACAGTATCTGTTTCAGTGTAAGTTCATACAGTATCTGTTCTAGTGTACGTTCATACACTATCTCTGTTTCAGTGTAAGTTCATACAGTATCTGTTCTAGTGTAAGTTCATACAATATCTCTGTTCTAGTGTAAGTTCATACAATATCTCTGTTCTAGTGTACGTTCATACAATATCTGTTCTAGTGTACGTTCATACAATATCTCTGTTTCAGTGTAAGTTCATACAGTATCTGTTCCAGTGTAAGTTCATACAGTATCTCTGTTCTAGTGTACGTTCATACAATATCTGTTCTAGTGTACGTTCATACAGTATCTGTTCTAGTGTAAGTTCATACAGTATCTGTTCTAGTGTAAGTTCATACAATATCTCTGTTCTAGTGTAAGTTCATACAATATCTGTTCTAGTGTAAGTTCATACAATATCTCTGTTCTAGTGTACGTTCATACAATATCTCTGTTTCAGTGTAAGTTCATACAGTATCTGTTCTAGTGTAAGTTCATACAGTATCTGTTCTAGTGTACGTTCATACAGTATCTGTTCCAGTGTAAGTTCATACAGTATCTGTTCTAGTGTAAGTTCATACAATATCTCTGGTTTAGTGTAAGTTCATACAGTATCTGTTCTAGTGTAAGTTCATACAATATCTCTGTTCTAGTGTAAGTTCATACAGTATCTGTTCTAGTGTAAGTTCATACAATATCTGTTCTAGTGTAAGTTCATACAATATTTCTGGTTTAGTGTAAGTTCATACAATAGCTCTGTTTCAGTGTAAGTTCATACTGTATTTGTTCTAGTGTAAGTTCATACAATATCTGTTCTAGTGTAAGTTCATACAATATCTCTGTTCTAGTGTAAGTTCATACAGTATCTGTTCTAGTGTACGTTCATACAGTATTTGTTCCAGTGTAAGTTCATACAATATCTCTGTTTTAGTGTAAGTTCATACAGTATCTGTTCTAGTGTAAGTTCATACAGTATCTGTTCTAGTGTAAGTTCATACAATATCTCTGTTCTAGTGTAAGTTCATACAATATCTCTGGTTTAGTGTAAGTTCATACAGTATCTGTTCCAGTGTAAGTTCATACAGTATTTGTTCTAGTGTAAGTTCATACAATATCTCTGTTTTAGTGTAAGTTCATACAGTATCTGTTCTAGTGTAAGTTCATACAATATCTCTGTTCTAGTGTAAGTTCATACAATATCTCTGTTCTAGTGTAAGTTCATACAATATCTCTGTTTTAGTGTAAGTTCATACAATATCTCTGTTTCAGTGTAAGTTCATACAGTATCTGTTCTAGTGTAAGTTCATACAATATCTCTGTTCTAGTGTAAGTTCATACAGTATCTGTTCTAGTGTAAGTTCATACAATATCTCTGTTTCAGTGTAAGTTCATACAGTATCTGTTCTAGTGTAAGTTCATACAATATCTCTGGTTTAGTGTAAGTTCATACAATAGCTCTGTTTCAGTGTAAGTTCATACTGTATTTGTTCTAGTGTAAGTTCATACAATATCTGTTCTAGTGTAAGTTCATACAATATCTCTGTTCTAGTGTAAGTTCATACAGTATCTGTTCTAGTGTACGTTCATACAGTATTTGTTCCAGTGTAAGTTCATACAATATCTCTGTTCTAGTGTAAGTTCATACAATATCTCTGTTTCAGTGTAAGTTCATACAGTATCTGTTCTAGTGTACGTTCATACAATATCTTTGGTTTAGTGTAAGTTCATACAGTATCTGTTCTAGTGTACGTTCATACAGTATTTGTTCCAGTGTAAGTTCATACAATATCTCTGTTCTAGTGTAAGTTCATACAATATCTCTGTTTCAGTGTAAGTTCATACAGTATCTGTTCTAGTGTACGTTTATACAATATCTCTGTTCTAGTGTAAGTTCATACAGTATCTGTTCCAGTGTAAGTTCATACAGTATCTGTTCTAGTGTAAGTTCATACAATATCTCTGTTCTAGTGTAAGTTCATACAGTATCTGTTCTAGTGTAAGTTCATACAATATCTGTTCTAGTGTAAGTTCATACAATATCTCTGGTTTAGTGTAAGTTCATACAATAGCTCTGTTTCAGTGTAAGTTCATACTGTATTTGTTCTAGTGTAAGTTCATACAATATCTGTTCTAGTGTAAGTTCATACAATATCTCTGTTCTAGTGTACATTCATACAATATCTCTGTTCTAGTGTAAGTTCATACAATATCTCTGTTCTAGTGTAAGTTCATACAATATCTCTGTTCTTGTGTAAGTTCATACAATATCTCTGTTCTAGTGTAAGTTCATACAATATCTCTGTTCTAGTGTAAGTTCATACAATATCTCTGTTCTAGTGTAAGTTCATACAATATCTCTGTTCTTGTGTAAGTTCATACAATATCTCTGTTCTAGTGTAAGTTCATACAATATCTCTGTTCTAGTGTAAGTTCATACAATATCTCTGTTCTAGTGTAAGTTCATACAATATCTCTGTTCTAGTGTAAGTTCATACAATATCTCTGTTCTAGTGTAAGTTCATACAATATCTCTGTTCTAGTGTAAGTTCATACAATATCTCTGTTCTAGTGTAAGTTCATACAATATCTCTGTTCTAGTGTAAGTTCATACAATATCTCTGTTCTAGTGTAAGTTCATACAATATCTGTTCTAGTGTAAGTTCATACAATATCTCTGTTCTAGTGTAAGTTCATACAATATCTCTGTTCTAGTGTAAGTTCATACAATATCTCTGTTTTAGTGTAAGTTCATACAATATCTCTGTTTCAGTGTAAGTTCATACAATATCTCTGTTCTAGTGTAAGTTCATACAATATCTCTGTTCTAGTGTAAGTTCATACAATATCTCTGTTTTAGTGTAAGTTCATACAGTATCTGTTCTAGTGTAAGTTCATACAGTATCTGTTCTAGTGTAAGTTCATACAATATCTCTGTTCTAGTGTAAGTTCATACAATATCTCTGTTCTAGTGTAAGTTCATACAATATCTCTGTTTTAGTGTAAGTTCATACAATATCTCTGTTTCAGTGTAAGTTCATACAGTATCTGTTTCAGTGTAAGTTCATACAGTATCTGTTCTAGTGTACGTTCATACAATATCTCTGTTTCAGTGTAAGTTCATACAGTATCTGTTCTAGTGTAAGTTCATACAATATCTCTGTTCTAGTGTAAGTTCATACAATATCTCTGTTCTAGTGTACGTTCATACAATATCTCTGTTCTAGTGTAAGTTCATACAGTATCTGTTCTAGTGTAAGTTCATACAGTATCTCTGTTCTAGTGTAAGTTCATACAATATCTCTGTTCTAGTGTAAGTTCATACAATATCTCTGTTCTAGTGTACGTTCATACAATATCTCTGTTCTAGTGTAAGTTCATACAGTATCTGTTCTAGTGTAGGTTCATACAATATCTCTGTTCTAGTGTAAGTTCATACAGTATCTGTTCTAGTGTAAGTTCATACAATATCTCTGTTCTAGTGTAAGTTCATACAATATCTCTGTTTCAGTGTAAGTTCATACAGTATCTGTTCTAGTGTAAGTTCATACAGTATCTGTTCTAGTGTACGTTCATACAGTATCTGTTCTAGTGTAAGTTCATACAGTATCTGTTCTAGTGTAAGTTCATACAGTATCTGTTCTAGTGTAAGTTCATACAATATCTCTGGTTTAGTGTAAGTTCATACAGTATCTGTTCTAGTGTAAGTTCATACAATATCTCTGTTCTAGTGTAAGTTCATACAATATTTGTGTTCTAGTGTAAGTTCATACAGTATCTGTTCTAGTGTACGTTCATACAGTATCTGTTCCAGTGTAAGTTCATACAATATCTCTGTTTTAGTGTAAGTTCATACAATATCTCTGTTCTAGTGTAAGTTCATACAGTATCTGTTCTAGTGTACGTTCATACAGTATCTGTTCCAGTGTAAGTTCATACAGTATCTGTTCTAGTGTAAGTTCATACAATATCTCTGTTCTAGTGTAAGTTCATACAGTATCTGTTCTAGTGTAAGTTCATACAATATCTGTTCTAGTGTAAGTTCATACAATATCTCTGGTTTAGTGTAAGTTCATACAATAGCTCTGTTTCAGTGTAAGTTCATACTGTATTTGTTCTAGTGTAAGTTCATACAATATCTGTTCTAGTGTAAGTTCATACAATATCTCTGTTCTAGTGTAAGTTCATACAGTATCTGTTCTAGTGTACGTTCATACAGTATTTGTTCCAGTGTAAGTTCATACAATATCTCTGTTCTAGTGTAAGTTCATACAATATCTCTGTTTCAGTGTAAGTTCATACAGTATCTGTTCTAGTGTACGTTTATACAATATCTCTGTTCTAGTGTAAGTTCATACAGTATCTGTTCCAGTGTAAGTTCATACAGTATCTGTTCTAGTGTAAGTTCATACAATATCTCTGTTCTAGTGTAAGTTCATACAGTATCTGTTCTAGTGTAAGTTCATACAATATCTGTTCTAGTGTAAGTTCATACAATATCTCTGGTTTAGTGTAAGTTCATACAATAGCTCTGTTTCAGTGTAAGTTCATACTGTATTTGTTCTAGTGTAAGTTCATACAATATCTGTTCTAGTGTAAGTTCATACAATATCTCTGTTCTAGTGTACATTCATACAATATCTCTGTTCTAGTGTAAGTTCATACAATATCTCTGTTCTAGTGTAAGTTCATACAATATCTCTGTTCTAGTGTAAGTTCATACAATATCTCTGTTCTAGTGTAAGTTCATACAATATCTCTGTTCTTGTGTAAGTTCATACAATATCTCTGTTCTAGTGTAAGTTCATACAATATCTCTGTTCTAGTGTAAGTTCATACAATATCTCTGTTCTAGTGTAAGTTCATACAATATCTCTGTTCTAGTGTAAGTTCATACAATATCTCTGTTCTAGTGTAAGTTCATACAATATCTCTGTTCTAGTGTAAGTTCATACAATATCTCTGTTCTAGTGTAAGTTCATACAATATCTCTGTTCTAGTGTAAGTTCATACAGTATCTCTGTTCTAGTGTAAGTTCATACAATATCTCTGTTCTAGTGTAAGTTCATACAATATCTCTGTTCTAGTGTAAGTTCATACAATATCTCTGTTCTAGTGTAAGTTCATACAATATCTCTGTTCTAGTGTAAGTTCATACAATATCTGTTCTAGTGTAAGTTCATACAATATCTCTGTTCTAGTGTAAGTTCATACAATATCTCTGTTCTAGTGTAAGTTCATACAGTATCTGTTCTAGTGTAAGTTCATACAATATCTGTTCTAGTGTAAGTTCATACAATATCTCTGGTTTAGTGTAAGTTCATACAATAGCTCTGTTTCAGTGTAAGTTCATACTGTATTTGTTCTAGTGTAAGTTCATACAATATCTGTTCTAGTGTAAGTTCATACAATATCTCTGTTCTAGTGTACATTCATACAATATCTCTGTTCTTGTGTAAGTTCATACAATATCTCTGTTCTTGTGTAAGTTCATACAATATCTCTGTTCTAGTGTAAGTTCATACAATATCTCTGTTCTAGTGTACATTCATACAATATCTCTGTTCTAGTGTAAGTTCATACAATATCTCTGTTCTTGTGTAAGTTCATACAATATCTCTGTTCTAGTGTAAGTTCATACAATATCTCTGTTCTTGTGTAAGTTCATACAATATCTCTGTTCTAGTGTAAGTTCATACAATATCTCTGTTCTAGTGTAAGTTCATACAATATCTCTGTTCTAGTGTAAGTTCATACAATATCTCTGTTCTAGTGTAAGTTCATACAATATCCCTGTTCTTGTGTAAGTTCATACAATATCTCTGTTCTAGTGTAAGTTCATACAATATCTCTGTTCTAGTGTAAGTTCATACAATATCTCTGTTCTAGTGTAAGTTCATACAATATCTCTGTTCTAGTGTCAGTTCATACAATATCTCTGTTCTAGTGTAAGTTCATACAATATCTCTGTTCTAGTGTAAGTTCATACAATATCTCTGTTCTAGTGTAAGTTCATACAATATCTGTTCTAGTGTAAGTTCATACAATATCTCTGTTCTTGTGTAAGTTCATACAATATCTCTGTTCTAGTGTAAGTTCATACAATATCTCTGTTTCAGTGTAAGTTCATACAGTATCTGTTTCAGTGTAAGTTCATACAGTATCTGTTCTAGTGTAAGTTCATACAATATCTCTGTTCTAGTGTAAGTTCATAAAATATCTCTGTTTTAGTGTAAGTTCATACAATATCTCTGTTTTAGTGTAAGTTCATACAATATCTCTGTTTCAGTGTAAGTTCATACAGTATCTGTTCTAGTGTAAGTTCATACAATATCTCTGTTCTAGTGTAAGTTCATTCAGTATCTGTTCTAGTGTAAGTTCATACAATATCTCTGTTTCAGTGTAAGTTCATACAGTATCTGTTCTAGTGTAAGTTCATACAATATCTCTGTTCTAGTGTAAGTTCATACAATATCTCTGTTCTAGTGTACGTTCATACAATATCTCTGTTTCAGTGTAAGTTCATACAGTATCTGTTCTAGTGTAAGTTCATACAGTATCTGTTTCAGTGTAAGTTCATACAGTATCTGTTCTAGTGTACGTTCATACACTATCTCTGTTTCAGTGTAAGTTCATACAGTATCTGTTCTAGTGTAAGTTCATACAATATCTCTGTTCTAGTGTAAGTTCATACAATATCTCTGTTCTAGTGTACGTTCATACAATATCTGTTCTAGTGTACGTTCATACAATATCTCTGTTTCAGTGTAAGTTCATACAGTATCTGTTCCAGTGTAAGTTCATACAGTATCTCTGTTCTAGTGTACGTTCATACAATATCTGTTCTAGTGTACGTTCATACAGTATCTGTTCTAGTGTAAGTTCATACAGTATCTGTTCTAGTGTAAGTTCATACAATATCTCTGTTCTAGTGTAAGTTCATACAATATCTGTTCTAGTGTAAGTTCATACAATATCTCTGTTCTAGTGTACGTTCATACAATATCTCTGTTTCAGTGTAAGTTCATACAGTATCTGTTCTAGTGTAAGTTCATACAGTATCTGTTCTAGTGTACGTTCATACAGTATCTGTTCCAGTGTAAGTTCATACAGTATCTGTTCTAGTGTAAGTTCATACAATATCTCTGGTTTAGTGTAAGTTCATACAGTATCTGTTCTAGTGTAAGTTCATACAATATCTCTGTTCTAGTGTAAGTTCATACAGTATCTGTTCTAGTGTAAGTTCATACAATATCTGTTCTAGTGTAAGTTCATACAATATTTCTGGTTTAGTGTAAGTTCATACAATAGCTCTGTTTCAGTGTAAGTTCATACTGTATTTGTTCTAGTGTAAGTTCATACAATATCTGTTCTAGTGTAAGTTCATACAATATCTCTGTTCTAGTGTAAGTTCATACAGTATCTGTTCTAGTGTACGTTCATACAGTATTTGTTCCAGTGTAAGTTCATACAATATCTCTGTTTTAGTGTAAGTTCATACAGTATCTGTTCTAGTGTAAGTTCATACAGTATCTGTTCTAGTGTAAGTTCATACAATATCTCTGTTCTAGTGTAAGTTCATACAATATCTCTGGTTTAGTGTAAGTTCATACAGTATCTGTTCCAGTGTAAGTTCATACAGTATTTGTTCTAGTGTAAGTTCATACAATATCTCTGTTTTAGTGTAAGTTCATACAGTATCTGTTCTAGTGTAAGTTCATACAATATCTCTGTTCTAGTGTAAGTTCATACAATATCTCTGTTCTAGTGTAAGTTCATACAATATCTCTGTTTTAGTGTAAGTTCATACAATATCTCTGTTTCAGTGTAAGTTCATACAGTATCTGTTCTAGTGTAAGTTCATACAATATCTCTGTTCTAGTGTAAGTTCATACAGTATCTGTTCTAGTGTAAGTTCATACAATATCTCTGTTTCAGTGTAAGTTCATACAGTATCTGTTCTAGTGTAAGTTCATACAATATCTCTGTTCTAGTGTAAGTTCATACAATATCTCTGTTCTAGTGTACGTTCATACAATATCTCTGTTTCAGTGTAAGTTCATACAGTATCTGTTCTAGTGTACGTTCATACACTATCTCTGTTTCAGTGTAAGTTCATACAGTATCTGTTCTAGTGTAAGTTCATACAATATCTCTGTTCTAGTGTAAGTTCATACAATATCTCTGTTCTAGTGTACGTTTATACAATATCTGTTCTAGTGTACGTTCATACAATATCTCTGTTTCAGTGTAAGTTCATACAGTATCTGTTCCAGTGTAAGTTCATACAGTATCTCTGTTCTAGTGTACGTTCATACAATATCTGTTCTAGTGTACGTTCATACAATATCTCTGTTTCAGTGTAAGTTCATACAGTATCTGTTCTAATGTAAGTTCATACAGTATCTGTTCTAGTGTACGTTCATACAGTATCTGTTCCAGTGTAAGTTCATACAGTATCTGTTCTAGTGTAAGTTCATACAATATCTCTGGTTTAGTGTAAGTTCATACAGTATCTGTTCTAGTGTAAGTTCATACAATATCTCTGTTCTAGTGTAAGTTCATACAGTATCTGTTCTAGTGTAAGTTCATACAATATCTGTTCTAGTGTAAGTTCATACAATATTTCTGGTTTAGTGTAAGTTCATACAATAGCTCTGTTTCAGTGTAAGTTCATACTGTATTTGTTCTAGTGTAAGTTCATACAATATCTGTTCTAGTGTAAGTTCATACAATATCTCTGTTCTAGTGTAAGTTCATACAGTATCTGTTCTAGTGTACGTTCATACAGTATTTGTTCCAGTGTAAGTTCATACAATATCTCTGTTTTAGTGTAAGTTCATACAGTATCTGTTCTAGTGTAAGTTCATACAGTATCTGTTCTAGTGTAAGTTCATACAATATCTCTGTTCTAGTGTAAGTTCATACAATATCTCTGGTTTAGTGTAAGTTCATACAGTATCTGTTCCAGTGTAAGTTCATACAGTATTTGTTCTAGTGTAAGTTCATACAATATCTCTGTTTTAGTGTAAGTTCATACAGTATCTGTTCTAGTGTAAGTTCATACAATATCTCTGTTCTAGTGTAAGTTCATACAATATCTCTGTTCTAGTGTAAGTTCATACAATATCTCTGTTTTAGTGTAAGTTCATACAATATCTCTGTTTCAGTGTAAGTTCATACAGTATCTGTTCTAGTGTAAGTTCATACAATATCTCTGTTCTAGTGTAAGTTCATACAGTATCTGTTCTAGTGTAAGTTCATACAATATCTCTGTTTCAGTGTAAGTTCATACAGTATCTGTTCTAGTGTAAGTTCATACAATATCTCTGTTCTAGTGTAAGTTCATACAATATCTCTGTTCTAGTGTACGTTCATACAATATCTCTGTTTCAGTGTAAGTTCATACAGTATCTGTTCTAGTGTACGTTCATACACTATCTCTGTTTCAGTGTAAGTTCATACAGTATCTGTTCTAGTGTAAGTTCATACAATATCTCTGTTCTAGTGTAAGTTCATACAATATCTCTGTTCTAGTGTACGTTTATACAATATCTGTTCTAGTGTACGTTCATACAATATCTCTGTTTCAGTGTAAGTTCATACAGTATCTGTTCCAGTGTAAGTTCATACAGTATCTCTGTTCTAGTGTACGTTCATACAATATCTGTTCTAGTGTACGTTCATACAATATCTCTGTTTCAGTGTAAGTTCATACAGTATCTGTTCTAATGTAAGTTCATACAGTATCTGTTCTAGTGTACGTTCATACAGTATCTGTTCCAGTGTAAGTTCATACAGTATCTGTTCTAGTGTAAGTTCATACAATATCTCTGGTTTAGTGTAAGTTCATACAGTATCTGTTCTAGTGTAAGTTCATACAATATCTCTGTTCTAGTGTAAGTTCATACAGTATCTGTTCTAGTGTAAGTTCATACAATATCTGTTCTAGTGTAAGTTCATACAATATCTCTGGTTTAGTGTAAGTTCATACAATAGCTCTGTTTCAGTGTAAGTTCATACTGTATTTGTTCTAGTGTAAGTTCATACAATATCTGTTCTAGTGTAAGTTCATACAATATCTCTGTTCTAGTGTAAGTTCATACAGTATCTGTTCTAGTGTACGTTCATACAGTATTTGTTCCAGTGTAAGTTCATACAATATCTCTGTTCTAGTGTAAGTTCATACAATATCTCTGTTTCAGTGTAAGTTCATACAGTATCTGTTCTAGTGTACGTTCATACAATATCTCTGTTTCAGTGTAAGTTCATACTGTATCTGTTCTAGTGTAAGTTCATACAATATCTTTGGTTTAGTGTAAGTTCATACAGTATCTGTTCTAGTGTAAGTTCATACAGTATCTGTTCCAGTGTAAGTTCATACAGTATCTGTTCTAGTGTAAGTTCATACAATATCTTTGGTTTAGTGTAAGTTCATACAGTATCTGTTCTAGTGTAAGTTCATACAGTATCTGTTCTAGTGTAAGTTCATACAATATCTCTGTTCTAGTGTAAGTTCATACAGTATCTGTTCCAGTGTAAGTTCATACAGTATCTGTTCTAGTGTAAGTTCATACAGTATCTCTGGTTTAGTGTAAGTTCATACAGTATCTGTTCTAGTGTAAGTTCATACAGTATCTGTTCTAGTGTAAGTTCATACAATATCTCTGTTCTAGTGTAAGTTCATACAGTATCTGTTCTAGTGTAAGTTCATACAATATCTGTTCTAGTGTAAGTTCATACAATATCTCTGGTTTAGTGTAAGTTCATACAATAGCTCTGTTTCAGTGTAAGTTCATACTGTATTTGTTCTAGTGTAAGTTCATACAATATCTGTTCTAGTGTAAGTTCATACAATATCTCTGTTCTAGTGTACATTCATACAATATCTCTGTTCTAGTGTAAGTTCATACAATATCTCTGTTCTAGTGTAAGTTCATACAATATCTCTGTTCTAGTGTAAGTTCATACAATATCTCTGTTCTAGTGTAAGTTCATACAATATCTCTGTTCTTGTGTAAGTTCATACAATATCTCTGTTCTAGTGTAAGTTCATACAATATCTCTGTTCTAGTGTAAGTTCATACAATATCTCTGTTCTAGTGTAAGTTCATACAATATCTCTGTTCTAGTGTAAGTTCATACAATATCTCTGTTCTAGTGTAAGTTCATACAATATCTCTGTTCTAGTGTAAGTTCATACAATATCTCTGTTCTAGTGTAAGTTCATACAATATCTCTGTTCTAGTGTAAGTTCATACAGTATCTGTTCTAGTGTAAGTTCATACAATATCTGTTCTAGTGTAAGTTCATACAATATCTCTGGTTTAGTGTAAGTTCATACAATAGCTCTGTTTCAGTGTACATTCATACAATATCTCTGTTCTAGTGTAAGTTCATACAATATCTCTGTTCTTGTGTAAGTTCATACAATATCTCTGTTCTAGTGTAAGTTCATACAATATCTCTGTTCTAGTGTACATTCATACAATATCTCTGTTCTAGTGTAAGTTCATACAATATCTCTGTTCTTGTGTAAGTTCATACAATATCTCTGTTCTAGTGTAAGTTCATACAATATCTCTGTTCTAGTGTAAGTTCATACAATATCTCTGTTCTAGTGTAAGTTCATACAATATCTCTGTTCTTGTGTAAGTTCATACAATATCTCTGTTCTAGTGTAAGTTCATACAATATCTCTGTTCTAGTGTAAGTTCATTCAATATCTCTGTTCTTGTGTAAGTTCATACAATATCTCTGTTCTAGTGTAAGTTCATACAATATCTCTGTTCTAGTGTAAGTTCATACAATATCTCTGTTCTAGTGTAAGTTCATACAATATCTCTGTTCTAGTGTAAGTTCATACAATATCTCTGTTCTAGTGTAAGTTCATACAATATCTCTGTTCTAGTGTAAGTTCATACAATATCTCTGTTCTAGTGTAAGTTCATACAATATCTCTGTTCTTGTGTAAGTTCATACAATATCTCTGTTCTAGTGTAAGTTCATACAATATCTCTGTTCTAGTGTAAGTTCATACAATATCTCTGTTCTAGTGTAAGTTCATACAATATCTCTGTTCTAGTGTAAGTTCATACAATATCTCTGTTCTAGTGTAAGTTCATACAATATCTCTGTTCTTGTGTAAGTTCATACAATATCTCTGTTCTAGTGTAAGTTCATACAATATCTCTGTTCTAGTGTAAGTTCATACAATATCTCTGTTCTAGTGTAAGTTCATACAATATCTCTGTTCTAGTGTAAGTTCATACAATATCTCTGTTCTAGTGTAAGTTCATACAATATCTCTGTTCTAGTGTAAGTTCATACAATATCTCTGTTCTAGTGTAAGTTCACACAATATCTCTGTTCTAGTGTAAGTTCACACAATATCTCTGTTCTAGTGTAAGTTCATACAATATCTCTGTTCTAGTGTAAGTTCATACAATATCTCTGTTCTAGTGTACATTCATACAATATCTCTGTTCTAGTGTAAGTTCATACAATATCTCTGTTCTAGTGTAAGTTCATACAATATCTCTGTTCTAGTGTAAGTTCATACAATATCTCTGTTTTAGTGTAAGTTCATACAATATCTCTGTTCTAGTGTAAGTTCATACAGTATCTGTTCTAGTGTAAGTTCATACAATATCTGTTCTAGTGTAAGTTCATACAATATCTCTGTTCTAGTGTAAGTTCATACAATATCTCTGTTCTAGTGTAAGTTCATACAATATCTCTGTTCTAGTGTAAGTTCATACAATATCTCTGTTCTAGTGTAAGTTCATACAGTATCTGTTCTAGTGTAAGTTCATACAATATCTGTTCTAGTGTAAGTTCATACAATATCTCTGTTCTAGTGTAAGTTCATACAATATCTCTGTTCTAGTGTAAGTTCATACAATATCTCTGTTCTAGTGTAAGTTCATACAATATCTCTGTTCTAGTGTAAGTTCAAACAATATCTCTGTTTTAGTGTATTCTAGTTTTTGTTTATCAGGAGTAAAAGTTGGTATAGAGATATATACTTGAAGGATTAATTTGTGTGTTGAGCTTATTAGCTAGAAGAGATTTCAATGGTCTTTCTTTCCTACAGGTGCTCCGAAGGCCAACCCTTGCCACCATGTAAGTACTAGAGATCATAAACAGAATAAGGAACTTGATAGTGCAGCGGTTAGAACATTCAGCTTCGGATCAAGAGTTTGAATTCTAACAGGGGCTCATCAAATTTGTTTGCCGTTGAGAACTGATTGACATGTAGTAAGGTTTGGGTGCAATGCTACACTGAATTTCAGCACAGTACCACCCGTAGTTAGCTAGTTCCAGCTGATGTTTGCAGGTTTCACTACAATACATCATATAAAAATAACACAAGAAACGATTTTATAAGTGAAATACTCTTGAAAGAAGCGTTAAACTCACCTCGCTTAGTATAGGTAATAAAGAAAGTGTGCCACATGACATTTACGAAACTTGTACTCACTCAGGCAATACACAATTCACACTAGTTTCATAAGTCATATGACACATGTAGCGTATTGGTAATGTTAAACCAGTAACCTCGATTATCCAGTCCATGCGTATGCATTAATGAGTGCTAGCGTGTAACTCCGGAAGTGTGCTTCTGTTGAGAGCTAGCAGACCGCATGGCTGCCGGCTGTACCTAGCCACATGTAAAACCACAGACCAAAATGAATACACTTTATTCTCAGGAACATTAAAGTGTTTGTTATGTGCCAAAGTCATCACAACACATCAACTTCCCTTCGAAAGGCATACTTCTTGAAAATCTCCATCACTGGCTGATTTAAGCCTTGCAGTATTTACCTCACTTGTCTGTGCTAAGATACTGAAGCGCTGCACCTGAAATACATAGTGGGCTCTGATTTCCTAGCATGGAAACCTTAAGGAAATGCGGCAAGTCTTAAATCAGCCAGTTATGAAGACTGGCAAGAGTTATGTCTTGCGTAGGGAAGCTGATGACACACGGGTAATAATCTCTATAAATACGACATCTTGTGGTTATAGGTATCATGTGCAAGTGGACAAAACTGCACACTACAGGAACCAATGAACTGCCAGTACGGAGCGTGCAGGCCCAACGCCACATGTCAGAGTGAGTAATCATAAGCTACGTCAAATATTTTATCCTTAAATGGAATGATGAGAGATTTAGTGCTAATTATTATCAGAGCTAAAATGAAAGAATGTTTAGATATTTATTTCTTTTGTACATATGTATATCAATACAAGGTAATTCAAACAAAAATCTTGATCAAGATTAAATTGACTTTATCAGAATAGGAAAAAGAAATAGTAAAGTATAATGTTTTATGAGTAGCATAGGGAAAGTGGTTTATGATATATTAGAGTGAGTTGCAGTCTGATTAAAAGCGACGGTATTCCGGGGAGAAAAATGTGCAAAATAGTGCATCTACTGGGATACGAACTCATATCATTCGGAGGTGACCACGCCAAACCATCTGGTAACAGCCCGTAGACTGTATTCTGACGCAATTCAGTAAACCAATCACAAGATTCCAACAAAATCTTTCGGTGCGAGAAGCTAGGGGCAGATAACTCCAACAGCTATCCTTTTGTTTGTTCCGAATGCTTTCAAAACAGCGACCGTTTAAAAACAATGATGTGATTGGTCAGCTATTTGACTGGGCTTTGGCTGCGCTAAACTGGTTCGGAACACACGCCTTTACGGGATGTTCTCAGACCTTGTGGCGAGGAATCTATAGAACCTGTTCGTATCCCGGTAGATATATTATTTTGCAAATTTTATTCCTTGGAACAAGGTCGATTTTAATCAGACTGGAGTGAGTTGCCAGTATACTTCTATTTCAATACCTCTGTTTCACCACTTCACTTCTCTCTCTCTCCCAGCCACTAACTGCACCAGCAACTACCAGTGTGCTAATGGTGGCACATGTTGGAATGGAAACTGCGTATGTGCTCCAGGCTATTATGGCCGCTTCTGCAGCCAACAGCGAGGTAACAACAACATCTATTCCTTCAATCATCTCCGAAATATTTGAACATAATTAATTGAATTAATTAATTAAAAGTAACACAATAACTTTTGATTTTGATTTTTTTTTTTTTTGTCCTCAACAATTCAATACAATGGGGTAGATGGCCTAAAAGGATTCATTTTTTCTTCTATGATTAATATTTGGTTCAAGTTGGTCAATTAATTAATTTTATATTGAAACATTTCTTATCTACAATTTTTACCTTTAAATGCATAATTATCCCTGCTCTCCGTAAAGCATAGCTCAATGAAACTTGGGATGAGGATCAGTCATCATGTGTCTTTTGGGGTTTTCAACTTCTTTGGAATGTTACCTTTAGCTGTTTCCATAGAAACATATCTTTAAAATTTTGTTTCTGGACCAGAATTAAAAAATTGTAAGGCATAACACGATGAAACTTGGTATGTATAACAGTCATCATGTGTAGATGTGTCTTTGGGGTTTTCAACTTCTTTAGAATTTTATTATCTTGATTGAGTAAAGCTCAAAATTCCTTTTACAAATTCGTTTCCAGAACACATTTTGAAAATTGTTGGGCAGAGATTCATACATCTTGTATATTTCTTGTGTAGTATGAATTTATGACTAATGAGTGATTTAGGATTTATTAAAGAATAAAAAATAATCATTGTTCGATTTCCAACATTTCTCACTTTTCGGGGGATATAGTTGACTCTTGTCTGCTTGTTAATACTACTGTTACTGATACTAAGTCTAACTATGGTATCTATGTGGGGTCGTTAACTCAATTAATAATTATTGTTTCTTTGATTCAGATCCATGTGCCAGCATGCCCTGTCAAAATGGCGGCTCTTGTCTCACACCGTATCACCATGACAGCTACACCTGCGCCTGTCCTCCCAATACCTCTGGCCAATGGTGTGAGAGTAAGTCTGTAGTACTTTTAAAACAATTTCAGTTTTATTTTCGGGGGTGGAATAGCGCAGTGGTTAGCGCGTTCGGCTTTGGAACAAGAGGTTCGGGGTTCGAATCCCGCCAGGGGCACGTCAACTTTGTCTGCAGTAGAGAACTGTTCTACATGCAGTAAGGTTTGGGTGCAATGCTACACTGAATCTCAGCGTAGTACCACCCATGGTTTGCTAGTTCAAGCCGATGCTCGCAGGTTTCACCGCAATGCATAGCCACTAGGCGTTGCAGGCTTTCTCCCTGTCATAATACTAGCAGCTGGGATATAAGTGAAATACTCTTGAAAGCGGTGTTAAACCCCAACTCACCTCACCTCAGTTTTATTTTCAATTTTTCCAATGACCTGCCTATTCAATGTGAAAATACACAAAGTTTCGGAGTTTATCGTAACTCACTTTCTTCATCTGGTTGAATTATGATCACATTCCACCAGCTGATGAAGGAGTGAGTATATACTCCGAAACTTCGTGTATTTTCACATGAAAGAAATTGTTATCCATGTATACCACGTCCAAAGACCTGCCTATTTGTAAACTTGTCAAATCTGTTCTGTCAATGCTAATAACATCTCATTTAGATTATTATTATCACAGACTGCAAATATTGTCCATTTCTTTTAGAATAATACAAAAAGATACGGTTGTATGCCAGTTATATTAGTACCATGATGTTATTTTTGTAACAGAAGTGATTGTGAGATCACCTCCAGTGGGAATCGAACCCGGGACCTCCGGGTGACAATCCTGCGCTCTACCAGAAAACTGTAGACTTACAAGTTAATTTAGTGCACCATAAATAAATGGGTTCTAGATGGAACAATGAAAAAAATTACCTTGATTTAAATCATCTCCGCTTGAAGAACATAGTTTAAATTTAAATAATGCAAATATTCATAACCAACATCAATCTTTCCTCTAATGTTTGCAATATTTTTCCTTATTCTTAATATTGATTATATAATTAACCTCCATTATTGAATTTAAAAAACCAGTTCCCCTATCCGCTTGTTTGACATGCCGTCATTTGCAAACTATCGACTATAGTGTACCAGCTTGTCAATACACAATTTTAAAATAAAGTACAGTTTGTTCTATTTAAGCAATATATTGACTCCTCAGAGGAAAATGTTGCAAAACTGGTCTATCGCTCAAAAAAAGAATATATTTGTTGAAAACTTTAATAACATTATAATTTGAATGCAAACATGACACATTGACTAAGGCAATCAAAAACTAATTTCTCGGACATGTACTGTAGAGCACATTTACTGTAAATAAAGATACCTGCATTGAATGCTGACCGGGTCAAATACCTCGCTGAAATCAGTGTTTGAAATCAATAATCGTTGGTATGATTTGTGGACATTGTTGATATTCTGGTGTGATGGCATGTGGTCCTGTGCATAGCTCAGTCAACCGCTATCAGTTAAGTTTAGCATCAACGGGCGTGGCTTGCTGGATGGGTGGGTTACCATCCTCATTGAATGAAAACTGAGAGTTTGAAGGGTGATTCCCTGCCCTACACTGAGACATGAGTTGAGAGGCTCGTGGCATCACCTTGGGCAAGGGACTCTATTCGAAATGTGCCTCTGTTCACTCAGCAGTACAATTGAGTACCTGGTTTGGAAGTGCAGGCAATGTGACAGATAACCTTCGAGCGAATTAATTTGTAGTCCAGGTTGCATACTCCCAAAGGAGTTGAGAATGAAAAAGGGACGATGTTGGTCCTTACACCAGGGTAATAATCTGTGTGGCGCTTTGAGCATGGCCCTTTGTGTTGTGGAGTTCAGCGCGATATAAGTATCCTCATTATTATTATTATTACAGGACGCGAGCAGCAGTGTAGTAACCTGCTGTACACCAACAGTAACGGCTTCTCGGAGACCATCAACCAGTGTTTGGGCATGATGCTGCTCATCAACTCATCGGCTATCTCAACCACCGACATGTGCAGGTGAGTCACTTGTTGTCTGTATTCATAAAGCAGATTAGGGGCAGATACAGCTTTTTGAGAAGGGAGAGGGGGGGGGGGGGGCACTTTTACCAGACCTTCTAATTTGGGGGAGATGGGGGGTAAGTGTGGGCTTTTTATCCCACCGGTATGTAATACCGTGGGATATAGTCATCGCCCCGTCCGTCTGTCCGTCCGTAATCATTTCGTTTCCGGAGCAGAACTCGAAAACGTTTATGATATCTTTCTGAAACTTTCCATGTGTATTACCCATCAACTGAAGTGGTGCCATTTGATATTTTCAGATTTCTGAAAAAACATTTTTTTTTCGTTTCCATAGAAACTTGTTCAATTTGGACTTTGTTCAGAGACAGGTTCGTTTCCGGAGCACAACTCCAAAACTGATCATCATATCTTCCTGAAACTTTGCATGTGTATTACCCACTAACTGAAGTGGTGCCTTTTGATATTTTCAGATTTCTGAATTTTTTATTTTTTTTCTGTTTCCAAAGAAGCATGAGAGAGATGTTGGTTGTTGTTGATTGTGACTGCTTCTGGAGCAGAAGTCTAAAACCCTTAACATACCTGAAACTCAGCATCTGTAATACCCACTAACTGAAGTACGGTAGTAGATACACAAGATGTGTTTTACAAATTTTGTGGAACCGGTGGGATATGTCATCTTCTGATGACTCTTGTTAAAGTTGGACACACTTTTCAAAAATACTCAGTGGGGTGCAAAATTTTACTATATATATCTTTATTATTATTATTTGGTAATATATTTACTATACTTGGAACTCTCTTGGGGGTGGGGCTGCACCCCTGTTTTCAGAGTGGTTCAAACTATCAATGGTCATGTACTATAGGCCTACTTGGAACTCTCCCCCACATCCCCTCTCTGGATCTGCCAATGAGGTTGGTGTAATCTTCAAAGGACAGACTTTATTTTGCCATATTCTGTAAAAGGTTGGCAGCTTGAAATCAACAGTTGAAAACCTAAGCCAAGACTCTATGATAACCTTTCGCAATGCGGTTAAAAATTGTATTAATAAACAAACACTACTTCTTTGGATAATAAAATAGAGCATAAAAAAGGATATGTATTTTACAAGATTGTAAACAAAGTACCTATATAAAGTCCATATAATTTGATAATATTTCTGATTTACAAAGCATACAATGTAACACAAGTAATTATTCCAACTCTATTCTAGCAGACAATAAATATCTGGAATTCCCTTGTTGGTACTTCCAACACTCTTGGAGAATTTAATGATAGGAAACCATCACAAACCCAATCTATTACAATCCAAAATTTTGCTCAAGATTTTCTCAGATCATTCAGTTGCGTCTTTGCTTGGATGCAGTGATCTCAACAGCGATAAGTTCGCCTAATACCTATCCAATACCTATTTACCTATCCAATACCTATTTACCTATCTAATACCTATTCGCCTATCTAATACCTATTCGCCTATCCAATACCTATTCGCCTATCCAATACCTATTCGCCTATCCAATACCTATTCGTTTATCTAATACCTATTTGCCTATCTAATACCTATTCGCCTATCCAATACCTATTCGCCTATCTAATACCTATTCGCCTATCTAATACCTATTCGCCTATCTAATACCTATTCGCCTATCCAATACCTATTCGCCTATCTAATACCTATTCGCCTATCTAATACCTATTCGCCTATCCAATACCTATTCGCCTATCTAATACCTATTCGCCTATCTAATACCTATTTGCCTATCCAATACCTATTCGCCTATCTAATACCTATTCGCCTATCTAATACCTATTTGCCTATCTAATACCTATTCGCCTATCTAATACCTATTCGCCTATCTAATACCTATTCGCCTATCCAATACCTATTTGCCTATCTAATACCTATTTGCCTATCCAATACCTATTCGCCTATCCAATACCTATTCGCCTATCTAATACCTATTTGCCTATCCAATACCTATTCGCCTATCCAATACCTATTCGCCTATCTAATACCTATTCGCCTATCCAATACCTATTCGCCTATCTAATACCTATTCGCCTATCTAATACCTATTCGCCTATCTAATACCTATTCGCCTAACTAATACCTATTCGCCTATCCAATACCTATTCGCCTATCTAATACCTATTCGCCTATCTATTACCTATTCGCCTATCTAATACCTATTCGCCTATCCAATACCTATTCGCCTAACTAATACCTATTCGCCTATCCAATACCTATTCGCCTATCCAATACCTATTCGCCTATCTAATACCTAATCGCCTATCTAATACCTATTCGCCTATCCAATACCTATTCGCCTATCCAATACCTATTCGCCTATCTAATACCTATTTACCTATCCAATACCTATTTGCCTATCTAATACCTATTCGCCTATCCAATACCTATTCGCCTATCTAATACCTATTCGCCTATCTAATACCTATTTGCCTATCTAATACCTATTCGCCTATATAATACCTATTCGCCTATCCAATACCTATTCGCCTATCCAATACCTATTCGCCTATCTAATACCTATTCGCCTATCTAATACCTATTCGCCTATCTAATACCTATTCGCCTATCCAATACCTATTTGCCTATCTAATACCTATTCGCCTATCCAATACCTATTCGCCTATCTAATACCTATTTGCCTATCTAATACCTATTTGCCTATCTAATACCTATTCACCTATCTAATACCTATTCGCCTATCCAATACCTATTCGCCCCTCCAATACCTATTCGCCTATCTAATACCTATTCGCCTATCTAATACCTATTCGCCTATCCAATACCTATTCGCCTATCCAATACCTATTCGCCTATCTAATACCTATTTGCCTATCCAATACCTATTTGCCTATCTAATACCTATTCGCCTATCTAATACCTATTTGCCTATCTAATACCTATTCGCCTATATAATACCTATTCGCCTATCCAATACCTATTCGCCTATCCAATACCTATTTGCCTATCTAATACCTATTCGCCTATCCAATACCTATTCGCCTATCTAATACCTATTCGCCTATCCAATACCTATTCGCCTATCTAATACCTATTTGCCTATCTAATACCTATTCGCCTATCTAATACCTATTCACCTATCTAATACCTATTCGCCTATCCAATACCTATTCGCCCCTCCAATACCTATTCGCCTATCTAATACCTATTCGCCTATCTAATACCTATTCGCCTATCCAATACCTATTCGCCTATCCAATACCTATTCGCCTATCTAATACCTATTTGCCTATCCAATACCTATTTGCCTATCTAATACCTATTCGCCTATCTAATACCTATTTGCCTATCTAATACCTATTCGCCTATATAATACCTATTCGCCTATCCAATACCTATTCGCCTATCTAATACCTATTCGCCTATCTAATACCTATTCGCCTATCTAATACCTATTCGCCTATCCAATACCTATTCGCCTATCCAATACCTATTCGCCTATCTAATACCTATTTGCCTATCCAATACCCATTTGCCTATCTAATACCTATTCGCCTATCCAATACCTATTCGCCTATCTAATACCTATTCGCCTATCTAATACCTATTCGCCTATCCAATACCTATTCGCCTATATAATACCTATTCGCCTATCTAATACCTATTTGCCTATCTAATACCTAATCGCCTATCTAATACCTAATCGCCTATCTAATACCTAATCGCCTATCTAATACCTATTCGCCTATCCAATACCTATTCGCCTATCTAATACCTATTCGCCTATCTAATACCTATTCGCCTATCCAATACCTATTCGCCTATCTAATACCTATTCGCCTATCTAATACCTATTCGCCTATCCAATTCCTATTCGCCTATATAATACCTATTCGCCTATCCAATACCTATTCGCCTATCTAATACCTATTCGCCTATCTAATACCTATTCGCCTATCCAATACCTATTCGCCTATCCAATACCTATTCGCCTATATAATACCTATTCGCCTATCTAATACCTATTCGCCTATCCAATACCTATTCGCCTATCTAATACCTATTCGCCTATCTAATACCTAATCGCCTATCTAATACCTATTTGCCTATCCAATACCTAATCGCCTATCCAATACCTAATCGCCTATCCAATACCTATTCGCCTATCTAATACCTATTCGCCTATCTAATACCTATTCGCCTATCCAATACCTATTCGCCTATATAATACCTATTCGCCTATCCAATACCTATTCGCCTAACTAATACCTATTCGCCTATCTAATACCTATTTGCCTATCCAATACCTATTTGCCTATCTAATACCTATTCGCCTATCCAATACCTATTCGCCTATCTTATACCTATTCGCCTATCTAATACCTATTTGCCTATCTAATACCTCTTCGCCTATCCAATACCTATTCGCCTATCTAATACCTATTTGCCTATCTAATACCTATTCGCCTATCCAATACCTATTCGCCTATCTAATACCTATTCGCCTATCTAATACCTATTTACCTATCCAATACCTATTCGCCTATCTAATACCTATTCGCCTATCTAATACCTATTTGCCTATCTAATACCTATTCGCCTATCTAATACCTATTTGCCTATCTAATACCTATTCGCCTATATAATACCTATTCGCCTATCCAATACCTATTCGCCTATCCAATACCTATTCGCCTATCTAATACCTATTTGCCTATCCAATACCTATTTGCCTATCTAATACCTATTCGCCTATCCAATACCTATTCGCCTATCTAATACCTATTCGCCTATCTAATACCTATTTGCCTATCTAATACCTATTCGCCTATCCAATACCTATTCGCCTATCTAATACCTATTTGCCTATCTAATACCTATTCGCCTATCCAATACCTATTCGCCTATCTAATACCTATTCGCCTATCTAATACCTATTTACCTATCCAATACCTATTCGCCTATCTAATACCTATTCGCCTATCTAATACCTATTTGCCTATCTAATACCTATTCGCCTATCTAATACCTATTTGCCTATCTAATACCTATTCGCCTATATAATACCTATTCGCCTATCCAATACCTATTCGCCTATCCAATACCTATTCGCCTATCTAATACCTATTTGCCTATCCAATACCTATTCGCCTATCTAATACCTATTTGCCTATCTAATACCTATTCGCCTATCCAATACCTATTTGCCTATCTAATACCTATTCGCCTATCCAATACCTATTCGCCTATCCAATACCTATTCGCCTATATAATACCTATTCGCCTATCTAATACCTATTCGCCTATCCAATACCTATTCGCCTATCTAATACCTATTCGCCTATCTAATACCTAATCGCCTATCTAATACCTATTTGCCTATCCAATACCTAATCGCCTATCCAATACCTAATCGCCTATCCAATACCTATTCGCCTATCTAATACCTATTCGCCTATCTAATACCCCCGTACGCGTGTACTTGTGAACACCATTTGGAGGAAACACTCACTTTCTTCTAATCTGTCCCACTTACATTAATATAAGAATAAACAACTACTTTTTTTATTCTCCACTCCAAAGTTGAAAGGGGATATAGTTTTGAGCTCCTCCCATCCGTCTGTATGTCCATCCAAAACTCCTAACTTCAAATTTAGTATTGAAGTACTGTAGTCTATATGATCCTGTTGTGCCTTTTAGGGGTTGCAACTCAAAGGCTCAAATAATTTTTGAAATTTTGCCCCAAACTGTCAGATTTTCGGACTTTGTTTCAAAGTGCTGGAGTATAACTTGAAAACTACATGAGTTACAGAGTGGTGATGACAGCTTACCTTTTAGGTTAGGTTAAGATTTATCGAGATTCAACTATTCAACAGCACAAAAACTTAACCTGTAACAAATTCATGAATCACCGGTGGAGTGAAGCCACACGCTCTCGCGATGTTTATCTTTGACAAAATTTGTTTGAAATGCGATATTAATGAAATCGTTTTTTCGTAAATAATGTTTTTCACATGAATCACATCTTCCAGTCATTAAATGACACTGAATATCAATTAAATATCTTACGGTAAGTGCTGTTTCTGCCAACATTTATAAATATGACTTTTTGAAGTTTTTGAAGTTTTTGACTGGATCAATTATTTTCATAAACAATTATTATATGACAGTCACAAGCAGGGCTATTTCCCTTTATGTCATGCTTGTAAGGGATGTTAGTTTTGTTTTCATTTGATTTTCTTCAATCGGTCAACTGACTTTTCAAATGTCCGATAAGTCTATTTTCCATTCGGTCAAACTGGATTCGCGATCGGACATGTCCGGCAAATAGACCAATTTCTTCATCCCTGGGTTAGGTAAATCAGTACATTATGAAGGCAATTAAAGGGACAGTAGCACGTTTTTTTCAAAATCTATTTTTTCAAATTTCCCATTTATAATGTTAGTTTATGTCATTCAAATTAACTTTAGAGGGTAATACATCTTATTACACAAACCTATTATCCGTAGTGGTAAAAACTATGTTGCGTATAAAGCATTGTATGGCGGCCATTTTATTGTGAACACAATTTATTATTTTTTTATTACAAAACTGATTCCCATGGCTTTACCGAAACATGTACACTCATTTTAAACTTTATTTTCCGAAGAGAGAAGGATGTTTTACTATTGGTGAAATTATTTTTCAAATATATTTCATCAACTTATTTGAGCGAAAAAACGTGCTACTGCCCCTTTAAACTTCAAGCGGAAGTATGTGAGCTGCACTAACTGGTTCCTGTTTTTGCAGGAACTGTTTGATGTATGTGTGATCTTTTTCCCATTAAATTGACAAGGTCATTAGATACTATCTACAGTTTCATACACTAGATATCAGTTGTGACTTGATTTGCTCCTAATACGTTATTACTGAAGTCATATGATGTTGCAGCGTGTACCTGTCGTCTCTGGCATGTGGCCAGGAGGTGATGAGAGGTCACGGAGTGGGCTGCAGCTACTGGGACCTCCACAAGGAGTTGAAGGCGTTTGTGGGACAGATGAGCAATGTCCAGATGCCTTCAGGAATGGGGTATTCGGCTGTGACCACATGTGAAGGTAATTACACCCCTCTACGACATAGTTGGCACTGGGGCACAATTCAAACGTCAGCTCAAGGTATTTTTATTCAATTAGCAAGCTATTTCACCTGCTTCTTTGATATGTACTGTTATGTACTTGGGTTCAGGTTCAACATTCTCATACACCATGACATTACACTGAGTGGAGACAACGTTAGGGTTTATTCCAACATGGCGGACTCTTACATCAAGTGACGTCATCATTCTTGTATCTATGACGTAATCAATCTTAGGGTACTGTACACAGTCATAGTATAGGTATGGCAACTCATTATTAGTAAATACACTACATGTACTATCTACACTTCTTGTTGTGTTCTCAGTATACATGTGTATGGAATTAACACTGTCTAAGCAGACTTATCATTATTATTATTATTATGGTCATGGGTATGTAGGTGTAATCTGGGGTGTGTAAAGTTCTCCACGTGTCTGTACGTATATCTGTCTGTCCATCTGAAATGTTACTGCAGCAAATAACTCAAAAAACTATATATAAAATTTCAGATTTGGTGTATGTGTGCTAACATTTGCCTTGTTGGAATCCTTTACTATTTTTAGATTGAAGAAGTAAGTGATTTTCTTCTTGAAGAGTATCATATCATTTTGGATTATAAGCTTTCTTTCAGACATAGAGGCTTAGTGTTCCCTTATTGTGGTTGTTTTACTGTGAGGTTAGCCAACTAACTTGTTGATCTTCATTTGTAAAGGGTTTACATGTCAGTGAAGATCGAAGGCTATGAAAGTATTGAAATAATCTCACTTTCAAAGTTAACAACTATTTTGTTTATTTACTCTAGATAACTGTAAGTATAAATCACTAGTTATATGCTAGGGACTTGAATTATGCAGTACTAGTTGCTACCTGTAATGGAAGTGAAGGCAATGTGAGAGATAATAATAATAATAATAATACTGTGTACTTATATAGCGCTAGCCTCCATACACAAAGTGCATGCTCAAAGCGCTTACCAACTATTGATTATAAAATTGTCTGAACAAATGGGTCTTGAGGTGACATCTGAACGAGTCAAAGGATGGAGCATGTTTTAAATCTGAGGGCAGTTCCTTCCAGAATTGTGAAGCGAGAACAGGAAAAGATTTTCCACCAAAAGTTGATAAGTTAAACATTTGAACTTCAAGACAGGATTGGGTTTGCGAATGAAGTGATCTAGCTTTTTTGTAGGTTTGGAGCAGACTGGACAGGTAAGTTGGATAATCTTAAAGCGTCTTAATTGGAAGCAAGGTTACATACTCCCAGTGAGGTGAGAATGAAAAAGGAACGCTGTTGATCCTTACACCAGGGTAATAATGTGTGTACGCTTCAAGCATGCCCTTCGTGATGGGAGTTCAGTGCAGTATAAGTATATATAATAATAATAATAATAATAATAATAGTGCATATTTATAAAGCGCACATATCCACGCTCGAAAGCATGCTCAAAGCGCTGAACATATAATGCTAATAAATAATGATAATAGTGATGCACATTTGAATGTGCTCACTTCACACAAACAGCAATAACAAATCAATGTGTACAATTGTTGCAATTGTGAAAGTCCTTATGAACCATAAAACTGAACAAAAAGATAGGCTTTTAGACTTGATTTGAATGATTCAAATGTTGGACATAGTTTCAGATTTTTGGGAAGAGAGTTCCACATGTTAGGGGCAAAATGCTCAAAACATCTCTGACCAAAGCACTTGAGGTTACACTTTGGCACTGTCAATAGATTCTGATGTTGTGATCTAAGCTCCCGTGCTGGGACATAGGCTGATATCAACTCTGATATGTAGGCAGGCGATTGATTGTTATCCTCATTGTTATTGTTTATGTTACATACATTGGAGCTCCTGTTATGGTAGCTATCTCTACAATGAGAGGAGTAAAGATTTGTGAGAAACAACTCAATATTTAAGAGTTGTGCATTCAACTAAAACTCGTCGTCTTGACTGTGTCACTTTGTTGTTCCTCAATATAGAGAGAGTGCCTAAAGGAAACGAGACTGTTTCGAGACTGTGTGATGACGGGAGACTGATTACCGTTGTTTCCGGCGCCACCATGTGTGTGACCCCTGACATACCTGGCTGCGCGTGAGTTATACTCTTCTTTCTTACTAGCTGGTGATTATTAAATGGTGATCTCCATGTTCATGAATGATCTCCATGTTCATGAATGATCTCCATGTTCATGAATTATATCCATGTTCATGAATTATCTCCATGTTCATGAATGATCTCCATGTTCATGAATGATCTCCATGTTCACGAATGATCTCCATGTTCATGAATGATCTCCATGTTCATGAATTATATCCATGTTCATGAATTATCTCCATGTTCATGAATTATCTCCATGTTCATGAAGGATCCCCATGTTCATGAAGGATCCCCATGTTCATGTATGATCTCCATGTTCATGGATTATCTCCGTGTTCATGAATGATTTTTGTGTTCATGGATTATCTCCGTGTTCATGAATGATGACCTCCATATTCATGAATGGTATTTTTAGTATCAATGATCGCTCCCTGTAGCAATGTATTTTAAGTTAGACCAGTGTGGAGATCATTATACTCTGCCCATGTGATGTTCCAGAATGCTGTCCATATCTGTTGGCTGTTTGAAGATGTACACCAAGTGCTCTGCCATCGTCATCAGGAACTCACTCATCACCCACGCCAACATCCTCGTCAACAGTCACAACACCGACTTCTCTGTGTGCACACGGCCCAGTGGCAGTAAGTCACTTTCTCTAAATGGCTCAAGGATTCCATTGAAAAGAATCTTGATTTGAAGTCAAAATACTGCATATTTTGAGTTTTCAATGACACAGAATGTCAGCATATGAACACAAAGTAACATTAATCTAAATTGTCAGTGATCACATTCTGATCATGACTAGATAATTTCTCACTATTCACCAATGTCTAGATTTCTAACAATTAATCTGAACATTAGCCAAAGACTTCATTTCTCACCATTGCATCGGTACCAACCTTTACCAAAGACTTCATTTCTCACCATCGGTACTAACCTTTACCAAAGACTTCATTTAAAAAAGTTTCTCACCAAAAACCAAAAACCTTTACCAAAGACTCATTTCTCACCATCGGTACCAACCTTTACCAAAGACTTAATTTCTCACCATTAATACCAACCTTTACCAAAGACTCATTTCTCACCATCGGTACCAACCTTTACCAAAGACTTCATTTCTCACCATCGGTAGTGAAGTTACATGTGGAGTTGAAATTGCCAGTTTAAACCTAAATGCTCTTCTAAACTAGTCATGCATGTATGTTGACAGTGATCTACAAGTACCAGAGCCGGGTTAGACTAAACATGCCATGGAGCAACGATCTGTACAACCCGACAACACTCCTGTATAGGACCCTCAAGTCAACGCTGGAGAACAGTGTAAGTTACACTGACTTAACTCTCGAAAATATTCCCTTTGTTGATTGGATGAGAGTTCTGTAATAACTAACGGTCTGGCAGTAATATATATATATACATATGACAAGGAAAGTTGAAGATATGAAAGATATGACATGATTTCTCAATGTCTTGAGGTTTGGAAAAACTACTAACTCTTCTCAAGGTCGTTCAACGAGTAAACTCATAAAAAATAGTAATTATCAAACATGCTATGATCAACTAAAAGATAAATGGCAGTTCTGAACCCTGTAAATTCCATGGTACATGCTTCATGATGTATCATTGTATCATCTCTGGACTGTTTATATTTTCTGATGTTTTACTTCCAGCTAGAGGCAGGTTTCATTAGTGTAGGAGATGTGCAGCGCATGGTTGTCGACTCGTTCAGGTAAATCCAGCTCACTAGTTGTTCTTCAACAGCAGAAAGTAGCCTTGATACACAACTGAAATAAGCAAGGGACAATTGTTTGTGTCAAAGTGTTAGTTAAAAAATTTTTTTACTCTTGCTCAAATTGAATGCAAATATGAATAAAATGTTTCTGTCTTGTGATTCCACTTACATTCAATATTTTTTCACAAAACTTGGTGTGTGGTTAGACCTAGTGGTGGAGTGGTGCCTTTTGCTATTTTGGTTATTCTGCATTTTTTATTTTTTCTGGTTTCCATGGACACACTTAGAACTTAGTGCAAATTGAGGGTAGGGACCTTTTCCGGCCTCTATCTCCAAAACCGTTCAATATTTTTTCACGAAACTTGGTATGTGGTTAGACCTAGTGGTGGAGTGGTGCCTTTTGCTATTTTGGTTATTCTGCATTTTTTATTTTTTCTGGTTTCCATGGACACAATTAGAACTTAGTGCAAATTGAGGGTAGGGACCTTTTCCGGCCTCTATCTCCAAAACCGTTCAATGTTTTTTCACAAAACTTGGTATGTGGTTAGACCTAGTGGTGGAGTGGTGCCTTTTGCTATTTTGGTTATTCTGCATTTTTTATTTTTTCTGGTTTCCATGGACACAATTAGAACTTAGTGCAAATTGAGGGTAGGGACCTTTTCCGGCCTCTATCTCCAAAACCGTTCAATGTTTTTTCACCAAACTTAGTGTGTGGTTAGACCTAGTGTTGGAGTGGTGCCTTTTGCCACTTTGGCTGTTCTGATTTTTTTATTTTTACTGGTTTCCATGGCAACAATTTGAACTTAGTGCATATTGGGGGTAGGGACCTTTTCCGGCATCTATCTCCAAAACCGTTCAATATTTTTTCACCAAACTTTGTATTTGCTTAGACCTAGTGATAGAGTGGTGCCTTTTGCCACTTTGGCTGTTCTGATTTTTTTATTTTTACTGGTTTCCATGGCAACAATTTGAACTTAGTGCATATTGGGGGTAGGGACCTTTTCCGGCATCTATCTCCAAAACCGTTCAATGTTTTTTCACCAAACTTAGTGTGTGGTTAGACCTAGTGTTGGAGTGGTGCCTTTTGCCACTTTGGCTGTTCTGATTTTTTTTATTTTTACTGGTTTCCATGGCAACAATTTGAACTTAGTGCATATTGGGGGTAGGGACCTTTTCCGGCATCTATCTCCAAAACCGTTCAATATTTTTTCACCAAACTTTGTATTTGCTTAGACCTAGTGATAGAGTGGTACATTTTGCTACTTTGGCTATTCTGAATTTTTTATTTCTCTTTTCCATGGACACAATTTCAACTTAGTGCAAATTGGGGGTAGGGACTTGCCTGATTAATTACCATCTATTGTCTTTCTTTTTTTATGTGCAGTTGATTTATGCTTATAGAGTAATATTTTTCGATTAAAGTAAAGTTGTTTTTTTTCCCTCTGGCATTGTTAAGTTAGATGATTAGTTTTGATTGAAAATTGGAGCGGGGGACATCACAGTGCATCTCATGCACATATTTCCAGTAGATTAATAAATAAAAGCTTTTGATTTGTGTTAGCCCGGGGAGTGTGAGGGCGGCCATCACTGGAGAGTTCATCTTTCCTTTGAATGACATGAAGAAGACTCGGATCCAGGAAGCACTGACCGCACTGGAGGGGACGGAGATCTCCATCAACAACCAGACGTACTCCTTCATCACCGCAGGTCTGTCTGTCTGTCTGTCTGTCTGTCTGACTGACTCTGTCTGTCTGACTGTCTTTCTGACTGTCTTTCTGACTGTCTCTCTCTGTCTCTGTCTCTGTCTCTCTCTGTCTCTGTTTTTGTCTCTCTTTGTCTCTCTTTGTCTGTCTCTGTTTGTCTGTCTGTCTGTCTCTCTCTCTCTCTCTCTCTCTCTCTGTCTGTCTGTCTCTCTCTCTCGAACTCTCGAACTCTCGAACTATGTCTAGCAATTGTCACTGCATTCCGCAAACTGACTCCATCGCTTCACCTTAGGCTAGCATTTGTGAGACTCTAGTCTTGTTACAGCTGTGGACAAGCCAGGAGAGTGTCCGATGGTGACCAACTCGACGGTGACTGTCTGCGGCAGTACCAATTGTACATCAGACACCAACTGTAGCGGGGTGATGAAGTGCTGTTACAACAGCTGCGGCTACAGCTGCCAGTACCCCACCAACACCACAGGTGGGTGATAAACTAGAACCAGGAAATCAAACGTTTCAAAAACTTGCCAGGAGGCATCAACAGCTTTACATCGAAATTTTGGTGTATTTTACTTTTTAGTGTATTCAGTGTATTTCTCATCACCTTCAACATTAGCTTTGGGATTCAATACTTGCAATACATTTTCGAAAACTCAATATTTTCAAGTTGTAAATTAACATGTGAAAAACCCAAAGGAATTCAAGTTTCTAGAGTTCATATAACTGTTTTGGCCTTCAGCCGGTAGTGTCTTGATCAGTTACCTCATTTAACCGTACAACTGTAGGTTATATTAAGGGACAGTCTATCTTCAGTGGGTGGTTTGTCCTGGTTTAAACGTTACTCATATTTTCGAATAAACATTGCAAATATAAAGACAATAAACAATAAAAGAAACTGGCACAATTTTTACTACGCCATAGAACTGCAAAGGTACAATGCCACACACACTTTGAAAAAATTGAATGCAAACCAAATAGCAGAAGCCTGCCTTGAAAAGACGCCTGCTTCGAATAGAAGTTTGGTATTTAGGATTTAGGGTAGTTATGAAGCAGAACTGAGTGATTACGGTTGAGGTGAATAATGAATACATCCAGGTGTGAGTGATTATGGTTGAGGTGAATAATGAATACATCCAGGTGTGAGTGATTATGGTTGAAGAGAATAATGAATACATCCAGGTGTGAGTGATCATGGTTGAGGTGAATAATGAATACATCCAGGTGTGAGTGATCATGGTTGAGGTGAATAATGAATACATCCAGGTGTGAGTGATCATGGTTGAGGTGAATAATGAATACATCCAGGTGTGAGTGATTATGGTTGAAGAGAATAATGAATACATCCAGGTGTGAGTGATCATGGTTGAGGTGAATAATGAATACATCCAGGTGTGAGTGATTATGGTTGAAGAGAATAATGAATACATCCAGGTGTGAGTGATTATGGTTGAGGTGAATAATGAATACATCCAGGTGTGAGTGATTATGGTTGAAGAGAATAATGAATACATCCAGGTGTGAGTGATTATGGTTGAGGTGAATAATGAATACATCCAGGTGTGAGTGATTATGGTTGAAGAGAATAATGAATACATCCAGGTGTGAGTGATTATGGTTGAGGTGAATAATGAATACATCCAGGTGTGAGTGATTACGGTTGAGGTGAATAATGAATTCGAATACATCCAGGTGTGAGTGATTATGGTTGAGGTGAATAATGAATACATCCAGGTTTGAGTGATTATGGTTGAAGAGAATAATGAATACATCCAGGTGTGAGTGATTATGGTTGAGGTGAATAATGAATACATCCAGTGGCGATACATGAATGTAACCTACATACTATCTTGTGTCTGTGCACCAGGTGGCATGTGCAGCAATGACTACCAATGTGCATATGGGGGCACGTGCTATGGAGGAACGTGTATGTGTGCTCCTGGCTACTCTGGAACCTACTGCATGCAGCAGAGAGGTATGTCAGTAGTTGAACAAACATCATTTCACTGCTTTCAAAATGTGGGTTCTTGTAGTAACGTATCGTAATAGTATTAGCACTTAATGCTCCTTCCGTCATTCGGATGTAAATGACTGGTCCCTATGAAATGCATCATGGGAAGTGTTGTGTCACGGCGTTCCCGCCGAAGTTATGTATGCCAGAAATACGGAATACACCGCTCGCTCCTGTCACGCTTGTGTCGTGTGATGTATGAAGGCCAGGATACCACATTTTGGTGACGAGGATAATTGGAGAATGAGGAAGTAAAGTTTTGACATTCAGGTGTGAAAACGAACTCGTCAGGAAATCTTCCGGGAACCTGAACGACGGAACGGCAAGCGAGTAAGTTGAACAAAATGGCGGCATTTGGAAAAATTGAAGAATTCAATACCGATGGTGATGATTGGAACGAATATACCGAGAGACTCGATCATTATTTGGTTGCAAATAGCATAAGAGATGAAGACCAGAAACGTGCTATTCTTTTGAGTGTTGTAGGAAGTAAAGCATACAAACTGTTCAGAAATTTGACAGTACCGTCCAAACCTGGCGATCTGTCATATGATAGACTTTTGAAGTTAATGAAGAACCATGTTAATCCAAAACCAAATGTCATGGTTGACAGGAAAAGATTTAACATGAGGGACAGGCACCAAAATGAAAGTGTTTCATCGTATGTTGCTGAATTAAAACGTTTAGCGTCTACATGTGATTACACAGACATTAAAATACAACTGAGAGATAGACTTGTTCGTGGTATCAATAATGACCAAATGCATTGTTCACAGAAAAGACCCTTGATTATAACAAAGCATATTCTCTCTGTCTGGGTATGGAAATGGCAACCAAAGAAGTTCAGAGTATTAGAGATGAAACTCACCCTCTGAAAAGTGTCAACAAGACATCCATTCAAGCTCAAGGTCAATCTAAATGTGACAGATGTGGTGATCTATTTCACACAGGGACTCAGTGTTACCATAGGAACAGTGAGTGTCATAACTGTGGCAGACGTGACGTGGTCATATTGCTAGAGTGTGCCATTCTTCACCAAACTACCCTGCATACCAGCGTGGACGTGGTCACAGAGGAGGTCGTAGAGGTCAACATGGTCAGCGAGGTCATCAAGGTCACCGTGGTCATTCCGGTCATCGCGGAAGAGGAAGAGGAAATCAGAATCAAACGCATCACATTGAAGAAAATGAAGATAAACAAGAAGTTGAGTATGAATTGTACAGAACTGACACTGAAAAGAGACCATCTGTGAGAGTTGAACCCTACATGATAGATGTGACTGTGAATGGAAAGAAGATCACATTAGAGCTTGACACAGGGGGCAGCAACGACAGTAATAAATGAAGTCACTTATACATCAGTGTTTCAAGAAGAAGACAGACCTGTTCTACGGGAACCCAAAGAAATTCTGAGAGGTTATAAGCGAGAAAGAATTCCTATTCTTGGAACTACAGAAGTTGATGTCTGTTACGGCCGACAGAATGCAACATTACCTCTAACTGTAGTGGAAGGAGACAGAGAAATCTCCTAGGCAGAGACTGGTTACAAGTGATAAAGATAGATTGGGGGAGGATCATGAATGTAAGAAATGAAGGCTTGAATGACATCATCAAGGCTCATGAAGAAGTATTCCAGGAAGATCTGGGTGAATTAAAGGGACAGACCGTCAAGATCCAGATAACCGAAGACTCGCCCAGATTCTACAAACACAGGAATGTGGCGTATGCACTTCGAGAGAAAGTGGAACATGAACTTGACAAATTAGAGAAACAAGGTGTCATAAAACCAGTGCAATTCTCTAAGTGGGCTGCACCAATTGTGCCCGTTGTAAAGAACAATGGACAGGTGAGAATTTGTGGGGATTACAAATTAACTGTCAACAGAGTGGCTAAGGTAGATGTGTACCCAATTCCACGGATTGAAGATTTGTTTGCTTCCTTGTCGGGTGGTCAGAGTTTCACTAAACTTGATCTCAGCCAAGCGTATCAGCAGTTGACTTTAGATGAAGAATCAAAGGAACTCACAACTATAAACACTCACCGTGGACTCTACCAATATCAACGTTTACCTTTTGGGATATCTGCCGCTCCAGCGATTTTTCAACGAACCATCGAGTGTCTGTTGAAAGGAATCTCTGTGTTTACCTGGATGACATACTGGTAACAGGAGACACTGAAGACGAGCACCTGGACAACATCCGAGCTGTTCTCGAAAGATTGAAGGAAGCTGAACTGCGACTCAATAGTCAGAAATAGTTCTTTTTAATAAAAAATTATTAATTTGTTTGTCTATTTGATCATCATATCTCACTTCAAGGGTCAGGAGATATAATGGTTTTGGTTGAGTTTCCGTCGACATTGGCTCTGGTGTTCCCATTGTTTCTGGAGCATAACTTTAAATGGGATGGAAGATGTGAGACTTTCACCATGATGCTGCAGAGTAATAGAAGTAAAATGTAATTGATTTCTAACACAGTATTCCCTGATGTTTCAGATCCATGTGCCAGCATGCCCTGTCAAAATGGCGGCTCTTGTCTGACACCTTATCACCATGACAACTACACCTGTGCTTGTCCGTCCAACACTCGAGGAGAGTGGTGTGAAAGTGAGTAGAATAAAGTGATTCAATGCTACTAGACACTGTAACTTGTGTCTAACTAACAGTGACACATTTATAATATTACATGGATCAATGTCAGATTAACTAACACATTTATAATATTACATGACTCAATGTCAGATTAACTAACACATTTATAATATTACATGGATCAATGTCAGATTAACTAACACATTTATAATATTACATGAAACGGATTAACTAACACATTTACAATATTACATGGATCAATGCAGATTAACTAACACATTTATGATATTACATGAAATGGATTAACTAGCACATTTATAATATTACATGGATTAATGTCGGATTACCTAGCACATTTATAATATTACATGGATCAATGTCAGATTAACTAACACATTTATAATATTACATGGATCAATGTCAGATTAACTAACACATTTATAATATTACATGGATCAATGTCAGATTTAGTAGCACATTTATGATATGACATGGATCAATGTCAGATTAACTAACACATTTATAATATTACATGGATCAATGTCAGATTAACTAACACATTTATAATATTACATGGATCAATGTCAGATTAACTAACACATTTATAATATTACATGGATCAATGTCAGATTAACTAACACATTTATAATATTACATGGATCAATGTCAGATTAACTAACACATTTATAATATTACATGGATCAACCTCTGGTAACCATGGTTTCTGCTGCAGCACGTGTGTGTGACATGTTTGCGAGTGACATGTGCCAAGGAGATGGCAGCTACTGTCAGGGAGACCTCGACTCCGGGGAAGTGTGTATGTGTGAGACGAACCGTGTCGGGGTCTTCTGTGAACAGCAGGGAGCAAGTGAGTACATATCTCTACCAGTCTCATTAAAATCGACCTTGTTCCGAGGAATACAATTTGCAAAATAATGTATCTAGTGGGATATGAACAGGTTCTGTAGATTCCTCGCCACAAGTCTGAGGACACCCTGTATAGGCGAATGTTCCGAACCAGTTTAGCCCAGTCAAATAGCTGACCAATCACACCATAGTTTTTAAATGGTCTCTGTTTTGAAAGCATTCAGAACAGACGAAAGGATAGGAGTTATCTTCCTCTAGCTTCTCGCACCAAAAGCTTTTGTTGGACTTCTTGTGATTGGTTAACTGAATTGCGTCAGAACACAGAAGTCTACGGGCTGTTATCAGACGGTTTGACGTGGAAACCCCTGAACGATATGAGTTTGTATCCCGGTAGATTTCCTTCCTATTTTGCAAATTTTATTCCTCGGAAAACCCTCGATTTTAATCAGACTGATATCTCTACGTTCTCCAAATTTGATTCAAATAAGTGAAATAAAAACAAAATGACTCAGCATCTCTCCAAAACTCTGAATTGTTATTTGAACATTTCAGACACCAAGTGGGGTTGTGAGAAGCTGGATGAGTTTGTGAACTATTTACAACGAGTGGTCAACGGACAGGAAATTCCTCCGTTCAACTACTCTGTCATTACCGGCCCCATGGACTTCCTTAGCAGGACAAACCTGACCTCATTCACGATCCCAACATGCTCCATGGACAACCCAGTTTATTACACTTCCCCATCGTGTGATATGGATGTCTACTCCAGACAAACAACCTGTTACTGTGTGGACCGATACGGTAGTGAGATCTACGGCACGAGGAAACCGTCATATCTTGGACAGCCTAATTGCACAGGTGCCTTGTATTATTTACACTTTCCTGAAATCAAGACCACATTTGACGCACCCTTTACTGATACAGTGTCTAGGATTATGCTAGTTTTCCTTCATAATATTAAGGTGGGCTTGTACTTTGCAGAATGTAGCACAAATCATTTCTGATTTGTCATGTTGTAGATTTTATATAATTTATGCATGTTGACAAAATAAATTTGGCTAGAAACACTAACATACTTAATGGCTGTTTGAATTGGTGTGAAGATTTAATAATGTTTGGCCTATTTTTACCTTAAATTATTTTGGGGTGAGATTTACATCAAAATGGTCAGTGACGTAGTTCCTATGCACACTCATATGGCTACAATTAATTTTCCTGTTTTCCATCATGTAATACTGATAGTTTCAATATCTTAGGGACAAAGGCTTTAACTATAACCTGGACAATATTTCTAGTATTTTGTTGTCAGAAATGAAAAATATTTTATATGTGTATCCTAAATGATGTCAATTTTAACTTTTATTTTCTGTTCAAAGGAAGTCATCTTTGATGTTTCAAATTGTCTAGTTTAAGAAATACCTTTTGCTACTTTCAGCAACCAGTCACATCTGTGACAGCAACCCATGTGCAAATGGATTTGCCTGTGAGAGACTGTACAACGACGGAGGGTACCGATGCAACTGTTCTGCGGAGTGGGGACGCAACTGTACCAACGTTCCTCCTCAATACTGCAATGTACGTCAAGTTCTAGCTAACTGCTCCTGCTTCTTATCAGTACGGTCGTGGGGATACTAGTCGGGCAGTCTCCCTGTACATCTATTTTCTGAAAAGGGGGCATTTTAGTGTGAACACCTTAAATTGGCTGCTTGATAGGAGTTGGACTGAATCATGTACATTTGTTTTAGAACTCTTTTTATTGATTCAGGAGTATTATTTAGCCATTAGAAGCGCTTAATTAACTCTTTGTGAGAGCACTTTATTTCAGTAAGAAAAGCATGCTACTGTTCCTTTAAAAGGAGGGTTCTATCGGGTTATTTTTTGCGGAAACGAAATTCGAGAGGATGTTCTCGTTAACACAAATAAGATATATATACATGATTATATATAACACAGTAAAATCAAAATATATTAATGAAGTTAATATTTTGATGATTTTATATTTCACAACTTGATAAAGACAAGAGCATGTTTGTTGAAAAATAAAAACAATGAGAACTGAAGCCATTCATCGGCACTGCGAGTGGGGACCACTTCGTGACGGATAAAACGCATATTTTTTATTCGTTTTATTATATGTTATGTGTTACTATGTGATTTTTCTATCATTGTATATGTTTAATTTTCAAAAAAGTGTAAAATTGGGCTAAATATAGCGTGTTTTCATTTCACGTAATGCCAAGAATCCAACATGGCGGATGCTGCCGATAGATCGGTGATAGAACTTTCCCTTTAAGTGGAGACCCATTTCAGTTATATAAGTGACTCCCTACAGAACATGTAATGACGTGGTGTGTCACCCACCGTGTGTTGCAGTGCAACCCCTGGGAGAGGTGTGTCTGGTACGAGAGCTGCTACTCCGCTCGCTGTGAGAACAGACACAAGTGTGTCGGTATGTGTGTTAACTGAACTTATTGCTTCCTCCCTTTTGTTTTGTTTTCAATATTTCAGTTTACAGTACCTTTGCATTTGCCTTTTGATAAGTTATCAATATAGATTGTATGCATTGTGTATGAAGAAAGTTATTATTGCTGTATTCCACATAGACATGAGACCTCAAAGAAAGATAATTGTTAGGACACATAAATTTAACTATAATAATGATGATGATGATGATAATAATCATAATCATAATCATAATCATAATCATAATCATAATCATAATAATCATACTTTATTACCCTGAAAGGAATTCATTTTGTAAATAAATAGAAATAATTGTGTCCAAGTTAGATTGTTCCCCAAAGAGTTTTTCACAAACTGGAAATTGTGCAAGAGGAATATCTGAATTAAATAGTAAATATAATAATTCCACCTCACAGGGTACAACTACACCGGGCCGTGTGACCGCGCGATGCCGTGTGGAGAGAACGGGAAGTGCGTGGAACGTGGTTACCGAGAGTACAAGTGTGAGTGCAGGGAAGGCTTCTCCGGTGCTCACTGCACAGTGAACGGTCAGTACAATGATACTCATTAAAAACAGGGTTCGATCGGGGTGTTTTTTGTGGAAACGAAATTCGGGGGGATATCCCTGTTAACACGTATATATGTTATTAATACATGATTAAAACACAGCCAAATTGAAAGATACTAATGGTGGTAATACTTTGATGACTTTATATTTCATTACTTGATAAACACTAGCGCACATTTGTTGAAAATACAAACAATGAGAACTGAAGCCATTCATCGGCGCTACCAGTGAGGAAAACTTCGCTACAACATAACAGCAAATTGTTTATTAGTTTTATGACATGTTATGTGTTACTGTCAATTCACACAATGAAAAAAATCCAATATGGCGACAGAACAATCCCTTTAAAGGCACTGTAGCACATTTTTTCAATATTATGTTTTCTCAAATTTGCCATTTATTATTAAAGTTTATACAATATATTTGTGAAAGGTCAGTACAATAACACAGGCTGGGGAGGAAATATTGATATAGATATAGGTAGGTAGATATAGGTAATACACCATATCTATAACAAGGCTTATAAACCAGAGTTTTGAACTCCGATATAAATGTTGTTTTAAACGTTATCATTAAATGACATCGGTAAGTATCGCCGAACACGTGTTCCCTAATGCATTATCTATCATCAACATCGGTCTTACCTCTATGTCACCTCCTCAATTAGAGCTACATCACTTTAATTACGCCAGGCAATAATTACTGCGTTTCGATAAGACGGCAGTGACATATCTAGGTCAACAGTTTGGCACGGAATGCGACCTCTTCTCTCATTGGTCCATTTCACGACCACAACAAACGCACGTGTTACACGGAGGGAATTTCAAACTGTCGAAGACCCTCCACTGTGTTAAAAGATTGCCTTGTGGAATGGGATCAGTAACAATTGTTGATTACATTTTCGTGAAAGTTTGTACATGTATCAAGCAAGCACCATAGATGTGCCTTTTAAGGTTTGCAAATTTTTTGAATTTTTTTTTATTATTTCCATTAAAATGCAACTTACAATTACTTTTTCTGACCACTACTAAAAATATGTGACTTGTGGGCTTCAGCTTCTTTGGATTTGCATTTTTTGCAAATTCCATGGAAACACAACTGATAATTTGGTTTTCGAACCAGCACTAAAAACTTGTGAAGCCTAAATCGATGAAGTTTGTTTTGTGGAACAAGCATCATGTGTAGATTTGAGTTTTCAATGTCTTTCTGGTTTTGGCAAATCTTTGAATGTTTCAGAGTAGAATTTGAACTCGATGAAAATTTTTATGTAAAACAATAAATGATTGTCTTGTGTTGATTTGCCATTTCGGTTTTTCTAATTTTATCTGACAGAGAAGGGGTTCATCATTGGTACTTTTGTGACATGTTTCATGTTTCTCTCCCGAAGAGCTGATATGTCGTGAGCTGGGCCCAATGCGATATTCGCTCTGCGGTGCGGGGAAGTGTGTGGGAGACATTGAGGGCGGCGAGCTGTGTCGATGTCCTCCTGGCCGGAAGGGAGCCTTCTGTGAAATGGAAGGGGACGGTTAGTTGCTGCACAAAATATCATCTTGTTTCACAGTCGCATTCACATAAACATTAATTTGGCTCTAGCCATGTTGACTGATTTTCGTCAGAGTTTTTCTTCTGATTTGTAAGTTTATTGATATTAATTATGATCAATGATTTCAGGCAAAACTCATTTGAAAATAATTGAAAAAGATTTAGCATTTTCCAGGGTATTCAAGTAAGAGTTAATAGTTCCTATGATACCAAACTCTTTGGGATGTGACCTTCACACTGTTCTGGTATTAGCAATTGTCAATCCATTTTCCAATCCACTGTAATTGTTTTATGAAACCTGGATATAACAAGATATAATGTCCTTATATAATTGCTTCACATACCCACAGCTACGTCGCTGTGTCAGAAACAAAGCTACCTCTACCACGCGGCAATGGATGTGATTAATGGCACTCTCCAAGTGCCTGGCTTACAGAATGGCAGCAGTGTGGTCATGCATGTCACTAAAAATGTGATGGGTCTGTATGAGTTGCCCCTGGTTACGTGCACACCGACCGGAGACTTCACACCCCAGCAATGCGCCGTCGACCTCTACTCATACTCGGAACGCTGCTACTGCGTAGACAACATGGGAGAGGAGATCTACCAAAACGTCACTATGTTGCCGGGACAACCGGCCTGTACTTGTGAGTAGCTGGTCAGCCATATTGGTTTTTTTTGTTGACATTTGGTCCTGTGCATAGCAGTTGCAATGAGTGAAGTTCAGCAACACCAAGCAGGGTTTATCACTGAATGGGTGATCCCCATCCTTCTGAGTTTATTGTTTTTGTTAGACGGAAACATGAATTTTGGTGTCCCCCTCTTGGTAAGTGATTTAAGTGGATCTCACTAGTATAGGTACAATAGTAGTCAAACTTTAACACCTTGAACAGCTTGGATGTGATTGGTTACGTTTTTCACAAGGCGTGTTAACCAGAGATAATACGGCAGTACATTGAGCATGCCAGATGAATGATAAATGCATTATATAAATTAAACAGACTATCACTGTCTGTCTGGTAGTCTCTTGGGTAGCACTATGGATATCTTATCATTTCAGTCATCAGGTACTGCATTGGATTTGATCTTTTCACACACATTTTTTAAAAGTTACAAGTGCGTACATCTTTTATATTACTGTACTATCTCAGGTATAAGACCAGGGGGCAAGGCAAACAAACATCTTGAAAACATGGGGGTGGGCTTTTAGACGGGAGAGACCCCAACTCAGATGAAAATTCATACCAGAGACCGTCAGACAGTCAAAATAGGTTTTCTGTAGGTTTTTGACACTTAACTTAAAATAATATTATAGATATATGTTATGTATGACCATGGAACATCTGGCAAAGTTGGGGATGGCCTTTAACCCAGGAATAACCCCAACCAGTACTACCCTCTGAAAAGTGGGGTTGGTCTAAGCCTTGAGTATGGTCTTATACCCGAGAGAATATATTTATTTAATAAACATGTACTTATTGTTTATATTGTATATATTTATTTAATAAACATGTACTTATTGCTTACTCTTGCAGCACCAGAACCAAAGGACATCGGGAAGATGTTGTGCGAGTACGCGGAGGAGGGGGTGTTGTGTCTCAACGGAGGCAGCTGTGTGGGGGAGATGGACAGCACCCCCCGACTCTGTTGGTGTCCTCCCGGCTTCGAAGGTGTCATGTGCGAGCGCCAGACTCAGCAAGGTTGTGAGTAGCATCTATCCTGTCCGTTTTTCCGTAAAAATGGTACCAGAATCGCCGCCTGGAAATTCAGCCAGCAGAGCTAGTTAGTGCCTAAGCCAAAAATACTGCTGCAAGCTGCGTGCCGGTAAATTCTGCCACAGGGGCTAAAATGGGTAAAATATAAATACAACTAAAGGGATAATCAGTTAGCATGTTTGTAGTTTGTGTTAGTCAATTTGTTGTTCCTTTGGAATATGCAACTTGTAAGATCATCTTAAATCATTTGAACTAAGCTGCCTGTCTGTAGTACATAATGGATGACTGCAGGGAATGAAATAGAGGTCTGTCCCACTTTTGTCCAGGCTGGTAACATTTTGATGTTCTCTTTATTGTAGTTATTTGATTTGACAAAATAACACTTGAATCGTCATGCTATTTCATACCCTGAAGATACAATACAGTCACTGATTCAATGAGGCAATATAAGCAGAAGTGAGTTGCCTGCAGATACAATACAGTCACTGATTCAATGAGGCAATATAAGCAGAAGTGAGTTGCCTGCAGATTACCCCGAGGAGTACACGATGTGCACCTACAGTCTGGACATGTACCACCTGATGATGGCCATGAAGAACGGCTCCATCAATCTGCAGATGGAGGGGGTCACCGTGGACAAGCAGGTGCTTATGATGGCCTACCACAAGATGATCATGGCCAGCTCCATGCACATGCCTCAACCCATGCCTGGTCGCCCCGGCAACATGTCTGAGGCCTTGAACAGTACCATCCCCATGGAGCAGAGTCTGTTGATGCCGAACTGTACACCGGACGGACTTTACGACTCTCTGCAGGTAAGGTTTGGAGTTTGTAGGCATTGGAAGTGAATTTGTGAGATTTGTGTGACAAATTTATTTTTATTTTAAGTATATTTATAATGCGCACATATCCATGTTCAACGCATGCTCAAGGCGCTACACAATTATTACCCTGAGGGAATTGTACTTTCGGTGCCGCCTATTAAGTGCTCTGTGCGACCACATAGGTCCATACATTCCCGTGTTCAGGTACCCATTTGTACAGCTGGGTGAACTGAATGCAATGTGGATGAAGTACTTGCCCAAGGACACAACACAGTATAAGACTCAGGTCACAAATGACAAATGTTTGGTGTGTCCACCGGGATTCAAACCCGGGCCTTTGGCGTGAGAGGCAGACATGCTAACCACTACACCACCTAGTTCCTAATGGCTAGGCTTTCTGTCCAGTGAACAAATAGTTTCAGTCTTTACTCGGACCATTTCTGATGGTTCTCAAACTTTGACGGCAATATTTAGACACTTAGTTAAACCAAAATCCCACAAACCAGACAGATTTGTGATGTATGTAACTGATTGCAGTGTGAGTACGGCATGGAGACGGGAAGCAGACAAGTGTGCTACTGTTTCACCGAGGCGGGACGAATGATCAAGGGAACCAGAACGATGCCTCCGTACTATCCCATGTGTGACAGTGAGTTATGCTTCCCTTCAAGATGCTTATAATATGAACATTGCGGATAAAGATATCACCAAATCACTTGGTCATCTCTTTCCACAATCATAAATAAATTGTGAATGATTAAAGGTGCATCCATTGTGTTTCATAAAATTTTATTTGGCTTTAATACTTTCCAACCTACCATATGTGCTGTTTACAATACAAACAAATTCAATCAGCTTGCATATTTATCCCCAATCGCCAAACATATCATAATAACTAGTTTCCAATTAAAATCGAGTAACATCATTATGCATGTGCATAAACCGAAAGTGCACATCCTTTTTACATGCACATTGGTTATATGACCTATTAAACATTATCAACCCAAATTTATTATTTTGTCTGGTTTAAATAAGATTCCAAAATTACGTTTGACTCTTTGGCGCGTGCCACACGCTGTGTTTTGTCCGGTTTTCGATCAGAAATCGATACTTTTACCTTCATATCGTCAATATACTAAGCCGAGTATCATAAAAATGGTAGTTTTCGGAAACAGTTGGTACTACTCGATAAAATAAGACCATTTATAACGTTTGGCATATTTGACCCCAACAACACAATGGGTGTACCTTTAACCAGTAATTGCAAGGTTCTTTGATGATTGTGATGGTAACTTCATCTTGAAGTACACTCTGTCACATGTACTGGAATGTTCACACCCTACCGCACCCCGATATTGAACCGCCGTTTATATATGTCTGTCTGTCTGCTAGATGTGACCGATGTCTGTGAGCCGATGCCCTGTCCGCTGGTCTGTCCGTCGGGTCTCCGCAAGAACATGTTGGGATGTGACATCTGCCAATGCAAGGAAATGTGTGATGTACGTAATCTTGTTTATATTTTCAAGAATGAGTAGATTTTCTAACGTTTTTCTATGTTATTGTGATGAAAATGGAAATGGTATTGCAATAATCTCACCATGTGGATTCTCATTTTGTATGTAAAATTGTGGTATTGTTGTGTGCTAAACTATTTTGGGGAAAAAACGTACAACAAAAAGATTTTATAACAATTTACAATGAAAATGTGTTAAGTTTTTATAAGGTAAAACTTATAATTTTAAAGCTTTTTTTATGGTGGTATTAAGAGTTATTATATTTCATTGTACCCCGGTATGTGTATTTCATGTGTATTTCATTGTTGTATTTGTGTTTCAGGGTAAAATGTGTCCACATGGTACAAGGTGCCATCAAGGTGGTGAATGTAGACCTAGTAAGTTCAAATCAATATTCCATGTAGCCAACTTATACAGGATAACTACAACTCGGAGAACTTTATACTATAGACTGTGTAGATAACATGAAGCCACTATGTTGTGTGCTTTGTAGCAAGAGTGAAGAATAAAACTTTCCTTCTTACCAGGTATTTTAGTTTTCATGAGAGACTTGGAAATCAGTTTTCTAAAAATGTGTCATGCATGTTTAGCTCATCAGGGTTCTGTTGCATAAACTATATTGTAGCTTTAAATCACTAAGGTAGCCTTAGTTCAATGTTGAAGGATGGTACTCATGGTAAACTTAAAGGGGCAGTAGCATGTTTTTTCGCTCAAATAAGTTGATGAAATTTATTTGAAAAATAAGTTCACCAATCGTAAAACACCATTCTCTCTTCGGAGTGTACATGGCTCAGTAAAGACATGGGGATCTATTTCGTCATTCGAAATAATAAAATGTGCCAAGCAATTTTTGCTTTATACGCAACACCGTTATTACTACTACGGATAATTGGTTTGTGTAATAGGATGCTTTAGCCTCTAAAGTAAATTTAAATGGCACAAACTATCATTATAAATAGGAAATTTGAAAATATAAATTTTGTGAAAAAACGTGCTGCTGCACTTTAATGTTAAGGTAGTTTTTGTGCAACAATATGCAGGCCTATTAGGCCCTTTGGCTGATGGCATGGTTCTTCGTAGGAATATATAAAGCTTCCCTGTACATTGCACTAGAAAGATGTCTGGATCAGTAGGGAGCAGTAAGATTACCGAGTAGAGTGGTGATGAACTGATAAGTGTGAGCTGACGATGTGTGCTTGTTGCAGTCCACAAGAAGGGCATGTGTCCGGTGGAGATGATGCCCACCGTGGACTCGCTGATCCGCATGTTCGAGGACACAATGGATTCCTGTGAGATGTTGTGTCGGGATGATGTTGACTGTGAAGGAAACTTAAAGTGCTGCGGGACCTGTGGGAACAGATGTGTGCAGCCCTACTGTAAGCAGAATCATCTCATATGTGTATTCTTCCTTCACCTCCCCCCTCCACCTCATGTCCCTGACCAGCAAAGATTTGCTGATTTTGTCAATGTCACCAAATACAAGATTGGTGGATTTAGTTAAGATGATGTACCAAAATAGCTGTACTCCAGGAATCCAATGATTCAAGACACAATTTAAGATGTGACCATAAGTTATTTTCTTCTCATTTTCTGTTTCATTATTATTTAATGTTGTTATACCTTCAATCTTGAGATGTCGACATGAGGCTTAACTTAACACTTGTTTCCTCCTCTACCTTCTCTAACTTCTCCTCTACCTTCTCCTCCAACTTCTACTCAGCCGTCTTATCGATTTCTGTCGCTTTACCTCCCAATTTTCCTCCACCTTATTTTTCATCCTCTTCCATTTTCTCCTCCACCTCCTCCACAATTTCCTTCTCCTCTTTCATCATCTCTCCCACCTTCTTTTCCTTCTTCTAGTGCTTTATCTTCTCCTCTTCCTTCACCTCTTTCTCCAATTTCTCCTCCATCTAGATCTCCTCCTCCTCCTCCTCCTCAATGTTCTCCTTCTCCTCCTCCTCCTCCTCCATCTCCTCCATCTAGATCTCCTCCTCCTCAACGTTCTCCTCCTCCTCAGTGTTCTCCTTCTCCTCCTCCTCCACCTCCTCCATCTAGATCTCCTCCTCCTCAACGTTCTCCTCCTCCTCCACTTTCTCCTCCATCTTGATCTATCACATCTGCCTCCTCCTTATCAAACTCCTCTTACTACATCTTCTCTAATTCCACTGTCCACTATTTCTTCCCTCACTCCTCCGCCGTCACATATTCCACCATCTTCTCAAACTCTTCTTCCACCACTTCCTCCTCCTCCATCTATTATTCCTCCATCTATTATCTTCTATCTTTCTACTCTCCTTCAGAATATTTGTTATACATATAATGTATGTTTTGTATATATATATATATGTATGAACGAACTCCTTTCCGTAGTCCCAGCCAACTGTGAGGAGAAGAAGAGAGCAATGGACTCCCACTGGACTCTGCACCAGAATCTCTCCACCATGCTTGAGGACCGCAACATGGAGCAAAGCATGGGCAACTACTCTTTCCCGGCCGTGCTGCACAGTGCTATACAGTGGGTGCGCAACACACGCATTATGTGGAAGCCTGCGTGCGACGCAGACGGAGAGTATAAACGTGTACAGTGTATGTTCGACCTTAGGTCAGGCAGGAAGGATCACTGCTTCTGTTCTGACAATGAAGGTCGCAGGATCAACGGAACTGACAGTCGACCTCCCATGGAACCCAGATGTGCAGGTAACTTACTCTTGTTATTGTCAACGTTTGGTTGTTAAAGTTATTTCTTTGATATTTTACTGTAGAGTCAATGAGGAGAATGAACTTTTCAGGCAAAGAGTCTTGAAATGATCAGGGTTCAAATCCACCTTCGTCACATCAAAAGGCATTAAAATATTACTGTTGTTGTATGTTAACTTACTGTTCAGAGATATGGGTTAGAACAGCAGACATGGCCAGTACACAGCTTGTATCAATTGATGATGTAAAGGTATTATCATAACCCTGGTGTTTGACAGTGAAACCTGGCTACTGCCCGATGGAGCTGATGTCGTTGTTGCCGCCCTCAAGCTGTGTGTCTAACTGTGAGGACGACTACAAGTGTGACGGCCATGACAAATGCTGTACTATGGGATGTAACACTGTCTGTCAGTCGCCCGTCAGGGACACCATTGTGGAACATAGTGAGTTCTCATTCATGAAGCTGTCAGAAATAATTAAAGTGATTTCCTTGTAAATTTCATAGAAACTTGTCTCCCTCTACCAAATACTACAAAACCAAATTGGGATTATTATGTTGCAAAAATTTGTGCAGTGATCTCGGCCTAGATTTTTTAATCTCTCTGATGCTAAGATAGTCATAAGTACCCTTCATAATCAAATGTCTTAGCCCTTGGAGAGATTTGAAAATCTAGGCCAAGCAAGTTTTGGTGCTCTCTACATTTTCACTTGACGTTAAGGAGTATTAGTTGATATTACTAAACACCACTATCTGTTGTCACCTTTGAGACAAGCTGACATTTTCTTGTGGCTGTACAATGTGATTTAGTTGATATTACTAAAATACCATGTTCTATTCTCAGCTGAGAATGTGGCTGAAATTTTCTCGCGGCTGTGCAATTTGATGTCGGATGTGACTGTTTGTGACCATGGCAGCGAGTGTGTAGCGGACTGGCACTCGGCCACCATGTGTAAATGTCCCCCCAGCTACAAGGGGGCGCTGTGTCAGGAGATGGTGGAAGAGAACGGTGAGTCCTTGGATAAATAATCGAAGATTACTGGTTGTTAATTGCCCAAAGTGTGCACCGATATTCTTGACAATAATATAGTTGCCATCTTGCCTATCATGTAGTGCTCTTGTAAATACCTTCAAAGAGTTTATTTACCGTAATTGTTGATTATGTGTTTGAATATAATTATATACTATGACAGTGGGGGTGTCATTTGAAATTTTATAATGATTAAGGGATCAAAATAAAACAAAATAAATCCATTTCAGAAATTGATTTTAATCCATTTATTCCCCTTAATCTATGACAAGTTTAATCATTCAAGAACAAGACACTATTGTTTTGACATTGTCATTTCCAATTTGATGTAAACCTATAACAAGAGAACTCATACCACCTCTTTATAACAGAGGAACCACAGAGCAAGTGTGAGCGACGTCGGGCGATCTACGAGATGATCACCAATAGTCAGTTCCTGCAGTACAAGACGTATGTGCTGACCGCTCTGCAACTGGACACTGTGGTCATGAACTGGGCCAACTGCTCCGAGGGCGAGTTCACTCCGACCCAGTGCGACTACGACATCAACAACAACTCCAGAAAGTGGTGCTACTGCGTCAACGAGACCGGCCACCCCATCCCCGGGACCCGCGTGTACGGAGACATGATGCCGCAGTGCGGAGGTGCGTCACGTGATGAGATAAAGAAGTTATTGGTTGAATTTCTTAGAGTCTTTATCATTCGACACCTACAAATATAGTCTAGAGTTTACTACTCAAAAGACTTTATTTCTGGAAAGGTAAAACCTCCAGTTTCACTTGAAATGGAATTGATATCTCATAAATTGCTGCACAAGTGTACCAAACATTCTATCTATCCTTTAAAAATAGACATGGGTAGACATTTCCTAGCTAATAGTCATGGAAGTTGTTGTTTACACCGTTTGAAGATCATGTAAATTGAGATTTATCAATGCCCTGTATGTCTGTAACAATGTTCTAGCATGTGTATGTTGGTTGCAGCTATGAAGTGTGACGCAGGCCACCGTCTGTACCGCCCCGACAACCATGAGTCACAGTATTGTGATAAGCGCCACCAGTGTCCCTCCGGGTATGAGTGTAAACAGGTCGCCTATGGGCAGAGTGTCTGCTGCATCAGTAGTGAAGGTATGATGGGAGTGATTGCCTGTACTGGGAATTAAGTGAATGCGGTCTTGTTATAAATATTGTTACACAGAATTGTTTCATAGTCGTGTTTATATAAAACAAAATGTTTAAACTTCAATGTTCAGTATAACATCAAATCACTAGACATGTTTGCAAGTGAACGTCGATATGTTTGCTGTTACCCTGTTACCTAGCTGTTACCCTGCAGTGTGATGTCATCCCAATACTTACCCCTCCTTCCTCCCGACCTACAGGTCACCAGGATATCTGCCGCCTGGCTGCCAGTCCTGGCAAGTGGTGTAACGGACAGGCTGGATTCTGGCAGCGTCGCTACACCTTCAATGCCACTCTCGGCAAGTGCATGCCATTCAATTTCCGTGGTTGCCATGGAAACCTGAACTCCTTCATGACAGAGAATGAGTGTGAAAAGAGGTGTGTCAAGAAGGGTGAGTTGAGACTCTGATGCAAATAATCTGAAACAAATATCTGAAGGCCAAACGTAAGGCATTATATGGAAAAATGATTGACACTTACTTACTTTGCTTTCTTATTTGGATATTCCACTATTAACAGATTTTAGCAACTGATGTTTGCCTGTTTCAGACAAGGAGGGCATGTGTCCCAAACCATCCCCCGCTGTAAACAGCCCGTACTGTTTCAACAGCTGTGAGGATGACTCCAAGTGTCTGGAGGACAAGAAGTGCTGTAACACAGGCTGTGGACGCAAGTGTGTCATGCCCAAACGTAGGTGCAAGTATCTCATGTTCAATAAATGCAGATTCTAATATATGATGTTACGTTATTTTGAAAAGTTTAATTTATAGAGGTTCAAGGAATTTGTTGAAAAGCAATTTCGACATCTTATAATATGACTAGAATGAATCCATGTTGACGTGATCTCCACATGTGTTTGAATCGGTTCTCTCCATTCCCATGTAATCCCATATAATCAAGGAACTATCAGAATTCTTCAACTTATTGCTACCTCTCACAATGTGCCTTTCTTTGAACTTTGAACTTGGTTCAAACTAAGTCTTGCACTACACACCGTGACGTACTGTGTGCAGGTGACGACACAGACCGAGTGTGCAAGCTGGGCCTCCCGTACACATACGAGAACGGATCAGACTTCTACTGTGGACGTGGCCAGCCTCAGTGCCCTGAAGATTACAGGTGTCAGGTCGACCCACTCGACAGGGCGTCCTTCTGCTGTCCTGATGAAGGTACGTAGGAGTCGTCCATTTGTTAAATAATTCTAAACTATAGTACATATTACCGCCAATCAAATCCAAACTATTTAAATTTTTCTGTTGCTAATGGTTTTTCCCATTAACTTTCTACTTTCATAGTAATTCATGAATAAATGGATTCTCATCACATAGTTTTTCTCAAACTATAATTGAATAAAAACTCTTAAATGAAAATCTAATAATCTATTTTTCTTAAGAGCAAGTAATAGATTACAAAATAATTTGTTTAAAGTTATAAAGTACCTAGCCTTGTCCCAAGATAAGCTGATGAAGTCATCCCAGGGACTCATATCACCATGGTTCAACATAACATTGTCTAATGTCCTATTTTCTGCAGACAAACCTGTCAACGTCTGTCATCAGCCGAAACAATCTGGATCTGGAAGTGCCAAAGAGACACGCTACTATTTCAACAGAATGAGCAGCCGGTGTGAGAAGTTCATTTACAGAGGTTACAGTGGCAACGACAACAACTTTGGAAGTCTAGAAGACTGTTGTCTCAGATGCGGCAGTGAAGATGGTCAGTATGAAAGAACTTCTCAATTCTCTTTTCAGATATTCAAATATTTCAGCTATTATAATTGAAAATATAACAATGGATCTGAGCAATATAATCAGTACACCATTAAGTACTTATACAAAACAACACAGTTCAAATATCTGTTTCCCATTTTGCAATATATTGTGTTAGAACAAATTAGTCTCAATTGTTTTCTTAAATAAATAATGCATTTGTATGGTTTACAGATACAAAATAGTGTAGGTATTATGTCTATCTCTATTGAGACATTTTGAATTTCAAGCTATGTTTTGCAACAAACAAAATAAGATTTCAGTTTGACATGTAGAGATTTTTCATTGTGGATATGAGTTATCACATTGTATATACATGATTAGGTATGGTTATCAACTTAATATGATTATGAAAAAAGAAATACTTACATTTCAATAAATTTTAAAACATTATCTAAAATTCAATCAATTAAATATTCTTAAGACTTCCTGTGATCAACACTGACACTTGCTAATCACCCCTAAAATAAGGATATTGCAATAAAATGTAATGACATGCATGTACGTCACCCCCTAAATTTGAGGTGTTTTCTAATGTCACACATACACTGTCAGAGTGTTGCTACTAGTTGTCATACAGTCAGTCCTTGATAATCCGAACGCTTCCGTTTTTCATCAAAAACGTTAGGATAGTGAAATGTTCGGACTACTGAAATGGATCAAACAAGATGGAGTTGATTACCTTTGCCTCTACAGACGGATGAGAACGTATTTAGAATATCAAATGAGTTTGACACGCTGGATATTTATAATTAACTATCACACAAAATGAGAAAATTCAATATATTAAAATCACAAACTACTGTCATGCTCAACTCCCTAATCAATCCACTTTCATTCTAGTTTACCGATTCAGTCAGTGTGATGATCGCTTGTCACCCGATTAATGAAGCAGAAATAGTTGTAATTAACTAATCCAAAACGGCTAATTGGCGTTCGAATTTGGAAACGGAATCAACGGATTAATGAATCAACATTTAATGAGTTTATATAGTGATTAGTTTGGTTACAGCTTACTACTGTTCGAACACTGTGAGATTCTGATTATCGGTGGCCGGACTATCGTGGCTTGACTGTTTACATATGTCATTGAATAAGTTGATGCAATAATCCGTTACCTAGCCTTAATGAGTTTCACTCCCACACTTTAAAATGGTATTTCTTATGATTGAGATGAATTTGTACAAAATAATTCAAGAGTTTAAACTTGGACTGCTGCAGATCAGTGCAAGCCAGGAACATGTCCAAACCCAACCAAGAACTATCTGGTTCCGTGCGCGGACACCTGCCAGTCGGACAAGTCCTGTCTTGGAAACTCACGCTGCTGCTACAATGGCTGTGGAAAGGAGTGCATTCTACCAAAAGGTTAGTTTTAGAGATTATTACCTCAGGAAGTGTATCATGTGAGATTTATGAAACAAGTGTGTGAATTTTGTATTGTCCACCGTGAGTGAGGGTTATATTTGAATTTTCACGAGTTTTATAAAAATTCATATGACACACTTTCAAGTGTCATAACTTATTTATTACCCATTCTGTTCTGTTTATATAACAAAAGTAGCCAGAAGAGGGCCTCCTTCTCTTGCAATGGCAAGCTATAGTGACTTCCCGAATAATTGTTTATGATGTCACAGACGACAAATGGCATATCATGCTGAAATAATGATTGGCAAATGTGATATGTGCTTATATTGAAAATATTAACTTGGTTATTTTCAACCATATGGGTAATAAATTCAGTTTATATTAAATTATTTGTGCTGAAAGAAAATAATGCTTGTGGATATTCTTATTGTAAGTCAATTCTCCTGCTCAAATTGATTGTGTTGTGCTGATCCATTGATGCAGTGAACATGACGACCAACTGTCACACGATGCTGAAGAAGGCCCACATGATGCTCAAGAACTTTGACAAGGAAAGGATGTGTCCAATGATTATCATCCCAAGGTGTGTCTAAAGATCTTTTTGTCCTATCTGCAACTATTCTCATTTGCACATCATGTCTTGGGCACCTGTGAGTTAACCGTTAGATGCTAGAAATGCTGAAGAATGAAGAACAATTTTATGGACACACAACTTCTTTATTAGTCATCATCTTAACTTCTAAATGCCCATCAAAGATGGTATAAATGCTGATTAATTCATTTTTAGAAAAATCTATATCCATTCCTCATTCCTTTGAGCTAATTGAGTTAATTTAAGAATGAATGATACGTAAACCTATTCTCTCTCTAAGGATTTAGACCACCATGCCATGCCCACATATTCCCCTTATATTCTAGGGAGGGCGGGATAGCGCAGTGGTTAGCGCGTTCGGCTTCGGAACAAGAGGTCCGTGGTTCGAATCCCGCCAGGCAACTTTGTCTGCAGTAGAGAACTGTTCTACACACAGTAAGGTTTGGGTGCAATGTTACACTGAATTTCAGTTCAGTGACACCCATGGTTCGATAGTCCCAACCCTTGCTTGCAGGTTTCAACGCAATGCATAGCCACATGGCGTTGCGGGCTTTCTCCCTGCAATAATACTAACAGTCGTGATATAAGTGAAATACTCTTGAAAGCGACGTTAAACCCCAACTCAACTCACCTCACCTTATATTCTATGAACTACGACTTACTGACTTACTCCTGACAGATGTAACCGGGACGGGACGTGGCAGAACCAGCAGTGTCTGGACGGGTTTGGGATCTGTTGGTGCGTGGACTCCCAGGGACAGAAGATCGCCAACACCATGACACATGGACATGCACGGTGTTCGAAGTGTGAGTTGAGCTTCATCATTTGTGGTGTTAAGTGCTTCATGCTTGGGGAATGGTTTGTAGTGTTTATAATTAATACTGTTGGTGGTGTGTATATGTACTCTACTAAAGATGCAGCTTCAGTTTAAAGCTGATTTGCAATAACAATTTGTAACAAAGACATATGGTCATATAACATGACAAAATCAATTTGCAAAGTTCAGGTCTGGGTGAATCCATTACCGACGCACCCATTCAGCCAGGAATGGCAAAGGATCAAACACATCAGCGGTGAGCTGGATTCAGTATCTGATATGTCCACCGTGAATCTGATACTTGTCTGAATCCCCTGTTGCATGGACTGACACTTGCCTCTGAACACTGTGACATTGCTACAGTATCACTGGAAGAAGGTTTTGTCAAGATAATGTTAAACGTTTAGGTTCGCCTTTGTTTGCAGCCAAAACTCCAAATAATATGTTTCAACAATGAAGTTCATTACTGAGAACTTATCAGGGATCCAAACCCTTAATTCTCTCCACAACTGACAACTGGAGAACAACCAGTGTCAATGTCTTCCCGGGAAATAACTTATGAGAATTGTGACACTAACAATTACTTCAATATATTTCATAGTATCAATGAGGAAAATTATTAAGGGAGTATAAAAGATTGAAACCGAAATTAGTAACATAAATGGTTTATTCTGCTTATGACGTTCAAGTTTAAACTCAATTTGAATATAAATGATTAAACTAAAGTATGTAAAGTAAATGACTTGAGCCTGTTTGTAACTATGAGATGTATGTGTGTTGTAGATGTGGCTCCACCCACAAATGTACCTCTCTCCATGGAGAACGATGCTGAACTCAAGAACTTCCAAGGTAATATGTCTTTTTTAGACAATTGTTGAGAATCAGATATTAACAACCTGTTATTTACTTATGAAATATGAAAACATGCCAAGCTTTCAATAATTCAATCAATTAGACACTAAAGTCTAAATTAAAAAAATGAATGAATCCCATGGCCTATCCAGAGAAGGGTTCAGAGGAGACACCCCCCCCCTTTTAAATTTTTGCATGGACTCCCAAGGTGAACAACCCCCTTTTCAATAATTGATCCCCCTCCTTTTAAAATGTATGAAATTGAATTGCCTGTTGATTCCGCCAGGGGCATGGCAACTTTGTCTGCAGTAGAGAACTGTTCTACACGCAGTAAGGTTTGGGTGTAATACTACACTGAATTTCAGCGTAGGGTTTGCTAGTTCCAGCCAATGCTCGCAGGTTTCACCGTAATGCATAGGCACATGGTGTTGCGGGCTTTCTCCCTGCCATAATACTAGCAGCTGCAATGTAAGTGAAATACTTTTGAAAGCAGCGTTAAACCCCAACTCACCTCACCTCACATGCCTGTTGAATCTGTAAACTTCGATACACCTTATTCTTATTTGACATGGATGTATGCGCCTTCTAAATCGTCTATTTATGTATTATTTATTCATTTAATGGTAAGAAGGCCATTATCTTGCTACATGGTAGATAATATGTTATTCTATGTGTAGTGTGCCCACAAGACACCGGGATCGACTGCTGTCACCCGAGTCTATGCCAGCTCCACACATGCCCTGCTAATCCTTCTGCAGTGTGTAGAGTGAACCCCTGTAATGGCTGCCAGGCCGAGTTCGTTGATATGTACAGTAATGTAGTCAACTGCAAGCAAGGTTGGTAAATTTATTGATTATTGTGTTTTATGGGCAGCTAGATGTCCATTGAGTTTTTATTTGTCAATAATTGTCATTGTGTTGTAATGTATATTTGTTTCCAATCAGTAATAACTCTGGTCGACTTTGTTTTCTATTCAGCATATCTTTCTCATCTCCCTAAAGATGATATGGCCAATGTAACGGATAACATAAAATAAACTAAATAAACTTGACATGTCATCGGAGGTTATTATGTCCAGAACTAGCAATACTCATCTTCCCACGGCAAGGTGAAAATGTATCAATATCTCTCCATTTTTTACCTTGCCTTCAACCTAGCAAGAAGTGGTGAAACGAATCAGCGACATCTATCGTGATCGCGAGTTATGTACCTTACCATCTGTTAACATACAGCCAATGAAATCGCTGTTTACATTCGGAACCAATTCAAAATAGGTGACGATCGACACAGTCACAGAGGCAATACAACTGTCTTCTGATTGGCTTATCCGATTAGCCTGCAGTACGTTAAAATGTTAGCACTGAAAATGCGAGGGTTGAGGTCAAGGACGTAAGGAGAAGATTTGGATTTACACCTGTGCACCCCAGTGAAAAAGAAACTGGGATTCCAGCGGGATCCCAGTGTATCCCGGTGGAATCCCGGTTTTCAGACCGGGATATACTGGGAATAGGTGGGATGACCGGGATTAGTTTTCAACAACCGGGATCCCGGTTCAATCGGGAAAATATGACATTGAAATCCCGGATCAGACTGGAATTTATACTGAAATCCCGGATCAAACCGGGAATTTCATTTTTCAAACCCCTTAACAAACCGAGATTTCACTTAGAAAATTAATATTTTAAAAAGTACCTAAATTAGGATTACTATGTTATGCACAAATGGAAATCACAAACAATCTCCGGATTCTAATAAATCCCCATTCCAACAAAGTAAAACAACCATAAATTAAAAATTTACCATAAATATTGGTTCTTAACTTTTCATCTCCCAAAACTTATGTTTACATAGAGATAAATGAATATGGGTATGTGTACTCAATGTCTCTAGTTGGCACAGACTCATCCTACTATATCCTTTTTTCTTCAAAGATCTAAAAAAAAAAGTGTGGAAAGTTGAAAAAAAAAGCAAAGAATTTGTGCCGATTAGTGCAAAGGCAATATATATGTATGCCTTATGATATTGAAATATAATTCTTTTATATATATTTAAAATAAAATTGTTTCCTTTTCTACAGGCAATGTGGATTTTTTGTTTTACTATAACACTTAAACAAATATCGTTTAATGGATTATTATTTAGCACTACCATCAAAACTTGCTAAAAATACTTTCCTTTAAATGTGCATTTTATGTAAATATTTCAATTTTATTATATAGTTTCATTTGACAAGGCAATTTAAATTTGTTCTATTTCCTAATGATATTTATAAGTTTTAAGGGATTTTATGGGTGCTTCTTCCACTCTTAAACTCAAAGCATTGCATGCAACATTTTATCAGCTAATATGATGCTCAGTCTTCAGTGCAAGGAGCTCTAGCTCCAAGCTCTTTGCAGCGTTCATTGCACCCTTTTGGGTTTACTTATAAGCTACAGTGATGTTGGGAGTTTTGTAGAATAGCAGACGCCAAACGGTGGGAACCAAAACAATAATGAAGTAGATCTTAGCAATGTAATTTCTTGTCAAAAACATCATGTCTAGAGCCAGAGAGGCTCCACCCTCAGGTATAGTAATGCTTAAACTCTTATTTGATCTTCTTATCAGCCCATGTTGTCTGTTTTAATGTGTAAAGTACTGGACAAGTGTTAGTTCATGCATAAAATAATGTAAACTCTACTATCATGTTGAGTAAGTTTCCCTGACATTGTGTCACTTAGTAAGAGTTTATTTGAGTTATATTTCAGTATTTTCCAGTTGCAAGTAGCATATATTCAAGTAAAATTCATGTCTGCTACTCATATTTTCCCGTTTGAATCAAATTACTTGTGTCATGATCACTGGTCAAACAATCTCAGAGTAAGTAATTCTTAGCAGAGTAACCAAGTGTAAAATAATTAATTAGTTTGCTGATAGTGTTTACTCTGTATAATGATTTGTAACTACATACTATTGAATTAATAACAGAACAGTAACTGTTAACAAAGTGTGTTTTCTGTTTGTTGCAGAACATGACTGTTTCCCGCCTTTTCCTCCCGGCGGGATCCCGACAAATCCCGCTTTTTTCTCCCGGCGGGATCCCGCTGGGATCCTGACAAATCCCGCTTTTTTATCCCGGCGGGATCCCACCGGAATCCCGCTGGGATCCCGACAAATCCCGCTTTTTTATCCCGGCGGGATCCCACCGGAATCCCACTGGGATTCCCGGTAACTTTTTCATTGGGGTGACGTTCTGAAGATGAGCAATACTAGGAAGATAAAAGAGCATCATCTTTGTTGATCAAACAATCAAAATTTCATCACTTGCACTATTAGTAAAAGAAAATCATATTGTACAAAACTTAAAGAATATCTACTTGATATGACAAGAATTTCATCTTGCAGAAATTCTGTGTATCAAAATGATCTCAAATAATTCAACTAAAATCCCTTTGTCAAGGTTTGTCCCAGTGCGAGCTGCACCATCACCGAGCAAAGACATCACATAGACAGAACCTTTTCAACCGGATGCCTGCCTTTACGGACAGGGTGGGCAACTTCACAGAGCGCATCATGGAGCAAATGATGCCCAAACCAGAGGGTAACTTCACACTTCACACTTCACACATCTTCAAAATGCTTCATATCACTTTTCAAGCTGATATCACAGTGTTAGACAGATATAGCACCGTCATATGTTCCAGGATTAAGATCTGGGCTTCAAAACTTTTACAACTTTAAAGGAGTGTTCTACCAACTACATTATACCTTCAAAATCATGTATCCCCCATTTTCCTTAGTGCTAAGATAGATGAAGGGTCATGTTTTAATATTGTCTAACTACGTATCTATGGACCAAGACAGGAACTTAAACAACCTAGTAACAAATCTTTTAGAAACATGTTTCTACATATCAATGACAATAAGCGTTGTCAGCATGTAAAAGAATAATGCAACACATATATAGACCACAATCTGTCTGTCTGTCCGTAGAGCCGGCTGTTATCCCGGCAATGTGCCAGATGATGCCGGACAAGGAGCTGTGTAGTGACGCACTGGAGATCAAGTGGTTCTACAACTACAAGACCAACCGCTGTGAGAAGTTCTCGTACAGCCAGTGTACTTACAACCAAAACAGATTCGAGACTGTCGAGGAGTGTTATCTGTCATGTAGGTTCAGCTTCGTAGCTCATTGTTGAATACCTTGTCTAACATAGTTCTGTGTTCAAACCACTGTGTAATGTTTATAACACTAAGTATACTAGGTATATATTGTAAACATCAGATTGTATGTTGAACTTCTGTTGTGTTTCAGGTAACCCTGCAGCAGACCCCTGCGAGGTAAGTGAACTATATATACACCACTTTACAACTCAAGACAGGAGGCTGATTTTGAACTGAAAATATCTCTAAACCTCATCAACCTGTTAACTTGTATGCTTAGTCTGTCTCCATCTTTAACATTTAGTTTATGGAGTTCCAAGTGCACATAGGGGGCGGGATAACGCAGTGGTTAGCGCGTTCGGCTTCAGATCAAGAGGTCCTGGGTTCGAATCCCGCCAGAGGCACAGCAACTTTGTCTGCAGTAGAGAACTGTTCTACACGCAGTAAGGTTTGGGTGCAATGCTACACTGAATCTCAGCGTAGTACCACCCATGGTTCGCTAGTTCCAGCCGATGCTCGCAGGTTTCACCACAATGCATAGCCACATGGCGTTGCGGGCTTTCTCCCTGCCATAATACTAGCAGTCGCGATATAAGCGAAATACTCTTGAAAGTGGCGTTAAACCCCAACTCACTCCAAGTGCACATATACTGTGTATGTTTGCAGATGAAGGATTGCGGCGAGGGTCGGGAGTGCCATGTAGCAGTCGACCCAGATTGCTTCGAGGGGAAATGTGCTCACTGGGCAGAGTGTCGCTGTGAGTAGCGGACTTCATCAAATATCTCATACTAAATAAACTGTATATTTTTTAGTAAAACCTTGTGATTTTATTATTCAGTCAGTACACAGAAGTGGTGTACATTGAACATGTTTTACTTGTATTCCTTTCTAATGGAATATCATTGAGCTGCTATTTCTTGTACATAAACATTATAATGTCAGCTTTATCACATTAAAGAGCCATCAAGGATGTTGATGAACATATCGAAAATTTTCCAAAAATCTATCTCCATGAAATAAATACACTTAATTTTTCCAAAAAAATTTCAACCTAAAATAAGCCGAGAAATTGCATTAATTAGTAAAGGTGTTTTCCAGTCTAAATATAGATCCAGTCTATTATTTTCAAGCGCAAAGCATTATGGTCTAGCTCACACACAGTGAACAAACACACGAAAGAATAACAAAAATTATGAGCAATGAAAGAAATCGAAATACATAATTTTTGGGCGGTTATTTATTTACCATTTCATTTAATTATGTATTTGCTACAGATATTGGAATAATTGATTTTCCAAACTAGGTATTTTTCTTGAATTTTATAATGAATGAGAGTAAAAATTTGTCATAATTTGCTGGTCTTATCTCAATGAAAAGTACATTAAACAGGCAATAATTTGTATATTCTCAGGACATTTAGAAACATTGTTTGTAAAGCAATCGTCACATTCAGTAATGTGTGACAAGGGTAACTTGCAAGAGAGACACGTGCAGCACATGGGTTATTATGGCGACTTGCGCTAGAGACGAGCGTTCACGCTTCGGAAGCGCTAACTGTTTGTGTAGTACTTTTTACGCAAAAAAGGGGATTCTGTTTATATGATGTCAGATACCCTTAGCGCGCTACTAGAAGTGGCACTTCTCTTTGAAACCAAATTGCATTACATTGTCGTGATATGAAAATTATTTAACATATGCCATGGTGTAGGTAAAAGATTTCTCTGGCGAATGACATTATAAGTATATTTTCAAAAAAAATATTTTTAATTTGAAACACTAACATCCTTGATGGCTCTTTAACAAATGATCCCACATGTACACGAGTTTCTCACACCTGTTACCTAGATGATCCCACATGTACAAGAGTTTCTCACACCTGTTGCCTAGATGCTGAAGACGAGCCTCACCTGAGTGGAGTGAATGTGCCCACCTGTAGTCGGGAGGGGTATGCACGCAAACAGTGTCACCATGGTTACTGTTGGTGTGTCGACCAGGCTGGCAACCCCCAGGAGGAGACACTGGCACTGGAGGACGGACTCACGTGTAACCAAGACGGTACGTTTGATGCAGTGTCCCAAACAGCAGCCTGTCTGTCAGCTTATTAGTTTCAGATAGGGCCAGGTGCAAAGCTGTTGACAAACCCGTTTGGATTGTCAAACTTTTGATAAACTTACATTTTGCACATGTCAAATTTTAAAGGGAGTGGCTGAGTTTTTCTACCACAAGTCCTGCTGCCAGTGAAAACAAAAAGCCATTGATGGGAAACTCAAGAAGTTTAGCCTCTTAATCTCAGTATAACTTGTTTTCCTCGTAAAATACCTTTTGAATTATAGGTATTTAACGTTCATCTTTGCAAACATTCTTAAAGCAATGTTTCATATTTGTTATTTCAGGAACAAGAAGAATTGAAGACGAGAGCATTTGTAAGTCAACTTCTTCAATTGCGTTTAATCGACTATGCATGAATAAGTGAATTAAAGTCTTGATAATAATTGTTTAGAATATGTTTATCTCAATGAGGATTTGGCTCACTATAGTGAACAATCACTATTCTAACAGAAATGAGATTCATTCACTATTTTCAGCAATGTAAACAAAATGTGATTAAATGAATTAATGTGAGCATAAAATAGTTTCACATTACAATTAATTACACAATATTGCTCATATCATCCATTTAAATTAATGCACGTTATTATGATTTAAAAGAACAGTAGCACATTTTTGGCAAATTTTATTTTTTCAAATTTCCCATTGATAATGATAGTTTATGTCATTTTTATTTACTTTAGAGAGTAAAACATCTTCTTAAACAAACCAGTTATCCGCAGTGGTAATAATGATGTTGCGTATAAAGCATAAATTGCATAGCGGCCATATTTTTGTGAACACATTTTATTATTTCGAATGACAAAAACGTTGTTCATGGCTTTACAGAACCATGTACGCTCTTTTTAAACTTGATTTCCTGAACATAGAATGGTGTTTTACTTTTGGTGACATTATTTTACAAATACATTTCATCGACTTATTTCAAAGAAAAAACGTGCTACTGCCCCTTTAAAGTATATACTTTCAAAAGTATGTGGCTGACCTTTTTTGGATTCTATATGTACATTTGAACACTTGAAATAGTAAAGAAAACCATAAAGTTTTGCGTGTGCCATCACAAACACTCAGTGTATCAAGGAATACTGTAAAGTCTGTGTGTTGCAGTGGAGTGTTTGAGCAACAAAGCCCCGAACCTGGGGTGCGTGGATGCCTGTCTGGGGCGCGTGTGTCGGGGTCGCCCCAATGCCGTGTGTGTGGTGAACCTCTGTTCGGACTCCTGTGATGTCAAGTTCATGGAGGGCCCTAGAGAGGTCCAATGCAATACTGGTAAGAGGGTTTAGTTGCAATTTTCTTTTCAATGAGAGTTTGATATGTTTTCGAAGCCTCGCCGCTAATGGCTGCAATACTGCCGAAGCAGCGTTAAGCAATAATTTACTCACTCACTCACTGTTTTCGAAGTGACGGAGATTATATATACTTCAAATGAATCTTCAGTCATTATAATCGTTCACATTAATACATGTTCTGAAATTTTTGGATTATCAATGTTTCAGAGGAGAAATGCGAGATGATGTACGCCCAGCCGCCACCCAAGTGTACAGGTCAGTTGCATCAACACTTGCTATAAGAGATCAGGGCTTGCTTATATAACTAGCAAAGACATACTGGGATTTATCAGCGAAATAAACTGTCTGTCAAGCGGCATTGAAGATATGTGACATTTTCAAGTATATAAAGCAGAATATAACCCCAAACTTCTTTTAGGATGTTTAATGTCCAGTGGGGGGCGGAATAGCGCAGTGGTTAGCGCGTTCGGATTCGGATCAAGTGGTCCGGGGTTCGAATCCCGCCAGGGGCACGGCAACTTTGTCTGCAGTAGAGAACTGTTCTACACGCAGTAAGGTTTGGGTGCAATGCTACACTGAATTTTGGCGTAGTACCACCCATGGTTCGCTAGTTCCAGCCGATGCTTGCAGGTTTCACTGCAAAGCATAGCCACATGGCTTTGCGGGCTTTCTCCCTGCCATAATACTAGCAGCCGCGATATAAGTGAAATAATCTTGAAAGCGGTGTTAAACCCAAGTTCACCTCACCTCACTTAATGTCCAGTGGCTCACCTAACACAGAGTTACCCTTTACAAGGGCTTTATCCCTGCCATAATACTAGCAGCCGCATTATAAGTGAAATAATCTTGAAAGCGGTGTTAAACCCCAACTCACCTCATCTCACCTCACCCTTTACATGATCAAACACTTGTTCTGTTTCAGCGAGGACCATCTTCTGTGAGGAAGGAGAATTCCCAAAGCTGTGTGCTGACAAGTGCAAGGACGCGAGTTGTCCCGGCAACCCGTGTGCCGTGTGTCGTATGGACCAGTGCACCTGCGAGCCAGTGTTTGAGGATATGCTCACACGGGAAGTGGTCACCGACTGCAAGCTAGGTAATCATGGCTTTCTTTAAAAGAGGCTGAAGCACTTGTTCTAATGGAAATAAAGGGATCTCACAAAACTGGGAAAAAAAATGTCACCAATTGCACAAATAGACTTCCTCAGTCAATAAAAAGAGTTCTGAGAATAATCGTTACGGTTGGGTTAAGCAACATAGATCCATTTCCCATCCTAGAATCATTAAAAGGTGTTCACACTAAAATGGCCGCTAACGGTTTTTGTTTAAATTACCCTCTTATATAAAATATACTGCATAAACTTCCTATTATAAATGGCAAATTGAACATGTAAAAATGCCAAAAACTTACTACAGGTTCCTTAACTTTCTTATTATTATCCCCCGGGGGATATAGAAATGAGCTCAGTCTGTCTGTCAGTCTGTGCGTCTGTGCGTCCAGGCTTTTCCATTCCGGCCTCAAACTTCAAAACTATTCAATATATTTTGCTGAAACTTTGTACAGGTATCAACCAAGTAGTCTAGATGTGCCTGTTGCTATATAGAAATTTTATCACTTATGAGTTATGAGTTATAACAATTTTCAAGAAAGTAAATGCATTATATATTGAAAATGCATAAATATATTCAAAATTCCTACATGGCGGGGGATATGGCCGACTCTGTCTGCTTGTTAATTTTGTTTCAACAGTCACACATGGTAACATTTTGAATCTCTATCACCTATGTTTGAAAATTAAACTGAAAGTTTCCATGCACTACTTTAGTTTGTTTTATAAGTTGTGTCAGTGACATTTCAAGCCCGAGTAGATTAGACGTGATGACTGATTGATGTCCACCCTCCTGTGTCGCAGTGACCCACACGCGGTGTGAGATGTCGCAATGCTGGAGGATGAAGGAACGCAACATGGAGATGTTACAGAACGGAGAGAGCACCGTGGTCGTTCCAACCTGCACCGCCAGTGGACACTACGAGGCCAAGCAGTGCGACGCTAATCGGTGCTGGTGTGTCGACGGGCTCGGTTCCTTCCTCAGCTCGTCCTCGAAGGATGACTGGTGCCGTGAGTCTTCACTTGCTTGCTTCTTTATAGAGCTTGTAACGGCCAATTATCACATGCTTTTGGAAAGATCAAAAAAACATAACAACCTTACACTCAGGCTGCTTAGTGTTTTACGGTCAACTTAGGGAATTCAGTCCATAAGTTTTTGCAGAAGACTGCTGCAGGAATATTAGTCATCATTTGTCCCTTTCTCAACACTTTAGTTATAAGCTATGCTATATCCATAAACAAAATGATAGATCATCTGTGTTGAAACCTTGTAGAATAGTGATGATCACGATCAAATGTATAGAATACAGGATAATTTGCCAAAGTCCAAACATTTTATAATTATAATGGCTAATGATTGAATCATAATGATGGTTAATAGTTATAGGTAAACTTACCTCTGGTATGCATTAAACCTTGCTGATGGTCTCTTTCTGGAGTGTACATTATTACATTGGTTGTATGCAACAATCAATTTGCTGATGATAGCGTTTCCATGAACTCAAGTTAATGCAATCCCTGTCGATTGCTGAGTGACCACAATAGGATAGGAAATAAACATTTATACCTGCAGAGTACACTTCAACAAGCTTAAGGATGTTCGCTCCTCAAATTTATAGTATTAAACTTTTTTCTAACCTATATTTTTTAAAAGATGAAAGTGTATGATTGAAAAATCAGCATTAAAAAATAGGGGGTAGTGTGTTTTTTTTTTTAGATATGACACCTGTAAGATAGTGGGGTGAAGTACAATTTTAACATGGGAGTCTATGGGAAAATGAGGAAAAAACTACGAAAAACTTTAAAATACTACATTTCTAGTATTAATGTTTTCTTACAAAGTTCATGTTCCCCTACCGAAATCGATGAAAAAATATATGGAAGTGTGTATTTTTAAAGCTTTGACACAAAATGTACCTGAAAACCCCCCTTTTTAGTAAAATTTAGGCCATTTATGTTGTTTAAGCACTTTTTAGAGGTTCTAAAGTAACATTTCATTTGTTTTTTTAAAAGTATGTAGGTGATGTAGAATATCATGAAGTAAATAAAAATGACAAAAAATCTTTACTTCATCATATTTCCTTTTTGAAGTTCAACAGGTAGGAGCGAACATCCTTAAGATGCTCCCTGCTGCAGGCTTGATATCAAGCCCAAGGGGGGTTGACGTATTGATACGTCAATGACGTTTGACCCCTTGACATGCATACGACAAAAGTCTGTGACAAAGTTCCCTGATTTATGAAAAAGTTAACATTTTCCGAATGAGAAATCAATGGGCTTTCACATGATGTAATTAGTATCCATATACAATTTTATTTTATTGAGAAATGATGAATTAAAAATATTGAACGTATTTTCAATCACAAAACTGCCTGCAGGTGCGTGTTTGACGTCATAATAAAAATGTTACCTACTCGATTCAATTGGTTGAAATTCTATAGTAAGTGCATGCAAAATGCATAACTTTCACATCACTATGTTCAGAATATCCTAATCTAGCTGATTTACAAATTTGGACATTGAATTTATTTCTGTTAGAAAACAATCGGAGATTTGCGAAAATGTCGGCAAATGAAAAGATCAACCGATTACTTTTTGAAAAAAAACGTGAAAATAAACAAAGCATTTCACTTACATATTTTAGAATCTCAAAATCTTCCACAAATAAATAAAAATGTATCAGTGCATTGTTTGTCAATTCTTGTTTCCAAATATAGTAACATATCCAACGTGTCATCAATAAGCAGTGCCAAATCGGCCATTTCTTCAATTCACCCCCATGACATGTTCCCGCTATTTTCCAATGTTACGCGACTCAAAGTGAACGTCAAGCTAGCGGAAGCTGTATCTATTTTTAGAAATGGTCGTCGATCTAACCATAGAGGGTTATTAATTGTTAAAATTAATCAAATTAACACTAAAAACGATGTAGTTTTATAAAAATCGATCAAATATTAAATAATGTGGTTGTAATAATTATTTCACTAGTTCGTAGAGTCTCTGTTGACGACCCGATAAATTTGCATAAGTTCACCAAGCCCCCGGATGTAACATTGTTTTTACGATTAAAATCACTGTGAGTAAATTTGCATTTTGATTATAATTTATACATATATGAAAAATAAGTGTCATATCCTACCATTATCACAAAATATTATCATGTTTGAGTTTACATTCGAACTACGAAATGTGTTTGACATGACATGGACCGACTTTCCGATCTGCGATTTCACAAGTTGAAATGGAGCCGTGAAACAGTAGCAGTAACCCTATCTCGCTAAAAAGTAAATTACGAATTAACAAGTCTCGTCTATGTGAAATAATTGTATGAATACAATTGCTAAATGATTCATGTTGATTATTTTAAAGTTTTCATTTGGAATTTGATAGAAATTATACCCGTATTCAAACGAAATCATAGATAGACCTGTCAGTTCGAATTCATTGCAAATGGAGGCCATTGTGTCGTCTCGGCTTTTTCATACAATATCTTGTTCTGATACGAATTAAATGAATGCACATGTTATAACATCCATGAAATTAACAAGAATGACAAACAATTACATTTCAAAGAATAAATGTGAATAACTAGTGTTTGAATAGGCGAATTTACAGTGAAATGACAAACGAAACATTGATGGTCACATGATCAATTTTGTACAACCAAGCTAATCACGTGACATTGTTTACAATACGACAACGCTACCCGAACGAAATTTTGATTGTATTTTAAAACTTTTCAAGACCATGTTTACATTAAATATTCAACAGACATTTGGAAAAATGTGTTCTAACTTTGGTTTTAAACGGAATATTTTCAAAATGATTTAGATCATTAGATTTTTTGATTTGAACAAATCTGTAATCGGCGAAGGAAATGCATAACAATGGCGAGCGGCGAGTGTTTGTTGACTGTCATGTTTCGAGATATCGATGACTGATTGACGTTGGAAAATATAAAAACTGTAATGTCATATGCTTATATTTGGAACACAGAAAAGTGAATAGATGTGTTAACTTTTTGTGTAAATTTTATTACGATGGATGCATTATTTTGCAAATATTTCTCACGGAAGTAAATGCATTGTTCATTGAGGAATATCCATTGTTACAAATTACGTCGTAATTTTATAAATACAACGGAGATCGTTTATGACGGGCTCTTGTTTTCTGAAAGGAAAACACATATCATCAACATAATTTTTTTCTGGTATAACATTTAATTCTGAACAAAATGGTGTAAAAATTGGGCTGCATAAATAATTATTGACAAAATAATTCGAGTTTTAAAATGTAGTACAATTTTAGAACTACTGTATTATTTCATTTTTTCCATAGACAAGTGTAAAAATAATTGATATTTGAAAAATATTACATTAATTAATAATTTTTCATGACAATAATAAGTTAGAAAAAAATGTGACTCAGATATTTATTTTAATTATTTTAAAATTATGTTAATTACTAAGGCGAGAAAAACTTTAAATGAAGGATACCCATGTGACGTAATTGTTACAAATTTACAAATCTGACGCTCTCTGCAAAAACCTGAAAACAATCCAGCAGGCTAGATTCTCTTGTTATGAAATGGCTGACAAAACTAAAGATATTGTTTTTCACTTTCAGGCTGCCCAGCTGTTATTTTTCATGATAGACAACCAAACAAGAGCAGTTGTGTCAATGGTGGAAGTAGCGTATCTTGTTGGTAAGTAGGGATAAAAAAGTTCTAGAATTCTAGATGTTTCTCTTGGATTTGGCTTAAAAAATGTTTATGACATATGTGTAGAATATTCAGCACTTCGAACATTTTCCGTTTTCTTGCTTAGTTCCTTGTTGTGGCATTGACAAAGTTTGCCAGATGAGGTCAACTCGATTCAGTTATCTTCCAATAAAGCGGAAATATTAAGTTAATTAATGTTTGAACATTCACTTCAGCCAAAGGGAGACAATCCAGCTAATTGACCAACTGCATACCACTAAGAACCCATTTGAATTGCACACATACTGGCTAGTTGGCATCATCTGAATGTCTCATTGATCAGCAGCTAATTGAAAAACTTATTCTAAAATGGCTGAATAATGTTTAAGAGCCGAATGAACAGGTTTTGGTTGAGCGGCGATTTGAAGTAGACTATTGTTTCTCTGTGACCCAATGCAATGCATTCCTTCAGTGTGCAGGACTGCCCATCTCATTTTAGTGCCTGCCAATCATCACTGGCTTTACTGTTTGGGGCATAATCAAGTGAATTATCCGGAAAAGGGATCCATTTCACCCTTGCATTTGGGGCGGGATAGCACAGTGGTTATTGCGTTCGGCTTCGGATCAAGAGGTCCGGGGTTCGAATCCCGCCAGGGGCACGGCAACTTTGTCTGCAGTAGAGAACTGTTCTACACGCAGTCAGGTTTGGGTGCAATGCTACACTGAATTTCAGAGTAGTACCACCCATGGTTCGCTAGTTCCAGCCGATGCTCGCAGGTTTCACCGCAATGCATAGCCACATGGCGTTGCGGGCTTTCTCCCTGACAAAATATTAGCAGCTGCAATATAAGTGAAATACTCTTGAAAGCGGCATTAAACCCGAACTCACCTCACCTCACCCTTGCATTTAAGAAATCAGACCAATTAATAATTGAGGATGGCCGAACACATACCAGAAGGTATGTTTCATTATTTTGAGGGTTACAGAAGAAAACTGACCAATGTAATTTTGAATTCTGATTTCTATGCTGCAGGTTGGAACGAGACGGTCAAGGTGGACATCAGAGGAATCAAGTTCAGCAGACCCTTCACTCTGGTACAGGGCAGGGAGGCCATGTTTGTCAGGTAAACACAAGGCAGGGAGGCCATGTTTGTCAGGTAAACACAAGGCAGGGAGGCCATGTTTGTCAGGTAAATTAACACAAGGCAGGGAGGCCATGTTTGTCAGGTAAATTAACACAATGCAGGGAGGCCATGTTTGTCAGGTAAACACAAGGCAGGGAGGCCATGTTTGTCAGGTAAACACAAGGCAGGGAGGCCATGTTTGTCAGGTAAACAAAAGGCAGGAATTAAGGCCATGTTTGTGAGGTAAAGTAACACAATGCAGGTAGGCCATGTTTGTCAGGTAAACACAAGGCAGGGAGGCCATGTTTGTCAGGTAAACACAAGGCAGGGAGGCCATGTTTGTCAGGTAAACACAAGGCAGGGAGGCCATGTTTGTCAGGTAAATTAACACAAGGCAGGGAGGCCATGTTTGTCAGGTAAACACAAGGCAGGGAGGCCATGTTTGTCAGGTAAATTAACACAAGGCAGGGAGGCCATGTTTGTCAGGTAAACACAAGGCAGGGAGGCCATGTTTGTCAGGTAAACACAATGCAGGGAGGCCATGTTTGTCAGGTAAATTAACACAAGGCAGGGAGGCCATGTTTGTCAGGTAAACACAAGGCAGGGAGGCCATGTTTGTCAGGTAAACACAAGGCAGGGAGGCCATGTTTGTCAGGTAAACACAAGGCAGGGAGGCCATGTTTGTCAGGTAAACAAAAGGCAGGAATTAAGGCCATGTTTGTCAGGTAAATTAACACAAGGCAGGGAGGCCATGTTTGTCAGGTAAACACAAGGCAGGGAGGCCATGTTTGTCAGGTAAACACAAGCCAGGGAGGCCATGTTTGTCAGGTATTATTGACTGATAAGGGGAAAACATCAGAGTTCATGTGTTTATATTTATTTCTTATGAACTGACTCTTCCACATTTAACCTGTATTTACAGAGCCTTCAAGTCATCAGTTAAGTTCCACACTGGTATAAATGATGCAGAGAAGTTCATAAAGGAAGTGAGGGTAAGTAGCAGATATATCTCTCTGACTTACAGTCATTGAGGTATGTGTGGGTGAGAGGGAAGTACATGGGTAATGCAGTGAGTGCGGCTTGCAAGGAAAGTACATGGGTAATGCAGTGAGTGCGGCTTGCAAGGGAAGTACATGGGTAATGCAGTGAGTGCGGCTTGCAAGGGAAGTACATGGGTAATGCAGTGAGTGCGGCTTGCAAGGGAAGTACATGGGTAATGCAGTGAGTGCGGCTTGCAAGGGAAGTACATGGGTAATGCAGTGAGTGCGGCTTGCAAGGGAAGTACATGGGTAATGCAGTGAGTGCGGCGTGCAAGGGAAGTACATGGGTAATGCAGTGAGTGCGGCTTGCAAGAGAAGTACATGGGTAATGCAGTGAGTGCGGCGTGCAAGGGAAGTACATGGGTAATGCAGTGAGTGCGGCTTGCAAGGGAAGTACATGGGTAATGCAGTGAGTGCGGCGTGCAAGGGAAGTACATGAGTAATGCAGTGAGTGCGGCTTGCAAGGGAAGTACATGGGTAATGCAGTGAGTGCGGCGTGCAAGGGAAGTACATGAGTAATGCAGTGCGTGCGGCGTGCAAGGGAAGTACATGGGTAATGCAGTGAGTGCGGCTTGCAAGGGAAGTACATGGGTAATGCAGTGAGTGCGGCGTGCAAGGGAAGTACATGGGTAATGCAGTGAGTGCGGCTTGCAAGGGAAGTACATGGGTAATGCAGTGAGTGCAGCTTGCAAGGGAAGTACATGGGTAATGCAGTGAGTGCAGCTTGCAAGGGAAGTACATGGGTAATGCAGTGAGTGCGGCTTGCAAGGGAAGTACATGGGTAATGCAGTGAGTGCAGCTTGCAAGGAAAGTACATGGGTAATGCAGTGAGTGTGGCGTGCAAGGGAAGTACATGGGTAATGCAGTGAGTGCAGCTTGCAAGGGAAGTACATGGGTAATGCAGTGTGTGCAGCTTGCAAGGGAAGTACATGGGTAATGCAGTGAGTGCAGCTTGCAAGGGAAGTACATGGGTAATGCAGTGAGTGCAGCTTGCAAGGGAAGTACATGGGTAATGCAGTGAGTGTGGCGTGCAAGGGAAATACATGGGTAATGCAGTGAGTGCGGCTTGCAAAGAAAGTACATGGGTAATGCAGTGTGTGCAGCTTGCAAGGGAAGTACATGGGTAATGCAGTGAGTGTGGCGTGCAAGGGAAATACATGGGTAATGCAGTGAGTGCGGCTTGCAAAGAAAGTACATGGGTAATGCAGTGAGCGCAGCTTGCAAGGGAAGTACATGGGTAATGCAGTGTGTGCAGCTTGCAAGGGAAGTACATGGGTAATGCAGTGAGTGCAGCTTGCAAGGGAAGTACATGGGTAATGCAGTGTGTGCAGCTTGCAAGGGAAGTACATGGGTAATGCAGTGAGTGCAGCTTGCAAGGGAAGTACATGGGTAATGCAGTGAGTGCAGCTTGCAAGGGAAGTACATGGGTAATGCAGTGAGTGTGGCGTGCAAGGGAAATACATGGGTAATGCAGTGAGTGCGGCTTGCAAAGAAAGTACATGGGTAATGCAGTGTGTGCAGCTTGCAAGGGAAGTACATGGGTAATGCAGTGAGTGTGGCGTGCAAGGGAAATACATGGGTAATGCAGTGAGTGCGGCTTGCAAAGAAAGTACATGGGTAATGCAGTGAGTGCAGCTTGCAAGGGAAGTACATGGGTAATGCAGTGTGTGCAGCTTGCAAGGGAAGTACATGGGTAATTCAGTGAGTGCAGCTTGCAAGGGAAGTACATGGGTAATGCAGTGTGTGCAGCTTGCAAGGGAAGTACATGGGTAATGCAGTGAGTGCAGCTTGCAAGGGAAGTACATGGGTAATGCAGTGAGTGCAGCTTGCAAGGGAAGTACATGGGTAATGCAGTGAGTGTGGCGTGCAAGGGAAATACATGGGTAATGCAGTGAGTGCGGCTTGCAAAGAAAGTACATGGGTAATGCAGTGTGTGCAGCTTGCAAGGGAAGTACATGGGTAATGCAGTGAGTGCAGCTTGCAAGGGAAGTACATGGGTAATGCAGTGAGTGCGGCTTGCAAGGGAAGTACATGGGTAATGCAGTGAGTGCAGCTTGCAAGGGAAGTACATGGGTAATGCAGTGTGTGCAGCTTGCAAGGGAAGTACATGGGTAATGCAGTGAGTGCAGCTTGCAAGGGAAGTACATGGGTAATGCAGTGAGTGCAGCTTGCAAGGGAAGTACATGGGTAATGCAGTGAGTGTGGCTCGCAAGGGAAGTACATGGGTAATGCAGTGAGTGTGGCTTGCAAGGGAAGTACATGGGTAATGCAGTGAGTGCGGCTTGCAAAGAAAGTACATGGGTAATGCAGTGAGTGCGGCTTGCAAGAAAGAAATATGTAGAAATGTTTGTATGTGCAAGTGTACCCAGGATGCAGTGTAGAAATGTTTGTATGTGCAAGTGTACCCAGGATGCAGTGTAGAAATGTTTGTATTTGCAAGTGTACCCAGGATGCAGTGTAGAAATGTTTGTATGTTATTGCAGGTGCACCCAGGAAGCATCCTTGTTGATTTAGAGTTAGAAGGAAGGAAAGACTCGGACATCCCTCCTACAGAAATAGCTGTCATGGGTGACATTCTGGAGAACAAGGTATTGTGTTGCCACTTAGTATAAGAAGATAAAAACAGTGTTCTGAGGAATTGCAGATTTTCATTTCCGAGTTACTTATAGTGATAAACTCCAAACCTTCCGAGTTACTTATTGTGATAAACTCCAAACCTTCCGAGTTACTTATTGTGATAAACTCCAAACCTTCCGAGTTACTTATTGTGATAAACTTGCTTGCAGGTTTCACAGCAATGCATAACCACGTGGCATTGCGGGCTTTCTCCCTGCTGTAATACTAGCAGCCGTGATATATTTGAAATTCTCTTGAAAGCGTTGTTAAACCCCAAATCACCCCACGTCACCTCCCTTAAGAGGTTTCCTAAACAAATCACAGTACTGTGATGGTATTATATTTCCCGCAGTGCAATTTCTGCGCAAAGATGAAAATAACATATTCCCGAGTTGATTTTTCGTGCCTTCATCATTATATAAAAAATAAATCTTAACTGATATTTCTATCACAAGACACGAAAGAAATGAGATCATCAAAGGGGGCGACACTAACTGAATCTAGAGCTCTTCAGATCACTTGTGTCAACATATCATCATGTGACCACGTGATCCCGTCGGACAATATTGACAATGAGACTTAATCACGGTTAAACACAAGTATCATAATACCGTTTCTTGTTTAAGAACACGTGTTTGTTATTCTAACAATATGCTAACAAGAGTCATCAGAAGATGACATATCCCACCGGTTCCACAAAATTTTTAAAACACATCTTTTACAGATACTTGTGTATCTACTACCGTACTTCAGTTAGTGGGTATTACAGAGTTTCAGGAATGTTAAGGGTTTTAGACTTCTGCTCCAGAAGCAGTCAAAATCAACAACAACCAACATCCCTCTCATGTTTCTATGGAAACAGAAAAAAATAAATTTTTCAGAAAAAATCTGATAATATCAAAAGGCACCACTTAAGTCAATGGGTAATACACATGCAAAGTTTCAGGAAGATATGATGAACGTTTTTGGAGCTGTGCTCCGGAAACGAACCTGTCTTTGAACAAAGTCCAAATTCAACAAGCTTCTATGGAAACGGAAAAAAACAAAAATTCAGAAATCTGAAAATATCAAAAGGCACCACTTCAGTTAGTGGGTAATACACATGCAAAGTTTCAGGAAGATATGATGAATGGTTTTGGAGCTGTGCTCCGGAAACGAACCTGTCTCTGAACAAAGTCCAACTTCAACATGTTTCTATGGAAACGAAAAAAAATAAATTTTCAGAAATCTGAAAATATCAAAAGGCACCACTTCAGTTAGTGGGTAATACACATGCAAAGTTTCAGGAAGATATGATGAACGGTTTGCGAGCTGTGCTCCGGAAACGAACCTGTCTCTGAACAAAGTCCAACTTCAACACGTTTCTATGGAAATGAAAAAAAATAAAATTTTCAGAAATCTGAAAATATCAAAAGGCACCACTTCAGTTGGTGGGTAATACACATGGAAAGTTTCAGAAATATATCATGAATGGTTTTCGAGTTCTGCTCCGGAAACAAAATGATTACGGACGGACAGACGGACGGACGGACAGACGGGGCGATGACTATATCCCACGGTATTACATACCGGTGGGATAAAAATACAACTGCAAGCTAATAACAAGTGACATGACATCTGAACCTAGTCGTAATTGGTCTAATTGTTTGAAATGTTGTCGTCAATACACACTGAATCAACTGTTTGTTATTTTATTTATTTATTTCAAATTCATTATTTCCCGGGGATGATTATTCCCACACAATTCTTTTAGGCAAAAAACGTGAAAATTAATACAGCCCGAAATATAATAAGATTACAGTAAAAGTTAAATTTTGAAAATTTGACCATTATGAAAACTTTTTCCTGCTTGGATATAAACCGTATTAAGTTTACACATTCTGCTTCTCTGATCATCCTGTTTTACTTTAAAAAATAGATTCATCAGCAGATTTAACCTAGCAGTGTACCTGTTTCGCTTGACATTTGGTTTGATCCAAGTCCTTCTGTGGCAGATTGCTGATGGCACGTTTACAGTCGAGTTTGATGGCCAAGAGCTGACAGCAGAGTCGGACTCGAGTACGTACAGCCGCACAGACCGATTTGAGCAGGCTCCCTCTCCTGTCACGCCTGTTTACCCAATGCCAGAACCAGAATCCGGACTGAAGCGTCATGAGATCATCATCATCGCCGTGGTCTCAAGCATCGCAGGGGTCCTCCTCATCGGCATCCTCATCAAGGTGAGCTCTCACATATATACTGTCATGTTGTCCTCATCAAGGTGAGCTCTCACATATATACTGTCATGTTGTCCTCATCAAGGTAAGCTCTCACATATATACTGTCACGTTGTCCTCATCAAGGTGAGCTCTCACATATATACTGTCATGTTGTCCTCATCAAGGTGAGCTCTCACATATATACTGTCACGTTGTCCTCATCAAGGTGAGCTCTCACATATATACTGTCACGTTGTCCTCATCAAGGTGAGCTCTGACATATAAACTGTCATGTTGTCCTCATCAAGGTAAGCTCTCACATATATACTGTCACGTTGTCCTCATCAAGGTGAGCTCTGACATATAAACTGTCATGTTGTCCTCATCAAGGTAAGCTCTCACATATATACTGTCACGTTGTCCTCATCAAGGTGAGCTCTCACATATATACTGTCACGTTGTCCTCATCAAGGTGAGCTCTGACATAAATACTGTCATGTTGTCCTCATCAAGGTGAGCTCTCACATATATACTGTCATGTTGTCCTCATCAAGGTGAGCTCTCACATATATACTGTCACGTTGTCCTCATCAAGGTGAGCTCTCACATTAAACTGTCATGTTGTCCTCATCAAGGTGAGCTCTGACATATAAACTGTCATGTTGTCCTCATCAAGGTAAGCTCTCACATATATACTGTCACGTTGTCCTCATCAAGGTGAGCTCTCACATATATACTGTCACGTTGTCCTCATCAAGGTGAGCTCTGACATATAAACTGTCATGTTGTCCTCATCAAGGTGAGCTCTCACATCTATACTGTCATGTTGTCCTCATCAAGGTGAGCTCTCACATATATACTGTCACGTTGTCCTCATCAAGGTGAGCTCTCACATTAAACTGTCATGTTGTCCTCATCAAGGTGAGCTCTGACATATAAACTGTCATGTTGTCCTCATCAAGGTAAGCTCTCACATATATACTGTCACGTTGTCCTCATCAAGGTGAGCTCTCACATATAAACTGTCATGTTGTCCTCATCAAGGTGAGCTCTCACATTAAACTGTCATGTTGTCCTCATCAAGGTGAGCTCTGACATATATACTGTCATGTTGTCCTCATCAAGGTGAGCTCTCACATATATACTGTCATGTTGTCCTCATCAAGGTGAGCTCTGACATATAAACTGTCATGTTGTCCTCATCAAGGTAAGCTCTCACATATATACTGTCACGTTGTCCTCATCAAGGTGAGCTCTCACATATATACTGTCACGTTGTCCTCATCAAGGTGAGCTCTGACATATAAACTGTCATGTTGTCCTCATCAAGGTGAGCTCTCACATATATACTGTCATGTTGTCCTCATCAAGGTGAGCTCTCACATATAAACTGTCACGTTGTCCTCATCAAGGTGAGCTCTCACATATATACTGTCATGTTGTCCTCATCAAGGTGAGCTCTCACATATATACTGTCATGTTGTCCTCATCAAGGTGAGCTCTCACATATATACTGTCATGTTGTCCTCAACAAGGTGAGCTCTCACATATATACTGTCACGTTGTCCTCATCAAGGTTAGCTCTCACATTAAACTGTCATGTTGTCCTCATCAAGGTGAGCTCTGACATATATACTGTCACGTTGTCCTCATCAAGGTTAGCTCTCACATTAAACTGTCATGTTGTCCTCATCAAGGTGAGCTCTGACATATAAACTGTCATGTTGTCCTCATCAAGGTAAGCTCTCACATATATACTGTCACGTTGTCCTCATCAAGGTGAGCTCTCACATTAAACTGTCATGTTGTCCTCATCAAGGTGAGCTCTGACATATAAACTGTCATGTTGTCCTCATCAAGGTGAGCTCTCACATATATACTGTCATGTTGTCCTCATCAAGGTGAGCTCTCACATATATACTGTCACGTTGTCCTCATCAAGGTTAGCTCTCACATTAAACTGTCATGTTGTCCTCATCAAGGTGAGCTCTCACATATATACTGTCATGTTGTCCTCATCAAGGTGAGCTCTCACATATATACTGTCACGTTGTCCTCATCAAGGTGAGCTCTCACATTAAACTGTCATGTTGTCCTCATCAAGGTGAGCTCTCACATATAAACTGTCATGTTGTCCTCATCAAGGTAAGCTCTCACATATATACTGTCACGTTGTCCTCATCAAGGTGAGCTCTCACATATAAACTGTCATGTTGTCCTCATCAAGGTGAGCTCTCACATTAAACTGTCATGTTGTCCTCATCAAGGTGAGCTCTGACATATATACTGTCATGTTGTCCTCATCAAGGTGAGCTCTCACATATATACTGTCATGTTGTCCTCATCAAGGTGAGCTCTGACATATAAACTGTCATGTTGTCCTCATCAAGGTAAGCTCTCACATATATACTGTCACGTTGTCCTCATCAAGGTGAGCTCTCACATATATACTGTCCCGTTGTCCTCATCAAGGTGAGCTCTGACATATAAACTGTCATGTTGTCCTCATCAAGGTGAGCTCTCACATATATACTGTCATGTTGTCCTCATCAAGGTGAGCTCTCACATATATACTGTCACGTTGTCCTCATCAAGGTTAGCTCTCACATTAAACTGTCATGTTGTCCTCATCAAGGTGAGCTCTGACATATAAACTGTCATGTTGTCCTCATCAAGGTAAGCTCTCACATATATACTGTCACGTTGTCCTCATCAAGGTGAGCTCTCACATTAAACTGTCATGTTGTCCTCATCAAGGTGAGCTCTGACATATATACTGTCATGTTGTCCTCATCAAGGTGAGCTCTCACATATATACTGTCATGTTGTCCTCATCAAGGTGAGCTCTCACATATAAACTGTCATGTTGTCCTCATCAAGGTGAGCTCTCACATATATACTGTCACGTTGTCCTCATCAAGGTGAGCTCTCACATTAAACTGTCACGTTGTCCTCATCAAGGTGAGCTCTGACATATAAACTGTCATGTTGTCCTCATCAAGGTAAGCTCTCACATATATACTGTCATGTTGTCCTCATCAAGGTGAGCTCTCACATATATACTGTCATGTTGTCCTCATCAAGGTTAGCTCTCACATTAAACTGTCATGTTGTCCTCATCTAGGTGAGCTCTGACATATAAACTGTCATGTTGTCCTCATCAAGGTAAGCTCTCACATATATACTGTCACGTTGTCCTCATCAAGGTGAGCTCTCACATATATACTGTCACGTTGTCCTCATCAAGGTGAGCTCTCACATATATACTGTCATGTTGTCCTCATCAAGGTGAGCTCTGACATATAAACTGTCATGTTGTCCTCATCAAGGTGAGCTCTCACATATATACTGTCATGTTGTCCTCATCAAGGTGAGCTCTGACATATAAGCTGTCATGTTGTCCTCATCAAGGTGAGCTCTCACATATAAACTGTCACGTTGTCCTCATCAAGGTGAGCTCTCACATATATACTGTCATGTTGTCCTCATCAAGGTGAGCTCTCACATATATACTGTCATGTTGTCCTCATCAAGGTGAGCTCTCACATATATACTGTCATGTTGTCCTCAACAAGGTGAACTCTCACACATATATACTGTCATGTTGTCCTCATCAAGGTGAGCTCTGACATATAAACTGTCATGTTGTCCTCATCAAGGTGAGCTCTCACATATATACTGTCACGTTGTCCTCATCAAGGTGAGCTCTCACATTAAACTGTCATGTTGTCCTCATCAAGGTGAGCTCTCACATATATACTGTCATGTTGTCCTCATCAAGGTGAGCTCTCACATATATACTGTCATGTTGTCCTCATCAAGGTGAGCTCTCACATATAAACTGTCATGTTGTCCTCATCAAGGTGAGCTCTCACATATATACTGTCACGTTGTCCTCATCAAGGTGAGCTCTCACATTAAACTGTCACGTTGTCCTCATCAAGGTGAGCTCTGACATATAAACTGTCATGTTGTCCTCATCAAGGTAAGCTCTCACATATATACTGTCATGTTGTCCTCATCAAGGTGAGCTCTCACATATATACTGTCATGTTGTCCTCATCAAGGTTAGCTCTCACATTAAACTGTCATGTTGTCCTCATCTAGGTGAGCTCTGACATATAAACTGTCATGTTGTCCTCATCAAGGTAAGCTCTCACATATATACTGTCACGTTGTCCTCATCAAGGTGAGCTCTCACATATATACTGTCACGTTGTCCTCATCAAGGTGAGCTCTCACATATATACTGTCATGTTGTCCTCATCAAGGTGAGCTCTGACATATAAACTGTCATGTTGTCCTCATCAAGGTGAGCTCTCACATATATACTGTCATGTTGTCCTCATCAAGGTGAGCTCTGACATATAAACTGTCATGTTGTCCTCATCAAGGTGAGCTCTCACATATAAACTGTCACGTTGTCCTCATCAAGGTGAGCTCTCACATATATACTGTCATGTTGTCCTCATCAAGGTGAGCTCTCACATATATACTGTCATGTTGTCCTCATCAAGGTGAGCTCTCACATATATACTGTCATGTTGTCCTCAACAAGGTGAACTCTCACACATATATACTGTCATGTTGTCCTCAACAAGGTGAACTCTCACACATATATACTGTCATGTTGTTCTCATTCAATAGATGTTGTCTAAGAGTAGAGCATAAGACGAGCTGTGGCTGAGTAGACAACCAGTCTGATTAAAATTGACCGTATTCCGTGGAAAAAAATGTGCAATATAGTGCATCTACGGGGATACGAACTCATATCGTTCAGAGGTTTCCACGCCAAACCGTCTGGAAACAGCCTGTGACTCCCATATGTTCTGACGCAATTCAGTAAAAAAAACTATGATGTGATTGGTCAGCTATTTGACTGGGCTTTGGCTGCCCTAAACTGGTTCGGAACACACGCCTATACGGGATGTTTTCAGACCTTGTGGCGAGGAATCTACAGAGCCTGTTCGTATCCCGGAAGATATATTATTTTGCAAATTTTATTCCTCGGAACAAGGTCGATTTTAATCAGACTGAGACAACAATAGACAACAATACATGGTGGTCTGTTCCCCATCCTGCACTAACCATTCATCAGCAAAAGGGTTATATGAGCTTATGTGTGTGTCTTTCAGTGCTGCTGTTGTCGTAAAGAGCAGAAGGATCTGCCAGTCCACCAGGCGCCTCCACCGCTGTACGTCAACTCGGAGAAGGTGTGTTTCTTAGCAATATCTCACAGATTGTCCCAGACTTACACCTCACATATTCCTTAATAGCATGGAAATGAGTTCCACATATTCATCATTTTAGCTAGTACAAGAGTAAATTTGCTATGCTGACTGTTCACAATCCTGTTCATTGCCTTTCAACTGAAAACATAGAAAATCATTGATCAATCAGGGATTCTATAATGTCAAATTCTTTATGCATTCTCATCTTTCCCAGAAAATACCAAACTTAAGTAGTCTCTGAAATGTGTGGTAAGCATAGTATGACAGATCCATTCTTGTACATTCTGTAACTTGAACTTCAGCCCTACCTGCCCCCAAACATGGCCGTATCAAACGAAACGTACGGAGTGATCAGTCAACCGATGGACAACTTCGGGTACTCACCGGAGACCGATGTCATCAAGAAGCCTGTCTACGACAACCTGGAAGAGAAAGACTTCATCAAAGTGAGGCTGTGAGACTGTAACGAGGCCGTGAGACTGTAACGAGGCCGTGAGACTGTAACGAGGTCGTGAAACTGTAACAAGGCCATCACTAACATAGATAAACAGAGTTATACTTCTTTCATTCCATGCAACCACTAATTGTTAACATGTCTCTTGTGAAGACAAGAATTTGATGCATAATTTTGTACATATATCTTTTTTAACTCGACCTGCAAAGATCCTAACATGTATAGCTTACTGTTTTATACTATAATTAATAATAGTTTTTAAGCTATTTTTATTTCACATCATCTTTTTCTGAGCACCAAATTATTCTCATACTTTATGAAATCCATCTTTACCTTAATATTGATTCCAAGGCTACATTACATTTAATAATCACATATGTTTATGATATAACTAACAGTTTTCATCAGGAGATTAATCATATTTTTGATAACTGATAATGTCATCCGATTTATGTGAAAAGTGCTTGAACACAATAATTTCAGAAACATTTGTTTAATTTTGTGAAAAGGATGTTTATCACAAAATAATATTTTATGCAATGTACATGACAAGTAGATGCTGTCTCTTTGAATTCAAGATTATATTTTTGACAAATGTATATTTACAAAATACTCAAATTTTACTCTATAAAAGTGCACATATTATATTGCAATAATATTGTTTTCACTGTTTCCTTTTATGTACTAATTTTTATACTTCAATAAAGATATGATTTATATTATTTTGTTATCTTATCTGGCACATAACTACCGGGGATGTAGCTCAGTTGGTAGAGTGTCAGCTCATCACCCGGAAGACCAGGGTTCAATTCCCAGTCGCGTCATACCAAAAGAAGTAGAAAGATGGGAGTTGTTGCTTCCTTGCTTGACACTCAGCATTATAAGGACAGAACAACGCTTGAACTGGCGCTGCACTGTGGCTGCCGGGTGTGAAATGCACAAAACAAATTTCCAATGTATTGAGGACAATAAAGTGTTATTATTATTATTATAACTGTAGTTGACTGTCTTTACTCATTAACCACAAGAGTTAAAGGAAAGAATTTCCGTCAAAAGTCGTCTGCATTTTTCTAAATCAATGAGTATTTAATTTTCTTCCATAGTTCTTTTTGTTCACATCAGGAGGAAATCCTACATTAGACACAACCAGTACAGTCTCCATTACTTCAAGTAAACTTCGTAGAGTTCTGCTCCTTTCAAAATATTGAACATTGCTCTAAATGTCGAGTACATGTGCGAAGTGAAAGGAGTGACTCCAAATACTGTTCTGGGTGTCAACTTACACTTGCTTTTTTGGAACATGTTCTGCACACCCAGAACAGTGTTCAAAGCTAATCCTTTCACTTTGCACATGTACCGGACATTCGGAACAAGAACCAAGCAGCGAAATGAGCAGCCCTCAAGGGACACGAGTTGTTAAATTATTTGTTATATGAGCTCCAAGAAGACTTCACTTATTGATATAAACTCACAGGCAAAAGAAAGTATAGGTACAACGCAAGGTATTTTAATCAACGAGGGATGAATACGATTGAAACAGTTACACCATGTCTCTAAAAGCAAACTAACTTTGTCTGTAAATTTTGAAACATTATCTGTTCATAATTCTGAAAAACACTTCTTTATAGAATCTCCTTAACCAAGCGAGATAGGGGAGTGAAATATGGCTTTCAGGCTTGTTTTATGACGTCCTCCAGCAACGATGCGTCATTGATTTAAAGTCAAAGGAAGGGCATTATGTCCATACCATCTTGTACTAACAATTTCCTAACTAAAATTTTACCTTAAATACCCAAAATTATTTCCCAAAATACCTTTTGAAATAGCTATTTCAACACCCTATGTGTACATGTGCCTGAACAGGTATAACATAATAATATCATACTCTCATGAATTAAATTGTGTATATCTCTTAACGAGATATATCCTCATCACAAACATCCAAAACCGAGTTTATCCAGCAGAAATATTTTGTTTGACTCTGTTGAAAAGAAGATATACTTTCTTTTGCCCGTGAGTTTATATCACATAAAGTTAAGGTAGAAGACGATCACTTTACTTCCATCTTGTTGTTCACACCAGGGGCGCTACTCTGCACATGGACCGGTCATTACGCCAACTCCGAGAGAGTAATCATTACATAACAGGAGTATTGTTGCTTCTCATTGTGAATGAAATAGTAAATACACAACAGCACGATCCGTTCAGATTTATTTCACGTAATGAGAACAAGCACTGGTCCCTGGTTTACATATCACATTGCAGTCAGCCTCTGGGTATTGGTATAAACACGTAGGCTTCATTGTGTTCCTTCACTCACAAAAATAACTTACATTAGCTTACTAGTAATATTAGCAAGAAAACAACATGTATCTTTAAATGTGTTATAACATCCTAGCACTTATTCTCTTTATTATGGTATTGAAACAGTTTTAAATCATATTTTGTCAACATGTACAATCTTAAATTTGAAAAATTTACTTACAAATTTACAAAAATTCCAAAATTTACCTACAAAACAGAGTTAAATGCAAAAGTTGCTGAATTTGTCAACAAAGATAAGAAGGGAACATGTCAACAGCTATGAGAAGAAAACCACGGCGTAACCTTTAGTCGACTAATTAATTAATACACAAGTAACAAAAGGTCAGAAACGAAGTCAAACTTCAGTAAGACATTACAAGTTGCACGACAAAGCTCATAACAAGCTGTTTTGAAAATGCACAGAAGTAACAGACCTAGTGATTATTGATTAGTTTTGATAGATGTGGTTTTGTTCTGGAATCTGATTAAATAGTGAGTTCTTATATGATGTAAATACAGTTTTCTTTGGGATATTCAAATCTCATATTACCATATATTTTCTCTAACGTATAGCGGCCATACTTGTCTTGTTTGCAAGAAACCTCCATGACGACAGCAATGCTTGCAGAGAGCATACTGAAAAACATTATTCTGAAATATCTTGGAAAATCATTTCTTATTGAAAGTAAAAGCTGATTAAAAACGGCCATTTTTTGCAGAGAGCATACTGAAAAACATTATTCTGAAATATCTTGGGAAAATAATTTCTTATTGAAAATAAAAGCTGATTAAAAACGGCCATTTTTTAAGATGTGATCACACGGGAAGCACAAAAAATAGCACTACAGTCTACATGGTAGAGAAGTTTACCATTTGAATCGACAAAATGACGCTTCGGCCTGGCTACATTTCAGGCTTGTTTCATACACTAGTACTGTCCATTCTGATAAACTTTACAACTGAGGTGAGGTGAGGTGATTTGGGGTATAACGCCGCTTTCAAGAGTATTTCACTTATATCGCGGCTGCTACCGTAGTATTATGGCAAGGAGAAAGCCTGCAACGCCATGTGGCTATGCATTGCGGTGAAACCTGCGAGGATCGGCTGGAACTAGCGAACCATGGGTGGTACTACGCTGAAATTCAGTGTAGCATTGCACCCAAACCTTACTGCGTGTAGAACAGTTCTCTACTGCAGACAAAGTTGCCATGCCCCTGGCGGGATTCGAACTCCGGACCTCTTGATCCGAAGCCGAACGCGCTAACCACTGCGCTATCCCGCCCCCCTTTACAACTGACCCTAGCTAAATATAAAATGAATATTATTAATAAAGCATTACTTTTGTCACACTGGAAGAGAAAAAGATAAAATTTCTTCAGGGAGAACTAAAATCTGAAATAGTCTTGATTTGAACAGTTCTCTAGTAAAATACATATCAACATATTGCTAAGACAACTGAACCTGGTGAATAACGTGACACTGATACACAATTTGTTAACTTATTGGCATGACAACAGTAATAACTGAAAATGGCAATCACAACATTGTTGGAAAATAAATAAAAATTATCCTCATGAAAAATGCAAAGTAAATATCACACGATTCCACTGGTACTAAATATATCTTGACACATTAACAAGTTTTGGCTTGGTCCAAGAAAATAAATATATAAAAAACATCACAATAAACATGAGCAATGAAATATGGATACACAACCACACTGATATAACACAGTGAAGTCACAGCCTGTGCATAACATAACTACATCAACTTGTCTCATAAAAGAATACCAAACTGGTTAATTATATTGAAGAAATTCACTAAAATTAAGTATTTCTAAACAAAGTTGTAACATTCGGCTCCATTATGTATATAATGTAATATTTTGATCTCTATGTGTAGAATAATTCTCATCTAAAACTCAATCACAATTTAGTCAAAGTTTGAGATGCAATTATTAATATGAGATGCAAATTAGTTTAAATGTTGATTTGATATAATAAGTAATATTGAGTGAGTGAGTGAGTTATTGTTTAACGCCGCTTCGGCAGTATTGCAGCCATTAGGGGCGATAACTAATATTGAAACAGTATCTGAAAATATTTGAGTTTAATAGAAAACTTCCATATAAAGCTTTTTAAGAGCAAACAAAACAACCCCAAAATGTTGAGATCAGAAATGAATATTATAAGCAATCTTAAAAATGAACAAAATGCAGAATTCTCACAAACAGACTATCTAACTACATCATTTAGAACTCTCTATACAATGAATGAACAACAGAACAACCATTTCTCTCATAACATGGAAAAAACTAACGACTGGAAATTTTAAGGAAAGGCACATTTTTTTCAATTCAAGAAATACAAATTGTGGTTAATAAAATTGGTGTATAATACATGTAAACAGAGAAAAGTAAAATATGCCTTTGGAACATCAAATTTGTATAAAGCAATTGCTAAAATATTCACACAAGTTTATAGCAATTGATAATAAAAGATGATATAAACACATTCCATACCAATTGTCACCTGATCTCAAATCATGAATGTAATCGTCATTCATGATAAATATTTGATTTCTTAACATCTTATAAATCATTGGCAGTTAAAACATTGTAAACAAACAAAAAATTTTACTAATTGAAAGTACTAATTGAAAACAGTAAAGGCCATTTTAGAATTTCGATGAGAACCTGTCATCGTGTCATGTGTTGAAAATGTTACATTTATTCACGAACATAATACTGAAAGAGAAATTGCACTTGTCAATAGAGTACGTCACGGGGAGCAGCACCAGTGTCTTCTGAGATCATCGACTGCTGGGAAGCTACAGATACAGTCTGGCAGACAAAGGGTTAAAGCTTAAATGTGCTTTAATTTTTGACACCTATATCATAGAAACAAGTCATGGGCTCTGTAGCTCATCAGGTGATGTTGAAGACTAAAATAACATGACAAAAGCTGTCAGCTGTTTAGATACAGATTCAACTGGCATAATTTTAAGTAATAATAATACAATAAAAAATTACCAACACATTACAAAATTTAATTCATCTAGGTGTAATAGTTTTTTAGTTTTCCATTTGGCTGTAAATGTGACAGATTCAAGGGCCATACCTTCATCAAAAGTGAATTTTCCAAGTTTTTTTTTATGAACTCAATCATCAAGACTATTATTCTCTCACTAAGATGTAATTCGTTAAAAAAAACATGTCCCAAATGGAATTTATTTGTACCAAGATTCAAAGGGCCATAACTCTGTGAAAATTAATATTTCAGCAAATACTTTCGAATTGATCAAGAATATCATCACTATCAAGATGAACAAATGATTACTCTACACCCCCACCTCCTTCGTAGCATACCAAGTTGTTCAGGTAATGCACAAGCCCTAGCCATGACCTTGAGAAAGACAACAAAGTGTCCAGTTTCAGTGAAGAAAAACCACATGACATTAAACTTGGAGAATATCCATCCAACGGTAGACAACCCGACACACTCTGCTCGCTGCTCAAGAGTTGTTCAGACAGGTGCTGATAGAACAGTCTGCTTTAACAAGTTATTAGTTGTGTTTGAGACATGAAATTTAGAAGTTCTAGTCTTCATCTAACAAAGAAGATATTCTCAACATGTGAGTTTCCCAGCATTAAAAACTTCAAGTGAGTGGGGTGTCTATCTACAGCCAATATCATCGAGAGTCATCTACCAAATGTAGAAACTTTCATCCCAAAGGTACTGCCCAAAGAATTTAAGATTGGTCTGGAGGAGAAGTTGCAAATGTGAAACTTTTAAGGACGACGCATGATGTACGAAAGCTGGCCCTTGTCATAGCCTCACCTGGCCTTAAAGACCTCATGAGCCAAAATCTAGAAAATATTATGGTTCCCATAGAAAAATCGCTTTGCTGCAACAGTTTCTAAAACATATTACAATTTTGATAATGATAAAAGCAATGGGATAGATGATACAGTTCTTATAATGTAGCAATGTTCTTGTTATATTTTACACATGTTGTACTGTTGGCCTCATGGCCATTTATACGGAATAAATGATTGATTATAATGTAGTCCTTCATTATAACCATATCAAAATCATTGCCTATGATAGAGATAGAGACACTACACATGTCATGTTACAGAACTGAAAGAGGGATATATATCTGCCATCTTGTCCAGGCATAGGATCATTCAACTTGAAGTAAATTTTATATTTAAGGGGCTCTCTCAGGACAAATGCATTGAAAATATTAACAGTTTACGCAAAACAATGGTCTATTTATACATACATTATTAACAATCTTACACGGAATGGATATTCATATACATACAATTGTTCCGATGGCACTAGAAATGACAAGAAAAACACTCGATTTTGTAAAGTTAAATGAGAAACTTGAAAGACCATGACATCAACTACTAACATTTCAAAAACTCTGAATAAAAGAAGTGCCAGCACAACTGTATAAAACGTGTCAGAAAGCATGGTCCCAGAGTTTCAAAGTTCACTTGCCACATAGACAGTTGTAAGTGCCTTACATTAACACTCACTGACAATCCACTACAACCGGTCTGGGCCTCACACCTCATTTGTCCTGGTCCAAGGGTTGAGTGAAGGACATCTCCAGGATTGGGAGGAGTTGATTCAGGTTCAGTGTGGAGTGTTCCCGTCTCCTCAGCCCCCACGCGTCTGTGTCCAGATTAGCGGTGGATGCACTCCTCTGGCTTGCCTGTAGGTCATGTGATCGCGTAAGACTTCCTGTGCTCCGAGCAGGTCGTAGACTTGAGTGGATGCGCTCCGGCAGACGGGACCGTGACCCCCCTCGAAAGGTTGGGGAGGGGGTTAGACTCTGTCTTGCTCCACTCCCGAGTGGGGGGCCCTGCTGGAGTCTGGAGGGGGTGGTCTGGCGGCTACCCACGGAGGGGTAGGTTTTGGGAGGTGTCAGTTTGCGGAGATTTGATGCTGCTTGGTGTAGCCTTGGTGGTGTTGATGATTGACGGTCAGGTGTCATGGAATTTACCTTTGACTGTGTTGATTTACGGTCAGGTGTCATGGAAATAACCTTTGACTGTGTTGATTGACGGTCAGGTGTCCTAGCATTCAACCTTGGTGGAGTGGACTGGATTCTTGCAGAAGCTGGCTGCATAGACAACTGTCTCGCTGAACTAGCAGCCAAAGGTCGAGAACCAGATCCATTTACCCTTGGTGAACTCTCGTCTGGTGACCTCTGAGATCTGGCGACATTACTTCCACCTGACATAGGTCTGTTGCCATTTAATCTAGGGGTCGTCTGTTTGGGAGGTGATCCCTGTAACCTCTGAGTTCTTGACCTAGTGACCTCCAACCCTTGACCCTTGACCTGAGGAGAGGAGCGTGCACTGCCGGGTCTGTCTGGCGTCCTCTTCACTTGACTAGTGCTGCTCACACTGGTACTGCTCCTACTGCTGCCAGATCTTGCACTGCTGGGCCGAGTGCCTGGTGTGGGCCTGCCGCGGCGAGACTCCTCTCTTGTCTGCAACCATACAGTACAATTAACATAACGTGTTTATAATTTTCACCTTGTTGGATCAGAAGATGAAAATAGGAAGGTTTTTTGGACAAATGGAAGAACTGCTGGGTTTGATCATAGATTTCCTTCTGATACAGAGCTGGATATAGATTATAGATGTACATTAGATACCAATGTTCACACGAGGGGGGCGTGTCCACTTGTGAAATATGAACTTTTCTACTTAACTTGATGAGATTCCCTCTTGATCTATGTATCTCACTAACCTTTTTGTTGGAGAGTTGTGGAGGCTTAGACACGACAGTCAGATCCTGATCTATACACACGTAGCTGGAACCTGCAACACCAGACGTTACACTCACGACATATACAACAATACACATCAACACACATCCCTTCGTGAACTTCATCATTGCTGTACAAAACATAGATAGGTTTCCTTTTACCCACAAAAACAGACATCTTCCAGTTTACCATGAGAAGCTGTTAACGCACAGTAGCACTTTTGCATATTATGTTTTCTCAAATTTGCCATCTGTGTAATATACTGGTACTTTAATGGGGAAATGGGTAACATCTCATTACACGATCTGATAAGCCGTATCAATAGAAAATGGTTATCTGTATTCAAAGAAAATGGTGCAACATATTATAAAGCAACAGTGGGGTGGAACTCTTCAATGTAAGAGGTAGATTTGTAGATCTTATGAGAATTTGAGAGTTCAGACAGCAAGATTGTTGAGCATTCAATCATTGCACCATATTCAAAACTTTACTAAGTATCACTCCATCAGTTGAACTACCTTTGCGCGGCCATTTTAATGTGAACACATTAAAATGACCGCTCAAAGGGAAATGGACTTGCATTGCTTTACCGAACCATGTACATTCATTTTTGAACTCTTTTTTAATCATTTAAGAGTATCATTTAACCATTGGTAACACTTATTTATATTTTTGTGATAGCACTTTATTTCAGTAAGAAAATTATGCTAAAGGATTATGCTAAAGGATGACAAGGACTATGAAGTGACTGTGACATACTCTTGAGGATGCGCTCCCTGATGTCGGCGGGGAGCTGCCTCCAGGCGGGGGAGAGCGTCACCTGGTGAATGTAGTGCTTCATGTACGTCTCGTTGTACGAGATCAGCGTGGATAGCAGCAGCTGCATGTCCTGGAGGAAAGTGGAGCACTTAGTCACGTTCTGAGGGACTGAAGGCACTATCACTTAATTAACTAAATAAACATGCAATTATCAATCTGTGGAGCTAGAAATCAATCAAGTTACATCTTGTTTTAAAATTCAGTCATTACCAATCATCAATAATGGGTACAATACCACTCATTAATAATGGGTACAATACCAATCATCAATAATGGGTACAATACCAATCAACAATAATGGGTACAATACCAACCATCAATAATGGGTACAATACCAACCATCAATAATGGGTACAATACCAACCATCAATAATGGGTACAATACCAATCAACAATAATGGGTACAATACCAACCATCAATAATGGGTACAATACCAACCATCAATAATGGGTACAATACCAACCATCAATAATGGGTACAATACCAACCATCAATAATGGGTACAATACCAATCATCAATAATGGGTACAATACCAACCATCAATAATGGGTACAATACCAATCATCAATAATGGGTACAATACCAACCATCAATAATGGGTACAATACCAATCATCAATAATGGGTACAATACCAATCATCAATAATGGGTACAATACCAACCATCAATAATGGGTACAATACCAACCATCAATAATGGGTACAATACCAATCATCAATAATGGGTACAATACCAATCAACAATAATGGGTACAATACCAATCAACAATAATGGGTACAATACCAACCATCAATAATGGGTACAATACCAATCATCAATAATGGGTACAATACCAATCAACAATAATGGGTACAATACCAACCATCAATAATGGGTACAATACCAACCATCAATAATGGGTACAATACCAATCATCAATAATGGGTACAATACCAACCATCAATAATGGGTACAATACCAATCATCAATAATGGGTACAATACCAACCATCAATAATGGGTACAATACCAACCATCAATAATGGGTACAATACCAATCATCAATAATGGGTACAATACCAATCAACAATAATGGGTACAATACCAATCAACAATAATGGGTACAATACCAACCATCAATAATGGGTACAATACCAATCATCAATAATGGGTACAATACCAATCAACAATAATGGGTACAATACCAACCATCAATAATGGGTACAATACCAATCATCAATAATGGGTACAATACCAACCATCAATAATGGGTACAATACCAATCATCAATAATGGGTACAATACCAACCATCAATAATGGGTACAATACCAATCATCAATAATGGGTACAATACCAACCATCAATAATGGGTACAATACCAACCATCAATAATGGGTACAATACCAATCATCAATAATGGGTACAATACCAATCAACAATAATGGGTACAATACCAATCAACAATAATGGGTACAATACCAACCATCAATAATGGGTACAATACCAATCATCAATAATGGGTACAATACCAATCAACAATAATGGGTACAATACCAACCATCAATAATGGGTACAATACCAATCATCAATAATGGGTACAATACCAACCATCAATAATGGGTACAATACCAATCATCAATAATGGGTACAATACCAACCATCAATAATGGGTACAATACCAATCATCAATAATGGTTACAATACCAATCAACAATAATGGGTACAATACCAATCATCAATAATGGGTACAATACCAATCAACAATAATGGGTACAATACCAACCATCAATAATGGGTACAATACCAATCATCAATAATGGGTACAATACCAACCATCAATAATGGGTAGAATACCAATCATCAATAATGGGTACAATACCAACCATCAATAATGGGTACAATACCAATCATCAATAATGGGTACAATACCAATCATCAATAATGGGTACAATACCAACCATCAATAATGGGTACAATACCAACCATCAATAATGGGTACAATACCAATCATCAATAATGGGTACAATACCAATCAACAATAATGGGTACAATACCAATCAACAATAATGGGTACAATACCAACCATCAATAATGGGTACAATACCAATCATCAATAATGGGTACAATACCAATCATCAATAATGGGTACAATACCAATCATCACTCATGGTTACAACACCAATCATCAATAATGGGTACAATACCAATCATCAATAATGGGTACAATACCAATCATCAATAATGGGTACAATACAAATCATCAATAATGGGTACAATACCAACCATCAATAATGGGTACAATACCAATCAACAATAATGGGTACAATACCAATCATCAATAATGGGTACAATACAAATCATCAATAATGGGTACAATACCAACCATTAATAATGGGTACAATACCAATCAACAATAATGGGTACAATACCAATCAACAATAATGGGTACAATACCAACCATCAATAATGGGTACAATACCAATCATCACTCATGGTTACAATACCAATCATCAATAATGGGTACAATACCAATCATCAATAATGGGTACAATACCAATCATCAATAATGGGTACAATACAAATCATCAATAATGGGTACAATACCAACCATCAATAATGGGTACAATACCAATCAACAATAATGGGTACAATACCAACCATCAATAATGGGTACAATACCAATCATCAATAATGGGTACAATACCAAGCAACAATAATGGGTACAATACCAACCATCAATAATGGGTACAATACCAACCATCAATAATGGGTACAATACCAATCATCAATAATGGGTACAATACCAACCATCAATAATGGGTACAATACCAACCATCAATAATGGGTACAATACCAATCATCAATAATGGGTACAATACCAACCATCAATAATGGGTACAATACCAATCATCAATAATGGGTACAATACCAACCATCAATAATGGGTACAATACCAATCATCAATAATGGGTACAATACCAACCATCAATAATGGGTACAATACCAATCATCAATAATGGTTACAATACCAATCAACAATAATGGGTACAATACCAATCATCAATAATGGGTACAATACCAACCATCAATAATGGGTACAATACCAATCATCAATAATGGGTACAATACCAATCAACAATAATGGGTACAATACCAACCATCAATAATGGGTACAATACCAATCATCAATAATGGGTACAATACCAACCATCAATAATGGGTACAATACCAATCATCAATAATGGGTACAATACCAACCATCAATAATGGGTACAATACCAATCATCAATAATGGGTACAATACCAATCATCAATAATGGGTACAATACCAACCATCAATAATGGGTACAATACCAACCATCAATAATGGGTACAATACCAATCATCAATAATGGGTACAATACCAACCATCAATAATGGGTACAATACCAATCATCAATAATGGGTACAATACCAATCATCAATAATGGGTACAATACAAATCATCAATAATGGGTACAATACCAACCATCAATAATGGGTACAATACCAATCAACAATAATGGGTACAATACCAACCATCAATAATGGGTACAATACCAATCATCAATAATGGGTACAATACCAAGCAACAATAATGGGTACAATACCAACCATCAATAATGGGTACAATACCAACCATCAATAATGGGTACAATACCAATCATCAATAATGGGTACAATACCAATCATCAATAATGGGTACAATACCAATCAACAATAATGGGTACAATACCAATCATCAATAATGGGTACAATACCAATCAACAATAATGGGTACAATACCAATCAACAATAATGGGTACAATACCAATCATCAATAATGGGTACAATACCAATCATCAATAATGGGTACAATACCAATCAACAATAATGGGTACAATACCAACCATCAATAATGGGTACAATACCAATCATCAATAATGGGTACAATACAAATCATCAATAATGGGTACAATACCAACCATCAATAATGGGTACAATACCAATCAACAATAATGGGTACAATACCAATCAACAATAATGGGTACAATACCAATCAACAATAATGGGTACAATACCAATCATCAATAATGGGTACAATACCAATCATCAATAATGGGTACAATACCAATCAACAATAATGGGTACAATACCAATCAACAATAATGGGTACAATACCAATCATCAATAATGGGTACAATACCAATCATCAATAATGGGTACAATACCAATCAACAATAATGGGTACAATACCAACCATCAATAATGGGTACAATACCAACCATCAATAATGGGTACAATACCAATCATCAATAATGGGTACAATACAAATCATCAATAATGGGTACAATACCAATCATCACTCATGGTTACAATACCAATCATCAATAATGGTTACAATACAAATCATCAATAATGGGTACAATACCAATCAACAATAATGGGTACAATACCAACCATCAATAATGGGTACAATACCAACCATCAATAATGGGTACAATACCAATCATCAATAATGGGTACAATACAAATCATCAATAATGGGTACAATACCAATCATCACTCATGGTTACAATACCAATCATCAATAATGGGTACAATACCAATCATCAATAATGGGTACAATACCAATCATCAATAATGGGTACAATACCAATCATCAATAATGGGTACAATACCAATCATCACTCATGGTTACAATACTTTTAATAACAATGTTAGAATCTGCACCAAAATGTCTCATTCCTGCAATAAAGAAGTTGTATATCTCGTTCTCACCAACTTCTAAATGTCATTGAGAGAAGTTTCAATACCAATCGTCAATCATGGTTACAATACCAATCAAGGTTAGCACGTACCTCTCCCCAGGGGCTGGTATCGAAGGAGATGGAGTGTTGATAGAGATCCAGCAGGGCCCGGTACGCTTCACACGCCTTGTGGGGCGGCAGTGCATCAATCACGTTGCTGAAGATGTCCTCCAACACACTCACACTCCAGGCTGCGTTCTGTAATAGTGAGTGAGTGAGTTGGGGTTTAACGCCGCTTTCAAGAGTATTTCACTTATATCGCGGCTGCTAGTATTATGGCAGGGAGAAAGCCCGCAACGCCATGTGGCTATGCACTGCGGTGAAACCTGCAAGCATCGGCTGGAACTAGCGAACCATGGGTGGTACTACGCTGAAATTCAGTGTAGCACTGCAACCAAACCTTACTGCATGTAGAACAGTTCTCTACTGCAGACAAAGTTGCCGTGCCCCTGGCGGGATTCGAACCCCGGACCTCTTGATCCGAAGCCGAACGCGCTAACCACTGCGCTATCCCGCCCTGCATTCTGTAATACACATTACACTCATAACCCCATCCTCAAAGTTTGAAAATGTCATGTCTCTACATGATGATGATGATGATCGCCTCTATGGAATGGATACACAACCGAATGTCCAATACAACAAACAAAACTTGTCATCTATTTGAGGAAGATTTTATGAGATATTTTCTAAGAACAAAATCTTTAGTTTGTGAAATAAAAGTTTATTTTCTAAATCAAAATTGTAATTCTGCAGTGGGTTTCATGTAGTTAGACAAGGAACTGAGAATAGATGAAAATACATGCAAATCTCAGCTTCCTATGTATGACCTTCTGTTCAACATTATCTCTCACCTGGCCTGACCGTAGGAACCTCTGAGACTGGACCACAGACACAAAGTGCTGACTCGTGAACTCTATAGCAGCGTCCATCAGCTTTGCGGTCAGGTCCTGGAGGGGTTCCGCCCACTTGACCCTTGGCATCTTGCTGGTCAGCTTATGGCACTCCAGGATCATGTCTATCACGGTCTGGTCAGTCTGTGGACAGAGCCTTCGACTGTACCTCCTCATATCTCACTTACAGTTTCTTTCACATTTAAATAAGAAAGATTAAAATATAAAACAATAAACATGCAAATTATCACCAGTCATCACATAATTCTTATTGACAAACATAAAATCATAATTATGGTTAACAGTTTAAATTAAAAAAAAAAAAAGACCGTTTGCCATAAATTGACAATCTTATTCTAAACCTATAAACAGAACTACATTCAGAGCACAGTATTACATGGAAACTCTAGTATCGTCTACTGCTAAGTGTATCTGCTAATTCCCGCCAGAAAGGCAAGAGAAGGCACCCACCAGCTGGTCGACCATTGAGTTGTAGGTGATCCCGAGCACAGTGTCAGGCATGCTGGCAAACTGCTTCGTGGCTGCCAGCTTTGTGAAGAACTTGTTGATCCACTTGAGCAGGCGATCTCGGAGCTCGTCTAGACGGTACGACACCGCCACTGTCAGTGCATAGGCCACCGTCGTCTCACATGTCGGACACGGCTGGATGTGTAACAAGTGTCAATCATTCGAAAACATGCCATCTAAACAGTGAACAAATCTAACATTGTTCTTTTACTTTTTAGGGCTAAGCCACTCTGAGGGTGTGGGTTCGAATCCCGCATAGGGACTCGGACTTCAAAGTACAAGAACTTGTACTATTGAAGGTAGTGTTATCCCAAATGTAACAATGTTAGAATCGTCATTGAATTTGAAAGATGGATCATTTTTTATGAAATGAAATAGGTAACGCCATGCATAGTACAAGCTAACAAAAGATCCCTGAATTTAACTGCCATCAGCTTTTTAAAAAACTTAATTTTAATGAAATCTACAGATTGCTTCATAAGAAGAAAGACATTATAAATAAGATACAACTAATGCCCAATAGATGCACACAAAGTGTGAATTTGAAATATTTTCAATAAAAGGTAACTCAAAACATTTTAACAACCAATAAGTTTTTGTACAAGATTGGTTTGATTGATTCACCACTATGCATATTCTGTAAACAGACGCAAGAATCTGTACAGCATTTATTATTTGAATGTAACATTGTATATGGAGTGTGGAGAGATTTGGCATCATGGCTTGGAACCTTGAGTGAAGGACATATTGAATTAAATCTTGAAAATATACTTTTTGGCTTTAAAGGGAAAAATAACAATCCATTAAATGTAATCTGCCTGATTGTGAAAAAAACCATTTACAATATGAGCAGAAAAGATTCAAAGCCAAATTTTAATCATATTAAAAATGAAATAAGAAGATACTATAAATTATGCAAATACATTGCTTACTCAAACAATGAACAAACAAAATTCTTTGCGTTTTGGTCATCACTCCACACTCTATTAATATAACCTTATTCACAATGATCTTCCAATGTTTCTTCTATTTCAATCCCTTTATTTCATGTGCAAGAAACTACTGTTTACAATGAATAGGCCATATCATTGTGTACAAGAATGTCAACACTCTTCTTAATTTGAGATGACATCATGCAAATCAACAGGTTTTTTGTTTTATCTTCATATTCCTATATACAAACAAGTGTAAACATTGTCCTATATGCTTGTATATATATGTAATGTGATTTCTTGGGAATAAAAACATAAAAAAAAATAAAAAATAAATAAGATACAACAGTCTCTTCAAAGCACCTTGTGGAAGAAGTGACAGCTGTCCTTCCTAAGATGGAAGGTGACAACATCCTTGAGTCCGTCGATCCCGTACATGTCTGCAACGTGGAGTAGCTGGGTGAGCTCACACTCGTCGATGACGTCGATCACGCCCCCGTACAGGTACAGCAGAAGCTGCTCCACCGCAGACAGACTCGCTCTGTGGGGACAACCAGGGGCAGGGTCAACACAGACATCATGTCAGTCTGATATTAACACTTTCCTTTTAAGTATCTCTCATCCCTGGTTACCCAGGGTTTTATATATGCTCCGTTACTCTCCACTATATCACCTATGGGAAACTCTATCAGAGAAATCTGTACTCAAATTACCCGCCCTTTGCTGCCGTGAGCCAATCAAACTGCTATGGAGTTTGGACCTGCGAGCCAATGACAATTCATATCACTTCGTTTCAAAGCAAGCAAGGTCATTGTGTTAGCCATGCATCCATCATTGGTTATCTCCCTTGACCATTCCTTATCGCATTGAGCATTTTCTTTGGTTACTGACTTCGTCACGCTGGCCAAGGGCGGGTAATTTGAGAACAGATTCCCTTGATAAGGTTTCCCATGAGTGATATAGTGGAGAGTAACGAAGCATATATAAAACCATGGGTAACCGAGGATGAGTATCTCTATTTAACACAGATTCATCATGTCAGTCTGATAAAAAAACTCTTTCCTTCTAAGTATCTCTAATTAGTACTGTAAAACGTCAAACAAGCAAGTTATTACTCCTCTCATGCAGGAACCATTCGAATTATTGAAATATCTTTCATTGTTTTTGAGAAAAACTTTCACTAAGATTCATTATTTTCAGATCTACGGCGGCCATCTTGGATGTTTCCATGGCAACGGGTGACAGGTCATCTGGAAAATACTTCAAAATAATTTAATACATGTTTACCAACCTATTTAGACATAATAAACCAATTAGATCCATTGAAATATTTGTTTCATCTTTGGGTGCAGTGTCTGGCCTTAAGGCAGCTAAAATGGTTACCATAGTTAAAATTGACCCTTCCCTTGTGTGACTAGGAAGATTCAGTTATGGCTCTACTTGTAAGACTCACCCCTCCAAGACTATCTTGTCTTGTCCACTCTCGGACCACAAACCTCCAAACATGGCCTCGAAGTAGTTGCTTCTGCATGCCAGGATACATCTGTAACACAATCTTATAGACTACAGAAAACTCTAATCAGGTCAATAAAACCAGATAAGCAATGTTACATTAAATATCTCCCTTGGCTAACCCAAAACGACCTAGCTCAGCAAACGAAAATTGATAAATCTCATATTATTACATCTGGAGTTTGAATGCTTTCACATAACATTAATGAATTTGAAACATATAGTTGTCATTCACAAAGGTGATATTATGTACATGGATAAATTGAGCTCAACATAATGTTATTCCTAAAAGGCACAACATCGTCACCAAATAGATAACTTCCAAACAATATTTTACATTTTCAAGGCTATGACATTACGGAAGATGTATATATGAATGTACTATAGCCCATCCTCAGTTACCCAGGGTTTTATATATGCCCCGTTTCTCTCCACTATATCACCCATGGGAAATTTCATCAGAGAAATCTGTACTCAAATTACCCGCCCTTGGCCGGCGTGAGCCAATCAAACCGCTACGCAGCTTGGACCTGCGAGCCAATGACAATTCATAGCACTTCGTTGCAAAGCATGCTAGGTCATTTTGTTAGCCATCTGTCATCGGTTATCTCCCTTGACCATTTCCGTCTTATCGTATTGAGTATTTTCTTTGGTTACTTACTTTGTCACGCCGGCCAAGGGCGGGTAATTTTAGTACAGATTTTTCCATGGGTGATATAGTGGAGAGTAACGGAGCATATATAAATAAAACACTGTTTAACCGAGGATGACTATAGTCCTGTTGCCTCAATACTGGAACAAAGATAACCTGACTGGCGCCTTTTACCTGTGAGCCTTGAACTCGTGTCCATCTACCACCAGGGTTGTATCACAGTCAATCTCCTGCAGGAACATCCGCAGCAGATCCGCACCCAGCTTACTGCAGGTCGTGTGCGGCAAGCTCAGGCTGTAGGACATCTTGATCATCTCCGACAGTTCATCGGTCCGCACTGCGTCTTCATTCACTTCAGAGACATCCTGAGAAGTTTCTGTGCAATGGGCATCCTTCGTTTTGAAGATAGATCTCGGGCCCTCCTCACTGTCTTCTGTTACCTCTTCATCATGTCCGTCTTCAACTTGCTTTTCCTTGTGGTTCTGGTTACTGTCTGTTTCCATAATTACACTGTTTTGTTCTGTTTCCATAGTTACACTGTTTTGTTCTGTTTCCATAGTTACATTGATGCTGCCTGGACTGAGAGGCACTTGATCAACATTGACGTCACTGCCCTGAAATACATGCATGTGTTAAAGGGAAAGTTCTATCACCGATCTATCAGCAGCATCCGCCATCTTGGATTCTTGGCATTACGTGAAATGAAAACACGCTATATTTAACCCAATTTTACACTTTCAAAAAAATAAAACATATACAACTAGATGAGCGTTTGCGGGACACCGCAAAAGCAGAGCAGCTCTGAAACTGTTCCGCCTTCTCCTCAGCATAAATAAAATGGGAATTTTTTTGGACAAAAGTTTGTTCAGTATTCAAGTCATTCTAACAAGTTGAATCATTACAGGGGTCAATTTTCACATGTTTGTTCTTAAAACCTATTTCTGATTTCAAAATTGGATCAAAGGATTAACATGGCCTTAACCAATATCTCATGACCTTGACCTTTGACCTTCAAGGTCACACCATCAATGATTACTTTTCATTGTGTATAACAATCATGCAATGATTCAAAGTGTTAATAGTTAAAATAAGGCATGTTCGCAAAACTGCATGCTTAAGTTGTGACCTCGCTGTGACCTTGACCTTTGACAGATTTTAGTGAAAACCTTTTCAAATCTCAGTCTTTCTCCATACCAAGTAAGGGCCTGATAGCACAGAAGTTGTTGAAGTTATCGTGTTTACAAGTAGTGATTTCAGAACTCATGACCTTGACCTTTGACCTTGAATTTGAGCTTGTCAAAATAATTCCCCAGGTGTACAAGAAAGAAGCTATATATATGAGGTGTTGATACCTTCATGGAAAAAAGTTATTTAGTGATTTCAGAACTGGTGACCTTGACCCTATCTCGTGACCTTGACCTTTAAAATTCAAGGTCACACAATCAGTGATCAATTTTCATTGTGTATCACAATCATGTAATGATTCAAAGTGTTAATAGTTGAAATAAGACATTTTCGCAAAAGCATGCTTAAGTTGTGACCTCGTTATGACCTTGACCTTTGACGGATGTTAGCGAAAACCTTTTCAAATGTTGGCCTTTCTCCATAGTTGATATACACCCAAAAAGAGCCTGATAGCACAAATATTTTTCAAGTTATCATGTTTACAAGGATTTTTTTAGCGATTTCAGAACTCATGACCTTGACCTTTGACCTTGAATGTGAACATGTCAAAAAAATTCCCCAGGGGCATAAGTAAGAAGTTATCTATATGAGTTCTCAAAACCTTCTAGGAAAAAAGTTATAGCCAATACAAAACGCGGCGGCGACGGACACTGCACAAAAACTGGTATACAGCTGTGATGATGGACTATACTCACCTCGTCTGCCCCTGCAACCACTCCATTGGTACTGTCCGTGGCGGCATCACTAGGCGAGTCCTGGTCCACACTGAGAGAATGTGTGCCCAGTGTGATTACTGATGCATAACCATTGCCTGCAAACAGGATACAGATGATATTTCAAATAATTATGCATAAAGTGGATCAATGAGAAACAGTCAGTAAAAGTGATGATTGACATCTGCATAGAGCCATTAACTCTGTAGCTCATTAAACATTGTATTGTTCATGTTGAGGAATGATATCAATTGTGTTCCAGGTAAAAATAATACCGTAATAATAATAATTGATATTTTTTTTTTTTGTACAGGCGCCTATATCCAGGTACTAATACCAGCTCATGGCTTGAAAACCCCAAAACTGGCCAGTGGCAGTGAATAACAAAAACTTTAGACTAAATTTGTTGATAATTTGTGGTTGATCGATTCCCCAAATCATGCTACAAAAATAGAGCCATTGGCTATGTAGCTCTTTAGTTTTGTGCATGATTTATAATTTAAGCTAGTTTATCATTAATAACCAAGGTCATAAAAATAAAACACTATTAGTTAGTGAGAACATGTTATTGCTATGGGTGTGACACTGACTTGAAAACAGTGCTAGTATCTGCATCGAAATGTCTCAACAATAGCAACAAAGAAATTGACTCTTAGGAGGAGAAGACAAGCTTACAGATACACTCAACGGATGGATGTCGGACAACGCCATAAGCTCATCTGGTCTTGCAGACCTGATGAGCTAAAAATACAATTTATGAACAATAAAATATTCTTAAAAAGATAAATATCAGTTCCTTAACAAAACCTGTGTTAGAAATCAAAGAATGTTTGATAAAATCTTAAAACTTACTTCCACCTTTATGTGAATCTCCGTTCAGATGAGGAAAGTGTTCCTTGCATGAGTAGAAGTAGTTGACGTCCTCCACATAGTACACTTCTCTACAACACAATACACAACATTAGATTCCAAGGTAAATAAGGTATACCAGGTATCAACCAGACTAATTTTCATTGAGGTGAGGTGAGTCGGGTTTTAACGTCACTTTCAACAGTATTTCACTTATATCGCGGCTGCCTGTATTACAGCAGGGAGAAAGCCCGCAGAGCCATGTGGTTATGCATTGCGGCGAAACCTGTGAGCATCGGCTGGAACTAGCGAACCATGGGTGGTACTGCACTGAAATTCAGTGAAGCAATACACCAAAGCCTTACTGCGTGAAGAACAGTTCTCTACTGCAGACAAAGTTGAAATTTTCATTGAAAACTGCTCATACATAATTTCTTAGTCAACACTTTTATACCATATACTGTGATATAATCTCGGAGGACATTTAGCTAAATGAAATCAAAGGGGGCGCTTATTCAGACGTATGTGATTTCATTTTGTCAGTGATGTAGGGATATCAAGGAGCATGTTTGCAGACAGATGACAATTTATTACGGTATAAAGACCAAGGATGAGCTAGAAAGTTAGGTTAGGTGACAGCAAGTTAAAACCAGGATGAATTACCGGACTAGAGTTTCAAGTTCCTGATTATTCAGATTGCTTAAGGTCACTTTGTCTTCAGATTCGGCCTGCAGCTCTGGGAAGATAGATCCAACCCTGTAGACAAAATATGTATGTTAGAGTAAAGGTTTGTTACCATCTTGTAACCATTTATAAAGCCTAGACTATGACTGTAGATTATCGCAGAAGAAAATGCTCGAAGGCTAAAAATAGAGCAATTGACTCTGTAACTCATCAGTTATTACAATATTCATTATTTACAAGTATTAGACTAACATAACAAATATTGAAACACTGCCAATTCACTAAAAATAAATTTTAAATCCACATTGGTCAAGGTATGTCAACACAAAATATAATCATTACTGACCTTTTCATTCTAAGAAAGTAACAAGTATTTTTAAATGTGTGCCTCTGTTTTGTCTCTATTAGAGGCTTCTACAATAGATTTTACCTTCTGTCTTGCCCATCTTAAGAGCACTGACATTATTCCCTGTACAAATTACTTTTATATTTATATCTTTTACATGTTCTTTACAGTTTATTATAATGTATATTTAAATCATCTCTCATAATTCGCTAAGCGATTGGTCGTGTATTTCTAATGTATTGTATTTCATGCACTTTGTATACCATTGTAATACGAATGAGATGTAAATGATATTATCTGTCTGTCTGTCTGCCTGTATGACCAGATCACTCAAGGAACCGGTTTTACAAGAGCTTGAAATATGATGCCAATATAACCAGAAACCTTTAAGGTTCACAATAAAGTCAGCTTTCAATGTGCATTTGGAAAATGTGGGAAATGTTTTCGAAAAAGAGGGAGAGGGGGGAGCAAATACAATTTTTGATCCCAAAGTGCATAGTTCAAGTGTTCTTGAGATGTTATTCAATGATGTTAGTACCAGTACCACAAGAAAGTAGATATAACTAGGTTTTATAATTATTGAAACTTTCACTTCTTTACCAAGAAACTTACCGAGTAAGAAATATGCTTTTATGAGCTTGTATTGTCTTGGTACCATTGGTGATGATGAGATCGGTGTGTATTTCTTCACCCAGCATCCTGCGTACAAGGATAAAAGGTGACTGTGTGCTTATCAATTCACTGTATCTACTTAATCTTCTAATAATTCGAAATTGCCTATTTTGACCCAAACTGTGTTAAAGAAGTTCAAATATGAACACAATTAAAAATATGAAGAACCATTGAGTAAGTTAAGTGTTTCTTATACAAAATGATAGTAATCGCTAGAGAAGTGTTTCTTTCACAACATGACATATGAGACAATTTGCATGTCACGACATCTGATATATTTAATATCTGTACTGAATCAGGTGATAAATAGATAAACGTCAAAAACATCACATTTCAATTTCCATGAGTACTATTTTCTTTGATTACAGTGTGGGGTTGACCACAATGCATTGCATGATAAATAAATAGACTGAATTTAGACTGAGAAAGACCTTTACTTAATAACTATATAATTAGCACAATTTCTCCACTTTTGTAGGGTTAAGAAATTTTTGTTTTAAATTATCAATGAAATGATTTTTGTCAATTTTATCAACATATCCTGGTACTCAAATAAATATGAATATGAATCTTATTGAAGTACTGAGAGTTTTATAGATATTACATATTATGATCCCTAGAAATGTTGGACTAAGAAGTATGATATCAGTGAATAAAATAAAATTGAAAATTATCCCGCTAAAAAGTGTGATTTTGTTGATTTAATTGATAAAACTGAACAATATCCCCCTAAACAACCAGCTTAGACAAAAGTTACTAGACAATAGATGGATAACACACTAAACACAGTTTCCTGGCTGACTTTATTCAAACACTGTTACACTGACGGATAATCTAATATGGATCTGTAGAGAGATAGTTTACCTGAGAACATCATCTCTCAGTTGTTGTGAAATCTTCACTCTAATCCGGTCCTTTTCCTTGAGACATTTGTCATGGAAAGCAGCACTCTGGTACCCTGCGTGCTCTTTAGGACGTGCCATGTCTCAGCTCGTCAAATACAAAGTATTTTTCTGCAAAATGAATATACACAATTTAAACATTTTCCTATCATATAATGAACTATTCACAATCTCATTAAAATCATATCTTTGATTCGTACCTATTTACCTATTTGGGATATCACTCATCCAAGATCTGACGGAATCCTGTAGAGTTCCCGTGTTCACCGGAAGTTGTCACTTTCCCATTGAAAATGCATGCTTTCAGATTTCTAGTATTTCGTTTCCACAAAAACTACCTAGATAGGACCGGCACCCTGTCTTGAACTCATTAAGGCATTGCGACGCCTATGTGTATCAAATTGATGTCAGCTCCTCACAGCATGTGACACTTATTTATTACCCATATGGATGAAAATAACAGAGTTTATATTATTGATATGTTGCCTAGCAACGATTGTTTTATTTCGTTGTCTGTGACGTCATAAAACAATTGTTCATGACATCACTGTAGCTTGCCGTCGCAAAGGAATTGGGCTATTTCCTGGCTAATTTTACGCGAATCAAATGGGTAATAAAGAAATTAATAAACTCGAAAGTGTGTCATGTGACTTTAACGAAAAATTGTGTAAATTTATGTATAAACCTCGCTCTTGCTCGGGCAATACTAAAATTCACACTCGTTTCGTAAAAGTCATATGACACACTTCCTCGGGTAATAATCTCTATATATGCATCAGCTAATTAGCAGTTTCTCCTAGCGAGAGACGTACGATCAAGCCATTGGATTGTCAAGCATACGCGACGTCATGACATCAGAAGTCTGTATATGGCACGTTATGACCATTGTGGTTATTTGATTTTTAATCTTGAACTAGCTTACACACTGTACAGTATAGTGACTACAGGCCTGCATATTAACATCACTACTGTACTATTGTATTGATCTGATTCACAGAAATCCTTAAGATTTCAGGTCCTACCTCGATCAGTATTATTAAAGGTGCATCCATTGTGTTTCATAAAATTTTATTTGGCTTTAATACGTTCCAACACACCATATGTGATGTTTACAATACAAATAAATTCACTTATCTTGCATATTCATCCCCAATCGCCAAACATATCACATTTACTATTTTCCAATTAAAATCGAGTAACATCATTATGCATGTGTAGAAACCGAAAGTGAACGTCCTATTTACATGCACAGTAGTTATATGACCTATTGAACATTATTAACCCAATTTTGTTATTTTGTCTGGTGTAAATAAGATTCAAAAATTACGTTTGACTCTGTGGCGCGCGCCACACGCGGTGCATTGTCCGGTTTTCGATCAGAAATCACTACTTTTACCTTCATATCGTCAATATACTAAGTCCAGTATCATTAAAATGGTTGTTTTCGGTAACAGTTGGTACTTCTCGATAAAATAAGACCATTTACAACGTTTGTCATATTTGACCCCCAACAACACAATGGATGTACCTTTAAAAATCAATGTTATCAGAAAATGTCCAATCATTCAAAATAACATGTGGAGATAAAATCATTAAAGGAATAGAATTAACATGATTTGCTGTTTGTTTACAGAAGATCCGTCTTGCCGCAGAACGGGCACTTGTGTATGAGCACGGCCGACAGTGCTCCAGCCTCAAGCGCAATCTGACAAACACAATATTCAATGTTAATAGTGTCATACAAACCTGGATAACATTCACAAACAATTCCCAGGTTCCGCAGCGCTTTTCACTTGATCATTTTGATGTCATTCCTCTTATTTTTCAGATGATGGAACATTATCTAAGGGAGGCAACTCCGAACAGTTTCCGATACCGCTAAAAAGATTCCAAATGCTTTCTTGATCTGTAGATCTATAATAGATGGTTTTATTTAACGTTTTACTTATGTTTGACTTATAGGCATGTTTGCCTCAACTTATTACGTTCTAAACATAAACAACTTTTACATCAAAATTTCTTCAAATTTGGATACATTTCATTTGAAATATATACCTATAGTTTTTTAGAGGCATTCTAGAAGTTCTAGTGTTAAATTACGCCATAATATCTTCACCGATTTCGTTCGAATTTGGAACATAAGCTCATAACATCGTTTATAAACAATATATGATTGCAAAAAAATCTAGATTTAAAAAAAAAAAAATATTATCCAAACAGTGATTCAAAACCATGTAGGCCTACAGTAAAAAGGTTTAGAAAAACATTTACATATAGTTTATTCGTAGATGAAACAGGTTCGTAGATAGGATTTTTTTACGGTTTCGTAGAGACAGGTTCGTAGAGAGTAAAAAAATAGTAGCTTAAATAAATAGCAATTCAAGTTCATTTGAGATAAATAAAGAAAACAGGTAATTATGATTATACGTTCAATCATATCAAATCAAGATATGTACAGAATAAGAGGCACTAGGCCTACACTACTAGACTATAATTATTTATTTCATATACTACCTGATTCTTGGAAAAAGGTTATTAAACATACACGAATCATTCCTCACTACAATCTGTATATCAGTTTACCATAAAAAATATAATAAAGCCCACTAAAGGTCCATTCTCCACTAAACGTGCATATTGGTTGGTGTAGGTGATTGGAAATAAAATGTCTCATAGATTAATATTTGTATATGGAATCTGTAGGGGAGAGTCAGGGGAACAATTTCCTGAAGTGGCTGGCCTGTAGCATCCTTTTGCTTGATTTTATTTTGGTCAACACTCATATACCTGTTGTGTGATTCAACAGATACGTTACTACACTACGTATATAGAATGAGTTATGTATATACACAGGAACACGAATAAAACATATATTATTGTATGTTATTGAAATGTTAACCTCTTTTGTCACACAAAACACGCGTCCGGTCTGAAGGGGTCCTGTTTTGAAATATGTTAAAGACGGTTTATGTAAATAGGAAAGACTTATTTTTTAAACATTTATAAAATACAAACATATAATTTTCTACATATACGTATGGAATCGAACACAGGTATGCATTGTTATTCATGGGATGCATTTTACTGTGCACAACATCATCAAAGAACAGAAAGACGCCAGTATAAACAACTTAACCTGACTATGACTAAAGTTATTCATCAAGATACAAATAGTAACGTATCTGTCATTTATATGTCACGAATCTAGTTCCATATAAGATGAACATAATTTAACCCAAAAACATGAACTTGTATACTAACATGTAGCATATTAACATTATATAATGCTAAACTACTGAAATGTTAGTAAACTCTGATAGAATGTGTACTACAGCAAGTAAACAACAGATACGTCAGCAAATGCAACAGATACGTTACCTTGAAAAACCTCACAGTCATTTCGTAATTTATCAATGCACTAAACTTTTTACAATCATAAATCAGAGATACATTTTGTATGATATAGTTAATATAAGAATAAACCATTACAGCATGTTGAAAGGTAGTAAAATCTGATAGAAAATGAGCAACAATTTAAAAACAAAATTGCAACAGATACGTTACCATGAATACATCATGTCCTGTCATAATTAACCACTGCACTTAACTTACTAGAACATAATTTGGAAATAACCTTTGTATTGAATAGTTAACATATAGAAAAACCAAATAGCGTATTTCACAACCTTCACACTGTTTATGAAACAAGATTGATTCGATAACAAGTACTTCTCGTTCAGTTTGGTGGCATACCCTTTCACCCGCCCTTCCTTGGTACCGGAAATGCTTCTTTTGTGAACATATTGTCATTCATCTTGTCGCCTGTGGGCTTCACATGCAGTCAGAGAATTTTTTCCCCATTGGTAATATATTGGTAACGTATTTGTAACGTATATGTTGGTAACGTATCTGCTGGACATAAAATGTATTTGGATGTTTTGACCAACCACTTAAAGGCAGAAGAGTGCTGTCACCCTCCAACTATTCAAAGCACTACGTGCAAGATGGCCATGTATGAGAGTTGGTGACTGTAAGCAGAATAATTCCACAATGGAAGGCAACATAGGTATAACGTATCTGTTGATATTTTCGCGTACCTTTTCCAATTTTGAGTAGTCTACCCAAAACTACAATTTTATGAGACTTTGTGTGTTTCAGATGATTGTCATATATTGTTGTATATCTATTTGTGGTTAAGATGACATAGTAATTAATTTTATATACCCAAGGATTTGATTTGATAATACAATATGAATTTTGGTAACGTATCTGTCTGTCATTTTGGAGACACCTATATCTGAGATTTTTTTGAAAAACACTGATATACTAAAGTAATGGATTCATACTAAATGTATTCTAGTGCTATCGAGACATCTTTAGAATCGAAGTTTTAGAATTTATTATACATAATTTTCAATTAGACAGATATAATTGTAACTGCCTATCGACTGGAGACATGCATATTTGTGTAGATTTGACACATTTAGAAGCCTAAATGAAAAATATATTTGTTTCTATAACTTATGTTAAATGTGTACTGACACTGCCATGTAAATTCATAATTTCCATGAAAACGTTCAAAAGATATCCCATGGAAACATGAGTTTCTGGTAAATGCACGTTTAGTGGAGAATGAGCCAAAAGGTGAGGTGAGCTGGGGTTTAGCCTTCAAGATTATTTCACTGATATCGGGGCTTCTAGTATTATTGTGGGGATAAAGTCCGCAATGTCATGATAGCTATGCATTGCAGTGAACATAACAAAGCGAACCATGATGGTACTGTGCTGACATTCAGTGTAGCATTTCATCCAAACCCTACTGCATGTTGAAAATCTCCAGAGCAGACTAAGCTGCCCAGCCCTTGGCAGGATTCAAACCCCTGACCTCTTGATCCAAAGTTGAACTGCGCTATCCCGCCCTATCCCAAAAGGCACATCTCCACATATTGATTCTTCCACATACCAGTCTTACAGTTTGTTAGTTCTGCTCTGAATATAAACGTTTTTAGTTACATTTCCAAGGAAACAGGAACAATAAGAATGAAAAAAAAGTTGAAAATACTAAAAGGCACGTCTACACATGAATTGTCCCATATACCAAGTTTCATTCAGCTGTGAATAACCAGGAAGCAGTTTGCTTGAAGAGTTTAGACAGAGTCAGGCACTGTTAAGACTCATCAGTTTGCGGCCACTATCACACATCAGTAATGCAATCTCAATGGTTTTGAACAGTGTTACATTGGGGGGAAATAATTATACAAATGATTTACTTTATTTTATTCCGAACAAAATATTAAATCTATTACATCTTCAAATATCTTGGCACAATTAAGCTTAAACATTTTGGATCTTTGATTGAGGTTTTACAGCTGGTAATAAAATTAATGTTCCCAAGTACATTGAAATGTTTATGTAATGGAGAATGATTGATTCCTAAATAATAATCAACTGAAAACACAATAGAGTGACGTCATGACCATGGATTAAGTGAAGAAAAGGAAGGCAAACATGTTCTCAAAACGCAATAAAATAAACAAAATCATTATATTTACTGAAATTTACTGGAAATTTACGGAAAAGAATTGGTTGATCAATGTTACATTCTGTGTCAATCTCCCAATTTTGTTTGAATGTGAATACGAATAGAAAAAAAAAAAAAAATTGTGTAAAACTAGCGACTTAACGTCTTTGGATTTCAAATCCGCATTTCTACGACAAATTTCTTTTCCACTGATGTTACACTGGATGGAGACATGTAACATTCTGTGTTTCCACTTCTTGTCATTGACCCAAGTCATCATGGTGGTATTTTGAAAACTGAAAACATAAACTGACGGGCAAAAGAAAGTATATCACACACTTGTTTTCGATTAATTCGATGTTTTAAAGAAATGAGATGCATTTGATTATGGCACGATATAATAACACCTTTCGGCAGTAGTTTGAATAACTTCATTGGTGACTGTTTTATTTTTAAACTAAAATATCATTATTTAAAGTAGACAGGGGTAAGAAATGAAAGTTACACCAACATGACCCCTACCATGTTCAAAATGTTGTAAAAGTGTGCAGGACGAAGCATATTTATTGATTTTCACACAGAGTATGTGTTATATGTCGATGAACAGTTGTGTTTTATCAAAATTAATTTGGAGGAATTTCAAAATTTAAATTTTTAATTTTTATAAACAAAAATTCAAACCGCGTAGAGGCATTCTTTGACTGATTTAATGTTTTGGACTAATTTCACCAACTAGTCCGTTTTTCATTACGACGTCGAAAACTCGACATATTTGACTTTGAGAATTATACATATGATAAATACAACTGAGCCATATACTTTCTTTTGCCCGTACGTTTACATACAACCCAACAAAAGATGAAATGTTTTCACTACACGTGTTTCGATTGCCAAGGTGACCCAGTACCTAATTTCAATCCAAGACAGTAGGTCTTCATCGAGGCTCATGTGTGTAATAACACTAAGCGGGGTACCTCGGTACCATATAGGCTCCTTTCCACCGCTTTCTTTCGACATTCTTCCGATGTAATTTTGGTGCGTATAATAAAGTTTTTCTTTGTGTATGTTCAAGTTATAAATAAGTTCTGTTTTATCAAGAATATAATTATGGATAATTCCTTTGTCCAATAGTGTATTTTTAATGTACTTCTTAGTTGCCCAGAACAATGTGCGAGTATCTCTGTCATAGTCAAGGGCAAGTTTGGTTTAAACATATTTTATTCATCATGAAAAGGATTAGGAACAAGTTTTCCAACTTAGAATACCCTCTCCTTGGTAAATACATAGGTTATTTACATATTTTACAAACAGATGACAGATAGATGACAGACATCAGTATTAGAAGAGGACATAGATTCTATGAACTAGAGTAATATTGATATGCTATACAAATCGTTTAGTCTCACTTATGAACGTTTGCACTGACTTAAATACACTTGTATTTTGACTTGGTGATAGGTCTGCACTTCCTTCTAATACAAGTTTGAAGTCGACTGTAGTACCAACTAAATTACAATTGCGCTTTACAGATGCTATACAGTTTGCTCTCTGTTGCTTATACTTTGGGCATTCAAACAAATACTGATATGAATTCTCAACAGGGTTACCACAAGTACAGTTTGAAGTAGTCTTAATTCCAACTCTGTATAAATCAAAATTCAAACAACTTACTGAATATCGCAATTTGGTATGAAGAATATTTAGATGTCTTTTACCGCATGAATAATATTGGGGTGCATGTACACAACGGTCAGCCAAGGATGATTTAAAAGCTGAGACACTCTTTGAATTACGAACAGTGGTTGGTAACTTATTCCAAGAACTTACTGTAGATGGGAAAAAAGATTCCGTTGAATGTTTAAGGGCAAGTATCTTGTCATAAACGTCTATTCCAATCTTTTAGAAGAAACATTAGAAGTGACAACTTCCAAACGCAAGGCATAACTCTTGCCAGTCTGCATTACTGGCTGATTTAAGCCTTGCGGTATTTCCCTCGCTTTGTTGTGTCAAGATAGTGAATCTCTGCACAAGAAATGCATAGCGGGCCTGGATTTCTCAACACAGATTTCTGAAGGAAATACTGACTTATTTAGCAGGGGTTTTGAAAAAAATTTGACGAGTCAGCAAAACTTTATATGTGTGCCTAGAGTTGCTCACCAATTCATTGAATATTCTAAATAGAGACAGCTCTGAGCAATCTACACCAATCTGTAATACTCATTAATTCATTCATCTTTCAAAAGGTTAACCCTGAATAAGTAAAACTTCCATTAAAAGCAGAATTTACATTTCCTTACAATTCTGTAAATATATTTCCAGGCCCACTTCGTAAGTCTTTGTTGTTCTGGAACAAGTGTTTATTGTTCTGGAACTATATCAGTAATCTTCTAAACGTCTTAAAATGCATAATTGTAAACTTCCTACTTTCACTTCACAATAAGTAGTGTGACATTTGTAACATTTGCGTCTTTAATGTTTACTAAGGAAATTAAATATTCCAAATGTTGAGATAAAGCCTTCACTGTGCATTAACTACATTTGCAAAATTCTTGAAATTAGAATACATAATTAAAAATAGAGCCATCGGCTCTGCAGCTCATCAGGTCCTACCATACATATATAAGGATAAATCTAACACATACAAAAATATTCAATCACTCGGGTGTTTTTTTATGGTTTGGACAAATTTACAAAGTGAGAAATATGTGTGAGATTTTGGTTAAAAGACCCATACTAAAGGTTGATCAAGTGAATGGGAAGAATGGAATAGCACACATTAAAACAACCAATATTCACTTTCTGTTCTCAACATAACAATACTTATTTTCTGACATCAAATAACCAAAATTGCAACACTGCATATTAATCAAATGCGGTGAAACATTATATTGTAAGCTTATAATTATATTATATCATAGCATACAATTATGTTTACTGTCACATGGTCCCCTATATAAATAAAAAGATAAATGTAACATATCACATAATATGGCATTGGTTATGTGGTTAATACCATATGAGCAAATTAAAAGGTTCAGGAAGTTTTGCTTTTAATACAAATTTCTCAATTATCTTTACAAAATCTTCAACTATGTTTCTGCTACATCCTCTTATCTTCCCTGACCCATTATCAACCCAAAACACCTCCCCCAACCTTCAGGTTACCAACAGTGACACTTCTCCCTCCAGCTCTCTTTGCCATTGGTGTAAGACAACACCTGCTAAATAGCACCTCTGAAACAAAATACACAGGGCACGAGTACTCTGGAGCTAACTTACAAACTGACCTCTCACGCACTTTATTTATGACATTTAATATCTATGATGAAATAATATATGAACTTTTGATACATAATACTGGGAAAGACTTAAGAGTAAACAAAATCAATATACAACAAACAAACACTACAATAGATGAAGTCACTTTGTTGCTAATGTATTTACATAAAACATTCTGTAAGATGTCATTCTGTAGGATGTCTCGTGACCTTCCTATGGTATCTGAACTCGCTTTCACTCGGTCAGATACCGTCGGCAGGACACTCGTTTCGTATAATCCGTATCTAATGAGACCTCGTGTAGTATTCTCTATAAGTATGGTCCCTAAAATAAGGACATCACAGTTAATTCGCAATGCAACCCTACAATGCATACAATATGTTGCCTTCTTTCCGTTTCTTGAGCAGTATGCTGCCTTATTTCTGTATCTTGAGTAGTATGCTGCCTTATTTCTGTTTATTGAGCAGTATGCTGCCTTATTTCTGTTTATTGAGCAGTATGTTGCCTTATTTATGTTTATTGAGCAGTATGCTGCCTTATTTCTGTTTATTGAGCAGTATGTTGCCTTATTTATGTTTATTGAGCAGTATGCTGCCTTATTTCTGTTTCTTGAGCAGTATGCTGTCTTATTTCTTTTTCTTGAGTAGTATGTTATAAGTCTTAATAGACTCTTATAACTCTTTGTATAGAGTGGCTCGTTGCATTATTAATACATTTTTTATGTCTGTATACATTGCCTGTAATTTTGTCTTTTAATGTAGTGATGTGAGACTTAAATAACCTATCTGTCTGTCTGTCTGTCTGTCTGCATCTCAACCTGGCGATGTAATCATCTTGAAGCGTTGACGTACCAGAACCAAGCTGATAGTTTCTTTTTACCAAAGAAATTATTTAAGTTTTTTTTAACCAAGGAAATTATTCAAGTTTCTTTTTACCGAAGACAGTTATTCAAGGTGCAGTGTGTAATAATGAGTGTGATGATGACTTGAATGATATCATAACTGAACAGGAAGTGAACTCAAACATTGACAAGCTGAAACATAATAAATCTCCTGGGCCTGATGGCATAGCAGCTGAATTCATTAAATCATCCAAACCATACTCTGTGAAATATCTTACATTACTTTTTAATCAAATATTTGATAAAGGTTATTTCCCAGATGTTTGGGGTGCAAGTATTATATGCCCACTATTTAAATCAGGATTGAGACAAGACCCTGGTAATTATAGAGGTATTTCTTTAATAGATTCTCTTTGTAAACTGTTTACTTGTATTTTAACATCCAGGCTGCAGAAGTGGTGTGAGAGGAATGATATTATCAGGGAGTGTCAGGCAGGATTTAGAGCTGGGTATAGTACTGTTGATCATATATTTTCATTGAATGATGTTGTTCAAAAGTATGCTCATAAGAAAAAGGGTAGATTTTATTGTGTTTTTATAGATTTTTCAAAGGCGTTCGATACAATTAATCATAAAGTTATGTTTGATTGTCTTAAGGATGTCGGAATGACTGGTAAGTTCTACTATATCTTAGTGTCCATGTATATGAAGCTTGTAGCTTGTGTTAGGACCCCAAATGGACTCACTGATACTTTCAGATGTAATCAAGGTACCCGTCAAGGCTGTATTTTAAGCCCCCAAATATTCATAATTTTTATCAATAGGCTTTTTTCAGTTTTAGAAAGGTTTGGAGGAGAAGGTGTTAATTTAAGTGCTAGTGTAGATAATCATTATCATTGATGTTTGCTGATGATGTGTCAGGGGTTGCAGATACTGCACTTCAGTTGCAGAAGAGGTTAAATGCACTAGAGCTATTTTGTAGGCATACTGGTATGAAGGTTAATTTGGATAAAACAAAAATTATGGTGTTTCGCAATTCAGGATATTTGAGACTTTATCAAAAGTGGTTCTTCGAAGGTAAACAAATTGATGTTGTATCATCTTATAGGTATCTTGGTATAGTTTTCATCCCTAGACTTTCATGAACTAAGGCTCAACACTGTCTACTTTCCCAAGGTAATAAAGCACTTATGTATATTTATTCTTTTCAAAGAAATTTTGGAACTTTGTCACCCCAGGATCTTTTTAAATTGTTTGACTCTATTATTCTGCCTATTTTGTGTTATGGTTCTGAAGTCTGGGGAACATCTTATTGTCAAATTATTGAAGGTCTCCAGATTAAAGTTTGTTGACAGCTTCTTAGAGTTGGTAGAAATGTTAGTAGCAGCATGGTGTTAGGGGAATGTGGTAGGCTTCCATTGCAGTTTAATTATATGTCTAGAGCGGTTAAGTATTGGTGTAGGTTAATTCAATTAGATTCACATAGACTTCCATTTCAGGGGTTATGATATGTTGAAATCTCTGGATGATTCGGTTAGGCTTACTTGGGGTACATATATTAAGAGTATCTGAATTTGGTTTTGCATTTGTATGGCTTTCCCAAGATGTTGGTGATAGCAAAGTTTTTATGCAACAATTTAAACTTAGGCTCTCTGATATTTTAAAACAATCATGGTCTGCAAATATTCATAATCTTTCAGATTCATTTGCCTACAAGCATTTAAAATCATTGTTACACGTAGAAAGCTATCTATCATTATCTATATCTCCCTATTTAAAATCCCTTTTAGCGAAACAACAATGTACCAATGGCTGACAGAGTCTGTATTTACTGTAAAGTAGACAATATTAACTGTGTTGAAGATGAAATCCACTTTCTTTTTTTATTGTAAACTGTATGAACATGCTAGAAATAGGTTTATTGCTCCATTGTTGTACAATACATCAAACACACAAAATTTAATCTATATTCTTAGCAGTAAAGATAAAGGTATTATCATGAATGTTGTTAACTTTCTTAATTGTGTATTTAAAACTAGAGCTGCATTTGTAAATTCATAAACCTGTTATCTTTTATGTGCGCTTGTTTCAAATATGTAATGTAAATGTATTTTGGGCCTTTGGCCTTTATACTGTCTGTCTGTCAGTTATTCAAGTTTCTTTTTACCAAAGACAATTATTCAAAATTCTTTTTACCAAAGACAGTTATTCAAGTTTCCTTTTACCAAAGACAATTATTCAATTTTCTTTTTACCAAGGACAATTATTCAAATTTCTTTTTACCAAAGAAAATTATTCAAGTTTCTTTTTACCAAAGATTCAAGATTTTGCAGGGCGAGCAATGCGATAATCCGTTTCCAAGGGTGAGATATACAGCGACATTGATTGGTATTGTTCTGATGCAGGCTAGATTGCACGTGCAGACCATGCAATCACGGATCTTTAGCAGTTTAAAGCGTGCCAATCACAGTTGCATCACGTGCAGATTAAAGTTTCCAGAATGTAGGAGGAAAAGTCGCACGTGCGATTCATGCCGGATTTATTTCAATCGACCCTGTTCAAAGTTGCAAAGGATTCACTGGCGTGTATATAGGCTACCCGGTAGGTAGGGGACATTCCAAGATGGCGGCCGAAACTGATCGACAAAGGTAGGTGTCTGCTTCAATGTCGTGTTCTCCTTATTGCCGAGGTTAATAATTTTCATTTTACTTTGCAAATGGGATTATAATACCATGATCATATTTTAAATGTAGTTACCCCTAAACCTTATTATGTCCACTCCCTATCTTGGCATGTCCCCTCTATAACGGATACACGACAGTGGTATTGCTTGTACTGGGATACGGACAGACCGCTCGTGGGTATTCTTTTCACACGGGAGGAGAGGAACATCGGGCCGAGTTCGGAACACATTAGAATATTTGTTTTGCCACTTTTATTTTTGGAGCAGGGTCCTTTTTAATGAAACTTGACTCCTACAATCTGATGTTGTTAGCTCTTCTCCCAATCTGTGACACGTTCTTGCACGTGATACAAGTTCCGTACCACCTTATGGAGGTGAGATGAGTTAGGGTTTAACGCTGCTTCAAGAATATATCACGGTTGATAGTAATATAGCAGGGAGAAAGCCAGCAACGACATGGTGACTGTGCATTGCGGTGAAACCTGCGAGCATCGGCTTGAACCAAAGGAGTTCATTACAGGCGTCAGAGCCTAAACATACGTATACCAATAGACTACCTACCTAAACATATGAAGAAGATGGTTACTGTCGGCCATCTTAGATTCTGGCTCACATGTACCCAGAAAACAAAGCGTTATTTGGCCAGGAAATCAGTTTAACTATTTCCGTGTACATGTTAAGATCCAAGATGGCTCACTGTGTCACACCTTGTTACATAGATAGCTAGTACTTATAAGTATATATATTTGGACGACATGGTGTCTGTGGCGCTCGTGGTATTCACCGCAAGTGAAAAGACATGTGAAGGGTGTGTACACCATTTCAAAACAATCAAGTTGAATACCATGACCAAAGACATCGAGGACATCCAATGTTTTTGTACAGGGGACATTGATTTCACATTTTCACTTTCTATTTTCCCAACTTTTTAAAAGATTTTTAAAGATAGAGGGACATTCAAGGGACACCCAGTGTGCTGTTAGGTGTCACATATGCCAAACGTATATGTTATCGAAAAATACTGACTGTTATCGAAAATTATCGTTTAAATGATAGTCGACACACTGCAATATAGGCACGATATGAGGGTGAAAGTGCCGATTTCTCATCGAAAATCGGACAATTTATATACTATCATTCCTCCAATGTGAAGAGTACAAAAACTTTGCAAATAAGAGCGAAGATACAATAAGAACTACTGATTACTCAAGTCAAGATTACTCATGGTTGTGTTTGTGCTCTACAGTATGGTATCCTCTAAGCGACCATCTAGACTTGATGCACACACAAGTTCGGGTATGATATGAGGTGAAGGTGCCGATATTTGATCGAAAATCGGACAATGCACCGCTGCTGGCGCACGTTAATTAGTCAAACGTAATTTTGGAAGCTTATGTGTACACCAGACTAAAAGTTGGGTTGGTATGTTTGATAGGTCATATATAAGTACTCTGTGTGTAAACTGGACTTGTGGTTCGGCTTTGATTGGAAACAATACATTATTTTGGAGGTGAGGTGAGTTGGGGTTTAACGCCGCTTTCAAGAGTATTTCACTTATATCGCGGTTGCTAGTATTATGACAGGGAGAAAGCCTGCAACGCCATGTGGTTATGCATTGCGGTGAAACCTGCGAGCATCGGCTGGAAGTAGCGAACCATGGGTGGTACTACCCTGAAATTCAGTGTAGCATTGCACCCAAAGCTTACTGCGTGTAGAACAGTTCTCTACTGCAGACAAAATTGCCGTGCTCCTGGTGGGATTCGAACCCGGACCTCTTGATCCGAAGCCGAAAGCGCTAACCACTGTGCCCCATAGTCATAATCATAGTAGATTAAACCAAAGAAAGACTAACCATGGCCTCATCATTAACTACGACATTCTATTTGGCGACAGGCCAACCATTCGATGCGAGTCAAAAAACTTGACAAAACGTAAAAACAATAATTTTTTTATTTTTATTTTTATTTTTTTTATTTTTTTTATTGGTTCCCAAGGGTTACAAAGTCTGAGTACAGTGAAAGGGAGAAATCAGTACATTGGGCACTTGATAAGGTAGAATCTGAAATAAATCAATTTATTAACATACTATTTCTTGAAAATTGGGATGAATGATTTTCACTTATTATTAAATTTGCTAATTTCATTGTTTCTTTGAAATATATATTTTTCCACCGAAAAAATATCTGACAGAATTTGTTTATAATTATTGAATTTTGGAATTGATTTTTTATATTACATAAATTTATAAATTTCTTTGCAGAGAAAATGATTTGGTTTATCAAACCATTGATATTAGATGTAACAAACCAAATAAAGAATTTTGAAATTGTTATTTTTTGTTGTTGATAGTTATTTATCCAGAGTTCAAGATCATTCCAAATTTGTTGTGTCACACTACATTCCCAATAGACATGACAAATGCTCTCAGAAGCATCATGACAAAAGTTACACAAATCATTGTCAACAAGGTGCATTCTCAACAATTCTCTTTTAGTAAAATAACTCTTTGAAGGAATCTATATTGGAAATCAATAAGTTTGACATCTTTCATTCCACGTCGGTATACATTGAAAATGTTATCCCAGTCAAATTCAAAGTCTTTGAAAATCATTTCCCATTTGTTACAGATTTCAAGCTTTTTGTTTTTGGAAATTAGTTTATCATAAAAGAATCTTGAACCTTTAGTGGATTTTAAGATATTTCTTTGAAAAATACTGGTGAAGAAATTAAAAATAGGAATGTTGTTTTTACATTTGATAAAGTATTTCCACTCTGTTGGTAAAATGTGAAGTAAGTAATTATAATCCAATATTGTACCTCTAATCTTGCATTTTGATTGTAATTTATCAAAGGGTATGAAACCATGTTCATCGCAAAACAATATTTACCTGAACTACACATGTGTCCTCCGTCAAACAGTTACAATAACAAAAGCTTATTCGGTGACCGATTTGAGTTAGAGTAGCTTCCCTGTTAAGCTATACATGGTCGGTGTGCATATATATATATATATATATATATATATATATATATATATATATATATATATATATAAATAGGGAGTATCCCTGATGATACCAATGAAACATTTTGGAGTAAAAATGGCTCTGTGTTTTTTTTTACTTTTGAATATTTGTGACTGTATACTTGTCAAACTTTTTAAAATGTTGTCTATATATGTTATATAATTATATATATCGCCAGTGCAAAAGACTCGCTTTACACTCGTGTTCTCTACTGACGATTGTTACGTTGACATAGTAACTGAGGGGCGATGTTACGTTGATTCAGTAACTGAGAGGGGATGTTACGTTGACACAGTAACTGAGAGGGGATGTTACGTTGAATCAGTAACTGAGAGGGGATGTTACGTTGACACGGTAACTGAGATGGGATGTTGCGTTGACACAGTAACTGAGAGGGGATGTTACGTTGACACAGTAACTGAGAGGGGATGTTACGTTGAATCAGTAAGTGAGAGGGGATGTTGCGTTGACTCAGTAATTGAGAGGGAATGTTACGTTGACTCGGTAAGTGAGCGGAGATGTTACGTTGAATCAGTAACTGAGAGGGGATGTTACGTTGAATCAGTAACTGAGAGGGGATGTTACGTTGACACGGTAACTGAGATGGGATGTTGCGTTGACTCAGTAACTGAGGTGAAATGTAATGTTTAAAGAATAGCTGAGGTGAACCTGTAACATTGACAAAGTACCTGAGGTGAAATGTTATGGTGCTGACACAGTAACTAAGGCGACATGTCACATCACCACGGCAACTGATGCGAAAATTTATGTTGACACCATAACTGAGATGAAATGTAATGTTGACACTATAACGTAGGTGGGGTGTAACGTTGAGTAACTGAAGTGAAATATTACGTTGACACATTAACTGAGAGAGGATTTTACGTTGAAAAAGTGACTGAGATGAAATATTCCATTGACAAAGTAACTGAGAGGGGATGTTACTTTGACACAGGAACTGAGAGGGGATGTTACGATGACACGGTTACTGAGAGGGGATGTTACGTTGACATGGTAACTGAGAGGGGATGTTACGTTGACACAGTAACTGAGAGGGTATACTACGTTGACACAGGAACTGAGAGGGGATGTTACGTTGACAGAGGAACTGAGAGGGGATGTTACGTTGACACAGTAACTGAGAGGGGATGTTACGTTGACACAGTAACTGAGAGGGGATGTTACGTTGAAACAGGAACTGAGAGGGGATGTTACGTTGACATAGTAACTGAGAGGGTATACTACGTTGACACAGGAACTGAGAGGGGATGTTACGTTGACAGAGGAACTGAGAGGGGATGTTACGTTGACACAGTAACTGAGAGGGGAGGTTACGTTGACACAGGAACTGAGAGGGGATGTTACGTTGACAGAGGAACTGAGAGGGGATGTTACGTTGACAAGGTAACTGAGAGGGGATGTACTGAGAGGGGATGTTACGTTGACACGGAAACTGAGAGGGGATGTTACGTTGACACGGTAACTGAGAAGGGATGAACTGAGAGGGGATGTTACGTTGACACAGTAACTGAGAGGGGATGTTACGTTGACACAGTAACTGAGAGGGGATGTTACGTTGACACAGGAACTGAGAGGGGATGTTACGTTGACACGGTATCTGAGAGGGGACGTTACGTTGACACAGGAACTAAAATGGGATGTAACTTTGAAAAGGTGACCGAAATGTAATGTAGGCACAACGAATGGGACGAAATGTACCGTTGACACTGTAATTGAGGTGAAATGTAATGTGGCACATTAACTGGGATAGGATGTTAGCTTGAGACAGGAATTGAGGTGAAATGTATTGTTGACACAGTAACTGAGGTGAAATGTAATGTGGAGAGAGTAACTGAGGTAAATTTAACATTGACACAGTCATTGAGGATAAATGTTAAGTTGACATAGTAACTGAGGCGAAATGTCACAATAACGCGGTAACGGAGGTGAAATGTAATGTTGACTCAGTAACTGAGGTGAAATGTAATGTTTACAGAATAGCTGAGGTGAACCTGTAACATTGACAAAGTACTTGATGTGAAATGTTATGCTGCTGACATAGTAACTAAGGCGAAATGTCACATCACCACGGCAACTGATGCGAAAATTTATGTTGACTGAGATGAAATGTAATGTTGGCACTGTAACGTAGGTGGGGTGTAACGTTGAGTAACTGAAGTGAAATATAACGTTGTAACATTAACTGAGAGAGGATTTTACGTTGAAAAAGTGACTGAGATGAAATATTACATTGACAAAGTAACTGAGAGGGGATGTTACGTTGACACAGTAACTGAGAGGGGATGTTACGTTGACACGGTTACTGAGAGGGGATGTTACGTTGACAGGATAACTGAGAGAGGATTTTACGTTGACATGGTAACTGAGAGGGGATGTTACGTTGACACAGTAACTGAGATTGGATGCTACGTTGACAAAGTAACTGAGAGGGGATGTTACGTTGACACGCTGACTGAGATTGGATGCTACGTTGACACAGTAACTGAGAGGGGATGTTACGTTGACACAGGAACTGAGAGGGGATGTTACGTTGACACGGTTTCTGAGAGGGGATGTTACGTTGACACAGGAACTAAAATGGGATGTTACTTTGAAAAGGTGTCCGAAATGTAATGTAGGCACAACGAATGGGACGAAATGTACCGTTGACACTGTAATTGAGGTGAAATGTAATGTGGCACATTAACTGGGATAGGATGTTAGCTTGAGACAGGAATTGAGGTGAAATGTATTGTTGACACAGTAACTGAGGTGAAATGTAATGTGGAGAGAGTAACTGAGGTAAATTTAACATTGACACAGCCATTGAGGATAAATGTTAAGTTGACATAGTAACTGAGGCGAAATGTCACAATAACGCGGTAACGGAGGTGAAATGTAATGTTGACTCAGTAACTGAGGTGAAATGTAATGTTTACAGAATAGCTGAGGTGAACCTGTAACATTGACAAGTACCTGATGTGAAATGTTATGCTGCTGACACAGTAACAAAGGCGAAATGTCACATCACCACGGCAACTGATGCGAAAATTTATGTTGACTGAGATGAAATGTAATGTTGACACTGTAACGTAGGTGGGGTGTAACGTTGAATAACTGAAGTGAAATATAACGTTGTAACATTAACTGAGAGAGGATTTTACGTTGAAAAAGTGACTGAGATGAAATATTACATTGACAAAGTAACTGAGAGGGGATGTTACTTTGACACAGGAACTGAGAGGGGATGTTACGTTGACACAGGAACTGAGAGGGGATGTTACGTTGAAATGGTAACTGAGAGGGGATGTTACGTTGACACAGGAACTTAGAGGGGATGTTACGTTGACACGGGAACTGAGAGGGGATGTTATGATGACATGGTTACTGAGAGGGGATGTTACGTTGACACAGTTACTGAGAGGGGATGTTACGTTGACACGGTTACTGAAAGGGGATGTTACGTTGACAGGATAACTGAGAGAGGATGTTACGTTGAGATGGTAACTGAGAGGGGATTTTACGTTGAAAAAGTGACTGAGATGAAATATTACATTGACAAAGTAACTGAGAGGGGATGTTACTTTGACACAGGAACTGAGAGGGGATCTTACGTTGACACGGTAACTGAGAGGGGATGTTACGTTGACATGGTAACTGAGAGGGGATGTTACGTTGACACAGGAACTAAAATGGGATGTTACTTTGAAAAAGTGTCCGAAATGTAATGTAGGCACAACGAATGGGACGAAATGTACCGTTGACACTGTAATTGAGGTGAAATGTAATGTGGCACATTAACTGGGATAGGATGTTAGCTTGAGACAGGAATTGAGGTGAAATGTATTGTTGACACAGTAACTGAGGTGAAATGTAATGTGGAGAGAGTAACTTAGGTAAATTTAACATTGACACAGCCATTGAGGATAAATGTTAAGTTGACATAGTAACTGAGGCGAAATGTCACAAAAACGCGGTAACGGAGGTGAAATGTAATGTTGACTCAGTAACTGAGGTGAAATGTAATGTTTACAGAATAGCTGAGGTGAACCTGTAACATTGACAAGTACCTGATGTGAAATGTTATGCTGCTGACACAGTAACTAAGGCGAAATGTCACATCACCACGGCAACTGATGCGAAAATTTATGTTGACTGAGATGAAATGTAATGTTGACACTGTAACGTAGGTGGGGTGTAACGTTGAATAACTGAAGTGAAATATAACGTTGTAACATTAACTGAGAGAGGATTTTACGTTGAAAAAGTGACTGAGATGAAATATTACATTGACAAAGTAACTGAGAGGGGATGTTACTTTGACACAGGAACTGAGAGGGGATGTTACGTTGACACAGGAACTTAGAGGGGATGTTACGTTGACACGGGAACTGAAAGGGGATGTTATCATGACATGGTAACTGAGAGGGGATGTTACGTTGACACAGTAACTGAGAGGGGAATTTACGTTGACACGGTTACTGAGAGGGGATGTTACGTTGACAGGATAACTGAGAGAGGATGTTACGTTGACATGGTAACTGAGAGGGGATGTTACGTTGACACAGTAACTGAGAGGGGATGTTACGTTGACATGGTAACTGAGAGGGGATTTTACGTTGAAAAAGTGACTGAGATGAAATATTACATTGACAAAGTAACTGAGAGGGGATGTTACTTTGACACAGGAACTGAGAGGGGATGTTACGTTGACACAGGAACTGAGAGGGGATGTTACGTTGACACGGTAACTGAGAGGGGATGTTACGTTGACGCAGGAACTTAGAGGGGATGTTACGTTGACACGGGAACTGAGAGGGGATGTTATGATGACATGGTAACTGAGAGGGGATGTTACGTTGACACAGTAACTGAGAGGGGATGTTACGTTGACACGGTTACTGAGAGGGGATGTTACGTTGACACAGTAACTGAGAGGGGATGTTACGTTGACAGAGGAACTGAGAGGGGATGTTATGTTGACACGCTGACTGAGATTGGATGCTACGTTGACAAAGTAACTGAGAGGGGATGTTACATTGACACAGTAACTGAGAGGGGATGTTACGTTGACACAGGAACTGAGAGGGGATGTTACGTTGACACGGTTTCTGAGACGGGATGTTACGTTGACAGAGGAACTGAGAGGGGATGTTACGTTGACAGGATAACTGAGATTGGATGCTACGTTGACAAAGTAACTGAGAGGGGATGTTACATTGACACAGTAACTGAGAGGGGATGTTACGTTGACACAGTAACTGAGACGGGATGTTACGTTGACAGAGGAACTGAGAGGGGATGTTACGTTGACAGAGACACTGAGAGGGGATCATACGTTGACACGGTAACTGAGAGGGGATGTTACGTTGACATGGTAACTGAGAGGGGATGTTACGTTGACACAGGAACTAAAATGGGATGTTACTTTGAAAAAGTGTCCGAAATGTAATGTAGGCACAACGAATGGGACGAAATGTACCGTTGACACTGTAATTGAGGTGAATTGTAATGTGGCACATTAACTGGGATAGGATGTTAGCTTGAGACAGGAATTGAGGTGAAATGTATTGTTGACACAGTAACTGAGGTGAAATGTAATGTGGAGAGAGTAACTTAGGTAAATTTAACATTGACACAGCCATTGAGGATAAATGTTAAGTTGACATAGTAACTGAGGCGAAATGTCACAATAACGCGGTAACGGAGGTGAAATGTAATGTTGACTCAGTAACTGAGGTGAAATGTAATGTTTACAGAATAGCTGAGGTGAACCTGTAACATTGACAAGTACCTGATGTGAAATGTTATGCTGCTGACACAGTAACTAAGGCGAAATGTCACATCACCACGGCAACTGATGCGAAAATTTATGTTGACTGAGATGAAATGTAATGTTGACACTGTAACGCAGGTGGGGTGTAACGTTGAGTAACTGAAGTGAAATATAACGTTGTAACATTAACTGAGAGAGGATTTTACGTTGAAAAAGTGACTGAGATGAAATATTACATTGACAAAGTAACTGAGAGGGGATGTTACTTTGACACAGGAACTGACAGGGGATGTTACGTTGACACAGGAACTGAGAGGGGATGTTACGTTGACACGGTAACTGAGAGGGGATGTTACGTTGACACAGGAACTTAGAGGGGATGTTACGTTGACACGGGAACTGAGAGGGGATGTTATGATGACATGGTAACTGAGAGGGGATGTTACGTTGACACAGTAACTGAGAGGGGATGTTACGTTGACACGGTTACTGAGAGGGGATGTTACGTTGACAGGATAACTGAGATTGGATGTTACGTTGACAAAGTAACTGAGAAGGGATGTTACGTTGTTACAGAAACTGAGAGAGGATGTTACGTTGACACGGTATCTGAGAGGGGATGTTACGTTGACACAGGAACTAAAATAGGATGTTACTTTGACTCAGTACCTGAGAGGGGATGTTACGTTGACACAGGAACTGAGAGGGGATGTTACGTTGACACGCTAACTGAGAGGGGATGTACTGAGAGGGGATGTTACGTTGACACGGAAACTGAGAGGGGATGTTACGTTGACTTGGTAACTGAGAGGGGATGTTACGTTGACACAGTAACTGAGAGGGTATACTACGTTGACACAGGAACTGAGAGGGGATGTTACGTTGACACGGTAACTGAGAGGGGATGTTACGTTGACACAGGAACTAAAATGGGATGTTACTTTGAAAAAGTGTCCGAAATGTAATGTAGGCACAACAAATGGGACAAAATGTACCGTTGACACTGTAATTGAGGTGAAATGTAATGTGGCACATTAACTGGGATAGGATGTTAGCTTGAGACAGGAATTGAGATGAAATGTATTGTTGACACAGTAACTGAGGTGAAATGTAATGTGGAGAGAGTAACTGAGGTAAATTTAACATTGACACAGCCATTGAGGATAAATGTTAAGTTGACATAGTAACTGAGGCGAAATGTCACAATAACGCGGTAACGGAGGTGAAATGTAATGTTGACTCAGTAACTGAGGTGAAATGTAATGTTTACAGAATAGCTGAGGTGAACCTGTAACATTGACAAGTACCTGATGTGAAATGTTATGCTGCTGACACAGTAACTAAGGCGAAATGTCACATCACCACGGCAACTGATGCGAAAATTTATGTTGACTGAGATGAAATGTAATGTTGACACTGTAACGTAGGTGGGGTGTAACGTTGAATAACTGAAGTGAAATATAACGTTGTAACATTAACTGAGAGAGGATTTTACGTTGAAAAAGTGACTGAGATGAAATATTACATTGACAAAGTAACTGAGAGGGGATGTTACTTTGACACAGGAACTGAGAGGGGATGTTACGTTGACACAGGAACTTAGAGGGGATGTTACGTTGACACGGGAACTGAAAGGGGATGTTATCATGACATGGTAACTGAGAGGGGATGTTACGTTGACACAGTAACTGAGAGGGGATGTTACGTTGACACGGTTACTGAGAGGGGATGTTACGTTGACAGGATAACTGAGAGGGGATGTTACGTTGACACGGTTACTGAGAGGGGATGTTACGTTGACAGGATAACTGAGAGAGGATGTTACGTTGACATGGTAACTGAGAGGGGATGTTACGTTGACACAGTAACTGAGAGGGGATGTTACGTTGACAAAGGAACTGAGAGGGGATGTTACGTTGACACGCTGACTGAGATTGGATGCTACGTTGACAAAGTAACTGAGAGGGGATGTTACATTGACACAGTAACTGAGAGGGGATGTTACGTTGACACGGTTACTGAGAGGGGATGTTACGTTGACAGGATAACTGAGAGAGGATGTTACGTTGACATGGTAACTGAGAGGGGATGTTACGTTGACATGGTAACTGAGAGGGGATGTTACGTTGACACAGTAACTGAGAGGGGATGTTACGTTGACATGGTAACTGAGAGGGGATGTTACGTTGACACAGTAACTGAGAGGGGATGTTACGTTGACACAGTAACTGAGAGGGGATGTTACGTTGACATGGTAACTGAGAGGGGATGTTACGTTGACACAGTAACTGAGAGGGGATGTTACGTTGACACGGTTACTGAGAGGGGATGTTACGTTGACAGGAAAACTGAGAGAGGATGTTACGTTGACATGGTAACTGAGAGGGGATGTTACGTTGACACAGTAACTGAGAGGGGATGTTACGTTGACAGAGGAACTGAGAGGGGATGTTACGTTGACACGCTGACTGAGATTGGATGCTACGTTGACAAAGTAACTGAGAGGGGATGTTACATTGACACAGTAACTGAGAGGGGATGTTACGTTGACACAGGAACTGAGAGGAGATGTTACGTTGACACGGTATCTGAGAGGGGATGTTACGTTGACACAGGAACTAAAATGGGATGTTACTTTGAAAAAGTGCCGAAATGTAATGTAGGCACAACAAATGGGACAAAATGTACCGTTGACACTGTAATTGAGGTGAAATGTAATGTGGCACATTAACTGGGATAGGATGTTAGCTTGAGACAGGAATTGAGGTGAAATGTATTGTTGACACAGTAACTGAGGTGAAATGTAATGTGGAGAGAGTAACTGAGGTAAATTTAACATTGACACAGCCATTGAGGATAAATGTTAAGTTGACATAGTAACTGAGGCGAAATGTCACAATAACGCGGTAACGGAGGTGAAATGTAATGTTGACTCAGTAACTGAGGTGAAATGTAATGTTTACAGAATAGCTGAGGTGAACCTGTAACATTGACAAGTACCTGATGTGAAATTTTATGCTGCTGACACAGTAACTAAGGCGAAATGTCACATCACCACGGCAAGTGATGCGAAAATTTATGTTGACTGAGATGAAATGTAATGTTGACACTGTAACGTAGGTGGGGTGTAACGTTGAATAACTGAAGTGAAATATAACGTTGTAACATTAACTGAGAGAGGATTTTACGTTGAAAAAGTGACTGAGATGAAATATTACATTGACAAAGTAACTGAGAGGGGATGTTACTTTGACACAGGAACTGAGAGGGGATGTTACGTTGACACAGGAACTTAGAGGGGATGTTACGTTGACACGGGAACTGAAAGGGGATGTTATCATGACATGGTAACTGAGAGGGGATGTTACGTTGACACAGTAACTGAGAGGGGATGTTACGTTGACACGGTTACTGAGAGGGGATGTTACGTTGACAGGATAACTGAGAGAGGATGTTACGTTGACATGGTAACTGAGAGGGGATGTTACGTTGACACAGTAACTGAGAGGGGATGTTACGTTGACAGAGGAACTGAGAGGGGATCTTACGTTGACACGGTAACTGAGAGGGGATGTTACGTTGACATGGTAACTGAGAGGGGATGTTACGTTGACACAGGAACTAAAATGGGATGTTACTTTGAAAAAGTGTCCGAAATGTAATGTAGGCACAACGAATGGGACGAAATGTACCGTTGACACTGTAATTGAGGTGAAATGTAATTGTTGCACATTAACTGGGATAGGATGTTAGCTTGAGACAGGAATTGAGGTGAAATGTATTGTTGACACAGTAACTGAGGTGAAATGTAATGTGGAGAGAGTAACTTAGGTAAATTTAACATTGACACAGCCATTGAGGATAAATGTTAAGTTGACATAGTAACTGAGGCGAAATGTCACAATAACGCGGTAACGGAGGTGAAATGTAATGTTGACTCAGTAACTGAGGTGAAATGTAATGTTTACAGAATAGCTGAGGTGAACCTGTAACATTGACAAGTACCTGATGTGAAATGTTATGCTGCTGACACAGTAACTAAGGTGAAATGTCACATCACCACGGCAACTGATGCGAAAATTTATGTTGACTGAGATGAAATGTAATGTTGACACTGTAACATAGGTGGGGTGTAACGTTGAATAACTGAAATGAAATATAACGTTGTAACATTAACTGAGAGAGGATTTTACGTTGAAAAAGTGACTGAGATGAAATATTACATTGACAAAGTAACTGAGAGGGGATGTTACTTTGACACAGGAACTGAGAGGGGATGTTACGTTGACACAGGAACTGAGAGGGGATGTTACGTTGACACGGTAACTGAGAGGGGATGTTACGTTGACACAGGAACTTAGAGGGGATGTTACGTTGACACGGGAACTGAGAGGGGATGTTATGATGACATGGTAACTGAGAGGGGATGTTACGTTGACACAGTAACTGAGAGGGGATGTTATGTTGACACGGTTACTGAGAGGGGATGTTATGATGACATGGTAACTGAGAGAGGATGTTACGTTGACATGGTAACTGAGAGGGGATGTTACGTTGACATGGCAACTGAGAGGGGATGTTACGTTGACACAGTAACTGAGAGGGGATGTAACGTTGACACGGTTACTGAGAGGGGATGTTACGTTGACACAGTAACTGAGAGGGGATGTTACGTTGACAGAGGAACTGAGAGGGGATGTTACGTTGACACGCTGACTGAGATTGGATGCTACGTTGACAAAGTAACTGAGAGGGGATGTTACGTTGATACAGTAACTGAGAGGGGATGTTACGTTGACACAGGAACTAAAATGGGATGTTACCTTGAAAAAGTGCCGAAATGTAATGTAGGCACAACAAATGGGACAAAATGTACCGTTGACACTGTAATTGAGGTGAAATGTAATGTGGCACATTAACTGGGATAGGATGTTAGCTTGAGACAGGAATTGAGGTGAAATGTATTGTTGACACAGTAACTGAGGTGAAATGTAATGTGGAGAGAGTAACTGAGGTAAATTTAACACTGACACAGCCATTGAGGATAAATGTTAAGTTGACATAGTAACTGAGGCGAAATGTCACAATAACGCGGTAACGGAGGTGAAATGTAATGTTGACTCAGTAACTGAGGTGAAATGTAATGTTTACAGAATAGCTGAGGTGAACCTGTAGCATTGACAAGTACCTGATGTGAAATGTTATGCTGCTGACACAGTAACTAAGGCGAAATGTCACATCGCGACGGCAACTGAAGCGAAAATTTATGTTGACTGAGATGAAATGTAATGTTGACACTGTAACGTAGGTGGGGTGTAACGTTGAATAACTGAAGTGAAATATAACGTTGTAACATTAACTGAGAGAGGATTTTACGTTGAAAAAGTGACTGAGATGAAATATTACATTGACAAAGTAACTGAGAGGGGATGTTACTTTGACACAGGAACTGAGAGGGATGGGATGTTTCTTTGAAAAAGTGTCCGAAATGTAATGTAGGCACAACGAATGGGACGAAATGTACCGTTGACACTGTAATTGAGGTGAAATGTAATGTGGCACATTAACTGGGATAGGATGTTAGCTTGAGACAGGAATTGAGGTGAAATGTATTGTTGACACAGTAACTGAGGTGAAATGTAATGTGGAGAGAGTAACTGAGGTAAATTTAACATTGACACAGCCATTGAGGATAAATGTTAAGTTGACATAGTAACTGAGGCGAAATGTCACAATAACGCGGTAACAGAGGTGAAATGTAATGTTGACTCAGTAACTGAGGTGAAATGTAATGTTTACAGAATAGCTGAGGTGAACCTGTAACATTGACAAGTACCTGATGTGAAATGTTATGCTGCTGACACAGTAACTAAGGCGAAATGTCACATCACCACGGCAACTGATGCGAAAATTTATGTTGATTGAGATGAAATGTAATGTTGACACTGTAACGTAGGTGGGGTGTAACGTTGAGTAACTAACGTTGTAACATTAACTGAGAGAGGATTTTACGTTGAAAAAGTGACTGAGATGAAATATTACATTGACAAAGTAACTGAGAGGGGATGTTACTTTGACACAGGAACTGAGAGGGGATGTTACGTTGACACAGGAACTGAGAGGGGATGTTACGTTGACACAGTAACTGAGAGGAGATTTTACGTTGACACAGGAACTGAGAGGGGAGGTCACGTTGACACGGTAACTGAGAGGGGATGTTACGTTGACACGGTTACTGAGAGGGGATGTTACGTTGACACAGTAACTGAGAGGGGATGTTACGTTGACACGGTTACTGAGAGGGGATGTTACGTTGACAGGATAACTGAGAGAGGATGTTACGTTGACATGGTAACTGAGAGGGGATGTTACGTTGACACGCTAACTGAGATTGGATGTTACGTTGACACAGGAACTGAGAGGGGATGTTACGTTGACACAGGAACTGAGAGGTGATGTTACGTTGACACAGTTACTGAGAGGGGATGTTACGTTGACACAGTAACTGAGAGGGGATGTTACGTTGACATGGTAACTGAGAGGGGATGTTACATTGACACAGTAACTGAGAGGGGATGTTACGTTGACACAGTAACTGAGAGGGAATGTTACTTTGACATAGTAACTGAGAGAGGATGTTACGTTGACACGGTATCTGAGAGGGGATGTTACGTTGACACAGGAACTAAAATGGGATGTTACTTTGACTCAGTACCTTAGAGAGGATGTTACATTGACACAGGAACTGAGAGGGGATGTAACGTTGACACGCTAACTGAGAGGGGATGTACTGAGAGGGGATGTTACGTTGACACGGAAACTGAGAGGGGATGTTACGTTGACACGGTAACTGAGAGGGGATGTTACGTTGACACAGTAACTGAGAGGGGATGTTACGTTGACACAGGAACTGAGAGGAGATGTTACGTTGACACGGTATCTGAGAGGGGATGTTACGTTGACACAGGAACTAAAATGGGATGTTACTTTGAAAAAGTGCCGAAATGTAATGTAGGCACAACAAATGGGACAAAATGTACCGTTGACACTGTAATTGAGGTGAAATGTAATGTGGCACATTAACTGGGATAGGATGTTAGCTTGTCACAATAACGCGGTAACGGAGGTGAAATGTAATGTTGACTCAGTAACTGAGGTGAAATGTAATGTTTACAGAATAGCTGAGGTGAACCTGTAACATTGACAAAGTACCTGATGTGAAATGTTATGCTGCTGACACAGTAACTAAGGCGAAATGTCACATCGCGACGGCAACTGATGCGAAAATTTATGTTGATTGAGATGAAATGTAATGTTGACACTGTAACGTAGGTGGGGTGTAACGTTGAGTAACTAACGTTGTAACATTAACTGAGAGAGGATTTTACGTTGAAAAAGTGACTGAGATGAAATATTACATTGACAAAGTAACTGAGAGGGGATGTTACTTTGACACAGGAACTGAGAGGGGATGTTACGTTGACACAGGAACTGAGAGGGGATGTTACGTTGACACAGTAACTGAGAGGGGATTTTACTTTGACACAGGAACTGAGAGGGGAGGTCACGTTGACACGGTAACTGAGAGGGGATGTTACGTTGACACGGTTACTGAGAGGGGATGTTACGTTGACACAGTAACTGAGAGGGGATGTTACGTTGACACGGTTACTGAGAGGGGATGTTACGTTGACAGGATAACTGAGAGAGGATGTTACGTTGACATGGTAACTGAGAGGGGATGTTACGTTGACAGGCTAACTGAGATTGGATGTTACGTTGACACAGGAACTGAGAGGGGATGTTACGTTGACACGGTATCTGAGACGGGATGTTACGTTGACACAGGAACTAAAATGGGATGTTACTTTGAAAATGTGACCGAAATGTAATGTAGGCACAACAAATGGGACGAAATGTACCGTTGACACTGTAATTGAGGTGAAATGTAATGTGGCACAGTAACTGAGATAGGATGTTAGCCTGAGACAGGAATTGAGGTGAAATGTAATGTTGACACAGTACCTGAGGTGAAATGTAATGTGGAGAGAGTAACTGAGGTGAATTTAACATTGACACAGTCATTGAGGATAAATGTTAAGTTGACATAGTAACTGAGGCGAAATGTCACAATAACGCGGTAACTGAGTTGAAATGTAATGTTGACTCAGTAACTGAGGTGAAATGTAATGTTTACAGAGTACCTGAGGTGAACATGTAGCATTGACACAGTACCTGGGGTGAAATATTATGCTGCTGACACAGTAACTGAGGCGAAATGTCACATCAACACGGCAACTGATGCGAAGTTTATGTTGACACCATAACTGAGATGAAATGTAATGTTGACACCGTAACGTAGGTTGATGAAGTAACTGAAGTGAAATATTACTTTGACATAGTAACTTAGACGGGATGTTACATTGAAAATGTGAGGGTTATACATAAATTTGCACGAGTTTCGTAAAAGTCATATGGCAAACTTTCAAGTGTAATAATTTCTTTATTACCCATTTTATTCCATTTGATTCACGTAACAATAGTCAGAAACGGCCCCCTTCTCTTGCGAAGGCAAAGCTACAGTGACGTCACGAACAATCGTTTTATGATGTCACAGACGACAAAGTCGTGTTGAAATAATGGTTGCTAGGTAAACGTGATATGTGAACATGTGCTCATATCAATAATATTCACTCTGTTATTTTCAACCATATGGGTAACTAGATGAGCGTTTGCGGGACACCGCAAAAGCAGAGCAGCTCCGAAACTTTGGGTCTCGCCTTTCCCTGTTCCGCCTTCTCCTCAGCATTAATAAAAATAGAGCCATGGCCTCTGTAGCTCATCAGGAGATAATAAGTGGGGTATGTTATGGAGTGGACTTTATAGCAATGGTCAGATAATGGAATGTAGTAATAAGAATCTAGGTAGTGAAACGATTAAAGCAGTTTAAAAATATTTTGTTACCATAACTATGCCAATCTGCTATATATATGTGTTGAAAGAGCAACACAAAGCTTGGAAATAAATTGCTGGTATCAAACATATAATAATGTGGTGGAGAGATCATACTATTTTTTAAGATCGTACACACATTATATAATAATGAATATACCGGGTACAATTCTTTGCATACAATTCACCACTGTAAGCTATTGCAATAATGGCCTGGGGCTGTAGAAGAAAATGAAAAAAACCTTTTTAGGTCATGACCCCTGCTAATTATTATCAAAATTGGTTACACATAAATCAACATTCGTTATGAATATCATACACCTTTGCATTATATTGTTTTAATTCTTAATTGCATTATGGCAATACCAACATTTATTACATAATGAATAGGAGCCTCAGTTTTTGAAAATCCCATTTCTCATAGGCTCCATTTCAATACTTGATAAATTGGTGAATTTTTTTTAGTAAATTCTTTTTCACCATTTCTTATAGGCTCCTTTTCAATATTTGATAAAATGGTGATATTCTATGAATAAATTCTTTTTTAGAGTCAGTGGAAGACTAAAGCAGTCTCACGCACAGTCTATGATAACACAGTGCTGCACAGAAGTTTGAAGTAACCTGAAACCTCTGTGTAACTATCAGTTTTCATTCTTCTGCCAGGAAGAGGTCAACACAATGCAATTACATAACATGCAGACACTGGACTCACAGCCAGTAAAATTTATATGTTAGATGCAGTTTTTCCTACAATTAATTATTTTTCTGTACTGGAGAAGATGATGAAAATAGGTGTGATGTCACAATCTCATATAGCTACTTCTTTCATAGTCCTATGTTATCACCAGTCATCACTAGTCATATTCAGTTCACATATCTCATGTAAAATGAATTTTTTTTTATTCCTCTTCAAGTTATTCCTTCAAAGGGTATTCAATAGTTCTCATTTCAAATAGATTCACATTAAACATGTCCATGATGTAGACATCTATCTCATTTCTTGTTCCTATTGAATAAAATTAACTGCAAAGTTAATAGAAAACTAAATCAGTTATAAAGTATAAAATACGATATAAATAAGGTATACCAAATTGACTCGTACTGGAAATTCTCATTAATTAATTAATTAATTCTCCAAATAATTACACAATATCATGAGATATTAAAAAACTCCATTATTTACTCTTAAATTACAAAGAACATAATATTAGATTTAATAAAAGATTCTGTATTAAGTCTTTAGAATACTTTTAGACTTGTGTACCTTTATCAGCAAATTCACTTGCAAAATACAAATAATTACTCATATGTGAAATGTGAGACAAAGATAAAATATGACTTATAATTTTTGTTAGACCTCCAATTCTAAGTTTTTAATTCTAAATATCATTTTTTCATCAGAACATATTATATTCTCAAAGCACATATGTTAGAACTCTCACATCAGAAAGATGAAATGCCTTTAACTCAGCTGTTTTCTTTAAAATTACCTCCCTTACCTACTTACTGATTGAAGTGCACATATAATCTCAGAAAGATGCTGTAAACTGAAATAGGCTTTTAGGTTATGATCCCTGTGACCCATATTTGGGGTCACAGACTCACCAAATTTACAATTTAGAATCCCTTACAGCCAAGGAGTCTGTACATAAAATTTCAGCTCGCTAGAGCCATTGGGACTGGAGATGAAGATGAAAATAGCATTTTAGGTCATTGCCTCTGTGACCCAATATTTGGGTTCTCACTGTCACCAAATTTACAATTTAGAATCCCCTTCAGTCAAGGAGTAAGTACATAAAATTTCAGCTCTCTACGTTCATTGGGACTGGAGAAGAAGATGAAAATAGTTTTTTTTAGGTAATGACCCCTGTGAGCCACACTTGGAGTCACAGGGTCACCAAATCTACAATTTAGAATCCCTTTCAGCCAAGGAGTCTGAACATAAAATTTCAGCTCTCTGGAGTCATTGGTTCTGGAGAAGAAGATGAAAATAGCTTTTAAGGTTATGACCCCTGTGACCCACATTTGGGGTCACAGGGTCACCAAATTTACAATTTAGTATCCCCTTCAGCCAAGGAGTCTGTACATTAAATTTCAGCTCTCTGGAGTCATTGGTTCTGGAGAAGAAGTCGAAAAAGCGAAAAGTTTACGGACGGACGGACGGACGGACGGACGGACGGACGGACGGACGGATGGACGGACGCCATCCCATGCCATAAGCCCATCGGGCCTTTCAGGCCAGATGAGCTAAAAATGGGATTTTTTTTGGACAAAAATTTGTTTATTATTCAAGTTATTCTAACAAGTTGAATCATCACCGGGGTCACTTTTCACAAACTTGTTCTTAAAACCTATTTCTGATTTCAAAATTGGATCAAAGGATTAACATGGCCTTAACCAATATCTCATGACCATGACCTTTGACCTTCAAGGTCAAACCATCAATGATTACTTTTCATTGTGTATAACAATCATGCAATGACTCAAAAAATTCATTGTTAACATAAGGCATACTCACAATAGCATGCTTAAGTTGTGACCTTGCTGTGACCTTGACCTTGGACAGATTTTAGCGAAAACCTTTTTAAATCTCAAACTTTCTCCATAGTTGATATATACCAAGTAAGGGCCTGATAGCACAGAAGTTGTTGAAGTTACCGTGTTTACAAGGATTTTTGTAGTGATTTCAGAACTCATGACCTTGACCTTTGACCTTGAATGTGAGCATGTCAAAATAATTCCCCAGGTGTACAAGAAAGAAGTTATATATATGAAGTTTTGATACCTTCATGGACAAAAGTTACATAGTGATTTCAGAACTGGTGACCATGACCCTATCTCGTGACCTTGACCTTTAAAATTCAAGGTCACACAATCAGTGATCACTTTTCATTGTGTATCACAATCATGTAATAATTCAAAGTGTAAATAGTTGAAATAAGACATTTTTGCAAAAGCATGCTTAAGTTGTGACCTCACTATGACCTTGACCTTTGACGGATGTTAGCGAAAACCTTTTCAAATCTTGGCCTTTCTCCATAGTTGATATACACCAAAGAAAAGCCTGATAGCACAAATATTTTTCAAATTATCGTGTTTACAAGGATTGTTTTAGCAATTTCAGAACTTGTGACCTTGACCTTTGACCTTGAATATGAACATGTCAAAATAATTCCTCAGGGGCATAAGTAAGAAGTAATGTATATGAGGTGTTGATACCTCCTTGGAAAGAAGTTATTTAGTGATTTCAGAACTGGTGACCATGACCCTATCTCGTGACCTTGACCTTTAAAATTCAAGGTCACACAATCAGTGATCACATTTTATTGTGTATCACAATCATGTAATGATTCAAAGTGTTAATAGTTGAAATAAGACATTTTTGCAAAAGCATGCTTAAGTTGTGACCTCACTTTGACCTTGACCTTTGACGGATGTTAGCGAAAACCTTTTCAAATTTTGGCCTTTCTCCATAGTTGATATACACCAAAGAAGAGCCTGATAGCACAAATATTTTTCGAGTTATCGTGTTTACAAGGATTTTTTTAGCGATTTCAGAACTCGTGACCTTGACCATTGACCTTGAATGTGAACATGTCAATAAAATTCCCCAGGGGTATAAGTAAGAAGTTATGTATCTGAGTTCTCAAAACCTAATAGGAAAAAAGTTATAGCGAATACAAAACACGGCGGCGGCGGCTGCGGCAGCGATGGAAACTGCACAAAAACTGATAGCAGCTCCGACTGAGTCGGAGCTGCTAATAAATAGCATTATGTCATAGTCTGCTGTCTCTTTCAGAACAAGGCTTGGAGTAAACATGTCTGATTTTTAGTCTCAGGATCAAACAATTCTTGATGTAGAATGGTTTCATTTGAAAATATGCTGTGTTTAGCACTGGAGATTAGACATTTGGATCATTTGATATTCTTTATACAAAGATGATACATTCAAAGTGTACCTTCCTTGCTGTATTTGTTTCTGAAGAGAAGTTGAAAGAAAGTTTGAGTTTGGACATCCCACCATGCCAATATTTGAGGGAGGATTAGGACTAAATTTAATTCTCCATGCAATAAAGATGTTATTCTGAAAAGTTCAGCTTTCTATGTTAAGAGTTTTTTGAAAAGTTGTTTGCCGCGCCCATATTTGAGTGGGGGTCAGGACCAAATGAACAAATTTAAATCTTTATATAACAAAAATTTACCTTCCTATTTATCTTTTGGTTTCGAATAAGAAATTGTTTAACGGTTTTAAGCCTGTTGAGCTAAAAATCATGAAAGCAGTATGGTCTTAAAGGGGCAGTAGCACGTTTTTTGAGAATTTTATTTTTTTAAATTTCCCATTTATAATGATAGTTTATGTCATTTATATTTACTTTTCAGGCTAAATCATCTTATTACATAAACCAATTATCCATAGTGGTAATAAGTGTGCTGCGTATAAAGCAAAAATTGCATGGCGGCCATTTATTGTGAACACAATTTATTATTTTCCAATGACAAAAACTATTCCCAAGGCTTTACTGAACAATGTAAACTCATTTTTAACTTGATTCTGAAGAGAGAAGGGTGTTTTACCATTGGTGACATTTATGTTCAAATACATTTCGACTTATTTCAGTGAAAAAACGTGCTACTGCCCCTTTAAAGAAATGAATTTGAAGCATCCAATGTAAAAACATATATATGTATCATTGATGGCCCACTTCTTCTCATGCCAGACACCTGGAAGAAAGTATAGCTGTGGGAGTTACTTGCCCCTAGCTTCATGTACCGAAAGCTTCTGCTGGGCATTCTGTGATTGGCTCCCTGAATAGCGCCAGAACATGTGAGCCTGTGTGCTGTTATCAGACGATTTGGCGGGGAAACCCCAAAACTATATGAGTTCGTATCTGGTAGATGCAGTATTTCACAACTTTTATTCCTCGGAAAACAGTCAATTTTAATGAGACTGGTTAATTCATATAAGTCACATCAACTTAAGAAACAACTTTTAATGTATCTTTATTCATCCAATACAAACAAAGAAGCGATCAACATATAAAAAAACAATGATGTATCATTACAATTTTAACACAAATAGCCTCAAATCAATGATAAATGTTGAATTAAAATGATTGATCAACTATAATCATGTAAGCATATTTTTCTGTACTAATCCAGACCTCCATAAAGGTTCCAATCCTGACTACAAGGCTACAAGCTGTATCAACTTGAGTAACTAATATTAAAGGGGCAGTAGCATGTTTTTTGAAAATTTTATTTTTTCAAATTTCCCATTTATAAAGATAGTTTATGTGATTTATATTTACTTTAGAGGGTAAAATATCTTATTACACAAACCAATTATCCGTAGTGGTAATAACGGTGTTGCTTATAAAGCAAAAATTGCATGGCGGCCATTTATTGTGAACACATTTTATTATTTTGAATGACAAAAACGATTCCCATGACTTTACGGAACCATGTAGACTCATTGTTTAACTTGATTTTCCAAAGAGAGAAAGGTGTTTTACTTTTAATGACATTATTTCTCAAATACATTTCACCAACATTTTTGAGCGAAAAAACGTGCTACTGCCCCTTTAAAATCAGAGGTCTTCAACAGTCAATATTTAGTTCTTGCTTCACATCAACACAATCACTTACTTTCGATGCTAAAACTAAACTTAAAAACAACTTTCAAACCGTCTTCTTAACCATTGCACAATTAACATTGGCCACACAAGCTGCAGAATTGTTGTTCCAACTAATAAAACTAGAATATCATATCTAAAATCAGAATATATGATATAATTCTATCTATGCAATGCTACTGTTACAGTCAGTGTATGATCATACCATACTGGTCATAATGTTGCTGGTGAATACACATTAAATGATGAACAATATGTACTAAGTCTAATACACTAGATGATTCACATGTATAGTACACCTGTTAAGGAACCATAAGGCCCAAAAAAAAATAAAATTGATTCTGGTTTCCGCCCGCATCAGTTTCAAATCCACGCCTCAGGTCTTTTTTTCTAGGTTTTCAAACGTAAGGGGCAGGTAACTCTAATAGTTTAGCCTCAGAAAACATTGGACATAGAAAATGTCACTCCTTTCTTTTGAGATGGAGTGTAGTGGTGAGATTATAGACTATTTGGAATAGTAACACATATTTAAGAGGGTTTGTGCTTTATTTATATAAATAATTGTATAAATTTTGTTTGTTTAACTCTTCATTCAAAAAAAAAAAATGTCATAAAAAAATAAAAAATCGCATCATTTTTGTCAGCATGTAACCACCAGAAACATTTTGTTTTTTAGGCCTAATGAGAGCCAGATGGTATGGTCGATATTACATCCAAATGAGGGTCATGGACTGACCCAAACATTATTATAAAGTGTTTTTTCCCTAAGGTATAACCGTCAGATGTATGCATCTTTGTAGTGAGCGAGTTATTTACTGTTCAATGCTGCTTGGACAATACTGCAAGTTTTAACGACTAGTCTGCATCTCTGTAGCAAAGTTACCCGAGCTCAAAGATTTGTACATCAGACCCTATTCCCTGACATTATTTTATTAATCTCATATTAAAGTGTAAGGTTTTTAAATGAGTTCATGTTACTTGCTTGTGTGCAAACGTTTGTTGTCAATTATAAATACTGATTTTATGATATTCTTTAAAACAAATTCACAACTGGGGGATGTATTGATCAACATACATTTCATACATCATGGTTTCATGACAATGCATTTTAATATATCCCTCAATCAAAAAACAATATTCATATGAAAAGGTAAGAAAACTTCACTTCCAGTGAAAATAAGAAAAAAACAAGCGACATAAATAAATAACAAATCATTTCAATATATGTATATCCCACACCATCCTCGGTTACCCATGGTTTTATATATGCTCCGTTACTCTCCACTATATCACCCATGGAAAACTCTGTCAGCGAAATCTGTACTAAAATTACCCGCCCTCGGCCGGCGTGACGAAGTCAGTAACCAAAGAAAATACTCAATACGATAAGACGGAAATGGTCAAGGGAGATAACCGGTGACTGATGGCTAACAAAATTACCTCGCGTGCTTTGCAACAAAGTGATATAAATTGTCATTGGCTCGCAGGTCCAAGCTGCGTAGCGGTTTGATTGGCTCACGCCGGCCAAGGGCGGGTAATTTGAGTACAGATTTCTCTGATGAACTTTCCCATGGGTGATATAGTGGAGAAACGGAGCATATACAAAACCCTGGGTAACCTAGGATGATCCCACACTTCCTATATTAACTAAGCAAGGTCAATATATTCTAGTTCTAGGATGAAAGGACAGGCAACCCACAGAATTGAAGCTTTTGAAAGTCGTCCATTTGGTGATGACAAAAGGAGGAATAAAACCTCCAACCAGACCATAAAATAAAGGGACTCGGCAATAGATTATCATCAACTATAGGCCATCCACATTTTTTTTTATGTTTCTCATCTCCAAACAGATGCTAGTGAGGAGCGGGCGGCGAAAATAAATAAATAAATAATATTTAAAAAATCCCACTCTGAGGGCATTTTACAGCAAATCTGTTATCTAAAAAGTTATCCAAATTCTTTACTGAGGTATTTAAGACTTCATTAAATAAAAATGACCCAATGAAGCAGTTTCGACGGAGTTACTCCCCTTTGACCATGTATCTTCGTTTCAGAATTTTAAAAATATCTTTTGAAGCCGTTTTTTTTGTTTTAGAGCGGCCTAAAAAAAAATTTGTCGGCAGAGACATAATAAATAAAATAAATTTTTTTATTTTGCGTCGGAAGAACAATTTGGGGCGGTCGGGAGATGAGAAACACAGAAAAAAATACGGATGGCCATATGTGCCTCAGCCAGATGTGTAATTAACCCGACTTGAAGCCCTGCTTTGATTGCAAAAAGTCAACACTGGAAACATCATGTAATATTTAAAATACACCACATGAAACTTTATCATATCTTTATTTCATACATCCTGGTAACCGAGGAAATATTTTATTATTACTCAACCGTGGTGAGATCACTTATTAGATAACAATGAGTTGGTTACACACATGTATGATATCACCGCGTGCTGCCGTAACGTCATAATCGGTGCGTGACGTCATAGTCGCTTTCGCTGGTTAAAATACCAAACCATTCACTCGTTGCATAAACATGTTATCAAACAGAACATCGTTTAGTATTCTATATATATTAAATGAGTTATAAGAGAAACAAAATCTCCACTTTTGAATTTCCCCTCGACGCCATCTTGTTCTAGCGAGGCACACAAATGTTCCCGCCTGTGGCTGAGTCCAGTCCCTTTATTTTATGGTCTCTGCTCCAACTAAACACCAGGCCACCAGCATGAGCTTACAGTGCTATGCAGAGAGAACCTTGAGGAAATTGTATAACAGTTTGTGGAAATAGTTAGGATTGTCGATATAGGCTGGGTGACCAGCAGCAGCTATGACAAAATCCTTGCTGTTGGGAAGATGTTTCAGATCTTTAAGACTTTTTTTACCAAGGCCGTCATCTTTTTCACCATATACAATCATTGTTGGAATCTGAAACACAAATTAGAGTTTTTAAACCTCAGGGAGAAACATATAACTTTACAATAAATCAAACAAGACACAGTTTATATGATGTGATCAGAAGATCAGATGCTGATTCTTCATATATTGCAAAATTAAAAGAAATTGTAATGACCATGAATATGTGTGTTCCATTAAGGATGATACCGATGATATGGTAAGGTTATGGACCCTGGGGCAGTAACACGTTTTTTCGTTGAAATAAGTCGATGAAATGTATTTGAATAATAATATCACCAACAGTAAAACAACCTTCTCTCTTCGGAAAATGAAGTTAAAAAATGAGTGTACATGGTTGCGTAAAGCCATGGGAATCGCTTTTGTCAATAGAAATAATAAAATGTGTTCACAATAAAATGGCCGCCATGCAATTTTTGCATTATACGTAACACCATTATTACCACTACGGATAATTGGTTTGTGAAATAAGATGCTTTACCCTCTAAAGTAAATATAAATGACATTAACTATCATTATAAATGGGAAATTTGAAAAATTTAAATTTTCAAAAAACGTGCTACTGCCCCTTTTAAGTCTAAAAGATGCTTTGTTATTGCTTTATATTGAAGATCCCTAAATAGAGTCGTTCATAAAATCCTTGTTTACAACCTGATATCCCTGTTTACAGCCACGCTATATAAGCTTTTATACCGTTTGCTTCCATGTGCCTCGGTAGCGCAGTAGGCTAAAGCGTTAGCTCACGTACGACAGCTGTATTTGGATATGGGTTCAAGACACACTTTGGTCAAAACATTTGCTGATATCTATTTGAGAAATTTTTCAAAATTAGTCTAAGATACTTTCTTTATATAATTAGATCTTTACTTTCACACTGTCATCTTAGCAAATATATCATGGTTTACAATCATTGTAATTCCTCCAAACAGTGTTTAAAATTGTCTGTTGTAAGTCCCTCGTACCGGATGATACGGTTTAGAAAGGTTGTTTCAAGCATGACGTTATATGGCTAGTAGGTTGATAAATTGATGAAAAGGAATGGTTTAAAGTTTTTAAAGTGGTGTCTGTGTGTAGGCTGTAATACAATTTGAAGACTTTGAGTACAAAGGTTCATGAGATATAGAGTTAACAAGAACGGGATGAACGTATTGACACCGGTGAATACACAGTCCCTTGTTTCACATTGGCCAGGGGCAATTGTTCAAAATGATTCACATCTTAATCAATACAGAAGTACAAGATTTCTATTCCTGGGCATTAAATATCATAGTCCTAGATGAGATCTTTCCTAACCATTTACATACAGTAGGCCCCAATAACTACCTTTCCTAACCATTTACATACAGTAGGCCCCAATAACTACCTTTCCTAACCATTTACATACAGTAGGCCCCAATAACTACCTTTCCTAACCATTTACATACAGTAGGCCCCAATAACTACCTTTCCTAACCATTTACATACAGTAGGCCCCAATAACTACCTTTCCTAACCATTTACATACAGTAGGCCCCAATAACTACCTTTCCTAACCATTTACATACAGTAGGCCCCAATAACTACCTTTCCTAACCATTTACATACAGTAGGCCCCAATAACTACCTTTCCTAACCATTTACATACAGTCGGCCCCAATAACTACCTGTCCTAACCATTTACATACAGTAGGCCCCGATAACTACCTTTCCTAACCATTTACATACAGTAGGCCCCGATAACTACCTTTCCTAACCATTTACATACAGTAGGCCCCAATAACTACCTTTCCTAACCATTTACATACAGTGGGCCCCGATAACTACCTGTCCTAACCATTTACATACAGTAGGCCCAAATAACTACCTTACCTAACCATTTAATAACAGCCGGCCCCAATAACTACCTTTCCTAACCATTTACATACAGTCGGCCCCGATAACTACCTTTCCTAACCATTTACATACAGTCGGCCCCAATAACTACCTTTCCTAACCATTTACATACAGTAGGCCCCGATAACTACCTTTCCTAACCATTTACATACAGTAGGCCCCAATAACTACCTTTCCTAACCATTTACATACAGTAGGCCCAAATAACTACCTTTCCTAACCATTTACATACAGTAGGCCCCAATAACTACCTTTCCTAACCATTTACATACAGTCGGCCCCAATAACTACCTTTCCTAACCATTTACATACAGTAGGCCCCAATAACTACCTTTCGTAACCATTTACATACAGTCGGCCCCGATAACTACCTTTCTAACCATTTACATACAGTAGGCCCCAATAACTACCTTTCCTAACCATTTACATACAGTAGGCCCAAATAACTATCTTTCCTAACCATTTACATACAGTAGGCCCAAATAACTACCTTACCTAACCATTTACATACAGTCGGCCCCGATAACTACCTTTCCTAACCATTTACATACAGTCGGCCCCAATAACTACCTTTCCTAACCATTTTCATACAGTAGGCCCCGATAACTACCTTTCCTAACCATTTACATACAGTCGGCCCCGATAACTACCTTTCCTAACCATTTACATGCAGTAGGCCCCGATAACTACCTTTCCTAACCATTTACATACAGTCGGCCCCAATAACTACCTTTCCTAACCATTTTCATACAGTCGGCCCCGATAACTACCTTTCCTAACCATTTACATACAGTAGGCCCCGATAACTACCTTTCCTAACCATTTACATACAGTCGGCCCCGATAACTACCTTTCCTAACCATTTACATACAGTCGGCCCCAATAACTACCTTTCCTAACCATTTACATACAGTAGGCCCCGATAACTACCTTTCCTAACCATTTACATACAGTAGGCCCCAATAACTACCTTTCCTAACCATTTACATACAGTAGGCCCCAATAACTACCTTTCCTAACCATTTATATACAGTCGGCCCCGATAACTACCTTTCCTAACCATTTACATACAGTCGGCCCCGATAACTACCTTTCCTAACCATTTACATACAGTAGGCCCCGATAACTACCTTTCCTAACCATTTACATACAGTAGGCCCCAATAACTACCTTTCCTAACCATTTACATACAGTAGGCCCCAATAACTACCTTTCCTAACCATTTACATACAGTAGGCCCCAATAACTACCTTTCCTAACCATTTACATACAGTCGGCCCCAATAACTACCTTTCCTAACCATTTACATACAGTAGGCCCCAATAACTACCTTTCCTAACCATTTACATACAGTAGGCCCCAATAACTACCTTTCCTAACCATTTACATACAGTAGGCCCCAATAACTATCTTTCCTAACCATTTACATACAGTAGGCCCCAATAACTACCTTTCCTAACCATTTACATACAGTCGGCCCCAATAACTACCTTTCCTAACCATTTACATACAGTAGGCCCCAATAACTACCTTTCCTAACCATTTACATACAGTCGGCCCCGATAACTACCTTTCCTAACCATTTACATACAGTAGGCCCTGATAACTACCTTTCCTAACCATTTACATACAGTCGGCCCCGATAACTACCTTTCCTAACCATTTACATACAGTAGGCCCCGATAACTACCTTTCCTAACCATTTACATACAGTCGGCCCCGATAACTACCTTTCCTAACCATTTACATACAGTCGGCCCCAATAACTACCTTTCCTAACCATTTACATACAGTAGGCCCCGATAACTACCTTTCCTAACCATTTACATACAGTAGGCCCCAATAACTACCTTTCCTAACCATTTACATACAGTAGGCCCCAATAACTACCTTTCCTAACCATTTACATACAGTCGGCCCCGATAACTACCTTTCCTAACCATTTACATACAGTCGGCCCCAATAACTACCTTTCCTAACCATTTACATACAGTAGGCCCCGATAACTACCTTTCCTAACCATTTACATACAGTAGGCCCCAATAACTACCTTTCCTAACCATTTACATACAGTAGGCCCCAATAACTACCTTTCCTAACCATTTACATACAGTAGGCCCCAATAACTACCTTTCCTAACCATTTACATACAGTCGGCCCCAATAACTACCTTTCCTAACCATTTACATACAGTAGGCCCCAATAACTACCTTTCCTAACCATTTACATACAGTAGGCCCCAATAACTACCTTTCCTAACCATTTACATACAGTAGGCCCAAATAACTATCTTTCCTAACCATTTACATACAGTAGGCCCCAATAACTACCTTTCCTAACCATTTACATACAGTCGGCCCCGATAACTACCTTTCCTAACCATTTACATACAGTCGGCCCCAATAACTACCTTTCCTAACCATTTACATACAGTAGGCCCCGATAACTACCTTTCCTAACCATTTACATACAGTAGGCCCCAATAACTACCTTTCCTAACCATTTACATACAGTAGGCCCCAATAACTACCTTTCCTAACCATTTACATACAGTAGGCCCCAATAACTACCTTTCCTAACCATTTACATACAGTCGGCCCCAATAACTACCTTTCCTAACCATTTACATACAGTAGGCCCCAATAACTACCTTTCCTAACCATTTACATACAGTAGGCCCCAATAACTACCTTTCCTAACCATTTACATACAGTAGGCCCCATTAACTACCTTTCCTAACCATTTACATACAGTAGGCCCCGATAACTACCTTTCCTAACCATTTACATACAGTAGGCCCCAATAACTACCTTTCCTAACCATTTACATACAGTCGGCCCCGATAACTACCTTTCCTAACCATTTACATACAGTAGTCCCAAATGACTACCTTTTCTTAACTATTTACAAGAGGTTGTACCTTGCTATGCTGATATGCATCCAGAAAGTCCCCAGTGCTGACTGGTGCCACTGGGACGTAACCCCGACTGCGTGTCAGAGACTCAGCGGGACGCTCAAACAGGTAGGGGAGGGAGTAGCTCCCGCTCATGGAGGGGCTGATGATGACCGGCTGTGTCAGCTCCAGTGCTCTCACCACGTCCACTATAAACTGACCCTTTGCTTCAATGGCCTTTGCTTCAGTTTTACCTTTACCTGAAACAACAATGGACAATCTTTACCTGAAACAACAATGGACAATCTTTACCTGAAACAACAATGGACAATCTTTACCTGAAACAACAATGGACAATCTTGGCAGTGTTATCTTCTGCTCTTTCATTGAGAATCTGAGACTGAATCATGCAGTAAGTTTTCAAATTCATCTTGATGCAGAGGTCGACAAGATAATATTACCCAAACGGGTTAGGATACACAGGTGCATGTGCTCTTTAGTGATTCTAAATTTGATTGGTCAGTTCCCAGAGAATGAACTACGATTGGTTGACGGTACTCATTGATTAAAACAGAAGGTGCCAAATGTGTCAGACATCTCCATTTTAAAAAGGACAGAGATTAATTAAATAAAATTATTCAATTTATTACAAGTTCTATATAAAAAATTATAACATTGTTCTTTATCTACACTGGCATTATTACTTTTATTTACAAGATATTGATTATTTTCAAAAGAATTCCAACGGCTTTGCGTTTTTTGTAAACAAACATGGCTGCCAACCAGTAAGACCATGTACATCTCTGGACACGAGGATGTTCAATCAAGGAATAATTACCCTAATACCCTACCATCAACAAGAGACAAGGCTTGTGACTGTGAACATTATTTCAACTCATTCATATTTCCTGTAATCTATATTAACCTTGTTGGTTAATCTCTAAATATTAAGTTCGTTAGACACTGATTCCAACAGACATAACCATAGCTTAAATCTAAATATCTTAGTGTTCAGACTGTACCTCATATAAACAAAAACATTCAGCCATTAAATTCAGCCATTGGCTCTGTAGCTCATCAGATTTTGCATGATTCTTATTGAAGCTTAGCACATGAAATAATAGGTTTATGATATGCAATGAATCGTCACCAAACATGCAATTACAATCTGCTGGTCATTATATTGACAAACAATTTCAGGATTCTAGTGCTTTTCATTTTTTAGAAGAAAATTTAAAAATGATTTTTCACAATAATGACAATGTCCCCTGCTGCAATAAAGAAATACAATCAAAGTCCCGTAGTGACCTAGAAAATGAGGACAAAGTCACCCAAATGAACTATTCTCTGCGTATTCTCCAAATGAAGACTGGTACCAAATTTGGAAACTCTAGGTGCAGCAATTCCTGAGATATCAGGCTACCAACATTACGAACATAACGCTTGATGGACATATGGATGTACGGAGCTGGTTTATCTCTTTGAATATCACAATGTCAGTGCTATGTTGAAACAGGCAATACTTCATGTAACAAAGATTATTCTGAAAATTATAGCAGCTTTTGTCAACTGGTTTTGTTGGTGAAGTCGTTTAAAGGTTTTGAGGGATAATGCTTCCATGCTCATATTTGAGGGGCGGGGCTGCTAAGACGAGATGTACAAACTTTGGCCCCCTATGTGCATGAATCCCCACAACATTTCAGCTTTGGTGGTGTAGTAAATCAACAATGTTTCGATTGGGTGAGGTGAGGTTGGGGTTTTACGTCACTTTCAAGAGTATTTCACTTATAGTATTACGCTAGTATGCTAGTATGCTAGTATTACGGCAGGGAGAAAGCCTGCAACGCCATGTGGCTATGTATTGCAGTGAAACCTGCGAGCATCGGCTGGAACTAGCAAACCATGGGTGGTACTACCCTGAAATTCAGTGTAGCATTGCACCCAAACCTTACTGCGTGTGGAAAAGTTCTCTACTGCAGACAAAGTTGCCGTGCCCCTGGCGAGATTCGAACCCCGGACCTCTTGATCCGAAGCTGAACGCGCTAACACTGCGCTATTCCGCCCCTGTTTGGATTGGAAGCATCCCCAAGTGGAAACATCACCATAAATTTGCAAACGTTTCCATCACCACAATGATTCCGGCCATTCAACACACATCTGCAGCTACACAACGAAAACCTAATAAACATCATCTTCATGTTCTCCTGATACTTGTGCAGATGCTTCAGAACCATCCTCAGAATGGCTTTTATTGCATTTAGTTTTATACATTTTTATATATAACTATACTATATAACTATATACTATATAACCCATGGGAAATTTCATCAGAGAAATCTGTACTCAAATTCCCCGCCCATGGTCGGCGTGACGAAGTCAGTAACCAAAGAAAATACTCAATACGATAAGACGGAAATGGTCAAGGGAGATAACTGGTGACGGATGGCAAACAAAATGATCTCGCGTGCTTTGCAACAAATTATTATGAATTGTCATTGGCTTACAGGTCCAAGCTGCATAGCAGTTTGATTGGCTCACACCAGCCAAGGGCGGGTAATTTGAGTACAGATTTCTCTGATGAAATTTCCCATGGGTGATATAGTGGAGAGTAACAGAGCATATATAAAACCCTGGGTAACCGAGGATGATACTGACAGGGACATATAATAATACAAACTCACCAGGTAAGTCAATAGCTACTGCATAATAGCCACATGCAGCAAGAAAACTGAGTGTTCCAATGTCCTGCCAGTTCTGAGATGAAAATGCCATTCCGTGGAGTAAAAGTACATGTAGTTTGGCATCTCCAGACCCTGCCTGCCTCGTGAATATCTCTAGTTTCTGCAAAGCAAACACCATAAAGCAGACGTCAAATTGAAACTCTTTATGATTTGGATTCATTAGTCAAAATTTACAGTAGTAAACCCACAGTTTCTTGTAAGTAACCTTCAGTGATGCTGAATGATCAGCTGATGTAGAGGTGAGGTGAGTTGGGGTTTACCGCCACTTTCAAGAGTATTTCACGGTTGCTAGTATTATGGCAGGGAGAAAGCCCTCAATGCCATGTGGCTATGCATTGCGGTGAAACCTGCGAGCACCGGCTAGAACCAGCGAACCATGGGTGTTACTATGCTGGAATTCAGTGTAGCATTGCACCAAAACCTTACTGAGTGTAGAATAGTTCTCTACTGCAGACAAAGTTGCCATGCCCCTGGCGGGATTCAAACCCTGGACCCCTTGATTGGAAGCCGAACGTGCTAACCCTCCCCTCAGCTGATGTAGAGTCACTGTCAGTCTTACTCAAAGATGTACAGTCGTTCATAATATTTTAACTGTAACCCAAGTTGAAGATATATATATCAAATATATATCACAGAGTACAAATAACAAATATATATATAACAGGGTGACATTTAATCAAAATGAAAAATTTGTCATCAAATATTTTCACTTCAAATACATGTATCCCCATTAACCGCAATACATAACTAAATTTAAAATCAGTCATTTGTGACTTTAATGTCTACTATACATCTAACAGGTAAACAAATTGAACTGAACAGGTGTAAGTCTTAATTATGTTACTTCACAATGCCCACCTTGCCACCGACGTCCACCTTCACAGTTTTCTCGGAGACCTTGGAGTTAGCTTTCAACAAACTCTCGGGGACGTCCACAAACTCTCCCTTGTACCAGGTTGCTGATGAACTGTCTGCCATCTTGTTCTCCACTAACTTCCCTGTGGGCAGTGTCTGCTGGGCGTCAGAGCCCTTGTACCAGAACTTGTAGAGCAACACGACCCCGGTGAAGACCCCCGCCAGTACAATCAGGAAGGTCTTGTTGACCTGGATACCAGTTGGACTCATACTCCAGAAGTCTAGTGCATCTTTCACCTGACCTAGAAAGATAACACACGTCTCAATAATCATGTAAAATTCTGGGTTTCATGTCGACTTAACCTAAGTTATAATGACAGAACTCATAATAGACATAAATATTTTCTTTACTTTATTGACAGAAAAACAACATAATAAGTATGTTGTTTTGTGATTGCTTCAGTTGTCAGACTATTGAACATTTTTCTGTCATAAATTTCCTTTGTAAATGACTTTGGTTCATCTCATACATGCTTTCATTTAGAATAAATCAGGATAAATAAAATATTTATTTAAATTTTGAAGTAAATGCTGCGATTTTCCTCTCAATATTTTCCGTGTTTACGATCTTGGTATATTCAGAAGTCAGACTTACTCAATGAGATTCAAACTCAATACAAGTTAATTAACTTTAAAACAGACATGAAGCATGATTTTACTACACAGTCATTTGGTGTCACTACACAGTCATATGGTGTCACTACACAGTCATATGGTGTCACTCCACAGTCATATGGTGTCACTACACAGTCATATGGTGTCACTCCACAGTCATATGGTGTCACTACACAGTCATATGGTGTCACTCCACAGTCATATGGTGTCACTCCACAGTCATATGGTGTCACTACACAGTCATATGGTGTCACTACACAGTCATATGGTGTCACTCCACAGTCATATGGTGTCACTACACAGTCATATGGTGTCACTCCACAGTCATATGGTGTCACTCCACAGTCATATGGTGTCACTTCACAGTCATATGGTGTCACTCCACAGTCATATGGTGTCACTCCAGAGTCATATGGTGTCACTACACAGTCATATGGTGTCACTCCACAGTCATATGGTGTCACTACATAGTCATATGGTGTCACTCCACAGTCATATGGTGTCACTACACAGTCATATGGTGTCACTCCACAGTCATATGGTGTCACTCCACAGTCATATGGTGTCACTACAGTCATATGGTGTCACTCCACAGTCATATGGTGTCACTCCAGAGTCATATGGTGTCACTCCACAGTCATATGGTGTCACTCCACAGTCATATGGTGTCACTCCACAGTCATATGGTGTCCCTCCACCCTTCTGAAAGTTGAGCATTTGTGGGACATTTTGGGATATCGAGTGAGATCAAGGGATGAAGGGATCCTCCAGCTCAGTAGATTCAGGAACCGAGGTGAGGTGAGGTGAGGTGTGGTGAGGTGAGTTGGGGTGAGGTGAGGTGAGGTGGGGTTTATCGCCGTTTTCAAGAGTATTTCACTTATATCACGGCTGATTATGGCAGGGAGAAAGCCCGCAACGTCAATTGGCTATGCATTGCGGTGAAACCTGCGAGCATTGGCTGGAACTAGCGAACCATGGCTTGTACTACGCTGAGATTCAGTGTAGCATTGCACCCAAACCTTACTGCGTGTAGAACTTCAGGAACTGACACGTGTTATAGTCTCACTTATTATATTGTTTGCAGTTTCTCATTACTGAATTGTCTCACAGGTGTCAGTTCTCAACATATCATAAACAATGACAGTATGAATGTCTCGACATACTGATTTAAGACTAAATTTCATAACAAAGTACCCTATCAAAATCTGAATAAAGCAATCCAAATGTTTGATTATTTATTGTGACTTATTTCTATGAGTATGTTTTAACTGACATAACTTCAAGGCCGGGGATGTAGCTCAGTTGGTAGAGTGTCCGCTCATCACCCGGAAGACCGGGGTTCGATTCCTGGTCGCGTCATACCAAACGACGTTAAAAGATGGGAGTTGTTGCTGCCTTGCTTGACACTCAGCATATAAGGACAGAACAACGCATGAACTGGCGCTGCACTGTGGCTGGGTGCTATTTGCACACAAAGAATTTCCTATGTACATTGTATTACGGACAATAAAAGAGTTATTATTATTATTATTATACAAGAGATCCAAGGGGGAAAGATGATTATTGTTTTATGCTAATTTTACAGATATTATAGCCCAATGTGTCTGGATGACTACTCTATAAAAGAGCATATTAACCAGATGTGCAAAAATAAGTGTTGTGACTTTGCTAATGAGTCCTTTAAAAGAGGGCACGGCAACTTTGTCTGCAGTAGAGAATTCTTCCACACGCAGCAAGCATGTATGTCCATCACTGACCATTTCCGTTATGTCAGACTCTTATTCTAACAATGAGATCTCGCTTTGAACAACATAAGTCAAGCGATAACAAAGATTTGAATGAAGAATTGGATCGGCAAACAAGCCAAGAATTCATACTAATCCTACTCAGCGAAAAACGAGACTAATGCAACGTATATCTAAAAATTATCTATATCATTTTACAAATTAAAAGAAATACATATCAACAATTGTTGGACTTCATTGTGATGATTTTCTAACTAGTTAGCATGTAAATAATACTTTACGATGTCCTCATTGATTTAAATAACGAACCTGTTGTCACCATGTGATTGCTAATCCATGTACACCAGTGTGCATCATACATAATAGTGAATAACCGGCTGCTATCACCGACGAAACAACAGAACATCATATTCTTAATTTCCAAACTTTCATTGGCTCACTATGTCCAGACTGAATGTCGCCTACATGTGTATCTTTAATTTACTAACAACGTTTTGTATCACCAGTTATGACATATGACACTACGTTGACAATATCCTGACGCACCACCTCGTATATTATAATTGAACCGGCCCAGTGATATCTGGCATCAAAGCAAAGGTGTTAATGCATTAAGCGTAATTAGTGAGTGTTGATTTCATAACTAACATCTCAACAATATAGAATTAAATTAAAAACTCAGCACTCTACATTAACATTTCATCAATTTTACCCAAATAACATGATATTGATAGAACAGAATCTGAAAGAAAATGTGTACCGAAAAAGAAAACACCTTTTTCATTTTGAATTGAAATTAATCATGATTCCTTATCACAGATATATCACTGAAGGCAAAAGCCTACACCCATCACATTTCTCTACAGTTGTATTACACTGAATAAAATAACTGTCTGAATGTAAGCACCGGGTAATTGTAAATGAACAAGATTATAAATTTAACGAAAGCCCGATTGTTTCTTTCTAAAAACTGTATACCAGTAACACTGTTGAAAATTGTATGAATTGTAAGTTATAATGCAATTATTCTATTATCAATAAAAAGTCACCATGAGAAATATTGACTCAGTAGATCTCAAACTATACAGACCTCTTGAAACAGAAAATCAAGCACAACAAACAATTAAATAATAATGACATTTATAATTGAAATTGCATGATTGTTTTTATATTTGAATAACATATTGTACCCTATAAATAACCTAACGCTCCGCTCGATTGGGAAAAGAACAAAACTGAAACCAGCTATTGAATATCGAAAAATGCTTCAAAAACTCCGAAATTACTCCCTACAGATGCACAAATACCCATTCTATCGGAAACTTACAATGTCAAAAGTTGTTATTATGTTTGAAACGATTCATCAAAGAAAATCGACAAATTGCCTAAGTATTCCGGCGCCATTGTACAACTCCTATGTATGACATCACATCGCTAACGAAGGTTATGCTACACTGAGTGGCTGCGGAAAACTGTTTCAAGAATGAGATAATTAGCAGGCCAATTTTACTCAATTTGAACATCGATATCTTGCTAAGTAGGTGACGCTTCGAAATAATATTTAGTGTTTTGTCTACTTGAAAGTATTGTCTATATGAATAACGAATTAACATCAAACAAAACAGAGAGGTTTTATTATCTTTTAAGTGTCCAATCACTCAAGGTTAAATGAACCATCCCTGAGCACAATTACATAAGGGTTGGTAGTGGAGTGCAGTGGATTCATTGCAGTTAATAATAACTAGCGCCCGGTAAAGTGCATGCAGTCTGTCCTGTCCTTATCCTGTACTCCTATGTATAGTCCCTCAAACAGAGTGTACATGACATGATAAAAAACAATGTATATAGTATATGGACGCGTATGTACCATGCAACTCAACAAGACAAGGTTTTAATTTAGAACACAGATCTTGACAGAGACGTAGCTAGCCTAATCAATATTTTTCGAACTTTTTGGAAACATTCAAACAAATGCTCGATTTTCTGATACAATATTTTACTGATGAAGTGTCTATGTGTTTAAATGACATCTATGAGTTTCTAATCAAATGTAGTGGTCACTACTTTACCACAGACTGACGTTTCTCCTTTTCAATTTCCGGATAAGATAGATTTCTGCCACATGTCAACAAACAACATTCCCTCTTCCGGTTGTGTGTTCGCTTCCGGGTGGGTTCGGGAGTTTCCGGAAAACAATTTCGGAGAATCCCGAGTGAGGTTCCTCACAGAATTCCGTCTTGCGATATTCTGATGTTGTGTGTGTTAAAACACGAGTTTATAAACGTCAGTTTTGACATTAAAGTATTTTCAATGACGGAGTGCAAAAATAAAATAGACAGTAAAACAAAATATTAAAAAATATATATTAAGATTATTAAAAAGGGTTAAATATGGCAAAGAAGTCAAAAGTTAGTAATGAATAAAAGGTTAAAGGTGCATCATTGTGTTTCATAAAAAATTATTCGGCTTTAAAACGTTCCAACTCACCACATGTGCTGTCTACAATACAAATAAATTCACTCAACTTGCATATTTATCCCCAATCGCCAAATATATCATAATTATTAGTTTCCAATTAAAATTTAGTAACATCATTATGCATGTGCAGAAACTGAAACTGCACGTCCCATTTACATGCACAGTAGTTATCTGACCAATTAAACATTATCAACTCAAATTTGTCTTTTTGTCTGTTATAAATACGATTCCAAAATTACGTTTGACTCATTGACGCGCGCCACACGCTGTGCATTGTCCGGTTTTCGATCAGAAATCACTACTTTCATATTGTCAATATGCTAAGTCTATTATCATCAAAATGGTATAGTTTTCGGTGACAGTCGATACTTCTCGATAAAGTAACACCATTTATAACGTTTAGCATATGTGACCCCCAACAACACAATGGATGTACCTTTAAGAAGATTCAAATTATTAAAAAAATGTGTAAGATGATTGGTGAAATACAAACAAATTGTGTGTGTTTTGGGGTATACAATTTGTTAAAAGGCTGGTTTACAGCTTCTTGTCAAGCTCGCTTGCCTGAAGAAATTAGCTCGAGCTTTTTTAATCGTATATTTAATTAACTCTGTTAACTCTTGATCCGAGGGTTAACGCCATTTTTGTCGTTTTCAGACACAATGTGCTCTCCGTATTTATATGTCTATCAGAATAATTATGTAATGTTCCAATCAGCACTTTCAGTTATGATGATCAGGGCGAAACTGTACTTAAATGAATAACGCATGATGGTTGAGCTACCCCAGGTTTACAACACACCTAAAAAACGTTGTTGGAAATGCTGAAGAATAATGCTTTTTCGACCTCAAATTTAAACACCCATATGAAAAGAAATAAATTACTGATGTCGTCTTGCCACACACCACGTGAATTATCGTCGTCGTGAAAAATATGCTTACATAATAGTGAATAATATCATAAATGACCGACCGAAACTCTCTCGAATTTGGTGCTTCAGGCCTGTATTTAACCAATGAAAACTCATTTTTCAGCGGCCATGTCGACCGAGTGACTTCACAGTTCTTGGCGTTCTTGTTCATTAGCATATGTCCTTCGATATATTTCTGATGTAAATAACAAACTATTTCGGATATTTGTCTCTGATTTGGTCCTCTTTAATTATAAGCATTATTTATTATAAGAATTTTATTATCAATAGTTTTCACAAAATCAAAAAGTATTTTTCGAAGAAAATACATTAAACGAGAAAACCTTTATATTATTTTTATTTCCAGTTTGGCAAATGTCACTTTTAAAACGGCGTCGCTGAATTCACAACTAGATTCACTTACAACCAATCAGAACACTCCATTTCAGCCCTCGATTTCAAGCGATGTAGAACAGCTAGCGTTTAGGATCGGACATCTGAAGGAAGTAACCTCTGTTGAAAGAGAATGATATTGGACAGGTGATGTTTAAATGCTGTTCAGTGTAAACATACTACTCCGGAAGTATGTACCTGCCAGGCGGTGGTCACCATGAACGCTGCAAACATCAATAAACCATGATCATAGATGCGAACGCAAAATATCTGCTAGAGCAACAACTGGGCCGCTTCAAAATAAATGGTTGAAAACAGTGATTGAGCGTTTGTGCCGAGTGAACCTTGGACATTTTCTTTATTATCTAATTCGTTATATATAATTTCGGCATTTCTATAAATGTGACACACGATCTATTTGAGACATCTGACAAGTTTCTTTTGTAGTTTTATTTTATTCTTGTGTGAACTTATTTGCATATATTTAAAGGCGCTGTAGCACGTTTTGCTTACTGAAATAAAATTATCTAAAAAAAGTGTTTTCAATGACTAAATAAATCTCCTGAATCAATTTTTTAAAATTTCTAAAACGAATGTACGTGGTTCAGTTAGGCCGAGTCCATTTCCCATCGAGCGGCCATTTTAAGGAGTTCACATTAAAATGGCCGTTCGAAGGAATTAAAGTGATCTGACTGATGTAGCGATACCTAAACTCAAAGTAGAGATTTAAATATGAAAAAGATGGAATTGTCAACCATCTTGCTGTCTGAAATCTCATATCGCATATGGCCTACACATTTACCTCTTGCACTGCCGAGTTCCACAAAAGTGTCGCTTTATACGTCGCACAATTTTCTGCCAATACCGACAACCGTTTTCTATGTATATATATACGGCTTATCGGGTCGTGCAGTGAGATGTTTAACCCTCTGATGTAACCTTATTTTGTATAAACTTTAATAATAATTGACAAATTGAGAAAAAATAATGTGCGAAAAACGTGTTACATCGCCTTAAAAGACTGTTTCTTATTTCTGTTGTTTGAAAATATTACGGGTAGCCTTTTTCTCACAAATATGCCTCCTGTAAAACCTTCTTTAGAAATATCTGGTAATCATAACAAGACGTTTCCAGATACATGTAGGTAGTCATTTCCTCTGTTGTATAGACGCACTTAGAAATAGTGAGTCTTGGGTGGCCATTTTGTTGAGTTAAAAACCGAAGGAGAGCTATTAATGACTCCCAAGTACATATATATTGAAATTTCTCATTTTGTGTGATAGTTATAAATATCCAGCGTGTCAAAGTCATTTAATATTTTAAATACGTTCTCGTCTGTCTGTAGATTCAAAGGTAATCAACTCCATCTTGTTTGATTCATTTCAGTAGTCCGAACATTTCACTATCCGAACGTTTTTGATGAAAAACGGAAGCGTTCGGATTATCGAGGCCTGACTGTATTACCTTATTTAAAGAGCCATCAATAATGTTGGTGAACATATAGGACAATATCCAAAAATCTATCTTCGTGAAATATATGTAACGGGTCATTCTCAAAAAATGGAGCAAAAATGGTAACAAGGAATTATTTTCATAATGTGACAAATTTTAACCCAAATTGCAATTTTTCCAGTTGTGTTATACATGATTTCAAGGATTAGACTTACAAATTATTTCATATATGCAACACTTGGTGTTTTTTCAAATCTTTGTACCTTAATTTTTGTCACTTTCTGAACTAACAATGGTCAGAGGTCACTGTTTGCATCTATAGATATGAAACTCCCCGTGACAACAACTAAATTCCATGAGTTAAGTCTAACAACAGTTTGGGCTTTTTTCAAATAAGAGCCCTACATTCATGTTAGGTCTATTGATTATGAAAATATTTCAGTTAGAACATGGTAACACAGATTTGCGTCAGTGATGTTACCTTGTACAATTTTAACTGATCCAAGGCTTAGCTCCCCTTGATTAAGTGAAAATAATGAGTTCTCCATTTAAAGCACTCCTTGTTCTAAGTGATACATTTTGAATTAGTGGTGTCAAAATTAAATAAAGTCAAGCAGACATTTATGAAGTGACTTCACTTGACGAGTATGACTTTTTAGTGTCAGTGATGTTACCAAATTATCTGAAATGTATAATACTCTTTGAACATGTGTGTCAAAAGGGAACTTGCCTTCATGAGCCTCTTGCTCATGTTACTTTCACTTTTTGCTTAGGGAGTAATCATTGTTCATACTCAGTCCTTTACTTTAAAATTGTCAGTGATGTTACCGTCAGTGATGTTATCATTAAATTAGAAACATCACTGACAGAGAATGGTAACATCACTGACAAAGCATAAGTTATATTGTGATATGTCTAACGAAAGTAAATTTTCATCCTTAGTATCATGCCATAAGATAGCGATATGTCCTACAGTTTATAAAAAATATCACATAAAAGAAATGTCACTTTAACTGAAAGGTACAAAGTGATATATCAATTATGGTAACATCACTGACATAAAAAGTAACATCACTGACAAAATCAATTATATTAATTGATTAAAATGAACAAATACTACTTTAGATATACAAATGGCATGCTATCTATTGTTAGGAACAAGTTGTACTTCCTGTTAGATTGATAGATAGTATTCATACGATAAATATTTATTTAATAAAATCTCCAAAACCTAACTAAGCTATAGAGATGTTGAACACTGTATAAAGCAAATGATATGCAATGTCTGAGACTGGATAGAGAAGATGAAGGTAAAACAAGACACGCCTCCAACTACACCAATATTTTTTCAAGCTGGAAATTATTTTTGGGTGACCAAAATTGAGATTAAAAATCAAATTCGATAACAAATTGATTGATCCAACATTTTTCATCTAAAATTTTTTTTATTTGTAAGAACCCACAATATGATTGTTGATAGAAAATGACAGTGACTCAGTTTCTTTATATCTCCAGATATCCAAGATCAAATGTAGAAAACCTACACTTGTGTAGTATGATTATGCTGCAGCCAAGGGCTGGGTCAGTCTTTATGAGGAAATAACATTGTTCCGGACACAAAAATATGAACTTGATTTAAAATCATTTGGCAAACTACAGCAATATTCAGTGATAAAATGTTAAAATATGCCCTCTTTAATATACGTGGGTTGATTTCTACAGCCCCTACCCAAACTGCTGGACTGTTATTGCGATTATGTGTAAACATTAGCATGGACAAAAAACGAAAGGATGAAATGGTCATTGTCAATATGTCCAGTTTACACACACTTTTCATTTAAACATTTTGCCTTTCAGGTGAAGATTAAAATCGATAACTTGTACATAAACTTATGACAGTTTTCATCCAAGCAAATCAAAGAACACTATTAATTTGGTAATGAAAAAGCCTTTCTTAACTCATCTGGTTTCCATGGTGTAATGGTTAGATCACTTGACCAGAAACCATTGGGTTGCAGGTTCGATCTCACATTTTGTCAATAGTATTTGCGATTTCCTTATGTTGAAAAATGCTATTCTATGAATTATCATCACGTAGATTTGAAAGATGGAATATAAACAAAAGTAGATTTACAAACAATAGGTATATTCATATCAGGTGTTCACGGCTATACCAGGTGTTTATGATGAACACCTGATTTGTGCGATAGACACGTCTGGCACTGCATTTCAGTGGACAACTTAAGTTAGTATGAAATATGAACACCCAAATAATACAGGAATCAGCGTGTAAGAACGATGATACTTCATCACTAGTGGATCAGTGTGTTGTGTGGAAAGCTGGGAAAGTATTTCAGATTAGCTTCACTGATATACATAGTTCATTCTTTATTGAAAGTTTCAAATTAAAGTTACCTATTAATTCAGTCATATAGACTGTTAGTAAGAACTTGGCCAATATTCTATCATTGAGAGATACAACTTGACAATGTACTGTATATCAGTTACTATTAATATAAATCTATTTTGTGACACATCAATGAGAACTTGTATTTTTAGTCCAAAAGTTGCATAGGTCATTAACCGTCTGTCCTGTTGTTGATTAAATCATTTCAGTTTTTATGATCTACCATATGGTGCAGGTAATTCTTGGTTGCACAGCATACTTGATTGGTTCTTTTTAAAGCAGGAAGTGTGTATCTTTAAACATCAGATAATCTGTCCTTTATACTAATGAATAGAAAGTAAACAAACACATTATCTGTGCTGGGATGATGTGTTCTGTTATTTATTATCATTTAATGTCAGTGATGTTACCTTTCAAATCTGTGATGATATCTTTTGTGATAAAGTTATAATTTCTAGTAAAATACCAATATAAAACCATCTTTGAGCACCTGACCATCCACCTTTTATATGAATGGTTTCAACACTGCCTTATCTTTAACAGAATTCTTAACAGTGTTGACTGTTACCAATCCTGTCAGTGATGTTACCCTTTATTAATGATGTATGAAATTATTATTAAGAACCCATTAAAAGTTCATCAATTAACATTTGACAATCTGAACATAACATTAACATACGGAAAATTGGCAATACCCAGTCTTTCACAGTATCATTTTTATTTTAAAAACATTTATTGCAATGTAATGTCAGTGATGTTACTTATTTGTCAGTGATGTTACCTTATTATGTGCAAAATTATGATTTCTAGCATATTTGACAATGTTGGGACTTCAGACAGCCTGACTTTTAACACTAGATAATAAACTGTTCCAACAATACTTAATTTTTACAGTACATTTAATGATAATCAGTTTAAATGCTTATGATGTCAGTAATGTTACCTTTCCTGTCAGTGATGTTACCAGTTATCAGTGACGTTACCACCAACAAAATCCCTTATTTTGAAAGAAACAATAGGGTGAGACACAAGTCACCTGTTACTGTATTACAAGTGGACCTTGTCAACCCCCTAAAGTGTAGTTAGTATTTATTGAACTTAATTTGCTGTCTGTACAAATATTGTTGTACCCTGTTAAATTTCGAGTTCCACAATTCATAAGTACCTTCTTGAAATTAGAAATTAAAAAAATACTTTATTATTAATTTTCTTCTGAAAACTCCCAATACACCATACATGTTTTGTTCAAGCAGAATAATGTACTAAAATAATTGATCAGTTATTAAGAAAAACTTAAAAATGCATTGGTAACATCACTGACATAAATTCTCAACTCAGTATGTTTAAAAGTAAATTATTTTTTTGTCAAAAGAGATTAAGATTGCATAATCTGTATTTAATTTCCAATGGGTGTCTTGTTCAAACTGTAAAAAATTTAATTGAAACGGAGAATGATTTTATTTTTGTTATCACATCCACGAAATTGCTCCATTTTCTGATAATGACCCATCCACACTTAATTTTTCACCGATTTTTTCGACCCAAAATAAGCTGAGAAATTGCACTACCGTAATTAGTAAAGGTGTTTTCCAGTTTAAATATAGATCCAGTCTATGATTTTCAAGCGTAAAGCATTGTATACACTGTATACACAGACACGAAAGAATAACAAAGTTTATGAGCAATGAAAGACATTGAAATATATAATTTTTGGCGGTTATTTATTTACCATTTCATTATATGTATTTGCTACAGATATTATGCTACAGGAATAATTGTCATAATTTGCTCAATAAAAAGTACATTAAACAGGCAGTAATTTGTATATTCTCAGGACATTTAGATACATTGGTTATAAAGCAATCGTCACATTCAGTAATGTGTGACTAGGGTAACTTGCAAGAGAAGCACGTGCAGCACGTGGGTTGTTATGGCGACTTGCCTTCACGCTAAGGAAACGCTTGCTCCTGTGTAGTACGTTTTATGCAATAAAGGGAATTCTGTTTAGATACCCCGCGCGTTACTCGAAGGGGTACTTCTCTTTGAAACCAAATTGCATTACATTGTCGTGACACGAAACTTATTTATCACATGTCATTTGTAGATCAAATATTTCTCTGGCGATTGACGTTATAAGTATATTTTCCACAAGAATTGTTTTATTTGAAACACCAACATCCTTGATGGCTCTTTAAGAGTAATTCAAAGATCTAAACGGCAAATTTGCATCTTTCATCTTTGTTACACAGAGACTGAAGTTTTCATAAGTTTTGATCCGTCTCAAATTTGGCAATATGTCAGCTTTGTTGGATGGAGACTAGGACGTGTAAATTTCATTGTCTACTCGATCCTAAACATAAGGGCATGGTAGGGGTGCAATTTAAAGTGGTTCACCATTTTGAGTGCTATGGTAAAATGGTGATGGTTACCATAACAGTCTGTTCTTGACTTTTTAAACTCACTCGATATTATGTGCGTAACACAAAACTAAGAGAAATATAGCTTACTCTTACTCATTCAGTGCCCAAGAACAGCATTCCGGTAATCATAGGTCCTGAGTATTGTAAGTTGCGGTGTTTAACGAGTCGAAAGAGATGTTGCAGTGATGTGAAAAAGGCCCTTCCAGGGTGACTGGAGGTTAGGTACTATTCATGGGTCAGGGAGGGGGTCTATTTTAGTGAATGAACTTGTACGAGCTTCCTATATATTAAAGAGACAAAACAAGAAAGGTCATACCTTTGAAATATTATTACGTGTTACCTCTTCCTTAGAATGCAAATATCTGTCAGAGATATGTTTAATATATATGGTAGACCCCAGTATTCTTAAATTATTCTACCAATTAAACTTTGTTTTATCAATAGTATTCTGCTTTCTGTTTTTGCTTTCATGCATGGTATGGAAATCTCCTGCCTGTAAGATTGAAAACGTACCCGCGTTGAAAACACACCCGGCGGGTACTTTTTCAACGTTGAATTATGACCTGGGGTCACTTTTCAACACCTCCGGTATTTTTTCAACGTTGAATAATTACCCGACTGTGTAAATATTCAACGTTGACAAAAGACCCTAGGCGTTGAAAAATGACCACGGGTCATTATCCAACGTTGAAAAAGTACCCGCCAGGTATGTTTTCAACGCGGGTAAGTTTTCAATCTTACAGCGGACGCAGAAAAACGTAATTGACAAAATTGTAAACACATCCAGCAAAAGTTGCGGCTTTCATTTTGAGCATCTTCTGTCATCTGGCATTTGGCATTTCAAAACTCACAGAGCGTCAAAATAATTTTCCCCATACAGTATAATAATTCTAAATCTCCTAACTAAACAGAAAATACGTAACTCTTGAAACAGGACATGGCTGATTAAAATAAGGCATATTAAAAACAATATCATTGGTAATTTGAATTATGTCATTACTGTTTTCATATTGAATTTATGTATTGTTATTGTGTATTGTATACCACCAAAGGCTCTTTGAATGTAAGACGAATTTCCCATCTGGGATAATAACGTTTATCTTATGTTATCTTATCCATGGAGTGTTTTGACCGCGATATTCTTCATGGAGAGGATTGCCTCACTTCTATAGCTGCAGAACTATATAACCCCTTCCCTCAACATCATCATGTTTATATATCATTTGTTTGCGAAGATATACTGTCATGTGCTTTTACTGTTTGATGACGTAATTTTACTTTTATGGCAGTATTAGCGACTGCGAACGGGGTTCGCACAGGATAAGTTTTCATCATGGATCTGTCTGCGGCCAAACAGGCGACGCCAGAGTGTCACAGAGCGTATTTGACGTAGCAGCTGTAGCTACCTCATTATATAAACTGTAAATGCCAAGTAGTATTTTTCAATCTTTATTTTAAGTACTGAAAAGGCCACAGGCCTGTAGTACATTTACAGTTCATATGAGTAGTAAGTCATAACAGATTCTTATTTATTACAATCTGTATTCTTGAATCCATTGCGAAATATATGAACATTGCAAGATTCTGTAGTGATAATGTGTTAGTATCTGTTAACAGTGATATTAATTTTCTTTCACTTGGGTATTTATAAAAGTATAGTTTTAAGTACTCAGTTTGTAAAGGGCAGATTAGAAGGAAATGCAGTATATTTTATGATACCTTACTTAGCTTCCATATACGTGCAAAAATACCACATGTGGTAATGTAAGTGTATGTGATAACTATTCATTGCTGTTATATATGTGAAATATTCAGGGAGACTCGTACATTGGAATATAGAAAGAAGAATATATTGATCTGTGGAGTTTGTACCATCATTCCTGTGAGTTGCAAGCAGAAGGTTATGAACCCGTTTTTATTGTAGTACTGATTCAAACATATTAATCAGAGTTGTGTCCTCGAGATGTGTATAGAATTCACCACAGATCAACATTTCACAACTTCTTGTTCAAAGGTATATGTCCTTTAAGATTATCATGTCATATATGTGCTACGATGTTGAGAATGATGGTGATACGTATACCACCAACAGTGGGTAGATGTCCCAAGAGCTGCTTTGATCGCCAGTTAAATCATGGCACTTGTGAGCTTCTAACTTTGAATTGGAATTATGTGAGTGTCTGCAGTGCGCAACAGATAGTAATGAGATGACACGTATATACATTGTTAAAGGTACATCTATTGAGTTGATGTGGGTCACATATTCCAAACGGTATAAAATGTGTTACTTTATCGAGAAGTACCGACTGTTACCGAAAACTATCATTTTGGTGATAGTCGACTTAGTATATTGACGATATGAAGGTAAAAGTAGTGATTTCTGATCGAAAACCGGACAATGCGTCGGGATTGACGCGCGCCAATGAGTCAAACGTATTTTTAGAATCTTATTTACAAAAGACAAAATGACAAATTTGGTTTGATAATGTTTAATATGTCATATAACTACTGTGCATGTAAATTTGGACGTGCAGTTTCGGTTTCTACACATGCATAATGATGTTACTCGATTTTAATTGGAAACTAGCAATTATTTATATTTGGCGATTGGTGATGAATATGCAAGCTGAGTGAATTTATGTGTACTGTAAACAGCACATTTGGTGAGTTCGAACGTATTAAAGACAATTACAATTTTATTAAACACAATGGATGCACCTTTAAAGATTCTCATTGAAGTTACTGACAACGTTTTGGAATGAGAAGATCACATCTTGATTGTGTGCATTGAAAGAAACTTCAATTCAGACGGATTAAAAGATAGTTGAGGTTTGGTTGGTCAAACATTGCTTCAACTCTTAAAAGACATTGTCCTGTACATTACGAAGAGGTTGATAGTAAGTTGCACCGGTCTCATTACACGGTTCTGGAGGAGTTGTGTTTCATTGTAGCTGACGACTTCCTTTGTATAGTTCGCTGTGCTGCTGTGTGGCAAATTTGTTTTACAGTACTAAAATGTAGTACTTAAATTTAACTACTCAAAATTAAAACACATAAATATTATGGCACCATCCAACTTTTCCATAGGTATCTGCAGAGTAAATATTCATAATGCAATTACCCGCTTACGATATCTTGTACGCGAGCTGAAATATATGATGTACATGTATTTAATATTGACCTTATGTAAGATTAAACACGTGAATGTGGTTATTTATGCGGAAAAAGTGCTATTTGTATGACGAGTAAAAAAATGTTTCATGAACATGATGGTGTTATGAATTTTGATTAACTTTTAAGTGACAACAAACACCTTTAAAAAATCAGGCAATTTTGAAAGCAGTTCAGCGGTTTATAACCAAAAGTAAGCGTTTTTCGTGACCGATGCACGTCTCTTCATTTATATGTGACTATGTTTCTACCATTTCTGTATTATATTACTTTCTTATTACATGTATGTTGTATAAGTTTGTAAATACACGGGAGAAGGTTACAGAAGTTGGGTAACTTGTTCCTAATCAGTTTCTTCATTGAATAAAATAGGTTGAAATCAAAACATATAATTTATATAAATACATCTCTCTATTCTCTAGACAGTCTCATGTTGAAGTTTTCGGAGGATTTTGTTGCACATCCATTGTATCTTTTATTGACCCGCGATAATCCGGCCACCGATAATCCGAATCTCGCAGTTTCCGAACGGTAGGAAGATGTAACCAAACTAATATCTTTAGTAGTCCTCAGTACTCAGTAATCCGAACATTTCACTATCCGAACGTTTTTGATGAAAAACGGAAGCGTTCGGATTATCGAGGCCTGACTGTATAAGTCTTAAACTGACTACTCTCATTGTATCAATGTTTATTCGATCCTTTTAACATTTGCCCTCTAATGTTGTATGATGGTCGACATGTTGTTAAGATGCAGGTCCCTTATTGATTCTTGTGGACTTCGTGAGTTTTACTCTTTGGTGGTAGAAGTTAAAGTAAATCAAGTTAGAATGGATGGAACAATCAGCACGACTCCCCGTGTTCATATTGTCGAACTCCGTAATTAACCCCTCATATATATCTGACAATATGTACAGCTTAAATTGTACTAAAGGTATCACTATTTCATTAGATCTCAGTGATATATCTGGATTTTCTATTTAGGAGTACATGCACAATACCTTGAATCGCGATCGTTAGTGTTGTATGATGTCGATATTCAGAAAATATCTGTAATTTATTCAGTAGACGAGCATAGGATCAGATGCCAAGCAAACATAAAACACAAAACATGATAATTATGGATATTTTAATTTTAAGGCGAGATTGAGTAGAATAAAAACAAGTTATTGATAAACTTTCAGGAGCACTTGACATGCCGGGAGTCTGCCGAGTGTGGCAGCAATGTTTGATTGTTGAGGACTGACTATGTGGTTGGCCACCGATCACTGACTGTATTAGGTGGGTAGAGGCCGACAGGGCGCTCTTCTAGGTCCTATCTTTTCTATACACATTGCACAACAAACAGAGAGGAAGCGGTCAACACTTCTACAACACTAGGATATATCTACACGTCAATATTCTAACAAATCATTATGAAAATTTAGTTGATACACTGAATTTAATTTGCGTGAAACAGAGGCTCGATTCCTAGAAAGATGTTTTTGGACAAAACAACTTGCTAACAAATGAGTGAAATTTTACAAATATAACGTGGATGTCATTTATAAATATAAGATTTATATGTACACAATATACAACAGGATTACATTCCGTTTGATCGTCACACTCACTGTATTCCAGAAAACTCACAAGAGAAAATTGCATAGAAAACCGTATGGCAAAAACATCCATGCAGCAAAACGTTATAAGTATCAAGTAAAGTATGAATTGAAATAATAGGTAAATATTACGTAAATGTGGAAATCTAATTGGAATACATTAGCAAGTGAATGTGAAAGCTTTCCATTGCCATTAGACAAACCATGCAGCACTCAATGTGAAGTACTTTTGGGAAAAATAAAAATAAATTAGAGCTATGTACAAAATGAAAGTTATGTTGAGTAATGTGAACGCTCCTGTGTTATAATCTCACATTGTCATATCACAGAATTATTTCCATTAACAGATCTACCTACACCTCACAACAAACATCAACTCCACATACTATATACACCTTGGTACTCCTTCACAGCGCCATCTAGAAACATGTCTCAACTCTACATTAATCGTCATCTAACAACCTGCAGCTCTTCAGCTATGTTCATGTCCTACCCTCTCTTGCATCAAATTGGTATTCCTACTCAGCGAATTTGATAGCATTGTTGGTGAAAAACCTTTGCTTTAATTTAATTAATTTCGGTGTAAATTTTTAACCTATTTAATATGGTATGATAGTGTTGGTTAATCACTGACCCTTTTGAATTTCTTTAAAACTCCTAAATACGATTCCAGTATATTTTGGACCATAGTCTAAGGTGCCGTCCATTCTATATTCATCAATGAAGTATTTATTTGGAGTGACCGTAGAAACAATAGCGTGATGACATCATAAGAACAAAGCTTTCATTGTTGCTTCTAATTACCTTAGAATCACCACAAAATTATAATTTACTAAATTACGTTTTCTGAAAATATGATTCAAAAGAGTAAACATTCATTTTTTCCCCTGAAAATATGATTCAAAAGAGTGAACATTAACTTGCTAGAAAGGAAGTACATTTGACTCAACCATAATATGTTATGCAATAAATTACAGTTTTGTTCTGATTCTAAAATCGAAAGTTCTCATATTTAATTTACTTAAGGGAACACTGCCTTATATTGCAAAGCAAAAGTAGTTGAAACTTCTATGAGTCCTTAAATAATACTAGTATATTCATACCTGAGATATAATGAAATGTTTTTCTGTATTTATCACACCAAGATAAGACCAGGTCACACCTCTCCATCACTATTTAGAATTCAGATCATATTCTATTAGAAAATACAATAACACTCCTTCCAAGGGTTGAGTAATAGTCGATTTGTGAGCAGAACTTGTGATATTATGACAACATGCTTAAGATTTTAATGACGAATAACTTAAAAGGTTATATGTGCAATATTGTCTCTTAAGAGCATAAACACTGGAGTTACACCAAGCAGAATGCAGGAATATCATAGTAATAGTGAGAGAGAGAGAAACTCTGAAAGACCAGTGCTTGTCCACAAGTGGACTCTGGTCTGAGCTCTGAGCTATTTATACAAAGCTAGTTATAACAAGAAGACATAATGTCAGTGGTTATACATTTGAAGTTAGATAATAAAACATGAAGTATGGTAAAGTGAACAGGAATATATTTTCAATACTGTATTTGATCTTGGTAACATTGATAACTAACAAGTTCTTTGTATATGGAATATGTATAAAACAGAAACTTAACAGTTCGACTTCTTGGTAACAGGAGCAAGCAGTGATCAGCATCAGGAGCAGCATCCTAAGGAGAATCTCTTACACCCTCCTACCTAGTCACCCAACAAGCAGCATACGATTACTTTCACTTTGTAAAATGGATCTAATACTCTCGTGTCCAGCATTACTTTTGGTTGAAGTTTTATATACTGATAGAAATTAGTAACATAGTTATTTATTGAAAGATCAATTAAAGATATAAAGAAACTGGAATTTTATCCTACTCGAGAAAGGGTTATTCTAGTTCTTATATAAATAAATATGATATGAAATCTGATGTCTAATAATCATGTTCATATCATCTAAGAGCCAGAATTTACTCCCTGATCGCATAAGTAAGAGCATTTTCTAGTAAAGATAAACATATAATGTTCTTTTTTCATTTCATGTTACACTTATTAAATATGTGACAATTTCATTGTCACATATAATTCCTTGGAGAGAAACTAGAAAATTCATAACATCTTGATTGCTTTCCTTCAACAGTGCACGAACAGGAAGAGGGAAATACAGATTATTAAAAACAAGCACATTGATGTGAGAGTTTATCTGTCTACAATGATGATATATCTATCTATCTACAGCCAGGTGATGTTGATCAAGACATCAGGATGTGGTGATGTGGTGATGAATTGTAGGGGTTCCTGCTTCCTCCACCATGTGATCAAGTTACTGGAACAAAGTGGCAACATCATCGTGTTCCCATTTAAGAAGAAATACAACATATCTACAGTTGAAAGGTTGTCTGATTCTTCATCAGCAATTCTTCTCACCCATGGAGCGTTTTCGCCTACCTGCCAGATACTAGAAGTTAAGATTCTGTCTACTTGTCTAGAAGTACCGGTAACATACTCAGGACATGGCTTTCACCAAGCTATGTTGTCATGGAAACACACAATAAGAGCACATCATGGAAGTAGTAATGACAAAGTTGGAATAAAAAGCAGCATTCATGTCGATTGATCTCCATATAGTCACATGTTAATAAGATCACAAACAGTTGGAAACTGGAAACCACACACTTCTTTGGTATCCATGGTAACCGAATGGCTTCCAAGGCAACCAGAATTAATTTGAAAATCCTAACTAAGCACAAATGCTAACACCAGTCATCTTCTTCATCCGATTCATTGCGCAAAGGAATGTTACTATCACTTCTCAATTCATACTTTTCAGGTTTGCGTCCCTTGCCCTTCACTTTGGGCTTGAAGCCATTGGGAAGGGTGGCAGAGGAGCGTGAGCCCCGGGCCCCACCCCCTGTCTCCTGTGCAGCCGGCGTTTCTTCAAACTGGTTAGCTAAAAATCTACTTCTATCACTGGCACGTGGGTCCGAGGATCGGCCACCTTGGCGACTACCACTCCGCTCCGAGCCTCGGTATGGAGAGTCACCATGGTAACCACTAGTCCTTTGAGCACTAGGCAAGGTATGTGATTTAGGATCACTAATCTTGTTTAGATTGTTTCTCTCAGTGGGACTATAAGGCTCAGGTCTTCCCAAGCGGCCTGGCGGAGGCACGTGATGGGATGATGCGTGAGTAGGCTGGATGTTCAACTTAGGCAGATGGGTGGGTGATGCATTCAGCTTCGGGAAGTTGATGCTCCCGGGACTCTTCGGGGCTTGGGGAACTGTGGGCGAGGGCATCACTTTGGGCATACTCTCCTTCAGTTTTGGTTGAGCAAGATTCAATGATGATGGTTTTGAGACTGGCACCGCTGGTAGCTTCCTCCCAACTCGTTTGGGCGGGGATTGTGCTGGACTAGGGCTGCGAGATCTGTCCGTCAGGTTCGAGGAGCCATAGTACTCGAGCTTGGAGTGTGACAAGTTGTGGTTCGGGGAGGGGGTGCGAGATCTGTTCTCCAGGGATGTTGATCTATAGAAGCCAGAGTCTCGGTGTTTGCGAGATGGTTTGGGACTTGGGTGGGGGGAGCCATAGACCTGTGGCTGCTGGGTGAGGGGAGGGCGGACATTGCGTGAATTGGAGCGTCCTCGCAGCTGGGGAGAACTCGGCACACTTAAACTGTCGTCATGACGATGGCCTGAAAGTAAATATTCATCCACACATCTAGAAAAAGGTAGATCTTCAATGTTTGCATTCAAACCATTTCAAATATTACACAGGCTGAATATAAGGCAAATCAGGAAATAATATTTGATTAAAACTTTCCCCATGAAGTGTGAGTGAAAAAAGCTACATTCAGGCATTGGGTGGATCCATTTGGGAATGCTTCCTATTTTCATTGTAAGATATATATAATATTGAAGAAAAAAGTGATAAAAAAGCTATAACTTTGAAAGTGCATTTAACACTGTCATGAGGTAAATATATTTTTGAAGAAAAGAAATAATTGTAAATTGTTAGAATAATAAATGTATTTAAGATTATCTTACAACTGTTTTCAAGTTATGAACTAAAACAGATCCTATATTTCAAAGATTGATTAAACGTGATTCAGATAATTAAAACAGAATATAATGAAGAATTTTGATATGAACAAAAAATATCATACCCTAACGTAAACGGTTCAGTTAATGATAGTGAAATTACTTCTTATTAAAAAGTGATAACAAAAATCAAAAATAAATCTAAGAAGCATGTCAAGATAGAAATGATTTTCCTGCTTGAAAACTCTAACAATGTTTGTGAAGAAAATCCCATGGATGCCAATAAATCCCAGATCCTTATGCAAATTTTACCTGTAGCTTATTATAAATGGGTCTTTTTGGGTTGATCTGAAAATGAGTTTAAATTAAACAATATGCTGGCATGAGGCAAACGATGCAGTTAATACACAATCTGTAAATAAACACAATGGAATGCATGAACATGTACATGTTAAATATCATGCAGTGTTAAACAATAGCAAACTTAATATAGATATTGTCCATCACTTCAATCATGGCTTGACATTGCATTCTACAGCATAGTGGGGCCTTATTGAAAGTCATGACACAGACCTCCATTGACTTAACATATAATTTTGAGGAAGGGCTTGGAAGTACACTAATGGAAGTAAACATTAGTATGGTTTGAAGGTAAAACTTGTATTTTTTATGCTTTTCAATGCAAAATATCCAATTAAAGTTGTTACGCAAACATTTGGATACATTTGGCAAAACCAGAAAGATGAAAAGACGACAATATCACATAACAGCATTGTCCATGGCAAATGTTTTATTCCAGGTGTCAATAAGAGAAGCCAAATCTGATGGGGAAAGACTTTCGTGGAGATTGAGGCACAATGTGTGGTGGAGAATGCACATCAAGCAAGACCGAAGTGAGTAAGATGAAGAATTTGACAAGCAAGAAGACAACAAGGTGCTTCAGGCAAGTGCATGGTCCTTAGTACCTACAGTGGAGCAGTTATCAGAAGAACGGTAAGTCGATGCACCGACAGGTAGACAGACGAGTAACAGATCAGGCCATCTCTCGCTCTCACTCACAACTTGCATTCAACTTGGACATTCAACATCCTTGGGAAAGATACGACTTTCCGCACATTATATTACTTGCGATTATAATTATAAAAAATGTTTCTTTTATACTTGTATGACAATCTTGTATTCTAATGGTTAATGCCTTAAATTGGTCCATGCATTGTTTGATGCTTGGTTCAACATTTCAAGTTTGGAGTTTGGATTTGATTTGAAGTGACGTCGAACTGAATGGTTTTACACCAATGTCAACTACAGAACAATTTTTTTTGTTTTAAATCAGTTTAAAATCAGTAAGTAAAATGTAACAATGACACTAAAACATATTGTTTTGTTGAAGTAATGCCATATGTAGTAAATGTGAATTGATTCTTTTAGTATGTATAATAAGAACTTTGACCAACATAATATGTTATGAGTTGGTTTACATTAGCATCTAACTAAAGCAAAGATTATTAACTTACCGGGCTTGGTATGATCAGGAATTTAATTAAGAAAGTCACATTAGTAGAAAGAAAACATTAACAGTCATGGAGCGGTATTCATATAAGCTATTACAGCTTTTTACCAATCCACTTCTTTAGAGAAATAAATATGTTTAAACCAAGAGTCATAATTTTCATTATCATAAGCAGTCACAGAAGTCACATGGTTATGAACATGAAGATTGAAATGATTGCAATCACAGGGAGACACATTATCATGAGCAATCAAAAAGAGACACATGATCATGAGCAATCACAGAGAGACACATGATCATGAGTCATCACAGAGAGACACATGATCATGAGCAATCACAGGGAGACACATGATTTTGAGCAATCAGACACATGATCATGAGTAATCACAAACACATGCTCATGGGCAATCACAGAGAGACACATGATCATGAGCAATCACAGAGAGACACATGAACATGATCAATCACAGAGAGACACATGATCATGAGCAATCGCAGAGAGACACATGATCATGAGCAATCACAGAGAGACACATGATCATGAGCAATAACAGTGAAACACATAATCATGAGCAATCACAGAGAGACACATGATCATGAGCAATCACAAAGAGACACATGATCATGAGCATTCACAGAGAGACACATGATCATGAGTAATCACAGAGAGACACATGATCATGAGCAATCACAAAGAGACACATGATCATGAGTAATCACAAAGAGACACATGATCATGAGCAATCACAGAGAGACACATGATCATGAGTAATCACAGAGAGACACATGATCATGAGCAATCACAAAGAGACACATGATCATGATAAATCACAGAGAGACACATGATCATGAGTAATCACAAAGAGACACATGATCATGAGTAATCACAAAGAGACACATGATCATGATCAATCACAGAGAGACACATGATCATGATCAATCACAGATAGACACATGATAATGAGCAATCACAGAGAGACACATGATCATGAGTAATCACAAAGAGACACATGATCATGAGTAATCACAAAGAGACACATGATCATGAGCAATCACAGAGAGACACATCATCATGATCAATCACAGAGAGACACATGATCATGAGCAATCACAAAGAGACACATGATCATGATCAATCACAGAGAGACACATGATCATGATCAATCACAGAGAGACACATGATCATGAGTAATCACAAAGAGACACATGATTGTGGGCAATCACAGAGAGACACATGATCATAGACAATCACAGAAAGACACATGATCATGAGCAATCACAGAAAGATATATGATCCTGGGCAATCACAAAGATACATTATAGTCATTAGCAATCACAGAGAGACACATGATCATGAGCAATCACAAAGAGACACATGATCATGATCAATCACAGAGAGACACATGATCATGATCAATCACAGAGAGACACATGATCATGAGTAATCACAAAGAGACACATGATCATGAGCAATCACAGAGAGACACATGATCATAGACAATCACAGAAAGACACATGATCATGAGCAATCACAGAAAGATATATGATCCTGGGCAATCACAAAGATACATTATAGTCATGAGCAATCACAGAGAAACATATGATCATTAGCAATCATGGAAAGTCCCATGATCATCGTCTATCAAAGAGAGTCATACGATTTTGAGCAAACACATTGTTAGCAGTCACAGAGCAGAACTTGACTTGACTATGAAAGTAACATGATCATCAGCAGTCACATAGCAGTCACACGAGCAACACGGCTTAATTCAACACAAATGTGGTCCGGAGCAGCCCGAACATTCACACATTGACCATCTCATGCAGCACACTCACTGATTAGCATGCTTACAGACAGGCAACCACTTGGTCTCATTTCAAAATGGCCAGTGTTTCTCAAACTTGATGGAATAGAGATGAAAGGTGCTTGTATATGTTAAGTGGGGTGTAGGTAAACTCAGATGGATTCTCAAAAGGAGTTTTAGAGGTGAGTTTTGCAAGCAAGAGTCCAAAATTTGGTAATTTAACCCTTACCCTTGCTGTATATCTTAACTGAAGTGATAGAAACATATCGCTTGATAACACCAATACAAAATTACATGTGAATAATTGATGTTCAGAGATTTCTTATATATTAACATTTACATTTTCAAACTTTAATTCGCTAAGTGAGTAAATCGAAAAACAAAAGATGCATATTTAAGCAGCTAGTAGTGACGAGTAAGTAAGTAAGTAGGTAGGTAAGTAAATAAGTATGTTGGTTTGGCAGAGGGGGGGACGATGTGGAGGGAGGGGTTCGAGATTGAGCTCCACTGTAGGTATTCGGATGTGCACTCACCGTGGTGCTTACGTCTGTCCTGCTCCGCGATGTGGTGCGCCTGGTCCACAAGATTTGACACCGCTGCTGCGAACCCGACATCTGCCCGTCGCGGGGAAGGGGAACGGCGGGAGGGGAGGGGGGAAGCCCGGGGGGACCCGTATGGACTATGCATGGGGAGGGGGGACATGGGGGACACAGGGCTGGAGGGGGTGCGAGCCCCTCTTCTCTGAACATCAAGCTGGCCTGACCGTGGCTGCTGCAACAAGAAACATGGAGGATGTTAGTCAAGGTGCTCAGTAGTGGGCGTTAGAAAAAGTCTAAAATTTGATGTAAGTGTGTATTGAAAACCCTGTGACTGCAGAATGATGATATTGTTGAGATGAGGTGAGGTTATTCAAAGTTTTTTAAGTCAGCTATAAATCAGCTGTGACACCATTGGGCTATTCTTTGCAGGGAAAGCTACCAACATGTCGTCATTTTTACAGAAACATTATGTGGATGAGTTATTGTGTTATAGCAGAACTTTCTGCTATATGAGAAACACTGTGTGCTCTTTAAATATCTTTAACCCACAGGGCCAACAAACACTTTTCTTCATCAAAATTTCAAACTTTTGAATTACTACAATCATGTTAGGCATGCATTCATATAATAAGTATGAGTAGAAAGGCAATTACCAACATTTCTACACTAAATAGGTATGCATAATGTATATAAAAGTGTGCTTAAAATCTTCATGAATTGAACCAAATGAGTGCAGTTAAAATTTAATGTCAGAAAACAAGTAGGTGCATGAATAACATTAATGTGCAAACATTTTAACTCAATTTGATATTAATTAAAGATTTTGTCAGAAATTTGCATCCAGGTTAAATAAAATATTTTGCTAAAATCTCAAGCCTCAAAGTACAAGCGATTTAGGATGCGGCTACTATTATTAAATATCTTGTAGCTTCAGAAAGAAAGATTAATTTCAACAAAGTGTCTAATGATTTGTGTGTTCTAAAGGAATATTTCATAGAAGTAACATATATTTACATCTGATGATAATTCATAGTGCTATATATATGACAATATATACTTTGAGGATGATATTTGATAACAAATGATGAATTTCATTGCACAACAAAATTTCCAAATCAATACAAAGAACTTGATAAAAATCTAACAAAACATATTCAGGTGCTCCGAAATCCATGCTCGGAAATTGGGCATCACAGGTACAGAATCAAAACCATTCCAAAATAAGTTTGAAATTTCATAAGATGATAAGACGGGAAGAGAAACAATAGAAACGAGATGAAAAGTAGTTCGAATAAAAAGTTTTAGAAATAGGAAATCCCAATGGTGTGCATGCTGCGTGCGTATACCGGTAGAAACTGTCATGATAGCGCACGCACCACAACATCACACATTCCATACACATATCACATTTCACATTGTACATCATCAAGTCAGGTTAGATGCAAGGAAAAATGTGATATTTTAAACTTCTGAAGTACATGTATTTCTTTTTCATTTATTCAAAAGCATGCATGTCAACATATACATATATATCCCTAGTTTAATCTCTTATACAATAAATATTGATAGTGCTCTCGATGAAATATGATTTTTCTTTCAACAGTTTGACAAATTGAAACAGTTTGGACAACTTTGAGGTGCAGATAAAGATTGAGGGAGTGACTACATGTTGACCAATGAGATCCACAGACACATCACATCACATGGGGACCAATGAGAGCCGTGGACAGAAACGTCACCTCATTTAGCTTTGATAAGGAAGCTGTTATTTGATTGGCTGCTAGAGCTATAAGGGAGTTATCTCTACTAGGCAGGTTAGTACTAGATGCACTTAGTGGAACGTCTCGTAATTCCAAACTCTACAAAAAAGACATTTTCATCTTCATTTTATCTTTCAAATATCAGAATGTCAAGTCAACGTCAATGTGGAAGTAATACATTATATTTATTATTTTCCTAAACTCACTTAAGATCTGCATAAGATTGACGCAAGATATATAACAAGTTACTTTAAAACATTTTCATTACCTGGGTGTGACTATAATAAATGAAATTATATCCACCAAAATTATACTTCTAAACTTTACAAAATCAGATTAATAAAACATAGAGCCATTGACTCTGTAGCTCACCAGGCTTCAAACACATAAAATAAGGTTACAAAAACGGTCAATAAGGGGTTTAATAAATCTACAATTTATAATCCGTATTCTCCAAGGTGTTTGTATACAATACATTTCATCTTTTTAAGTTATTTCAGTGATTGAAAACAAGGCAAAATAGATTTCAAGACTGTGACCTCTGTGGTTAAATGCGCTGTAGCCTCTGTAGTTAAATGGCGTCAGGCGAATGGAGTCATAGACAAATGAACACTGAACACCGGATGTTATGCAGTACGTAAGCTTTTCAGGCCTCATGAGCTAAATTAGAGCCACTGAATCTGAAGCTCATTTGACCTCACATAACACATTATATAAATATGAACAGTTTATTTTATTATCCACATCCTCTCAGCCTTATTAAGAGCTTGAAGGTGTCACAAAATCTAGTGTTTATACTCCACATTGGCAATAAAGTCTTTACAAGAGATTTCACCTTCCAAAGGCTTTCAGTTATAGAGAAGACAACAAACTTAGGTTTTAAGGGCTTCATGTAGCAATGTAGTAGTTCTGTAGAAGAAGATAAAATTGAGTTTTCAGGGTGTGGTCCTATGATCCTTACTAAGTGTCACAGAACCAGCAAATCTACAATTCAAAATCCCCATTAGCCAAGGAGTCCAAAGATAGGGTGTTTACTTCTTGAGAAGATGACAAAAATAGGTGTTTAGCGAATGACCCGTGTATCCTCTATTTGGGGCAAGGGAGTCACTAAATCTATGATTTATCATCTAAGTGACCAAGTGTACACAAGATTTCAGCATTCAACAGCTTTTGATCTTGGTAAATCTACAATTTATAATCCCTATTAGCTAAGGAGTCTTTAGAGCCAGGGAATGTTTAAGGGTTGATGGACATCTGGACGCCGGACACCATTCCATGTCATAAGCTCATCAGGGCTTTCAGACCTAATGAGCCAAAAGTAAATTTACTGAAAAACTTTAATTTTTTTAAAACAATTATTCAAACAGTTATTTTGTATTTATATTGTTTTATAAGAAGAAATTAAGTAAACTAATAATAAATAATAAAAGCACTCAATCACCTTAAGATTAAAACTAATGACAACAAAAAGAAAGTTTTCCTCATAAAAGGTCACTCATGGATATTAATTCACCGCCACCAAAAGTCGATATTAAGCATATATAGGCACAGAATTGAAGCACCAATCCAGCACCAGGGGATTCCAATACCCAGAATGCTTTGCCAAGCTCCCGAAAAGGAGATAATAGAGTACTACCTCTGCTTCTATTTCATCTCTTTCGTCAAAGGAAAACGAGTTATTTACTATCCCAGCATAGCGTTTGTTGTGCGCCTGAGAATGTTGGCAAAAAGATTTTCATACAATTTCAAGCCTGGAAGTGAGTTTATTAACATGATAATGTCAACAATACAAAACATTTGGATAAAACCGAAAGTCGAATTTCAAATATTTGTATATTGTATAAAATATTTAATCATCTTACGATAAGATGGCATTTAACTAACAATGTAAAAGTTAGAAAACAAAACATTGAGGAACAGCCATTGCAGAATCTCTCTTGAATCATGCATTCAAGCAGCAAATAGAAACGAATTGAATGTAGTTTAAAAACAATCACCAAGAAAATTCGAAAATCTGCCATTTGAGCCAAATAAGCAAGATAAGTTGCAAAAATATCTTAAGGACAACTTCTTTGGTCAATATCCTACATGTTTTGCAGTGTCGTCCTAAATAACATCAATGACCACATCTGTCTGTGAAATGCTTGAATTCAATTGGAGGAAAGACAGAAAGTGTTTGATAATCTATGAAAAAGTCTTATTCAAACAAAGTGTATTTAAAACATCAAATGTTGGAGTGTTTTTTGTTGGCCTCACCTGCACACTAGAACTGTCGCTATGTGGATCCTTCCGTCTCTTGCTACTCCCGCGACGCAGGAAACTGAACGACCGACTCCAAGGAGGCCCTTTGTCAATGCTGAAAAATAGTAACAATTCCCTTTAACCAAAGGACAACATCCTGCTTTCTGGAACCTAAGGTCTTGAGAAGTAGTCAGAAAGAGGTAAAAACAAGCAAATGTCACCAAGGTTATGGTTAGGTTAGGTGAGTTAGTGTTTTAACGCCGATTTCAAGAGTATTTCACTTATATCACCGCTGCTAGTATTATGGCAGGGAGAAAGCCCGCAACGCCATGTGGCTATGCTTTGCGGTGAAACCTGCAAGCAATGGCTGGAACTAGCGAACCATGGGTGGTTCTCACTGAAATTCAGTGTAGCATTGCACCCAAACCTTACTGTGTGTAGAACAGTTCTCTACGTAGTCAAAGTTGCCGCGCCCCTGGCGGGAATCGAACCCTGGACCTCTTGATCCGAAGCCGAACGTGCTAACCACTGCGCTATCCCGCCCCTAATTCCATGCAGATTAGGAATTTACAACTCAAATATTTGTTCAGAAGACGAGGCCAGGATTCAAACCCACGAGCAAGGATATACTTTATCATCCAGTGAGATCAATGTAGGTTTGGTAAGTCTCCAAGGAAGAAGGATTTTCATCGTTTACTTCAATCTGAAGTACAGTGCTGCTGTGAGGGACAAAACTTATAGCCCTACTGACCTATGGCCTCCTTCAGAATCCCTCTCTCCATCGGAATGTTCCGAGTCCAGTGATTGGCTGGAGCGATTGGAAGGTGTGGTCCTCAGTCCACCAATCAGCCGTCGGAACAGAGAAGGGGGTCTCTGAAATTCACAAGCAAACAAGAGATGAGTATATCTAGTGTAACTACTTTCAGTGTCGATGTTATTTTTTCTGAAAAAGAAATCGTCTGATTTATCAAGGTTAAGGATGCTTATCTTAATAGAAATATGTGAAATATCATGTTATATAATTTATGATTTATAAAATTTTAAACTATATATCAATTAACAGCACAGTTTGTTATGTAAAATGGATTTGCCTTACCATGCAAACTTCATGCACACAAGATGGATACCACCAAAGTCAATTTACAAAGTCACACTATATTCCATGTCAGAGAATGACTACGTCAATTTCAACACCTACTCACTGCTATTGTAGCTTTTTTAAACACGATTATTGTTATTTTCATAATATAATGAATCGTACATTTCATTTGTAATAATCTCAATCTAACTCATTTCATAAGTAATTTTCTGAGAACAATTTTTTAGATCCTGAAAAGAAGAATTTAACATAAAACAGCTGATGAAAATGTAGTTAGAAAAATGGTGGGAATGAGTGATTTGACATTCTGGTAACAAACACCACATCAAGTATAATAATATGATTAATTGAATAATAATAATTGATAATGAATTATCATCAAAAAGTATATATGAAAAGGTCCATAGACATGGTAATTATTTGTGGAATTATGGTGTTAAAAACGGTTCATAAAAGAAGGTTGTTTTTCTTAAATGTTTAAATAACTATATGAATCTAAAATAGAAAAATACAGGAAAACACTGACAAGGATTGAAAACTCTTTGTATTAGAATAATTATGAATAAGATGAAACAAGTTTGCTTGAGTGGTAAGCTGGATGAGACTGGGTTATGTGAATGGTTGTAGTCTGTCAAAGGTTAAATGGTAAGCTGGATGAGACTGGGTTATGTGAATGGTTGTAGTCTGTCAAAGGTTAAATGGTAAGCTGGATGAGACTGAGTTATGTGATGGTTGTAGTCTGTCAAAGGTTAAATGGTAAGCTGGATGAGACTGGGTTATGTGATGGTTGTAGTCTGTCAAAGGTTAAATGGTAAGCTGGAAGAGACTGGGTATGTGATGGTTGTAGTCTGTCAAAGGTTAAATGGTAAGCTGGATGAGACTGGGTTATGTGATGGTTGTAGTCTGTCAAAGGTTAAATGGTAAGCTGGATGAGACTGAGTTATGTGATGGTTGTAGTCTGTCAAAGGTTAAATGGTAAGCTGGATGAGACTGGGTTATGTGATGGTTGTAGTCTGTCAAAGGTTAAATGGTAAGCTGGATGAGACTGGGTTATGTGATGGTTGTAGTCTGTCAAAGGTTAAATGGTAAGCTGGATGAGACTGGGTTATGTGATGGTTGTAGTCTGTCAAAGGTTAAATGGTAAGCTGGATGAGACTGGGTTATGTGATGGTTGTAGTCTGTCAAAGGTTAAATGGTAAGCTGGAAGAGACTGGGTATGTGATTGTTGTATCTGTCAAAGGTTAAATGGTAAGCTGGTTGAGACTGGGTTATGTGATGGTTGTAGTCTGTCAAAGGTTAAATGGTAAGCTGGTTGAGACTGAGCTATGTGATTGTTGAATCTGTCAAAGGTTAAATGGTAAGCTGGTTGAGACTGAGCTATGTGATGGTTGTAGTCTGTCAAAGGTTAAATGGTAAGCTGGTTGAGACTGAGCTATGTATATATAGTTATGTACATATAGTTATGTATATATGTAGTAATATATGGTACAAATATTATTTTTAAGGCAGTATATGGGGCACTGATAAATGTAAAAGGTAACTGGAAGGTTTTATAATTTAATAATAGTTATAAACTTTATAATTGAATGGTAATATGACTTAATCTAGCTATTTAATAAGTTATAAAACTTAATCATTGAAAGGAAATATGACTAAATCTAGCTTTTATAATAGTTATATAACTTTGTAATTGAACAGGAATATGAATATATCTAGCTATTAGAATAGTTATATAATTTTATTATTGAATGGGGATGTGTATTTGTGAATTATTGTAAAGGAAAATGGATAAATGCAATTACCAATCATGTCTGTACAAATGTTTTTTGTTGACAGGGTTTAACAAGGAAATGATGGTGTGTTTTTAGTAATAGAGGGATAAAATACTAGATTAGGGTATATGGGGAACTAATAATTGTAAAAGTTAACTGGAGGGTTTTATAATTTGGAATGATCTACAAACGATATCGAAATGTGGGATATATTCTTCAAACATCTTGCCTCGGTCTCTGATAATGGTTGCTCCTCATTACAACTAAGAACTGAACTCCTCCTCTTTAGTTCATTGCTCTGCTACAGAACAAACAAAACATTACATGAAAACTAATTTTAAAATGCTGATATGAATAGTTCATGATATGAATTTTACAGATTAAAATCAACATGTTACTGAAATCAGTTTGTGGAAATTTATTTTAAAATTTGCCATCAACTCTTCATGTACTATTGATTAAGCATTACAAGCTGAATATAATGAAGCTGAATTTAATATATTTGATTAAGAAAGTATGATACTCAAGACAAAAAGGTCTTTACATACTTAAAAGTTTTTATTGCTTACAAGCTACACATAAAATGATACCGAGTGGTAAGGTAAAAAAAATCTGATTAAATGGGTGGGGGTTGAAAGTTGATAAATGAAAGCTATATTACAAAAAAAGAAACCAAAATTTTAAGATATAAATTGTGTTTTAGAACACTTTATTAACGTAATCTACTTTGAAAAGTTAGACTAGGTTATAATTTTAGATAGCTGAAATGTTTTAAGTTTTTCCAAAATAAGAGGTAGAAAATAGATATTGTAAAGGCAAGAATTTCCTTCATCCTTTTGAACTCCAGGATAACCTTCTATCACCAAGGAGACCTCAAGCTAAAGTTGTGAAAATTATTAAATGGTCTATGCTATGAAGAAATTCAACAGTGGTAGAGGGGCTTGCCTGTTTGGGCAGATAGATCTGTTGATTTAAGTTAAATACTTTATAGGCCAGCGGTTTCCTCTATAAGATGAAATTAAACATACTTGTCAATGTATAGAGCTATAAACTTGTGAAGCGAAGGATATATATGACTAATTAATGTATTTGAAAACATGTAACTAACTTGGCATAGAGAACATTTATAATTTATCATCAGTGATTAATTCAAAAATAATATAAGATGTATATCATTCTAGTGTCATGATACATCACCACATGATTGGTTATGATAGAGTATGTTTGTGAAGAAGTGCATACTTGTTGTTTTGCTTACATCTCTTAACATGCAGTGGTGTGATTTTGGGAATGCAAATTTGTTTAAATATGAATGTTTTAGTCGCATTAATTGGTCAGATGCAGAGGTCATAAAACATTCAATTGTAGTCTGATATACATCTAAGTATTTTTATTTCCAAAACAATATTCTGTTCCGCATTTCAATATCGGTAAAGAAATATCTTTGAAATTTTTTCTTTTTATATAGATTTAAAAACAATTTAATGGTCAAAAACTCTTATTTATTTGATTTTATCAATTGGGATGCATGAGTTAACAATGCAAAAATGTCAACATTACAATGAAAACAATCATTCATAAATTGAGCATTCACAATAATAAAAGACTAAAAGACTTGTTCAAACCATGCACAGTAATCAGGAACACTTTGAGAAGAGCACGTGCTCCCAAGGCACAGTGAGCACTTGATCTTAGAATCATACAATCAAAGCCTTCACTTACAAGCTAACACAACTGCCATAGAAATCTCTCCATGCTTCAACGCCACTGGTTTTAATATTTACCTAAGATATTGTACACCTCATATTGAGTGTTAAATAAATTGATTAAAAATTGCTAATTACAATAATTTTCAGTTATCACATTGTATTCACCTGTGTTTGATGATGTGTCGGGATGCAATGTGTATGGTATGATTATATACGTGAGTATTGATCTTGAACAGATATCCATTCAGACAACAGGTATATGAAAGGTGAGAAATAAGTTGTAAACATACGTGATAAGTAAAATAAAGGTATATTTCAAAATAGTTAATATGAGTGAGTGATGTTATTGTCATGTGCAGTGACGGATCCAGGAATTTTGAAAGGGGGGGGGTCCAAAATGTTTCCCCCATACCATATATGCAAACATTCTGGAAAGGGGGGGTCCGGACCCCCTCGACCCCCCTGGATCTGTCACTGCTGTGTACACAGTTTGTGAGGAGAGTAGATATTGTATCACTTCTAGCACGAAGCATTTCAGTCTTGGTCTAACATGCAGAGGAAGAAAACCATCTCAAAGAGAAAACGGAAAGATGTGAATTACCTCCTCATCTTGTTGCTGGTAAATGTAAAGAATAGGGGTAAATATGGCTGACTGACTAACTGACTGACAGACTGACTGACTGACAGCAATGTAAGCACACACCTCCCACCTTGTGCAATACAGCACACATTCTACAGAGATAGACATGCCACGCCCATTTAGATACACACACTGAGAGCAACACTCATATGTAACATTGTCATGTTCTTTATGAAAAATTCAAATTGGCAATGAACTCTTCATTAAATATTAATGCAGTGAATATTTAAAAAATGAATTACAAAATGCACCACAAAATGCAGCAAAGTATATATTTATGTGACATAAAATTGTTGCCTTAATATATTATGACATTTGATTATTTACTGTCATAATTAATTAATTATTCAAATGAGTATAATTGATAATGCTTTTAATGGTAAAAAAAAGATAAACTTAAAAAAATGTTCTTAACTTATCATTCTTTTGATAATCATAACTAAATGATCAAGAACACTCTGAATAATGGTCAATTTGATTGAAGCAAAAGGATAAAAAAAAGAACAAGTAATTATATTGAAAAAAGCTGAATATGTCTTTTCTTCATATGATTTATTTAAAGAAAATTGAACAAAGAAATAATCAACTTGACAGATAAGTTTAAGCAAATGACATGAGTAAGAAATTGGAGTAGTATGTAACGACTCCGTAAAAAGCTGTTAATAAGTGAAAAGCATGGATGAGACGAAAGCCGGTGAAATGAACATGAAATGGACAATGGTTGACAAGATGGAGTGTGTGTGTGGGCAAGGTATGGTAACACAATATTATCTGTGATTGAAAAGTTTAAAAGGCTATTTAGATGTCGGTATAACTCATGTCATGATACAGTACAGTACTGGCCACAATTTAGTTACAGGCTCAGACGACGAGAGTACAGTACTTGTCACAATTTAGTTACAGGTTGAGTTTTCTAGAGTACAGTACTGGCCACAATTTAGTTACAGGTCGAGAGGAAGAGAGTACAGTACTGGTCACAATTTAGTTACAGGTCCAGACGAAGAGAGTACAGTACTGGCCACAATTTAGTTACAGGTCCAGACGCTTAGAGTACAGTACTGGCCACAATTTAGTTACAGGTTGAGACGAAGAGAGTACAGTACTGGTCACAATTTAGTTACAGGTCCAGACGAAGAGAGTACAGTACTGGCCACAATTTAGTTACAGGTCCGGACGCTTAGAGTACAGTACTGGCCACAATTTAGTTACAGGTTGAGTTTTCTAGAGTACAGTACTGGCCACAATTTAGTTACAGGTCCAGACGAAGAGAGTACAGTACTGGCCACAATTTAGTTACAGGTCGAGACGAAGAGAGTACAGTACTGGCCACAATTTAGTTACAGGTCGAGACTAAGAGAGTACAGTACTGGCCACAATTTAGTTACAGGTCCAGACGAAGAGAGTACAGTACTGGCCACAATTTAGTTACAGGTTGAGTTTTCTAGAGTACAGTACTGGCCACAATTTAGTTACAGGTCGAGACGAAGAGAGTACAGTACTGGTCACAATTTAGTTACAGGTCCAGACGAAGAGAGTACAGTACTGGCCACAATTTAGTTACAGGTCCAGACGCTTAGAGTACAGTACTGGCCACAATTTAGTTACAGGTTGAGTTTTCTAGAGTACAGTACTGGCCACAATTTAGTTACAGGTCCAGACGAAGAGAGTACAGTACTGGCCACAATTTAGTTACAGGTCCAGACGCTTAGAGTACAGTACTGGCCACAATTTAGTTACAGGTTGAGTTTTCTAGAGTACAGTACTGGCTACAATTAAGTTACAGGTCGAGACGAAGAGAGTACAGTACTGGCCACAATTTAGTTACAGGTCGAGACGAAGAGAGTACAGTACTGGCCACAATTTAGTTACAGGTTGAGTTTTCTAGAGTACAGTACTGGCCACAATTAAGTTACAGGTCGAGACGAAGAGAGTACAGTACTGGCCACAATTTAGTTACAGGTCCAGACGAAGAGAGTACAGTACTGGCCACAATTTAGTTACAGGTCCAGACTAAGAGAGTACAGTACTGGCCACAATTTAGTTACAGGTCCAGACGAAGAGAGTACAGTACTGGCCACAATTTAGTTACAGGTTGAGTTTTCTAGAGTACAGTACTGGCCACAATTTAGTTACAGGTCGAGACGAAGAGAGTACAGTACTGGTCACAATTTAGTTACAGGTCCAGACGCTTAGAGTACAGTACTGGCCACAATTTAGTTACAGGTCCAGACGATTAGAGTACAGTACTGGCCACAATTTAGTTACAGGTCGAGACGAAGAGAGTACAGTACTGGCCACAATTTAGTTACAGGTCCAGACGAAGAGAGTACAGTACTGGCCACAATTTAGTTACAGGTCCAGACGAAGAGAGTACAGTACTGGCCACAATTTAGTTACAGGTCCAGACGAAGAGAGTACAGTACTGGCCACAATTTAGTTACAGGTCCAGACGAAGAGAGTACAGTACTGGCCACAATTTAGTTACAGGTTGAGTTTTCTAGAGTACAGTACTGGCCACAATTTAGTTACAGGTTGAGACGAAGAGAGTACAGTACTGGTCACAATTTAGTTACAGGTCCAGACGAAGAGAGTACAGTACTGGCCACAATTTAGTTACAGGTCCAGACGCTTAGAGTACAGTACTGGCCACAATTTAGTTACAGGTTGAGTTTTCTAGAGTACAGTACTGGCCACAATTTAGTTACAGGTCCAGACGAAGAGAGTACAGTACTGGCCACAATTTAGTTACAGGTCGAGACGAAGAGAGTACAGTACTGGCCACAATTTAGTTACAGGTCGAGACGAAGAGAGTACAGTACTGGCCACAATTTAGTTACAGGTCCAGACGCTTAGAGTACAGTACTGGCCACAATTTAGTTACAGGTTGAGTTTTCTAGAGTACAGTACTGGCCACAATTTAGTTACAGGTCGAGACGAAGAGAGTACAGTACTGGTCACAATTTAGTTACAGGTCCAGACGAAGAGAGTACAGTACTGGCCACAATTTAGTTACAGGTCCAGACGCTTAGAGTACAGTACTGGCCACAATTTAGTTACAGGTTGAGTTTTCTAGAGTACAGTACTGGCCACAATTTAGTTACAGGTCCAGACGAAGAGAGTACAGTACTGGCCACAATTTAGTTACAGGTCCAGACGCTTAGAGTACAGTACTGGCCACAATTTAGTTACAGGTTGAGTTTTCTAGAGTACAGTACTGGCCACAATTAAGTTACAGGTCGAGACGAAGAGAGTACAGTACTGGCCACAATTTAGTTACAGGTCGAGACGAAGAGAGTACAGTACTGGCCACAATTTAGTTACAGGTTGAGTTTTCTAGAGTACAGTACTGGCCACAATTAAGTTACAGGTCGAGACGAAGAGAGTACAGTACTGGCCACAATTTAGTTACAGGTCCAGACGAAGAGAGTACAGTACTGGCCACAATTTAGTTACAGGTCCAGACTAAGAGAGTACAGTACTGGCCACAATTTAGTTACAGGTCCAGACGAAGAGAGTACAGTACTGGCCACAATTTAGTTACAGGTTGAGTTTTCTAGAGTACAGTACTGGCCACAATTTAGTTACAGGTCGAGACGAAGAGAGTACAGTACTGGTCACAATTTAGTTACAGGTCCAGACGCTTAGAGTACAGTACTGGCCACAATTTAGTTACAGGTCCAGACGATTAGAGTACAGTACTGGCCACAATTTAGTTACAGGTCCAGACGAAGAGAGTACAGTACTGGCCACAATTTAGTTACAGGTCCAGACAAAGAGAGTACAGTACTGGCCACAATTTAGTTACAGGTCCAGACGAAGAGAGTACAGTACTGGCCACAATTTAGTTACAGGTCCAGACTAAGAGAGTACAGTACTGGCCACAATTTAGTTACAGGTCCAGACGAAGAGAGTACAGTACTGGCCACAATTTAGTTACAGGTTGAGTTTTCTAGAGTACAGTACTGGTCACAATTTAGTTACAGGTTGAGTTTTCTAGAGTACAGTACTGGCCACAATTTAGTTACAGGTTGAGTTTTCTAGAGTACAGTACTCGCTACAAGTTACAGGTCCAGACGACGAGAGTACAGTCCTGGCCATAATTAAGTTACAGTCCAGTCTTATAGAGTAATGCATTAGTTAAAAGTTGGTACTGGTTAAAAGTAATATGGCATCATAGATGAGGGAATCGAAGCGTGCTGATGTGAGCCCATGGAAATAGGCATGCAAGATTGATCAGGGTGAATCAAAATCAACATCCAACTCGTTATGACTACTGACCTCCTCTTTGTCATCCTGTTATGATTATGGGAAGAAGAAAAAATGAGATGATTTTATGATAAAAGTCTAAAAATCATAAAAATCATAAAGTTCTTTCAAGTGAGAAATAAAGCTGCATCTGTAAGTGAAACAAACTGCCTTCGCACCCCTCTACAGAGGTGCTCTAGTCATTGTTTAACAATCTGATTGATGACCTTCAAAATCTGAAATTTTAAAATCATAACAACATTAATGAAAGATTTTTTTCTCAGAAATGTTGTTTTGTTTGTCATTGCAAAATTCAGAAGGGTTGTTAGGGTGTTGTGTAGAGGGGATGACAAATAAAAAATTTCCGATAGGTTCTCATGTAATGGGGATGATGAGTCAATGTGGATGAGGTGAAGGGATGTAGGGAGGAAACAGATGGACACGGGGGCGGCGGACGTATTGACGTGAACCGATGTGAAATGCACGAGAGTTACCTACCAACAGGTCGTCCTCGCACAGCGCCTCTCTATTGATAGAGGTGCTTGAGGTATTGTTCCAAAACATGGTATTTAAACCCAAACCCTCCTACAAAAACAAGACATAGGGTAAGAGCAGCCGGGCCGGCCGCGTGGGAAGGTCGATGCAATAGACACGCTAATGCTATGAGGCCACAAGGACTGCAGTGAAACCTGACAAACATTAAAATGCAATGTTCGTTTTCTTATTTTTCAAACATTAATTTCATTTTACTTTCATTAAAAGACAATCGTTGAGAAGACATTAATGACTTCCTTGATCAGGCTTTCAATACTTGGTGAATACTTGCATCATGTTAAATTCTTATCATTTTTCATTTTCTAGAATCTAAATGGATGGTAAACAATTTGGAATGGTTATATTTGACATTCGAATATTCAAAAGAAAAAGATTGTAACTGTATATATACAATTTGCACGATTCATGTAATCATTTGATAATAGGGACACATGCTTTAGAATACACATGATAGGAAGAATATATTGAAAGGGAACTCAAATCGTTGCTCAAGAAAACAAGAATGTCAGGTTTCACTTGCTCAGATATAGATATTCATAGATACTGTCAAAAACCAATTTTCCCCCATTAAAATTTTTCATAATATCAAAAGCAAGATTGGATTTTTGAACATATTGGTTGTTGACAGATCATAAGGAATAAATTTCAAGAGGATGTGTGCATAGTAGAACATAAAAGTTATATTTGATATTTTAAAGAAAACAATTAACAAAATCTGTTCATCAGCATCTTTCTTGAAGTCCATGCAAAATTCATTCCTTCAAAAAGTTGATTCATTATCAAATATAGAAATAAGTTTCATTCTTTAAAAGAGATTGAAAGCATTCTCCTCATATGCAATTATTTTCAAGACAAGTAAATGTTTGTAAAATCAATTCCAATAGTTTAATAAATCAATTTGAATACTATTTTACAAATATGATTTTATTTCAATAACAGGTAAGATTTTGAGTGTGAAGACCGCATGCCTATAAATGCATATCTAGGGTAGGCAATGCCACCAGGATAAGGACGAGGAGCGGTTCAAGGAGGTTGGGGTATACTTGCTGTATGGTCAGGGCGGGACAGGTTACGGGGGGGAGGTTCGCTAGGCGCTACAACACTGTGTGCTCGGCTATGGTAACCATTCTAAACAATCTCTCACAGCCCAGGCCATGACAATAGAGATGGAATGCAGTTGTATTTCTATTATTATTAAATAATTTAAAATCCTCTTAGATTGAATATCTCTTGAAAGCATCTCTCTTGTCTGATTGGCCTAGGCTGTGTTATATAATGTTGAATATAAGTGTTCTACTAACCATTCTCATGTTGGATGCCTGTGTTTGACTTGCTTTAAAGGCCTTGTAGTTCTCAGCTATCAACAGTGATGCATATATCTTCCCCACCGTCTTCTTGCCATCATTCAACTCTGCAGGAGGAATAAACAGTTCATAAACACTTTCTATGTTCATTCAATGTGCTAATTAAACCATTCTGAGTGGTCCATCCACAGGAATCACAAACCACAAACAACTTTGAATTGGTTACCTTCTATGGTATAAAGCTTCAATAGACTTTTATTATTATAATTATTATAATTATTATAATTATTATTATTATTATCATTATTATTATTATTATTATTATTATTATTATTATTATTATATTCCGGGACAGACACCGAATACGTTAATACAAATTCATAGTTTGCTTGTATATATAATGAAGGTGGAAGAACTGGGTTCACAGTACATCACTTCATTAAACAAACTGGACTTTGTAAAGTCCTTTACTGCTGGAACAATGGGACTATTAAATATATTTTACTACTTGATACATGGTACATTTACTTTGAAAGGTCCTATACTATAACCGTATTCTCTCGGTTATAGGACCACACTCAAGCCTAAGACCACCCCCACTTAACAGAGGGTTGTCCTGGTTGGGGTTATTCTCAGGTTATAGCCAACCCCCTATTTTTCCAGATGTTCCATGGTTATACATTACATAAATCTATAATATTATTTTAAGTTAATTGTCAAAAACCTTCATAAAACCTTTTCTGATTGTCTGATGGTCTCAGGTATATATTTTCATCAGAGTTGGGTCTCTCCCATCTAAAAGCCCACCCCCATGTTTTCAAGATGTTTGTTTGCTTGTCTTATATCCGAGAGAATACGGTAGATAAACTAGACTATCTGATGTCCTATACCACAAGACAAGGAGAGTACCGACCATAGTTGGGTGGCATGAGGATGTGGAGCATCTTCTTGGCCTGCTCGGACCACAAGCGGCGGATCACCTCCCGCATCTCCTCGTCCTTCCTGTCCATCTCCTCCGCTGTAACACAAAGCATTATAGGCACTGAGCTCAAACACAAAGCATTATAGGCACTGAGCTCAAACACAAAGCATTATAGGCACTGAGCTCAAACACAAAGCATTATAGGCACTGAGCTTCAATAACAAAGCATTATAGGCACTGAGCTCAAACACAAAGCATTATAGGCACTGAGCTCAAACACAAAGCATTATAGGCACTGAGCTCAAAATACAAAGCATTATAGGAACTGAACTCAATAACAAAGCATTATAGGCACTGAGCTTCAATCACAAAGCATTATAGGCACTGAGCTCAAACACAAAGCATTATAGGCACTGAGCTTCAATCACAAAGCATTATAGACACTGAGCTTCAATCACAAAGCATTATAGGCACTGAGCTTGAAACACAAAGCATTACAGGCACTGAGCTTCAATAACAAAGCATTATAGGCACTGAGCTTCAATAACAAAGCATTATAGGCACTGAGCTCAAACACAAAGCATTATAGGCACTGAGCTTGAAACACAAAGCATTACAGGCACTGAGCTTCAATCATAAAACATTACAGGCACTGAGCTTCAATAACAAAGCATTACAGGCACTGAGCTCAAACACAAAGCATTATAGGCACTGAGCTCAAACACAAAGCATTATAGACACTGAGCTCAAACACAAAGCATTATAGACACTGAGCTCAAACACAAAGCATTATAGGCACTGAACTTCAATCATAAAGCTTTATAGACACTGAGCTTCAATCACAAAACATTATAGGCACTGAGCTCAAACACAAAGCATTATAGGCACTGAGCTCAAAATACCAAGCATTATAGGCACTGAGCTTCAATAACAAAGCATTATAGGCATTGAGCTTCAATCACAAAGCATTATAGGCACTGAGCTTGAAACACAAAGCATTACAGGCACTGAGCTTCAATAACAAAGCATTATAGGCACTGAGCTCAAACACAAAGCATTATAGGCACTGAACTCAAAACACAAAGCATTAAATGTATTATAGATGGTTTTGACTGGATCAATATTTTTTAATAATATAAGCTCATTATAACCAGTGTATCAGACTTGTCAAGTACAGTCAAATGGAAGAGTACATACATGAACTAACAATAAACAATAATAATCAACACCTTTCCATGGGAATGAGTGGACATTCAGTCATTAGTCAATCATTTGAGCCACTCTGGGTGTGGTTAAAGTTGAATTTATGGAATAAAAACTATCTTTTCAGGGGCGGATACACCTTTTTTGGAAACAGGAGGTGCACTTTTCCAGACCTCGGAAATGCCTTTAGTGGGGGACAGCACCAGAGCAAAGAGGTATCCTTAGGTTCTTAATGTTTAGTGGGAAAAAAAATTGTATTGGGAATATACAGTGTAAATGTACCATCTCTGTGGCTAAAAAGGGGGGGGGGGTGCACCACTGTTTTGAGGATGGTTTCAATGGTCATTTTTTAAAATCTCACATGCAAAGGGGGGGGGGGGGGGGGGGGTCAGCCCCTGCTTTTTTCTTTAGACAAGGCAAAATATAGTGCCAGTTTATTAACCCTTGCTACAAAGCAGATAAGTTTTGTGTTGATGATATACACATACCTGGCCCCATCTTGATCATGAGAGACTCCCTGATGAGAGCAAACAGCGTAGTGGTGAAGTGGACTGTGTCATTGTCGTCTACTGGCATATTCATCCGGATTAATTTCTGCAATGATTGGAAACAGTAATTTACTCCAAGGCACAGACAACAAAATTTACAAATAGGAGAAAACCTTTATAAGGACATGTTATTCTTTAAAAAGACACTGTTACACACAATACAAGCCATGTTACACACTATACAAGCCATGTTACATACTATACAAGCCATGTTACACACTATACAAATCATGTTACTCTGTACAACCAAATTTACTCTGTACAACCAGTGTAACTCTATAAACAACCATATTCACTTCTTATATAACCAATGTTCCTGTCTATACAGCAAATATTACTTCTGCTACGTATAGTTATTCTCTGTAAAACTAATGTGACTTTAGATAAATATATTTTGTTACCTTCTGTAAGCGTTATAAGTTGTGTTAAGTAATATATAGTTTAGCGGTCTGGCTAAGGGAGATAATTCAGTGATGTCGTAAAATATTGCCGGAAAGTGGCGTAGGTTTATGAGGCATCTTTTGGAAATTGTGCATCGTGTAAGCAAACAACCTGATGTACGCGTGTGATTCTGCCACAAATTTGTAAGTGATTATCGCAAATTATTCCTTATACATTCCGTATTATTGTTTTCTCTCATAAAAGTCAATATTAATTTATAATTATTGCTGTAGAGCCAAATGTTCACCACTAAGCAGCCATGTGTTTTTTCACGCTTGAGTGATTTCATACAGTAATAGTAGTTTTAATGGTTAAATTCAAAGACTAAGATTTATTTTGAGTATATTATAAGTGTATATACACAACCTTTTGTTAGATATCATTCTAAGCTGGGATTTTTTTTTATAATTTCAGCTTGAACCGTCAAACTGAATTACAGACCATTACATAAACAACTACCATCAATGTAAGGCAAAGACATACAAGTGAATAAAAATTGCAGAGTCTCAAGAATTAGCAGAATCGAGTTTTTGATCGGAAGAAACCCTACACCTTCTTTAAAATGAATGTTACTATAAAGACAGGTACTTGCCCTGTATGCTAACCTATACGCTATTAGATACTCACCCTATATGCTAACCTATACGGACACAGGTACTCACCCTATAGGCTAACCTATACGGACACAGGTACTCACCCTATATGCTAACCTATACGGACACAGGTACTCACCCTATATGCTAACCTATACGCCATTAGATACTCACCCTATATGCTAACCTATACGGACACAGGTACTCACCCTATATGCTAACCTATACGGACACAGGTACTCACCCTATATGCTAACCTATACGGACACAGGTACTCACCCTATACGCTAACCTATACGGACACAGGTACTCACCCTATATGCTAACCTATACGGACACAGGTACTCACCCTATATGCTAACCTATACGCCATTAGATACTCACCCTATATGCTAACCTATACGGACACATGTACTCACCCTATATGCTAACCTATACGGACACAGGTACTCACCCTATATGCTAACCTATACGGACACAGGTACTCACCCTATACGCTAACCTATACGGACACAGGTACTCACCCTATACGCTAACCTATACGGACACAGGTACTCACCCTATATGCTAACCTATACGGACACAGGTACTCACCCTATATGCTAACCTATACGGACACAGGTACTCACCCTATACGCTAACCTATACGGACACAGGTACTCACCCTATACGCTAATCTATACGGACACAGGTACTCACCCTATATGCTAACCTATACGGACACTTCTTGCCGAAGCCTACAGGAGGTTCCATCTCTCTCAGCATCTCATACATCTCCTGGTATGTGATTCTACCCCTGCAACAACAAGTATACATTTGTTTGTATATCTTATAATTGTAAGATGTCGAGGGGAATTCCTGGATCCGCCACTGGTAGTTGAAATGAATGATGTATAAGGTCATTAATTGTTTAAGAAGAGAAAATTGAATGAAAAAAAGGATTTACTTTCATACCTATATCGCTTGGCTCATTCGAGAGTTTGATTTAAACAATGCATAAGTCAGGTGTGTTACTTACGTGGCTCGAGGGTCTTTATCAGACCAGACCCTCGTATATTCATCTAGATGGTGGGGCCCTAATATAGAGGAGTCCCTGGTCAAATAGTCAAAGTTGTCCATGATGACAGCTACAAACAAGTTCAGCATCTGGAAGCAACAACAAATGAGCATGTTAATAACTAAGAAATAATTTAGAAAGATGAATATATGAACATAACTAGATTTGTTTTACGATGCTATATTGCATCTATGATTTAATTTTATGTAATTTGGATAACAGAACACAAAGTTCATCTATGCAATTCTATGTATAAAGCATCTTTGAATAATTTCAAATGTATTAGTAGAAATAAACAACTTGGTTGGCTCCATGTATAGCTTTTACTCAAATTTATGAATCACACATATTGTTTAAAGTTATTATTCAGAATAAACGGTAATGACACACTGACCAGGAATGAGCACAGGAAGATGAAAGCCACGAAGTAGAAGTACGCAAGCGTCAGACCACATGCATTTTCTCGACCCTCCTCTCCGATTGGATAAGACTCAGGGTCACACGGTTGCCCCGGGAGACACGAGAACATTATCTGCTGCCAGCTCTCTCCTGTCGCACATCTAGAACACAGCGCAGGTTTAATAAGCTTTCATCATTCAGCTGTTAGAAATTCAACTAACACTTATCTTATGGAATAAGAACTACTGTTCATTCTTATTTCCTTTACAAGTCGGTGAAGAACTAACCTGAACAGGAGTATTAAAGCTTGGAAGAAGGTTCTGAAGTTGTTGTGTCTGTTGATGGCTGTCTTAGAGTCCAGTCTGATGTTGCCAAAAACCTGAAACAAACGGTTACATTTACAGAGGGACCTTTCAGTGACTTTCACAGAGGGACCTTTCAGTGACTTTCAAAGAGGGACCTTTCAGTGACTTTCACAGAGGGAACTTTCAGTCACATTCATAGAGGGAACTTTCAGTGACATTAAAAGAGGGAACTTTCAGTGACTTTCACAGAGGGAACTTTCAGTGACTTTCACAGAGGGACCATTCAGTGACTTTCACAGAGGGAACTTTCAGTGACTTTCACAGATGGAATTTTCAGTCACATTCACAGAGGGACCTTTCAGTGACTTTCCAGAAATACCAATGAAAGGTAGAAATTCACTCACATTCTCTATTTCAACTTCAACAAGAAACAGAGAAATTTGCATGTAAAACATTATGTTGACTTACAAACTTGTATGATTTAGAGATTTAATGAAACGTTCTCGATCTATCTGGCATATAATCGGAAGACAGCGCCAACTTACTTGCATCCCGATGATGGCGAATATGAAGAAAAGCATAAGAATAAGGAGGCACACATATGGCAGAGCCTGAAACAGAAACAAGACATATTGAAGAATGGCAACATGGTCGACTTGTAGATTGAAATCAACAACATTTCGTCCAAATTCACATACAGTGACATTTAATCTATTGTGTATCAACATTCTTGCCGTTCACTAGGAAACTTTGTATTTTACAGATAAAAACAATGGATAAGGATTATAAAAATTTTAGATTTAAGATTTAAGCTTATAAATATTTTGGTCATTTCCTATGTACTTTTTATGATTTAGACTTAGACTCCTTGGAAACACCTTAACTTTATTTGTTCATGTCAATAATCCTTTAGAAATGATTAAAAAAAAACAATGCTTATATAAAGTCAATTCTTACTTTGCACAATACTTCAGTGGGATACGAGATTATTTGCAGAGAGTGAGTGAGTTATTGCTTAACGCCGCTTCGGCAGTATTGCAGCCATTAGCGGCGAGGCGTATTTGCAGAGAACTAGCTAGGTAATGAGGTCACCTTGAAAGACTGGAAGAATGTCCAGAGCAGGAGTCGGATGGTGTAGCCCTGGCGCAGCAACTTGACGAGACGGGCAGCTCGGAATAGTCGGAAGAATCCGAAACTTACAGTTGCAGGCTGCGATCAAATAGTATCAGTTGAATATTTGGCAACATCATTTGTCTGTATGTTTGTGCATTTTATTTGAATCTTATTTAATCTGTTCATGATGCTTGCATTATATCATTTTGATTCAGGATTCATGAATTTTGAAATGAGATATTTATGAGAATGATTGAAACAAGTAAAATGATTTCATTTTGTTTTTTAAACCTCTCGAAGCAAAAACGTCTTGACCAAGTACAATATTTCCCCCTTCCATTTACATTATATATAGAGATTATTACCCAAGGACGTGTGTCATATCACTTTTACGAAATGAGTGTGAATTTTTGTAATTACGAGCGAGAGCGAGGGTTGTACATAAATTTGCACGAGTTTCGTAAAAGTCATATGACACACTGCCGAGTGTAATAATTTCTTTTTTCCCCATTTTATTCCATTTGATTCACGTAAAAATAGTCAGATAACGGTCCACATTTTTTTGCAACGAACAATCGTTTTATGATGTCACAGACTACAAAATATGGGAAGTCGCGGTGAAACAATGGCTGCTAGGCAAATGTGATATGTGCACATGTGCTCATATCAATAATATTAACTCGGTTATTTTCAACCATATGGGTAATAAATATGTAGGTATATTATATCAGTATGCATACTTACAGAATACTGAGTGATGAGGACGTCTATTATACTGCCCAGGACCGTTATAAAATCAAAGACATTCCACATGTCTCGGAAATAATTCTACAATGCAATAGGAACAGGTTGTAATTAGTACCCACACAAGTACAAATATCATGTCATTAGAAACAAATTATTTAGTTGAATGAAACACATTTTAATAATTGAATTGATTTTGATATAGATTTACTTTATAAGATATTTAATCTTTTATATGATAATAAATGTGTTTAATACGAAATATTTGAATGAATAAAAACACAAAACATTAGTAGGGTAAATTCAACTGAATCTAGCGTGAATCAAAATTTAAATCAAGATTGTCTGCTGAGTTTTGCTTCTGAATTAATTGAAACTTTTAATTACATCATAATAATTAGAACCAATCAAAACAAATGTTACAGATTAACAAAACAGATGGTTGCATCACAGCACAAAGCTAAACAGTCATCACTTAATGATCACGGAGAAAGAAACCTCTCAGAAGCAAAACTTTGGCATCTTCTCCCGCAGGGTACAACTCATGCCAGTTTCTATCACTGGCTAATTCTTAACTTAGCCAGTGATGGAGACTGGCACGAGTCCTTGCGGAGAAAAATGAACTTTGGGGGATAAGTTGGATTTTCAATAAAGCCCATGCATAATGGCATGCAGTGAAATACTTTACATTTATGATAAATATGAAATATGTATAAAAGATGAAAACATGATATGACAAGAAGTGTGTGAACTGTCATAGAATGATAAAAGCTTCTCTACTGGTTTCAAATAACTGATACAGGACCAACCAGGATAAACCACGGGGAAACCACATAACACATACTTCAATTCAACGGGACAAATTATCTACTGCAATGAAAAAGCAGGTATTTTGTTCATATTCATATTGTTAGTTTCAACACAGGTAAAAACTTGTTGGAGTACATCAACAGTATTCACTTAGGGTACAGCAACGGTATTTACTTAGGGTACATCAACAGTATTCACTTTGGGTACATCAACAGTATTTACTTTTGCCAGACGATTGTTGGTACATGGTTGTGTCATAGGTCACAATTGACGCCACATTCATATTATGGAATGTGCTTAAATGCATACAAAAATTACATTTTCTTTAGCATGCAGTTAAAGTGTTAGTTTGTATGTACTCTTATAATCTAAGTTACTGTTTGCTAATGCCTGCATGGGTTTTATTTTACCATTCAGTTTTTAATTTTGAGAAAGATGATAAATACCTAACTTATACTGATGACATTATCTGAATTAACAATGTCTAATATGTATTTTTGAAAACATTTCAATTAGCGATTATATGCCCGACTTTGAAAACTATAATAAAATATGTATTGTTCCCCTCTAGTGTTACTGGAAGAATTGCTGCCTCCCTGACAAATCTTACAATGAAGGGGTTTGTCATGAGAATAGAGAACACTTATTGCACAGATCATTACTGGTGTTCAGCTGCTCTATTGAGGTGGTTCCATAGATTATTCTGAGCGTTTCATTATTTCCCAGCAAACTGAACATAGTTCACTGACTTGCAGTCCAGTGACAGAATCTATTGTTAACAGCTGTAACACAAAATAGTCTGTCCCGAGAATAAGCTATAGTTAGTAGAATACAATCATATGGTTTGGATATATAAGTTTCATGACAACAGCAGTACAGGTATACACACTGAATAATCTGTCTGATGCACTTCATGCCCTCGGGTCTATTAAAGGGGCAGTAGCACATTGTTTTGCTCAAATAAGTCGATGAAATGTATTTGAAAAATAATTTCACCAATCGTAAAACACCCTTCTCTCTTCAGAAAATCAAGTTAAAAATGAGTGTACATGGCTCAGTAAAGTCATGGGGATCGTTTTTGTTGTTTGAAATAATAAAATGTGTTCACAATAAAATGGCCACCATGCATTTTTTGCTTTATACGCAACACCATTATCACTACTACGGATAATTGGTTTGTGTAATAAGATGTTTTACCCTCTATAGTACATTCAAATGGCACAACCTATCATTATAAATAGGAAATTTGAAACAATAAATTTAGCAAAAAATGTGCTACTGCCCCTTTAAAGCACAAGTATTGATAACTGATGCAAGAGCAATGCCCTTCAGACACGAGTACTGTATTTCCTCTAATAGGGGCGGGGCCTCAAATAGGAGCCGGGCCTCTAATAGCAGCCGGGGGTAAAAGTACCTAAAGGTGAATAAGAGCTGGGCCTCCAATAAGGGCCAGGCCCGGTTTATATTGTATCAATGATCACACCCAGCTGTATATATATTTCCCAAATATGATCCCAGGCACTAAGAGGGTTAAACAACCATGATAAATTCAATTTATGTCTTACGGCAAGGAATTTGTGTTTTTCTAAGACGTTATCAAAGGTTATCACATGTTTTGGTGAGACCCAAAAATATAATAAGGGCCAGGTCTCAAATAAGAGCCTGGCCTCCAAAAAGCGCCGGGGGTACGAGCCCTTACATGTTAATAAGGGCCTGGGCCCATATTAGACGAAATATTTTATTCATTTACTGATGCAAGAGTTTTTAGTAATATCTTTGAGAGATATTGTAAACCTTGGTTCTAAATGTGATAATGACAATGATATATAAGCTAAAATTTACATTTTCTTTTTCCCAATGAATTTGACATACATATTAGGAGTTGGCAAGAGAACATCAACACGTAGTATTGACGTTGAAACGTTATATTTACTGCATTAGCTGGAGAGGTTGTCAATCCCTTAATGATTGTACCTTTCACAAACATGCCTCTCTTTTTAAACCATATCATCCAGCCATTTGCTTACTATCCATTGAAATGATTCTATTAATTCTCTCTGGTTATACACTGAGAGTTCATCAACTTCCCAATGCAAGGCATAAATAGAACTGCAAGGCTTAAAAGGGCAGTAGCACGTTTTTTTTGGTCAGATAAGTTGATGAACTGTGTTTGAAAAATAATGTCACTGATAGTAAAACAGCCTTCTCTCTTCGGAAAATCAAGTTAAAAAATGAATGCTCATGGTTCGGTAAAGCCATGGGAATCGTTTTTGTAATTCAAAATAATAAAATGTGTTCACAATAAAATGGCCGCCATGCATTATTTGCTTTATGAGCAACACCGTTATTACCACTACGGATAATTGGTTTATGTAAATAAGATTTTTTACCCTCTTAAGTAAAATCAAATGACATAAACTATCATTATAAATGGGAAATTTGCAAAAAATAAAATTTGCAAAAAACATGCTACTGCTCCTTTAAATCAGCCAGTAATGCAGACTGGCAAGAGTTATGCCTTGCGTTTGGAAGTTGAGTGTTCATCAGAGTTACACATGTAAAGTGCATCAGACAGACTATGCATATATATATATATATATATTATATTTAGATCTACTATGATTGACATGAAACTAACAACACCAAAGTGACATCAGGTTCCTTTTATTATTGCACGGCTATTGAATAGTTGAGTTAGTACTGCGTTACGGTGACTGAACCTCTCTATTATGAACTGATGTCACAATTAATATGATATCTGTAATACTTTAATACCTAGTATGATCAATGTATATCTATATGATTGATATGAAATTGACAGATCAAGCAGAAGAAATTTCACAACCAACAGGGGCAAGATGAAAACAAATTGGAAACAGGCATCTAAGGGAGACAATTCACATGGACAGGAACACTGAACGCCTCTTCAAAATCACTGTCACAAATAACAAATATCATACTTTCTTTGTTTCATTGGTACTTAGGTTTCCAGCATATATACTGAGAAAACGTTTTTAGTTATTGTGATCATCCAATTTGTTTTGTCTAATTTATTTACAATTTGGTCATTGTGACCAAAGGCTTGTTCCAGCAAGTCAGGACAAAGACATGAAACTAAGTGGATTCAATCTACTTACACACAGGGTAACAGAGGTCAAAATTCACAGAGGTCACAAGGGGTCACAGGGGTCACAGGGGTCACAAGGGGTCACAGGGGTCACAAGGGGAACATGTTGAGAGGTCACCTATGCAATAGCAGCAACATATTTCCAACAAAACGATAGCAAAATGATTTTATTTTGAATTAGAAACAACTAAAAAGTCAGTTGAAATTAGATTATGGAGAAGGAGGCATATTTTAAACGAAACAATCTGCGATGATCTGGCAGATTAAAAGTTTGGTCTTTTTGAATGATAACTCTGTAACCTTACAAATCTGCATGAGGTGACCTTCCTTGTAACCACGACAACAGAGGTCAATGTTGATCTACTCGTTGCACAACAGTGAGAGAATTGAGCGACCGGACACATGACACTGTGACACAACACAATATCGTCCAGTTTCAAACCTTGAATCCAAAAGCTAGGAGTTTTAGTATGAACTCCAGCGAATACAGGATGGTGAAGACTGTGTTAATTATTGATAGAACCCGCTCCATTTCCATTCCTTTATCGTTTCTAGTGTTTTTACCAGGTTCAAACTGTGCCAAAAGCACGCAAAATGAAAAAGAAAGAAAAACAAGGATATAGAGAAACCATTGCCTTAAGGAAATGAAGTAACGTGATTTTCCTAATGCTTTTGGCGTGGAATTGCTTTTCAAAATTTGTGCGCCACATAAAGAAACAAAACAAAACTAATTCAATTTGTGAAAAAAAACAGGATCAACCTCGACCAAAAGCATGAGGAAAGGTTAATTATTTAAAATAAACGAACAATGTCTGTTATTCTTCACTGATTGTGCACATTTGTGATATATGTATATACAAAATAAGTGGCGGGTATATTTGCAGCAATCACAGCCATAGCAGACACTGTTTGGAGTATAAGCGTAACTCCCCATCCCTATCCACTCACAGTTAACTTCATCAACACCAGAGCACAGGGGGAACTCACACGGATAACACAATTCAAAATGTGTAATCTTTATAAACTTTGCGAACAATATTCAAATGCACGATGACAAATGATTATTTACGATAACAATTTGGTTATTTGTCAAAAATTTTCCGACAACATAATTTCTCTTGCATAGTTAAATCATCCAAATCCAAACTTCTTCTTTTGGAGATTTTACAAGTTTCCAGTGGAGCTGATTTCCCACTCCATACCAATATTCAATGAATTATACTCTTTGAAAATATGTCATGCCATGCCAATTAGGACAGGAGGATTTGTATATGCAGCATGTGAGTACAAGTCAATGTAAGACTGCTTATCAAACTTAGATTACACGTAAGTAGCCCGTGTGTCTGGTGCATGAAGTCCGGACGGACGGGTGGATGGGTGGACGGATCAGTGAGGAAAACAAGGTGTAGTTAGTTAATGATGGCTAGACTACCAGCACCAAGTGCTTGGGGTGAGCGTCCACGCCCAGCTTACCAACGGTCCGAAACCTATCATCTTGAGTCCGCATTCGACGGTGAAGCAACAGGTAAAACCAATGTTTAGGTATTTCTGCACATTCCCATACACCGTACTCTGCTTATGGTACTGTAGATAAGAGGACAACTCTCAATCAATATCGCTCGTAACACTGCAGTCACAAAACTCATTCAGTCTTACAATACTGCTAAATATCTTATATCGCCTTTAAATGATATACATTAGAAAATTGATTTCATTAAAATATTGGCTTCTGAAGTATTTCTTGATACTACCCAATTTATTGACTCCTTTGATTAGATTAGCATAATCATAAAAAAAACTTCAGAACAAGAAGTCCAACAAGATCTTCAAGATTTCTAAGATATGGACACTTTATAATTATATCATTCAAACATTACAATAATCTTGATCCACTAGAAATATATGCAATTTTGAAAAAATTTATCATTTAGAAATATTCTGAAAATCCATTCTAATCATACAAAATGTAAGCAGCGTATACAAGACGGCCAGAGGATATGAAGCATATACTGTCTATCGATCAAGGTAACACTACAACTGGAGCTATACTATATATGCACAACTAATAAGCTCCGGGTCAAATAACAGTCTGATTAAAATCAACCGTGTTCCGAGGAATAAAATTTGCAAAATTATGCATCTACCGGGATACGAACAGGTTCTGTAGATTCCTCTCGAAAGGTCTGAAAACACCCTGTATGTTCCGAACCAGTTTAGCACAGCCAAAGCCCAGTCAAATAGCTGACCAATCACAACGTAGTATTTAAACGGTCACTGTTTTGAAAGCAATCGGAACAGACCAAAGGATAGCTGTTTGGAGTTATCTGCCCCTAGCTTCTCGCACTGAAAGCATTTGTTGGGCTACCTGAAACAGGCGAGTCTACGGACTGTTATCAGACAGTTTGGCGTGGAACCTACGACCGATATGAGTTCATATCCTGGTAGATGCACTATTTTGCAATTTTTATTCCACGGAAAACCGTCGATTTTAATCAGACTGGGTCAAATAGAAGAGCCAAACTGCAGCTAGTATATATGTATATATATATGTAGATGAAAGCTTGCTGAAAGAAATGAATGTTAGAGAAGCAACTGATCTAGGACTACTGCTCCTCCGTCCATGCTTCACTGCTCTACATCTGAAATAAACTCCTCGTCAACAGCTTCAGGAATTCCTATTGCATCAACTGAATATCAAATGCATATTTACTAATGGTATGTTTATAAAATCTAAGCAATTAAATATTTCAAATTTGGAATGTCCTGAATTTATAAATGATTGGTAGACTGATGTTTCTGATGTTAGATAAGTTGCATGTTTTTACATAGTAAATACAACAGAATTATAAATTTAGAATGTCTCCATGTACATTGTACAGGTTGTTGAACAAATATCTCACATTCATAAAATATCTGATCTTATATTACAATGTATTATTTCTGACAGGTTGAATATAGATATAACTGATAACCTGTTTCTTCTTTTGAACGTTTTTCTTTCTGTCCCTGCATCAAACGATATTTCATGCATCAATTTGTAAAGCTATAAGCAAGCAGCACAATAACTCACCTTCATCATAAGTATGATAGTGTTGAGCGCGATGAGCGTCATGATAAAATACTCAAAGTACGTGGACACCACGATCTTCCAGATCTTGTACTTGATAGAGCCTCTATTTACCGGCATGAAGCGGCACCGTGGCTTGGCGTTGATTGTGAAGTCGATACACTGTTTCTGTACAGGTGAATTGAACATACAGGTGAGAGGTCTTACAGGCAGAGTGAAGTTAGCTATTATCAGGTAATTATTTCATGGATACAATGAGGTGAGGTGAGTTGGGGTTTTACACGGCCTTCAAGAGTATTTCACTTACATCGCGGCTGCTAGTATTATGGCATGGAGAAAGCCCTCATGGATACAATGATATTGTTAAATAAATGCAATGATGTGACACTTAAAACAAATAATACTGTTTCATGACTATCATTTCTGAAACATTAACATAAAAAAATATTGAAAATGGATTCTAAATCATAATCATGTTCTTTTGAGAACTAAAATAAAACCTCATGCGTGATGATGTGTAAGAAAACTTCTCCACCATTTGTGTTGATATAACTACTGGTATTGTGTTTTAGAAATATCTTAAAGGATTTGAAAATTATTGAATAATGAAACATTCCATGCATTTCATTCATTTAAAGAATAGACAAAACTGATTTTACATTTTCTTTCAGATTTTGTTCTCCAGATGCAACAGTTGAACAGTGAACAGTGACATTTAATAGCTTCAAATTGGGGAATTAATAACAATAAAGAAACATCATTTTACAGATGAAAAGATGTAATGCAATGTCATGAATTTCATCTCTGGCTTCTTAAAACTTCTACAATAAAATGAGGACAATATCATGCAAAAATTAAGAATATGAATAAATTGGTGTTATTTAAAAGAAGGACAAATAAATCCATCTGAAAAAAACATTATTAATCTTATAAAATGTGTAGATGTGACAAAATTATTTTAACCCATCTCCGAAATTTATCTATATAATTATGCATGATTTGATGTCAAATATCTAACAGAAAAGGACAGAGATCAATCACGTTAGTCTCAAAAGATGATAAATGAGTTTCTATATGTTTTTCCAAAACATTGTAATGTTGAGAGAGACTGTGCAGTCAGATTCCAGAATTCTGTAGGTCAATCTTGCTGTCATGCAGTTCTTACCTGATCTTTTGTTATGTCAATAAGAAACTAAAGGGGAGGGAAACAAAACAAACACATCATTCTACAGAAAGGTACAAGTTACTTAAAAGTGTTTGGGCACAGAACACAAGATTTGTGATGAAACATGAATTTATACATGAAAAGGATTTCAATAAAAAATATAACCTAAGGTTTGAAATTGCAATTCTTTGCAAAAAAAGACTCCAAATATAATTAGATTAAACCATGAAGATGAACAACTAAATCACTAAGCCTATAAAACAATAAAAACAACAAGTAAACTACCGGGCAAAAGAAAGTTTTCACCTAAGTTTATTTCGATTAATTCCATATTTAAAAGAAATCAGATGTATTTGACTATGACACGATACAATAATACTTATCTGCAGTAGTTTGGATGACTTTTTTGGTGACTGAGGTTAAATTTGAGTTCAAATATCTTTTTGTAATGAAGACAGGGTTAAGAATGAAATTTTCACCAACATGACCCCTGCCCTGTTTAAAATGTTTTAAATGTGTGCAGAATCAGGCACATTTATTTATTTTCACATAGGATATGTCTTATATGTCGATGAACAGTTGTGTATCATCAACAATAATTTAAAAACAAAATTAAACTTAAAATTTCATTTTTAAAAAATTAAACATGTAGAAGTATTCTTTGACTGCTTACTAAACACCTGTACTTATCAGTTTTGGATTATGACTTCTCACCAGTTTAAAATCAAATTTAGACAATTATTTATATAAATAAAGCCCAAACCCTCTGAAATATGTGTTACCATTCCAAATGGTCAATAATCTCAACCCTACACTCAATTTTCAATATACAATGTTTTCTGAGGCTGAAAAATTGGAGTTATCTGTCCCTTACTTTTGTTAAAAACCAAAAAAAGAAAGACCTGAGGCGTGGGTTTGAGACTGATGCGGGCGGAAACCAGAAACAAATTCTTTTTTTTTTGGGCCTTAGCTTGGTGAGATATATTCATTCACTTGAAGACAATGCCAACTCTTCTTGTATTCTGTATTTCTCTGGTCACATAACTTCAACAAGGAGCCAGATTCTAGTTGAGTGATCTGGATCACCTATGTGAGCTGTTCATACTGGGCGATGTTCCTACCTGGTTCTTGTCCAGATCCTGGTCGATGAGCTCGTTCTCTCCCTGTTCTTGGAATGTGATGATGATCAAGGCAACGAAGATGTTAACAAAGAAGAAGGGGAACACGATGAAGAAGACAACATAGAAGATGGCCATCTCCATACTGTAGCTTGGGAGAGGTCCCTGGTCCTCGGAGGTCGAGTCCATCGAGTGCTTCAGGATTCTAGAATCAAGGGCAAGGAAAATATAAAGAAGAAACAGAGAATATTTGTAATCACATCTTATCTTGTCATTAACTCCCTATGACTGAAATTGTTATCCTTATGATAATTATACTTCTTCTAGTATCATCATCATCATCATCATCATCATCATCATCATCATCATCACCACCATCACCATCACCATCACCATCACCATCATCATCATCATCATCATCATCATCATCACCACCATCACCATCACCATCATCATCATCTTTATTATCATCATTATTATTATTATTATTATCATCGTCATCATTATTATTATCATCATCATCAATAACATCATCATCATCATCATCATCATCATCATCGTTGTCATTATCATTATCACCATCATTACCAATGTCATCACATCATCACCATCATGATATGGTTGTCAGTATTATCAGCACTATTGTCATCATTATGTTTCGTGTACACGTACCCAGGCCATCCCTCCCCTGTGGTGACTGTGAAGAGAGTCAGCATAGCTTTCGGTAGGTCGTCATAGTGGAACTCTTGCCTCAACCACTCACGGTCCTTCACTGTGGGGACATTGCTGTCCTCGTAGTCAAAATACTGGCCCCTGTTACATCACAATGGAACATTTTTGAAATGAGAATATTTGCACCAGTTTAGGACCAAATTATTTGCGGAAATTTATATACTTACAGGGAATTATGTTTGGGTTCCTAAAACCTTCGAAGCCTTTTTAATACCTGTTCGTTTGATGAGCTTTAAATGTGAAAGGAATTTTTGCACTTAAAGCACCTTTGCAGCTTTAATTGAAATATGGTTTCATCTAAAATGAAATGAAAATGTTTGTCCAATAATTGATATTGAAAGAGAGGCTTATGTATAACCATTGGAATCATGACAATAACATGGAAACTCAACTCATCTGCACATGTTGCATAAATTATACTATTTTTTTCTAATTCATTCTTACTGGCAATCGTCCTTTGTAGTTTTCGATTCATCCGTACAGTAGAAAAATTTCCCTTTAAATAGCTGTACAGCTATGACAGCAAAGATGAATTGGAACAACATGTAGACAATGAGGATGTTGGATACGTTCTTCAGTGAGTGTACCACACAATCAAACACCGCCTGAAATAAGCCACACAAATAGGTTAGGAAACATATCATTCCTAAACATAATTGACTGCATTTTTCCAATGAAATGTCTATGAAATATCCTTGAAGTGTTATTAAAAGAGTCAATTTGTCATCTCAAATGGTAACAAATAAACAAAAACAAACTATTTGCCAGCCAAGAGTAAAAGCTCCCATTAGGGGCAACATAGATTAAATGTCTTATGTATAAAGTAAATGTTGACCGCCTTGAGCAACCAGCGAGTGGATGGATACGTGCATTATATAAGGCCTAAAAAAAATTTCAGGTCTTTACAGGCTGACAAAAATGATGCAACGATGCAATTTTTTTTTTTTACAATATTTTTTTTTTTGGAATGAAGAATTAAACAAACAAATTTTATACAATTATTTATATAAATAAAGGACAAACTCTCTTAAATATGTGTAACTATTCCAAATGGTCTATTATCTCACCCGTACACTCCATCTCAACAGAAACGAGTGACATTTTCTATGACAATGTTTTCTGAGGCTAAAAAATTACAGTTATCTGCCCCTTACTTTTGAAAACCTAGAAAAAAAAGACCTGAGGTGTGGGTTTGAAACTGATGCGGGCGGAAACCAGAAACAAATTATTTTTTTTGGAGGGGCCTAAATAGACATGTTATATTATTATTATTATTATTGATCATGGTATTTATAGAGGATACTAAACAACCTTCCATTTGATACCATTTTAATAATGAGCTAAAAATGATTGGGTATAAAATGAGTGAAAGCAAGTTTGATACCATATCATTCACAAGTTTCATAAAAATAGTATTAAATGAAGGAGGTTTAGTACCGGTATTCAGTTATTACTTGCCATAATTAATAAATGAAAATTGCCATGGTGTACTGAAACTAAAACTTCCATAAGTCATGTACCATTGTGATGACGGTAAGACCATTGTGATGACGCTAAGACCATTGTGATGACGGTAAGACCATTGTAATGACTGTACAACCATTGTGACGTCACAACTCTGCACTATTGTGACGTCATACTAACAAAATAACTGCTACTAACAGTATTACACTTCTGCTATTTTAATATTTCTGTATAAATATTACACTGTAGCATCTTAAACCATCCTCGGTTACCCATGGTTTTATATATGCTCTGTAACTCTCCACGATATCACCCATGGGAAACCTTGGCTGGCGTGAGCCAATCAAACTGCTACGCAGAATGGACCTTATGCAGCATATATAAAACCATGAGTAACCGAGGATGATCTTAAACAGGCAAGTAATAAAAGAACTGATTAAATGCATGCCTTTTACACATGAAATGTGTTTCTCTATACAGAATGGATGAAGGACTATTGAACGTGATGAGACAGCGGCCGACCAGGCACTAACCTTCAACTTGGGAACCCTGTTGATAGTTTTGAGGGGACGCAACACCCTCAAAACTCGAAGAGACTTGATGGTATTTAGATTTTTACCAGCACTGTCACCCCTGAAATTCAGAAAACGGATTAATAGTCTTGTCTGATAGAGTGCAGCGATACAATACAAGCAGCGATAGATAGGTATAGATAGGTATAGATAGGTATATGTCTGTAGACTACATGCACTGCTCCGCTACGCTAGGACTAGTCATGAGACGAGCAGAGACTGTTAGTGATAGAGAACATGCTCCTTACTCTTAGTCTCGTGAAGCTCCTGTAAGAGTTCTCTCTGCAGTGTGCATTTATATCCTACAGTTCGCTACAGCTAGCAGAGTTATCTAACTTTCTAGAAAATGTGAAATTGACAACTTATGTCTTTATCATTGCATCTTATTCAATAAACATGACAAGCAGTGTTTTGGAAAAGAAACATTAATTCATGATGGAAATCTACTTTAAAGGTGCATATTCATTATGAGCTATTAATCAACTAGGCTAGGCCTCTATATTCAGTGATGTGTTTATTATATAGTAAATGTTTAAAATTGAAATAAGATAAAACATTCCCAAAGAGATCAGTCAATGTGCATATGTTTTGATAGTGCAGTACATGAACATCTCATAGGCAGACCCTCAGCTAACATGTGATCGTCATCCTCGTGCAGTGCAGCGTCCAGTACTTGCTCTCACTGGCATTAGCAATGTACACAATACGTCAAACTTTGAGATTCTTCCAGGCAAAAAATATATACACTGTCTTCAATTTTGAATTACCTTATATTTAAAAACATAATATTTTCTTGCATTAAGCCATTTGATGGATTATGAGTCTTTATTCATATTTTATCAATGTGAATTTGAAAATATAAATTTGGACAATATTTCATATCTAAGCTTTTGATGATAATATCAGGTTTTCATAATTAAGCAAACTAATTTTGTATGCCAAATAAAATATTGCAGTTTCAACATTTTATTCATTACTCATATTGTTATCAAAATTCCAAAAGAAACAGGTCATTTTATGTTTTTATATAGTAATGTGAAATTGCTTTTCAAAAGTGACAATAAGAAAGCTCAAAGTCTCACTCAGTAGCATTATGTGTACATATAATATATGAGCTAAAGAAAATGAGTGTAAGTCTCTGAATGGAATAAAATTCTCATGAAAAGGTGACAAAATGGCACATTTTTACAGTGAAACACAATGCATTGAGAAAAGTATCGCATGACGATAGAGCCAAACAAGGAATGTCATGGAACATAACTAGAAGACAAATACCATGGTAACAGGAGAAGAAAACATAGCCAGCATCATAGATCTTGTTGCTACAGGCCAGAAATATAGGCAGCAAATGTGAGACAACTCAAAACTTTCTACTACGGTCAAGAGCTAGCGTACAAGTGGGCGCCCTATTGAAGGGCTAAATAACGTGATTCGTGGGCAACTTCTGCGGTACGAAAAGTGGTGCATCTGCGCTGTAACCAAAATGAGCATATATCGCATGGGAGAGTTGTGTATAGGTCTCTCCATTCTTTCCAAGCCAGCCAAGGTAGAAATGCATAAGAAATTTGACACACTACAGACCAATAGCTAAAACATTCATCAGCTAAGTAGTGAAAAAAATGTACACCAAAATTAAGGTTTACAATAACATGCTAAGATTATAGTTACGTTAACGTAATCTGAATTCTGAAAGAAACAGAGTAATGAAACCAGTAGAGATTTCTTGTAGTTCGCAAGATAGCTAGCATGAAATTAGAATAGATGGGAATTATGCAGATGAAAGACAGATGGAGTAAGGCATATCTTAGGATCATCTTTAACTAATACTGTCAAATATTGTTATATGAAAATATGTTTTTAAGATTTGCAGGGGCATGCCTCAGGCATAAGCAACATGTGAGGAAATATTTCAAAATGAGGTCATGACGGATGACGTATTTTCAGTGTAAATTACAAATTTGTACAAGCAGTTTTTATGAAAGCCATGCCCTTGTTATGGTTGTGAGCCATTTTCCATTCTGAAACTAGAGATATAAAATAAAATCATGTTTAGAAATAAATCATTGGTATGAAACATCTTGTTTTAGTTCATTCAGGGATCTTGCTGGAGATCATCTCATCTTAGGACATGACAATTAATAGATACTGTTGCATGCTTGTATAAAGATATTTCATGAAATGATTGAACCTTTTTGAATGCTAAAATATGCCTTGCAAAGAATTGTTAAAATAGTAATAAATTTATGAATAAATACTTTTGAGAAATTTCAAAATGAACATAATGCAGAAAATAGAAATAATCAGAAATTTAGCAAATTTATATCATAGCAATAAATTCAAGAAAGGAAGTTAAGTTTTATAAGAATTGATGTTGTGAAAACAAATTTGAAATGATTTGATATTTCTTACTTTTGAGAAAACATGATCAAAATTTGAAAGTAATGAAATGATTGATATATCAAGATGAAATGATGGATGAGAATATTAGCATGAAATTTCAGAAATGTTTAAAGAATATCTTAAGTATATGCCAAATGTCCTGGGAGTAAATGAGTATTCTAGGAGGGATCCCTAATAGAAAAAGTAGAAATTCAGTAGAAACTAGTCGTAATATGCTGAGAGGAGGAGATATTGTATGAAAAAAAGAAGTTGAAGATTTCCCATAACTATAATCTTTGTCGGTACAATGATTCCTTCAGTAAATCTCTTTAACGTCTACCTTTGAAAACTTGTTATGCACATATACCCATGCAGGCATTCATTGACTGTCGACTGGACTATTGACTGCCACTTCTACCAACATATATACATTCAAATCACACACAGGGTCTCCAAATCACCACATTGAACTAACCGTCCCTTTGCCCTGCGCACAGTAAAACCATCTTCCAAAGAAAACTCATCACCAAAATGTTTTGAAAATGCATATGCAGTTTCATTTTACATTCTAAATTGGACCAAGTCTGAAGATTTGTTTAGGATTTTTTATCCCCGATGGTTCCAAAATAAGTCCTTGACATGCTAATGTGTTTGTGTGTTTACTTTAAAATATATGTCAGTACTTAAGTTAAAAAGACATGACAGTTTAACAACATTGCTGATTAATTCAATCATTAATGTAATTTTTATCGACTATTATAAATATTCAATGGCTGCGCAAATAATAAAAATAATGTGTATAATATCATTATATGTTATAATATTTCTTGGTTAACAAGATGTTTCAATTGATTTTTTTTATCCTTTTCGTAAACAAGATTCTCTTATGATAGGACATCTGTCAAAATACTTCACTCAAGTTAATATTTGATGATTTATAATGTATATTTTCAAACTTGGTCCAGAAACCTCACCAAGGGAGAGAACCCATCACCACGCGATGGAATAAGCACTCACCCCGATTGTTGTTGTCCTTCACTGAGTACAGAGACATAGACTTACAGTACAATACAGTACAGTACAGTACAGTACAGTAGAGTACAGTACAATAGAGAGAGCACAACGACACAAGAGGCTACAGTAGCACCAACATATAAACAGAGTCTCCTAAAACTACCTGTCTCCACGTGACATGTCACTGACAAATACCGAAGAACATTTTCATGTTTTAAGTTCAGAAATTCTGTTATCTGCACTTCTGTTTCAAAATTTTTCATTGTCATTTTGTACTTTATAATGTAATATGTTACTATGTGTACTAATTTAATTTTAATAATAAAATTCTTATTATTTACTTTGAGATTTTACGAGTGCTTCCTTGTGTTATTCTTGAATGAATAAAAATCACAATTGATATATAATACAGGGAGGGTTCACATTAAAGGAATAGTTCAGAAGCTTCACTGTTTTGAAATGTTAACGATAACTTTGTAAATGGTATGTTTATGTTATAAACCAATGGATGCCAGATGTGCAGAATTTCTGCAGCACTGCAGCACTGCAGCACAGGAGAATAACTGACAAGTCTGACTCACAGTGTGAAGTTGTAAATGTAATAAGCAAAATAATATGTGCCTGAGATAGAATGATTATCCATTTACAAAACTGATGATGCAAAATTTTATCTGTTATCTGTGTACTCTGGACTTCATTTTGTCACATGGAGACAAGTAAGTTTTTAAGCTTTAGTATCTGTTTAAGTTGGCGAAACCAGCAATTTTTTCCATCATTAAACGATTTTGTATTCAAAGTGTTATGTTGATGTAAGTATTCATAATTAGAAGCAGTCAAAATGAGAACCATTAAGAAATCAAAAGTTTGCAAAGATTTGTCCAAGAATATTTGAGATACAATGTCAGAAAATAAATATCCGAGTCGCAAAGCATGTTTTGAACTGAATGAAAGGTGCTTGTTTTGTTCTTGAAGAACACTTTCAAGTACAAGTTGTTATCTCAAGTATATGTAGAGCTACTAGCCTCATGACAAAAGCATCAAGACAAACACATCACATCATGCCCACATAGCATCACATACACAATCAACCTTCATCACATGGAGTTGAAGGTCACTGAGGGGCTAGCTAGATGCTTCAAGGTCACCTCAAGGTCGGCAGCATGACGATTGATTTCTCCACTTACCCATTCTTACAGATTTTCACCATATTTCACTAGCCAATCAGAATGTTCTATACCATGCCATGGTCGGGGTGCAATGCACCATTTTGCTCTATATGCCCATCATATGAAGATTCAGAAAGAAACTGGGTATACATTACCATGATGCACAAGAACCTGTTTACCTCAAACCTGTTCCCTGCTGAAAGTCAAACCCAGTTGGCCTGTCTATATGCACGCACAGCGAGAGAAACTATTTCAGTGACTAATCAGATGTAGAAAGTTTTTGAAGAGCTTCAAAATGCACAAGTTTCAGAAAAGGATTGAGTCTGTCGATCAGTCCGTCACTGGCCAGTCCCCACTTACCCTGGCAGTTTTACATTTCTGATAACAGAATAGACAACATATCAATACGCTTCTACACACCATTCAGCCTACACATACCTTACTGCAATCTTTCAATTTAGTGAAATTATTCATAAATGATATTTGGATTCATTTTGAAATTGAAAAGTTGTTAACTTATCTCTAATTCCAAACTTTGATTAAACATGCTAAAAACATTTTATTCAATTTTGAAATATTAATTTTTGCATTTTTCGTGAAAACCTTTTTTTCCCTTTTACTTAAAATATAATTAGTAATGTTTTATCATAATTATATTTATAAGATGGACAAACATGTGACTACACAAACGTGTAAACATCTGACATCAGCTGGCCACCCCACAACAACAAACAAGAATATAAGTCACTCCCAGCAGCTGTAGTACAATAGAGATGTCATTTTATACTACCTTCATTCCATTGAATTTAACTAACTCTCAATATTTATTTCATTTATGTCAAATTTAGTTGAAGATCTCTTAGATATCAAATAAAATCTTGAAAGAAATTTTAAAAGAAATAAACATAGATTAATCAAAGGAATATCTTTTGAAATTTCTGGTGAATGATCTAGTGCAACGCAAATTTACTGCTTACTTGAGAAGATATCTGAGCTATGTGCAGCACTAGAAGAACAGTTTATAGGTACAATGGCTGGTAGGCACAATGTCCAGAAACGGGAAATATGCTCTGCAGGAAAATTGACTGACTAGCATTGAAACTACTAATTTATCTAAAATCAGTGGAATGATGACATCGATAAGAAACATTCATGCTATTGATAACTTACGCTTAAAGAGCTGCTTCTACAAGCTGGTACTATGACTAACTACAACAGTGACGTATCTTATAGCGACAACAACTAGTTAACTAGTAGCTGGTTAACAACACTAACTAGACATGTAACACGGGACACTCCTTATGTCTACTATTCCTAGTCTTCCCTTCTCTACATACACTGTGAACACCAGCACACGACTAGTTACAAACAGAGGGAGGGCACGCTTATCTTCTCTTAATTTGGAAAATGTTTTTGGCAACTTGAAAGCTGGCACGTATCGGCCGAGGTTTGGTAGGTAGGAATGAGGCACTGTAGGTTAATGAGTTGCTTGAGGCAGTGACTAGTTTGTTATTTACCTGAATGCAAATGCGACGAGAGCGCAGACGACGACAGTTGCATCAAGAATATTCCAGAGGTCCCTGCAGTACGAGCCGGGGTGCAGCAACACTCCCAGATCAACCACCTTCAGAACAGAGTCAGTCACCGTCAGTCTCCAGCTCACATTCACTCACTTCAATATGTATACACTTGAAGTGAGTGAGTTATTGTTTAACACCATTTGTAGAGAAATTTACACTTGAAGTGAGGGAGTTATTGTTTAACACCATTTGCAGAGAAATCTGCACTTGAAGTGAGTGATCATTTAACACATTTAGCAGAGAAATTTACACTTGAAGTGAGTATATAGTTTTTGTTTAACACAATTTGCAGAGACATTTACACTAGAAGAGAGTGAGTTATTGTTTAACATCATTAGCAGAGAAATCTACACTTGAAGTGAGTGAGTTATTGTTTCACACCAATGGCAGAGAAATTTACACTTGAAGTGAGTTAGTTATTGTTTAACACATTTGGCAGAGAAATCTACTTTTGAAACAATCTTCTCAAACCAATGTTGGAAAGTTGCTTTTTATGTGTAGAACACTTGATCATCTATGGAGACTTATCATCGAATGCACATTGTGGTGGCACAATAGATAGGATAAAGACTGAACATAGATACTTAAAAAGACAATGGGTTCTAACAACACTGACATTAGCATCTAAAGGAATAGTAATCTCGGAGTTATTCATTGAAAACTAGATCGTTTTACTTCAGATCTAGTTTGAACTTTTTAAGAATAATAAAAGATGGTAATCTGCCTTACCAATCAAATAGTAGACAAAATACTGGACAATATTTGAATGTAGTAGAGAAATTAGAGCCCTACTTTGAGAATCATCTCTATGGTGAAGACGCCAGTGAAGACAAAGTCAAAGTAGTTGAGGATGACGTTTCTAAAACTGTCCTCGTTGACGGGATCCTCGGCGGCCAGCGCAAAGCTACTGGCACAGATGACGATCATGATGAACAGATCGAAGTAACGCAGATTCACTACGAAGTGACAGAACCGACGGATCCTGAAGGTATGGAAACACACACAGAATGTCAGAGATAACTTAGAGATGGGATAATGAAGATGAAGATAAAACATTTAACTCTGATAGACTCCAGATAATGTGAATACAACATATGTACTATGATTATTTAGAAATCTTTATCTTATTGTCCACATGACAGCGACAACACTGTTTAATGAAGCAGTATCAAAAGCAACAAGGAAGATATTTCAAGAATTCTCTTTTTCCTTGTTGCATTCATTGCTTTTTTGTGTATAACCTTGAATTTATTTGTGAAACATGATCTTGATCAACCAATTCTCATGTCATTCATTCATGCAAAATACATACAACTTGGCACACAATATGATTAAAAACTTGAGTGCTACTCACGGGTTGGTTGGTCCAAAGATGAACATGGAGCTGTACGGTAACATGGGTTTGGGACTTCCAAAGGCATTTTCCTCCTGGCGATTTGAGCTTGGACGAATGTCTATTGGGCTGTCGCTGGCTGCAAATTGTCATGCACAGAACGTTGTAGCACCAGATATTTGAAAGCTGCAGACTTACCTTGCTATCACACGGCCGTGTCGGAGGTCAAGTTACATCATCATTCAAATGGTGAATTCACCATATTGAAGAACTCGGTTTATTTCAGTTTATCAATAAAAGGCTAATTTAGGTCATTCTTTCCTTTGTTTTTGGCTAATAATGTAATGTTAAATCTAGATTCAAAGCCTCATAAATCTGCCACCAAATCCCACATGCAAATTTGGGGTATACTACAAGGAGGGTTGGGATGAAAGGGCAAAACTACTATAATGAAATTCATCAGTGTTTTTGGATTACCAAAGGAATGAAAATGAACAGTATGTAATTTTTTATCTTTTGAAATATATTAAATGGTTTATAATGGAATTTTTTTTCTTTCTCAGGATTCTGTTTACTAAGGAGCGTTTATACTGTAATTCAGATAAATATGGATACAGTTGCAGTTGATATCATGACTACAGTATCACTAATGTCATAGGATTTCATTTACATTAAAACAAAAAATGTTGAAATTGATCATGAAAGTATAAAACTGAACAAAAACATTATAAATGTTTCATGAAACCAGTTTTAGAATTAATGAAGCACCTTATTTGAAATTATGGCTTCTCTGCCATTAAAAACCCATAAAACCAGTGTTTCGCCAAGGGAAATTAGGTATGATGTCAGGGAGATGGAGGAGTTTGTCAGGGAAATGGAGGGAGTTTGCCAGAGAGATGAGGGAGTTTGTCAGGGAGATGGAGGGAGTTTGTCAGGGAGATGGAGGGAGTTTGTCAGGGAGATGGAGGGAGTTTGGCAGGGAGATGGAGGGGGTTTGGCAGGGAGATGGAGGGAGTTTGTCAGGGAGATGGAGGGAGTTTGTCAGGGAGATGGAGGGAGTTTGGCAGGGAGATGGAGGGAGTTTGTCAGGGAGATGGAGGGAGTTTGTCAGGGAGATGGAGGGAGTTTGGCAGGGAGATGGAGGGAGTTTGTCAGGGAGAAGGAGGGAGTTTGGCAGGGAGATGGAGGGAGTTTGTCAGGGAGATGGAGGGAGTTTGTCAGGGAGATGGAGGGAGTTTGTCAGGGAGATGGAGGGAGTTTGTCAGGGAGAAGGAGGGAGTTTGGCAGGGAGATGGAGGGAGTTTGTCAGGGAGATGGAGGGAGTTTGTCAGGGAGAAGGAGGGAGTTTGGCAGGGAGATGGAGGGAGTTTGGCAGGGAGATGGAGGGAGGTTGTCAGGGAGATGGAGGGAGTTTGTCAGGGAGATGGAGGGAGTTTGTCAGGGAGATGGAGGGGAGTTTGGCAGGGAGATGGAGGGAGTTTGTCAGGGAGATGGAGGGAGTTTGTCAGGGAGATGGAGGGAGTTTGTCAGGGAGATGGAGGGAGTTTGTCAGGGAGATGGAGGGAGTTTGTCAGGGAGATGGAGGGAGTTTGTCAGGGAGATGGAGGGAGTTTGTCAGGGAGATGGAGGGAGTTTGTCAGGGAGAAGGAGGGAGTTTGTCAGGGAGATGGAGGGAGTTTGTCAGGGAGATGGAGGGAGTTTGTCAGGGAGATGGAGGGAGTTTGGCAGGGAGATGGAGGGAGTTTGGCAGGGAGATGGAGGGAGTTTGGCAGGGAGATGGAGGGAGTTTGGCAGGGAGATGGAGGGAGTTTGGCAGGGAGATGGAGGGAGTTTGGCAGGGAAATGGTTACCTCCTTCTTTATCAGTGTTTTGTATTTTCTTTTGGGTAACAATTTCTGCAATATAATGATCATGCTTTACTATTTTACATAGCATAATCACATGAAATTTCAGCTACACTATATATACATATACTACTTTTATGCTACAAAGATATAACATGCTTCTGGATAAATATAAATATATGCTAAAATTGCATTAAAGAGAAAATAATTTGTGTATCGAAAAATATAATTCATGACATCAAAATATCAAAATATGAAAAATGTAGTTACAAAGACATATTTACACATTAATCATTAAAAGAAAGCACATTTCAAACTCAATTTCAACAATTCAACACTGATCTACTCTGTTAGGTAAGAAAAAGCACTGTAAATATCAAATATAGATTGAGAGTAGGTATATAAAACATCCATGCTTATATATATACTTATAGTCAACTGCTGACAAATAGCATCTACGTCATTGAGATCGTAAACCTGGCTGTGATACCACAATCATTCAAATTCATATCAAGCAATTGTGAATTTAAATAAATAATCATTGAAATTAAAGTTACTTCAATGAAATATTGACATATCATAAAACCATCACCAAACCAAGAGGAATAGAGAATTACCTCGGTTGGCTGCACGCTTATTTCTTGCTGAAATATTGTATCAGCAGCAATAATTAATCAATTTTGTGATTTATATATTAATTTAATATTAAAATTCATTTGGCATTTAAACATTTTGACAAGTTAATTCAAACTTTTGAGGCTTTAGATGCTTTATGAAAATAATCTATCTAATCCATCTAAAGTTACTGATTTTAATAAGAAAATTTACTTGTTTTGTAGTTTTGACTCATATAAGGATGCTAAATGAGAATATTATCCACGATTATATCTAGAAGCAAAGCCGTATTCTAACATGCATATAACTAATCACTTATAGAGGGACAGAAGCTTTAGGTTGAACATTAAAGATATACATATATGAAAATGAATAACACATTTTACAATTTGCCAAAAATAAAATCTTTATCTGTTATGATATTAATATAAAATTCCATAATTAGGCAAATGGATTTAGCAAAAGCGTTGAATTCAATAAGATGATATTATTATATTATTTTGTGATCTTACTCTACACCTAGTTACGCAGCAAAGTACAGATCAGCTTGCAATAGACGACACTGTTGAAACTGACAACTGGATTGATAAATAAAGAAATAAACAAATATGCTCACCATCATCATCATCATCATCCAAATTGTTTGGCATATTTTTGTCCATATCAACATGAATATGTTTGTCCCTATTGTCCTTTAGGTTGTTTGGTCGCAGATTGATGTCTATACGCGTGCCCGTACTGAAATTAATGCTGGAGTTAAAATAGGAGGTTAAAGACATTGTGTGGGAGAGACAAGACATGTACAACACATTCAATGAAATTAACAACTTTAGATGCATTGATAAATCCGTTTATATTGTTACAGTATGAACTGTATGCAATGATTATGAATGATGAAAGAGATGAAGTTAAAATTAGTTATTTACTTAATACTTATGAGGATATAGATATAATTTAGACAAACAAAATTTTCAATGATGAAATTATTGGAAAAAAATGTTGCTTCATCATCAGTTATTGAGAAAATATTAAGATTATTTCTATAGAATATTTTGACTGTTCACTTTTGAATATGTAAAAACAAAAAGCAATGCAGAGCATGAAATTTGCAATAAATCAAGATTTAACAAACAAATTTATTACTACAGCAAAAAAAACTAAAAAACTACAGTATGATGACGACTATATGAAATTGACAGATTTACAAAAACAATTTTGACACTATTTGATAAATGTTATAAAACTCTCATATAAAAAAAAACACGAGTCTTGAAAAGTATTGGTTGTTAAAAAACACAATTTGAAGCAATAGTGATGTTAGAATGCAGGTAATTATATTCTTAGAATGATCTTTGTAAAACATCATGCATGTTTACTAATTAATTACCAGACCAATCATAACTCTGTCATGTAACAACGACAGTATTAACGGCATTAAAAATAATCCCAAAATGTTTAAAATCCATTGAAAAAGACAACATCATATCAAAATATCAAAGCTTTCATTTTTCAGCTTTTTCTTTTTTCCCAATAAAAAGATTTTTCTGTCAAGTTAATCGTTTCATAACAAGCTTAATTAGTCTGGTAAAGTTTACCTAAACTGACGGGCAAAAGAAAGTATAACACTCACTTGTTTTCGATTAATTCAATATTTTAAAGAAATGAGATGCATTTAATTATGACATGATACAATAACACCTTTTGGCAGTAGTTTGAATGACTTAATTTATGACAGTTTTATTTTTTAACTAAAATAACATTATCTAAATTAGAGAGGGTAAGAAATCAAATATACAGCAACACGACCCCTACCATGTTCAAAATGTTGTAAATGTGTGGAGGACGAAGCACATTTATTGATTTTCACACAGAGTATGTGTTATATGTCGATGAACAGTTGTGTTTTATCGAAATTAATTTGGGGGGAATTAAAAATTCAAATTTTAAATTTTAATAAAAAAAATGTCAAACCGCGTAGAGGTATTCTTTGACGGATTTAATGTTTTGGATTTATTTAACAAACTAGTCCGTTTTTGAAGACGAAGTCGAAAACTCGAGATATTTGACTTTGAAAATTATATATATGATAAATACAACTGAGCTATATACTTTCTTTTGCCCGTCAGTTTATATTCTAAAAGGAAGTATGACTACTTCATACAATGACAATTTATCGTATATCTCCATTTTACCATCCTATATCTCCACAATTTCGGACACATTCCCTTCAACATGCTGGTATAAGCCTACAAACAAATGTCTCATCTAACACTGTCACTACAATGACACTGTAGCAATATGAAACAGATGGAGTGGACAGGAATGGATACTGACTAATTAAAGTTTCCGGTCTTGCCATCCTCGTTGTTCTGTGGGGAGGGGGGGCAGATGTTGACCTGGGGGGGACCGGCCAGTCCAGCCAGCTCGGCCGCCTCTTGTCTCTCCCGCTCCTCACGCCGCTAGCAGAGCAGAAAGGGAGAAAGTTAGAACAAGAATCTTACATGAACGAGTGAACGAGTTCAGTATGGAGTCCCTTTCAGATTGACACTGATGGTTTTGATGGCCAAGAGTTTGTAAACTATATGTGTATTTCAGATCCAGAAAGTTTCAAAGAGGTGGTTGGGGGGGGGGGGGGGGGATTCACTTTTAGGGTTCATCAAATTTACATGCAAAAATTTTCAAAACAGGGATTTTGAATCCCTAGAATCCCCCCCTGATTCTGTCACTTTGATTTCATCCACCATCATAAAGAAAGTAGCATTTATGATTTTGTAAATAGCCTTTATGCCAATATATTACTTGATTTATTCTGACCAAACTCAAATTGACATATAATATAACATCTAAGTTACACAGTAATATTGCTACAACTCCTCGATGTCCCCTCTCTCTCGTCCACTCACGATATTCTCCTCCTCCTCCTGCTCCTCCTCCGCCGCGGTCAGCTCCTGTGCGTTGGCCAGATTGTCCACAGCAATGGCCAAGAAGACATTCAGCAGTGTGTCTTCATGTGTTAAGGTCTTAACCAACTGTGTCCAATGTCAGCTTTATATACATTCGGCAGACAGCACGTCTCGTAAACCTTTTACTCTCGGCCTACATCATTATACACATGGAGCATATCCAACTGCCTGAGAGATATGTATGATTGTCATTGATAGAACAAGAATTTTCAACAAAACATTACTTGCACAGGTAAATGTTTATAAGGCAATTAAGTCCATTTGCATTGTAAAACAGGGAAAGATACTATAGTACTTTATTATAGTACTATTTAGATCTAATCACCATTTTAACCTTGCTCCATGTGTAGTTACAACTTCCCAATGCAAGGCATAACTCTTGCCAGTCTCCATTACTGGCTGATTTAGGCCTTGCAGTATTTCCTTAAGAAGTCTGTGCTTAGAAATCCAGGCCCGCTATGCATTTCTGTTGCAGCGATTCACTATTTAGGCACAACAAAGCGAGGGAAATTCCAAAAGGCTTAAATCAGCCAGTAATGCAGATCGGCAAGAGTTATGCATTGCGTTTGGAAGTTGGTGTAGTTATTGTTGAAAGATTTCCCAATCGACACAGTTCAATGAATAATCATTAAACCCACATGACTGACCCCCAGACAACTATAGACCCCATCCACCATCTCCCATCTCCCATCTCCCATCTCTGTGTGTCTATGTGAAGGATACAGTTACCAAATAGCACCAGGATGATGAAGTACATGGCGTAGATCATGCCCGACTCCGTGCCCCCGTGCGCTCGGATCCCATAGTACATAACTGCATTCCAGTCCTCACCCGTCAGAATCTGCAGTCATCATACACCATTGTTAGAAAGAAAATGACTATGTAAATGCACCTTTCAATCAAAAATTCAGTATGCAAACATTAATGCATTGCAAGGTCAGATTTTACCATCATTGATGACAAAGGCATCATTAATGATTAAATTCATTCAAATTTTATCTGTTCATTTAAATCATTGTCTCATTATTGACATCTTGTTATGAAAAAGTCATGGTCTCAAAGTCAAGGGAGTGAACTCTGAAAGTAAAATATGTGGATTATGTCCCTTGGTACCTGAAACACTGTGAGCAATGCGATGGGGAATGTATCGAAGTGAGATGATGGACGACCCTCGGGGAAGTTCATTCTGAAAATGGAAATAATGTACAAACCATAAGTCAATCATATTATGAATTAAAAAATGTTTGTAACAATCTTTTTTGTTGATTTTGTTTGAAATAATAGGCTGAGGCACAGATATGCATGATAAATACCTGCTTAAACTTGATTTACAGTCAGGGTGCCACGGAAGTATAAAATCATTATATACACAAGATGAAAGAATTAATAATGATAAGTCAAGTTTTTCAGGCAACAGGACTGGGCCATGTTCAAGAGAGGTTTCAAAGTAATCGCTCAATGAGTGATTACTTTTAAACCTCTCTTGAACGCGATTGCTCAATGTAGCGCTAGTAGCAAGGCGAGCAACTTCGAGGAATTTGCACTGTGTCGTTCAAGAGAGACTGAGCGCTACTGTGAGCAATACTTGAGCGCTACATTGAGCAATCAATGAGCGATTATAAGCGCCTGCTGTTATGGAACGGAGCCCATGATAAGTTTGGTGTTACTTACTCTCCTCCGAAGAGCTGCATGCCGAGCAGAGCGAAGATGAGGATGAAGAGAAAGAGGAGGAAGAGGAGCGAGATGATGGAACGCATACTGCTGAGCAGCGAGATGACCAGATTGCGCAGGGAGGCCCAGTATCTGGAACACAGACAGGGTGTAGTGGAGTCTCTGTCTCTAGCAAACCTTTCTGATTATGTAACTCAACATCAGAAATATTTGAGAGAAAATTTCACAGGTTTCATGTTGAAAGCAGAATTCATAGTAAAACTATTATTACAGTTGAATTTTTCTAATATTAAATAGTCATCAAATGTAATTGTGAATTATTATTGTGAAAAATAATATTTTTGGAAAATACGAAAACTAATCGTTTGGAAATATAATTTGAATTACGAAGTATTTGAAAAGTTCTTAAATTGTTGTTTAAAGCAATATTTTGGAAAATAATGTAAAAAATTTGATGATATGAAGCATCAAGTCCTATGCTCACCTTGTGACCTTGAAGATACGCAGGAGTCGGAGAGCTCTGAGTACGCTGATTCCGAAGGATCCTTCCTTGAACGTGGACCAGATGACCTCCAGAATACTACCCACTATCACCTGCATCACAGTGGTCAACACTGGTCAGTAAGATTCACTCAATGGACAATCAACTGATCGAGCTATTAACTCTGATTAAACTATTGTTATTATTATTCAGCAACAAATTTGTATGATAGTTACATAAACATCTCACTTGCTTGATAACAGAGATAGTACCTGTACTGAAACATCACATTGCAGTAAAGAGGTTGCTCTTAGTTTCCCTTCATCTCAAAAACTTCTTCAACGCCTCTTATATAAGAATTTCCATAAGAACAAATTTAAATAAGAAAGTGAAATTTGCAGCTACTCACGACACAGTCAAATATGTTGAACGATGAGCGGAAATAGACACGGACACCCAGCCCGTACATCTTGATGAACATCTCCGAGATGAAGAGCGCCAGGAAGACGAACTCCATGTAGTCTAACAGACAGAAATAACTCATCACTACAGCTGACACACAGAAATAACTCATCGCTACAGCTTACACACAGAAATAACTCATCACTACAGCTGACACACAGCTTCTACTCTTATACTGTGTACCGAGATGTTAGAAAATCATAACATTTGTCAACATTTAGATGTAATGTAATGTAATGTAATGTAAGGTAATGATATGTAATGTAAAGTAATGTAATGTAATGTAATGTAATGATAATTAATGTAATGTAATGTAATGTAATGTAATGTAATGTAATGTAATGATATGTAATGTAATGATATGTAATGTAATGTAATGTAATGTAATGTAATGTAATGATATGTAATGTAATGATATGTAATGTAATGATATGTAATGTAATGTAATGTAATGTAATGTAAGCAACTGTTGTGTATCAAAGGAAATAACCAGAATTTGAAGGATGACGTTCATGATAAATGTCTTACATAGAAAGTTGGAGTGCCACTCTGGCTGACCGTAGTGCTCGGAGGCTACACACGCTGTGTTAAGGAACACCAGGACAATCACGATCCAGTAGAAAGTTTGACTTTTCACTAGTTTCCGCACTGAAAATCTGAAACAATGTGGGAAACATATGGTGTATTTGGAACAATTCTTATAAGATTTAATTTTTTTAATAGCCATTGGCTTTGTAGCTCATCACGCTTGGATAATTTATTATGAGGTAATTTATTATCTAAAATTTACCAGTGATTGTAAGTCACTAAGGTAACCTTAGTGCACTGTTAAAGAATGGTAGTAAAGGTTAACCTAAGTATAGGTTGCTTTGTGAAGGGAACATGTACACCTGCATGGGTAATAATGCAGGGAGCGCCAAGAGCACATATTCAGTGTGGACCTGTGCGCTCCATTAATATCCTAATTATTATACTTCTGTATCACTTGATTCTTGTTGGAGACAAACGTGGTGGTAATCCACACAGCCTTATTAGAGTGAGTGAGTTGGTGTTTAACGCCGCTTTCAAGAGTATTTCACTTATATCGTGGCTGCTAGTATTACGCGGGGAGAAAGCCCGCAACGCCATGTGGCTATGCATTGCGGTGAAACCTGCAAGCATCGGCTGGAACTAGCGAACCATGGGTGGTACTACTCTGAAATTCAGTGTAGCATTGCACCCAAACCTTACTGCGTGTAGAACAGTTCTCTACTGCAGACAAAGTTGCCGTGCTCCTGGCGGGATTCGAACCCGCCTTATTAGAATAGTTAGGAATGAAAGGTAAGTATAACAAACAGTTCACCCACCTGGCTCTCTTTTCCGCTCTCCAGAACGCTGCACTTCTTCCTGTCATGTTCCGATTATTTGTATTCCGACCAAATCTACCTCCTGTAAATACAGAATTTGAAGTTTATAACCATACTTATCACAATAATTACTTTAATACTTTTATTTACTTTTATAAATACAATATCACCTTTCAGTCATTCTAAAATTTGAAGAATACTTTAACTTACCTTTAATCTTTTTAATAAAGCAGGGGAAAAGACTAATGAAAATGATTGTGAAAATAGTTTAGAACACAAAACTTATCTTGCAAATGTTGTTATTTTTAAGTTTTACAGCTAGTGGAATGTTTCAGTTATTGCAATTTTGGATGAAGAGCGAATATAATATTAATCAATAAATTCATATGAACATAAGAAGCACATCCTCTAGCTCTTAACTGATTATTTGTTGTAGGTATTTTAGAAATTGTGTCTTGTTAATTATTCACTTGGGAAATGAAATATACTTTTTATTATACTTTTTATCAATAAGAGACTGTATCTTTTTTAGTTCCACCAAATATATAATAATAATAAGAGTACTTGTAAAGCGCAGGATTCCACAAACAAGGTCCATGCTCAATGCGCATAACATACAATTGAATAAGGTAAGCATAAACGTATCATCAACAATAATCCACCTGATGAAGGAGTAAGCATACTCTGAAACATTGTGTACGTTCACAGTAAAGAAGTTTTAATCCATAAAATGTTATATTTATGTATTCCACTTGTTAATGGCCTTCAATGAATATCTCTTCTGTAGACGTGTAGGAAGGAGTGCAAGATGAGACGAACCTCCGAGATCTGAGAGTAGGTCCTCATCGTTGAGCTCGTTGTTGTCATCATCCGTCTCCTCCCCCTTCAGCTGCTTCATCTTCCGCGCCGCCGCTCGTCTCCGCGCTGAAAGATACATGACACATACATCACACAGTGCCAAACAACAACAGCACTCAGGTATCCTGGTGCTTCTTAATTATTTATTTCAGATTTTAAATTCACAACATTCTCCAATTTTAGGCATTAGTTTAGAATGCATGCATGAAGTAAGGGTATATTTTAGATTTATTAGTAAGGTACAAATGAATCATGTATCTTCATTGAAACTTGAACATTTTGCTATCAGAAAACTGGTTGAAGGAATGAATCATATAGGAATGTGAGCAGGAAGCATGATGAATCTGCAGGATGAAGATGGGTTCCTGAAACAAACTCTGATGATCAAGATGCAGAAAGAAGAAATGGAAATAAAAAGGAAAAGGTTTGAACAGAACCAACAACATTGAAGGAGACCATTTGAATCAGAGGAGGACCAACATCGTGAATCCCTTGGAGAATAAAGCATCTAGGGTGTAACGTAAACCATTCTTCCTAGTTCACAGTCCTCGACGCTGGTCACCAGTACAGGACATGAAAGTTCGAGTCTATCTGTTGTTCACCATGTTAAAGAAACCAATCTTTCTGAAGCGAGGACCAGACAACCACCAATGTGCTTCTAATCCCGACAATGCTTTGGGTAGGTAGGGTTTGCCAGCAAGGAATTGGGTCAAGGTGGAAAGGTTAGGGTCAACTTTTGCAAACCTTCTTGTATGGACGTCTGAGGAGGTTTTGTAGGGGCAACACCACTCAAGAGCAAATCAACATCGATACAGTTTGGTATGTCCGGGGAGTCTGGACACTTATCCACCGACACAACACCGAACTCTGCCAACAGCTCAACGGGCAGGCCAAACTTGTCATGGGAGCCGGGTGTCATCTGACCCCCGCCAGACCACTTACGGTTTGAGCTGGGCATACTAACATTGCCGTTTGGATCTGTTCACAAAACATTCTGAGTTTGAGAACTAAAATGACATGTAACTTATAGGAGAGAGCAACTTAAACATAACTCAAATATATAAAAAAAAAAGTCAGCAAAAATTTGAAAAACAGGCAAGATATTTAAGAAAAACATAATTAAAATTTTACCTAAACAAATAGAGCCATTGGTTCTGTAGCTCATCAGGTATCACATTATTTATATACTAAAGTAAGGTAAAGACTAACATTTCAAAGTTACCAAATTTACAATTTCTAATCCACATTGGTTAAGGTGTGTCAATACAGAATTTAATTATTATAAACCTTTGGATTCCAAGCAAGAAGTAACAAGTAATTTCAAAGGTGAGACCTCTACAATATACACCTCTATGCACTAAACAGCTGATCTAGGTCATATTAAGGTCAACTTCCCTTTTACATAACAAAGGATAATTTGACTGTGACACTAATTATGATTTCCTTAACATCAGTCTTAGCCTTTATTCAACAAAGATCATATTCCCAGAGTTAGAGCTCTCTAGCATTGACGGTTCTTGGGGTTCTCCTGTCATGACCAGATCTGATGAGGGGAACATGACCAAATTTACAAACTTTAGTCTTCAAACATTAGTAACAAAGATGTTATTCTGCTTTCAATTTCAGCTTTCTATGACAACTAGTCAGAGTTGATGAAAGGTCTAAAGGAAAATGCCTGATGTGCCCATATTTGACGGTGGTCAGAACCAACTGTACAAACTATGATCCCTAGGTACAAGGTACATCCCTACAAACTTTCAGATTCTGGGGTACAGCAGTTTGTGAGGAAAGGCGAAAATGGGAAAAGACGACGACCCATACCATAAGCTTGTCTGGCCTTTCAGGCCTGATCAGCAAAAGATGAGAAAATTTAAAACGAGTTTCAGGACTCCTACAGAGGGAGCTGCTACTTACTATGGACTTCCAGAGTCTAATCTATTCTTTTAGGGTCTACAACTCCTGTAGAAAGTAATATTTACTTTTCTAATCTAAGGAGTCTACCAACGACCATTACTAACTCCGTGAATCCCAAGGAGTCTACCAACGAGCATAACTTACTCTGTGAATCCCAAGGAGTCTACCAACGACCATTACTTACTCTGTGAATCCCAATGAGTCTACCAACGAGCAGTACTTACTCTGTGAATCCCAAGGAGTCTATCAACGAGCAGTACTTACTCTGTGAATCCCAAGTAGTCTACCAACGAGCATAACTTACTCTGTGAATCCCAAGGAGTCTACCACCGACCATTACTTACTCTGTGAATCCCAAGGAGTCTACCAACGACAATTACTTACTCTGTGAATCCCAAGGAGTCTACCAACAGGCAGAACTTACTCTGTGAATCCCAAGGAGTCTACAAACCACCATTACTTACTCTGTGAATCCCAAGGAGTCTACCAACGACAATTACCTACTCTGTGAATCCCAAGGAGTCTACCAATGAGCAGTACTTACTCTGTGAATCCCAAGGAGTCTATCAACGAGCAGTACTTACTCTGTGAGTCTCAATGAGTCTTCTATGGAGAATTACTTACTCTGTGAATCCCAAGGAGTCTACCAACGACCATTACTTACTCTGTGAATCCCAAGGAGTCTACCAACAAGCAGTACTTACTCTGTGAATCCCAAGGAGTCTACCAACGAGCAGTACTTACTCTGTGAGTCTCAATGAGTCTTCTATGAAGAAGTACTTACTCTAGGAGTTCCAAGGAGTCTACCAACGAGCATTACTTACTCTGTGAATCCCAAGGAGTCTACCAACGACAATTACCTACTCTGTGAATCCCAAGGAGTCTACCAATGAGCAGTACTTACTCTGTGAATCCCAAGGAATCTATCAACGAGCAGTACTTACTCTGTGAGTCTCAATGAGTCTTCTATGGAGAATTACTTACTCTGTGAATCCCAAGGAGTCTACCAACGACCATTACTTACTCTGTGAATCCCAAGGAGTCTACCAACAAGCAGTACTTACTCTGTGAATCCCAAGGAGTCTACCAACGAGCAGTACTTACTCTGTGAGTCTCAATGAGTCTTCTATGAAGAAGTACTTACTCTAGGAGTTCCAAGGAGTCTACCAACGAGCATTACTTACTCTAGGAGTTCCAAGGAGTCTACCAACAAGCATTACTTACTCTAGGAGTTCCAAGGAGTTTCTTAGACTCAATCGCAAGTGTGACACTCTTCTATTCTCCTGGAGTCTGTTGTCCTAGTACAGCACAGACAACACTCACGAGGAGAAAGAGAAATGTCAACATACCATACATACCTTCCATGATTTTTAACTTTTCTTCATCTGTTGTCTTTTCCTCACTGAGTATCACTTCTTCTGAAGCAAAGCCAACAAAGCATTAGAAGAGGCCTACATTCATTGAGTTTTGAACCTTCATGAAGCTGAACCATTTTATCAGCAAGTTCTACAGTCTCCGTGTCCTGGTCAACATTACAGAATGAAAACTATTTCTAGATGTGAATGACAACACGCTGTCCTACATTGTAACAAGTAAAGGATCACAAACAATATGGCAATTAAACAAACCCATAACTTTAATGATATTTTCTTAGCACTCAAATTTTACTTTACCCATCTCCAATTCATTTACCCGTTAAAACATAGCTCTGTTCTATGAGAACAGGTTAATTGTTATTTCAATTACAAACCATGCAACCTTTCACTGTGATCTTATGACATCATACACAGATGAAAAGAAAATGTTTGCTGGAAATGTTGAATGGTAGTCAACTACAATGATAAACATTTTTATTACCTACGAGGGCAAACATATCGGGGTTCATATTTTTCATACGATGCCCTAGGGCAACATATCACTTTGTCATGGTGACGTGACGTCATACACAATGTTATGAAGTCACGTTTCGTCAATGACGTTGTGTTCTAAATGCTGCGACGGTTGGACGCCAGCCTGTGATTTAAAGCTGTATTTTCATTAATTTCATGACCTTGGTAATAAACAGAATATTATATTTGTGTCTATGCCATTCTATGTTTACGACACACGTGTCTGAATATCGATATATCCCTCGCTCTCGCTCGGGAAATACTAATATTCAGGCACTCGTGTCGTAAACATAGTATGACATAGACACTCATGTAATATCCTCTATATAAAGCAGAACTTTGGAATATAAGCAACTAGTGCTAGTGTATTTAGCCGAGGTCCATACCAGCTTTACATATCCACTCCAGGTATCCGTTGAGTTCTCGCTCAATCTGCTGTTGTCTTCTCAGCTTGAAAAATGCTCTACGGTTCTCTACTCGCTCTCTCTCTTTGGCAAATTCTCTGTCAACAAAGGAAAATGGTTGCATAACAATGTAACATAGGCCTAGGACTAAATTCCTGGATATAGATAATCTAAACGTATGTAATAAAACAGAATGTAAACAATTAGACTTACATACGGTTAGTAATCAGGACACATTTTTTTCATTTACATAATAATAACTGAACAAAATTGCATATTTTATGCCAACTGTGGTTTATGCATATTCTATTCTATAATATTTATAAATTCTATACAAAATTCTGGCAAATTCCACAGCTGGGGTCATACGCTGTCTGTTGTCTACTGTATTAGCACATAGTATATCATCTATTGTATTTCTTTATTCTATACCATAAATATCATTTTAGGTATTTCCTTATTCTACTTAATTTTATGTATTTCCGTATTCTATATAATTTTAAGATTTACTTATTCCATACAATCTGTAGTATTTCCTTATTCTAGACCTTGGCTTTCCACTCACCACTCTAATCACCAACACTCTATGATAATTTGTCTAACCCTTCATGTGCATCCTGTTGCTTTTATTGTTAACTTTATTTATTATATTATTGCAGGTGAAATACGGGATCTATCAGTGAAAATAAACCGTGTTATCAGTCACTAGTGAAAATAACAATGGAACGTTCACGTGTTATCAGTCACTAGTGACTGATATAACAATGACCTGACATCATAAAACAATGCTTCGACGTCATGACACGTTCATTACGTAACATTGTTGCTGAGGCGATAGGCTCATTCTGGAGCCGACTTAACATAAATGCAAGTCAATTTTCGTGAATATGCAAGGATTTTGTCATATAATGAACAGAAAATTTGTCATTTCTTGACAAATACCATGTTTATCTCATGAGACAGAAACTTTAAAAATTATCACTCGTGGCTGCGCCACTCGTGATAATATACACTTATATATATATATATATATCTATATATATCTGTATCTCTCACCATTATCAGACTTTACCCATTCATCATTAGCAATTATTCTTTGACACTTGCTTTGACACTTTGCATATTTTATAACATTTTAATAGGATCATGCATATTGCATAATATTATTGTCATTCAATATTTGTGCATCTACCATTCAATGATATTTTCATTACTGTTACCAGAATTTGCATATCCATTTACCATGCATTGTGTTAATAATGTACAACCCATGCTATGTTATTTTCATCTTTGACAAGAAGAAACAAAATGTTAATTTGTTTTTAACTGTTTCTGCAACAGTACACAGCTTTGTGTTTGTCTGAGGACAAACTAACAAAGACTTACAAAAGTCTAATTATGGAATGTCAATCATACATTTACTGAATGGAATCGTATTCAAGAGGTTTACTCTACATAAGACAAAAATAAAGAAGTATTTTAGGTGAATATCCAAACGCACTTAATACATCACAGCTTTTCTGCGTGAATGGGCAAATCTTTAAATGTTTAAACACGATTGGTGTTAGCATTTAGGGAATGTTTCTTGAATAAACTGACTCCTTTGAGACCAAATGGAGAGTGTAAATTTTGAATGAAAGCTGGTGGTGGTCATGTGACTGGTTGATGCACGTACACATCAGCGCTGATTGTAAAACTAACACGCACTCGCCAGCCTGTCTTGCACAGCAGGACACTGGTATTTGACACACTGATGGCTGTGCTATTGATTCATAGATATTGATCTAATTTCAGAATTAGCGGAATCCGTCCATCCCGAGTCTAGCTGCAACACCTCACCGAGAAAATTCAGCCTTTTTAGGGCGCCGCGATCGAAAACAGCTGAAGCGACCTACATATTGCTCATTTACATAATGAGATGTGATTCTGACAGAATATTTAGAATAAACTGCTGTAAAGATGGAACGCTATCACTTTTCCACTGTTGAATGCATTAATGTGCAGGATTGAGAAATTGGAATTTCAAGGTTTTATCTGTTCTTCTGCCATGTGGTGATGTAATTTGGTAAAAATAGACCTAAGTTATGCCTGACTGGCGGTTCGATACTGAACTGCAGCAACTCACATCTGAGGAACACTAGCAGCATCGGTCGTCAGGAATGCTTCAACCAGGGTCTCGGGGTTTAAGCCATATTTATTAGAAGGATGAGGTACAACTCATCATGAATATTGGTTCACAGTGGTTTGCTCCTACCGTTGTAGTTCTCAACATTGTTTTTGGGATCACACTATGCAATAGTACAATTATTGTACTATTTAGGTCAAGTCACTTGTGGGATTCAAACCCCTCAGAGTCAGGAACCAATAGCCAGAACTGACTGGCCCTACAGTTCATCCACTCAACTACTGAGACCTTGACCTGAGTTGGTAGGCTTTTGGGATGCTTACATCATCAAACATACACATCAGTCATAATGCAAAGCTACAATGCATACAGCAGTCACAATGCATACATCAATCACAGTGCCTACATCATTGACATTTATTATTATCATTAAAAATGTTATGTCACATTTATCAGTCACAATGCATACATCAGTCACATAAATCAGTTGTGATGCATATTTCAGTCATAATACATGGTCAGTCACATTCAACATTCACAATGCATATTCCCATCAGTCACATAAGTCAGTTGTCACATACATCAGTCATAATGCATAGCTACAATGTATAGAGCAGTCACAATGCATACATCAATCAAAGTGCCTACTTTAGTTATATTCATCAAACACGTCATTAAAAATTTTACGTCACATTTATCAGTCACAATGCATACATCAGTCACATAAATCAGTTGCAATGCATATTTCAGTTATAATACATAGTCAGTCACATTCAACATTCACAATGCATATTCACATCAGTCACATAAGTCAGTTGTCACATACATCAGTCATAATGCATAGCTACAATGCATACAGCAGTCACAATGCATACATCAATCAAAGTGCCTACATCATTAACATTAATTATTATCATTAAAAATGTTATGTCACATTTATCAGTCACAATGCATACATCAGTCACATAAATCAGTTGCGATGCATATTTCAGTCGTAATATAAAGTCAGTCACATTCAACATTCACAATCCATATTCCCATCAGTCACATAAGTCAGTTGTCATACACATCAGTCATGATGCATACATTATCCACATTTCCAAGCGAGTTTGCTGAAGACAGAAGGTTTATGCCCACATCATACCAGAGACAAGAAGCTGGTTGAACGAGCTTCCCCATGAATAACTGACGACCCGAGCGTGACCTAGCACAGATACCAATCAGCTGGCATCCAGCTACAGAAGCAATGCTGATCATTCTTCAATACGGATCAGGTAGGGCCAGGATCCCGGTGTAATCAAGCAAACCTGGCTCTGATGATGCTGCATATCAGATCATCTGGCCAGCACCGTCAGCACCGCTAGCACCGCTAGCACCGCCACGAGGGTTTGTCATGGTAATGAAGGAACACCATGGATGTACATGTTACTTGATATGACATGATTCATATCTTTTATTTTTTACGTCTAAAAGATTAATTCCTGCTAAGAAGCAAATCAAACGTAAGAACGGTTGATCTCTGGAGGCTGAAGTTGTAGCTGTCATGAACTACATTTATTCATTTTTAATCAACATTCAGGTAATATTTTGCTATGGATCCAGCAGAACATCACTGTATGTTCATAATTATTTATTTTCACAATTATATTGAAGTCAAATTAAAATTGTTGAAAGATACCGTACTTTAACAAGGCAAAGATGAACACAGTTCACATACATGTAGATGACTTAATAAGGAGTTTCTAAGTGATAAAGGTTTTGAGTTATGTCGAATAAAGGATTATGAGTACAAGGGCACATTATAGCCAGTGTATAATCAGTAGTTAAGTGGTACCACACTTCTATTCCTTATAATCACTATAGCAGAGATGTCAATGAAAATGTTGGGAGTAACTGATCAAATCCTTTGTTTGTAATATAACTACACTCGTAGATACAACATCCTTGCCAGTCCTCATCAATAACACATCACATCATTTGAATAACAAAGCCCACATTGTTGTTGCCATCAGAGAGACAAACCTATCCTTGAACATATGAAACATGCAGCAGCGCCTCGGTCACTGTCAGTCATGCTTAACATTAGTCAGTTGTGTAGCAATTAACATTAGTCAGTTGTGTAGCAATTAACATTAGTCAGTTGTGTAGCAATTAACATTAGTCAGTTGTGTAGCAATTAACATTAGTCAGTTGTGTAGCAACATTTAACATCAGTCAGTTGTACAGCAACATTTAACATTAGTCAGTTGTGTAGCAATTAACATTAGTCAGTTGTGTAGCAATAAACATTAGTCAGTTGTACAGCAACATTTAACATTAGTCAGTTGTGTAGCAACATTTAACATCAGTCAGTTGTACAGCAACATTTAACATTAGTCAGTTGTGTAGCAACATTTAACATCAGTCAGTTGTGTAGCAACATTTAACATTAGTCAGTTGTATAGCAACGCTTAACATTAGTCAGTTGTGTAGCAACATTTAACATTAGTCAGTTGTGTAGCAAGGCTTAACATTAGTCAGTTGTGTAGCAATTAACATTAGTCAGTTGTGTAGCAATTAACATTAGTCAGTTGTACAGCAACATTTAACATTAGTCAGTTGTGTAGCAACATTTAACATCAGTCAGTTGTACAGCAACATTTAACATTAGTCAGTTGTGTAGCAACATTTAACATCAGTCAGTTGTGTAGCAACATTTAACATTAGTCAGTTGTATAGCAACGCTTAACATTAGTCAGTTGTGTAGCAACATTTAACATTAGTCAGTTGTGTAGCAAGGCTTAACATTAGTCAGTTGTATAGCAACATTTAACATTAGTCAGTTGTATAGCAACGCTTAACATTAGTCAGTTGTGTAGCAAGGCTTAACATTAGTCAGTTGTGTAGCAAGGCTTAACATTAGTCAGTTGTGTAGCAATTAACATTAGTCAGTTGTGTAGCAATTAACATTAGTCAGTTGTACAGCAACATTTAACATTAGTCAGTTGTGTAGCAACATTTAACATCAGTCAGTTGTACAGCAACATTTAACATTAGTCAGTTGTGTAGCAACATTTAACATCAGTCAGTTGTGTAGCAACATTTAACATTAGTCAGTTGTATAGCAACGCTTAACATTAGTCAGTTGTGTAGCAACATTTAACATTAGTCAGTTGTGTAGCAAGGCTTAACATTAGTCAGTTGTATAGCAACATTTAACATTAGTCAGTTGTATAGCAACACTTAACATTAGTCAGTTGTGTAGCAAGGCTTAACATTAGTCAGTTGTGTAGCAAGGCTTAACATTAGTCAGTTGTGTAGCAAGGCTTAACATTAGTCAGTTGTATAGCAACATTTAACATTAGTCAGTTGTATAGCAACGCTTAACATTAGTCAGTTGTGTAGCAACATTTAACATTAGTCAGTTGTGTAGCAAGGCTTAACATTAGTCAGTTGTGTAGCAAGGCTTAACATTAGTCAGTTGTGTAGCAAGGCTTAACATTAGTCAGTTGTGTAGCAAGGCTTAACATTAGTCAGTTGTGTAGCAAGGCTTAACATTAGTCAGTTGTGTAGCAAGGCTTAACATTAGTCAGTTGTGTAGCAAGGCTTAACATTAGTCAGTTGTGTAGCAAGGCTTAACATTAGTCAGTTGTATAGCAAGGCTTAACATTAGTCAGTTGTATAGCAAGGCTTAACATTAGTCAGTTGTGTAGCAAGGCTTAACATTAGTCAGTTGTGTAGCAAGGCTTAACATTAGTCAGTTGTGTAGCAAGACTTAACATTAGTCAGTTGTGTAGCAAGGCTTAACATTAGTCAGTTGTATAGCAAGGCTTAACATTAGTCAGTTGTGTAGCAAGGCTTAACATTAGTCAGTTGTGTAGCAAGGCTTAACATTAGTCAGTTGTATAGCAAGGCTTAACATTAGTCAGTTGTGTAGCAAGGCTTAACATTAGTCAGTTGTGTAGCAACATTTAACATTAGTCAGTTGTGTAGCAACATTCAACATTAGTCAGTTGTGTAGCAACATTTAACATTAGTCAGTTGTGTAGCAACATTTAACATTAGTCATTTGTATAGTAAAATTTTACATTAGTCATTTGTGTAGTAACATTTAGTATTAGTCAGTTGTGTAGCAACATTTAACATTAGTCAGTTGTGTAGTAACATTTAACATTAGTCAGTTGTGTAGCAACATTTAACATTAGTCAGTTGTGTAGCAACATTTAACATTAGTCAGTTGTGTAGCAACATTTAACATCAGTCAGTTGTGTAGCAACATTTAACATTAGTCAGTTGTGTAGCAACATTTAACATTAGTCATTTGTATAGTAAAATTTGACATTAGTCATTTGTGTAACAAGGTTTAACATTAGTCATTTAGATTTAAGCATGAGTACAATGAAAACAACTGACAGACATATTAGAAATACATGCCGTTTATATAGAAACAAGGCAACAGTGGTCAAATGGGTAATATGTTGTTACAATTAGTGCTGGCAGTTGGTGCCTGACTCTTGGGGTGTTCCAAACCATTAAAAGTACAAGAATTTGTACTATTGGAGATAATATGATCCCAAATATATAGTTATGACAGTTGTCAGTTAGACAGCTCCATCCTGGCCATGTTACAATGTACCAGAGTTTGAGACATCCAGGCATCATAGTCATGGTTGCACTTGTTGAATAAAAGTATATACATGCTAGCTTTTATAATAATAACTATCACTATATTTTGTATTATATAAAGGATACTAAACGACCTTCCATTTAATAACATTTTAATAAAACGAGTTAATGATTTGGTATAAAACGAGTGAAGAGTGAGTTTGATACCAAATCATTCACAAGTTTAATAAAAATGGTAGTATAAGTTTAGTATTCTGTTTATTATTTGTCCAAATTTGTCAAGCAAAATTTTCCGACAGTGTGCCGAAACTAAGACTTTTGCGAGTCATGTACCATTGTGATGGTGGCACGACCATTGTGACACAACTGCACACTATTGTGAGATCATACTTGCAGCCGTATTACACTAGTTTAATATTGGAGTATAAATATTACACTGCAGTATCTTCCTCGGACGAGTAATAATATAAACCAAGCCACTCACCCACTGAGCACACCCAGAACTAGATTCAACATGAAGAAGGAGCCCAGAATGATGAGAGGTAAAAAGTATAAAACGTTGAATCTGCTCCCTAAGGCATCGTTTGTCTGAAAGCAAACATTTAAAAACCATGGTTTAACAAGAAACACATTTTTACATTTAGATTTTGAAGTAATAAGGGTAGAGGCAGAACTGTCTTCTATTTGCCTTTCTACAAATCAATAAACAGTTATATAGATATAAACATATGGGGACAAAGATAAATATTTTGATAAATATCTATACATTTACATTGGATATAGCACCATGCTTTGTTGTGGCAGAAATTCTGCACAAATAATTTTTTTACCAATTTAATTAATTTTTTCAATAAATCCTTATTATTTAGATTCTACGTACATCTATTGAACCATGGAATATTAGCAACATTTCATAGAATAAATAAATATTAGCAAGTATGCTATATAACAATAGCACTTGCATGATAAACAATTTGCCTGTTTAACGACTTATATGTAAATAAGACCATTTAGGTTATATAACAAGTTACAAGTAATTGAAAGTTAAAAGCATATTTATTTGTTCCATTGTAATAGAAAAGAATCACATTTGTTCTGTTGTTTCTATGCAGTGATTTATCAAAGGAAAGAAAATATAAATTACATCATAGTGTAATTCATTGTCCCTTCTGTGTCATAAATCTTTGGCTAGTATGTTCATCTTACATTATCTTATACTCTCCAATGTAAATGATATAACCATTTTGGAAAAACAAGTTATCTTTTCATTAAATAGCTCACTGAACAGGGAACATGAACATGTTAAAAATGTACTTTTAAATTGATTATGTATTGAGTTGCATACTGTCAAAATATAATATTTTATGTTTTTTAAAGGGACACCGCATCGAGGATAAAAATCAGATTGTGTGTATCTACCTATCCTAATTACCATGTCTTCTAACAAGTCACAGACACCCAATTTCAGACAATTGACGTAATTGGTAATAAAAACTACTGCATGTAGATAGTGAAGTGAAGCGAGCAGACACTCTAATCAGCTTAGTGAGATAAAGATTAGACTCATTTTTATCCTCGACGCAGTGTCCCTTTAATAATACTATATATATATATGCTCAAGTTCAAGAGACTGATTACAGAGAAAGTCCTTCTGTTGACTGATGAAAAACAGCTACTTACATAGTACAGGACATCTGTCCACCCCTCCATTGTGATACACTGGAACACTGTCAGCATGGCATAGCCAATATTGTCAAAACTTGTTATTCCATAATTTGGTCCTTGCCATCCCTCAGAACACTGGGATATATTTGTTTGGCACTTAAAACCTCCAGTATTTGGATTTTTTGCACACGGTCGTATGCTTTCTTCATCTCCTAAATCTATGTCATCTGAAAAACGAGAAAACGTTCATCCTTATTCATCAATCAAATAAATAAATTTGAATCTCAAATCAGCAATGAAAACCATCAATTCTTCAATCATCAATTAACAGAGATCAATGATTCTGAAATCTTCATTCCACAAAAACAATGATTCTTCAATCAATCTATTTCCAGTACATTGAATAGATTACAACTCCCATTAGGGGCTGACTGCATGTTGCACAATATAACTATATTTCTTACATACTCTAGCAAGAAGCAACTTCAATATTGGACTATCAGAATATTTCAAATTCATCATTTCTGATTTTGTAGTCATTTATCATAAGGTTTTAATTAATCTGACAAAAACAGAACTACTCTGAACTTGAAAGAAAATAAAAGCTATTGTAACTGAGCAAGAATATTCTGAACACAATTATTCATAATAGTCCATGTGGTCGATATTTTGTTGATAATATTTGCTTTCAATTAATGCCTGAATATGGTTATTCCAGTATTATAACTATTCAATAACGACGTTGATGAGAGTCCAATATTGTTGGTTTTATATTTCACACAAGCATAAACAAGCTGTTATGTATCAACAATTAGATACAGACAGACCTGACACACAGTATCATTAGTATCACTTCTCTCCTGTTACAACTACTAAAGAAAATACTTGGGTTCGGGAGTTGATGAACTTGTAGCAAGACTACAATGTAATGAATAAGGAAATCTAACATTATTAATAGGCTCGAAGGCTGTTCATGGAAATTAATATCTTCTCATGCATCTGATATTTTCATTTTGGATTATCATTTTATAAAAATGTTGTAATTTTGACATTCTAAATATTTGCTCGTGTAAGAGCACTGCAATGTTGGGTAATTACATTTCACAATTGATTATTCATAATATTTGTTTGCAATAATGAATTCTATCCACCATATTAATAGCAAATATGGTCAAAATTTGTCATCAAGATAATACAGCCTACTTGAGCTGAAACAATAAGACTGCATGATCAGCTCTGTTATCTTGGTGCTCTGCCAATTTGTCAAATACTAGTATCAACACAGCCTGATTGATATCTCACTAATGAAATGTATGAGCCAATTATTTGAAAACACTCTGGAAACATCTGCCAAGAGACACAGTGGAAGTTAGTTATCCTTTTACGTAGTAACAAGGACATCTTTAAATATTGATTTGATTAATTTATTCTTTAATAAGATATGTTTAAAGTTACTATTAATCATTTTCAATTATCTTTACTTTATATGAAAATACATTTTAAAATATAATTTTTTTTTCATAATTAATCACTCTTCTCGTATCTTCATACGCTTAATCCATATAATTCATACATCTTCCTAAACAGAGTCCAATTGATTAAAAGTGGCAAAATTCAAAGAGCAAAAAAGAAAGCATTGGCTCTGTAGCTCATCAGGCATGGATAGTTTATTATGACAATATGTAATATTTAATTGAAGCAAGTCACTCACCCTCTGTTTTGCCATCTTTCAAGTACACATCCACTTTAAAACAAGCATTGTGGAAAGCACCAGAGTAGAACTCCAGTCCGATGATTGCAAAGATGATGATTGCAAAAAGCACCAGTAAACAAACTTGTAACAGGGGAGCCATAGCTCTGATGATCGACTTTAACACCACCTGTAGACCTGGGACAGAAACAAGTCTTTTAGCAACAGCACTAGTTTTCATTTATATCTTCAGGTAATATCATATCTAAATGACAATTGTCAATTTTATGACCATCTTTACTTCTTAATACATCTGTTTAAAGTATTTTTTCAATTAATGGTTACTGTTATAATTACTATTAATTAGTATTGTGAATAATAGGTATTTTTAACAATTTGTGTATTGAACTTTTGTTTCATATTTAGAGGTAATATTCATTTAATGACAGAAATATGCAACTACAAGAATGAACACTGCGACTGTTTGTAACCAGAAAACAGGTAACACCAACAACATCAATAAACATATGTCTATTCTCAACAGTTTGATATTCAAAACTTTCATTACACGTGTACATCACAAAAAGGTCATGACATTTATCTGCAAAAAATAATTTTGTATAACTGCAAAATATTTAAATATTAAAAACTATAAAGTAAATTATCACATTTTCAAATTATTAGAATATGTTTTTGATTTCACAAAAGATTATTTGCCAAAAATGCAGACTTTCGTGTGTCATATATTCAGAATATTTTTGGAATGGTTTGCAACAATATCTGAAATTTTAAGATGCTATACATAACAAAGATTTTGTTATTGTTTATAAAACTGTATCTTTTGTACTTTGATAAAAACTACTGATAATTTAAAACATGCATTGTCAACTCATAAACACAACATAATACATAAGTCATTTGGTTACAAATTGTTGGAATACATTTCTTTATCTTTACCATAGAGTAAAATGGAGCTTAAAGAAGTTTTCTCCAGTTTGTAACCATGTCTAAAAGAAATCATGCAATGATAGAAAGCTAATCAAAATTGAAAGTAATGATAAAACATGCAATAATGTTGGAAATGTGTTAAATGCATCTGCAGAAGAGTGTAATGTTGACAATGAGAGGACGCCAGATAGAGAGACAGAGAGACTGATGTGAGACAGAGAGACAGAGAGACTGATGAGAGACAGACAGACAGAGAGACTGGTAAGAGACAGAAAGACTGATGAGAGACAGGGAGACTGAAAAGAGACAGGGAGACAGAGAGATAAAAGACAGGAATACTCATGAGAGAGAGACTGATGAGAGACAGGGAGACAGAGATACTGATGTGAGACAGAGGGAATGATGAGAGAAAGGGAGATTGATGAGAGAGAGGGAGACAGAGAGACTGATGAGAGACAGAGGGAATGGTGAGAGAGAGGGAAATTGATGAGAGAGAGGGAGACAGAGAGACTGATGAGAGACAGAGGGAAATAGAAGAGCGTTTGCGGGACACCGCAAAAGCAGAGCAGCTCCGAAACTTTGGGTCTCGCCTTTCCCTGTTCCGCCTTCTCCTCAGCATAAATAAAATTGGAATTTTTTTGGACAAAATGTTTTTCATTATTCAAGTTATTCTAACAAGTTGAATCATCACTGGGGTCACTTTTCACAACTTTGTTCTTAAAAACTATTTCTGATTTCAAAATTAGATCAAAAGATTAACATGGCCTTAACCAATATCTCATGACCTTGAACTTGACGTTCAAGGTCACACCATCAATGATTACTTTTCATTGTGTATAACAATCATGCAATGACTCAATAGTGCTCATTGTTAACATAAGGCATATTCACAATAGCACGCTTAAGTTGTGACCTTGCTGTGACCTTGACCTTTGACAGATTTTAGCAAAAACGTTTTCAAATCTTGGTCTTTCTCCATAGTTGATATATACCAAGTTAGGGGCTGATAGCACAGAAGTTGTTGAAGTTATCGTGTTTACAAGGATTTTTGTAGTGATTTCAGGACTCATGACCTTGACCTTTGACCTTGAATGTGAGCATATCAAAATGTTTCCCCATGTGTACAAGAAAGAAGCTATATATATGAGGTGTTGATACCTTCATGGAAAAAAGTTATTAAGTGATTTCAGAACTGGTGACCTTGACCCTATCTCGTGACCTTGACCTTTAAAATTCAAGGTCACTCAATCAGTGATCACTTTTCATTGTGTATAACAATCATTTAATGATTCAAAGTGTTAATAGTTGAAATAAGACATTTTCGCAAAAGCATGCTTAAGTCGTGCCCTCGCTGTGACCTTGACCTTTGACGGATGTTAGCGAAAACCTTTTCAAATCTTGGCCTTTCTCCATAGTTGATGTACACCAAATAAGAGCCTGATACTACAAATATTTTTCAAGTTATCGTGTTTACAAGGATTTTTTTAGCGATTTAAGAACTCGTGACCTTGACCTTTGACCTTGAATGTGAACATGTCAAAATCATCCACCAGGTTTATAAGAAAGAAGCTATGTATATGAGGTGTTAACACCTTCTTGGGAAAAGGTTATTTAGAGATTTCAGAACTGGTGACCTTGACCATATTTCGTGACCTTGACCTTTTAAATTCAAGGTCACACAATCAGTGATCACTTTTCATTGTGTATAACAATCATTTAATGATTTAAAGTGTTAATAGTTGAAATAAGACATTTTCGCAAAAGCATGCTTAAGTCGTGCCCTCGCTGTGACCTTGACCTTTGACGGATGTTAGCGAAAACCTTTTCAAATCTTGGCCTTTCTCTATAGTTAATGTACACCAAATAAGAGCCTGATAGTACAAATATTTTTCAAGTTATCGTGTTTACAAGGATTTTTTTAGCGATTTCAGAACTCGTGACCTTGACCTTTGACCTTGAATATGAACATGTCAAAACAATTCCCCAGGGGCATAAGTGAGAAGTTATGTATATGAGTTCTCAAAACCTTCTAGGAAAAAAGTTATAGCGAATACAAAACGCGCGTGCGGCGGCGGCGGCGGCGGCGACGGAAACTGCGCAAAAACTGATAGCAGCTCCGACTTAGTCGGAGCTGCTAATGATGAGAGAGAGGGAGATTGATGAGAGAGAGGGAGACAGAGAGACTGATGAGAGACAGGGAGACTGATAAGAGACAGGGAGACTGAAAAGAGACTGGGAAACTGATGAGAGAGACTGAAATGAGACAGAGAGACTGGGAGACAGACAGAGAGACTGATAAGAGACAGGGAGACTGAGAAAATTATGAGAGACATGGAGACAGAAAAACAGAGAGACTGTTGAGAGACAGGGAGACAGAAAGAAAGAGAGACTGGTGACAGACAGAGAGACTGATGAGAGACTGGGAGACATACAAACAGAGAGACTGATGAGAGACAGGGAGACAGAGACTGATGAGAGACAGGGAGACAGAGAGACTGATGAGAGACAGAGAGATAGGGAGACATACAAACAGAGAGACTGATGATAGACAGGGGGACAGAGAGACTGATGAGAGACAGGGAGACAGAGAGACTGAGTAGAGACAGAGAGACAGATGATAGACACATGCGGGTTGGACGGGCTCGGTGAGAGACGGAGATAGGCCAGCCAGCTCTAGTCACAGCTCAACATCTCCAAGCTCTTATCCCACTTTGTCCTTCCACTAACAGCATGCACAATCAATATAGGAATATCAAAATCTTGAAAGTGAAATTTAAAGCAAAGATACCAAAGGTGTATAAAAAAAAGTAAAGTGTTTCAAGGAAATATTAATTTTGGAAAATGGATAAAATACAGTTATATAATATTTGGCATAATTTAACTTTTTTTTTAAAAGAGTCATTTAACTTTTAAACTATTAGAATGTACTCCAAATTGTTAGAAATTGTAAAGACGCTACTTGAAGGACAGAGGTTACAATGAAAATGTTCACTTGAGGGAGAGCGAGGAGTGAACAAGAGACGGAAGCACCGCCACACAGTGAGCAGGCTGGCACCCACAGAATGGAGGACACCAGCTGCACGGCAGGGTACATACTAGGGATTCCAGATACAAGTTTGAGGGGTCGCAGAACCCTAACGGCTCGCAGAGTACGCAGGTTGAAGTTGGAAGACCCCATCTTACTGATGTAAGGCAGCAGGCTGCAGCACGATCAGATACTACATCAGCATTGGATGGATAGGTGGATGGGTGGATGGATGGATGGATGAATGGATGAATGGATGGATGGATGGATGGATGAATGGATGGATGGATGAATAGACAGATGGATGGGTGGATGGATGGATAGGTGGATGGAAGGGTGGGTGGATGGATGGATGGATGGATAGACAGATGGATGGGTGGGGGAATGGATGGAAGCATGGGCGGATGGATAGATGATGGATGGGTGGGTGGAGGTGAGGTGAGGTGAGTTGTGGTTTAACGCCGCTTTCAGGAGTATTTCACTTATATCGCGGCTGCTAGTATTACGGCAGGGAGAAAGCCCGCAACGCCATGTGGTTATGCATTGCGGTGAAACCTGCGAGCATCGGCTGGAACTAGCGAACCATGGGTGGTACTGCACTGAAATTCAGTGTAGCATTGCACCCAAACCTTACTGCGTGTAGAACAGTTCTCTACTGCAGACAAAGTTGCCGTGCCCCTGGCGGGATTCGAACCCCGGACCTCTTGTTCCGAAGCCGAACGCGCTAACCACTGCGCTATCCCGCCCCCTGGGTGGGTGGATAGATTATGGATGGATAAATGGATGGGTGGATGGAAGCGTGGACGGGTGGATAGATGATGGATGGATGGGTGGATGAATGGATGGGTGGGTGGATAGATGATGGATGGATGGGTGAGTGGAGAGATGGATGGATGGATAAATGGATGGATGGATGGATGGATGGAAGATGGAGGAGGGGGGGGATGGATGGATTGATGAATGGATACATCGATGAATGCTGAGATGGGGAAAAAGGTAAAAGAAGATCTAGAAGAACTTGATGAATTCAAACACCATGAAGAACTGATACTTTTTCAGAGACAATAAAAAGAATAGTATTTCATTGAGGTAACAAAAGCAACAGGAGAAAAAAGTAAAAACATAACAAAAAGGTATACAAAACATAACATAGTGATTAGAAATAATATTATATAACATAAGAAATCATCACAAAAACATGGGACATTTAGGAAATAAATAGTAATACAATGGTTGGTTGGTGTTGGTATAATGTTTTTAATGGTATGATGAAAGTGTTGGTATGATGGGAGTGTTGGTATGATGGGAGTGGTGGAATGATGGGAGTGGTGGTATGATGGGAGTGTTGGTATGAAGAGAGTGTTGGTATGATGAGTTTAATGGTATGATGGAAGCGATGGTATGATGGGAGTATTGGTATGATAAATTTAATGGTATGATGGGAGTGGTGTTATGATGGAAGCGATGGTATGATGAGTTTAATGGTATGATGGAAGCGATGGTATGATGGGAGTCATGGTATGATGGGAGTGGTGGTATGATGGGAGTATTGGTATGATAAATTTAATGGTATGATGGGAGTAATGGTATGATGGAAGCGGTGGTATGTTGGGAGTGATGGTATGATGGAAGCGATGGTATGATGGGAGTGATGGTATGATGGGAGTATTGGTATGATGGGAGTGATGGTATGATGGGGTATTGGTATGATAAGTTTAATGGTATGATGGGAGTGATGGTATGATGGGAGCGATGGTATGGTGGGAGTGATGGTATGATGGGAGTATTGGTATGATAAGTTTAATGGTATGATGAGAGTGATGATGTCAACCATGGAGGAATATCTGATATAAACAGTTTATGACATGCCTAGAAAAGAAAGATCTACTTCAAGTCTTCTAGCATTCACGTGACCTTACCATACACTAATGTGTTACCATGACCATGTGTTACCCATCTACACAGAGAGACACTAGGATCTCGACCATGTGTTACCCTTCTACACAGAGAGACACTAGGATCTCGACCATGTGTTATCCTTCTACACAGAGAGACACTTGGATCTCGACCATGTGTTACCCTTCTATACAGAGACACTAGGATCTCGTCCATCTGTTACCCTTCTACAAAGAGAGACACTTGGATCTCGACCATGTGTTACACTTCTACACAGAGAGGATCATCGGGCGGGTACACACCACACAACACGGACAGATGCTTGCATGTAGAAGCACACTGGCAACATGGCCGCCAGCTGATGACCCTCTCTGTCTCTAGCAGTCTGTCTGTGTAGACAGGACGGACCATCTACCTATACTGTGACCTGACGGTCAATCAGTGTGCTCACACGTCTTAGTTCGTGCCACATTCAACAAACAACAAACAGTGGATACATCTCAAGTGTGATTGCTAAATAAATGGTGATAATATTGTTGAACATCCATCCCAAATTTATGATGTCATTTTGAAAGAGACACTCAGAATTGTTTTTGGAATTTTTCAAATGATTTTTTTCAAAGTGATTTATAGTTATAGAAGTAAAATGATGAATGGATAAGACATCAGATATGGTTTTATCTACTTTCAACTCATCAAGGGACAGTCTCTGATTCTCTCACACTGAGATGTATCCAGAACTAACTGTGAACTATGTGCATCTGACAAGCTCTGCATGCATATAGGTTTCTCTTTCTGTTAACGTCCTACTTGGAATTCCTGAGACCAGCTTTAGAGGTCTTAAAACCCTCACTGCTCGCAGAGTTCTCAGGTCGAAAGATGAAGAGGAAGTACTGGTATGAAGAAGGGTTATAAACCTGCCCAAACAGAGAATGAAGGACCTCAACCACAGACTGGAAGGAAGCGGTGTGTATCACATGGCATTGTGCTCCTGAGTCGTCTATACACCACATCAGCATGATCCACCATGTGGCTGACTGCTAGGTCAAGTTGAAGAGGGGAGGGGAAGGGGTGATTATAAACACCTCTGTGGTTGGACTATGTGATAATGGTGAGGTACAGGAGGGGGCAAGAATGATCACAAATCATCTCCATCTTGGTTAAAGAAATACTCGTTGGATTACAAACAAGGCATGGTAAGATGAATTGTCTAGTCATGTGACAATTCACAAACAACTTGTATCCAACTTAGTGCACTTCAAGCATATCTACAGGTTGTCACAATTCAAAAGGTAATTTAGCAGTTGTTTTTTTTTCATTTGAATTATATTGGAAATATCCTTTGAAAATGAATTAAAGTTTTAGAAAACTTTTGAATTGTCCACAAATGATTACCAATTACTACACATAAAGCACAATGACGACCCCCAATAACCCTCAATACTGATATGATTAATATACTCCATAGCTAGAATGCAGCATTGCCATCGGTTTCTGTTCTCTCCAGAAAGCCAGAATGTCAAGACCTGCATGTAGTTGGCAAGTTAAACACCATCACCATGGAAGCAGGGACTGACATCCAAGCACATGTAGCTGATTGCCTAACGCTAGGGGGGTGATGAACGTGAGGAGGAACCCAGGGGGAGTGGAGGAGGAAGAGGGTCTGCCTTGGGTTGGGACATCAACAGAAGCATGGTATACCATTCCAACATCTGTCTCACTACATCTTTAATATTAATAAATGTCAGGAAAATATTTTAATGTGTTAAATATGAGCAAATTTTAAACTTAATTTAGAAAATCATTTTGAACTATATTTCAATTGATAAAGAGGAACATATAAAAGGTTTTTTAAACAATAACCACCATATGCAGTAGATTTGTGTAGATTTAGTATTTAGGGTAAAACTCCTTAATCTTAATGGTTTGGTGAAATGAAAGGGAGGAGTATGGGTTCCCGGGACGGATGGACTCCCAGAACCAGGTGGGGACCGACTCATTTATGTGAACACTCACTCTCCATCCCTGTCACCATTTTCAAGGGTCTTAACACTCGTATAGCACGGATTACGGTTTGCCCAAGGGAAGGCACTATAAAATTCAGAATTCTGTTGGGAAGAAATTTCAGTAATAAAAGTTAAATAAATGTCATTGATATGTGAAACATTGCAAGTGATCTGAAAGCTTGAAGTAATTGTTTTCAGTAAACTAGAATGATGAAATTTGAATGAAATGCGTGAAATGATCAAGATAGTACTAATTAATATTGATAAAATTTGAAAATAATTTCCTTACAAAATTACTTATCCAAGGGAAAAGTTACAATTGCATTTTCTAAATGTGAATTGCGTGTGTAGATAAATTCTTGAATAATGATGAAGCATGTACATTTCTTTGTGCATAATGACATTAACATATAGTATATAGTGATAGACATAAACAGCAAGAGCGTTTAGCACAGTGATATAATATGACAACCACCCTGTCTGCAGAATCCAAGTTCTCCAAAGTAAGATATAATGGTATCCTTTTGTGGTAGTTATTCTTAGTAAGAGCACAGCTAGAGGGAATGTATGAATGAATCACGTGGTTTGTCTGCTTACAGCGTGCACACACCAGTAGAGAAGATACAGAGAGCACACCAGACTTATCTCTTGGTATACCATTGCAAACAGCTCCAATATACACAAGCACTTCTTTACCTTTTGGATTATACTTTTAAAAATGATTTCAAACTTCCAAATGATTTTGATAATTTATTTCTTTACAGAAAATCCCAGATAAAATTTCAGTTTTCAGACATTTTCTCTGACGTAAGTCTGGTTGCAGATCACAGAATGTGGTGCATACTTATAGGTAGATGATCATAGCGCTCTTGGATTCTAAATAATTCATTATTCAGTATTCGTTTGGTATACATAATAACATCATAAATCATAACATGAGTATATCTAATAATGTTATTGAATACTTTGACATAATATTTAGTTATTCAATATTACATATTAATATAAATATAAGACAATGATCAAGAAGTGTACTTACCCTGTTACTACAACTATAAAATCCATTATGTTCCATATGTTGCGCAGGTATGATCCCTTGTGAAGGGCAAATCCTAGAGCTACTATTTTTAGTAATGCTTCCACACAAAATATCCCTAGAAAGTAAATTTCGGTGTCGTCCTGAAAAATAAAATAAACGATATTGTGTTAACATTTTAAATTGATTAGAAACCAATTTGCTGCGTTAAAGTGATAACATTTTAACTTCAAGATGGTCGCCTCATGACGTACTTTGTAAATTATAGAAGCAGTTTAGAGTAAACATCGGACTTGATTCATCTGAAATATTTTCTTTAACTGACCTGCTGTCTCGCAACAATATGTGTGATTTCGTTTCTTTATTTCATTTTCTTTCATGTACAACGCTGTTGGGGTAATGCAATGCACCTCAGATATACAGGATCACTTATACCAATATTACATATTCCTATGTCGTGAGGAAATGTTGGAGTATTATTGATAAGATCAATGTAGAAAATTCAGGTAGAAATGATTATTGTCAGTGAAACTGAAATTTTCAGACGATTTTATAGGTTGGCAAGTGTAGGCTAAAGATACGTGGATATGGTTATAATGAACCTGATGTGATTTGAATAGAATTTAAAACTGTTTCGAGAAGTTACGGGTAGGGTGGATTGAAGGCAGTAATGTGGTATATGGTATTGTGATATGTAAGAAGACGCACTGTTTGATGGGCTCTTAATTAGATTTATAGAACAGATTACCATTTAAATTTTCTAACACAACTGACAAAATATGCCCAAAAAATATATTAAATTATTCTTCTGTTGATGTATTACTAGGTTGAATTTGGTGTGAGTGTGTATCTTTACCCTCCGCCTATCTTTACCCTATATTTATCTTTATCCTCCTCCTATCTTTATCTCAAACGGCTGTATAGGAACGAGGATAGTGGTTTACAATCACCCTATCGAATCAATTTGACATAACAAACGAGGATTCAGAGTCGAAAGATAAATATATATGTTCAGAAAATAAGAATACAGAATATTTATAAAACAGTTTGTAGTTGACATTGGATGTATGATGTATGTGCCTGCTATTTATAGAACACCTGGCACTGGCAGATAGGTCATGTAAAATTGCAGGACAAAAATCAATAATTGTGCCTCTATTATTACCTGCAGTTTCACATCCAATATTACCTGAAGTCCTATATCATTGAAAGTATGAGCTCGGTAGATATAATTATCGGCAGGTAATTCCGTTAAACCAGGTAAAAAAGATGAAAGAAGCCACTGCTGAAAATCAGTCAGGTATGAATGGCAGCAGGTACAACATGAATCATACTCAGTAAATTACGATGCTTTCATGTGTGAATCATAGACTTGCATCATTAACCACCCAGAGAAGGTTTCACAAACAGCTGCTTTTAGAGGAACAGCGATCATAAATGGACGTTACGTTTGTGCATCACGTACATAAGAGTCCCGATTTTCAAAACGATAAAGCATGGTTAGTTTAATGAACACAATGAACCGCGTATGTGATCTGTGATACTGGTCTCCCAAAAGATGTACAAGGTTTCAGAATGACTTTATATTAGGTGGATATTTGTCTGGTAATTAGACATCTAGTAATCTAGTATTTCCTTACGATATAATAATGAATGATGTAAACGTCTCATGTATAAAATAGTGTAACTATTTACACTTAAATTCTCGTTCTGTACCATTAATGTCTAACGAACTGATCTGCTTGACAGAACTGCCTCAACGAATAAAAAAACCCACAAAATAAATGCCACTTGAGCATGATCCGCGTGAAGTGAATGAACATGACAGGTTCGGACAGACTACAACTTGCAAACGCAAGGCATAACTCTTGCCAGTCTTCATTACTGGCTGATTTAGGCCTTGCAGTATTTCCTTAATATCTCTATGCTTGGAAATCCGGGCCCACTATGCATTTCAGGTGCAGCGATCCACTATCTTGGCACAACTAAGCGAGGGAAATACTGCAAGGCCTAAATCAGCCAGTAATGGAGATTGGCAAGAGTTATGCCTAGCATTGGGAAGTTGGACAGACTATGCCTGCGAACAAATTTTTCCCTTTTTGAATTACAACCAAACCTTCCTTCTTACCACACAATTTCGACCATGTACGTCTTGAATAATATTTCCTTTAAAAGGAGCACATTTATTGAGTGACCTGAAGCTGCAAGTAAACTAAACGTGTAACTCACCAGTTGAACTGCCAGGGGTGTCTTGTCGTTCTCGGGCAGGTGCTCTTCCAGACCCAACACTATACAGTTGGCGATGATCGTCAGCAGCACCATGTACTCGAAAGGCGTGGAGGAGTTAAGGATTTGTAACTTTCCATTTGGATATGTTATAAGATACATTGTACAAATTACTTTGCAAACATATATTTCACAAAGAACACACAACATAACGACAGATTAAGGAAACATTAGTTAACTGTAAAATAATTTGTCAAAGAAAAAATTGGAATTGAAACTGCTTAATATATCAGAGGTATACAAGATTCTGCTCAGTAACGTGGAGATTAGACGAAGAGCAGGTTTCAACGGACATTTGAAATTGGCAATAAAACAAGCATACAATCACAGCTTTCAATAATGTTTACTTACTATGAACAATATACAGACGTATCGTGGCTGCCCTGTGATGTTAAGTTATGATGTGCAGAATATTTTGTTCTAGTTTTATCAACTTCACTTCAAAGATAAATTAAAAAGAATAAGTGTAGATACTACAGGTAGATTACTACACGTTATAACGATACCTCGCATCATCACACCTCATCAAACCTCATAATCAGAACAGTGAGATTTCAAATAACAAAATTAGGATGTTGGTGGACTCTAGTATTTCCATGTTTTTTTATGACTGGGTATGTCCATCAAACAAGTAAATGGCTGAAATCAAAGCCAACTCACTCGACATTTGAAACGACGAAGTGCGAGAGTGTGGCAACAATGGACTGTAGTATGAATATGGACGACGACAAGACATAGAAAGAATTCCAATGGTATTATTTTCTAAGTAGGATTGTGTATTGCAATGCTCGTTTTAGTGACATTTTAGCAGTTGAAATGAGGAGAAATATATAGATAACAACTTCTTTAATGTGTTTAACGGAACAATATTTTCATGACAAAGACCAAACTTGAGGTGGTCAGTGAAATAACGAATCTAAAAACAGTCAATCAATGAAGCGTGAAAACAAGACTAGCGCTACAGATACATCATTGGTGTGTATATCCATGTATGTATGTCACACGCCAAGCTTCTCTATCGTCGACCTAATCCAGACATTAATAAGTCTCGATTACGTCGATATCTAGGCAATTCCTTCCAGTCGTTTATCACACGCTAGATTACACTGCGAGCGTCTCTCCAACCTAATTAAGCATCTCGCCGGTACCAGTATTATCGCTTGACCGCGACGTCGCTTAGAGCAGGTCCGAAACACAGGCACGTCTCAGTACAAGAATAACCGAGGTTCCATATTCCACACCTTATGTTCTGACTATCGGAATAACCGAGGTTCCATAATCCACACCTTATGTTCTGACTACAGGAATAACCGAGGTTTCAAATTGCCACATATTATGTTCTGACTACAGAAATAACCGAGGTCCATATTCCACACCTTATGTTCTGACTATCGGAATAACCGAGGTTCCATAATCCACACCTTATGTTCTGACTACAGGAATAACCGAGGTCCATATTCCACACCTTATGTTCTGACTACAGGAATAACCGAGGTTTCAAATTGCCACATATTATGTTCTGGCTACAGAAATAACCGAGGTTCCATAATCCACACCTTATGTTCTGATTATCGGAATAACCGAGGTCCATATTCCACACCTTATGTTCTGACTACAGGAATAACCGAGGTCCACATTCGACACCTTATGTTCTGACTACAGGAATAACCGAGGTCCATATTCCACACCTTATGTTCTGACTATCGGAATAACCGAGGTCCATATTCAACACCTTATGTTCTGACTACAGGAATAACCGAGGTCCATATTCCACACCTTATGTTCTGACTACAGAAATAAACGAGGTTTCAAATTGCCACATATTATGTTCTGGCTACAGGAATAACCGAGGTTCCATAATCCACACCTTGTGTTCTGACTACAGGAATAACCGAGGTACATATTCCACACCTTATGTTCTGACTACAGGAATAACCGAGGTTCCAAATTGCCACACCTTATGTTCTGGCTACAGGAATAATCGAGGTTCCAAATTGCCACACCTTATGTTCTGGCTACAGGAATAACCGAGGTTCCAAATTGCCACACCTTATGTTCTGACTATCGGAATAACCGAGGTTCCAAATTGCCACACCTTATGTTCTGACTACAGGAATAACAAGGTTCCAAATTGCCACACATTATGTTCTGACTACAAGAATAACCGAGGTTCCAAATTGCCACACCTTATGTTCTGACAACAGGAATAACCGAGGTTCCAAATTGCCACACCTTATGTTCTGGCTACAGGAATAACCGAGGTTCCAAATTGCTACACCTTATGTTCTGGCTACAGGAATAACCGAGGTTCCAAATTGCCACACCTAATGTTCTGGCTATAGGAATAACCGAGGTTCCAAATTGCCACACCTTATGTTCTGGCTACAGGAATAACCGAGGTTCCATATTCCACACCTTATGTTCTGACTACAGGAATAACCGAGGTTTCAAATTGCCACACCTTATGTTCTGGCTACAGGAATAACCGAGGTTCAAAATTGCCACACCTTATGTTCTGACTACAGGAATAACCGAGGTTCCAAATTGCCACATCTTATGTTCTGACTACAAGAATAACCGAGGTTCCAAATTGCCACACCTTATGTTCTGTCTACAGGAATAACCGAGGTTCCAAATCGCTACACCTTACCAACGGCGATGCCTTCGGTCTATCGTATTAACCGAGGTCCATTACATCCACACCTTCAAATTCTCAACAATTCGTTTTGCCTATCAAACTTCTAACACCTTTACAACAGTGAATATATGACATAATATACATTAGATACTTATACATGGCCACGCTGCACAATATGCACTTTCTACAAGTTATATACACATGTAGAGACAATGTACCAGAATCTTCGTGACCATTTCCCGCCTGGAGCTGTGAAATCAGGGAAGCTGGTTGGGGAGTAACTAAAAGGTCACGTCATGCAAAGTGAGGTTTCATTGAACGGTGGTCGCATCTAGGAAGCAGGGGTCTAATACGTCATCTGTGGTCTGTCCATACTGTATACCATGATCTTCCACTGGCCACACACCACGACATCTCAACCCTGACATTCCATAGGCTCGTTTAAATACAATAATGGAGACGGGAATCCAAATAAACTCTTCTGTCTTATTGATCTGTTTTGAGTTAGTTTTCCGAAAGGGCCTCAAAATACAAGAAGGTCGCATGAAGCAGAATTGAATACACTCAAAGAAATCACAAACAACTGACAAACAGTTATTCTAAAGCTGCAAGAATTGAAACTAGTTTATCAATAGACTAATCACCAAGCAAGAGAGAGAGAGAGAGAGAGAGAGAGAGAAAGAGAGACAGAGAGACAGAGACAGAGACAGAGACAGAGAGAGAGAGAGAGAGTGCGCATATAGCAGATATTGTTTGTATAAATAATTAAATCAATAGTTCGGGGACGAAATGGAATCAACCAAAAGACATGAAGTGAAATATTATACGAATATTTCTTCTACAAAAACTGTTCATTAAATGGCATCGAGTCAGGTCGTGACGTTACTGTGGAAACCAAGAAATGTCAATATGCAGACATTTTGTCAGCAAGACAAGTTGGATTTAACCAGACTTAAGTGCTGCACCTATCCATGCATACCATCTGTCAAAGGGACACAACTGTGACAGAAAAGGAATAAGTAGTCGGCGCGTGCTCCCCTGAAATTGACCATCATATGCAAAGTGACACTTGCAGAAGACAGAATCCACCACGAGGCAACTCGCTGCACGAAAACGGCAACTGCTAGATATTAGTTATGTGCTCGCCTGTGCTATCTCGCGCTACATATCGATTCGAGACGGTTTATCCGCATAACTCGTTCAGGATGGAACTAGAATACTATTGGATACGTTCTCCCTGAAAACGTAAACCATGTCCAACTCGATTGATCTCATTGAGAATGGACAGTAAAAACCCCGACGTCTACATGCCAATGTCTCATGTAATCGGGCGTATAGCATTAGATGTTCTTTCGTGGAATGTTAAGTCTGATGGACGTACACATACAGTAATGTTTAATCATGTAGAACAAATAAACTATACAACACAAAATCCTGATATCTGTAAACAGAATGGGACGAGGAAATATAAATCTATGCATAATTATGTTGAAGGACAAGACAGAAGGTGGACCTTCACTGCATACAATCCGACTAAAGGACAGGACATGACAGAAGGTGGACCTTCACTGCATACAATCCGAATAAAGGACAGGACATGACAGAAGGTGGACCTTCACTGCATACAATCCGACTAAAGGACAGGACAAGACAGAAGGTGGACCTTCAATGCACACAATCCGACTAAAGGACAGGACATGACAGAAGGTGGACCTTCACTGCATACAATCCGAATAAAGGACAGGACATGACAGAAGGTGGACCTTCACTGCATACAATCCGACTAAAGGACAGAACATGACAGAAGGTGGACCTTCACTGCATACAATCCGACTAAAGGACAGGACATGACAGAAGGTGGACCTTCACTGCATACAATCCGACTAAAGGACAGGACAAGACAGAAGGTGGACCTTCACTGCATACAATCCGACTACAGGACAGGACGAAGATACGAAGATACGAAGATACGAAGCTCCAAGCAAGTAAAGACAGGCCAACTTGTCTTGCATTCCGTCTGAACAGCGAGTCATATCGGTGTATTCAAGTTTGGTCAATATGTTCTGATAAAGTTGTGATCAATCACCATCAACTGACTAGGAGATGGGAAGTCACTGCACGCTTGTATGCGTAATTGATGACAGAAATGAATAATTAACAAAGGATTTTTATCATTCGTGTGCCTAGGTGATTTATTGGTAGGAAGCAGATAATACTTAGCGAAATAAACCGATCCAAAACCAGGTCGATGCTTTTGATGCAAGGACATATTTGCTATGCTCTGAATCTAAACACATGTCATCATAATGAAGAAATATTTCCATCCATGTCGGTGGACAGTGTGCCTTTCTAGTTTGATTGATGGCTGTCGTAACTTAGAACCGGTTCCCTATATAGACCACGCTGAAATCAATACTATCGCTTCAGCTGTATATTTGGGAGTTTCCATCTGATGGCACTAAGCGACTAAAGACCGATGTATGATGATTGCACGTATGTATATATACAACACTCTCGGTATCGAGATAATGCACATTCAGTTATCGCATTCCTCATCTTATTATTTAAACAATGAAACTCCGCACACCATCAGTTAGTACCACCACAGTTCTGTCCTACTTTTCTGTTCAAATGCAATACAAAACGCGAGTTGCACGTCCTATTGAAAGGGTTCGTATTTCAACTGGACTCCTATACGGACAATGCCGACTTGGCAACCCAGGAGAGTCAGCTGATCACACCACCGACACTGCTGTTATACTCTGCTCCACACAATCAGCCGAACCAATACCAGACAAAGGAATACAAATCAAATGTTGACAGTACCAAACATGCTCCCCACTCCATGGTAACGGTGTTGATTACAGACGCCTTGTAACTTCGGTTCCGGGCGATATTTATGACTGCTTTTATAAAATGCAAATTGACCTTGACCTGCGATGAGGACAGACACATTGCAACTCGCAACCGACACCCTGGATACAATAGAATCACGGAGTGTCTCCAGCACATTATCTGGACAGAAGGTTGGCAGTGATGAGTCCATTTGGTGGGAATGGCAGATGTACTCCATCTCACTATTACAGCCGTCTGAAAGGACGACGATTAACCAGATTTGTTTTGATATGATAACGGTGCGATTCGTGCTTGCATTCTTTTGTTTGAAGTAAATATTCCACTTGAGGAACTTAAAAGTCACTCCAATTTACCAATCTTTGAAGGGAGGGTCCGCTTTTTGTTTCTGTGCATTACGTGAAATAAGACGAACTGTACTGTATTTTAATTATTTTTACTAATTAACTTTGTAATAAAAATTCAAATCTATCGATATAATATCCACAAAGTAACAAATTATTAATCATTTAAACTCAACAACTTGTTATTTCGTAGCAAAGCTTTCACCACTGTAAAGTCAATGAATGACTTCACGTCATTGTTTTTACTTTTTAAAGAATAATAGTCTTTATCAAATTGTCAAATTTAAAGTCATCAAAATTTTCCCCATTGAAATGTTTCAACTCGATTGTAAAGGCATATATTAATAATATATGCGTAAACAGGAAGGTCCTCTCGAATTTAATTTCCACAACAAATCCTCGATAGAATCCTCTCCTTGCCGTATTCGTGAGGCAGTTTAGAAGTTATAGAGATGAAGGAAACCAAGTTCTATAGATAATAAACCTCTTTATTGAAATGAATGCGAGGTTTTGGTATCGACACTAAGGCGTTATCAAGCAAGTGATGATGGTGTTACCATACTCACCGAAAGTTCACTATCCAAAGGACTTAGTTTTCGTAATCTCCAATGTGTATCTTCGAACAAAACTAAGTGAACATTGTATACGTTTCATGTATCTGTGAAGGTCATTAGGCATCTGCACCACGGATCTATCTCAGTTAAAAAAACCTATAGCTATGCATTGTCATTAAACATTCATTTATGTGTACAAAACAGTTTTACAAAATATGCAGGTGGGCCTCTACATACAGAACTATGGGTATATTTCTACTGGCAAATGATTGTCCCCCGTGTTACAAACTTGTCCAAACTCACAGGAGGTGAGGTGAGGTGAGTTGGGGTTTAACGCCGCTTTCAAGAGTACTTCACTTATATCGTGGCTGATAGTATTATGGCAGGGATAAAGCTCGCAACGCCATGTGGCTATGCATTGCGGTGAAATCTGCGAGCATCGGCTGGAACTAGCGAACCATGGGTGGTACTACGCTGAAATTCAGTGTAGCATTGCACCCAAACCTTCCTGCGTGTAGAACAGTTCTCTACTGCAGACAAAGGTGCCGTGCCCCTGGCGGGATTCGAACCCCGGACCTCTTGATCTGAAGCCGAACGCACTAACCACTAACTCTCAGGAAGACACACTGGCTGAGTGCTACACCCAGCGGCTCACCTATACAGACACTGTCCATACTCGGCACAGCAGCAGCGACCTTTTAGCAGCGACCTTACTGCTTGTTCCCAGGAGGACAAAGTGTCCGCACAAATTCATAAGAGACACAATATAAGACAGCAGCCAGAGACTGTGACGTGTAGTCCGAACCTTACTCTCTGACTTAATCCCTAGCTGTCTCGGACACCGTTTATAACGCGCCAACAACTGTGGTTCTTTATGGTTTGAGTTTCTTGGCCTGAAAACCATCTAATCATCTGACTTGGCGAGCCTGGTTTAACTTGGTGGCAGGTTTATAGGTCAGCTCTTGATTTGCGGACTCGCTGTCTGCTTACCCTGAGTAGGAGACGTCAGCAGAAGGTTCCTTCCTGTGACAACCTTCCTGTACTTTGAAGGTTTAGGGACTTCATTGTGTCCATTAAAGATGTCGCTGAATTTGGAATAAATCAATCGTTTTGTCCCGTTTAACCAAACAAACAAATATTGGGCCAAACACAATCAAACGCATTAGAAGTCCACGATCTTCCATCCTATAATTTGCGATAAATTCCAACAAGCGAAAACAGTTTAATTTGATAAATGTGTGTGACTGTCATATGCAAACGTACTTGATATAAAGTACTTTCAAAGAAACATGATTAATTGATAATAATAATGAAATGTCATCGTGAATAGCGCTGACGTTATTATCCTGAAGGAATTGTACTTTCGGAGCAGCCATTAGCGCTACAAGAAACCATTTCAGGTACCCAAATGTACGGCTGGGTGGACTGATTTCAATGTGGATAAAGTGACTTGCCAAAGGACACAACACAGAAAAGAGACCAAGGTCACATATTGTAGGTGCCTCCATCGGGATTCGAACCCGGGTCGTTGGCGTGAGAGGCCAGCATGCTACCCACAATACCACTGTGCTCCAAAATTGATTCCAAGATGTTTGAACTACATTTGTATTGCCGTGTTCACTGCATATCATTTACTGTTCACCACCAACACACGGTTGACGCCTCTTCATTAAGAAATATAATCAATTGAAAACGACTGTACATCATCCCAACTGTCTTCACCCTATTGAATTCAGACAGTCATTTGTAAACTATATAACTTGCTATCGATTAGAAAGATAATCAGTCCTGGGCACATTTACTCTAAGTTATTTCAACTCTGAGTTAACCAATAACGACTTCAGATGTGTAAGGTACAGGATACAATGTAGTGTGTACCAAATTATGACTTGCCCAGATGGTTTTATTTTAAGGGTCAATACCATTGGATTGACAATTTTGCATTGGCATTTCATGGTTCTGATGTACGAAGCTGGTTGTTTCAGTAGAGCGTATATGTATTTAAACCGAATGTAGATGATGCAGTTACAATGCAAACATATCTTACAAATCTGGAAATTTCGAAGGCCATGGTATTTGGTTAATTGTTTTGGTGGAGTTCAGAGGCACTTGTACTTGTGATTAGTTCCTCACGACAAAGGGAGAGTTCAGGCGAACTCCAGCGCAATTACAGCGGCATAATTACAATGTGTTCAGAAGCCTTTCATACACGCGTTTGCGTCTCTGAATTACATTCCCCTCTTCTTTGCGGATACAGAGGCCACCGCCAGCGCATCATAAACAAGGATCTGTCTGTGTTGGTCAACACGATGGTCAAATGAACAGAGAGAAGGGCTACAAATGACCACCAGCTACTACCGAATAAAAATCAAAGAATATGACACAAGAAATATTAATGATAAAACCTATGAAGAATTTCCTCATAAAACTATGCAATAGTTGCGGGCTATGAGAACGCAAATTGTACAACGTTAATGAATGGCCAGTCAGATATAACCATGGTTGTCTACTCGAATGTCTGATATGCGATGTTTTGCTGCGCGCTAATGTGAAAGTGGCCTGCATATCTTAACTGAAGGCTGATTTGTGTGAAAGACACATGAAGCTCGAACAGGCGTAATGAAGCAATCAGTACAAGCGCCATATTCACAGAACTAAGCTGGTCTAATCAACATTACAAGCAGACTTCGTATGAATATCCATGTAAGCGCTGCCAGTGCACACGAATACCAATGCTGTATTATCACATCTAACACCTTTAAGCATTCAGGGAATACATTCAAAGCAATTCCAGGACGATATGTATGGAAAGGAAGACCCAATCTGGACAACAACGCGCCATCAACAAGCCGCGGAGATTTCACTGACGTGCGAGGAATTCAGCACTCGCTCTTGTCATCAGTCGTACATTACACAAGAACTTGACTCTTGTCATCAGTCGTACATTACACAAGAACTTGACTCTTGTCATCAGTCGTACATTACACAAGAACTTGACTCTTGTCATCAGTCGTACATTACACAAGAACTTGACTCTTGTCATCAGTCGTACATTACACAAGAACTTGACTCTTGTCATCAGTCGTACATTACACAAGAACTTGACTCTTGTCATCAGTCGTCTTGTCATCAGTCGTACATTACACAAGAACTTGACTCTTGTCATCAGTCGTACATTACACAAGAACTTGACTCTTGTCATCAGTCGTACATTACACAAGAACTTGACTCTTGTCATCAGTCGTCTTGTCATCAGTCGTACATTACACAAGAACTTGACTCTTGTCATCAGTCGTCTTGTCATCAGTCGTACATTACACAAGAACTTGACTCTTGTCATCAGTCGTCTTGTCATCAGTCGTACATTACACAAGAACTTGACTCTTGTCATCAGTCGTCTTGTCATCAGTCGTACATTACACAAGAACTTGACTCTTGTCATCAGTCGTCTTGTCATCAGTCGTACATTACACAAGAACAGAGACCACTGACAGTGCATCGTAAACAAGGGTCTGTCAGTGTTAGTCAACACGGTGGTCAAATGGACAATGAGAAGGGCTACACATGATCAAGGAATATAGCGCAAGAACTTAACTCTTGTCATCAGTCGTACATTACACAAGAACTTGACTCTTGTCATCAGTCGTCTTGTCATCAGTCGTACATTACACAAGAACAGAGACCACTGACAGTGCATCGTAAACAAGGGTCTGTCAGTGTTAGTCAACACGGTGGTCAAATGGACAATGAGAAGGGCTACAAATGATCAAGGAATATAGCGCAAGAACTTAACTCTTGTCATCAGTCGTACATTACACAAGAACTTGACTCTTGTCATCAGTCGTCTTGTCATCAGTCGTACATTACACAAGAACAGAGACCACTGACAGTGCATCGTAAACAAGGGTCTGTCAGTGTTAGTCAACACGGTGGTCAAATGGACAATGAGAAGGGCTACAAATGATCAAGGAATATAGCGCAAGAACTTAACTCTTGTCATCAGTCGTACATTACACAAGAACTTGAGTCTTGTGCCTCTGTCTCCAATCAATAGGATGATGAGGCAGACAGCCCGACGGCCGCCTTCTCATGTTGACTCGAATTTAACATTGTCACAAGCAGGCTCAAATATCATTACACAATAGGCAGAATGTGTGTATGTGAATAAACAAGAACACACTGGAATTTTAATCTGAATATTCAGTTTCTTTGATATAGACTTATATGTATATATATTGAACTTTTAGATGATAAAAATACCCTTACACTATTTTGTGATGAATACTTAGAAATACCCTGGTTCGATGCACCATCACGGTAAACCATTTGTAAATATATTTATTCTTTGAAGGATTATTTGAGGAACCATTTCTGGAATACCATTGTTGTCAATATTGTAAAGAATGTATCTTGTAAATATTTTTGTTTACATGTACGTAACTGATTAATGTTTATTTTATCTTCGATTGTCATTGGAGTAATAACGAAATTCATTCATTCATTTGTTTAGATTACCATAAAACAAATTCCTCTCTGTTTTAAGTAACAATAAAACAGTCGTTCTCTTATCACCAAACAAAGTTACCTCTTAGTTTAGGTAACCCTAAAACAAAGTTCTCCCTTAATTTTGGTTACCATGAAACAAAGTTCTCTCTTAATTTAGGTTACCTAAAACAAATTCCTCTCTGTTTTAGGTAACAATAAAAAAGGTTTCTCTTATCTAAAACAAAGCTCTCTCTTAATTTAGGTTATCATGAAACAAAGTTCTCTCTTAATTTAGGTTACCTAAAACAAAGCTCTCTCTTATTTTGGTTAATTATGAATTTTACGAACGAAAAGATTTCTCTTACGAAATATCTCGGAATTAAATTTAAACAGTAACACCTACTGACAATGTCATGAACGAGAGACTGAAATAGAAACCAAATGAATCTGAAAAGTGTCTTCTTTCTGAGTTGGGAGCACAGTTTCTAGCAAAAGGCTAAGTGAAAACGTCCTAGACAGCAGATCGACTACATATATGACCAATACCTTCCAGTCGATTAACTGCACACACCACCAGTGTTAATGTGCATTGTGTACCCCATTCTACCATACTAAGCATTTCAACAATCACCAGTAATTGAAAGTCAGTTAGCCGACAGTCTGCACAATAGCAGTACCATCTGTGACGCATTACATAACACGTGCATGACTTGAACACAATATACATAATCACCCCACTCACTGTAACAGTCTAGTTGGCGAATCAACATACACCACGGTATGTATGAAACTGAAAACATCTTCAGAAACTGTATGCAGGGCATTGACCTCCTACATTAACTGTTACCAATTGTCGCTATCCGTGCCTGCAAACCCAGTGATACAAACTCATATCTCCCCAAACAGCTATAACGAACATGAAAGTGCAAAACCACTGAGTAAAAGATAGCCTTGTAATCATGGTTTTGAAAATTTTACTTTACTAGGATGAGAAAACGTGTTATTATGGTAAACATTCATTTTGTGTGCTAAGAGTTAATCGGGTGAGGTATAACGGGAGAACCAGGAGGAGGCAAGATGGTCCAACATGGGAACAATTATACCACAAGACATGTGTAGCTGGGAGATTGTTTATTAAAGTAAATCAAGGGCCAAGGACAAGTTCTGTGATTGATGGCTTGATATTTAGTCTGGAAGAGGTTCGAGCTCTGACAGTTCACCCAATGTCGAGAATCAATCGTCAATACTACTCCAATTTCAAACCGTGAATAAAAGGGTAGGAATATACATCGTTATAGGGATGGATTAATGTGATCTGTATCGGACTGATCATTAACTACACAAACTTGATGCAATAAACTTTTAAAAAACACCACATGAAAAAAAGTGTACCATGCCAGTCGACAAACGTTAAGTAAGAAGGTAAATAAAGTCTTGTAGCTAGAGGGATAACTATAAAGTCTTGTAGCTAGAGGGATAACTATAAAGTCTTGTAGCTAGAGGGATAACTATAAAGTCGTGTAGCTAGAGGGATAACTATAAAGTCTTGTAGCTAGAGGGATAACTATAACGTATTGTAGCTAGAGGGATAACTATAAAGTATTGTAGCTAGAGGGATAACTATAAAGTAGTGTAGCTAGAGGGATAACTATAAAGTCGTGTAACTAGAGGGATAACTATAAAGTCGTGAAGCTAGATAATTTATAACGTCGTGAAGCTAGAAGATGTATAAAGTCGTGTAGCTAGAGGGATAACTATAAAGTCTTGTAACTAGAGGGATAACTATAAAGTCTTGTAGCTAGAGGGATAACTATAAAGTCTTGTAGCTAGAGGGATAACTATAAAGTCTTGTAGCTAGAGGGATAACTATAAAGTCGTGAAGCTAGATAATTTATAACGTCGTGAAGCTAGAAGATGTATAAAGTCGTGTAGCTAGATATATATAGATCCAAGAAACACTGAATGATTAAACATGGCCCGTGGGACGACCCGGCTCAAAGTAATCAAATTGTCGGGTTGTGATTGGACCCATCCACACACTGATATTGCAATTGGGAAGAGTGGCGAGGGATTCTTCTGCTTCAAAGGGAGTCACATATCTTTATTACCCTGCTTAATTTCCGGGCAAGAGTATCAGAGGCCACCTTTAAAGGGGGATTATTTCACTGTGAGGCATAATATGGGATTCAGATCGGAACAGAGTAGAAAACCTCGGTAACTAACTCCTGATTAACATGTGCCGTGCCTTGTCCATGCTGTACTGCATACATAAGTCCTAAGTGTCCATCCCGTGCAATACCACCGACTTCCAGAAACTTTGGAGGAAACATACGCTGAAGTGTCGTATAGAGTTATCGTTTCAGAAGTCCAAGAATTGGTGGCTTATAAAAACCTGACTGTCGGGCCAATACATATTTTGATAAATAGACAATTGACTTCATACATGGTGGATGAGGAATCTGGGTTTGTGTAGAGGATTGATAGCACCAGCTCCTTGTGCTGGCAGGTCACATCGACCCAACACAGGACAATCCGATTTTGTCCCGTTATTTGGCTTAGTGCTCTAGACGTCGTCAGTGGAGGTCACGTGATCTCATTCTAAAGCATTATTGAACAATAGATTCCGGTGATTGTGTCAAGCGCACTTGTTCAGTGCAGGTGGAATGTTTTAAACGGTATTAGAACCTGTGGCCAGCACGTCAAACGAGGAAATTATTTTGTCATCATACCAAGGCAGCATTAAATTAGAGTGTTTCCAATAACATTAGATTGCAATATGACTGTTTCAAGTAGACACAGGAAGCAGCGGCTGTGGAACTAATCCCCAGTTAGAACAAGGGAGACTGCACCCCTTGTCAGTCTGTGAGCCCTGAACTGCATCGTGGCAAGATAGAGATCTCACTCGGAGTTGAGGCGAGTGCAACTCGGTACTGTTTAAACTAAGTCCTCGAGATAATTAACTGACAACTAAACCGTAGCAATCATTTACACGCAAATCCCCTTTTACATTGACACATTTTATACGCGAATCATACGTGTGTTCATGTGAATGTAACGTGAAGAGATGTATACGGTATTTCTGTGTGCATTCTTTAAAGTTAACCCCGTTGTAAAAATAAAAACTTGACAACACCATACAGAATGGATTTATCAGAACATTAAGAACTGTTCATCTTGCTACAGTGTGTTCAGAATCACTGGATGTGGAACATACACAGACTCCATAAAACATTATCTGCAGACAACAATCACTTGTCCCTGATGGATATCCTGCCCGTTGTCATGGCAACTTCTGCATTTTGGCCTTATGAACAATTACTAATGTTTAACTGACTTTCCATATGTCGTTTACGTAATACTTGATGGCAGAATCGTATTGATGCTGGACAAATGTCAAGCTTGTTTTAGTGGACTCTGCCGGCCAGTAAGCTCACTCGAAGAACTGTGGTGACACACTCTTCGTGAGTTCTACAAACAACACACACAGAGATGAAATGCGACCGCTTGTACTGCACATTGGGTGTAGCTTGAAGAGCGACAGCTGTCGCGCAACAGAATGCCTCCATCAGTCGACACATACCACCATCATTGCTATACCTATTAGTAAACCGTTCTCATTCTACTTCATAGAACACATGTTTCATCTAATTTCAACACACGCTGGGAAGCTATTTGTTATAGTTTATGTCACTTTAATGACACTGACAGCCACAGACCTTGTTTTAGTACTTGAGATTAATTGTGGTATATACTGCTGCACAGAAATAATTACCGATATGAATGACTGGAGGGGACCCGTCAATACCAGCAGTGTAGCACATATCTCGCATTCCAGCTAAATATCACAGGCGTGAAAAGCCGCTAATGAACGTGACTGGTGGTAATTATCAATAATCATCACTTCGATTGCAAACGTAATCACACGTGTTTTCAGTTGTTATGAGCCAAGATCAACCAACCAACAACAATGAACGATATGCAGTCCTCACTTGAAACAACGATTCATTAACATGTATACGCGCACGCTTAAAACGTAAACGCTCGGTAAAACAGTAGTATGCCTCTATATTTATTTTTTGCCTCTATATGCCCCCCCCCCCCCCCCTCCCAACCCTTCTCCTCTCACAGTTGATTACACCTTTAAATGAAGAAGTTACAACAGGGTCAGGTCTATTAACAGGTAGCCCGAAGGCAGGTTGTCACAAAAGGTTTCTCGTGTCTATTACATGTATGTGAACCGATGCAAACTCAATTGACCATTGGCTACTTACAGTCTGTGGGCAGATGGTGCTGGTCAGATACGACATATGGTCAGATCAACATGTATATGGGGTCAGCATATCGATTTTAGTGGTGAGAGTGGAGTCCCATACGAGATTAACACGTTTGATAAGAATAACACACACTGCATCTACAGACAGGAGATCCATTACGTTACACTTTATCTCCTTCTATATATTCACTGGTGATTAACATCGATTGTGTATATGCCAACTATCATAATTACTGCGTACATGGACATGCCTCCAGTCTGGCATAATTTGTTCACTTTCGATTGATCATGAATAATTTGTGAATTGGACATAATTATTCTATTTGAACACTGGGTCCAGGGTTCTACATTATTCACCACAGACCTAGGGAGAGTAGATATTGCAGTTGATCGAGATGAAAAGCACTGTCGATTATCTAATTGAATTTTAAAAATCTACATTTTCCAAGGTGGCGGACTCTTTCGGGCCAGTAACGCTGTCCTGACTACAGCTGTCATGAGGCACTGACTGTACCCTGACACTAACTTTAAGCAAGGATACTTTACTTAATTAGCAGAGAGGCCCAATATTTATTTCATATACATCAATATTAACTTGTTTACGATCACCAGAGGTAAAAGGCAGACTTATTGATTCAGGCATCAGGGAAGTTTATACGGTCAATTGTTATTGTGTTGAATATCATGGTTTAATTCACTGTAGATTATACCATTATGCATTTCGAATACCATGTTTTATTTGGGTCGAATATATTCTTCCACTCTCAACAAAAAGTGCAAGATTAGGAAATAATAATAGGTTACTGTTACAATATGAACTGATATGGAATAATTGTTATATTGTTTCAATAGATATGGGGTTGACGAGTCAGAAATCAAATCAAATTGGACACACTTTTGAATTAATAAATTATCCTTATTTTACATATTCATTTCTTGACCTAACACTTTCGCCTATGAACTACATCTCGAGTGTTTGATCTCCAATTGATAAAAGGTTTGTAAACGTGGACTTTTTAATGAATGCCATAACGAGTAGAATGTAAGTTATTATAGACGTCTGATTGAAACATTTCTCACAACTACTGACGTATATACGGAGCATGAAGAAGGACAGTGGAACTGCTGTTAAGTGTGACAAGGTTTCACAACGAGGCTAGAGCTGTATTGGTTCTGTAGAGGGGCGATGTCAGACTGAAAGTGGTGGATACTTGCACCATTTGTTTGAGCCCGAACTGTAGACGCCCATGGCCAGTAGAAGCGCGCCACTGACATTACACACTACGTCTGGGCAGACAGCTGTCACCATATCTATCATATTATTGACATCGTATATCGTATACCTATAACAGTCAGAGGGTCGGAAAATACTAAAAGAAAGGTCACGTGACGTGGAAACATTTCCTGCTCAGTTCCGATCAATGGCGAGCTTACGTATTGCGCATATTTACCGACTTATTACGCTTCGACAGTTGGTGATCGGTTAATCAGATTACCTTCCCAGACTTACTCTCTTAAAGCTTGATGTTCAAACTCATCTTCCTGGGAAGTTAATATTATTTGAAACCCAAAGAGAGCAGGGTAGTTGTGTTGAGACACGCAATGCCTGTCTCAGGCCAGTTGCTAGATTGGTTGTTCATCCTTCCGGATCTGCTCCCGGTAACAAGACCATGTTCCATATTTGATATCCTTAACTTGATAGTTGCATTAATGGTTTGGCAACATAAACATTCAGATAATTATTGTAATAAATATCACGTTTCACAGATTTGAAATATAATAGATGATAGTAATACTCCCCTGTAACACAGTCTCGAATGTACTGCGTCCTATACTGTGTAAGTTACTAGTACATGGAAGATTTCTCACTGTGTAAGTTACTAGTACATGGAAGATTTCTCATTGTGTAAGTTACTAGTACGTGGAAGATTTCTCACTGTGTAAGTTACTAGTACATGGAAGATTTCTCACTGTGTAAGTTACTAGTACGTGGAAGATTTCTCACTGTGTAAGTTACTAGTACGTGGAAGATTTCTCACTGTGTAAGTTACTAGTACGTGGAAGATTTCTCACTGTGTAAGTTACTAGTACGTGGAAGATTTCTCACTGTGTAAGTTACTTGTACATGGAAGATTTCTCACTGTGTAAGTTACTAGTACATGGAAGATTTCTCACTGTGTAAGTTACTTGTACATGGAAGATTTCTCACTGTGTAAGTTACTAGTACGTGGAAGATTTCTCACTGTGTAAGTTACTAGTACATGGAAGATTTCTCACTGTGTAAGTTACTAGTACATGGAAGATTTCTCACTGTGTAAGTTACTTGTACATGGAAGATTTCTCACTGTGTAAGTTACTAGTACATGGACGATTTCTCACTGTGTAAGTTACGAGTACATGGAAGATTTCTCACTGTGTAAGTTACTAGTACATGGAAGATTTCTCACTGTGTAAGTTACTTGTACATGGAAGATTTCTCACTGTGTAAGTTACTAGTACGTGGAAGATTTCTCACTGTGTAAGTTACTAGTACGTGGAAGATTTCTCATTGTGTAAGTTACTAGTACATGGAAGATTTCTCACTGTGTAAGTTACTAGTACGTGGAAGATTTCTCACTGTGTAAGTTACTTGTACATGGAAGATTTCTCATTGTGTAAGTTACTAGTACATGGAAGATTTCTCACTGTGTAAGTTACTAGTACATGGAAGATTTCTCACTGTGTAAGTTACTAGTACATGGAAGATTTCTCACTGTGTAAGTTACTAGTACATGGAAGATTTCTCACTGTGTAAGTTACTAGTACATGGAAGATTTCTCACTGTGTAAGTTACTAGTACATGGGAGATTTCTCACTGTGTAAGTTACTAGTACATGGAAGATTTCTCACTGTGTAAGTTACTAGTACGTGGAAGATTTCTCACCATGCTGCATGTGGATCATCAGTTTGACGTTCAGACGACTGGGGTCGACTGGGGTCGACTGGGTCGACTTTATCCACGGTATCCATGGTATTGTTAATAAAACAACTGAAAATGAAACAGCGACTATGTCTAGCAAACTAAACACAGCATTACTGAATGATAAGAAAAATGAAATTAAAAATACCATACTTACAATTTGAATCCAAAAAGGAATACACGAGACATCAACACAAATATTTCACACTGATTGGAAAAAGGATATCCCCATTCTATGATGATCTTGGCGTATTTTCTGATGAAATTCTCCTCACTGAAGATGAAGAGGGATCTGTTACTTTGTGCGGCCATGCCGGGGAGACTGAGATGGGCTGCTCTCCTGGAAATATGTCCTAGAGACCCATCGTACGGGCCGGAGTAGTCGCCATCATCACCCTGCCCGCTGCCGGCTTGGAAAGTCGCCATTCTACAACACAAAACACGGTTTCAGAGAGGTCCAACAGACGACATAGTATCGTCTCCATCAGCAAGGAACGGTGAATTTAGTAGGAAAGAAGTGAATGAGAATCCATGAACATTGCCACATCCTAACACTGTACCCTCTCCGAGACTTATTGTGAACACTCTAGCATTATTCTCTCTTAGGTATCAAGTCAGTTAAAAGCGGCAGTTCTGACGCCCCACGACAGCAGATGTACACTGTAAACATCCGCGAGAGAGCATAATCCCTATTTGACGCGAGAACTCCGCTAGGCCGACGAGTCGCACTCTGCCAGCACATAAGACTTTCTGGGGTATGCACTAACCACCGTGATCCTTCCCATGATGTCGTACGGCACGTCACGAGAATTGGTAAAACTGTCAGACTAGCAGAAATGTCGTCTGCGCTTTGCTAGGGATAAGTCGGAAAACCTGGCCGCTACCATTCTCTGTAGAGCGCACTGGGAACACGCTCCATGGATAATTAATGTCGCTATTGTTAAAGTATATATTGACAAGTGTAGCCGATAGTCGTTGGAACCAATCAGCCTGTATGAGATGAAACGTTAGGGGTCTTTTGAGTTGAAGCACTTGACGTCATCGCTGAAGATTTGCCACAACAAGAGGACCTCAAGCTGCACCTCGGCTGTTTCGGGAAGGGTGCACGAAGCACTACTTAATAATGTTAATGAGGGCCGCTCCTAGCCAGTCGACACGCCCCCGGGTCGTGTCTTCACTGAAATAGCTTCACTCAGTAATCGCCAAACTAACCATGTCAAAAATGAAGCTCACATGGACGGATCTCGCGCGATATTTATGTATTTTTATGTCGTCTGCTAAATTCAATTACAAGTCGGGCTGTGTTCGCTCGGCATACACCTCGTTCCCATCTCGCTATGTCATCTACGTTAGAATATCGATTTCCTCTACGGACTGTAAGAATCTACCGACAGAGCGAAATCGCACACAATTTGAACCTATTTTACCCTTAATCGATAGAAGCGTAATTTAAACTAACCAAGATGGCCCCCTACCTAGCATCACAAATCCGGCCCGGTCACACATTGAGATGAAAGATTTAACCGGATGCCGCCATTTTGTTACTCACTTAGATAGATAGCGGGCAAAACAATAGGTAGGGATGGAATGCCATGCTGCTCTTGGCTACACGCTGCTGTCTATTATCTATTGATTCCGAATATGTCAACAGTGAGGGCGACTTGCTGAAACCTTGAATGAAAGCTTCAGGGAGGAGAGAGTATTTATAGCAGAGCTGATACACAAACGAGCACACAGCAGTGAATTGCGACTCCAGTCAGTGACATCATTGGTAACGCTACTGGAGAAGCTTGCAAACTCCTGTGAAATAAACACCCAGTTTGATATACGTAACTTTAACACGCGGGTAGTGATGCCAATGGACGTCTTTATAAGCTCAAGCATTGTCTAGCCTATATTTATCTAGACGCCTCTTAACGAAAACACATATATATCTAGTGATTACCGAACTAATAGGAAGAAGCTCATTGCAATGACGACACTAAGATAAAGACTGCATTAAAACACATAAATGAGTCAACAGCACGACTTCCATAGTTTGTGATTTAGCAGTTACAACAGTTACAACCAAACAACTCACATATCATCTCTTGAAGGCAAGTGTACGATGTGGAGAAATGTATCTAGTACAGACAAACTATACCACCCATCTTACACAGCCGTGAGATCTTCAGTATATGTCTGGACAGGCGCTAGAACACTGGGAGTACAGCTTCCAAATCATTATATTTCTCTAAAAGTTGTAGATATTAAAATAATACTCCTCTTCGATGAGGTTAAATATATGGTTAAGTGTTAAGTATTTAGGTTTTTGTAAAGAGGAAATTATGCTCCGCGAGTAAGCAATGCACCATTGTCCTTTACGAGTACCCAGCAAGAGGTACTCAAGGGAAACTAGCTTTACTAGGCCATGGTTGTTGTTTGGAATTCCAAGGTACAGTTACCAGATCAAGTTGAGAGAAACATGGCCGGTGAAGACTGAACCTCAACTCAACCTCAGCCAGATGATCCTCAGTACGTCCACGACACCAGGGTGTCACAACAACTACAATATACCACCTTGTCAGGAAACATCCCTCTCCTTTTACCCTTCTTAATAAATCTACTTTACATTCAATGAGCTTATCCTTTCAACGAAAACACCATAAATATAATTTTCCATGGGACCATACAGAATTGAGAAATGTGGCGTACCTTATCAAAAGGGAATTCCTTTATATGGTTTACACCAAGGTCCGATGCATTAGGAAACTGTTATATAGGACATCCATGGGATGTATTATTTTATAAAAAGGTGCTCAATAGAAATAATATGTTTGAAAGATGCAATTAAAAAATTCCAGGTGGAGCTTAACTATTAAAAGTTCCTTATTCATATACATCTTTGACCCTGCATCTCCACTCAACTCGTATTTACTTGTCGCTGATAATATACTAGCCTATAGATGTATTGTTTCTTACTATAGTATATACTAGAGTTTGATGCGCTATATCTATCATTCAGGGACCCTGTCTTTATTTTCCTGGGTCTATTGTACATTATATTGAGCCAGAATCATCCTTGACCGACAGCTGTGTACATGTAACTCATTATGATCCACACGGTATAATATATCTAAATGTTCTTCATATCAAATTGCGATATTCAGTAGATTGTTGGATTCGATTTATTCAGAGTTGAACTTAAAACTACATCAAACTGTATTTGTGGTAACCCTGTTGAGAATTCATATCATTATTTGTTTGAATGCCCAACATATAAGCAACAGAGAGCAAAGTGTATATCACCTGTAAAGCGCAGTTGTAATTTAGTTAGTGCTTCAGTTAACCTCATACTTTTTTTAGAAGTGTAGACATATCACATTGTCAAAATACAAGTGTATTTAAGTCAGTGTAAAGGTTCACCAATGAGGAAAAGCGATTTGTATATCAAATTAATATTACTCTATTCCATAGAATCTATGTCCGCTTCTTATATTCCTGTCTGTCATCTATATGTCATCTGTTTGTAAATATGTAAATCACCTATGTATATAGCAAGGAGAGGCTATTCTAAGTTGGATAACTTCTTCCTAATCCTTTTCACAATGAATAAAATATGTCGAAACAATAGAACCAGATGAGAACATAGAAATCTCTTATGTTCATGTGTCTGTTATCTCACTATGTCCTTGGTTTGAATGGTTAAAATCAATAAAGCCATATCTTCACTGAAGTTCGTATGTGACATAAGTTAAATTCATCTGTTTTCATATTGGCTCGTGCAGTCACATGGCCAATCTAGGTGTGGATCTATTAGTCATTGACAGTAGTTGATGACTACAGAAGTCAGTTGAAGTCTACACGCTCTGATAGTTACCAGTTCCCTGCATGTTGAAACAAGGACTACGCGGTGAATAATGTGAACCTGCATACATGATGTACACAGGTCCAGGCAGTCTATGCACGGCAGTTACACAGAAGTGCCGTGTGTCAGCGTTACCCTAAGCTTAAGTTAGTGTGGACAGATCACACCAGGACTCTGGGGCAAGGGACCATGATTTACATAAACATAACATCATTGTTGTTGTTGTTGTGATAGTGTTATTAAAGACTGGACAGCCTTTTAACATATTCTTTAACCAGTACTCTCATTGCAACCTTGCAACATTGTAACAAGTTCTTCAACCAGTACTCTCATTCTAACCTTGCAACATTGTAACACGTTCTTCAACCAGTACTCTCATTGCAACCTTGCAACATTGTAACACCTTCTCAAACCAGTACTCTCATTCTAACCTTGCAACATTGTAACACGTGCTTCAACCAGTATTCTCATTGCAACCTTGCAACATTGTAACAAGTTCTTCAACCAGTACTCTCATTGCAACCTTGCAACATTGTAACACCTTCTCAAACCAGTACTCTCATTCTAACCTTGCAACATTGTAACACGTTCTTCAACCAGTACTCTCATTGCAACCTTGCATCATTGTAACAAGTTCTTCAACCAGTACTCTCATTGCAACCTTGCAACATTGTAACACCTTCTCAAACCAGTACTCTCATTCTAACCTTGCAACATTGTAACACGTTCTTCAACCAGTACTCTCATTGCAACCTTGCAACATTGTAACAAGTTCTTCAACCAGTACTCTCATTGCAACCTTGCAACATTGTAACACCTTCTCAAACCAGTACTCTCATTCTAACCTTGCAACATTGTAACACGTTCTTCAACCAGTACTCTCATTGCAACCTTGCAACATTGTAACACCTTCTCAAACCAGTACTCTCATTCTAACATTGCAACATTGTAACACGTTCTTCAACCAGTACTCTCATTGCAACCTTGCAACATTGTAACACCTTCTCAAACCAGTACTCTCATTCTAACATTGCAACATTGTAACACGTTCTTCAACCAGTACTCTCATTGCAACCTTGCATCATTGTAACAAGTTCTTCAACCAGTACTCTCATTGCAACCTTGCAACATTGTAACACCTTCTCAAACCAGTACTGTCATTCTAACCTTGCAACATTGTAACACGTTCTTCAACCAGTACTCTCATTGCAACATTGCAACATTGTAACAAGTTATTCAACCAGTACTCTCATTGCAACCTTGCATCATTGTAACAAGTTCTTCAACCAGTACTCTCATTGCAACCTTGCAACATTGTAATACCTTCTCAAACCAGTACTCTCATTCTAACCTTGCAACATTGTAACACGTTCTTCAACCAGTACTCTCATTGCAACCTTGCAACATTGTAACAAGTTCTTCAACCAGTACTCTCATTGCAACCTTGCACTATGGTAACACGTTCCACGAAGACAAGTCCCCTGTAGACTAAGTTAATTATTCTCTTTAATCTAATGCCGACATTACATGAGAGTTTAGAAACACAGCACCACGCAACGATTCGTCCGTCGTTAGGCTAAGTTAATTACTCTCGCTATTAAATTAAATATCGTGTCATGTTTTACATAACCATAGAAATATGTTTATCACTTTGAACACAAGGAAAGATCATATGAAATTAATTAAGAAATACTAGATTAGGTTTGGAAACCTTTATTTTACATCTCCATTAGATAAACAGAAGACTGGATCAAACCTTGTTGTTTTAGTTGGCACAGTAGCAGGTTGACAAACGCCAAAGTTTTAATGTACATAATGTCTAGATCAGTGTTGATATATATTGCCTGAATATGTTGTAGTAATTAGTCCTCATGTTGAACTATTAATGCAGCATTGACCGGTTAATGATTCTGAACAATTGCATGGTAAAAGTAAATATTGCTTTCCTAATCAAGTTGTTCATAAATAATTCTGAATGTATATCAGGCACTGCAACATCTCCCCGTTCTGTAGTGCTCTCCCACCAAACAGTCGAGACGTACGTTAAGCAATTATCTACATTAAGGTTTACAAACAGCCATATTTAATATACATGTACGTGGACATAACTCTGGCTGGTCCACAATAGCGGACGGGAAACACAGCGGACTGGAAACATAACGGTTCCCGGTCATCCGAGGATGGTCACTAGATACACTAGTCACACACAGTGAACAATCAATAGGTCATCCTCATTATCTACATGATACTACAGACTACAAGAGGAGAAGGAGCAAGACTTCAATATATGTGTACTCACTAGGTCATGTCTCCTCATCTTGAACTACAAGGCTCGCTCTTTAGTTAGGCACATCAATCTCAAACGTTGTGTGTGTTTAACTCTAAACGACTCCAAGTCAGTTGGTAAGGTTATTGGTCTGTGAGTGTTGACAGAAGTGACGACCGTGAACTGTGAAGCAGCACGCAGGTTCCAGGTCTCCTGTTATTCCAGAGCTAGTATCGACTCACAACTCTATTATAATCTAATCTATGGAAACTGGCTGGGCAGAGTCATTCTATTGAAAGTGGTCATCGTACTGTGTCGGCAAACACCAGGGGCATTGGTCTGTTGTTTATTCTACGCGTTACTGTAATTGATGAAGACAGATTCTATTAAATTACCAATGCCTCGCACCTACATCTGATGATGAAGAAGGAACGTACAACGAGGACGCTAGTCCATGTCCTGATGTCAGTGAAGGCGGTTATTGACGCATGCGGTCTACTACCCTGCAGTTGGCACAGAGTCAACAGTTTACCGCCTGCTATACCTTGCATTGACACCGAACCAGAGATGACACAGAGTCAACAGTTTACCGCCTGTTATACCTTGCATTGACACCGAGCCACATATGACACACAGTCAACAGTTTACAGCCTGCTATACCTTGCATTGACACCGAGCCACAGATGGCACAGGGTCAACAGTTTACCGCCTGTTATACCTTGCATTGACACCGAGCCACAGTTGACACAGAGTCAACAGTTTACCGCCTGCTATACCTTGCATTGACACCGAGCCACAGATGACACAGAGTCAACAGTTTACCGCCTGCTATACCTTGCATTGACACCGAGCCACAGATGGCACAGAGTCAACAGTTTACCGTCTGTTATACCTTGCATTGACACCAAACCACAGATGACACAGAGTCTACAGTTTACCGCCTGCTATACCTTGCATTGACACCGAGCCACAGTTGACACAGAGTCAACAGTTTACCGCCTGTTATACCTTGCATTGACACCGAACCACAGTTGACACAGAGTCAACAGTTTACCGCCTGCTATACCCTGCATTGACACCGAGCCACAGATGACACAGAGTCAACAGTTTACCGCCTGCTATACCTTGCATTGACACCAAACCACAGATGACACAGAGTCTACAGTTTACCGCCTGCTATACCTTGCATTGACACCGAGCCACAGATGACACAGAGTCAACAGTTTACCGCCTGCTATACCTTGCATTGACACCAAACCACAGATGACACAGAGTCTACAGTTTACCGCCTGCTATACCTTGCATTGACACCGAGCCAAAGATGGCACAGAGTCAACAGTTTACCGCCTGCTATACACTGCATTGACACCGAGTCACAGATGACACAGAGTCTACAGTTTACCGCCTGCTATACCTTGCATTGACACCGAGCCACAGTTGACACAGAGTCAACAGTTTACCGCCTGCTATACCTTGCATTGACACCAAACCACAGATGACACAGAGTCTACAGTTTACCGCCTGCTATACCTTGCATTGACACCGAGCCAAAGATGGCACAGAGTCAACAGTTTACCGCCTGCTATACCCTGCATTGACACCAAACCACAGATGACACAGAGTCTACAGTTTACCGCCTGCTATACCTTGCATTGACACCGAGCCACAGTTGACACAGAGTCAACAGTTTACCGCCCGCTATACCCTGCATTGACACCGAGCCACAGATGACACAGAGTCAACAGTTTACCGCCTGCTATACCTTGCATTGACACCAGACCACAGATGACACAGAGTCTACAGTTTACCGCCTGCTATACCTTGCATTGACACCGAGCCACAGATGACACAGAGTCAACAGTTTACGGCCTGCTATACCTTGTATTGACACCGAGCCACAGATGACACAGAGTCAACAGTTTACCGCCTGCTATACCTTGCATTGACACCAAACCACAGATGACACAGAGTCTACAGTTTACCGCCTGCTATACCTTGCATTGACACCGAGCCAAAGATGGCACAGAGTCAACAGTTTACCGTCTGTTATACCTTGCATTGACACTAAACCACAGATGACACAGAGTCTACAGTTTACCGCCTGCTATACCTTGCATTGACACCGAGCCACAGATGGCACAGAGTCAACAGTTTACCGTCTGTTATACCTTGCATTGACACCGAGCCACAGATGGCACAGAGTCAACAGTTTACCGCCTGTTATACCTTGCATTGACACCGAGCCACAGATGACACAGAGTCAACAGTTTACGGCCTGCTATACCTTGCATTGACACCGAGCCACAGGTGACACAGAGTCAACAGTTTACGGCCTGCTATACCTTGCATTGACACCGAGCCACAGATGACACAGAGTCAACGGTTTACCGCCTGCTATACCTTGCATTGACACCGAGCCACATATGACACAGAGTCAACAGTTTACCGCCTGCTATACCTTGCATTGACACCGGGCCACAGATGACACACAGTCAACAGTTTACGGCCTGCTATACCTTGCATTGACACCGAGCCACAGATGACACAGAGTCAACAGTTTACCGCCTGCTATACCTTGCATTGACACCAAACCACAGATGACACAGAGTCAACAGTTTACCGCCTGCTATAGGCCTACCTTGCATTGACACCGAGCCACAGATGACACAGAGTCAACAGTTTACCGCCTGCTATACCTTGCATTGACACCAAACCACAGATGACACAGAGTCAACAGTTTACCGCCTGCTATACCTTGCATTCGCACCGAGCCACTTATGACCGATGCCAATTCATATAATTACATCTATAACCGAATATTGGATGTACATCGAAAAAATAATGTTTTGACTTTGGCGTGCCACTATATATTGATCATTTGACCAAGCTTCCGTTTGATTCATCAATATTCTATATTTTCTTTTTCATAAACTTTTAATTTAGTTATCAACAAACTGTTAAACATTGACATCCATATAGACATATTAACTCTTTCGGGTTAAAACACCACGATGCCGCAGACTGAAGAAGCATAACGCACGAATATTACTCAAAGCAAAATACCACAAAGTAGGAGCTCATTGTATATTCTTATAAATTCAGATATTTCATCATGTGCTTCAAATATCTTGAGCCTAGCTGGTTTTTAATGAAAATAATCATGAATGATCACATGCTGGTTATTTTGTATGCGTCTACGATCTGAATTCATGCCTGCAGTGCAACTGGCGATTCTCCGGATGCTGATATACTATACTACAGTCAACTCAGAGTAAAGCGGCATGAGGGTTCCATCATTGCTCTCCGAGAACTGTCAGATGTGGCACTGCGCATGGACAGAACACATCCCAGCGCCATTTTGCCTCTCAAGGGAGATAACTGAGCAATAAAGGAGTGACGAGCACACTGGTTGAAGTCGAATCGATGAAGCTGGGTGAGTGCAGAGTGGAGGGTTCCTTCAGACGAGAGTGCTGTATATTGAACCGGGAACATATATATCCTCAACTTGTCTTCGCAGCCGTCATTAATCGTGTTATGGTAAAAGCATCCCAATTTATATAATAATATTGAAGATACAACACATTGATCTGCATGTAGGAAATAGTGTATCCGTCGTCGGCTTACGTTATTGTGTTTTGCGAAAAATGACGTTGCTGTTCTCTACCCAATACTGAACCCACTTTACTCAGGCTACACTTATCAGCATCTTCATCGATGGTGGACGTTATTCGTCGACAGGTTTTAAAAAGTTGTTTTTAGAAGGGTTTTACTTTTCTCTTTGTACATAATTATGTCCTTTATAAATCTATATAGATTGTTTGTACTTTCTGATTAATCATTGATTAAGTCATGCCTATCATTGATTAATTCATGCCTATCATTGATTAATTCATGCCTATCATTGATTAATTCATGCCTATCACTGATCTCGGTTTGCCTACATCAATGTGTCAACATGTTTATAGATGTCAAACTCATTCATACCTATTTGCAATATACATAATTTGATCAATAAGTTGATAAATATGATTGTTACAAGCATCAGAATAGGTATAAAAATAACATACAGTTTGAAGAGCATGAACGCTTGCTATGACATCACGCAATCACAAGTTTGAAGTGAGGTGTGAATTTCCCAATCTTAGCTCAAATATGGTGCAACGCTTCAAAGATAGCGTGTAATTTAAAGAGTGGTCAAAGATTCATGTCGTCTGTGGTCACCATAGTCGACTTTCCTCAATCTGCAATCCCCATTGTAGGTTGTCAACAAATTTGTTGACACTGGGTCCAAAGATCATGCGATATGACGTTAACCAGCGTTAAACATCGATCAAAGTGAGGTGATGATTATTAAAAACGTCAGTGTTACTTTAATCGACTCCCAATGAAGATTAGGTTAAGGATATTGAAATATCTCGTTATATAGGTCACGAGGTCACGGCTACCAAGATTCCCACGTATATGCGAAATCCCTCAAGAATGGCTGTCACCAAATATGAAGCCATTTGTTGTAGAGGTTCATTAGACTTGGCCAAAATGTCGTGGTGAGCTTGAATATAAGGTCACGGTTACCGCATTTATATGGTTGTCACAACATCTGAAGACCACACGAACAACGTCGTTAAAATACAATCAACGTCGAGAAGACCTTAAAAATGGGTCACCAAAACGCAATTCCTCGTTGCGCGAGGGACACATTTGCTGATTTCTTTTATACCGACATTTTTAGATCATTGGGATATATTATATGTGATGATCACTGGAAACACTTCTATCTATCTCATACTAGATATGGGTGTCGGTGAATGTACTTCACAGATGAATAAATACTCTCTTAAATGACAGCTAGACATTTACCGAAAAGAGAGAGTAATTATAAGACTTCAATGCAATTGACTTCAATATCTCAATTGAATTTCGTAAAACTCTAAATAAAAACATATATGTTATTTTCTTGCAATTCATTTAATATTTTTCACTACTATTCAGCATATCAATATCCTAACCCCTTCTCTCCGTATGCTAATGCTAGAGCAACCTAACACAACAGCAAACTGTTCAGGTTTCTTAAGCACAGCAAAGATGAACCATACACGCACTTGTCCACTCTCTGACAACACAGTGTTAAAGTTGCTTGTGAGAAAGCGCCCCTATAACTCAGTATAATTGGCAAGTGTACACGTTTATACACAGCACGATATACCACGATCAGCCGTAACATGGTTCCAGCGCTTTAAAACCTGCCTTTATCGGTCTTGGTAACCATGGAGACCTCAGACTGTGCCTGCTGAATTTCCCAATGGTACAGTTCCGTTCGTCAGTACCAATTAATCTTGGGATTTGAGCAGCTTTTTTTACACTTCTGTCTGTTTTACTGGCAGCGCGAGGGAACAAGCTGTGATTTATGTAGCCTGCATTCACCTGTCTCTCGCTGCTGTGATTAATGCACTGAATACGAGGAAGACGAGGGGGGGAGGAATGTGCAATATCTGTGTGAAATGAAGGGAGGATTAGTTTCTTAGGAAGCATTCATGTTGGGACGATTGGAGTTCTGTTTGCAAGTCAACTGATCGCTGTAACATATTAAGACATCAGTGGGTCCAGAAACAGTAGATTCAATGGCGCTAGATATACCATCAGCCACCAAGTTATACATCTCGACATCGCAGACCAGCAACAGAGACTATCACTGTATGCTAATGTGAACCCAGCTGGACACAGTTAAGCTATACCAAACCTGTGTCTAGTCTTCGAAATAAAAGAAAGCACTGCAAATTTTACAGATTTGATTTCAGTGTCAATTTACCAAAACCGTAGATCCCCAATGCTTAGGCAGCACACAACATCACTAAGTTCAAACTTTCTTCTCTGAGTGTCAAATTGTATTCATTAATATCTCTTCCTTCCTTAATTTATGTCAATGTTCCGATGACTTTCCCCTGCAGGTTCTTCATCAACAATTGATCTCCGCTCGTCTACTTATATGCACTGACTAAGCCGCCATAAGTCCATATCTCGTTTCTATTGAAAAATACCTAAGATATTATTTCAATCCATAAAAAGCTTTCCGAATATTAATAACGTGTCAGATGTCTTTCACACATTAAGACAGAACGTAAAGGATAAAACAAGTGAGATCCCTGACACCAATGTAATATCCGATGAAAATGCGACGTTATATATTGATTGCGACGTCTAACATTCAAGAACTAACAATGACCTTCCAAGCACTATGGACGAAGAATAAAACTCTTGGCCTATATATATATATATATATATATATATATATATATATATATATATATATATATATGTATATATGTATATATATATATATATATATATTTATATGGATAACAACTTCTTTATTCAACACCCTTGGTAGAATTATATATAGAATAATGTATATAATAAATGTTTTCACGTTGTACTTCAGACAGATGAAAGGTCTATACAGACGGGTGTATCGAAGTTCGTTACTAATGGAATAAACAACACTCTTTTGTAAACAAATTCGAAGAAGGAAAGACAGTTTTCTCAAATACTTAGTTGCAATGTTCGATTGCAATTGTTTTCCTTGTTCGTGCAATGGGTCGTCTGCTAGATACGACTACTTGACATTGTGCAAGATCTGTACAAGACAGGGACACAGCATTTATTGCTATTGTACTTTACTGAGAAGCAAAAAGAGGCAACCGTTGTATTTGCCGTCAAGATAATTCCATGACACAGCTCATCGGGAATTTGCTGCAACTGACTCAATAACGGGAGACGAAATCGCATTACAGGAACATAATTAACCACTTGCTGAGTTGTGGTATTTACTCCCAGATCGAGGTGGATGCCAAGTGCTGACTACAACGTAATGGTAACTAATGTATTTAGAGATACGCTGTACAGCAGATCAGCACTGACATGAACATGGTCAAGAAATGACATTTATACTTGCAATTTACTTCAGTCGATACAAGATTAGGAACAGTAAGAAATTGTACTCACTATCAAGCTGTCATGCGTCAATGTATCAATATAACCATTATGGAAATAAACTAGTAAGTGCTGGCTTATTTGTATGTGTCGAAAACTAAAAGTGAATGACCCGAAGTATTAAAGGTAAAGTAAAAGCTCTTTATCCACGAACGAGGTATGGTTTGTAACATCCATTTTATAGCAAACAAGAAGAATACTGAAAGTAAATGTTGAAAAACCAAGTTTGATCATTAGACTCGCACATACATAAATGATTATTAAGCATACAGATCTGACTCGCGCATACATAAATGATTATTAGGCATACAGGTCTGACTCGCACATACATAAATGATTATTAGGCATACAGGTCTGACTCGCACATACATAAATGATTATTAGGCATACAGGTCTGACTCGCACATACATAAATGATTATTAGGCATACAGGTCTGACTCGCACATACATAAATGATTATTAAGCATACAAATCTGACTCGCACATACATACATGAGTTTTAGGCATACAGATCTGACTCGCACATACATAAATGATTATTAGGTATACAGATCTGACTCGCACATACATAAATGATTATTAAGCATACAGATCTGACTCGCGCATACATAAATGGTTATTAAGAATACAGATCTGACTCGCACATACATAACTGATTATTAGGCATACAGGTCTGACTCGCACATACATTAATGATTATTAGGCATACAGGTCTGACTCGTACATACATAAATGATTATTAAGAATACAGATCTGACTCGCACATACATAAATGATTATTAGGCATACAGGTCTGACTCGCACATACATAACTGATTATTAAGCATACAGATCTGACTCGCGCATACATAAATGGTTATTAAGAATACAGATCTGACTCGCACATACATAAATGATTATTAAGCATACAGATCTGACTCGCACATACATAAATGATTATTAAGCATACAGATCTGACTCGCGCATACATAAATGGTTATTAAGAATACAGATCTGACTCGCACATACATAACTGATTATTAGGCATACAGGTCTGACTCGCACATACATTAATGATTATTAGGCATACAGGTCTGACTCGTACATACATAAATGATTATTAAGAATACAGATCTGACTCGCACATACATAAATGATTATTAGGCATACAGGTCTGACTCGCACATACATAACTGATTATTAGGCATACAGATCTGACTCGCGCATACATAAATGGTTATTAAGAATACAGATCTGACTCGCACATACATAACTGATTATTAGGCATACAGGTCTGACTCGCACATACATTAATGATTATTAGGCATACAGGTCTGACTCGTACATACATAAATGATTATTAAGAATACAGATCTGACTCGCACATACATAAATGAGTATTAGGCATACAGGTCTGACTCGCACATACATAAATGATTATTAGGCATACAGATCTGACTCGCGCATACATAACTGATTATTAAGAATACAGATCTGACTCGCGCATACATAACTGATTATTAGGCATACAGGTCTGACTCGCACATACATAAATGATTATTAGGCATACACATCTGACTCGCACATACATACATGCCTGCGCCAGTGTGTGACCTATAGCAAGACTGGAGGCAGTATTCCCAACAGGTACCACCCATATAAATTACTGGAGTCATAAACTTGTGCTCCTTCTTATTGCTCCTATAGACACAAGAGCAGTTGATCGATTCGGTTCATATGCCATCTGTATTATTGTCACGTTTTGTCATATACATGCAATAACCTTATTTAACAGCTGTGGAATATCAATAAGATTGTGACGTCAGGTATCACGTGATCCGACAGATGGCGGAGATACAGTCCTATGAGGCGTTTTGATGAACGACATTTAGTGATGCCTGGTCGGGCATCTCCTCAGCATTCACTAGACAGAATGGTGCTTGACATAGACTCCTCCTCGTATACGTATATATACGTATGTAGACGAGTCCGGTGGAATATTTGAATGCATAATGTGTCTCACCCTCTCACCCGTTTATAGTGATAGGTCCCTACTGTGTATCCATTGTGAGCAACTTGCAACTTACAACTGCATTTCAACCAAACCATGTCAATTTGAAATACATTGGTTTCCTAATATGAACAAATTTGATTTCTCTGTAAGTCGATTAGGAGGCAACATTGAGATACAGTATATTTACTGCTCTACACGAAGTGAGATGAGACAATAATCTCACAGGATATACGTTCATTTCTGCGCTTTTCAATAGACACAATTATGCATACCTCCTTAAGGGGAATCATAAATAACAAACTCCAGAGACGGAAACTCCATCAGCGCAGTTCTGAAGCTACACGAGTGGTGGTGATGTATTGTTCTGTTCTGTATTACTCCCTATTTGCCGCGATCCAACCCCAAACCCATTATAACCTACAGTTTGTTCGTGGTATACACATTCTAGAAGTTGATTTTCATGACAGAAACTCTGGACTATTCACTATCTTACACCACTAGTTAAAACTATAAGAAACCACATGAGACAATTTGTGTGTATAAACAGCAAACTCAAACCTCCCCATCCCATTATCTATATTCAATTGAGCATCCGTGATTACATAGACGTAGTTATGCAATACATCAGGGCCATGTTCAAGAGAGGTTTCAAAGTAATCGCTCAACGAGCGATTACTTTTAAACCTCTCTTGAACGCGACTGCTCAATGTAGCTCTACGTAGCAAGGCGAGCAAACATCGAGGAATTGCACCATGTCCTTCAGGAGAGAATGAGCGCTACTTGAGCGCTACATTGAGCGATCAATAAGCTATTATAAGCGCCCGCTGTTATGGGATGGAGCCCAGTTCTTTCCTTGTCACGCCTTCAAAACCTTCTCGAAACGTCCTCAGTCCTGTAATGCATCATCATCAGTTGTCCTGAGATGAATGCACAGAGCCAAAGTTGATGTTATACATCGAACGGATTTCACTTCGTTCACTTGACAAATCTGACAATGTGACTTAGTCATTTTTCTTAATTTTGTATGTCATCATTAGAGTCTAAAACAACTTATTTTTGTTCATTAAGATTCGCTCGTGTTCTTATATATTTCCCAAAGCAACGTAATAGAAAGGCATGCGACTCTAGCAATCCGAAAACTAGAGAAAACTAGAGCGTAGATTTTGGTGGTCAGTCGTGTCAATGTCCTAACATTTGAATAGTGTAGATCTCCATTTCCCAACTTGTTAAGTATCCAGTAAAACTTTTTCTCAAAGCATAACATATCTATTCTGTTATTTCAGTAAGTATGGTTTTATTTCGCTAGTCGTGGTTTTATTTCAGTTTGTCGTGGTATTATTTTAGTAAGTTGTGGTTTTATTTCAGTTAGTTGTGGTTTTATTTCAGTAAGTTGTGGTTTTATTTCAGTTATGGTTTGTTAGCATACTTTTTCAATGTATTTGCTATCACTTTCATACCATTAAGCTAGACAGAGATAGAGAATACTTTTCTGCCAAAACAATATGCCCAACAAACTTTTTTCAAGTTTATTATTAATTTTTACATCATTTATACATGTTAAACAAACAACAGCTACCAAATCAATCCCACAACTTCTATCTAATGTTCCGACCATATAAACGTATGTCAATGCAGACAAGTCTTGAATAATTTATGAATCATATTATATTTCTTAAAATCATCGTCAATTCGATCTATTATACTATCAATCACAATCTTGTTGTTACTAACTGAACAATAAAGAAATTGAGAACTCTAAATTCGTGACCACAGTTTAAACATCCAGTGCTTTCGCCATTAAAGATGCATCCGTTGTGTTTCATAAAAAAATATTTCGCTTTAATACGCCAATATACGATATGTGCTGATTTCAGCTGAAACAAGTTCACTCAACTTGCATATTCATTCATTTTCGGCAAAAGTCAGTAGTTGTCGATAAAATAACACAATTTATAACGTTTGGCACATGTGACCCCAAACAACACAATGGATGTACCTTTAACTCGCAATAATATTCATATAATGCATTCTTCTTATTTACCTTCTGTTTACAAATTGGCAACAATTTTCGCGAAAAATTCCTTTTTATACATTATAGTTCACTCTCGTACTATTTTATATTTAAATATATTATTTTTTTAAATTGCCTCTAAAATACATGTATTGTATATTATTATCGTATTTTATAATACGTCGCACGTAGCTAAAATACTATCTCATCCTTCTTATAATTTCCTGAAGGAGTATACGTTTCGGTTATATTTGGCCCAGGTTCTATATTAGATCCAATGTTTGCCAAATTGCACACTATATTCAGGTATTGTCTCATCAACGTCTTTAAAGTTTTGATGGAGTGTTTTTGCCTTTTTAGTTGTTCTTTTAAGAAATCTTTCAGTTATTTTCGTCTCCTATGTACTCGTAGGTTTTTCTAAAGCTTTGTTCTGTCTTTCTCTTCCTCCCTTGTCTATTTTTGAAACAAAAACTTACTTCCCGAAAACGCTTATGTATTTACGATTGCGCCACGAACCATCAAATCAATTGTTGCCATTTTAAAAATAATATTATATTTTGAAAATGCATAATGTCACTGGGTATAAGGTTATTTTTGACAAGATGATCTCTAAGAAACATGGCCCCTCGATATCAAGTATGTCCATTCCAATATCATAATTTTGTTTTGATGTACCAGTTTGAAACATCATTTTGTTAGTCTTACTAGGGCATAATAAAATGTATTGGTAGTATTTAAGGTTGATAATCTGTATTTCACATAATGAAAAAAAGATATCATTTAAATACTTATCTGTGCTCGTCAGAAGTAATTGCGCTTGGTAACAAACCACTGGCGCCTAAGGTTACGGTGAGGTGAGTTGTGGTTTAACGCCGCTTTCAAGAGTATTTCACTTATATCGCGGCTGCTAGTATTACGGCAGGGAGAAAGCCCGCAACGCCATGTGGCTATGCATTGCGGTGAAACCTGTGAGCATCGACTGGAACTAGCGAACCATGGGTGGTACCGCACTGAAATTCAGTGTAGCATTGCACCCAAACCTTACTGCGTGTAGAACAGTTCTCTACTGCAGACAAAGTTGCCGTGCCCCTGGCGGGATTTGAACCCCGGACCTCTTGATCCGAAGCCGAACGCGCTAACCACTGCGCTATCCCGCCCCCCTGCCTATTCCTGTTATACCTATTCAAAAAGAAGTGCTATATTTCCATGATTGTTAGCTCATGTACTCTGTGAACTTCATTTCCTTACCAGACACCATTCTAACAAGCCTCAAAGTTATTAGGAATTTAGTATCTGAGTTTTTCAGTCCATGTCCTGGGGGTTTAAAGGCCTTTGTTCACGGGTTTCCGTGGCCAGAGATTTATGGCCAGAGGTTCCATCATGGGAGGTTTCTCTGTTTTATTACTCAAAATGTTGACTTTGTCATGACAATGCTTAACAATTGTTCTGATACAGATCAACAGAAGGGTACTCATTGAGCTCATCAAGTAGCTTTGATATATTTACTGGGAAGATTTTTACTCACGATATTGGAAAGTAATTTTTCCAAATCCATTTATCCTTACCTCATTTTTCTCATAGTGCAGGTATTGTGGTGTATTGTCTTGTATATGGTGTATCGTGATGTACTGATGACGTGTACGACGATACTGATATTCCTACAGTGCTCGTAGATACAACCATGTCGTATGTTACCAATAACGGATACAAACCATAATTACCAATACTCACACCACTTTGTAAAAACTGACTACCGAGGTGCTGAACTTGCGTCTACTATCGTAACGTCATTGGCAAAACAATTTCCCTTCAAATTACGTGATGCAGGGAAGGTATGGGCCAATTCATAATTGATAGCCTAGGTGGGGTTTTGCTGCCTTTCGTAATTCAATTCCTGTAATTTTCGAGCAGAGAAGACAATTATTGCCCCTCGACAAAATCAATAGGAAGTTACACTTTGCTTCAGTATTGCCTGCCGTGCTGGACAGGTTATACTTTACGCTTTGCTGAGAGGGATTTATAATACCTGGACAGCATTGTATCAAAAGGACAAATATGACAACGCATAGGGTCATTTTGCTGTTGAAGAAATAAAAACAAATTTAAAATGTTTCTGTCATATGAAGATATGCAAACTTGGTTTACCCAAAATAAACTTACAATACGAGAAACATGTTCCCAATCCCAAATTGTTCCCAAAGCATGTTTAAAGGAGAAGAATATTTCGACCGAATGCCAGTTAACATCATAGCATTCTATTTAGATACAAAGAGAATCTCACCAAGTGCCTTGTGATATGAAATATGTCAATCCGAGTTGATAAAAGTTACAAATATCCGAGGCTTGCCGAGTGTTAATATATTTGTGTCAGAACACACGAGGGTGAGATTTTATTTATCATCCCAAATCATTATTCATTAGTTTTTAACGAAAAATTAACATATCTGAACCCAAAACTGCCACTTGGCTTCCAGTTCTGTGATGTCATAGCACTGTGACGTCATCATGATCGTGACGTTGTAGCATTGTGATGTCATTACTTGATAATGCAAAATCATTGTGATGTCATGTAGCTGACGCCAACAGGGCATTGTTCAACATCTACTGTCAAAACGATATCTCCCCCATGATATATAGCTTGATCTCATACAAGTGCCATCTCCAGTGGAACCAAGTTTTGGATGATAAAGTGTAATTCCAGCAGAGAGTGACTTGTAAATGAAGTGACCTGAATCTGATGAAACAGCCAATGTCATATTGATGAAGCAGTAAGTGCCACATTGATGACGCAGTATGTGCCACATTGATGAAGCAGTCAGAGCCACATTGATGAAGCAGCCAGTGCCACATTGATGACGCAGTATGTGCCACATTGATGAAGCAATATGTGCCACATTGATGAAGCAGTCAGAGCCACATTGATGAGGCAGTCAGAGCCACATTGATAAAGCAGTCAGTGCCACATTGATGAAGCAGTCAGTGCCACATTGATGAAGCAGTCAGAGTCACATTGATGAAGCAGTCAGTGCCACATTGATGAAGCAGTCAGTGCCACATTGATGAAGCAGTCAGTGCCACATTGATGAAGCAGTCAGAGCCACATTGATGAAGCAGTCAGTGCCACATTGATGAAGCAGTCAGTGCCACATTGATGAAGCAGTCAGTGCCACATTGATGAAGCAGTCAGTGCCACATTGATGAAGCAGTCAGAGCCACATTGATGAAGCAGTCAGTGCCACATTGATGAAGCAGCCTGTGTCATGATGATGAAACACTGGTACAGCAGCGCGGAGCAGAAACAAGAACTGGTAGAGTTGCTGGTGATGCAGGACTGACTGATATAATTATATGATATACAATGGTAAATAAAACATCATTTATCAAATGTATTGATCAATCGTCAAGCTCACATGTTAAGCATGTATGCTTTCTATTGGCTGATAACCGTGACAAACCGGAAGTTCTGTTGTCCTTCTTATACTGTGATAAATATTATTTGCATCGCGTGATAGCAGATTTAGCAGTGTTTGTCTCCACGTCGACGAGACCGGATGTCGGCTTGTATAACTCTCCTGTAAACATTATTCACGTCCATTAAGAGAAGAAGCGGGAAGCGTTACCAGACTTCAAGTGTCAACAGCGGAAGTGGAGCAATTCGGTCATGTGACCACACTCCAACTAAAAGCCTGAGAGATGCACTGGTTGTGGAGTAGAAGAGTCATTGAGAGAACAAATCCTGATGCAACAGCGCTGCTGTCTCTGAGGAGATAATTCTCAAATAATTGCACAATATGAGAGAGTGATTGGTCGCACTGGCACCGGGCAGCATCAATCAATAAACATGCCAATACGTATTTTCCCAAGAGGAGCTATATGGGGAGAAAGAGATTGAGAGGTCGAGAGGTCGAGAGGTCTCGAGAGAGATAGAGATAGAGAGAGAAAGAGAGAGAGAGAGAGGTCGAGAGAGAGAGAGAGAGAGAGAGAGAGAGAGAGAGAGAGAGAGAGAGAGAGAGAGAGAGAGAGAGAGAGAGAGAGAGAGAGAGAGAGAGAGAGAGAGAGAGAGAGAGAGAGAGAGAGAGAGAGAGAGAGAGAGAGAGAGAGAGAGAGAGAGAGAGAGCGAAGCGTAATGTAAAGTACACATGAAAGAATCAACAATCGTATATTTTCCTATGTTGATTTTACGTCAAATCAAGGAAACATAATAGAAAGATTGATTGAACATGCTAATTCCACCGAGGTCACCAAGCGTCGAGCATGTCTCCAGCAAGATGGGTGAATGTCAACAAAATGAAATCCGCCAGCAAAGATTTTAAGGAACCCAAGAGACCAAATCAGTTGGGCAACCATTATTACAACCATTGCTACAACCATTTTGACATACTCAAAAGCAGGCGAAGTCCCAGTAAAGTGGGGGTGTGGGGTGTGGAGCGTGATGACCGTCTCTAATTGAGCGAGGCGTAATATGCCCGGAGTAAGCTGACCACACGGTGCTGGAAGACATGGCATTCAGACAGAAAATGCTGATCTTCCCCGGTGCCAGAGAGACTGAGTCGCATGGACAAACTTCAATTAGTGATAGAACTCTGCTCATGTAGACGTCACGACCCAGCTCCACGCCGTACTGACCTTTAACATTTCACCTTTGACCTATTGAAACGTACCGTAATTGTTACTTGGAGTTGAGCAATACATCAATTATTGATCACAGACCGTTTCATTATTGGAGTGAAGTGTTGTTCATGTTGAAGAGAGGAAATAATTAGTAGGACCTAAGAACATGAATAACTAAATGATACACACTTTGGATATTTTCTATCAACAGATAAACCATCCGAACGTAAGAAAATATAATCACACTAGATATAATATATTTTTGAAATTTCAATGGCGATGAAACGTTGAAGTGTATAGTGGGCCCGGTGTTTCCAATATGTGGGCCTTACTGTCGGTCAAGTAGTTACGAGGGGTACGCGTCATGGTTTCTATAACAGATGCTCATATAATGAGGAAAGTGAGTTCGCAAAGTACGGACGAGAACGAGTTCATCACAAACCTATGTTCAGAGTAGGTGACAGGACCTCCTGACCTCAACCACCTGCTAGAAGGAAACCTATGTTCAGATTAGGTGACAGGACCTCCTGACCTCCACCACCTGCTAGAAGGAAACCTATGTTCAGAGTAGGTGTCAAAGTCAAAGTCAAAGTCAAAAGAAGTTTATTGTATGTAAGGCCTCCGGCCCATATACAGAAGAGTATATTATTACATATAAATGACAGCAACATTCTTGATAATACATACATATTTAAGAATATACACTTTCTTTTAGTAAAAGTTCTCGTTTTAATAATGCATGTTTTACAAACAAAGACAGTTGAATAATAATATGGTCATTCTTGGTTTGTAACAAACAAATATATCCATCCCTTGGTTGTTTTTTTAGATAATAATGAGGAATATATTTCTTTCTTAAATCAGAATAATAAGGACAGGAAAGTGTGAAATGAATTTCATTTTCTATATCAAGGGCACACAAAGGACAATATCGACTTTCTTTCTCTATAGAGGTTTTTCTTCCCTCATTAACCATTAACGCTAACAAACCCAAACGATATTTAACAAATAGTCTTCTAACATTATAGTTTGTAATTACTGATAGATATTTTTCTGGTTGTAGTAACGATTTAAAGGTCCTGTAATATTCATAACGTGAGCTTGAATCTAGGGTTGAATTCCATTCTTGATTAAACATGTCTACTGATCTGAGACGAAACTCATTAATGAAACTGTTGATATCTCCAATTGTTTCGCACAACCATATAAAACCGAAACCATGAGAAAATAATAAGTTTCTAATATCAGTTGTCCAAGTATGTTTACCAAGATTATCAAGATTTAAAAGCATATTAAAAGGCTAATTTAGGCAGACGTTGCTCATGCATATTTATAATCTTAAACCAAAATCTTAAACATCTTATTTGAGAATTAATATACAACGGAAATCTGCCACATTCCCCATAAACCATGCAGTTGGTCGTCTTGGGGCTTATATTAAGGTACTTTTTGCAGGCTAAAAGATGGACTCTCTCAATGTCAGGACCTCCTGACCTCCACCACCTGCTAGAAGGAAACCTATGTTCAGAGTAGGTGACAGGACCTCCTGACCTCAACCACCTGCTAGAAGGAAACCTATGTTCAGAGTAGGTGACAGGACCTCCTGACCTCAACCACCTGCTAGAAGGAAACCTATGTTCAGAGTAGGTGACAGTACCTCCTGACCTCAACCACCTGCTAGAAGGAAATCTATGTTCAGAGTAGGTGACAGGACCTCCTAACCTCAACCACCTGCTAGAAGGAAACCTATGTTCAGAGTAGGTGACAGGACCTCCTGACCTCAACCACCTGCTAGAAGGAAACCTATGTTCAGAGTAGGTGACAGTATCTCCTGACCTCCACCACCTGCTAGAAGGAAACCTATGTTCAGAGTAGGTGACAGAACCTCCTGACCTCCACCACCTGCTAGAAGGAAACCTATGTTCAGTGTAGGTGACAGGACCTCCTGACCTCCACCACCTGCTAGAAGGAAACCTATGTTCAGAGTAGGTGACAGTATCTCCTGACCTCCACCACCTGCTAGAAGGAAACCTATGTTCAGAGTAGGTGACAGGACCTCCTGACCTCAACCACCTGCTAGAAGGAAACCTATGTTCAGAGTAGGTGACAGGACCTCCTGACCTCAACCAACTGCTAGAAGGAAACCTATGTTCAGAGTAGGTGACAGAACCTCCTGACCTCAACCACCTGCTAGAAGGAAACCTATGTTCAGAGTAGGTGACAGGACCTCCTGACCTCCACCACCTGCTAGAAGGAAACCAATGTTCAGAGTAGGTGACAGGACCTCCTGACCTCAACCACCTGCTAGAAGGAAACCTATGTTCAGAGTAGGTGACAGAACCTCCTGACCTCAACCACCTGCTAGAAGGAAACCTATGTTCAGAGTAGGTGACAGAACCTCCTGACCTCAACCACCTGCTAGAAGGAAACCTATGTTCAGAGTAGGTGTCAGGACCTCCTGACCTCAACCACCTGCTAGAAGGAAACCTATGTTCAGAGTAGGTGACAGGACCTCCTGACCTCCACCACCTGCTAGAAGGAAACCAATGTTCAGAGTAGGTGACAGGACCTCCTGACCTCAACCACCTGCTAGAAGGAAACCTATGTTCAGAGTAGGTGACAGGACCTCCTGACCTCCACCACCTGCTAGAAGGAAACCAATGTTCAGAGTAGGTAACAGGACCTCCTGACCTCCACCACCTGCTAGAAGGAAACCTATGTTCAGAGTAGGTGACAGGACCTCCTGACCTCAACCACCTGCTAGAAGGAAACCTATGTTCAGAGTAGGTGACAGAACCTCCTGACCTCAACCACCTGCTAGAAGGAAACCTATGTTCAGAGTAGGTGTCAGGACCTCCTGACCTCAACCACCTGCTAGAAGGAAACCTATGTTCAGAGTAGGTGACAGGACCTCCTGACCTCCACCACCTGCTAGAAGGAAACCAATGTTCAGAGTAGGTGACAGGACCTCCTGACCTCAACCACCTGCTAGAAGGAAACCTATGTTCAGAGTAGGTGACAGGACCTCCTGACCTCCACCACCTGCTAGAAGGAAACCAATGTTCAGAGTAGGTAACAGGACCTCCTGACCTCCACCACCTGCTAGAAGGAAACCTATGTTCAGAGTAGGTGACAGGACCTCCTGACCTCAACCACCTGCTAGAAGGAAACCTATGTTCAGAGTAGGTGACAGGACCTCCTGACCTCAACCACCTGCTAGAAGGATGTTCCAGAGGTGAACAAACCTGAGGCGTAACTTGGGAGTACGTTTATTTAGGAAACATTGTGTGAGAGCATTAGAGCACCACAGCGGAGCCTGGTATTGATTGGTGTGCCCATCCTAGAACAGATCGAGTCAGTCTTCGTGTTCGTGTTAACTATGTGTGATGACTCACTCTTCTGACGCCCACTCTCTGTTAGCTAGCTTATATACACTTGCAGTGTTTATACTCCAATACTCATACTCTAGCGTCTTCAAGCTCCCCCATACACATTATAACGTATTACCTTGCCTTTCCTTGTCTTCACACACCACCGTCAACATCAACATCCGCACAATTTATCACTATCATCATCGACACCAGCGACATCCCGAACATGATCATCGAAGGGATGACATTGAGGATACTAAAACATCATCGACATCACCATCACTATCATCACTATCTTCACTATCATCACTATCATCACTATCATCACTATCACCTGCAGCCTTTCATCAACACTTTCATCTACATCCCCACTCAAACCTTCAACAATAACTCAAATAATCTACATCACTATAACACACTATCAGTTAGTAAAACACCAATCACCACAACCATCGTATCATCATGACCTTAACAATCATATATGAACTTGATAACCTTTGCGAATGCATATCAGTGTTTGAGCTAAATGCAAACACCATGTCCGTCATTCCACAAGTCTAATGATGATCCTGGTAATGTAATAATGGTACGGTAAATTTCAATTAAACCTACATCTGCATTGTCTTGTCGGTGAATGTTTGACCCTAGAAGTGTAAAATACCGATTAATAATTGATTACAAAGAGGCTGATATGACGTTAATGCACCAACTATTTAAGATAGTAAACATTATGGTCATTCACTAAGTAAAAAGAATATGTCACTCAGAGAAGAGAAACCTGCTTTCAGACACAGAACAGAAACATGAATGTGATCGACAGTCCAAGAACAGACGGCTGTCAGTTCAAGAACAGAAACATGATGGTCAGAAAAAATCCCAGAAAGACGACTGTCAATCCAAGAACAAAGCCGTGCCGATAGTACAGGGATATTAACTTTACTGAAGCAGTCAAAACCCCGCCGCCTCTCAATAAGCAGTTATTTAGGAAAGATCTTGTAACTTTAATCTGCAATTAAGCTGAGATGGAGTATGATGGCCACTGGTGATACACTTGTCAACTATCACAGGTCTATTACTGACCAATCATAAATAATGGTCATGGTAAAATGTTTAAGAAAAATCTTTCATGGTTAAGGTTACGAGGTCTACAGTTATGACCCCATGAGACATGGAAAACATATCTCAATTATTATAGGCCAAAGTCTGATCAATTCACAGTTATGGCCAAGGCCAAAACCCCAAAACTTGTGTCTCACATCAAGGTCACAAGGTAAACTATTATAACATCAATTGAATTGCCTGCTGACAAGGGATACCCATGCCAAGTAACAATGACATAGCACTGACTAAATGCATTGCCAAGGTTTAAAGTTAATAAAAGTGTCAAATAAAAAGGCCAAGGTAAGAAGATTTAACAATACGAACTTATACACTTATCAAGCACCATGAAGATGACAAACCAAAACCTGACAAATCAAAGGTTTCCCCTCAGTCTAAAATAGGAAAAACAAAAGCTATTATCAAAGACCATCTTTCTGGAAATATTGAATCAACCTTTCATACATGTGCATCATGGAATAATCCAAGACATGTTTAATATTTCAAAAGGTTTAATGATAAAATGAGAAACGAGTTGATCTCAGAAGACTGTCTGAAATGGGAAGGTCAAGGGCTACAACTCTAAAAATATGCATCGAATAGGCCCCAACTTTCGATATGCACAACCTCGAAGAATGATTGATCCTAACCTTTGGAGGTGTTTATTTCGTAAGAGAGACACCCCTTTCCGGAACGGACTGTGCCACAAAATAAACCCCATTCGGTCAAAAGACTACGGTATATGTATTTACTTATGGTAAATACGGTATAATGAGAGAGTACTACCGCAGGCAGGTGCATTCAATGCACGGGAAGGACGTGCGTGTGTGGTCACGTGGCAGAGGTTATAAAGAAGGTTGAAGAAGTTGTCTCTTCATTCGAGGTCTTCGCTTTCGTTGGCGAGCATGGTTCCTATTCATTGATTTTATCGCTACACTTTTATCCTTCTGTGTGTGGTTATCTGTCATGAGCGCATTCATACGTTAATATATGGTTGTTTCTACCTATATACACTAGAGTTTTATGAGTTTTAGATGGTGTGAGCGAACACATAAGCGGTGAGGTGCAGGTCCTAAGAAGATTCAATTTGGGAAGGACGGCCTTTCAAGTCAACTTTACAGTCGGGATTTGTTGACAACGAGTCGCTGTGTGTCAATTCACGCGACATCAGCACGTTGAATGTGGCCACGTTTTAACCCAAGACACTACGGTACATACGACGGTATGCTGATTGCGGAGGAAGGTCACCACCACCTCTGTACATTTGTCCGACGTCGCCAGTATGATACAAACATTGTATGTGATGCATACATGGATGAATTGATATGAATTGTTGATTACATATAACTGTATTCGTTAAAAGTAAATATAAGGTATGCTAATTTGATATCCTTTGTGACACGTTTTCAGTTTTGAATACGGAGATAAGTATATATATACGATGGTTCCTTCATCATTCTTTGCCCGTTCTTTTAGTTTTCGAGCCTGCGGTAGACGTTACCCATGATATGTGTATGTTTTAGGAAGTAAATATTTTATGTTCGTTTGAGCGAAGCGAATTAGAACATAAATGTATTTACTTATGGTAAATACGGTATAATGAGAGAGTACTACCGCAGGCAGGTGCATTCAATGCACGGGAAGGACGTGCGTGTGTGGTCACGTGGCAGAGGTTATAAAGAAGGTTGAAGAAGTTGTCTCTTCATTCGAGGTCTTCGCTTTCGTTGGCGAGCATGGTTCCTATTCATTGATTTTATCAAACGTTTTCAGTATGTTTGAAGTGTATTCACCTTTGTGGTAATGTTTGCACTATAAGGTTACTTTTAATGCAGTGTGTTTTGAAGTCTGTTTATAATACATGTGCATGTTTATGTCGTGTTATACTGATAATGCTGACGAAGATTTTTGTCATACGCGTGTGTGTTTACATGTTTTTTGAGTAATGCTGATGTGTGGTGTACTGTTTTCAGACGTGGTCGCGTGACATAGTCAACGAAAATGGTGGAATGAAAAAGCTTCGATAACACGGGTGTATGTTTAATCAAGTCGTGTGACATCAGTTGACTGTTGTGATGAACTATTTGATGATGCGGATGCACGTTGAAATTGATGCTCAATGTTGAGGGAAGTTGTTTGACGACACCAGTGCACGTTGATGTAGATTGACATCGGTAAGGTTATGGAGCTTCTGTAAGACAATACGATTGATATCAGGTTACATTGCAGGGCTTTTTAAGTATTAATGAGGGTGCTTGTGACAGGTCATGTGTCATTGAGAATACTGACTTTGAATGAAGTGAAGATTAGTGAATGTTTATGATATGTGGTAAAGGTAAGATAGACGATACTATGTATGTAAGGTTATGTCGAGTAACATCGGTAAGACTGATGTGGAATATGGTTTTGAGAATATGTATGCATGTTTACGTAGAGTGTCGGAAGACCCGATGTGGATTGCAGTAGTTCTATAATATGTATGCATGTTTATGTCACTTCTGTATGGCTGATGTGTGAAACATATGTATTGATAATACGTATACGCGTGTGTCGTGTGACATTAGTAAGACTGCTGTGTGAAAGAGTTGTTTAGATAATACCTACGAATGTGTCGTGTGACCTCATGCAGTAAGGCTCACGTGTGAAATAGTTGATTAGACAATAGGTACGGATGTGCGTCGTGACATCAGCAAGGTTCGTGTGTGAAATAGTTGCTTTGGTAATACGAATGCTTGTGTCCTGTGACATCATTAAGTAAAATTATTGCCTTGATAATACGTACGCATGTGTGTTGTGTCATTGGTAAGGTTGATATGTGAAACAGTTCTTCTTGTAATAATGCATGTTTGTCGTGTGACATCAGTAAGGTCGACGTGTGAATTAAATGGCATTGTCTTGATAATGTGTGTGCATGTATGTTGAGACATCCGTGAGGTTGATATGTGAAATAGTTGTGTTGGTAATACGTATGTTTATGTCGTGACATCAGTAAGGCTGACGTGTGAAATAATGGCATTGCCTTGATAATGTGTGTGCAAGTGTTGGGACATCCGTGAGGTTATGTGAAAGAGTTGCTTTGGTAATACGTATGTTTATGTCGTGTGACATCAGTAAGGCTGACGTATGAAATAATTGCCTTGATAATATGTACGCATGTGTGTTGTGACATCAGTAAGGCTGACGTATGAATCAATTGCTTTGTTTATGCGTACGCATGTTAATGTATTGTTACATTGGTAAGGCTTTGTGAAAGCAGTTGCTTTGAAATTGCGAATGCACGTGTAACGTGTGATAACGGTAAGGCTGTGGTAAATAGTTGCTATGAAGATACGTATACATGGTTAAGTAGTGTGACATCAGTAAGACTGATATGTGAAACAGTTGCTTTATGTATGTTTATGTCGAGTGGCATCGTTAAGGCTGTGTGAAAGCAACTGCTGTGATAATGTGTATGCATATTTATTTCATGTGACATCGGATAGGTTGATGTGGTATTCACTGGTTTGATGATATGTAGCTCGTTTATGTCGAGTGACATAGCTACTGATGATTGAGAGGCAGTGTCATGATGCTGAGTGGCAATTTTCTGATGCCGAGTGGCAATGTTGGCGATAAAATTGTATTGCAGGTTCTGTAAGGCAGTGTGAGAACAGTTTTGAGAATGTGTATGCATATTTACTTCTTGTGACATCAGTTAAGACGTGGTATACACTGATTTTGATAATGCGTGTGCATGTTTATCTTGTGTGATATCGGTAAGGTTGAGGTTGTATACAATTGCTTTAAGTGTATGCATGTGTATTGTGAGATCTGTAAGGTTGTGTGCTTTGATAACCTCTGTGCATATTGTATTTTTAATCGACATGGGAAAGGTTCATGTGGTATACAGTGGTTTGATGATACGTATGCGTGTCTATGTCGAGCGACATCGGTACTGAGTATTGAGAGGCAGTGTAATGAGTGGCAATGTTGATTGTGCCGAGTGGCAATGTTGATTGTGCCGAGTGGCAATGTTGATTGTGCCGAGTGGCAATGTTGATTGTGCCGAGTGGCAATGTTGATTGTGCCGAGTGGCAATGTTGATTGTGCCGAGTGGCAATGTTGATTGTGCCGAGTTGCAATGTTGACTGTGCCTTGTGGCAATGCTGACTGTGCCTTGTGGCAATGCTGACTGTGCCGAGTGGCAATGCTGATTGTGCTTTATGGCAATGTTGATTGTGCCGAGTGGCGATGTTGATTGTGCCTTATGGCAATGCTCATTGTGCCGAGTGGCAATGTTGATTGTGCCTTGTGGCAATGCTGATTGTGCCTTATGGCAATGCTGATTGTGCCTTATGGCAATGCTGATTGTGCCTTATGGCAATGTTGATTGTGCCGAGTGGCGATGTTGATTGTGTCTTATGGCAATGCTCATTGTGCCGAGTGGCAATGTTGATTGTGCCGAGTGGCAATGTTGATTGTGCCGAGTGGCAATGTTGATTGTGCCTTATGGCAATGCTGACTGTGCCTTGTGGCAATGCTGACTGTGCCGAGTGGCAATGCTGATTGTGCCTTATGGCTATGTTGATTGTGCCGAGTGGCGATGTTGATTGTGTCTTATGGCAATTTTCATTGTGCCGAGTGGCAATGCTGATTGTGCCGAGTGGCAATGCTGATTGTGCCGAGTGGCAATGCTGATGGTGCCGAGAGGCAATGCTGATGGTGCCGAGTGGCAATGCTGATGGTGCCGAGTGGTAATGCTGATGCCGAGTGGCGATGCTGATTGTGCCTATTGGCGGAAGTGTGGAGCCGAGTGGTGGTTAGATGATGCCAAGGTGATACCGATGGGACTTGGAGCAACGCCGATGGGAATTGGAGCAACGCCGATGAGACTTGGAGCAACGCCGATGAGACTTGGAGCAACGCCGATGGTACTTGGAGCAACGTCGTTGAGACTTGGAGCAATTCCGATGGAATTGGGGCAACACCGATTGGACTTGGGACAACGGCTATGGTATTTGCGACCATGCTGTTTGGTCTTCGGGCCTCGCCGATAGGACTAGGGGCTAATCTGATCTGATCTTGTTTAAGATGAGTATAACATGAAAATATGAGGCGTTTGCCTAATGACAGATCTATCCAGGTTACTGTACCCCCGAATGATGAGGATTCAGTGACGCCCCCTACGCCCTATGTTTACTGATGGATGTATACCTCCTCTCATCGTGGTGGGATGACTAGTCTTCTGACTCTTCTTGTCTGGAACCTTCTAGCGTTTGGACTATTCAGTACATAACCAACCTTGGATGAACTCCGGGCCCAGCAACTGATACGAAGCCCCAATCTCTTCAATCGTTCACATTGTACAGTAATATCAGAAATAAACCTGCTCGCCTCGAGCCTGCGGTAGACGTTACCCATGATATGTGTATGTTTTAGGAAGTAAATATTTTATGTTCGTTTGAGCGAAGCGAATTAGAACATAAATACTCCTCCTGACCACTGGTCATCAGCCCAGATAAGCAGCAGCTACATGTATGCCCCCTTGACATGGCAAGTCAGTGACCTGCAGTGATCAATACTACTGACAGGGTAACATCCTTCTCTCAGACTCGGTCGATATTACAAACACACTGACTTCCCGAACTCGAGGCTCCTCGGTGAGACTGTACGGACGGTTCGGTGGGTGGGTGGGGTTGCTGGGGGAGTGGGCGCGGGTGGTGGGGCCGGGGGAGTTGGAGTGAGCAGTGGAATCGGTGGATAGACGAACTGAGAGTTTGGGTCGGAGAATAAAGGGAATAATCGGTGGAATTGTTTGGGGGGGGGGGGGGGGGGGGGGGGGGGGGGGGGAAAGAGTGGGAATGAATGAGAATGAGAGGTGTAGTTTAGAGAGTGAGATTCAAACGTGGGGTCTGGAGAAAGTCTGAGTGAAAGTTGGTTTCAAGAAGTGAGAGGTGAGGCTGAAGGGATGGGTAAGGTTGAGGGTCAGTGGGAGTGATTGTTGAGGTTGAAGGAGAGTGTGGGGTAAGAGTTGAGGTTGAGAGAGAGTTAGCTTTGGGGGGAGGAGTCACACATTATAACATGTGGGGTATCACTGGTCTATACAGGAACTCAAAGCGTCGTGTTAAGTTTCTTTGGGGTAAAATAGCTTGCTTATGTATCACTTGATTAGCTAGGTAATAATTGTCAAGATCCGAATGAAGCCAACACCGGATTTTTTAGAGCCGGTAAGACATCAGAAAATTATACCAAATAAGCCAATGAATCAACTACTTGTATTCTGGTGATCGAGCAGTCGAATTTTAATTTTGCGTTGAACTTTTTTTTATCCTTTGCCGACATTCCTACACAGAACTTTCACTTTATTGTTCCCAATATCTCAATCTTATATAAACTTAAATATTGCGGTTACGTAAACACTACGGCACCATGTAGAAGGCCCGGCGCCAAGGTCTGGGGAAGTTTCACATTTCTGAGTCGTGTCTTCATGGCACGGAAGAACTTCATCAAGACATGATGTGGAGCCATCCACCCACTACTCCGTGAAGATAGTTTATGTGCAGATCAATATAACTGCTTCTTTCCCATGAATCAAAACACTTATACCTTTTCTTTACTTGTACACACGACTTAGGATTTGAAACAAAACAACGATCTCCACTTCCGGGACCATATGTTGAGATTATAATTTAGCCGACTTACAATTGTAGGCATCGCTGTAGGCATTTAAACACTTTAATCTTTCTCCTAGAGCTGATTGAAGTTTGCTTTTTTAGTTACAAATTTACAGCTTTTTTGTAATTAAAATCTTTCAAAATACCGTTGCCAAAGGATTAGCCAAACAAACTAAAAAAAATTCATTGATCAACATTTACATATACAGATGCTAGTACATCTTTTACATACCTTTTACAAACCAAGAACGAATCAGATTTATATTTGTTATATGATTATAATTATATTTAGAATTTTTGGAATCCAAAATGAAGAAAGGATATTCGAAGATATATTCTAAAATAGTTTATTATTGAGGGATCAAAACTGTATTCTGAATTTTTAAAACCAAAGTAATTAAATACCGAATTTGAAGCATAAGATAGAAAGCATTACGACAATGAACTGTTTTGATCTCTTAAAGATGTTTCTTAACTTGTAAATACGCTTCAGAAAACGATCGATGACGAACCAAATGTCATGCCCTCACAATCTACAGCTGAATTTCACTCCTTTATCTTCGTATGCTTGACGTGGGAACTTAAACTGCGTGTTCTTGAATCTTGATTTTATAACATTATCATGTACTTAACCGATTTATATGACTCTCCAGAAAAAAAAGAGATTAAAAATAACAAGATGTGTTCGTTGAACACTGATATCTCCGGATAAAAGCATAGTTTGAAATTGAAATTTCAAAATTAAGTACAAATAATCCATGTGAATGAATATGGTAAGGTATCAAAAGTGTACCACTGACCAATGCAAAGTGTATCACTGACCAATGCTAAGTGTACCACTGACCAATGCTAAGTGTACCACTGACCAATGCAAAGTGTACCACTGACCAATGCAAAGTGTACCACTGACCAATGCAAAGTGTATCACTGACCAATGCAATATGTATCACTGATCAATGCAATGTGTATCACTGACCAATGCAGTATGTATCACTGACCAATGCAATATGTATCACTGACCAATGCAATATGTATGACTGACCAATGCAAAGTGTATCACTGACCAATGCAAAGTGTATCGCTGACCAATGCAAAGTATATCACTGACCAATGCAAAGTGTATCACTGACCAATGCAAAGTGTATCACTGACCAATGCAAAGTGTATCGCTGACCAATGCAATATGTATCACTGACCAATGCAAAGTGTATCGCTGACCAATGCAAAGTGTATCGCTGACCAATGCAATATGTATCACTGACCAATGCAGAGTGTATCACTGACCAATGCAAAGTGTATCACTGACCAATGCAAAGTGTATCGCTGACCAATGCAATATGTATCACTGACCAATGCAAAGTGTATCACTGACCAATGCAAAGTGTATCACTGACCAATGCAATATGTATCGCTGACCAATGCAATATGTATCACTGACCAATGCAAAGTGTATCACTGACCAATACAAAGTGTATCACTGACCAATGCAATATGTATCACTGACCAATGCAATGTGTATCACTGACCAATGCAAAGTGTATCACTGACCAATGCAAAGTGTATCACTGACCAATGCAATGTGTATCACTGACCAATGCAATGTGTATCACTGACCAATGCAATGTGTATCACTGACCAATGTAAAGTGTATCGCTGACCAATGCAATATGTATCACTGACCAATGCAATATGTATCACTGGCCAATGCAAAGTGTATCACTGATCAATGCAAAGTGTATCGCTGACCAATGCAATATGTATCACTGACCAATGCAAAGTGTATCGCTGACCAATGCAAAGTGTATCACTGACCAATGCAAAGTGTATCATTGACCAATGCAATATGTATCACTGACCAATGCAATGTGTATCACTGACCAATGCAAAGTGTATCACTGACCAATGCAATGTGTATCACTGACCAATGCAAAGTGTATCACTGACCAATGCAAAGTGTATCACTGACCAATGCTAAGTCTATCACTGACCAATGCAAAGTGTATCACTGACCAATGCAAAGTGTATCACTGACCAATGCAATGTGTATCACTGACCAATGCAAAGTGTATCGCTGACCAATGCAATATGTATCACTGACCAATGCAAAGTGTATCACTGACCAATGCAAAGTGTATCACTGACCAATGCAAAGTCTATCACTGACCAATGCTAAGTCTATCACTGACCAATGCAAAGTGTATCACTGACCAATGCAAAGTGTATCACTGACCAATGCAATGTGTATCACTGACCAATGCAAAGTGTATCGCTGACCAATGTAATATGTATCACTGACCAATGCAAAGTGTATCACTGATCAATGCAAAGTGTATCGCTGACCAATGCTAAGTCTATCACTGACCAATGCAATATGTATCACTGACCAATGCAAAGTGTATCACTGACCAATGCAATATGTATCACTGACCAATGCAATGTGTATCGCTGACCATTGCAATGTGTATCGCTGACCAATGCAAAGTGTATCGCTGACCATTGCAATGTGTATCACTGACCAATGCAAAGTGTATCACTGACCAATGCAAAGTGTATCACTGACCAATGCAAAGTGTATCACTGACCAATGCAAGATGTATCACTGACCAATGCAATATGTATCACTGACCAATGCAAAGTGTATCACTGACCAATGCAATATGTATCACTGACCAATGCAATGTGTATCGCTGACCATTGCAATGTGTATCACTGACCAATGCAAAGTGTATCACTGACCAATGCAAAGTGTATCGCTGACCAATGCAATGTGTATCACTGACCATGCAATATGTATCACTGACCAATGCAATATGTATCACTGACCAATGCAATATGTTTCACTGACCAATGCAAAGTGTATCACTGACCAATGCAATATGTATCACTGACCAATGCAATATGTATCACTGACCAATGCAAAGTGTATCACTGACCAATGCAAAGTGTATCACTGACCAATGCAATATGTATCACTGACCAATGCAAAGTGTATCACTGACCAATGCAAAGTGTATCACTGACCAATGCAAAGTGTATCACTGACCAATGCATAGTGAATCACTGACCAATGCAATATGTATCACTGACCATTGTAAAGTGTATCACTGACCAATGCAATGTGTATCACTGACCAATGCAAAGTGTATCACTGACCAATGCAATGTGTATCACTGACCAATGCAATGTGTATCACTGACCATTGCTAAGTCTATCACTGACCAATGCAAAGTGTATCACTGACCAATGCTAAGTCTATCACTGACCAATGCAAAGTCTATCGCTGACCAATGCAAAGTGTATTACTGACCAATGCTAAGTCTATCACTGACTAATGCAGAGTATATCGCTGACCAATGCAAAGTGTATCACTGACCAATGCTAAGTCTATCACTGACCAATGCTAAGTCTATCACTGACCAATGCTAAGTCTATCACTGACCAATGCAAAGTCTATCACTGACCAATGCTATGTCTATCACTGACCAATGCAAAGTGTATCACTGACCAATGCAAAGTGTATCACTGACCAATGCAATGTGTATCACTGACCAATGCAAAGTGTATCGCTGACCAATGTAATATGTATCACTGACCAATGCAATGTGTATCAGTGACCAATGCAAAGTGTATCACTGACCAATGCTAAGTCTATCACTGACCAATGCTAAGTCTATCACTGACCAATGCTAAGTCTATCACTGACCAATGCAAAGTCTATCACTGACCAATGCTAAGTCTATCACTGACCAATGCTAAGTCTATCACTGACCAATGCTAAGTCTATCACTGACCAATGCTAAGTCTATCGCTGACCAATGCAAAGTCTATCGCTTACCAATGCAAAGTCTATCACTGACCAATGCTAAGTCTATCACTGACCAATGCTAAGAGTACACTGACCAGGGCACAGTTTAGGGAGCATGCAGCACGTTCTCAAGGTCATGAAATGTACATGTGTCATCACAATTGCTGCGCATGCCAAGTATCAAAGGCTTATCGCTAAGTAATAACCAATGTTAATGTTTTTCGGACAAACATACTGACCGACGGACAGGTGAAAATCAATATACGATGTTGATTTAAGAAAATTAAATGAGGGTGTCCGTCTTACAAACAGCCACAGTAACCACTGCCAAACCTCAATATTTGACAATGGACTGCGATATTGACAGTGATGACATTGCATAATAGAAAGTCTGCAAGGCTCGTTGCCAACGTATACTGTGACTAAGCCTCCAGACTACCATTCGGTTATATATCGATGCATTTCTTTGTCGTTCTTAATCATGTAATAAATTCGTTACAAATACCACGGCTGATAATGCAAAGTACACCAAACATCCATGAATAATTGGCGGAGTGGATCTATTAACACCACGTGTGCAGCCATTAGGAACAGCGTGATACTGACACTGACGTATATTACTAATTTAAATGTATAACAAATGTATAGGACTGTGAATATTGAACATTGCCAAATGCGAAAAAGCATTACAACTACCCAACTCACGATGTTCTGTCCTAATTCTCCCAGTTAGTGTTAAACATCGCTGAGGCTATCCAGACAGTATCTATTTTAAACAAGAGCCTCCAGGAGAGATGGCGTATCCCCCCGGTCCCTACAATTCGAATGATCAGTTTTAGCAGTGTATAATTGAAAACGATTGTGTGAATAATGTTGTGTGCATGCTCGCAGTTTTTAAGATTTCTAATAACCATGATAACTATGATAAACAAGAGTCATTAACAGATGACGTATCTAGGCAGTCTTTTTTTAATGAGTAAATGGTTATGTTTGTCCTACATGGTGTGCAGCTAATTGAACACTAATTGAACTAAAATAGTGTAGAAATCTCACTGAGTAAACATAATATCATCAAGCATCATTATCAATAGTTGTTTCATTTTGACATATTCTTGACTCTAGTATATGTAAGTAAAACATGGCTAAATTTGAATACATTTTTTAATTAAGCTTTGCAGATTCCAAGTTTTATAAACTACATGTGATGATTAATAAATACAATTTCATCAAGCTAGGACTAACGAGTTTCGTGTTATACTCTGGACACGAATTTCTATGTTGCATTTTAATGATTACGGACGGACAGACAGACATACGGACAGGGCGACGACTATATCCCATGGTATTCCATGGTAAATCCCGAAAGTTGAAAACAGCAAACTACATGTGATGATTAGTCAACATACAAATTTTCGTTAAACTTAGCCTATAAGTATCGTTTTTAGAGTTCTGCTGAAACGACGTGATCACGGACGGACAGACAAAGTAACGGACATACACAGATACACAGATCTGGGGACAGGATTGGATGAAGTTCTCAACAATACATACACATTTCAAAAGATCTGGGGACAGGGTTGGATGAAGTTCTCAATAATATAAACACAGACACACACATCTGGGGACAGGGTTGGATGAAGTTCTCAATAATACATACACAGATACACAGATTTGGGGACAGGATTGGATGAAGTTCTCAATAATACATACACAGATACAAAGATCTGGGAACAGGGTTGGATGAAGTTCTCAAAAACACAAACACAGATACACAGATCTGGGGACAGGGTTGGATGAAGTTCACCATAATACATCAATACATCTTGGGACATAGTTGGATGAAGTTCTCAATAATACATCCACACATCTGGGGACAGGATTGGATGAAGTTCTCAATAAAACATACACAGATACACACATCTGGGGACAGGGTTGGATGAAGTTCTCAACAATACAAACACAGATACACAGATTTGGGGACAGGATTGGATGAAGTTCTCAATAATACATACACAGATACACACATTTGGGGACAGGGTTGGATGAAGTTCTCAACAATACAAACACAGATACACAGATCTGGGGACAGGATTGGATGAAGTTCTCAATAATACATACACAAATACAAAGATCTGGGGACAGGGTTGGATGAAGTTCTCAATAATACATCCATACATCTTGGGACAGGGTTAGATGAAGTTCTCAATAATACATACACACATTTTGGGACAGGGTTGGATGAAGTTCTCAATAATATATACACAGACACACAGATCTGGGGACAGGGTTGGATGAAGTTCTCAATAATACATCCATACATCTTGGGACAGGGTTAGATGAAGTTCTCAATAATACATACACACATTTTGGGACAGGGTTGGATGAAGTTCTCAATAATATATACACAGACACACAGATCTGGGGACAGGGTTGGATGAAGTTCTCAATAATACATACACACATCTGGGGACAGGGTTGGATGAAGTTCTCAATAATACAAACACAGACACACAGATCTGGGGACAGGGTTGGATGAAGTTCTCAATAATACATACACGCCCATAGTAATCACAGTAAAATTGCTTCTTTTCTCTGTCTAGTCTCGTCAGCTCACTGTCTAGTCTCACACAACAGGTAACAAGTCAGAGGTAAACCTGTACATATACATCTATCCTGGATAAACTGGTTAATCTACAAGATGCAGTCTCTGTGAGTGCCGATAAGAAAGGGAAGCCTTTCTACGTAACAAGTATAGCTAATGACAAACAGTGGATAAATTGATGTTAGATTTGCGGAACGGTATTCATGTCTCAAGATTCGGTGAAATCCGGAACCTGTTTCTTAAACAATGTTAGCCTTCCGATCAATTTGTAATACACGTTTTCAGATAGGATTACATTTGATCTTACGGCTGGATGGTGGGATGTATGGAATGACACCCTCATATAAAGAGTTCATTTCAGATAGGCGTACGCTACTCTTGCAACAACTGTTGCCATAGTTAAGCTAAGGTGAAAGAAAGGAGGTGAAAGCAAATATATAATCATGTCTTTGTACATATATGCAAACTGTACGAACATCCCGTCAAGTTAAGCACAAGGTATTATTTTATCACAGAAGGAGGATCTGACTTATGCATTAGAACCAGTGTTCGTATGTGAATGCTTAACCAAGAGTTTAACATAAGGTTCAATATCATTTAGCAAAGGGAATAGGTTGATTGGCCTTTTGACAGAAATAGGTCACTAGCCAGCTAGTCTGCACATCAGTGGGCAGGGGGTTCGATACACATCTCTGGCTTACTCCACATAACATATCGCTTCTTGTAAGGGCTTTCGGTATTGCTGTTTCATGGAATCGACCAGCGAGCTTAGACCATGGGCTGTTCTCTTGAATAATTCTTATGTAAGCTCTATGGTTCTGGTTACGTAAGCTTAGGCTTTTTTCCGTTTTATTCATGCTATTAACAATTGTTATACCCAATTCAAATAATGACAACGACATGTGTTTTAAAATAAGTCAGTTAAAACTATATCAACATTATATCATTGGATCTGTAACTAATCAAGATTTGTATGATTTAATATCCAAGGCTGAAGACTCAACAACTCATCATTTCATCCCCACTGGGTGGAGTTGGGGGAGTTGGGGCACCCTGCCACGCCCATATTTGAGGGGTTGTCAAGACCAAACGAACAAACTTAACTGTTCATGTAACAAACACTAGGTACATCATAGCACTTAAAATGCCGCAGCCACACCCTTACTTTTTGGGAATAGTGTAATGAATTTAACAAACCGTAGTCTCCATATGCATTCAACATAGAATATATTTTCGTACTTTGAGGTTTCTAAGGGACTGGGGGCCGGGGGTTTTCAGGGGAGGGTCATGAAAAAATATACAGTCACAAAGGGAGGGTCATGAAAAAAATTGCAAAGGAATGGGGAGAGTCATGAAAAAATGGACAGTAATGAAACCATCTTAGTTGCAGACTTGAAAGAGGGCCTGAACAATTGTAAGGAATTTGATAAAAAAAACCCCATAGACTGCTTGATATTAAAAACTGATACCAGTATAAAAAAACACAAATTCTCTCCCTTGTTCATTGTTATTCATGGCAACAAAAGTAGAGAAAGTAGAACTGACTTTATATGCAGGTAATTTATGTTCAAGGCTTCTGTTTCTGTTTGGTATATTTTAATAGATGTGCATTAATAATCACTATAAAGGCATATATAAGTAAAAACGGACAGTCAAGTTGATAACATTTAAATTAACATAATAGCCAATCTCAGTGATGCAGTTATAGATATGATACATATAAAATACAAAACCTATTAAAACACTTGAAACCTTTAAATATGACTTAAATATCTGACTACAGACATATTTTTAAATATATTAAACAGGTATGTGAAAGTGAATTCCAATCTCGATAATTAAACAATGAGGAACAGTTGCTGTCGCCATCGCCAATGCTCGGTGTCTGTTCACATTTGACATGTTTATCATCTCCTCCAAAACTGATATTCTGTTAGGAGGTACCTTGCACTTAAGGGATCAAAGTCGCTACATTTGGTCCTGACCCCCCCCCCCCCCCCCCCCCCCCCCAACATTTTGACATGGCAGGCATTGTACCTTTTCTCCAAAGCCAACTTTGTTACATTGAGACTAAAGTGTGTTCATTTGGTTTTGATCCCCTTTGTAGGCGTGACAGAGTGTCCACAATGAAACCTGCTTTCGATTTTTGTTCAGGAACTAGTATTAAAGTAAAGTAAAGTGAAGTAAAACTAACCCAATTGTTTTCCTCAAAGAATACTTTTGTCATTAATAATCTGGCAAAATATATATTCCTAGCCATGAAAAAAACCAAAACATTTCTTGTAACCACAAAAGACATAATGCTGTAATTTTCATAATTTTGTACGGTGCTCTATGTATGTATTATATTATGCTGTAATTTGATGTTTAATGGGCCTGTGGCCCCTTTACTGAATAAACTCTCTCTCTCTCTCTCTCAATTAATAGGAAGTTAAAATCTTTAGAATTTCAACTTTGTTGGATGGAGACTAAGATTTGTAAATTGCGTCGCCCTGTACCGATACCATATGTCAATATATTGTCTGTAAAGATAAATGGAATAAATTAATCTAATCTAATAGTCCAAATTACACTTGCATGTTTTCGAAAAACAATAATTATTTTGGTGGCAGTAGTCCTTCAACATCAGGGCTTGATAAAGCAACCAATTTGGTGCATATGATCCCCATTTCTTCAGTTTACTCCCTGTAATTTTGAGAAAGGAGCATAACATTATATGCTCCTGCACAAAATTCAGGGTCCACTTGAACATTTTATATTTGAATGAAATAACCCACCTTTTCTTCAAAATGGTATTAAACATTAGCTGTTCTGCATTTATTCATTGAAAGAGGTAATTTTAGCAATCTGCCTATGTGATCATTGGAATTGTATTTTGCTCCTAATTAAGTTATTTACCATATTAAGTACTATTAGATGTGCCTAATAGGTGTATATTGACTCATATGTATGCACAACTTGCCTAGTTCCTTCCTCTTCATCAGGAGAATGGTGAACTTTAAAAATATACTTCTTCCTCAGAATGGAGAAGTCTATAATAGTTCAATTTTGTGTTCACAAATGTGGATTATAAATTTGGTCTTTACCTATCTCTTTATAAGAGAGTTATGTTGATTAATGTAATACCTGTAATGTGTACCTGGTGATCTAGAACCAATGACTGATATTTTACAGATACTTTTAACCCTAGACGTTACACATCATGTCAAACCCATAACTGGTATATCAAATGAATGTTGAAAACATTCTAAAACCTTTTATTTTTGAGAGAAAGAACCTTTCTTTAAAGTATCAAAGAAAACATGTTAAATGAAGAACCGAATATATCTCTATAAGGCCAATTTCAAGTTATATATATATATATATATATGTATGTTTGGTGAGGGTCATGGAAAAATGCATTCAAACGGGGAGGGCCATTAAAACAATTACGACAAGCCGTGGAGGGTGATATTTTTATGTACAAACCCAAATAAAAATGTCATGCCATAATCCCATCGGACTATTCAGGCTGAATGAGCTAAACAGCTTACAAATATTTTAATTTCCTCATGACCAAAGTGGTTATCGATACAAGTCAAATTAAACGTCGACCCGGTGGATCTTATTACGGTCAACTCCCATTTCTTCTCTGTATAACTAAATACTAAATAGCCACCCTTTCTGAGCAACTTTAATAGAATCTGGCCCCACACCAAAGGAAAGCAGTCAGCAATAGACTAGGATTGTTTTCGCAGGAAAAGATAAAATATTAATTCCCTTTTTTGTCAGCGAGTATTGATCGAGCGAGCACAGAGGCGGTAACTCCCGAGTAGGTTGTCGAGCTGTATAACTCTACTGCAGCACCAAGCTGTCCGGGCACTGTGGTAATCGTGGAGAGTGGCCGGGCTGCAGATCATTTGCAGTTCGTGATCAATGGCAATGAGCATAATAACACATATCAGACTTTAATCTGACTATGACCTAGTCAATGCTCTTGCATGGTAGTAAATGAAAGTCAATCGTTACAATGGCGTTGACGCCAATGGTATTGTGTACTTGACGATATTTCAGTTATGTAGACAACAGTAACAAATGATATGTTGATATGTGTTGTCAATGGCAGGTTAGTACATGTTGTCAGTTGGCAATGTTCTGTTGAGAATCCACTTTCGATATTAAACATGACAGTGTAAATTTGGTAGCAAATGGTATGCAGAATTGTCAGCAAATAGTATATCTAAATTTATAGCGAAAGGTATATCACAACCTGCAGAAAAGGGAATATCACTATTTGAAGTAAATATTTTATCACTATTGTGATAATTTATATATCAGAATGTGTAGCAAATAGTATATCAGCATTAATATCGAATATCTGAATTTGTTTTAAATGTGGTTTAAGAATTGGTAGGGAATTTTTTATCGGAATTGTTAGGAAATTGTATACCTGAATATGTAACAAATGGCATATGAATATGTATTAAATGGTGTATAATTTTGTTCATCAAATATATATCAGAATTTGTAGCAAATTGTAAATATCGTAATGTTTGCAGTAAAGTTGATATCTGGTAGTCTATATTATTTATATTTTATTAATTTTATAGTCAATAAATCAAAGACTATGCTATGAATACAGAGATAAGATGTTACTGTTATATGCATTTAACGGAGACAATCATAATAATTAAAACTCCAAATCTGTTTGCAATATTCAACTTTAAATAGCCAAGTGACATACTTACAATGAATGTTATGCGAACGATTATTTTCTGTATATTTGCCAGATGTCTTCTGACACATAAATCTATCATATTGAGTATCGTTTATAATGTTTCTAAGTGTAAATCATATTCCATTTTGACGTACAATGCTCTTATCATCTTTCACTTTTCACCTGTAAATACACCTGTAGCATTTTGCTTGTGATGCACGCTATTATACCATAAAAACCTTAATTATGTAATCATAAGTAATACATTTTTCTTTCAGTATATTTAGTTCACACATTATCATGGACGTTTCCATATACAGTCAGGCCTCGATAATCCGAACACTTCTATTTTTCATAAAAAAACGTTCGGATAGTGAAATGTTCGGTCTACTGAAATGAACCAAACAAGATGAAGTTGATTCCCTTTGAATCTACAGACAGACGAGAACGTATTTAGAATATCAAATGAGTTTGACACGCTGGATATTAATAACAATCTCACAAAATGAGAAATTTCAATTTATTACCATAACAAAAATCTAACACACTATGTAAGACATTACAATTTATTAAAATCACAAACTACCGACACGCTCGGTGGCCGGATTATCGGGGCTTGAATGTGCCAAGTTATAGGCATATATTAACCAATGGTATATATTAGATATCTATACAATTCCAGTCAATGAATTATAATAGTTCACTGCAATCATATATGCAGTATATTTCATATCACCATATATTGTAGGATACATACATTATCGTTCACACATAGCTTGTATATACCAAACATGCATACATCACTCATTAGGTTTCCAATCTTATATGTCCAATGGCATTATATTTGATTGAAGAAATACTAGTCACGAAGTGATAATAGAAGAAATATATCATACATTTACTGCATATTTTGAACACATTACCTCCGGTATCTTTAGTTCACATACAGGTTGTAACATTTGAAGATACGAGTATATGCTTCTTTCATGTATATTGCATATATCAATTGTTCAATTACGTTTTCTGTCATAATCTATTATTATATTTGTATGATTCCTACATGTGTGATAATTAAAGACTAACTTTAATGGACGCTTTCTTCTAGTTCATTGAAGGTGTTAAAACGGATCCAGACTAATTCCCAAAAAGCAAATTCTAGGCATGTAACATGGCTGACCTACACTGACCGCTTGGTTCCCTTAGGTTTCGTTACATATGTACTGACACATATCTCTACATGTCAGAATACAATACAGATCTCTACATGTCAGAATACAATACAGATCTCTACATGTCAGATTAGAATGCAGATCTCTACATGTCAGAATACAATACAGATCTCTACATGTCAGAATACAATACAGATCTCTACATGTCAGAATACAATACAGATCTCTATATGTCAGAATACAATACAGATCTCTACATGTCAGATTAGAATGCAGATCTCTACATGTCAGAATACAATACACATCTATACATGTCAGAATACAATACAGATCTCTACATGTCAGAATACAATACAGATCTCTACATGTCAGAATACAATACAGATCTCTACATGTCAGATTAGAATGCAGATCTCTACATGTCAGAATACAATACACATCTATACATGTCAGAATACAATACAGATCTCTACATGTCAGAATACAATACATATCTCTATATGTCAGAATACAATACAGATCTCTACATGTCAGAATACAATACAGACCTCTACCTGTCAGAATACAATACAGATCTCTACATGTCAGAATACATTACAGATCTCTACATGTCAGAATACTTAAGATATCTACATGTCAGAATACAATACAGATCTCTACATGTCAGAATACAATACATATCTATACATGTCAGAATACAATACAGACCTCTACATGTCAGAATACAATGCAGATCTCTACATATCAGAATACAATACAGACCTCTACATGTCAGAATACAATACAGACCTCTACATGTCAGAATACAATGCAGATCTCTACATGTCAGAATACAATACAGACCTCTACATGTCAGAATACAATGCAGATCTCTACATGTCAGAATACAATACAGACCTCTACCTGTCAGAATACAATACAGACCTCTACATGTCAGAATACAATACAGACCTCTACCTGTCAGAATACAATACAGATCTCTACATGTCAGAATACAATACAGACCTCTACCTGTCAGAATACAATACAGATCTCTACATGTCAGAATACAATACAGACCTCTACCTGTCAGAATACAATACAGATCTCTACATGTCAGAAAACAATACAGATCTCTACATGTCAGAATACAATGCAGATCTCTACATGTCAGAATACAATACAGATCTCTACACGTCAGAATACAATCCAGATCTCTACATGTCAGAATACAATACAGATCTCTACATGTCAGAATACAATACAGATCTCTACACGTCAGAATACAATACAGATCCCTACACGTCAGATTACAATACAGATCTCTACCTGTCAGAATACAATACAGATCTCTACATGTCAGAATACAATACAGATCTCTACATGTCAGAATACAATACAGATCTATACACGTCAGAATACAATACACATCTCTACATGTCAGAATACAATACAGATCTCTACATGTCAGAATACATTACAGATCTCCCCATGACCAAATGCAAAATAGATCTCTACATGACTAAATACGGAACAGAACTTTATATGATCTGACAAAATGGAGAATATAAGCAGGTCGGAACCATGACCTTGTTCAAGGTCTCGATTGTTATGTAACGATTCAAGATATAGAAAAATGCACCTTCATATTCTGTCAACTTCAATATATTTTCGGCCCGCTCCTCAGTGCGCATGATATTCATATATGCTCGCTACATTTCAAATGTATACTGTCTGCATAAATTTGCAGTGGTATTGGCAGTGGTACGATCGCCGACGACAAGGAGACGTGAATGGTTTTTAACAGCTTTGTTAATATCGTGTGGCTACTGTACATATACACCATATTCATATACAAAGTCTACATGTTGCCTACGCTATCACATCTGTCTGCACTATGTCAAGGGTATCACGACCTTTCTATCATCTCCTTGTTCATAACCCAGCACTCCCCCCAGCACAGCACTACAAGTCAAGGAGCGAGCAGAAGACAGGAGGTTTGTGCACGGTGTAAGGGAGGTAAACTGGTGTTTCGGAGAGAAAATTTTATGCCGCTTCAAACAGAAAATTTTCAAAGAGGGCACAAAACATAAAAAATACAGGTTTATTGAAGAAACTCGAGTGACCGATGGGTAATTGAAGATTAACTATATATCCACTGAAATTAAGATGGTTGTGTTTGTGTAATAATACGAACTGGGCAGGCGACTATCTAGACTTCTATTTCTGAATATGTAACGTAAACATGCATGCGCCCGACAGCACATCTCAATAGATCCTGGCCTCACTAAGTTGCTGACTGTTCTTGGTTAGACAAAATGGTTATCTTCCACTAGATACTGCACAACCATATGTCCAGTGGGTAGTGTTTAAAATGAATGGTTATCTTCCACGAGATACTACACAACCATATGTCCAGTGGGTAGTGTTTAATTTGAATGGTTATCTTCCACGAGATACTGCACAACCATATGTCCAGTGGAGAGTGTTTAATATTAATGGTTATCTTCCACGAGATACTACACAACCATATGTCCAGTGGAGAGTGTTTAAAATGAATGGTTATCTTCCACGAGATACTACACAACCATATGTCCAGTGGGTAGTGTTTAATATGAATGGTTATCTTCCACGAGATACTACACAACCATATGTCCAGTGGAGAGTGTTTAAAATGAATGGTTATCTTCCACGAGATACTACACAACCATATGTCCAGTGGGTAGTGTTTAATATGAATGGTTATCTTCCACGAGATACTACACAACCATATGTCCAGTAGGTAGTGTTTAATTTGAATGGTTATCTTCCACGAGATACTGCACAGCCATATGTCCAGTAGAGAGTGTTTAATATTAATGGTTATCTTCCATGAGAAACTGCACAACCATATGTCCAGTGGAGAGTGTTTAATATGAATGGTCACCTTCCACGAGATACTACACAATCATATGTCCAGTGGGTAGGGTTTAATATGAATTGTTTTCTTCCACGAGATACTACACAACCATATGTCCAGTAGGTAGTGTTTAATTTGAATGGTTATCTTCCACGAGATACTACACAACCATATGTCCAGTGGAGAGTGTTTAATATGAAAGGTTATCTTCCACGAGATACTACACAACCATATGTCCAGTGGAGAGTGTTTAATATGAATGGTTATCTCCCATGAGATACTACACAACCATATGTCCAGTGGAGAGTGTTTAAAATGAATGGTTATCTTCCACGAGATACTACACAACCATATGTCCAGTGGGTAGTGTTTAATATGAATGGTTATCTTCCACGAGATACTACACAACCATATGTCCAGTAGGTAGTGTTTAATTTGAATGGTTATCTTCCACGAGATACTGCACCACCATATGTCCAGTGGAGAGTGTTTAATATTAATGGTTGTCTTCCATGAGAAACTGCACAACCATATGTCCAGTGGAGAGTGTTTAATATGAATGGTCACCTTCCACGAGATACTACACAATCATATGTCCAGTGGGTAGGGTTTAATATGAATTGTTTTCTTCCACGAGATACTACACAACCATATGTCCAGTAGGTAGTGTTTAATTTGAATGGTTATCTTCCACGAGATACTACACAACCATATGTCCAGTGGAGAGTGTTTAATATGAAAGGTTATCTTCCACGAGATACTACACAACCATATGTCCAGTGGAGAGTGTTTAATATGAATGGTTACCTCCCATGAGATACTACACAACCATATGTCCAGTGGAGAGTGTTTAATATGAATGGTCACCTTCCACGAGATACTACACAACCATATGTCTAGTGGAGAGTGTTTAATATGAATGGTCACCTTCCATGAGATACTACACAACCATATGTCCAGTGGAGAGTGTTTAATATGAATGGTTATCTTCCATGAGATACTACACAACCATATGTCCATTGGAGAGTGTTTAATATGAAAGGTTATCTTCCACGAGATACTACACAACCATATGTCCAGTGGGGAGTGTTTAATATTAATGGTTATCTTCCATGAGAAACTGCACAACCATATGTCCAGTGGAGAGTGTTTAATATGAATTGTCACCTTCCACGAGATACTACACAACCATATGTCCAGTGGAGAGTGTTTAATATGAATGGTTATCTTCCATGAGATACTACACAACCATATGTCCAGTGGAGAGTGTTTAATATGAATAGTTATCTTCCATGAGATACTACACAACCATATGTCCAGTGGAGAGTGTTTAATATGAATGGTCACCTTCCATGAGATACTACACAACCATATGTCTAGTGGAGAGTGTTTAATATGAATTGTTATCTTCCATGAGATACTACACAACCATATGTCCATTGGAGAGTGTTTAATATGAAAGGTTATCTTCCACGAGATACTACACAACCATATGTCCAGTGGAGAGTGTTTAATATTAATGGTTATCTTCCATGAGAAACTGCACAACCATATGTCCAGTGGAGAGTGTTTAATATGAATGGTCACCTTCCATGAGATACTACACAACCATATGTCCAGTGGAGAGTGTTTAATATGAATGGTTATCTTCCATGAGATACTACACAACCATATGTCCAGTGGAGAGTGTTTAATATGAATGGTCACCTTCCACGAAATACTACACAACCATATGTCCAGTGGAGAGTGTTTAATATGAATGGTCACCTTCCATGAGATACTACACAACCATATGTCCAGTGGAGAGTGTTTAATATGAATGGTTATCCTCCACGAGATACTACACAACCATATGTCCAGTGGAGAGTGTTTAATATGAATGGTCACCTTCCACGAGATACTACACAACCATATGTCCAGTGGAGAGTGTTTAATATGAATGGTTATCTTCCATGAGATACTACACAACCATATGTCCAGTGGAGAGTGTTTAATATGAATGGTTATCTTCCATGAGATACTACACAATCATATGTCCAGTGGAGAGGGTTTAATATGAATGGTCACCTTCCACGAGATACTACACAACCATATGTCCAGTGGAGAGTGTTTAATATGAATGGTTATCTTCCATGAGATACTACACAACCATATGTCCAGTGGAGATTGTTTAATATGAATGGTCACCTTCCACGAGATATTACACAACCATATGTCCAGTGGAGAGTGTTTAATATGAATGGTTATCTTCCATGAGATACTACACAATTATATGTCCAGTGGAGAGTGTTTAATATGAATGGTTATCTTCCATGAGATACTACACAACCATATGTCCAGTGGAGAGTGTTTAATATGAATGGTTATCTTCCATGAGATACTACACAACCATATGTCCAGTGGAGAGTGTTTAATATGAATGGTCACCTTCCACGAGATACTACACAACCATATGTCCAGTGGAGAGTGTTTAATATTAATGGTTATCTTCCATGAGATACTACACAACCATATGTCCAGTGGAGAGTGTTTAATATGAATGGTCACCTTCCACGAGATACTACACAACCATATGTCCAGTGGAGAGTGTTTAATATGAATGGTTATCTTCCATGAGATACTACACAACCATATGTCCAGTGGAGAGTGTTTAATATGAATTGTCACCTTCCACGAGATACTACACAACCATATGTCCAGTGGAGAGTGTTTAATATGAATGGTTATCTTCCACGAGATACTACACAACCATATGTCCAGTGGAGAGTGTTTAATATGAATGGTTATCTTCCATGAGATACTACACAACCATATGTCCAGTGGAGAGTGTTTAATATGAATTGTTATCTTCCACGAGATACTACACAACCATTTGTCCAGTGGAGAGTGTTTAATATGAATGGTTATCTTCCACGAGATACTACACAACCATATGTCCATTGGAGAGTGTTTAATATGAATGGTCACCTTCCACGAGATACTACACAACCATATGTCTAGTGGAGAGTGTTTAATATGAATGGTTATCTTCCATGAGATACTACACAACCATATGTCCAGTGGAGAGTGTTTAATATTAATGGTTTTCTTCCACGAGATACTACACAACCATATGTCCAGTGGAGAGTGTTTAATATGAATGGTTATCTTCCATGAGATACTACACAACCATATGTCTAGTGGAGAGTGTTTAATATGAATGGTCACCTTCCATGAGATACTACACAACCATATGTCCAGTGGAGAGTGTTTAATATGAATGGTCACCTTCCATGAGATACTACACAACCATATGTCCAGTGGAGAGTGTTTAATATGAATTGTTATCTTCCACGAGATACTGCACAACCATATGTCCAGTGGAGAGTGTTTAATATGAATGGTCACCTTCCACGAGATACTACACAACCATATGTCCAGTGGAGAGTGTTTAATATGAATGGTCACCTTCCATGAGATACTACACAACCATATGTCCAGTGGAGAGTGTTTAATATGAATGGTCACCTTCCACGAGATACTACACAACCATATGTCCAGTGGAGAGTGTTTAATATGAATTGTTATCTTCCACGAGATACTGCACAACCATATGTCCAGTGGAGAGTGTTTAATATGAATGGTTACCTTCCACGAGTTACTACACGCATATTTGCCAAAAGAAGTGGTTTGTTAGAGAGTGCTATTTGTGTCTGTTTATAATAAACTTCTTATGACCAATACAACAGTCAACACTTAATTACAATGCATCACTTTCAAGAAAATAAAAAAGAAATATATTAAACCGTATACGACAGACGCGATGAAATTGATCACTATACTAAGACAATAATGGAATGATACTGGAAAGATAATAACGATAACTTTAAACCGCAAAGGATGGACGAGAACAATGAAATATACCACGAAACGATACAATATGCAATATCTGCCCCTGTTTAATGTACAGTGCTATCAATATAACGATTTGGGATTGGCACCACGATGTCTTTGAAATAATCACAAAAAATAAGGCATGCCTTTACATCTTACGCTGCATGTTTGACATTTACCAGAGTATCATATACACTGAGTTTTATAGTTACCAAGGTAATTAGATAAGTAATGACATTTATGCCTTAAAAAATTGAATTTTAAATTGATGGGCTCTTGGACTAAATATATAAATAGAGAAATATAACCTTTGAAAATAGCTTAAAAATGCATGAAGTATATAAGAAATCATTTAATGATATACGGTAAAAGTACAAAAGGTAGATATCATACATCATTTATGTTTTCAAACAAAATCGTTCCTTTCGTGTATACAGAGATAAGGGAAAGAAGAAATGATGTTGAGAGTTTTTTTTGTGGTGTAACACTGCAAATTTGAAAGTGAGGGACACCAGCATCGACAAACAAGAAGCAGTAGTGGCAATGTTCGGACCCAGGTTGTATGGTTCTCTACCTGATAATGCTGTTTGAGATCAAAATATAGTATAAAAGTTCAAAAATAAACAACTGAGACAATACAAGTTTAGGTGAGAACCTAAGGTGGACGTTCAATTGGGATTGAGGTTGAGTTTATACCACGGCATCACTACGTAACATTGTTACCTTGAAAGGAAACATAACCTACATAAGGCAATAATGACTTATGGTAATATTGAGCTTTTGCATTCTGTATGTATAAGACATTGTATTATTGTAATATTGAAAACAGAAAGGAAACAAAAAGGGGATGCTAATTTTGGGTATGTCTTGAGGGAACTTCCCGTAAATTGATTTGACTTTCCATGTATCTATCTTGAACTCACATTTATCAAAAACACGTATATAAGGAAAGCTTGAGCTTTTGTTATATTACATTGCACTTACTGCTTCCTGTTAAAAACAATTAAACAAAAGTAAAATTACGTCATACGAATTCGAGAAATTCAATACCTATAAGCATATATACGGCTTTACCATTTGACCGTTAATGCCAAAGATATGGATGATTTAAAGAGCCATCAATTCAAGGATGTTGATGAACATATATATAATCAATCTCTGCGAAATATATACACTTAATTTTTCACAGATTGTTTCGACCCAAAATAAGACAAGAAATTGCACTAATTAGTAAAGGTGTTTTCCAGTCTAAATATAGATCAAGTCTATTATTTTCAAGCGCAAAGCATGGTGGTCTAGCTCACACACCGTTTACAAAAACACGAAAGAAAAATAAAGTTTATGAGCAATGAAAGAAATCGAAATATATAATTTTTGGCGGTTATTTATTTACAATTTCGTTTAATAATGTATTTTCTACAGATATTGGAATAAATGTTTTACCCAACTAGGTATTTTGCTTGAATTTTATAATCAATAAGAAAATATTTGTCATAATTTGCTTGTCTTAGCTAATAAAACGTACATTAAACAGGCAATAATGTGTATATTCTCAGGACATTTAAAATCAGTGTTTATAAACCAATCGTCACATTTATTAATGTGTGACTAGGGTAGCCTAACTTCCAACAGAAGCACGTGCAGCACGTGGGTTGCTTTGGCGACTTGCGCTAAAGACGATCCTTCACTCTTCGTAAAGGCTAGTTGTTGTGTAGTACGTTTTATGCAATATCTGTTTATATGACGTCAGATACCCTTCGGGTGCGCTACTCGAAGTGGAACCTATCTCTGTAACCCAATTTCATTACATTGTCGTGATATGAAAATTATTTATCACATGTCATGTTGTAGATAACAGATTTCTCTAGCGATTGACGTTATAAGTATATTTTCCACAAATAATTTTGTATTTGAAACACTAACATCCTTGATGGCTCTTTAAAATGTATGTAAATAACAAGCCAAAATAATCAATGTATACATCAATGCCTCTTCAATGAATGTTCTTCTCAGTTTCAATGAATGCAATCAACATGTGCGAACTTCATATATTGTGGTTGTATGGACGCATCGTGTTTTTTTTAAAGTAAGTACGTTTTCGTAAACCGTTGACCGTTTACGATTAATATAAAACTGTATAAAGACTAGGCTGTACGTCTGATTAGATATGGTTGTTTATGATTTGAGATATAAGTAACGAAACGAGTCAATAATTAGTTTTGAACAAACATAGAAGTTTTAAATGAAATGTTGCTATGATTCGAGGGTGTATGCACTGTAGATAACATAGAAGAAGACTTACTCTGGGTAGGTTTTCAGCTCCTTCAGTTTGCCCTGCAGCAACGCACATGTTCGTAAATCCGAGGTATCCACAGCCCGGCGTCTGGCCACCCTGGGCGCAGGCTCCCCACTCTCCGACACCTGCTCCAAATGGCCGAACAGGGAGGGGTAGGGGGTGCTCCCCGACACGATGGAAGCCCTCCGTCTCTGGGACACATGCCGACTGCCCGTAGCCCCAATCATCGTGCGGGCTTTGTAGCGCAGTCGCCCGCTCGCTGAAAGAAAAGAAGAAAGTTTAGTTTTAGGTGAACATTAAGTCATAATGTACTAGTGTTTACAATGTGACGAGTGGCTTTACTGTTGGTGTACAAAACATCAAGTTGAAATACCCTGGTAAATGTAGTTTCAAGTTGAAGTCAGGGGTGAAACACAACAAGACGAGACTTTTAGTATAAAGAATATGCCCACCATCAAGGGAGAGCACCGCAATAAGCAAACACTACCTTCACTGTACAAATACTCAAACTGAACAAAGAGTAAGTCGAAATAGGTTATATTGATTCCCAGATTCAATACTATAATCTCAGACTATGAACGATAGGTGGAAGAACCGCCACCTACCATAACATGTATATACTGACAGAAACCCGTATGAACACAACGTTTGATTGCTTATGTCAATGAAGAGGCAGTATGACAATGATTACACGAAACAACACTGAGTCTTGTAACATATCGAGGAGGAGGACATACTGCTTATAGCAACAGTAACTTGTCTACACTGCCAGTCAGTCCATTTCGAATTAATCATCGAACTTGAACAGGGAGTTAGCAGAAAACGTGTCAAGAAGTTTGAGTCGTTTAGCAAGTCCTTCCAAAAGTGTACATATTTCCAGCAGTGTCTCTGGTGATCATCTCGGTGAAGGCATAATGAACAAGTCAATAAGATTGCTGACAAACTCACTCTCACACCTTCTAAAACAGAAGAATATGTTCCTGGTTGTTATTTCAGACTGCCAATACAAAGAGTTGCAATACCTTGATATTTCAAAATTACTTTCCTCATTAATAATAAATATTCAAAAGTAATATTGATTGTATTCCACATAGAAATAGCAGTTGTGTCATATTCAAGAAATGCGAACTTGAAAGTCAATAGCTAATTTGAATAATTCAGTGATTCGGTGACAAGGTAAGGGCAAATTTTCCAACAGAAGGCTCGTGGGATGATCGCTAACTGATCCACGTACCGCTCCTTCTAGCGATCTTAGCCCTCCATCGATCTTCCACAATTGTAACATGGGCTCTTGACTGATTTCAAAGGGCTGAGTTCGGATCCTCTTGGTCCACCATGAACACCAAGTACTAGCGTAAACCCCTACCCAAGTTATTTATTAGATATATAACAGTTGAAATACGTCTCACGTGTACATGCAGTGGTGGAATTACGTCTCCCCTTTATATGAAGTGGTGGAATTACGTCTACATTTTATATGAAGCAGTGGAAATACGTCTCACATGTATATGCAGTGGTGGAATTACGTCTCCCCTTTATATGAAGTGGTGGAATTACGTCTACCCTTCATATGAAGTGGTGGAATTACGTCTACCCTTTATATGAAGCAATGAAACTACGTCTCACATGTATATTCAGTGGTGGAATTACGTCTCCCCTTTATATGAAGTGGTGGAATTACGTCTCACATGTATATGAAGTGGTGGAACTACGTCTCACATGTATATTCAGTGGTGGAATTACGTCTCCCCTTTATATGAAGTGGTGGAATTACGTCTCCCCTTTATATGAAGTGGTGGAATTACGTCTACCCTTTATATGAAGTGGTGGAACTACGTCTACCCTTTATATGAAGCAATGGAAATACGTCTCACATGTATATGCAGTGGTGGAATTACGTCTCCCCTTTATATGAAGTGGTGGAATTACGTCTACATTTTATATGAAGCAGTGGAATTACGTCTCACATGTATATGCAGTGGTGGAATTACGTCTCCCCTTTATATGAAGTGGTGGAATTACGTCTACCCTTCATATGAAGTGGTGGAATTACGTCTACCCTTTATATGAAGCAATGAAACTACGTCTCACATGTATATTCAGTGGTGGAATTACGTCTCCCCTTTATATGAAGTGGTGGAATTACGTCTCACATGTATATGAAGTGGTGGAATTACGTCTACCCTTTATATGAAGCAATGAAACTACGTCTCACATGTATATTCAGTGGTGGAATTACGTCTCCCCTTTATATGAAGTGGTGGAATTACGTCTACCCTTTATATGAAGTGGTGGAATTACGTCTACCCTTTATATGAAGCAATGAAACTACGTCTCACATGTATATGCAGTGGTAGAATTACGTCTCCCCTTTATATGAAGTGGTGGAATTACGTCTCCCCTTTATATGCAGTGGTAGAATTACGTCTCCCCTTTATATGAAGCAATGAAACTACGTCTCACATGTATATGCAGTGGTAGAATTACGTCTCCCCTTTATATGAAGTGGTGGAATTACGTCTCCCCTTTATATGCAGTGGTAGAATTACGTCTCCCCTTTATATGAAGTGGTGGAATTACGTCTACCCTTCATATGAAGTGGTGGAATTACGTCTACCCTTTATATGAAGCAATGAAACTACGTCTCACATGTATATTCAGTGGTGGAATTACGTCTCCCCTTTATATGAAGTGGTGGAATTACGTCTACCCTTTATATGAAGTGGTGGAATTACGTCTACCCTTTATATGAAGCAATGAAACTACGTCTCACATGTATATGCAGTGGTAGAATTACGTCTCCCCTTTATATGAAGTGGTGGAATTACGTCTCCCCTTTATATGCAGTGGTAGAATTACGTCTCCCCTTTATATGAAGTGGTGGAATTACGTCTCACATGTATATGCAGTGGTAGAATTACGTCTCCCCTTTATATGAAGTGGTGGAATTACGTCTACCCTTCATATGAAGTGGTGGAATTACGTCTACCCTTTATATGAAGCAATGAAACTACGTCTCACATGTATATTCAGTGGTGGAATTACGTCTCCCCTTTATATGAAGTGGTGGAATTACGTCTCACATGTATATGAAGTGGTGGAATTACGTCTACCCTTTATATGAAGCAATGAAACTACGTCTCACATGTATATTCAGTGGTGGAATTACGTCTCCCCTTTATATGAAGTGGTGGAATTACGTCTACCCTTTATATGAAGTGGTGGAATTACGTCTCACATGTATATGAAGTGGTGGAATTACGTCTACCCTTTATATGCAGTGGTAGAATTACGTCTCCCCTTTATATGAAGTGGTGGAATTACGTCTACCCTTCATATGAAGTGGTGGAATTACGTCTCCCCTTTATATGCAGTGGTAGAATTACGTCTACCCTTCATATGAAGTGGTGGAATTACGTCTACCCTTTATATGAAGCAATGAAACTACGTCTCACATGTATATTCAGTGGTGGAATTACGTCTCCCCTTTATATGAAGTGGTGGAATTACGTCTCACATGTATATGAAGTGGTGGAATTACGTCTACCCTTTATATGAAGCAATGAAACTACGTCTCACATGTATATTCAGTGGTGGAATTACGTCTCCCCTTTATATGAAGTGGTGGAATTACGTCTCACATGTATATGAAGTGGTGGAATTACGTCTACCCTTTATATGAAGCAATGAAACTACGTCTCACATGTATATTCAGTGGTGGAATTACGTCTCCCCTTTATATGAAGTGGTGGAATTACGTCTCACATGTATATGAAGTGGTGGAATTACGTCTACCCTTTATATGCAGTGGTAGAATTACGTCTCCCCTTTATATGAAGTGGTGGAATTACGTCTACCCTTCATATGAAGTGGTGGAATTACGTCTCCCCTTTATATGCAGTGGTAGAATTACGTCTACCCTTCATATGAAGTGGTGGAATTACGTCTACCCTTTATATGAAGCAATGAAACTACGTCTCACATGTATATTCAGTGGTGGAATTACGTCTCCCCTTTATATGAAGTGGTGGAATTACGTCTCACATGTATATGAAGTGGTGGAATTACGTCTACCCTTTATATGAAGCAATGAAACTACGTCTCACATGTATATTCAGTGGTGGAATTACGTCTCCCCTTTATATGAAGTGGTGGAATTACGTCTACCCTTTATATGAAGTGGTGGAATTACGTCTCACATGTATATGAAGTGGTGGAATTACGTCTCCCCTTTATATGCAGTGGTGGAATTACGTCTCACATGTATATGAAGTGGTGGAATTACGTCTCCCCTTTATATGCAGTGGTGGAATTACGTCTCACATGTATATGCAGTGGTGGAATTACGTCTCACATGTATATGAAGTGGTGGAATTACGTCTACCCTTTATATGAAGTGGTGGAATTACGTCTCCCCTTTATATGAAGCAGTGGAAATACGTCTCACGATTACTTGCAGTGGTGAGGGAAATACTGCAAGGCCTAAATCAGCCAGTAATGGAGACTGGCAAGAGTTATGCCTTGCGTTGGGAAGTTGATGTTGTGTCGGAAATAAATACGTCTAGCTTTATATGTTGTGGTGGAAATAAATATCTCCGGCTTTTATATGTTGTGGTGGAAATAAACACTCTAGCTTTTATATGCTGTGGTGGAAATAAATATATCTAGCTTTTATATGCTGCGGTGAAAATAAATACGTATCGCTTTTATATGTTGTGGTGGGAATAAATACGCCTAGCTTTTATATGTTGTGGTGGGAATAAACACTCTAGCTTTTATATGTTGTGGTGGGAATAAATATTCTAGCTTTTATAAGCTGCGGTGAAAATAAATACGTCTCGTTTGTATATGTTGTGGTGGAAATAAATACGCCTAGCTTTTATATGTTGTGGTGGAAATACGCCCCAAGATTATTTAAGATCGTGGTCACCAAGCAGTGTAGACCAACTCTCAACATATGCACATGCCCAGATGAAACACGTACATACACCTCCACGAGTATTCGCTGTAACGGTATTATACGTTCATGCTGCAGAATGTCGGGACAGAACTTCAACTGACGGGTTATGATGAAACATTGAAACTTCAAAAACCCTTTCCTTCTTTGCTATCAGACACCAACTAGCTTTGTCTCCAGCATGACTCCATGTGAGTCCAGATATCTGGTTGACTTACCCCTTTTTAAAGCTCGACTAAGTAACTCGACGAACGGCCCCATGCATTATCCAATAACAATCCAGACAGGACAACGCAGCATCGACTACATAGCGCCGAGTGCTAAATAAATGACATTTAAAATGCTGCATGCCCACGCAGTATTTAAGAAAGTACATTCTTCCATGCTATTGAACGTTATAATTTCATATGAAATATTAATGAAGGCGATTACGATATATCGATATCCATGCACTGTAAGAATATGACAGGTGAGACTTGTACAGCAGACATGTTTCGTTATCAATAACGATATCTGACACCACACGTCGACTTGTTAAGATAACTTTTAACTTTTAAAAGCATAGCTAATGCGAAATTTGGCACCGAACGCAGATATCTTTAAAATACCTAAACAAATGAAAGAGACACGCTACCGTTATATCGAGTTAAAGCGCTTCTGGTTCATTTGGCAAAGTCAAATATTCATGAACCGGAGTCTGAGTTGAGTTTGTAAATTGTTAAATTAAGATGAACGAGACAGACTGTCTTCTACAATTGGTAACTTTGAAATACATTGATAGTTTACAGAGACAACTCAGTTTGATCAATACCACCAGGATTATTATAACTAGCATTAAGAACATTACTGCATAACGGGAATAATTATCTAAACTCGTCTCTACCTAACCGCCCAGCTAGAGTAGTTTCATAAATATTAGTACTTTAAGTTAGTACTCATAAATACCGTTATTCATTTCTTCTTTCAAATCATGTAGTAACAGAATCTTGTCACAAACCTCTGTCGTTTCTGGCATGTACGGATTTGGAAAAGGACCCCTGTACTAAGCTCGGTTGTTTCATATCAATACCAGAACAATTCGTGAAGGAAGGGAGAGAACTCTTGGTCTCTTGCAGCTAACTCACAACAGATTGACTGAACTCTCGAAGTGTTCACTTCATAACAACTTGCAGATATTCATACGACAGTGAAACTATTACACTAAATAATATTTAAAAATGAGTCTCAGACAGACAGATATGAAGAAATTAATGGATAGAGTGTCACCTGCGTTCAGACGGTACTTCCGTCGTGGGCGCTTCAAGAAGAACATAGTCTCGATATGGTTCTGCAGATGGTAAATGTTCCAGATTATGATGTTCTATAGCAGATATCTATGATTTTCAGTTGTTCATATTGGACACAGTGTATCTGATACAGATATAACGAGTGCAAGGCTGCCGTGCAAATGGCAGCAACAATATAGGTAATCAAGACACAAGCGGACTCACAGTTGATAGACAGTACACGTGCAGACAAGGCCACATTCACTCGACTCATTGAGACATCGACACCACGTGGAGCACACACGCAGAGATAAGTAATTACCTGTGCTTGTGGAGGGCACGTTGATTGCGACAATATAGCTATTTAGATATTCCCTTTGGGGGAACAATAATGTCCATAAAGTAGGTCTAGTCAGTATATAAGTATGTTTTATTCATTGTCCATAAATATAATCTACATTGTTTTTAGATAATTGTTCTTTACGAGCAAAAGTTATAATTTTGGACAGTTAAACTTGCACGATAACATTTTCTCATATATTATAAATGAGGAATATTTATTTTTCGTTCTGGACACCTCCCTAGAACTTGACTTGTCATAATTCGGTAGAAAACGAAAACCGTATTTTAGTTGAGTTTTATTCCTGTTATTTCGCCAATAAACATTAAAAAAAACTAATCTATTAAGCTGAGATTCAACCTTTAACAACTGTCAATGAAAATATGGACTTGACAATAGATTCAGAACCTCCAAACACTCTAAATAAACCAGCGAAAACAAACAAAGATTTCAATATTCCTAAAGTACACACCGATGACAGGTTTGGTTCTTTGTTTAGCTTTCTTTGCGTTAAGTGGAGTTGTGTGCATTATGTAGAACATGCTGAAATATTTAAATGCAGAGATGTTAAGCGATGTGATAATTGGTTCGCTGTTGCCATGACATTTTGAAAAGCTCTTTATATTCCAAATATATCTACGTGATCATCTCTGACGAATCGATTCATCATCATCAATGACAAGACACCAATTGTGTAAATATTGATGTTCCGACTTCCTCTATGTTATATCTACATGTGCAGTTGTGTAAGTAAATGACGCGCTTCTCCAACTCGGTGGATTATTCAAGCCATGTATAAAATACAATAGCGGTCAGGAAATACTTTCCACTGCATGCATTGCGCTACTCATTACGTGTATTAGAGGAGCTGTGGATGGTATGAATGTAGTTGTCGAGTATAAGTGAACCAAGAACGGCACTTCCCTCACTATAAAGATGTCATCTTCATTGTGGGAGTCGCAATAAAAGGCACTGTAGCACGTTTTTAGCATTTCATTTTTTTCTTTAAATTTGCCATTTATTATTAAAGTTTATACAATATATTGTTCTGAAAGAGGGAAACATCTCATTACACGAACCGATAAGCCATTTATATTGAACACGTTTGTACGTATTAGAAGAAAATGCTGCGTCGTAAAAACCGTGGAAATTTGTGTGGAGCTCTTCAGTGTGAGAGGTAGATTTGCAGGTCTTATGCGATTTTAGAGTTCAGACAGCAAGATGGTTAACCATTCCAGAACAACTCCCATGATTATTAGAATACATTTCGAATTATTTTGAATTTGATCTATTTTCAAAAGACATAGTTCTTCAAACAGGTCATTACAGCTAAATATGACCGGATGTTTACCGTAACTTTGATTGCAAACGTGATGCAAGGGTTCACTCCTTGTGAAGAAATGACGTATTAAAGCTAGTTCCTATACAGAATATAGAAATAACACGGTGTTTTAGAAATACTTTCCATTTAGATATAGTGAAGAAATATAACATGGTTATATTTGGGATGACACAACCTTCAATAGTACAAATTCTTGTACTTTTTCGGGCGGAGTCCCATGCGGGATTCGAACCCACAACCTCAGTGTAAGGCAACTGTCGCCACCATTGACTGTACCAACAGCTTATCACACGACCATTTCGACTTGTCTCATTGTCGACTTACTCTGAGGGCGTGGGTTCGAATCCCGCATGGGACTCGGCCCGAACAAGTACAAGAATCTGTACTATTGAAGGTTGTGTCATCCCAAATATAACCATGTTATAACACGGTGTTTGTTAAGATATCTAATTTGATTTGAAGAGATGTTGAAATAATTGGTTTTCCGCCCCTGGACTTTGTGTGTAAATCATGTAGCCATCATCATGTGCTAACATTGTGCATATCTGCAACACATTTATAAACATATTACTTAGTCACAATCAGCACTGAGAGACAAGAGCATCATACACCACTCCTAAAACAAGGACATTCCTTATCGCGTATGGTGCCATGGACACTGTGCAATTGACACTTTTTCTTATATGTTTCTGACACTTTTTTATCATTCGTAATAGTAAGTTTTTGGGGAAAATGCGTGTTGTCATCTTTTTTCCACTTGTGGAAATCAATCCTCCAATAACCATAAACTGTTCGGGAGTGACGGTATTTCTTTGCTAAAGTAGATAAGGGTGTGTTATTGAGACAGTAAGGATCAACTGCGTACACCGCATACTCCTGTAGTTATGTGCAGTCTTAAACAAGGCACGAAACAATTGACTCTTTATGGAGGAGCGCCTGACCGACTTCCATCATAACCATCTATTGATATTCCCTGCTTCATTACGCCTAATAACAAGAACTACGGCAAAAACCACACGAAGACAGACGAATGGACATACGGAGGGTCTCGCTGATTGGCCAGTGACCAACATTGATTTGGGAGCTGAATCAAGTAGACACATACACCGACTGATGTACATACACACTTATCATTGATCTCAGCTGGCCGCAGTCAAATTAGACCAGTGTAATCATACACAGACGATCGCGCATATTGGATTGTGATCTCTGTTTAATCTTTCCTTGCAGGCGTTGGTTCTCACAGTGAAAATACTTTTTCACTCATAACTACCAGTGATCATAACCCGAGTTCCCACATGAAAGGATTTAGTCTCTTCTCGTAACTAATAACTAAGCTATCAGCAGTCATCATTCCGCTGCAAACACCAGACTCACCAAGCCTGTAATTGCTGCCATTATATTTCTGTCCCCATCATCTCGATCTGTTGTGCTGGAACAATGATTACTTTATTTAAGAAGAGTCACGCAGTATTTGTATCATGTGACGCTCCCATGGTGCCTCGTAAGCTTGCATGATGACGTCATCAACATGAGGTAGACGGGCAAGTGACACTGCTTCTGCTTGCCGAACTTTCAAACGATAGTTCTCATTTGACACCGCTAGTTCAGTATGATCGTGTGATGCAGCAATGACTTGTCCAGTCTCCTTCGCTGATAGGGCAGAATCAACATCAATAAAACATCAGTTTGTTCTCTAAAGTTCACAACAGAATTCTCGGCGACCCGACAACACTTAAAGCCGCCCATACGATTCGTCTTATACTGCAGATGAAGTGTAGACAATTACGACAGAACGTCTTCAGATATTAACTATTCCGATTAAAAATGTAGGTCTAATGACTCGTTTCTATCACTGAATTAAAACAAACATCAAATAAACCCATGTGACGACACTATATTGACAAGGTAGATTTTATTTATCGAATGACAAATAATCTTTTTCTTAACTTTACCCATGAACACACGTATCAAATGCTTTTACAAAATAGGACCATAAAACATTATTTTTGCCCTTCAAACTGACCGAACCGTGTTCCTTAGGGAAACTCCCTCTTGTTTCCTATTCTGAAATGACCTGCGGGAAAGCTTTTAAGTTTCCTGTATGTACATATATATGTATATATATTTGGGTTGTACCAGAAAGCTTAAAGCTACATCCAATTCAGCCACAGAGCTCAGTAAGTTAATCGTCAAGATGGCATCTAAATCTATCACACATGAGACCTATAATATTCACAGTATCCTACTGTTAGCGAGGCTTGGAGGAATGTATACCAAACAATACGTACACTAGACTAGAGGCCTTCTTTCCCAAGGTTGTTTACTTTAGTCATTTCTTCCTACGTAACAACTTGTGTAACCTCTCGGGAGAGATTGCACTAACCATATTGATTACGTCTTAAACGATTTATACCAGAATGTGGGTAACTGTTATCGAAGTGAATAAAACATGTTCAAAGTAAAACAAATATATTTCTACCTGATATCAAAAGAAAAAACATGAACTGCACAAACACATAATATCCGACTCTAAAGGTCATCGAATGAACACGTGAAATGACTTGAAAACAAATCCCACAAAGCATGCGATATTTAAAGGTGTGTTGATTTGTGTATACATAATGCATGCTGAGAGGGTGCTGTGACGTGATGAAAGAAGTGTTTCTGAACAAGAGATCGCTTCTTGCTCTGTAGTGTTAGGGTTATACTCGCTGTGACAACTAGACTGGTAACCTGGAGACACTCTACACAGGCTGAACTGAAAAATCTCTTTGACTGAATACACACTGAGTCGATACGATATCTCTTGTTATGATCCACCATTGGTAAAATACACAAGTTAAAGAAACCAGAATGAAACGACATTGCGATAGAAGTATTCATCATCGAGTTTCGTCATTGCGAGAGGAACAGCATGCATGACGTCATTGCGAGAGGAACAGCATGCATGACGTCATTGCGAGAGGAACAGCATGCATGACGTCATTGCGAGAGGAACAGCATGCATGACGTCATTGCGAGAGGAACAGCGTGCATGACGTCATTGCGAGAGGAACAGCATGTCATTTAGAGCTTTGTCTGAGTTCTGATATAGTTCTCAATGTAGAATGCACTATGTGAATAAACGTGAACATAACTATTAAACAGTATACCAACAAATCAACCAAACGCGCTGAAGGTTGAACGAAAATAGCTTCGCCTGACAAACGTTTTTAGTATGAGTAGGCATTTATGATGAATAAATTGCGATCATTTGAATCATTTCAACCTTACCATAATACTTGTATTTCTGCATTCGTACTTCCTTACTGTCATTTTTGTTTATTTTCCAAGTTGTTTCATCAAAGGGATCAGGGTCACGTCTTTTATTACTTCGTTTCCATTGCGGTTGACCTATGTCTGGTCGATTGAGTGAATACTGAGTGTTCATCCAGTGTTGCCTGGCGAACAGGTCCCAGAAAGAAGCATATCGTCGGCGGGGAAAACGCCTTTTCCTGCTGCTTTCTGAATCTGAACCATTGTCAGACACATCATCACCAAGAGTTACCTCCTCTAGGTCACGTGACACTTCCGGGTCAAGGTCAGTGTTACCTTCCGAGTTGAAGGCTGGTTGAGGTTGAGAGACGTTAGAAGATGAGTTGATATCTCCGGGATGTCCAGTGTCGTCCTCTTCAACACCATCACCTTCATCCTGCACACACGCCGCCCCATGCCCGTCCATATCGCTTGAAGTATCCACACCTTGGAATCTCACACTTCCGCTCTTTTTATCCTTCTTGTTCTTGCGCAAAAGCTCAAAGGTAACGGTAGGAGGGTTGTTTTCCGGAAGCTCTGAAGTGGCCATGTTGGTTGAGGCTGTATTCACTGAAGCGGTTGTTGTGTGGTGTGGTGCTGTGTGCCGGACCCCTCCTATTGTTAGTATAGACTCTTCCTCCTCGGAGCAACCCCGACCCACACCACGGTGTACAGGGCTAGATTGATCAACACTAGATTGGTGGCAGTCCTCACAACTATTGACAAAGTCATTTTGAATAAGTTCAGTAATACATCCTTGTCCTCTATTGGCGTATCGCTGCTTCTCTTTACACGGCTCAAGTGGTATATGCTCCGCCGAGGGACTCCCAAGGGTGGTCCCGCTCAGAATTGGACCGTCCAACGGGCTAATATCCGACAATTTCGCCGCATTATATCTGGCCTTGGCATCTTTACCATTCCGATCCTTTATGTCGTTTTTATAATCGGGCCTGCTTATCCCATGACTACCCTTGTGTTTCCTCATTAAATCAATTCCAAAGCTTCGATTTTTACAAGGTTGCTGCACAAAAGCCGACGAAACCGGTCTTTTGTTCAAGCACAATTCTTCTTTTGGAAAAGAAACTTCTATTGTTTGTAAACAGAGCAAAGGAGAATCGATGGAACTAACATTAACACCCAGAGTTTTCACTTCACGGCTCTCCACACTCGGAACAGGTTTTAACTCCGTCTTCCAAGATGACGAAACGTTTTCCATTATTATATGAACGTAATTAATGCACAGGGCGACTCCTCGTAAAACCAGTCAAAGCACGCAGGTATGTTTCTTTCCATAAATTAGCTTACTTAATTTTCAGACTTGCTTTGCTGACGCTTCAGTAGTCAGAGATGGACTCTCTTCGCTCGTGTAGACAGACGACAATTAAATAAACTTGGCTACACCTTTAAGTGGCGTTCTCATACACCCGCCCAACACTAGCCGGCAGTTCTATTACAGAATATTCAATAATGTATAACAATCCCTTTCGTGACTGCTTCCACTAATGTAGTGTATTAATGGTATTACAATACATGGGCCAGCTCTATTGAAAATGGACCCTTCTACCTGAAAGGTTGCTTCTTCGGTCCACATGGGTAATTACTGCGTCTACTTTCCAGGCCTGATTGTTTGGCGCAGAGGTAGATGGCAGCAGTTGTGGTGCTGGGACACACGGGGCCGTGGCGCTAGATTTGTTTTAGATTGTCAATAGTTCCGAGGACCGGCAGGACTGCCCCTGGTGATTTGACACGCAGAACGCATCTTCTTCATAACACGACTCAAGTTTTCTCTTGTTTTAGATATTCTCACACAAACCATGTATCGACTTTAATGCGTTTACCCTGTAAAGGAGATTAGCTGATAACGACATTTCCCTGTTTCAATCAATTTACATTGGCAATTTAATGTGCTTATTTGATGTTCTTGTAATTCAATAGATTGGAATGACATTTCTTGTTTTCTATCCTAATTGGGATTTGTGTTTATCTGACGAATTCAAGTTTTGCTGCTTTAAGCGATTCAGGGAGAACAATAGGGTCAATAGGATTACAGCAGGGCATTGATGCAGAAAGCAAATCGACAAATGAAGTTTCAGAACAGATTTGGGATAAATGTAAATCAAGCTAGACTACACTCCCTGGATAACAGTACACTAGAAGCGACAGAACAGACTAATACAGCGGAGACATGGACCATTATTCACCTATGGATGCAATTACATTCTAGCCGAATTTGAACAACGATCCGCCGAGACCTCAGTTAAACAATTGGGTTGACTGCTTTTGAATATCATTACACTTCTTTATTTAAAACCATCTGAGGATTTTAACCATCGGGATTGTGAAAACTATTTATTGTTTTATCATTACTTGCGTCTCGAATCATCTTTCTGTATATACTTTCGTTCACTCTGTGTCAGCAATATGTAATAATAACGTTTCGACAAGTCATGATATATCTGTGATTTCCTCTCATTTATTTCCGCAGTTCTGCCTGGACTGATGCATCACAAGGTGGAAGCGTCACTTCTGTCTATGTGAGGTGTCATGTTTGGTCCACACATGATCGATGACTTGAGAAGTTTGTTAAACTTCATGGTGCTCTCATCAATGTATTCATGGCAACGAAACAGTATAATATGTAATTACTCCTTCTGTCCAATGATCTGACGGACCCTCATCCTGAAGGCTAGGTAATTACTCTTTATGTCCAATCATCTGACGGACCCTCATCCTGCAGGCTAATTAAGTAATTACTCCTTCTGTCCAATGGTCTGATGATGCCGCATCTTGCAGGCTAAGTAATTACGACTTCTGTCCAATCATCTGATGATACCGCATCTTGCAGGTTTAGTAATTACTCCTTCTGTCCAATGATCTGATGATACAGGCTAAGTAATTACTCCTTCTGTCCAATGATCTGATGATGCCGCATCTTGCAGGCTAAGTAATTACTCCTTCTGTCCAATGATCTGATGATGCCGCATCTTGCAGGCTAAGTAATTACTCCTTCCGTCCAATGATCTGACGATACCGCATCTTGCAGGCTAAGTAATTACGACTTCTGTCCAATCATCTGACGGACCCTCATCCTGCAGGCTAAGTAATTACGACTTCTGTCCAATGATCTGACGGACCCTCATCCTGCAGGCTAGGTAATTACGACTTCCGTCCAATGATCTGACGGACCCTCATCCTGCAGGATAAGTAATTACCACTTCTGTGCAATCATCTGACGGACCCTCATCCTGCAGGCTAAGTAATTAGTCCTTCTGTCCAATGATCTGACGGACCCTCATCCTGCAGGCTAGGTAATTACGACTTCTGTCCAATCATCTTACGGACCCTCATCCTGCAGGCTAAGTAATTACGACTTCTGTTCAATCATCTGACGGACCCTCATCCTGCAGGCTAAGTAATTACAACTTCTGTCCAATCATCTGACGATACCGCATCTTGCAGGCTAAGTAATTAGTCCTTCTGTCCAATGATCTGATGATACCGCATCCTGCAGGCTAAGTAATTACTCCTTCTGTCCAATGATCTGATGATACCGCATCTTGCAGGCTAAGTAATTACTTCTTCTGTCCAATGATCTGATGATACCGCATCCTGCAGGCTAAGTAATTACTCCTTCTGTCCAATGATCTGATGATACCGCATCCTGCAGGCTAAGTAATTACTTCTTCTGTCCAATGATCTGATGATACCGCATCTTGCAGGCTAAGTAATTACTTCTTCTGTCCAATGATCTGATGATACCGCATCTTGCAGGCTAAGTAATTACTTCTTCTGTCCAATGATCTGATGATACCGCATCCTGCAGGCTAAGTAATTACTCCTACTAGGTAAGCCAGACATAGAGATATACGAGATACGTATGAAGATGAAGTGCCGACCTGGATCAACTGTTCGGCGGTACATTGGAGGAGAAAAGTATCCAGTGTGCTTAGGTGGATTGATGATGACGAGAAGGTGGAGGAGAGGGAGCAAGGTATAGTGTCTACCACCCAGCGGGAGCTACCTCTCAATATAGACAGACTCGTGAAGGATATAACGAGGAGGATATATATAATAGTCGTATATCAGCTTTATCCCTCAATTCAATTCTTAGATCTGATTGATAAAACATTTTGAGACTTCACAAATGTGTCTGTATACTATAATTAATTAATTGATTGATGTATTACCGTTAATATTCACCGAGTTAAACTTGAATTGGGGGTTTATGTAGCTTTCAAGTCTGTGATACTAACACGCGCTTTGTGTGTATATACTACATTCGTCAAGTGAGTTACTTTTCTAAAACGTTACGTTTGTCTTTGTTTCAGTTTGAGAAAGCCTCCCGCCACTGTTGACACAGTACAGGTGCAGCTAGGTACACGGGCAGATCTACATGCTTGGGAGTGTATAGATTTCCTCTTTCAGTGGTAATATCAGTTCGCACGATAGCAATCTATCTCGTCTAAGAACTTGATAGTTTTCAGTCTGAAAACTTGATGCAAGTACGAAACTATTCTGTCATTTATCTTTACAAGGGGGCATAACTCCCGCCACCTTTCCCGCCAGAACGACATCAACTCCATGTATCAGTTCATATTGAGGAAGTCAGTTTATATCACTTGACTTGTGGGTCGAATTTGTTTGACTCAATAAAGTACATTCCTGCTTTAATTGTCAGTTCTTGTGTAGGTTTTGGAGAAGGTAAGACAACTACAATAAGAACAGTTTCTCGACTGGTTTCAACCACGAAATACATATTTTGAACGAGCATTTCCATTCCATAAACATTAATCTAAATAGCAAAACTCAATTAAGATTGAATGTTGCAGCCGAGTTCAATATACCAACATGCATCTCAAGATACAATGAAGTATGTATTGAAACATATCAAATTCTGAAAAAACCTGCTTTTCTACAACTGGCTGATAGAAGCATACTTAAACGTATTTCTCTTCAAGGGACACCAAACTGGGTAGGAAAGTGAGTGCTATGGTAATTGACAGATGTCGTGCAGATAGAGAAATCTCCACTAGAACATGACCGATACCAATGCTACAATCTCCTGCCGTTTTATTATTTTTCTATTTTTACATGCTGCCCCTCACCAGGGAATTCTAAAACACAGCCCGTGGAGAAACACGGAATGGGATTGTCGTTTGAAGCTAATTTAATGATTATTAGGGATGAGCGAGGGGACTGCATCAATAGATTGATTGACAGCGATATAGACATGACACAATTCCGATGCGCTCAATGAGTTTATGGCAACGCTGCTTTGCATGCAAGAGGCTGGCCAGCGCACTTCATTATTGGGAAATAATTGCTATTTCAGGTTTGTCGAAACCCCTGTCAAAACTGTCCCGTCATTCGCATTGTGTACGTACAGCTCCAGAAGAACATGTCTTCTTGTAGGAATGTTGAAGAAATAACCGACCTGTCCATGCGGGATTTCAGTAATCATAACCTTTACAGACATTTTTGGCATAGTATGTCGCCTGCTATGTAATCATGTTAAATGTTCGTCGGCCGTTTTTAATGCGTCAATAAATCGGCGAAGGAAAAATCGAAATGTATTCTGCATATGGTGGTGTACACGTAAATCAATAAGCGAGTAAATATTAACATGACAACCTGTCAGTCAAACAACATGCATCAGCAACATAGCAGAAACAACATGCATCAGCAACATAGCAGAAACAACATGCATCAGCAACATAGCAGAAACAACATGCATCAGCAACATAGCAGAAACAACATGCATCAGCAACATAGCAGAAACAACATGCATCAGCAACATAGCAGAAACAACATGCATCAGCAACATAGCAGAAACAACATGTATCAGCAACATAGCAGAAACAACATGCATCAGCAACATAGCAGAAACAACATGCATCAGCAACATAGCAGAAACAACATGCATCAGCAACATAGCAGAAACAACATGCATCAGCAACATAGCAGAAACAACATGCATCAGCAACATAGCAGAAACAACATGCATCAGCAACATAGCAGAAACAACGAATGTGGGTGAAGAACCACCACATCCAACAGACATGAAACCATCTGGAACTATTCCAATACAGAAGACAGGGTACCATGTGGAACTATTGCAATACAGCACATGAACCATCTGGAACCATTCCAATACAGAAGACAAGGTACCATGTGGAACTATTGCAATACAGCACATGAACCATCTGGAACCATTCCAATACAGAAGACATAATACCATGTGGAACTATTACAATGTAGAAGACATGAACCACGTGGAACTATTACAATACAGCACATGAACCATCTGGAACTATTCCAATACAGAAGACATGATACCATGTGGAACTATTGCAATACAGCACATGAACCATCTGGAACCATTCCAATACAGAAGACATGATACCATGTGGAATTATTGCAATACAGCACATGAACCATCTGGAACCATTCCAATACAGAAGACATGATACCATGTGGAACTATTACAATATAGAAGACATGAACCATGTGGAACTATTACAATACAGCACATGAACCATCTGGAACTAATCCAATACAGAAGACATGATACCACGTGGAACTATTGCAATACAGCACATGAACTATCTGGAACCATTCCAATACAGAAGACATGATACCATGTGGAACTATTGAAATACAGCACATGAACTATCTGGAACCATTCCAATACAGAAGACAAGATACCATGTGGAACTATTGAAATACAGCACATGAACTATCTGGAACCATTCCAATACAGAAGACATGATACCATGTGGAACTATTGCAATACAGCACATGAACTATCTGGAACCATTCCAATACAGAAGACAAGATACCATGTGGAACTATTGCAATACAGCACATGAACCATCTGGAACCATTCCAATACAGAAGGCATGATATCATGTGGAACTATTGCAATACAGCACATGAACTATCTGGAACCATTCCAATACAGAAGACAAGATACCATGTGGAACTATTGCAATACAGCACATGAACCATCTGGAACCATTCCAATACAGAAGACAAGATACCATGTGGAACTATTGCAATACAGCACCCATGAAACTATACGGAACCATTTCAATACAGCATATATGAAACCCCCCTGAATAATTGTAATACAGCACATAAAAATACAAAAAAATACATTTAAAACCATTTAAAAAAATACATTTCTTAGGTAAACCATTACAGTAAAATACATATGAAACGCACTACAACATGTATTAAACAACCCAACTATTCTACTCGTATAAATAACTACATTCAACATTCTAACAACAACTCCCCAAAGTTCTGCCCAATTTCCTTTTAGAGTCAATGAAAATCAATGCACCTTTTAAAATTTTACCGTTTTGACCTCATTTAAAACTTTCCTTTTTTTCATAACAATCGGCACTTTCAGTAATGGTCCATATAATCCAAAGAGCAAAATCGGTATTTAAGTAATTAAGGCATACAAGAGAAATAAAGCTGAAAATACTGCATTGCAACAGCTGTGAACAACCTAGATTCATTGCCGTATATTGGTAAATGAAGCTTTCAACACGCTAATGATTTTCAGAAAATAACAACTTCAGTTAGGTTATATCAACTAGAGAGAACTGACATCGGACATACACACATCTTGGCGGGGACCTAGGTGATTGGCAGCGAGTAAATAACTTATAACTCTTCAATTACATCCTCTTTCATCTTCACTACCTATATTCTTCTTTGATCCAGGCGTCCTTTCCAAACATGCAAGGTTTTCGTAACAAACCTTTTTCAGTTTCGAATTAAAAATCTACGCTATTACAGTAATTGAAGGCACGGAAAACGTTACATGCCTTTGAAAAGCTTACATTCGTGATGAAAATAATTTGCGATCAGATCTGACGCGCCACAGCGATCAACTGATTGGTTTTCTGGGTATTAATCCCCGTGCATCATGGCTGGCTAACAGATCATCTAATGACGGGCGAGAATTGTTCATTCTTACATGAACCCGCGGTTGCAGTGAAAATCACTTTCTGTAAATAATGAAGTATTACGGCTTTTATAATAATTCTGATTATAAATGTAACATAAAAGAGAACAACTTAATTAAAATGAAATTGATATCAAACATATATGAACGTCAACACTGACAGATTCACATTTCTATCTCTTAACAATTATGTGTAAATACATGGATAGAGTAAAATAAAACATTTGGACGAACATTTTGGTTGTGACTTTCAGAGTTGAAACGACATTTTGAGAGTTAGGCAACTCTCCCTGAAAGTATCAACAAGCGCTTCAGGGATACACGCACGTCAGTTAAACCAGACTCCTACGTATTTCATTCATTTACCAAGGGAGGCGTTACAGACGTTTGTGACGTCATTGCCGGAGGAAGGGAGGATTAGTTCCTCAATACCTCTGAAGGTGTTCAGGTCATGTTCGGTTAGTAAAGCATCAGGGATATACGTATATACGTTATGTACATTCATCTGGAACAAATCTATAATATATATATATGAAAATACAATTGTCGAAGAAATCACGATGATAAACAGTTTAAAACATATTCCACCTCCCTGGTCTCATATAGAAAAAATAAATAAAATGTTCGAAGAAATTACGATGATTTGACGATTATAAATATAATCATCATTTTTCTGATTTTCAATTTCCCAAATACAATTTTTTACAATGTGATTTTGCAAGAGCGATGGGGAAAAACTGTTTTCCAAATATCAAAACTTAAAACAACAATTTTCCAGGTCATAGAAGAAACCCGCTTTGATCGGAAGACTGGCGGTCACAGAAAACCAGTTCTGTGCACTTACAACTTTTACTTCCTCTAATCCAAAGTTATTGCAGCGTTCCTTCACTCTGACATTTAACTTTGCAAAACAAATGCATCTGCAAGTGTTGCCTTGCTGTAAAAACAACCTTCGAAACAGGAAGTGTCTCTCTAAACACTTTCCATACTGAATTAGCCACGCAAACTAGAATGTGAATGGTAATTTATTTATCATCTTTTAATATAAAAGTCATGTATGCAGTTGGTGACAATTTGTCAAAGCGAAGGATAAAATCAATTATTTATTGAAATGAAATATTCCTTGCGCATGTAATCTGTTTAGGAGATGTTTTGCCTTCATCTGCCGGTGTGATGCGAGTCAAGCTGTGAGTCCGCTCATCTGGGAGAGAGGGGACCACTGATGAATGGAGGGCAGCCGGGTTATCGCGCTATCTCCTACCATCTCGTCTAAAGACCGGCAATAAAGACGGCAGTTTATCCTACTGAGGTCCTAGCGACCCGCGGTCGCTACATCTCCCACATCGATCAGAACGTCACCGAGATCGATACTTATTGATTTCTAAATGAAAAAAAACTGTCCTCGCGGTAAAAGTAAGGCGGTCATCAGTGCTTGTAACCTGCGGTGATTAGAGCGGCAGAGGGAGACAGCCGGCTTTATGGCAATGACGTGTTGTTTTATGTAATGGATAATGAGTATTAGCTGACGATCACTCGGCCAGAGTCGGGGCCTGTGAGTCCTGCAATAAATGGATGGAGTGGAAGTGACTACACCTGATGCAATATACGGCTGTCTGTCTGTCACAATGTGACTGTCAGATCCAAACTGATTGCTTTCTGGAACTTCAAAACTCTTACTGTTTAGGAAAGTAGAATATTATGATGTATACCCGTTTTCTTGAACAGACCTTGGTTTGAGATCTTAAAGATCAAATCATTTAAGTCACTGTATCATGCACGTAGACAACATGTTCTACTCTTTAACATTGCTAGAATTAAACTGAACTGTACTGGGGAGAGACGATGGTGCAGAATACTGACCTAGTGAGAAGATCAAGGAAAGCCCTTCAGAACACCATCAGCTCAAACAGGACCTCAGAAGCAAAGACAAATTGGTTACATGCTTGAAACTTAGCTTGGCAATGAGATTTGAGCAGGAAGCATCATGAACCTAGAGCTTGGAATGCATCCCTACACTTCCTTATTGTGGGGCATGAGAGCCACATTTGGAATGACAACTACAATGCTACAGGGAGATCATTCCGAGACAACAAGCATCCTTAAATTCATCTAAGACATTAGGAAGGGGGATAACTCCGCGCCACTTACTGAATCTATACGTTGAAACCTGGAGCTGCAGAGATCAGCTGGTTATGTGTTGAAGGAATAGATCTGTTTAAAGTGGCACTCACACACAAGCAATAAATATTGATATAGACATATGTAGATATTATTGCAGAGTCGTGAAGCACACCACACTAAAGGCTGAGAATAGTAACTTTCATAAGCTCCTAATGTCTCCATATAACGTGTTTATTGTCCAATTGCGTGGTGCGACTCTTTATGCTTCTGAAAATCGAAGTTTATTAAGTGAAGGACACTGCACGTCATATAATAATCATGTTTAGCTTGAGAGTTATATGGGTAACTATTATATCGGAATACAATTGAATGTTTCTTTCAGCTTAAACCCCGTACTTTATTTACGTCAAAGCACCACGTATATCGTTGATACCACAATCACATGATTCATAATGCTTTGTTACGCACTTTGTTCAAATCGTGCTATTATAACAACATTTTGAAATTGTACATACAGGCGCCTTTTGATAAACATCAATGTGAATAGTCAGCAATGGATAGAACAATAATTTGGCATATTCAATATCTTTGCAATTTTTCACTCTTGATTGTGGTTGACTATTGATCTACAACGATATCATCATAGAAATAATACAGTGAGCACAACTCTCACTAGCTGGATTCAATAATGCAGCACTTTGAATGTCTGTAATGGGAGGTCAGGAACCATCAGACCATTATCCACCAGATAGAACTAAGCACCTCTCCAAGTTTCCAACTTGATTGTTTATGTAACAAACCCAAAACAGAAAGGGGACTTCTTATTGGCGGTTTTAGCCTTGTAAGCAGCGAGTGGAGTCGCGTCGTGGAAGCCATTACTACTAAGACCGGCATGTTTGCTTTTGTTACAGCCCTCTTTGAGCTAATGAAGGTTCCAAATAGCCTGTATCAATAAAGCCGTTCGCGTTGATCTAACATCCCTCATATCGCCAATCTGAAGTCGGTTTCCTCTCTCGCATTAACGCATTTCCCCCGCTGTTGCTAGATGCTATAGACTTCTACTTGTGGACGATTTACATTCTCCACCATCATCGGCAAGCTGCCTCTCCTCATCTTGACTGCATTGCCGGATCGTGGACGGCTTACCGATCGTGCTCCCGCTAACTCAGACAATTCCACCGAATCTCAGCTTGCCGCCTACCTCACTGGCATGACCGGACGCCGTATTGGCATTAGCAGGAGAAATATGTTTATTAGCACATTATTACCATACATTTCACGCTGAGAAGTACCTCTAGATTTACCCTCTGTCCGCCAATACTCAAGCGAATAATTCTATTACATCAATTGTTTTCCCATGGGCATCAAGCGTGTACAGATTTAGTCGCTTATAAGGCGTCTAGGCAGGGTATTTGTATCATTGTCGTTATGTAAATACGCAGGCTTGTGTCCGGCTTGAAAGAGATAGACTGGTGAAGTACTGGGCTCAAGTCCCTTTCTCTCTTCTTTGTGTTCAGCATATGACAGCGAGACGATGTATTGGAATATAAACCTCACGTTATAGAATAAACTCTTGCCTCATAAATTGAAAACAAAGTTCGATAGTAATTTTATCTCCTGTTGAGCGTTTCTCTTTGGTCGATACACTGGAAGACAATCGACTGAGAAAGTTATTATACAACTTCTAAAGGCCAACCAGAGACAGGGTTCTGGTCGCAGTCAATACAGGAGACAACTCGGTGATTAAAGTTATTTATGCCTATAACTAGCTCTTGCTTTCATTTCCACTCGATGATATTGACTCAAAGTATTAAACGTATTGGAATCAGACGTAAGAAAACAACGTTAGTTTTTGAAACATATTTCCTTATTTACTTATCATTCGATACAAGGCTGAATGCATACAGAGCTAATACAACTACAGTGTCTATTGCCAATATGGCTTGATTCAATATTGACAGTATCCGAGCTGTGTGTTGGAAACTTGCACCGTCTGTTGGTGAAGGTCCTGGAGTATCCGACACTGTTTAAACACACTCGACCACCGACTTCAGTGCTATCAGAGAATGCACTACAGGGCTGATAGTGTGCTTATGGCATGGAGAGTGGTCATTATGGATAGACTTCAGAGTATAATCACTGAACAGCGCTGTCTGGTTCGTCACCCCATGGTCAAGTCCTCGTTGATATGGACGCTACCAATGCACGTTAGGTGTTTATTTAATTGTATTACTTATCTTATAAACGCTTATGGGGATTGGAATCCATACGTATCTCCACATGTAGACAATTAGTTCGAGAGATCCGTAATCTGTACAGGAACCAGAACCTTATTCTACTTCAGAAGAACATAATTTAAAAAAAATTAATACAGCATCATGAAAACTACACAATTCAATTAGAGAAGAGCAGAATATAAAACCACACAGCATCATACAGCATCATGGAAACTACACACTTATATATCAGAAGAACAGAATATAAAACCACACAGCATCATGAAAACTACACAATTCTATTTGAGAGGAACAACATATTAAACTATAGAGCCCCATACAGCATCATGAAATCTACACAATTCTATATAAGAAGAACAGAATAGAAAACCACAAGTTTTTTTTTCTTGAAAACTACACAATTCTATATCGGAAGAACATAATATAAAACCACAAGTTTTTTTCTTGAAAACTACACAATTATTTGTAACTCCAAATTTATGTTAAACATGATTCATTTCTATTTTTCATGGCAAAATGTATTTTACAAAATATTCAATAACTTGATTATTCCTTGGAATATTAACTGACTAAAGAATCTATATTGCTATCAACCATCTATGTCAGTTTTAGCAGTTATACAAGACAACACAATATACCAGGGACAGGATTTACCGTGACAGGACGCGGGCCAAATATTTAACATTGTATATAGGGCTTTACATTGAGTGAAGAACGACTTAATTCAGAACGACCAATAAGGTTTAGCTTTTTTCTCTAGAAAGTCAATACGCTGCTAACAGAACGTGTTTGTTCCATAAAGGTGACAACGTTTGGAAGAAATAATAATTCCCCACAAAGTTGAGTTATTTTATATGATATTGGACGTGTAGAGTGTTCAAAATGTAATAAAAATATATATGCAGATATATGTAATGTCACGAGTAAAATTGACGATAAAAATGTAACGTGTTAAGCTGAAAGGATCCCAAGTCAAGTTAAGCAATGATCCAACAAGAATCAATCTTCCCACAGCAAGGTGAAAACGTATCGAGATAACTTACGGTCGTGACGCTGTGAAGATCACCAGAATTCATTTCATAAGCTGTATGCACGTATCACTAAAAGAATATATAAGCCAATGGTTAGTACGCTAATTCATCATGTTGATTACTTACTTTGACATCAAATCTATGAAGCAGAACATTAATTGGTAGATTATGAAAAACTTAATCAATACTTTGAGAAATTATTCAATTAGCAAGTAATGGCTAAGTAATAAGTCTGTCAATTGGCAGATACATGACTCTATTCACTGTCGAGAGAAATGAAGCACACTGCCAAAGAAGTCGCCGACCAAGTTATGACACTGTAATTGAATTTGAGTTTTGTTTCAACCTCAAAGGATGTTCCATGATTGTTTGTGCTGTGTTCATTCCCATAGAGATCTAAAGCGCCTTTGGCTTTTGTGGTAAATTGTTATATCTCAAACATGGGTCTTAATTATATGACAAAAAAGTATTCCATCAAATCGAATAAACTGAAGATTTTTTAAAGTTGCTAACGGAATTTAAAATGATAACAACAACTTGATATAAGTAATGCAGAACAAAAACAAGTTGTTCAGTTTGAAACAGAATTTTTAAATATTCCGTTATTTTTTAACACCTTCATTTTGAAAATGTTCTATTAAACGCCTGAGAACAAAGCAGACCAATCACAAACATTGCAAACAATTGTGTTTGTTTAAACTCTCCGCACTTCTTTCAGCACATGTCAGCTGTTCGCCAGAAGGTATGCTATCATACCCACGCACTTGCATCTTATAAACCAAGAATTGAGATGGACACTTCTAACAAGTCGAGATAGTTGATGCAAGTCGTAACATCATAAAGTGCACCGGGGTCGCTCGTCTTATTCTCTTATTATCTATCTGGTTGAATATATCATTCTGACTTTCTGTATGACTTTGCACGAATACGACGGGAGAGCGGGCGCCATAGAAGGGTATTACAACGCTTTGGGGAGACCTTGGTTCTGAAGGTAAAGAGTGAGTGAGTGAGTTGGTGTTTAACGCCGCTTTCAAGAGTATTTCACTTATATCACGGCTGCTAGTATTATGGCAGGGAGAAAGCCCGCGTCGCCATGTGGCTATGCTTTGCGGTGAAACCTGCGAGCATCGGCTGGAACTAGCGAACCATGGGTGGTACTACGCTGAAATTCAGTGTAGCATTGCACCCAAACCTTACTGCGTGTAGAACAGTTCTCTACTTCAGACAAAGTTGCCGTGCCCCTGGCGGGATTCGAACCACGGACCTCTCGATCCGAAGCCACTGCTCTATCCCGCCCCCCTGAAGGTAAAGAATCTCGCTCGGTATTAAAGGGATAGTCTCCGTGGAAGGAAGGAAGGGTATTCACTAGCAAATCGAAGTGTCTGAATCACAACATTTGAAATTTGGAATTTTTGAAAGTTTGTGAATTTACATAGTAAAACAGCATGATAATACGTCGATCCTTAAATCTAATATGGAAAAGCATTACATTAAGAGATGTCTTTAAAACATCAAATTATGTTTTAATTGAATAATTAATGATCTATGCTATAACCAACATTCAGTTAGACCGGCATGTTGATGCAGACAGTCAGAAGGTACATCAGCCCTGATAGGGCCTCTACCTGGCATGATAAACGACACTTTGAAGTATATATAGCATGTTGCATTGATCTTGATGCCAGCAATAATAAATGTGTGCGAACTGGTGTAATTAAATGAACTAAACCAGTAATCTATTTCAATGTGACTGACAGCTCTCTGACCTCGGTCTTAACTGAGGGAGAAAATAGAGCGCGTCGTAACAGTGTGTCTGCACCACGTTTCCTACACACAGATTCACTCGCACGCAGACACACACACGGACACATGTACACACAGACACATGCACATGCACACACAAACACATGCACATTTATAAGTCGCTTACTAACTCACTTCAATTGTTACCTGTGACAGTGTCACAGGTAAGGTGATGTGATTACATAGTTTCCTAATAATACGGGGTCGATTACATAAACAACGGCATACGGGAATAAGGTAACATACGGTGTATATTAACTGTAATCCACGTACATTACACATTGAACCCACAATGTTTCCACAAGACGTGTGTCTGGGTCTAGATTTACGGAGCACTCTTTACGCAAAGACAGTCGTAAGCCAATGTTAACGAATGGTACTTACGACTATCTAACACTAAGAGAGCTTCAAACATCCAGTCGCAGGTGTTGCCAGTCCTCGCCTCGTGTTGATCTGCCTTGGTTACTGTTGTGACAGATGGGAACTGACCCCGGGGAGGCCCCCAAGCACTAGCTGTTATCGTGCAACAGGAGCTCTTTATCTCAGGTAAAACACACACAACATAGATCAGCACACATCTATCGATGTGTTGAGATCTACGTGTTAAGATCTATGTGTTTAGATCTACGTGTTTAGATCTACGTGTTTAGTTTTACCTCGCTGCACCTACGGTTCCTGCACCTGTCTGCTTGTGACAGTCCACCTATCAAGTCAGACCGAACCCTTGTGACAGTCCACCTATCAAGTCAGACCGAAATCTTGTGACAGTCCACCTATCAAGTCAGACCGAACCCTTGTGACAGTCCACCTATCAAGTCAGACCGAACCCTTGTGACAGTCCACCTATCAAGCCAGACCGAAACCTTGTGACAGTCCACCTATCAAGTCAGACCGAACCCTTGTGACAGTCCATCTATCAAGTCAGACCGAACCCCTTGCATGTGAAGGTGAAGTGAAGGCATTAAAGTTCCCCAAACATTCGATCGCTTATTGATTTCAAAATACTTGTTTTGCGAGTAGTTATGCTGCCATGGTTACATACTCCAGAGGGGTGTAAGACAAACGATGTGCTATAATTACATCGGACAACTCTTCTTAATTCGGAATAAAAGGAAGCATATATGCGGGGTACATCTTGTTAAAATTGTATATACGTTCAGGTTGAGATTGGACTTTAAAGAGAGAGATAGGGTGGACTGTGAAGTGAGGTTCAGAGTGATAGGGCGGACTGTTAACAGAGGTTGAGAGAAATTGGGTGGAAAGTGAAGTGAAGTTGAGAGAAATTGGGGTGGACTGTCGAGTGAGGTTGTGACAGATTGGGCGGACTGTCGAGTGAGGTTGTGACAGATTGGGGTGGACTGTCGAGTGAGGTTGTGACAGATTGGGCGGACTGTCGAGTGAGGTTGAGAGAGATTGGGCGGACTGTGAAGTGAGGTTCAGAGAGATTGGGTGGAATGTGAAGTGAGGTTGAGAGAGATTGGGTGGAATGTGAAGTGAGGTTGTGAGAGATTGGGGTGGACTGTCGAGTGAGGTTGAGAGAAATTTGGGGGGACTGTCGAGTGAGGTTGAGGGAGATTGGGGTTGAGAGAGATTGGGATGGACAGTTGAGTGAGTTTGTGAGAGATAGGGTTGAACTGTCAAGTGAGGTTGAGAGAAGCGGAGATGGACTGTGAAATGAGGTTAAGAGGTAAATAATAATATATCACGGTCGATTCTCCCAAACATGCATACGTCACTATCATAACGCTTCACGAACTGTTTAACATGCAGATCTGTGGTGTTGTGAGGTATGACTACGGGTGTAGGCCGAAGTGTCTGGAACTGTCGACCCTCCACGTGCTACTGGACTTGTTAATGACGCCCGACCCCCTGTCGCTTGTGTATCCCCTGCTGCCAGTCCTAGCGCCTGCTGCACTGATGAGCTGCATCCACTTACAGTTGTAAATTAATCATGCATCCCCCTTTATGTTTGTCACGTTGCCCGGCCACTTGTTATAAAGCTTATTAGTGCCCCATAACACGCGCCTGCATGAGAACTCAGCTGAATACTAGAGCAGTTTCTACACATACATCTACACGTACACTCGTGGTATTTACTACATTTACATCCTTCTGCATCTACACGTACACCCGTGGTATTTACTACATTTACATCCCTCTGTCATATCTAGTGACATACATAGAACAACTTGATATTGCTCCCTAAAGTTGAACGGATAATCCATAAATAAAATTACATGTACCTTCAAGAAGTGAAAATATGCCTTTCACGATTAAAAAGAACATGCTAAATGTTCCTTTTAAATTCTTTGATTGGTAGAAACACATGATCAATCATTTAAGTAGTTTCTTTATACAATCTATTTAAGTGGCATGGCAAATATGAGATCTGCTTAAAGGTCTGGACACTGGCTGATGGCGGCGCGCTGGAAGTTCATGTCCGCCAGTGCCGTGTCAAGGTGCGTCACTGACACCGACCTGACATTTCACTACAAGCTGCTCATCATTATTTCATGTGTTGTAAAAGACATGGAGATAGCACAACGTCAGTCGTGTTGCGATGTGTTAGGAGATGAGATGCGTCGAGTAGCCGCGAGTAGCACGGAGCAGCTGAAGCTGAGGTTGTGCTGAAAGAGATGCGACTTGTACGCCACACTTCGAATCGAGCAGAGCAGAATAACAGATCGCTCGGCGCCCTCAACGAGATCAGATTCAACTGAACAGATAGGCCTTGTCAGTAATTACCATGTGAATGTCAGCTACACATCTCATATTTCTAAATTATGTATCAAATTTCAAAATCATAACTCAAATATCAAAGTCCAAGACATTAAAGGCGAATTCTACACCAGTGAGGTTTTAAACTTTTTAAGATGTTAATTTCAACATGTAGAGAAATACTGGCATGATCAGAAGTTGTTTATCCATATTCTTTATCCAAAGTCTCGCCTGAAGGGCAGTCAAAGTCTGACATCACGATCACTTCATCACTTCATCATCTTATCACTTTATCACATACCACATGATCTATAACAGCCTTCAGAGTACTACATTACGTTACCGCGCGCCGTGATGGATATAAATACAGTGTAGATATATTGATGCGCTTTTCATATGACTGATCAAAAACATTCCAATTATGTATTTCTCGGTATAGTTATTACTTACAATATACACAATATCAACTTATGTGCAAGCACGTCTCAACAGATTATTGAATAGCAAATTAAGGTTAAATTAAAGACATAAAGAAACAAGTACATTTCAAAATAAATGACAATATTAATGGAGTGTTTCCACGACAACAAAGTAAAAGAGTATAAAAGGACGGTCAACTGTCTACATTTTAAAGAAATTCAAGAGCAGAAAGCTTTTAGCATGTCAGAAGAGAACAACTGGCTGAAGACAATGTGAAACAACGTTTTATTTGAAGTCAATAGAGGACGGATCTACTTGATTCGGCAACAGTCTGCAAGGCCATCAAGCAGCTCGCTCTTTGACGTATATAGATAATGTGACTGATAAAAATGAGTATGTTCACATCAACCTCCAACTTGACCCGGGATAGCCCGGGTAAAGATCGATGTAAGACATATTTCGCATAAGCGAAGTTTTGTGTTCACTCAAAGAACTAGTTCATCTCGTGATGATTCGACTAATCGAGTGGAGCATATTGACACCAGAACTGGTTCTATTAGGGTGGGCACTTGGTCGACGTGTTACCAGTACACAGCCATTGCACGCCGTGACATGCGCACCTAGGAGGGTGGTAACCAAACGAAACCAAAACATACACGCCTTCAATACATGTATCATCTACTCCGCAGAAATTCTGCAAACTAATTATCAAGGCGGTTGTTTCTCTTGGCAGGGTTCAACATTGACTTACGTCGGAAACAGTCGCCTAAACACGTAAATTTGTACAAAACAAATTCACCTCTTGAAGTAGAAAGGATAAGATGTTTGAAACACGTTCTAAACGCCTGTTCCACGTGACGTAATGACCAGGACGAATCCGAGTACATTCCATGAATGTTTGGAGGAACTGTTATCGAGAACACGAGGGTTAACATGAAACGTTTCCGGTGTTACGTTACAGTACCAGGCCTGCAGGCTACGGTCCTAGCCAAATAATATACCTAACTTCTACATGCCATAACTTCTACAGTTAAAACATCCAAGTTCATGGTCCACTGCACCACCAAAGCCCCTGTCCTTACCTCAAATACTGTTAGTCCGATTTCCTCTAAAACTTCTACATGCCAAAACTTCTACATTGAGCTAATGATAAATACTAGACTTTAACAGAACGGAATGTAGGTTTTATAAGCTATTAACATAAACTGTAATAATTTAGTAACTGTTTACTCCAGGTTGTGTTGGTCGAAAGCATGTGAAATACAAGCAACAAAAGCATATTTCATAATATATCATGTTATGATAGTCTACACCCACTTACTTATTTCAATATATGATATTAAAATAGTACCCATTCAACCGTTTAAAGCCCGATGCATCATATACATGTATATTGTATTCAATCTCATATAGAATAATACATGTACGTGCTAGGTGCTGTAGTCTGGGCCTTCAATACAGGTGTACATGATTTTTCACCAGCACTGATTCTTGATATATAAACTTAATTTCAGCACTGATTACAATTTTAATTGTCCCAAATCAATATGTCTCATCCTTATCTCCTGTAATCCTCTACTCATAACTACCTTCACTGATATAATCCAACCCTGGACTGGTCCATTATACCTTTACATTCACTGATATAAAACACCTTTAGAAAATAGGATTTGTAAATTTGGCAACAGCAATGTAATTGAAAATGAAATACATTTTCTCACTGAGTGTGACTTTTATTCTGATCTTAGGTATTTTATGGCAGGATATATTCATATTACGCAATGAGAGGTTTGTGAAGCCTCTTGCCGCTCTAGCAGTAAAATGTATAATAGGCGAAAACATGCAATCAGCCCCTGCAATATATAACTATCATAACAATATTATCTCTTGTACATGTTTGTGTTGTAACGTGTAACATTATTTTTATATATGCATATTTTAGACAATTTTTTAACGGATATATATATTGTACCACGTGATACAGAAATAAAACAATTTTCTTCTTCTTCTTCTTCTTCTTCTTCTTCTTCTTCTTCTTCTACATTCCCACCCTAGACGGGTCCATTATACCCATAGGTAATTGCATAATTCTGCCCTGACTTTTGATTGAAGTTTTGGCATGTAGAAGCTTTGGCATGTAGATGTTTGGGAGATAACCAGACTCGTCGGTCAAAGGTTATAATCGTAGTGAGGTGAAGTTGGGGCGAGTGCGTATAGGGACTTGTATATATTCAACAGGGGGATATTGATCTGAGTGCAAATACAATCGAAACATTAACAACTTAAACTTTGGCGTTCGCCTTTCTCCATGCTAATTGAACTCAACATGTAGTTGCCCACTGCCTCATGGCCCCACATTATCACATGATTTCTCTACGTGGCCATCTTTTGGTGTAAAGATGAAAGGAGGTCTGTCTGCCCATGATTATATGTTTTAACGACTTTCTTTTTAATTACAGTTGAAAAGGGAGAAGGAGTCTTGGGCATGGTACTTTCAGACACGACACTGAAGTGCAATAAGCAACACTCTCATTTCAGAGTGGTCGCCAATGACTTGAGTGAGTCGTTACTCAGTGTAGTTAGTCGATCTATACACCAGTAATTATATTGCCCATATAGCCCTGTTAGCGCCGACATGCCGATCATGCACTGTAACATTGTTAGAGTATCACAGAATGGTCCGGCAACTGGAAGAAGCGCATCGCCACTCAGCTCCCTGAACTTCTCGAGCCTCTGAGCAAGTGTCGTTACATAACCGCATGATCCACGTACATAACAGCTACTTGTCAGTGAAAGAGACGGCGGTGAAATAGTCGAAACACCAATAGCTTTGTAGAATAATCCCAACTATACCATTGAAGAATAACAGCCATGGACATGACCTCAAGCATCCTGAAGATCCAGAGAAGCTCGTCTTCACACACCACACACCACACACCACACAAAACACAAAACACACCACACACACCATGCATCTTCCTCTCGGATCTGTCTGCTCAGCGGAAGTTTGCATCTCAGTAATGTAAGGCGGTACATGAATGGTGTGATTGTGTTATGAACATGCGTTTAGTTCTATATTAAACATGTATTGTTTTCAAGAGTCCAAGGTATTGCTTAAATGGAAACCAGAAAATCAAAATTAACGACATGGTTTCCAAAATGGAATTGGATCTACACCATGGACACCGGTCAAGTGTCCACCGTCAGGGTTCTGAAATAGGTCATCTCGTGTGGTACTTACTCCAGATACAGGACGTGTACTTATATCATCCGCCGTGTGCACTGAGCCAACCTATGTTATTGATTGATGACTGCCAAAACCTTCAGAAGTCTTGGCAGCCGACTACAGGAAGTCGAAGTTATTACTGCACCTACTGGTTCATCTATATATCAACGGACCAAGCTACATGTCCCCTAGCTTTTACCGTGCTAATTCAATATACAATCTATTTAGTTAACGTTATTTAAACCTTGTTTTTAGAGAGAAAAAAAATAACCAAGTTATGTTTGCTTCAGCGTTGAAGACAGTTCTCAGTGTGTTAAAGTAAGAGACTTAACGAAATGCACAAAGCGCTTACGGCAGCAGCGTACAGAGAAGCCGGGGCAAGCATCATTTATTTGCCGCCCTAAACACACAGTAGCTCTCTTGTAGGAGTTCTCACCGCGCTAAATTGATAAATGTTCGGTCATAGATCAAGTGATAATAGGCACTTGGCTTTAACCCAATAAACATTGATGAAACTAGGCCGTGTCACGCCACACACAAGCAGGCAGTGGCTGTCTCTCAGATGTCACACGTATATGCCGTCTTAATAGTCTAATCTGCCCTGCCGTTAGCCTCCCCACACAACCCTTGATTCCTACCACAGACTCTGCCCTGTCTGTCAGTCAGCACGCCGTCTTCCCTCCTTGTCCTGTCCATCAATTGCAATATTTAAAAACAATCCTCGCTCAAAAGCGAGAGCATTTCTAAAAGACGTTCTCTGCTCCGTTATTGAGGGCGATAGAGTCACTGCAGGTAGAGCTCTCCAGATGACGGGGAAGTCATCTGCCTCATCGCTGTTTGAACGCCTCAACACGTCACCATGGCTACGAATGCGTATACTTTGCCGTTACCATGTGAACGGGGACAGCGCATTCCAGGTAATTCTTATGTGAAGACATCATAGAGCTCGCTCTCTGCTGCCGCCCGTCTGTCTGTAGATGGGTAGCTCACGCACTTGGCCAACACTCACATTCAGGGTGGAAGCAGTCCGCTATCAACACTCTTTGAAACTAAGTGTTTTGATGATCGAAGAGAATGTCAAACAAAATTTCAAAGCTCCAATGGTGAGACTGTCCAATATTTATTTGGAATGAACCTAAATCATAGGATCAGATTTGGTCGTTAAAAAAATTATATTTTATAAAAGAATGTCTTAAATCATTCACAACTGTATACAGGAGAGCTTCCTTATGCACGGAGGTGCTAAGGATTGGTGAGTAAATGGACAACAATGCCGTCATGAGTATTGACAGGCGGAACGATCCAGTGTCCCCAGTTGTCAGCAGCCCCGGGCACACAGAGAGACTTGCATGGCCGCCATTTAGCTAGTCACTTTCTGCCCCGTGTAAGAGGAGTCTCGGCACGCGACGGCTAATAGGGGTCACAGACCGATGTCAGTGTGCAGTAGGGTGTTGTCAATATAGACACTTATCATATCAATCCCAGGCTGGTGGAGTGCCAGTCAGAGCGTCCTGTCTCACCTTACACGGAGACATGTCCTGGCGCTCACTACCTGCCAGTCTCCAGCACAGATACATTTCCTGTCATACAGTGGCATACAGTGGCATACAGTGGCATACAGTGGCATACAGTGGCATCACGATATGTTATATATATGATATATCGTACCTCACCCAGCATCACGATATGATAATAACCATATAAAACCTCATCCGGCATCACGATATGTTGATAACCGTATAAAACCTCACCCAGCATCAAGATATGTTGATAACCGTACTAAACCTCACCCAGCATCACGATATAATGATAACCATATAAAACCTCACCAAGCATCACGATATGTTGATAACCGTACTAAACCTCACCCAGCATCACGATATGATAGTAACCATATAAAACCTCACCCAGCATCACGATATGTTAATAACCATATAAAACCTCACCATGCATCACGATATAATGATAACTGTATAAAACCTCACCCAACATCCCGATACCTTGATAACCGTATAAAACCTCACCCAGCATCACGATATGTTGAAAAACCGTATAAAACCTCACCAAGCATCACGATATGATAATAACCATATAAAACCTCACCCAGCATCACGATATGTTGATAACCTTATAAAACCTCACCCAGCATCACGATATGTTGATAACCGTATAAAACCTCACCAAGCATCACGATATCTTGATGACCGTATAAAACCTCACCAAGCATCACTATATGATGATAACCCACAATACAGCTGATCTCAGCTCTCCAGTAACTGGTATATTTCTCTTTGAACTTGTCCAAGCGTCTTAGTGACAGTAACTATCGACACAAATTCACAATCAACGTGTATGTGTGACATCTCCGCTAAAGGTCAGCACGTTGACGTGTATTATATGCATCGTCGAGCGATCATTGTCACATCTATTAACTGTGCTTGAGCTGAAGTGATATTACTCAATCCTATCCTATGTATTGGATATATAAAGGTACCAACCATCAGTATCATGTAATCAGTATATAGTGTTAAACCTGCATTATGCTAAGTGTCACATGCTGCTTAGCGAGATTACCTGCCTTATGTCTAACGTTAGACTGGCATCACCAGTCAGTGTTACATATCTGTGCATAATACATCTGTAGTGAACGCTCCACTGTTAGCACTGCTATCAGCAAGAGATAGGTGAAACCTTATGGTACACTGTTGATGCAACTACTGTAGTCACCACACCTGCAGGGAGCTCACCTACTGTCTGACCTAAGGGAATGCTGGAGGAAAGTGAGGGTGGCACGATTAAATATATCATTCTGTATAAACATGATATCATATGAGTGAAATAAGTTTGACTTTTAACACCCTCAGAGTAAGATGGTGTATAGGATTATACAACAGGACTGTCGCAATCAATCACAACGCTTCTTAAACACTGACCATTAATGGCTACCAATGATCACAGGGCCAGGGAAGGACAGGTTGACACACCCGCCTACCGCAACACATCTCTAGACATGGACAGGCTGACACACCCGCCTACTGCAACACATCTCTAGACATGGACAGGCTGACACACCCGCCTACTGCAACACATCTCTAGACATGGACAGGCTGACACACCCGCCTACTGCAACACATCTCTAGACATGGACATGCTGACACACCCGCCTACTGCAACACATCTCTAGACATGGACAGGCTGACACACCCGCCTACTGCAACACATCTCTAGACATGGACAGGCTGACACACCCGCCTACTGCAACACATCTCTAGACATGGACAGGCTGACACACCCGCCTACTGCAACACATCTCTAGACATGGACAGGCGTTAGAATCAGACCGTGTCGGTATTTATCAAACTGCTAACCATCTATCATATATTTAATTCATTCCAAATTTCAAAATGTACAATTACTATACGTTTCAAACTTTTCTATCGGTACATTCTTTGTACTGGTCCGTCAGGACCCGAGCGCGCTATCAGATCAAGGGACTTGCAGATATCCTACTCCATATTAAGTGAGTAGAGTAACGTCAATGCGAGAACAAGTGTCATGAACAAATGATTCTCATGAGATCCGAACCACCGACCACTAGCAGTTCTTCGTCTCCCACCTCAAGTGTGTAATGTCAAGTAATGTCAAGTAATGTCAAGTAATGTCAAGTAATGTCAAGTAATGGTACAAGTAATGTCAAGTAATGGTACAAGTAATGGTACAAGTAATGGTACAAGTAATGTCTAGTAATGGTACAAGTAATGGTACAAGTAATGTCTAGTAATGGTACAAGTAATGGTACAAGTAATGGTACAAGTAATGTCAAGTAATGTCAAGTAATGGTACAAGTAATGATACAAGTAATGTCAAGTAATGGTACAAGTAATGGTACAAGTAATGGTACAAGTAATGGTACAAGTAATGGTACAAGTAATGTCAAGTAATGGTACAAGTAATGTCAAGTAATGGTCCAAGTAATGTCAAGTAATGGTACAAGTAATGTCAAGTAATGTCGAGTAATGGTACAAGTAATATCAAGTAATGGTACAAGTAATGCTACAAGTAATATGGTCATAGTTTGATGGACAACCGATAATTATCAAAATAATACAACTTTTGACAGATACTCAAATCAAACATCATATTCAGATTGGACCTTGTACGCAGATGGACGCCAATACCAGTTTTACAACACAACCGTTCTGTCAGAATAATAATTTCCCACATTATGAAGACTTGAATTTGTTTTGTGCCTAAGTTCACCTCGAAAATCGAAGTTTCTGATCTCAAATATCAATTTGGATATTCATGCTCGCGTTACATAACATATTTCACACGTCTTGAATTATGCCTATTCCATTGGGTATTAAACTCTGTTTCAATCCAATCTGTAACGTAGCACTGACATGTGCAAACACTTGAAAGGAAAACGGGTGTGGCAAAGAGGACAAAATTCATCTTTATGAGACAAAGTTTGAAATTGATTTTATTAGAGGTATTGATGTATTGATATATGGTTACCACGACAAAATCGCTTCTTGAAAGAATAAGAACTTATGTTATAGTTCATCTTTAGCAATTGAAACGGTATGTCACCATGGCAACTGGATGTCTTAAATCTATTATATTATTGATTATTAAACCAACAGTTATTTCACCAAATAGATCGAGGTTCAACATGATCCTGAACGTCCTTGACTCTACATCCCTAGTAAGCATTCCCTACACGGCACCGCCTGCACGTCACTACCAGATCAGAAGATACACGCTTTACAAGTTCATCTCCATTGTTAGATCGTTTGTTAACTAGTTCATAACACTCTCGGTCTTTGCAACCAGTCGTTTTACATTTAACAGCCGTGGTTCTGAATATGTATTTCCTTAGATGCATTTGAAGCCGCAAAAGGTTCATTTTATTGCACATATCTCCGCCTGTTTAAACCAAATTACGGCAACGAGATTCGGAGACTATCTCACGTCTTACAAGATGTGCCACAGCCAAATCTTATTTATTAGTTACACAAAACTCGTTCATTTCAAGTCAGACAGGGCTTTATAAAGTTGGGGATGTTGTGAGTAATGTGTCTATGGTGAAGATTCAATAGCGAGTCGGCTGTATTCAGCATTACATTTCACTCACAGAATAGCGGTAGAAACAGATACATGTGTTAGGTCAGAGGGAAATGATTTACACAAAGAACACCTTTCACAAGTAACTACTTTCAGGGGACATTATATTGAACATTAATATATAGCCTGAATAAAACGGATCCTGTTCTCAGGAACAAAACATGCAAATAAGCTTTCGGCATGTGAAGCTTGGGACAACTAACTCCCTAACACCGTCCGTAATATATGGTTTAATCAGGGTGGACCACAATGTATATGTACAGGGCTGTACACAATGTTGTCTATGGTTTAAACAGCATGGATCAGCAAGTGCAGGACTGTACACAATTTTGTCTATGGTTTAAACAGCATGGATCAGCAAGTGCAGGACTGTACACAATGTTGTCTATTGTTTAAACAGGATGGATCACCAAACACAGGACTGTACACAATTTTGTCTATGGTTTAAACAGGGTGGATCAGCAAGTACAGGACTGTACACAATGTTGTCTATGGTTTAAACAGGATGAATCAGTAAGTACAGGACTGTACACAATTTTGTCTATGGTTTAAACAGCATGGATCAGCAAGTACAGGACTGTACACAATGTTGTCTATTGTTTAAACAGCATGGATCAGCAAGTACAGGACTGTACACAATTTTGTCTATGGTTTAAACAGGATGAATCAGCAAGTACAGGACTGTACACAATGTTGTCTATGGTTTAAACAGCATGGATCAGCAAGTACAGGACTGTACACAATTTTGTCTATGGTTTAAACAGCATGGATCAGCAAGTACAGGACTGTACACAATTTTGTCTATGGTTTAAACAGCATGGATCAGCAAGTACAGGACTGTACACAATTTTGTCTATGGTTTAAACAGCATGGATCAGCAAGTACAGGACTGTACACAATTTTGTCTATGGTTTAAACAGCATGGATCAGCAAGTACAGGACTGTACACAATGTTGTCTATGGTTTAAACAGCATGGATCAGCAAGTACAGGACTGTACACAATTTTGTCTATGGTTAAAACAGCATGGATCAGTAAGTACAGGACTGTACACAATGTTGTCTATGGTTTAAACAGCATGGATCAGCAAGTACAGGACTGTACACAATGTTGTCTATGGTTTAAACAGCATGGATCAGCAAGTACAGGACTGTACACAATGTTGTCTATGGTTTAAACAGCATGGATCAGCAAGTACAGGACTGTACACAATGTTGTCTATGGTTTAAACAGCATGGATCAGCAAGTACAGGACTGTACACAATTTTGTCTATGGTTTAAACAGCATGGATCAGCAAGTACAGGACTGTACACAATTTTGTCTATGGTTTAAACAGCATGGATCAGCAAGTACAGGACTGTACACAATTTTGTCTATGGTTTAAACAGCATGGATCAGCAAGTACAGGACTGTACACAATTTTGTCTATGGTTTAAACAGCATGGATCAGCAAGTACAGGACTGTACACAATTTTGTCTATGGTTTAAACAGCATGGATCAGCAAGTACAGGACTGCACACAATGTTGTCTATTGTTTAAACAGCATGGATCAGCAAGTACAGGACTGTACACAATGTTGTCTATGGTTTAAACAGCATGGATCAGCAAGTACAGGACTGTACACAATTTTGTCTATGGTTTAAACAGCATGGATCAGCAAGTACAGGACTGTACACAATTTTGTCTATGGTGTAAACAGGGTGGATCAGCAAGTACAGGACTGTACACAATGTTGTCTATGGTTTAAACAGGGTGGATCAGCAAGTACAGGACTGTACACAATGTTGTCTATGGTTTAAACAGCATGGATCAGCAAGTACAGGACTGTACACAATGTTGTCTACGGTTTAAACAGCATGGATCAGCAAGTACAGGACTGTACACAATGTTGTCTATGGTTTAAACAGCATGGATCAGCAAGTACAGGACTGTACACAATGTTGTCTATGGTTTAAACAGCATGGATCAGCAAGTACAGGACTGTACACAATGTTGTCTATGGTTTAAACAGCATGGATCAGCAAGTACAGGACTGTACACAATTTTGTCTATGGTGTAAACAGGATGGATCAGCAAGTACAGGACTGTACACAATTTTGTCTATGGTTTAAACAGCATGGATCAGCAAGTACAGGACTGTACACAATTTTGTCTATGGTGTAAACAGGATGGATCAGCAAGTACAGGACTGTACACAATTTTGTCTATGGTGTAAACAGGATGGATCAGCAAGTACAGGACTGTACACAATGTTGTCTATGGTTTAAACAGCATGGATCAGCAAGTACAGGACTGTACACAATTTTGTCTATGGTTTAAACAGGATGAATCAGCAAGTACAGAACTGTACACAATTTTGTCTATGGTTTAAACAGCATGGATCAGCAAGTACAGGACTGTACACAATGTTGTCTATGGTTTAAACAGCATGGATCAGCAAGTACAGGACTGTACACAATTTTGTCTATGGTTTAAACAGCATGGATCAGCAAGTACAGGACTGTACACAATGTTGTCTATGGTTTAAACAGCATGGATCAGCAAGTACAGGACTGTACACAATGTTGTCTATGGTGTAAACAGCATGGATCAGCAAGTACAGGACTGTACACAATTTTGTCTATGGTTTAAACAGCATGGATCAGCAAGTACAGGGCTGTACACAATTTTGTCTATGGTGTAAACAGGGTGGATCAGCAAGTACAGGACTGTACACAATGTTGTCTATGGTTTAAACAGCATGGATCAGCAAGTACAGGACTGTACACAATTTTGTCTATGGTTTAAACAGCATGGATCAGCAAGTACAGAACTGTACACAATTTTGTCTATGGTTTAAACAGGGTGGATCAGCAAGTACAGGACTGTACACAATGTTGTCTATGGTTTAAACAGGATGGATCAGCAAGTACAGGACTGTACACAATTTTGTCTATGGTGTAAACAGGGTGGATCAGCAAGTACAGGACTGTACACAATGTTGTCTATGGTTTAAACAGCATGGATCAGCAAGTACAGGACTGTACACAATGTTGTCTATGGTTTAAACAGCATGGATCAGCAAGTACAGGACTGTACACAATTTTGTCTATGGTTTAAACAGCATGGATCAGCAAGTACAGGACTGCACACAATGTTGTCTATGGTTTAAACAGCATGGATCAGCAAGTACAGGACTGTACACAATTTTGTCTATGGTTTAAACAGCATGGATCAGCAAGTACAGGACTGTACACAATTTTGTCTATGGTTTAAACAGCATTGATCAGCAAGTACAGGACTGTACACAATGTTGTCTATGGTTTAAACAGCATGGATCAGCAAGTACAGGACTGTACACAAGTTTGTCTATGGTTTAAACAGCATGGATCAGCAAGTACAGGACTGCACACAATTTTGTCTATGGTTTAAACAGGGTGGATCAGCAAGTACAGGACTGTACACAATGTTGTCTATGGTTTAAACAGGATGGCTCAACAAGTACAGGACTGCACACAATGTTGTCTATGGTTTAAACAGCATGGATCAGCAAGTACAGGACTGTACACAATTTTGTCTATGGTTTAAACAGCATGGATCAGCAAGTACAGGACTGCACACAATGTTGTCTATGGTTTAAACAGCATGGATCAGCAAGTACAGGACTGTACACAATTTTGTCTATGGTTTAAACAGCATGGATCAGCAAGTACAGGACTGTACACAATTTTGTCTATGGTTTAAACAGCATTGATCAGCAAGTACAGGACTGTACACAATGTTGTCTATGGTTTAAACAGCATGGATCAGCAAGTACAGGACTGTACACAAGTTTGTCTATGGTTTAAACAGCATGGATCAGCAAGTACAGGACTGCACACAATTTTGTCTATGGTTTAAACAGGGTGGATCAGCAAGTACAGGACTGTACACAATGTTGTCTATGGTTTAAACAGGATGGCTCAACAAGTACAGGACTGCACACAATGTTGTCTATGGTTTAAACAGGATGGATCAGCAAGTACAGGACTGTTCACATTCTATTCGTACAGGATATTGCGACATTTTAATGCAGGAGGGGTAGACGTGACGTAATACTAATTATTAATTTGAAATCAGTAGCATTCGTTTACCAAACAATAGCTTTCATCGCTCAAAACTGGTACCTAACGTCATTATTTTCGGTGTTGGTGTATTGCTTCTGATTTGTTTGTGTTATCTGATTTAAATATGGTCAATAGTAGGCAATTCCGTCTCCCACTTTTGCATTTCAATGCAGACAGACTGTCTGTCTTTCTGTCTGTCTGTCTGTCTTTCTATATCAATGCTGGAATAGACTTATCGGCGTTTTTTGGCAACAATTTTCTCTTTTCCAATTAGTATTACATCTGAAATATGATTGGCGAAAAGTTATTTCAGATGTCATTGTGTATGTTTTAGAGATAAGCAACTATTGAACTAATGTAGTAGAATAGTACTTTTTAACGAATCCAACATGTCGGCTGTCACTCCTTGTCACCATTGGTATTGAGTGGTGGAGATACTTTTATATACATTGTATACAGTAACATATTTGGTACTGTCACTTTTCTGTGGGTTTTCGCTATGTTGCGATTGCGCCCGTGTCGCAAAAATGTTTCAAGTATGAAATTGATTCGCCTAGAATCAGTTGCAAGAGTTATTTTCATCTATTTATAATATCGACAGCTCGTGCTTATTGTCATTATCCGGCCGCGAAATCTGCTTGACTGAAACATCAACAAACGCCGCCATCTTGTAAAAGCGGGTTGATGCGTATATATATGCATCGGCCAATCAGATCACGTCAAACGCTCTAAAAAAGAATACAGCATGGCGTTAATTTACTCATGACGAGCTCGCATGTTGACGTCCAAAACGAGGCTTGGAGACCTGCAAGTGAGCAAATAAATCTTCTCAAAGTGTTGAAGAGGAAAACATCGGGGAAAGGGAAATATATGTCAACTGGAAATACATTTGGTCAACTTGCATGTAGGACTTCAGGTCGACACATTTGGCAGTGGATTACTTACGGACATAACAGACGTGGCATTCGTTTTTATCAAACATTTCAACTGAACAATAAAGCCAATGAATATTTTGTTCAAAGATCTACAGAATGTTTCGTTGTACAATGTTCACCAACAATGTCAAATTCTTCTCGAAGCTAAAGACATCGCAACAACGAAATCCCCTTTAGCACTTATTTTATTCGCAATGACCTCGACCGTGATCAATTCGTTTCTGATTGGCTGGCGCTTTTCAAGATGGCAGCACCCAACGCTATTTCGACAAGTGAAGATTGGAATTGCAAGAATGTGAAATCTCACTAAGATTTGTGAAACTGAAGAACGTTGGTAGGAATTTCCAAGCTAGATATCCGTTTAGATTAAGAGTAACTGTTTTAAAAGAATTAAAAAACATTTCCATCCAGTTATCAACCGCCTTCTGCCGTTAGAATGAGTTAGGTTGTGCGGAATAGAGCATTCTAGTAACAGAAGTTTCGATCTATGTCCGTTACATTCGGAACGTGTGAACGAATGATTCCGAATGAATTTAAAGTGACGAACTGTTTAACCATTGACGTGATTGGTTCGCTAATGACTAGGTTTTGTCTGCACTTAATCGGCTTCAGACCATGCGCCCACAAAGATCGTCGTCAAACTGTGTGGAGAGGAAACATTGAGCAAGTCCATAACACACGATAGGAAACATTGAGCAAGCCCGTAACACACGAGAGGAAACATTGAACAAGTCCGTAACACACGAGATGAAACATTGAGCAAGTCCATAACACACGAGATGAAACATTGAGCAAGTCCATAACACACGAGATGAAACATTGAGCAAGTCCATAACACACGAGATGCAATGTTTTGCAACTTTTATTTCTCAGAGCAGGGTCGATTTAATCAGACTGATTTATGCAGTTGAAATGACAGCAAAACGACATTTAAAATTGCCATGGCAAACATAATTACAAAATAAAAGCAGTTTAAGATATAAGCTTGTAAAATTGAGAACACATTCACTTGTAGCTGCCTGCACCAAGAAAAACCAGTCTCGCGTTGATTGAAAGGCTCCTGAATATGATTAAAAGCACAATAACCGTTTGTGTGCAATTACGGGCGATCAAGTCTTGCCTTATGAAGGCGGTGAAGTATGGGAGCCGGAGCCCGGCACTATTAAGACAGTTCATTATCAATTACCACAGGCTGCTGAGATATAATAACACATTGACGTATTTGATCCCGGCTCCTAATTACCTCCCTTGGGTGTGAAGATCATTTGTTTCATGAAAAATCGAAAACACAGCTCGTGGGTAATGGCGCACGCGACAGTGTAGAAAATGTGTAAACAAAAGCCGAAGTCACTACTCGGGAATGCAATGGAACGCACAAAGGCATGGCGAAATAAACAAGGAATGCAATGTATCGTGAAGATTGCATAGAAATATAGAAGCATTATGCCCACATGTCAAAGATGTAATAGTCCGCCATCACTTGCGCTTCTCACTCATGTGAGACGAGGCCAGAGCTTGAATCATAGGCATATGATGGCGTGGAGCTGATAAATAGGACATGTCAAAACGACGCTTGATATCTATCGATCAAAACCTTGTTTTCATCTTGCACAGGGATATGATGCCTAACCAATTCACGAGTAATAGAAGTAAAATACCAAAACCTTAAACTCGAGGGCGCCATGATAAGGGGCAGTCAGCCTACTTTATTTTGTCTCCGTTCAGACGCAAGCTCCTGACTGATATCCCAAGCCCAGACACTGCTTAGAAGAGATTCTTAATTAGACCTGCATGAAGAACTTTTCGCTTTTTTTACAATCCTGGGCGAATCTCTCCAAATGTTTTAATAGTGTTTAGAAATGTGTGAAATTATCTGTTCCATTTTGAACATGGAATTCTTCAAAGGCATTCGGTGTTTAAAAGTTAGCGTTGCAATACAAGATAAATCTTTTGGATGATAAAATTTTCTGTCTATTTTCTCGTGACATTTCTGGGTTACTTGTCTCCTGTTCATGTGAATTGGTAAGTTCTATGTACACGTCAAACTGTAACGCACAGTGAGCGTCAGGGGAGTATAAATATCTACTGATTGATTTCATGAAAGTAAAATTTACAAGGATACTATTAGCTACCAACAACTACATGTAGACGATATTGAACTATAGAGAATACGTAAAGTAATTCGTCTGAGTGTTAGCTGACGGCGTCTAAATAAGGTCATGTGGCTGACTGTTAACTGATGGAGACAGTTTAAAGTCATGCGTCTAACTGTTAACTGATGGAGTCTACATAAGGTCATGTTGCTGACAGTAACTGATGTAGATTGTTTAAGGTCATGCGCCTAACTACTTACTGATGGAGACTGTCTAAGGTCATGCGTCTAACTACTAACTGGTGGAGACAGTCTAAGGTCATGCGTCTAACTACTAACTGATGGAGACTACGAATAAGATCATGTGGCTGACTGTTAACTGACGGAGACTACGAATAATGTCATGTGGCTGAAGTTAACTGATGGAGACTGTTTAAGGTCATGCGCCTAACTGCTTACTGACGGATACTACGAATAAGGTAATGTGGCTGACTGTTAACTGACGGAGACTACGAATAATGTCATGTGGCTGACTGTTAACTGATGAAGACTGTTTAAGGTCATGCGTCTAACTACTAACTGGTGGAGACTGTCTAAGGCCAGGCGTCTAACTACTAACTGGTGGAGACTGTCTAAGGTCATGCGTCTAACTACTAACTGATGGAGACTGTCTAAGGTCATGCGTCTAACTACTAACTGGTGGAGACTGTCCAAGGTCATGCGTCTAACTACTAACTGGTGGAGACTGTCCAAGGTCATGCGTCTAACCACTAACTAGTGGAGACTGTCCAAGGTCATGCATCTAACTACTAACTGATGGAGACTGTCTAAGGTCATGCGTCTAACCACTAACTGATGGAGACTGTCTAAGGTCATGCGTCTAACTACTAACTGGTGGAGACTGTCCAAGGTCATGCGTCTAACCACTAACTGGTGGAGACTGTCTCAGGTCATGCGTCTAACTACTAACTGATGGAGACTGTCTAAGGTCATGCGTCTAACTACTAACTGATGGAGACTACATAATGTCATGTGGCTGACTGTTAACTGATGAAGACTGTTTAAGGTCATGCGTCTAACTACTAACTGGTGGAGACTGTCTAAGGCCAGGCGTCTAACTACTAACTGGTGGAGACTGTCTAAGGTCATGCGTCTAACTACTAACTGATGGAGACTGTTTAAGGTCATGCATCCAACTACAAACTGACGGAGACTACGAATATTGTCATGTGGCTGATTGTTAACTGGTGGAGATTGCCTAAGGTCATACGTCTAACTACTAACTGGTGGAGACTGTCTAAGGTCATGCGTCTAACTACTAACTGGTGGAGACTGTCTAAGGTCAGACGTCTAACTACTAACTGGTGGAGACTGTCCAAGGTCATGCGTCTAACCACTAACTGGTGGAGACTGTCTAAGGTCATGCGTCTAACTACTAACTGGTGGAGACTGTCTAAGGTCATGCGTCTAACTACTAACTGGTGGAGACTGTCTAAGGTCAAGCGTCTAACTGTTAACTGATAACTCTCCATTCCTTAAAAATAATGGAAATAATGTCATGTGGCTGAGCACTAACATTTTCCTGCATAGTTTTCACCGACAAGAAACATCAATGTATGAACTAGGTCACTGTCGAGAACACACGGGTAACGATTGAGTGATAATTCATTCTACAGGTATGGATCAGAACGTGCAGATAAATGAGCACCCCCAGTGAATGACGCCCGACGAGGTATGGATTTACATGACAGCGGATTGATTCACTCCACAGTTCTGATCCCTGCACATCATTTTACAAGGTCAGGGTCACAATTCAGCCAGAAATCCAACTCAATTATAAACAAAGAAATATGAAATTAATAAAGCACGAGTGATTTGCCTGACGGGCAAAAAAAGGTTTGTTTATAGATCATCAGCCGGCCTGTCCCTACAGCACATGTGTCTTGAAAACATTGAAGATTTATTGAACCGTGACTTGTGAGCCGTATCATTGTGTTTTGAGACCCTTTGAGAGTTATCAATGTGTCTTGAGACCATGTGAGAGTTGTCAATGTGTCTTGAGACCATGTGAGAGTTATCATTGTGTCTTAAGACCATGTGAGAGTTATCAATGTGTCTTGAGACCACGTAAGAGTTATCATCGTGTCGTGATACCATGTTAGAGTTATCATTGTGTCTTGAGACCATGTGAGAGTTATCATTGTGTCTTGAGACCCTGTGAGAGTTATCATTGTGTCTTGAGACCACGTGAGAGTTATCAATGTGTCTTGAGACCATGTGAGAGTTATCAATGTGTCTTGAGACCATGTGAGAGTTATCAATGTGTCTTGAGACCATGTGAGAGTTATCAATGTGTCTTAAGACCATGTGAGAGTTATCAATGTGTCTTGAGACCACGTGAGAGTTATCAATGTGTCTTGAGACCATGTGAGAGTTATCAATGTGTCTTGAGACCACGTGAGAGTTATCAATGTGTCTTGAGACCATGTGAGAGTTATCAGTGTGTCTTGAGACCACGTGAGAGTTATCAATGTGTCTTGAGACCATGTGAGAGTTGTCATTGTGTCTTGAGACCATGTGAGAGTTATCAACGTGTCTTGAGATCATGTGAGAGTTATCAATGTGTCTTGAGATCATGTGAGAGTTATCAACGTGTCTTGAGACCATGTGAGAGTTATCTACGTGTCTTGAGACCATGTGAGAGTTATCAACGTGTCTTGAGACCATGTGAGAGTTATCAACGTGTTTTGAGACCATGTGAGAGTTATCAACGTGTTTTGAGACCATGTGTGAGTTATCTACGTGTCTTGAGACCATGTGAGAGTTATCAACGTGTCTTGAGACCATGTGAGAGTTATCAACGTGTTTTGAGACCATGTGAGAGTTATCAACGTGTCTTGAGACCATGTGAGAGTTATCAATGTGTCTTGAGACCATGTGAGAGTTATCAATGTGTCTTGAGACCATGTGAGAATTATCAGTGTGTCTTGAGACCACGTGAGAGTTATCAATGTGTCTTGAGACCATGTGAGAGTTGTCATTGTGTCTTGAGACCACGTGAGAGTTATCAACGTGTCTTGAGATCATGTGAGAGTTATCAACGTGTTTTGAGACCATGTGAGAGTTATCAACGTGTCTTGAGATCATGTGAGAGTTATCAATGTGTTTTGAGACCACGTGAGAGTTATCAATGTGTCTTGAGACCATGTGAGAGTTATCAACGTGTCTTGAGACCATGTGAGAGTTATCAACGTGTCTTGAGACCATGTGAGAGTTATCAACGTGTTTTGAGACCATGTGAGAGTTATCAACGTGTCTTGAGATCATGTGAGAGTTATCAATGTGTCTTGAGACCATGTGAGAGTTATCAATGTGTCTTAAGACCATGTGAGAGTTATCAACGTGTTTTGAGACCACGTGAGAGTTATCAACGTGTCTTGAGACCATGTGAGAGTTATCAATGTGTCTTAAGACCATGTGAGAGTTATCAACGTGTCTTGAGACCATGTGAGAGTTATCAACGTGTCTTGAGATCATGTGTGAGTTATCATTGTGTCTTAAGACCATGTGAGAGTTATCAATGTGTCTTGAGACCATGTGAGAGTTGTCATTGTGTCTTGAGACCATGTGAGAGTTATCAACGTGTCTTGAGACCATGTGAGAGTTATCTACGTGTCTTGAGACCATGTGAGAGTTATCTACGTGTCTTGAGACCATGTGAGAGTGATCATTGTGTCTTGAGACCATGTGAGAGTTGTCATTGTGTCTTGAGACCATGTGAGAGTTGTCATTGTGTCTTGAGACCATGTGAGAGTTATCTACGTGTCTTGAGACCATGTGAGAGTTATCAATGTGTCTTGAGACCATGTGAGAGTTATCAACGTGTCTTAAGACCATGTGAGAGTTATCAACGTGTCTTGAGACCATGTGAGAGTTATCAGTGTGTCTTGAGACCACGTGAGAGTTATCAATGTGTCTTAAGACCATGTGAGAGTGATCATTGTGTCTTGAGACCACGTGAGAGTTATCAACGTGTTTTGAGACCACGTGAGAGTTATCAACATGTTTTGAGACCATGTGAGAGTTATCATTGTGTCTTGAGACCATGTGAGAGTTATCAACGTATTTTGAGACCATGTGAGAGTTATCATTGTGTCTTGAGACCACGTGAGAGTTATCAACGTGTTTTGAGACCACGTGAGAGTTATCAACGTGTTTTGAGACCACGTGAGAGTTATCATTGTGTCTTGAGACCATGTGAGAGTTATCAACGTGTTTTGAGACCACGTGAGAGTTATCAACGTGTTTTGAGACCACGTGAGAGTTATCAATGTGTCTTGAGACCATGTGAGAGTTATCAACGTGTCTTAAGACCATGTGAGAGTTATCAATGTGTCTTAAGACCATGTGAGAGTTATCAACGTGTTTTGAGACCACGTGAGAGTTATCAATGTGTCTTGAGACCATGTGAGAGTTATCAACGTGTCTTGAGACCATGTGAGAGTTATCAACGTGTCTTGAGACCATGTGAGAGTTATCAACGTGTCTTGAGACCATGTGAGAGTTATCAACGTGTCTTGAGACCATGTTAGAGTTATCAACGTGTTTTGAGACCACGTGAGAGTTATCAATGTGTCTTGAGACCATGTGAGAGTTATCAACGTGTCTTGAGACCATGTGAGAGTTATCAACGTGTCTTGAGACCATGTGAGAGTTATCTACGTGTCTTGAGACCATGTGAGAGTTATCTACGTGTCTTGAGACCATGTGAGAGTGATCATTGTGTCTTGAGACCATGTGAGAGTTGTCATTGTGTCTTGAGACCATGTGAGAGTTGTCATTGTGTCTTGAGACCATGTGAGAGTTATCATTGTGTCTTGAGACCATGTGAGAGTTATCATTGTGTCTTGAGACCATGTGAGAGTTATCTACGTGTCTTGAGACCATGTGAGAGTTATCTACGTGTCTTGAGATCATGTGAGAGTTATCTACGTGTCTTGAGACCATGTGAGAGTGATCATTGTGTCTTGAGACCACGTGAGAGTTATCAACGTGTTTTGAGACCACGTGAGAGTTATCAACGTGTTTTGAGACCATGTGAGAGTTATCAACATGTTTTGAGACCACGTGAGAGTTATCAATGTGTCTTGAGACCATGTGAGAGTTATCAACGTGTCTTGAGACCATGTGAGAGTTATCAACGTGTTTTGAGACCACGTGAGAGTTATCAATGTGTCTTGAGACCATGTGAGAGTTATCAACGTGTCTTAAGACCATGTGAGAGTTATCAATGTGTCTTAAGACCATGTGAGAGTTATCAACGTGTTTTGAGACCACGTGAGAGTTATCAATGTGTCTTGAGACCATGTGAGAGTTATCAACGTGTCTTGAGACCATGTGAGAGTTATCAACGTGTCTTGAGACCATGTGAGAGTTATCAACGTGTCTTGAGATCATGTGAGAGTTATCAACGTGTCTTGAGACCATGTTAGAGTTATCAACGTGTCTTGAGACCATGTGAGAGTTATCAACGTGTCTTGAGACCATGTGAGAGTTATCAACGTGTCTTGAGATCATGTGTGAGTTGTCATTGTGTCTTAAGACCATGTGAGAGTTATCATTGTGTTTTGAGACCATGTGAGAGTTATCAACGTGTCTTGAGACCATGTGAGAGTTATCAACATGTCTTGAGACCATGTGAGAGTTATCAACGTGTCTTGAGACCACGTGAGAGTTATCATTGTGTCTTGAGACCATGTGAGAGTTATCAACGTGTTTTGAGACCACGTGAGAGTTATCAATGTGTCTTGAGACCACGTGAGAGTTATCAACGTGTCTTAAGACCATGTGAGAGTTATCAACGTGTCTTGAGACCATGTGAGAGTTATCAACATGTCTTGAGACCATGTGAGAGTTATCAACGTGTCTTGAGACCATGTGAGAGTTATCATTGTGTCTTGAGACCATGTGAGAGTTATCAACGTGTCTTGAGACCATGTGAGAGTTATCAATGTGTCTTGAGATCATGTGAGAGTTATCAACATGTCTTGAGACCATGTGAGAGTTATCAACGTGTCTTGAGACCATGTGAGAGTTATCAACGTGTCTTGAGACCATGTGAGAGTTATCATTGTGTTTTGAGACCATGTGAGAGTTATCAACGTGTCTTGAGACCATGTGAGAGTTATCATTGTGTTTTGATACCATGTGAGAGTTATCAACGTGTCTTGAGACCACGTGAGAGTTATCATTGTGTCTTGAGACCATGTGAGAGTTATCAACATGTCTTGAGACCATGTGAGAGTTATCAACGTGTCTTGAGACCATGTGAGAGTTATCAACGTGTCTTGAGACCATGTGAGAGTTATCATTGTGTTTTGAGACCATGTGAGAGTTATCAACGTGTCTTGAGACCATGTGAGAGTTATCATTGTGTTTTGAGACCATGTGAGAGTTATCAACGTGTCTTGAGACCACGTGAGAGTTATCATTGTGTCTTGAGACCATGTGAGAGTTATCAACATGTCTTGAGACCATGTGAGAGTTATCAACGTGTCTTGAGATCATGTGAGAGTTATAATTGTGTCTTGAGACCATGTGAGAGTTATCAACGTGTCTTAAGACCATGTGAGAGTTATCAATGTGTCTTGAGACCATGTGAGAGTTATCAATGTGTCTTGAGACCATGTGAGAGTTATCATTGTGTCTTGAGACCATGTGAGAGTTATCAACGTGTCTTGAGACCATGTGAGAGTTATCATTAAATTATTCATACTTACCCGTTGTTTCAAACCTACGTTGTGCAAGAATACAAGGGAATGAACACGTGTCTGTCTGTCTATGACCTCACTGCCTAAGTGAGGTAATGGAGTCGTTCTGAGTTGTTGTCCTGACTGTCATCACGGGATGACTTGATCTGATCAGCACTCCCTTACCACTTCTAGAACTGTTTTAGTGCTTGCATATTGCCCTGTCAGCTTACCACTTTCTTGAACTGTTTTAGTGCTTGCATATTGCCCTGTCAGCTTACCACTTTCTTGAACTGTTTTAGTGCTTGCATGTTGCCCTATCAGCTTACCACTTCTAGAACTGTTTTAGTGCTTGCATATTGCCCTGTCAGCTTACCACTTTCTTGAACTGTTTTAGTGCATGCATGTTGCCCTATCAGCTTACCACTTTCTTGAACTGTTTTAGTGCTTGCATGTTGCCCTATCAGCTTACCACTTCTAGAACTGTTTTAGTGCTTGCATATTGCCCTGTCAGCTTACCACTTTCTTGAACTGTTTTAGTGCATGCATGTTGCCCTGTCAGCTTACCACTTTCTTGAACTGTTTTAGTGCATGCATGTTGCCCTATCAGCTTACCACTTCTAGAACTGTTTTAGTGCTTGCATATTGCCCTATCAGCTTACCACTTTCTTGAACTGTTTTAGTGCTTGCATGTTGCCCTATCAGCTTACCACTTTCTAGAACTGTTTTAGTGCTTGCATATTGCCCTATCAGCTTACCACTTTCTAGAACTGTTTTAGTGCTTGCATATTGCCCTATCAGCTTACCACTTTCTTGAACTGTTTTAGTGCTTGCATATTGCCCTATCAGCTTACCACTTTCTAGAACTGTTTTAGTGCTTGCATATTGCCCTATCAGCTGATCACTTTCTAGAACTGTTTTAGTGCTTGCATGTTGCCCTATCAGCTTACCACTTTCTTGAACTGTTTTAGTGCATGCATGTTGCCCTATCAGCTTACCACTTTCTTGAACTGTTTTAGTGCATGCATGTTTCCCTATCAGCTTACCACTTTCTAGAACTGTTTTAGTGCTTGCATGTTGCCCTATCAGCTTACCACTTTCTAGAACTGTTTTAGTGCTTGCATGTTGCCCTATCAGCTTACCACTTTCTAGAACTGCTTTAGTGCTTGCATGTTGCCCTGTCAGCTTACCACTTTCTAGAACTGTTTTAGTGCATGCATGTTGCCCTATCAGTGCGGGCCTGGCCACCAACCAGATTAGACTTATGACCGGAAAGCGCTGGTCTGGCTGTTGTAAGAGTCTAAAGCGCTCACAAAGGTAATTGGGTTTATTTTGAGAAAGGTGGTTAATTTAGCAGTTACAATCGATATTTGTTAAGAAATAACGATTAAGCAAATGCGCTTCGGGCACAGCTTTAGAAATATTTTTATAACCTAATCTAGTAACGACTGTATCTCCATCAAGCTGTCATTTAGCTGACTTTGAAAATTCTCAATTTATATGCATATTCATGGTGCAAAACTCCTAAAAGAGGAATTACATGATCTTGACGGAGCAACCTTATAGCTACAATATGCAGGAGCTAAGTACAAATTGATTTCATGAGACCAATAACAGAAGAACATTTGTCATCCCATATCGTAGTCAATATTGCAAGTCATACATGTTCAGGCTTTGGTGCAACGCCTTGCATTGATTTGAGTTCAACTACACAGCATACACAGAATACAACTTGTTATCAAAGCAACATAATGGAACAATCAGGCAGCTAAGAACACCGCTTCTTGATGCGTACATTCAGAAGAACATGTACACAACATGTTCCAACCGAACAACACCCGCAATGTTTTCCTACAAAGTGTTTTTGCTTTGAAAGTTTATCTAGTACTCGTGTCCTGAACGCAATCAGGGGGTTCCTTGCTGCTCGTCACGCAATCAGGGGGTTCCTTGCTGCTCGTCACTCACGTTTCAATTGCAAAATGCGACTTTTTAAAATGTCCATCCTGTAATAACGTTTAGTAGACATCTTCAAGAGTCGGCACTCGGTTGGAATAATAAAGTGAGTCGTGTTGAGCTCTCAGCGAGTACGGAGCCACGTATACAGCAGTTGTGCTCCGCGTTACCCGGCCTAGCCGCTATCTGCTCAAGAGCTCTCCACTCAATTCAAGCGTTAAATATGATTGTATTTGCTGTAAGAACATTATCTGTAATGACTGAATGGCCAGCGATGCGGGAAGATCTTTACATCGATCTTCGCTGTGCCTGGATTCCGACAGGATTTGCCAGCGAGTGTGGCGCCACACGCCCAGTATGTATTTCATTAGCACGTGCCACTGGGAGTAAATCTCATCGCAATTAAAGCATAGCTTGGACTTTTCAATTAGTTTGTTGATATGTGAAGACACCTTGAGGGAAAACAATCCACGTGCGCGCCTTCTACGATTGGATCGTGGCGATTCTTCTAAGGCACTGATAGCCGGCAACTGATACTCGTAATTGTCTTGCAAATTGTTTCTAAATAGGAACACATAAGATAGAAGAAAACCATAAGTGTATTTGCAGATATTGACTTTAAAAATAGTAATCTCTAAAGCAATCCAATAAAACAGTTGAACAGATTATAAGTTTTGAAACATTGGGAGGAGTTTGGCCTTATATTCATACACTCTCTGGCACAAAATCAATATGTTATTGGGTTTTTTCATCTATCTCTAGGTGGAAAAATACAAGTTTATATATTATTCACGAACACGAATAAGATGAATAACATTAAAAACGATATTCACCAGAGACTAGAGTTGCAAATGCGTTCAATGGGTTAAACAGTGTAGGCGATGATGTCAATACGGGTGACACGGATGCACACGATCGATACCATGCGTTAGAGATAAGGGACAAGCCTACCTATAGTGACTACAAGCCTACCCATAAAGACTACAAGCCTACCCTCAGTGTATACATTCCTACCAATAGTGACTACAAGCCTACCCACAGTGTCTACCAGCCTACCCATAGTGACTACAAGCCTACCAATAGTGACTACAAGCCTACCCATAGTGTCTACAAGCCTACCCATAATGACTACAAGCCTACCCATAGTGACTACAAGCCTACCCATAGTGACTACAAGCCTACCCATAGTGTATACAAGCCTACCCATAGTGACTACAAGCCTACCCATAGTGACTACAAGCCTACCCATTGTGACTACAAGCCTACCCATAGTGTCTACAAGCCTACCAATAGTGACTACAAGCCTACCCATAGTGTCTACAAGCCTACCCATAATGAATACAAGCCTACCCATAGTGACTACAAGCCTACCCATAGTGACTACAAGCCTACCCATAGTGTATACAAGCCTACCAATAGTGACTACAAGCCTACCCATAGTGTCTACAAGCCTACCCATAATGAATACAAGCCTACCCATAGTGACTACAAGCCTACCCATAGTGACTACAAGCCTACCCATAGTGTATACAAGCCTACCCATAATAACTACAAGCCTACCCATAGTGACTACAAGCCTACCCATAGTAACTACAAGCCTACCAATAGTGACTACAAGCCTACCCATAGTGACTACAAGCCTACCCATAGTGACTACAGGCCTACCCATAGTGACTACAAGCCTACCGATAGTGACTACAAGCCTACCGATAGTGTCTACAGGCCTACCTATAGTGACTACAAGCCTACCCATAATGACTACAAGCCTACCCATAGTTACTACAAGCCTACCCATAGTGACTACGGGCCTACCCATAATGACTACAAGCCTACCCATAGTGACTACAAGCCTACCCATAATGACTACAAGCCTACCCATAGTTACTGCAAGCCTACCCATAGTGACTACGGGCCTACCCATAATGACTACAAGCCTACCCATAGTGACTACAAGCCTACCCATAGTGACTACAAGCCTACTCTCTCTCTCTCTCTCTCTCTCTCTCTCTCAAAGTCTCTCTCAAAGTCTCTCTCTCTCTCTCTCAAACTCCCAGCCCTCTTACTAAAATCAGCTTGCTTCAGTCGCCGGATTCAGCCCTAGGACTGGGATGTGTTAATCCGCCATACAGACTTCTTTCATGGCGCAGTAATTTCCGTTAATATCCTATAAACTCAAGCTTCCATTATTAATTACTAGTTGAACGTTCTGACTAGACCCTGTCGTAATTGCTCTCCCTTCTCTCTCAGATCTAGTTTCCATATGCATCTTAGCTTTTACTTGCTCACAAGAATCGTAATGTCAGGTAAGTTCAATATATCATTCGGGGCTCAGTTGCTGATATTGCAGGCCCCGATTGAGGATGTTGAAAAGTTCATTACGTTTGCAAACTTGTCGGTGACGCATACCGTTAATAATTGACTGATGGTGTTGTGGGGTTAAGTGTTTAGTGCCAACCTGGTACAATCTGTTGAGGAAACACGGAAACTGGTCGCTGGTAACCCGGATGTACTGGCCACAGAGCAATTAACTTGTACACAGATGGCACCTGACAAACATAAACACATGTGTACATATAGAGGGTTGTCCTTAGGTACTCCTGGCCTCACTCCAGATGAGGGCCGAGAAGCAGCCGAGAAACATACGGTGAAACTACTGGCTGTGAAAGGCCCAATACAAGTACATGGCACCGGGAACAATAGGATGTTTAAATATTGGCACCTTATGCAATATCGAAGATGTGCTTGATTATATAACATACACATCATAAGTTAGTATTGATTATGTACAAACGGATAATCATGCGACAGATCGACACACGCTTTAAGACCATATGAGTCTACAGCTCTGACTGACACGCAGTCATAACTATATATAACCAGAGTGTGACTTGGCAAGGGAAGTACTATCCATTATTTATCAGCTGTCAAGACGTTTCAGTGTTGATGGTGATGTGACGCCATGGACAATACTTTTCTATGATTTGAGTTAAAAAAACGATTACAGGGGGAGGCCACTGTTTGAAAATATATAACGCAGTCTGATTAAAATCGACGGTTTTCCGTGGAATAAAAATTGCAAAATAGTGCATCTACCGGGATACGAACTCGTTCGTGGGTTTCCACGCCAAACCGTCTGAAAGCACCCCGTACACTAGCGTGTTCGGGCGCAATTCAGCTAGCCAATCAAAAGATGCCCAACAAATGCTTTCGGTGCGAGAAGCTAGGGGCAGATAACTCCAAACAGCTATCCTTTTGTCTGTTCCGAATGCTTTCAAAACCGCAACCGTTGAAATACTATGATGTGATTGGTCAGCTATTTGACTGGGTTTTGGCTGCGCTAAACTGGTTCTGAACACACGCCTATACGGGGTGTTCTCAGACCTTGTGGCGAGGAATCTACAGAACCTGTTCGTATCCCGGCAGATGCAAAATTTTGGAACAAGGTCGATTTTAATCAGACTGATATATAACGGAGCATTTTCCCTCAATGCCGCGTTGGGTTAACATAGAAACTGAAATTCTCGTGTCCTAAACATAGGAGTCCACATAATACCCTCTATACAAGTTTAATTGGTTTGCAACTAAGCGAGAGGTCTTATGGTCTTGCATACCACCCCTTAACTATACAATTAGCGCATCTCCCCTGGGGACATCATGTTCTCAAACTGTCATCTACAAACACAATACACTGTTATCACTATCCCACACCAAATTAACATACTAAATGTTTTTTGTCCAAATTGTATGTAAGATTGTTTTGCAATATGACCTTTCGACTATCCAATGAAAAGGATGCCGTCAGTATCTCGATGCCTAGCCATAGATCGATAGAGAGGGACAGCTGACTCTGTGGGGGCAATCTTCTTGCACCTGGGTATCAGTCACATGCATTGCATAAGTTCTACTGAACACTGTGTATATAGTATGGACGCACGTATACACTCTAGGTTGTGCGCCAACAATACGGTATTCCAATTATTTGAAACAAAATGAAAATATTTCTACACGTAGACGGAATGAAAAGCAAGAGGGGGAAGATTCAAATCGGCATGTTGTATACCGGAAGTGAAGGAAGCAAGAGGGAGAAGGTTCAACTCGGTATGTTGTATACCGGAAGTGAAGGAAGCAAGAGGGAGAAGGTTCAACACGGTATGTTGTATACCGGAAGTGAAGGAAGCAAGAGGGAGAAGGTTCAACTCGGTATGTTGTATACCGGAAGTGAAGGAAGCAAGAGGGAGAAGATTCAACTCGGTATGTTGTATACCGGAAGTGAAGGAAGCAAGAGGGAGAAGATTCAACTCGGTATGTTGTATACCGGAAGTGAAGGAAGCAAGAGGGAGAAGGTTCAACTCGGTATGTTGTATACCGGAAGTAAGGAAGCAAGAGGGAGAAGGTTCAACTCGGTATGTTGTATACCGGAAGTGAAGGAAGCAAGAGGGAGAAGATTCAACTCGGTATGTTGTATACCGGAAGTGAAGGAAGCAAGACGATGAAGGTTCAACTCGGTATGTTGTATACCGGAAGTAAGGAAGCAAGAGGGAGAAGATTCAACTCGGTATGTTGTATAACGGAAGTGAAGGAAGCAAGAGGGAGAAGGTTCAACACGGTATGTTGTATACCGGAAGTAAGGAAGCAAGAGGGAGAAGGTTCAACTCGGTATGTTGTATACCGGAAGTGAAGGAAGCAAGAGGGAGAAGATTCAACTCGGTATGTTGTATACCGGAAGTGAAGGAAGCAGGACGATGAAGGTTCAACTCGGTATGTTGTATACCGGAAGTAAGGAAGCAAGAGGGAGAAGATTCAACTCGGTATGTTGTATACCGGAAGTGAAGGAAGCAAGACGATGAAGGTTCAACTCGGTATGTTGTATACCGGAAGTGAAGGAAGCAAGAGGGAGAAGGTTCAACACGGTATGTTGTATACCGGAAGTAAGGAAGCAAGAGGGTGAAAATTCAACTCGGCATGTTGTATACCGGAAGTGAAGGAAGCAAGAGGGAGAAAATTCAACTCGGTATGTTGTATACCGGAAGTGAAGGAAGCCAGTGACCGGAACTAATGTCCAGGATGACAGCAATGAGTATATACACGAGTTGATTAAATCACAAGACTGATTGCAGCAGGCAATGACTTGCTGATCAATAACAGAAGTACAGATTTCATTTTCTTTGTTGCGTCTCGCGAGTGTTTCCAGGTGAAATATGTTTTTCTATAAAAGAAGCGACATGAATCCCCCCATGTAAGCTGTAATAGATTGCACTGCAGCCTTCGACTTCAGGACCGCTCTCTTCCGCTAATACGATTCATGTACAGCAATGGATTGCCAAAAAATACATGTAAAACTTCTTTTTTTTAAAAAAGCCCACTAAGTGTAGTGTTTATAGCAGAGATATAGAGAAGCCGTGTGTGGCAGCTACTCTGTGCTGCGAGGAGTACGCTGGTTACAGCAGAGAGTATGTGAGTAAGTGGAGTGGAGCTGCAGGCTCGTGAGTGGAACAGACAGGTCCACCCCAGGGACCGGGGTCTGCAGTGAACATGGTACTACACGTGACACTCCGCTCCCCGAGCGCTGCTGCTAACAACATCCTGACAATGAGGAATATACACAACACAAATAAATCCCGACAGCCATCAAATAAAAAATCTTTGAGCGCTCAGAGGACCGGAGCTGTTCTTGCTACCGCATGGGAAACAAACGACCAGGTTATAGAAAGGAAGTTACAAGATTTCCCAGAAGTCCATGCGATAAATTGCTTTGTTATTGCCGCGTGTGGGAGAGTGTTAGGGAAACAAACGTAATAACACAATGTCGTGGTCTCTTTAGCGATGTGCGCGTAACACAATTACCAAATGTTTTATGCATTAGAGATCTTGTGCTAACAAGCCGGACACGGGAGAAATGCACACTCTCAGTCCGAATGGTTAATTAAGCACCTTTAGGTGCTACCTCTCGCCACAGATGCTTAGCTTGGACAGATTCACTGGCAAACACGCTTTAGCACCATGTGCATTAAGTAAATAACCAAGATCACCGTTCATTGCACGTTGCCAGAATGACAAATTCAGATTAGGTCGTAATGTTTGTTATTTCTAAACAATATACCTTCATGTGCAGAATTGATTTGCAGTAACTGTTCGCCGATAACCTTGGTTTTAAGTGTCTCTTCGGTTATATTGGAACCAACTATCTCAGCAGCAAACCGGAAATGATAGCCACTTGCAAGAGTGTTTATTTTCCCAACTTGACCCTTCACCCCACGTGACTCCTGGTCACACATGAATAAAGCCGCCAGCAGTTGGACCAACGACTAACAGAGCGAATGAAGATAACTGTGTGTACACGATTACTGCCGTCCGTCGTCAGGGGAGTCGTAAAGGTAGACGCCGGCCTGTACACTCATGTCGCTACAATAGCTCAACACACAACTCTCTCTTTCCAGAGTGTCCCACGTTTCGAGCAATCAAGATGATTATTTACAAATAGCGCTGTAATGGCATGGAGTAAATACTGGTAACAAATGAATGACGCTGATAACGGCGAGACGGACAGCGGGCCCGTCACGATCCATGCGCCATGTATTAGGGAATAACGTCCTTCCAACAGTAGGTATCAATGTACACAGTGTCTGTGGACATACATTAACCTGCAGAGTGCCTTTTGGACATCAAATATATCAAATACCAGTAAACCATTACAGAGAGTGCTTTTAAGCACTTACCTCTGTTACATTTGTGACCGAGTTCAAATAACCGTTGCAGTCAGTTTACACACTTCAAACATTTATTATATTGCAGTTTAAAAGCCTCTTTTTGAACATATAAATGTTTAAATGAAATCTTGTTTTTTTTAATGTTGAAAACTCTAGAGACACTTGTTGAAACAAGTGCTTTATTAAAGAAGGTCGAAGACAACCAAAGGACCACTGTGGACACCTTGGTACGCGTGAATTGAGCACAAATCCAGACACTACTGAGTGGACTTTACAGATTGACTCTTGTTGTAATGTAGGGATCAATTGTGAGCAGGAGATCACCACGTATCAGGGCCCAGTGGCCACTCCAGCGGGAGACAGGGCTACAGCGAGTTGATGTAGTCTTCAGTGTGGACTACCGCAATGCCGACCGCCTTCTCCCTACCCTGTCTTGTCACATTCCATCCTTTCAATTTTCTTCCCAGTCTGCAGAAAGGTCGGGCAAATTGAGGCGAAAAGCTAGAAATAAAAGCCTGGATGAGCGTTAAGCTATGTATTGATTACTATAGCAGATGGAGACGATTTGACAAAGGAGAGGGCAGGAAGACATATTGATTATATCTTGGGTCAGACGCCTCTGGGGGCTGCGATGTGTTCACCTGTCCAGGCGCCCGGAGACCAGGGAGCATCTTGTATCAGCAGGGACCTGTCCCATGTCCTGATTGGACGACGGACAGAGGTGGAAGGGACAGTGACTGTATCTTGGTCTGGCGTCATCATAGGAGAGGGGTCGGAGTTGACGGGCCACTAGGGGGAGATTAGAGTGTATGTAAGGCCTATGTCCAAATTGGGAGATATTTAGAGTCGAAAGGATACTTCTTTTTCTTGTCTCATGATTGGGAGAGAGTTGGCGGATCACCGAGATCAGGGTATATGGCAGGGTGAAGTTAAAGGGTTACTAGAGGTATATCAGTAGGTATGAATGATGACAGGGAAAGAAGATACCACAGGTATAATACATTAAGGAGATAAGGTTATACATCTTAATATTAAGTTATCATCGACATGTTCATACATCCCTGTTGGTTTAGTCAGTTTCTCAATTAGTGGCAGTATACAGCGCCTTCCCCGCCAGTCTACCCAGTCGGTCCCAGTTAGATTATCCCTCTCTTGTCGGGCCACTCATTGACTGTTGCGTCTTGTGAGATAAGGACTGATTACATTTCAATTTGCCCAGTAAAATCAATACGACAAATGAGGAGCGCGAGTCGGACTCTTCCACACCTGACAAGCCGCTATCAAGCTTTCAAATGTCCTCAATGAGTTCCATTTTCCTACTGCATCTTCAATTCTTTTCTTTGTGTATAAACCTAAGAGGACACATGGCCCTCATATCTGATAATTGATTATTCCAAAGTTTGTGTTTGTGGAATGCTTGATCGAAATAGATTGACATGGTTAAATAAACGCATCAATAAATTCGAGAAAAGGGTTGAAAATATTTACTCTTAAACATGCAAACCAATTTGGTAAAACATCGAACTTCAGTGAAGATGATAAACTCTTTTGATTTCGCAGGCCTTACGACCAGTATCATGAATGAAGAAAACCGCGTTACAATTAAAGCACGCGTTTACATGGTAACTTGGGAATAAACATTGAGTGACATATAAGTAAAGGGACAGTTGTTTTACACCACAAGTAAGCTTATTGCATAAAACTACAAAAACATTCCCGATAATGTCGTATATCTATGTATTTCTATGAAACCATTTCCTTGAAACTGGGGGTCAAGGCAGTTCAATAGACTCTCGAACAGTGTCAATTGATTAAGGATTAGTGCCGCGGTTTGACGTAATTGATGGAGTGACCTGAGTCCGAGTGGTCAAGAACTCCTACCCACCAGTAGACCGCAGTGGGACCAAAGCATTGACCGCTCCAAAACTCCTTCCCAAAAATACACGCTCATAAACTTGGCCCGAGCACTAATGATATCATTTCTCCTTGGAAGTCCTAATGACTTTTTCAGATCATAACTGCCATTGCTATTGCATGTTGCAATTCAATTGTCCCAAAATAGTTTAATTCCATTCGGTACAGGCAGCAGGGATCAGTAATTTAATAAAGCAAATTTGGAGGCCAGTTCCCGCTCGCTTCCTTCTGCGCTGCCCTGCGTGCTAAATCTCGCTTTTAATGTCTGCCGCCTCCCCAATGATTGATGAAGACTATAGCAGAATAATAGCCAGGCAGATGAACAATCCTCTTCCGGGTTATTCGCAACCTAGTTCTTCACTGTTACATCACACACCAGACCTCCATAATGAGTGATTCTAGGACTGTACAGTCAACGACTCTAAGAGAGACAGAACTCATTGTATCTGTCCCTGTACAAAGGTGGCCCACTGCAACATAGTGATTATCAGTGCTGGCCCCCTGTCGCTACTTCCACACTTATGCTAAGCCTATCTATCGATCATCATGCCTTCGCGGGAGAAAACATAATCATCAAGTTTGCACAAGACTGCGACGGAGTTTGTCTACACAGTGGAATATTACTGAATAACTAAATACAAAGCGATTGATCGTTATTCCTGGTGCAACTTACAATCTTGCTCTGAAATTGTGAAAGACGGTCTGAAGTCGCTGAACGCAATGTAGAATTTCACTTATCTAAATTACCTAACTTCAACAACTACGGGTAAATGTTCATTTGTAAGCATTCTCATTAAAATCACATCGTAACTATACTGCTCTTTACATAACGTTACATATAGTTACACATAAGATAGTTACACATAGTTACATATAGTTACACATAACATAGTTACACATAGTTACACATAACATAGTTACACATAGTTACACATCACATAGTGCAGCATAGTTACACATAGTTACACATAGTTACACATAAGATAGTTACACATAGTTACATATAGTTACACATAACATAGTTACACATAGTTACACATAACATAGTGCAGCATAGTTACACATAACATAGTGCAGCATAGTTACACATAACATAGTAACGAACTGATTTTAATTAGAATGGATTTATGTTCTACAGTATAATAATAGACATTTTGCCTTAAACAAAGTAATACAAAAATGGTACATATTTCAAAGGGAAAACATGCCCGTTTTATTTTAATTAATTCATTACGTTTGTGAAGCACCGACTGTGTTTACTTAAATATATCAATCTTGTCGTGATCATGACCACTTGGAATCAAACGCTTTCTCGGTTTAAAGCAAACACGGAATTAAATATTAATTTATCAATAATATTATTTTAGTTGATTATATTCGAGGAACAAGTGCTTACTACGCATGCGCAATATCCCTGCTGTCACTGTGAAGAACAAGAGATACCACAAAGAGAAACGACAAATAGATTTTTCCTTCCAAAACGTTTTTTCGTGATGCTGAATACAAGTCGATGATGAAGAGGAAGACAATATAACAAGTTGACATCACTAACGAGTCTGGGCAGAGTAGAGTCACGTCGGGCCCCCAATTATCTTCTGCACTGTGTGAGGACCTTGTTTGCAATACATGTCACATAATTAGTAATCTAATTTAGATACAAACACAGAATTATTTCTATTCAAAACTCTCGCTCATAACTCTGCCTGTTATGTATCGCTTCTCTCAGAGCATCTAATCTACATTAGTCATTTTGTTTAATATCCATCGGTTTCCAGTAAATCTTCAGCATGTGGCATTACTGTAAGTCGGACTACTGCAAGTAACAATAACGTCACTAAGTAGAGCTTATATTTCAATAGGAAATTAGATGTCAACAGAAAGATGTTCAGTTTCATTTTCTTGATATGTTTTAGTATGGTTGCTGCACTCAAACATATTTTCAAAACTCACTTCTTTTTAAATTTTAAAAATGTCAAATTATGCGTACAAGCCTAGCGTACAGCAACTACAGCTAGGCTCTTGCCAGTCTCCATTACTGGCTGATTAAGGCCTTGCAGTATTTCCTTAAGAAATCTGTGTTTAGAAATCCAGGCCCGCTATGCACACAACAAAGCGAGGGAAATACCGCAAGGGTTAAATCAGCCAGTAATGCAGACTGGCAAGAGTTATGCCTTGCATTTGGAATTTGAGCGTACAGGTTTGCATGCTGTTAAATTCAATGAGTTGTTGTGACCTTGAAAATAATAAAATATAATAATAATCAAGGTCATTGACTGGGAGATACATCTGTTTTTGAAGATTTGTGTAAAACATGAAAAGGATCCAGAGAACCTTTTTTGAATATTGTGCTGGCAACGCCTTTATAATACAGGTTTGATACAGGTTTGATACAGTTTCCAATATTGAAAAAGAATATGCCCGTTGTTACCTTAAAATAATGTCAAGGTCACCGCGTCTTTCCAAGGAAAGGTTTTGTGTCAGGTTTAAAGATTTTTAATGTCCAACCGACAGGGGTGTAATGGTAGAGTATCATTGTAATATTAGAATTAAGGTCAGGGTCACGGAATTACTCTTTAGAAACTTTAATGGACCAGTGCAAAACATGAAAGGGATCGACTGAATAGTTTTTGAGTTTTTCTTATTCGTATGGACGGACGTAAGATGCCGAACGCGAATATTATTTTCTAAACGTTCGGCAGAACAATGAATGTCGGCGCATGCGTAACTGGCATTGAGCCGATGTCGTGATCATGTCTTAAATTTATCTCGTAACACTGGGCGGGAAGAACAAGCGTATCAGGTCCATGGTCTTCTTAATTGATATCAGTGATTCATAAAATTGTCTCCCACAAAAGTTTGTTGTTAACCCGCTAGTTTCATTATACTTTTAACAAATTGGAATGAATGCACAAAGCATGTAGATGATAAGGTGATAAACACACAATTCTTGACACAGGCAAGAATACACAGCCACACACCACAGCACTCAAGGTCAAACAGACTCCCTGTGCTGAGGAGTAGATGTCCAGACGCAGTGGTCACGTGACTACTGACCAGAACTGGACGGTGGTGGGTCTAATGAGAAGTTAATCTTCTTTACCAGCTTGAAGCAGATGGATGCAAAGATATTGGATTACTCCGTGGAGGACAAATAGAATCACTTTCCACGAAAGAGGGAACACCACGGACAGCACGTGCTGAAATGTACAACTGACACTGACGGGTCTTCACATCGCTAGCTGCATTGTATAAATCATGCCATAATATGTGTTTGTATTTTTTCCTAAATTTGAAGAAAAAAATGTCTTACGTAAATGATGATAATTTTATTATAATATGTATGCATTTCTTTCTGGAAATATCACGATTTACAATTGTAGGATTGTAATGTAGTTGAAAGTAACAAACGTTGGTTTTCATGAAGTATAAAAACCACGCGCGCGTTTGTTTACATTTTCTCACTTTTACTCGGAGATTATTCAAGACAGCCCATTATTTAAGGCAGGCGATTATTCAAAGATTTACGGTGGTCATTTTGTCTTTATTCATATGAATAATGAATATAGATATGTATAATTATTAACTTATTAACAGCAACTTTCATTATTTATCGGTTACATTATAATTTTGAATGATTGGCATTCTACTCTAGAAGTTGATGTGATGAAGAATAGAGACGATTTGATGGATATTCTTTAAGGCGACGTTTCGACATAGGTTCTAATGTCGTTGTCAAGCAAGTGGTACACAGGTGGGGAAACAGCTGGGTTATGTACATGAATTGTTTTTACAATAGTTTGGAGATGAGTTGTTTATACAATAAATATAGTTGATGGACAAATGTTGATTAGCTAATTGAGTGGAAGTCAGTTATTTCACGTACAGACACTGCATTACAATTCATTATAAGAACACATTTGAGAATAGGGTAAAATACGTTAAAAGCAAAGGAAAGAATATTTGTTAATCGAAGAATTAATATTGAGTTAATATTTTACAGTTAGTTATTGATATGAACACTCCTCTAAATATTATATCGTTGCCTATATATATTAGTTACATTGTGATGGGATGAATATTGTATCTATAGTATTAATCGCGTCTCGCATCAACAATGTAACATATTGCAACCCTCCAACCTACACTAAAATACATGTGACGTACATCTACATTATTATTGGAACTATTCTCCACACAACAATTGTCCTCGATGCATTCATACATCATATTCAATAGAAGCTATTATTCAGTTATGATATTAGCACGTGTTGATCTGAAGGGCTAAGAAGAGAAGCACGTCACTAAAGCACGTAGACAAGTACAGTATAGCGGGGTGGCACACAGAGTCCCGGGAGTCATCACACTGCAACTGTGACCATAACGTATTTGTTGCTGCATATATATAACATCAATCTGTTTTAACGTTATTATTTTACTTGCTGATTCGACACATTTTCCCGTAACAATTTAATCATGTTGGTATGGATTGTTAACATCAACAAGAGCGGCGCTTTGAAATATAGGCATGTTAATATCACATGTGCTGCCAATCAATCTGGCATTTGCATACACAATCTTACATAAAGCAACGGTTTTATTATTACCTAACAGCCGAGCGGTCGTTTATGTAAAAGAACACTTTCATGTGTCGCGATGTCACATATAGATACTTCTCTCGATGTTTGTGGCCTTCTGATGAGCGCCGGAATATTGATGAGGCCATGAAAGCGACATATCTACAACAGGTGTGGTATACATGTCTCCAGCGTACCTGTCGGGCACGTGGTCCGTATATATGGTTTGATCTGGTCTCACACGCGACATCAACACAGCGCACGATTATTGACCATCAATTAGACATACCACCCATCAGATATGGTCAATCCTAAAGTAAACCATACTTTTGATGGTATATGGTTTTATGGTTATATCAACAATCGTTAAAATATGACAGTAAAACACCTTGTATTTCTATCGAATCTACACCAACTTGTGATCACGTACGGTGATGTTCTGCACATACCCCATTGGGCGCAGTTCTATGCTTTGCAGTTTGTATCGACGTTTTGACTGAATATGGGTCAAGTCCTACGATCAATCGGCCACTGAGTGACAGATATTGACATTCAGCCACTGCACCGCCTTTTAGTCTCCGTGCCTTGCAACTATTACTGTCAGTACAGTACTGCACCACCTTTTAGTCTCCGTGCCTTGCAACTATTACTGTCAGTACAGTACTGCACCACCTTTTAGTCTCCGTGCCTTGCAACTATTACTGGCAGTACAGTACTGCACCACCTTTTAGTCTCCGTGCCTTGCAACTATTACTGTCAGTACAGTACTGCACCACCTTTTAGTCTCCGTGCCTTGCAACTATTACTGTCAGTACAGTACTGCACCACCTTTTAGTCTCCGTGCCTTGCAACTATTACTGTCAGTACAGTACTGCACCACCTTTTAGTCTCCGTGCCTTGCAACTATTACTGTCAGTACAGTACTGCACCACCTTTTAGTCTCCGTGCCTTGCAACTATTACTGTCAGTACAGTACTGCACCACCTTTTAGTCTCCGTGCCTTGCAACTATTACTGTCAGTACAGTACTGCACAACCTTTTAGTCTCCGTGCCTTGCAACTATTACTGTCAGTACAGTACTGCACCACCTTTTAGTCTCCGTGCCTTGCAACTATTACTGTCAGTACAGTACTGCACCACCTTTTAGTCTCCGTGCCTTCCAACTATTACTGTCAGTACAGTACTGCACCACCTTTTAGTCTCCGTGCCTTGCAACTATTACTGTCAGTACAGTACTGCGCCACCTTTTAGTCTCCGTGCCTTGCAACTATTACTGTCAGTACAGTACTGCACCACCTTTTAGTCTCCGTGCCTTGCAACTATTACTGTCAGTACAGTACTGCACCACCTTTTAGTCTCCGTGCCTTGCAACTATTACTGTCAGTACAGTACTGCACCACCTTTTAGTCTCCGTGCCTTGCAACTATTACTGTCAGTACAGTACTGCACCACCTTTTAGTCTCCGTGCCTTGCAACTATTACTGTCAGTACAGTACTGCACCACCTTTTAGTCTCCGTGCCTTGCAACTATTACTGTCAGTACAGTACTGCACCACCTTTTAGTCTCCGTGCCTTGCAACTATTACTGTCAGTACAGTACTGCACCACCTTTTAGTCTCCGTGCCTTGCAACTATTACTGTCAGTACAGTACTGCACCACCTTTTAGTCTCCGTGCCTTGCAACTATTACTGTCAGTACAGTACTGCACCACCTTTTAGTCTCCGTGCCTTGCAACTATTACTGTCAGTACAGTACTGCACCACCTTTTAGTCTCCGTGCCTTGCAACTATTACTGTCAGTACAGTACTGCACCACCTTTTAGTCTCCGTGCCTTGCAACTATTACTGTCAGTACAGTACTGCACCACCTTTTAGTCTCCGTGCCTTGCAACTATTACTGTCAGTACAGTACTGCACCACCTTTTAGTCTCCGTGCCTTGCAACTATTACTGTCAGTACAGTACTGCACCACCTTTTAGTCTCCGTGCCTTGCAACTATTACTGTCAGTACAGTACTGCACCACCTTTTAGTCTCCGTGCATTCCAACTATTACTTTCAGTACAGTACTGCGCCACCTTCAGGGGACTGAAGTTATACACATGGCAACTCCTGGCAGATATTTCAACCTAATCACGCCATTGTATTTGTGTCGCTTTTGGTAGACGTGTATACTCTGGGATGTATGAATGTATGATAATGACATCAAGGTTTAGAGGCAAGGTGCCAACTTCTCATCTCTCTGTCATTGGGAGTGGCTGGTGTCGACAGTACGAATCAGCTGCTCGCTCCCTGGACAGTGTCCAGACCGTTTCCGGATAGACTCCAAACAATCCCCGGACACCATAAGGTATATCTTGGTACCCATCGTATTTCAGAGTGTCCCTTGGTATCAAACGTTTAAACAGGGTGTCCCTTGGTAGCAAACGTTTAAACAGGGTATCCCTTGGTAGCAAACGTTTAAACAGGGTGTCCCTTGGTAGCAAACGTTTAAACAGGGTGTCCCTTGGTAGCAAACGTTTAAACAGGGTGTCTCTTGGGACCCAGTGACAGGTAGTCCCTTGGTACCCACCGTATATACAGGGTGTCCCTTGGTATTCAATGTAGATACAGGGAATCCATTGATACCCAACGTATTAACAGGGTTTCCGTTGATACGAAGCGTGCGTACAGGGTGTCCCAAGGTACCAACCCTTACATTGGAGATTATGAAGATAAACATTCGCTACTATTCCTGCACCGTTGTGACCATTCAGCACACTGTGTCCATATACACATTGGGCCACATTGCCTTTGCCAAACAAACAAAGAAATTGTTTAAATCATGCGCCCTGTTTCCTATGGGTATCTAGATTGGCTTGTAGTGTATATAGTAAGCTAAACGAGAGACAGTGTATGCCCTTAGTTTAAGCTGAACATTTTCAGATGTTATGTCATCTACTGTGCACTAGCAGGATTCAGATACTGAACACGTAATATCCGTAATTCGGTAAAACTCGGTCATTTCAATGAAGCAATGCTGGTCCTATGCAGACACGTTATATTATTGGGAATTTACATTACTTTTTATTTCTAAACTAAATGTATTTTCACCTTAACAACATTAACGTGAATTGTTGAGTAGTCGAGGTGCTTGGGGGACTCGAACCCACACCGCAGGGTCAGCTCTGACTGGTCGTACCAACACCTTATCCATTCAGTACCTTGTCACATGTATACAAGACTAGACAACATACAACCAGAGCACATACATATAACTTTACAAACTATGAACCAACTGTTTTGAATCATTGCTATGTACTACACATATCAAGTTTACTTAGATAGCTCCGAAGAAGCCTCTGTACACAAAAACTATTTATTTCCTTTTGCAAATGACGTCATAACGGGATTATGACGTCAATCAGTGTGTTTTTATATTGATAGATTATTTCCAAACATAATCGAAGTAAACGTTTTTAATGCGAAGGACAGATCCTCGGGGGAGAGTGCGTAAAGTTGCATCACACAGTTTAAAATATTGTGAAAACTGCTCCTTTGTCAATAACAAGACTGAATTTTAAAACTTGAATCGATCAATTTCTATCCTTTCAGAAAGCGGCCCTCTTTGTCAGGTCGATTAGCTTATCAACATTACGTCCGGGCATTTTCAAGATGGAATCCTTACTCGGACAAACATGCGCAACATGTTGTACTTGTCATTCAGAACATTCGAAGATTTATTTGATGTTATAGAGAATTGTGAATATTGAATGCACGGCAACACCGGGGAGCGCAGAACACATGCCCCGGCCGACTGCCTGAAGACTGTGGCGTATCCCACTACGTCTACTGCCTGAAGACTGTGGCGTATTCCACTACGTCTACTGCCTGAAGACTGTGGCGTATTCCACTACGTCTACTGCCTGAAGACTGTGGCGTATTCCACTACGTCTACTGCCTGAAGACTGTGGCGTATTCCACTACGTCTACTGCCTGAAGACTGTGGCGTATTCCACTACGTCTACTGCCTGAAGACTGTGGCGTATTCCACTACGTCTACTGCCTGAAGACTGTGGCGTATTCCACTACGTCTACTGCCTGAAGACTGTGGCGTATTCCACTACGTCTACTGCCTGAAGACTGTGGCGTATTCCACTACGTCTACTGCCTGAAGACTGTGGCGTATTCCACTACGTCTACTGCCTGAAGACTGTGGCGTATTCCACTACGTCTACTGCCTGAAGACTGTGGCGTATTCCACTACGTCTACTGCCTGAAGACTGTGGCGTATTCCACTACGTCTACTGCCTGAAGACTGTGGCGTATTCCACTACGTCTACTGCGTTCTGTCCGTAACACAAGCACAGCATTGATATCATTTTACTTCAAAGCCACTAGTCGTTGGATTAGTATAACAAATCTCATTAAATATGAGAAATATTGAGTCCTCGTTCTGTGACGAGATCAAACGAGAGATAACGAGACATAGATCCCCTACTAATAAGACTCGGACAGAAATTAGTTGCTACAGCGAAGCAGTTTATGAAACCCTAGACACACTATCACGTGATTTAATTTCGTCAAGTAGAGATAGCAGGACACATTTGTGTATTCATATTAAACACTCGGAATCAAGTGGAGACTTGTAGTAGTGTAAGATGCATGTTGTAGTGTGAGATGCGTGCTGTAGTGTGAGATGCATGTCATAGTGTGAGATGCATGTTGCAGTGTGAGATGCATGTTGTAGTGTGTGAATCATGTTGTAGTGTGAGATGCATGTTGTAGTGTGAGAAGCATGTTGTAGTGTAAGATGCATGTTGTAGTGTGAGATGCATGTTGTAGTGTGAGATGCATGTTGTAGTTTGAGATTCATGTTGTAGTGTGAGATGCATGTTGTAGTGTGAGATGCATGTTGTAGTGTGAGATGCATGTTATAGTGTGAGATGCATGTTGTAGTGTGAGATGCATGTTGTAGTGTAAGATGCATGTTTCAGTGTGAGATGCATGTTGTAGTGTGAGATGCATGTTGTAGTGTGAGATGCATGTTGTAGTGTGAGAAGCATGTTGTAGTGTAAGATGCATGTTGTAGTGTGAGATGCATGTTGTAGTGTGAGATGCATGTTGTAGTTTGAGATTCATGTTGTAGTGTGAGATGCATGTTGTAGTGTGAGATGCATGTTGTAGTGTGAGATGCATGTTATAGTGTGAGATGCATGTTGTAGTGTGAGATGCATGTTGTAGTGTAAGATGCATGTTTCAGTGTGAGATGCATGTTGTAGTGTGAGATGCATGTTGTAGTGTGAGATGCATGTTGTAGTGTAAGATGCATGTTGTAGTGTGAGATGCATGTTGTAGTGTGAGATGCATGTTGTAGTTTGAGATTCATGTTGTAGTGTGAGATGCATGTTGTAGTGTGAGATGCATGTTGTAGTGTGAGATTCATGTTATAGTGTGAGATGCATGTTGTAGTGTGAGATGCATGTTGTAGTGTGAGATGCATGTTATAGTGTGAGATGCATGTTGTAGTGTGAGATGCATGTTGTCGTGTGAGATGCATGTTGTAGTGTGAGATGCATGTTGCAGTGTGAGATGCATGTTGCAGTGTGAGATTCATGATGTAGTGTGAGATGCATGTTGTAGTGCGAGATGCATGTTGTAGTGTGAGATGCATGTTATAGTGTAAGATGCATGTTTCAGTGTGAGATACATGTTGTAGTGTGAGATGCATGTTGCAGTGTGAGATTCATGATGTAGTGTGAGATGCATGTTGCAGTGTGAGATTCATGATGTAGTGTGAGATGCATGTTATAGTGTGAGATGCATGTTGTAGTGTGAGATGCATGTTATAGTGTGAGATGCATGTTGTAATGTGAGAAGCATGTTGTAGTGTAAGATGCATGTTGTAGTGTGAGATGCATGTTGTAGTGTGAGATGCATGTTGTAGTGTAAGATGCATGTTGTAGTGTAAGATGTCTGTTTCAGTGTGAGATGCATGTTGTAGTGTAAGATGCATGTTTCAGTGTGAGATGCATGTTGTAGTGGGAGAAGCATGTTGTAGTGTAAGATGTATGTTGTAGTGTGAGATGCATGTTGTAGTGTGAGTTGCAAGTTGTAGTGTAAGATGCATGTTGCAGTGTGAGATGCATGTTGTAGTGGGAGAAGCATGTTGTAGTGTAAGATGCATGTTGTAGTGTGAGATGCATGTTGTAGTGTGAGTTGCAAGTTGTAGTGTAAGATGCATGTTGCAGTGTGAGATGCATGTTGTAGTGGGAGAAGCATGTTGTAGTGTAAGATGTATGTTGTAGTGTGAGATGCATGTTGTAGTGTGAGTTGCAAGTTGTAGTGTAAGATGCATGTTGCAGTGTGAGATGCATGTTGTAGTGGGAGAAGCATGTTGTAGTGTAAGATGCATGTTGTAGTGTGAGATGGATGTTGTAGTGTGAGATGCATGTTATAGTGTGAGATGCATGTTGTAGTGGGAGAAGCATGTTGTAGTGTGAGATGCATGTTGTAGTGTGAGATGCATGTTGTAGTGTGAGTTGCAAGTTGTAGTGTAAGATGCATGTTGCAGTGTGAGATGCATGTTGTAGTGGGAGAAGCATGTTGTAGTGTAAGATGTATGTTTCAGTGTGAGATGCATGTTGTAGTGTGAGATGCATGTTGTAGTGTAAGATGCATGTTGTAGTGTAAGATGTATGTTTCAGTGTGAGATGCATGTTGTAGTGTGAGATGCATGTTGTAGTGTGAGATGCATGTTGTAGTGGGAGAAGCATGTTGTAGTGTGCTGTTGTAGTGAATCTTCCATATATATCATAGCTAGTGTATTATTGACGTATTTAGATCAAATGCAATTCAATATTCGGGACCCTTTTCTGAAAAACGTTCGTAGCCCAACGAACTTTCTTAAAACATCGGCTACGATCATAGTTAAGAATAATTCTTAAGGCCACGAACGTTTCGAGAATAAGGGCGCTGATTCATTAAAATCTGGTTTCCGAGTAGTCATGGAAATCCTAATGTGGCACATCAAATAGGAGCATCACGCAACCCACTCGATATCACCTGATCTTATAGAACTGTAATGAAACAAAGGCGCCATTATTCACGCAGTAGAAATGAAGTAATAATAAAATCACTAATAGGAAACAAGACACAAAACAATGAATGCCGCCTGGTAGCTACAGTCTACTACACACACATGATACATGATATGGTAAAGTTCAGTATATGTATCTTGGTCTGAACGTTCCAAATATAATGCAATTATTTACACAACCAGTCAACGACACATCTAGAATGCTCATATATCTTCAACATGAAAACTGAAAGAAAATGAAGGATGATTTTTTGTAAATTGACACTTCCTGTTTTTGTCGTTTGATAGATGAGCCATGGGTGAGGTGCTGTATTGCAAGTTTCCGGTGTGCACACCCTGGATCAGAGTGGAACTTAAGGAAATCATCATACTCTTGTTGTGCCTGCCAACGGGGTGTCATCATTATTTGAAGCTGTAGTGTTTGGTATCTGATGTTGTTGTACTTGTTATCTAATGTTGTTGTCATCGGATGCTGTTGTTATAGAATGTTGTCTATTGCTTTCTAATGCAGTGGTTCTGGTTATACTGAATTTTATCCTACGATTTGGTGCTTGTTATCCGATGTTATGGTGCTTGTTATCCGATGTTTTGGTGCTTGTTATCTGATGTTGTGGTGCTTGTTATCTGATGTTATGGTGCTTGTTATCCGATGTTTTGGTACTTGTTAACCGATGTTATGAGATGTTCTGGTGCTTGTTCTCTGATGTTATCCGATGTTCTGGTGCTTGTTATCCGATGTTATGAGATGTTCTGGTGCTTGTTATCTGATGTTATGGGATGTTATGGTGCTTGTTATCTGATGTTATGGTGCTTGTTATCCGATGTTATGGTGCTTGTTATCCGATGTTTTGGTACTTGTTAACCGATGTTATGAGATGTTCTGGTGCTTGTTCTCTGATGTTATCCGATGTTCTGGTGCTTGTTATCCGATGTTATGAGATGTTCTGGTGCTTGTTATCTGATGTTATGGGATGTTCTGGTGCTTGTTATCTGATGTTATCCGATGTTCTGGTGCTTGTTATCTGATGTTATGGGATGTTCTGGTGCTTGTTATCTGATGTTATGGGATGTTCTGGTGCTTGTTATCTGATGTTATGAGATGTTCTGGTGCTTGTTCTCTGATGTTATCCGATGTTCTGGTGCTTGTTATCTGATGTTATGGGATGTTCTGGTGCTTGTTATCTGATGTTATGGGATGTTCTGGTGCTTGTTATCTGATGTTATGGGATGTTCTGGTGCTTGTTATCCGATGTTATGAGATGTTCTGGTGCTTGTTATCTGATGTTATGGGATGTTCTGGTGCTTGTTATCTGATGTTATGGGATGTTCTGGTGCTTGTTATCTGATGTTATGGGATGTTCTGGTGCTTGTTATCTGATGTTATGGGATGTTCTGGTGCTTGTTATCCGATGTTATGAGATGTTTTGGTACTTGTTAACCGATGTTATGAGATGTTCTGGTGCTTGTTCTCTGATGTTATCCGATGTTCTGGTGCTTGTTATCCGATGTTATGAGATGTTCTGGTGCTTGTTATCTGATGTTATGGGATGTTCTGGTGCTTGTTATCTGATGTTATCCGATGTTCTGGTGCTTGTTATCTGATGTTATGGGATGTTCTGGTGCTTGTTATCTGATGTTATGGGATGTTCTGGTGCTTGTTATCTGATGTTATGGGATGTTCTGGTGCTTGTTATCCGATGTTATGAGATGTTCTGGTGCTTGTTATCTGATGTTATGGGATGTTCTGGTGCTTGTTATCTGATGTTATGGGATGTTCTGGTGCTTGTTATCCGATGTTATGAGATGTTCTGGTGCTTGTTATCTGATGTTATGGGATGTTCTGGTGCTTGTTATCCGATGTTATGAGATGTTCTGGTGCTTGTTATCTGATGTTATGAGATGTTCTGGTGCTTGTTATCTGATGTTATGGGATGTTCTGGTGCTTGTTATCTGATGTTATGGGATGTTCTGGTGCTTGTTATCTGATGTTATGAGATGTTCTGGTGCCTGTTCTCTGATGCTATCCGATGTTCTGGTGCTTGTTCTCTGATGCTATCCGATGTTCTGGTGCTTGTTATCTGATGTTATGGGATGTTCTGGTGCTTGTTATCTGATGTTATGGGATGTTCTGGTGCTTGTTATCCGATGTTATGAGATGTTCTGGTGCTTGTTATCTGATGTTATGGGATGTTCTGGTGCTTGTTATCCGATGTTATGAGATGTTCTGGTGCTTGTTATCTGATGTTATGAGATGTTCTGGTGCTTGTTATCTGATGTTATGGGATGTTCTGGTGCTTGTTATCTGATGTTATGGGATGTTCTGGTGCTTGTTATCTGATGTTATGAGATGTTCTGGTGCTTGTTCTCTGATGCTATCCGATGTTCTGGTGCTTGTTATCCGATGTTATGAGATGTTCTGGTGCTTGTTATCTGATGTTATGGGATGTTCTGGTGCTTGTTATCTGATGTTATCCGATGTTCTGGTGCTTGTTATCTGATGTTATCCGATGTTCTGGTGCTTGTTATCTGATGTTATGGGATGTTCTGGTGCTTGTTATCTGATGTTATGGGATGTTCTGGTGCTTGTTATCCGATGTTATGAGATGTTCTGGTGCTTGTTATCTGATGTTATGGGATGTTCTGGTTCTTGTTATCCGATGTTATGAGATGTTCTGGTGCTTGTTATCTGATGTTATGAGATGTTCTGGTGCTTGTTATCTGATGTTATGGGATGTTCTGGTGCTTGTTATCTGATGTTATGGGATGTTCTGGTGCTTGTTATCTGATGTTATGAGATGTTCTGGTGCTTGTTCTCTGATGCTATCCGATGTTCTGGTGCTTGTTATCCGATGTTATGAGATGTTCTGGTGCTTGTTATCTGATGTTATGAGATGTTCTGGTGCTTGTTATCTGATGTTATGGGATGTTCTGGTGCTTGTTATCTGATGTTATGGGATGTTCTGGTGCTTGTTATCTGATGTTATGGTGCTTGTTATCCGATGTTGTGGTGCTTGTTATCCGATGTTTTGGTGCTTGTTATCCGATGTTATGAGATGTTCTGGTGCTTGTTATCTGATGTTATGGGATGTTCTGGTGCTTGTTATCTGATGTTATGAGATGTTTTGGTGCTTGTTATCCGATGTTTTGGTGCTTGTTATCCGACGTTATGGGAAATTGTGGTGCTTGTTATCCGATGTTGTGGTGCTTGTTATCTGATGTTGTGGTGCTTGTTATCTGATTTTGTCAGAGACAATATCTAATATTACCCACAATTTTAAAAAAAATCAGATTTAAAGGCGCACTAAGCCTAGTAAGATGTAGCACTGGGCTCTACAAGAAACTGCCCACTCTCTCCCTCAATATATACATATCTTGACATCTGTCACGCGCAGCCGTCTTAAAAATATACACACTGCATAACCATAACGATTGACGCACGCACACATGTGTAATATTTAGAAATAGATGCAGTTTTCCAATCTGGTTGTGCTGGGTGCCCGGAGCTGAGGACGGGAATCATCTATGGACAGGCGGGCAGGCAGATTCTCGGCAGGTGTGCCTTATTGATTGACGGGCAGGGATCACCGCCTGCTAATGATATTTATCGGAACGTGAGAAATACACAATCAATCTGTGATTATCAAAATCAGCCTTCAGAATAGAAAATCGATTTTAATTTAGAATATTCTACGTTGGTCCAAAAACGCCTTGTGCACAATTGGTGATTAATTATTTAAGGAATAACGTTATTTATCGAATTACGCTGACTAGTGCTGGATAACGATTGTACATATCAAACAGGAGAGGAGCGCACTCGGCTTCACTCGCTGGGTCAAGCAGGACATGGGCTGGCATAGGTAACATAGCACATACAAGCACTCTCATTACAGCAAACTCTGACATCAAACATACCATATAATACATACTGACATTCACACCATAGCACAGTGACGCGCATAACTATAACGGATACTTACTGATTCCCGTAATAACACATACTGACAATCATACCATAACACATACTGACAAGTGTACCATAACACATACTGACAATCGTAACATATCATATACTGACAATTGTACCATAACATATATTGACAATCATACCATAACGCATACTGACAATCATATAACTTATGCTTTCTGTGCATACAGACCTAAAGGCCTCTCTGTTGCCTTCTCTACATATGTGTCTTATGCCTTCTCTACATAAGTGTATTATGTCTTCTCTACATATGTGTCTTATGCCTTCTCTACATATGTCTTATGTCTTCTCTACATGTGTGTCTTATGTCCTCTCTACATATGTGTCTTATGTCTTCTCTACATATGTGTCTTATGTCTTCTCTACATATGTGTCTTATGCCTTCTCTACATATGTCTTATGTCTTCTCTACATGTGTGTCTTATGTCCTCTCTACATATGTGTCTTATGTCTTCTCTACATATGTGTCTTATGTCTTCTCTACATATGCGTCATATGTCTTTTCTACATATGTGTCTTATGGAAGCTTGAGTTTATAGGATATTAACGGAAATTACTGCGCCCTGAAAGAAGTCTGTATGGCGGATTAACACATCCCAGTCCTACAGTCCTTGGGCTGAATGAGTTTGAGAGAGAGAGAGTTTGAGAGAGTTTGAGAGAGAGAGAGAGAGAGAGAGAGAGAGAGAGAGAGAGAGAGAGAGAGAGAGAGAGAGAGAGAGAGAGAGAGAGAGAGAGAGAGAGAGAGAGAGAGAGAGAGAGAGAGAGAGAGAGAGAGAGAGAGAGAGAGAGAGAGAGAGAGAGAGAGAGAGAGAGAGAGAGAGAGAGAGAGAGAGAGAGAGCACCGCAACCCAACACCAACGGGTATTCACATTAAAATTGCCACTTGTAGGTAGTTCAAGTGATCTGACTGATGTAGCGACACCTAACACTCAGAGTTTTAAATATGGCACCATGATGGACTGTTCAACCACCTTGCTGTCCGTAGTCTCAAATTCTCACGAAATCTACACATCTACCTCTCACACTGAAGAGTTCCACAAACTGTATAAACTTTAATAATAAATGGCAAATTGAGAAAACGTAATGTGGAAAAAACGTGCTACAGAGCATTTAAGTAAAACATGTAAAATGTAGAAATTTAATTAATAAAATATATTCTCGGAATAATTTACCTCCTTAAACTTAAATTTCTTGAAAGAAAAGCCCTTTTTTGACTCTCCTATCTCGTCTAGACATGGAGATTCGAAAACGACGATTTTAAGAATTCTTAAAAAGTGAGTTTCTCAGAAATATGAACAGATAATGTTTTGAAATTTCAGGTTTAATTTAGCTGGCTTCTGAAGACATGATGTAACTCTGTTTCAGGCGTGTGTATTGCTCGTGAATTGACTTTTCTTCCATTTGGTAAGGTGACGTTTTTCTGCTGTTGAGTGTATGAGTGGCATGCCTTTTCTACATATAAGACGTATGCTTATGAGACTTCTGCTTTCACTACACACGAGTTCTATGCCTTCTCTACACATGAGTTCTATGCCTTCTCTACACGAGAGTTATATGCCTTCTCTACACATGAGTTCTATGCCTTATCTACACATGAGTTCTATGCCTTCTCTACACCAGAGTTCTATGCCTTCTCTACACGAGAGTTCTATGCCTTATCTACACATGAGTTCTATGCCTTCTCTACACGAGAGTTCTATGCCTTCTCTACACATGAGTTCAATGCCTTCTCTACACGAAAGTTCTATGCCTTCTCTACACGAGAGTTCTATGCCTTCTCTACACACGAGTTCTATGCCTTCTCTACACATGAGTTCTATGCCTTCTCTACACATGGGTTCTATGCCTTCTCTACACATGAGTTCTATGCCTTCTCTACACATGAGTTCTATGCCTTCTCTACACGAGAGTTCTATGCCTTCTCTACACGTGAGTTCTATGCCTTCTCTACACGTGAATGCTATGCCTTCTCTACACATGAGTTCTATGCCTTCACTACACGTGAGTTCTATGCCTTCTCTACACATGGGTTCTATGCCTTCTCTACACGTGAGCTCTATGCCATCTCTACACGTGAGTTCTATGCCTTCTCTACACGTGAGTTCTATGCCTTCTCTACACATGAGTTCTATGCCTTCTCTACACGTGAGTTCTATGCCTTCTCTACACATGAGTTCTATGCCTTCACTACTCATGAGTTATATGCCTTCTTTACACATGGGTTCTATGCCTTCTCTACACATGAGTTTCATGCCTTCTCTACTCATGGGTGTTATGCCTTCTCTACACATGGGTGTTATGCCTTCTCTACACATGAGTTTCATGCCTTCCCTACACATGAGTTCTTTGCCTTTTCTACAATGATTGCTATGCCTTCTCTACACATGAGTTATGTGCCTTCTCTACACATGAGTTCTATGCCTTCTCTACAATGAATTATATGCCTTCTCTACACATGAGTTATGTGCCTTCTCTACACATGAGTTATGTGCCCTCTCTACACATCAGTTATGTATCTTCTCTACACCTGAGTTATGTGCCTTCTCTACACATGAGTTATGTGCCTTCTCTACACATGAGGTATGTGCCTTCTCTACACATGAGTTATGTGCCTTCTCTACACATGAGTTATTTGCCTTCTCTACACATGAGTTATGTACCTTCTCTACACATGAGTTATGTACCTTCTCTACACATGAGTTATGTGCCTTCTCTACACATGAGTTATGTGCCTTCTCTACACATGAGTTATGTGCCTTCTCTACACGTGAGCCTTTATCTACACACGAGTGTCATGCATTCTCTACACGTGAGCCTTTATCTACACACGAGTTTTAGGCCTTCTCTACACATAAGCCTTTATCTTGACATGAGCCTTTTATGCCTTCTCTATTTATGACTCTCATGCTTTCTCTACATATGACCATTATGTTGTCTGTAAATATGAGTGTATATGTACGCTAGCTATCAGACCCGAGAACGGGTGAGGAGAAGAGGGCAGATGATGTGATATATTTCCTCACACACCCCCAGGCTCATCTTTGGTCTCCCCCAGGCGCCTCCTCTCTCGCAGTATCCCCCCTTCGCTCTCTCCACACGCCCACTCAATCCTGGAAATGTCAGCACACATACTGGACTCCGCGCTATCGCTCCTCTCCCTCCTCACCCAACATTATCTTCATCTCAGCTTACTAGTCCAGTGATTAATATGATGACAGCATTTCAAAAACACCCTGTAACTGATTCAATTGAGGCAATGCAGCACCATCAACAATCTCCAGCGATTACAGCAAAAACAACGTGTAATTAATACGATTGTTAGAGAATAGTTTTCCGCTAAATAACGATCAGCTGTGGTTGGATTTAGTTGATGGTTTAAATATTGAATATTTTATAAATGATATATTTTTCACTACGCATGAGGACTCCTAATTTGCACACAACTGCTCTGCGTTGCCTGTCCTGGTTTTTCTTAACTGATATTGCAAACACTAATGGAATCTTGGATAAAATGATGGAAAACATATTAAAGGCTTTCACTGGTAGAGTTTGATGAAAGAGCATGCGAGTCAGAAATCAATACACTAATCACAAATAGATTCAGCACATCCAGGGAACGCACAAGACTGGCAGCCAACTAGAGAATTAACACCACGTTAATACAGGTAGACGACACTGGACATATAACACGTAGACAAGCGGCCAACTAGGGAATTAACACCACGTTGATACAGGTAGACGACACTGGACAGATAACACGTAGACACGCAGGCTGCTATGGAGCATTCTCTTCCCACAGATGTTACTCCAGGAGAGTTTACTCCCTTCAGATTTCATATCCTAACCTGTGTTCTACAAACATCTATAAGCTTGTTTATTATCAATAGTTTTCACAAAATCAAATAACATATTTCGAGGAAAACACTGTAAACGGGAAAACGTTTATCTTACGTTTAGTTTATCATTATGACGAGTCATTGGCAAATGTCACTTTTACAACGGCGTATCTGATTGCACAACTAGATTCAATTGCATCAATCAGGGCACTCCATTTTTGCACTCGATTTCAAGTTATGTAGAACACAGGTTAGGATCGGAAATCCGAAGGGAGTAATTTTCCTCTGTGGGAATTAAAACCAAACTGATACAGGTAGACGGCAGTGGACAGATAACACATAAACACACAGCGCGCCGGTAACGAATTGTTGTAACTCTTCTTACTGACTTACAGAACCAAGAACCAACTTGACGTGTTTAAAAAAAAGCTGAGACTGAACAAAATCACATTCCTCCTCGTTGTCAGAATCGACTAATTTTCTTTCATTTGTGAAAGCATAATGTTTCTTTTAAAGCAGGAGTACGTCAAGCATATTTTTTTACACAATGTAAGATTTCCTCTACCAAAGTTGTAACACGTTTTCCCAAGCTAAGCTGGCTTTTTCAAAGATGCATGCACCTGTAGTGAATGTTATCTGTACTCAAATAATGCAATAACAAATCTAAAACTTCATTTCCCCCAAAAAGATGTACTACAGACGTTTTCTCAGAGGAGATGGAAATAAATCCACGCTCGGACTGCAGTCCGAGAGACGTGAGATGGTATATTATTATGGAGACATGGGATAGTACATTACCACGGACTGCAGTCCGAGAGAGGCGATGTAGCACATTACCACGGACTGCAGTCCGAGAGAGGCGATAAAGCACATTACCATGGACTGCAGTCCGAGAGAGGCGATACAGCACATTACCACGGTCTGCAGTCCGAGTGAGGCGATATAGTGCATTACCATGGACTGCAGTCCGAGAGAGGCGATATAGTACATTACCACGGACTGTAGTCCGAGAGAGGCGATATAGTACATTACCACGGACTGCAGTCCGAGAGAGGCGACTTAGTACATTACCACGGACTGCAGTCCGAGAGAGGCGATAAAGCACATTACCATGGACTGCAGTCCGAGAGAGGCGATATAGCACATTACCATGGACTGCAGTCCGAGAGAGGCGATATAGCACATTACCATGGACTGCAGTCCGAGTGAGGCGATATAGTACATTACCATGGACTGTAGTCCGAGAGAGGCGATATAGTACATTACCATGGACTGCAGTCCGAGTGAGGCGATATAGTACATTACCATGGACTGTAGTCCGAGAGAGGCGATATAGTACATTACCATGGACTGTAGTCCGAGAGAGGCGATATAGTACATTACCATGGACTGTAGTCAGAGAGAGGCGATATAGTTCATTACCATGGACTGTAGTCCGAGAGAGGCGATATAGTACATTACCACGGACTGCAGTCCGAGAGAGGCGATATAGTACATTACCATGGACTGCAGTCCGAGAGAGGCGATATAGTACATTACCATGGATTGCAGTCTGAGAGAGGCGATATAGCACATTATCATGGACTGCATTCCGAGTGAGGCGATATAGTACATTACGACTGGTGAGTTCGACACAGATCCCTGTCAGCCAGGTGTCGATTGATTGGAAGCATGACACATTGCATCTACCTGACACACAGAAAGAAATAGACATGTCGAAATGGCATCTTACACCGATATCAGAGGACTGAGGCGGAAGGGGACACTTCATCATCGCGGCCCCGTAAGCTGATAAAGCATGCTAACGAAGTGACCAACACCTAAATATATGGTGATTTTCTCATGCACGTTATAAATCCATTACTGACAGTTAGCGAGCTGGCCTAGAACCCATATTACTCTGTGAATGATTATATCTGTTGAGCAGTTATTGCAAGGCGTCAGATGGAAGCACTTATTAATGAATGACACTAGGCGACCCGACCCGAGGAGTGCTTCCCTAGTTTGTCTATTTCACCCTTAATTGATGTCTGTCAGATTGGGATAGTTGCAGCGGTGTGGAGCGGGACATCGTGCAATACACTCCGGGAATTAGGCTCAGATCGATACCAAACAGCTGCATATCACTAATGTCTGCAATGAACATGCCCGACATATGGCCAAGCAAATCCGTGTCATATTGAATACCTAGTTGACACGAAGCTGGAACCATGCTAGTCTTCTGTGTTCATATCGAACCAACTTGCCCGTTCAATATAGAAATACAATTCTATAATACGCAGATAATCCACGTTTTCATGTTGCATGCCAGCCGAATATCACGCGTTTTCGACATGACATTTAAAAGTATGTTAATTATAGAAATGACATCAACTGTCATGAGACAAGTAATGACACACGATGTGCATGCTTTGCACGACAACTAATGATCTGGACACGCGATATAGAAGGAGCGTGTTTATATTGCTGAGGTAAATACATAAATACATATAACCCACTGACGTCAATCCTGGAACCTTCAAAAGATGCTGCAACCATAGACGAAGCTGTGGCATTTGACCAGGTAGGTTTATGGTTTCTGTCGGTTCATGGTAATAAGGATGTGTTGGCATCAAAGCTCCTCACACTCCCCACTAACTTTGGTACCTTTGGTACCAGTTCTAGAGAAGCGGTAAGACAAAAAGGCCTCCGTGTGACAGGGCGTATACATAAATTATCTGGAGACTTGTATCTATCTGTCTACCTGTGATTGTTTTACCTACCTTCATCGTCCTCCTCAAAGGGGGGCATCTCCTCCTCCCCCTCGTCCGATGCGTCGTACATGAGCAAGTATGTCAAGCTCCGGGCAATAAGTAGTATCCACTCTCACATGGTGCACTGACACTCCCTTGTCATGTCACACAGATTGCTCTCTGTCGGCTCACGATACCCTCTATGCTAGTCCCATAAGGGAGACAGTCGTCTGCTGCCACTTGGCCAGCCTCGCGCTCCTTTCATCGCATCCTCTTTAGAGGAATATAATAAAATATAGATGGTGGGAGGCAGTCACTGAAGTTAATTTTGGTATAAGTAAGGAAAGTGAGTTTCCTATGCGTAGTGAGCGCGTACCTTCCTAAAGCGTCCTGGCTTGACCCGGCATGACGGGCGACGTGCTGACGAGAGACAAGCAATTTGATTGGTTGACATCACTGAGAAAGTAGTACGGCATCTTTGGCTCTCCAGGTAGAATATTGATCTTAACCTTCTTACCGTGTCAAGCGTTAATTTCGGAGAAGAGGTGAAGGAAGCACACACCTGCCTGCAAGTCGAAGCTCTGATGCACCGCCAGTCCAGATCACTGCCAACTGCTGCAGAGGATGTACCAACTCACAGAGAAGCGATCTGCAGACCCTTTAAGAGCTGGGCCGGACACTCTACCGCCACACAGCTGTAATGCTGCTAATGATTTCATGTGTCTGTGCTAACCTGGACACGGCTGGGTGATGCTGGTGAGGTCTGTGATGTGGACCCGTCTCTCGACTGGGTGATGCTGGTGAGGTCTGTGATGTGGACCCGTCTCTCGACTGGGTGATGCTGGTGAGGTCTGTGGTGTGGACCCGTCTCTCGACTGGGTGATACTGGTGAGGTATGTGATGTGGACCCGTCTCTCGACTGGGTGATGCTGGTGAGGTCTGTGGTGTGAACTCGTCTCTCGACTGGGTGATCCTGGTGAGGTCTGTAGCGTGGACCCGTCTCTCGACTGGGTGATCCTGGTGAGGTCTGTGATGTGGACTCGTCTCTCGACTGGGTGATGCTGGTGAGGTCTGTGGTGTGGACTCGTCTCTCGACTGGGTGATGCTGGTGAGGTCTGTGGTGTGAACTCGTCTCTCGACTGGGTGATGCTGGTGAGGTCTGTGATGTGGACCCGTCTCTCGACTGGGTGATCCTGGTGAGGTCTGTGATGTGGACTCGTCTCTCGACTGGGTGATGCTGGTGAGGTCTGTGGTGTGGACTCGTCTCTCGACTGGGTGATGCTGGTGAGGTCTGTGGTGTGAACTCGTCTCTCGACTGGGTGATGCTGGTGAGGTCTGTGACGTGGACCCGTCTCTCGACTCGGTGATGCTGGTGAGGTCTGTGATGTGGACTCGTCTCTCGACTGGGTGATGCTGGTGAGGTCTGTGGTGTGAACTCGTCTCTCGACTGGGTGCCTTGTACCCAGCTCAGTACTGTTCGAGCTTGCACGTCTTGTACTCCATGTACCAAACTCTGCTATCGCTGTGCTTTTACAAGAAACGATTTCCACTGACAGAGTGGCAAGTTTTCTATGCTAATCGGTTGGATACATGAATATTTCACAATGCATTTAACCCCGCAAAATTCAATAAAACCTTCTCGATATGGTATTACTTTAATATAAGAGAAATGGGAGCCGTATTTTACAACTTTCAAATAGTTAATACTGGAAAGAACTGTTCTGTATGTGCTCACTGCAATTCGGGATCAGTTACCAGTGGTCAACTAAGATGATGTCAACGGGCGTAGTAGTCAGTAATGAGTTAACTAAGGTGATGTCACCAGGCGTAGTAGTCAGTAATGAGTCAACTAAGGTGATTTCACCGGGCGTGTTAGTAGTCAGTAATGAGTAAACTAAGTTGATTTTACCGGGCGTAGTAGTAGTCAGTAATTAGTTAACTAAGGTGATGTCACCGAGCGTGTTAGTAGTCAGTAATTAGTTAACTAAGGTGATGTCACCGGGCGTGTTAGTAGTCAGTAATAAGTTAACTAAGGTGATGTCACCGGGCGTGTTAGTAGTCAGTAATGAGTTAACTAAGGTGATGTCACCGGGCGTAATAGTCAGTTATGAGTCAACTAAGGTGATGTCACCGGGCGTGTTAGTAGTCAGTAATAAGTTAACTAAGGTGATGTCACCGGGCGTAAAAGTCAGTTATGAGTTAACTAAGGTGATGTCACCGGGCGTGTTAGTAGTCAGTAATGAGTCAACTAAGGTGATGTCACCGGGCGTAATAGTCAGTTATGAGTCAACTAAGGTGATGTCACCGGGCGTGTAAGTAGTCAGTAATTAGTTAACTAAGGTGATTTCACCGGGCGTAGTAGTAGTCAGTAATGAGTTAACTAAGGTGATATCACCGGGCGTGTTAGTAGTCAGTAATGAGTTAACTAAGGTGATATCACCGGGCGTGTTAATAGTCAGTTATGAGTTAACTAAGGTGATGTCACCGGGCGTGTTAGTAGTCAGTAATGAGTCAACTAAGGTGATGTCACCGGGCGTAATAGTCAGTTATGAGTCAACTAAGGTGATGTCACAGGCGTGTTAGTAGTCAGTAATGAGTTAACTAAGATGATTTCACCGGGCGTAGTAGTAGTCAGTAATGAGTTAACTAAGGTGATATCACCGGGCGTGTTAATAGTCAGTAATGAGTTAACTAAGGTGATGTCACCGGGCGTGTTAGTAGTCAGTAATGAGTTAACTAAGGTGATATCACCGGGCGTGTTAGTAGTCAGTAATGAGTTAACTAAGGTGATGTCACCGGGCGTGTTAGTAGTCAGTAATGAGTTAACTAAGGTGATGTCACCGGGCGTGTTAGTAGTCAGTAATGAGTTATCTAAGGTGATGTCACCGGGCGTGTTAATAGTCAGTAATGAGTTAACTAAGGTGATGTCACCGGGCGTGTTAGTAGTCAGTAATGAGTTAACTAAGGTGATGTCACCGGGCGTGTTAGTAGTCAGTAATGAGTTATCTAAGGTGATGTCACCGGGCGTGTTAGTAGTCAGTAATGAGTTAACTAAGCTACCTCGGTCATGTCACCGGTCGTGGTAGTGATTTGACATCAGTCAACTAAGGTGATGTCACCAAGCATGGTAGTGGTCAGACGTGAGTCAACTAAGGTGATGTCATCAGGCGTGTTAGTAGCTATTAGTCAGATGTTTCATCGCACAAGGTTATAAAGGATAATATTAATTCAAGAACACGATTTTACTCACAGTATCACACTCTTCTTTGTCAATTCTGTTCATTTATTATTCATACAATTACAAAATGAACTGCAGCTAGAATGAGTTCATAACATTCCTTAGATGTACGGTATACCAACGTAAACAATTTGGTAACAACCGCCTATGACATGTCCAGCAATAAATTACAGTGAATTTTCACTGTGAGTTTGTACCGAATAAAAGTTAGAGGGACATAGGACTCTGGAGCCCTCTCCTGACAGTGCTAGCAGTCCTGGGTGTCTTCTTCTAGTAGAGACAGAGGAGTTGGTGCAAATGTGTCTTCATTACTTTGCTCTGGAGAGGCTGGGTTTGCCATAGGATACAGAATAAAGTAGGCCAAATGTTTGTTTTGCTGGACCATTGGTATGCTGGTGGTGTTTGCAGGCGTGTTAGGAGGGTATGGGGCCGTCGCTTAGTATCAATCCAGATCTGATCAACAGATCGATCTGTCAATCACAGCCTGCAATATGCCACAGAATACATCCTCTGTTGACACAGATAGCCTAATGTTTGCTTTTTGAGGACTCTTTCTCAATCTCTCCCTGCAGAAATTGACTTGGAGAAATATCCAAAGATCTGATCCCATGTTAATTTCAGTTGTCAGTTTCCAACAAGTGATGTGATTGTGTCAGGGTGAAATCCAGCATGAAATGGATGCGAGATGAAAGGGGAGTTTGTGGGGGATCTGATCGGGACGTCTGCTGGGAGGGAGGGGAATCACTACAGGTTGTCTGCTGGGAGGGAGGGGAATAACTACAGGTTGTCTGCTGGGAAGGAGGGGAATCACTACAGGTTGTCTGCTGGGGGGAGGGGAATCACTACAGGTTGTCTGTTGGGGGGAGGGGAATCACGATCAAGCTTGGGGTGGTGGCGGTGGGCAACGGGATGTATGTTGGGGGAGGGGAATCACTACAGGTGGTCTGCTTGGGGAGGGGGGAATCACGTAAAGATTTCTGCTGGGGAAGGACGTTCACGTCGGGATGTCGGAGGTTTTTGGAGTGAGAGAGAGAGAGGTCGGTCAGGTTGTCGTGAGTACTGGTAGCATTTCCATGTGTTCTGCTGACAAACATAGACTATTACAGCAGCACATGTCTCACAAAAATGACATTTTGTTTTATGGACAAACATTCTCAACCAGATTTCATCACCGAAAACACAGAAATATCATCAAAGAAGTAGACTTAGCTAAAATTGTAATATATAGCACATTCTAGTTTTGCGCTTTAAAATAACATAGATGGCATGATATTACATGCTCCCTCTCCTAGGAGTTGACAGTTTAAAGACCACTATCAGTTGTTGTCACGATGAACCCGCAGTACATACTAACAAGGAACTATAGGATAGGCGACTCCAGCTGGTGGAAGAGGCAATAGACTGCTAATTATAAAGCAGCTGTGACCCTGGATATATGCCCACCTTGCCGAAAGTAATTACCACAGCAACGATTGACAATACCTTATTCGATGATTAATGTATCATCTTGACAAGTTTTAAAATCCAAATTTGGAACAAACGTGTTTATTAATTGAAATTAAGCAAGCTTGTTTACTTCTCGACGCCCATTTCGTATTAAACTTCAATTTCAGTATATAATCTTTCACCTCTTAACATTTACACGGCGTAATTAGCATTTTCCAAACTTGGCAACACAATTGAACATTGTTAATTTTGAAAATGGGGTAATGGCTTGTGATGATGTGAGTGTTGATGTTGGTAGATCAGTCCCCATGTGATGACGTGAGTGTTGATGTTGATAGATCAGTCCCCATGTGATGATGTGAGTGTTGGTGTTGGTAGATCAGTCCCCATGTGATGATGTGAGTGTTGATGTTGGTAGATCAGTCCCCATGTGATGATGTGAGTGTTGGTGTTGGTAGATCAGTCCCCATGTGATGGTGTGAGTGTTGATGTTGGTAGATCAGTCCCCATGTGATGATGTGAGTGTTGATGTTGGTAGATCAGTCCCCATGTGATGACGTGAGTGTTGATGTTGATAGATCAGTCCCCATGTGATGATGTGAGTGTTGGTGTTGGTAGATCAGTCCCCATGTGATGATGTGAGTGTTGATGTTGGTAGATCAGTCCCCATGTGATGATGTGAGTGTTGGTGTTGGTAGATCAGTCCCCATGTGATGGTGTGAGTGTTGATGTTGGTAGATCAGTCCCCATGTGATGATGTGAGTGTTGATGTTGGTAGATCAGTCCCCATGTGATAATGTGAGTGTTGATGTTGGTAGATCAGTCCCCATGTGATGATGTGGGTGTTGATGTTGGTAGATCAGTCCCCATGTGATGATGTGAGTGTTGATGTTGGTAGATCAGTCCCCATGTGATGACGTGAGTGTTGATGTTGGTAGATCAGTCCCCATGTGATGATGTGAGTGTTGGTGTTGGTAGATTAGTCCCCATGTGATGATGTGAGTGTTGATGTTGGTAGATCAGTCCCCATGTGATGATGTGAGTGTTGATGTTGGTAGATCAGTCCCCATGTGATGATGTGAGTGTTGATGTTGGTAGATCAGTCCCCATGTAATGATGTGAGTGTTGATGTTGGTAGATCAGTCCCCATGAGATGATGTGAGTGTTGATGTTGGTAGATCAGTCCCCATGAGATGATGTGAGTGTTGATGTTGGTAGATCAGTCCCCATGTGATGATGTGAGTGTTGATGTTGGTAGATCAGTCCCCATATGATGATGTGAGTGTTGATGTTGGTAGATGCCTCCATGAACAATTACACACATGAATGTTAATGGCGGCAACTGGCCGTATGGATTTGCTCCCACCTTCATATCTGTACAATAGCATCACTGTATGTAGCCAAGGCGTGTAATCCACTGACAGGTCATCTTATTTCCATAGGTAATGGTTGCAGTGTCGCAATATGTGTTGATGTTTCCTTAATCTTTGACGAAACACGATCATTGTCACTATTACGAAAAGTAATATAACCAATCAAATGGAACTGCGGGCAGAACGTTATCCTAATGTAATGGGCTGTAAAATAGAGAGGGGTGCAGTCGAAGAAGATATACACATAAAGTTGTTTAGAGGGAAAATGGTGTATAGATGAACAACATTAATTACTTATTGCCATAATGAAACATAGATAAAAGGAATGTTATTTACCTGAAATAAGCCTCTCGTCAAGATGTCTGACTAACTACTCTGCTGCCAAATGAACTAATTATACAAATTGGATTACCAATTGTTATCAAACAATATTCATCGTGTGCTTTCCTACTGAGTTTGTCATGTACTTATTGTTGAACATCTATAGATCGATTTGACATATTCATTTTGAAAAAAAAGAATAAAAATAAATATGGGTTGAAAATGCACGAAACACATTATTGTCAACAATTAAAAAACTCTATCCAATTACATTATTTGCAATATGGTAGCACATTATGCAGCAAACTTATGTCAGTATTATAGTATATTTATAAAATACCCACGAAACGGTTTAGGTCTATCAGCATACGCGCATACATTAACATATCAATCCACATACATATTTAAAGGAAATTAGTGCTTACCTTAATAGTTATGAAACCCAACCTGAATACTTCCCACTTCAATGAAGGCAGGACTGAACGTGCATAGTGTGGGTGCGGGTTAGAGTATTTACACTACTACATACTGCAGAGAGAGCGTTGTCAGTGGACCTATCTGTATCACATGACTTATTCACTGCCTCCCTGGGAGTACTAGAACATACAATGCTCTGGAAAGACTAATAAAATGACTATTATTCAAATATCATGTTTTGATAGATTCGAAGTAATCCAAATGGGGTTTCAGACGCGGTCAAATATACATATTAGCAAGAAGAACCCCTTGTGTTAGTAACCTGTATGATATTGTCTAGTTGCTAGATTCCTGCCAAGAATGATAAAAGACGATTTGGTAATGAATGTCAACTGGGAATAAACAATTTTGTTACAATGAATTAATTCTAATTTTGTTGTGTAGTTTCTTTTCCTGACATTAGTTACTTTGGTTAAAACTTCGGTACTATTTTCATATCTAAATTTTGAATTTGATGGATTTCAAAAAATAAATATATACTTTATGACAGATGGTAAACAATTAGCGAAGTATATTTAAGCTGACATCTGTGTGATGTACATCTAGCACCAATATAATATTATGTGTACATCCATCATATCATGGTGGCAAACTCGAATGTATGGAATACAACATAAAACTGCCATTAAGTGACATATTCATTACAATATTGCCAGTACTAGATGATGACATTATCGCCTCTCATCAGACATATTTGTTCAAAACGATCCACGAGAAATGTCTATGTTACATGCTTCTTCATATAAGTTTTGATATCGTCAATAACCCATGACAAATATTGTGGAGTCTACACCCCGCTAGTAGATGCAGTAAAGTGATGTGATATACTGGAGCACTTCCTCCAGCAGCTGATTGCTGTTACCGGTATTATGGAGCAGACAAGCATTGTGTTTAAGAGTCTTTATACGCTTGTGTCATTGTGAACACAGGCTGTTTACCCTTTTCTATGGGATGGTACTCGTTTGGCGCACATTATGAACATACTGTTTCAAATCAATGAAGATATAGCGCTATACAAAGGTACCAATCTTGATGACCAACACACTGTCCAACTGAACATAGTACCTGCAGACTGCTCCAATCTCAGCCTAACAGAATAGGACAGAGAGCGTGTTTCGATACTTGGCCATTTTGATTGAGGGAATATTTGCTGCAAGGGGCTGTTGAGGGCTTACGGGATCAATAGTTTCCGATTGCCCAGATAAACGAATAAACTGGTCGCCAAATAGGCGGAAAACGTGAGTTGAAATTAGAAATGAAATACAAAGATTCTTCGGAGCATCTTCCTTTTTAATAAGGTGTTTAAGAGATTCGCTGCAAATCTCGGCGGGATCTCGCTCCTTCACGTTCGCTCGAGACATGTGTAGCGACTGTCAGCGAGAAGATTAAATCACCAATTCCCTGAATTAATCTATTCCGACTGTATTCAAAATAATTGAATTATTGCTTTTAGGTAACAACGAGCGGTTGGCAGCCTGCTATTTTTACTTCAAAGCTGATACCCTAATAGGGCAGATGTGCAGATTGTGCAATTGTTGTTTGTTACATTCTTGTCAGGGAACAGCCGAGATTTTCCAAACCTTCTCGTACCATACAATGCCATGGAATTACAACTATCTTAACGCAAAGTGAGCTTCGGAAATAGTCTCGGGATTGGAAGCAGAAATTCTGCAAGGCGATCTTCAACCGTAAATAGGATCATCAATTCCACTTCCGGTACACATTTTTATCATAATTATTTTTACTTCTACTACTATTACTACTTCTTTTTGTACTTTTCTTTATATTGACAATATTACTACTCCTATTCATATTACTATCACAACTACTATTACTACTAAAAACATTCTTACTACAATCACCATTACTAAAACTACGCATGTATCTTTTAAAAAGCGTCCGTTCGAGAATTAGAAATTGTTTTTTCATGACGTTTTTAATGTCAATAACATCACGTACATAGTATACGTTGGATGAGTGAGGGTTACAGAGGATTTCTTTCTTTGAAGATTTGAACAAAATATCAATGAACTTTTATTATAGTAATCTTTCTCAAAAATAAAATATAATTACTGTTATTTGAATAAACAAATAACTTTTCGATATAATCTACAGTTACCATTTATCTTCACTGCCAGATCTCAACAGGTTAATCGTAAATGATATTGTATATTGCAAGAACACGGATATGCTTTAAGTAGAGAGGACAGCAAGTAGGTCAACGAGGAGGCAATGGCTGAAAGACGCACACTGATATTAGCACGGGTTGTAAATTACCAATAAGCAAGTTAGTAGTGGCAGAGCTAATCAATCAACACGGCAACTAGGTAAACCGAGAAGAGCCAATGCCTCCTCTCTCTGTAATACCTCCTCATCAGTCAAACCAAGCATGAACCAGCCATGTGCATCTCATCGCATTCGCCAATCTCAACCGGAACTGGTCAGTACTCATGCGTCAAAGGGAACAACATCCTTTTCTCAACATACGAAAATCTCTTGCATTATAAGTTTCTGTTCACGCATGTCGTTATGTAACTACCTGGACGTGTAGCTCACCGCCTTCGTCATCATTAATGTTGTTTACGTCGCTGGTATACTCATTATATATAGCTTGTGTGTGTGTGAAATACAAAACTGTCATTACGATTCTTTATCATCCAATGTACAGATCGAATAACTATTGCATAAAATTTACACATATATACATTTTATAACATTTTCTTTCTCACAAACGTGTCTGCTGGACAATCCCGTTGCTATTAAGTTGTCCTATGTACTTATAGTTAGGCATCTCCCATGTTAGCAAAAAGTCATCAAATAGTCAGCAGCAGCTTGAGCTGACACTAATTGAGATAACGAGTCCAAATGCTTCAATTACTAACAGTAAGTATCCTGCAAATATGAAATGATTAAATATACACTCGCAATTAAGTGACTGAAGTGCTCTTGGTGTGGTCCGAGAATTTAAGATAATACTATTTCTAGATATGTTTATAGTAGGTCATGCGTAAACAGCAGGTCCGAGTTACAACGAAGTATTAGCTGGAGATAAGTCAGCGCATAGTGTTAGAAACTATTGACAAAACAAACGGCGTGAATTAACACACCAACACAAAAGGAAGCTGGACAAACTTGTGCTGCGTTGTCGCGAGGGAAAGTATATGTTGTGTGTTAGAAGATAGAACTGCAGTTATAGCACGTCATCATGGTTGAAGACACCACTGCAGACCTTACTGCTTCATGCTTTGCGTTAGAACTGTTACACTGCAAATACAGCACATGAAACGTGACACTTGATGTTTTCAGTAACTTGGATCGTGTAAAGTTAGGATGAATTATGAATGGAAAGGTTGAATTAAGTTGCGCTGAATTTACTTTACACGTCAAACGTCTAGTAGCTATAGAAACGTCGTTTGAACGGGCCGTTTTTGCTTTAGCGTCAGTAGCCAGGAGAAGACGGTGTAACGAGAGGGTATCGTCAATGTGAAAGTGGCGCACTCCATGAATTATTGAAACCCTGCCTGTTGATTGCAGAAGGATCACATACTGATATCATCGACATGTTGACATCCTTGCACTATGTCTGCTAACAGATTATCATCTACATTAGAAATTAACAACAGTCCCTGGGGTACACTCAACGTGATATATGTAGGATTAGCCCCGAGTTAGGGCCTTCGTGCTTCAAATATTCTCTATCTTCCCAGTGTATTTAAACAGACTCTGTTTAACGTAGTAAGCGCGCACTCGAGAAAGGATGTAGAGAGAATAGCTGTTCTCTCATATATTAAATATTATTCAAATCAGGACCGCTTCTTGGGCAGGCTTATTTGATTTATTAACGCACCATCTCGTCTCGTAAATTGCTTTGTCGAAGCTCTCATCGATCCTATAGCCCTCTTAAGTTCGTCTCAAACTGGGATAGCAAAAAGCGCGTGAGTGATGATAAAGGCCTTTCCCGACCCATTGAATGTTTTAATTGGAACTGGCCAGCAAGGAACGTGAGCGTTTATGTAGTCTTACAAGGAGCGAGTGTGGATCAGAGCGGGGGGACCACTCGTCCTGCGTCTTCTCTCGCTCTCTCCATGCGAACAGAACACTTAATTCGCTCTTTGACGACAGGAGGAGGTAAGTCAGTGACCCTAAAAGACAGTCGACACTCTAGCCACATCAAACAGGCAGCACGACACAAGTTCTTGCAGCAAATCTATTTGCCGTGCTCTGACGTCATAGAGAAGTGTCGTCTGCGATCAAACAACTCGGCCACACTTGTTCATCTTCCATAATCTTTCCCAGCACTTCTAGTCAATATAGGCAGTTATTACGGATCCGACTGGAGTTAATATTGATAAAGTAGGGTGCGGGGTCACTCCGACCCGCGCATGATAAACATGATTTAGCGACAGCACTTAGCGAGGAGGGAGGGGGGAGGGAGGGAGGAGGGAGGGGGGAGGGAGGGCACTTAATGGCTTCATACAGTGTGCATCTCCTCACAAAGTTATTAGGCCCACCCTATTGGGTTCAATTGCCGTACTTAGGTAAATAGCAACAATCAGAGGAATGAAACAGAAGCAGGATTTCATTTATTAAACCGACACCATTTAACCTCTTTGGGAAGAGAGCGCCGTCTAATATTAGACATTTTGCACTGTCACCGGAGTAGCTGAAATCTAGCGTTCAGCAGCAACGCACCACTCGTAGAACAATGACGGTGGCTGACCTAAGATTGAAAACTTTTGGTTTGGTGTTTTGTATATTTCTTCAATTAGCTTCTTTTATATTCTTCTATTCGGTGTACTATCTGATCTTTAGTAAGGGTATATTAACAATTTCAATGGCTATAGGATAAAACACGACGCCATGGTTACGCTGGGAATTGTAAGCCATTTATAGGGAAATAAAACCAAAAAATATATTTACGATTTTCCTTCCGTTGTGTAATCCAAGTGAAAGTTTGCTTTACCTTCAGTAGATAAATAACAATAATAAATAACATCGTCACGGATGAAGCAGTAAAAGTATTATATACACGCATTGTATCACCATAGGCTGATTTGGAGTTTTACAAATGAAACGAGACTGCTCGAGTAACCTAACCTATTGAACCAATAAAAAGCTATTACAGATGTCACCAATAAATATATAAATATTATATAATGTGTCACCATTAACTTATTTTCTGACATCCTGAAGTTTGAATCCCATCCTACACATTGATAAACGTTATGGTTGAGACACTGCTTATTCACTCTGTCTGGTTTGTTACATATGGTTGCGGGTTCGAAACTTTGGTACAATACTAGAAAAACTCACGTGGAAAAGAAACGTCCCGAAAATTTTGAAAACAGTATAAAATGAAATATTCATGTCGGAGAAAGTAGATTTTGAATGTATTTGGTAGTCACATGTTTTGTAAAGATGTATTCACAATTTCATACATCAGAGTATGCTTCTTTTATTTTTACATCTGTTCAAATACACATTGGGTGCTAAAGACGCTTTTTAAAGATGTTTTTGGCCCACAATATTTTGTATATAAGTTTAAAACATTGAAAAAGTAGAAATGTAATTAATTAAAGATATCCTCGACATAAATAACCTTTCATTTAAATTTGTTGACGCGTCATTACTGTAGGACGTCACAAAACAAGCCAAAACTGGCTTTTTGAGGCTTCTATCTCGTCTAGTTAAGGAGATTCCAAAACGACCATTTCTTAAACATGTGTTTCTCAGAGTTATGAATAGATAATATTCTGAAAATTTATATTTAGTATTGTTGGGTTCTGAAGACATGATGTAACGCTGTTTCAGTCGCATTTATCGCCCGTCGATTGCAATATCTTGTATTTTGTATGGGGACGTTTCTTTTGCACGTGAGTTTACAATCTTCTCCCCAAAAAAATTCAAACAGAAAAACTCCAACAGGGTCACAAACTAGTACTTAACATGGTAAAAATATCATAAACGTTTATTCCAGAAAACGAGGTAACATACCAACACTATATAGATTGCGAGATATGTTAATAGACTGAGTCATACTACCATTATCGCTCAGGGGTTGGATGGTATTAAGGGTTGGGCGTGGGTTTCCGCGTGGGGCGTGGAAGAGGTGTCTCAACAAGACTACAATCTCCAAAGAGCACGATAAGGTAAAAGGGTGATGCTGCACTGTGTCTCTGGTATCAGTGTGAACTACCGACCCAGTCCATGTTAACGTGCCCTCACTGCCTCCCTCCCCCCCCCCCCCCCCCCCCCCCCCCCCCCCCCCTCCCCCCTCCACCTCCTGGAGCGGAGCTTCGTCGTCTGCAGCAAGGGGTCATTAGCACTCAAAGTTCTACTCTGTCTCGTTAGACTAATGCAGTCTTCTAGAGCTGCTCCATTCGCGCTAGTGCAGTCGTCAGTATCATAACAACAGTTTAACTTTGGGTTTGGTATTCTTCTTCAGTAGTCCATCTACAATATTTAACTATATAATAAACATATAGAAGACACATGGTTTCCATTGACATAGCTATTTCACTAACATCTATTCTACCTCACAGGATGATATATACAAGTTAAACCAATTTTTTATTAAATTATGAACATTTCCATAAATACGAAAACTAATTTGTCTTAATTGTTTCTGACGCTACAAATAAATAAATCATTGCAATTGACAATCGAATTATGCTTCAAGACATACTCATTACACTCATATATATCGGCATCGATTAGTGTCTGTATATACCCATCTGTGTCAGGCCGACTTTGTGCGGAGTCTCATTAAGTGATCCTGTATTATTGCAATGTTGTCCTTCAATTAACAATGGAACATCCAATATAACACCCAGTGTAACACCCAGTATAACACCCAGTATAACACCCGGTATAACACCCGGTAGAACACCCGGTATAACATCCGGTATAACACTCAGCATAACACCCAGCATAACACCCGGCATAACACCCGGTATAACACCCAGTATAACACCAAGTATAGCCCAGTATAACACCCGGTATAACACCCGGTATAACACCCAGTACAACCCAGTATAACACCCAGTATAAAACCCAGTATAACACCCGGTATAACACCCGGGATAACACCCAGTATAAACCCCGGTATAACACCCGGTATAACACCCAGTACAACCCAGTATAACACCCAGTATAAAACCCAGTATAACACCCGGTATAACACCCAGTATAAACCCCGGTATAACACCCGGTATAACACCCGGTATAACACCCGGTATAACACCCGGTATAACACCCAGTACAACCCAGTATAACACCCAGTATAAAACCTAGTATAACACCCGGTATAACACCCGGTATAACACCCGGGATAACACCCAGTATAAACCCCGGTATAACACCCGGTATAACACCCGGTATAACACCCAGTACAACCCAGTATAACACCCAGTATAAAACCCAGTATAACACCCGGTATAACACCCGGGATAACACCCAGTATAAACCCCGGTATAACACCCAGTATAACACCACTATGTACAGTTCAGCGTGTTACAAATTAGAAGAAGCTGTCACCACTGTACATGTGTATCCTACTAGTGTTTGACAGTATAAATGCTTGCTGTTGAAATGAACGAAAAAGAAGTGCCGAACAATTCCATGAGTGTAAGCAGGCCTAGCTCCTTGCGGTCGATCTCGAGATTTCACTGAACAGTTAAACAACTCGTGATTAATAGTCTTGCATCATAACACCATTGTATACTGATATTTCAAGGCTATATATTATAAAACAGATGGTCCAAAATAAGGCCCACTTTGTAATTAGATGTGGAACATGGATGTAAGTTTTTACTTATATGTGACCACTACAATGACTTAAGAGGGCAATATTTCCCGGTGTATTTTTGTAATAACCCAGACATGTTTAAGTTTAAATGTCTCAGGATGACGAGCGTTAATTTAATCATTTTGAATTTGAATTTGTAGTTGTTGAAAATGTTATATATGAAATATATGTTGAAATATGCATGCATTTCAAAATGGGCCTATGACGTAGAATCATGACTACACCTACTTGACATGACTATACGAGCCGACCACTACAACAACTACATTTCCACAAGCTGGCGTGAACAACCATATAGTTCCGAACCATCTTTAACACAGATGTAAGAAATGTGTTCCTATATGATATTAACATTACAATTTAGCATTCCATAAGAATAACCGTCACTATCTATTGAAAGATGCCATCATGAAAGCATGTATAGTAATTGTCAATTCCATTTATTTACTATTTTACTGGTTATACTAGCTATGATTCATGCATACAACACGAATGTCAGATTCATATAGTCATGGGAAGACGTTAAGGGAAGCATTTATGCTAAGCGGTGAGAGACTGAGTTTTCACGGTTTGCGAACAATTGTCTCCCCAGTTTGATATTATTTTCTCACCACAGCGAAATGTCACAGAGGCGATGACGTCATGTGTACGGTTCTGAATCACGTAGGTATCACTCCACGATCAACGCAACGTCATCGCCGTTGCTAAGTGACAAGGAAACAATGATATGATGTCACCAGAAATGAAATGAAGCCATTTTGAACGTAAAACACCACATTTTCAATCATAGAAGCATGTAATAAACAGAATATTTCATGTTCTCATGATGGGGTAAAGCCTGTATTTTTCATTCGTGAAAATACCGACATTACCATGTGACTCGATGAGATATATTACACTGAAAACACAAGGTTTCCTCTGTCTCTTTCTCAATTAGCATCAACTGATAAACAGATACACGCACATGGCATGTCGAACTGTTATAGGTCTACGCTTGCTCATCCCAAATGCCAAGACCACTTGGAAGATGAAACAACTTCCACGCAAGTGTCTGGTGTTCCTGAAGACAACATAACTGAGTAACGATACTGAAACTCGTCTACACACATATTCCTCTATCAGACATATCAGGAAAACTTCAGATAGAAGAATTTAACTTAATTTTTGAAAAAATAAAAAATGTTATAACAGCGTTAACTATGATAAGGAAGGCCGGTCTTGTCGAGACAGGGAGTAAAAGAATGTTGCCAAACAGAGAAGACACACATTCAGATACTATTGTCATTACCCCCACTCAGTTCCGTCTGTGAGTATTGATTACATCTCCGTGTTAGCTATTAACGGTTTAATATTTGATAGTGTGGAGATGTTTTAGACATACTTGATATACACAAAGAAAAGAAATTATTTCGGTTGATGTGCTTCTGATACTGCACAGTGTGGAATCAATGAGTCTGCCTGGGTTGACTTATGTGCAGTTGTATAACTACCTATACATTATTCACCTGGCTGGATCAATGACTCCCCCCGGACCAGCCACTCAGATGCTGCAATGTGTCAGTCTTAGTACAAATCTTGTTGCTGCTTTACAAATAGAGATTGTTTGCTGATGACGTCTTTACGTCGGCGAGTCACGATTCGCCTGCCACAGTATAAAAGAGCGCAATGATACACTGTACAGCATATCGCACCATGTACAACAGGTCACTACAACATACAATAGATCACTACAGAATACAACATACAATAGATCACTACAGAATACAACATATCACCATATACAACACAGAACAAAGCATTACACAGCGAAACATAGCACAGAACCTAATATTTTGGTTTGAACCGGGGATGTAGCTCAGTTGGTAGAGTGTCCGCTCATCACCCGGAAGACTGGGGTTTGATTCCCGTCATACCCCGTTTTTTGCGTCATACGTTAAAAGATGTTAAAAGATGTTAAAAGATGGGAGTTGTTGCTTCCTTGCTTGGCACTCAGCATAATAAGGACAGGACAACGCTTGAACTGGCGCTGCACTGTGGCTGCCGGGTGCTATTTGCACACAATAAATTTCCTATGTATTACGGACAATAAAGAGTTATTATTATATCAGTATTATCACGCAACAAAACATAACTCATCATTATTAAAATCCACATTAATACAAATATGTATAGCAATACACATTCAACAAACAACTAACACCTAACATGTACACAGCATAGCAAAAACTACCACTAAGTTACAATAAGTTACAAAACTAACACACCGCAATACCACACACGACTGAATGTTGATCTCGGTAGCGATTCATCAACTGAAAATTATTCTTAACCAGTCATTGATTTACTTTTTTCCCGTTGTTACTTGACCTAATTTGTAGGTAATTGTAAGTTCACTGCCAGAGATCAATAGTGTGCTTTTCCCTTCAACACACCGGCCTGTGCTTCATATCTGAGTCATGCAATGCCAGAATATTTCATGATTTACGCCATTAGTCAACTTTCAGCGCGTCGACAGGACCAGTCATTAACATTGACAATCTAAGCGCTATGTTTATCGCAGATTATATTTCGAAAGTAATCGCCAGTTGTTGCAGTATTGAGTATGCCCAGTTGTTGCAGTATTGAGTATGCCCAGTTGTTGCAGTATTGAGTATGCCCAGTTGTTGCAGTATTCAGAATGCCCAGTTGTTGCAGTATTGAGTATGCCCAGTTGTTGCAGTGTTGAGTATGCCCAATTGTTGCAGTATTGAGTATGCCCAGTTGTTGCAGTATTGAGTATGCCCAGTTGTTGCAGTATTGAGTATGCCCAGTTGTTGCAGTATTGAGTATGCCCAGTTGTTGCAGTATTCAGAATGCCCAGTTGTTGCAGTATTGAGTATGCCCAGTTGTTGCAGTATTCAGTATGCCCATCTGTTGCAGTATTCAGTATGCCCAGTTGTTGCAGTATTGAGTATGCCCAATTGTTGCAGTATTGAGTATGCCAAGTTGTTGCAGTATTGAGTATGCCCAATTGTTGCAGTATTGAGTATGCCAAGTTGTTGCAGTATTGAGTATGCAAAGTTGTTGCAGTTTTGAGTATGCCCAGCTGTTGCAGTATTCAGTATGCCCAGCTGTTGCAGTATTGATATGCCCAGTTGTTGCAGTATTGATTATGCCCAGTTGTTGCAGTATTGAGTATGCCCAGTTGTTGCAGTATTGAGTATGCCCAGTTGTTGCAGTATTCAGTATGCCCAGCTGTTGCAGTATTGAGTATGCAAAGTTGTGCAGTATTCAGTATGCCCAGTTGTTGCAGTATTCAGTATGCCCAGTTGTTGCAGTATTGATTATGCCCAGTTGTTGCAGTATTCAGTATGCCCAGTTGTTGCAGTATTGAGTATGCCCAGTTGTTGCAGTATTCAGTATGCCCAGCCTTTTGCAGTATTCAGTATGCCCAGTTGTTGCAGTATTGATTATGCCCAGTTGTTGCAGTATTGAGTATGCCCATAAGGACGGGCGGTACCTGTATAGCAGTTCACGACCGATGGTGTCCTACTGGTCGACAGTGATTCATTCATATTTTCTGAACTCTGAACAATTAGGCTGACAATATGGCTTGATACTGAAGAATGGCAGTCCACCAGCTACTTCCATCTCCCTCATTAGCACGACTTGTTGTCTGTACAAACTCGATGACATCTACACTCGATAAACACGTGCCACATTAACCAGAGTTATGTAACTAAGCCTCTTCACTGACTAACATATTTAACCGATGGCATTTATACAACCCAATCTGAATAATGTAATCAAAGCATTTGGTTTTTTCAAAGTAATGTCGAAAGAAGGATTTATGTATGTTGTGATTTGAAAGTCGATATTTCTTTTATCGTTAAAATGAAAACGATTAACACTTTCAACCAACTCTCGCATTTTGTACACTGAAACTATTATCAGTTGTACTATCCAAAAACATTTTGTACACTGATACCACTGTCAGTTGTACTATCCAAACACATTTTGTACACTGATACCACTGTCAGTTGTACTATCCAAACACATGTTGTACACTGATACAACTGTCAGTTGTACTATCCAAACACATTTTGCACACTGAAACCATGTTCAGTTCTACCACCCACCGCATTTTGTATACTGAAACCATTAAACGTTGTACTATCCAAACACACTTTGTACACTGAAACAAATTTCCAGTTCTACCACCACACCGCATGTTGTACACTTAACCCATTATGAGTTGTACCTCCCCATCGCATTTTGTACACTGAAACCATTAAACGTTGTACTATCCAAACACACAGTGTACACTGAAACCATGTTTTAGTTCTAACACCCCACCGCATTGTGTACACTGAAACCATTTCCAGTTCTAACACCCCACCGCATTTTGTACACTGAACCCATTATGAGTTGTACCACCCCACCACATTTGTGTATACTGAAACCATTATCAGTTGTACTATCCAAACACATTTTGTACACTGAAACCATTAACGGTTGTACCAGCCCACTTGATTCGATGAATGAAAGCTGCACGGCAGGTGTTGACGCCTATCACATGACCAGCATGTACATATAAAGCACCAATTGTTGTCGACAGCAGCGACAGTGACAGCAGGGGCGGCGCTAGATTGCCAATCAATGATTAGAGCGGCCAGTTAATGAGAACACAGACCCGCTGTGGTATCATCCCGAGTGTTAGACTCGCCCTCCAAGTATAACAGCTCCTCCGTTGAGTCGTCCTGAGGAGGGGGAGACAAGTGCCACACAGAACGCTCAGTAACCTCATCAATATCCGATTAAACACTTCCCCCACTGATCGCCACAGTCCAGATAGATTCCCATTCAAACAGAACTCACATATCAATAAGTTTACATAGCACTACGCAAACCTCCAGTTGTATATTCGATGGATCTTGCTCGAGAGCGTTTATCCAATTGAAGCGAGCACATTGTTCCCCACACACTCCTCTGCTCTACTTACCATTCGATTTTATCATTTCTTATTTCAAGATATGAACGCTTTAGATACTTCGTATTCGTTCAATATGATTGCATCAAAGATCGATGTTGTAAGATGTTTGTTCGACATCTTGTTTGTAAACTCTAGCCCCACCAGTAAGCCCGTGCCGATCATGATCCAATCTTGATATAAACATACATAAATAGTGACCAATTCTATCTATGAATATAAAGCACCATAAGTAAGAATAGTCCCCTCTCTGATCACAGTGAACAACAATAAATTACAAAATGTAAACAAGTGAGCGAGAGACAGGAAGATGTGTGCAGATGTTCGGAGTGCAGATTGATAGCTTGCATATAGGCAATATGCTTGTTGCTCATTCTTAAGCGAATAGTATATCTACCGATGAAGGGCTACAGTTACATTAAACAGTTCCCTGGCCAAGGATAAACGTATTGAGATGCAGGTTGCAGAAGGTATTACACCTCTCCAGCACGCAATATTCTAATGATGTACCTCGGAATTGGAAACACTGAAGACCTGTTTGTGATCCGTCCTCACATCTGTTCCGCCCTTCTCTGGGAGCTCATCTACAGGATAGACATTAAGCCTTCAATCACTACACACTACCACATCATCAATACATCAATCTGTTCTGAAATGCACAATATACGCAATAGCCTATAATAAGAGTAATGTTTAAAAGCCCATAAAAGAGAAAAGTGATTAAACACAACGATGTGCACGTATAATGAGTTTATCTCATATTTGTATCTATTTGCACGATAAATGCCCGAATCGATTCGCATCCACATCTTAAATGCTGCCTCATTGTCCGGAAACCTGCATCTTTAATCATGTTAGCTTGTCAATAATATTTTCAGCAAACAAGACTTTGATTGAATTAAGGTTAATCCTCACTGCTGCTGCTGGCTAAGAGGGAGGGGGAGATGGGGACTCCTTGTTATATTGATCAGATGTGATCCACGAGAGGAGAGCCAGCTAACAATGTGTGCTTCTCAGCAACCGCTCACAAGTTACACTGACGTTTGAGCTTTTGAGATCTTAATGAATGCGGATGGGTAATTTGAAAGCAATACGAGTACACAGTAGCAATGGGAACAGCTCGAGCAATATCTCCAACAACCCATCTGACCTGTGTCTCTGTCACCATCAAGCTGTACAATCATCGTTCGTGTTAACGACCAGGATAAACGTTGAAAAGGATTCATCGGTTGCGATGTCATTTCCAGTAGAGGGCGCCTCGGGTATTATATTGGCGGTCAGTTGATAGGTAAATAGGATTGTGTTTGCCAAGGTGTATGCCGAGTTCATTTGAGCCGCTCACTCCATGTGATTGCCATCAAGAAGCTAAACATCTTCTGGGCCGTGTTTCTACTCGCGCCGGAGGGGAAATGAAACCTTGCTGGCCCAGATACCGCTTGTGGAAAGAGCAAAGACATCATCTCTGTCTACATTGTGAAGCGAGGGTCAGCTAAATGAGAAATGGATATCCGGTAATTTCTGTCCAAGGCAACAAGAACTTGGTGCTAGCAGAAGGTCAGAGATTACAGCAGCCGTGTCCTTTGATGTGAGCGGAGTCCTCAGTGGATGTGAACACTCTATCAGAGGCTATTAACGTCGTCAGGCCGGCCAGAGGTCCGATGAAAGAACAGATTGAGTTAACTCCTAATACGTTTTCGATTTCTTCTTCCTCTTGATTAAAGACATTTTAAAACGTTTTTATGTCAAAAAGATAATCCGATATGACATCAACGCCATTAATTATCTCTTGATATAGATTGTTAATTCCTAACTTAACTTATGTTTAAAGAATTATTTAAGGAATGAATCAACCATCCTTCAAGAAGATCCACTGTAATGCATTTTTTTGTAAAGAATGACATATTTATATATAGAAATCAAGTGAGCATATAATCGAATACATTAGCAATAAACTATTAAGACAACTTTTATAATTCAGTTTGAGAATAGCTTCAAATTTAGCGCGGCGAGCGCACTACAGCGTGACTGCGTGATTTGCCACCTGAAGGCCTGTGACTGTGTCTATGCGCCGCCATGTTAATGTAATGCATTGTCACTGCCATCACATCACAGACAGACAGACATACAGACAGATATTTTTATCTACATCCCACTCGTAAAACTGTATACAGGGTGCGTAAAAATAAATACATTAAAAATACACGACCAATCGCTCAGCGATTTATGAGAGATGGTTACAATACATACAAAAAGTACATGTTATAAACTGTAAACTCATGCAAGTAAAAGAATATATTTGGTGTTAAGAGTTATTTGTACAGGGAATACCGCCGGTGTTCTAAAATATTATATTTTTACTACAAGTTTTGGCAAGACTAAAAATAAAATCATCACAATTAAAAATACGGGCAAGTTGTTGTAAAACTGGTAAAAATGAAAAATCTGGCCATTTTAAAAGACAATGGTGTATAAGATCAGTCCGTAAATGAGAATAAAAGGGACAGGAAAGTAAAACGTGCGCTTCGTCTTCAACACAGTCTGGGCAGTTAAAACAAAGTCTCTCATCTACAGGAATGCGTTCATATCTTCCCGTCTCTATTCTCTTCACATCATGGGGTATTTGAAATTGACTAAATCACATGTTTATACAATAATCCTGCAATTATCATTTGCGAAATTACCAAGTTAGATATCTAAGGATTCGATATATCGAAGATTTGAGTTGTTTTTATGAATACGAGTATGTTAAATCGTTAGTTTAAAAAGTGCTAAAACACGTTGAAATATCATCTACGCAGATATCAAAGCGCCGAGAGTGACGTCGTACCCTTCAATGAATAGTTTTCGGTACTAATTAGGCGGTGTAATAAACAAGCCTTATAAAAGTAATTTATGAGCCGGTTTCAGAAATTTAAAGTCGGGTATTTGTCAAATTGAAATCCCCTTTTAATGAACCACAATGGGGCAATGTAGTCGACCTTGTGATTTTCACGTGTAGATACAATCGAATAAGCACAATCCACAGGGATGTCACGTGCCGATCATATGTATACTAGTAATATCTAGAAACAGCTACTTGATTCGTCTCACCTCTAATCAAGGCTCAAACAGCTCTAATGTCAGTTGAAGCTAGCACAGCGCGATCTCTATCCCTCATTCTACAACTGTATATGGCTCCTCTGTCTGTCCATGGAGGAGACAAGGCGTCAGTCCTGCCTAGAACTACGAGTCTACCCCAGAGCGAGTTACTCGTGTCAGAACCCATACCACACCACACGGGCTATTGCAGATGAGATTCACTATCTATTTAAATGTACAGCATTTGAAACAGAACGTCGCATTTATATTAAAGAATCCTATTTCAAGTGACCAACTCCTTACAAATATAAAATATTGATAAGTTCAACAAAAATGTAAGAATTGAAGGCACTGTCAAAGTATCTTCGTATTGTTTCTGAAAAGTTAAAATGAACTATGTTATCAGCATTATTGTCTGTTTATGTAATATATATGTATGTTTATATTCTCTTGTACCACCGTGTGTGATTTTTTAGGAATAAAGATTGAATGTGATCGTGGCGTCTCTGAACGCCGGCAGGTTACGGTTGCTAAACTAATCACACGCTTCATTGATTTGCCTACTGAAAACAACTGTCGGTGTTCAGAGACTAGGTTGGGTCTCTAGATGCCAACAGTTCCAATCTGCCTACATCCCAATCTACCTACAAAAAATAGTGTCATATTCTTATGTGAATGTATATACCTGTATGTTTTCTATATCACTTGTGTGTGTTTTTTTAGAATGAAATCTGTTCTGTTCTGTTCCAAACTAACATGATTTCTTTAGAAACATTTTTAGAGGTAGAACAGGTCAGCATATAACCCTGACTTCCTGATCACTGGACTTTAACATGTTGTTATAAGCTGTAGGCAGATTGGGACTGTAGGCAGTATGGGACGCCTTGGTGTTGGATTTCACTTGTCACAAGTAACGGGTAGATTTGGCAAAGTCATGTAAGTTATATAAAATATGTAAATTTGGTTGAAAAAAATCATTGAACTGTTACATCATCGGTCACATGTCACAAAGCTTGTTTTATGTTTAATATAAACTGTGCTTGTTGGCCAATCCAGTTCGTCTTGTAATTTACGGAGAAATAAATATGTTTAAATCATCCACCAGGAATCTAGGTATTGCAGTCTTGAGAGTTGGACTTTTGCGCAGCCAATAAGCAATCGTAACAACATAACTACATGATAGTTCACATAGAACTGTATATTGTGTATGGCAGGTCTACATGTAATCGTTACTACCTTACTGTCCGTGTTGCATCGGGAAATATAAGAGCAGCTTGTCCGAGAGGCCCTTGTCCGAGGCCTATGGTAAAAACCGACTTACATCTCAGTTATGAGTGAAATAAAATGAGGAAAAAGTTTTAAAATTATGAAAATTTCCACAAAATTGTGGCCCCTTCATCAGGTTATGAGTGTAGCGTGTAGTACTATGGATGTTCAGCTTGAGCGATTGAAGCACGTGCTTCTCGCGTGTCAAATTGAAGCGCAAACTAAATGTTCGGAAATCATGCAACCCATGCAAGCCATTGCAATTTTCACATTTCGAGGCGAAGTTTAGATAAGGTCGGACGTACATCTGTGACAGCGCCAAGGAAATTTCGAAAGTGGATTCTTAATAGAAATATATTCGCTCGGACTGTCACTATTTAGGTGGCTGAAATTTCTAATTTCTTTATTTTACTTTGTTTAAGATAAGATAAGATAATTTTTTATTGCCCGTTAGGGAATTTGGTTCACGTCTGAGTGAGCATAAATACAAAATAATACACATTCATTTATAATTAATACATGGAATATATACATGGTTATATAATATGTGATGATGGGAACATTAACGCTTATTCAATAGAGAAATTGACTTTGGTACAAAAGACATTTTATAACGTTGGTTTTGCACGTCGGTACATTATACCGACGGCCAGAGGGTAACAATTCAAAACAGTCGTGCAAAACATGTGAAGGGTCACAGATATTTTTTGAAGCCAAGTTTTGAGCCTGTCCTTCATGAAGTTCATCTAATGTAATGATATGATTAGAATTTTTCTCTTCTTGTTTAATTATCTTATTTAATTTGTTTCTATTTGTTAGTGACAGGGGGCCGAACACTCGATAGAGAACATGAGAATAGACTGAACACAGGTTTTATAGAAAACAGCCAAAATAGTTGAGTCAATGTGGTAAGATCGGAGCTTCCTGAGGAAATGAAGGCGAGATTGACACTTGCTATAAATACGATCCGTATTTTCAGAGAAATTCAACTTATTATCAATATGAGTTCCAAGATATTTGTAACTGCTAACTACTTCAACAACATCTCCATGTATAATGACTGGACTACCTGCTGGCTTATTCCTTCGAAAATCTATAACAAGTTCCTTTGTTTTTCATACATTTAGTTCCAAAAAGTTGTCACGACACCACTTAACAAAATCCTTTATTTCATCGTTTTATGTATTCTCACTGTCAAAGAGTAGACTGCTAATAGCTGTATCATCGGCGAACTTGAACCTAGAACAGTTTGGTTGAGAACTTACACAGTCATTAGTATACAATGTGAAAAGTATTGAAGACAATACACATTCTTGAGGAGCACCGGTGTTAATAGACACAATCCGGGAACAAGAACTTTTCATTTTGGCATATTGGGACCTGTCAGAGAAGAATGATGCTATCCATTTAACCAGAGAAGGACATATATCTAAATCAATTAATTTCTTAATCAAAATGTGAGGCTGAATGGTGTTAAAGGCTGAAGAGAAGTCAACAAACAGTATTCTGACATAGGCAGCAGGTTTCTCAACATGTTGATAAACAAAGTTTAACAGAGGCACAGTAGCATCTTCTAAGATTAGCCTCGCTCTGTAAGCGTATTGCAAAAGATCTAAATGCGGATTAACATGATTCAGGATCATACAAAGCACAATACGTTCAAAACACTTCATAGCAATTGAAGTTAAAGCAACAGGTCTAAAGTCATTATTAACAGTGGGTTTACTCTTCTATGGAACAGGTATCACTTCAGATAACTTCCAGGATCGGGGTATAATATGAGTGTCCACAAAGAGTTGATAGATTTTACAAAAGATCGATGACAGCTGATCTCTACATTCTTTCAATATAACACCACTCAAACAGTCCGGGCCTGATGATTTCCTGACGTTTATTTTTGAGAATCTGCTTTAAAGTGTAACTCTCTCTTCTAAGACTTAAATGACAATGATACGTTTTTATATCTTATGGATGAGAACAAATTGCAAAATATTTAAGCTTCTGTAATTTCAAATATGTTTATAAGAAGTGAAATTTAATATACCTGGTTTTTAAATATATTTCATTCAAATATTTACTATCGTAAAATGTGTGTTAAATTAGTGTCTCATAAGGCAGTTCTGGCCCGACGCACTGTATTGTACTCGTATATTTATATGGAAATGGTTCTGGCGCTTGTGACACTTAAATACAAATTTACTACTACTATATCAGACGTCCATACACTGTGTATATCAGAAAGATGTACATACAAGTTGTGTATATCAGGTGTATATGTGTACAATGTGTAGATATCAGATGTGCGTATACGCTGCGTTAATTGGTACACATACACTGTGTATATCAGAAGATATACGAGACGAAACTGACACTTCCTGATGAGTGTTCAAAGAACACTTCCGATCCGCATCACAATAATCAAGACTCAAATTGCGGGCTGCTGTTTGATGTTGAAACCCGCGAGACGGAGAGAAGAGGCGGACCTCTGGTGCTCGACACATGGAAATGTAGACAAAAAGTAATTCTCAGACACGCGACTGCATACACCTAATTATTCTCATTGTGTCCCTAAATTTGGAAAAAAGTATGGTCCTTATGTGTAAATGGTTTGGCTTTACTTGAATTAGAATTCTTTTGGGGAATAAATATTATAGTAGTTGCGTCTACGATATTTCCAGTCATAACACCGTACATGTAGTTACCATGTGTCTCAATAATCAGCAGAACTAGTAAGAGAGTACCTTAATCTTAATACATTTAAATAAATAAATAAATAAATAAATAAATAAATAAATAAATAAATAAATAAATAAATAAATAAATAAATAAATAAATAAATAAATAAATAAATAAATAAATAAATAAATAAATAAATAAATAAATAAATAAATATCCTCAAGGGAAGTTTATACAAACGAGGACTAATAGGAGTTATCGCCCTTTAGTCGATCGGCAGTGGAGTTGTGTCAATGTAAGCAAATACAGACCCGTTCAATTATCGCCACATTCCATTTCGAATTGCATCTTCTTATCTTTTAATTAAACCATTCACTTTGACAATCTATATGCTCCTAAACAAAGAAATAAGCTTTGTGAAACAGTTTCTTTCAAGCCATCACGTAGCTAGGAGAACATTACGGTATGCCGTTCTCCCTATCGTGTACAGCTGTGTACCTTAGCTATCCATCACCTACATGTATGTTTGAAGCTTGATATGGTCATACAGGGGCCATGCTCTTCTAAAACAATGACACGTCCTGTCATTAGTGGACTTGACGTAAGAAACTGGAGAACTCTATCATGAACGTCATCACAGAACAATCATACCAACATGTATCATGTATATAACCCGTGTTTCACCATCTCTTCCATATGCTTGATAACGGTATAAGGATCTATACCGAAACGTCGCTATTGTTAATAAAGAAGTTGATCATCCATAAAATATTTGTCTTCTTCATCACACCAACTTCTTGAATGCCTCTCAAACAGTTTACTAATGTATTAGTTAAATATATTAAGGATTTTACTTATATATCTGATTTGCAATTGGCTTGGGTATCTGCACACTCCATCATCTTACATATACAACTGCACCTCGGTCATACGTGTGGTAAGCGGGAGTTCTTTCTGAAGGTATTTATATATTTACCTATATTGATCATAGAATCAAACTGAAAAGATAATTTGAAATAAGAGTGTTACATTCTCTTGAATTGTTCAACTGCGAGTCCAGATAAATGTTGCTTGAGTTAGTGCATGTGTTTCCGAGTCCAGATAAATGTTGCTTGAGTTAGTGCATGTGTTTCCGAGTCTAGATAAATGTTGCTTGAGTTAGTGCATGTGTTTCCGAGTCTAGATAAATGTTGCTTGAGTTAGTGCATGTGTTTCTGGGTCAAGATAAATGTTGCTTAAGTTAGTGCATGTGTTTCCGAGTCTAGATAAATGTTGCTTGAGTAAGTGCATGTGTTTCTGAGTCAAGATAAATGTTGCTTGAGTTAGTGCATGTGTTTCCGAGTCCAGATAAATGTTGCTTGAGTTAGTGCATGTGTTTCTGAGTCCAGATAAATGTTGCTTGAGTTAGTGCATGTGTTTCTGAGTCAAGATAAATGTTGCTTGAGTTAGTGCATGTGTTTCCGAGTCTAGATAAATGTTGCTTGAGTTAGTGCACGTGTTTCCGAGTCTAGATAAATGTTGCTTGAGTTAGTGCATGTGTTTCCGAGTCCAGATAAATGTTGCTTGAGTTAGTGAATGTTTTTCCGAGTCTAGATAAATGTTGCTTGAGTTAGTGCATGTGTTTCCGAGTCTAGATAAATGTTGCTTGAGTTAGTGCATGTGTTTCTGAGTCCAGATAAATGTTGCTTGAGTTAGTGCATGTGTTTCCGAGTCTAGATACATGTTGCTTGAGTTAGTGCATGTGTTTCCGAGTCCAGATAAATGTTGCTTGAATTAGGGTGAAGGTAAAGGGTCCTGTTTCACACGACAGTTGTAGTATCAGGGCTTTTAATTACGTAAGGTATCTTAGAATACGGTTAATAAAAATACTTTCAGGTTATATCCATTAACTATAATAACTAACTCGTTATCTAACCGTAAAAACCACCACTAATATCTAACTCTAATAACCAACGCTAATAAGTAACTCTAATAACCACCACTAATATCTTACTCTAATAAACAACGCTAATATCTTACTCTAATAAACAACCCTAATATCTAACTAACTCAAATAACTGACCCCAATAGCTGACACTAATAACGTACTCAAATAACTGCCCCTAATAACTAACTTCAATAACACTACTGGAGCAATGTTACCGTGTATTTTTTGGATACAATGAATAATGGTGTTGTTAATGCCGGGCTGCTCCTGTACTTACTCTCAACTACGAAGAAAGGTGTATTGCATTTGGTCACTGTTAAATGTACGTTCAAGACTGTCGAAGCCATAGTATTATTAATTATGTTAAGTATATATGAGTTTTATTCATAATTCATAAATCTCGCTGGCTGATATCTGGACTGGTATTGTAGTGTTGCAGTGCCACTCTCATAGGTCGCAATATATTATTGATTTCAGAATTATGCTCTCGTTCTGCCCGGGTATAAACGAACAATAAACAATCAACACGCCATGATTTTCATAAAATATTAATGTTCGTACTTGAGGCGGTGATGCTTGATCTGTCCAACATACCTATGGCAGGCAGATATTGTGTGAGGTGTCTCATCTGGACGGACTTACATCACCTGATGACGACTGCAAACACTCCACATCACCTGGTGACGACTGCAAACACTCCACATCACCAAGTGACGACTGCAAACACTCCACATCACCTGGTGACGACTGCAAACACTCCACATCACCTAGTGACGACTGCAATCACTCCACATCACCTAGTGACGACTGCAAACACTCCACATCACCTGGTGACGACTGCAAACACTCCACATCACCTGGTGACGACTGCAATCACTCCACATCACCTGGTGACGACTGCAATCACTCCACATCACCCGGTGACGACTGCAATCACTCCACATCACCTGGTGACGACTGCAAACACTCCACATCACCTGGTGACGACTGCAAACACTCCACATCACCTGGTGACGACTGCAATCACTGCAAATCACCTAGTGACGACTGCAAACACTCCACATCACCTGGTGACGACTGCAAACACTCCACATCACCTGGTGACGACTGCAAACACTCCACATCACCTGGTGACGACTGCAATCACTGCACATCACCTGTTGACGACTGCAAACCCTCCACATCACCTGGTGACGACTGCAATCACTGCAAATCACCTAGTGACGACTGCAAACACTCCACATCACCTGGTGACGACTGCAATCACTGCAAATCACCTAGTGACGACTGCAAACACTCCACATCACCTGGTGACGACTGCAATCACTGCACATCATCTGGTGACAACTGCAAACACTCCACATCACCTGGTGACGACTGCAATCACTGCACCATCACCTAGTGACGACTGCAAACACTCCACATCACCTGGTGACGACTGCAATCAATGCACATCATTTGGTGACAACTGCAATCACTGCACGTCACCTAGTGACGACTGCAATCACTGCACATCACCTGGTGACGACTGCAATCACTGCACATCACCAAGTGACGACTGCAATCACTCCACATCACCTGGTGACGACTGTAATCACTCCACATCACCTGGTGACGACTGCAATCACTCCACATCACCAAGTGACGACTGCAATCACTCCACATCACCTGGTGACGACTGCAATCACTCCACATCACCTAGTGACGACTGCAATCACTCCACATCACCTGGTGACGACTTCAATCACTCCACATCACCTGGTGACGACTGCAATCACTCCACATCACCTAGTGACGACTGCAATCACTCCACATCACCTAGTGACGACTGCAATCACTCCACATCACCTGGTGACGACTGCAATCACTCCACATCACCTGGTGACGACTTCAATCACTCAACACACCAAGCAAGGTGTGTCGCCCAGCAACATCAACATATGCTTAAATTATACATAAACTAATAATCGTTCCCACTGAGGAGATTCATAAATTGGATCCTACATGTACATAAAACCAATTGTTTGACAGATAATTAACGAAATAGCATGACATGAAACGTACAGCATTAGGATGACCTAATTGGTCGTTACAATATCCCAACATTAATTTGTTATTTTATAGATTCATTATACCAATGTGAGGAAGAAGCACCCTGTGAGGATAGGAGCAGGGAGATGAGCACCCTGGTGCTGCGTGTTCAGTAGTCTGTATTCAGTAGTCTGTCTAGTAGTCTGTTCAGTAGTCTTTGTTCAGTAGTCTGTTCAGTAGTCTATTCAGTAGTCTGTGTTCAGTAGTCTATTCAGTAGTCTGTCTAGTAGTCTGTTCAGTAGTCTGTGTTCAGTAATATGTGTTCAGTAGTCTGTGTTCAGTTGTCTGTTCAGTAGTCTGTGTTCAGTAGTCTGTTCAGTAGTCTGTCTAGTAGTCTGTTTCATTAGTCTTTGTTCAGTAGTCTGTGTTCAGTAGTCTGTGTTCAGTGGTCTGTGTTCAGTAGTCTGTGTTCAGTGGTCTGTGTTCAGTAGTCTGTGTTCAGTAGTCTGTTCAGTAGTCTGTCTAGTAGTCTGTGTTCAGTAGTCTGTTCAGTTGTCTGTGTTCAGTAGTCTGTGTTCAGTAGTCTATTCAGTAGTCTGTGTTCAGTAATCTGTGTTCAGTAGGACGTGTTCAGTAGTCTGTGTTCAGTAGTCTGTGTTCAGTAGTCTGTTCAGTAGTCTGTGATGAGTAGTCTGTTTCATTAGTCTGTGTTCAGTAGTCTGTTCAGTTGTCTGTGTTCAGTAGTCTGTTCAGTAGTCTTTTCAGTAGTCTGTCTAGTAGTCTGTTTCATTAGTCTTTGTTCAGTAGTCTGTGTTCAGTAGTCTGTGTTCAGTGGTCTGTGTTCAGTAGTCTGTGTTCAGTGGTCTGTGTTCAGTAGTCTGTGTTCAGTAGTCTGTTCAGTAGTCTGTCTAGTAGTCTGTGTTCAGTAGTCTGTTCAGTTGTCTGTGTTCAGTAGTCTGTGTTCAGTAGTCTATTCAGTAGTCTGTGTTCAGTAATCTGTGTTCAGTAGGACGTGTTCAGTAGGACTGTACTGCAGGGGCAGTGAACCAACGGAATGGTTCATTCACTACTCTCAAAGATATTCTATGAACGCGTCTTTCTATTAGGGAAATTATGAAGCAACCGTCTAAGCGAGGGGCTGTGAGTGTGTTTCTTTGTCGTTGTAACACTTTCAATTGATTTTCTATATCACAAGAAACAGATTTTCCCTGCTATTTCCTGTTCATTTCCGAATGCTGTTGTCACTCTACAGGGGGCGTAGACACGACCACATGTGTCCAGTCACATGGCGTTAGTCTCTGCTCAATCACTCGCAAGCCTTTCAAAATTGTTAAAACAATTATCATGATATTTCTGCTGATGTTGATCAATACAGAAGCAATTTGTTGCAGTGGATATCATGGGTTACATATAACCGGAGCACTGGAGCATACCATAAAACAATACTTCGGTGTTCACTTGTTTCAAAGACAAGTTAACATGTAACTGTGGACTTCAACGAACTACAGCTGGGAAGCACGAGAAACGCTAAGGGAGAAGTGTGTCCCGCTGCGACATTAAAACCCGCACGCTTCATCTAAAGGAAAATAATTAAGAAATCTGAAGCTGTGATACAGCAAGGCCATCATATTGCTAACTAATAAAGGGCGATACTTTAACTACTGGTTGTAGTGTTTGGTTTCCATGGTAACAGCCCGAGGGCAAGTACTAATTGGCGAGAAGTGTTGAGGGTGCGAGCTTGATGTACCCGCGCCCTGGTCCCCCCGCCTGTCCTCACTACCGCTGGACACGCGCTGGACAGTGGATACTCCAACCAACACGCGCATTCATCGCTGTTGGCAATATATTTCTGCCTCACTTCACCTATGCATTCGGTTAGGTCTCATACTGCCTACAGTCCCAATCTGCCTACATATCCCACTCTGCCTACACAAAATAGTGTAGGCAGTTTGGGAAATGATGTTTTACCCATATCATAATGGAACAACCTATTTTCCAGTTACTAACATCACGACAGAGTCCCACTCATACAGATAAAGTTAACCTGTTTATTTAGTATTACAAATATTGAAATAGTCATGTCAGAGTACCTAAATTCTTGCATCTACTAACCAGTTTACTAACAGATTATCTTTAGTTATACAATTATACAGAAACAGTTAACATGTTAATTTAACATAACAAATAGTCAGAGAAGGATTAACTGAATCCCTGCATCTTCGCATATTCTAAATGTATATATATGTCTAATGAAATGTGATTATGAACATTTAATGATAAAACTATTAAAATATATAAAATGCTGTTTACCCCTTTTTAAATAATTTCATATTCTTACATCATTGTATATACCTGTATGTTCTTTACATCACTTATGTGTTTTTTAAGAATAAAATATGTTCTGTTCTGTTCCGCACTAACATATTTTCTTTATAAACAGTTAATCTGTTTATTTAGCATTGCAGAGAAGGATTAACTTACCTTTTATTTACATCCTTTGTGATAACTGTCTAAGATAATGGAAATACTTAAATTATTGCGAAGATGATATCAACTCAGTTAATTTAGCTCAAGATAAATTAGGATGGGAACCAACATCATCCACCCCACAATTGCAATTTGTACAGCGTGTTGAATACATCACTTCACAAGCAGGAGGACAGCAAGTATTCTTTGCAGGATACCGCTATCGTTTGTATGTCAGAAGACACTTCATCAAATTTGCAAAGTAATTGACAAATAATTGAAAACATGTATGACATTGAAAGTATAACCATGCAAACATCGAGATATACTGTGTATGTGTTGTATGTGTCAACAGTTTTGTGTGTCATTGAAAGCATAACCATGCAAAGATTGAGATGTACTGTGCATATGTTATTGTCCCCCCCCCCCCCCCCCCCCCCCCCCCCCTCCCCCTGAGCTAGTGCCAATGAAATAAAGATATCTGGAACCGATAATTTGTTTAAGTTCATTTTTTTAGAGGTAGAACAGGTCAGCATATTACCCTGACTTCCTGATCACTGGACCTTAACATGTTGTTATAAGCTGTAGGCAGATTGGGACTGTAGGCAGTATGAGACCGCATTCGGCATAGAATGATCTACGTACCATGTGAAGCAACGGGCACCAGCAGTGAGAAGTGTAATAGAACTAACTGCCATCAAGGATGTTGATGAACATAAAGGAAAATTGCCAAAAATCTATCTCCGTGAAATATATACACATAATTTTTCACAAATGTTTTCGATCCAAAATAAGCCGAAAAATTAATTTAAAAAAGTTGTTTTCCAATCTAAATATAGATTCAGTCTATCATTTTCAAGCGCAAAGCATTGTGGTCTAACTCACACTGTATACAAAGACACGAAAGAAAAAATAAAGTTAATGAGCAATGAAAGAAATTGAAATATATATAATATAATTTTTGGCGGTTATTTATTTACCATTTCATTCAATTATGTATTTGCTACATATATTGGAATAATTGTTTTCCCCAAATAGGTATGCTTGAATTTTATAATTAATGAGAGTAAAAATTTGTCATAATTTGCTGGTCTTCGCTCAATCAAAAGTACATTAAACAGGCAATTTGTATATTCTCAGGACATTTAGAAACATTGTTTATAAAGCAATCGTCAAATTCAGTAATGTGTGACAAGGGTAACTTGCAAGAGAAGCACGTGCAGCACATGGGTTGCGCTAGAGACGAGCCTTCACGCTTCGGAAACGTTTGCTGTTGAGTAGTAAGGTCCCTAGTTTTATGCAATAAAGTGGATTCTGTTTATATGACGTCAGATACCCTTAACGCGCGTTACTCGAAGGAGTACTTCTCTTTGAAACCAAATTGCATTACACTGTCGTGATATGAAATTTATTTATCACATGTCATGTTGTAGATAAAATATTTCTATGGCGATTAACGTTATAAGTATACTTTCCACAATTTCTTTTTAATTTGAAGCACTAACATCCTTGATGGCTCTTTAATGCTTGATTTGTTGAAATCATACGTTGTTTGTTAGTGCGGGGTAAAGCCACACCCTACTGTACTGCATTGTTTTACCAGTATATTATTTCTTGGTTTAACTATTTTAAGATTAAATATTGGAAGTATGGAATGTTGTAACAATACCCGTTAAACAACTGTAATAAAGAAGCCCTACATAGCATATAAGTTTATCTCATGAAAAAGATGCATTAAGCACTGAAGAACCTTAAAAGCACACAAAGTTAATAAAGTTAATAAAGTTAATAAAGTTAACACACCACATTGAATCTACTATATCCGTTGTTAAAGTAAAAACTATTTCGTTCATAAAATCAAATTAAAATGCTCGTTTGAGTTATTTAAACGTTGCATTAAATACGCATAACCTACAATTGGCAAAGGTTTAACAAAACTTAAAGAAAAGGAAAACAAAAACACCGAATGATCGCTACAATGATATCAATAACAGTTTTCTTGTCGGAGATCGCAGGTTCCAGTTTCAAAACTATACAATTTATGTCTTTGAAGGCCATTTAGAAGTGGTATACATAAGAAGTGATTTATTTAATTTATCTTAAAAACATGTGCACGAGCTGGCACACAGTGTTATCCACATGAAGCCTGTTCCCTATATATATATGGTATATATGTAATTGGTACCTCTACGCCAGGTAAGTACTTTCAACCTGCTGTGCATTTGCTACTTGTGTATAACTGATGATTTAACGTTGTGTGCGTCAACTGCAGGTTACGTGGATCGCTTACACTTGTATAACTTATGATACAAAGTTATATACATCGTCTAAAGGTGTATGACTCATGATAAAAAGGCACGTGCATCGCCTGCAGGTGTATAACTCATTATATAAAGTTCTAAGCATAGCCTACTATAAGGAGAAACCATGATACCGAGGATATGGTACGGTTGTGGACCGTGATAGGAAGGAAAAACCCGAGGATGCGAAGCATCCGAGGGTTTTTCCTAACTATCAGGGTCACCAACCTTACCATATCCGAGGTAGAATGGTTTCTCCATATTATCAACCGTTTTTAAGTGTAAAACAGGCTTTTTAATTGTTATCGCGTTATATTGGGGATCCCTGGCGTTATATTGAGGATCTCTGGCTGATATCAGCCTGTTAACAGCCGCGCTTTATGAGTTGCTTTTGTACCTTGAAATTTCATCTGCCCCGTTGGCGCAGTAGACTAAGGCGTTAGCTTAGTTACTACAGGTGATAGTGGAAACGGGTTCTAGGCGCACTTTCTGCAAAACATTTGCTGTTTATATTCTGTCGTAAATTTAAGAAATTTTTCAAAATTACTCCAAGGTAGTTTCTTTAGATCTTTACTTTGAAGCCGTCATCTTAGCAAATATACCAGGGTTTACAATCATTATAATTCCTTCTAACAGTGTTTACAACTGTCTGTGTAAACCCTCCTGGGGGGACTTATGTACAATGTCCCTCGTACCGGGTGATACTGTTTAGAAAGGTCGTTTCAAGTATCACGTTATATGGCTATGAGGTTGATAAAGGTGTATAACTCATGATATAAAGTTATATGCATCGCCTACAGTTATATAACTCATTATATCAAGTCATGTTCATCGACTACATACATTTGATTGGTGCTTAAACTTATGTGCATCATCTGCATGTACAAGCGTAGAACTTGTGCTGGAACGAAAGCGAAATACTATTTTCACAATGAGGGGGTGGTGTTGGAATATCTGTCGGTTCCAATGAGAAGGTTACCACACCAAACTTGTAGGTGATGTTCCCTGTATTCACTCTCATGTCAGTTCCGATATAAATTAAAGGATCTACATTCGTAGTTTTTGTTTTACAATGATGATTGGGGTGGTCATCCTGTGTTATATTGCTTGAGTCTATGTTATATTGCTTGAGTCTGTGTTATAATTGCTTGAGTCTGTGTTATACTTGCTTGAGTCTGTGTTATATTGCTTGAGTCTGTGTTATATTGCTTGAGTCTGTGTTATAATTACTTGAGTCTGTGTTATATTGCTTGAGTCTGTGTTATAATTGCTTGAGTCTATGTTATATTGCTTGAGTCTGTGTTATATTGCTTGAGTCTATGTTATATTGCTTGAGTCTGTGTTATAATTGCTTGAGTCTGTGTTATAATTGCTTGAGTCTGTGTTATATTGCTTGAGTCTGTGTTATATTGCTTGAGTCTGTGTTATAATTGCTTGAGTCTATGTTATATTGCTTGAGTCTATGTTATATTGCTTGAGTCTGTGTTATATTGCATGAGTCTGTGTTATAATTGCTTGAGTCTATGTTATATTGCTTGAGTCTGTGTTATATTGCTTGAGTCTGTGTTATATTGCTTGAGTCTGTTACCTCATACCGTATAAAACTATAGTACATATCTCAGAAAAATACGTACAACTACTATTAAACGTATTCACTAAAACGAATAGGGGATTAATTTAATTCACAAAAGAAGCATTAGGAAACCATGGAGTACATCATCATTAATGTGTCAGTCCTCGGGGTACAAGCATGTCTCTTCTCCCAGCTCCAATGATGTATCTAAGCATACACTGTCAATTGGAAGGAAGCAGTTGTAGGTGATTTACGATCTTGTTTGACTGGGGCTGCAATCTATATGGACAGTCTGCTTCCCCCTGGTCCCCCATGTCAACAGCCTTCATTACCCGCCCCCCTCTCGCTCAGCCACATTCTCTCCGCCCAACATCCACTGTCACCTAATTTCGCTAAGTAAGCAATTTACGATGTTCTTGTGGCACTGTGTCAAGCTCTGATACCATGGGAATTGAAGCCAATTCCGACATCTCGCGGGCTCATAGACTCTTACTTCCGGCTAATCTAAGTCTTCAGTCATAAATCTTCTCACAAGAGGAGGTAAGTCATACACGATCAACTTCCGGCGTGCCGCGCATAACAACCAGGCTTCGACATCTTCCAGACAGTTCATGATAAAACGAATTATTCACATAACGATAACTAGTTTCTATTGAGATGACATGTGTTCACATGAAAGAAATGTGCCACTACTTCAACCATGGTGTGTACATGTTACCGTCAGTAACAGAATGTTGTGTAATACACAAATTGTCCTTCCATTCTTTGAATCAGCAGCTCTAATTGATATAAGACGAACCTAATATCAACACTGATCAATTAGCACGTCCTATGATACACTGCCCATTATAAACGTTTGCAACATTTGCGTGTGATTGATTCTCATCATGGATATTATATTAAATGTCAGATGACTTTAAGCAGTGAGATGAAGAGCCTCTTCTTGGAGCTAGATTCCAACAAACATGCGTCCTGTACATCTAAACAAGAGACGTATTACAGACAGCTGATATTGCTCCGTTTGTAGATGGACAAAGACGAGCCGATATTGCCAATAAAGTCTCCCTGAAACGAGAACGATACTGTTTGTATGTAATGTCGATATGACCAGAGATCACATGTACCCTCACGTGGTAGTAGTAGCAGGAGATATATAGGTTGGAAGATGGAACGATTGATAGATGGAGAAAGATAGATAGACAGACAGACAGACAGACAGACAGACAGACAGACAGACAGATAAGATAAGATAAGATAAGATTAGATAGATAGATAGATAGATGGGATCTGTGAACTTGTCTTTAAAGTGATGCTAAACCTCAAATCAGCTCACATTCCTACCCCAAACTCTGATGTGCGAGCAGCATCAATCCAGAGTGCCCCATCCATCGGACAAAGTTTAAGAGGAGAATTACAAGACTGGAGGATGCGGGCCAGTGACATGCAAGCAGTTGGTGAGAATCCAGTACTGTAGTGTAATGAGGTTAGAGGTCTGCACCTTGCTTCCTACCTTGTTAACACAGACCAACGGGAGACGTGACTCAAAGATTTCATTACAATATCGATGATGTTAACAAGACCCGCTCTGACCAGGAAGCCGTGCCCTAGTGGGTAGAGGCAGTAGACGCTGCACTAGTGGGTAGAGGCAGTAGATGCTACACTAGTGGGTAAAGGCAGTAGACGCTGCACTAGTGGGTAGAGGCAGTAGACGCTGCACTAGTGGGTAGAGGCAGTAGATGCTAAACTAGTGGGTAAAGGCAGTAGACGCTGCACTAGTGGGTAGAGGCAGTAGACGCTGCACTAGTGGGTAGAGGCAGTAGATGCTACACTAGTGGGTAAAGGCAGTAGACGCTGCACTAGTGGGTAGAGGCAGTAGACACTGCACTAGTGGGTAGAGGCAGTAGACGCTGCCCTAGTGGGTAGAGGCAGTAGACACTGCACTAGTGGGTAGAGGCAGTAGATGCTGCACTAGTGGGTAGAGGCAGTAGACGCTGCCCTAGTGGGTAGAGGCAGTAGACACTGCAATAGTGGGTAGAGGCAGTAGACGCTGTACTAGTGAGTAAAGGCAGTAGACGCTGCACTAGTTGCAGTAAACATACAGATGAGTCGAACTGACGGGACCACTGTCTGGGAATCGATACACTAACAACTGTGATGAACCTTACTTACAACTGTGATGAACCTTACTTACAACTGTGATGAACCTTACTTACAACTGTGATGAACCTTACTTACAACTGTGATGAACCTTACTTACAACTGTGATGAACCTTACTTACAACTGTGATGAACCTTACTTACATCTGACATGTCAGACATTAAAGTACTACGCTTAATTTCAAAGAAATGTGTTGTTAAACAACGAGACCTGATGAGAACCAGACAGTGCATCCAACCAAGAGATGTAACTTGAATAAGTCAACTCACGCCGACTGATAACAGCAATGGACTTACTTGGACCCACCTCAAAATTGAACAAGAATATTTTGCGCTGAAATTGCAATGGTTATGTGTAATGTAAGATATTCAACGTTACAGAAAATAGTAGGCGAATAGATGTATTTCAATGAACATATTAGTATGCTGTGTAGTTGTGTCTCTAAGCTTGGAACACTTAACTCAATTCAAAAGTAGTGAGATAAAACATGTATATGTGAATGTTTCAACGCACTAATCCAACTATCTCTCCATCACATGTACAATGGAGGCACTGACCCGACTGATTCCCTGTCGCATGTTCATGTATCTTTGTGTCATACCAACTGTCCACATGTACTCCGTCAATGTCGGCGTATTTTTTCTCTAATTATAAACAAGAACCGTTAATAAGTGATGGTTTAACTTAACATTACAAATGCAGGGCAAGTAGATGTGACCTCTGTAACAACAGCAAGACCGAGGCTAGATGTATCGTGTCACGCGTCACTTGCCTTATGACGTCGATCAGGCGAGGCGACACGTAATCCATAGCCGAATCAATAAGTCGTTTAAAGCAGAAATCTTTACCACACGCTCAATTACACATAGCAAGACAATGAATTAGACAAGAGCTTTGAGTGTTCCTTGCTGAGGTAAACCAATTTTATCGTTACCTAACTGGTGTAAATTTGAGGTACACGGATTTCATCGTTACCCAACTGGTGTATATTTGAGGTACACGAATTTTATCGTTACCTAACTGGCGTATATTTGAGGTAATATGATTTCAGTTAATTTTTGTTAATAAAATCTGCCAACAATCTATCGAGTGTAATCTAAGTATTTTCAAATGTTTATTAATGGCTAAAATTGATAAACATCTTAATTTTACCATGCTCACAATGTCTAAGACTTCCAAATACTATAACAGGTTTATATGTGTGATAATAAACACGTGATGAGGCTTTCATGCTATGTCTATTATAAGTAACAAAAGGTGAATGAGAGTTTATTGCCAGGCTGCACGCTGTATATAACACCCTGGTTGCCCACATGACCAGATCAGTACAGCAGCCGACATTGATGCTATCGGACTATCGATTCTATCGACGAGTTTCTGACTTTATTTACCACATCCATACAGATTCTGCTTTTAAAGATAAATTTTGCAAATGTTCACGCTGTGCATTTACCGATATTATGGACAAATATTGTGAAGTGTTGTCCTCTTAAAATGAACACTATCCATATGTTTGCTGTGTTTCTATTTGCGATGAAACCGTTTGATTTGTGTAGCAATTGGTCGTCTCGTACGTACAGAGATCCACAAAATGAAAACCTCTTGGAAATAACTATTACTAACTACATTTGATGTCAAGCATATCAAACTTAACAAATCATACAATACAACCATACATATTGCCATTCCGGCAAAGACGTCTTTCAAACAAACTTGACAAATAAATACATTTTAGTCGATTTTCAAAATTGTGAAATGAATGAAGTATTATCTTGGTATGTGAATATAAATCAATAAAAGAAGAACCGCACTCTGGAGACGCTGTGTTCAATCTGTTACTAAACGACAAAAACCTATTTCATATGACAAGATGAGTGTAGAGAAATAGAGGGGGAGACTGACCTGATGAAGACGCTGTCTGCTAGCTGCTCAGCACCAGAAACACGTACTCCATGTCACACGGGTACTGATCCATACTCCAGAACATCTGCAATGTGAATAGAGACAGCTACAGGTAGATCACACCTGGCAACTTGGTTACAGCTGTGTGCTGACACCTGTCTGTCTGACTCATGTAGTAATACACACAAGCGACATGTACGCATAGTACACTGGCGATCTGATTTATTTAGGTAATGTTATTTAAGTAAACTGATATATCACAAATACGTTTAAAGTTTAAAACATAAATGTATTAAAATTATTTATTCCAGAATATTTCAAAGCTTTCAGAATGATTCGTTGCTAATTGTAATGACAGCTGTTGTTCTGAACGATTGACACTATTGAAATATTGATAAAATGTCTACTGAAAACCAAATGCACAATTCAGATGTCGTTGGTTTGTTTGTTAATCGGCCACTTAGCCTGGTGCTGCCCCAATCACATAAATCAGCGAGTTGTGTTGTGGAATATTGACTACGTGAAGATTAGCAAGTCTAAACGCTGATTTTGATTCTAACTGATTTTGTATCAAGCAAACCACAGTAAAACTACCGTCAAAACGTGATTTTCTCAGGTATGTCTGTGACTCATGGTTATGAGATTATTCCAATATGTATGTCTATTGATTGTCTCTATATTATTAATGCGTATGATCTTCTACAATTAGTTGTATCAGCCATCAGTCAATACCACCATCAATACACAACCAAGTGTGGAGGAGAAAACAACAAGCCATTCTTATGGTTATCATTCAATGGCATATTCTTGATGTTGATCAATTATGCCAGCTATCCTATTAGTCGGTGTTTCTACACTGAGTCTAGCGACCTATAGATCTCATTGTTGTAGAAAGGGTTCGGTCGTTCTAATCCGCCAAGTCTTTACAAAGCTTCCAAATCTCATTAAGCACCATCAGTGCAAGACGACGCTCTACCCACTGCGCAGTGGGGCGCCTGTCCGTGAGATGTCTTCAGATTCCACACTGATACCCGTACCAAATACATGTTCCTCGTGACTTGTTGCTGTTGCGTTAATTTGCTAGTCTCCTTTACACTCGACCACGACATGGAGTGTCGAGACACCTTACATTATCTTTCTATTCAACACTGATGTGGGTTTTTAGAACACCTTATATTATATTCCTATTCAACTGTGGTGTGGTTGTCGAGAAACCTTATATTATATTCCTATTCAACTGTGGTGTGGTTGTCGAGAAACCTTATATTATATTCCTATTCAACTGTGGTGTGGTTGTCGAGAAACCTTATATTATATTCCTATTCAACTGTGGTGTGGTTGTCGAGAAACCTTATATTATATTTCTATTCAACTCTGGTGTGGTTGTCGAGAAACCTTATATTATATTTCTATTCAACTCTGGTGTGGTTGTCGAGAAACCTTATATTATATTTCTATTCAACTCTGGTGTGGTTGTCGAGAAACCTTATATTATATTTCTATTCAACACTGATGTGGTTGTCGAGACACTGAACCATATCTTACTATTCAACACTGGAGTGGGTGCCAGGACACCTTACCATATCTTACTATTCAAGACTAGTGGCAGGTGCCAAGACACCTTACCGTATCTTACAATTTAGCACCGGTCATGGGTGTCGAGACACCTTACTATATCTTACTATTCAACACTGGTTATGGGTGTCAACACACCTTGACATTTCTTACTATTCAACACCGGTGGCACCGGTCATGGGTGTTAAGGAACAATGTAGCCTCTTTTAACAGTAAGGTGAAGAAAAAACCGCCCTCCGGCTCGGTAGGCTCATGGCATGCCATGGAGTTCGGTGTCTTTCTGTTCATCCGCCTGTAAGCCTTACTATTTTCTTTTTAAAAAAATGGCTCTAGAGAGCTCAAATCCTGTGTACACACAACTTGGCCAATGGTAATAATGAAATGTAGATGTGCTACTATGTGGCTCCTATTTTCTTCTTTCCAAAAGCAACAGAAGCTGATACGTAGTGAACAGACTCCTTATCAACAGGGGCAACCATGTAAACATCTATTTCATCTATTTCATCAAAATTAAATACCATAGAAATCTGAAATCTTGTGACTCTGATGTCCCCAAGATTGGTGACCCACCAAAAAAAAAAAGAAAAAAAAGAAAAAAGGAGCTGGGATCTTGTGTACAGACAGCTTGTGTAGATTGTGTGTGTCTGTGTCGCCAATTCTAAGATGCCTAGCGGTTAGAACAATTAGAACATGTTATTATTAAATACAGCCGTTTTATTCATGTCACGCAAAATCAAAATGCCGAATGCTCTGATAGAATACTCTCTATAAGATTGAATCGACATTGTTTGTTTGGTATTTCTACACTCTCAATTTAAAAAAAATGACAATTGCCTCCAATCAAGAACGCAGTAATCAGGTGTCCTGCAAACACATTTGAACCTGACATCCATACGAGGTTAATTCCTCACAATACTTTAGAAATAGACTCTGGTACATGCGCAACGCATCGGATCAAGCCAACCAGGCTTCTGAAATATGCTTCCCGGATGTAGTGAAAAGGCGCCTAGTTTTTCTGCTTCCGGTTCGTAGAGCGGGAAGGCGCTGAGGACACGAGTGAACACACGACGATGCGTGCTAAGCTTGTCGCTCATCAAATGGCCTGGAGATCAATGTCTCCAATCAGCCCGGAGTCGAGTTCCGTCCTTTCAAGCTGACCAGATCCCAATCTGTCCTCTTCTCATTACCAGAGTGAGGACTAGCTGCATCCGTGCTCTAACATTCTGCCTTCCCTGCTCAAACACAGGCTTGTTAGTAGAGACAACGGCGCAATCCAGACACCTCTCACCCGTATCTAGTTACATTTGTTCAATGGTCAACTTGGCTGTTTGCTCGCAAACATGGTGGTAGTATTTCAATACATTATCCACTTGCAAACTTCAATGCATCAACAGCCAAAGTTGCTCAGATGATCATGTCTGGATGTTAAATGTCAACTGTACGCGTCTCTCATAAATACTTCATTGTCTATAACGGGGTCTATTGCAAAATAAGTGTAAAGAGAAGGAAAAACAAGGACATTTCATAGAAAGTTTAACATTTATTAGGGCAAAATCACAGTGCATAGTAAATCCTCTGGACCATTCTCTTTAGAGAGTGATCAGGTGAACACGTTTTTAGATATATATTGAAAACATTAACATATAAATGGCAAAAACCCATATTTCTTTAATAATAAAAATACTTTATTGCCTTTTCAGGAATTTGCTTTACTTCAAAAGAGCTATAAAAACAGGGATACAAATACATCTTATCATCTATTGACATACAAATTTAAGTATTTACACGTGTATTTAAAAGAGATATTGCGTTTGGAACAAATGACGTAAGGGTTCTCTAAGTTTTCAAAACTGGAACTTTGTAGCGGCTGCCTGAAGGGAGGATGTGATATTCCGAATGTAAATAATGAGTTGGGTCAGATAGGATTTTAACAGCTTGATTTAAGATTTGCCGCTCATATATTTCTGTTAAACATTCAAATTTGTCCCCAGCGATTTTACTTGCAATGTTTAATTCTGTTTACTTTAGATTTCAGATGAACTGGAAGAGACCCGTACCAACTATGAAATGAAAACTACATAGAAAGACGACAAAACAGACGATTTAACGTTGAAATATCTGAGTTTGCACCTGAGATGAAGACGCTGGGCATTTTTTTATAAACAGCTTCAGTGTTAGACTTCCAGTTTAACTTAGAGTCAATGAAAGTTCCTAGATACTAATATTCAGACACAGTCTCAACACGTTCACCTTTGATTATCATTTGAAGCATGTCATTTGGGTTTTACATGTATGTCTCCAAAGATGTCAATAGTTGCAAGAGTAATGGAGAAAGTTTGTGAAAACTACAAATTGATATGTCAATGGATTCTCCATACCAGTGACGTTTCACACAAATGCTCATAAAATGAAACCTCTCTTTGATTTTAACACAGGTTCTGTTAAACATGTGGTGATACGTGTTCCTGTGCATTGGTCTGTTGATAGCTGTCAGTGAAGTGTAGCAACAATCAACGTAAATACCAAGTTATCCGGAAGCTCTTATTCAGATACAACAAGTTAATATCTCACGGGACCTATGTGACAAGTACGCTAAAGGAATAACAATCCTTCTGCATGCCATGCCGTGTCAGCTATTGTATTGGAAACTGAAGGGAACAGACCCTCCAGAGGTGCTAGTAGGACAACGCGTCCCAGGTCATCTTCTCAATCTCCTGTCCGTGGTAATCAGGCGAGTCTCAGGTAATCTTCTCAATCTCCTGTCTTTGGTAATCAGGCGGATCATAGATAAACTTCTCAATCTCCTGTCCTTGGTAATAAAGCGAGTCCCAGGTAATATTTTCAATCTCCTGTCCTTGGTAATCAGACTGATCTCAGGCAATCTTCTCAATCTCCTGTCCTTGTTAATCAGGCGAGTCTCGGGTAATCTTCTCAATCTCCTGTCCTTGTTAATCAGGCGAGTCTCGGGTAATCTTCTCAATCTCCTGTCCTTGGTAATCAGACTGATCTCAGGCAATCTTCTCAATCTCCTGTCCTTGGTAATCAGACTGATCTCAGGCAATCTTCTCAATCTCCTGTCCTTGGTAATCAGGCGAGTCTCAGATAAACTTCTCAATCTCCTGTCCTTGTTAATCAGGCGGATCTCAGGTAATCTTCTCAATCTCCTGTCCTTGATAATCAGGCGGGTCTCAGGTAATATTCTCAATCTCCTGTCCTTGGTAATCAGGCGGATCTCAGGTAATCTTCTCAATCTCCTGTCCTTGGTAATCAGGCGAGTCTCAGGTAATATTTTCAATCTCCTGTCCTTGGTAATCAGGCGAGTCTCGGGTAATCTTCTCAATCTCCTGTCCTTGGTAATTAGGCTGATCTCAGGCAATCTTCTCAATCTCCTGTCCTTGGTAATCAGGCGAGTCTCAGATAAACTTCTCAATCTCCTGTCCTTGTTAATCAGGCGTATCTCAGGTAATCTTCTCAATCTCCTGTCCTTGATAATCAGGCGGGTCTCAGGTAATATTCTCAATCTCCTGTCCTTGGTAATCAGGCGGATCTCAGGTAATCTTCTCAATCTCCTGTCCTTGGTAATCAGGCGAGTCCCAGGTAATCTTCTCAATCTCCTGTCCTTGGTAATCAGGCGAGTCCCAGGTAATCTTCTCAATCTCCTGTGCGTGGTAATCAGGCTGATCTCAGATAAACTTCTCAATCTCCTGTCCTTGGTAATCAGGCGGATCTCAGGCAATCTTCTCAATCTCCTGTCCTTGATAATCAGGTGGATCTCAGATAAACTTCTCAATCTCCTGTCCTTGGTAATCAGGCGAGTCTCAGGTAATCTTCTCAATCTCCTGTCTTTGGTAATCAGGCGGATCATAGATAAACTTCTCAATCTCCTGTCCTTGGTAATAAAGCGAGTCCCAGGTAATATTTTCAATCTCCTGTCCTTGGTAATCAGACTGATCTCAGGCAATCTTCTCAATCTCCTGTCCTTGTTAATCAGGCGAGTCTCGGGTAATCTTCTCAATCTCCTGTCCTTGTTAATCAGGCGAGTCTCGGGTAATCTTCTCAATCTCCTGTCCTTGGTAATCAGACTGATCTCAGGCAATCTTCTCAATCTCCTGTCCTTGGTAATCAGACTGATCTCAGGCAATCTTCTCAATCTCCTGTCCTTGGTAATCAGGCGAGTCTCAGATAAACTTCTCAATCTCCTGTCCTTGGTAATCAGGCGGATCTCAGGTAATCTTCTCAATCTCCTGTCCTTGATAATCAGGCGGGTCTCAGGTAATATTCTCAATCTCCTGTCCTTGGTAATCAGGCGGATCTCAGGTAATCTTCTCAATCTCCTGTCCTTGGTAATCAGGCGAGTCTCAGGTAATATTTTCAATCTCCTGTCCTTGGTAATCAGGCGAGTCTCGGGTAATCTTCTCAATCTCCTGTCCTTGGTAATTAGGCTGATCTCAGGCAATCTTCTCAATCTCCTGTCCTTGGTAATCAGGCGAGTCTCAGATAAACTTCTCAATCTCCTGTCCTTGTTAATCAGGCGGATCTCAGGTAATCTTCTCAATCTCCTGTCCTTGATAATCAGGCGGGTCTCAGGTAATCTTCTCAATCTCCTGTCCTTGGTAATCAGGCGGATCTCAGGTAATCTTCTCAATCTCCTGTCCTTGGTAATCAGGCGAGTCCCAGGTAATCTTCTCAATCTCCTGTCCTTGGTAATCAGGCGAGTCCCAGGTAATCTTCTCAATCTCCTGTGCGTGGTAATCAGGCTGATCTCAGATAAACTTCTCAATCTCCTGTCCTTGGTAATCAGGCGGATCTCAGGCAATCTTCTCAATCTCCTGTCCTTGATAATCAGGTGGATCTCAGATAAACTTCTCAATCTCCTGTCCTTGGTAATCAGGCGGATCTCAGGCAATCTTCTCAATCTCCTGTCCTTGGTAATCAGGCGAGTCCCAGGTAATCTTCTCAATCTCCTGTCCTTGGTAATCAGGTGGATCTCAGGTACACTTCTCAATCTCCTGTCCTTGATAATCAGGCGGATCTCTGGTAATCTTCTCAATCTCCTGTCCTTGATAATCAGGCGGATCTCTGGTAATCTTCTCAATCTCCTGTCCTTGATAATCAGGCGGATCTCTGTTAATCTTCTCAATCTCCTGTCATTGATAATCAGGCGGATCTCAGTCAATCTTCTCAATCTCCTGTCCTTGATAATCAGGCGGATCTCAGGTAATCTTCTCAATCTCCTGTCCTTGGTAATCAGGTGGATCTCAGGTACACTTCTCAATCTCCTGTCCTTGATAATCAGGCGGATCTCTGGTAATCTTCTCAATCTCCTGTCCTTGATAATCAGGCGGATCTCAGTCAATCTTCTCAATCTCCTGTCCTTGATAATCAGGCGGATCTCAGGTAATCTTCTCAATCTCCTGTCCTTGGTAATCAGGTGGATCTCAGATAAACTTCTCAATCCACTGTGCTTGTTAATCAGGCGGATCTCAGGTAACCTTCTCAATCTCCTGTCCTTGATAATCAGGTGGATCTCAGGTAACCTTCTCAATCTCCTGTCCTTGTTAATCAGGCGGATCTCAGTCAATCTTCTCAATCTCCTGTCCTTGTTAATCAGGTGGATCTCAGTCAATCTTCTCAATCTCCTGTTCTTGTTAATCAGGCGGATCTCAGGTAATCTTCTCAATCCACTGTCCTTGCTAATCAGGCGAGTCCCAGGTAATCTTCTCAATCTCCTGTCCTTGGTAATCAGGTGGATCTCAGATAAACTTCTCAATCCACTGTGCTTGTTAATCAGGCGGATCTCAGGTAACCTTCTCAATCTCCTGTCCTTGGTAATCAGGCGGGTCTCAGGTAATATTTTCAATCTCCTGTCCTTGGCAATCAGGCGGAACTCAGTAATATTTTCAATCTCCTGTCCTTGGTAATCAGGCGAGTCCCATGTAATCTTCTCAATCCACTGTCCTTTGTAATCAGGCGGATCTCAGTCAATCTTCTCAATCTCCCGTCCTTGGTAATCAGGTGGGTCTCAGGTAACCTTCTCAATCTCCTGTCCTTGGTAATCAGGCTGATCTCAGGTAAACTTCTCAATCTCCTGTCCTTGTTAATCAGGTGGGTCTCAGGTAACCTTCTCAATCTCCCGTCCTTGTTAATCAGGCGGGTCTCAGGTAACCTTCTCAGTATTGTATCAGGCGGGACTGGAGGAGGCTTGATGAAGGGTGTATGGATGTTGACCTTCTCCTGTTTCCCCTCTTAGCCGTGTCTGGTCTATCTACACGAGATACAGCACATCAGAGGGACGTCAAACAATGATAATAATCCTACACTTTACTACTTCTTCAAGCTCAATGTGGATATCCTATTACACACGACCTTTCTGTCGGAGACTTATTAAGCCTGACAAAGAATTATTGGAATAAAATGAGCATAAACGTTATAATCAGTGTTCCTATTAACGTGTTTATACTTGAAGTAAGTATTACACCAACATCAATATTCCATTAGTATTTACTCCAAACATCGTCGGGAAAACAAATTAAACGTGATCTTAGGGGTTTTGTAAATTATGATTTGAACCTATTGATGATATTTTGACACAAAGTTGCAAGGGAGATTTATAATTTGGGTATGTATATGCTACTTACCAGAGAATATGATAAGAGAGTCTCGTATGAACTGATGCATACAATTTTCTCATTTAGATCATATGAAAAGAAATATTGAAAAATTAGTGAAATTTAAATTTTTTAAATTTGACACCTTCACTCTATTTCATTTTTCCAAATTTCCTAAACATGCACTGCTGACGTGCCGATCACAGGATACGTTTGGGAATTAGTATTTTACTCATGGATAATAATGATTCATTGCCATTGTATGTGCTATTATGTTACTGTCGTTACAATTAACGTCAATTTACATGATGTTTGCACTAAATTACTCATGTAGGTGAACAAACCTTCGGTATGCAGGTGTACATGGACAGTAGATATGTGACTTACAAACCGACGTATTTTCTTTTGTCTGTTTATGTGTGTTTACAAAATGGTTTTCGACAATAATTATATCACTAGAATGAATGGACAATCATTAAACTGACACTTTTCATCTGTCAGTACTCCTCTTTAAAGTAACACCACGTTTGGCATAATGTGACTCGAACAATGTAAATTTACATACTCGCACACATCTTGCTCGCAATGGTGTGCCTCATACACAAACACATAGATATACACATACATATACATACACAATATATATTCAAATTTCCAGATATTTGGAAATGGCATCAGTAATACCAATTCATAGGAAAGGTAATTATAAATGAATGCAACAACTATAGACCTGTAGCACTGACTAGTTGCTTAGCCAGAGTATTCGAAAAATGTGTCTTCAAATATGTTTTCAATTTCCTAAGAGAAAATAACCTTTTAACAAATCTTCAATCTGGATTTATCCCTGGTGATTCATCGACTAACCCACTGACTTACCTTTATGATTTTATTGCTTAACACCTGGACAAAGGAAAGGAAATAAGAGCGGTTTTCTGTGACATAAGTAAAGCGTTCGATAACGTATGGCATACAGAGGAATCATTCAGAATTTGAAAGCATTGATGGCCAACTCCTTTATGGTTTACAAATTACCTCGATGATAGAAAACAACGTGTTGTAAACAACGGTTACAGTTCTGAATTCAAACCAGTTACAACCGGCGTCCCACAAGGTTCCGTCCTTGGGCCATTACTGTTCTTAGTCTATATATCAATGATATCGTAGATGACACTGACATTGGCAGTAATATACGGCTTTTTGCTGATGACACATCACTCTACGTAGTTATAAATGATCCAAATATAGCAGCACAATGTTCAAACAACGACTTAGCAGTAATAACAGACTGTCTAAGAAGTTTTAAAGCACTCCTCTTGGAAAAACTAACTTAGATGCAATCAGAACCGTATGCGGGGCTGTTCGCGGCACAAGTCACCAAACATTATATTCTGAAACAAACATGTCTTCGTTACAAGAAAGGAGACGCCGTAAAAAATATATCTATTTTACAAAATGATTAACAAATTAGTTCCAGACTACCTGTCCAGTTTAGTCCCAAGTAATGTATCCTCTTCAGGTGGCTAGAGTTTGAGAAATAATACAGACCTCCTTGATATCAAGTGTAACACCAGTCTTTACTCAAAATCTTTTATTACAGACACGGTTAACATACGGAATTCTCTTCCTCTAGATATAGTAAACGCTAGCACACTATGATAATTTAAAAATAAACTAAAACAAAAAGCCATACAACGAATCTAATTCAATATCTCATATGGATCCAGATTCTGCCAGATAATTCATTCTCGTCTTCGGTGTAGTGATTTAAATTGAGATAGATTCACAAGATTTATTTCAAACAACTCTGCATCTTACTGCGGATATGACAACGAAGATGCGCTTCACTTTTTCCTCATCTGCCCTATCTTCAGTGATATGAGGTTAAATGCATATTTCTTGTCCAAAGGGTTTAATTTTTCTTCAATTTTATATGGCAATTCTAGCTTATCAGAACCTATACTATAACTTGCCTTCAATGTTTTCTTGGCAAATCCACCATATATGTATATATTGATGTTTTTGTATTGTGTCCATGTGTACGTCACGTTTTATATGTAACTGCTTATATGTACGGAGCGGCATTCACATAATAAGTGTACACATACATATACATACACATACACATATACATATACATATACATATACATACATATACATATACATTTTTTTGTATATATATATATATATATATAGTAATTTATTCGTACATTATATATATATATATATATATATATTATAAATTTACGAATAAATTACGATGATTTAATCAGATTCACAAGCATGCTTTCGACCATTACGGGTCTCATCAGGTGAATAACGTTGAGTCGGTTGAGTCATAAAGTGTAATCATGACGTCACAATACATTGCATAGATACATTCATAAGTACTATGCATAGAAATAGATGTACATTGAATTGAGAATGACATTACATTTTAGATTTGAGTTTTGGCTTATATTTTTTAATAAACAATAATTCTTTTTCTGCCAAACAATCAGATTCAATTGAATCAACTTTGTATATCGGAAAAACAGAATATTTATTTTTTCCACATAGTTCAAGATGCGCACTAAGAGGGATAGTACGATTGTATTTTTTGTTTAATTTGAGAACGATGAAGATTCATTCTCCTTTTTAATTTCAGTTTTGTTTTCCCTATGTATATTTCTTGACATCCATGACAAACAATCATATAAACAACATTTTTTAAATCACATGTCATATTTCTTTTTACAATATATACATATACATATACATATACCTATATACATATACGTACATATATATACATAGAGAATCTCATCCAAGTGTCTTCTGATATCAAATATATCAACACGAGTTGATTAAAGTTACAAATATCCGAGGCTTGCCGAGGATATTTTTACTTTAATCAACGAGTGTTGATATATTTGATATCAGAAGACACGAGGGTGAGATTTTATTTATCATTCAAAATCATTCTTCATAGTTTTTAATGAAAAATGAACATATATGGACACAACACTGCCATTTGGCTCCTAGTGCTGTGATGTCATAGCATCGTGACGTCATCATGATTATGACGTCATAGCATTGTGATGTCATCACTTGATGATGCAAAATCATTGTGGTGTCATGTAGCTGACGCCAACAGGGCATTGTTCAAAATCTACTGTCAAAACGATATCTCCTAGGAGATATCACTTGATCTCATACAAGCGGTATCTCCTGTGGAACCCAGGTTTGGATGATAAATACATTTACATATACATGTACACATATACATATACATATACATTGTACATATACATATACATATACATATACATATACATATACATATACATATACATATACAAATACATACACATACATAGACATATATACATAGACATAGACATAAACACCACCTGGAGAAAACAGCGAGTGGGTACAGTTTTCGCAAATAATGTCATTAAACAAGGAAAGTGTTTTAACGTCATCATTAATTTCCTTTGTTTGTGGATATTAACAGCTTCGGCATTAGAAGTTCGTTTTCATTGGCATTATGAATTCGGCCGGTCAAACGTAGAAACCTATTTGCAGCTTACTCATTTATGTAACATCCAGTGTTTCGTATTAAATCCTTATGTTACTCCCACAGCCTCAAGTGAAAATCATTGACCGGTTCTAAAATAACCCAGTTGATTATCTCCATACTTATGATTCAACGTTCTCCGTGCTGGATCCTGGACCTAGCGCGTGTACTGGAAACACAAGTCAACATCTCCAGTGTTCACATTATTCGGGCACCAGTTGTCACATGTTGCATGCAACTATGAAAACAATGTACAGTGAACCGACGGGTGTATGTTTAGTACAGGAGGTTTGACGAATCCTACTGCACTGTAATGATACTGAATCGGGTTGGTAATGTTTCCTAGAAGCCCCTTGTCTGGCCTGTCTCATTCTTATTCTATATCAACCTTCTTTTCTACTCATACACCATTGATACGGTCTTGTTATCGCCCTGTTTCTCATATAATATTATTACAAAGATCTTCTTGAATCGTCAAACTATGATGAATTAGCTTTTCTTCATATCGTTTGTGACTGAAACTCCTTTAGAGAAGAGTAGTGTAGTGTAGGGTAGGGTAGGGTACGCGGAAGGGGAGGGTAGGGTACGCGGTAGGGTAGGGTAATAATGTCAGGTAGGGTAGGGTACGCGGTAGGGTAGGGTAATAAGGTCAGGTTGGGTAGGGTGATACGGTCAGGTAGGGTAGGGTAGGGTACGCGGTAGGGTAGGGTAGGGTAATAAGGTAGGGTAGGGTAAGGTAGGGTAGGGTAAGGTACGCGGTAGGGTAGGGTAATAAGGTCAGGTTGGGTAGGGTAGGGTAATAAGGTAGGGTAGGGTAGGGTAGGGTACGCGGTTGGGTAGGGTAATAAGGTCAGGTAGGGTAGGGTAGGGTACGCGGTAGGGTAGGGTAGGGTAGGGTAATAAGGTCAGGTAGGGTAGAGTAGGGTACGCGGTAGGGTAGGGTAGGATAATAAGGTAGGGTAGGGTACGCGGTAGGGTAGGGTAATTAGGTAGGGTAGGGTAGAGCAGGGTAGGGCAGGGTAGGACAGGGTAGGGCAGGGTAGAGTAGCGAAGGGTAGGGTAGAGTAGGGTAGGGTAGAGATGTGGGTCGAGATGGAAGCTGAGGACCAAAGAGTAGGGAACACAACAATGGATTGGGGGCCTGTAAATTTGACTACTACCAGAATACTTATAATATCATGATAAATGACAATTAAGTCAAGTTAAACATTAACACCATAAAAATATTGATAGCTATCAACATATATGTGTTTCCTCCCAGATGTCAAATCATTTGGTGTCGGCATCAATAATGGAAAAATGTTATAAGTAATTTAAGAAAACAGAACCTAGACGCTGACTGATACACAGCAACAGAAGAGAAGCTACCCACAGCAGACGTGTACTCATGCACACCACTGCAGCCACCTGACAGGAATAGTTATCATGGACTGTCAATTAGATCGGCAACTGTTCAAATATATACATGTGTCCCGACTATAGTTTGCAGCTCGGCCTTCATCCATCCCGTCCTTTGAAGCGTTAGAGAGGTGCAGATGTCTTGTGGATATTGACAAACTACCTCATTATCTGTCCCATTATCTCCCTTGACACTCCTCGGGTTAAGCAGGAGCAGCGCTTTGGGGATTATCATGTTCACATGCATCATCTGTCCACCATCCATATTGTAATGGCTCCACAGAGAGTTCGTGCATATACTTGGACGAGCTTACTCGCGTTACAGCGTGCTTGTCCTTTTCACCGGGAAGTTTCACCCTCACAAACGATCATCTTATTTCTCAGGCAATTCCCGATAAAACTTGAAATCATCACCATTGGACCTTGATTGATTCACGCTTCTTTATATTAGTTCACCTCATTGTCATCTGATTATTAAAGTGACTTTCAGTACCAGGTGCCCATTTGCTGCTGGGTGAACAGAGGCACATTTTGAATAAAGTCACTTACCCAGGGTGACACCAGAAGTCTCTCAACTCATGTCTCAGTGTGGGCAGGGAATCAACCCTTGAAACTCTCAGTTTTATCCAGCAGCGGGTGACCCACCCATCCAGCGAGCTGCGCCCGTTGTTGCTGAACTTCACTGATAACGGTCGAAAGCAATCACGACCTTGTCTGTCACGATAGTGAACCGATTAGTATTTAAATTGTTCAGCACCAGATAGTCCTTCTCTATAAAATAACACCATTGATAAGGTTTGAGAGATGTTACTCAACAAAATACTCTATACCACTCTAACACTTAAGAATCTTTAATTCTAGGAGGTACGGTTAATGTTTACAGTTTAATTACACACACCGTCTCCTTGGCTCTATGCTGTACACACACCACGCAGTTTGCGAGTTGATTTACGACATTTAAGGGTGGTCTTAGTTTAAATCGGTCTGTAGAATGCAAGTTGCATATTCTGTAGGCTAATGTCACTCAAGTGTTAGGTTACTTAGTTGAAAATGCTGTTCAGAAGTCTCCCCGCAGAGATTGAAGAGAAGGTATGGATTGCCAATACATTCACATTAACATGCCTTAAATTACAAATTACAAACTTAGGACTCGATCGGAATTTTAATGATAACCCGGAACTCGATATTTATATAACATTTTACCAGTACCTTATTAACTCAGAATGTTAACACATTTCGGCAAAAGAGTGTCAGAACGTCAGCCAAAGTGGACGTTGGAATATCAAAGACTACCCTCCTCTGTCTCCCTCACAATAAGCGAGTCGGTATTATGATGCCAAGACGTGGTGCTGCCGTTACACAAACATCAAATATGCGACACCAAGCTACTGACTCTCTCTCATAGGCAACACTCATAGAGCTAGGGTAAGGTAGGCTAGGGTAGGATGGAGAAGGATAGGGAAGGGTAGCATATGATAGAGAAGAGTAGGGAAGGGTAGGGAAGAGTTGGGTAGGGTTGGGAAGAGTAGGGTAGGGTATGGAAGAGTAAATAGGGTAGTGTAGGCAGGGTGGGGTAGGGTGTGGAAGAGTAGGCTAAGGTAGGTTAGGGTAGGATAGAGTAGGGAAGAGAGGGGTAGGTAGGGTAGGGTAGTGTAGGGAAGAGTGGGGTAGGGAAGGGTAGGATAGGGAAGGGTAGGGAAGAGTGGGGTAGGGTAGGGTAGGGAAGAGTGGTGTAGGGTAGTGTAGGGAAGAGTAGTGTAGGGTAGGGTAGGGAAGAATGGGTTAGGGTAGTGTAGGTAAGAGTGGGGTAGGGTAGGGTAGAGAAGAGTGGCTTAGGTAGGGTAGGGTAGTGTAGGGAAGAGTGGGGTAGGGAAGGGTAGGGCAGAGTGGGGTAGGGTAGGGTATGGAAGAGTGGGGGTAGGGAAGGGTAGAACAGAGTGGGGTAGGGTAGTGTAGGGAAGAGTGGGATAGGGTAGTGTAGGGAAGAGTGGGGTAGGGTAGGCTATGGAAGAGTAGATATGGTAGTGTAGGGAAGAGTGGGGCAGGGAAGGGTAGAGAAGAGTGGGGTAGGTAGGGTAGGGTAGTGTAGGGAAGAGTGGGGTAGGGAAGGGTAGGGAAGAGTGGGGTAGGGTAGGGAAGGGTAGAGAAGAGTGGGGTAGGTAGGGTAGTGTAGGGAAGAGTGGGATAGGGTAGTGTAGGGAAGAGTGGGGTAGGGTAGAGTATGGAAGAGTAGATAGGGTAGTGTAGGGAAGAGTGGGGTAGGGTAGGGTAGAGAAGAGTGGGGTTGGTAGGGTAGGGTAGTGTAGGGAAGAGTGGGGTAGGGTAGGGTAGGGAAGAGTGGGGTAGGGTAGGGTATGGAAGAGTAGATAGGGTAGTGTAGGGAAGAGTGGGGTAGGGTAGGGTAGAGAAGAGTGGGGTAGGTAGGGTAGGGTAGTGTAGGTAAGAGTGGGGTAGGGTAGGGTATGGAAGAGTAGATAGGGTAGTGTAGGGAAGAGTGGGGTAGGGTAGGG